>JANJGN010000002.1:82982787-85382787 GCA_026770705.1 Isurus oxyrinchus
GGAGGGAGGGGGGTGACGAGTATGGGGAGGGTGGGGGTAGACGATGATGGGGAGGGAGGGAGGGGGTGACGATGATGGGGAGGGGTGTAGCGGGAGACGATGATGGGGAGGGAGGGAGGGGGAGACGATGATGGGGAGGGAGGGGGAGAGGATGATGGGGAGGGAGGGGGAGATGATGATGGGGAGGGAAGGAGGGGGGAGATGATGTTGGGGAGGGAGGGAGGGTGGAGATGATGATGGGGAGGGAGGAGGTGGGAGATGATGATGGGGAGGGAGGGAGGGGGGGAGATGAATCTGGGGAGGGAGGGAGCGGGGGAGATGATGGGGAGGGAGGGAGGGGGGAGATGATGATGGGGAGGGAGGGAGGGGGGAGATGATGATGGGGAGGGAGGGAGGGGGAGATGATGGGGAGGGAGGGAGGGAGGGGGAGATGATGATGGGGAGGGAGGGAGGGAGGGGGAGATGATGATGGGGAAGGGAGGGAGGGGGGAGATGATGATGGGGAGGGAGGGGGGGAGATAATGATGGGGAGGGAGGGGGAGATGATGGGGAGGGAGGGGGGAGATGATGATGGGGAGGGAGGAAGGGGGAGACGATGATGGGGAGGGAGGGAGGGGGAGACGATGATGGGGAGGGAGGGGTGAGACGATGATTGGGAGGGAGGAAGGGGGAGACGATGATGGGGAGGGAGGGAGGGAGGGGGAGACGATGATGGGGAGGGAGGGGGGAGACGATGATTGGGAGGGAGGGAGGGGGATGATGATGCGGAGGGAGGGAGGGGCAGATGATGGGGAGGGAGGGAGATGATGATGCGGAGGGAGGGAGGGGGAGATGATGATGCGGAGGGAGGGAGGGGGAGATGATGATGGGGAGGGAGGGGGGAGATGATGATGGGGAGGATGGGAGGGGGGTGATGATGATAGGGAGGGTGGGAGAGGGGAGATGATGATGGGTGGGAGGGGGGAGATGATGATGGGGAGGACGGGGAGATGATGATGGGGAGGGGGCGGCGATGATGATGGGGAGGGGAGGAGGAGATGATGATGGGGAGGGAGGGGGTAGATGATGATGGGTAGGGAGGGGGGAGATGATGATGGGGAGGGAGGAAGGGGAGATGATGATGGGGAGGGAGGGAGGGGACGATGATGGGAGGGAGGGAGGGGGGAAATGATAATGGGGAGGAGGGAGGGAGATGAGGAGGGAGAGATGATGATGGGGAGGGAGGGAGGGAGATGATGATGGGGAGGGAGGGAGGGGGATGATGATGGGGAGGGAGGGAGGGGGAGATGATGATGAGGGGAGGGCAGGGAGGGGGGAGATGATGATGGGAGGGAGGGAGGGAGATGATGAGGGGGAGGAAGATGAGGAGGATGATGGGGAAGGAAGGGGGATGATGATGGGGTGGGGGGATGATGATGATGGGGAGGGGGTGCTGATGATGGGGAGGGAGGAAGAGATGATGATGCTGGGGGGTGCAGGCGACGATGATGGGGGGAGCGGGGAGACGATGATGGGGGAGGGTGGGGGGGAGACGATGATGGGGAGGGAGGGAGGTGGAGACGAGTATGGGGAGTGTGGGGGTAGACGATGATGGGGAGGGAGGGAGGGGGGTGACGATGATGGGGAGGGAGGGGTGTAGCGGGAGACGATGATGGGGAGGGAGGGAGGGGGGAGACGATGATGGGGAGGGAGGGGGGAGAGGGTGATGGGGAGGGAGGGAGGTGGAGACGATGATGGGGAGGGAGGGAGGTGGATACGATGATGGGGAGGGAGGGAGGGAGAGCCGATGATGGGGGAGGGAGGGGATAGATGATGGGGGGAGCGGAGATGATGATGGGGGCGAGGGGGGAGATGATGATGGGGCGGGTGGGGGGAGATGATGATGGGGAGGGGGAGATGATGATGGGGAGGGTGGGGGGAGATGACGATGGGGAGGGTAGGGGGGAGATGACGATGGGGAGGGTAGGGGGGAGATAACGATGGGAACGGTGGGGGGAGTTGATGGGGAGCGGGGGAGATGACGATGGGGGAGGGGGCAGATGACGATGGGGAGGGGGGCAGATGACGATGGGAATGGAGGGGGAGATGACGATGGGAAGGAAGGGGGATATGACAATGGGGGAAGGGGAGTTGACGATGTGGGTGAGGGGGAGTTGACGATGTGGGGGAGGGGGAGTTGACGATGTGGGGGAAATGACGATGAGGCGGTGGGGGAGATGACGATGGGGGGAGGTGGATGACGATGGCGGGGAGGTAGGGGAGATGATGGGGGAGCAGGGGATGATGTTGTGGGGGGTGGGAGAGATGATGGTGGGGGCAGACGATGATGGGGGAAGCGGGAGACGCTGATGGGGGGAGCGGGGAGAGGATGATGTAGGGGAGCGGGAGACGATAATGGTGGTGTGGGAGAACTGACGATGATGGGGGGAGGGGGAGACGATGATGGGGGGAGGGTGAGATGATGATGGGGAGGGAGGGGGGAGATGACGATGGGGAGGGAGCGGGAGATGACGATGGGGAGGGACGGAGGGGGGAGATGATGATGGGGAGGGAGGGAGGGGGGAGATGAAGCTGGGGAGGGAGGGAGGGGGTAGATGATGATGGGGAGGGAAGGAGGGGGGAGATGATGATGGGGAGGGAGGGAGGGGGATGATGATGGGAGGGAGGGAGGGGGTAGATGATGATGGGGAGGGAAGGAGGGGTGAGATGATGATGGGGAGGGAGGGAGGGGGAGATGATGATGGGGAGGGAGGGAGGGGTTGATGATGGGAGGGAGGGAGGGAGGGGGAGATGAATGGGGAGGGAGGGAGGGGGGAGATAGAATGGGAGGGAGGGGGAGATATGAGGGGAGGAGGGGGAGATGATGGGGAGGGAGGGGGGAGATGATGATGGGGAGGGAGGAGGGGAGACGATGATGGGGAGGGAGGGAGGGGGAGACGATGATGGGGAGGCAGGGAGGGGGGGAGATGATGGGGAGGAAGGGAGGGGGGAGATGATGATTGGGGAGGAAGGGAGGGAGGGAGGTGAGATGATGGGGAGGGGGGAGGTAGATGATGATGGGAAGGAAGGGTGATGATGCGGAGGGAGGGAGGGGGGGATGATGATGGGGAGGGGGTGCTGATGATGGGGAGGGAGGAGAGATGATGATGATGGGGGGAGCAGGAGACGATGATGGGGGAAGCGGGAGACGATGATGTATTGGTGAGGGAGGGGGACACGATGATGGGGAGGAGAAGGGAGACGATGAAGGGGAGGAGGGGGAGACGATGATGGGGAGGGTGGGGGGAGACGATGATGGGGGAGGGAGGGAGGGGGAGACGAGTATGGGGAGGGTGGGGGTAGACGATGATGGGGAGGGAGGGAGGGGGGTGACGATGATGGGGAGGGGTGTAGCGGGAGACGATGATAGGGAGGGAGGGAGGGGGAGACGATGATGGGGAGGGAGGGGGAGAGGATGATGGGGAGGGAGGGGGAGATGATGATGGGGAGGGAGGGAGGGGGGAGATGATGTTGGGGAGGGAGGGAGGGTGGAGATGATGATGGGGAGGGATGGAGGTGGGAGATGATGATGGGGAGGGAGGGAGGGGGGAGATGAATCTGGGGAGGGAGGGAGGGGGAGATGATGATGGGGAGGGAGGGAGGGGGGAGATGATGATGGGGAGGGAGGGAGGGGGGAGATGATGATTGGGAGGGAGGGAGGGGGAGATGATGGGGAGGGAGGGAGGGGAGGGGGGGATGCTGATGGGGAGGGAGGGGAGGGAGGGGGAGATGATGCTGGGCGGAGGGAGGGGGGAGATGATGAGGGAGGGAGGGGGAGATACTGATGGGGCGGGAGGGGGGAGATGCTGGGGAGGGAGGGGGGAGATGCTGATGGGGCGGGAGGAGAGTGGAGGGGGAGGGGAGACGATGATGGGGCGGGAGGGGTGAGACGATGATGGGGAGGGAGGAAGGGGGAGACGATGATGGGGAGGGAGGGAGGGGGGAGACGATGATGGGGAGGGAGGGGGGAGACGATGATTGGGAGGGAGGGAGGGGGAGATGATGATGCGGAGGGAGGGAGGGGCAGATGATGGGGAGGGAGGGAGATGATGATGCGGAGGGAGGGAGGGGGAGATGATGATGCGGAGGGAGGGAGGGGGGATGATGATGATGGGGAGGGAGGGGGGAGATGATGATGGGGAGGATGGGAGGGGGGTGATGATGATAGGGAGGGTGGGAGAGGGGAGATGATGATGGGTGGGAGGGGGGAGATGATGATGGGGAGGACGGGGAGATGATGATGGGGAGGGGGCGGCGATGATGATGGGGAGGGAGGGGGGAGATGATGATGGGGAGGGAGGGGGGGTATGATGATGGGTAGGGAGGGGAGGATGATGATGGGGAGGGAGGGAGGGGGCGATGATGGGGAGGGCGGGAGGGGACGATGATGGGGAGGGAGGGAGGGGGGAGATGATCATGGGGAGGGAGGGAGGGGGAGATGATGGGGAGGGAGGGAGGAGATGATGATGGGTGGGAGAGGGAGATGCTGATGGGGAGGGAGGGAGTGGGCGATGAAGATGGGGAGGGAGGGGGAGATGATGATGGGGAGGGAGGGAGGAGGAGATGATGATGGGGAGGGAGGGAGGGGGAGATGATGGGGAGGGAGGGAGGGGGGAGATGATGATGGGAGGCAGGGAGGGGGGAGCTGATGATTGGGAGGAAGGGAGGGAGGGAGGTGAGATGATGATGGGGAGGGGGAGGGTAGATGATGATGGGGAAGGAAGGGGGCTGATGAGGGGTGGGGGGATGATGATGGGGAGTGGGTGCTGATGATGGGGAGGGAGGCAGCGATGATGCTGATGGGGGGTGCAGGAGACGATGATGGGGGGAGCGGGAGACGATGATGGGGAGGGTGGGGGGAGACGCTGATGGGGAGGGAGGGAGGTGGCGACGAGTATGGGGAGGGTGGGGGTAGACGATGATGGGGAGGGGGGAGGGAGGGAGGGGGTGACGATGATGGGGAGGGAGGGGTGTAGCGGGAGACGATGATGGGGAGGGAGGGAGGGGGAGACGATGATGGGGAGGGAGAGGATGATGGGGAGGGAGGGAGGTGGAGACGATGATGGGGAGGGAGGGAGGTGGATACGATGATGGGGAGGGAGGGAGGGAGAGACGATGATGGGGAGGGAGGGGATAGATGATGGGGGGAGCGGAGATGAGGATGGGGCGAGGGGGAGATGATGATGGGGCGGGTGGGGGGAGATGATGATGGGGAGGGGGAGATGATGGGGAGGGGGCAGATGACGATGGGGAGGGGGGCAGATGACGATGGGAATGGAGGGGGAGATGACGATGGGAAGGAAGGGGGATATGACAATGGGGAAGGGGAGTTGACGATGTGGGTGAGGGGGAGTTGACGATGTGGGGGAGGGGGAGTTGACGATGTGGGGGAAATGACGATGAGGCGGTGGGGGAGATGACGATGGGGGGAGGTGGATGACGATGGCGGGGAGGTAGGGGAGATGATGGGGGAGCAGGGGATGATGTTGTGGGGGGTGGGAGAGATGATGGTGGGGGCAGACGATGATGGGGGAAGCGGGAGACGATGATGGGGGGAGCGGGAGAGGATGATGTAGGGGAGCGGGAGACGATAATGGTGGTGTGGGAGAACTGACGATGATGGGGGGAGGGGGAGACGATGATGGGGGGAGGGTGAGATGATGATGGGGAGGGAGGGGGATATGACGATGGGGAGGGAGCGGGAGATGACGATGGGGAGGGACGGAGGGGGGAGATGATGATGGGGAGGGAGGGAGGGGGGAGATGAAGCTGGGGAGGGAGGGAGGGGGTAGATGATGATGGGGAGGGAAGGAGGGGGGAGATGATGATGGGGAGGGAGGGAGGGGGAGATGATGATGGGGAGGGAGGGAGGGGGTAGATGATGATGGGGAGGGAAGGAGGGGTGAGATGATGATGGGGAGGGAGGGAGGGGGAGATGATGATGGGGAGGGAGGGAGGGGTTGATGATTGGGAGGAAGGGAGGGAGGGAGGTGAGATGATGATGGGGAGGGGGGAGGTAGATGATGATGGGGAAGGAAGGGGGATGATGATGAGGAGGGGGGATGATGATGGGGAGGGGGGTGCTTATGATGGGGAGGGAGGAAGAGATGATGATGATGGGGGGAGCAGGAGACGATGATGGGGGAAGCGGGAGACGATGATGTAGTGGTGAGGGAGGGGTACACGATGATGGGGAGGAGAAGGGAGACGATGAAGGGGAGGAGGGGGAGACGATGATGGGGAGGGTGGGGGGAGACGATGATGGGGAGGGAGGGAGGGGGAGACGAGTATGGGGAGGGTGGGGGTAGACGATGATGGGGAGGGAGGGACGGGGGTGACGATGATGGGGAGGGGTGTAGCGGGAGACGATGATGGGGAGGGAGGGAGGGGGAGACGATGATGGGGAGGGAGGGGGAGAGGATGATGGGGAGGGAGGGGGAGATGATGATGGGGAGGGAGGGAGGGGGGAGATGATGATGGGGAGGGGGTGCTGATGATGGGGAGGGAGGAAGAGATAATGATGATGGGGGGAGCAGAAGTCGATGATGGGGGGGAGCGCGAGACGATGATGTAGTGGAGAGGGAGGGGGAGACGATCATGGGGAGGAGGGGGAGACGATCATGGGGAGGAGGGGGAGACGATGATGGGGAGGAGGAGGAGACGATGATGGGGAGGGTGGGGGGAGACGATGTTTGGGAGGGAGGGAGGGGGAGACGAGGATGGGGAGGGTGGGGGTAGACGATGATGGGGAGGGAGGGAGGGGGTGACGATGATGGGGAGGGAGGGGTGTAGCGGGAGATGATGATGGGGAGGGGGGGGAGACGATAATGGGGAGGGAGGGGGAGAGGATGATGGGGAGGGAGGGAGGTGGAGACGATGATGGGGAGGGAGGGAGGTGGAGACGATGATGGGGAGGGAGGGAGGGAGAGACGATGATGGGGAGGGAGGGGATAGATGATGGGGGGAGCGGAGATGATGATGGGGGGAGGGGGAGATGATGATGGGGCGGGTGGGGGGAGATGATGATGGGGAGGGGGAGATGATGATGGGGAGGGTGGGGGGAGATGACGATGGGGAGGGTAGGGGGGAGATGACGATGGGAACGGTGGGTGGCGTTGATGGGGAGCGGGGGATATGACGATGGGGGAGGGAGCAGATGACGATGGGGAGGGGGGCAGATGACGATGGGAAGGGAGGGGGAGATGACGATGGGAAGGGAGGGGGATATGACAATGGGGGTAGGGGAGTTGACGATGTGGGGGAGGGGGAGTTGACGATGTGGGGGAGGGGGAGTTGACGATGTGGGGGAAATGACGATGAGGCGGTGGGGGAGATGACGATGGGGGGAGGTGGATGACGATGGCGGGGGGGTGGGAGAGATGATGGTGGGGGCAGACGATGATGGGGGAAGCGGGGAGACGATGATGGGGGGAGCAGGAGACGATGATGGGGGGAGCGGGAGACGATGATGTAGGGGAGCGGGAGAGGATGATGTAGGGGAGCGGGAGACGATAATGGGGGTGTGGGAGAACTGACGATGATGGGGGAGGGGGAGATGATGATGGGGGAGTGGGGGAGACGTTGATGGGGGGAGGGGGAGACGATGATGGGGTTGGAGGGGGAGATGATGATGGGGAGGGTGGGGGGAGATGATGTGGGGAGGGTGAGATGACGATGGGAAGGGAGGGGGAGATGACGATGGGGAGGGAGGGGAGATGACGATGGGGTGGGTGGGGGGAGATGAAGATCGGGAGTGGGGGAGATGACGATGGGGGAGGGGGCAGATGACGATGGGGAGGAGGTGAGATGACGTTGGGAAGGGAGGGGGAGATGACGATTGGGGGGAGGGGGAGATGACGATGTGGGGGAGGGGGAGTTGACGATGTGGGGGGAGAGTTGACGATGTGCGGGAGGGGGAAATGATGATGGGGGAGGGGAAAATGATGATGAGGCGGTGGGGGAGATGACGATGGGGGGAGGGGGATGACAATGGGGGGAGGCGGATGACGATGGAGCGGGGGACGACGATGGGGGGGGGTGGGGGCGATGATGGGGGAGCAGGGGATGATGATGGTGGGCGTGGGGGAGACGATGATGGGGGATGGGGAGACAAAGATGGGGGAAGCGGGAGACAAAGATGGGGGAAGCGGGAGACAAAGATGGGGGGAGCGGGAGACGATGATGGAGGGAGCGGGAGACGATGATATAGGGGAGCGGGGGATGATGATGGTGGGGTGGGAGAAATGACGATGATGGGGAGGAGGGGGAGACGATGATGGGGGGGAGGGGGAGAGGATGATGGGGGGGAAGGGGAGACGATGATCGGGAGGGAGGGGGGAGATGATGGGGAGGGAGGGGGGAGATGATGATGGGGAGGGTGGGGAGACGATGATGGGAGGGAGGTAGGGGGAGACGATGATGGGAGGGAGGTAGGGGGAGACGATGATGAGGGGGAGGGGGAGACGATAATGGGGGGGAGGGGGAGATGATGATGGGGGGAGGGGGAGACGATGATGGGGAGGGAGGGGAGACGATGATGGGGAGGGAGGGGGGAGATGATGATCGGGAGGGAGGGGGGAGATGATGGGGAGGGAGGGGGGAGATGATGATGGGGAGGGTGGGGAGACGATGATGGGAGGGAGGTAGGGGGAGACGATGATGGGAGGGAGGTAGGGGGAGACGATGATGATGGGGAGACGATGATGGGGGGAGGGGGAGACGATGATGGGGGTGAGGGGGAGACGATGATGGGGGGAGGGGGAGACGATGATGGGGGGGGAGATGATGATGGATGGTGGGGGGAGACGATGATGGAGGGTGGGGGGAGATGATGATGGAGGGTGGGGGGAGACGATGATGGGGAGGGTGGGGGGAGACGATGGGGAGTGAGGGGGGAGATGATAATGGGGAGGGAGGGGGGGGATGATGATGGGGAGGGGGAGATGATGATGGGGAGGGAGGGAGAGATGATGATGGTGGGGGGAGCGGGAGACGATGATGGGGGGAGCGGGAGACGATGATGGGGGGAGCGGGAGACAATGATGGGGGGAGTGGGGGACGATGATGTAGGGGAGGGGGAGACAATGATGAGAAGGAGGGGAAGATGATGATGGGGAGGAGGGGGAGACGATGATGGGGGGAGGGGGAGACGATGATGGGGAGGGTGGGAGAGGGAGACGATGGGGAGGGAGGGAGGGGGAGACGATGATGGGGAGGGAGGGAGGGGGAGACGATGATGGGGAGGGAGGGATGTGGAGATGATGATGGGGAGGGAGGGAGGGAGAGACGATGATGGGGAGGAAGGGAGGGGGAGACGATGATGGGGAGGGAGGGGGTAGATGATGGGGGGAGCGGAGATGATGATGGGGGGAGTGGGAGATGATGATGGGGCGGGTGGGGGGAGATGATGATGGGGAGGGGGAGATGGTGATGGGGAGGGGGAGATGATGATGGGGAGGGTGGGGGGAGATGACGATGGGGAGGGTGGGGGGGAGATGACGATGGGAACGGTCGGGGGAGTTGATGGGGAGCGGGGGAGATGACGATGGGGGAGGGGGCAGATGACGATGGGGAGTGGGGCAGATGACGATGGGAAGGGAGGGGGAGATGACGATGGGAAGGGAGGGGACTATGACAATGGTGGTAGGGGAGTTGACGATGTGGGGGTGGGGGAGTTGACGATGTGGGTGAGATGACGATGGGGGGAGGGGGATGACGATGGCAGGGGGTTGGGGGAGATGATGGGGGAGCAGCGGATGATTCTGTGGGGGGTGGGAGAGATGATGATGGGGGAAGCGAGAGACGATGATGGTGGGAGCGGGAGACGATGATGTAGGGGAGTGGGAGACGATGATGTAGGGGAGCGGGAGAGGATGATGTAGGGGAGCGGGAGACGATAATGGGGGTGTGGGAGAACTGACGATGATGGGGGGGAGGGGGAGACGATGATGGGGGGGAGGGGGAGATGATGATGCGGGGGTGGGGGAGATGATGATGGGGAGGGTGGGGGGAGATGATATGGGGAGGTGAGATGACGATGGGGAGGGAGGGGGAGATGACGATGGGGAGGGAGGGGGAGATGACGATGGGGAGGGAGGGGGAGATGACGATGGGGAGGGAGGGAGGGGGAGATGATGTTGGGGAGGGAGGGAGGGGGGAGATGATGATGGGGAGGGAGGGAGGGGGGAGATGAAGCTGGGGAGGGAGGGAGGGGGTAGATGATGATGGGGAGGGAAGGAGGGGGGAGATGATGATGGGGAGGGAGGGAGGGGGAGATGATGATGGGGAGGGAGGGAGGGGGAGATGATGATGGGGAGGGAGGGAGGTGGAGACGATGATGGGGAGGGAGGGAGGGAGAGACGATGATGGGGAGGGAGGGGATAGATGATGGGGGGAGCGGAGATGATGATGGGGGGAGGGGGAGATGATGATGCGGCGGGTGGGGGGAGATGATGATGGGGAGGGGGAGATGATGATGGGGAGGGTGGGGGGAGATGACGATGGGGAGGGTAGGGGGGAGATGACGATGGGAACGGTGGGGGGCATTGTTGGGGAGCGGGGGAGATGACGATGGGGGAGGGGGCAGATTATGATGGGGAGGGGGGCAGATGACGATGGGAAGGGAGGGGGAGATGTCAATGGGAAGGGAGGGGGATATGACAATGGGGGTAGGGGAGTTGACGATGCGGGGGAGGGGGAGTTGACGATGTGGGGGGAAATGACGATGAGGCGGTGGGGGAGATGACGATGGGGGGGGGTGAGGGAGATGATGGGGGAGCAGGGGATGATGTTGTGGGGGGTGGGAGAGATGATGGTGGGGCAGACAATGATGGGGGAAGCGGGAGACGATGATGGGGGCAGCGGGAGATGATGATGGGGGGAGCGCGAGACGATGATGTAGGGGAGCGGGAGACGATGATGTAGGGGAGCGGGAGACGATAATGGGGGTGTGGGAGAACTGACGATGATGGGGCGGAGGGGGAGACGATGATGGGGGGGAGGGCGAGATGATGATGGGGGGGTGGGGGAGACGATGATGGGGGAGGGGGAGACGATGATGGGGGTGGAGGGGGAATGATGATGGGGAGGGTGGGGGGAGATGATGTGGGGAGGGTGAGATGACGATGGGGAGGGAGGGGGAGATGACGATGGGGAGGGAGGGGAGATGACGATGGGGTGGGTGGGGGGAGATGAAAATCGGGAGTGGGGGAGATGACGATGGGGGAGGGGGCAGATGACGATGGGGAGGAGGTGAGATGACGATGGGAAGGAAGGGGGAGATGACGATGGGGGGGAGGGGGAGATGACGATGTGGGGGAGGGGGAGTTGACGATGTGGGGGGGGAGTTGACGATGTGCGGGAGGGGGAAATGATGATGGGGGAGGGGGAAATGATGATGAGGCGGTGGGGGAGATGACGATGGGGGAAGGGGGATGACGATGGGGGGAGGGGGGGTGACGATGGAGCGGGGGATGACGATGGGGGGGTGGGGGAGATGATGGGGGAGCAGGGGATGATGATGGTGGGCGTGGGGGAGACGATGATGGGGGATGGGGAGACAAAGATGGGGGAAGCGGGAGACAAAGATGGGGGGAGCGGGAGACGATCATGGAGGGAGCGGGAGACGATGATATAGGGGAGCGGGAGACGATGAGGTAGGGGAGCGGGGGATGATGATGGTGGGGTGGGAGAAATGATGATGATGGGGAGGAGGGGGAGACGATGATGGGGGGGAGGAGGAGACGATGATCGGGGGGAGGGGGAGACGATGATGGGGAGGGAGGGAGAGATGATGATGGTGGGGGAGCGGGAGACGATGATGGGGGGAGCGGGAGACGATGATGGGGGGAGTGGGGGACGATGATGTAGGGGAAGGGGAGGGGGAGACAATGATGGGGAGGAGGGGAAGACGATGATGGGGGGAGGGGGAGACGATGATGGGGATGGAGGGAGAGGGATACGATGATGGAGAGGGAGGGAGGGGGAGATGATGATGGGGAGGGAGGGAGAGATGATGATGATGATGGGGGGATCGGGAGACGGTGATGGGAGGGAGGGAGACGATGATGGGGGGAGCGGGAGATGATGATGGGGGGAGCGGGGGACGATGATGTAGGGGAGGGGGAGACGATGATGGGGGGAGGGGGAGACGATGATGGGGGGAGGGGGAGACGATGATGGGGAGGGTGGGTGGGGGAGACGTTGATGGGGAGGGTGGGAGGGGGAGACGATGATGTGGAGGGAGGGGGGAGACGATGATGGGGAGGGAGGGAGGGGGAGACGATGATGGGGAGGGAGGGAGGGGGAGACGATGATGGGGAGGGAGGGAGGGGGAGACGATGATAGGGAGGGAGGGAGTTGATGATGGGGGAGCAGAGATGTTGATGGTGAGGCGGGAGATGATGGGGGGAGGGAGAGATGATGATGGGGGTAGGGGGAGATGATGATGGGGCGGGTGGGGGGAGATGATGATGGGGAGGGGGAGATGATGATGGGGAGGGTGGGGGGAGATGACGATGGGGAGGGTGGGGGGGAGATGACGATGGGGACGGTGGGGGGAGTTGATGCGGAGCGGGGGAGATGACGATGGGGGAGGGGTAGATAACGATGGGGAGGGGGGGGAGATGACGATGGGAAGGGAAGGGGAGTTGACGATGTGGGGGAGGGGGAGTTGACGATGTGGGGGAGGGGGTGTTGACGATGGGGGGAGGGGGAAATGACGGTGAGGCGGTGGGGGAGATGACGATGGGGGGAGGGGGGGTGACGATGGCGGGAGGGGGATGACGATGGGGGTGGTGGGGGAGATGATGGGGGAGCAGGGGATGATGATGGGGGAGCAGGGGTTGATGTTGGGGGAGGTGGGAGAGATGATGATGGGGGAGATGATGATGGGGGAAGCGGGAGACGATGATGGGGGGAGCGGGAGACGATGATGGGGGGAGCGGGAGACGATAATGGGGGGGTGGGAGAAATGACGATGATGGGGGGAGGGGGAGACGATGATGGGGGGGAGGGGGAGACAATGATGGGGGTTGGGGAGATGATGATGGGGGGAGGGGGAGACGATGATGGGGGGAGGGGAGACGATGATGGGGGGAGGGTAGACTATGATGGGGGGAGGGGAGACGATGATCGGGAGGGAGGGAGGGGGAGACAATGATGGGGAGGGAGGGGGGAGACGATGATGGGGAAGGAGGGAGGGGGAGACGATGATGGAGAGGGAGAGATGATGATGATGATGCTGGGAGACGATGTTGGGGGGAGCGGGAGACGATGATGGGGGGAGCGGGAGACGATGATGTAGGGGAGCGGGGGATGATGATGGGGGGGTGGGAGAAATTACGATGATGGGGGGGGTGGGGGAGATGATGATGGGGGGTGGGGGAGACGATGATGGGGGGAGGAGGAGACGATGATGGGGAGGGAGGGAGGGGGAGACGACGATGGGGAGGGAGGGAGGAGACGATGATGTGGAGGGAGGGAGGGGGAGACAATGATGGGGAAGGATGGAGGTGGAGACGATGATGGGGAGGGAGGGAGGGGGAGACGATGTTAGGGAGGGAGGGGGTAGATGATGGGGGGCGCGGAGATGATGATGGGGAGCGGGGGAGATGATGATGGTGAGGGGGGAGATGATGATGGGGGTAGGGGGAGATGATGATGGGGGTAGGGGGAGAAGATGATGGGGCGGGTGGGGGGAGATGATGATGGGGAGGGTGAGATGATGATGGGGAGGGTGGGGGGAGATGACGATGAGGAGGGTTGGGGGGAGATGACGATGGGGAGGGTGGGGGGGAGATGACGATGGGGACGGTGGGGGGAGTTGATGGGGAGCGGGGGAGATGATGATGGGGGAGGGGGCAGATGACAATGGGAAGGGAGGGGGAGATGACGATGGGAAGGTAGGGGGAGATGACCGGGGAAGGGGAGTTGACGATGTGGGGAAGGGGGAGTTGACGATGTGGGGGAGGGGGAGTTGACGATGGGGGTAGGGGGAAATGATGATGAGGGGGAGGGGGATGACGATGGGGGGAGGGGGGTGACGATGGCGGGGGTGGGGGAGATAATGGGGGAGCAGGGGATGATGTTGGGGGGGTGGGAGAGATGATGATGGGGGAGACGATGATGGGGGAAGCGGGAGACGATGATGGGGGAGTGGGAGACAATAATGGGGGGGTGGGAGAAATGACGATGATGGGGGGGAGGGGGAGACGATGATGGGGGGAGGGAGAGACGATGATGGGGGGGAGGGGGAGACAATGATGGGGGGAGGGGGAGACGTTGATGGGGGGAGGGGAGACGATGATGGGGGGAGGGGAGACGATGATGGGGGGAGGGAGAGACGATGATGGGGAGGGAGGGAGGGGGGAGACGATGATGGGGAGGGAGGGAGGGGGAGACGGTGATGGGGAGGGAGGGAGTGATGATGATGATGCTGGGAGACGATGTTGGGGGGAGCGGGAGACGATGATGGGGGGAGCGGGAGACGATGATGGGGGGAGCGGGAGACGATGATGGGGGGAGCGGGAGACGATGATGTAGGGGAGCGGGGGATGATGATGGGGGGGTGGGAGAAATTACGATGATGGGGGCCTGGGGGAGATGATGATGGGGGGCTGGGGGAGACGATGATGGGGGGGTGGGGGAGACGATGATGGGGGGAGGGGGAGACAATGATGGGGAGGGAGGGAGGGGGAGACGATGATGGGGAGGGAGGGAGGGAGATGATGATGGGGAGGGAAGGGGAGATGATGATGGGGAGGGAGGGAGGGGGGATGATGGGGGGAGGGTGGGGGGAGATGATGTGGGGAGGGGGAGATGATGGGGAGGGTGGGGGGAGATGATGATGGGGAGGGAGGGGGGGATGATGGGGGGAGGGTGGGGGGAGATGATGTGGGGAGGGGGAGATGATGGGGAGGGTGGGGGGAGATGATGATGTGGAGGTGTGGGGGCAAATGGGGGGAGGCGGAGATGGTGATGGGGAGCGGGGGAGATGATGATGGGGAGCGGGGGAGATGATGATGGGGAGCGGGGGAGATGATGATTGGGAGGGGGGGAGATGATGATGGGGGGAGGGGGAGATGATGATGGGGAGGGTGGGGGGAGATGATGATGGGGAGGGTGAGATGATGATGGGGAGGGAGGTGGAGTTGACGATGGGGAGGTGGGGGGAGATGACGATGGGGAGGGTCGGGGGGAGATGACGATGGGGAGGGTGGGTGGAGATGAAGATGGGGTGCGGGGGAGATGATGGGGAGCGGGGGAGATGACGATGGTGGAGGGGGGAGATGACGATGGGGAGGGAGGGGGAGTTGACGATGGGGGGAGGGGGAAATGACGATGAGGCGGTGGGGGAGATGACAATGGGGGAGGGGGATGACGATGGGGGGAGGGGGATGACGATGGGGGAGCAGGGGATGATGTTGTGGGGGGTGGGAGAGATGATGATGGGGGGAGACGATGATGGGGGAAGCGGGAGACGATGATGTAGGGGAGCGGGAGATGATGATGTAGGGGAGCGGGAGACGATGATGTAGGGGAGCGGGAGACGATGATGTAGGGGAGCGGGAGACGATGATGTAGGGGAGCGGGAGACGATAATAGGGGTGTGGGAGAAATGACGATGATGGGGGGGAGGGGGAGACGATGATGGGGGGGAGGGGGAGACGACGATGGGGGGGAGGGAGGAGACAATGATGGGGAGGGAGGGAGAGGGGAGACAATGATGGGGAGGGTGGGAGAGGGGAGACGATGATGGGGAGGGAGGGAGGGCGAGACAATGATGGGGAGGGAGGGAGGGGGAGATGATGATGGGGAGGGAGGGAGAGATGATGATGATGATGATGCTGGGAGACGATGTTGGGGGGGAGCGGGAGACGATGATGGGGGAGCGGGAGACGATGATGGGGGGAGCGGGAGACGATGATGGGGGGAGTGGGACACAATGATGTAGGGGAGCGGGGGATGATGATGGGGGGGTGGGAGAAATTACAATGATGGGGGGATGGGGCAGACGATGATGCGGGGTGGGGGAGACGATGATGGCGGGAGGGGGAGATGATGGGGAGGGAGGGAGGGGGAGACGATGATGGCGGGAGGGGGAGATGATGGGGAGGGAGGGGGAGACGATGATGGGGAGGGAGGGAGGGGGGAGATGATGATGGAGAGGGAGGGTGGGGGAGATGATGATGGGGAGGGGTGATGGGGGGAGGGTGGGGGGAGATGATGTGGGGAGGGGGAGATGATGGGGAGGGTGGGGGGAGATGATGATGGGGAGGTGTGGGGGCAGATGGGGGGAGGCAGAGATGGTGATGGAGAGCGGGGGAGATGATGATGGGGAGCGGGGGAGATGATGATGGGGGGAGGGGGAGATGATGATGGGGGGAGGGGGAGATGATGATGGGGAGGGTGGGGGGAGATGATGATGGGGAGGGTGAGATGATGATGGGGAGGGAGGTGGAGTTGACGATGGGGAGGTGGGGGGAGATGACGATGGGGAGGGTTGGGGGTGATGACGATGGGGAGGGTGGGTGGAGATGAAGATGGGGAGCGGGGGAGATGATGGGGAGCGTGTGAGATGACGATGGTGGAGGGGGGAGATGACGATGGGGGAGGGGTGTAGATGACAATGGGGAGGGAGGGGGAGATGACGATGTGGGGGAAGGGGAGTTGACGATGTGGGGGAGGGGGAGGGGGAGTTGACGATGTGGGGGAGGGGGAACTGATGATGGGGGGAGGGGGAAATGCCTATGGGGGGAGGGGGATGACGATGGGGGGGGGTGGGAGAGATGATGATAATGATGGGGGGGAGACGATGATGGGGGGATGGGGAGACGATTATGGGGGGAGGGGGAGATGATGATGGGGGCGCGGGGAATGATGATGGGGGGGGGAGGGGGAGACGATGTTGGTGGGAGAAGAGGGTGGGGGGCTGTTGGAGGGGGTAGAGGAGGGTGCGGGTGTTGGGGGGGTAGAGGAGGGTGGGTGTGTTGGGGGGGTAGAGGAGGTTGGGGGTGTGTAGGGGGGGAGAGGAGGGTGCGAGGTGTTGGGAAGAGGAGGGGGTGTGGTGGGGAGAGGAGGGGGTGGTGGGGGAAGTGGGTGGGGGGATTTGGTGGGGGAGGAGGGTGGGGGGCTGTGGGGGGAGGAGGGTGGGGGGGGTGTGGGGGGGGAGGAGGGTGGGGGGTGTGGGCGGGGAGGAGGGTGGGGGGGGGAGAAGAGGGTAGGGGGGTTGAAGAGGAGGGTGGCTGGAGTGTTGGGGGGCTGGAAGAGGAGGGTGTTTGGTGATGGGGGAGAGAGGTGTGTGGGGGGATTCAAAATTGGCTTAGTTGTAGGAGACAGAGTGTGATGACAGAAGGATGCTTTAGTGTTCGTAAGCCAGTGGCGTACCACAGGGATCTGTGCAGGGTCCCCTATTATTTGTCATTTTTATAATATGACATAGCTGACTATGTGGGGTGTAGGATTAGTAAGTTTGTGGATGACACAAAGATTGGCCGAGTGGTTAACAGTAAGGTTGAGTGTCTTGGGCAAAAGGAAGATATAGACGGGATGGTCAAATGGGCAGATAAGTGGCAGATGGAATTTAACCCTGAAAAGTGAGAGGTGATACACTTTGGAAGGAGTAATTTGACAAGGAAGTATTTAACGAATGGCATGACACTAGGAAGTTCTGAGGAATAAAGGGACATTGGCATGTATGTCCATAGATATCTAAAGGCGGAGGGGCATGTTAGTGGGGTGGTGAAAAAGGCATTTGAGGCATTGATTACAAAAGTAGGGAGGTCATGTTGGAGTTGTATAGAACCTTGGTGAGGCCACAGCTGAGTACTGTGTGTCGTTCTGGTCGCCACATTGTAGGAAGGATCTGATTACACTGGAGGGGGTGCAGAGGAGATTTACCAGCATGTTGCCTGGGATGAAACATTTAAGTTATGAAGAGAGGTTGGATAGAGTTGGGATGTTTTCGTTGGAGCAGAGAAGACTGAAGGGCTACCTGATCCAAGTGTACAAGATTATGAGGGGCATGGACAGGGTCGATAGTGATCAGCTGTTCCCCTTAGTTGAAGGGTCAGTCATGAAGGGACACAAGTTCAAGGTGAGGGGCAGGAGATTTAGGGGGTTGTGAGGAAAAACTTTTTTACCCAGAGGGTGGTGACGGTCTGGAATGCACTGCCTGGGAGGGTGGTGGATGCCTCACATGCTTTAAAAAGTACCTGGATGAGCACTTGGCACATCATAACATTGAAGGATATGGGCCAAGTGCTGGTAAATGGGATTAGGTAGGTAGGTCAGGTGTTTCTCACGTGTTGGTGCAGACTCGACGGGCCGAAAGGCCTCTTCTGCACAATGACGGGGAGTGGAGGAGGGGGTCGTGGCAGACGAGGGCGAGGGGGGTGGGGGGGATGAGGACGGGGATGGGGAGGGGTGGTGGGGGATTTTAGGATGGTGGGAGGGGAGTAGGCGGATATGAGAATGGGGGAGTAGAGGGAAGCTAGGGGAGATGAGGACGGCGAGGGGAGGGTGGGTGAGGGGGATGAGGACAGGAAGGGGAGAGGGAGGGGAAGGGGGCGGGGTGTGGGGGAGACAATGACGGGGTAGCAGTGGCGGTGACGATGGTGGGGAAGGAGGTGGTGAGGGAGATGAGGATGGGGTGGGTAGGGTGGGTGAGAGGGACAGGGAAGGGTGGGGAGGGGTGTGTGGGGGACAATGATGGGGAGGGTGGTGAGGGGGGACGAGGACATGTAGGGAAGGGTTGTTGCGAGTGGGACGAAGACGGGCATGGGAGGAGAGGGGAGTGGAAGGGGGTGCAGGGGACACGAGGACATGGGAACAGTGGGAGAGACAATGACAGGGAGGGGAGAGTGTGGGGAGACAGGGAGGGGGTGTGGCAGACAGGGAGGGGAGGCTGGGGAGGGGTTTACGAGGATGGGGGGGTGGGGGATATGAGGACAGGGAGGGGAGGGGGGCTGGGGCAGACGAGGACGGGGCAGAGGAGACGAGGATGGGGCGGGGGAGTGGAGGAGAGGAGGACAGGGAGGAGGGGGTGGGGGAGAGGAGGACAGGGAGGGGGTGGGAAAGACAGGGAGGAGGTGTGGGGGAGATGAGGGAGTGGAGGGGACGGGGTGGGGTAGATGGGGAGGGGAGTGGGGCTTGGGGAGATGGGGATGGAAGGTCAGCTGGGGGGCATGAGGGCAGGAATAGAGGGTGGGGAAGAAGAGGACAGGGCGGGGTGGGGAGGGTTGGTGTGGGAGATGAGAACGGGGAGGGGTGGTGAGTGAGGGGAGAGGAGGGGGTGGTGGAGACAGTCATGGAGGGGAGGAGGATGAGGGAGAAGAGGATGCGGAGGGGTGGTGGTGGGGTCGGGGAGAGGGGTGTGGGGGACAAGGAGGGGAAGTGTTGGGGTCGGCAAGCGGGGCAGGGAGACTGGGAGGGGGGTATGCGAGACGATGACGGGGAGGAGAGGAGCGCGGGGAGACGATGACAGGGAGGGGCGGAGGGGGTGGGGGAGATGATGACAGGGAGGGGCAGAGGGGGTGGGGGAGACGATGACGGGGAGGGGAGGAGGAAGTGGAGGAAACGAGGACGGGACGGGGTGGGGTGGGGGAGACAAGGAGGGTGTTGGGGAAGGTGAGGACGGGGAGGAAGTTGGGGGAGGTGAGGAGGGAGAGGGGAATGGGGGAGGTGAGGATGGGGAGGAGATGGGGCAAATGAGGACAGGGAGGGTAGGGGCTGGGGGAGGTGAGGATGGGGAGGGGAAAAGGGGTTGGGGGAGGTGAGGAAGGGGAGATGGGCAGGGGGCGATAAAAATGGTTTGGGGGCGGGGGGAGATTAGGATGTGGTTCCGGGTTGTTTAGGATAGGGGGTGGAGGGTGATTAGGATGGGGAAGGGCTGAGGGAAACTGAGGATGGGAGTTGGCTGGAGATGAGGATGGGGTGGTGCTGGGAGATGAGGATGGGGAGGGGATGAGGGAATTTGAGGATGAGGTGGGCAGGGGTAGATGAGGGTGGGGAGATAAGGATGGGGAGGGGTGTGATGGGGATGGGGCAGTGAGGATGGGGGTGGGGGGTGGTGAGAGATAAGGATGGGGGACGGGGGGAGATGAGGATAAGGATGGGGTGAGGGGGGTGGTAGGGAGATGAGGATGGGGTGAGGGGGTGGGGGGAGATGAGGATGGGGGGAGGGGTGGGGGGAGATGAGGATGGGGGGAGGGGGTGGGGGAGATGAGGATGGGGGAGGGGGTGGTGGGGAAATGATGAGGAGAGGGTGGTGGGGAGATGAGGATGTGGGGAGGGGGGTGGTGGGGAGATGAGGATGGGGGGAGGGGGTGGTGGGGAGATGATGATGGGGGAGGGGGTGGTGGGGAGATGAGGATGGGGGGAGGGGGTGGTGGGGAGATGAGGATGGGGGGAGGGGGTGGGGGAGATGTGGATGGAGGGAGGGGATGGTGGGGAGATGAGGATTGGGAGGGGGGTGGTGGGGAGATGGGGATGCGGCGGTGGGGAGATGAGGATGGGGAGGGGGTAGTTGGGGAGATGGGGAGGAGGTGGTAGAGAGGATGTGGTGGGGGGATGGGGGGAAGGGGTTGGGGGAGGTGAGGATGGGGGAGGAGGTGGAGGGAGATGTGATGGGGGAGGGGGTGGGCTGAGATGAGGATGGGGGAGAGGTGGGGTGAGATGAGGGTGGGGGTGGGGGGAGATGAGGGTGGGGGGGTGGCAGAGGTGAGTAGGGGAGATGAGGATGAGGATTGGGGAACGGGGTGGAGGGAGATGAGGACAGGGGTTGGTTGGGGGGAGATGAGGTTGGGGAAGGGGTGTGGTGAGATGAGGATTGGGGGTGGGGGAGGTGAGTAGGGTGAGATGAGGATTGGGGAACAGAGTGGAGGGAGATGAGGATGGGTGAGGGGGGTGTGGGAGGGTAGGGGGTGGGGGAGATGAGGATGGTGGGGGAAGGGGTGTCGGGGAGATGAGTATGGGGAGGGGAGTGTGTGTGGGGAAGATGAGGATGCGGAGGTGGGCAGTGGGGGGGGGCGATAAAATGATTTGGGGGAGCAGGGGGAGATTAGGATGTGGTTCCAGGTCAATTAGGATAGGGGATGGGGGGTAATGAGGATCGGGAAGGGCTGAGGGAAAATGAACATGGGGGTGTGGTCGGATATGAAGGTGGAGAGGGGGTTAGCTGGAGATGAGAATGGGGTTGTGCTTGGAGATGAGGATGGGGAGGAGGTGAGGGGAGATGGGCAGGGGGAGATGAGGATGCGGAGGTAGATGAAGGTGGAGAGATAAGGGATGGGAAGGGGTGTGATGAGGTGGGAGGGGGAAGTTGATGATGGGCAGGGGGATGGTGCCAGTGAGGTTGGGGGGGGGCAGGAGGGAGATGAGGATAAGATAGGTGGAGGGGGTGGTGGGGAGAAGGGGAGGGTGGTGGGGAGATGGGGAGAGGGTGGGGGAGATGGGGAGGGGATGTGTGTAGATGAGGATGGGGAGGGGATGTGTGTAGATGAGGATGGGGGAGGGGAGTAGAGAGAGATGAGGATGGGGGAGGGGAGTAGAGGGAGATGTGGATGGGGAGGGGAGTAGAGGGAAATGAGGATGAGGATTGGGGAACAGGGTAGATGGAGATGAAGATGGTGGTAGGGGATGGGTGTAGATGAGGATGGGGGAAAGGGTGGGGGGATGCAGATGGGGGAAGGGGGTGGGGGAGACGTGGGTGAGGATTTTGGGAGATGAGTATGAGCATTGGGTGAGGGGAGTAGGGGGAGATGAGGATGGGGAGGGGAATAGAGGGAGATGAGGATGGGGAAGGGAGTGGAGGGGGATGAGGATGAGGATTGGAGAACAGGGTGGAGGGAGATAAGGATGGGTTGGGGGTGGGGACAGATGAGGTTGGTGACGGGGCTGTGGGGCGAGATGAGGAAGGGGAGGGGGGGTGCGGGAGATGAGGACAGAGAAGGTAGGTGGGGAGATGAGGATGGGGAGGTGGGGTCGGGGAGATGGGGACAGGGAGGGGCGTGGGGGAGATGAGGATGGTGGGGCAGGGGGTGTTGGGGAGATGAATATGGGGAGGGAGGAGGCGTGAGGAAGATGAGGGGATGCGGAGGTAGGCGGGGAACGATTAAAATGTGTTGGGGGGCAGGGGGTTGTGGTTCCAGGTCGATTAGGATAGGGGGTGGGAGGTAATGAGGATGGGGAAAGGCTGAGGATAATGAGGATGGGGAAAGGCTGAGGGTAAATGAGGATGGGGGTGTGGTCAGATATGAGGGTGGGGAGGGGGTTGGCTGGAGATGAGAATGGGGTGCTGCTTGGAGATGAGGATGGGGAAGGGGTGAGGTGAGATGAGATGGGGAGGTGGGCAGGAGGAGATGAGGATGAGGAGGTGGGCAGGGGTAGACGAAGGTGGGGAGACAAGGATGGGAAGGGGTGTGATGAGGAGGGGGGAAGTTGATGATGGTGAGGGGGATGGTGCCAGTGAGGATGAGGGGAGGGGGTGGGGAGAGATAAGGATAGGGGGGAAGAGGGAAGATGAGGATAAGGATGGGTAGAGGGGGTGGTGGGGAGATGGGGAGGGGCTGGGGGAGATGGGGAGGGGGTAGGGGGAGTTGAGGATGGGGGAGGAGAATAGTGGAGATGAGGATGGGGAGGTGAGTAGAGGGGGATGAGGATTGGGGAATAGGCTGGAGGGAGATGAGGATGGGGGAGGGGGTGAGCGTAGATGAGGATGGGGGAAGGGGTGGGGGGATGCAGATGGGGGTAAGGAGGTGGGGGAGATGAGTATGAGGATTGGGCAAGGGGAGTAGGGGGAGATGAGGATGGGGGAGGGGAGTAGAGGGAGATGAGGATGGGGGAGGGGAGTAGAAGGAGATGAGGATGGGGAGGGGAGTAGAGGAAAATGAGGATGAGGGTTGGGGAAAAGGGTGGAGAGAGAGATGAGGATTGGGGGAGGGGGTGGGCGTAGATGAGGATAGGGAAGGGGTGGGGGAGATGAGGGTGAGGATTTTGGGAGATGAGTATGAGGATTGGGCAAGGGGAGTAGGGGGAGATAAGGATGAGGGAGGGGAGTAGAGAGAGATGAGGGTGAGGATTGGGGAATGGGATGGGGAGAGGGGTGGGGGGAGATGAAGTTGGGAAAGGGACTGTGGGGGGAGATGAGGATGGGGTGGGAGGAGGGGAGGGAAGGCCAACACACCATTTGCCTTCTTCATTGCTTGTTGCACCTGCATGTTAGCTTTCAGTGACTGAACACCCAGATATCTTTCCCAATCTCTCCCTATTTAAGGTATACTCTGCATTTTTGTTTGTCCTGCCAAAGTGGACAACTTCACAGTTTTCCACAATAGATTGCATCTGCCCATGTTCTTGTCTGTGCCCAGGCTGTCTTGCCAGTGCAGAAGAGAACAATCAATCTGAAACCTATTATATGAGCTGTGATGGGGGTTGAAGATTGTGATTATTTCTCCTGGAATATAAATACTTTTCAATTGTGAAATAATACTTTGCAAGATTCTTGAAGGAAGAAACAAATTGATATCTAAGGAAGACAGAGTCTTAACTTGTATTTTCAACTTTTATCGTGTAGTTGTTGAAAAATACAGAATTACAATCACAGAATAACAGCATAGAAGGGGACCATTCAGCCCATCAATTTGGTGCCTGACTCTCAAGAGCAATTTAGCTAGTCCTACCACCCTCCCCCCTGCCCTTTTGCCATAGCATTACAATTTTCTCTCTCTTCAGGTGCTAATCTGTGGCTTTTGAAAGCCACAGTTGAATCTGTTTCCACCATCCCTTTCAGGCAAGCATTCCTGATCCTCACTTGTCGCTGTATTAAAAAAAACTTTTCCCTCAGGTTGCCTTTGGTTTTTTTGCCACCTTAAATCCGTGTCCTCAAGTTATCAGCCCTTCTACCAATGAGAACAATTTCTCTCTTACCTACTTTGTCTCAACCCCTCATGATTTTGAACAACTATCAAATCTCCTCTCAATCTTCTCTGATGAGAATTGTGCCGTTTACTTCATATTACCTCTCCTCATTCTTCTTATCAAAATGTATTACTTTATGCTTCTCTGTATTAAACTTGATCTGCCACGTCAGCCCATTCCAGTCATTAATATATATCAAGAAAATTAATGGTCCTAATACTGAACCTGGGAGCCCCAGTCTCCTCCAGTATGAAAAACAACTGTTCACCATTAGTCTGTTTCATGTGGCTCAGCCAACTTTGTATCCAAGCTGTCACAGTCCTTATTCTATGGGCTACAAGCTTGCTGGTAAGTCCGTTATTTGGCACTTTATCAAACACCTTTGGAAATCAATGTGCATCACATCAACAGAATTACCCTCATCAAAAAACTCAATCAAGTGGGATAAACCCAATGTGCATTTAACAAATGCATGCTGGTTTTCCTTAATTAATCAACAAACGTCCAAGTGACTGCTAATTTTGTTTCTAGAAGTTTTTCTACTACTGAATTAAACTGACTAGCCTAATTGCTGGGCCTACCTTCTTTTTGTTGAACAATGGTATAATATTTGCAATTCTCCAGTCCTTTATCTAAGGAGGGTTAGAAGATTATGACTAGTTGCTCTACAAGTCAGGAGTATAATGGAATACACTTCACTTGCCTGGATGAGGTACAGCTCCACCAACACTCAAGAAGCTTCACACCATCCAAGACAGAGCAGCCCACTTGTTGGGCACCCCACCTACAAACATCTCTCCACCACTGATGAACAGCAGCAACAGTGTGTACCACCTACAAGATGAACTGCAGGAAGGCGAATTAGACAGCACCTTCCAAACCCCATGACCACTACTACCTAGATGGACAAGGGCAGCAGGCACATGGGAACACCACCACTTGGAAGTTCCTCCCCAAGCCACTCACCATCCTGACTTGGAAAGATCACCGTTCCTTCATTGTCGCTGGGTCAAAATCCTGGAACTCCCTCCCTAACAGCACTGTGGGTGTACCTACACCACATGAACTGCAACAGTTCAAGAAGGCAGCTCACCACCACCTTCTCAAGGGCAATTAGGGATGGGCAATAAACTGCAAAGTCTCCATCCCTCAATGTGGATATTAATCGGGCTTTGAACAGTCCACAGAAATCCTAATAGATGCTTATCAGCAGCTATGCCATTGTTCATTGTATTTTCTTTCATCATGGATGATTACCAATTCTCACTCAGCAAGCTTAAATGCTGTTTAAGTATTGGGAAATTCTCCCACAGTCTTCAATTCAGGTTGGATATTAGACTTAACGGATAACTGTCACTTCTCTTGTCCATCTGCAGCAATGCATTGTAAAGATCTATAAAGGACTATTTCTTTCAACGGTTAGAAATGTTATTTTAACACTTTATGAAATGCTCCCAATTTTATTTTATTAAATATTGTTCTATTTTAATATTTTGCTGTGTCTCTCAGTTTATAAATTTAATTTGTCAATAAACTTAACCAAGTAGTTTTAGGCTGTTTAGTCTGCCTTTTGAGGGAGAAGAAGACATGTTATGTATTCCACATGCTCATTGTACTATGCACCACATCTGGAAGTTAATTGTTAATCCTGAATGTACAGTATGTAGTATTGGGCACAAGGTTAAAATCATAGGAGGTTTGATCTGCTGTTGGAACCCATGATTTTTGTTAACAAGTGATGTTCAGGAAGGAAGCCTGAACTGTGACAACTGATATGAGATCACTAGTTTTTTTCTGTGCAGTTGTACACTTCATTGGTGTGTAAGATACTACTGTGATTGTTCTGATCTCAACCATTCCACCCTCAAAGTAGGTATTGCATCTTTGGGGAAATAACCAAGCATTTTCTAGTATAATGTCCAGGTATTTTATAATAAAAAATTGTTAAAGCCATAAGGCAGTAGTTTTTAGTGAACATGGGGGAAATTGTAATCTTTTAGCAAACTAGCCTTTAAATCAGCCGTGTTGCGAAATGCAATAAGTTGATATACAGGACAGAGCAATTTTTCATTTCCACCTAACATTTAACTTTTTATTGTAAACTGATGGTCCATGTCTACACAGTCCATTGGCATATTTCTTGCCTTGTCTCTTTGCAAGCTTTGCTGCAGTGAATAAATTTCTGATAATGTTGTAGCATTTTAGAAAGATATTAAGACAAAAACTAACCTGTATTTTTTTCTTTTGAGACTGCCTTTATTGTTGATGAAATTAGTGGCATTATTAAAGAGGTAAGGTGTTATGCAGAATAATTAAAATCTATTTAAATTCTCAACCAATACTTAGCTGTTGAAACTCATTAACTTTCTATTATTTGCAGTCAATTGAGGCTGCAATTGGTGGAAATGCATATCAGCCTAGCAGAGTTAATCAGTGGACGACAAGTTTAGTAGAACTGTGTCTGAGTCAGCTCACGAAGCTGGGAAAACCTTTTAAGTATATTGGTAAGTGTTGCAAAATATTAAAATGACTAAGTGAGACAGAAGTAATATTTAGTTATCATATTCAGTATTTGTGACGCTGGTATAATGTTGCACCTGCTCCGCAAAATGTCTTGCAATGCAATCTTTGTGTTGCTCATGGTGCCATGTGATCTGCATGGACTGATTGAATTTTTTACACCAGTATACTACAGAGAGGCAACATAGTATCCCAGTAATGTGCCTTTTTTTTTTAAAGGCATCTCCTCACTCCCACCCTCGTCTTGTTGGAGTGTGGTTCTACTACTGTATGCCACTTCAGTCAACGGGATGTTTATCTGTAAGTTTAAACAGGAAATTGTTAATAGATTGTCTGATTGTAGAGGCATCACTGGTGAGCCTTGACAAATGTCCACATATAGTCACTCACAGCAAAAGTTGTTGGACAATGATCAGGAGAGAGAATCTTAGCCAAATCATGAGAAGAGAAACTCACTTTCCTCTCTGCATTGTGAGGAGATGCTTCACTGATGCCATTGTGAGAAACTCATGCACAGCGTCTAGAAACAGTTACAGACCATTCTGCACAGAGCGTTGGGAGCAGGTCACCACAACTATGGTTGGAGATGATGTGTAGCAAGGGGAAGTGGGACATTTGGGAAAACATAGTGTAAGTAGTAAATTTTTAGTAGTAGACTTTTGCAAACAGTGGAGCTTGTTGAACAATTTTTTTTTGAGGATGTAACAGGGTTAGCTAAAAATGTAAATCTACATTAGCAAGGTCTTTGACACAGTAACATAGGGCAGTATTTTCTGGCCCCTTCCACCAACAGTATCCCGGTCCTGCCGAAGCAAATGGAAATTTGAATGGCCTGCCACATGGGGCCGGAAAATTCTGACCATAGAATATATAGTTAAATATATAGAAAAAGGACAGGAGAGGGGAAAGCATGATAGTGTAAAGGGCAGAGGGAAGAAAAGTTTCTAAAGTGCGTGCAAGCGAACTTTCTCCATCAGTATGTTTCCAGTCCAGTGGGGAAGAAGCACTGCTGAATCTGGTTCTTGGGAATGAGGTGGGCCAAGTGGACAAAGTATCAATACGGGCACCTTTGGGAAAGTTATCATTGAATCTGAAGGTTAAAGTTAACCACGAAAAAGGATAAGGAACAATCCAGAATGAAAATAATTAATTGGGAGAGTGCCACTTTCAATGGGGAGAGAACAGATCTGGGCCAAGTTAATTGGAATTGAAGATTGGTAGGTAAAACATTAATTGAACAATGAGCTGCCTTTAAAGAGGAGGTGCTTCAGGTACAGTCAAGGTACATTCCCAGGAAGGAGGTAGGTAGGTCAAACAAATGTAGAGCTCACTGATTGACAAAAGAGAGAATAAAGTGAAGCAGAAATAGGGTGACAATGTGTGACATTGACAGATATGACAGATGCCAATTTGATAATACAAGTGAGACCCAGGCTGACTATAGAAAGTTCGGATGGGAAGTGAAAAAAGAAATAAATAATAGTAGCAAAGAGCCTGACAACCAACGTAAAAGGGGATCAAAAAGTCATCCATAGGCATAGTAAAATGTCTGATAAAAGGAGGAGTAAGCCTGATTAGGGACTCTCACATGCTGGCAGAGGACATGGCTAATGACTATTTTGCATCTGATATACCAAAGAAGAAGGTACTGCCAAAGTTGTAGTTGAGACACTGGAGGGCTAAAGATTGATGAGGATGTATTAGAAAGGCTGATTGTACTTAAAGTTGCCAGGACCAGTTCCGATGCATCCAAGGATCTGAGGGAAGTAAGAGTGGAAATTGTGGAGTCACTGGCCATAATATTTCAACACACGGATGCTGTCAGAGTACTGGAGAATTGAAAATGTTTTTTAAAAGGGTATAAGGATAAATCCAGCAGCTACAGCTTATCCTTGATGATGTTAAAGCTTTTAGTGGTGATCATCCAGGACAAAATTAATGGTCACTTGGACAAAGGTGGATTAACTCGAGAGCCAGGATGAAATTGTTAAGGGCAAATTATCTAATTTGATTGAGGTTTTTGATGAAGTAATGGAGAGGATTGATGAGAGTAATGGGGCTGATGTGGTCTACATGGACGTTCAAAAGGCATTTGATAAAGTGCCACATAACAGGCTTGCCAGTAAAGTGGAAGCCCATGGAATAAAAGGGATGGTGGCCAGATTGGTACTAAGTTGTTCTAGTGACAGAAAACAGAGATTAGTGATGAATGGTTATTTTTTGGACTGGAGGAAAGTATATAGTGGGGTTCCCCAGAGGTCAGTATTAGGACCACTGCATTTCTTGATCTATATTAATTATCTCAGACTTGGGTGTACAGGGCATAATTTCAAAATTTGCAAACTTGGAAGTATTGTGAACTTTGAGGAGGATGGTGATAGACCTCGAGGACATAAGACAGGCAGAATGGGCAAACCTGTGGCAGATGAAACTTAATGCAGAGAAATGGGAAGTGATACAAGGAAAGGCAGAATAAAGGAGACAATTATAAAGGGGCTGTAGGTGCAGAGGGACCTGTCAGTATATTTTCACAAATCTTTGAAGGAATTACTTATCTTAAGAAGAAACATTTTCAGGGCCCAGGGAAAAGTCATGGAATTAGGACTGGCTGAGTAGCTTTTACAAAAAGCCAGCTTGGACACGATGGGTCGAATGGCTTTCTGTGCTATAACCATTCTGTGATTCTAGGTTGACACTAGTTGTAAAGGGTAGTTGTTAAGGGAGCAGTGTCAACATGGATTTAGAGGCACCTCAAAGATTCATTCTGGTTGTTTTCGAGTTATAAAGTGAAGCTTTCCAGGTTTGCCACTGGTACCAGATTTGGAATAAGTATGTCATATTCAAAAGACATTTGGGACATTGGGCCACAAAGTTGGCTATGATTAACATAGAGAAATGCAAGTTATGACTGTGGGAGGGGAAACAAGAGTGGAAATCAAATGGGAGCAGTCTACATGAAAGAATGTCAATGCTTCCATCTGGGGAGCTGCTAAATTTAAATGAGGTTCGGCCAATAAAATCACAGATACGTCTATGCCACCGGAAAGGCCAGCTAGCTTGTGTGCGCAAATACCTAATCAGCTTAAAGCTTATTGGATCGAGGTATAGATAAACTGGCTCCCTAATATTTAATATTAGTACAAACTCAAGGGCAAAATGACATCAACACAAGCTTAAATGGTGAAGTAAAAATATAGTTGAATAACTTTTTTAATTTGATGCAGTAAATTTGTAAAGTAGCAAACCAAGAAAAGAGGATGTTGTCAACTCTGAGTCAATACATTTTCAGCAGCCAGAATGATTACAAGTTACGAGGGATAAAGTAGGATTGGCCCAATAGAAAGGCATAATCTCTTCGCTGGTCTGTGTTCACAGAATCACACAGTGCAGAAGAGGCCCTTCGGCCCATCAAGTCTGCACCGACACGTGAAAAACACCTGACCTACCTACCTAATCCCATTTACCAGCATTTGGCCCATGGCCTTGAATGTTATGACATGCAAGTGCTCATCCAAATACTTTTTTTAAAGGATGTGAGGCAACCCACCTCCTCCACCCTGCCAGGCAATGAATTCCAGACTGTCACCACCCTCTGGGTAAAAAGGTTTTTCCTCACATTCCCCCGTAAAGCTCCTGCCCTTCACCTTGAACTTATGTCCCCTTGTGACTGACCCTTCAACTAAGGGGAACAGCTACTCCCCATCCACCCTGTCCATGCCCCTCATAATCTTGTACACCTCGATCAGGTCGCCCCTCAGCCTTCTCTGCTCCAATGAAAACAACCCAAGTCTATCCAACCTCTCTTCATAACTTAAATGTTTCATCCCAGGCAACATGCTGGTAAATCTCTGCACCCCCTCCAGTGCAATCACATCTTTCCTATAATGTGGCGACCAGAACTGCACACAGTACTGCAGCTGTGGCCTCACCAAGGTTCTATACAACTCCAACATGACATCCCTACTTTTGTAATCTATGCCTCAATTGATAAAGGCAAGTGTCCCAAATGCCTTTTTCACCACCCCACTAACATGCCCCTCCGCCTTCAGAGATCGATGGACACACACACCAAGGTCCCTTTGTTCCTCAGAACTTCCTAGTGTCATGCTGTTCATTGAATACTTCCTTGTCAAATTATTCCTTCCAAAGTGTATCACCTCTCACTTTTCAGGGTTAAATTCCATCTGCCACTTATCTGCCCATTTGACCATTCTGTCTATATGTTACTTAAGAGGTTGAGGAAACTGATGTGAGAGAACAGGGGATTAGATATCTGATGAGTAGTCATAGTCTCTTAAAGATTAGTTGTTTTCCTAAGCTTTTTTTCCTGAAATTGACCAATGGTTATTTCTGTAATAAAAGCAAAATGCTTCGATTGCTGGAGATCTGAAATAAAAAATAAAAGTGCTGGAAAAAATCAGCAGGTCTAGCAGCATCTGGCATTTCTGAAGAAGAGTCATATTAGACTTGAAACATTAACTGTTTCTTCACAGATGCTGCCAGACCTGCTGAGTTTTTCCACTGGTTATTTCTTTTTACCCCCCACGCCCCCCCCCCAGAAGTTAGCATTCCTGGTGCTTGGGAAGGGCAGGGTACAAGTTAACAATCCCGTAGATAGGGTGAGCATTGAGTAAACTTTCCTTCTCCTATTCATATGAAAATATCTTAAATGTCCACTTTTAGTTGGTCAGTTTTCTTTATATTTGAAGAGCAGACAAAACAGAGTACTTTGTGACAGCAAATCTGTTTTGGCAGTGGCTGGAACTTGAAGATTGCCATATCCTGAATGGTTTAAGCACTAAATGGCAACTTAACCTTAAAGATCTGAAGCACGTAATATTCAATTCTAAATGGGTGAGTCCTAGAATCAGAATTTACAGTACAGCAGGCAGAAGACAGGCAGTCTATCATATCCATGCCAATACTTCAACTGGAACCACCTTATCTAATTCTTTTCCATTATCCTTTCGCAATAATTGCAACTTTATTGCAGATATGTTGCTTTGTCACGTGTTTTATCCAACCTATTTAAAGCAAGTTGAAAAGATGTTACATTTGTGCCAATTGAACCGTCAGTAACTTTAGTGGTGTGTTGGGCCTTCTACAAAAGCATGACCAATATGGCTACCACTGAGATGTTAACCCATTTAACTTGTATTTTGCTTTAGTAACCACTGTGATAATGCAGAAGAATGGAGCTGGTCTGCACACAGCTAGTTCCTGTTTCTGGGACAATAATGCTGATGGTGAGTATGTAAATCTGTAATAGTGGAATCTGTTGCCTGATAATCTTTACACTCTAAAAATACATTTTTTTGTTGTGCTTTGAAAAGTTTTAACATAACGTGCTGTGAGAATGCAAATATTGCGTGCTTCCATTTTCCTTATGTTCTCTTACACATCCAACATTCTGACTGGTCAGAAAGTTAGTTTGTTGAACTGTATTTTAAACATAAGAAATGGAAGCTGTAGAAGGCCATTTGGCCCCTTGAACCTCTCTGCCATTCAGTAAGAGCATGGGTGATCTGATCGCGGATTCATTTCTACTTTAGTGTTGGCCTTCCCATAACTCTTGACTTCCTTGTAGATCAAATACCCATCTAACTCAATCTTGAATATATTCAATGACCCAGCCTCCACTGCTCACTAGAGGAGAGAATTCCAAACATTGACAATCTGCTGAGAGAAAAAAAATCCTCCTCTCCTCCAATTTAAATGGGAGATCCCTTACTCTGAATTTCTGTTCCCTAGTCCTAGATTCCTCCATGAGAGGAAACATCCTCTAGGTGTCTACCCTGTCAAGCCCCCTCAGAATCTATATGTTTCAATAAGATCACCTCTCATTCTTCTAAACTCCAGTGAGCATAGGCCCAATCACTCAACCTTTCCTCCTAAAATAACCCCTTTCAATCCACCCAGTGAACCTTCTCTGAATTGCTTCCAATGCATCCTTCCTTCCTTAAATAAGTAGACCGAAACTCTGAACAGTACTTTAGGTGTGACCTTGCCAATGCCCTGTACAGTTGTGGTAAGACTTCCCTACTTATCTCTCTCGTAATAAAGACCAACATTCCATTTGCCTTCCTAATTATCCCCAACACCATGAGCTCTTAGCTTGTGTTACAACTTTTTAGGTGGCACTCTATAAAATGTCTTTTGGAAATCCAAATGTACTACATCTCTTGGTTCCCCTTTATCCACCCTGCATGTTCATTCTCAAGGAATTCTAATAAAGTTGAGTATTGCTTTTCGTCTGGCACTTATCAGGATAATTCACAAGAAAATATCAATGTCAGGGGAAGCAACGTATTTGTACTGTATGAGAAGAGTGTTCTGATTGGTTGGCAAGTGGCTCTGGTAGAGGTGTTGCCATGGAGAATTCACCAGTTGATGGTGACTGACAGTTAACTGCCACGTGTTGCTTGAAATTTAAACCAGGCAGCTTGACTCTGATCGGTCAAGACATTGACCTGGGGAATGAACCAGCAAATGGCTGTCAGTTATTTTGTTTAACTGAAACAGGCACACTATGTGTCCATGTTCTTTCTGGCTGCAAAGAATAGGGCCCTGTGTATTAATATATGTTTGGCTTCTAATACATGCAAATGTGCCACACTACAAGTCCGACTGACAATCTTAAATTGGTAACAAAAACAGAATTACCTGGAAAAACTCAGCAGGTCTGGCAGCATCAGCGGAGAAGAAAAGAGTCCCTCGAAATCAAGTTCTGTCGAAGGGTCATGAAGACTCGAAATGTCAACTCTTTTCTTCTCCGCCAATGCTGCCAGACCTGCTGAGTTTTTCCAGGTAATTCTGTTTTTGTTTTGGATTTCCAGCATCCGCAGTTTTTTTGGTTTTAATCTTAAATTGGTTGTCAGCGTAATTCTTAGCACACCTGAGGATTATTTAGTAAATGTTGTCCAATGTTGGAGACTGTTTTGAGTTTTGCACGCATGGCCTGGTTGGGTATGGTCCATACCTTCCCCATTGCGAACAGCGGAATGGACATGCCATTTGATACGATCTGCCAGTAATTGCGACATACGGCCTACATACCTAGCATCACACTGGCACTGAAATTCATACACCACATTATTCATTTGCAGAGTCAACATGGTTTTTTATGATTTTCTAAATGTCCTGCTCTTCAGTTAATAATGGATTGCAGATTGGCAAATGTCAGGTTAACTGGCCTATATTTTCTTGCTTTCTCTAGTGATTATTTTAAGTTCCTCCTTCTCTTTTGCCCCTTGATTTTTTTCTATTCTTTGGATGCTTTTAATGTCTTCTACTGTGAAGACAGATATAAAATACTTATTCAAAGTCTCTGCCATTTCCTTGTTTCTAATTATTGATTCCCTAGTCTCACACATTAAGGGTCCAATGCTTACTTTAGCTACTGTCTTCCTTTTAATATACTTGTAGAAGCTCTTACTGCTTGCTGCTAATTTACTCTCATTCTAATTTCTCTCTTTTTTTTTTAGTCATCCTTTGCTGGTTGCTGAAATGTTCTCAATCTCCTGGACTGCTGCTAATCTCTGCAGCATTGTGTGCCTTTTCTCTCAACTTGATACTATCCTTAATTTTCCTAGTTCGTGCTTGTTACAGAATCTTTGTATACCAGTAGAATATATCTTTTGAGTATTTGGAAATACCTCCTTAAATGTCTGCCACTGCTTATCTACCATCTTACCTTTTAACATATTTTCCCAATCTACTTCGGCCAACTCTGTCTTCATACCTTTGTAATTGCCTTTATTTAAGACACTAGTTTCACACCCCAGTTTATAATCTTCAAACTAAATGCAAAATTCTATCATGCTATTGTTCAAAGAAGCTGTCCCAAATACACTTTCATGAACTTGCCCTCCATTTGCTAATTTGATTTGTCCAATCTATATAAAGACTAAAATTACTCACAATTATTGCAGTACTTACAGGCCTTGATTATTTCTTGATTTTTATCCTACTGACAGGAGGCCCATAAATTATTCTCACCAGTAACTTACTTACTTTGTTTTTTTTTTAATCTCCACCCAAACTGATTCTACATCTTGATCTTCCAAGCCAAGATCATTTCTCATTACTATTGAAGATACCCTTGAATATTCAGTTCCCAGCCTTGGTTACCTTGCAACCATTTCTATTTGTGCCATCAATTCATCTATTACGAATGCTTCATGCATTCAGATTTTTTTTTTATTCGTTCATAGGATGTGGGCATCACTGGCCGGGCAATCATTTATTGCCCATTGCCCTGAGGGCATTTAAGAGTCAACCTTTAAGAGGGCATTAGTGAACCAGGTGTGTTTTTACGACAAGCAGCAATGGTTTTAGATTTTCTTTAATTCCCAGATTTTTATTGGATTCAAATTTCACAATTTGCCATGGTGGGATTCAAACCCAGGCCCCCAGAGCATTACCCTGGGTCCCTGGAAAATACTACTCCATTGACAATATCACTATGGCACCGCCTCCCACTAGTAGGCAGCTTATTTACCACTGGCTAAAGCTGTGAAACTGTCAAACTGTTTCAAGTGCATTGGTTATGGCAGGTAAATTCATTTACATAAAAAATACCATTAACAAGGGAATGTTCATGTTTATAATGTTTCTCACCTCATGGGCAGCTGCGGAAAGCAATTTTATAAATGAACATTCATTCAAATCTCTTTTAAGGAATTGGCATGGTCAGGCCACTATTTTGTCATTACTAAATAAGTCAAATCTATTTCTATTATATGCAGGAGTGAAGTTACTAGCAATCATTGAGGATCACAGTTCACAGTATTGTATTTGTTTATAATTAATGTACTGAATAAGTTAAATTCTGTGCTTATTACATGAGCTTCACTCCACAATTGTATCCAGTTTTGTATGAAAACTACAGAGTGGCTTTGGCATATCCAACATGTGATAAGATTTGATATCCTTTGTTGATGCCCGTTTATATGATCAATGAAATGTAGGATGAAGTTGTATCACTTGGAAAAGAGTTCACTGTCCAAAGTGCTTATGGGATGAGAATCTGACCTAATTCCAGTTGTTTTCTTGTAGAATTAGGAGGAATTCATTGTGGCGGAAGAGCAAACCCAGGATTACCTCCTGATTAGATGATGGCAAGGCCAAATTCTAAATCTAGATACACTCCTTTCTGGGATTGCTACACGGCATACTTGGAAAGATTAAAAATAAAAATTCTTCCACATGTCAATCTGTAGAGTGTACTGACTAGTTCTAATTTAAATTGCACATACTTATGTTTGTTGTGTTGAAAGGATTCTTCACCTCCTCTCTTACTGCTTTCAGGAAGCTGCACCGTGAGATGGGAGAATAAGACCATGTTTTGTATAGTCAGTGTCTTTGGGCTGTGCATCTGAAGCCTAGACCGCTGCCAGACTTCATCCTCAAATGACATAGTTTTCAAGTGAAAGATGTACTTGTGCAACACTTGATTGTTGTCTTAATGATTACATAATATCTTTAAACTACAGTCAGCATATGTTGTTTTACTATTTCAACTTTGGTATTGCATTTTAGTGCGAAATTTTATAGTTTTAACATAGCATTGGTTTAATCTATGCTGCCAAGAAAAATAAACAAATGCAACTTACACTAGTGTTTTCATGTAAAGTTGCTTCAGTGTTGAGGTTTTTAAATAAATGTGAAATGTTTAATTCACGTCTGTTTTACATTATTCAAGGTTTGGTACAGTTGGACTATTTATTTTATTTCCTGGCATAACTATACTTAAAAAACCTTTGAATATAAAATTAAACTGAAAAATTCTCTCTCAAATAGCTACAATACAACATGTTCTTAACTAGAGGAATTACTCATTTAAATTGGATATGTTGGATTGAAAGTAATAGCAGTTCAAGATCTGTGGATGTAATTTAGAGCCTACAGATATACCTTAGTTTAAGCAAAATTGACTGGGGATAGGCATCAGCATATAGAAGTAGAAAGGACTAATAAGGTGCATTTAAAATTTAGGTTGTTAGAGAAGGAAGTAGTCTAAGAAGGACTTCAAGGAATACAAACACAAGTTTAGAATGTAATAAGGTTGGTGAGCCACAAGTGCAAATAGCCACTGGGAGTATGATGAAATGGCAATAGTGAAATCGAGATTTAAAAATAGTGAGGACTGGGTGCTTTTTTAAGTGTTCAGAAAAAAACAGGGAAAGAAAAAAGGGAAGTAGAGATTAGGGATTGTAATGTTGGAAATAGAGGATGTCCTTGGAAGATCTAAGGACAGAGTCTATTTGGCTGGAGTTGAGAGGCAAAAAAGGGATGCTCACACTACTGGGGGCATTAATAGGCCTCCAAATAGTGAGAGCAAGAGAGCAAAGAGAGAGCAAATCATCAGGGAAATCACAGAAATGTGCACAAACTATATATAAATATATATATAAATAATAAAATCAACAACAATCATAGATCTGATGTAGTTTCACCTGATATAATACATAAAACCTAATTAGGGTCAGTTACATGAAAGTAGAGAGCTGTAGCTCCTCAAAGTAATCTAAGAAAGTTGTCAAGCTTCATAAAATACATCCGTGTACGTGTTATAGTGTATTTCCTCACGTTTAAGATTCTGCATATGATCACATATCCAATTAGTAAAAGAAGGCAGGGCAGACTGTTTCCAATTTAAAAGAATAATACGTCTAGCCAATAATGTTGAAAAGGCAAGTGCATGGGTCTTTTTGTAAGAGGAATGCCATTTGGTTCCACTCCAAAGAATGCTGTAATAAGAGAAGGTTCAATGTTGCCGCTGAAAGTACGTGAGAATTATATAAAAAATTTTGTCCAAAACAAAGCCAATTTAGGACATAACTAGCACATATGAATTAGAGAGGCTGGGGCAGTATGACATTTATCACAGGTTGGATCAAAATTTGGATAAATCTTAGATAATTTCACCTTGGATAGGTGGATACAATGCAAGGTTTTAAACTGTAGCAACCCATGTCTTGCACATACAGATGAGGAATGTACACGAGAGAAATAGACTTCTAGTTATCTTCTGATAAGTCTGAGTTAAAATCTTGCTCCCAAAGAGTTTTTAAGGTAGAAAGTGAAGGGCAGTGTTGTGAAAAAATTAGAGAATACAATTTGGAAATGAACCCCCTAACAAAAGGATTTAAGCCTAACATAATATCTATTGGTGACTTAGGGGGCAATAAAGGAAACTGGGGCTATGTACATTCTACCAAGACCAAAAGATATAGGGGAACAAAAGCCAGGGCTCCTTGGATAACAAAGAGAATATGTTGAAACAAGAAAAGAAGGCGTATGATCCATGTCAGGTGCATTCTTCAAGCGAGAACTAGGCCAAATATAATAATTGAGAGGTGAATTGAAAAGGAAAATATGACTGACGAAGAGAGAATATGAGAATAAAATGACACTTAACATAAAAAGGAACCCAAAAATCTTCTGTCATTTAAATAGTAAGAGTCTGGGTGCACCCTATTAGGCACAAGAAAGACAATAAAAATGCTTGCAGCTGCAGGGCAAAGCTAGAATGCCAAAAGAGCACTTTGTATGGGTGCTTACTGAGAAAGCGAATAGGGACAACATATTGACAGAATTGCAGATGACTGAAGTAATGGAATGAAAATTGATGGGCAAGATGTGCCGCAAAGGCTTACTATGCTTAAGAATGGCTAAATCACCTGGTCTGGATGGCTTGCAACCCAGATTGCTAAGGGAATTGGGGAGTGAAGAAAGCAGAAGGGCTTGTTATAATCTCCCATCTTTCTAAGTGCTAGAAGATTGTAAACTGGCAAATATAACACTCTTGTTCAAAAAGGGGTGTAAGGTCATTACTGGTAATTACAAGCTGATCACCAGTGGTGGGTAAGATTTTAAACACAGACACTTGGAGTGGTTGAGTTAATTAAGGAAGAAGAAAGAAAGACTTGCCTTTATATAGCACTTCTCATAACCACAGGACATCTCAAAATTGCTTTACATCTATGAAATATTTTATAGTGTTGTAATATAGGAAATGTGGCAGTCTTTAAGCACACAGTGAGCTTTCACAGACAGCAATGCGATAATAAGAACAAAGAAAAGTACAGCACAGGAACAGGCCCTTCGGCCCTCCAAGCCTGCGCCGATCCTATTGCCCGTCAACTAAAACATTTTGCACTTCCGGAGTCCGTATCCCTCTATTCCCATCCTATTCATGTATTTGTCAAGCTGCCTCTTAAACACCACTATCGTACCTGCTTCCACCACCTCCTCTGGCAGCGAATTCCAGACACTCACTACCCTCTGCGTAAAAAACTTGCCCCACACATCACCCTTATAGTTTTCTCCTCTCACCCTAAATCTATGTCTCCTAGTAATTGACTCTTCCATCCTGGGAAAAAGCTTCTAACTATCTACTCTGTCCATGCCACTCATAATTTTGTAAACTTCTTTCAAGTCGCCCCTCAATCTCCGTTGCTCTAGTGAGAACAATCCGAGTTTCTCCAACCTCTCCTTATAGCTAATAACCTCCAGACCAGGCAGCATCCTGGTAAACATCCTCTGCACCCTCTCCAACGCCTCCATATCCTTCTGGTAATGTGGCAACCAGAATTACATGCAATATTCCAAGTGTGGCCTAACCAAGGTTCTATACAGCATGACTTCCCAGCTTTTATACTCAATACCCCTGCCAATGAAGGTAAGCATGCCATATGCCTTCCAGACTACCTTATCCACCTGCGTTGCCACTTTCAGCGACCTGTAGACCTGTACACCCAGATCTCTCTGCCCGTCAATGCATTTAAGGGTAATGCCATTTACCGTGTAATTCCTGCCTGTATTAGACCTTCCAAAATGCATTACCTCACATTTGTCCGGATTAAACTCCATCTGCCATTTCTCCGCCCAAGTCTCCAACTGATCTATATCCCGTTGTATCCTTTGACAATCCTCTTCATTATCTGCAACTCCTCCAACCTTGGTGTTGTTTGCAAACTTACTAATTAGCCCAGTTACATTTTCCTCCAAATTATTTATGTATACCACAAACAGCAAAGGTCCCAGCATTAATCCCTGCAGAACTCCACTAATCACAGCTCTCCATTCAGAAAAGCACCCTTCCACTATGACCAAGCCAATTCTATATCCATCCTGCCAGCTCACCTCTGATCCCGTGCGACTTTACCTTCTGTACCAGTCTGCCATGAGGAACCTTGTCAAAGGCCTTACTGAAATCCATGTATATAACATCCACTGCCCTTCCATCGTCGATCATCTTTGTCACTTCCTCAAAAATCTCGACCAAGTTAGTGAGACATGATCCCTCCTTCACAAAACCATGCTGCCTCTCACTAATACGCCCATTTGCTTACAAATGATAGTAAATCCTGTCACGAAGAATCTTCTCCAATAATTTCCCTACCACTGATGTAAGGCTCACCGGCCTGTAATTTCCTGGATTATCCCTGCTACCCTTCTTAAACAATGGAACAACATTGGCCATTCTCCAGTCCTCTGGGACCTCACCCGTAGCCAGTGAGGATACAAAGATTTCTGTCAAGGCCCCAGCTATCTTCTCCCTTGCCTCCCTCAGTACTTTGGGGTAGATCCCATCCGGCCCTGGGGATTTATCCACCTTAATATTCTTCAAGACGCCTAACACCTCCTCTTTTTTGATCTCAACATGATCCAGGCTATCTACACACTCTTCCCTAGACAAATCGACCGCTAAGTCCTTCTCTTTGGTGAATACTGATGAGAGAAGTATTCATTCAGTATCTCTCCCATTTCTTCTGGCTCTACACACAGTTAATGATACACAGATCATGGCCAGATAATCTTTTTTTGTGATAAAAATAAAATGCTGGAAATCTGAAATAAAAACAGAAAATGCTGTAATAACTCAACAAGTCTGAGAGCATCTGTGGAGAGAGAAACATAGTTAACGTTTCAAGTCTGTATGACTCTTCAGAGCTGAAAAGAAATGTTTAAAAATGTTTAGAAATGTACTATTTAAGAGGGGATGGAGCAGGTGGAGAAAATTAGGTGGTCAGGGATAGGTGGGAGCTCAGGAGAGATTGACAAAGATGCCCTGGACACAAGACAAAGGGCAGACACAAAGACATAACATTCTGCTATCTTACTTTTATGCCACCATCAGCACCTTTAGTCTTTAACTCTACCATTAACAATCCGTTTGTCTTGTGTTCAGGACATCTTTGTCAATCTCTCCTGAGCTCCCCCACTATTCCTGCTTCTATTTTGCTCCACCCCCTCTTAAACAATATAAAATCCATCACATTTCTATTTTTCTTTAGCTCTGAAGAAGAGTCATGCAGACTCAAAATCTGTTTCTCTCTCCACAGGTGCTGCCAGACCTGCTGACATTTTCCAACATATTCTGTTTTTTGTGATGTTGATTGAGAGAGCAATATTGGCCAGGAGACTGGGGAATAACTTCCCTGCTCTCCTTCAAGATAATGCTGTAGGATCTTTACATCCACTAGAGCAGGCACATAAAGGCCTCAATTTCTAACATTTCATCGGAAAGATGGCACCTCCAACATTGCAGCACTCCCGCATTACGGCAATGGAGTGTCAGCCTTCGTTTTTGCATTTGAGCCTTGGAGTGGTATTGGAACCTTGACCTGATTGATTCTAACTGATCCACAGCTGACACACACAGTGGAAGGATTTGTAAAAGGTAGATCGTGTTTGACTGAGAGAACCTTTTGATGAAGCAACTGAGAATGTTATTATAAGAAATACAAGGGATATTGTCTATATGCATTTCAAGAAAGTGTTTGATGAAGAACCACATAAAAGGCTAATTAACAAAATTGAGGCTCATAGAAGGTCACTGTCAGCTTGAATTTCATAATTTGCCAATGAAACCAAGCTTGGAGGTGTGGCACAGATCTACAAAACATGTGCAGGATAAAATGAGCTTTGGGGTTCATGTGCATAAATCATTATAGGTAACAGGCCATACTGAGAGAGTAGTTAGCAAAGCATGAGGGATCTTGAGCTTTTGAAGGGGTATTGAGTACAAATTGGGGAAGCCATGCTGATCTTTTAGTTGTGGCCTAACCAGAGCTTAATATAAAGTGTCCAGTTCTGTTCACCACACTTTAGGAAAGATGTGAAGGTCCTTGAGACAGTTCAGAGGAGATTTACCAGAATGGTTCCAGGGAAGAAGGAATTTAAATACAAGATTAGTTTGGAGAATCTGTGGTTGTTCTCCTTGGAACAAAGGAGGTTGAAGGGAGATCTGATAGAGGTGTACAAGATTATGACAGGTTTAGATAAGTAGACAAAGAAAATATGTTCCCATTAGCCAGTGGTACAAGGGCTAGGTTTTGGGCAAGAGATGCAGGGGGAATGTGGTGATGAATGTTTTCTTATGCAGTGAGTGGTAATGACCTGGAAATTGGTGCTTATGAAGGTGATGGAAGTGAGATGATCAATGATTTCAAAAATAAATCGCAATTGCATTGAGTCAATTTCACTCTTTGGATTTGAAGTAGTAGTCTGTCAATTTTTGACTTAAGCTGTTCTATAGAATGCTCAGTATTAACAAGTAAGACATTTACTGATTCTAAATTATAGTGATTATTCATATTGAGATCCATCTTCTACTCCTTCGACCCTATTGCCACCAAAATGTTGTCTACCTAACTTGCCCACTTGCTCTTCATGTTAGCTGATGGTTCTCCCTCTTCAGGTGCTGTTCCTCTCTCCTTTAAATCTGCTGTCATCAACTCCCTTCACAAGAAATCAAGTAGGTGTCAGCCCCAGTGTCTTCCGCACCATTTCCAATATCCCTTTCCTCTCCAAAGTGATTGAACATGTTGCTGCCTCCCAAATCTGTGTCCATCTTTCCTGGAATTGCATGTTTGAATCCCACTAATGAGGGATTCCCCCTGCCACAGTGCTGAAACAGCTCTTATAGTGTGTTATTTGCCACTGATATTACTTGATGAAGGTAAGCTATCCTGTCTGCAGTCTTTGATACTTTTGACCATACCGTCTTCCTCCAACACCTCTTCACTAGACTGGGTTGGATGGCACTTGGGTGGTTCCCTTCTTATCTAAGTGCAGCTGGAGTATCACTTGCAATGGCTTCTTCTCCCACTTCCGCACGTTACTTCTGGTGTCCCCCAAGGATCTATCCTTGGCCTCTCCTAGTTCTTATTCACATGCTGTCTCTTGGTGACATCATCGAAATACACAATGTTAATTTTCACATGTATGCTGACAACACCCACCATCACCTCTTTCAACTCCTCCACTATTGCTGCTAAATTATCAGTTTGCTTATCTGACATCCAGTACTGGAACAGCATAAATTTCCTTCAGTTAAATATTGGGAAGACAAAAAGCCATTCTCTTCTGTTCTCTCTCCAAACTTCATTCCCTAGCTACTGACTCTTCTTCTCCCTGACACTAAATCAGAATTCTCACGACCTTGATGTTACATTTGATCTCAAAATGAGCTTCCAAAAACTTAACTATGCAATCATTAACACCGCCTATTTCCACCTCTATAACATTGCCCAATTTTGACCCTGCTTCAGCTCACTTGCTGAATTCCTCATTCATGCCTTTATTACCTCTAAACTTGACTATTCCAAGGCACTCCTGGCTGGTCTTCCACATGGACTTTAGTAAGGCCTTTGACAAGGTCCCACATGGGAGGTTAGTTCAGAAGGTTCAGACACTTGGTATCCATGGAGACGTTGTAAACTGGATGAAATTGGCTGTGTGGGAGAAGACAGAGAGTGGTAGTGGATGATTGCTTCTCAGACTGGAGGTCTGTGACTAGTGGTGTGCCTCAGGGATCTGTGCTGGGACCATTGTTGTTTGTTGTCTATATCAATGATTTGGATGAAAATGTGGTGAATTGGATCAGCAAGTTTGCTGATGACACTAAGGTTGGAGGCGTTGTGGACAGTGCAGAAGGCTTTCAAAGCTTGCAGAGGGATCTGGACCAACTGGAAAAATGGGCCAGAAAATGGCAGATGGAATTTAATGCAGAAAAGTGTGAGGTGGTGCATCTTGGAAGGTCAAACCAAGGTAGGACATACACAGTAAATGGTAGGGCTAGGATGTTGCTGGGTCTTAAGGAGTTGAGTTACAGGGAAAGATTAAACAGGTTATGACTTTATTCCTTGGAGCGTAGAAGAATGAGGGGAGATTTGATAGAAGTTTACAAAATTATGAGGGGTATAGACAGAGTAAATGCGAGTAGGCTCTTTCCACTTAGATTAGGAGAGATAAACACGAGAGGACATGGCTTTAGGGTGAAAGGGGAAAGGTTTAGGGGGAACATTAGGGGGAACTTCTTCACTTAGAGAGTGGTGAGAGTGTGGAACGAGCTACCATCTAACGTGTTAAATGTGGGCTCACTCTTAAGTTTTAAGAATAAATTAGATAGATACATGAATGGGAGTGGTCTGGAGGGTTATGGACTAGGTGCAGGTCAATGGGACTAACGAAATAATATTTTGGCACGGACTAGAAGGGCCGAATGGCCTGTTTTCTGTGCTGTAGTGTTCTATGGTTCTATGCAAGCCTCCATAAACTTAAGGTCATTCAAAACTCTGCTGCCCATGTTCTTACTCACATATATTGGCTCCCAGTCAAGTACACCCTGATTTTAAAATTCTCATCCCTTTCAAATACCTCCATGGTATCTCTGCTCCCTATCTCTGTAATCTCCTCCTTCATAACCTCCAAAGGTATTCACACTCTTTCAAATGGACTGGCCTCACCTGAGTGAATTCAGGACCGAGACTATTGCCAAAAGTTAAGTATGTATCAATAAAGGGGAAATGTCTACATCCAAATAGGGTGCCAAGCTTTTCATCATCATTGGTTACTTAGGTACACATTTAAAATTCTTCTTGACTTTTAAGTACTCTATTCGGATCCAGTCAACACATCCATTATTTCCATTGCCACGTCCTTTAGTACCCTGGGATGTAGATTATTAGGCCCTGGGGATTTATTGTCTTTCAGTCCCATTAATTTCTCCAGCGCTATTTTTTTTAGTAATACTAATTTCCTTCAATTCCTCCTTCTCACTAGGCCCTTGGTTCTCTAGCATTTCTGGGAAGTTATTTGTGTCTTCCTCTGTGAAGACAAAACTAAAGTAGTTGTTTAACTGCCCTGCCATTTCCTTGTTCTTTATTATAAATTCTCCCATTGCAGATTGTAAGGGACCTACACTTGTCTTCACTAATTGTTTTCTTTTTACATACTTATAGAAGCTTTTGCAGTCGGCTTTTATGTTCCTTGAAAGTTTACTCTCATATTCTACTTTTTCCCTCTTAATCAATCTCTTGGTCCTCCTTTGCTGAATTCTAAACTGCTCCCAATTCTCAGGCTTGCTACTTTTTCTAGCAACTTTATATGAGTCCTCTTTCAATCTAATACTATCCTTAACTTCTTTTATTAGCCATGGTTGGGCCACTTTTCCTGTTGCGTTTTTGTGCCAGGAAGGAATGTATAACTGTTGCAATGTATACATCCATTTCTTAAATATTAGCCATTGCCTATCCACAGTCATGCCTTTTAATGAAGTTCCCCAATCTATCTTAGCCAACTCATGCCTCATACTTCCATGGTTTCCTTTGTTAAGATTTAGGACCCTATTTCAATTGAACTACTTCACTTTGCATCCTAATGAAGAATTCTATCATGTTATAGTCACTGTTCCCTAAAGGACCCTGCACAAAAGGATTATTAATTAACCCTTTCTCATTGCACAAAAACAAATCTAGGATAGTCTGTTCCCTAGTTGATTCCTCGGCATACTGGTCTAAAAAAACATCTCGTACACACTCCAGGAATTCATCCACCACAGTATTATTGCTAATTTGGTTTGCCTAGTCTATAGGCAGATTAAAGTCACCCATAATTACTGTAGCGCTCTTGTTACATGCATCTCTGATTTCCTGTTTAATGCCTCCCCTACCTTATCACTTCTCTTTGGAGGCCTATAGGCAACTGCCACTAATTTTTTCTTATAAAAACAAAAAGATAAAAACAAAAAACTGCGGATGCTGGAAATCCAAAACAAAAACAGAATTACCTGGAAAAACTCAGCAGGTCTGGCAGCATCGGCGGAGAAGAAAAGAGTTGACGTTTCGAGTCCTCATGACCCTTCAACAGAACTAATTTTTTCTGCTGCTTCTTGCTTCTTAGCTCCACCCAGACTGATTCTACATCTAGATTTTCTAAGCCAATATCCTCTCTCACTATTGCACTGTTTGGCACACCCCCAGGTTTGGTATCTTTGGTAAGTTATGAGATTTTAGTCTACATATCCAAGTCATTTATATATATCTAAAAGGCAAAGTTTCTGGCACTGCATCTTGGGAAACACCACTGTTCACCATCCTCCAGTCTGAAAAATGACTATATACCATGACTGTTTTCTGTCCATTAGCCTATTGTTTACTTAAGCTGACACTGAACCTCCTTTTCATGACACATGTATTCAGCTTTTAATGATGTAACTTGTTAAACGCTTTCTAAATCCATTTTTATGGTCAGGTGAGGAGGGGTAGGGTGGCTTCTCTCTTTTCCCACTCTTTGTTTGACAGCAACAGGTTTTCTTTTAAAAGGATATGCTCACCAATTCAGTGAAAGTTCAACTGGTTAAGTGCTGTGACTGTAAAAGACACACACAGGCAGGTTTTCTCATAGGTTTTTAAAAAAAGGGAGAAGTGAATATTTATTGCAGTCAACACATGGTCAAAATAAAAATAACAATGTTCCAACTCTCTCACACACATGTATTCAAGCATAGGAGGATAGTCTTTTTTAAAGTCCAATAAAAGTCAGAGTTATACGGATCTTGTAGATTGATGATTTGGATGGTTTCAAGCTGGGCTCAATGCTACTTCTGGATTCTGTGTCAAGATGATTTAAGATGTTGAAGGACAATTTATCTTTTCTTCCGGAGGCAGCGGCTGCTGGGTTGCTATTTAAACCACTGCCTGGGGTATGTGGGTGGTCAAAAACAGGCAGGGCTCAAACCTGTAGGATAGATGGAGAGAGTGTATCCACTCAGGGACCATCTTCACCTGTCCTTTGCTAATTCTGGTCTCTGGACTGGGGAAAAGCAGTTTCTTAAAAACACAAAAGAGGGTTAGTTGGCTCACCACATGATCCCATCTCAGCAGCTGACCAGTTATCTAAATATGGCCATAGCAAGTTGATTCCAGGTCCACATTTAGATAATGGTTGGACAAGTTCTTTTCTCAGGCGGGGTCCATTGTCCAAAATCATTTTGTCAAATGACTGGTCCCTGACCAAGATGAATGCATAGGTGATTGGATATTTTGTGATTGGGTCAGGAAATTTGGTCATTCACATTCCTTTAAGGTGATTATCTTTGATGGGTTCTTCTAGACAACCATTGTTAATGGCCTTAGAATTTTTAAGATACAGTCATGAAAATGTTCAGCCATGTTAGAAGCTGCTGTTTTAAGTTACTGAAGCACTGTTGTACAATCTAATAAATAAAGTTGTTTTCAACACACTATTTAGAACACTATATATAACAAAAACAGAATTACCTGGAAAAACGCAGCAGGTCTGGCAGCATCGGCGGAGAAGAAAAGAGTTGACATTTCAAGTCCTCATGACCCTTCAACAGAACTGAGTGAATATAAGGAGAGGGGTGAAATGTGAAATATAAGCTGGTTTAAGGTGGGAGGGCGGGAGTGGTGGAGTGGGGGGGAGAGAAGTTGGGGGGGGGGTGTGGTTGTCGGGATAAGCAAGCAGTGATAGGAGCAGATAATCAAAAGATGTCACAGACAAAAGAACAAAAGAACACAAGAACACAGAGGTGTTGAAGGTGGTGACATTATCTAAACGAATGTGCTAATTAAGAATGGATGGCAAGGCACTCAAGGTACAGCTCTAGTGGGGGTGAGGCGGAAAGACTAGCAGGGCATAAAAGATTTAAAAATAGTGGAAATAGGTGGGAAAAGAGAAATCTATATAAATTATTGGAAAAAACAAAAGGAAGGGGGAAGAAACAGAAAGGGGGTGGGGATGGAGGAGGGAGTTCACAATCTAAAGTTGTTGAATTTAATATTCAGTCTGGAAAGCTGTAAAGTGCCTAGTTGGAAGATGAGGTGCTGTTCCTCCAGTTTGCGTTGGGCTTCATTGGAACAATGCAGCAAGCCAAGGACAGACATGTGGGCAAAAGAGCAGGGTGGAGTGTTAAAATGGCAAGCGACAGAAAGGTTTGGGTTATTTTTTCGGACAGACCGCAGATGTTCTGCAAAGCGGTCGCCCAGTTTACGTTTGGTCTCTCCAATGCAGAGGAGACCGCATTGGAAGCAACGAATGCAGTAGACTAAGTTGGGGGAAATGCAAGTGAAAGGCTGCTTCACTTGAAAGGAGTGTTTAGGCCCTTGGACAGTGAGGAGATAGGAAGTGAAGGGGCAGGTGTTACATCTTTAGCGTGGGCATGGGGAGATGACATAGGTGGGAGTTGAGGAGTAGGGGGTGATGGAGGAGTGGACCAGGGTGTCCCAAAGGGAATGTTCCCTATGGCATGCCGCCGGGGGGGTGAAGGGAAGATGTGTTTGGTGGTAGCATCATGCTGGAGTTGGCGGAAATGGCAGAGGATGATCCTTTGCATGCAGAGGCTGGTGGGGTGATAAGTGAGGACAAGGGGGACCCTATCATGTTTCTGGGAGGGAGGAGAAGGCATGAGGGCGGATGCGCAGGAGATGGGCTGGACACGGTTGAGGGCCCTATCAACAACCCTGGGTGGAAAAACTCAGTTAAGGGAGAAGGAGGACATGTCAGAGGAACTGTTTTTGAAGGTAGCATCATCAGAACAGATGCGACGGAGGCGAAGGAACTGAGAGAATGGGATGGAGTCCTTACAGGAAGCGGGGTATGAGGAGCTGTAGTCGAGGTAGCTGTGGGAGTTGGTGGGTTTGTAATGGATATTGGTGGACAGTCTATCACCAGAGATTGAGACAGAGAGGTCAAGGAAGGGAAGGGAAGTGTCAGAGATGGACCATGTGAAAATGATGGAGGGGTGGAGATTGGAAGCAAAATTAATAAATTTTTCCAAGTCCCGACGAGAGCATGAAGCAGCACCAAAGTAATCATCGATGTACCAGAGAAAGAGTTGTGGAAGGGGGGCCGGAGTAGGACTGGAACAAGGAATGTTCCACATACCCCGTAATGAGACAGGCATAGCTGGGGCCCATGCGGGTACCCATAGCCACACCTTTTATTTGGAGGAAGTGAGAGGAGTTGAAGGCGAAATTGTTCAGTGTGAGAACAAGTTCAGCCAGACGGAGAAGAGTAGTGGTGGATGGGGATTGTTCGGGCCTCTGTTCGAGGAAGAAGCTAAGGGCCCTTAGACCATCCTGGTGGGGGATGGAGGTGTGGAGGGATTGGACGTCCATGGTGAAGAGGAAGTGGTTGGGGCCAGGGAACTGGAAATTGTTGATGTGACATAAGGTGTCAGAGAAATCACGGATGTAGGTGGGAAGGGACTGGACAAGGGGAGAGAGAAGGGAGTCAAGATAACGAGAAATGAGTTCCATGGGGCAGGAGCAGGCTGACATGATCGGTCTACCGGCACAGTCCTGTTTGTGGATTTTGGGTAGGAGATAGAAGCGGGCCGTCCGATGTTGGGCGACTATTAGGTTGGAAGTTGTGGGAGGAAGATCTCCAGGGGAGATGAGGTCAGTGACAGTCCTGGAAACAATGGCTTGATGTTCAGTGGTGGGGTCATGGTCCAGGGAGAGGTAGGAGAAAGTGTCTGCGACTTGACGCTCAGCCTCTGCGAGATAGAGGTCAGTGCGCCAGACAACAACAGCACCACCCTTGTCAGCAGGTTTGATGACAATGTTGGGGTTGGACCTGAGAGAACGGAGTGCAGTAAGTTCAGAGAGAGACAGATTAGAATGGGTGAGAGGAGCAGAGAAATTGAGATGACTAATGTCACGCCGACAGTTCTCAATGAAAAGATCAAGAGAAGGTAAGAATCCAGAGGGAGGGGTCCAGGTAGAGGGAGAATATTGGAGGTGGGTAAAAAGATCTGTTGAATGGGGAGAGGACTTCTGCCCAAAGAAGTGAGCCCGGAGACGAAGACGGCGGAAGAAGAGTTCAGCATCATGCCGAGCCCGAAATTCATTGAGATGAGGGCGTAAGGGTATGAAACTAAGTCTTTTGCTGAGCACTGAACGTTCAGCATCGGAGAGGGGAAGGTCAGGGGTATAGTGAATACACGTTTGGGGCTGGGATTGGAAGAAAGGGTAGGGACGGAGGGACAGGCAGGGGTGGAGGGCCTAGATGGGTGTTGGTATCTATGAGTTGTTGGAACTTGCATTCCTTTCACTTGAGAGAAATAGAAAAAGTTTCTTGTTGAGGCGTCGGATGAGACGAAGAATAAAATGAAACTGGGGCACACGCAACTTTGAAAAAGGGTACGGCGGTGCTGCTGGAGGGAGAGGTCGAGTGTGTTCATATGGCGGCGCATGGCACTGAGTGTGGATTTCAGAATGTGACGGGAACTGCAGTCCGAGAAACGTTTTATGTCCCGGAGATACCGGTAATCCTGGGTGGGTTCGAAACAAGAGGGATGGAATTTCAGTTGAAATCCACGTGGGCTAAGTTGGAGACAGAGACAGTCACTGAGAAAGGAGATATGGCTATGAAAACTGGTTTTAGTAAACACATTGTCAAACAGCAGGAGAGAAATGGAAAGCAATGAAGGTGAACATGGCAAAAGAGAGATATGGAAATCTTGTCACAGAGACGAACAAAACTTCTTCAAGGTAGGCATTTCTTGAAGAGGAGTGGCAGTCAATTAAACACAGAGATAAAAACAAAAAACTGCAGATGCTGGAAATCCAAAACAAAAACAGAATTACCTGGAAAAACTCAGCAGGTCTGGCAGCATCGGCGGAGAAGAAAACAGTTGAGGTTTCGAGTCCTCATGACCCTTCAACAGAAGTGAGTGAATATTAGGAGAGGGGTGAAATATAAGCTGGTTTAAGGTGGGGGAGGTTGGCGGGGTTTGGGGGGGGTGCGGAGAGAAGTGGAGGAGGGGTGTTGTTGTAGGGGCAAACAAGCAGTGATAGGAGCAGATCATCAAAAGATGTCACAGACAAAAGAACAAAAGAACACAGGTGTTGAAGGTAGTGATATTATCTAAACGAATGTGCTAATTAAGAATGGATGGTAGGGCACTCAAGGTACAGCTCTAGTGGGGCTTGGCCTAATTAGCCAAGTGGTTATGGTACTGGGTTTGTAACCCCAAGATTGAGAGTTCAAATCTCACAATGGCAAAACTGTGAAACAATGCAACTTCATCTGAAACAGATGGAAATGGGTTTGTGCTCGAAAGAGTATCAAGAGTTCAAATCTCACAATGGGAAACAATGTAACTTCATCTGAAACAGATGGAAACATCTTTTGAGTTTGTACTCAAAAGAGTTACAGCTCTAGTGGGAGTGGGGTGGAAAGACTAGCAGGGCATAAAAGATTTAAAAATAATGGAAATAGGTGGGAAAAGAGAAATCTATATAAATTATTGGAAAAAACAAAAGGAAGGGGGAAGAAACAGAAAGGGGGTGGGGATGGAGGAGGGAGTTCACAATCTAAAGTTGTTGAATTCAATATTCAGTCCGAAGGCTGTAAAGTGCCTAGTCAGAAGATGAGGTGCTGTTCCTCCAGTTTGTGTTGGGCTTCACTGGAGCAATGCTGCAGGCCAAGGACAGACATGTGGGCAAGAGAGCAGGGTGGAGTGTTAAAATGTCAAGTGACAGGGTGGTTTGGGTCATTCTTGCGGACAGACCACAGGTGTTCTGCAAAGCAGTCGCCCAGTTTACGTTTGGTCTCTCCAATGTAGAGGAGACCGCATTGGGAGCAACGAATGCAGTAGACTAAGTTGGGGGAAATGTAAGTGAAATGCTGCTTCACTTGAAAGGAGTGTTTGGGCCCTTGGACATTGAGGAGAGAAGAATTGAAGGGGCAGATGTTGCATCTTTTGTGTGGGCATGGGGACGTGCCATAGGTGGGGGTTGAGGAGTAGGGAGGTGATGGAGGATTGGACCAGGGTGTCCCGGAGGGAACGATCCCTACGGAATGCCGCTGGGTGTGTGAAGGGAAGATGTGTTTGGGGGTGGCATCATGCTGGAGTTGGCGGAAATGGCGGAGGATGATCTATTATTTTTAAATCTTTTATGCCCCGCTAGTCTTTCCACCCCACCCCCACTACAGCTGTACCTTGAGTGCCCTATCATCCATTCTTAATTAGCACATTCGTTTAGATAATATCACTACCTTCAACACCTCTGTGTTCTTTTGTTCTTTTGTCTGTAGCATCTTTTGATTATCTGCTCCTATCACTGCTTGCTTGTCCCTACAACCACACCACCCCACCCCCCAACTTCTCCCCACCCCCCCCTTAAACCAGTTTATAGTTCACCCCTCTCCTAATATTCACTCAGTTCTGTGGAAGGGTCATGAGGACTCGAAACATCAACTCTTTTCTTCTCCGCCGATGCTGCCAGACCTGCTGAGTTTTTCCAGGTAATTCTGTTTTTATTTTGGATTTCCAGCATCCGCAGTTTTTTGTTTTTATCACTATATATAACGCTTTATAGACAACATCTATTGCATTCCCTTCATCAACCTTCTCTTACTTTATTGAAAAATTCAATTACTTTAGTCAAGCATAATCTGTGTGTTACAAATCCATACTGGCTCTCCTTAATTAACATAATCCTCTCCAAGTGCCTGTTATTTTTTTTTCTCCTTTTCTTGAATAAGGATGTCACATTTGCCACTCTCCAATCCTCTGACACCTCCCCCATAACTAGGGAAAATTGGAAGATTATGGCAAGCTTCTCCACTTTCCCCGCTCCCTTTAGCAACCTGGGAGCCATCCAGACCAGGTGACTTATCCACTGTAAATCAAAAGGCTAGTATGCAAGTACAGCAAGTAATCAGGAAAGCTAATAGAATGTCATCATTTATTGTGAGGGGAATTGATTACAAACGTAGGGAGGCTATGCTTCACTTGTACAGGGCACTGGTGAGACCACACCTGGAATACTGTATACACAGTATTGGTCCTCTTATTTACTCACTTATCTTGTGAAATATGCGACAGCTGGCAGAAAGCAGAAAGCAAGGCAGTTTAAAATTTTTCAAAACCCTGCAGAATCACAATCATGGGATCCCACCAAAACTAAAGAGTACAAAACCCAGAAGAGAAAAGCCAACAGCTGCAGAGACAGAGTTTTAAAAAAAACAGTGACTGCTCTTAAAGTGGCAATACATTTAAACTGGTAGATACATGAAAATGGTTATGGACAGAAAATCATAAAAGACCCCAGAGAGAGCGCAATTCCGTGGAAAGCCAAATGCCTAAATTTGTCATTACCTAGTAAGCCTATCGGAAGTGCAATCACCTTGCAGTCATTCATGATGCCGCAGTGTGGGAGTGTCGATCCATTTGACCCCATTTCAGATGACTGGTCTCAGTCTGTCAAACACCTAACGTTCTTTTTTAACGCTAATGACAATTGCAGGGGAGAAGAAGAGGGCGATTCTTTTGTCTTCCTGTGGGAGCAAAATGTACGGGCTGATCCACAGCCTTACGTCATCTAGCACTCAAACTCGAAGACTTTCGATGAGTTAATAAAAATTATACAAAGACCTGAGACCAAAGCCCTCAGTTACTATGCAGCGCTTCAATTTCAATTCAAGGAACAGGCTTCTGGAGGAGACAATAGCTGACTATGTGGCCTTTTTAAAGGCATTAACTGAGCATTGTGAATTCGGAACATCTATTTGTGATATGTAGAAACATCAGCTGATATTCGGGATTGGAGATTATACTATCCAAAGGCGTTTGCTAGCTGAACCTAGTCTAGAATTCAGTAAAGCTTACTGAAGGCTAGAATTAGCTACCACAATGGAGAGTGTTGTTAGAAATTCCAAAGCCACCTGCCTTTATCTTGTGTACAAAGGTTTCACATCTGAGTGATAAGAACACTGCTCATCAGAGCAAGGAACCATAGGCAGGGAGACATTCTGGGAGTTTACTGACAATAGTGAACATTACGTACAAGTGATTAATACCCATGTCCAGACTGTGCAATCAATTCTCCTTAACTTTCCTAACCCCACCGCTACTTCTTAGTGCTCCCCAGACATCCACAGCAGAGGTGGAGGCAGCCTGCTGACTGTGACGCCCTGTCTGTGATGACTTTGGCGAGCGTCCTCTGAAGGGTCGAGACTTGATGAGTTTCGGTCTGCTTTCAGGGTCGTGCTATGTGGCAGTAGCATCCTCCTCGACCTGTGAAGCTGCAGCTGTGGAGGTCACAGGAAGAGTGGAGTCAGTCACTGCCAGAGTCCCCTGAGTGAATGGCCCCAGAGTGTGCACCCGCTGATCCTCCTCCCTATGGGTGCCCGAGGGCTCCTGGCTGACCCTGTGAGCGGAAGGGGTAGCTGGAGTGAGATTGTGTCGCCTAGCACCCCTCTCGTGTACACACTATTGGATGCCAACTATGGCATCAGTGATGTAGCAGAAGTGACATCCTGGACCAAGGTCATCATGGCAGCCGCCATCCTGCCAGTGTTGACCTCGGTGCATTGCAATGCCAGCGCTATCACCTCCGCCTGAAGACTGATGGACTCCTCCATCGTGCCTTGCAATCTGAGGAGTGCAGCAGCAATCCCTTCCTGATGTTCCCGAGCTTGCCTTTGCAACTCCAGCAACTGTGACATGACCGAGTCCAGAGGCTCCTCATCTGACTTGGACTCGGTGATATTCTGTCCTCCTTCTCCAAGAGACCTGGGAAATCCCTGTGTCCTCCAGCTGTGGATCAGAAAGTGCAATGTGCTCAACAGATTGTTGTCCTGAGGCTACTCTAAAGCTAGGTCCCACCAAGGTGTTGTGTCTCTGCGCTGGTGGAGGGTGTGGGCGTGTGTGTGACGGGACTCCAGGGAGGGTGCCTCCAGATTCCTCTTTCGAGATTTCTTCGGAGCTTGCTTGGGGGCTCTGGGTCGTGGACTCCATCTGCTGCTTCCAAGATGTGCCTGCGAAAGCAAGGGGAGATAATTAGTGCATGTCAGTGGCCTGTGAAAGAGGACACATCACTCATGGATGGTTGTCTGATGGATGTTGCATTGCTGGATCCTCACTTAGTACAGCAGCGCAGACCTCACCGTCAGCACAGGACCGGACCTGGTCATCACTGGCCAGCTGGATGGCTGTGTTTTCAAATTCTGAGAGAACTTTGAATTGCAGCATTCCTCCACCTGTCTGTGACCTTTCCCTTCTGTTGTGAACTAGTTTGTCCTGCATGGATAGAGATGGGGAGAGTGTATCAGGACACCTGCCGGGCCAGATGATAAGTATGCCTGACCTGTGTGGGTGGTGAGAGGTCCCATGGATGCAACTAGGACAATGATGGTGTGTGAGAAAGAGTGAATGCTGATGTACCTTGCACTGGCAGTGAGGGCCCCGTGGGTGTGTGATGGGTTTGTGAATGTGAGAATTGGGAGTGATGAAAAGAGTGACACCCTGGTGGAACAGAAATCATACTTCCTTTTGTGGCACTGGGTGGCTGTCCTCTTCTGAAGGTTATTGGCGCTGATCAATGCTGCCACCGCCCCCCAAGCTGGGTTGGTAACATTGCTGCCTATCCTGCGGCCAGAGCCAGGATATAGCACATCCCAGTAGGCCTCCACGGCATCCAGCAGTCACTCGAGGTACCTGTCATTGAAATGGGGGCTGCAGTCTTTTTGCCTTTGCTGGCCATGTCTTCCAGGCAGCAGTGGTTAGCTGGTGGCGATGAGCACTTTGCTGGCAGCTGCCTCTTAAAGATGGCGGCCAGCGTGATGCAACAGTGGGGTGATGCTAAGCGGGTGAATGAGACCCTGCCCACCATGGAAACAGTGTGTTTCATGAGAGGGCATATATAATGAGACGGGTTCGGGATGATACGGCGTGAAAACCCGCCATTTTCATCAGCGAGTACGAATCCATTTTACACGCCCGCTACCACACTTAGTGCAATTCTGGGAAAATTCAGCCCTATGTCTCAATAAATCTTTTTATTCTTACATCAGTCTCTCCTCATTATTGATTGCGAGCAGCAATTGAGAACATAGAGAGGCGTGCAGTTAGAATTCGGTTGGCCCACAAATTCATTTACCCAAGACATAAAACAGAGTCTTTGAATATTTTTAAGGCAGAGGTGTATAGATTCTTGGTAAGAGAGGGGATGATAGGTTATTGGGGGTAAGTGGGATGCATATTTCAGGTTACTGTCAGATCAGCCATCATCTTATTAAATGGCGAAGCAGGCTTGAGGGGCTGAATGGCCTACTCCTGCTCCTTGTTCATACATTTGTTTGTATGTATGTTTAAACATAGCCAGCCTTTCCAGTACAACCTGCCTCTCAATTTTCATCCCATCCATTACCTCTGCCATTGCCACTTCTATCAGTATTTTTCAGCATCCTCTTCCTTAGCAAACACCAATACAGAATACTCAAATATTCTAGCCTTGCTCTACTTTTATAAGCATATATCACCTTCTTTGTGGCTTAGACGCCCATTCCCTAGCACCCCTTACTACCCAATTACTCTTTGCATGCTAGTAGATTTTCGGGTTGTCTTTTATGTTAATTGCCATCTATTCTCTCTTTGCCAGTCTTACTATACCCTTCACTTCTCCTCTCAACTCATTATATTTGGCCTGGTTCTTGCTTGAAGAGTTCAGTGGAAATGCACTCTTTTTTTTCATCACATTCTGCATCTCCCTTGTCATCCAAGGAGACCTAGCTTTGGTTCACTAACCTTTCATCCTTGTTGAAACATACCTAGCTTGTACCTTTTGTTTTTTTATTCTCCCATGTGATGTGGGCATTGCTGACTAGGCCAGTATTCTTATTGCCCATCCCTAATTGCCCTTGAGAGGGTGGTGGTGAGCCGCCATCTTGAACCACTGCAGTCCATGTGGTATAGTACTGTTAGGAAGGGAGTTCCAGAAAAATCTGGAATACCTGAAACAAAGTAGTACTTTGGATTGTTCCTTGCTCTTCTCCATTACTAATCTAAACCTACGATGCTATTTTCACTCTTACAAAGTGTTCCCCCACAGTCATTTGGCTCACCTCATCCCAGTACCAGGTCCAGCAATGCCCCCTTCCTAGTTGGACTGAGGAAGATCTCCTGAACACATTTCAGAAATTCTTCCCTACCTTCCTATTTACTCTACCATTAACCCAGTCAATATTTGGCTAATTAAAATCCCCCAATATGACCACTCTATAGTTCTTTCACATCCCTCTGCAAATTTCCCTGCAGATTTGACTTGCTGCAGTTCATCTTGTACATGGAAAACATTGCTGCCACTCTGTGTCGGTGGTGGAGGGAGTGAATGTTGAGGGTGGTGGATGGAGTGTTAATACGTGGGCTGCTTGGTCCTGGATGGTATCCAGCTTCCTGAGTGTTGTTGGAGTTGCACTTATACAGGCAAATGCAGAGTATTCCATCACACTCCTGACTTGTGCCATTCACATGGTGGTTGGGTTTTGCAAGTCAGGAGATCAGTTATTAGCCACAGAATTAGCAGCCTGTGACCTGCTCTTTCATCAAACTGTTCTTCTACCTGTCTATATGTAGGTGAAGGCAGGAGGGAGAGAGAAAAGGTGGGAGGAGGGATGCCTGAGCTCAGGCCCCTCACTCAATTCAATCAACAGGCTGCTGAGCTGGCAGTGAAGGTGACCATGCCTGTGCCGATGGCGAGGTCAGCCTCCCCCAAGCATCCAGTGAGGAAACATGAATAACTCAGAGCCTCAGAAAATCAAGGTGATTGATGAGTGCAACATTTGAGCCAGCCTAGGCAGTCACTCATTCTTTCTTCTCTCCAATCTAGGTGCCAGCAGGAAGAAGGGGAAGCCAGCCCCCAACCAGAAATAAGCTCCATCCCCCAGGACGCCTCAGAGGAAGACAAGGACGACTTCAAACCTGTAGAACCCTCACAGCGTTCATTTGCACCCTCCACCAGCCCAGAGACACACATCTCAGTGGGTCAAATATTGAGTTTAGGCTCGGGCTCACACTCTGGTTGTCTCCTTACAGACGTGTATCCACAGCAGGCGGAGGCATTGACAACCAAGGTCTCTGGCACTCGGAGGACTGCTAGAGAAGAGGCCCCTGCTAAGTCAGTCAGAGTCAGATGACGAGCCTCTGGAAGCGGCCATGGAAAAGATGCTGGAGTATCAAAGAGATGCATAGGAAATTCAGTCAGAGGCCCTCAAAGAGAAGCATGAGATGCGAAGGAGTGTGTCTGTATGGCTCTCTGATGAATTGCTCCAGCATGTGTGTGCATGTAAGTCTCCATGGTGAGGTTGGTGGACACCATGGAGATCCAGGACCAGCAGGTTCTGCCAGATATGCACTTGGATCTGTTAATGGCATTTCAATGAAATTAATCTAATTTTCTTCACAGTTTTGTACAATGCACATTACTACTACAATCTATGTATTATAAAAATTTCAATATTTTTTTAAAAACTGGAGAGGCAGCTTGACAAATTCATGAAAACGATGGGAATAGAGGGATACAGACCCCGGAGATGCAAACTGTTTTAGTTGATGGGCAATATGATCGGCACAGGCTTGGAGGGCTGAAGAGCCTGTTCCTGTGCTGTACTTTTCTTTGTTCTTTGTTCTATTAAGGTCTAGCATCTTTCCTTCATAATGCCTCTTGCAGGCTAAATCTGGGCAGTTGGCACAAATTAAGTACAACACAGTAAAAATGTGCAAAATAAAAATTCTCTCATCACAGTGGAATACCATTAATTCTTACAAAACGGGGTGCCAGAAAACTGTGGATGGAGCATTTCTTATAGATGAGGGTATTGGCAAGGAATTTTGTCCTTTTTGTTTTGTTGGCTGTGTGAAGTGTGCACTTGCCACATGCCTTAACATTTAACTTCAAAACTAACACGTCAACATTAACAAACCATTAAATTGACATTGTGGGATTGACTGTCACAAAGCTATTACAATGTAGGAGTCCATCATTTGGCCCATTGAATCCATGTTGGCAGTCTGTAAAGCAATTCAGTCCCATTCCCCTGTTCTATCCCTTATGGCCCTACGAGTTTAATTCCCTCAACTGCTTACCAAATTTTCTTTCGAAATCATTGATCGTCACCCCTTCCACCAACCTCATAGGCAGCAGGTTCCAGTCATTCCCACTTACTGCATAAAAAAATCTTCTTCCTCACATCTCTTGCCCAAAGCCTTAAATCGTTGTCCTCTAGTCCTTTTACCATCTGCTAATGGGAACAATCTTTCTTTGTCAATCATATCTAAACCAATCATAATCACCACTATCTCCTCTCAATATATTTTTTGCTCCAAGGGGAACGAACTAAGTTTCTCCAACTTAACCTTGCAGCTGAATGTCCTCATTCCTCTAACCATTTTGACAAATGTCCTCTGTACCCTTACAGGGGCCTGCACATCCTTTTTAAAATTTGGTGACCAGAGCTGAATGCAGTGCACTAGTTGCGGCCTAACCAGAGCTTTATAAAGGTTCACCATAATTTCCTTTCTTTTGTACTCAAACCTCAATTTATGAAGCCCAAGATCCCATATGCTTTGCAGACTACTGTCTCAATGTGTCCTACCACCTTCAAAGATCTAATCACATGATCCATCTGTTCCGGTACACTCTTTAGAACTGTGTCATTAAATATCAATTGCCTGCTTCTACTCCTTCTTCCAAAATGCATGAGCTCACACTTCTCTCCACTAAATTCCATCTGCCACTTGTCTGCCCATTCTGCTAGCCTATCTATGTACTGGTGCTGGCAATTTGTATCATCCTCACTGTTTGTCAAACCTCTAAGTTTGGCATGTTGGCAAATTTTGAAAATTTTCTCCATATTCCAATATCCAAGTCCAACTGATCTTTGGGGAGCACTAGTGCCTACCAATCTCCTATCTGAAAAACAACCATATGCCACAACTCACTCTGTTCTGTCCTCAATTTTTTATCCAAGTTGACACCAACCCTCCTATTCCATGAGGCTCTATTTTGTTAAGTCCATATGGACAACATCCACTGCATTCCCTTCAACAACTTTGTCTGTTATTTTGTCAAAAAGTCAATTAGATTGGTCAAACACGATCTGGTCACTGCTGCTACTGGCATTGTTGGGACTACAGAGCAATCAGCTTGGCCAACAGCTCTCTGAGGCAGGATTTCTGGCTGAGTGAGGGACAGAAGTCCCGTTCCCAGCTAATTAATGCTACTCGGAACATTAAATGACTGTGGAGCTGCCCGCTGAATCTTTAGGTAGCGGGGGTGAAAAGCCCTGCTATCTGAAAAATCCTGCCTGTACAATACAAAAGGAGGTTATGATGAACCTTTATAAATCAATGATTCAGCCTCAATTGTGTGTTGTGTACAATTCAGCACATCACACTCTAGGAAGGTCCAGAAATGATTTATCATAAGATCATAAGAAATAGGAGCAAGAGTAGGCCATTTAGCCCATTAAGCAAACTCTGCCATTCAATAAGATCATGGCTGATCTGATTGTGGCTTTAACACCACTTTCTTCCTTGCCCCCCTTGTAGATCTAAAATCTGTTTAACTCAGCCTTGAATAATTCAATGACCCAGCCTCCACTGCTCTATGTGGAAGAGAATTCCAAAAACTAATGACCCTTTGAGAGAAGAACTTCCTCTTTAGCTCAATCTTAAATGAGAACCCCCTTATTTTCAAACTGTACCACCTATTTCTAGATTCCCCCATGAGGGAAAACATCTTCTTGGCCTCTACCTTGTCAAGCCCCCAGATTATTATATATTTTCAAACACCTATGAGTACCAGCCCAATCTGCTCAATTTTTCTTCATAGGACAGATACTTCATCTCAACAATCAGCCAATGAATCTTTTCTGAATCTTATCTATTTCTTTGCATGCTCTTGTATCTTCCTCACAACTATCTATCTTTGAATCATCAGCAAATTTTGCTGCAATATTGTCAGCCCCTTCATCCAAGTCACTAATATAGTTTGTAAATAGTTGAGGCCCCAGTACTGATCTCTGTGGCACTCCACAGGGTTAGTTTGTCAACCTGAAAATGACCAATTTATCCTGACTCTGTTTCCTATTAGTGAATCCTCTATCCATGCTAATCCATATCATCCCCAACAACATGAGCTCTTATATAATATCTTTTATTTGGCATCTTATCAAATGCCTTTTGGAAACCCAACACTATATCTAATGGATCCCCTTTATTCAACCTGTGACATCCTCAAAGAACTCTAAAATGTTTGTCAAGCATGATTTCCCTTTCCCAAAATCATGTTAACTCTGATTGAATTATGATTTTCTAAGTGTCCTGAAACTACCTTGTTAATAATGAGTTGCAGCATTTTCCCAATGACAGATGTTGGGCTAAGTGGCCTTTGGTTTCCTGCTTTCTGTCTCCCTCCTTTATTGAATGGATGTGTTATATTTGCAGTTGGGACCATTCGAGTATGTAGGTAATTTTGGAAGATCACAACCAATGTATCCACTATTTCTGCAGCCACCTGTTTTAAGACCCTAGGATGCAGGTCATCAGGTCCAGAGGACTTGTCAGTCTTTAGTCCCTTACCATTCCTAGTACTTTTTCTCTAATGTGGTTAAGTTCCTCCCTCCCTGTTGCCTCTTGGTTTTCCACTATTCTGCTACTTATCAGAATGGTTCCTGGGATGTGGGATTTCATTCATGTGGACAGATTGGAGAATCTGGAGTTGTTCTATTTAGAGAGGAGAACGTTGAGAGGCAATTTGATATAGAGGTGTTCAAAATCATGAAGGGTCGAGACAGAGGGAATGGAGAGAAATTGTTCCCATTGGCGAATATACTTTCATATCGCTACAAAATCTTCTACCGACCTGTAAGTAGAGAACCAGAGGACACCGATTTAAGGTGAATGACAGAAGAACCAACGGCAACGTGAGAAAAAAGCTTTTACAGAGCAAGTGGTTAGGATCTGAAAGTCACTGTCTCCGATAGTAGTGGAGGTAGATTCAATCATAAATTTCAAAAGGGAATTGGATAAGCACATGAAGACAAAAATTTGAAGGGCAACGGGGAAAGGATGGGGTAGTGAGACTAGCTGAATTGCTTTTGCAGAGTGCCAGCACAGATACATCTGGCTCATTTTATACTGCAACCATTCAATGATTCCACGACCTTCCCTTAACAAATCCATGTCAAATGTTCTTGATTATTCCATGCTTTTTTAAATGACGCATAGTACTGTTCCGCAGATTTTTTCCCATCACTGTATTAAGGCTGACCAGCTTCTAAATGCTCCGACTATTTGTTGCTCCTTTTTTAAATAGTGCAACATTAGTAGTCTTCTGTAGCCAGAGAGGATTGGAAAATGATGATCAATGCTCCCCTTGTTTCTTCCCTTGCTTCCTTTAACAGCCTGGGATACATTTCATCTGGGCCTAATGATTTATCCACCTTAATACTTCCCCACAGTGTTATTTGATCTAATATTTCACACACCTACTCCTTAACTACAGTGCTTGCTTCATCCCCCCTCATGTGAAAAGAGGTGTAAAGCATTCATTATTGTGAACCATGCCCATATCTTCCACCTCCATACACAATTTACCTTTTTGGTCTATATTTGCTAACTTGCCCTCTTGCTCTTCATACATCTATAAAACATCTTTAGGTTTACCTTGGTTTGATGTGCCAATATTTTTCATGCCCCTTCTGCTCTCTTTTAATTTCATTCTGCACTTAACATTCACCACTAGGCTTTCTGCAGTATTCAGCTTTTAAGCTTTTTTTCTCTTATCCTAGTCTGTATGCTCTTTGACATCTGGGAGGTCTAGATTTGGGAGTCCCACCCTTTTCCTTTGTGGGAGTATATTTTTTCTGAACCATCTTCATCGCCTCCTTGTATGCCTCCCACAGATCTGCATTGACATACCTTCAATGATTTATTTCCAGTCCACTTTTGCCAGGTCACATTGTAGACCAGTAAATTGTCTTTTCACCAATTTAAAAAAAACGCTTTACCCTTTTCCATCATGTGATGAATTCTGAAGTTTGCAAGAAGCTTGTATTTTTGAGACAACACTGGCCAAAGTAAAACTAAGAATATTCTGGGGAGGGAGATGTAATTGGATTTCCTCACTGGGAGATAATTTCCAAGAAGTGACCCGTTGACTTGAGGCTGCTATGGAAATGAAAGCTAGGTGACTAAAAGTGGCAAATAGAAGCTAACTGGGAGTATTTAATTTCAACCTATTCTGCTGCAAAGAACACACTTGGTTCTTTAGTAGGGGGAAGAATGGAGAAGGCACTTTTACAAGGGGTTGTGTGCACAATGCAGTTAAGGACAAAAAGCTGAAGACTGGCATAAAGAGGGATCATAAGTTGGAAAATTCTACTGCTACAGCTTGAATTTTATTGCAGCCGGCCAAATCATTTAACTAAGCTAAATAAAAGGTTCAGATAAGGGAGTCTCTGGGAATCTGTGCCTTTGAAACTATTGTGAACCTAGCTAAGGTGGTTCAAGAGTATCCTGCCTTATTGGTGTTAAATTGTACCTGGGGAACTCAAATAGAATAAAGCTGCTGGTGAAGAGAAGCACAAGAGGGGTCGTGAGTTGAAAAGGAGCGCGAGAGGAGCTGGGAGTTGAAAAGGAGCGTGAGAGGAACTGGGGCTGAAAAGGAGCACAAGAGGAGTCAGGAGTTGAAAAGGAGCTGGGAGAGCAGATGTGATTGAGGGAGTTTGATGAGGACGAAACGAGGCAATCCTTTGAGTACTGAGTATGGTCGGGTAAGTATTTACTATTATTGCTTATAGTTTTTAAGGTGTTATTTTGTGGTTCATCATTTGTAAGGGCAATATTCTGTAACAACAAGGAGCAGAGAAGAAGGGCCCCAGAGTAATTGATATTATTTGATATTAAGTATCTTCCAAAAAGGTTAATTTAATTTGAAAGGTTAAGTCATGGCAGGAGAGCTCAAAGCCATGATGTGCTCCTCCTGCTCTATGTGGGAAGCTGGGAACATTTCCAGTGCCCGGGGCCAGGGAGGTGTCTCCAGCTGCAGCTCCTGGAAGCAAGGGTTTCGGAGCTGGAGCAGCGGACAGAGACACTGTGGAGCATCCACGAGGTGGAGAGTATTGTGGATAGCACATATGGAGAGATGGTCAGACCGCAGGCTAACAATCCACAGGCAGGAAGGGAATGGCTGACTACCAAGCAGAGCAAGAGGACTAGGCAAACAGTTCAAGATCTCCTGTGGCTATTCCCCTGCAAACCATATATACCACTTTGGATATTGTTGGGGGGGGAATGGCATGTCAGGGGAAAGCAGCAACAGCCAAATTCGTTGCACCGCGGTTGGCTCTGCTATACTGGGGAGGAGTAAAAAGTGTGGGAAAACAATAGTTATAGGGGATTCAATTGTAAGGGGAATAGATAGGTGTTTCTGTGGCTGCAAACGAGACTCCAGGATGGTATGTTGCTTCCCTGGTGCTAGGGTCAAGGATGTCTCAGAGTGGCTACAGGACATTCTGAAGGGGGAGGGTGAACAGCCAGTGGTCGTGGTACACATTGGTACAAACGACATATGTAAAAAAAGGGATGAAGTCCTAAAAGCAGAACATAGGGAGTCAGGAACTAAGTTGAAAAGTAGGACCTCAAAGGTAGTGATCTCAGGATTACTACCAGTGCCACATGCTAGTCAGAGTAGAAATAGCAGGATATATTGGATGAATACGTGGCTGAAGAGATGGTGTGAAGAGGGTTTCAGATTCCTGGGACATTGGGACCGGTTCTGGGGGAGGTGGGACCAGTACAAACTGGACGGGTTACACCTGGGCAGGACCGGGACTGATGTCCTCGGGGGAACATTTGCTAGAGAGGTTGGGGGGGTTTAAACTAAAATGACAGGGGAGTGGGAACCTATGCAAGGAGTCAGAGGAGGGGGAATCAAGGACAAGAACAAAAGACAGAAAGGGGAATAAGAAAAGTGATAGGCATAGAAATCAAGGGCAAGAATCAAACAGGGCCTCAGTGAAAAATGGAAAAACTCAGCAGGTCTGGCAGCATCGTGGAGAAGAAAAGAGTTGATGTTTCGAGTCCTCATGACCGACTCGGTCATGAGGACTCGAAACGTCAACTTTGCTCTTCTCCGCCGATGCTGCCAGACCTGCTGAGTTTTTCCAGGTAATTCTGTTTTTGTTTTGGATTTCCAGCATCCGCAGTTTTTTGTTTTTACCTCAGTGAAAAATAGTGGGAACAGGGCAAGTAATGTTAAAAAGGCAAGACTAAGGCTTTGTGCCTTAACACAAGGGGCATTCACAATAAAGTGGATGAATTAACAGCGCAAATAGATGTAAACAGGTATGATGTTGTCAGGATTACGGAGACATGGCTGCAGGGTGACCAGGGATGGGAACTGAACATCCAGGGGTATTCAGTATTTAGGAAGGACAGACAAAAAGGAAAAGGCAGTGGAGCATTAAGAGCAAGAGAATAACTAATGAAAGGGTAGGGCCTATCGGAGGTGTACATGGTAACTTGTGCGTTGATGCTGAAGAGGACCACGGCCTCTGGCTGCTCACCCACCCCCAGAAGAATGTCCCGCAGCCACTCTGTGTAATTCTTGATTCTGGCACCAGGGAGACAACATATCATCCTGGAGTCACATCTACAGCCACAGGAACACCTGTCAGTTCCCCTAACTAACAAATCCCCTATCACTATAGCTCTTCCTTTCTTCCTCCTCTCCAGTACAGCTGAGCCGCTTGTGGTGCCACAAACTTGGTTCTGACTGCACTGCTCTGAGGAACCAGTGCCAGTACATTTCCAGGAAAGTGAGATCCCATGGGAAGATGGCAAGTTGGATCCAAAATTGGCTCAGCAACAGGAAACAAAGGGTAATGGTTGATGGATGTTTTTGCGTTTGGAAAATGGTTTCCAGTAGTGTTCCACAGGGCTCAGTGTTGGGGCCCTTGCTGTTTGCTGAGTCATAGTTAGGAAGGCAAATGCATGTTGGCATTTATTTCGATGTATCATTGCCATTCGGCCCATCGTGTCTGTGCCAGCTCTCTTTAGGAGCAATTTACCTGGTGCAATGCCCCACTTTCTCCCCATAACCCTGCACATTCTTCCTTTTCAGATAACAATCCAAGTCCCTCTTGAATGCCTGTTGAACCCACGTCTACCACAATCTCAGGCAGTGCATTCCAGATTCTAACCACTCACATCATGAAAAAGTTTTTTCTCATGTCGCCATTGCCTCTTTTGCCAATTACATTAAATCTATGCTCTCTTGTTCTTGATCCTTCCACCAATGGGAACAGTTTTTCCCTATCTACTCTGTCCAGACACCTCATGATTTTAAAAACCTCTATCAAATCTCCCCACACCTTCTCCTCCAAGGAAAACAGTCCCAACTTCTCCACTCTCTATAACTGAAGTTCCTCATCCGTGGGACCATTCTCATGAGTCCTTTCCGCATTTTCTCCAATGCCTTCATATTTTCCCTAAAATTTGGCGCCCAAAACTGGATGCAATACTCCAGTTGAGGCTGAACCAGTGTTCTATACAAGTTTAACAAAACTTCCTTGCTTTTATTCTCTATGCCCCTTTTAATAAAATCTAGGATGCTGAATACTTTATTAACCACTGTCACAACCTGTCCTGTCACTTTCAATGAGTTTTGTACATATTTTTCACCAAGGTCCCTCTGCTCCTTTTATTCATTCTTTCATGAGATATGGGTATTGCTGACATTTTAGTGGTAGTGATCATAATTTAGTTAGAATTAAAGTGGTTATTGTTATGATTCCCACAGAGATCAATTTTGTGGGCAGGGTTCACAGTGAGCACTTTGTCTCTGTCTTCACTAAGGAGAGGGATGATGCAGACATTCCAGTTAATGAGGAGTGTGAAACATTAGATACAATAAGCATAATGAAAGTGGAAATACTGGAGAGACTGACATCCTTGAAGGCAGATAAGTCACCAGGGTGGGATGGATTGCATCCTAGGCTGCTAAAGGAAGCCAGGGAGGAAAGAGTGGATGCTCTGAGGATCATTTTCCAATCCTCACTAGATACAAGTGAGGTACCAGAGGATTGGAGGTCTGAAAATGTTTCAAAAGGGCGCAAGGGATAGGCCAGAAAATTATAGAATGGTCAGTCTGACTTCAGCGGTGGGCAAATTTTGGTATAAGTTCTGAGAGACAGGATAAACTGTCACTTCAAAAGGCACGGGTTGATCAGGGGCAGTCAGCATGGTTTTGTTAGGGGAAGATCATGTTTTACTAACTTAATAGAATTTTTTGAGGAAGCAACAAGTAATTGATGAGGGTAGTGTCGTGGATGTTGTCTACATGGATTTTAGTAAAGCATTTGACAAAGTCCACATAGCAGACAGGTCAGGAAAGTGAGATCCCATGGGAAGATGGCAAGTTGGATCCAAAATTGGCTCAGCAACAGGAAACAAAGGGTAATGGTTGATAAAAAAACAAAAACAGAATTACCTGGAAAAACTCAGCAGGTCTGGCAGCATCGGCGGAGAAGAAAAGAGTTGACGTTTCGAGTCCTCATGACCCTTCGACAGAACTTGATTTCGAGTTCCCCAGAAGGGAAATGGAAAGCAAAGAAGGTGAACAAGGCAACAGAGAGATATGGAAATCTTGTCGCAGAGAGGAACAGAACTTCTTCAAGGAGGTAGGCATTTCTTGAAGAGCAGTGGCAGTCAATTAAACACAGAGATAAAAACAAAGAAAACTGCGGATGCTGGAAATCCAAAACAATAGTGTTGGGGCCTTTGCTGTTTGTTGAGTCAGTAGTTAGGAAGGCAAATGCAATGTTGGCATTTATTTCGAGAGGACTAGAATATAAAAGCGGGGATATGCTGCTGAGGCTTTATAAGGCTCTGGTCAGACCACATTTAGAATATTGTGAGCAATTTTGGGCCCCGTATTTCAGGAAGGATGTGCTGGCCCTGAAAAGACTCCAGAGGAGCTTCACGAGAATGATCCCAGGAATGAAAGGCTTAACATATGAGGAATGTTTGAGGACTCTGGGTCTATACTCGATAGAGTTTAGAAGGATGAGGGAGGATCTGATTGAAACTTACAGAATACTGAGAGGCCTGGATAGAGTGGACGTGGGGAAGATGTTTCCATTAGTAGGAGACACTAGGACCCGAGGACACAGCCTTGGAGTAAAGGGAAGACATCTTAGAATAGAGATGAGGAGAAAATCTTTTAGCCAGAGAGTGGTGAATCTATGGAATTCATTGCCACAGAAGGCTGTGGAGCCAAGGTCATTGAGTGTATTTAAGACCGAGATAGATAGGTAAAAACGAAAAACTGCGGATACTGGAAATCCAAAACAAAAACAGAATTACCTGGAAAAACTCAGCAGGTCTGGCAGCATTGGCGGAGAAGAAAAGAGTTGACGTTTCGAGTCCTCATGACCCTTCAGCAGAACTATGTTAATCCAAGGAGAGGGGTGAAATATAAGCTGGTTTAAGGTGGGTGGGGGGGCTGCGGTTGGTTGGGGGGAGAGAAGTGGGGGTGGTGGTGTGGTTGAAGGGACAAGCAAGCAGTGATAGGAGCAGATCATCAAAAAATGTCACAGACAAAAGAACACAGAGGTGTTGAAGGTAGTGATATCATCTAAACGAATGTGCTAATTAAGAATGGATGGTAGGGCACTCAAAGTATAGCTCTAGTGGGGGTGGGGGGAGCATAAAAGATGTAAAAATAATGGAAATAGGTGGGAAAAGAAAAATCTATATAAATTATTGGAAAAAACAAAAGGAAGGGGGAAGAAACAGAAAGCGGGGTAGGGATGGAAGAGGGAGTTCAAGACTTAAGTTGTTGAATTCAATATTCAGTCCAGAAGGCTGTAAAGTGCCTAGTCGGAAGATGAGGTGCTGTTCCTCCAGTTTGTGTTGGGCTTCACTGGAGCAATGCAGCAAGCCAAGGCTTGCCCACGTCCACTCTATCCAGGCCTCTCAGTATTCTGTAAGTTTCAATCAGATCCTCCCTCATCCTTCTAAACTCTATCGAGTATAGACCCAGAGTCCTCAAACATTCCTCATATGTTAAGCCTTTCATTCCTGGGATCATTCTCGTGAAGCTCCTCTGGAGTCTTTTCAGGTCCAGCACATCCTTCCTGAAATACGGGGCCCAAAATTGCTCACAATATTCTAAATGTGGTCTGACCAGAGCGTTATAAAGCCTCAGCAGCATATATGTGGGCAAGAGAGCAGGGTGGAGTGTTAAAATGGCAAGCGACAGGGAGGTTTGGATCATTTTTGCGGACAGACCGCAGGTGTTCTGCAAAGCGGTCGCCCAGTTTACGTTTGGTCTCTCTAATGTAGAGGAGACCGCATTGGGAGCAACGGTTACAGTAGACTAAGTTGGGGGAAATGCAAGTGAAATGCTGCTTCACTTGAAAGGAGTGTTTGGGCCCTTGGACGGTGAGGAGAGAGGAAGTGAAGGGGCAGGTGTTACATCTTTTGCGTGGGCATGGGGAAGTGCCATAGATGGGGGTTGAGGAGTAGGGGGTGATGGAGGAGTGGACCAGGCTGTCCTAGAGGGAACAAACCCTACGGAATGCCGCCGGGGGGTGAAGGGAAGATGTGTTTGGTGGTGGCATCATGCTGGAGTTGGCGGAAATGGCGAAGGATGTTCTTTTGAATGCGGCGGCTGGTGGACAAGGGGGACCCTATCATGTTTCTGGGAGGGAGGAGAAGGCGTGAGGGCTGATGCATGGGAGATGGGCCGGACACGGTTGAGGGCCCTGTCAACGACCGTGGGTGGAAAACCTCGGTTAAGGAAGAAGGAATTGTTTTTGAAGGTAGCATCATTGGAACAGATGCGACAGAGGCGAAGGAATTGAGAGAATGGGATGGAGTCCTTACAGGAAGTGGGGTGTGAGGAGCTGTAGTCGAGGTAGCTGTGGGAGTCGGTAGACTTGTAATGGATATTGGTGGACAGTCTATCACCAGAGATTGAGACAGAGAGGTCAAGGAAGGGAAGGGAAGTGTCAGAGATGGACCACGTGAAAATGATGGAGGGGTGGAGATTGGAAGCAAAATTAATAAATTTTTCCAAGTCCCGACGAGAGCATGAAGCAGCACCGAAGTAATCATTGATGTACTGGAGAGAGTTGTGGAAGGGGAACGGAGTAGGACTGGAACAAAGAATGTTCCACATACCCCATAAAGAGACAGGCACAGCTGGGGCCCATGCAGGTACCCATAGCCACACCTTTTATTTGGAAGAAGTGAGGGGAGTTGAAGGAGAAATTGTTCAATGTGGGAACAAGTTCAGCCAGACGGAGGAGAGTAGTGGTGGATGGGGATAGTTCAGGCCTCTGTTCAAGGAAGAAGCTAAGGGCCCTCAGACCATCCTGGTGGGGGATGGAGGTGTAGAGGGATTGGACATCAATGATGAAGAGGAAGCGGTTGGGGCCAGGGAACTGGAAATTGCTGATGTGACGTAAGGTGTCAGAGGAATCATGGATGTAGGTGGGAAGAGACTGCACAAGTGGAGAGAGAAGGGAGTCAAGATAACGAGAAATGAGTTCCGTGGGGCAGGAGCAAGCTGACACTATCGGTCTACCAGGACAGTTCTGTTTGTGGATTTTGGGTAGGAGGTAGAAGTAGGCCATCTGAGGTTGGGCGACTATCAGGTTGGAAGCTGTGGGAGGAAGATCCCCAGAGGAGATGAGGTCAGTGACAATCCTGGAAACAATGGCTTGATGTTCAGTGGTGGGGTCATGGTCCAGGGAGAGGTAGGAGGATGTGCTTGCGAGTTGATGCCCAGCCTCCGCGAGGTAGATGTCAATGCGCCAGACAACAGCACTACCCTTATCAGCAGGTTTGATGACAATGTTGGGGTTGGACCTGAGAACAGAGTGCAGTAAGTTCAGAGAGACAGATTAGAATGAACACACTCAACCTCTCCCTCCAGCAGCCCTGCCGTACCCTTTTTCAAAGCTGTGCATGCCCCCAGTTTCATTTTATTCTTCGTCTCATCCGACGCCCCAACAAGAAACTTTTTCTCTTTCTCTCAAGTGCAAAGGAATGAAAGCTCCAACAACTCATCGATACCAACACCCATCTAGGACCCTCCACCCCTGCCTGTCCCTCCGTCCCACCCTATCTTCCAATCCCAGCCCCAAACGTGCATTCACTATACCCTCTGACCTTCCCCTCTCCGACGCTGAATGTTCAGTGCTGAGCAAAGGACTTAGTTTCATACCCTTACGCCCTCATCCCAATGAATTTTGGGCTCGGCATGATGCTGAATTCTTCTTCCGCCATCTTCGTCTCTGGGCTCACTTCTTTGGGCAGGAGTCCTCTCCCCGTTCAACGGATCCTTTTACCCACCTCCAATATTCTCCCTCTACCTGGACCCCTCCCTCTGGATTCTTACCTTCTCTTGATCTTTTCATTGAGAACTGTCGGCGCAATATTAGTCGTCTCAATTTCTCTGCTCCTCTCACCCATTCTAATCTGTCTCTCTCTGAACTTACTGCACTCCGTTCTCTCAGGTCCAACCCTGACACTGTCATCAAACCCGCTAACAAGGTGGTGCTGTTGTTGTCTGGCGCACTGACCTCTACCTCGCAGAGGCTGAGCATCAACTCGCAGACACTTCCTCCAACCTCTCCCTGGACCATGACCCCACCACTGAACATCAAGCCATTGTTTCCAGGACTGTCACTGACCTCATCTCCTCTGGGGATCTTCCTCCCACAACTTCCAACCTGATAGTCGCCCAACCTCAGACGGCCCGCTTCTACCTCCTACCCAAAATCCACAAACAGAACTGTCCCGGTAGACCGATCATGTCAGATTGCTCCTGCCCCACGGAACTCATTTCTCATTATCTTGACTCCCTTCTCTCTCCCCTTGTGCAGTCTCTTCCCACCTACATCCGTGATTCCTCTGACACCTTACATCACATCAACAATTTCCATTTCCCTGGCCCCAACCACTTCCTCTACACCATGGACGTCCAATCCCTCTACACCTCCATCCCCCACCAGGATGGTCTGAGGGCTCTTAGCTTCTTCCTTGAACAGAGGCCCGAACAATCCCCATCCACCACTACTCTCCTCCATTTGGCTGCACTTGTTCTCACACTGAACAATTTCGCCTTCAACTCCTCTCACTTCCTCCAAATAAAAGGTGTGGCTATGGGTACCCGCATGGGCCCCAGCTATGCCTGTCTCTTTAAGGGGTATGTGGAACATTCCTTGTTCCAGTCCTACTCCGCTCCCCTTCCACAACTCTTTCTCCGGTACATCGATGATTACTTCGGTGCTGCTTCATGCTCATTGGGACTTGGAAAAATTTATAAATTTCGCTTCTAATCTCCACCCCTCCATCATTTTCAAGTGGTTCATCTCTGACACTTCCCTTCCCTTCCTTGACCTCTCTGTCTCAATCTCTGGTGATAGACTGTCCACCAATATCCATTACAAGCCTACCGACTCCCACAGTTACCTCGACTACAGCTCCTCACACCCCGCTTCCTGTAAGGACTCCATTCCATTCTCTCAGTTCCTTTGCCTCCATTGCATCTGTTTCGATGATGCTACCTTCAAAAACAGTTCCTCTGACATGTCCTCCTTCTTCCTTATCCAAGGTTTTCCACCCACGGTCGTTGACAGGGCCCTCAACTGCATCCGCCTTCCCCTCCCTCCCAGAAACATGATAGGGTCCCCCGTGTCCTCACTTGTCACCCCACCAGCCGCCGCATTCAAAGGATCATCCTTCGCCATTTCCGCCAACTCCAGCATGCCACCACCAAACACATCTTCCCTTCACCACCCCCCCCCCCCCCCCCCCCCCATCGGCATTCCGTAGGGATCGTTCCCTCTGGGACACCCTGGTCCACTCCTCCATCACCCCCTACTCCTCAACCCCCACCTATGGCACCTCCCCATGCCCACGCAAAAGATGTAACACCTGCCCCTTCACTTCCTCTCTCCTCATCGTCCAAGGGCCCAAGCACTCCTTTCAAGTGAAGCAGCATTGCATTTGCATTTGCCCCAACTTAATCTACTGTATTCGTTGCTCCCAATGCGGTCTCCTCTACATTGGAGAGACCAAACGTAAACTGGCGACCGCTTTGCAGAACACCTGCGGTCTGTCTGCAAGAATGACCCAAACCTCCCTGTCGCTTGCCATTTTAAAACTCTTGCTCTCTTACCCACGTCTGTCCTTGGCTTGCTGCATTGTTCCAGTGAAGCCCAACGCAAACCGGAGGAACAGCACCTCATCTTCCGACTAGGCACTTTACAGCCTTCCGGACTGAATATTGAATTCAACAACTTTAGATCTTGAACTCCCTCCTCCATCCCCACCCCCTTTCTGTTTCTTCCCCCTTCCTTTTGTTTTTTCCAATAATTTATATAGATTTTTCTTTTCCCACCTATTTCCATTATTTTTAAATCTTTTATGCTCCCCCCACCCCCACTAGAGCTGTACCTTGAGTGCCCTACCATCCATTCTTAATTAGCACATTCGTTTAGATAATATCACTATCTTCAACACCTGTGTTCTTTTGTCTGTGACATCTTTTGATGATCTGCTCCTATCACTGCTTGCTTGTCCCTACAACCACACCACCCCCCTCCACTTCTCTCTCCCCCTCCCCCCCCCCCCCCCCCCCCCCCCCCCCCACGCCACTCGAAACCAGCTTATATTTCACCTCTCTCCTTGGATTCACATAGTTCTGTTGAACGGTGATGAGGACTCGAAACATCAACTCTTTTCTTCGCCGATGCTGCCAGACCTGCTGAGTTTTTCCAGGTAATTCTGTTTTTGTTTCGAGATAGATAGGTTCTTGATTGGTAAGGGGATCAAAGGTTATGGGGAGAAGGCGGGAAAATGGGGTTGAGAAACTTATCAGCCATGATTGAATGGCGGAGCAAACTCGATGAGCCGAATGGCCTAATTTCTGCTCCTATGTCTTATGGTATATATCAATGACCTGGGCATAATTGTGGGAGGTATGATTGGGAAATTGCAAATGACACAAAAATCGGCTGTGGGATTGATAGTGAGGAGGATAGCGAGGAGGATAGCTGATGTCTCCAGAATTATATCAATGGCTTGTTTGAGTGGGCAGAAAAGTGGCAAATGGATTTCAATCTGGATAAATGTGAGGTAATGCATTTGGGGAGGTCATACAAAGCAAGGGAATACTCAATAAGTAGGAGGATATTGAGAGGCTTGAGGAAATGGGAGACCTTGGAGAGCATGCCCACAGGTCCTTGAAAAGTAGTAGAACAGTTGGATAAGGTGGTAAAGAAAGCATATGGAATAATTTCCTTTAATGGACGAGGTATTGAATACAGAAGAAAGGACGTAATGATGGAACTGTATAAAATGCTGGCTAGGCCACAGCTGGAATTTTGTGTACAGTTCTGGTCACCACATTACAGGGAGGACATAATTGGTCTGGAGAGAGTGCAGAGAAGATTTACAAGAATGTTGCCAGGGCTTAAAAATTGCAGCTATGAGGAAAGAATGGATAGGCTAGGGTTGTTTTCCTTAGCACAGATGTTGAAGCATGACCTAATTGAGGTGTACAAAATTATGAGGGGTCTCAATAGGATAGACAGGAAAGTCCTGGTTACCCTGGATGAGGGATCAATTACCAAGGGGCATAGATTTAAGGTGATTGGTAGATTAGAGGGGACATGAGGATAAACTTTTTCACCCAGAAGGTGGTGGGCGTCTGGAATTCACTGTCTAAATCTGTGGTTGAGACTGAAACATTCAACTCATTTAAAAGGTACTTGGAGCTGAATCTGAAGTGTCGTAACCTGCAAGGCTATAAACCAGGTGCTGGAAAGTGGGATTAAAATGAGTGGCTAGATTCTTTTTCATCTCTTCCTGGCCAGCATGGACATGATGGGCTGAATTGCCTCTTTCTGCGCTATAGTTTTTCTATGGTTCTAAAAAAAGTTTGCTATGTGCTGGGCTGAATCTTGATTTTTCATGTTTTTACATTCGGACAGAGCTTTCATTATTGTGCCATTCACACACACTTGGGCCAGAATTTTTCACTCATTGGGCAGCTGTGTACTGAACCTGAACAAGCGTAAAATGATGCATGATGATGTCAGGTTAGTGTCCCAACATCATTGCGCGCACTCACAATATTTCAGTCAGCAGTGGGCTCACCCACTGACAATTAACAGGCCTATTAAGGCCATTAAACTACTAATTAAATGAAATTTTTTGTTGCCCATCCAACCTTGCGGCTTTTAGATTTTTTAGGAACCCTGATCCATGGGCGGGATGAAGTTTCCAACAGCAATTAAATATTAAATAAAAATTTTAACATTTCATTAATAATATGTCCCTGCTCTTGTGAGTCACATGAGGGGACATGTTTTTTAATATTTTAAAATTCATTATTTTTCATTTTTTAAATCTTCACCTCTGTGCCTCGGGGAGCTTTCATTGTGCGTTTGACCTCCTCCCCCCCACCACACAGGGAGTGCTGAGCGCTGCAGCGCTTGTTTCACGTTGGGTGGACCTTAATTGGCCCATCAGTGTGAAACGGCAGTAGGTGGTGGGTGGCTTCCCGATCGCTCCCGCTTGCCCCCAAGCCTGAGCAAAATTCTGCCCTTTGTGTTTTGTTCTTTACTGCAACCCGTACTCCCTTTGCCTTTTGTTCCATGACATTTTTGTCATTTAATCTCTCTTGCACTCTATCCTATTCCAGACCTTCCCTTTCAATCTTCCTTCCCCTCCCCCCAGTCAACAGCATAAAATCCATCACATTTCTACCTTCCATGAGCTCTGAAGAGTCATATTCGACTGGGAACATTAACTCTGTTCCTCTCTCCACAGACGCTGCCTGACCTGCTGAGTATTTTCTGTTTGTATTTCATGTTCCAAAGTTTCTATGTGACCTCAGATCATCTATTAGTCATTAGCTTCCTGGCATTGAAGTGTATACTGTTAATTGCAACTAATTTGCTGTTTATTTTCTAGTCTTTCATCCAGAAGAAGCAGAGAGCTTTGGATCTTTGGAACTCATCAAAGAAGACTGAGCTTGACGCTGAAATTCTGATTCCTCTATCTGAATTCACCTGGTTGGTAAGTAGTGATTGCTAACCTGTAGGAGCATATTGTCATGGTGTCTGTCGGAAGAAATTATTTTGATTTGCTAACAAAATACCATGATTTTATGCTTAAGATTTTAAAAAATATTACTTATATTGGGGAGGTAATTTAAAAATATGCTCCTGACTTCCAAGGGGTCTGATTGGACACATCCCCACAAACAACAACAACTCTGCCAAGGGATGTAATACTGGGGAAGGGAAGTGAGTGTATCTGTTGGACAAAGTGACCCCCTTTGAGAAAAGAAAATTAATTTCATATAAATAATGAGAGTAATCAATTGTGAAACTAGTCCAATCTGTGCTCTATTATGATAGATTGGGATTAGCAGTTTTCTCCTGTTGTTAAACTACTTTTCTGCAGTTGTTAAACTACTTTGGTCATTAATGTGACACATAAAACCTGCGTAGGGTTAGATTTAAAATGAAGAGTGCTTAAATCTGAAATTCCACTGACCATTTCCAAATCCTGGAGCCCAAAATATGGTGCTGCCTAAGGACTGACTAACAGACAGGTATTGGTCATCAAACCTTGAAGAGTCATATGGACTTGAAATGTTAACTGTGTTCCTCTCCGTAGATGCTGCCAGACCTGCTGAGTTTTTCCAGGTATTTTTATTTTTGTCTTGGATTTCCAGCATCCGCAGTATTTTGCTTTTAGCTTGCTTTAGGGTGTTTGCTTTAAATTGGAAGTAATATTTTTAGGATTCTTTCATATATGATGCATGGGTAAGAGCATTGCTATACAATAGCTATTTGCAAGTTCATTGGCATTTTATCGAATTATGGCAGATTAGGATAGGAGTCAAAGTTCTCAAAACAAGCAAATATTTTGTACAAATACACTTAACTGACACATTAAGGATTTATACCCTTTCACACAGAGTCTTCTCAAGTACTTGAACATGTAGTTCCCTCCCAAATTTGTGCTCATCTTTCCTGGAACTTGCGTGTTTGAATCCCTCTAATCAATTTCCCACCCTTGCCACAGTACCAAAATGGTTCTAAACAAAGCCACAAATAATATCCAGTGTCACTGTGACAAAGGCAAAAATCTTCTCCTCCTTCTCAATCTGTCTGCAGCCTTTGACACAGTTGATCACACCAATCTCCTCAAACATCTTCACATCATTGTCCAGCTGGCTGAGGCAGGTTCTATTCTTACCTAACAGCAGCTTCTCTTTCCATGTCTGCAGTTAATCCCCACCATGCCATCAAGGATTTACCCTTGCCCTCCTATTTCTCATCTACTTGCTGGCCCTAGATGACATCATCCAAAAACAGTCAGATTCCACATGTACAATGGGGATATCCAGCTTTACTTCACAACCAGTAGTCACTCCACTGTCTCTAAATTGTCAGACTGCTTGTCCAAGATCCATTACTGGATGAGCAGAAATTTCTTCCGAATAAGTATTAGAAAGACTGAAGCCCACTATAAATTCCTTTCCCTTGCCACTGACTCTACCCCACTCCGACAACTGAAGCTGAACCAGACTGTTTGCAATGTGTCATATCGGACCAAGATGAGCTTTCAAACAAATATCCACACGTCACTAAGACCATCTATTTCCCTATCCGTAACATCGCTGTACTCTGCCCCTGCCTCACTTCTGCTGCTGAAACTCACTTTTTTTTACCCCCGGATTGACTAGGCCAATGCACTCCTGGTTGGTCTCCCAAATTTTATCCTCTGTAACCTTGAGGTCATCCAAAACCTTGCTGCCCATCTCATAACTTGCATCATAGCCCATCACTCATTACCCATGTGTTTGTTGACCTACTGGTTCCTGGTTAAACAACACCTCAATTTTAAAATCCTCATCCTAACTTTCAAATCCCCCCATGGCCCCGCCCCTCCCGATCTCTGTAATCTTCTCCAGCCCTATAACCCACCAGAATATCTGCGCCCATCTAATTATGGTCTCTTGAGCATCCTTGATTTTAATTGCTCCACCATTGGTGACTGGGCTTTCAGCTGCCATGACCCTAAGCTCTGGAATTTTCTCACTGAACCTCTCTCGCTCTACCTCACTTTCTCCCTTTAAGGCACTCCTTAAAATTTACCTCTTTGACCGAGTTTTTGGTCAACTGCCTTAATATCTCTTTATACGGTCCTGTGTCATGTTTTGTTTTAGAAATTCATCTGTGAAGCACCTTAGAATGTTTTATTACACTAAAATGTAAATTTATAAAAATACAAGTTGCTGCTGCGCGATCATTTGGGTACAGAGAAGAAAATATTCAATCAAGTCAATGAAAAACATATTTGTATGTCTCCCGAGTTCAAGAATGCATCTGAACATATAATTAGGAGCAGGAATAGGCATTCAGCCCCTCGAGCCTGCTCCTCCAGTTGATAATCTCATGGTCGATCCGATTGTGGCCTCAACTCCACTTTCCTGTCTATACCTCATATCCTTTGACTCCCTTGCCAATCAAGAATCTATCAAACTCAGCCTTAAAGATATTCAATGACTCTGCCTGCACTGGTCTCTGGGGAAAAGAATTCCACAGACCTTATTTCTGACTTAGATGGGAGTCCCCTTTTCTAGTCTCTTCCATAGGGGGAAATATCCTCAGCATCCACTTTGTCAATTCTCATCAGGATCTTATATGTTTCACAAAGATCACCTTCTTCTAAACTCCAATGGATGTGGGCCCAACCTGTTCTCAAAAGATAACCCCTTCTTCCCAGGAATCAGTCCAGCGAATCTTCCCTGAACTGCTGCTAAAGCAATTATATCTTTTTCAAATAAGGAGACTAAAACTGTACACAGGACTCCAGATGTGGTCTCACGAAGGCCCTGTACAGCTGCAGTAAAACTTCTCTACTTTTATATCCCATTCCCCCTGCAATAAACGACAACATTCCATTTGCCTTCGCAATCACATGCTGTGCCTGCATACTTATGTTTTGTGATTCATGTACCAGGACACCCAGATCCTTCTGTACTGCAGAGTTTTGCGATCACTCTCCATTTAAATAATATGCTGCTTTTCTATTCTTCCTGCCAAAGTGGACAAGTTCACGTTTTCCCACATTTGCAAATTTTTTACCCACTCACTTAACCTGTCTAAGTCCTCTTGTAGGCTCAATGTCCTCCTCAAAATTTACTTTCCTACTTAACTTTGTGTCATCAGCAAATTTATTGAACCAAACATTTAGTCCCTTCATCCAAGTCATTGACATAGGGCAGAATTTTCCTAGATTTGCACTGTGTGTGGTAGCAGGTGGGCAAAATGGCGTTCTAGCCGCCGAAAGCGATGGCGGGTTTTTGCACCGTATTTGTCCCAAACCCACCTCATTATTTGTGCATTCCCGGGAAACACGTCTTTTCCATGGTGGGTGGGCTCTCATTTGCCCTCCCGCCATCACACCGGCCACCATTTTTAAAAGGCAGTTGCCAGCACAGTGCTCATCGCTATCAGCTCACCACTGCTGCCCAGGAGACATGACCAGCACAGGAAAAAAGACTGCAGCACCGCCCCCGCCCCCCCCAACCGTTTCAATGATCTCGAGCGACTGCTAGAACCGTGGAGGACCACCAGGATGTCCCACTCTGGCTGCCTGGAAGGCAGTGGCAGTGGTGGTCAGTGCAAAAGTCCTTCAGGAGAGGACAGCCACCCAGTGCTGCAAGAGGGTGAATAATCTCCTCCATTCACCAGAGTAAGTCACTCTTTTCATCACTCTCAACTCTCACTCACAATCTCAGCACACATCCACAGGCCCCTCACTCACTGCCAGTTCAAGGGACTCACACACTCACCTTCATTGTCCTCAGCCCATCCATGGGACCACTCACCACCCGCACAGGCCAGGCACATGTATCATCTGGATAAAAACAAAAAAACTGCAGATGCTGGAAATCCAAAACAAAAACAGAATTACCTGGAAAAACTCAGCAGGTCTGGCAGCATCGGCGAAGAAGAAAAGAGTTGACATTTCGAGTCCTCATGACCCTTCGACAGAACTTGAGTTCGAGTCCAAGAAAGAGTTGAAATATAAGCTGGTTTAAAGGTTTGTGTGTGGGGGGCGGAGAGATAGAGAGAGAGAGAGGTGGCGGGGGGGGGGGGGGGGGTGGGGGGGGGTGGTGGGGGGGGGGGTGGTGGTGTGGCTGTATGGACAAACAAGCAGTGATAGAAGCAGATCATCAAAAGATGTCAACGACAATGGTACAATAGAACACAGGTGTTAAAGTTAAAGTTGGTGATATTATCTAAACGAATGTGCTAATTAAGAATGGATGGTAGGGCACTCAAGGTATCCCAGAAACATGATAGGGTCCCCCTTGTCCTCACTTATCACCCCACCAGCCTCCGCATTCAAAGGATCATCCTCCGCCATTTCCGCCAACTCCAGCATGATGCCACCACCAAACACATCTTCCCTTCACCCCCCTTATCGGCATTCCGTAGGGATCGCTCCCTCCAGGACACCCTGGTCCACTCCTCCATCACCCCCTACTCCTCAACCCCCTCCTATGGCACCACCCCATGCCCACGCAAAAGATGTAACACCTGCCCCTTCACTTCCTCTCTCCTCACCGTCCAAGGGCCCAAACACTCCTTTCAAGTGAAGCAGCATTTCACTTGCATTTCCCCCAACTTAGTCTACTGCATTCGTTGCTCCCAATGTCTCCTCTAACATTGGAGAGACCAAACGTAAACTGGGCGACCGCTTTGCAGAACACCTGCGGTCTGTCCGCAAGAATGACCCAAACCTCCCTGTCGCTTGCTATTTTAACACTCCACCCTGCTCTCTTGCCCACATGTCTGTCCTTGGCTTGCTGCATTGTTCCAGTGAAGCCCAATGCAAACTGGAGGAACAACACCTCATCTTCCGACTAGGCACCTTACAGCCTTCCGGACTGAATATTGAATTCAACAACTTTAGGTCGTGAGCTCCCTCGCCCATCCCCACCCCCTTTCTGTTTCCCCCTTCCTTTTTTTTTCCAATAAATTATAAAGATTTTCCTTTTCCCACCTATTTCCATTATAAAAAAAAACACCCCCACTAGAGCTATACCTTGAGTGCCCTACCATCCATTCTTAATTAGCACATTCGTTTAGATAATATCACCAACTTTAACTTTAACACCTGTGTTCTATTGTACCATTGTCGTTGACATCTTTTGATGATCTGCTTCTATCACTGCTTGTTTGTCCATACAACCACACCACCACCCCCCCCAACCTCTCTCTCTCTCTCTATCTCTCCGCCCCCCACACACACACCTTAAACCAGCTTATATTTCAACTCTTTCTTGGACTCGAACTCAAGTTCTGTCGAAGGGTCATGAGGACTCGAAACGTCAACTCTTTTCTTCTCCGCCGATGCTGCCAGACCTGCTGAGTTTTTCCAGGTAATTCTGTTTTTGACATGTATCATCTGGCCCGGCAGGCATCCATATACACTCTCACCATCCCTATCCATGTAGGACAAACTGGCACACAACAGGAAGGAAAGGTCGCAGACCGGTGGAGGAATGCAGGAGTTCAAGGTCCTTACGAAATTTGAGAACAGAGCCATTCAGCTGGCCGGCGATGACTGTGCTGACAGTGAGGTCGGTGCTGCTCTACCAGGTGAGGATCCAGCAGAGCAATATCCATCAGACAACCATGCTGTGAGTAATGTGTTCTGTGCCACAGACTGTTGCCATGCACTAATTATCTCCCCTTGCTTCTGCAGGCCCATCACTCCAAGAGCCAATGGAGTCCATGACCCAGGGCCTCCAAGCCAGTTCGGAAATGACACCCAAAGAGGAACCAGAATGCACCCCCCTATAAGTTCCATCACAGCACTCACCCACACCTTTCATTGGCGCAGAGAGACACACCTCGGTGGAACCTAGCTCTAGAATAGACATGAGATCACATTTGGTGAGCACAGTGCACAGTCTGATCCATAGCAGGTGGTAGCGGGGACTTCCAAGGCCCCCAGCATTTGGTGGGCTGCTGGAGGCCAGGAACCTGTTGAGACCGAGTCAGATGATGATCCTCTGGACTCGGTCATGTCACAGTTGCTGGAGCTGCAAAGGCATGCTAGGGAACATCAGGAAGGGATTGCTGCTGCACTCCTCAGATTGCAAGGCACAATGGAGGAGTCCGTCAGTCTTCAGGCTGAGGTGAGCGCTGGCATTGCAATGCACCGAGGTCAACACTGGCAGGATGGCGGCTACCAAGATGGCCTTCGTCCAGGATGTCACTTCTGCTCTGCTACATCACTGATGCCATAGTTGGCATCCAACAGTGTGAATGTGAGAGGGGTGCTAGGCAGCTCGATACACTCCAGCTACCCCTTCCACTCACGGAGTCAGCCAGGGGCCTTTGAGCACCCATAGGGAGGAGGATCAGCAGGTGCACGCCCCAGGGTCTTCCACCCAAGTGACTCCGGGAGTGTCTGGCCCATCCGAATTCCCCTCTTCCTGTGACCTCCACAGCTGCAGCTTCACAGGCCGAGGAAGGTGCCACTGCCACACAGCAGGACCCTGAAAGCAGGCCAGAGCCCTCTAAGTCTCAGCCCTTCAGTGGACGCCCGCCAAAGTCATCACAGACAGGGTGTCACAGTCAGCAGGCTGCCTCTACCTCTGTTGTGGATGTCCACCAAGAAATAGTGGCAGGGTTAGGAAAGTTAGGTAAAAGTTGTTGCACAGCCTGGACACGGGTGTTGATCACTTGTACATACTGTTCACTATTGTCAATAAACTCCTAAGAATGTCTCCCTGCCTGTGACTCCTTGTTCTGATGAGGAGTGTTCATGTCACTCAGATGTGAAACATTTCTGCACAAGATAAAAGGCAGGTGTCTCAGTCCAGGGCCTCTTCCCTGTGCTCTGTGCAGCCTTCAAACCAGAGTGATGTCCAGCCTCACACTCCCTGGAAACATTACTGATGCCTGCACCTTGGTGAAGTTGGTCATTGCTGCCAGGATGTAGTGGGCAGGTGCCACAGAGCTCTCTCATTCTGTGTGTGCTCTCAGAACATTTAAAGCGGGGCAGGCCCCATCACGCCAGAGTCTGCGACCAGTGATGCTGCACCAGCTCCTGAAGGGCTCAGGTGGTGAAGGCGGACACAGCATCGTATGCTTCTAAAGTTTCTTGGCTGCGTCTCTATGAGGTGGCCTGATCATGCAGTGCAAACAAGTTGCCCTTGGTCAGACAGGAGTCAGGCATTCAGAGACTACGTGAAGATTCATGGATTGTCCTCACTGCATGTTGTCATCTTCATCCTGTGATGGAGCGACTACTAGGGCCTCTATTAGGTGCTGCTTCATGCTCTTGTCGGGACTTGGAAAAATTTATTAATTTTGCTTCCAATCTCCACCCCTCCATCATTTTCACGTGATCCATCTCTGACACTTCCCTTCCCTTCCTTGACCTCTCTGTCTCAATCTCTGGTGATAGACTGTCCACCAATATCCATTACAAGCCTACCGACTCCCACAGTTACCTCAACTACAGCTCCTCACACCCTGCTTCCTGTAAGGACTCCATCCCATTCTCTCAGTTCCTTCGCGTCCGTCGCATCTGTTCCGATTATGCTACCTTCAAAAACAGTTCCTCTGACATGTCCTCCTTCTTCCTTAACCAAGGTTTTCCACCCACAGTTGTTGACAGGCCCTCAACCGTGTCTGGCCCATCTCCCGCGCAACCGCCCTCACGCCTTCTTCTTCCTCCCAGAAACATGATAGGGTCCCCTTGTCCTCACTTATCACCCCACCAGCCTCCACATTCAAAGGATCATCCTCTGCCATTTCCACCAACTCCAGCATGATGCCACTACCAAACACATCTTCCCTTCAGCCCCCCCCGGCGGCATTCTGTAGGGATCGTTCCCTCTGGGACACCCTGGTCCACTCCTCCATCATCCCCTGCTCAACCCCCACCTATGGCATCTCCCCATGCCCACGCAAAAGATGCAACACCTGCCCCTTCACTTCCTCTCTCCTCACTGTCCAAGGGCCCAAACACTCCTTTCAAGTGAAGCAGCATTTCACTTGCATTTCCCCCAACGTAGTCTACTGCATTCACAGCTCCCAATGCGGTCTCCTCTACATTGGAGAGACCAAACGTAAACTGGGCGACCGCTTTGCAGAACACCTGCGGTCTGTCCTCAAGAATGACCCAAACCTCCCTGTCGCTTGCCATTTTAACACTCCACCCTGCTCTCTTGCCCACGTCACGGCAGAAGAAGAGTTCAGCATCGTGCCGAGCCCGAAATTCATTGAGATGAGGGCATAAGGGTATGAAACTAAGTCCTTTGCTAAGCACTGAACGTTCAGCATCGGAGAGGGGAAGGTCAGGGGGTATGGTGAATACACGGCTGGGGCTGGGATTGGAAGATGGGATGGGGACGGAGGGACAGGCACCCTCTGGAAGACTGCAGGGATCTGTGACTGACTGAGGATGTAGGCCGTGCACATTCCCTGGAAACCGTGCGCATACCTGCAGGATGTGTTTCTGGTGGTCGCATACCAGCTGCAAATTCAGTGAGCGGAAGCCCTTGTGGTTGATGTGGTCCACCGTGTGTAGCTATGCAGACCTGAGAACCACATGGGTGCAGTCGATCACACCCTGCATCTGTGGGAATCCCAAGATCTGGGCATTCTGGGTGCTCCAGACGCAGGCGAAATACACAAAGTTGTGTGTCATAGAGAAGATGGCATCCTTGACTTAATGGATGCATTTGTGGGTGGCGGCTTGTGATATCCTACAGAGGCCTGAAAGGAGCCACTGGCATAGAAATTAAGTGTCGTAGTCACTTTCACAGCCACTGGCAGTGGATACCCTCCATGCCCCCTTGGTGCCAAGTCCTGCAGCAATTGGCAGATATGAACGACCAGGTCCCTGGGCATGCGCAGTCATCGGCGACACTGGTTCTCAGTCATCTGCAGGAATGGCAGGTGGCGTTTATAGAACCTAGGCGCTGACCAACCACGGCTCACTGTCACTCCTGGGCAGGAGCCCCAGCAGCCCCTTCTTCCTGAGTTTGCTGCTCCTGCCTTTGTGCGGCCTGGAGCTTCAGCCACTCTCTCCTCCTTCTTCACTCTCTGTAGGCCATCAGGATCCATAATGTGGTTTTCCTGCAATATGAAAGAAATCGAGAGGCGTGGTCAGCATGGCTATACTTAGCATCCTTTCCTGGCCCTGTGTGACTGCCCCTTAATGCTTCCAGGAGAGTACTGGCCACCCCTTGGATGGCCACAGATGTGTGCGCTGCGTGGCTGCCCTGTCAGCCTGCGACATGGGGGACACTGGTCCAAATTGGGTGCTGAGATTGCAAGGGGCTCTGAGTACCTCCAGCAGTGACTGCTACATGGCCAGTGTTGGCGAGGAGATTGTACAAAGTGTGCAGTCCAACTGCTGCATGGTCCAGTAAAGTGGTCGCAGACTCACAGTCTGTCCCTGGGTGTTGGGGGGTAAGGTCTGGAGGGTTTGGTGGCACATTGGTGCCTCCGCATTACTTGCATGGGCAGGCAGGCTAGGAGCTCAACCCGAATCATATCACTGTGGCTGCGTCTGAACTGTCTCAGTTGCAGGGGAATGGTCAGTTTATACAGGTTTCCCTACTAGGTGGCCACTTCACTCGCCTAACCTGCCCCCACCCTCCCCCCACACCGCCTCCCCTCCCCTGCCCCTGCCCCCTGCCTCTCCCGCTTTTGCAATATCTAAAGCAGGCTTATCGTGAGCCGGGTTGTGGTCCCCGAGGCCCCATAACTCGGCCCACCAAACTTCTTGAACATTACATGGACTTATATTTGAAATATGCTGTAAAGTTGTTCATCCAGTCACAAGCTGGTCTCTCTCTGCATTTGCTGCTGGTAGGCTCACTAGTGAGTAAATGCAGAGTGAAACCAGCCTGCGAATGGACAAACATCAAAGAGTGGAAAGGTAAGTTCTGAAGGTAAATTCCAGGGTGTGGAGCCCGAGGCAGCCGGAGGAACAGGGCCCAGGAGAGCCAAAGGGCAGTGGATGGGAGAGTGGCGGATGGGAGAGCAGGAGGATGGCGGGGGGAGAGAGAGATGGTGGCGGGAGATGGTGGGTGGGTTAGAAAGGGTGAGGGGGCAAGAGAGGGTGGGGGCAGAAGAGAGTGTATGGGGAGGAAGAAAGCATGCGTGTGAGGTGAGAGAGTGCAGTGGAGAAAGAGGAGGGAGTGGGGTGCAGGGAAGGGAGAAATAGTGTAGGGGGAGGGAGAGAGGGGGTGGGAGAGAGAGAGAGAGTGGGTGCAGACAGTGTGTAATTGGGGACAGAGAGAGAGAGAGAGAGAGAGATGTGTGTGTGAGGGGGTGAGAGCAGATGAAAGTGAGGGGGAAGAGAGATGGCGAAAGAGACAGTAAGGAGGAGGGAATGTGTGAAGGGGAGAGTGAGTGTGAGGGGGAGATAGGGAGCGTGAGGAGGGAGATAGAGAGCGTGAGGAGGGAGATAGAGAGCGTGAGGAGGGAGATAGAGAGCGTGAGGAGGGAGATAGAGAGCGTGAGGAGGGAGATAGAGAGCGTGAGGAGGGAGATAGAGAGCGTGAGGAGGGAGATAGAGAGCGTGAGGAGGGAGATAGAGAGCGTGAGGAGGGAGATAGAGAGCGTGAGGAGGGAGATAGAGAGCGTGAGGAGGGAGATAGAGAGCGTGAGGAGGGAGATAGAGAGCGTGAGGAGGGAGATAGAGAGCGTGAGGAGGGAGATAGAGAGCGTGAGGAGGGAGATAGAGAGCGTGAGGAGGGAGATAGAGAGCGTGAGGAGGGAGATAGAGAGCGTGAGGAGGGAGATAGAGAGCGTGAGGAGGGAGATAGAGAGCGTGAGGAGGGAGATAGAGAGCGTGAGGAGGGAGATAGAGAGCGTGAGGAGGGAGATAGAGAGCGTGAGGAGGGAGATAGAGAGCGTGAGGAGGGAGATAGAGAGCGTGAGGAGGGAGATAGAGAGCGTGAGGAGGGAGATAGAGAGCGTGAGGAGGGAGATAGAGAGCGTGAGGAGGGAGATAGAGAGCGTGAGGAGGGAGATAGAGAGCGTGAGGAGGGAGATAGAGAGCGTGAGGAGGGAGATAGAGAGCGTGAGGAGGGAGATAGAGAGCGTGAGGAGGGAGATAGAGAGCGTGAGGAGGGAGATAGAGAGCGTGAGGAGGGAGATAGAGAGCGTGAGGAGGGAGATAGAGAGCGTGAGGAGGGAGATAGAGAGCGTGAGGAGGGAGATAGAGAGCGTGAGGAGGGAGATAGAGAGCGTGAGGAGGGAGATAGAGAGCGTGAGGAGGGAGATAGAGAGCGTGAGGAGGGAGATAGAGAGCGTGAGGAGGGAGATAGAGAGCGTGAGGAGGGAGATAGAGAGCGTGAGGAGGGAGATAGAGAGCGTGAGGAGGGAGATAGAGAGCGTGAGGAGGGAGATAGAGAGCATGAGGAGGGAGATAGAGAGCGTGAGGAGGGAGATAGAGAGTGTGAGGGGGAGATGGGGAGTGTGAGGGGGAGATGGGGAGTGTGAGGGGGAGATGGAGAGTGTGAGGGGGAGATGGAGAGTGTGAGGAGGAGATGGAGAGTGTGAGGGGGAGATGGAGATTGTGAGGGGGAGATGGAGAGTGTGAGGGGGAGATGGAGAGTGTGAGGGAGAGATGGAGATTGTGAGGGGGAGATAGAGAGTGTGAGGGGGAGATAGAGAGTCTGAGGGGGAGATAGAGAGTGTGAGGGGGAGATAGAGAGTGTGAGGGGGAGATAGAGAGTGTGAGGGGGAGATAGAGAGTGTGAGGGAGATAGAGACTGTGGGGAAGGAGATAGAATATGAGGGGAAGAGAATGTGGGAGATGGGAGAGCGGGGGGAAAGAGTGTGATGGGGGAGAAAGGGTGAGGGGGTGAGAGAGGGAGTGAGTGTGTGAAGTGGAGATAGAGAGTTTGAGAGGGGAGAAGTTAAGAGAGCGCGAGGGGGAGAGTGAGTGTGTGAGGAGGGAGAGTATGGGGGGGGAGAGTGAACGTGAAGTATGAGAATGTGAGGGGGAAAGAGAGTCTGGGAGGAGAGGAGAGAGTGTGAGTGTGTGTGAGGGGGAGAGTATGTGTGAACGGAGTGGTAGTATGAGTGGGGAAAGTGAATGTGAGAGGCAGAGAGAGGGTGAGGAGGAGAGAGAGGAAGAAAGAGTGAGTGTGAGGGGGAGATAGGGAGCAAGAGAATGTGTGGGGGAGAGAGGGATAGAGGAAGAGAGGGTGGGAGACAGAGTCTGTGGGGAGTGTGATGGGGACGAGAGGGGCTGAGAAATGGTGGGGGAAAGAGAGGGTAAGAGGAGAAAGAGTGTGAGGGGGAGATACAGAATATGAGGGGGAAAGGGCGGTTGAGAGAGTACGTGAGGGGGAGAGAGAGATTGAGACAGTGGATGAGAGAGAAAGAGTGTGTGTGAGGAGGGAGAGAGCATGTGAGGGGGAGAACAAAAACAGAATTACCTGGAAAAACTCAGCAGGTCTGGCAGCATCGGCGGAGAAAAGAGTTGACGTTTCGAGTCCTCATGACCCTTCAAGGTGAGGGGGAGAGTCAGTATGAGGGAGATAGACAGTATGAGGGATGAGAGTGAGAGGGGAAGAGTCTGAGAGGAGTATGTGTGAGAGGAGAATGTGATGGGGGAGAGAGTGAGGGGAGAAGAGGCAGAGAGAAGGTAAGGGGGAGAGGAGAGTGTGAGTGGGCGCGAGGGAGTGAAGTGGGAGATAGCGAGTGTGGGGGTGGGTGTATTGGGGTGAGAGGGTGAGGGGGAGAGAGCGTGTGGTGAGAGATAGAGTGTTGGAGGAGGAGTATGATGGGGAAAGAGGGGGTGAAAGAGGGTGAGGGGGAGAGTAAGTGTGAGGGGTGACAGAAAGGGAGAGTTTGAGAGGGAGGGAGAGAGACAGTGTGACAGGGAGAGGGAGTGTGAGGTGGTAGGTGGAGAGTGTGGGGGGGAAGAGTGTGATGGGAAGAGAAGGGCTGAGAGTAGGGGAGAGAGGATCAAGAGAGGGAGAGAAGGACTGTGAGAAGGGAGATAGAGTGTGAAGGGGAGAGTGGGGGAGATAGTAAGTGATGGGGAGATAGTGAGTTTGAGTAGGGAGAGAGGGAGAAAGCGAATATGTGGGGGGAGGAGGAGGGAGAGTGTGGGGGGAAAAGAGGGAGAATGTGGTGGGAGAAAGAGAGGAGGGGGGAGAAAGAGGGAAGACAGTATGAAGTGGAGAGAGGGAGAGAGTGAGAGTGAAGGGAAGATAGTAAGTTTGAGTGGGGAGGGAGAGGGTGTGAGGGGTAGTGAGAGTTTGGAGGAGAAAGAGGGAGACTGTGGGGGGAGAAAGGAGAGAGTGGGGGAAGAGGTAGAGAGAGAGTGAGGGGTAGCAGAAGGGGAGAGAGGTGGAGATAGAAAGTGATGGGGAGATAGCGAGTTCAAAAAAAAAGTAGGGAGAGGGTGTGAGGGGGAGAGCGAGAGTGTGGGGGAGAAAGAGGGAGAGTGTGGGTGGTAAAAGTAGAGAAAATCCCAAGATATTCTTTAAGTATATCAATGGGAAGAGGATAACCAGGGAAAGAGTTGGGCCCATTAGGGACCAAGGGGGTAATCTATGGGGGGAGCCAGAGGACATCGCTAGAGTGTTGAACGAATACTTCACATCTGTCTTCATCCCAAGAGAATGAGGATGAAGGTATCGATCTCGGGGAAAGAGACTGTGAGATTAAGCAAATTGATATAGGGAATGACAAGGTATTGGAGGTGTTGGCAGGCTTAAAAGTGGACAAATCTGCAGGTCCGGATGATTTTTTGTCCCAGACTGCTGAGAAAGGCAAGGGAGGAGATCACAGGGGTCCTGACCTAAATTTTTAATTCCTCTCTGGCCACAGGGGAGGTGCCAGAGGACTGGAGAACAGCTAATGTGGTTTCACTATTTAAGAAAGGTTGTAGAGATAAGCCAGGGAACTACAGGCCAGTGAGTCTCACATCAGTGGTAGGGAAACTATTGGAGCAAGTTCAGAAGGAGAGTATCTATCACCACTTGGAGAGGCAAGGTTTGATCAGGGATAGTCAGCATGGCTTTGTCAGTGGGAGGTCATGCCTAACAAAATTGATTGAATTTTTTGAGGAGGTGACCAGGTGTGTAGATGAGGGTAGTGTAGTTGATGTACTTAATATGGATTTCAGCAAAGCCTTTGACAAGGTCCCACATGGGAGACTTATAAAGAAGGCAAATGCACATGGGATACAGGGTAATTTGATAAGGTGGATTCAAAATTGGCTTGGTTGTAGGAGTCAGAGGGTGATGACAGAGGGATACTTTAGTGATTGGAAGCCAGTGTCCAGTAGATACCACAGGGATCTGAGCTGGGTCCCCTATTATTTGTCATTTATATAAATGACATAGATGACTATGTGGAAGGTAGGATTAGTAAGTTTGCGGATGACACAAAGATTGGCTGGGTAGTTAACAGTGAGGTCGACTGTCTTGGGCTATAGAAAGATGTAGACGGGATGGTCAAATGGACAGATAAGTGACAGAATTTAACTTTGAAAAGTGTGAGGTGATACACTTTGGAAGGAGTAATTTGACAAGGGAGTATTCAATGAACGGCATGACACTAGGAAGTTCTGAGGAACAAAGGGACCTTGGCATGTGTGTCTATAGGTCTCTGAAGGCGGAGGGGCATGTTAATGGGGTGGTGAAAAAGGCATTTGGGACACTTGCCTTTATCAATCGAGGCATAGATTACAAATGTAGGAAGGTCATGTTGGAGTTGTATAGATCCTTGGTGAGGCCATAACTGGAGTAGTGTGTGCAGTTCTGGTCGTCACATTATAGGAAGGATGTGATTGCACTGGAGGGGGTGCAGAGGAGATTCACCAGGATGTTGCCTGGGATGAAACATTTAAGTTATGAAGAGAGGTTGGATAGACTTGGGTTGTTTTTGTTGGAGCAGAGAAGACTGAGGGGTGACCTGATCGAATTGTACAAGATTATGAGGGGCATGGACAGGGTGGATAGGGAGCAGCTGTTCCCCTTAGTTGAAGGGTCAGTCACAACTTTAAATCTGAACTACTTCCTATTATCACCTCAATTTCCTAATTGCATTTTTACTATTGTGTTTTATGTATCCTCTAATGTTTATGTTACTAGATTTAATGTAACTTATACACTCTGACTCCATTCACATCTGGAGTTTTGATGCCATTCTGGGCTTAAACTAATCAATCTATTTCAATTTTTGCTCTTTCTTTTACCTTTTCTCTTTACACTTCCTTGACTCTCTTCTATTGTCATGTACCCTTTCACTTCTCCACTTCCAGGTACTCTGCCCTCCCAAAACCCCATATCCCAACCCTTCAGTACTCCTTCACCTTCCTGCTTTCTTGCCACTCCTGGCTCTGTTAGATAAATCCCTCTCTGTCTTTCTTGGTATCCTTCGACTGGTTCATCGGGCAGTCGGTGCTGGCTCATCATGAGCAGCAACCCCTCTTGCCAACTCTCTCACCAACTTTCCCACCCATTATGCCCACTAGAGGTTAACCTTGCAAAGCATAGTATATTAGGCTTTATTAATAGGGGCATTGAGTACAAAAATAAGGAGGTCATGATGAACTTGTATAAGACACTAGTTAGACCTCATCTGGAGTACTGCTTCCAGTGCTGGGCACCATACTTGAGGAAGGATGTGAAGACACTGGAGAAAGTACAGAGGACATTCCAGGGATAAAGAGCTATAGTTATGAGGATAGATTAGAGAGTCGGGACTCTCTTCCTTGGAAAAAAGAAGGCTGTGAAGAGACTTGATGGAGATATTCAAGATCCTGAGGGGTATGGACAGAGTGAGAAACTGCTCCCACTCATTAGAGTATCAAAAACTTGAAGGCACAGATTCAAAATAATTAGCAAAAGGAATAAATGTGATGTGAGGAAAATTTTTTTTCACCCAGAGACGGTTGGAGTCTGGAATGAACTTCCTTTAAATGGTGGTGGAGGCAGGTTCGATCAAGGTTTTCAAAAGGTAATTGGATTGCCACCTGAAAGAGAACGTGCAAGGTTATGGGAATAAGGCAGAGGAGTGGGACTAAGTGGAATGCTCTTTCAGAGAGCCAGGATAGACTCAATGAGCCGAATGGCCTCCTTCTTCACTGTAAAGATCCTGTGATCTTTTTCCTGTCCTAATCACCCCTTCCATTGTCGACTCTGCCAGGTCAGCTTCCACCACCCCTCTATTCTCCCCCAAGAATGACCATTCACTTGAGTAAAAGGCTCTCACCTTCCATGAACTTATTGTGAATGTTTGCATTGACATCATAGCCTTAATGGAAACCTGCTGGTGGGTGATGACACCTTCCCACTTAATGAAGCCCTCCTGCAGCACTACATTTTCCACCACGATCCCATTGAGACCGTCATGGTGGTAGTGTGACACTTATCACAATTTCACACCCTGGCCTAACGCCCTACTCCTCTGATACTTTCTCCTTGTTTGAGTATCTCACTTTGTTCCACAACTCTCAACTCTCTTTCAAAATCATAATTCTATCACCTTTTTAGGTGCAATAAAAATTTTATCAACATTTTTTCACTGCTTTCCTCTCTCAGCTCCTCCATCAAATTACTTCTCATCCTCAGATATTTCAACTTCCAACTCAACTCACCAAGTTCTCTCTCTTCTGGGTTCACTCCCTAATCTCACCCTCCATGTAAACTCCCCAGCCCATTTTCAGGGTCACCCACTTGAACTTGCCATCTTATGTGGTTTTGTTACTCCCTTAGTCTCCATCACAGATAAAGCCATCTCTGATCACTTCCTTGTATCACCCACATCCCCCATTCATCCCTAATCCTACCTTCTTCTGTATCCATTTCCAGAAAAATCTATTCCCCAATTCACTTTCATTTGCACTTTCAAAATCCCGATTATCAAGCCTTTGGCCCTCCATTCACCACAATATTTCTTCAGGTACTGGTTTACTCAACTGCCTCATCACCTCCACCTTTGATGTCCTAGTCTTCAATAAAACCATTACTCTATCTCACCCTGGCTGTTCTATCTTTCCTGGAACTCCATGTTTGATCCATCCAATCAGGTTTCCACCCCTGCCACAGTACTGAAAGGGCTCTTACCAAAGTCACAAATTCCTGTGACAAAGGCAAACTTTCCCACTGTTGACCACACTATCCTCTTCACTGTTGTCCAACTAGGTGTGATTGTTCTCACATGGTCCCATTTTTATCCATCTATTTGTAGCCAGAGAATCACTTGCAATGGCATCTCTTCTTGTTCCCACATTGTTACCTCTGGTGTTCTCCAAGGATTTATTCTTGGTCCTCTTCTATTTCTTACCTACATACTGCCCCTTGGTGACATCATCCGAAGGCATGGCTTAGTTTTCACATGTACAACACCTAGCTCTACTTCATCACCACCTCTCAACTCCATTAAATTATCAGACTGTATATCTGACATCAGAATGGGATGAGCAGAAATTTTCTCCAATTAAATATTGTGAAGATTGAAGCCCATTGTTTTCAGTCCCCACTCCAAACTCTGTTCCTTAGTTATCAATTCCATTCCTCTCCCTGGCAACAATCCAAGATTAAGCCAGTCTGTTTGCAATCTTGGTGTCATATTTGATTCTTACCTCATATTTGTGTCATCACTAAGGCTGCCTATTTCCACCTCTATTGTTCCGACTCCATCCTTCTCAGCTCATCTACCAATGAAACCTTCATTCATTCCTTGGTTACGTCTGGACTCACCCATTACAATGCACTTCTGCTGATCTCATGTTCTACCCTCCATAAACTTGAGGTCATCTACTGCCCATGTCATAACTCACAACAAGCTCCTTTCTTCTATCACCTGTGTTTTCACTGATCAATGTTGGCTTGATTTTAAAAGTCTCATCCTAATTTTCAAATTATTCCCTCCTCATCTCTGTAATCTCCTCCAACCTCACAACCATCCGAGATATCTGCACTCCTCTAATTTTGGCCTCTTGTACATTCTCAATTATAATTGCCTCATCATTGGTGGCTGTGTCTTCTATTGGCTAAGCCCCAAGCTCTGGAATTCCCTCACACCTCTCCATTTCTCTACCTTGCTTTCCTTCTTTAAGATACTCCTTAAAACCTACCTCTCTGACCAAGCTTTCAGTCATCTGACATATCTCCTTATGTGGCTCAGTGTCATACTTTGAATCTTGGAATGCTTCACTACTTCAAAGTTGCTACATAACTAATTGTTGTTGTGAAGTTAGAGTAGACATTGCAGGGTGCTTTGCACAATCTTCCAATCCTGCTTAGATAGAGGTTGTACATGAAATCTGAAGGATTGCAGATTTTACACCCTGGTCCAAAAAAGAGAAGGGTAAGCCTGGCGATTACAAGTCAGTTTAATACTGGCAGCAGGGAAATTTTTCAAAAGCTGGAATCTGGCAGAAAATTAACACCCATTTGGATAAGTACGGACTAATAAAGGTGAGGCAGCATGGATTTGTTATGGGCAAATCGTGTTTGACTAACTTGATTAAACGTTTTTGATGAGGTAGTTGATCAATGAGATGTATTTGGATTTACAAAAGGCCAAAAGATAAAATACCACATAATTAGAAAAACTGAGTGGGACTAACTGGATTGTTCTTTGAAAGTACTGGTTCTGACCTGATAAGCCAAATGGTCTCATTTGATGCTATACTATTGTACTGGTAGCCAATTAAGGCTTATGATAACTTGCGAAGGAAGGAGAGAAACCAGAGAGAACTGTGATAGATGGAGAATAAGAATGGTACAGACTCCAGAAACTAAACAATGTTTTAAACCTTCAATTCTCATGGATAAGTTTACTTGTCTAAGCATTGTCCATTATTATAATCCAGGGGGATTAGAGGTCAGTCATTATTAGCCTTCCTGATTATGCACCAGAATTATCATGGACAAGGCCTCATGTGATACATGTCTCAATGCAGTTAAGCATAGCAATTTCCTACCGATCGACATAAATCAAAGAAGGTGGGCCAAGTGGATCAAGTGTCAATTTAGGGGCCAGTGGTCATTCTATCACAAAGTTTAGGTTGGTTATGGAAAAGGACCTGGTACAATCCAGAGTAAGAATAATTAACCTGGGGAGAGCCAACTTCAATGGGGTGAGAATGGATCTGGCCCAGGTCAAATGGAAGCAAAGGTTGGCAGGTAAAATAGTATCTGAACAATAGGCTTGCCTTTAGAGAAGATATAGTTTGTTTAGTGGAAAGGACAAGGCAAACAAAATCCAGAGCTCCCTAGATGACAGATGGATTATATAACTTAGCCAACCTGAACATAGAAGGTTCAGAGGGGGACTGTAAAAGCAAATAAGAGCAGCAAAGAGAGAGCGTATGAAAAGAGGCTAGCAGTCCAAAATGTCAGCTATCAGTAAAAGGAGGAGTGGGGCTGATCAGGGACCAAAAAGGAGATTTCCACATGGAAGCAAGGGCATAGCTGAGATATTCAATGAATACTTTACATCTGTCTTTACCATGGAAGAAGATGCTGCGTAAGTCTTGGTGAAAAAGGAAGTAATTCAGACACTTTAGGGTTTAAAATTGATTGAAAGAAAGTATTGGATAGGCTGCCTCTACTTAAAGTTGATAGGTCAGTTGGACTGGATAGGATGCATCCTAAGATACTATGGGAAGTAAAAGACAGTGAAAATTATGGAGGCACTGACCATATTTCCAGTCTTCCTTAGGCAGAGGACTGAAATTTGCAAATGTTACACCCTTGTTCAAAAAAAGGTCTAAAGCAACTACAGACAAATCAGTTTAACCTCGATGATGGGGAATCTTCTGGAAACGTTAATTTGGGGCAAAATTAATAAATCACATGGGCAAATGCAGATTAATTAATGAAAGCCAGCACAGATTTCTTAAGGGCAAATCACGTTTAACTAACTTCCTGGGGTTTTTTTTTTATGAAGTAACAGGGAAGGTTGATGAGGACAATGCTGTTGATGTGTACAGGGACTTCCAGAAGGCATCTGATAAAGTGCCGCACAACAGGCTTGTGGGCAAAGCTATAGTTTAAGGAATATAACGGACAGTAGCAACGTGGATACAAAATTGGCTGATTGACAGGAAACAAAAAGTAGTGATTAATGGATGTTTCATTAGACTGCAGGAATGTTTGTAGTGGAATTCCCCAGTGGTCATACATACCTTCCTGATATGTATCAATGAGCTACGCTTTGATGTACAGAGCACAATTTCAAAACTTGCTAATGATACAAAACTTGGAAAGTGTGAACTGTGAGGAGGATAGAGTAGAACTTTAAAAGAACATAGACAGATTGGTGAAATGGGTGGACCAAGTAGCAGATGAAATATAATGCAGAGAAGTGTGAAGTCAGTAATTTTTGTAGGAAGAACATGAAGAGACAATATAAAATAAAATAAACCTGAAGCATATATGTATAAACCATTGAAGGTGGCAGGGCAGGTTGAGAGCATGTTTAATAAAGCATAGTTTCTTGGGTTTTAATAATAGGGGCATAGAGTATAAAAGCAAGGAAGTTATGTCAAACTTGTATAGAATACTGGTCAGCCTCAACTGGAGTGTTGCGCCAGTTCTGGTTGCCACACATTAGGAAAGATGTGAAGGAATTACAGAGGGTGCAGAAATGATTCTTTGGATGAAGAACTTCAGTTACAAAGATAGATTGGAGAATTTGTGACTGTTTGCCATAGTGAGTGGTTAGGATCTGGAAAGCACTGCCTGAGTGTGGTGGAAGCAGGTTCAATCAAGGCATTCAAGAGGGAATTGGATTGTAATCTGAAAAGGAAGAACAGGGCTACGGGGAGAGTGTAGGGGGGTGGCACTAGGTAAATTGCTCCTACTGAGAGCCTGCTCAGACACAACGGACTGAATGGCCTCCTTCTGTGCTGTAACAATTCTGTGAATTCAACCTCATGGTCATTCTTGGTTCAAGCACCAGTACTCTCACCAAAGTCAAAAAATCCCACCACAGCTTGACACTTCAGTGCAGTATTGAGGGAGTGCTGCACTGGTGGAGGTGCCAGGTTTTGGATGAGATGTTGAACCAAAATCCCAGTGTTCCAAGGAAAGTGGGGAGTTCTCCCAGAATCCTGGTTTTTGCCTCAAACCAGAACATGTTAGAAATACTCAGCATCTGTGGAGAGATACAGAGTTAACTGTCCAGATTTTCGACAAGTTGATGTAAGGGTACTGGTGGCTCACCTGCATATAGCACTCACACCCTTGCTGGCTCGTGTAGGGACAGACAATTTAATCCTCCCCCCAATAATTTTAATGGAGTCGGGCCCCTTCAATAAGCAGACATGGTCCTCAGCCTCTTAAAGGGGGCATGACCCATGAAGGAAACCTCATTCCCAAGAGGGGAACCAAAAGAAGTCACCTGCTCCTGGAATCCTTTCATTGACAGGCTTTGAAATTTAAAAAAAAAACTTTGTTCTTTCAGTTTCAATAGTTAGATACTGTCTTGGAAGTTAGAAGTTTTACTGCAGTGCCTGATTATAGGGCTCTGTCCTTCAAAGATAAGTTGACCATTACATTGCCTAAGTGTTGAGATACATTTAAGAAGTGCTGTTATGCATTCAAAACTGAAGAAAACACTGCTTGGGATAGCTAGTGTAATAATTTGAATTGATTTAAATGCCGAGACCTTTTAAATTGTGAAAAAGTACCTTCAAGTACTTTCACCTGGGCTCACTGGATTTCATCTAGGAGGCATGGGAATCTGACAGCGCATGGAGGGAGCAAAGTGAATATGAGGGGGCATGTGGGGTCGATAAGGAGTCAGGGTTTGAGGGTCTGATGTTCATCATTACAACTAGGCCGAAGTCCCAGTAAATGGAGGTGGGTATTCCAGACTGCAATTTGCCCACCTCTGTTGCAGTCTTGTGCCTGCCTCCAGAGACAGTGGGTCTGACTGCTTCCCATTCCTGCCTCCGCAGCATGAAAATATGGCGTGCGAGGGACTTTTTACGGGAGACAGGTCTGCCGGGTTGAGAAGTTTCCTGATTCGACATTCCCTTTTCCATGAAAACCCAGCCCAAAGTTTCAGATCACAGACCTTTCATCAGAACCAGTTGTGGTATCAGAACTTGGTAGTACTTGAATATTGCTGAAAAATGACATTTTGTCGAAGATTTTTGTCTTGCACTCATCAGGACAATCACAAGAGTATCAATGTCAGAGGAAGCAACAACTTTATACCGTATAAGAAGAGAGTGCTGATTGGTTGGCAAGTAGACTCTGATTGGTAGAGGCATTGCCATGGAGAATGCAGAAGTTAATGGTGACTGACAGTTAACCGCCAAGCATTGTTTGAAAGTTAAACGGGCAACTTGACTATGATTGTTCAAGGCATTGCCTCAAGGAAAGAACCAACAAATAGTTATCACTTATTTTGTTTAGCTGAAACAGGTGCAATGTGTGTATATATTCTTCCTGTCTGCAAAGAACAGGGCCCTGTGTATTAACATATGTAGATTCCAGCACATGCAAACGTGCCACACCGCAAGCCCGACTGACAATCTTAAATTGGTTGTCAGTGTAATTTTTAGCTCAGAGGATTATTTAGCAAATGTTGTCCAATTGCAGAATTAGATCTAATGTTGGGCACTGTGTTTTGAGTTTTGCAAGCACGGGCTGGTTGGGTACGGTCTGTACCTTGCCTGTTGCAAATAGTGGAAACGACATGCTATTTGATAAATCCACCAGTCTTTGGGACCTATGGCGTACATATCTAGCATCACACTGGCACTGAAATTCATATACCACGTTACTCATTTGTGTGATAGGCAGAATGTCTTTTTAGCTTGACAGCAATATTCTATTGGTAGTGAATACTACTTGTGTTGCTACTGCATAGTAGCAGCGTGAAACCTGTTACTAAAATTTTTGAGGGGCAAATTATCTCAAAGATTTTAGAAATAGGTGAAGTTAGCTGTTTCACATATACATATGTAAAGAACATATACACACATTGCGCCTGTTTCAGCTAAACAAAATAAGTGATAGCTATTCACTGGTTCTTTCCTCAAGGCAATCATAGTCAAGTTGCCGGTTTAAATGTCAAACAATGCTTGTCGGTTAACTGTCAGCCACAGTCACCAGTAACTTGTACATTCTCTATTGCAATGCCTCTACCAATCAGTGTCCACTCTCTTCTCATACAGCATAATCTTTGGCAAAATGTCTTTTTTCAGCAATACCCAAGTATCAGAACTGTTGTGATGAAGGGTCATCAATCTGAAATGTTAAGTCAATTTCTCTCCGGATGTTTCCTGACCTGCTTAGTATTTCAGAATTCCAGCATCTGCAGTATTTTACTTTGTATTTGTGCTCATTTATCTCTATTGTTGTTTGAAGGGTTTTGTCATATTTGCATCATAACTCTGTCTCTGCCTCCAAAGCACTTTATTAATTGTACAGTGTTTTTGGATGCCCTAGAGAGAGAAGAGGTGCTTTATAAATAGAAGTTCTTTTCTTTCTTAGTACAAAGCCCAAGAAACATTAAACTCATGTTACTTGCATTGTACTTCTTCATTCCCATATCTATTGTGCTGGTATGCTTTGTATACAAGATCAAAATTTGGACAGTCTATTTGAGCACTATGACATTATCTCTAAATAAACTATTTCTACTTGTTAACCTGGAAGGGAGAACATAAGCAAATATAGTTTCCAACAGAAGCAAAGTTTAGCAAATATAGAATAAGTTTAATTAGTTAGGATAAAATAACAATTACATTAAGAGAATGGGGCAAGAAGATAGAAATAGGGAGAAGAGAAATAAAATATTTGCAATTTGAATTTTCCATATTTAGATTAGTAATTTACAGTTAATATTGCAGCAAAATACTTCCAAAAGTTGAATATTAAGTACAACATCAAAACAAAAAAGTCAACCAGCCCAGGGATGCAGAAATTTCCCAAGAAGTATTAATAGTCAAAAAGTTACTGTTATGGAGCAGTGGAGGTTGATTTTTACTGATGTAGTGGAAAAACAAACCTCAAGAACAGTAACTTGCTGCAATGACATGATCAGAGCAAATGAACTTCTGCAGATTCCTTGCAAATATCAGCTCCCAAACTGTGGCAGTAAAAATCTTATTTAACAATGTACAGCCTCATTTTAAAAGCAGCATCAACTAAAATGGAGGCTGAAATTCCAGGTTTCATTTTTTTTAACAAAGTAAATCACACTTTGTAAAGTGGAATGTTTTATACTCGGATCTGCTTTTTTTGCTAATATTGATAGGAACTAGAATTTCAGCCCCGAGTCTGCTGCTCAATTTATTTTAAGATTTCTTTGATTTTAAAAATGCAATAAATAAACTTGCTCACAAGCAGCATTCTAATTTTTGCTTTAAAAGCATTACACCTTAACCCTGCCGCAAAGCTCTGAACATCTTGCTTATTAGTACTTAGCCTACAAACAGGTTCACAACACAAACATTCATGACGCTACGCTTGTTCACAAGGTACAAATGGTTTTAGAAATTTAGTGGGCTGATTTCTGACAAAAAATAAAACTATACTCCCTTTTTTCCCGTGGAAGAAAAAATAAACCTCATCTTCAAGCATGCATATGGCTGCTCCTTTGCTCACAAATCAGAAGATATTGAATGAGGGTAGGACAGCAAGATGAGGTGCTTGGAGAATGAAACCGTTAAATATTTACTTGTGAAGTCATGATGAAGATGACTTTAGTTACAGGAATTGAGATGGATAAGAGGATGGTGGTGTGAAAAGTATTTCGAAGAAAATTCAGTTCCATTCATTTTCAGCAGTCAGTGTAGTGTATGTACTCTTGGTAACGATTAGTCTTCTGAAGATGTACTTCAGTCACTGTCAGATTCATCTTTATACTTTGATTTAATGGCACGGCCATTTTGTAGAGGCATTTCTTCATAATCACTCCTAACATGGAAAAGTTCAAAGTTATTGAAGAAAAACTTTTGTAAGTTTCAAAAACTGTTGGTTCAAAGGATTGAAGTAGGTTAATGGATATCTGTTGCACTATTTCAATTTTCTTTTATTCATTCACAGGATGTGGGGGTCACTGGCAAGGCCAGCATTTATTACCTTTGAGAAAGTCATGGTGAGCCTCCTCTTGAACACAATTGTTTTAGCTAGGCCATTTAAAATGTAGTTTAGAGTCAACCACATTGTAGCGGCTCTGAATTCACATATTGTACAGACCTGGTAAAGATGGTACATTTCCTTCCCTAAAAGGATATTGGTGAACCAGACGGATATTTTACAACAATTTGGTCTTTTCATGGTCACCATTACTCATGCTTATGTTTTATTCCAGATTTATTTAATTAACTGAATTTAAATTCCTTAGCTGATATGAACTCATATCTCCAGATCACTACTCCAGGTTATGGTTTCCTAGCCCAGTAATATAACTGCACTATCACATCCTGATGAGCCTTGCGAAAGGTGCATGAAATATTTTGGTACTTCATAGCTCAAGCACATCGGCCAAGAAACTTTTAGCTGGTCTGTTGCATATCTGACGTGCTTGGGCTAGAATATTTCCAAATCAAACTGAGAAGTTTAAGGGCTCCAAAGTGTGCAACTTAAAACAGCTAAGGCCATGCAGAGAACTAATAACCCTGTAAACAAGGGTATTGTAGCCGTAGCTGGGTTATGTGGAGCTTAGTGGAAAGAAAACCAACCTCTAATGACAAATCTAGCGCTCACGATCCATCAGTGAACCTGCCGAATGTCAGAGGTGGATGTTTCACATGGAACAAATGAAACACTCTTCTGTTGAACTTCTGAATCATGATACATTTCACACTCCCAAAAAGTGAAGCTACACAACTGTTATTGAAGAAAAAAAATCGACCAATGCAGATTTCACCTTTTCTCTGCATGAACCCAAGAATTGTGTCCAAGTATGGACCAGAATCCGTAAGCACCAGAATTGGTTATGATACAAACCAAAAATTGAGCATTTTTCCTTTATATCTTCTGATCAATACCTTGCATGTCCTCGAGTGATGCAGAGATAAAATGCAGTTCTCAAAAGCATCTTTTATTTCACAAGCTAGCCCATTGCTCAAGGTATAGACAATCCCCAGGCAAGCTGGTCAAGATTACATTCGCAAAAAAAAAGACTGCCTGGAAAACACTCCTAGACAATCCCTCAGAAGCACTGCACAGTGTTAAATACAATGCTTGAAGAAGCCGAACAGTAAATTAATAATCTTCCAATTAGCACGTGAAAGCCTCCAGAACTAAAATTTTACATTCCTAAAAGACACAAAATTTTTTAGGCAAACGACAGCAACACAAACACAAGATGATTCAAGTGTCAAAAATGGCCCAGTTGTTAATAATAAAACCAGTTATGGTCTTAAGCCATGATAGCATTTAACTCACCCATAAATCACATCATCATCAGAATCATTTAACATGGAAAAGGCTGGGTTATCCTTTAGCTGGGATTCTAAGGAGAGAGAATATTATTAAAATAACTTTCTGTACAAAGGCTTATCTGACAAATGAATGTAACAGTTCTTCAATATAGAGAGGCTAGTGTTTCCTACTTGGAACAGATCCCAGCACATTAAAGATCTGCAGCTTCTTGCAATATTCTGCCACGAAAACAGCAACATTCTCACAATATACCAAAATAGCTAATTGTGCTCTAACTGAAAAAAAGTGTCAGATCTCTGAAACACTGATTGCATTCCAGGCAGCCTTATCATCATGAGTCAGCTTTGACTATCATACCTTGTGTTTGGTGAATGTATTGTCTCAAAAATTAAATATACAAAAGATAGCACAGTTTATGTACTCAAAAATTCACTGCTCCTTGTGATGTGTCAAGAAAAAAGTAATATTTAATGCCTTAGATGAAAGTCTGTTGGTAATTCACAGAATGATACAGCACAAAGGGCTGTCTGGATCATTGTGCCTGTGCTGGCTTTTTGTAAAAGTTATAGTAACAGGAGTTAGCCTCTAAAGCCTGTTTGTCATTCAATATGATCACAGCTGATCTATGACCTAACTTCCCATATCTGTTAATACCTTTGGTTAACAAAAATCTATCAATCTTTAGCATTAATTGCCATTTGCAAAAGAGTTCCAAGCTTCTACCACACTTTTCGTGAGGAAGTATTTCCTAATTTTACTCCTGAAAGTTCTGGCTAGTAGTGCTAGACACCCCAACCAATGGAAATAGTTTCTATTTACCCGATCTGTTCTCTTTAATATCTTGAAATCTTTGATCAAATCACCCCCTAACCCTTTAAATTCCTTAGTTTGTACAATTTCTCCACCTAATTTAACTCTTGGAGTCCAGGTACAGTAATTTATCACTAAACATTGTAGTTACATTCCTGAAAAATGCAACTTAAATTGAAATATCATAAGCGAATCATATTTTCCCATTACAACCAAAGTAAAACCTGTAGTTAGGTTCTGTAAGATCTTGTCAGAAAAAATATTGAAAAGCTATACGATCCTAAATTCCTATACTCATAAATGAAATACTTTTTAGAACAAAATAAATTTTAAAATGTAAAAAAAAATTAACTTTTTCTCGCCGCCTCTCCCACTCCTTAACCCTGCTGCCTGTCTGTTCCTTCTCCGAACCTCCCGCTCACCGCCTCTCTCACTTGTCCCAAGCCTCTGCTGAACCTTCAGTGTGAGTGAGAGCTTGGGAGAGGGGTGGCGAGAAGGAGGAAGCAAGTGAGGGAGTAAGAGGAGCTGCAAGTGGCTTCAGTTTTGTAAACGCATCTAAATTGGGCCAAACTTAAGTATAGTTTGAAATGTAACTAGATTTTTAAAATAACTCTGGTCCATGTATCCACCCCATTAGATGGCATTGAAAATATACTGCAATTTTAAATCCAAATCTAAAAATAAGTTGTGTACTACTTGGTGTACAGACTTAAATTGCAATGAATGAAACACTAGCAACCATTTTAGAGTGTAATATCTCAACTGGGAAGGTGCATGCAATGTCATATAGCCTATAATTTTTACTTTTAGCCTTGAACACTCAATTTCATTCATACCCACTGTAATGTGAGAGTTGAGCTCAATGACATTCTAACATTTGGTGGAAGTTATGTCCAAGGAACAGCAGCATTTTATTACTATGAAAGTCATATGATTGGCTACAAAAGTAAAATTCATCATTTTTGTTCTGACTTAAAACCCACAAGAGCCCCCTAAAGAGCTACTTTAGGAAAATAGATTTATGAGGATGTTGCCTAGACTGGAGAATTTTAGTTATGAGTTAAGTCTGGATGGGTTGGGCTGTTTTCTTTGGAAGAAAGGAGGCTTACGAGAGACCTAATTGATGTCTGTAAAATCATGGGAGATCTAGATAGATTTCCCTTGGTTGAGGGACCCATAACAAGGGGCAAAGATTTACAGTAAGAAATAGAAGGGTTAGAGGGGATTTGAAGGGTAAGACTTTCACCCCAAGGCTAGTGTGGATCTGGAACTCTCAGCCTGAAAGGGTGGTAGATGTAGAAATCTTTATAATATTCAAAAAGTGCTTGGGTATTCACTTGAAGTGCCATAACCTACAAGGCTACACACCAACAGCTAGTAAGTGGGATTAGACTGGATGGCTACTTGTCAGCCAGCACAAACACAATGGACCAGTTGGTGCTATAAATTTTTATGATTCTATGATCTAAATCTCCTCTGAACCTTCTATAGTGCAATCACATCCTTCCCATAATGCAGTGACTCTAGCTGTGATCGAAGTAGTTTTTTTACAGTCCTAGCATAACCTCCCAGTTCTTACTTTCTATGACTCTGCCAATAAAGCGAAGTATCCAAAATGCTTTCTTAACCACATTATCTATCAATCTATCCTGCTATCTTCAGGGTTCTGTGAACATGCGCTCAAAGGTCCCCATGTTCTTTTACACCTCAGTATTCTATCAATTATTGTATATTCCCTTGCCTTGTTTCGCACCCAGAGCCATTACCTTACATTTCTCCAGATTGAATTCCATTTGTCACTTTTCTGTCTACTCGACCAATCTATATATATCTTGCTGCAGTCTACAGCTTCCTTCCTCACTGTCAACCATACAGTCCAATTGTGGTCACACCTGCAAACGTCTTAATCTACATTTAATCTAAACCACTAAATTTTTATTTGTTCTTGGGATGTGGGTTTCACTGGTGAGGCCAACATTTGTTCCCATGTCTAATTGCCTCTGAGAAGTTTTAGGGAGTGAAGAGGAAAATTCCCAGCCTCTGATCTCCCTCGTGGTCACAGTATTTATATAGCTGGTCCGGTTAAGTTTCTGATCAACGGTAACATCCAGGATGTTAATGACGGGGGATTCAGCAATGATAATGCCATTGAATGTCATGGAGAAATGGTCATTGCCTTGCACTTGTGTGATGTGAATGTTTCTTGCCCAAGCTTGAATGCTGTCCAGCTCCTGGTGCATGCGGGCATGGACTGCTTCAGAATCTGAAAAGTTTCAAATGGTATTGAACATTGTTCAATCATCAGCAAACATCCCCATTCCTGTCCTTTGGTACTTGTCTTATCCTACCCTCTGTGCTCCTTGATATCCTGTGAGTCTAGATTTGAGAGTCTCACATTTTTACTTTGTGGGAACATAATTGTTCTGAACCTTCCCTATCTTCCCTTTGAATGCCCCCCAATGCTCTGCCACTGATTTCACAGAATAGCTACAGAACAGAGGCCGTAAGGCCATAAGGCCTGTTGTGTCTCGGCTCATTCTCTGAAGGAGCAATTCACCTAGTGATACTCTGTCACCTTCTCCACATAGCTCTGTACATTCTTCCTTTTTCAAATAATAATCCAAATCCCTCTTGAATGTCTCAATTAAACCTGCTTCCAGCATACACACAGGTAGCGCATTCCAGATCCTAACCACTCACTGCTAAAAGGTTTTCCCTCATATTGCAACTGCTTCTTATACCAACTTCCTTAAATCTCTGCCCTCTGATTCTCAATCCTTCCACTAATGGAAACAGTTTCTCCCTCTACTCTAGTCTGTCCAGGCCCCTCATGGTTTTGAATAGCTCCTCTCAATCTTCTCTTCTCCAATAAGTACAGTCCCAACTTCTCCAATTTATCTATGTAATTGAAGTTCCTCATCCCTGGTACCATCCTCTTGAATCTTTTCTGCACTCTCTCTAATGCCTTCACCTTTCCAAAGCGTGGTGCCCTGAACTGCAGGCAATACTCAAACTGAGGCCGAACCACTGTCTTGTACAGGTTTAACATATCCTCTTTGTATTTGTACTCTATGCCCTTACTGATAAAGCCCAGGATGCTGTATGCCTCATTAACCCCTCTCTCAACCCATCAGGCAATCTTAAATGATTATGCACATTTACACCCAAGTGCCTCCTGCACCCCCTTTAGAATTGCATTTTATATTCTCTTTTCACGTTCTTCTTAGCAAAGTGAATCACTTCATATTTCTCTGTATTAAGCTTCATTCTGCTCTTCTTTAACCCATATTTCAGTAATAGCTGTGATATCATCCTCAAAGTGTCTATCTGTTTCCTTAGTCCATTAGACTCCTTGCATTGAAGTATATATCATTAAGTACTGCCAAATTCCTTTATGGTCTATTTCCAAGCCTTTGTTTCCTCTGCCTTAAATATTCATTTAATAATCTGCCTTCCATTTCCAGCTTTGCTTCTCTCCCTCTCAATCCACATTCAGATTCTCATAACCCTGCCAACCCTGTTTAAACTCTCCCAAACAACAGGAGCATGCCTCCACACAACAATTCTGGCTTTGATGACATACAACCCATATGGTCCTACCTAGCCCCAGTATCTGTCCCTTGGCCAGAAATCTTAAGCCCTATTGCACCATCTCTCCAGCTATGCATTCATCTGCAGTATCCTCTTATTTCTTTACTCACTAGCATGTGACACCAAGAGTAAAGTGGAGATCCTTTAAGATTCTGCAAATTAATTCCTTTCCCATCTCCCTAAATCTGCCTGCAGGACCTCATCCTTCTACCTATGTCATTGCTACCAATATGAGCTCTGGCTCCTCCACCCTCGGAATGTTCTGCAGTGACTCAATTGACCCTGGCATCAGCAGCACACAATCCTGGGATCACATCTGCAGAAACACCCGATTATCCCCCTAACTATTGAACCACTTATTACTATTTATTTTCTGACCTCCTTCTTTCTCCACTGTACACCATGGTACCTTGTACTTGGCTCCGGCTGCAGTCCACAGAGGGACCATCACTCTCACCAGTACTCAGAACTGAATACTGATCTGGCGGTTACCTAGTCCTCTGTCTATACATTCTTAAGCTAGGGTGGGGTGACATCCTTCTGAAACATGCAATCCACATAGCTCGCAGATGCATGGCAGAGACACCAGCTGCTGCTCAAGCTCCAAAATAGAGGCTCAGCCCCTCCAGCTGACAATACTTCCTGCACAGAAACTGCTCCAGAAACATCCTGGAGTTCCCACATGGCACACAATGTGCATTTAACAGAACTGATGCGCCCTCTTTTTGGTAGACTACTATCCGAACTTACTGGAAATAGATTGAAGACTTGTTCAAAAGATCTCACCAGCTATTCACCAACCAGCTCCTTCCCTGTGTCAGCTTACCTCTCCCTGACATTCACATTCCCTTACCTTCTGAGTCTCCGATTGAGGCCTATGTTAATAAAATTCTATTCATCCAACCAATTGTTAACTTCAACCGAAGTTTTATTTGGACATAACTTCTATATTGCATTTTGACAAATCCTCAGTATCACATCTGTAGCAATGTTCATTCAAAGGCTAGCCAAATAGCCAATCGCCACATCATGTATAAAGTTACACATACCATACATGGCATTCTTTGAAGGGGAATAAACGTATGCCAATGTATACAGGTAGTAGTTCAGCAGGCCATAGAAAGATAAAAATTCAGCTGGTAGCCTTAGTAAAGGAAGTGAATCAAACACATGGAAATGCAATATTAAAAATAACTTAAAAATGGTCAAAAAAACACTCCGTGACAATAAGCATTGGCTCAACACAAGAAATTTGACACAAGACAATTTTAAGAACAATGAAATATTCATCATTACATTAGGAAAGTTAACAATGCTATACTTGCTTGGCCTTTCTCCATTTGTCCCAAATATTAGGAGGTGGTAACTGAATTTACATAAATATACACCTGCTCAAACTATCCTTCTCAAGGGTTTTCTCACTGAAGTTTTCTTACAGATGTTAATGATTTGTCTGAACCTGAGTGACGACCACACCCCTGTTGCCCCACCCCTCCCAAATGCCCCGCCACAGCTGACCCCAGTTTTCAGTCTCCACTGCAAGTCTGTCCTATAGGATTTTTTCTTTGTCCAATTAAGATCGAATAAATATAGTCCAATTCTACTTACTCTCTTTAAATGGAATTTCTCATAAATTACACGCTAAACTTGTATAGGCTTGGCATCTTTATACACCTGCACTAGCTAGTGTTACATCACAATCCAAATTTTTTATTGCAGTCTAAACATTAGTCACCATCAGAAATCAAGTTGAAGCACACTAAAGGATATAGTTCTGATAATGAGTTGAGAGCTCAGCTACAAAGTTATCTTGCAGAACTTTTGCTCCAAACCTCAGGTATAATATTACAATGCTGAAAAAAAAAGTTAAGAAACAAAAATAATTATCAAGAGAAGAAAGAAAATGTTACAATTACATGTTTAAAGTGATACTGAGAAAATGCAATGTAACTGCAAAAATCTTAGGTCAGGTTAAGGGCAGTGAAAGTGATATTAGTTTCTAAAATAGTCCTACCAACATTTCACCAATCCAATTTTTGAAAAATTTGCTTTAGTTAGGATTTCAAGAGGAAAAATAATCAGACATTATTCTAATATTTAATGGTTCTCTGCATTCTCATAAGTGGCCTTCACCACTTTTAAGGAGAACTACGTCGTGGCTGCAAGAAGTGGTGTGAAATTTCTTTGAAAACAGATTCTGTGCTGACACTTTGAGCAACGACTGAGCATCTGAGAGACCGTGTAACTAAGGTTTTTAGACACAACAGTGGAAGAGGCAGAAAGAAAGAAAGAGAGATGCCCTGATTCCACAGAGGCACAGAAGGCCCTGCAGACACATGCTCAGGAGGCAGTGTGGAAATAGTAGTACCAGATGTCAATGCTAAGTGTGTTCCTCCTGGACCATAGATACAGTGCAAGAAGTTTAATGATCTCACACTAATTGCCACGGTATCTGTGTTCATCTTTAAATGGTATATTCTCCTAACTGCACCACTAGTCAATTCACTACAGTACCCCCATACATACAATCTCAATCAATCAAGGCTCAACCCTAACATTCATATGCTTTATCTTGCCCACATTCACTTAGCAATGTGGCAAGCCTCACACCCATAACTCACAACTAGCACACAGCTATCTAATCATGGCAGCCACATCACCCACACATATTGCAGAACACTTGCTGACATAGTTCCCTCTTTCTTGCAGGAGAGACTGGCGCATAACAGCCAGCAGCAGCAAGAACTGAAGGAGGACAAGCATACCTGCATGTTTTTATCTCCATTAAGGAGACAATGTCAGCTATCACTGGAAAGGGCATCACTGAGGCGGTGGTCAGTGGTAGATCTTAAGCGATTGATGGGGAGAGTATCTGCATACTTAACCATCCTTCCCTCTCATCCCTCGATCTCTTCTGACTTGGAAGCTGCAGACACAATACACAATTTTTGCATTCTCCTCTTGCCCCAACACAACCTAACTTATGTCCCTTAGTCATATCAGATACCCAAGAACTGAACCTTCCAAGTCAGTGCAGGGAGAGATAAACAAGTGTCACCACTTGATCTTACACTAGAAAATGCCAGGTTGTACAGTAACACTGCACATATTTTAGAATTTAGGATGAGAGGAATCAGAAGAATGAGAGGTGATCTCGTTAAAAGGTACGAGATCCTGAGGGGACATGACAGGGTAAACATGGAGGTTATTTCCGCTGACTGGGGAATCTAAAAAGGGAGGGCACAGTTTCAGGATAAAGGAGGTCGACCGTTTAGGATAGAGATGAGGAGAAATTACTTCCCTCAGGCGGTTATGAATTTTTGGAATTCTCTGCTCCAGATGGTTCAATGGAGAGATAAGATAGATTTTTGGTTGGGGAATCAAGAGATATGGGAATCAGACAGGAAACAGAGGTGTGACAGATGATCAGTATTTAATGGTGGAACAAGCCCAAGGGGCCACATGGTCTACTCCTAGTCCTATTTCTTATGTTCTTATGCATAAGCACATAGTGAGATATAGGCACAGCTGTCGGGGTGGGGGGTGGTGGAGGCACAGTAATGCAGATGCCAGCTAACCAGAGAATGAGATATCACATTCTACAGAAGACTCAGATGAGAATTTTGATGGGCTACACTACAGAAGGCGGTTGACAGGTGAATGTGCTCAAATGCTTAGTGCAATGTCAAAGAGAATGGAGGGTTTCAGCACCAACACTTCTATCCTTTCCAACATGGAACAAGTGGTCAATTCCACCAGCACACCCACACCTGTGAAACACACCATAATGCAGCATCTGATGTTGAATGTTACAGGTTGTATTACAGTACAAACTTTCATAGCAGGTCTGAATGCTGCGGTATTAACTTTAGACTGCTACCTTGCAAGCTCTCATTGCTGCCATTATGGCTCTGGATACCACTGACAAAGGGACTTCCAGGGTATCACAGAAATCTAATCTGTTCTCCAACAGATTACTAGGATTGCTGAGGTGCTACACCAGGGGAGAGCAATGGCTCCCTGGGGTATGAACTTGCTGTCCCCTCTGAGGAAAACACCTGCTTCCATCCCTGTCACCTGTCTAGTTCCTTTTTTGATAGTTGTGGTCATTATGAATGCTTGGCTGAGTTCCAAAAACTTTGGAGTACTCAGTTCTGTTAACACAAAGCAATGATTGACTGTTTTGAGGCTGTGATAACATACTCAGCCTTTGATGAGGTTTCAGAATACCTGCTGGTTTTTTGTTTACACAACCTTATGGCTACTTAAAGAATTCTTTTCCAATTGAGAAGTGTTTTAGCAGTATCAATGACAAACCTTTGAATAATAATTTTATTACATTAAACCCCATGTGACAATATCTATTACACCTGCATTTAAAATAATTCCTATGCTATTACATGATTCTGGAGGACTGCAAATAGTGGATGCTGGATGAATGGCTATGGAGGTTGAGGGGGGGCTTAGAGGATCTGAGGGGGCATAGGCTTTGGGTGAAGAGTGTGAGAGCACCCACTCTCCTCCTGTCCCACACCATGGCAAGCAAACTGCACAGCAAACCCTGCATGGAGTAACAAAAATCCCGAGCAAAATCATGGGTTGTATGTGCTGTTTGGAAGCCGCAAAAGTGCGCAAGTCGAATTTTCCTGAATCTACATGAAAATCTAGGCCTTTGCCTCTAGAGTTTTTGGACAGAAAGAGAGAGAGGTCTCTCAGAAAGACAAAAGGCTGACGCTACTGTAGTCAGCAGAGAGGAATGTGCCGCTTTTCTGTGAACTACCAGGCAGAATGCAGGAGCGAGGACAGTCTCTGGTTGAAGAGGCGCATCTCTTGGCACTCTAAAGACTCTGGAAGATTTTCCCTGGCAAGGCTAGGAAGAGAAATCACTGGAGTGGGCTAACAATTCGGGAATTCTTTGAAAACTGAGGGAAGCACCTTTCAACAGTCACTCAATGTTACTTGGCAAAACAGGGAGACGTGAGTCCATTGGAATCTGGAAGTGACAATGGACAATGTACTTTAAAGACTCTATGCTGTGCAGAGCATGCAGGAAAGTAAATATTTGCAGTGTGGGGTTATTGGTCATGTTAAGACTGCAAATTAAGGTAATTTATTTTGTAGTTTACAGTGCTAGTCACCTATTAGGTAATGTTCTTGCTTGTTAAGAGTAAAAATCTTGAAATTTGAAAGTTTGGCATGCAATTCCTTTAAGTCAGTCACTGGGAATTCAAATATCTTTTTAAAAGTTATTTAAAAGTCTCTATGGGGTTCATAACTATTTCACTCAGTAATTATTTCACCACGTAGGACCTGAGCAGAAAGTAATTTCTACTTGCTCCTTCCTGTCCAGCTCATAGATGATGATGGTCACAAGGGCTGTTCCCTCAACGGCATGAAGCACACTACCACAAATGTTGATACTGCTCAGCTGTGTACGGTAGGGCTTCTCTACAGAAGTGTAGGCAGCTGAAGCATTGCTAGATGATGCCGATTACTATGATCTATAATATTCCTTATGGCAATATAGCTCTGATAGTAGGCCTACCGTACTGTGCGCCTGTGTGTAGGTTCTGGGCCAGTGTCTTGGGCCATGTCATCAGTGGATAATCCTTGTCGGCCAGTAGCCAGCCTTTGATTTATAGTGGTGGTTCAATACAGGTGGCACAGAGGACTGCCACAGAATGAAAAAATTGTGACTATTACCAAGATAACAGGCACTCACCTGCATTGTGTATTGCCTGTGTTCACATAACTCTACACATTGATGGAATGGAATATCTTATGATTCAGTTTGCGAGGCTCATACAAGGTCACGCACATGCAGTCGATGGTAACATGTACCATGTGAAGTCTGCCACACATGCAGAACCTCTTGCTCACTCCATCTGTTTGTTTCTGACAAGAGGGAATGAGATGAAGTTGTCTCTGTATAGACAGCCTCAGTGACCTCGCTTATCCTGCAAACTGTCACCTGTTGTTTATATCTCCAGCAGCAGCATGGAAGGCGCCAGACGCATAAAAGTTAAAAGCCACAGGCAATGTGGTCTTTGTCCTGCTTTGAGTTGCAGTTGTCATATTTCAGTCATGGTCTCTTTAGTGAAGTGAAGATAGTCCATTGGTCCACACTTAAGTTCAAGCAAGAAAAATGCTCCATGAAGGCCCTTGTAGATATGGCTTCCTGGTAAGAGCCCTTTTCCCTTAAATCCTTCTTCCAGCGTCTTCCCCTGTGTTCCCACAGTAGAAGGAAGACCTACTCAGGTCACCTATGTCTGGAAGCTACTTGTTCCATCACAAGCTTTTAAATTAACAAAAAAAAGCACTTAATCACCAGCCTGACTATTCCCTATCGCCCACTCAAGTGTAGGAAAGCTTCAAAAACATACAATTGCATAAACAGCGAGAAGGAACAATCCAATAACTAACTTGTAATTAGTTCATGATCCTTTTAAGTAGTTTTTAAGTTGTGTAGTTTCTTCATGTATTTAAAATGCATTCAGCAGTACGAGGTTAATTCAGGCCATAGACTGGAATATGGCATTCCAAAAGGGCAGTGCTGGCATCAATTCACCATTGTGTGTTGACTGATGTCATAATCTGCATGCTCTACATGCTGCCAGCAGTTATTAACATACTTAAAGATGGCTTCCAGTGCATTTGCGCCACGTCACTGACAGATTTTAAAACATTAGGAGGCTGTCTGAAAATGGGCCCTACGTGGCTCAATTTAGCCTCCATAGCTTCTTTATTATTTAACTGGCTTACTTCCATCCGTACCTATGGTCCCTCCTACCTTATTACCAGCACAATAAATGTTAGCCCAGTCAAAAATTTCAGTCGGAGATCTGAAACAAAAAGCATATACAGATGTCAGTCGCTCATCGGAAATATACTAGAATGGGATTTGTGCCATATTAAAACAGAGAAGTGAAACTGGGAAACAGAATTTAATAAAAGACTCAATAAAACAAACAGTACAAGCACAGCAAGTCACAAACTTCCATAGAAGTATTACATTTTCTTAATTGAAATAGTTAAAATGCATTGAAGCTATGTTTAAAATGATCTTTACATGCCTACCCTAAATCAGTGACCCAACATATACTGTGCCAAGTTTTCTTACAGCCCAAGAGTCCTCTGCCTCTAAATTTTGTGCGGCAGTACTGCTCCTTCCTCTCCCAGGTGCGCCAGGGCCCCCTCCTGCCAGGATAGATATTCAGCACTGGAGTGATTTGTGGAAAAGGTTTAGATGGGGGTGAGTAAGGTGCTGGGAGAAGAGAAGAGGACTGAAGCATTTTGGGCAGAACTTGGAGCAGCAGCACCCTGAAACCGAGTAACTGTAACATGGTGAATTGAAGCAGTGCTGAGAGTTAGAGCAGCTAAACGGGTAAATGAAACCAAAGAACCTTACTGTCATTAAATAGTCAAAAATTGTTTTCACTAATGTGCGAATGGAGAACAAAGAAATGTCCAACTAATTGGAGGAAAATTCAAACTAATTTCTACCTCAGTGTTGTCCACATTACATTAACTGATTGTGTCCCATGCCAGTGCCAGGATGTTAAATCAGGACCGCTATATAAATTGACTTTGGCAGTAAGTCTATAGATATATGCAAATTAATGAGAACTTGGATTATCCTTTATATTGGTTCATGTTTAACAATAATACACCCATATGCAACCAAACCTATTCTCAGTCATTTTGGATAAGTGAATATTTTAGCAGAAATTTCATGCAGCAATAAATTCCACATACCAAAGTATGGCATATTTTTCAGTTCAGAGCAGGCCCTCACAATCAGGAAAACAAGGTATAGTATATACAAGGAACCCACTATCAGGAAGAAAATCTTCATTCCCTACAACAGTGGCAAAAATAAAATTGAAAATAAAGGCATTTTCTTCATATAACAAGGCAAGTTGGTATATCTTTTCAATAGAACACTTGAATCCCACAAGACCGTATACAAGAAACAAAAAACTTGCATAAATACAGTACTTGATGATGTCTTCAGAATGTCCCGAAGCATTTCATAACCAATTAACCAATTTAGTTGACAATCATCAAAATGCCAGTTACTTTCTACACACCAAGATCCACAAACAGTAAGTGAACAACCTGAGATAAAAACAAAAAACTGCGGATGCTGGAAATCCAAAACAAAAACAGAAACAGAAATACCTGGAAAAACTCAGCAGGTCTGGCTCTTCTCTGCTGATGCTGCGAGACCTGCTGAGTTTTTCTAGGTATTTCTGTTTCTGTTTTTGTACCAGTTAACCTGTTTCTGGTGGTGATCGGGAAGAGAATATATTGGCCAAACAATAAGCAAACTCTCCAAACAAGTGCACAGAATCTCAGTCTACAGTCTCATCTGAAAATCAGTATTTCTGGCAATGCAGCACTCTGGGTCCTGTACTAAACTATCAGCCTAGATTACGCACGCCTGCAACGGGGCTCCAGACTCAGGGAAGTCAATACCAACTGAAACAAGCTAGTATGTAAACAGAGAGTGTGCTTAAAGCTGTAGATCAGCATGCAACGTTACACAAAAACATGCATTCTATTAACAGTTGACAAAAATTTTTAACTCAAATATCTATGCAGTCAGCTTTGTGATATATGAAAGCATTCTACAGAGGCTAGAGCAGATATTATACAGCATCTTATTTACAAAGTACCATCACACTACCAAGGATGTTTGAGAGTTTCATAATATCTTAGAAAACGAAGCTAGATCTAAATGAAATTTGTCCAAATTCTACCCTTAGCAGCTCTAAGTAAAGCTATTTTTTTAAAAAGCTCAGACATCAATTTCTTGACATCATTTAGAGACTAGAGGCATGAAGACACTGACCAATGTAAATTGGCAGGCTCATTCTCATGTGAGTCAGTCCCCATGAACTTTAAAAAATATGGCTGCAGAGCTGAAGTTCACCCTGCCATCCAGCAGTTTGTATGCCCACATGGCCCTTTTGCTCTGCATCCCCAAACAGAATTCAAGCCAAAATTACAAAGGCAGTTTTAGTAAATTTCATGCACATGCAGCTTTTTATTTGCATAGTCAGTTAACTATCACAAAATCAGTTTGCTGTAAAAATTACTAGTAATATCTCAGTCTGTGACAGTCACTACAATGCAAAAACTAATTGCTGAAAGACATCATTCAACCAAGGGTTCTGGCATTATCTACATGAGAATATATTCACTAAATTTATCTGAGCTGCACTTATGAGCTTTTCAAAATCGAGAATTAATCACCTGGAAGTTACTTGTGTCCACTCTGTATTGATATGTTGGGTCACGTAATTCGTTAACTCTGAAAAAGTTCCAAGGAGAGTTTAAGATAAAAGGGAAAAGCTGCGCTGGAAATTAAAATGAAATAGAAAATTATAAAATAAACAGGTTAGCATCTGCAACGAGAAAAAAACAACTGTGATAATTTTGGCATGTAAATTCTAGCAGAATACTGACAGACTTACTGGGTATTTCCAAAGAAACTGACTTAATAAGAATGACCAACCTAATACACTTTGGGGGAGGATTCTCCCCTCATTGGGCAGGCCCGGGAGTGGCTGCGCAACAGTCTGCCGCCCGTGATTTCACACTGGCTGGCCAATTAACGGCCAGCCAGGGTGAAGCGCTGGGGTGGGGGTGGGAGGAGCGTGAGCGCTGAAGTGTGTGCATGCGCGTGTGTGCACTCAGTGAAAGCTCGCTGAAGGCTCAGAGCTGCCTCAGGGAGCTGATGAATTTTAACATTAAAAATAAAGTTTTCAAAAATGAGAACATGTCCCCGTTCATGTGACTCTGTATGAAAATTATGATGACGCAGCCAATGATAAAGGTTGAGTTGTTCAACCCCCAGAAGGAAACTTGAAGCAACTGTCATAATCCATTTTTTGCAACTTATATGTTTCGAGATGCAGGCTTTGAACATAGTAGTAATAAGACCACCAACTCTCAAGAGGGTTTTATAAGAGGTGTATAAAATTATGAGGGGCATAGATAGGGTAGACAAGGAGGAACTTTTCCCCTTGATGGAGGAATCAATAACCAGGGGGCATAGATTTAAGGTAAGGGGCAAGATGGGGTGTGAGGAAGCATTTTTTCACCCAGCGGGTGGTGGGAATCTGGAACTCACTGCCTGAAAGAGTGGTAGAGGCAGAAATCCTCATAACATTTAAGAAGTATTTGGATGTGCATTTGCAATGCCATGGCATACAAGGCTATGGGCCTATGCTGGAAAATGGGATTAGAATAGTTAGGTACTTGTTTGACCGGCGCAGACTTGATGGGCCGAAGGGCCTTTTTCTGTGCTATAGACCTCTATGACCCTAAACATTTATTCATACAAGAAACTTGTAAACACATATATATACACATCTATAAAATTACTGCTATAATAACTACAAAAATCCCCTAATTAATCTCCCAGTTACACCCACTTTAAGGCAACAGTAAATCTCAGATTTAAAGAAACACCTGGCAGAGCACACCCTGGACACTCACATTCAAAATGAGTTTCTTTCAGCTTTGTCATGAGCAGGGACATGTTAAAAATGAGTTTTAAAAATTTCTAATTAACTTCGGAAACCTCATCCTGTCTGCGGATGAGGTTTCCACAAAAATCCAAAGGCCGCTTAATTAATTTATAGATTAATGGGCTCAACAGCCCTCTTAATTGTTGGTGGGAGCGCTGCCACACCGCCCGCTGACCAAAATATCGCACGAGTGCACAATGACATTGGGATGCTCGCCCAACGTCATCATGCACTATTTTACACTCGTGCGTGTCGGGCACGTACCCATACGCCAAGCTGAAAATCCAGCCCCTGGAACATTTTGTTAGGTGCTGAAGCATTTCTGAAGTGAAATGATTTGGACTTTTGTCCTCCATTAAACCGCCACTGTGTAAGTAACAAGTGTTAGCATCCAACATGGAGGGCTGATAGTCTTCATTATAATTTAATGAATGATCAGTACTTCAAAGGCAAGCAGTCTTATTAAAAAATACGAATATTTACTTGAGTCCTGTAACAATCAATCTTGCAAACTATTTTACCCTTATAGGAGCATATATATTACATTATTTTTTTCTTTCATCTGTTGACTTTGAACATCTCTAAGAAGACTAGGAGGAATACAAAGAGAGGTTTAGGATTTGTGTATGTAAATGCATAAAGCTCGGTGATTAAGGCAGATGAGCGCGGAGCTATGAGGGCAAACAGGTGTTTGGGAATATGATGTAGTAGCAATAACGGAAACATGACTTAAAAATTGTGAGCACTGGGCACTTAAATATTCAAGGTGTACAGAAAAGATAGGGAAGAGAAAAAGGGAGGTTAGGGAAGACATTGTAGTGTTGGAAGGAGAGGATGTCCTTAAGGGGGAAAAGGACAGAATCCATCTTGTTAGAGCTGAGAAGCAAAAAGTATTTGATCACACTATTAGAGATATTCTATCAGCTTCCAAATAGAGAGAGAAAAAAAGTAGCAAATCTGCAAGGAAATTACAGAGACATGCAAGAACTGATACTGAGTGATACTGGAGGACTGTAATTATAATTAATGTTACAGTAAAGGCTAAGGAGAGGGAGGAATTTTTGAAATGCGATCTTGAGGAGTTCCTTGACCAGTCTGTTCTTGGACCAACTTGGAAGGAGGCATTGCTGGATCTGGTGCTGGGAAATGAGGTTGGCCAAATGGACGAAGTGTCTGTGGGAGAACACTTGGGTAAATGTGATCATAGTAGCATAAGGTTTAGTTTAGTAATGGAAAAGAGCAAAGAATAATGTAAAGGAGAACTTTTAAATTGGAAGATGGCTAACTTCAATAGGATAAGAGGGGATCTAACCAAGGAAAATGAAACCAAAGGTTAACTGTAAAAACTGTATTGGAACAATGACCTTTAAGGAGGAGATGCTTTGGGTACAAACAAGGTACATTCCAATAAGAGGGAAATGCTAGGGAATGACAGCCAAGGCTGGGATGATGGAGATAGAGAATGTGATGGAACCAAAAAAAAAGGGTGCATAATGTATGTCAGATGAATTCTTCAAGTGAGAACCAACCCAAATACAGTAAGATGAGAAGGGAAGTGAAGAGGAAAATAAGATTGGTAATGAGAGAATATGAGAATAGTTTGACAGTTAACATAAAAGGGAACACAAAAATTTTCTGGTATCTAAATAGTATGTGGGCATTTAATAGAATACTGCTTAAAAGGCTGGTTAACAAAATTTGGCTCATGGAGAAGGAGGGTCAGTGTCAGTTTGGACAAAAAATTGGGTTAAGGATAGAAAACAGTAAGTCATGGTAAATGGTTGTTTTTCAAACTGGAGGATGGTAAACAGTGGTGTTTCCCAAGTGTCAGACCTCTACTATTCTTGGGCCAGAAGCTTCAGCTTCGCTAGGAGGGGTGGGGCCCGCTTGCCAATGTGTAAAATGACGCACGGTGACGTCGGACGTGTGTCCTGATGTCACCACGCGTCATTCAGATTTTCAGTTCAGTGGGCATGCACCCATGTCGGTTGCGCACCTGCTGAACTGTCAAAGCCCTATTAAGGCCATTTAAATATCAATTAAAACAATAAACTGAGCTGCCTGTCCAACCTGAAGGTTGGCGGGCAGGCGAAGAGCCCAGGCAGCCTTTGCATTTATCATGAAACCTCATCTACGGGCGGGATGAGGTTTCATGAAGGTATTTAAAGTTTTATAAAAATTTTTATTTATATTCATAGACATGTCCCAACTCATGTGACACGTTCACATGAGGGGACATTTTAATTTTTTTTTTTCTTTGGTTATAAGTTCTGAAAATTTTAATAATCTCCCTTTGGAAGCTTTCTGTGTTCTTTTGCACACATGCCTTAATTGGCCCGCCCACGTAAAATGATTGCGCACCTGCCCGCTCCCGCCCAAACCCCCCTGGCGGGGAGAAGATTCTCCCCTTGATATATATATAAGTGGCTTAGATATTGGAATAGAGTAAAATTTCAAAATTTGCGGATGATTCCAAACTTGGAGTAGTGGCAAATAGTGAGGTTGATACCAATCACTGCAACTGGATAGATAGGCTAGAAGTATGGGAAGACAAGTGGCAGATGGAATTTAATATAGAGAAGTGTGCGCTGATGCATTTTGGCAGAAGGGATGGGAGGAGACAGTATATGTTTAATGGCACAGTTCTAAAAAGTGTGCAGTCACAGTGGGACCTGGGGATTCATGTGCATAGATCTTTGAAGGTGGCAAGGTATACTAAGAGAGTAGTTAGCAAAGCATATGGGATCTTGGACTTTTTAAGTAGAGGTGTTGAGTATTAAAGAAGTACAAAACAACATCCGTTACACTAAACCTTAATAAACTCTGGTTAGGTAATGACCAGAGTATTACATCCAGTTCTGTCCACCACATTTTAGGAAGGATGTGAAGGCTCTTGAGATGGCATAGATGAGATTTATCAGAATGATTTCAGGATTGAGGGAATTTAGCTACAATGTTAAGTAGAACCTGGAGTTTTTTTCCTTGGAGCAAAGGAGGTTGATGTGAGATTTGATAGAGGTGTAAAAGATGATGACAGGTTTAGATAATGCAGACAACAATAAACTGTTCCCATTAGTTGATGGTACAAGGTCAAGGGGACACAAGTTTTAGGCAACAGATACAGAAAGGGATATGAGTGATGATGATCTGAAATTCCCTGCCTACAGCAGTGATGGAAGCGGAGACAACGAATGATTTAAAAAGGAAATTGAGAGAAATAAACCTGCAGGGCTACGGGGATAGAACAGAGGAATGGGACTGATGGGATTATTCTACAGAGAGCTGGCCTGGACTGTATAGGCCAAATGGTCTCCCTCTCGACTCATATCAGACCAGGGGGTCAAGGGAGATCAGCCAGCACAGGGTTGATGGCTGAATGGAAGTGCAAATTAAGATATGGGTAGCAGAGTTTAGATGTCCTCAAATGTATGGAGGGTGTATGATGGAAGACAAGCTGGGAGAATAGTGGTAGAGCCAAGCCTAGCAGTAACAAAAGTATGGATGAACGTTTCAGCAGCAGTTAAGCTAAGGTAGGCTGGAGTCTGCTGTAGGCGGGGTGGTAGGTGGTCTTGACAACAGAACAGGTACGTGATTGAAAGCTCATCTCAGGGTACATTAAACACCACCAAGGTTATCAATGGTCAGGTTCAACCTCAGACATTTGCCAGGCAAAGGGATGAAATTGGTACCTCATGAACAGAGTTGGTGATGGGGACCAAAGACAATGGCTTCAGTCTTCTCAATATTTAGTAGAAAAACAATCCATTCATTCAGTACTGAACATCGGCAAAACATCTAGGGTCGAGAGAGGAATTGGTTAGGTACAGCTGGGTATCTTCAACATAGACGCAGAAGCTGGTGTGTTTTTGGACAATGTGCTGAGGGGCAGCATGTGGACAAGAAATGGGGTGGGGACAGGGGGTGCTGCAAGGATAGTTCCTTAAATGACTCCAGAGGTATGAGTACAGCTGTAGGATGAGGAGTCACTGCAGGTGAGTCTTTTGCCAGGACCGGACAGATTAGAATGGAACCAGGAAAGAGCAGTTCCACCATAGATAGATGATCGAGGCTTTGGAGGACCATGCCGTGGTCAACCATGTCAAAGGCTGCAGACAGGTTCTTCACTCTTTTATGAGATTTGGGTGTCGCTGGCAAGGCCAGCATTTGTCGCCCATTCCTAATTGTCCTTGAACTGGGGGCAGTTAAGAGTCAACTACATTGCTGTAAATCTGCAGTCACATGTAGGCCAGACCAGGTGAGGATGGCAGATTTCCTTCCCTAAAGGACGTTAGTGAACTAAACGGGTTTTTACAATATTCAATGATGGTTGTCATGGTCACGACTACTGAGACTGGCTTTTTTCAAATTCCAGGTTTATTAATGAATGAATATGAATTTAAATTCCACCAGGTGCCATGGTGGTATTTTAACCCATGTCCCCAGGGCATTAGGCTAGGTCTCTGGATTACAAGGACATACCACTATGCAACCATCTCCCCCAGCAATACACCACTTTCAGCCCCTCAGGCTAAGAAGGAATAATTTACCATGGCCACAGTCACAAAGGATGTCATTTGTGGCTTTGATGAGAGCCATTTCAATACTGTGGCAGGGCAGAATCCTGATTGGAGGGATAGCAACAAAGTTTGGGAAAGATAGATCTGCACTTGGGGGACATCAGAGAGAAAGGAAGATTGAAGGTGGGGCGTTAGTTTGCAAGGACATAAGGGTCAAGGGTGTTCTGTTTAGAAGACTATGGTGATGAAGGCAGATTTGAAGGGGAGAGGAACAGTACCTGAGGAGAAAGAAACGTCAATAGCATCAACTAAACGGGGGCCAGGAAGGGAAGCTGGCTGATCTGCAGTTTGGTGGGAATAGGGTCAAGGAAGCAAGTGGTGGGTCTCTAGTCTTTGTATCAATTTTTTTGTCTGTGTTTCAACCTGTGGTGGAATATTTATTTTGCAGCTGCTGACAAAAACAGTAGATTACAATTTAATTTTAATGCTTGAAACATTTGGGAAAGAGGATGTGAAAGATGCTATATTTCACATCTCAGGAAGAGCCAAAGCACTTCATAACTCATTCGATTAATTTTGGAGTGATATATACACAAAGGCAGCTGATAATTTGTGCAGAATAAGGTCCCACACACACACAATTTAATGCCCTCCCCCAGGGCAAGTTTGGTGGCATCTAGTCGGGCAGCAGGGCGACAAATGGAACCCTCCACTCTGAGTGAGTCCATGGTGGAAAGGGTCGTAGATGGTCTTTCGGCCCCACCATTAATTGAATCCCTTAAGTGGACAATTAACTCTAGGGCCTCACCCAGCCACGACTGGCATTAACCCAGAGGCAGGTGGTCGACTCACCAAGTGGGGAGCACAATAAGCAAACCAATGCGAGGTGTTTAGCGAGCTTCCAGTGCCTGATGGAGGGGCCTGGCATCGGGAAGGTGGGGTCTGCTGAGAGCCAACCCTTACTTTTGCTGCTGACCACACCCCCCCTTCACCTCACCTATCCTGTGATCCTCACCCTGTGGCCCTCCCTCCCACCATTAGAGGCCTCAGGTGGGTGCTATACCAACAGCAGCCACCACTTGTTTGCAGAACCTTGTGTGCAAAAAATACTTTCAATGTTTCCCTACATGATGACTGTGACTACACTTCAGTTTATTGGTTATACAGTGCTTTGGAACCTCCCGATGTCATGGAAGGCACTAAATAAATACAACCCTTTCTTTCTTTATAAGCTTATGGATATTGTGGCTAGTTGCTGTGGGACTGCTGCTATTACAGCAACAAATTTTCACCAGTATCATCCTGATAGACTTCTGTCTCGTGAGACAATAGTTTGCACCACGGTGGTCAACTTTGTGTTGATCACCACCTGGTGTGGTTCAGGAGCCCCATACTGGCATGGCAGTCTCTGCAGCATTTGCAGTGTGCTGAGAAGTTGCAGAATTCACTGGCTTCTGTTTTCTCTGGGCCCTCATCTTGGCCAGCTGAATGTTACATTTCTGCTCTCCTCTTCCAATACCCTTCCAAACACTCAACCTCCCGAGGTCATGGCCATTGCCAATAGTCTCACAGTTGTCAGTGTCAATATCCACCAGTTCTATATCTCACTTGCAGGTACCCTTGTAGCAGAGAGATGAATGCCAAGCAGATCATGACTCAGTGGCTAGCTGACTGTACAGAAGCTCTTTGAGTATACAGCTGTTATCCATCCGATGAATGTGACCGAACCAGTGCAGACATAGCAATGAGTGTATCCTGATGAAATCAGCATGCTCCAGGATCTCTGAGATGGTGATCTTGCCCTGCTAAGAGATGCTGAGGACACATCAGAGACAGTGAAGCTAGAAACTATCCAGACTTTTCTTCTGCCTAGTATATGTTGTCCAGGTTTCCCTACTGTAGAGGAGATACCGAGGATTGGTTGACTCACATTTTCGTGTTCTCAGTCAGGTTGCTGCAAGAGAAATGCTGTAACAAGAGGAGACCACTATATTTGCCTTCATCAATCTCACCCAAGGCATTTGACCAAATGAGGAGAGGCAATCTATTTAAGAAAATTGGCTGCCCTCCGAAGCTGCTCAGTGTGACCTCTTTCCACGGCAACATGATGGATAAGGTCAGCTAATGACAGGGCAACATCAGAACCCTTTGAGATCAGTAGTGGGGTAAAACAGAGTTGTGTTCTGGCACTGATGCTCTTTAGCATATTCTTCCCTTTACTGCTGTCACATGCCTTCAGTTCATCAACAGAGAGTGTCTACTCAGATACCAGAACAGATGGAAGGTTGTTCAGCCTGGACCAGCTGAGATTTAAGACAAAAGTGCACCAAGTCCTCGTCAGAGAGTTGCTCTATACTAGCATTCTATACTGAAGAACAGCTTCAGTGGCAAATGGACAGACTCTTCCATGCCTGTGAAGAGTTTGGTTTGACCAACAGCATCAGAAAGACAAATGTCATGGTCCAGGATGTTGCCATACCACTATCTATCAGTATTGACAATCTGATGCTCAAGAGTGTTGATAGCTTCACATGCTGTTAATGAAGATGGTGTCAGCCAAGTCCTTGAAGAGATAAAAGCTTTGTATGAACAGAACCGAACAAATGTGTAAGCTTTGCAGTTATCAGCAATCTGTCACATGTTGCTGAAATCACCACAAGCATTGCCAAAGATGTTATGTCAAAGCTGGGTAAAAGAGTGTAGGCCCAGCATCATACAAAACTGCTAATCTGCCAATTAGCTTCAATAATTTTTAGGTAAAGGTCCTAAAGAAAAACTTATAAAATTTCTGCTACTTACGTCTGCCAAATCCCTAGTGTCACTGCTGCCAGCCAAAGGAGACCGACAATAAACAGTTTGGGCACATAGAAACTCATAAACTTCCTCTCTCCCTGAATGAGAAATAAAAGCATACACAGTTGATTAGACTTGAATAAATCCATAACGTCAACAGAGCTAGTCAGAAAATCACTCCCCTGGGCTGCTTCTGGATGTTTAGGTGTCCTTCAACTTTGCCATCTTCCTATCCTGCAACTGATCCCCTCTGTACACCTCCTGGATCTTCATTCCTATGAAAACACCTCCATCAGTGCATCCTTTGACATTCTACCCTCAAAACAACTTCTAGATTTCGCTTGCTGCACAGGTCTCTGAACTCAGACAACAGTTTATTGATGCTCCATGTTGACCCTATCCTACCTAAATCATCATTATTCCACTTCAGGGCATCCGTCTTTACCTCTGGGTTCCTTCCTATTATCTTCAGCTTTTTCCTATTTCCAACTCAGCCCTCCCATTACTGACTCTGTGGACTCTGGCCTCTCATCTCTTCTCTATGCATCTCCCTCCAGAATGTCAGTTCACTTGTGAATAAGCCCTTGCCATCCATGAACTTATTGTGAATGAATGCATCGACATCATGGCCTTAAAGGAAAACTGGCTGAGGGATCATCACATTAGACCTTTCCCCTTAATGAAGCTTTCCCACCTGGGTGGGGAATTCTTTACCAATCAAGACTGTCGCAGTATCAGTGAGGCTCTTATCACCAGACAACACTGACTCCCTACTCCTTGGTCTACTCCTATGAGCATTTCATCTTGCTCCATCCCTCACACCTCTCTTTCAAAATCACTGTTCATTACTGCCCTCCCAAGCAACACCAAGATATCTTCGCTGCTTTCCTCCCTCAACCTCTGTTTCTCATCCTTGGTGATTTCAATCTTCACCTCAACCTATCATGCTCTCTCGCTCTGAGTTCAGTGCCCTCTTATCATCCCTAAATCTCTCCCTCCATGTGAACTCCCCAGCTCATATTTATGATTACCCCCTGACCTAGCCATCCTCTTGACCTTGACATCTCACATGGTCACTTGCTAGTCCCATTGTATCAATTACAAATAAGGGCATCACTGATCATTTCCTTTGCATCGTTCACCACCCATACCTCCTCCCTCCCATGCCCCAATCTTATTGTATCTGTCTCTGGAAAAAACTATCAGCCAGTTCACTACCAACTACACTTTCAAAATTCCATCTATCTAGCCTTTGGCCCTCTGTTTGTCACAAAATTTTCTGCAGCTAATGAATTACTCAACCACACCCTTATCTCTCTCCAATAAAACCATCATTCTCTCTCACCCTGACCATTCACCATGTTATGTCCCTCTTCTCCACTCCCAGCACCGTTACCTCTGGTGTCCTCCAAGGGTGTACTCTTGGTTCCCTCCTATTTCTCAACTACATGCTGCCCCTTGGTGAAATCATCTAAAATCACAGCATTAGATTTTACATACAGACTGATGACGCCTAGCTCTACCTCACAGCCACCTCTTTCACTCATCCACTATTGCTAAATTATCAAATTGCTTATCAGACATCCAGTACTGGATGAGCAGAAATTTCTTCCAATTAAATATTGGGAAGACTGAAGCCACTGTTTTTGGTTCTACACTCCAAACTTTGTTCCCTAACTACTGATTCCATCCCTCTCCCTGACAACAGTCTGAAATTATGTCAGTTCGCAACCCCAGTGTCATATTTGACCCCAAGATGAGCTTCCAACCTCATATTCATGTTATTACTCAGACCGTTTATTTCCATCTCCATAATATGACCCTACTTTGCCCTGTCTCAGCTCATCTGCTGCTGAAACCCTCATTCATGCCTTTGTTACCTCTACACTTGACTATTCTAACATCCACCTGCCTGGTCTGCCATATTCTATCCTCTGTAAACTTGAGGTCATCCAATATTGCCCGGCCCATGTCTCAACTTGCACCAAGTCCTGTTCCCCTATCACTACTGCGCTCACTCAAGTACATTGGCTCCCAATCAAACAACATCTTGATTTTAAAATTTTCATCATTGTTTTCAAATCCCTCAATAACCTCATCCCTCCCTATCTTTGTAATCTCGCCCAGTCCCACAACCTTTTGTGATAACTGCACTCCTCTAATTCTGGCCTTTCGTAATCCCTGATATTAATTGCCACACCATTGGTGGCCACAGCTTCAGTTGCCTAGGCCTTAAGCTCTGGAATTCCCTCCCTACACCTTTCTGCCTTGCTATCCTCTTTTAAAACCTATCTCTTTGACCAGATTTTGCTCATCTGACCTAATGTCTTCTTAAATGGCTAGTTGTTGTTGCTTTCAGTAATTGGGGCTCACTAGGTGGGGCAAAGAGGGCTGGTGAAGAATAGATGCATTGGGACCATTGTGGCCAGAGAGAGGTGGTGGAATGGCAGGTAATGCAAGAAAGAGGCACTGGGAAAGGGGAAACATTTTCTGGCAGGCAACAAATTTTGCAAAGTTCCATTGCAATTCTTTACCTGCACACGAAATCCATGGTAAACACAGAGCCAAAACAGCAATAACGCACACAGAAAGACCGCCTGGAATAGGTCGTCAAGCATTCCCGGAAACCAGCTGTTTACAAGAAATGAAAGTGGGAAGAATGGATCTAAAAAAAAAGGAAAATAGTATAAATGTATGAAGCACTTTATAGAAACAGTGCATCTGAACTTAAAGCACCACGGCAACATGTGCTGTTTAATAAAATGTGTACCTAGTTTGTGAATGTGTTCTTGGGATTTTCTGTTTTCAAACATATCAAACAGTTCAAGGAGCATTATTCACTACTTCCTGGGATTCCTGATCTCTTGATAGGATTGGCTGCATACCATAGGTAGGAATTCTTGATCTATCAATAAGGCTGCCTGCAGGAAGTAGCTTTTGATCTCAGATTGGATGTTGCACCATTTCTGTATTGTGCGTGCAGGCATGACTGCTTTATTCAGATGAAAGAGTATAAGGCAGGTTTTTGTATTTTTAAAGCAAGGGAGTGAATAACATTGAATCATTTGATGAATGCCAGCATGAGTAAAAGAAAAGAACTTTTAGGGAAGAGAGGCAAATGAATAAACTTCTACCATAAATGATGTCTCACTCTGAAATAACTTCAGTCACTGCTGCCTCTCTGGTCAGCTGCTGAGTTGAACAACAAGGATATGTGACCACAAAGGGTAGTCAAGACAAAAAATGGAGAGTAATTATAGAAGATTACATTCAAAGAATGAAAAACAGTTCCCAAAGATATAAAGGCTAGTGTAGACCAAGTGAAAGAGTTTTGTGTGAACTCAATTTGTAAAAGACTCAGACATTCACAAGAATTGATTTGAACTCTAATAAAAGACAGGAAGGAGAGCAAGTATAAACCTACTGTCATTGCTTCATAAGGGAACTGGCAAAATGAATGAAAAACAGCTTTGTTAATATAAGGTGAAAACATTTCAATTTAGAAAACAAGACTTTTAGTCCTATGCCAATAAGTGCAACATCTACATATTGCTGACACGTACCATTATAAAGCAGTAACAAAGGCAATAGAATAGACATCCATTTCTGCTCAATCGCCCAATCTTTCATTGAAAACTTCCTCAAAGAGTGAGCAAACAAGCACTGTGGGATCAAAAAAAAATTCTTCAGGCATAAGAACATTTCAATCAACATAATCACAAACTTAGGAGTAATACTATCACTCTGTCAAAAAACAAAACTTATCTAACTTTTAACCTTGGCCTCAATTTGTACTCTTGTTCAATTGCCATTTACCAATGGAGTTAGAAAGGATGCATGGAGTACTGGTATGGTGCAGCAAGTAGACTTCTTAAAAATACCAGGGAGGCTGAATTGGGCAGGGCCAACAGTAGCAAAAGTCAGATTGCCAAGAGAACTGCTACTAGTGGAATGTCAGGGTGGGTGGCAAGGGTTCAGTGGGGGGTTGTCCCAGCAGCAAAAACAGATAAAGCAACACAACTATTTTTCTGAAATTATTTGCCAAATAAGACTGCTCGGTATTGATCATATGATTGTTATAGACCAATCAGTAATGTTACTGGAACTTTCTAATTATACTATGTTAAAATCACATAGGTATAGTATTTTTAATAATAAGCTGATGTCCCATGGCATTGTAACTAGGTGGTCAGGGGTTGGAGCACTTCCATTATTTCCGAATATAGAACACTGCACAGAGCAAAGTCCAGAATTTTTAAATTGGGAAGAATGTGAAGGCATTAGAGAGGGTGCAGAAAAGATTCACGAGAATGCTTCCAAGGAAGAGGAACTTCAGTTACGCAAAAGATTGCAGATGTTGGGACTGTTCTCCTTGGAGAAGGTGGAGAGGAGTTAAAGTTATTCAAAATGGAGGTGCCTAAACTGAGCAGAAAGGTGGAAACTGTTCCCATTGGTAGAAGGATCAAGAACCAGAAGGCACAGATTTAAAGTAAAAGAACAGGCAAAAGAACCAATGGCAACATGAGGGAAAACTTTTTCACGTGAGTGGTTAGGATCTGAATTGCACTGCCTTCCATGAGTGTGGTGGAGCCGGGATCAGCTGAGGCTTTCAAAAGGGAACTGATCATCAGAAAAGAAAAAAATTGCAGAGCTACAAGCAGAAAGGAGAGTGAGGCTAGGTGAATTACTCCATCAGAAGGCCAGCACAGACATGGTGGGCCAAATGGCCTTCTTCTGTTCTGTACCCACCAATTATTCTATGAAGAGTTTTGGTTATTGTGAAAAATAGAGTTTGCCTGTGTAAATGGCATTGGTACAACCCATAACGATGGAGATCTTTTCCCCGGATCTGATTTTCAATTAGAAGGCTATATCCAAAAGAAAATTTATCTTCAGACCAGACTTTTTTTAAATAATTAACAGCTTGACTGGGCATTCACTAAGCATGCTACCACTTTGTGCTGCTAAGTCCCACCCTATGTTCAGAACTTTATTGAACTCAGAAGAAAGTGCTAGCCTACCGCTACATTCTGGAAGCTGAGCAACATTTTGGGAGGTATGCGAGTGAGACATGCATAGGGTGATACTAGTGGTGTCTAAGAATTTGCACATTGAGTAAGCCTCTTCATTCAGGCAAGACCCAGGTATGCAAAAGAAGCTAGGGAATGTAAGAGACAGGTGCAGGCTTTTGCAGGTGAAACTTCATGGAATGGCTTATTTCATGCAATGGCTGCTTTTATGGGCAAGTTTAGTTTATGTTACAAAGCAACTTTCTATAGCTTAGAAAAACATTCTGCAGCACTTCACAGAGGGAATCAGGTAAGAAAAATAAACACGAGGAGGGTTGACTATAAAGCTAGTCAAAGAGATGGGCTGAGCTACAAGATCAAGAGGGATAAAAACAAAAAAACTGCGGATGCTGGAAATCCAAAACAAAAACAAAAACAGAATTACCTGGAAAAACTCAGCAGGAGATAGAAGCGGGCCATCCGAGGTTGGGCAACTATCAGGTTGGAAGCTGTGGGAGGGAGATCCCCAGAGGAGACCTCAGACGGCCCGCTTCTATCTCCTACCCAAAATCCACAAACAGAACTGCCCCGGTAGACCGATCATCTCAGCTTGCTCCTGCCCCACAGAACTCATTTCTCTTTATCTTGACTCCCTTCTCTCTCTCCTTGTCCAGTCCCTTCCCACCTACATCCGTGATTCCTCTGACACCTTACGTCACATCAACAATTTCCAGTTCCCTGGCCCCAAATGCTTCCTCTTCACCATGGACGTCCAATCCCTCTACACCTCCATCCCCCACCAGGATGGTCTGAGGGCCCTTAGCTTCTTCCGCGAACAGAGGCCCGAACAATCCCCATCCACCACTACTCTCCTCCGTCTGGCTGAACTTGTTCTCACGCTGAACAATTTCTCCTTCAACTCCTCTCACTTCCTCCAAATAAAAGGTGTGGCTATGGGTACCCACATGGGCCCCAGCTATGCCTGTCTCTTTATGGGGAACATTCCTTGTTCCAGTCCTACTCCGGCCCCCTTCCACAGCTCTTTCTCCGGTACATCGATGATTACTTCGGTGGCGCTTCATGCTCTCGTCGGGACTTGGAAAAATTTATTAATTTTGCTTCCAATCTCCACCCCTCCATCATTTTCACGTGGTCCATCTCTGACACTTCCCTTCCCTTCCTTGACCTCTCTGTCTCAATCTCTGGTGATAGACTGTCCACCAATATCCATTACAAACCCACTGACTCCCACAGCTATCTCGACTACAGCTCCTCACACCCCGCTTCCAGTAAGGAATCCATCCCATTCTCTCAGTTCCTTCGCCTCTGTCGCATCTGTTCCGATGATGCTACCTTCAAAAACAGTTCTTCTGTCACGTCCTCCTTCTTCCTTAACCGAGGTTTTCCACCCATGGTCAGTGACAGGGCCCTCAACCGTGTCCGGCCCATCTCCCGCACATCCGCCCTCACGCCTTCTCCTCCCTCCCAGAAACATGATAGGGTCCCCCTTGTCCTCACTTATCACCCCACCAGCCTCCGCATTCAAAGGATCATCCTCTGCCATTTCCGCCAACTCCAGCATGATGCCACCACCAAACATATCTTCCCTTCACCCCCCTTATCGGCATTCCGTAGGGATCGCTCCCTCCGGGACACCCTGGTCCACTCCTCCATCGCCCCCTACTCCTCAACCCCCTCCTATGACACCACCCCATGCCCACGCAAAAGATGCAACACCTGCCCCTTCACTTCCTCTCTCCTCACCGTCCAAGGACCCAAACACTCCTTTCAAGTGAAGCAGCATTTCACTTGCATTTCCCCCAACTTAGTCTACTGCATTCGTTGCTCCCAATGTGGTCTCCTCTACATTGGAGAGACCAAACGTAAACTGGGCGACCGCTTTGCAGAACACCTGCGGTCTGTCCGCAAGAATGACCCAAACCTCCCTGTCGCTTGCCATTTTAACACTCCACCCTGCTCTCTTGCCCACATGTCTGTCCTTGGCTTGCTGCATTGTTCCAGTGAAGCCCAACGCAAACTGGAGGAACAACACCTCATCTTCCGACTAGGCACCTTACAGCCTTCCGGACTGAATATTGAATTCAACAACTTTAGGCCGTGAGCTCCGTCCTCCATCCCCACCCCCTTTCTGTTTCCCCCTTCCTTTTTTTTTCCCAATAAATTATAAAGATTTTCCTTTTCCCACCTATTTCCATTATTTTTAAAAAAAAAACACCCCCACTAGAGCTATACCTTGAGTGCCCTACCATCCATTCTTAATTAGCACATTCGTTTAGATAATATCACCAACTTTAACACCTATGTGTTCTTTTGTACCATTGTTGTTGACATCTTTTGATGATCTGCTTCTATCACTGCTTGTTTGTCCCTACAACCACACCCCCCCCACCTCTCTCTCTCTCCGCCCCCACACACACACCTTAAACCAGCTTATATTTCAACTCTTTCTTGGACTCGAACTCAAGTTCTGTCGAAGGGTCATGAGGACTCGAAACGTCAACTCTTTTCTTCTCCGCCGATGCTGCCAGACCTGCTGAGTTTTTCCAGATCAAGAGGGAGATGGATAGGTGAATGGGTTTAGTTGAAGGCATTCCAGAGCTTGGGGCCTGGACAGCTGAAGTCAAGGGTGAAGTGAAGTGAAGGTAGAGGGACAGGTACATGAGTTAAATTTGGAAGAACAGGGAAAGTGGGGAGAGGTTATCTTTAGTGTAGGAGATTTGAGATATGGGGAAAATGTGAGGCCATAGAACACAAGGACGAGAATTTTAAATTGGAGACAGGAGAGCCAATATAGTGTTAGGAACTAGAGATAGTTTTAAGTAATTTATATTTGTATTTGTGGGTGTTAGGAATAAGAAATAGATTTAAGTTTAGTTTATTTTTTTTTATTTGTGTGTTAAGAAAGGTAAAACCTGGGTTTTGGTTTCAGTTTAGAATTTTCTAAGAGATGAAACCGGGAAGTCTCTAGGCTCTGTTTGTATGCTTGCATTTTTAATGAGGTTTTCCGACTCTTGAAGTAAAGAGCTGGGCTACTAAGCAGGCGAGGTGGTGAGGCGAGGTGGGCTGGTGGGGGGTGGGGGCGGCGATGGTTAGTAGCTTAGGGAAGTTAAACAAATACATAAGTAGAAAAAAAAAGTAGTTTTGAAGTCAGATGGTATGAGTATACCACAGAGCGGAGGCAGAAAAGTTTAAGGCTCTCTCTAGCTGGAAATGATGCCAGACTGTTAAGGAACACATATATACTGCTTTAAAGTTAAAGTAAGAGTGAATTTAGAGTGAGTTTTCTGGATATCTCAAGGGAGATACCAATTGTGGAAGAGAACTCTCTTTGCAACTGAACCAGCTCTACCCTCGGTATGGTACAGCTTCACTGTAGTGTTGGGTCTGTAAAGATTATTGCTGGAGTAAAAGGGAAAGAGTCAGTATGAATCATTTGTACTTTTGGTGTCAGTATTGAAAATCTTTCCAACCTGTTTGCTATCTAGTGTAATATAGTTAGTGCTTCTTTCCTAATAACTTTTTAACAAAAAGATGAAACATTTGACAGCAGACTCCTGCGAATCTGTTCAGTAAATACACTCCATGGTTAAAAAGAAAATTAAAAATTATGATCTATTAAACCAGGTTCCATTCTGGGATCTGACATGCCCAGTAATAACACCAGCTGGAATCATAACAATAGGTCAACATGGACAGGAAAAAGAAATGAGTGGGACTTCATATGGGATAGAATACTGGCAGCAGAGTTTAAGATTACCTGAAATTTTTAGAGCACTCCTGCCTCTGATCGAAAGGCCCCTGGATCAAGACCCTCTTTAGGGCTTGTTGGCCATGAAAAGGGAATTCACGCAACTCAAGGCAGGTTGTTAATCTGCCTGCAAAATCCTTTTAACATTCCATACCATTCTTCAAGGGGAGGAAAGAGTGTGAGATATATATAAAAAACATTTTTTAGAGCAAGGAACATGGGGGGCCTGTCAGATGATAAAAAAGCAAAATACTGCAAATGCTAGCAATTTGAAATAAAAACAGAAAATGCCACACATGCTGCCTGACCTGCTGGGTATTTTCAGCATTTTCTGTGTTTATGGAATAGTTGAGGTGACAAAGGGATGGAAACAATGTTCATATGGATTGAGGAAGTGCAAAATCAGTTAGATATGACACACAAATATAAATAAGTGACTCCCATCCACAAAGCACAAGTCAAAATTGTGATGGAATACTCCCTAATAGCCCAAATGAGTATTGACCCAATAACACTCAAAATCTTGGTACCATCCAGATCAAAGCAACCTATTTAATTGGCACCTCACCTACCAGCCCAAACATTCACTGTACCGCCGGTGCATCATGGCTGCAGTGTGTACCATCTACAAGATGCACTGCTGCAACTCACCCCAGCTTCTTCAATAGCACTTCCCAAACCACAACCTCTGTCACTTATAAAATCAAAGGCAGAGAGTGCACAAGAACACCACCAGCTCTAAAGTACCCCTTCAAGTCATGTATCATTTTGACTTGAAAATATATTGCCGTTCCTTCACTGCCATTGAACCAAAATCCTGGCACTCCCTACCCAACAGCACTACAGTAATATCTTCACCGCACAAACTGCAGCACTTCAACAAGGTTGCTTACTACCACTTTAATGGTAATGTGGGATGGGCAATACATGCTGAACTTGCCAGGAATGTCCACATCCCATGAATCAATAAAAATCCAAAAAGAAATGGAGAACTGGCCCAAAACTAACTTTATTTCACACAAACCTTTTCAATCAATACTATGACTAACAATTCATAATCCATTAATTCAGCTCACATCATCGAAAGGTGCAAAATACAATATAAAGCTGTCTGCATTTTGATATAAAGGATTTTGAGCACCATCACTCCTAATATCAGGACATCATGCATCAGACTACTAATTATTGGTAGCACGTTTTACTTACTGTGACCATGAAGGTGAAAACAACAAAGATAAACCGGAACCAGATTTCCACTTGCGAAAATGAGGCATTATACATCTTCAGCTGTTAGAAGAAAATTTAACACTGGCATGAAAAAAGATAGATTTTAAACCTGACTTGCTTTTAATGCTTTAGCTAAACATTATGAAGCTATCAGGCACTTATAGTTGGAAAAACATTTAAAATAATTTTTTGTAGCTTAAACATACTAGATTTTTGATACAACCACAAAATTAAAATCTCATCCAATTTTTAATCTTGGTATACTGCTTAACAATGTACATTGAGATTGAAAAAACAATTGCAGTTTATTTCTCAGTAAGCCTATGGTGATGTCACTATCGTTGTTAATCTGCTTATGCAAAACTGATCACATCAGTTGCTGCTGATGCAGGATGTTGGCTACGTACTTCAAACATTACAAAATCAATAATAATTTGAAGGCAAGTTCAACACAAATCTATTAGCGAGTAAGAAAAATGCAGCCAGTCATTTTTTAAGTCACCTGAGGACACATAATAGCATGGATTTTTTGTACCACATGAGGTTAGTACATATATTGTAGTTACCTAATACCAATTCAGTCAACAAGCTTGAGGACTCCAACTTTAGCAAACCATCAGGTTTCTCATGTTGACCTCTATAAAAATGCTGTGCACCCTCAAATGAACATTACAAACAGAAAAGTAACAAAGCCCCTAATTGTAAGATAACCATACATGTATATGATTAGCTTAGGTTTGGACTAATCTCATTTGGGTTTTTGCTTTTTTTATATTTATAAATGCTTCATGGGTTTGGATTGTAAATAGGAATAATGAAATGGTTAAGTTGTTCATTTCCCAGAAAGGGTTGAATGTGTCAGGATATGAATCAGCTGATTATACTGTTTATAGCTTGTGCAAAAATGTAGGATGTATGAATTATGCCTGTGGACTTCCTTTTGTCATTACATTGTGAAATTAGCCAAGATAACCTTCAGATATAGGAAAAATCTCTCTATCAAGGTAGTGCCTCCAGAAGAGGGGGAAAATTGTAGTAAGACAAAAGGAACTAGAAATGAAAAAGACTCAGTAAAATCAGCTAATAAAAAGGCTAAAGTTAGAAGACTGAATTTCAGAACTTCCTCAAAAGAACATGCAAAGTATATGTGTGATAATATGATGATATATGTGTGATATGTGTCAACATTTTAAATCTTTGAAAAAATATAAGTAAACAAGGTATCTATAAACCCAATTAAATAGATTATTTCTTTCTTCTTTCATTCACAGGATGTGGGCATCATAGGCTAGGTCAGCATTTATTTCCCATCTCCAATTGCCCTTGAGAAGTTGGTAGTGAGCACTTTCTTGAACCGCAGCAGTCCATGTGGTGTAGGTACGTCCACAGTGTTATTAGGAAGGGTTCCAGGATTTTGACCTGGTGACAATGAAGGAACAGCAATATAGTTCCAAGTCAGGGTGCTGTGTGGCTTGGGGGAGAACTTGCAGGTGGTGATGTTCCCAGGCATCTGCTGCCCTTGTCCTTCTAGGTGGTAGAGGTTACAGGTTTGGAAAACACTGTCCAACAATCCTTGGTGAGTTGCTGCAGTGCATCTTTTATATTGTACACACTGCTGCAGATGTGACTTGGAGGGAGTGAATGTTTAAGGAGGTAGATGAGGTGCCAATCAACCAGGTTGCTTTCTCCTGGATGGGGGCAAACTTCTTGAATGTTTTTGGCGCTGCGCTTATGCAGACAAATGTAGAGTATTCCATCACACTTGTGCCTTGTAAATGGCTTTGGGGAGGCAGATGGTGAGTTACTTGCTGCAGAATTCCTAGCCTCTGACTTGCTCTTGTAGCTACAGTACTTATATGGCTGGTCCAGTTCCGTTTCTGGTCAATGGTAACCCCCAACATGTTGATAGCTGGGGGGTTAAGTGAGGGAAATATTATTAAATGACAAGGGGAAATGGTTAGATTCTCTATTGTTGGAGATGGTCATTTCCTGGCACTTGTGTGGCACAAATGTTACTTTACAATTTTAGTTCAGTCTACTCAATCAGGAAAATACCTGACAATCAAGCCCATGAAAACAGAGAGTGTACTTACAGTGAAAGTCACATTCCTTATTGAAAACTGAGTGTTTTCTAGATTGTAGAAGGTGACAGTGATCATGTATTCTGTGTAGTTCAGATAACCAAGGTGTAGCACAATTATTTCATCACAGAGCCACTTAAACAAAACGTAAAAATGCACATTAGTCGAGTTCCAACAGTGAACTAAAACATTCTTGTGACCATGTAATTTCACGGTCCAAAGTAGTTGACTTATTATGGTAACAAATTTTATATCTATTAAAAGTTTTGAGCATGCACACATTTCTTGCTTTCTTGATTTTTGCCCAAACTTGTATCAAAATTTAACATTGAAGCTTCCCACATAAACATAAAACTCCTTAGCAATACAGTTGCAAGGTCTGGATTAGTAGTTACACTGTAGATGTGGAAATCTGAAATAAAAACACAGAATGAAGGAAATACTCCGGTCAGGCATCATCTGTGGAGAAAAAAGTAGTCAAAGTTTCAGGTAGATGATCCTTCTTCAGAATTGGAGAATTCTGGGGAAGTAACATGTTTTAAGCAAGTAGAGAGGAAAGGTGTGGGAGAGGAGAGAATCATTGAGCCATTATGAAACAGGAGGTGGCCATTCAGCCCACTGTGTCCATGCCAGCTCTCTTTGGACGATCCAGTCATTCCCATACCCCCACTCTATCCTCGAAGCCCTGTAAGTTATTTCCCTCATGTGTCCATTCAATTTCCTTTTGGAATCATTCATCGTCTCCACTCTCACCACACTGGTGGGCAATGAGTTTCCAAGTCATTACCACTTGCTGCATAAAAGTTCTTCCTCAGGTCCCCCAGCTGCATCCCCTGCCCAAAATCTTAAATCTGTGTACCCCAGTCCTTATACCAGCAGCTAGTGGGAACAGCTTTTCTTTGTCTACCTTCTCAAAACCTGTCAGAACTTGAACACCTCTATGAAATCTCACCTCAATCTCCTTTGCTCCAAGCAGAATAATGCCGACTTTCCCAACCTAGCTTTTGCAGCTAAAATCCTTCATCGCTGGAACCAATCTGGTAAATCTCTGCACCCTCTGAAGGACACTCACATTCTCTCTGAAGTGTGGTGACATGAAGTGGGTGCAATATTCTAATTATGACACACCAGAGCTTTATACAGGTACAGTATAGTTTCCCTGCTTTTGTACTCAATACCTCTATTTATGAAGCCTATTTTCTTTTCAAACTGCTCATCAATATGTCTTGCTCCTTCAAAGATCTATGCACTTGAACTGTTAGGTTAGTCTGTCACTGCATACTCTTTAGAACTGTACCATTAAGTCTTTACTGCCTGTCCATATCTCTTCTGCCAAAATGGATCACCTAATACTTCCCTGTATTAAATTACATCTGCCACTTGTCTGCCCATTTTGCTAACCTATGTCCTGTTCCAGTTGATTGGTATGATCCTCACTATTTTCCCAAACTTCAAGTTTGGTATCGTAGGCAAATTCTGAAAATTGACTCTCTATTCCAATATAAGCACAATGATCCTAGCACTGACTCTTGGGGAACACCATGCTCTAGTCTGAAAAAAACAATCATTTACCCTGACTCACTGTTTTCATCCTTAAGCCAATTTTTTAAATATCCAGGAAGTCTGACAGCATCTGCGGAGAGGAACACAGTTAATGTTTCAAGTCCGTATGACTCTTCTGAAGAGTAATATGGACTCGAAATGTTAACTGTGTTCCTCTCCGCAGATGCTGTCAGACCTGCTGAGCTTTTCCAGCTATTTTTGTTTTTGTTTCAGATTTCCAGCATCCGCAGTATTTTGCTTTTATTTTTAAATATCCAACTGGAGACTGAACCACCACGTCACCCCTCCACCCCAGCACCATTCCATGAGCTTCAATTTTGTTAACAAGCCTTTTATGTGGTATTTTGACAAACACTTACTTAAAATCCGTATGAGAACAACCATTAAGATCATAAGGAATAGAAGCAGTGGTACCATTTGGTCCACCTTATTGAATGCCTTTTGGAAATCCAAGTGCACTGCATCTATTGGTACTCCTTTATCCACCCTGCTTTGTTACATCCTCAAAGAACTCTAATAAATTTATCAAACAGAATTTCCTTTTCACTAAACCATGTTGATTCTGTCTGATTGTATTTTCTAAATGCTCAGCTACTACCTCTTTAGTAATGGATTCCAGCATTTTCCCAATGACAGATATTAGACTAACTGGCTTATAGTTTCTTGCTTTCTGTCACCTTTTTTTGAATAGACGTGTTACAATTGTGGTTTTCCAATCTACTGGGACCTTTCCAGAATCTTGGGAATTTTGGAAGATTATAATCAATGCATCCACTATTGTGGCAGCAAATTCCTTTAAGATCCCAGGATATAGGCAGATCCAGGGGGCTTGTCAACCTTTAATCCCATTGGTTCTCCAAGCACATTTTCTCTCATGATTGTTTTAAGTTCCCCCTCGACTTTTGCCTCTTGATTTTCTATAGTCTTGGATTTTCTTTGTGCCTTCTACCGTGAAGACAGATTTAAATACTTATTCAAAGTCTGTCATTTCCCTGTTTCCCATTATTCCCCAGTCTCCACCTCTAATGGATCAATGCTCACTTTAGCCAAAATGAAAGCAAAATACTGATGCTGGATAACTGAAGTAAAAACAGAAGGTGCTAGAAAATCTGAGCAGGTCGGCAACATCTGCAGAGAGAGAAACAGAGTTAATATTTTGAGTCCAATATAACTCTTCCTTGGAACCTCACTTTAGCTACTCTTTTCCTTTTTATATACTTGTAGAGGATTTTATTCTCTTCTTTTATTGTCTTACATTTTTGCCAGTTTTCTCTCATACTCCAATAAGTCATCCTTTACTGGTTTCTAAAATGTTCCCAATCTTCTAGCCTACCACTAATGTTTGCAGCATTGGACGCCCTTTCTTCCAATTTGATACCATCCTTAACTTACTTAGCCAGGGATGGTGCATCCTTTTACAGAGTCTTTCTTTCTCAAAGGAATATGTCTGCTTCTCTACTGCCTTATTTTATAACCTATTTTGTCATTCCATTTCAAGGGTAGTGATCCTGGATAACTTCCAGTGCTACACACTAGTCAGAGTAGAAGCACAAAGATGGGGAGGATCAATGAATGGCTTGAAGCATGGTGTGGTGCAGTGAGGGCCGCTTTAGATTATTGAGGCACTGGGAACAGTTTTGGAACAGAAGGCACCATTTCAAAAGGGACAGCTTGTACCTCAACAGGACTGGGACCAACGTCCTAGCAGGGAGGTTCATTAGTGTGGATAGGGAGGATTTAAACTAAATTAACAGGGGGACGAGCACCAACATACTGAAGTAAAAAAGGGTGGAATCTTCTGCTCTTGCTGGTGGCGAGCTTGGATGTGTGAATGGCACTTAAAGGTGATAGTGTACCTGAACCCTGCCACCTTTATGCCTTCGCTAGAAATAAGTTCAATGACCATAGGCCTTCCCACCCCCAACACCAATTGAGGCCCTTAAGTGGCAAATTAATAACCAATTTAAGGACTTCATTCCACACCACCACTGGGATTAACCCGGCTGCAAGCAAGCCGGTTGCCATTCAGCCTTTACAACATGTGAACCTGTCTGGGCCACTAGTCACCTTGGACGGAAGGGCGGGGGATCCCTAGATCAGAGACAATTAGTGTCTGAGGGAAGGGGTACTCTTGCTTCCGACCCTCCACCTTTTCTCCACAACACCCCACCCTGCCTGCCCCCTACATAACTTACATGTAGCCTGGGTCCTCAGCAATCCTGGAACTCCGGGGGTGAGGTGTCCTTGCGGCAGCAGCCACAGCCACAACAGTGGTGCTGCTGAGCACAAGAGCTGCCAGTCTCCGATTAGCTGGCAGTTCTCACTAGATGGGACTTCTGCCCCCAGGGTCTTTATTCCAGCAGAAGGCCTGTTGGTGACCTTGCCACTGTCTGATTGGCATGTGGTTCAGCCGGCCTTCCTGAGAAGCACTAGCGCAGGTCCGACACAACCTCAACCCAAAGAGTAGGTGCATAAAGTGAGTATTACTGCAGAGAAGGATGTGGTACCATATTAGTTAGGAACTGACTAAGGACAACCAGGAGAATGCAAACATAGGGTTACAACGCATGCACGCAAATGCAAAAAGGGTGGTGAACACGTTTGGTTAGCTATAAGCACAAATTGCAGTGTGGGGTTATGATCTAATGTCAATAAAAGAAACGTGGTTAAAAATGGTGAGGACTGTGCTTAATATACAATATATGACATGTTAAGAGAAAATAGAGAATGAAGAAAGGGAGGTGAGGTGCCAGTACTGATTAGGGAAAACACTGCAGCGTTGGAAGGGGGGGATGTCCTCGACAAGGGCAAGGACAAAGTCCATTTGGGAAGAGTTGAGAAGCAAAGAAGATCATGCAATTTGCACTATCCTATAGGCATTCAAATAGTGACAGAAAGAGGAACAAACCTGAAATGAAATCACAGAGATGTGCCAGAAATATAGTATGATGATGCTGGGGTACTGGGGACTTTAATTACCAAAATATTGATTGGGATAATGTTAGAGAAAAGGGTAAGAAAGAGGAGTTTCTGAATTGTGTCCAGAAGAACTTCCTGGATCAATATGTTCTTGGCCCAACTAGAAAGGAGGCATTACTGGATCTGATGCTGGGAAATGAGGTGGACCAAGTATCTGTAGGGGAACATTTGGATAAGAGTGATCATCATATCATAAAATTAAATTAGTAATGGGGAAGTGGAAGGAACGATCTAATATGGAACTTCTAAACTGGAAGAAAGCTAATTTCCATGGGATGAGAAGGTATCTATCCCAGGGTAAAATGAACAGGAGACTGACAGGAAAAACTGTAAGGAATAATGGGTGATATTTAAGAAAGAGGTGCTTCAGGTTAAAGTTAGGTACATAACAACAAGAGCAAAAAGTAAATTAGCCTAAAACAGGACTTCCTGGATGATGAGGGAGATAGAGATTATGATGAAACAGTAAAGGAGGCTGTATAATGCAAGCCGAATAAACTCTTCAAGTGAGAACCAGCTCAGCCACAATAGGTTGAGAGGGGAAGAGGAAAATAAGACCGGCAAAGAGAGAATATGAGAATGCGACAGCAGTCAACATAAAGGGTAACCCAAAATTTTTCTACCAGTATGTAAATAATAGTAGGTAGTAAGAGGTAGATTGGCTAGGAGGGCAAGGCTAGAATACTAAATGAGTTATATGTATTGGTTTTTACTAAGGAAGATAAATCTAACACTATATTGGTAGAAGTAGAGGTAATAGAGGCAACGGATAGTGTGAAAATTGAAAAGGAGGTGGTAACTGAAAGGCAGGATGGCTTGCACCCCAGGTTGATAAGGGAAGTGGGAGTGGAGATAGCAGAAGGGCTTGCCTAAATCTTTCAATTTCCCCGGATATGGGGAGGTGCTAAAGAATTAGAGTAGCAGCAAATGTGACACCCTTATTTAAGAAAGGGTGTAAGGGCAGTCCCAACAACCACAGGCTAGTTAATTTGAAATCAGTGGTGGGTAAGGTTTTGGAATCCATAATCAGGGAAATAATGAACAGGCACTTGGAGAGGTTTGCATTAATTAAGGAGAACCAGCACTGAAAATTTGCCTTTGTAAAAGGCAAATGGTGCTTGACTAATCTAATTGAATTTTTTGAAGAACAAAGGAGGTTGATGAAGGCAGTGCAGTGGATTTTGTCTGCATGTATTTTAAGAAAGCGTTTGACAAGGTACCACATAAAAGACTGTTTAACAAAGTTGAGTCTTATGGAAGATGAGGGTCAGTGTCGAATTGAAAAAAAGTTGGCTTAAGCACAGCAAGCAGAAGAGTCATGGTGGTTTGGTTGTTTTTCAGACCAGAGGGTGGTCAACTGTGGTGTTCCCCAAGGGTCAGTGCTAAGACCACTGATTCTTTGGCTATATATAAGTGACTTGGATCTTAGAATACACAGAGAAAACGTTCAAAATTTGCCGCTGCTACTAAACTTGGAGGAATGGCAAGCAGTGGTGATGATAGGACATAGGTAGGCTAGCAGAATGGACAGACAAGTGGTGGATGGAATTTTATATAAAGAAATGTGAAGTGATGTATTTTTGAAGAAGGGGCAGGGAGAAATAATATGGACTTAATGGCACAGATCTAAAGTGTGTGCAGGGACGTACCTCAGGGTGAATGTGCATCAATCTTTGAAGGGGCAGGACATATTGAGAGAATGGTTAGAAAAGCAGATGGGACCTTGGGTTTCATAAATAGAGGCACTGAGTACAAAAGCAGCGATGTTATGCTGAACCTTTACAAAGCTCTGGTTAGGCCCCAAAAAGGGCATGGAGCCCAGTTCTGGTCGTCATACTTCACATCTTTCCTGAAGGTCCTTGAGATAGTTCAGAGGAGATTTTCCAGAATGGGTCCTGGGATGGGGATTTTAGTTAGAACATTAGGTTGGAAAGGTTAGGGTTGTTCTCCTTGGACCAAAGGAAATTGAAAGGAGATTGGATAGAGGTGTATAAGATTATGACAGGCTTAGATAAGGTAGACAAGGAAAAGCTGTTCCCAATAGCTGATGGTACAAGTACTAGGGGACACAGATTTAGATTTTGGGCAAACGATACAGGGGAAATGTAAGGAAGGACTTTTGTACGCAGTGTGTAGTAATGACCTGGAACTTGCTGTCCACAAAGGTACTGGAAGCAGAAACAATCAATGATTTCAAAAGAAAACTGATGGGCACCTGAAGGCAATAAGCTTGCAGGGCTATGGGGATCAAGTGGGGGACTGGAATTGGTGGATTGTTCTGCAGGGAACCAGTCTGGACTCAATGGGCCAAATGGCCTCCTTCTGTGCCATAAATAACTATGACTTTAACCAACTCTGTCTTCCTACCCTTGTAATTTGCTTTTATTTAAGTTTAAGACACTAGTTTCTGACCCACATTTCTATCATGTTATGATCAACCTTTCCAACAGGATTCTTTACTATGAGGTCATTAATTAATCCTGTATCATTACACATTACCAGGTTGATTCCAGAATGTATTGCTATACGAAATTATCGCAAGTACACTATGAACTCATCCTCCAGGCCACCTTTGCCAATTTGATTCATGGAATCTATACGAAGATTAAAATATCCTACAATTATTACAGGACCTTTTTTCCAACCTATCATTATTTATTGATTTATATTCTGTCCTAGAGTTATAGCTACTGTCAGCAGCCTATAAGCTATTCCCACCAGTGACTTCTTTCCTTTGCTATTTCTTATATCCACCCAAACTAATTCTACACCTTGATCCTCTGAACTAAGATCATTTCTCACTACTGTACTGAGCTCATCCTTTATTAACAGAGCTACCTCACCTCTTTTTTCTTTCTTCCTGTCCTTCCAAAATGTCAAATACGCTTGAATATTTAGTTCCCAGCCGTGGTCACTTTGCAACCATGGCCTGAATTTTATGCTTGGCGCAATTGGTGGGCCTGGAAGAGAATGTGATATCGCTTCCGCCTGTAATTGGCTCCTGACCCTGGTTTCACACTGGCTGGCCAATTAACGGCCAGCCAGCGTGAAAAACACAGACTGGCTCAGTGTTGCCGGCGGGGGTGGCAGCAGGACAGGCAGTGGGTCCAATGGGGTTCTGGGGGTGGGGGAGATGATTTAAAGTGGATTAGGAGCTCCCTGAAGGCTGCCAAGAGGTGGTCAGAAGCCTCAGGGAGCTGTAGGTGAATCTGTCAGTGCCTGGAAGGATATTCTCTGTCAGAGCAGAAATTATGGCCTCAGGACTAGCAACCCATGCTAGACAGGAAGGCAATGCCCGGGGGCACTCTAATCCTGTTTTACTGATGAATGCCTACATGTCCTTCTGAAGGCAGTGAGTGCCCAGTAGGATATACTGATCTGCAAAGTACTGCTAAATGGTGAGGGGACATCACTCTCACCTGAGGAGCTGGTAGAGGCAAAAGGTCCAGAGGGCGCCAGCAGCTGGAGGATTGCTGGAGACCAGGACGATACTGACTCTGAGGCAGATGAACCACCTCTGAAGTCATCCATCATGCAGCAGATGCTGGATGTCCAGCAAGATGCAGGGGAAGATCTGGCAGAGATCCCTGAGGGTTTGTGTGCCATGGTCTCTGTCTTGGAGGAGTCCATGTAGAGCCTGAGCACGGTGTTGACCCAGAGCTCCAAGAACACAGCTTCCTTCATAGACAGAGTGGTGACTCTCATGGAGACGCAACTCCAGGAACTCAAAGGTTTCTAGGGTTGCGTTCAAACCTGTAAGCCCACAAACTGGCATTGACCTCAGGAGGTCACTGCCAATGTGATAATATGGATGAGGCACCTAGTAAATCTGCTCCTCCACCCCTCTGCCAGTGGCTGTTGCATCTGATGAGACTGTGACAGCTGAGGAGTGCCCAGCCATGGTGCTGGACTCTCCCACCCAGGTGGGGCCTGCACAGAGTACAGCCATCAAGGTCAAGGCCAACAGAGCATTAGAGTCAGCAGGCTGCCTCAAATCCAGCTGCCAGCTCACAAATGGAAGTTTAAGTCACTATGATCACAATAGGGGTTGTCACGGGTGATTTATGTTTCCTTCCATGTTTGCACTGGCTCATTTGTAAATGTGGCTTCATTATAAAATTGTCCCATTCTGTGCAATGGTGCTAGTGTGCTTCATGCTTTGGTAAGGGAATATGTCTGGGATTTGCATGTGACACAGAAGAGATGCAAACTTTATTTCAGAGGTCAGACCTTGACATGTGAGTGATAGGATTGTCTAGTCAGGAAAGATCATTAAGATGGCTTGCCATCGCCTCGACTCCTTGCACTGGATGCCTAGCTGAAAGTTTTCAGAATCAGGGCCTCCCTACCACCTCATAGAGATCCTCACATCGGCCTCCGCATCCTCACCTGGGGGCACCTCCAGCTCCTCCTCAGACCCAGCACTTCAGTCGTCCTCTGCTGCATGTGGAGTAGGATCGCTGTCTTCATTCTCCAATTGGTCCCCCTTGATAGAGCCAGATTGTCGTTGGCTGCTACACTCTGCACAATAAGTGAGACACACTCTGGAGGATATTTAAGTGCTCCACTGGGCAGCAGAACCTCATCTTGAGCAGCCCAATGATCCTCTTAATTACCGCCCTTGTAGGGACATGACTTTGATTGTACCTCTCATCCGCTTCTGTCCTTGGGTGTTGGAGTGGCGCATGAGTCACCTTTTCAGGGGATTTGTCTCCCAGGAGCCAACCATCTAACCAAGCTGCAGCAACGAATAGCCTTCACGCTGGGAGTGTCACAGGATGTACACATCATGGCAGTTGCCAGGGTACCTGGAGCAGACCTGCAAAATCTGAGACTTGTGGTCGCAAAGAAGCTGGATGTACAGGAAGTAGAACCCTTTCTGTTGACGCAGGCACCTAGCTCACCCGCTGGTGCCTTTATGGCCACACGCAAACCATGGTTCCCTGGATGCGGGGAAACCCAGCAATTGCAACAAAGCCTCTAACTCACTCAACCTGGTTGGCTTCTTCAGTCCAGAAATGAATGAAGTTAATCACCCATCTGAACAGCGCATCATTGACCAACTTGACACAGCTGTGGGCAGCAGATTGGGAAATACAACACAGATCTCCTACTGAGCTCTGGAAAGAACCGGAGGCAAAAAAAATTCAGGGCCACTGTGACCTTAAGAGCAACTGGCATAGGAAGGCCAGCTACAGAGTTTGAAGCGATCTCTGGGCCAATCATCTGGCAAAAGAAGATCACAGCTTCCATTGAGAGGTGCAGCCTCCTTTGGCACTGGGCCTCAGACATGTCCCGGTAGCAAGAGCGCTGCTCATAAATTCTAGCTGTAAGCTTTTGTGGTCCCTTCTGCATTGCACTTCCTGCTGGCCCTGCACCCCCACTTGCTGCACCTCTCTTTCCATAGGTCACACTCTGGGACGCTGCCTGCAGACACCTGGCCTCCTCCTCTTCTGAGGAGGTCCCTCCAGCAGAGTAGACAATTCTCATATGCTGAAATACAGATTGCACAGAATAGTACACTGAAGAGGGCTCGGCAGAAAGCCTCTGAAAATGCTGGTAAACCAAAGAGTCCCCCAGAACACAGAGAAAATGCAATGAACTGTATGAAAACCACCTCTTACCTACTCAACTTGCCAAGATCCTGTTCACCTTTTATCTCACCTTGGAACGAGTTTTAATTAATAACATGATGGCTGCCTGGCTGAGTAGCCCGTGTGCTGAGCGTGAAACCACAAGGGCCATGTAAAATCCAACTCATCCATTGATATGGATGCTGCATAGTCATAAAAAGCCTTTAATTCTGTCTTTTTACCGGTTTGCCCTACTCTGACCTTATTTGTCGGCCCACTTTTAAGTTTGTATGCTCTGTCCCTTCCTGCACATGCTGGTTATCATTAGCTGTATTGTTACCCTGCACTATTGCCTTGTTTTTACTCTTCAACTTTCCAAATCTCCCGCCACATGAACCCTTTCCCCCACTATATAGTTTAAAGCCCTCTCCGCAGCCCTATTTATACGATTTGCCAAGACACTGGTCCCAGCATGGTTCAGGTGACGGTCATCCCCAACAGCACAACATCCTCTTTCCTCAGTACTGGTGCCAGTGCATCATGAATCAAAACCCATTTCTCGTACATCAGATTTTGAGCCCACATTTAACTCTGATCTCATTTATCCTATGCCATTTGCTCGTGGCTCAGGCAATAGTTCATAGATTATTGCCTTTGTGGTTCTGCCTTTTAAATTAGTCCCTAGTTGGTTATACTCCCTCAGCATCATCTCCTTCTTAGTCCTACCTATGTTGTTGATACCTACATGAACCACGACAACTGGATCCTTCCCCACCTATTCCAAATTCTTCTTCAGCCGCAAGGAGATGTCTTTAACCCTGGCACCGGGTAGGCAACACAGCCTTCGGGACTCATGCTCTTGACTGCAGAGAACAATATCTATCTCCCTAACTATAATGCCCCTTACTACAATCCCCTTCTACAACTATATTTCTTTTTACTCCCCTCACTTGAATGGCCTCCTGCAACACAGTGCAGTAGTTAGTTCACTCATCCTACCCGTGCTCCCTGCTCTCATCCACACAAACTTCAAGAACATCAAACTTGTTGGATAGCTGCAAGAGCTGAGGCTTCTCCATTGCTACCATTGCATTCCCTTCATCAACCTTCTCTGTTACTTCACCAAAAGGTTAGTCAAGCATGATCTGCCTTTTATAAACATTAACTCCTTATAGAGATAGGAAGGAATTGTTGTACCTGCACAAAATATGTACAAATACCTCGTTGGCACCTCGGAATGTGCCCATAAACCCAAGAGCCAGCCTGTGTCATACTAGTTCAAGCATGCTTTCTGCGCATGTGTTCAGTGACTTCACACACACAGGCAGTTGCGTGGTGGTCATCAGGTACCAATACTTACATGGTGACTTCACCAACCACTCACCAGGAACTTGCTTAGCAGCTCAACTTTTGAAATCACCTGGCAGCTGCAGGCTCCAACAGGAGATTTTAAATTTGTAAACAGTGAATTGTTTCAGAGGTGAGTATTTCTGATATTATTATTTGAAATTATTTTGATAGTATAATCAAAGCTTTTCTTGCTCTCAAGTTGGTGTGCCCTTTTGCTGTGGATACAAATCATGTCCATTTATCACATTATCTCACTTCTCCCCTTCTTGATCCCCCCTCTGCTATTGTCCAACTTCCTGCCTCTAATAATGGGTTTATTTTAGCCCTGTTTAGTATTTAAATGCTACTTTTATCAAACATGTCTAGATGAGACCCACCACTGCCAATCCCCTGACCAGGTGCTCCTGGATAACCAGCTTTACCTGCCCACAGTATGTTTCACAGTCAGGAACTGTTTATCCTCTGCTATAGTCCATTTCTCTTCCTCTTCTGAGCTTATATTGAACAACAAATTCTCCACTATTTGTTTTCTCATACTGTCTATGAAATTCCTTCTATGTCCATTCAGCTCATGTTTCCCATATGATCTATTTGCAGCCTTCCTGATCTGCTAATGTCTACGATGGCTACTCCAGTTGATTCAACAATGTGTGAAGAAGTCCATATAGTTAGTAATCAACAAAGCCATGTAGTTAATGCATAAGTGAATATACACACTGGGAATTCGAATTCAATAAGTATAACTGAGATTAGATGAGACATGTTCTGGTTGTAAATAGAGGTCCATCTGTTTTACTCCTGATTGATGAAAATCTATTACACCTGGCACATCTGGTACTTCAATGTCACAATAAATGTTACAATATTTTTTAAAATGACAAGGTCAGTGGCCCTCAGTTCAATCTGTATACTGAAACTCAGAGGCAATGAGAAAGACCTTCCTCCTCATCGATTATATTTGAAGAAAAGTTATTATCAGAATATCTGTCAGCTAGCGAAATTGCCAGTTTATTTGGGATACCTGCTTTTTTGTGTGAACACTGACATTCATCTGCAACTGTTAATACAACTGGATTGGGAAACCTGTTTGGGTGGGAACCAAGCACCATTTTAGGAGAGTGGCCTGGGGAATAGTAGCGGTGGCATGTGACATTTTGTACTATGATGATTGTTGCTTTAAGGCCAGCCTTACTAAGAGTCATGTGCTCAGAATCGCCAATCAACACTGAGCATGGGGAATCTCTTAAGGGGGTGGAGTTTTCTTAACGTGGGAGAAGCGTATCGCAGCTAATCCAACAGCTCTGTAAATAAAGTTAGTTGTTCAACTAAAGAATTCTCCCAGTGGCACATCTCTACATCTGGAGTATGGCTGGCCTTAAAGCAAATCGCCACATCATGCTTCCAGAAATCTTTTTAATACCTCCTCTAAATTTGCTAAATGCTCGGCCTCTGTCAATCCAGTTATGAGGACATCGTCAGGGTATACTACAACCCATGGTAGCCCCTATAGCAAACTGTCCATCGTCTTTTGAAATATTGCATGTGCTGTCTTCATTGGACTGCGGTCAGAAGCAACAATTGTTTACGGCCTGTCTCGGAAGAGCAAATGATACGAAATATAGAGAGGATTGGGCACCTCCACCGTCCTTTGCAGGAGTATCTGCTTATAAACTTGCCTCCACAGAAGGAGATGTGGACATCCTGCTTTCAAAGTAACATTTTTTCTTTTGGAAACAACACCAATAATCCAGATGAGTTCCACTGCTCCTCATCCATAAATGAATGCATCTCAGCCTTGGTCTTCCGCAATGATGTCCTGGATCAGGATCATTCCTATTCCACATTCCCGCAGGGAGCCTCTTTCAAGCATATTGCAGAGTCACCTGATGATCTACGATTATTCTATTCAGGGTTCACCATTCACTGCAGACAATGCATAAAAATCATACCTGCCTCTATCAAAGTGCGTGTCCAGCAACAGGCCATGGGGTCAGTGACTGTGGCTTCCGGTGCAAAGGAGTGCACGTTGCAGATATATAATGGGCAAGCTCCCTGCTGCTGCAGCTTCTGGATTCAGAATTTGTTACCCTGCATACACACTGATTATGCAGAGGCACCTATGCTCGTCTCTGGAGAGACATGCCCCCAACTGCTGCAGGAAAGCTTTGCGGTCACCCACAATGGCAGACATGGATGCTGCAGTTGTTACTGAGGCCCAGCCAAGGCTATTCAGCAACAAAGAAAAGTATTGGATAACTGCAAACATCATACTTCGGGTGTATTACATCCTGTTGTGCCTCTGTGCAGCGAGCTTCCAACAAGTTTGGACTGGCTGGAACGTCAGATTCACAACTGGCAGCAAGGGCTGGTGGATAAGATGGAGGGTCTTCATGGAAGGCACTGGACTGAGTAATATGTTGCACAATTGGCAGGTGTCTTTGAATCGAGCAGGCACATTGTTCCAAATGACTTTTGCGATCCTGCACAATTCACTGACATTAGCCTCATGCTATCATTCCCGGATGACAATGATACCACCATCTGCTCTGGTGAACACTTGGAGTTTCCTTGGGCCCCACTTTTCCAACTGACTTTGGTGATTCTGTACACTACACCAAGGGTCATGAGGACATCAGCCTCTTGCCACTATCCCTGACTGACAATAATTCTGCTCCTTGGCCCAATGACCGGTGCATCACAGGCCACAACAATGGGGGTAAACAATGACACTTGGGTACAAACACCTGCTTCCTTATGTAATCCCACCCCTGAAACAACCATACAGAGCCTTATAAAGCTCCGTGGTTGTCAGCTGGTGTCTGTCAAACAGCAAGGATATCCAAAGAGCTCAAACGCCTGGGCAGCATTCAATATAAAGAGGCAGTGCCCAAACAAAAAGATGGCATGCAGTTTGTGCTGCATGAGCCAGCCACCGAAACACCAGATGATCTCTCTGATTCCACCTTTGATGGAGTGGGACTGCACCTGGGATACAAGGCATCTGGATGAGGTGATTCATCCACTCTAGTTAGCCTCTCCAATACATCCTATTAATTTTCACTTTATCCATTACCTCCACTATCACTGCTTCTACCAATATATTATCAGCATCCTCTTCCTTAATAAATATAATACAAATTACTCATCAAATAGTCTGGATTTTTCCTGCGCCTGTAAGCATATAATACTGTCTTTGACCCTAATTTGACATACTCTGCCTTAGTTCCTACTTACTATTTAAGAGTCAGCAATATGATTAACTCTTAAATGCCCTCTGCAAGCCACTCAGTTGTAACAAACCACAACAAAGTCTAAAAGGAATGAAACCAGATGGACCACCCGGCATTGACCCAAGCACCAGAAATGACAACAGCACATCCTGTCCTATCAACCCTGAAAGGTCTTCCTTACTAACATTAGTCAGTAGTGGTAACACTGACCGAGCTGGCCAAGTCCTGAAGGGCATAGCTGCTAGGCTGGGTCTGCGGCAGGTGGTGAGGGAACTAACAAGAGGGAAAAACTCATCCTCATCCTCACCAACCTACCTGCCACAGATGCATCTGTCCATGACAGTATCGGTAGGAGTGACCACCACACAGTCCTTGAGGAGGCAAAGTCCTGTCTTCACATTGAGGATACCCTCAATCATGTTGTGTGGCACTACTACCGTGCTAAATGAGATAGATCTTGAACAGATCTAGTAACTCAAGTCTGGGCATCCATGAAGTGCTGTGGGCCATCAGCAGCAGCAGAATTGTACTCAAATACAATCTGTAACCTCATGGCCCAGCATATCCCCAACTCCACCATTACCATCAAGCCAGGGGGTTAAACCTGGTTCAATGAAGAGTGCAGGAGGGCATGTCATGAGCAACACCAGGCATACCTAAAAATGAGGTGTCCACCTGGTGAAGCTGGAACACAGGACGATTGCATGCCAAACAGCATAAGCAGCGAGTGATAGACAGAGCCAAGAATCCCACAACCAACTGATCAGATCTAAGCTCTGCAGTCCTGCCACATCCAGTCATGAATGGTGGGGGACAATTAAACAACTCACTGGAGGAGGAGGCTCCACAAACATACCATTCTCAAAGACGGCGGAGCCCAGCACATCAGTGCAAAAGATAAGGCTGAAGCATTTGCTACAATCTTCAGCCAGAAGTACCGAGATGATATATCTCGGCCTCCTCTGCAGCTCCCCAGCATCACGATCTTCAGCCATTTCAATTCACTCCACGTGATATAAAGAATCAGCTGAAGACACTGGATAATGCAAAGGCTATGGGCCCTGACAATATTCCTGCAATAGTACTGAAGATCTGTGCTCTAGAACTAGCCACCCAACTAGCCAAACTTTTCCAGTACAGCTACAACACTGGCATCTACCCGGCTATGTAGAAAATTGCCCAGGTACGTCCTGTACACAAAAAGTAGGACAAATGCAATCCATCCAATTACTGCTCCATCAGTCTACTCTTGATCATCAGAAAAGTAATGGAAGGGGTCATCAACATTGCTATCAAGCGACACTTGCTTAGCAATAACCTGCTTACTGACGCCCAGTTTGGGTTTTGCCAGGGCCACTCAGCTCCTGACCTCATTACAGCCTTGGTTCAAACATGAACAAAAGAGCTGAACTCCCGAGGTGAGGTGAGAGTGACTGCCCTTGACATCAAGGCCACATTTGACTGAGTGCGGCATCAAGGAACCCTAACAAAACTGGAATCAATGGGAATCAGGGAAAACCCTCCAATAGTTGGAGTCATTCCTAACATAAAGGAAGATAGTTGTGGTCATTGGAGATAAGTCATCTCAGCTCAAGGACACCACTGCCGCAGTTCCTCAGGGTAGTGTCCTCGGCCCAACCATTTTCTGCTGCTTCATCAATGACCTTCCTTCCATCATAAGGTCAGAAGTGGGGATGTTCGCTGATGATTGCACGATGTTCAGCATCATTTGCGACACCTCAAATACTGAAGCAATCCATGTCCAAATGCAGCAAGACCTGGACAATATCCAGGCTTGAGCTGAAAAGTAACATTCACGCCACACAAGTGCCGGGCAATGATCATCTCCAACAAGAGAGAATCTAACCATCGCCCCTTGACATTCAATGGCATTATCATCACTGAATCGCCCACCATCAACATCCTGGAGATTACCATTGACCAGAAACTGAACTGGACTAGCCCTATAAGTACTGTGGCTACCAGGGCAGGTCAGAAGCTATGAATCCTGTGATGAGTAACTCACTTCCTGACTCCCGAAATCCTGCCCACCATCTGTAAGGAACAAGTCAGCAATGTGATACTTCACATCCATCTTTACCCAAGAGAAGGAGGATGAAGGTATGGAACTCGGGGAGAGAGACTGTGAGGTTCTTGAGCAAATTGATATAGCGAGTGACAAGGTATTGGAGGTGTTGGCAGGCTTAAAAGTGGATAAATCTCCAGGTCCGGATGATATGTGTCCCAGACTGCTGAGGGAGGCAAGAGAGGAGATTGTAGGGGCTCTGATCCAAATTTTTAATTCCTCTCTGACCACGGGGCAGGTGCTAGAGGACTGGAGAACAGCTAATGTGGTTCCGCTATTTAAGGAGGGTTGTAGAGATAAGCCAGGGAACCACAGGCCAGTGATAATGATGTCAGTGGTAGGGAAACTATTGGAGAAAATCTGTCTCCACTTGGAGAGGCAAGGTTTGATCAGGGATAGTCAGCATGGCTTTGTCAAAGGGAGGTCATGCCTAACAAATTCGATTGAGTTTTTTGAGGAGGTGACCAGGTGTGTAGCTGAGGCTAGTGCAGTTGATGTAGTTTATATGGGATTCAACAAAGCCTTTGACCAGGTACCACATGGGAGATTTATAAAGAAGGCAAATGCACATGGGACACAGGGTAAATTGATAAGGTGGATTCAAAATTGGCTTAGTTGTAGGAGACAGAGGGTGAAAACAGAAGGCTGCTTTAGTGATTGGAAGCCCATGTCCAGTGGCATACCACAGGGATCTGTGCTGGGTCCCCTATTATTTGTCATTTATATAAATGACATAGATGACTATGTGGGAGGTAGGATTAGTAAGTTTGCGGATGACACAAAGATTGGCTGGGTGGTTAACAGTAAGGTCGAGTGTCTTGGGCTACAGAAAGATATAGAAGGGATGGTCAAATGGACAGATAAGTGACAGATAGAATTTAACTTTGAAAAGTGTGAGGTGATACACTTTGGAAAGAGTAATTTGACACGGAAGTATTCAATGAATGGCATGACACTAGGAAGTTCTGAGGAACAAAGGGACCTTGGTGTATGTGTCCATAGATCTCTGAAGGCAGAGGGGCATGTTAGTGGGGTGGTGAAAAAGGCATATGGGACACTTGCCTTTATCAATTGAGACATAGATTACAAAAGTAGGAAGGTCATGTTGGAGTTGTATAGAACCTTGGTGAGGCCACAGCTGGAGTTGTGTGTGCAGTTCTGGTTGCCACATTATAGGGAGGATGTGATTGCACTGGAGGGGGTGCAGAGGAGATTCACCAGGATGTTGCCTGGGATGAAACATTTAAGTTACGAAGAGAGGCTGGATAAAGTTGCATTGTTTTCGTTAGAGCAAAGAAGACTGAGAGGCAACCTGATCGAGGTGTACAAGATTATGAGGGGCATGGACAGGGTGGATAGGAAGCAGCTGTTCCCCTTAGTTGAAGGGTCAGTCACAAGGGGACATAGCGTTATCCTTGGTTTAAGTCTTGTACGCATCTATTGATTTGCTTGTATAAAATTGTTTAATACTGTGTGCAATGATTAAATTATTAACAGCAACTTTGATTAATAAGCAGAATAGTGACACTATTTGACATATTGGTCAGGTTCATAAATCTGTATCGCTACAATGCAAGCATCACTTCAAACTAACCTTTCTTCAGAAGGGCATTGATACCAAAAGGAGAGCAAAAAGAAGAATTTCTGAATTAAAATCACTTGGTTTCAAAGCCTAAACCTTATACAATTAAGTAAGTGCAGAAGTGATAATTGAGAGAATTCAGGTTGTATGTTTTTAGATTGAATTGGATAATGTGGGAACTGAGATTCAATTGAAGCAGTATTAGAGGTCATTCAGCATTAAAAGAACAATTAAATTTGAGATTAGAAGATCAGGAACAGAAAAAGTCCCAGCACAGCTCACATTGCACCAGCTGTTTCCAAAGAGGGAGCTTAGCTTCTGAATGATTTGGGGTGAGGTGCTACCAGAGATTAAAGGTGCTATGACAGCTGCAAACAGACAAGGGAGGTATGATGAGACTTCAAAACAAGAACAGAATTACCTGGAAAAACTCAGCAGGTCTGGCAGCATCGGCGGAGAAGAAAAGAGTTGACATTTTGAGTCCTCATGAAGGGTCATGAGGACTCGAAACGTCAACTCTTTTCTTCTCCACCGATGCTGCCAGACCTGCTGAGTTTTTCCAGGTAATTCTGTTTTTGTTTTGGATTTCCAGCATCCGCAGTTTTTTGTTTTTATCTATGATGAGACTTATTTTGTTGATCAAACCATTTACATTGTATGCCAAATAGAACTGCCCCTTTTTGTCTTGGTTTATGACACTCTTGAACTCTGCTTAGAGCACAGCAACTGAAATTCGGATTGGCACTATTGAAATATTGTAGTGTGAACGTTTGCTTGTTCATCCTTTGAGATGAAGATGACCACATTCTTCATCTGGAGTGTTGGTAGGATTCTGGTGGGTATGAAGGTGGCTGTTAAGGCCGATCTGTGTCTGGAAGGTTCTCTGCAAATAGGCCAGGACAACGCAAACAATTGAGTTTTGGACAAGTTGCTGGATTGGATTTCCTCTCCACGCTTTTTCTCTCTGCTTCTGGAATGGGGGAGTTTCTCCCAGGACTCTGGAGTCAATATCAAAACTTCTAAGTTAAACCATTAAAGTGTCCTTATAGCACTTCCTTTGACCACCATGAGCTCTTCAAGGAAGATTTGCTTTGGCAAATAAGTGTCAGGCATTTGGGCTACTTGACCAACCAAACTCAGTTGTGACTGTCTCAATATGATGTGGATGCTTGTCATGCCAGCTCGGTTGAACACCTCAGTGTCTGGTTTTTTTTTGTCCTACCACCTAATCTTCAGACCCTCCCGAAGGCAGCTCAAGTGCAAGTGGTTGAGAATCTTGGCATGATGCTGGTACACAATCCAAGATTTGCATGCGTAGAGCAAAATGGGCTCTGCAGACTTTCAGGCCGACTTACTCTTCTTTGTTCCTAAACTGATGTTCAAAATCTGCCAAGGCTTCACTTGCTTTGGCAATTTTGGCATGTGTCTTGTCATCAATATAGGCAGCTCGAGAGTGTGTGCTGCCGAGATTAGTGAACTTATCCACTGCTGACAGGTTCTGGTCATGGACTGAAAACTAGGGCTCAAGGTGGGGCTTTCCTGGAGCAATACATTACTTCAGTTTTCTTCCGGCTGATCATAAGGCCAAAGTTGTCACAACCATTGGAGAACAAGCCCATGCTACACTGCATGTCCAGCTCTGAACTGGCAGCCAACGCACAGTGATCGACAAACAGGAAATTGTGAAGTACATCCTTGGAGACCTTGGGTCTTTGTCTGAACTCACTTCAGATTGAACAGCTTCCCATCCATGCAATATTTGATTTTGATGCCAGTATCATAGAATCATAGAAAGTTGATGGCACAGAAAGAGGCCACTTGGCCCATCATGCCTGCACCAGATCACCATCATGGAAGGCATTGTAGACCATGGCAGAGAAAAAACATGCTGAAGAAGGCTGGCACTAGTATGCAGCCCTGTTTAACTCCATTAGTGACTGCAACTAGGTCAGAAGACTCACCATTATCCAGGACATTGTCATGTGTCCATCAAACCACTGTGATGAATTTCTCAGGGCAGCCAAATTTCTCCGTTATCTTCCAAAGGCTCTCTCAGCTGACTGCAAAAAAGGCCTGGTCTGATCAACAAATGTGGTGTACAGATCCATATTCTACCCTTGGCATTTCTCCTTCAGCAGTCTAACCGCAAACACCATATCAGTGGTTCTTGATCTTTTTCAAAACTGCACTGACTCTCTGGCAGCAGATCCTGGTTGCATTGTTGTATGAAACAGTTCAGAAAAATTTCACAGGCGATGGAGAGGAGTGAGATTCCTCTATGATTGTCAAAGACAGAAAGTATGAACACAGAAGATTGGTGAACAAATTGTGTGCAATTCTACTGGAATATCAATTATACCAAAAAGTGGATAATCAAAATTGGCAGATAATCTTAGACAAAATACCTTGGGAATCAAGCCAAGTACAATAAAACTCACAGAACTGATATGAAATTTTATTCAGTGAAAGATTAAAAACATGTTTTCCCTGACACTGTTCAATTTCTAGACATTATACATCATCCTCTTGAAATGGAGGATTTTTTAATTCGTTCATGGGTTATGAGGGTTGCTGGCTAGGCCACTGTTTATTGGCCATCCCCAAATGCCCTTAAGAAGTTGGTGGCAAGTCGCGTTCTTGAACTACTACAGTCCTTTTGGGATAGATACACCCAAACTGGAGGGAGTTCCAGAATTTTGGCCCAGCAACAGTGAAGGAGTGGAAATACAGTTCCAAGTCAAGATGGCATGTTCCTATGCACCAGCTACCCTTGTTCTTCTAGGTGATAGAGGTTGCAGATTTGAAAGGTGCTTTTAAAGGAGCCCTGGAGTGAATATTTAAGATGGTGTTAATCACACAGCCTGTTCTGTCCTAAATTGTGTTGTTGGAGCTGTACTCATCCAGGCAAGTAGAGAGTATTCTGTCACTGTCCTGACTTCTACTTTGAGGCTTTGGGGAGTCTGGAGATGAGTTGCTCGCTGGAAAATTCCCAACCTCTGACCTGCTCTTGCAACCACCTCATTTCTATGATTGGTCCAGCTAAGTTTCTAGTCAATGTTGATCCTTAGGGTGTTGATGCTGGGGATTCAACAATGGTAAGGCTGTTCAACATCAAGGAGAGGTGTTTTAATTCTCCAATATTGGAGATAGCCCCTGCACTTGTGAGATGCGACCATTACTTACCACTGATAAGTCCAAATCTCAAAGTTGTCCAGGTCCTGCCAAATGCAGGTCTGCATACTGACTGCTTCAGTATCTTGAGGAGTTGTGAACACTGCAACCATCAACGAACTTCTCCATTTCTGACCTTATGATGGAAGGAAGGTCATTGATGAAGCAGCTGAAGATGGTTGGACCGGGGGCATTACCCTGAGGAACTCCTGAAGCCTTGTCCTGGGACTGAGATGATTGACCTCCAACAATCACAATCATCTTTCTTTGTGCTAAGTATGAATCCAACCAATGGAGAGATTCCCACAATTCCTACTGAGTTCAGTTTTGCTAGGGCTCCTTGATGTCACACTCAGAAGAGCTTGACATTCTAAAGCACAAGTGAAGTGGAGGCAAAGGTCTTGATCTTGGAGGATTCATGCTTTTTTCTGCTTTTTTAAAATTTTCTATTTCAATTAGTCACCTGTAAAAAGAGTATCCTGTATTGATTGCACCCCTATTCTATAAACGACTATAACGTTTTTAAAATATTTTCCTCCTCTCTTCTCACAACTAATATTTTTCCTTACATTATCACTATTCACATCAAGAAAAACATTTCACTGCTCAACCTCTTTATGAATGAGCTCCTCACACTCAGGAACTTACCCTTATCCAGAATAAATCCAGTGATGATCTCTTCCTCCTCAAAGACAAGGAACTATGCTTCATCATTGTCAAAGCCAAGGAAGCTATAAATTAGAAGCAACTGTAATTTTTCCAATGCAGGCCAAACCTCACACCAGAATGAACTAGGGTGGCCAGCTTCACCTCATCAAAATGTGAATGACTTCATTTAAGCCCTCTTTTACTACAATGCTTTGTAGAGCTCCACGAGGGAAAGTTTCTTAGTAACATGTTCCTCTATTTCTGCTTCAGTACTGGATAAGATCCTGATTAAAGGTGGCAAAACATAACAAAGATTGGAGTATCTTATTCAGTTAAGGTGCATTTTCTAAAACTGAAGGTGCACTCTACCCAAGAAAGAATATAGAGGGAGTGCAGCGAAGGTTCACCAGACTGATTTCTCGGATGGCAGGACTATTGTAGGAGGAGAGATTGGGCCGGCTAGGCCTGTATTCACTGGAGTTGAGAAGAATGAGGGGGGATCTCATTGAAACAATTAAAATTCTGACAGGGCTGAAGAGACTGGATCCAGGGATGACATCTCCTCTGGCAAAGGGTTCTAGACCAAGGGGTCACGGTCTCAGGATATGGGGCAGGCCATTTAGGACTGATGAAAACTTCTTTACTCAGAGGGTAAACCCATGGAATTCTCTACCACGAAAGCTGTGGAGGCCAAGTCACTGAAGGGAATAGATAGATTTCTAGACTCTAAAGGTGTCAAGGGGTATTGGGAGAGAACAGGAGTGTGGTGAGATAGAGGATCAGCCATGATCATATTAAATGGCGGAGCAGGCTCAAAGGGCTGAATGACCTTCTCCTATGACTATTTTCTATGTTTCTAACCCATCTGATTCTTAACTGCCTCTGAAGCCTCTCAATTCAAGGGCAATTAGGGATGGACAACAAATTCTGATCTTACCAGCGAGGCCCACGTATCATGAAGGAATAAAAAAGACCACATTACATTTAAATTAGCTTTTAGGCAAGCAATGCATTACAGAGAACTCTCATTGCTAATGAAGAATTGCTAATATGTACATATGTTCATCTCCAGAGGGAAATCTTTTTGGTTGGCAAGTGGTGGCTATAAATTGGTCAGCCTGCCACTTATTGCTGTGGTAACTGACTATTTCCACATGATGGCGTTAGCCAATTGACTACCATAAAAGCCCATTTAGAGCAGGATTATCAGGGTTTGGTTTAGAGGTGTGAAGTAATTGATTCATTTTGGTAGGAAGGATGCAGAGAGACTATATAAAATAAAAGGTACAATTCAAAAGGGGACCTGTGTGTATATGTGCTTAAATTATTGAAGGTAGCAGGACAGGCTGATGGAGCGGTTAATACAGCATCCTAGGCTTTATTAATAGGGGCATAGAGTATAAAAGCAAGCAAGTTTTGTTCAACTTGTATAAAACACCGATTCGGCCTCAACTGGAGTATTGCATCCAGCTCTGGGTGCCACACTTTAGGAAAGATGTGAAGGCATTAGAGAGAGTGCAAGAAAGATTCACAACAATCGTTCCAGGAATGAGGAAATTCAGTTACATAGCTAGAAGTTGCAACTGTTTTCCTTGGAGGATAGAAGGTTGTGTGGAGGTGTGATAGATATATTCAAAATCATGAGCAGAGTAGATAGGGAAAAACTGTTCCCATTGGTGAAGGAATCAAGAATGAGGGGGCACAGGTTTACAATAATTTGCAAAAGGAGCACAGGCAACACAAGGAAAAACTTTTACACGCAGCAAGTGGTTAGGATTTGGAATGCACTACCCAAGAGGGTGGTGGAAGCAGGTTCAATTGAGGTATTCAAGGAAGGAATTGTATTGTTACTTGAAAGTGAAGAACATGCAGGGCTATGGGGAGAAAATGGCACTTGGTTAAATCGCTCCTACAGAGAGCTGGCACAGTCATGAATTGGCCTCTTCTGTGTTGTAACAATTCTGTGATTCTATTTAACTGTTCTCCTGAACTTCCCATATTTTGACAGCATTGCGAAATGCCTGAGGTCCAATCTCAGAAAAGCACCCCTTAATGCAACAGTCGACATTTTTATACACAAACCATCCTGTGGCCTCAAAATTAGGGGCACATTTTTCTGTTTCCATGCTATAGAGATTTCCAAAATCGAGATTCCAACAATCCTTGCTGGTTTGTACCCTTGTCCCAGAGGTGAAATGCAGTGCCTCACTCACTGTGCTATCTAGTTTTTAATGCATATTAATAAACAAGTCACCATTTACTTTTCCAAACAAATAGTCCCTACTGGAAACTGCCCATGTTACAATAGAGCCACACACTTAATTTTATTTGTTACATAGAATGTACAGCAGGAAAACAGGTCAATTGGCCTAACTGGATATGCTCCACCACAGCCTTCTCCCATCCCTCTTCATCTAACCCTATCAGCAAAACATTCTATTCCTTTCTCCTTAATGTGCCGACCTAGCTTTCCCTTAAATGCATCTGTAATATTTGCCTCAATTACTCTTTTTGATAACAAGCTCCACACTCTCACCGCTCTCTAGGTGAAGAAGTTCCTCTTAAATTTCCTATTGAATTTATTAGAGTCCCATTATTTATTTCCCCTTATTTTGGTCTCCTAACAAGTGGAAACAGCCCAAATGTGTCCATAAATTGGCACTGATGGAATTATCTTCAGTACATCTACTCTTTCAAACTCTTTCATAATCTCAATGACTTCTCTTTTCTAGAGAAAAGAGCTCCAGCCTGTTCAGAATTTTCTAAAAGATATAACCTCTCAGTTCTGGTATCATCCTTATAAATCTTTCTTGCATCTTCAACCATCTGGGACCAGAACATGGAGACCAGAACTCTGTCTAGTACTCCAAAGTTCTATGCAAATTTAACACAACATCTTTGCTTTTCAATTCTAATCCTCCAGAAATGAACCCCAGTGCTTTTTTTTTAAATAGCCTTATTAACTTGCATCGTCAACTTTAGTGATTTGTACAACAGTCACAACGTACCAGGGTTTAACGAGATTCAATTTATATTTGGGGACCAAGAGTTGCATACAACTGAGTTTTATTTTTTTTTAATTAATTGTCAAGATATGGGCATCACTGGCAAGGTTAGTATTTAATACTCTTCACTTGTGGTGGGCCACCTTGTTGAACTGCTAATGGCTGTTTCACACAGCCAAGTCTCTTACTACCCCAATTCAGAGAACAATTAAGAATCAATCACACTGGTGTAGGATTGGAGTCGTATTTAGGCCATTCAGGATAAGGAAAGCATGTTTGTTTCCCTAAAAGACATTAAACAATCAATTGGGATTTTAGACAGCTTATTGGTTACTTTTACTAATATGAGTTTTCTAAAATTATGTTCAAATTTGCCCTTGATCTTGTGTGGTATTTGCAATTGGGGATGAGAAGCAGTAGGTATTTTTCCTCTCTCAGGACTGTTTTCCAAGATTCATCTGCCAAAGTCTGTCATGATTGTTTTATTTTACAGTGTTGAGGTCAGTGAAATAAGAGGCCCAGTCAAAAAGAACTCAGCAATACTATTCTTCCTTAAAAATGAACCATTAAGTTATTTTTAAACTTAAGAGTTCCAAAGGATAGGGCAGTGACACGTTTATTATAATGCGAGAGGACTGCAGTCATGGGATGGAGCAAATTAATGAAAGGATTTGAAGGCAAGGTTAAAGATTTAAAATCGGGGATGTCTCACCAGTCTTGGCCTTCTCTTAATAGTTGAGAGCCAATTTCTGACTGGGCTACACCCAGTACATGCATCAGGCACCTCGACCAGTGTAAGATGCCAATGAATTTACAGTAAAGTTACCTTTGCTCCTTCCGGTCCCAACAATGTGAGAATGCTAAACCAAAATATTACGGATGCCGGAAATTTTTAAAAAACAGAAAATGCTGGAAATACTCAGCAGGTCTGGCAGCATCTACGGAGAGAGAATCAGAATTAATGCTTCAGGCTGATAACCTTTCATCAGAACCAGTGAAGTGAAAATACTCCCTAGTAGAAGTATTTTTATTATTAGCAACCAGGTTGAAGGAAGTGGATCCTTCCAGAGAGACCTTCATTCCATTGGCCAAGGCTGAATTCAAACCCCATTCCAAAGAAGAAATGACACTATTAATTAACAGAGCTATTCAGTTCCCAGCATGATTCTAATTTTTGAAAATATGAGCAGGGCGGAAAATTACATGGTGCTTAGTGGGTTTAGCAGGAAGTACTACACATCACAGTTCGAAATAATAGTTGCGAAAACTTACATTTGTACAGTGAAGTGACCGGGTGTGATTGTGAGCATCAACTCTGATGTTCGGCACACTGGTGTCTTGCATGACTCCACTTATTGCAACCATCATTGAGATCTTTTTTGTGAATTCTACACCTAAAGAAAATCAAAATGTGATTTAATAAACACCCTTACTGTTCATATATTATTCAAAAGATGATAACCCACATCCAGTTTTTCAAATTAAATGAAGCTGACACACTACCAATCATAAATCTGTCATGCTCCTGACATGGATAGCTCACAAGGCGGCACAGTGATTGATGAACTATCTGAATACAGCACTTACAAGCATAATCGGGAACAGGCGTCACTATCAAATTCACAGCTGAATCCATGTATGGGTTCATAACCATCCTTATAGCCAAATCATCCTGGATGGGATTTTTCATGCGCAGTTTGAAAATTTCAGTTTATGAGTTGACCAGCTTTTAGCTTGCAAAAGTGCATAAGCTTATACATATCTTTAAAATTTCAAACATTTTCCCCTTAGCTATTCAGTCTTTTCTGTTGTCCTCCATTTGACTAATAAAGCTTGTTTTACATATCTAACTGACCCACTCCTGGGATCTATGGCCCTTTCTGAAGGTTTGAACCTATTGTATAAAATATCTCCCATTTAGCTAAAAACATTATCCCTCAAAATGTCAAAACATTGTCTCATGGTTGCACAATTACTGTAATAATTTGGCAGCCTTCTGTCTCGTAAGGCAATGGTTGCACCATGGTGGTCAACATTGTGTTCAACCTCTCCTGGTGTGGCTCGGGCACCCTGCTCTGGCGCAGCAGTCTCTGCCACATTTGTTGCAGAGGAAGACAGTGAGCTCAGAAGGATTACCTGGCTTTTGTATTTTTCTGGGCCCTCATCTCAACCAGCTGAGCTTTAAGCTTCTGCTCACCTCTTGCAATGCCCCTCCAAACAGCTTCCAGAGGCCCTAACCTGCTTGACCTCTATTCTGAGAAAATGTGTTCAAAACATACAAAAGGCTGCCTTGTCATGTAACTTTCCTTCGCCAACTGCCAGGGGAATTCAAAAACACATTGTCCATGTATTCCAAAGGTGATTTGATTAACTCATATCTTAAGCTAATTTAGTCAGGGTCCCATTATCCAAGCAATGGCCCATCTCCAATAATTAAATGTCTCTGGTGATTGCCATAGATGTTTTGCTAATCAGACAGGAGATGCGAGTACTTCACACTCCCCTGAAGTCACTGTCTTTGGATTTTGCAGACAGACTGATTCCACTCCAATGAATTGGAATGTGGAACATATAAGAATGCAAATTGGGGTCAGCCATCTTGGGCTGAGTTCAAATCACTTTAGTCACTGTGTTTTTAAAAAGGTCTGTTTTCAAAAGTTCAATTCAAGTTTCCAGCCAGTGTACTAAAAATCATTATTTGGCATATAGCATAAATTTAAGTGGGGAATAAACAAATGGCAGAGAAACTAAACAAATAGTTTGTGTCTCTCTTCACAGAGGAGGAAACAAAAAAAACCTCCCAGGAATACTACAGGACCAAGGGACTAGCGAGAGTGAGGAACTGAAAGAAATTAGTATTAGGAAAGTAGTACTGGAGAAATTAATGGAACTGAAAGCTGATAGATCCCCTGGACTAGATGATCAACTTCCCAGTGTTGAAAGAGGTGGCTGTAGAGGTAGTGGATGCATTGGCGGTCATCTTCCAGAGTTCTATAGGTTCTGGAACGGTTCCAGCAGATTGGAAAATAGAAAATGTAACCCCATTGTTTAAGAAAGGCAAGAAAGAGAGATCAGGGAGCTACAAACCTATTAGCCTGACAACAGTAGTACAGGAAATGCTAGAATGTATTATAAAAGGATGTGATAACTGGGCACTTAGAAAATAATGGTAGGATTGGGCAGAGTCAACATGAATTTATGAAAGCGGAATCAAGTTCGACAAATCCTTTGGGAATTTTTTAAGGATGTAACTAGCAGAATAGATAAGACGAAACCAATGGATGTGGTGTATTTGGATTTTCAAAAGGTTTTCGATACGATCCCACAGGAGGTTAGTAAGCAAAATTAGATCATACAGGATTGGGGTAATACACTGGTGTGGACAGAGAATTGATTAATGGGCAGAAAGCAAAGTAGGAATAAATGGATCATTCTCAGGTTGGGGCACCACAAGTATCAGTGCTATTCACAATCTATATCAATGATTTGGATGTGGGGACTACCACGTAATATTTCCAAATTTGCTGATGACAAAAAACTAGGTGGGAATGTGAGTTGTGGGGGGATGCAAAGAGGCTTCAAGGGGATTTAGACAGGCTAAATGAGTGGGCAAGAACATGGCAGATGGAATGTAATGTGGAAAAATGTGAAGTTATCCACTTTTGTAAGAAAAATAGAAATGCAGAGTATTTTTGAATGGTGAGATTGGGAAGAGTTGATGTCCAGTTGATGATCCTTGTTACAATTGCATACAGCCTTGGTGAGACTGCACATGGAGTATTGTGTACAGTTTTGGTCTCCTTACCTAAGGAAGGATATACTTGCCATAGAGGGAATGCAACGAAGATTCATTAGACTGATCCCTGGGATGACAGGATTCGTTGAGGAGAGGTTGAAGAGACTGGACTTATATTCACTAGAGTTTATGCAGGAAGCATATTTCCCCTGGCTGGGATGTCTAGAACCAGGGGACAGAGTCTCACAATAAGAGGTAGGCCATTTAGAACTGAAAAAAGGAGGAATTTCTTCATTGAAAGGGTGGTGAATCTTTGGAATTCTCTATCCCAGAGGGCTGTGGAGTCATTGAGTATGTTCAAGACACAGATCGATAGACTTCTAGATATTAAAGCTATCAAGGGAAAAGGGGATGGAGTGGGAAAATGACACTGAGGTAGAAGATCAGCCATGATCTTGTTGAATAGCAGAGCAGACTCAAGGGGCTGAATGGCTTACTCCTGCTTCTAATTCCAATGCTCCTAGGTCACTGCCATCAACATCTGCCTCTCCGTTGTCAGTGTCAATGCCCACCATCTTCATATCTCACTTGTAGATGTCCTTGTACCTGGGTGCCCAGGAGGTCGTGACCTAGTGCCCAGTTCACTGTACAGAAGGTCTTTAGGTATACACCCATCTTCCATCCGATGAATGTGGTTGAGCCAGCGCAGACATAACTTAGCAATGAGTGTATGCTGATGCAATTAACAAGTTCCAAGGTGACCTTGTCCTACCAAGAGATGCCGAGGATACATCTGAGACCGTGAAGGTGGAAACTGTGCAGCATTTACTCCTGCCTAGTATATGTTGTCCTAGTATTACTACTGCAGAGGAGTACACTGAGGATGCAGGCTGGTAGACTTATAGTTTGGTGTTTTCAGTCAGGTTGTTGTTGTTCTACACTCCCTTACTCACCTTGGATATAACTTCTACAGCTTATACAAAGCATATGTTGATTTGAGCATCAAGTGACAGATTGCTAGCAATTATGAAGCCTAGATATGCGAAGTTTTCAATAACCTCCAGCATCACAATGCTGATAGATGGTGGAATGCCAATGACCTGGAAAATAACATTTGGTCAACACCCAGGACCATGATACTAGGATGCAACCCTTGACAACCACTGTAAAAGCACCAAAACAGGCATTATGTTCGGCTGCAGCACCGGCAGCTCAATGACATAGATGTAACGTACAAATAGTTCCTCTTAACTGGACTTCATAAAACTCAGCAATCTTCCAGTATCTTGCCCAAGTGACCGTTTAATTTAGTATTCACTTCTCAAAATGCATCCTGCTGTAACCTGGGCAGTCCAAACGCAGGTTGGTGACTACTTTGTGAAACACCTCCATTCAGTCTCCAAACGTGACCTCGAGCTTCCGCTCATCTGCTAATAATACATTGTCTTGTTCTCATGCTGACCTCTCTATCCTGGGCTGTCTGCAGTGTTCCAATGAAGCTCAATGTAAGCCTGGAGAACAGCACCACATTATTTGATTAGGCGCTGTACAACCTTCCGGACTCAATAATGAGTTCAATAATTTCAGACAGTCATCTCTGCCTCCATGTTGTACCTTTTTTCTGCAAGTTTTAGTCTATTTTTCCCTTGTTTCTGCTTTCAAACGATAGCTGTTCGTCATTCTGCCATTCACACTTCCTCCAGATATACCTTTTGTTTCTTTACTTGTCCAATTGCCACTCCCTTTGGCCCTGCACCATCAACTCCTTTGGCATTTAATGTCTCTTGTTTTCCACCTATCAAAGACCTTCATTTTCTTCTTTTTCCACACTGCCCCCTTTCACTTGCTTAAAACATTTCTAAGTTTTCCAAATTCTGATGAACGGTCATCGATCTGAAACATTAACACTGTTTCTTTCTCCACAGATATTGCCTAACATTTGAGTATTTCCAGCATTTTTATTCCTATTCATGCTGCTATGTTTCTATTGCATCATATGTCTGTATTTCACCAAGCCTTCTGTGCCAGTCTTTATGAAATGCTGTTTGAAAATCACTATGCACTACTTTCCCTTTATCTGTCTGTGACTTTCAAATACTATAAAATTTGTCATTGGCAATTTGCATTTAACAAATCCACACTTCTTGATTATATATATTCTTGATTAATATATGCTTATAATCACAGGATTATTACAATACAGAAGGAGTCAATTCGGCCCATTGTGTCTGCACCAGCTCACGTCGGAGCAATTTATCTCATGCGTTATCAGATAATAATCCAACTCTTTCTTGATTGCCTCGATTGAACCTGCCTCCATCACACTCAGGCAGTGCTTTCCAAATCCTAACCATTTGCTACCCATGTCGCCATTGTTTCTTTTGCCAAATACCTTAAATCTGTGTCCTCTTGTTCTTAATCCTTCCATGAATGGGAACAGTTTTCCTTATCTGCACTGTTCAGAACCCTCATGAGAACCCATCTTCAGCACACTTTTATAACAATCAGCCCATCAGACTAGTCTAAATTTAGCTGGTGCACTAGAAAAACTCAAATTTACCATCTAAACAGATTCTACCAAATGGGAAAGGTACAAAGAAAAACAAAGGTGAAAAACAGATGGTAAGAGCTACAAAAAAGATTAAAAGAAATAATCAAGGGATATCAATCTCAAAACTTCTTAATCAGATTACAAAAAAGCAGGTGGCCAGTAGAAAAGTTGAAAATTGCTAAGTGATACTTAAAATTTGGAACTGGCAGACATGTTGAATAATCACCGAGTTATTAGTTACAGTAAAAGAGGTCAACACGCCAATATTCCCAAGGAAACTAATATTAAATCAGACAGGTATTTGCCAAAATTAATGTAAGCAAAATAGCAATAATGAAAAAATAAATGCACTGCACAGTGACAAATCTCCAGCACAAGATGGTTCCATCCCAGGGTTTTAAAGGAAGTTGGTAAGCACGTTGCAGGTGACCTAACTATAATCATCCAAAGGTGTCTCAATTCAGAAAACTGCATGTCACTCTACTATTTAAGAGGTGGAAACATCTACTGTTGGAAAATGACTTTAGAATCTATAATTAATGAAAGGGTGGCAGAACACCTTGAAAATTTTCAACTGATCAGAGAGCCAGCATGGATTTGTTAGGGATAGGTCATGCCTGACAAACCTGACTAAATGTTTTGATGATGTGATGAAATTAGTGAACAGGAATGCATGTTGTTAACATGGTTTCCAGAAGGCATTTGTTAAAGATCCTCAAATGAAACCATTAGATAAAGTTGATGGTTCATGGAATTGAAGGCAAGTTATTGATCAAGTTAGGAAATTGACTGAGAAACAAGAGACAGGTTAACTCAAAATGGCAGAATGTAATGAGTAGTGTCCCACAAGGATCTGTTAGGGCTTCAAATTTTCACCAAATTTATTAAAGCCGCACATCCAAATTTGCTGATGATACAACGGTCAGCAGTATTGTAAGCCATGTAGATGGAAGCATAAAATTACACAGATATTAATAAGTGAATGGGCACAACTGTGGAAAATGAATTTCAACATAGGCAAACATGTTGTCATCTAAAAAGGATAGAAGACGGTATTTTCTATGTGGTGCTAAGCTAGAAAGAGTGGCAGTCCAAAGAGACTTAGCCTCAAGATACATGGATTATTCAAGTGTCATGAAAGGTCAAGAATGATCAAAACAGCATGCTGGCCTTTATACCTAGAGGACTGGAATACAAGCAGGTAGAAGTTGGCTTCAGGGTATGAAAAGACTGGTTAGACCACACTTTGAATACTGTCAGCTGCTCTGGGTGCTACAACTTGGAGTGAGTGCAGAGTAGATTTACCAGAATTTTATCTGGGCTTCAAGGGTTAAATTACTAGGAGAGATTACACAAATTAAAGTTGCATTTCCTGGATATTAAAAAGGTTAAGGAGTGATTTGACCAAAGTTTTCAAGATATTAAAGAGAGCACATAGGGCAGATAGAGAAAAACTGCTTCTGCTGGTTGGGAAGTTTAGGACTAGGCAGCATATTCTAAAATTTGGGTCAGCACTCTCAAGAGTGAAATTAGGAAACACTTCTATACAAAAGGGTGGTGGAGATTCTGAACTCATCCACAGATGTCAACTGATGCTGATCATTTGTTAATTTGTAAGTGGAAATTGATAGATTTTTGTTAACCAAATAGGTATTAAAGGGATGTGGGGCAAAGGCAGGTTATATTGAGTTAGGTCACGGATCAGCCATGATCCCGCTGAATAGTGGAAAAGGTTCAAGGGGCTAATTGGCCTATCCCTGCTCCCACTGGGAGTTCAGGAGTCCTATTTTGAATCTGTTTGTTTGCAATTCTTTGATTCATCAGAGGTGTCACTATACAAGAAACTAACATAAGCTGTAATTCAGAATTAAGAAAGTGAGGCTAATGAAAAATTGAAAGCTAAGTATAACTGACACACTAAGTGGTTGTTTATCTGTGTCATCAAAACATTTAGTCAGGTTTGTCAGGTTTGACCTATCCCTTACAAATCCATGCTGGCTCTCTAACCAGTTGCAATTTTTAATTTCTACATCTCCTCCATTATTGAGGGAGACATAACTGTGTGCACCATACCAGGCATTTTGGCAATTCTACCTGCAGTCAACAGCATTTGCAAAGAGTTTACTGCAAGGTCATAGCCCATGATTTTTCAACTTCATTTTTGATTGGTGGTAATTTACAGGTTGCACATCTACAACTTCCTATGGGGCTTAGCCTAAATAGCCAAGTGGTTATGGTACTGGGCTTGTAACCCCAAGATCAAGAGTTCAGGGGCTTGGCCTAAATAGCCAAGTGGTTATGGTACTGGGTTTGTAACCCCCAGATCAAGAGTTCAAATCTCACAATGGCAAAACTATGAAACAAGGTAACGTCATCTGAAACAGATAGAAACAGGTTTGTGCTCGAAAGAGTATCAAGAGTTCAAATCTCACAATGGCAAACTATGAAACAATGTAACTTCATCTGAAACAGATGGAAACGGGTTTGTACTCGAAAGAAATCAAGAGTTCAAATCTCACAATGGCAAACTATGAAACAATGCAACTTCATCTGAAACAGATGGAAACGGGTTTGTACTCGAAAGAGTTACAACTTCCTATGATACACCCAATGGGAGTGCAGAGTCAATCAGTCCTTAAGCGCCTTATCCACAATTTCCATTCTCTCCTTTCAAAGTGTTCAGCATGACAGAAAGTTAAGATGAGCCCTCCTGCTCATCTCAAAATCGATGTTGCAGTCTAAATTTTGAGATCTGAGACTGGACGGCAATCACTAATTTATACATGTTCAAACTAGATGGCAAAATAACGCCCCTTATTTGGATAATCATACCTGTGGATTTGTTCAGTTCAAAGTGGCACATTAACCAAAGCTCTTGATTGTATGTGGACAATCCAGGTGTTTGCAGCTTTAAAGGGCTAGTCTGGTGATGAGGGGAAAAATAAAAAGTTAATTGTTAACATCCAATGATTACTTGGTGGTATACTAGCTACTAATTGAATTACATCATAAAAAAGGCTTCAAATGCCAGGTGGGATTTGGGCAATTTAGTTTAAATGCTTCAAATTCACCTAGGCTCTTTAGACAGCACCTTTCAAATCCACAGCCACTGCCATCTAGAAGGACAAGGGCAACAGATACATGGGAACACCACCACCTGGAAGTTCCCCTTCAAGTCACTCATCGTCCTGACTTGGAAATATATCACCATTCCATCACTGTCGCTGGGTCAAAATCCTGGAACTCCCTTCCTGACAGCACTGTGGGTGTACCTACACCAGATGAACTGCAGCGGTTCAAGGCAGTAGCTCACCGTCATCTTCTCAAGGGCAACTAGGGATGGGCAAAAAATTCTGGCCCAGCCAGCAAAGTCCACATCCCATGAATGAATAAGAAAATTCTCCCAGAATCCAAAATTTAGCTTCTGTAACCTAGACTGGCTTGAGTTCCACTCTAGACTATGTGTGATGCCAGTCTCTTGAAGATCAGTTATTCAAAGCGTGTTTTTACTCCTTTACCCATAAATGCATGTCATCAATCTCATGGGTGAACTCAGGTGGCTTGTTAGATCTGTGAACAGAAGTGACTTGAACTAAAGATATTCAAGCAGGCATTTGCATAGCCCCACATGTCTCAAAATTAGAAAGTTGTTTCTTCACATCGGAGATGTCAAACGTGTAGCTGCAGGACAGCTTTCAAGTTCTGTGCTTAAGGTTGCTATGCGTCTTGTAATGGAGCGTGAATCTCCTGGACTCGGCTTCTAACAGCAGGGAGATCTGAGCTGATAAAGGGAGCAGCTGGTGGTTGGGACAAAGAGTTGTGGGGTTGGACTAAAAGCGGATTACCAGAGACTAGGGGGCAGGTGATTGGGACTCCGCATGGGCCGGACAGGGTAAGATTGAGAACAAAAACAGAATTACCTGGAAAAACTCAGCAGGTCTGGCAGCATCGGCGGAGAAGAAAAAAAAGATTGAGATTGGAACAGGAGGAGAAGGACAGACAGAAGGCTGGGAATGGTTGGGGGATTGTGGTTAGGCGGGTGGACAGAGGAAAAGGACAACTAGAGGACTGAGGAATTGGGGCTTAGGAGAGGAAAAAAGTACTGGTAAATTGGAATGCACCTAGCATTTCATGCAGAGCTGGAACAGCAGCAGCATCATCTTAAGCAGGAGCTGCACCAAGTGAGAGGCAGCTACAGAAGATGAGAGTGAAATCTGGGGGCCATACTGTGGGAAATTGTGAAAGATCATGTGCATTGATGGGCCAGGGGGAAAAGGGCAACTGAGGATTCTCATGATACACAAGAAGTTGCCCTCATTGATCTTACATCAGGAAATGGAAATGACAAAAGGGTCAATTACAGGCTGGCAGTTCTGCTTCCTCTACACTCCACAGAAGAGCCAGTTAAAGATAACTTTTCCTAATACTCCTTCATTGGCCTCCAATGGTAGCTCAAAGGATTGCTATGAAATTTTTCATATTTAAATTAATCCAATGTTCATTCATGCAGTCAGCAGTTCTACCAGAAAACAGTGAGGTTCAATATGGCAGTAGTCATGCTGCTGGCACAGATTAGGTGCAGGACCTCGTGGCCAGAGATCAGAATACATGACACATGATATACGCCCCTATATCTGGCAAAACACATACCACTGCCCAAGAATGTCCTAATAACTTTTGCTCAATATAGCCCAGAGCAAGTGCCAAGATGTTTGATCAGACCGACCATTTGAATTGAGTTTGACATCCCTGCTTCACATGCTAACCTCTTCTGCACTTTAACTGTATGTGAGGCAAGGCTAAAACAAAAATAGAATTACCTGGAAAAACTCAGCAGGTCTGGCAGCATCAGCAGAGAAGAATAAAGTTGACGTTTTGAGTCCTCAAATAATACAAATAGCACTCCAAGGTGTGAAAATGAGGGAGGAAGAATAGATAGTAAGGAGGATGAACGTTAACATTACCCCCACTTAAAGTAACATATGTGAAAGGACTCAGAACTTTTACCATGACGTAACATAGAATTTCCTGGTGTAGGTTTTATGATTGCATCACTGACAGTATCCAATGATTTCATGGATTACCACTGGTCTTATGATCAGAAAAGGAGACCCCTATCAAAACACTAATCCTGCCATCAAGAAGCAAACTGGGGCAAAGAATGGAGAACAGTAAAAGCTAGTTAGCAGATTCCCCAAACCTTATACGAAACAAATAAATGCTTCACAGTACTCACTTACCAGACTATCTTTGCCTTTGGGTGAAATTGGTGGCAATGCTCTGGATGTAATAATTTCTGGACCTGAAATCAGAAGGAATAGATCATGAGAAACAAAGCACATATATCTCAGGTGGGGTGAGAAGGGGTGGTGAACAATAAGGGAGATTAATGCATTTCTTCCCAACCAGCCTCAATTTCAGAAGAATATGCTAGGATAAATTTTTCTCCTATTTTCCGTGGAAACAAATGCATTCTAGCCAGCTCCTCTACCCCTGATTGGAGTTGATAATGGTGATTCAATGCACAAAGCATTGCTGAAAAAAAAAACATGCTGTTGAAGCTTTTCATCTTGCACCCTTTAAGAAACTCAAGAATACCAAATTTCAAAGGGAACAACTTATACTTCATGCGTCTGCCTTGATGAGTGCAAATGAAAAACTTCAAGAGCATGTCTCTTTTCTCAACTCTTCACTAACAGGAAGTAGCAGACGCATAAAAACCAATCCTACTACCCTGTGCAGAGAGTTGGTATCTAACACACTGCTCCATCTCACCACCATCATTACCCAAGTTTTCCACTGAAACCATAATTTGTAAAAATATATTATTTTATAGGATATGAGCATCACTGGTAAGGCAGCATATAAGGTCACCCCCAATTCCCCTTGAGAAGGTGGTGGTTCACCTTCATGGAACTGTAGCAGGCCTTTTTTCTGTGGATACACTCAGTGTTGTTATGAACGGAGTTCCAGGATGCTGACCTGGAGTTAGTGAAGCGAAATAGTTCCAAGTCAGGATAGTGTGCAGCTTGGAGGGGAACATGCAAGTGGTAGTGTTCCGATGCATCTGCTGCCCTTGATCTTCTAGGTGGCAGAAGTCGCAGGTTTTGAAGGTGGTGTCAAAGGAGGTTTGCTGAGTTCATGAAGTGCATCTTATGCAAGGTACACACTGCTGCCACTGGGTGTCGGTGATGGAGTAAATGTTGAAGGTTGTGGATGGGGTGCCAAAAAAATGGGTTGCTATGTCCTGGATGGTGTTGAACTTCAAGTACTATTGGGGCTGCACTCATCCAGGCAAGTGGAGAGTATTCCATCACACTCCTGACTCGTGTCTTGTGGTGGACAGGCTTTGGGCAGTCAGGAGGCAAGTTACTCCCCGCAGAATACCTAGCCTCTGACCTGCTCTTGTAACCAGTTTTATATAGCTGATCCAGTTCAGTTTCTGATCAATGATAACCCCCAGAGTGTTGGTGCTAAGGGAATTCAGCAATGATAATACTGTTCAATGTCAAGGAGATGGTCATTGCCTGGCACTTGTTTTGTGCAAATGCTAGCTGCCACTTTTCAGCCCAAACCTGGATATTGAGGTCTTTCTGCATATGGACATGGACTACTTCACTATCTGAGGAATTGCAAATCGTAGTTAACAATGTGCAATCATCAGCGAACTTCCCCACTTAAGATCTTACAATGCAGGGTGGTCACTGATGGAAGATGACTGGGCTTAGGACACTACCCAAAGGAACTGTACTTCTTTAGATCCCCATCCAATGCCATTACATCCCTCTCAGGCCATATCCATCCCATTCCTTTCATCCATCTTATATCACACTCGTGCTACCCCAATCCCAACCCTTCTACCTATTCCATCCCCATTCCCATTCTATCCCTCCCATACTTACTCCAAACTCCCTCCGCAGGCTGCCTGCCCTCCACCCCACAACGTTTCAAATAATTTTCTCACCACCTATGTTAGGCTGACTGGCCTGCAATTTCCTGCTTTATCCCTCTCCCCTTTCTTGAACAGCTGATTAGCAACCTCCAATCCTATTGGGTACTCCTGTATCCAATGAGAGTTGCCATAGTGAGCAAATCAGATGATTCACCAACTTTCAATTATGATTTTTTTTAGTATGTCTCCTTTTCATAAATTTCTTTTCTATTCATCAACTGCTTCCTAGTGTGAGGATAAAAACAAAAAACTGCGGGTGCTGGAAATCCAAAACAAAAACAGAATTACCTGGAAAAACTCAGCAAGTCTGTCAGCATTGGCAGAGAAGAAAAGAGTTGACGTTTTGAGTCCTCATGACCCTTCAACAGAACAGGTGAATCCAAGGAGAGGGGTGAAATATAAACTGGTTTAAGGTGGGGGGAGAGAAGTGGAGGGGGGGGTGTGGTTGTAGGGACAAGCAAGCAGTGACAGGAGCAGATAATCAAAAAATGTCACAGACAAAAGAACAAAAGAACACAGAGGTGTTGAAGTTGGTGATATTATCTAAACGAATGTGCTAATTAAGAATGGATGGTAGGGCACTCAAAGTATAGCTCTAGTGGGGGTGGAGGGGGATAAAAGATTTAACAATAATGGAAATAGGTGGGAAAAGAAAAATCTATATAAATTATTGGAAAAAACTAAAGGAAGGGGGAAGAAACAGAAAGGGGGTGGGGATGGAGGAGGGAGCTCAAGACCTAAAGTTGTTGAATTCAAAATTCAGTCCAGAAGGCTGTAAAGTGCCTAGTTGGAAGATGAGGTGTTGTTCCTCCAGTTTGCATTGGGCTTCACTGGAACAATGCAGCAAGCCAAGGACAGACATGTGGGCAAGAGAGCAGGGTGGAGTGTTAAAATGGCAAGCGACGGGGAGGTTTGGGTCATTCTTGCAGACAGACCGCAGGTGTTCTGCAAAGCGGTCGCCCAGTTTATATTTGGTCTCTCGGGAACCCGTTTTTGGAAAATTTGAAGGACATTGAATGTTGGACATTCTCCCCCCTGAATTATTTTTAAACATCCGCTATATTAATTTGGGGCTGTGACTATGCCATTCTTAAGAAACCACAGGTCAAGCTAGGTGCCCAGCGGAGAACACCTAGAGTGGGAAGAGATGCTTTGTTAATAAAGAACTGCTGTTGCCAGGCTAAAGACTGTTGCTGATTGGTTAAAAACACCTGGTGTAAGGGAAGTATTCTTTAACTATCTTAGTCTTTAAAACTCTCAGGCACAGTGAGTATGGGGTGCTTCAGAAGCAGACTGCAAGAAAAGACTCTCTATTTCCCTCTTTCTGCCTCAACTTTGTGTTAAACCTTCCCCAGAAACGTCTCATCAGGATAACTCATCCATTTTAATGGAAGTCTGCAAAGTTGTGACAAATAAGAATCATCAAGCACAGTTTCACCAAAAATTCTGTCTGAAGGAACTTCCAGACCTATTGTGAGCAGAATTCTGTTAGGTCAACAGCATCAAGATCTTTTCGAATGTTATCCTTTTAAAAGAAACTTTCCCATACTCCAGCCTCTGCAGGGGACTGTTTGTTTTGATAAAAGCAAAAAACTGCAGATGCTGGAAATCCAAAACAAAAACAAAAATACCTGGAAAAACTCAGCAGGTCTGACAGCATCTGCGGAGAGGAACACAGTTAACATTTCGAGTCTGAATGACCCTTCAACAGAACTAAGTAAAAATAGAAGAGAGGTGAAAAATAAGCTGGTTTAAGGGGTGCGGTGGGGGGGGGACAAGTAGAGCCAGTGATTGGTGAAGATAACCAAAAGATGTCACAGACAAAAGGACAAAAAGATGTTGAAGGTGGTGATATTATCTAAGGAATGTGCTAATTAAGGGTAGAAAGCAGGACAAGCAAGGTACAGATAGCCCTAGTGGGGGTGGGGTGGCGTGAAGGAATCGATAAAGGCTAAAAGGTAGAGATAAAACAATGGATGGAAATACATTTAAAAATAATTGAAATAGGTGGGAAAAGAAAAATCTATATAAATTATTGGAAAAAAAAGTGGGGGATCGGAAAGGGGATGGGGATGGAGGACAGAGTTCATGATCTAAAATTGTTGAACTTAATATTCAGTCCAGAAGGCTGTAAAGTGCCTAGTCGGAAGATGAGGTGCTGTTCCTCCAACGCAAACTGGAGTCTAGGTCTCACTGCAGTACAGGAGTGTGGCAATGACAACTGCTCGATATACTAGGACTTTTGTTGACTTTTTATTATTATTCATTCATGGCATGTGGGCTTAAGAGGCTGGGCCAGCATTTATCACCCATCCCTAGTTGCCTTTGAAAAGGTGGTGGTGAGCTGCCTTCTTGAACCGCTGCAGTCCATGACACACCCACAGTGCTGTTAGGAAGGGACTTCCAGGATTTTGACCCAGCGACAGTGAAAGAACAGCAATATATTTCCAAGTCAGGATGGTGAGTGATTTGGAGGGGAACTTCCAGGTGGTGGTGTTCCCATCTGTCTGCTGTCCTTGTCCTTCAAGGTGGTAGTGGTCATGAATTTGGAAGGTGCTGTCTAAAGGGGCCTTGATGAATTCCTGCAGTGCAGGTGGCTTGTGGAGGTCTTTGTTGTCAAACACGTGCAGCCATTGTTTGTAAAAGGCGGAATTGGTGCAGCTGATCCAGTGCTACATCTCTTTATCAATGGTGGCCTTTTGAGAGAGGTGATTGCCAAGGTATAGGAAATGCTCAACATATTCCATAATCTTGCCTTCAACATATATGGAGGGTGAAATTTGGCTGACCAGGTGTGGGCTGATATACGGGTTTTGTTTTGGCAACATTCAAGGACAGACCGAGTTTCTTATGTGCAGAATTGAGGAGATCAAGGAGTGGCTTTCGAATCTGGTACACCATGGGCTACAATGCTGCAGTCATATGCAGCATGAATCGATTAGCTGTGTAAGGGGGGGGGGTGCAGGAGGAAGATTGGGAAAGTGATAGGGGATTCTGTAGTTAAGGAACAAACTGGTGCCTCTGTGGCAAAAGGTATGAATCCAGCATGTCTGTTCCCTCCCTGGTGCCAAGGTCATGAACATCACGTGCGGCAGCTGAGCACTAAGAGGGGAAGAGTGAACAGCCGGAGATCGTGGTCCATAATCTGTACACAATGACAGAGCAAAAAGAGGTAGGAGGTCCTGCAGGCAGATTTTAAGCAACAAGGAAGGAGACTAGCAGAACCTCAGAAATGGGAATCTCTGGGTTACTCCCAGTGCCACGTACTAGTGAGTATAGAAATAAGAGAATAGAACAAAAATAAATGTGTGGCTCGAGAGATGGTGCAGGTGACAAGACTTTGGATTCCTGGGATATAAGGACAAGTTCTAGAGGATTTGGAACCTGTATAGGCTAGACAGTTTCCATCTAAACAGGGCTTCAATTAATGTCCTGGTATGGTGTTTTGTTGGTACTGTTGGGAAGCATTTAAGCTGGGCAGGGGTATGAGAACCAGGATATAGCTTTGGAAAGGAAAAACAGGTGGATAAAGCATTGTATGAGACAGTTAGTACTAAAGTAAGAAATAGTACGATATTACATGGGGTCAGACTAAGAGAAAGGTTTACAGTGCATGTAGGTAAATACACCAAGCATGGTAAATAAGGTGGGTGAGCTGCAGGCACAAATTTCTACAAGAGAATATGATAGTGCAATGATAAAGAAAACCTGGCTGAAAGAGTGGCAGGATTTTGTACTAGATATACCTGGATACTAGACGCTCAGGGAAGATAGGTAAACAAAGGATGGTGGCAGCAGTGATCAAGGAACATATTATGGTGTTGAAGAGAGCAGGTGACCTGGAGTGGTCAAGGACAGGAATCTATTAGGTTAGAGTGAAGAAACAATGGAGGTGCCATTATACTACTGAGTATTTTCTATTGGCCACCGACTAGTGGAAAAGAAAAACAAGAGGTGCAAGAACCACAGAGTAGTGATAATGGGAAACTTCTATTATCTCCAAATAAATTGGGATAGGAATAGTGTACAGGGAAGAAAGGGAAAAGGATTTCTGAGGTATGCTCAAGAGAATTTTTTTACTCAGGACATTTCTGACCAAAGAGGAAGGGGGCATTCTGAGAACTGGGATCAATTGTACTCTAAGAAAAATTTAGGAAATAGTGATCATAGTATTTTAAAGTTTATATTAGCTATGGAAAAGACAAAGAACAATTTAGAGCGAAAATACTTCATTGAGTTTTTTGATCAAATAACAGGGAATTGATGGAGATTATTCAGTTGATGTGGTGTATATGGATGCCCAAAAGGCTTTTGATAAAATGCCATATAGTAGGCTTTCCAGGAACAGTTGAGGCCCATGGAATATGAGGGACAGTAGCAGTACAGTTATGAAATTGGCTGAATGACAGAAAACAGTATTGTCTAACGATTACTTTTTAGACTGGAGGTAGGTGTAGAGGTGATTTCCAGAGGTCAGTACTAGTAACACTGCTTTTCATAATATATATTAATGACCTAGGCTAGGCTGTGCAGGGCACAATTTCAAAATTTGCAGGTGACACAAAGCTTGGAAGTATTAAGAACCTCCAAGGAATCAGGATTAACTCATTTATTGGAGATCTTTGGAGGAGTCATGTGCTGTGGATAAAGGGGAACTGGTGGATGCACTGTACTTAGATTTCCAAAAGGCATTTGATAAGATGCCACATCAAAGGTTATTGTGGGAAAATAAAAGCTCATGGTATGGGGGTAATATATTGGCATCGATAAAAGATTGGCTAGCTAACAGGAAACAGAGGATAGCCATAAATGGGTACTTTTCTTGTTGGTAGGATGTAATTAATCGTATGCCACAGAGATCAGTGCTGGGCCCTCAACTTTTTACAATTTATATAAGTAACTTGGTGAAGGGATCAAAGGTTTAGTTAGTAAATTAGCTGATGATACAAAAATAGGTAGGAAAGTAAGTTGTAAAGACGGCATAAGGGGGACATAGGTTAAGTGAGTGGGAAAAGATCTAGCAAAAGGAGTATAGTGTGGGAAAATGTGAAATTGTCCATTTTGGCAGGGGGAATGACAATGAAGCATGTTGTCTAAATGGTTAGAAATTGCAGAGCCCTAAGGGATCTGGGTGTCCTGGTGTAGGAATCGCAAAAGATATAGCAATATGAAGGTACAGCAAGTAATTAGGAAAGCTAATAGAATGTTGTAGTTTATTGCAAGGGAATTAAATACAAAAATAGGGAGGTTATGTTTCAGTTGTAAAGGACACAACTAGAATATTGTGTACAGTATTGGTCTCTTTATTTAAAAGGAAGGATGTGAATGCATTAGCAGTTCAGAGAAGGTTTACTAAGTTAATACCATGAATGGGCAGGTTACTTTATGAGGAAGGATTGGACAGGCTCGACTTGTATCCACTGAAGTTTAGAAAAGGAAGAGGCGACTTGATTGAAATATATGAGATCCTGAGGGGTCTTGACAGGGTAGATGTGGAGAGGATGTATCCTGTTGTGGGTCACTTTTTAAAAATAAGGGGTCACCCATTTAAGACAGGTGAGGTGAAATTTTTTGAGGGTAGTGGGTCTTTGAAACTGGAAGCAGAGTCTTTGTATGTTTTTAAGGCAGGGGTAGATAGATTCTTGTTAAACAAGGGAGTGAAGGGCTACCAGGGGAGGCAGGAGGTTACAGTCAGATCAGCCGTGATCTTACTGAATGGCAGAGCAGGCTCAGAGTCGAGTGGCCTACTCCTACTCCTAGTTCGTATGTATGGTGATAGACTTCAAGAGGACACAGACAGGCTGGTGGAATGGGCAGACACATGGCCAATGACATTTAATGCAGGGAAATATGAAGGGACACATTACAATAGAAAAATAAGAGGTAATTCAACCAAAATGCACAATTTTAAAATGGGTGCAGGAAGCTGAGGATTTACGTCCATAAATCATTGAAGGTGGTAAGGCAAGCAGAGAAAGCGGCTCATAGGATATGAGATCCTGGGCTTTATAAATAGAGGAATGGAGTACAAATGTTTTGGTGCTTTTTTATAAAAAGAAGTGCTTTGGCCTCAGATGAAATATTGTATCCAATTCTCTCCATACTTTAGGGAAGATGCAGGAAAAAGTTTGAGAATGATTCCAAGGATGAGGGGCTCAGTTACGAAGATGGATAGAAAAAGCTGGGGCTGTTCTAGAAAAGAGAAGGTTGAGAGGACACTTGATACCAGCATTCAAAATCATATGGGGCCTGGACAGAGTAAATGGAGATGAACTGTTTTTCCTTTGGTTTAGGGGTCAGGTTTAAAGTTGATGAGCTAAAGACCAAAGGTGACATGAGAAAACATTTATTTTTTTGCAGCAAATGGCTACAATCTGGAAGTCACTGCCTGAGAGGGTGGTGCAGGCAGGTACAATAAGGGAATTGGACAAGTGCCTGAAGATAAAAATGTGCAGGGTAAAAGGTTAAGGGCAGGAGTGGGTCTTGCTGAATTGTTCTTGCAGAGAACCAGAGTTGACTTTGCAGGCCAAATGGCCTCTTTCTAGCTTTGACCATTTTAATTCCAGTTTAATGGGCCGTAACTTCCGATGGAGCAGCAATTGAGTCGGATTGCCACTCTGCTTGAAAGTTCTTACCTGAAAATCCAGCCGATCCTATCTCATCTGACTTTCCGATTTGGGCCGGGTGAGATCTGAGCAGTGTAGCATGCCCCCCACCCCAACATAGAGGGCTGTGGAGTCAAAGGTAAGTAAGCAAGCCACGACCCCTTCTTTTTTAATATGTGCAACAAAAGTTGGGTTGGGCCACACCTGACCAGGCCCTTTGCCGCACCCTCCCCCACCTCCCCGAGTCAGGCCCTTGGGGGTAATGCCGTTGCGGGGGAAGGGGGAGGGGGAAATAGTTGAGGGGTGGAATAGTTGAGGGGTGGTGGGAGTCCTCTGGGAATTTCAGGTGTGAGGGGAATTCCGTTGGGGGAGGTCAGTGTGGGTCTGTACAATAGTTTCCCAGCAGTTAGAAGTGGTTTTAATTCTAACTTTTCCTGGGTAACTATTGATATAACACAGTTGGGACCATCCAAAATTTTAGTTGTAATTTTCAGATGGTTCCCAGTGCACGGCAATTGCCCATGGGAAGGCTGCACTTCCCAGGCAATTGCCATGCAATCCTTACCTTGGAACTTCTGGGCAGGGGTTCCCCAGCGCACCTTTGGGGTATCCCCAAAATACGACGCCCTGGAGCTTGGAAGTTACAGCCCAATAAAACCAGATAGACTACCTAGCATTGACCCAGGCACCAGAAACAAAAAAAGTCACACACTGCCCAGTTAACCATGCAAAGTCATCCTTGCGACAAATGGGAACTTGCTTAAAAATTGGGAGAACTGTCCAAAAGACTGGCCATGCAACAGCTTGACACAGTCATACATACCTTACAGCCAACACCCCAGACACCTGCATCACCATCCATGTTGTAGCTTCACCAGGTTTGATACCTCATTTTTAAGTATGCCTGGAGCATGCCCTCTTTCATCCTTCATTGAACCAGGGTTGATCCCCCGTTTGATGGTGATGGTAGAATGGAGGATATGCCTGGCCATGATGCTTTAACTTGCAGTTGTATACAATTCTTCTGCTGCTGATGACAAACAGCACCTTATGGATGTCCAGTTTTAAGTTACTAGAAATTTCGAAACCTATCCCATTTAGCATGTTTAGTGCCATACAACACGATGGAGGGTATCCTGAATGTGAAGACTGGACTTTGTCTCCATAAGAACTGTGCAGTGGTGACTCCTACCAATACTGCCACGGAGATTTGCGACAAGTAGATTTGAGAGGAAAAGGTCAGATAGGTTTTTTTCCCCCTCTTATTGGTTCCCTCCCCACCTACCATAAACCCAGTCTAGCAACTATGTCCTTTAGCACTTAGCCAGCTCAGTGCTACCTAGCTATCCTTGGTGATGAACATTGAAATCCCCCCACCCAGATAACATTCTGTTCCCTTGCCACCCTCAGCATTTCCAAGTGGCATTCAATGTGGAAGGCTGCTGATTCATCAGCTGACGTGGGGAGGGGCGGGGGGGTAATCACCAGGAGGTTTCCTTGTACATGTTTGGCCTGATGTCACGGGACTTCATGGGGACCAGAGTCAATGTTAGGGACTCAAAAGGCAGCTCCCTCCTGACTTTATACCACTGTGGCCGACACCTCTGGTGGGTCTGTCCTGTAAGTGGAACAGGGCATAGCCTGGGATAGTGATTGAGGTATCTGAGGTATTTTCTGTAAGGCATGATTAAGGTAAGGCAAGACTTCAGTGAGGAGAGTGAGTTGTAAAGAGTGAGACTTAATTTGAAGTCATTGACTCAAGAAGGAGCCAGGAGAAGCAGCAGCAGAGAGGCGAAACAGCTTGAGACCTGCGAAGGAATGCAGCTCCAGCTTCCAGTGCGCACTGAGTTTCAGAAAAAAATTCAACAGTGACCAAATAGGAAAGCCCTAAGTCAATTGGCTGATGAACAACTGCTGTTAGGGACTGCTACTATAGAGCTGGAACTTCGAGAAATGTAAACATTTAGTAACCCTAACGTATCTACTTTATTAATTTAGAGACACTAGCAGAAGGGAAGAAAGAAATTGAGCCCATTATATCTTTTATTCTTAACTTTGGGTTTATTGGATGACTAATTAGTATAGTGGGTGAGGTGAGGGGAGGCATTAATTTAATTCAAAATTATGAATTAATTAAGATACAATAAGGATGGCGGGCAGTGATGTGTTGCGATTGCCGGATGTGGGAGCTCCTGGATGCGGTAGCTCCTGGATGCCAGTGTTATCCAGGGAAAACACGTCTGCAGTAAGCACCTGTGACTTCAGGAGCTTCAGTTCAGAGTCATCAAACTAAAGACTGAGCTGCGGACAGTGTGCCACTTTAGGGAAGGGGAATGTTACCATGCCACTTTGTTTCAGGAGGTGGTCACACCCGTTAGGATGGGGTCTTCTGATCTGGTCAGGGACAAGAGGGTGTGACTGCAACTGAGGCTGGTAAGGGGATCGAGAATGTAGAAGTGGAGAAGCCTCAGCCCTTGCAACTGTCCAACAAGTTTGAGATGCTTGCAACCTGTACGGACAAGAGTAGAGACTGCAGGGCGGATGAGCAAACTGTCCATGGCACCATGGTGCAGGAAGCCATTCAAGCGGGAGGAGCCTACAGGAATGTAGTAGTTGTAGGGGACATAATTGTGAAAGGGTGGGGGGGGGGGGGGTAGTAGACACAGTTCTAAGCAACTGAGGGTAGAAGTCCAGGTGGCTAGGTTGCCTGCCTGGTGCCAGTGTTCGGGACATCTGCTCTGAGCAGGAGAGGGATTGCAGTGGGAGTGGGAGTATCCAGTTGTAGCCAGAAAGGCTAAGCAAGCTGCAAAAGTCGTGGAGCATGATGCTAAATTATGTCAACATAGAAATAGTGCGCAGCAATGGAAATGATCAGCAAAAGGAGAAGGGACGGTTGATTGCTAGGAACAGAAGGTACCACCACCCCCCCACTGGATGAATCAACACAAATGAGAAATTAACTTAATCACAAGGAACAATATAACAGATGTAACCTGTTTTATGCTTATTGCTAAGTAAACAGATGACTATGATTCATATGAGTCTGTGATTAAGAACGTTCTCAATGCTGGGTGCAACTGTATAAAAGGAGGAACTTCGGAGACATTGACAGCGAAGACCTGCAGGAACAACCCTTGCAAAGTTGACCCTGAGTCAGGGGCTCAGCGACAAGATCTACCGCCAAGCCAGAGGCTGATCACCTCTCCTTGAACGGGTAGTATCATTACATTCCAAAGCTTTTAGAGTTCACAGAATCACAGTGCAGAAGAGGCCCTTCGGCCCATCGAGAAACATTTGACCTACCTACCTAATCCCATTTACCAGCACTTAGCCCATAGCCCTTGAATGTTATGATGTGACAAGTGCTCATCCAGGTACTTTTTAAAGGATGTGAGGCAACCCGCCTCCACCACCCTCTCAGGCAGTGCATTCCAGACTGTCACATCCCCCCTAAACCTCCTGCCCCTCACCTTGAACTTTCAACTGACCCTTCAATTAAGGGGAACAGCTGCTCCCTATCCTCCCTGTCCATACCCCTCATGATCTTGTGCACCTCGATCAGGTTGCCCCCTCAGTCTTCTCTGCTCCAACGAAAACAGCCCAAGTCTATCCAACCTCTCTTCATAACTTAAATGTTTCATCCCAGGCAAGATCCTGGTGAATCTCCTCTGCACCCCTTCCAGTGCAATCACATCCTTTGGTATGATTTTAGTTATTTTGGTAAAGTACTTTTAAGTAAGTTTGTGTGATACAATGAAATCGACTTAAAACGAACAATTGGTAGTAAGACTTGTTTGTCCGTATGTCAGTTGTACTCAAAGACTGAGTCAACATTTTGGCGCCCCTGGATGGTCCCTGTTACGTGATCACCTTAAAGTCACTACTGTGCTCGAAACACCGACGTAGCGGACAAACGGAGGGAAAATGGCCAGTAAAATGCCAGAATGGGAGAAGGTGCTCCAGGAGTACCTAAACCACAAATGGCCCAAATGGGTCCAATATGCCGATAAGACATTGGAGGTCCAGGACTCGCTGGACAGAAGCACTGGGAAGAGGCTAGAGAAGGACAAGCAAAATGCGCCTCAAAGCTCAGTAAGGCAACAACGACAGCCAGTTGCATGAGAGAATTATGTGAAAGGGAAATAGAAAACGCAAGGCTAAAACAAGAACTAGAAGCTGCAAAGCAAGCAATAGTTGAGCTACAGAAAGAAGTGTCGGACGAGAAACAGAAAAATCAGATCCATATGTTACATATGAATCAGTTCCAAGCACAATGTGAAAAGGCATACCAGGAAAAAGAACAGGTCGCCAGATAATGTGACACCACTCATAGGACGATTGCAGAAATGACCGAAAAATGCGCTAGCTTACAGTTTAGCTAGTTTAGTAAAGGTTCTACATAAGTCAGGCAGAGAGGATAGACACCAAGCTGTCGACCACACAAAATGTCAGCAGGAATCCAACAATTAAAATCAGAACTCTCAGTTCAGAAAGGTATAATGTGCGCGTTCGGAGCTATGGAGCCGGAAGAAAGTACTGGAGGCGATGACAACATTGACTGGGGTTGTTTACAGGAAGCAGCTCACAAATATGGAGAAGAGGAGGGAGAAGGCTCATGGGATTAAGAACCTCCACCTCCCTGGACGGAGGGTCAGAAAACCTTGGTGCCACCAGAGCCTAACCCCATGAACCCAGTCACTACGGAACGAAGAGATCCGGCAGCAGCTGCTGGACAGGGGCCGATAACCCACAGCACGCCCTTCACTGTGGCTCAATTGTCAGAAGTAGCCAAGAAAATTAATCCGTTCCAATGTACGATGACCCCCCCAGGATTTCTTTGACCGCATACATCAGCAGAGGGCCTTGCATGGCCTAGACGACGCAGAAGAGCAAAAACTCCTCTTAATGTGTCTGAGCCCTGCAGTGCACTTTGCGCTACCAGACCCTCAGAACACTGGGGGAGGGATTCTCCCACAACTGAAGTAGGCCATTTTGGCGGCGGTAGGTAATGACAAAGGGGACCTAGTTGAGAGTCTAAATAAATGTAGGCAAAATAAAGGGGGCACCCGACAGCTTTCACCAGCTGCCTTTGGACACACTTCAATGGAGTATACGGACCAGGATTGAATAGACAGGGTTTGCAGGCACCCCACAGGACTAGATGGACCATAACCCTAATTTCCCATTCCACTGAGAGAAGTAAAAAGGCATGCGAGGCATTTGACCCTACAGACAGAAGCCTGGGTATTGAGATATATGGTACGGCCTGGGAAAAGGAGATCCAGAAGATCGGGAAATCAAAAACGAACAAAGAAAGGCGAATGAACCAGGTTAAAAATCAAAGTCAAGGTCCGATATGGAGAAATGAAGGATGGGGTAAGGGCAGGGGAAGAGGAAACTCTCCTCGAGGATCCCCACCAACATGTGACTATCATGGGGAGGGGACCATGGTCAGGATCAGAATCAAGGTAGAGGACGACGACAGCGAAATCATAGCAGTCAGGGACAGTGTTTATAATTGTGGTCAGGTTGAACACTATGCAAGGGAATGCAGGGCGCCACATCAGAGACTGGAGGGGAGGGGGCCTAGCCAGAACCAGGTCTTGCCCTTAGAAGGACCCCAAGGGAGGAGTCCAATACACACGGTCTCTGTAGATGGGCCCACCAATCAAGGAAATCACCTATACCCTCAGTGCCTGAACCAAGATCCAAGTGCATGATGGTGTCAGGCCTCTCCAGAATGGATTTGTAGTGCCAAGTGGAACGGTGTAGGACGACCTCTAGAGGAAGCCACGCCGCTGAATTTTTATGGGATACCAGAGGCTCCCGCGCCACCCTTAATATATCCAAAGGAATAGAATTCTCGTGGTGCACTAAAAGAACAATCATCTTGAGTAGTTTAATTGGACACTCACAGAAGGGATTTGAGACTAGCCCTATAGAATTCAGGTTGGGGGATTTGTCTTGTTATCACTTGGCAGTATTAGTGAATTTAAACCCTGAAGCAAAGCACATTCTCGACTCTGACCTTAGGAGAATTTGATCCAGTAAATTGCTGCATTTGGCAAATGGGTGAAGTAGCGGAAGTGTCGGTGGAAGTCCCCACCGTACCCCAAGAGAATTAGCAGTCAAAGAACTTTGGGTTAAACCTATGGACATGTCTGATGTCCCCAAGGTACAAAAACTTATTGTCAAGCATATATCCACCTTTGCATCCCATAAATATGACTGCAGTCGAATGATAGGTGAGGTGGTCAGACGGTCCCAATCCAAACCAAAGAAACAATGCGGGTTCCCCAAGCAAGCAGGGAGTGAAATTTCGAGGGTAATAACAAGTCTGTTTCAACAGGGATTGTTGCGCCCTGTGGCATCAACAAACAACTCACCAATCTGGCCAGTTAGGAAGCCAGGCGGCTCTTGGCGACTAACGATCGACTACCGGGAGTTAAATAAGGCCTGCCAACTGACCGCACATAGGGTGGCGACCAGCCCTGAGACTACGATGAAACAAGCTCCACAAGCCCGATATTTTACCAGTCTGGATATTAGTAATGGCTTTTGGTTCATTCCTTTGCAAAGGGAGCGTAAACACAAATTCGCTTTTACATTTCAAGGTCAACAATACACTTGGACCTGTCTACCTCAAGGGTTTCATAACTCCCCCAGAACCTTCCATCAGAAATTAGTGCAGGGGCTCACTAGCTTTTCTTGACCCAAATGATTAATTCAATGCACTGATGGTCTCCTCCTCCAAACAGACACCAGCTCCTCAGTGAATTGTTAGCCCTCCTCACCTCTTTGGGACTCAAAGTTAACCAAAAAAAAGGCCCAGATTATGAAATCCCAAGTTACGCATTTGGGAACAACGATAACCTATGGGAAGCGAGAGATGGAGGCTAAACGTATCAAGGCAATATCACAACTACCCCTCTCCAGGGATGTGAAATCCCTCAGATCCTTATTAGGATTAGTAGGATATTGCCGGAACCATATTGATAGTTTTGCCACCAAACCCGCCCCACTGTCAGACCTTCTAAAGAAAGATGCCCCTTGGCTGTGGACGGAACAACACACTTAGGCCATTCTAGGGCTAAAACAAGCCCTGGCCAAGGCTCCGGCCTTGCAGGTATCAGACCCAGCACTCCTCTTTGCTCTGGAGGTTGCTGCAACGGACTCTACCATCTCGGCGGTCCTCTTGCAGGAGCGCCATGGGAGATTCAGACCAGTTGCATATGCATCCCAGCTCCTAACCTCTGTAGAACTAGGGTTTTCTGTCTGTGAGTGACAATTTCTGCCAGTCTTTTGGGTGGTATAACATTTCATGTACATAATTGGCCTGAACCCCTTAACAGTCCTCACAGAGCATATACCCATCCAGCTGTTGCTGGACGGACGAATCAAGAGCAGTACCATTAGCCAAAATCGTATAGCTCGACAGGCTCTGACATTGCAGGGTCAAGATATTGCAGCCAAACGGATTAAAGCACCCACCTTTCTCGCTGACAACCTCAGTTATAGAGGTGAACCGCATGAGTGTCAGTTATTGACAGCAGCAAATGATCCCAAGGGACCATTTGTGCCAAAACAAAAAAGGCGGGGTAGCCTGGGTTTGGGGGCGATATTACTAGTCAGACCCTGAAAATTTTTGTTGATGGGTCCTCCATGATAGAAGACGAAGTTAGGAAGACAGGATGTGGCATCTATGCAGAAGACTACCAAGGTACACCGCTAGCAGAGATAGCTTTATAACTGCCAGCTCAAATGAGCACTCAGAACGCCAAATTAGCAGCAGTAGGATATGTGGCAAATTTCCCCCATCAATATTTGGACAGCATGTATGTATGCAACAGCTTAATTGATTTCCTGCCCCTGTGGGAAGCAAGAGGCTTTGTATCAGCGGACGGTAAACCTTTGCCATCTGCGCCCATTATCCAAACAGCGCAAGGGTAGGAGTACTGTATAATCAAAGTGAAAGCTCACCATAAATCTTCCCCTGCTGGGAACAGACGAGCAGATGAATTGGCAAAACAAGGCACCTGAAAAGGGGAACCATGGCAACCCCCAATAGCTGAGCAAGCAAACACAGTCATTGTCAATCAGACTAAAGTTGAGAACCTTATACAGGCCCAAGGTATGGATAATGACTTAGAACAAATCCGAGATGGAGTATACCCCACATCATATAACAAGTGGAAAGCTAAGATACAAATCAAGGATGGACTCGTCCTTAAGGATGGACAGTACGTGGTACCAACCCAAGACTTAAACCAGCTAATATACCAATGTTATGATATTCAGGGGCACCAAGGAAACAACCAGCGAGCAAATTAAAAGTTTGTGTTGGTGGCCCAATGTAGACAGGGACGTAAAACACTATGTGGACAATTTTTTGGTGTGTGCCCAAAATAACTCTGATGATCATGCTAACAAGGGAGAACTTAGACACACTAGACCAGTAAATGGACCCTGGACAAATTTGCAAGTAGACTATATAGGCCCTCTGCCGCCATGCAAGGAGGGGTATAAGTATATCCTGGTAATCATTGACACCTTTAGCAAGTGGGTTGAAGCATTTCCCACTAGGACTAATACAGCCAAATTAACTGCCGACATATTGGTGCAGCAAGTATTCACCGCATAGTATTGAGCCTGACCAGGGTACCCATTTTACTGCCCAGGTCATGCACAATGTAATGGCCTTATTGTGAATAAATCAGAAATTCCACATAGCTTACCATCCGCAAGCTAGCGATATAGTAGAGAAGATGAATAGAACCCTGAAAGGCATGATCCAGAAAACCGTCCAACAGAACAATTCCACCTGGAATATGGTCCTACTCTTTGTCCTAAAGCTGGTACGCAACACGGTATCGAGCTCAACAGGTTTTACCCCTCACGTCCTGATGACAGGACGTCCCATGAGAGGAACTGAAGCCCTCCTGGGACTCGACCACCCGAACCTGAACTGACAACTCTCAGTCAAGGAAAAGCCATGCAACAGTTATTGTACAATATCCAGGCTGCACAAATGTCCGCCATGGTCAAAACGAGGAAGAAGAATCCATGAACCTATTACTGGAAGGGATTGGGAACTGACCGTGGATCGAAATTAATGGTGAATGAAAAAAGTACCCCTGTATGTTTTAGGTGTGCTGTTGAGCCCAGTACTTTACAGTTGAGCCCAAACATTACCTATATTGACACTCAGAATGGCCTAGGAAACCCTTCCTGCTTAATTACATGGAATAACACACACCTGTGTCACAATTTTACCCAGAGTACAAAAAGCAGTCAGCTTGGCCTAAATAGCCAAGTGGTTATGGTACTGGGTTTGTAACCCCAAGATCGAGAGTTCAAATCTTACAATGGCAAACAATGAAACAATGTAATGTCATCTGAAACAGATGAAAATGGGTTTGTACTCGAAAGAGTTACAAATTCAGGGTGGCTTGGCCTAAATAGCCAAGTGGTTATGGTACTGGGTTTGTAACCCAAAGATCAAGAGTTCAAATCAAGAGTTCAAATCTCACAATGGCAAACTATGAAACAATGTAACTTCATCTGAAACAGATGGAAATGGGTTTGTGCTCGAAAGAGTATCAAGAGTTCAAATCTCACAATGGCAAAACTATGAAACAATGTAACTTTATCTGAAACAGATGGAAACAGGTTTGTACTCGAAAGAGTTACATATCCAACCAAATGACTTCAGTACAACAACATCAAGAGTTCAAATCTCACAATGGCAAACTATGAAACAATATAACTTCATCTGAAACAGATGGAAACGGGTTTGTACTCGAAAGAGTTACAAAAAGCAGTCCAGCCACAGTTCCGAATGAGCAGGCCCTATGTGGGTTTAAAGCAAAGGGAAAGGTGAATTGCACTTTGGAAGCGAGAAGGACAATAGGTAGTACCACCCGAATAGGATACATGGGCAGAGGAGAGTACTGTATGACCACCAAAGAAACAATATTTCAATAGAAGTCCCAGCTAGGATAGGGAGGATCGAGTTAGTAGACGTTCATAAAAGACAAGGAATTGATATGAATGTAACAGAAGAAATAAAAAGGAAACTTAAAAATTATAAGGAAAACTATTTGACAGAAACCAAGTTATTGCCCAAACTTTTGACGAGAATAAAGGAGGAGTTAACTAAAACCTTTGTGACCTACCTAGAAGTTGAACAAAATATCGCAGGAATAGCTAAGGATATTAGCAATAGTAAGGAAAGTAATTGGTGGGATGATATTTGGGATTGGGGGACAAATGTACAGATTCATCCACGGGTAAGAATTATTTCTCATGGGGCTGTAACCTTGATATTTTGTAGTTTGATATATTTAATGTACGTTGTACTAATGCTCAAATGGTGGAAAATTGAAATGGAAAGGAAGTTAGATATGGAATTATATGTGCGGAAAAGGGAGCAATTGATTAACGAAAATGTCTGGTCTATCAATAGCTGTGAATCATGTAACTGTTGTAAACCATCCATGTACCATGCAGTTTGGAGGGTGATGATACTGTCTATTCAAAGGTGTATATAAGTGATCCATTTGCAGTACTCTTCCAGTGGATCAAAGGGGGGACTGTAGCCGGAAAGGCTAAGCAAGCTGCAACATTCATGGAGCATGATGCTAAAGGATGTCTGTCAACATAGAAGTAGTGCACAGCAATGGAAATGATCAGCAAAAGGAGAAGGGACGGTTGATTGTAGGGAACAGAAGGTACCACCTCCAACCCCCACTGGATGAATCAACACAAATGAGAAACTAACTTAATCACAAGGAACAATGTAATAGATGTAACCTGTTTTACACTTATCGCTAAGTAAACAGATGACCACGATTCACATGAGTACGTGATTAAGAACGTTCTCAATGCTGGGTGCAACCGTATAAAAGGAGGAACTTCGGAGACATTGACAGTGAAGACCTGCAGGAACAACCCTCGCAAAGTGGACCTTGAGCCAGTGACTCAGCAATAAGATCTAACGCCAAGCCAGACACTGATCACCTCTCCTTGAATGGGTAGTATCATTACATTCCAAACTGTGTAAGCTTTTAGAGTTATTTTGGTAAAGTGCTTTTAAGTAAATCTGTCTGATATAATAAAGTCAACTTAAAACAAGCTACCAGTAGTAAGACTTGTTTGTCCATACGTCAGATGTACTCAAAGACAGAGTCAACACAGTAGTTGTGGTCCACGTGGGTACCAACATACAAGTTGGACTAGGAAGGAGGTCCCTAGAGAGTATGAGCAGCTAGGTGCTAAATTAAAAGGCAGAACCTCAAAAGTAATAATCTCTGGATTATTACCTGAGCCACAAGCAAATTGATATAGGGTAAATAAGATTACAGAGTTAAATGCGTCGCTCAAAGATCGGTGAGGTAGTATTGGGTTTCAATTCCTGGGGCACTGACACAGTATTGGGGAAAGTGGGGGCTATATTTGGATGGTCTTCAGCTCAACCGTCCTGGGACCAGTGTTCTGGCAAGCCATGTAACTTGGGAAGTACAGAGGGCTTTAAACTAAATAGGGAAGATGTGATAAAAAAAGAGAGAAGGTAAGAGAGCAGGATAGCAAAAAGGTAAATTGTTATCAGAGCATGGCAGGAAGGGACAGAGCATACAAACATAAGAGCACACCAGCAGTTAAGGCTAGAGATTGTGAAAATAAGAAGGCTGAATTAAAGGCACTGTATCTGAATGCACGTAGCGTTCACAACAAGGTAGATGAATTGATGGCACAAATAGAAGTAAACAAATACAACCTAATTGCCATTAAGCTGTGGCTACAAAGTGACCAAGGTTGGGAACTGAAAGTTCATGAGTATTCGACATTTAGAAAAGATAGGCAAAAAAGGAAAAGGAGGTGATGTCGCTCTGTTACTAAAGGATGAGATCGATAATTAGTGAGAAAGGACCTTAGATTGGAAAATCAAGATGTAGAATCAGTTTGGGTGCAGCTAAGAAACAGCAAGGAGCAGCAAACTTTGGTAGGAGTTGTTTATTAGCTGCCAAATAGTAGTGATAACATAGGGTACGGTATTTAAATCAAGAAATTAAAGGTGCATGTAACAAGCGTAATATAGTAAATATGGGGGACTTCAATCTACATACGGACTGGGTAAATCCAATTAGCACAAATGCAAAGGAGGACTAATTCCTAGAAGGTATAGATGATGGTTTTCTAGAACAATATATTGAAAAACCAACTAGAGAATGAGCTAAAAGCAAAATACTGTGGACGCTGGAAATCTGAAACAAAAACAGAAAATACTGGAAAAGCTCAGCAGGTCTGACAGCATTTGCGAAGAGAGAAAAACAAAGTTAACGTTTCGAGTCCTTATGGCCCTTCTTCAGAGCTGAAGAGAAGTGGAAATGTGAGGAAATTTATACTGTTCAAGGGGTTGGGGCAGGTGGAGCTGGATAGAAGGCCAGCGATAGGTGGGGACGAAGGAGGGATTGACAAAGATGTCATGAACTAAAGGACAAAGGGATTGTTAATGGTAGTGGTTAGTAATGGTTAGTGCTAAAAAAGGTGCTAATAGTGGCATGAAGGTAAGAAAGCAGAATGTGATTATAGCAGAACAAGGGTAGCGTTGTATGAAAGAACAACATGGAACAAGTGACAGATGGTCCTGTAGGAGATAGGGTTGGGGGAGGGTGGTGGGTAAAATAAAGGATAGAAAATGGGATATGGAGATAAAACAGCTAAATAAATTAAAATAAGTGGATAAAAATAAAAATGAATGTAGAAGAAAGAGAATAAAAAAGGTGAGGATGGAGGAGGGAGTTCATGGTCTGAAGTTGTTGAACTCAATGATAAGTCCAGAAAGCTGTAAGGTGCCTAATCGGAAGACGAGGTACTGTTCCTCCTGTTTGCGTTGGGCTTCACTGGAACATTGTAGCAGGCCAAGAACGGACACGTGGGTATGACAGCAGGATGGTGTGCTGAAATGGCAAGCAACAGGAACGTCTGGGTCATCCTTGCAGACAGACCGGAGGTAAAAGGGCAGGCGTAGCACCTTCTGCGATTGCATGGGAAGGTGCCTTGGGAAGGGGATGAGGTTTGCGGGTGATTGAGGAGTGGACCATGCTGTCCCAGAGGGAACATTCCCTATGGAATCCTGGGGGGGGGGGGGGGGGGGGGGGGTGAGGAGAAGATGTGTTTGGTGGTAGCATCATGCTGGTGATGGCAGAAATAGCGGAGGATGATCCTTTGAATGCAGAGGCTGGTGGGGTGAAAAGCGAGGACAAAGGGGGCCCTATCATGGTTCTGGGAGGGAGGGGAAGGTGTGAGGGCAGAGGTGCGAGAGGTGGGTCAGACATGGCTGAGGACCCTGTCAACCACAGTGGGGTGGGGGGGTGGGGGGGGGGGGGGAGAACCTCAGTTAAGGAAGAAAGAAGACATGCCAGAAGCACCGTTTTGGAAAGTGGCATCATCAGAACAGATGCGACGGAGACAAAAGAACTGAGAGAATGGAATGGAGTCCTTACAGGAAGCAGGGTGTGAGGAGCTGTAGTCAAGGAACGGGCTATTTTAGATCTAGGACTAATTAATAATCTCATTGTAAAGGAGTCTTTGGGAAAGAATGGCCATATGATGATGGAATTTTACATGAAGTTTGAAAATGATGTAGTTCAAATCGAAACTAGGATCTTTGATCTAAACAAAGGAAACTACAAAGATATGGGGGCAAGTTGGCTGAGGTTCCCCAATCTACAACATTAAAAGATATGACAGTAGACAGACAGTGGCTAGTATTTAAAGAATTAATACATCGTTTCCAACAAATTTTTATTCCTTTAAGGCACAAAAAGCTAGCAAGAAAAGTGATCCAACCTTGGCTAACAAGAGAAGTTAAAGGTTCTATTAGATCAAAGGAAGAGGCATAAAAAATTGATGAAGAAAACAGTAAGCCTGAGGATTGTTAGCATTTTAAAATTCAGCAAAGGAGAACCAAGAAATTGATAAAGAAAGAGAAAACTGAATATGAAAGTAAAATAGCAAGGAACATAAAAATGGATTATAAAAGCTTCTATAAGTATGTAAAAAGCAAAAGGTTAGTAAAGACAAATGTGGGCACATTACAGTTAGAGAACGGAGGATTTATAATGGGGAATAAGGAAAGGCAGAAAAACTAAACAAATACTTTATGTCTGTCTTCATGGAGGAAGATACAAAAACCTTCCCTGAAATATTGGGAGCCAAGGGACTGGTGAGATTGAGGGCCAGCAAGAAATTAGTATTAGTAAAAAAAGTAGTGCTGAAGAAATTAATGGGGCTGAAAGCTGATAAATCCCCTGGGTCTGATGATCTGCATCCCAGAGTGTTGAAAGAGGTGGCTGTGGAGATGGTGGATACATTGGTGATCATCTTTCAAAATTCTATCGATTCTGGAATGGTGCTTGTGGATCGGAGGCTAGCAAGTGTAACCCTGCTATTTAAGAAAGGAGGGAGAGAAAAAGGGGAACGACAGACCTGTTAGCCTGACACTAGTAGTACGGAAAATGCTAGAATCTATTAGAAAGGATAACATGGCACTTTAAAAGTATTGGTACAATTGGGGAGAGTCAACATGGATTTATGAAAGGGAAATCATGTTTGGAGTTTAAGGATGCAACTGGCACATGGGATTGGTAATATACTGGCATAGATTAAGAATTGGCTAATGGACAGAAAACAGAGTAGGGATAATGGATCATTCTCAGGTTGGCAGGCTGTGACTAGTGGGGTACTGCAAGGATCAGTGCTTGGGCCCCAGCTATTCACGATCTATATCAATGATTTGGATGTGGGGGCTAAGGCCAGAATCTTACACGCGATGACATCAGGCATGTGTCCCGATGTCACCATACGTCATTCCTATCTTCAGTTCGGCAGGTGCGCACCGGAGTCGGCTGCACACCCGCTGAAATGTCAATGGCCTGTTAATTTAAGTAATTGTCAGGGCTGCCCGTCCAACCTTAAGGCTGGCGGGAAGGCGAAGAGCCCAGGTGGCCTTCACATTTTTCATGGCACCTCATCCACAGGCGGGATGTGGTTTCATGAAGGGCTCATTAATTCAATAAAATGTTTCAAGAAAATTCATAAACATGCCCCAGCTCATGTGACAATGTCACATGAGGGGACATGTCTGAATAATTTTATTTATTTTTTTTTCAATTTTTGATAATGTAATTAATTTCCTTGAGGCAGCTCTGTGCCTCAGGGAGATTTCTGGCTCTTTCACGCGCATACTGTCCTGACTCTCCCTCTCCCCTCCGGCTCACACAGGTAGCGCTGGGCGCTTCCGGGTATGCGTCACACTAGGCGGGCCTTCATTAGCCCACCCACGTAAAATGGCGATCAGTTGCGCGCCTGCCTGTGCTCGCTCCCACTCAGCCGCCCCCCCCCCGCCACAACAGGGAGAAAATTCTCCCCTAAATGTAATATTTCCAATGTTGTTAATGACACAAAACTTGGTGGGAATGTGAGTTGTGAGGAGGATGCAAAGAAGCTTCAGGGGGATTTAGACAGACTAAGTGAATTGACATGGCAGCTGGAACATAATGTGGAAAAATGTGGAGATAAGAAACACCAAGTGGCAGAAAACCTTGGTGGGGGTTGTCTGCACGCCCCCAAACAGTGATGGAGATGCAATAATGGTACAACTGTAATCATGGGTGACTTTAATCTACATATGGATTGGGCAAACCAAACTAGCAATAATACTGTGGAGGAGGATTTCTTGGAGTGTGTGCGTGATGGTTTTTTTAGACCAATACATTAAGAAGCCAATTAGAGAGCAGGCTATCCAAGACTGGGCATTGTGCAATGAGAAAGGATTAATCAATAATCTTGTTGTGAAAGAGCCTTTGAGAAAGAGCGACCATAAAATGATAGAATTGTTCATTAGGATGGAGAGTGAAAAAGTTGAATCCGAAACTAGGGTCCTGAACTAAATAAGGGGAATTATGAGGGTATGAGGCGTGAATTGGCACTGACAGATTGGGGAACCTTACTAAAAGGGTTGACAGTGGATAGGCAATAGCGAACATTTAAGGAACGTATGCATGAATTACAACGACTATCCATTCCTCTCTGGTGCAAAATTAAAACAGGAAAAGTGGCTTAACCATGGCTTATCAAAGAAATTAGGGATAATATTAGATCCAAAGAGGAGACATAAATTTGCCAGAAAAAGCAGCAAGCCTGAGGATTGGAAGCCGTTTAAGATTCAGCAAAAGTGGACAAAAGGATTGATAAAGAAGGTGGAAATGGAGTATGAGAGTAAACTTACAAGGAACATAAAAACTGACTGTAAAAGCTTCTATAAATATGTGAAGAGAAAAAGGTTAGCGAAGACAAACATAGGTCCCTTACAGTCAGAAACGGGGGAAATTATAATGGGGAACAAAGAAATGGCAGAAGAATGGAACACATATTTTGGTTCTGTCTTCACAAAAGAGGACACAAATAATTTCCCAGAAATGTTAGGGAACCCAGGGTTTAGTGAGAGGGAGCAATTGAAGAAAATCAGTATTCGTAAAAAAAAAAATGGTGCTAGAGAAATTAATGGGGTTAAAGGCTGAAAAATTCCCAGGGCCTGATAATCTACATCCCAGAGTACTAAAGGATGTGGCCCTGGAAATATTGGATGCATTGGTGATCATCTTCCAAAATGCTATAGGCTCTGGAGCAGTTCCTACAGATTGGTGGGTGTCACTTGGAAAGCCTTAACAGGATTAGACAAAGTCAGCACGGGTTTATGAAAGGGACTAATCTACTGGAGGTTTTTGAGGATGTAACTAGTAGAATAGATAAGGGAGAACCAGTGAAATGTGGTGTGTTTGGATTTCAAGTTTGCTGACAAAAACTGGGCAGGGTTGTGAGGAGGATGCAAGGAGGCTTCAGGACAATTTAGACAAGTTGCGTGTGTGGGCAAACACATGGCAGATGCAGTATAATCTGGATAAATGTGAAGTTATACGCTTTGGTGTGAAAAACAGAAAGGCAGAGTATTACTTAAATGGTGATATATTGGGAAATGTGGATGTAACAAGGAATCTGGGTATCCTTGTACATCTGTCAATGAAGGTAGATAGGCAGGTGCAGCAAGCAATTAGGAAAGCAAATGCTTTGTTGGCCTCCATTGCAAGAGGATTTGAGTTCAGGAGTAAGGATGTCTTACTGCAATTGTACAGGGCCTTGGTGAGATCACACCTGGAGTATTGTGTGCAGTTTTGGCCTCCCTACCAAAGAAAGGATATACTTGCCATAGAGGGAGTGCAGTGAAGGTTCACTAGGCTGATACCAGGTATGGCAGGACTGACCTGATGATGACAGATCGAATTGACTAGGCCTGTATTCACTAGAGTTTAGAAGAACAAGAAGGGATCTGATTGAAACATATAAAATTCTAATAGGGCTAGACATACCGGATGCAGGAAGAATGTTTCCCCTGGCTGGCGTCTAGAACCAGGGGCCACAGTCTCAAGGTATGGGACAGTCTATTTAGGGCTGCGAGGGTGGTCAACCTGTGGAATTCTCTATCACAGAAGGCTGTGGAGGCCAGGTCACTGAGTATATTCGAGAAAGAAACTGATAACTTTTTGGACATTAGAGGCATCAAGGGGTATGGAGAAAAAGCGGGAATATGGCATTGAGATAGAGGATCAGCCATGATCATATTGAATGGCGGAGCAAGCTCGAAGGGCCAAATGGCCTACTCCTTCTCCTAGTTTCTGTGTTTCTATGAAGTTAATTAAGTAGGGAAAAACAGAAATGCAGAGTATTTCTTAAATGGGGAGAGTTTGGGAAGTGTTGATGTCCAAAGGGACCTGTAAGCTCTTGTTCTTAAGTCACTGAAAGCTAACAACTGAAAGCAACAGGCAATTAGGAAGGCAAATGATACATTAGCCTTTATTGGAAGATGATAAGAGTTCAGGAATAAGGAAGCCTTGCTGCAGTTGAATAGAGCCTGGGTGAGACCAATCTTACAGTATTGTGCGCAGTTTTGGTCGCCATATCTAAGGAAGGATATACTGGCAAAGGAGGGAGTGCAACAAACGTTCACCAGACTAATCCCTGGGATGGCGGGATTATCCTATGAGGAGAGATTAAGGAGGCTGGGTCTGTATTCTCTAGAGTTTAGAAGAATGAGAGGTGACCTCATTGGACAGTACAAAATTCTTACAGTGCTCAATAGGGTGGATGCAGGAAGGACGCTTCCCCCTAGTTGGGGGCGTCTAGAACCAGAGGACACAGTATTAGAATAAGGCTGTGATGAGGAGGAATTTCTTCAGTCAGAGGGTGGTGCATCTTTGGAATTCTCTACCCCAGAGGCCTGTGGAAGCTCAGTCATTCAAAGTATGTTGAAGGCAGAAGTCGACAGATTTCTAGACAACAGTGGATACGGGGATAGTGTGGGAATTTGCTGTTTAGGGAGAAGATCAGCCATGATCCAGTTGAATGATAGAGCAGGCTTGAAGAGCCAAATGGCCTACTCCTCCTCTTATGTTACTATGTTCCTATTCTGTGAGTATGGTTTTGTCAGGCTGTTGGTTGACTAGTCTGTGGGACAGCTCTCCCAATTTTGGCACAAGCCCCCAGATGTTAGTAAGAAAGATTTTGCAGGGTTGACAGGGCTGGATGTACTGTTTACTCTTATGCCTAAGTTGATGCTGAGTGGCTCATCTGGTTTCATTCCTTTTTGTTAACTTTGTGACAGTTTGTACAACTCAATGGTTCACTAAGCCTTTTCAGAGGCCAGTTAAGAGTTAACCACATTGCTGTGGGTCTGGACACACATGCAGGACAGAACAGGTTAGGACAACAGATTTCCTTTCCAAAAGGATGTTAGTGAACCAGATGGGTTTTTAATGATAGTGTGTGCCTTGGAAAGGAACCTGCAGGCGGCGGTGTTCCCATGTGTCACAGAATCACAGAACTTTGACAACACAGGAGGCCGCCATTTGGCCCATCGTGTCTGCGCCAGCTCTTCAAATGGGCATTATGACCTAGTGCCATTGCCCTGCCTTTTTCCCCATATGCCTGCACATTGTTTGTATTCAAATAATCATCTAGTGCCCTCTTGAATGCCTCTAGTGAACCTGTCTCCACCAAACTTCCACGCAGTGCATTCCAGACCCAAACTACTTGTGTGCAAAAGGTTTTTCGCACTCACATTTGCTTCCTTTGCAAATCACTTTAAATCTGTGCCCTCTTGTTTTGATATTTTTACAAGCAGGAACAGCTTCTCCCTATCTACTCTGTCCAGCAGCCCCCCCACCCCCCCATGATTTTGAACATCTCAATCAAAACTCCTCTTAGCCATCTTCTCTCCAAGAACAGTACCAAACTCTCCAATCTATCCTCAAAGCTGAAGTTTCTCATCCCTGGAACCATTCTTGTAAATCTCTTCTGCACTCTCTCCAATGTGTTCACTCCTTCCTGTAGTGTGGCACTGAGAACTATACACAATACTCCAGCTGAGGTCTAACGAGTGTCTCATATAAATTCAGCATAGCCTCCCTGCTCTTGTACTCTTCGTCCCCATTAATAAAGCCCAGGATACTGTATGCCTTACTAACTGCTCTCTCCACCTGTCCTGCCACCTTCAATAATGAGTGCACTTATACACCTAGGTCTTTCTACTCCTGCTCCCCCTTCAAAAATTCACCCCTTGTTTTATATTGTCTGTCCATGTTCTTCCTACTAAAATGCATCACCTCACAGTTCTCCACACTGAACTTCATCTGCTACCTAGCTGCCCACTCCACCAACTTGTCTACGTCCTCTTGAAGTTCCACATTGTCCTGCTCACGGTTCACAATACTCCCAAGCTTTGTATCATCCACAAACTTTGAAATTGGCCCCTGCGCACCAAGATCTAGATCATTAATATATATCAGGAAAAGCAAGGGTCCCAATAATGACCCGTGGGGAACTCCACTACAAGCCTTCCTCCAGCCTGAAAAGTACCCATTGACTATTACTCTCTGCTTCCTATTACTCAGCCAATTTTGAATCCACGTTTCTACTGTCCCTTTTAATTCATGAGTAATAACTTTTCTCATAAGTGTCTGCTGCTTTTGTTTTAGGTGGCAGTACCCGGGGCAAGGTGTTAGTGTGTGTGTGTGTGTGTGTGTGTGTGTGTGTGTGTGTGTGTGTGTGTGTGTGTGTGTGTGTGTGTGTGTTGAAGGGGGGGGGGGGGGGTGGGGGGGCCGGGCTCAAGCAGCACTGTCCCTTTCAAGTGGCTATCTCTCCTCAATGCTCTCAAACAAGCAGCATGGTGGGCGCTCCACTCCGGAGCAAAGTTCCAACGCTCTAGATCTGATTGTCCTGGAGCGAGACCACGAACGAGTCCATGTTTTGATAGCCAGGGTGCATTCTCAATGATGTAGTCCATATCCACCCTTGGCTATGCTCTCGTCCTCGTGCGTTGGTGTCAGCCCCCTAAAGGACTCCATGGGTTTTTACAAAAATCGACAATAGTTTCATGGTCACTAAGCTTTTAATTGCAGATTTTACCACTACACCTCTGTGCGGCTGTGCCCAGCTTACTCCCAGTCTCAGGATTCACGCACTCATACTCGCGTGACAACATCAAGGGGCAGGAGGTCAGTTCAGAAAGGGCCTGACCCAGTGTCATGCAACATCAAGAAACAATTTATTTTTGATATTGGTTTTGTTTTGTTTTGAAATAGTATGCATATGGTCAGTTCAAATGAAAAAGTAATTTAGAAAGGAGTTAGATAATTGAACCAGAAATATAACTGCTAAGAGTATGTATGTATGTAGCAATGGTTTTTGACTTCGGTAGTCAAAACAAGTTTTATAAATTATATAGAAAGCTACATAGAAACTAATGAAGAAATTTATTGTATACTTATTAACATAGTTTATGATTGTCTAGTACCTTAATTACTATCAGCAATTAATCAAAGAAATAAAATGAGAACAAGAGAGAAATGAGTAATAGTCGAACGGTAACATAACAAATCAGAGGAAATTGTACAGGAGGGAAATTTTAAAAAAACTTGAAAACACACAAGACTTATCCACATCTTCATTCCACCAAGCCCAGGTGAAGACAATTCAATCGTCCATGGGAGACAGTGTGATCAGAAAATAGCACATGGTGTCCTTTAGGGGGCTGGCGCCAATGCATGAGGGCAAGAGCACAGCCAAGGGCGGACGTGGACCATGTAGCCCAGAATACACCCTGACTGGTGCTCTGGCTCCAGAACAATTAGATCTAGAACCATAGAACATTGTCAAGAAGCAGAGAACCCACCTTGCCACTTGCATGCAAGCATTGGGACGTGAGGCGAACACTTGAGGGGTGGTGCTGTTCACCACTTCACCTGTCCCCAACCTAATTGCACAATTAGTAATGGACAATAAATTCTTCTCTCTCCAGATGTTACCTGACTTCTTTTCAAAATTTTATCACTCAGCTGACAATTGGGAGGCCGTTGACCAGGCAGGTGAGATGTGATCAGGTCAGAGTTAGTTTGTGTCTCTGGGTGGACCCTCAACAATAACTGGCAGATACCCTGGTCTGTTGGTAAAGCTTGGTTTGGGGAGTAACAAGTTCTGATGCTTTGGTCTCTACGCCTCAACTGGGATACTTGTCACAACCCATGGTCCTTGGTTTAACTCACTCCTTTACCAGCTGCTTCTTTCTTGGCATTGCTCCCATTCACTCTGTCATTGCTGATGCTCTGGGCTTATCCCACACTACTCCTCTCTTCCCACTCCCATTTCCTTCTGTTTCTCTTATCAGGTGGCCTCTTAAGTTCAAGCTACTCTAAAGTAAATGGGGCCATCCCTAAGTCTTTCTGAGTAACCAAACTTCTTTAAGTGAGAAACGTCTAAAAACCATTCAGGACAAAATCAGTAGTCACATGGACAAATGTGGGTTAACTGAAGAAAGCCAGCATGGATTTCTTGAGGGAAAATCGTGTTTAACTAACTTGCTGGAGATTTTTGAAGTGGTAACAGAAAGGGTTGATGAGGGCAATGGAGTTGATGTGGTGTACATGGACCTCCAAAAGGCATTTGCTACAGTGCCAAACAGGCTATAAAGCAATGTTATAGCTGATGGAATTAAAGGGACAACAGCAACATGGATACTGAATTGGCTGAGTGCCAGGTAACAGAGTGGTAGTTAATGGATGTTTTGAGGCTGGAGGAAGGTTTGTAGTGGTGCTCCTCAGCGGTCAGTGTTGTGCTTTCCCTGATATCAACTGATGACCTAAACTTGATGCACAGGGAATAATTTCAAAGTTTGCTGATATGATGAAACATGGAATCATTGTGAACTGTGAGGAGGGCAGTGTAGAACTTCAAAAGGACAAAACAAGTTGGCAGAATGGGCAGACAGATGGTGGATGAAATTCAAATGTGAAGTGAATCATTTTGGTAGCAAGAACATGGACAGGCAATATAAAAAAGGGCACAATTCTGAAGAGAGTGTATACGTGCATAAATCATTGAAGGTAGCAGGACAGACTGAGAGTGGTTAATAAAGCATACAGTATCCTAGACTTTATTAGTAGGGCATAGAATACAAGAGCAAGGAGGTTACGTTGAACTTGTAGAAGACACTAGTTCAGCTTCAACTGCGTCCAGTCCTGACAGCAGAGAGTACAGTAAGGATTCATGAGAATGGTTCCAGGGATGAGGAACTTCAGTTATGAAGATAGACTGGAGAAGTTGGGACTGTTTTCCTTGGGGGAAAAAGGTTGAGAGATTTGAGATAGGTATTCAAAATTGAGGGATCTAGACAGAGCAGAGAGTGAGAAACTGTTCCACTCGTGAAAGGATCATGAATGAAAGGGCACAAATTTAAAGCAAATGGTAAAAGCAGCAAAAGTAACACAAGGAAAAGCCTTTTCACACCGCAAATGTTAAGGACTGGAATGCAATGCCTGAAAGCATGGTGGAGGCAGGTTCAATTGAAGAATTCAAAAGGAAATCAGGCCACTATTGGAGAAGGAATAATGTGCAGGGTTGCAGGGAGAAGGCGGGAGAATAGCACTGTGAATTGCTCATAAGAAATAGGAGAAATAGGCTATTCATCCCTTTGGGCCCACTCCACCATTCAATGAGATCCTGGCTGATCTACTTCAACACCATTTTCCTGCACTTGAATATACACAACAACTGAGCCTCCACAGTCCTCTGGGGCAGAGAATTCCAAAGATTTACCACCCTCTGAGTGATGAAGTTCCTCCTCATCTCAAGCCTAAATGGCCTTAAGGCCAGTGGTCTCCGGATCTCCCTACCCTCCGCCCCCGGTGGTCTATCGCCCAAAACTCTAATCACCATCCCCCTCCCCCCACCCCTCATGAACCCCCAGGCATTCCCTACCCTACCCACCCTTAGCACACTGGGACCCCTGCCATAACTTGTCCTCTGGGTCCTGGGACTTAGTGCCACACTGCTCCCTGTAGTGCCTCTTCTGGCCACTGCAGTACTGTACCTGGACGGCTGCCAGCCAATCAGATTGGCTGGCAACTCTCTAAGGCAGATCTTCCTCCTGAGTGAGGAGCGGAACTTTAGCCTTATGCCAATCAATGCTTGTTAGTGCGTAAAATGGCATCGGAGCAGCTGGAGTCAGCGGGGATCTATTCCCTGACAACTTTTTGGATGACCATTACATTTAATCCCTATATACAAATCATTGATATAGATTGTGAATTGCTGGTGATCCTTGCGATACCCCAATAGTCACAGCTTGCCAACCTGAAAATGACCCATTTACTCATACTGTCTTCCACCCGTTAACCAGTTCTCAATCCATGTCAGTATATCCCCACCCCACAATCCCATGTGCTCTAATTCTGTTTATTAACCTTCTGTGTGGGACCTTATCAAAACCTTTCTGAAAATCTAAAGACACCACATCCACTGGTTCTCCCTTATCTATTCTGCTAGTTATATCCTCAAAAAAAACTGCAACATGAGTTCCCTTTCATAGACCCTCGCTGACTCTGCCCAATCCTACCATTATTTTCTAAGTGCCCAGTTATCACATCCTTCATTATCGATTCTAGCATTTTCCCCACTACCGATGTTAGGCTGACAGGTCTGTAGTCCCCTGTTTTCGCTCTCCCTCCTTTTTAAATAGTGGGGTTTGTCACCTTCCACCAACTGCAGGAACCATTCCAGAGTCCAAATAATTTTGAAAAATGACCACCAATGCACATACTATCTCCACAGCCACCTCTTTCAACAGTCTGGGATGTAGATCATCAGGTCCAGGGGATTTCTCTAGTACTTTTTTTTTTTACTAATATTAATATCTTACAGTTCCTCATTTACACGAGTTCCTTGATTCTCCATTATTTCTGGGAGGCTCCTAATATTTTCCTCCATGAAGACACACACATGTATTTGTTTAGTTTCTCTGCCATTTCCGTATTCCCCATTATAAATTCTCCTGACTCTGTTTGCAATTGTTTTTGCTAATCTTCTTTTCACACACCTATAGAAGCTTCTTTTATGCTTCTCGCTAGTTTACTCTCGTATTTTCTTTTCCCTTTCTTAATCTTTTTGTTGGCCCTCCTTTACAGAATTCTAAAATGCTCCGAATTCTCAGGCTTACCACTTTTTGGCAACTTTACATACCTCTTTCCTTGATCTAATGCAATCGTGATTTCTTTCATTAGCCACAGTTGGAACACTCTCCTTGCTGATATTTTTGTGTATTAATGGAATGGATTTTAGTTGTTAACTATAAATTAGTTCTTTAAATGTTAGCCATTGCCTGTCTACCGTGATACTTTTTAACATAGCTTCCTAATCAATTTACATTACCACTGATGTATGATATATAAACTCCTCCCAGCAATGCTTTCTGCCTCCTGCTGTTTCTTAGTTCCACCCAAACTGATTCTACATTTTCATCTTTAGAACTAAGGTCATCTCTCACTATAGTACTAATGCCCTCTTTAATTAATAAAGTTGCCCCACCACCTTTTCCCAGCTTCCTGTCCTTCCTGAATGTCACCTGAATGTCCCAACTTTGGTTTCCTTTTAGCCACATCTCTGTAATCGCTATCAGGTCATACACATGAATTTTTATTTGAACTGACAATTCATCTTTTTTTTGCAAATGCTACAGACATTCCGACAGTTCTTAATTCAGTTTTTCAACTGTTTTTGTAAACTCTGGTCCTATTTGCCGGCACACACTCAAGTTTACAATCACTGTCCCTTCCTGTCATAATCTAATAATCATTATCTTTATTGCTACCTTGATCTATTGCCATTAACTTACTCAAACTTTCCCTACATGATCCCTTCCCACTCTAGTTAGTTTAAAGCCCTCTCTATTTCCCTAGATATGTGACTCACTAGAACATAGGCCCAGGGTGGTTCAGATGAAGTCCATCCCAATGGATCCTTTTACCTGTTTTGTCATACAGTCAAACCCTCCTGTCCCTGACTACTGACCAAATCAGATGATGCTACCCAAAGGGGTGCCTCTGGAACAAATGCATCACAATGTCTGCAGCTCAGCCTCCAGCTCATCAACTCTGAACAAAGCTACTGAAGCCACAGATACATACTATAGATGTGGTTGCCATGGATTACAGCAGCATCCAGGAGCAGCCAAGACACATCATCCATCCATCACAGCTGCACAGAACTCTGGTTAGACTTGGCTTATATTCCCTTGAATAATGATTTAGGGGATGATCTAATTGAGTTCTTTAAGAAGTTGAAAGAATCTGATGGTGAGAAACTATTTTGTCTGGTGGGCACAAATTTAAAAATTAGAGCTTGGCCATTCAGGAGTGATGTTAGAATACACTTCTTCACACAAAAGGGTAGTGGAAATCTGTAATTCACTCCCCCAAAATGCAGCTGAGACTAGGACATTTCAAAGTTTCAAGATTGATATTGATAAGTTATGTTGACAAAATAGTTTGAGAGGCTGAATGGCCTCTTTTTCCCACATTCGTATGGCAGAACAAAAAATAAACGATAGCCAGACATTAGGAGGGTTCAACAGCTGTTGTGCTTTCTGTAGCAGCAACATTTACTGCTCCCACGTCCCACCACAAACTCCATGCCCATTACTGATCATTGTCCCAGATTGAAACAGGCTGTTTCCAATCTCCGCATTCTATTTGCCTCTAAGCTGCGTTCCAACATTATATCAAAAAGACCTACTTTCACAACATTGCCTGACTCAGCTTCTATCGCAGCTCACCTGCTCCTGAAAGTTTCCCCCATACATCTTGTCGCCAGATTTGACTATTCTATTGTTCTCCTTGCCAGCCTCCAACCTTCTCTCCGCATTCAACTTGAACTCATCTAAAACGCTTCTGCATATATCCTAACTCGCAGCAAGTCCCATTCACCCATTACCTCTGTGCTCACTGACCTACGTTGGCTCCCCATCCACCAACATTTTGATTTAAAAATTCTCATCCTCATGTTCAAATCCCTTCATGGCCTCATCCCTTTCTCTCTAAACTTGGCTGTGTCAGTGCCATGTAGAACGGGAACTCTAATCTACCTGAAAACAATTGTTATTAATTTCTAGGACTGCCACAAGAATATGGGAGAAAGAGTGGACTACAGCCCCTCAACCTGTTTCATCAAAATCATCAATATCAATCTTGAAATTTTGAATTATTCTAGTCTCAGCTGCTTTTTGGGAGAGTGAATTACAGATTTACAGGAATTTTAATACTTTGAAAAGAATCAGTAATTTGAGTGCATTTCTGTAAACCTTTAGCTTTAACCTCTACACTATAATAACCTGCTGTAATTTAATGCACCATTAAAGTCAAATTTTGATACTAACAGTGAAATACTACCCAAACCTATTGCAGATTATCTTCCACAAACAATAAATGTATGACAGGTATGAAGACAGAGATCTGCCTTCTTTTGAAAGCCTTTCTACTTTTAATATTTCTTTTGGAAGTTTGTGTTTGCTCTGTATATTAATCCCTTTGCATTGGCTGACGTGTGGCTAGGAGCTGCTAACTCCAACAAAATGCACACATTACCAAAACTCTCAACATCTACAGTCAATTACGTAAATAGCATGGCTGAATTCCTATCCTTCTCTGATGTTTCATTTGTTGAAGGAAAAATTCATGGCCACAGGTACACAAGAGAATACTGATGGCAAGACAGTGTGCAGCAAAGAAAGGATAGAAAACCAACAGGTAGTTGTCTCTGTCATAAAGATGCAATTAAAGACTACCAGGCTGAGAGAAGGAAACAGTGCTGACAAGTTGAAGATGTTAGTTGATATTAGTGGCCATTTGTCTAAGGTTTCCTCTGGCTGGTGTTTATCAACAGCTCTGTAATCAGAGCCCCGCTAAGAGAGAAATATACACTGGAGCCTTCTTCCAGTTCAGCAGTTCCCTTCTTGCTGTGCTATGGACATATACAAACAAAGGATTCCTTGGTGCTCAGTAACATTTCTGCAGCAGATATTTTTTCCAAGTGTTACGAAGATGTGATTTTTTCAACAAAAAAAAAATAATTCCAATTGTCTTTTATGGCTGGATTTTAAAGAAACAATAAACTGTAATTCTATTAAGACAATGGAGAACTGCCAGCCGGCCACAATGTACAACTTGCATTCCACCCAAGTGGGATGAAAAGGGAACAGACACCAAAAACCCCTTAGGGAACGTGACAGACACCATCTCTTGTTTGCTTTCACATTATACTGAAACACTTCCAAAGGTTTCTGAGATGAGACGTCAAAATGCAATTACCTGTTCTAAAAAACAATGACTACAACAAACATGGTAACTGAATTCCTCTGGTATATACAGTCAGCCGGAAGAACTGGTTACCAAGCTAGACAGAGGAGTGAAGAGTTCAGAATGCTGTACTGAAAGCCTGCAAAGAAGCATTTTCTCTCTCTCACTCTCTCTAAAGCATTGTGTCAGGATTTGCAAAGTAACCATCCAGAGAAGAGAAATCTACTGCACTGAAATCTTTTGGGAATAAAACGTGGAAATCTGCTCCATACAACAGCCTGGAGACAACTGAACAAAATGGCTGCAATGTGAAATCACCGCATCAAGACAAGCCAAAGGACAGTTACCCATATATTCCTTTGTTTGTTTACTTCTTCACAAACTGTAAAAAATCTTTAAGCTTATGTTCTTATTCTACCATCTATACTAGCGTGTGTGTATGGACCCATGGAATGGTGGTTGCGATTTACCTAGGTTATTTTTTAATTTGGGAAGTATTGTCAATAAACTTATTTTGCACTTAGTGTAAACTCAGAAAATCTCTCTAGCTAATTCGAAATAATCTGAAAGCATACATAGTGGGACACCTGCAGTATTAGAAAGCAATCCTCTAAATTCACAAAAGACCCTGTTACAATCAGACCTGGAGTGATAGGGTAGGGTAGTCATGTTTTACCCCTCCTCACGCAGTCGTAACTTAGGTTAAAGGATTACAAAACCTTCAGGAATTTTATTACTTTAAAATGAAACAATAATTTGAGTGCATTTCTATAATATAGTGAATCCAACTGTGTTCATTTTGTTTCTATTTAATTTTACCTTTTAATAATTTGGATTTAGGGTCTATCAGAAAGCCAGTTTGAAGAGGTCAAGAATTTATGGCGGTAATCCAATGCTTTTAAACATGTGACTCATAAGTTACCATGTGCCCACTATGCCAGATCACAAGAATTCTGAGGATGGCATATTTGACTCAAAACGTAACTCTGTTTCTCTCTCCACAGATGCTTCCAGACCTGCTGAGTATTTCCAGCACTTTATGCCAGGTTACATGTCTTGGTTCACAGCAAATGTGGGCTTACTTTTGGAAAGAGTTCTATGTACAAGAACTATTTTCATATTTCACCCAAAATGCACACGAGATACAAACAAATGTGAGCTTGCTCTGCAGCCAATGTTATAATCTGGTAATTTGCCGACTGACACTAAAAGAAAACAACACAAAAGCTACCAGATTGTTGTAAAAACACAGGTTGGTCATTGTTGATTCAATTCTCTCAGAACAATTGGGGATAGGCATAAAATGAATGGTCAGTGACATCCATATTTCAAAATCAAATTTCAAAAGCAAACAGTCAGTAGGTGCAGAAAATGATCACATCTCAGAAAGCAAAATCCCTTTTTTGTGATAATTTGAATAGAGCTTTATCATCAACAATTAGCATCTCTCTAGAGTATTATTAAATTCAAGTTCTGTACTTTTGTACTTACCAGCTATTCCGATAAAAACTATCAGCCCAAAACAGATGAAGAATACAACAAACACCAAGACAAAGTGCCTCTTTGAGAGCGTATATAATCGCATTGGTGCTATCCTGCAAAGAAAAGTCATCAAAACGTCAATGCAAAAAACAAAGAAAATATCTAGAACGAATGACCTAAAGTTACATTCAACACAATCTTATCAGAGAACATAATGTGCCAAATATACCACCAAGTTCTACATGGTTAACTGTTGATACCACATTATAGCCCATTCAAGGGAATGCAATTACAGACCAGTGAGTTTAAAAGTCCTTTGTTTACCAACTCTTAATATTCATAATTCACAATACAATTAGTGAGCGTTTATAAACACCACTTCCCAATCCAAAGATTTGACCTCCTTTTACGGACCAACTTTCTATCCATCCTGTTATATTTCTTCTTGTACTGCAGAGAAAAACATTTTATATTCATTCACGGGATGTGGGTGTTGCTGGCTAGCATTTTTTGCCCATCCCATGATGAGCTGCCTTCTTGAGCTGCTGCAGTCCACATGATGGGCTAGTCCATTTCAAATGTCAACCACATTACTGTGTGTCTGGAGTCAGATGTAGGCCAGACCAGGTAAGGTCAGGATTTCCTTCCCTAAAGGACATTAGTGAACCAGATGGGTCTTTATAACAATCGACAATGGTTATCATTAGACTTTTAAGTCCAAATTTTTTAAATTAATTCAAATTTCACTATCTGCCATGGCTGGATTCAAACCTGGGTCCCCAAAGCATTACCCTAGGTCTCTAGGTTACTCATCCTGTGACAATATCACTGCACCACTGCCTCCCCCAGCATCTAGAGACTCTCAAACAACAGCTTCATGAGACTCTCAAATACCTTTTGAAAATCATAAAGATGATATCAGTGCTTCCCAAACTATTTTGCAATGTGACCCCATTTTAAGACTTGAAAATTAACATAACCCCAGACACCAGCAAAAACAAAACAGTGATAAAGCAGTATAATAACATTGAGTGCATACTTATGGATCAACATATAACACAATATAAATATGAAAATCTGAGTTTTTAAAAATACTTGTAAAAATGGTATTATTTTATATATTCCTGTAGACTTCATCCAAACACACACACACCAAGATGGAGCACAAACATCCCAGGCCCACTCAAACTCATCACTAAAATTGCCCTCAGATGTTAAAGGACAATTTGGACATTGTCAGTCTCTTGCTGTTTGGCGGCATCAATTCAGTGGGTCTAGGCTGTTCCACCAGAGCCTCCACCGAAGGCAGTCTCCTCTCCACTGTCACCATTGCTGCTCAGAGGAGGGGGAGCTTGCGACCCCAAACGTCATCTCTGCGACCCATAGTTTAGGATTGCAGCCCAGAGTTTGGGAACTCCTGGACTATATAGGCTTATACTCCCTTATCCATGAGACATGGAATTTAATTCCATCAATGCACCAAATACAACCATCCATCACTCCCATCCTTGCCAACCACTGTGACTTACAGCATCTCAAATTTAAAATTTAAAATAGTCATCCTTATTTTAAATTCCTTCATCTCCTCAGTTTCCCATCTCTATAATTTTCTCCAACCATATAACCCTCTCTCCACCAAAATTCACCATTCCTTGTGCTTCGTGCATCCCCACTCCTTTTGTCCCACCACTGGTAGCTGTGCATTCAACCATGTAAATCTGTCATAATCTTGTACATCTATATCAAATCTGTACTGAATCTCTTCTTCTCCAAGGAGAACAACCCCAACTTCTTGTACCTAAACTTGTAGCTAAAATTCCTCATCCTGGAAACATTCTGGCAAATCTTCTCATACTTCCTAAAGAGTGGCCACCAGAACTGGACGCAATATTCTAGTTGTGGTCTAGCCAGAGGTTTATAAACATTCAACATGACTTCCCTGTTTTTGTACTCAATACCTCTAGTTAGAAGCCAAGATCCCAAATGTTTTGTTAACTACTGAATACGTCCTGTCACGTTCAAAGAACCATGCACATGAACCCCCAACTCCCTCTGTCCCTGCACACACTTTAGAAATATGTCATTCATTCAATATTGCCTCTCCCAATTCTTTCTGCCTAAATGAATCACCTCACACTTCTCTCTATTAAATTCTGTTGACCACTTGTCTCACCATTCTGATAGCTTATCTATGTCCTGTTGCAGTTGATTATCACCCTCACTGTTTGCCAGTCGCCCAAGTTTGGTATCATCTGCAAACTCTGAAACTTTACTCTGTATTCCAAAATCATTTATATATCAAACAAAAGCAGTGGGCCTAGCACTGAGCCTTGGGACACACCACTATCCACCATCCTTCAGCCCAAAAAGACATTTACTGTGTGTCATGAAGGTGTGCTTTAAGCCAAACATTGATTTTAATCCACTGGCTGGAAACAAGAAATTGCACTTTAAAACGCAGACTTTGTAAAAACACAGACTAAAAGTGACTCGAGCACAGAGTCAAGATGGTCACCCAATTTGCATCACTATAATTCCACATTCCAAGCCCACTGCAATGAAGAGAGCAAGTCTGTAAAACCCACCAAAGACAATGATCCCCTGAGGAGTGTGAAAGGCCCCACAACTGTCTCAAGAACAAGGCACCTGTGGCAATCACTTGAGGTATTCAACTGTAGGGGACAGACCATTAAAGGCTAACTGCTTGGACAATGGGATCCTGGTTTTAAGTTAACTTCCAGACCGATCAGCTAATCAAGTTACAATTCTGAATTACTGGCAGTTAGAAGGGTGGTCATATAATCAGCCAACCCCTTGTGTGTGTATTTAAGCACATGGTCAGCAGAACCATACAAGCAGTCAAGAAGCTAATTGGGGATTGCTCCTGCCTCTGTCTCTCTCCACATGATTCGCAAGCTTTGCATCCTGCATGCTATTATTAATTCCCTCCATGTGCAGCAGACAGAAACTTTTAAAAAAACTCAAATGCACAGCTGTGTCTCCAGAAAAACATCAACTCCATCATCTACAACTTTTAAGGGAGCGTAAAGACCGACGTCAGCCTGAAATCAGTTGAATCACCAAACTATGAACTACATACTCTTTTACCTTCTTTTAGTGGACTCTAATTTGGCCCCATTCTGTAATCTGCACTTGCGTGTATGTGTGTGCATGTGGGGAAGCATTATTTTACTTAGATCGATATAATTACAATAAAACTAACTTCTTTCTTTGTTAAATTCAAGAAAGCTGTCCAATTGGCTCTTTGATTGCAGTGAATAAATAGTTAAATACTCATTCAATTGGCAAATGTCCTTTTCAAACAAAGAAACCTGCTTTGGTCAAACGAGGAGTGGACAAAGAGGTGAGTCATTTGACCCTTCTCCACCTGGTTGTGACAGAAAATTGGAGGCTACGTCCATGATCAAACCCACAGACAAAAGAAAAGCTGAAAGCAGGGAACCAAACTGCTACCTATAAGTACCCTAAAAACTTCAATAACAGGTTTTGTTGTTTGAAGTACTAGAGTGTTAAAAATGTCCACTTTTGAAGCCAGTACTTTCCTAGAACAGAGTGAGGTAAGTATGGACAGTTTAGAAACCCTATCTGTTGAAGAGTGAAGAAGGGTAGTTGGGCACTTAAAGGTAAATATCCACCCAAAAGCTAGGAAATCCAAAATCTGTGGCCAATCATTTTGAAATTAAACCGGAAGAAAGAGACAGGCATATAATTTGAAAGACAGTTTTGCATTAGCAAGGATACAGATGGAACAGCGGAGACTAAAGCTGGAATTTCTGGAAAGAGAGACAAGAAAAAGAAAGTGAAAGAAAATTCCAAAGAAGGGAACAGGAGAAAGATCACACTTTCCAGAGAAAGCAACAAGAAGTTAAAACAGCTCAAACTGAGTAGGGAAAGATCTATACATACAATGTATCTAGTGAAGGAACCACTAGTGAGGGAGCTGCCCCTAGCTTAGGACTGACTGCTAAGCTCTGAAAGTTCTCCCGCCAAAGTTTGATAAGTGAGATGTGGAAGCATTTTTCAACTCATTTGAGAGGCTTGCAAAACAGTTGAAGTGGCCAGCAGAGAGCTGGACCCTGCTACTGCAAAGCAAATAACAGGAGAGGCCCATGAGATTTATTCCCTTTTGTCCAATGAGAGTTCGTCAAATTATGAGATGACCAAATAGGCTTTGCCATGTGCATATGAGCAGGTACTGGAGCATACTGCCAGAAATTCTGAGCTCTCCAAAAATAGCCCAAACAAAATTACATAGAATTCAAAAGGATTAAGCACCTTGCTTTCAACCAGTGGATACGGGCACTTAAGATAGAGTCCACCTATGAAAGCCTCAGAGAGAGGTGATCCTCCTCAGAATTCAAAATGGCACTTCCCCTTTCTGTGAATGCCCATGTAGAAGAACAAAGAATCTTCAAGGCCAGACAGGCAGCCCTCATAGCAGTTGCCTAAGAGTAAACCCAAAGACCCCAAGTTCAACATAAACTAGTGACTGTTTGGTATTTCTTACAGCTAAGGAGGGATAGCAGAGAGGCAGATGAAGCCAAAGCAGGCTCGAGAGAAAAAGGGAGTAATGAAGGAAATGCAGAGCAATCCGCAACTTTAAAAAGGAACCTAGATGGTAAACAAGGAGGAAACCATCCAGTGTGTTTTCAGAGTGACAAGTCTCACTGGGCATGCCAAAAGACCCACAGGAGACACTGCAATCAACACAGTGCCCACATTCATAAAGGTCATGAGCCTGTGTGCATGAAGGCCAGAATACCTACTGGGATTTTGTACATAAGGGGAAATTACCCCCAGTTTCTTAAAGGATCTGGAGAAGGAGATCAACTTTCTCTGAGATACTGGCTATTTAGGACTCGGCCAGGTCAATCAGCAGTGGTGCCACTGAGCTACTCTTAGTGATGGACATTTAAGTCCCCCACCCAGAGTACATTCTGTGCCCTTGCCACCCTCAGTGAATTCATCCAATTGATATTCAACATGGAGGAGTACTAATTCATTAGCTGCAGGAGCTGGGGCAGGGGGGAAACGCAGACGGTGGGCAGTAGTTGGTATTCTACAGGAGGTTTCCTTGTCCATGTTTGACCGGATGTCATGAGACTTCATGGGGTTCAGAGTCAATGTCGAGAACTCCCAGGACGACAACTCCTGACTGTATACCAACATGCCACCACCTCTGGTGATGGTGGTGTCTGGGACATTGTCTGCAAGGTATGATTTGTCAAGCTGTTGCTCAACTAGTCCGTGGGATATCTCTTCCAATTTTGGCACAAGCCCCCAGTTGTTAGCTAGGAGGACTTTCCAGAACGACATTTTAATTTCCGGTGCATAGGTTGATGCTGGGTAGTCCATCCAATTTCATTCCTTATAGACTTTGTAGTGTTTGATACAGCTGAGTGGCCTGCTAGGCCAATCAAGAATCAATAACATTGCTGTGGGCCTGGAGTCACATGTAGGCCAGACCAGGTAAGGATGGCCAATGTCCTACCCCAAGGGACACGAGTGAACCAGATGGCTTTTTACAACAGTCGACAATGGTTTCATGGTCATCATTTTAATTCCAGATTTATTAATTGAATTTAAATTCCACCAGCTGCCATAATGGGATTTGAACTCATGTCCCCAGAGTATTAGCCTGGGCTAACTATTAGTCCAGTAACATTACCACTATGCCACCACCTCCCAACTAATATGCTGAATGACATGAATTTGCCATATTTGCATGGCAGATAGGAACCAAATTCACCACAGAAAGTTAGGTCTTGACCATTTCAGTCCAAGTACTGTTTTAATGATGAGAAAAGTGTTAATTACTGCTAACCAATCTTTGCTACATTAAAAATTAACTGTTACAAAAGTTTGCGCACTCACTCTTTCAGGTTAATTGAAGATATTTAATTTTTAACTTTTTAAAAACATTTCCTTTTATTTTCTCATTTATTATCTCATTTAATCATTTTCCCCTACTTCAGGACCTGATTTGACATTGAACTCTCACACTTTAATTTACACTTCCTTCTTATTCCTTGTGATATTATTTTTACAATCCTTCAATCTGATCCAAAGAGATATGTAATTACTTGCCTTGGTTATTCAGATCCTCGATGCCTGTTTTCCCTCACTGTGCCAATAGCAGCCCATATTTACAGCAACTTGCATGCAAGATTTTTAAATCCAAATTTCACCTGGATCTCCCTAGATCTTCCAGCCAGGAAATGGTCATGCCATAAACAGTAAAGTTCGTTGTTAGACAAGAATTGACATTTCCCCCACCCCTTCAATCTCAGGTAAGAAACACAGCACTCAGTCAACATACAGTTCAATATCATTTTTCTCCACCAACTACTGACCTTTTCAATAGCATCACTGCAGAAATATTGGTTCAGGATTAAGAAGGGTGTCCATTACCTCTCTTAAAATGGTAGCAAGTAGACACAAAGCTGCTTTGAACTAGCGACCTGGTGACAAATATTCCAGGCCCCATTCAACTTTAAGAAGCTGCAAAGTCCAAGGAATGATTGTAAAGTAAGAAGCTTGATTTCAACAGAAGGATAATGCAGCTTGGCAGGAAAGTTCACAGAAGCACTCAATTTGCAGTGACTTAGGAGTCATATTAAAATGGTTTCATTTTTGTTGTAAAGTTTGCTCCCATTGATAATTATTTTATAATATGCTAACACCTTTTCCATGATCTCACAAAAATGGAACTATTCCACGGGGGCTGTAGCTCCTCCGATTCATCCAGCTGTTTACCGGACAGTGAGAACTACAATCCTCTCGCTCACAGTAGAGACAAACTACTCGGAATTTCACAAAGGGAACCACAAATACCGAACAGTACTTATTCTCCAATCGGGAAACATGGCAACTAAATCTTATAGCTCCCCTATTGTTATCAGAAACTAAATTATTGCAGAGTTTTCACCACTACTGTTTCACCTTGGAATCCTGTCCAAGTGCGTGAAATAGAACTTCCGGATATCAATCCTAAAGTTAGTTCTTATAGTTAGTGGCCCCTTGCCCTACTCTAGAAGTTAAATATTCCGCGCTTAGTTTTTTCATACCACTCGCTATCTTAGGACCATATTTGGCCCATCTTTCCAGACTGCATAACAGAGCTCCAACCTCTCAACACTAAGACCTCTTCAGTTATTGATTGAACCCCAACACTTCAGATCCGGTCTCTTCTCAGGTGTGTTCTCACCCATAGGCCCGGTTCAACAGGCACCCAGCCCCTTATTCCGGGAGCTAGAGCAGAGGCAACGGGCTGGCAACGCTTTCGCGACCCGTCCCGTCCCCACAATGTGAAACCCGGCCTTCTGAAGCAAGACTTACAACTCCATGATCCCGAATATACTCTGCTGATTTCCTTCTGTTCTCCCTCGACCCTGGCAACAGCCACCTCACAACGGTCGCACGCACAATCTTACGTAAGGCGCAATCGACGACGCACTGGCCAAAAGCTGCAATGGTGTCAATCCCTATCATGTGCTGGCAGCTTGCTAAAGGTTGATTTAGTGGTTTTTCGTGCTCGTCAGGAGAATTTTACAGAATCCACATCATTTTGACTTTTTCCTTTACTCTTGCATCCAATAAATAACAATGAATCCTAGAAATTTACTGTACAAAGGAAAGGCACTATTACGGAATCAGGGACATTATTAAATTGGAAACAAAAACAGAATTACCTGGAAAAACTCAGCAGGTCTGGCAGCATCGGCGGAGAAGAAAAGAGTTGACGTTTCGAGTCCTCATGACCCTTCGACAGAACTGATTAAATTGGGTCTGGCATGCGATGGGGGATCATCCTCTCCTGGGGATGCCTTCTCCAGAGTGCCCCATGGAACTGTGTTGGGACCTTTACTCTTGTTGACATACATAATCAGCCTTCCCAAAAAGTGAAAAAACGGTACAACTATTTGTAGATGACTGCGTGGTTTACACAGCAAGGAAAATTCATGATCATATCAATTCACTGCAAGTTGATCTTTTGGAATTGCAAAAAATGGTAGGACCAATGGGGGGATGGCATTCAATGCCAAAAATACTATGTCAGGTGCATCACCAATAAATAGGATCCTCCAACAGATAGTGATGGTATAAGGGTCTGGCACATATAGGGTTAATGTGGGACTGAGTACAGTTCCGCCCATATAGTGATGTAAGAGAGCACATGACCCACACTCAGTCTATTGTTGGACAGAATTGTGCATACAAGCAAGTATGCAGATAGCCCCTAGTTTGTACTCTTTACTGTATATTTGTAAATAGTTCTAAAAGTCAATAAAGACTTACAGTTAACTTGTATGACTACAAAGACTTCTTCAGACCTACCAAACTGTATCCAACACCCTACAACGTGGTGGCAGCTTGTGCAAAACCCCAAGACCTTGCGGAAACTTCTATATTTCAGGAGGAAGCGAAGAGGTACAAGAAAGAGACTACAGAGCTGAGGAAAATGGTTGGACACTTGGAAGAAAACTTGGGAAAACATTTAATTTCCAAAGATATCTATGAAAAAATGAAAATTAAGAACCTAGAAAGGCAGGAGCAAGTAGAACTTCTCACAAGAATGTGAAGAATCTCAGAAACAATTGGCAGAAGAGCAATTACAGAATGTGAACTTGAAGGATAGCTCAGATACACAGCCATACCTAGGACCTAATCTCAAAAATAATCTTCAATGGGGATTCCACATTCAACAGATAACACGCAAAGCAAACAGAGTTCTTGGATTTCTGAGGAGGAATCTTTGGTATTGCAGAGGAATTATGCTCTGGTAATGAAAAACTGATCAGCATAGAGAACCAACTTTCATTGTCGAAAGATGAGTTTGTAAAGGAAAAACATGAACTGATGAGGACACTGGAATGATGCTGACATGACACAGGACACTTGAAAGAGGACTTGAAATGCTTACATGACAAACTTGTTGAAGCAAACTCAAGAAATATAGATCTCCAAATAAAACTTGATGCAGTTCAAGTATCAGAAGTCTGTAGTAAGCATCATGCAAAATGCCTGGAACAGGAGAAAGATTTGCAGATGCATCATAACAATCGCATGAAAACAGAATTAAAATCCACAACTGATGAACTTCTTGAACTTTGGTCCAATCTGCACAACATGAAGACTGAGATACGCAATATGGAAAAGAAAATCCAGACTTTGAAAGCAGATAAGAGAACTTCTACAGAACAGATTGACAATCTAACGAGTGAATTGAAAGAACCCGAGGAACAGTCAATGACAATGGAAGAAAGATTCCGAACAGAACTGAATGCCCAGGAGAAATTGTAAAATTTATATATGAGTTCCTAGATAACTCTGAAACAAAGACAACTCAGCTTAGCAGAGGAGTTGCTGAGTTGAAAACAAAGAAAACTGCGGATGCTGGAAATCTAAAACAAAAACAGAATTACCTGGAAAAACTCAGTAGGTCTGGCAGCATCGGCGGAGGAGAAAAGAGTTGACGTTTCGAGTCCTCATGACCCTTCGACAGAACTTGATGGAGTTCAAGTTCTGTCGAAGGGTCATGAGGACTCGAAACGTCAACTCTTTTCTCCTCCGCCGATGCTGCCAGACCTACTGAGTTTTTCCAGGTAATTCTGTTTTTGTTTTAGAGGAGTTGCTGAGCTGAATGAAAAGATTCATAAGCTCAAAAAACAACTGGAAAAGAAGAAATTACTCAAAAATTTGAGTAAAATTGTGAAACAAGGGTTCCATTTTTTGAAACGTAAACTTCCATACATGCTGTGATGACCCACACAAATAATGGAAGAAGGGAAGAAAGCAACAAGGAGATAAGTACAAGGTTTGTCCCCCCAAAAGAAACGAGTTAGCGTAGCAACCACAGCCGAACTGATCAAGTGCAGTTCAACACGAAAGAATGGAAGAGAAGATTGAAAACATACCTTGATGCCAGGACAATCTCCAAACCTGCAGGAAGAACCAGCAGCAACAGAGCTTACCACTTCTTCAACAATAGTGCAAATGAGAAATGGAAGGGTCATAAGGCCTCCAGACCCCATCTGAACCCTTGAATTCAAGGAGTTGAAGGGGGGAGATGGGGTAGTGAAAATGCAGTAAGGACAATGTAAACGTATGATAGTGATAACAATGTAAGACATAAGGTAAACTATAATCACTTAAAATGCATTGGATAAAAGATTTGAAGGGAGGTGCAGTAGAGTCTGGCACATATAGGATTAATGTGGGACTGGAGTACAGTACTGCCTACACAGTGATGTAAGAGAGCACATGACTCACACCCAGGGTCAGTCGACAGTTGGACCATGTGTACCAGTAAGTCGCATATACCAGACTGCTCCTAGTTTATACCCTTTTGTTGTATATTTGTAAATAGTTCTAAGAGTCAATAAATACAGTTAATCTACATATTACTACAAAGACTTCTTCATACCTACTGAACTGTATCCAATATCCTACAACAATAGCTTTAAGTTCTGTAATCAAATTCTCCAACAAGCAGATACACAGCCATACCTAGGACTTCATCACAAAAATAATCTTCAATGGGAATTCCACATTCAACAGATAACACACAAAGCAAACAGTTCTTGGATTTCTGAGGAGGAATCTTTGGTATTGCAACAAAAACATCAGAGTTATAACTTAGCAAACATTTGTTCATCCAGTCTTGGAGTGTGCAAGTTGTGTGTGGGGAAATGCTGAGAAATATAAATAAGGTTGAAGTGATTCAAAGACATGCTGCACAAGAGTGCACAAATCAGTATGGGAAATCCATCAGTGTTGCTTCTTTGATCAAAGATTTGGAATGGGAATCACTACAGCAAAGGAGGGAGCAAAATAGACACTACATTCTATAAAATATGGAATGGACTATCAGGAATTGACAGAAACAAGAACCTGATGCTCTCTGGCCATGACAAAACATGAGGTAATCATCCATACAAACCACAAAGGCCATTTGTTTCCAAGACAGTGTATCAACAACCTTTCTTCCCAAAGACAATCCCACAATGGAACAAGCTGCCAAAGGAAATAGTCACAGCCCATCACTTGAAATCTTTAAGACCCATATTTAGGTTATTTCCATTTAAAGGTTTCCATTATCAGGACTACCATCTCAGCAGATCATGTCTGGCTAAGCTAACGCTACCCATTTTAATGTTGGAGGAATATAGCTATTAGTTTGTGATACCATAACAACTAAAGCAGAAGCCACTCAGCCCAACCAGCATGTCTTTGCCAGCTGAGAAAGTGCTCTCCAGCCTATTCCCACTTTCCAACTCTTCGTCCATTGTCTTGTAGGTTAGGGCAAGTGCATATCCAAATACTTTTCAAAAGAGGTGAAGGTCTCTGCCTCTACCCTTTGAGGCAGTGAGTTCCAGAACCCCACCATCCTCTATGTGTAAACAGTTCTCAGCTCCCCATTCCCCACTCCCTTCCATATCTCTAATTGCTTTAAATCTATGCCCCCTGGTTATTATTCTCTCTCCTATCAAGAGCTAGGAACTGATTGTTATGTTTAATTTATATCCCTGAGTGCCACATTCATTGTTGCACTGCAGTCATCTTCCAAATAACATTGTATCAGTCTACCAGCCAAATGGAGAAATGCAAGAAATACGCATGACAGTATTTTGAGTCTAAAGGATGATTATTTCTAACTTATAGGAACCAAAAGATGTAACATGGTGGCATTGGTTGTGAGTAAAAACTCAAACATTTTAAACAAATTTAATGCTGAATTAGATTAAAAATCAACCTGAATTAGACCAGTGAAAGAGAAAAACTAAGTGAATCATTCGAAAATGAAAAGGCCACTGCAGCAATAAACACACAGCTCCAACCCAATGTTATAGAGACATTTGAGAAGTTTAAACAAAAGTGTAGGCTGACATTCAATAGCTTTCTAAAAGGCGCTAGTGAAGAGGAAAGGGTCAACTACATCATTTTGTGGGCAGGAGAGAAAGGGTTAAATTTGTTTGATAGCTAGAGCCTGCGAGAAGATTACAGCAAAGGCCTGACAACATTTTTGAAAAATTCAGCATACATCTCGAGCCAAGGTCAAATCATCAGACCTACTGAGATGAATGTCAAGGCCTAAGACAGGAATCAGGTGAGCTTGATGTCAATTTCATAATAACATTGAAACATACAGCCAAAGCATAAATTTAAGGATAAAGATGAAAGGTTGCTAGATCAGCTCAACTGTGGCTCTGGACACCCTGAAAGACAAAAGAATTGATTGGAAAGGACAAGCTCACAATATTGCAGGCTTAGACATTGCCTGAGCACATGCAACCATGATAGATGAAGACACTGACTACTCAAACAGCTAGCTTTCAGCTCAGTCAATAGAAAGGCAGCAGGGTTGGTGCAGTGAAATAGCAACAAAAGAATACACACCTGACAGAGAAAAAGATGTACAAGAGCTGTGGATGACCACATGAGTTCACATATAGAAGGGAATGTCCCACATATGAATGAAACTGCAGAACTTATGGAAAACCAAATCACTGGGAAAAGATGTACAGAACAAAGAAAGAAGATGGTAAATGAATTATCAGAGACATGAGAGGTAAAAGAAACCAAAATATCCATACCCTGGAAGACGACAATGAGTTAAAAAAAAACAATAGACATAGAAACCATACAACTGCATAAAATGGCTGGATGCAACAGTTCCCAGAGAAAAGAAATTAACACAACCATTGGTACGACCGAGATGGGAGGAGTGCACTGTCTGTCTCTAGTTCCACTACCTCATGGGTCACAACATATATTTAAATTATTTTTCCAACTAGCTATATGGCCAAATATGTGTTTTTCCTGTTAATCTCAGAATGATCACTCAATGCCCAGGTTTCTTCAATAAACGACAAAATCATTAGTTTACTATAAAACCAGACTTGTCAAGTAGAAAGACGAAGCTTATTAACATACAGTATGAAATAGGAAAGTATAATAATTATTCTAAATACCCTAAAACACAAACAAAAAGATAAAATAAAATGGAGCAATTTTGCCAGAAGGTTAAAAGTCAATAGTTCAAGGGAAAAGGATAGATGATGGATTCCTTGAAATGGAGACCAGGTTATGCAATTGGGCTCTCAGCACTGGTCTGTGAAACAATCGATGACTCTTGCACTACTTTTCAGATAGCCTTCACGGAAAACTTGCAGTCAGTCAATTTCAGAATGTAGAGCAACTTCGGAGCAACTTCCATTCAATTTTTGCTTTCCCAACTGGGTCTGGAGCTTCAGGAGTTGTTGTCTTCTTTACCCAGGTAGTTGATCCTGCTTGTTTTCTCCCCGAAGTAAAACCAGCCCATCAGCTTTAAAAACAGTTTTCCAGGCATGTTTTTTTCCACCATACAACCCTTTTGTAAACAGTCCACCAGGGTCAAGAGGTTTCAGCTTCTTTAAAACTGCTTAATTACCTTTTCTTGTAAAATGCTGTCTTTTCCAGGAACAGCAGCAACCAGAGTCCTTGCATTCAACTTTTAAGGCACAGTGTCTTTTAAAAAACACAAATTCTTCCAAAATGTCCTTAGTCCTTGAAGATGAATCATTTCCTATGATTAAAGCATTTATGAATGACACCATTTATATCAGGAAGAGGGTGAAAAATAAGCCCACAACCATAAATCTGAAGCTAAAGCTTGAAACTGAGCATAGAGTAACATCATCCTACCCAAACTATACCAGAAAATTTTTCCTGAAAATTTCCCAAGTAAATGGGTGCCCAAGGAAAGGTGCTCTAAACCGCACAATGTCATGCTAATAGCATATGGAGGAACTGAGATTTAACAGCTTGAAACAACCAAAGGGACACAAAGCAAAGATGTTAATTATATGTCCTATATCACTGAAACATATGGTCCTGCTATCCTGGGCTTGAGCAGTTGCAAACAGCTTCAGCTTATCTCAGTTTGGAGGTGAAGAAGGCAATACTGAGGGTTGAAGGCAGTGCACCCATTTAAAAGCTTCCTCCAATCAGAAGCAAGGAAGATCTGGTACAAATGTATCCAGAGTGTTTTTATGAGACAGTTGGATGCTTTGAAGATTTTTAGTATCACATCACTACTGATCCAATGAAGAAACCATTGATTCATCCCCCACAAAAAGTACCAATAGAACTAAAAGGAACGCTTAAAAGAGAGCCCCAAGAGATGGAAGAAAAGAAGGTGACTGCTAGAGTCACTGGGACTACAGATTGGGTAAATTCCATTGTGGTGAGCGAGAAGCCAAATGCATAGCTAAGAATTTGCCTGGATCCCAAAGATTTTAACCAAGGAATAAAGGGGAAGCACTATCCTATTCCAACATAGGAAGAGATCACACTAGCACTGGGAGAGGCAAACGTTTTCAGCCCTTCAGACCCTTCTGAAGGGAGGTCATGTGGATTCAAAACATTAACTCTGTTTCTCTCTCCACAGATGCTGTCAGATCTGCTGAGTTTTTCCAGCATTTTTTGTTTTCATTTCTGAAACATGAAGCTTGTCAAGGAATCTTCATTGTTGTCAGCATTCAATATTTGGGTGGTACAAATTCCTATGCCTACTTTTTGGCCTTAAAATGAGCCTGGATGTGTTCCAATTCAAAGTAGATGAGACATACTGAGGATGTAAAGGAACAGTTGGCATTGCTGATGATATTCAGGTCTATGGTGTAAAGGAAAAAAGGTCATGACCACCATCTACATGAAGCCATGGAGAGAACCAGGAAAGCTAGGAGCAAATTAAATGCAGGTAAATGTGAAGGTGATAGAATGCCTGTTCTTCGGAATGGTGTACACACCTGACGGAGTCAAACTAAGTCCTGAAAACATCACAACCATCTCTGAGATGGAAGCTCAAAGAGGCAAAGAGTTGAGAAGGTTCCTTGGCTTGACTGAGTACATGACTTCTTTTATACCTCACATGTTAGAACACACAGTAAGCCTACAAGAGCTGATGAAAGAAGATGTTGAGTACTAGTGCTCAGAGTCACACAAGAGGAGTTTCAACAAACTCAAAGAAATAGTATACAAAGAGACAAGTCTTTCATTCTAAAACAGAATGATATCTGTCACTCCGCAAGTAGATGCTTCCACGAAAGGACTGGGAACAGTCCTGATACAAGAGGAAGACCAATAGCATTTGCATCCAAAGCTCTAACATCAGCTGAGACCAGAGCCAGATCAGCTGTGTACAGGATCGGCCATCTACAAAGACTACATACAACGTATTCAGATAGCTACTAAAGTGCCACCCAAACCATGGCATAGTGTGGGAGCCGATTTATTCACACACAATCAAGAATGGTATCTCATAGTTGCAAAGTTCCCTTTTATCTGAAAAGGGAAAGATTTGAGAGAATAACAGAATGATAACAGCACAGAAGGAGATTATTCAGCTCACCTAGTCTGAATCAGCTCTCAGAGTGAGCAATTCACCTAATGCCATTCCCCTGCCTTCTCTCGGTAACTCTGCATGTTCTTCCTTTTCAGATAACAATCTAATTCCCTTTTGAGTGCCTCGATTGAACCTGCCTTCCCACACTCTCGCGCAGTGCATTCCAGATCCTAGCTTTTGCCAATTACTTTAAATCTCTGCCCTCTCATTCTTGATCCTTCCACCAATGGGAACAGTTTTTCCCTATCTATTCTGTGCAGACCCCTTATGATTTTGAATACATCTATCAAATTTCCTCTCAGCCTTCTCCAAGTAAAACAGTTCCATCTTCTCCAATATGCCTGCATAACTGAAGTTCCTCATCTCTGGAAACATTCTCGTGAATCTTTTCTGCACTCTCTCCAATGCCTTCACATCTTTCATAAAGTGTGGCACCCAGAACTGGAGAACTATAACAATCATCTCAGCAGTATGAGTTCTGTTCACTGAGCAAGGGATTCTTGAAAGAACAATTGGACCCAGTTCACCTCCAAAGAATTTAAGGAGTTCACACTGAACAGTTTTGATTCAGCATCATCACCTCATCACCATGTTACCCAAGGGGATGCAGGTTTATAGAAAGATATATCCAGGCAGTCAAGAGAACCTCACAAAATGCTGATAGAAAAAGTAAGCCCCAAACCATGCCTTATTGTCACTTCAATCTACACCTTTCAAGGCTGACATGAAATCGCTTACACAACTGTCGAATGGAAGAAAATATAAGGCAACTCTGCTAAGCAAGATACTCCCTCCAAGTGACTAGGAGGAAGTCAGATAATGACTCATTGATGCACAGTTAGAAGGAGATCAATGCTCCAACAAACTTGCTAAGTCCCTGCCCGAGTTGTTGAAAGGACAAACAGTACATGTACAGGATTCAATCATAAAAACCTGGAACCCAATAAACGTTGTTGGTGAAGCTAAGACTCCAAGGTCATACATCATTGTGACCAAAATTGGTAAACAAATTAGAAGGAACAGAGTCTATATTTGACTTACACTTGAGCTGGAAAAGCAGAAAAGATCATCAACAACACCAACAACATCACTAACTGCCAAGACAACATCAGCAGCATCACCAACAAGTGGTGAAACATCAACAACACCAGCAAGTTTAACATTAGTAAGATCGAGCAAGACTCCTACAACACCAAGAATAACACACACAACATCACCTGTGCAGCATGTCAACTCACCATTGAGAGCCATGAATGCCAAATCTACAAGATAGCAGCAAAATATCCTACTACTTAAGTGTTACCATGAGTAATATTTTTGGAAAAGAAAACAAACCATAAAAGTGATCTGTTTAATTATAGAAATCGATTGTTAATCTTTTCTAGTTTCAAAAAGGTTAATGATTGCAACAGTTACATTGATATAGGGGCATTATATTTATATTTTTTTAAAAAAGAGGGATTGTTATATGATTCATAAAGAGATTGGAATGAATTGTTACGTGAATATATATCCTGGGGTGCCACATTGACTGACGCATTGCAGTCAGATACCCAGTAACACTGTGTCAGCTGTGTGGAGACGTGCAAGAAATACACTCGATGAAGCTCCAGCACTTTAAATCTGAAGTAAGATTATTTCTAATTTATGGGAACAGGAAGATGTAACAGCCACTCATAATTTTGTGTATCTGAATTATACCTCCCCTCAGCCTCTTTTGTTCCAAAGGAAACCACCCCAGCCTATCCAATCTTTTCTCATAACTGAAATTCATCCAGACCTGCCAACATCCTCATAAATCTTCTCTGTAGTCTCTTTCGTGCAATCACGTCTTTCCTGTAATGCGGTGACCAGAGTGGTACATGTTACTCCAGCAGTAGCATAACTTAGTTTTATACAGTTCTAGCAAAACCTCCCTGCTCTTATATTCTATGGCTCAGCTGATAAAGGAAAGTAGACCATATGCCTTTTTAACCATCTTAACCTGTCCTGCTACCTTTAGCGATTTGTGGGCATGTACTCCAAGGTCCCTTGGCTCCTTTACAACTCTCAGTACCCTACCATTTATTGTGTATCTCCTTGCCTTGTTTTCTCCCTCCAAATGCTGAATTTGACTGAATTTTATTTGCCAGTATTCTGCCCACCTGACCAGTTCACTGATATTTTCCTGCAGTCAGATATTTTCCTTTGTTTTATTCATTCATGGAATGTGGGAGGCACTGGCTAGGTCAGCATTTATTGCCCATCCCTAATTGCCCTTGAGAAGGTGGTGGCAAGCTGCCTTCCTGCAGCAGGGTTAGGCTGACTGACCTGTAATTAAAAACAAAAACAGAATTACCTGGAAAAACTCAGCAGGTCTGGCAGCATCGGCGGAGAAGAAAAGAGTTGACGTTTCGAGTCCTCATGACCCTTCGACAGAACTGTCGAAGGGTCATGAGGACTCGAAACGTCAACTCTTTTCTTCTCCGCTGATGCTGCCAGACCTGCTGAGTTTTTCCAGGTAATTCTGTTTTTGTTTTGGATTTCCAGCATCCGCAGTTTTCTTTGTTTTGACCTGTAATTAAGTTGTATTATCCCTTTCTTCACTTTTTAAACAATGGTGCATTTGTCCTCCAGCATGACAGCTGAAACCAGAGATAATTGGAAAATGATGGTCAGAGCCTTCACGATTTCCTCTATTGCTCCAAGTCGGCAATTTATCTACTTTCTTTTCTCTCACTGTGTTTATTCTATCCAATATTTCATACTCCTCCTCCTTAATTACAATGTATATATCATACCCTTCTTTTGTGAAGATAATTGCAAACTTTTCATTAAGAACCATGTCCACATCTTCTGCCTCCACACACGATACATTTTGGTCTTTAAGAGGACCTACTCTTTCCTCAGTTACTCTCTTGCTCTTTATGTATTCATAAAATATCTTTGGATTTTCCTTGCCAATATCTTTTCACATCCTCTCTTTGCTCTCCTAATTTCCTTTTTAATTTAACCTTTGTACTTTCTATACTACAGTACGCTTTCTGGAATATTGGATGCTCAGGGTCTAACATAACTTCCCTTTTATGCTCCTTGAAATCCAACTTGCTCTATGTTTAGGAGTTCCACCCTTTCTCTTTTGGGAATATATTTATTCTGAACCCATGCTGAATGGCTCCCACTGCTCTGGCACTGATTTACCTGGGAAAGTAGCTCTTTCCCAGTCCACTTATGCTAAATCACATTGAAGCTTAGCAAAACTGGACTTTCTTCAGTTGAGAATTTTTATTCCTGGTCTGTCTTTGTCCTTTACCATAACTATCTTAAATCTAACTGAATCATGATCATTACCACTCATGCTGTCCTACTGATGCTCCTTCCACCTGCCCGGCTAAGTCCCCTAAAACAAAGTCCAGAACTGCCCTTTCTCTATCTGAGTTTGCTATGGACTGGCCAAAAAATTTTCCTACATATTTATTTTAAGAACTCTGTGCTCTCAATACCTTTCACACTGATTCTATCCTAGTTAATATAAGGCTAGAAGTCCCCTACTAGTATTGACCTGTTGTTTAAAGATTTCTTATAATTTTGCCTAAATATTTACGCTATATTTTGTTCTGCCTGTTTGGAGCTCTTTAGCAAATATTGTGTGATTGCTCATCTTTTGTTCTTCAGTTCAACCCATAAGGCCTCATTTGATGATCCATCTGGCATTTCACACTCCTCACAGATATAATTGTTTCCTTAACCAAAATTGCAATTCTCCTTTTTTATCCATCCTCCAACCAAGAATGCTCAACTGTCATCCTGACCTCCTTTAAGCTATGTTTCAATAATACCTGTGACATTATAATTCCAAGTGTCTATCCATATCCTCAGCTCATCTGCCTTATTCATGGGACTCCTTTAATTGACAAATTGGGGAATGAGGTCTGTCAGGTGGACTAAATGTCTGTGAGAGAGCATTAGGGTAAGAGTGATCATCATGTCATATTGTTTAGACTGGTAATGGAGTTAAACAGGGCTATGTCCTAGCCCCCACTTTGGTCAAACAAGACTGAATGATAGCCCTCATACTGTTTACAATCTACCTGACAGTGGCTATTCACCTCATTAAAGATCAACTGCCCTCTGCTGTGAGTACTAAATACTATCTAGATGGAAAACTCTTTAACCATGGCAACCTCTGTGCCAAAACTAAACTGACCGCCACAATGTACATGATTTACAGTTTATGGACGACTGCAGTGTTATTGCCATTCTGCACCAGATTTGGTCTCTTAATTCTGCATACAAGAAACTTGACCTGTCCTTGAATGTTGTCAAAACAAAATTCATATATAAACCCACAATTGTTCAGCCAAATATTTCACCTCCCATATGTATTGAAGGAGAGACTCTGGAATACATTGAACACTTCCCATGCCTTGGCCACATTGACAAGAGGTTCTAACACTGGATCAACTGCGCCAGTTCAACCTTCTACAAACTAGGACAGCAAGTATTTGACAACAAAGCTCTGCACAAGTCAACAAAAATTCTAGCGCACAGAACAGTTGTCATCACCACGCTCCTATACTGCATTAAGATCTGGACTGTGTATCCATGACACATAAAGAGTGCAGAGAAATTCCATCATCAGTGTCTCTGCCAGATCCTCCAGATTCAATGGGAGGACTGTCAAACAAACATTTATGTCCTTCTTGGAGTCAACTACTCAAGCACTCAGGAAAAACTCCTCTAAAATCAACTCCAGTGGACTGACACTGTATCCGGTTGGCTGAAAACTGTCTTCCCCGTCGGTCCTGTTCTCTCACCTCTCAAATGTTCAATGTTCCAGGAGAGGACAAAGGAAAAGCTTCTCTGCAGCTCTCCTTGAAGTGCAGCAACATTGACGTTAAAGACTTGGAAGAGCTTTCTACCAATCATTCAAAATGGCGACAACTTGTCCATCAGGCTACTTGACACTTTGAGTCACAATGTCTTAATGATGAGGTAGAGCAGCAGCAGAGAAGGAAGGAAAAGGTAGCAAATGCTGTGGTCTAGATCCCACTACCTCATGGGATATCCTGCTGCATATGCCCAAAGATATGTGAGTTGAGAATCAACCTGTTCAGTTACCTGAAGACCCATGACAGAAACTCATTCCCTTGAGTAGAAGTCATCCATGAATCGAGGGGCAGCTCCTGACCTTTGCCATCCCTCCAGATAAGAAAGGAGTTTACCTGCATACTAGGTCAGAGGGCAAACTTTACAATCTGTGCAGACAGAAAGCGAAGATAATAAAATACAGCATGTCTTGATCAGAGATGCTTCTATGCTGCTGATGCCGCACTCATCATTCACATGGTGACTCAGGTAGAAAGATTCATGGAATATCTCTTCCATGCCTGTAACCTGTTCTCCCTTACTATAAGCTTCAAGAAAGCCATGATTATCGGACAGGGTGTCAAATTTCTGCCGTTGATCACACTAAATAATACCCCACTAGAAGTGGTTGGCAAAATCTGCTACTTTGATCCATGGTATCAGACAACCTATCTCTTCATGCAGAACTCGATACACACATTGGAAAATTAGCTTTGGCTCACTTACAAAACATGCATTGAATAACATCAAGCTGAGTCTTAGGACCAAGATGCTGCTTTTTGAGGCCTGGGTTCTTAGCACCTTCTTGTTTTGCTGAAAAATGCAGATAACTTTCAGCCACAGTGCTCAACAACTTTCATCTTCACTGTTTGTGGTGCTTTCTGGGCATCTCATAGAATGACAAAATCACGAATGCAGCAGTCCTCTGATAGGCAAATCTCCAAAAGTATCTTGGCACTCATCAAGCAGAGGAGGAAGAGTTGTGAAGGTTGCATTCAGACACATGACTGAGGGGATTTGCGGGGAGAAAAGTGTCCTCTACACCAGGATAGAGAGAGTAAGTTACAGAACGACATAAGCGAGTTAGGCTAGTTTGGGAGGATCGCTGAATGAAAAAGCATTTCAGTTTACATTGTTGAGTTTGCAAAGACTGTCTTTGTCCCAGTCCAGGGAGGAGGAGCACGTCAGTTCGGTCTCAGTCATGCCCAGCATGTTGTGCACAGGGTGTGCTTGTATCATTACGCGTGTTGGACCGTGGAGTTTCTGGCATCATACTGAGCTGAAAATGGGACACTAAGTCAGGGGAGACATCTGCAGTCCATAGATGGGGAAAAGGTATTGTGGGGGCATTCAAAGGTGTCAGGGGTGGGTATATATTTCAGTGAGCAAATGGCTGCAAGATGGGCAGAGTGAGGTCCAGATGGGGCATGAGCACATCCACCTCAAAATATTCAGGGGGTAACAAAGGGATATCCACCACAGTTGTGATGGGACCAAGGAATACAGTGCGAGGATTGAAAGGTCTTGGATAGAGGTAAACCCGAACATTGAGCTAGGAGGGATTTCCACATTCACACAGCGGGGTGGAGTCCAAGCTGGTCTGGTAGTGAGACCGCAGCACCATAATCTTCCAAACTGCAGTGATGGCCATACAAAATTAAAATGAGAAGATAATCTACTGGTGAGGGCTCTGAGAGCCAATTGGAGGACCAATGCACTGCATTGGGGGACTGATTAAAGGGGCATCCAATTTAACTGTGCATTCCCAAATGAGGAGAGATGCACAGCCAAGAAATGTTAGGAGCTTTTCAATGACAATGTAGAAAATCAGGAGCGTGAAGCTATGAAGCACATTCATGCAAGACTAATCCCAAAAAGTGGCATTAATCAATCTCCATGTATTAATTCTTTGTTCACAGCATGGAAATTCCCCAGAGTGATAACAAAGTTCCAAGCAATTAGGGCAACTGGTCAAGCTTCAAATGTGTTTTAGAATCATGGCACTGGCAGGTTCACAGAAGTGAAGGCTCAAGCCCCCCTCAAATAATCTAATTTCCTAACTAAACATTCTCCCTCATGAGTATTCCAAACAGTATAGTATTAGAGTGCAGTGAATGAGGATCTCAACACCTGGGCTGAAAGCAGCAAATCCAAGCACCTGGCCAAAGCAATTTCATACTCATCCTGTAAAGGTGGGGGAGGGGGGTAGGAAAAAAAACTCGAAATGCACCCTGCACTAGCCAGGATTTCAAGGGCAAATAGTTGCCGACATTAGAACCCTTAAACCCACATTCACTGATGAGTCATCAACAGAAATAGAACCTTTGGAGGCTAATGGTGAATCATATCTGTTTCTCATTGATGCTGCAGAGAGGAGACCATCAGGAAGATGGAGCCTGGATTTATTGCTGCTGCATAATTGCATACAGGCAAGGAGAGAAGGAGAAGATTGCAACGGAGGCGCCTGGCTCACCAAAGGGAGCAGCTTCACCCTGATGAGCAAGGGGCAGCATGGCCCCCTCTGGACACATAGGATGAGGTTCACAGAAACGTTGTATGTAGGTGGCTCACAAGACCAATGGTGTAGAGTACACGCATGTAATTTAAGCAAATGAGTGAAAGATACTGTTGCCGGCATCTCTGCATGTCCAGGGATCTGGTGACTCACATCTGCCACATTCTCCAGGAATTGGCACCACAGGATCTGGGAAGACATCCATTGCCAGTGGCTCTGAAAGTCATTGCTGTCCTTAACTTCTACGTGAGTTGCTATTTCCAAGGCTCTACTGGGGGCCTCTGCAGGATCTCACAAGCTTCCATATATAAGTACATACAGGAGGTAACAGACACCCTTTTTGCCAAGGCCCACAATTACATGAACTTCGACAAAGATCAAGCAAGGCAGGACACCAGAGCACTGGGCTTTGCTGAGATTGCCGGATTCACACAGGTGCAGGGTGCACTGCACTCATGTGGCTATAAAAGCTCCCTGGCAACAGGCACTCCAATACATCAACAGGAAAGGCTTCCACTCGCTCAATCTCCAGCTGGTCTGGGACCATATCAAACAAATCCTGCAGGTTTGCGCCAGATACCCAGGAAGCTGCCATGACTCCTACATCTTGAGTAGATCATAGATCTTGGACATCTTCAAGGGGCCACACAGGATCAGGGGTGGCTCTTCGGTGACAAAGGGTACCCACAAAGGACATGGCTGAGGAACCTGTAGAGAGAAGATTCAACAATACTCATGCTGCTACCTAAACATTGGTGGAGCACACCACTGGCAGCTTCACGATGTGATTCCGATTCCTTGACATATTTGGCAGAGCACTCCAGTGCACTCCCCAGAGGTTCTAGTGGATCATCGTGGCTTGTTGCGTGCTTCACAACCTGACGCTGCAAAGGGGAGAGAGCTTTCCAGATGCCAACATGGAGGAGCTGCACATCTCCAATGAGGAGGACATCGAAGGGATTGAGGTCGAGGAAGCCAAGGCTGCAGGGGAAGAGACCATAGCATGGGCCAGATAAGATAGATGTGTACATAAGGCCCTCATAGCCACCAGAACCTATGAGGAGGATAATGAGTTGCACTGAGTCTCCTCTTGGATAAGTGCTGTCCATCATGGGGCAACATGAACACCAATGTTGCTATTCCTCTCAACTTCAACCATGCACTTCAATATGAGAGTGAATAGTTACACAACAGGCTCACATTATCCTGATCCTTTGAAAGATGACGTAGCCCCGAGAGCATATGTCCATGCTGACATGAGGTGCAGCATCCCAATTGCAATGGCAGCCTTCATGAGCCAAAAGCTGTTCCACTATCCTCAGTATGCTCATATCTGTATGCCTTCAGTCTGACAAAGCTTCTGAAATAGACCCATCTCCAGCAACGGGACAATGCATTCTATGTAACCTCGCTGGTGAAACTGATAGGTGACACTTGGGGAAAGACAGCTGAAAAAATTCCACAGGTGTTAATCCATTTAGAGATCACTCGGTCCTCTCTACTCCTGCTCCTAATTTGTATGCTCGTATGATTTTCTGTATGGCGAGGTGGCTGGAGCCATAAGACCAGTAGGATGCCCAATGCTCCAGTTCAAGGATGCTTGCAAGCGTGACATGAAGGCCCTACATGATTTTCATACCTGGGAGACACTAGCCAATGACAGAGGTAAGTGGAGATGTCACCTGGGAGCTAGCATGACGATCAGTGGCTACAACAACTTGACAACAGGTGTCAACGCCTAAGACATCAAACCATAACAACTCCTGATAACCACTTTATATATGGCATTTGTGGCAAAACCTGCCTATCACAGATTGGTCTTTTCAGCTATCAGCAAAAGTGCACCATAAGAAGCTACCCTATCTCAAATGGATTGGTTTGCTGAATGACCATCATCTTATGTAGATGGGAGGATGCCAATGCAGGACCGGCGGATAGCACAGAACAATCTAAAAACTCTATACTCTAATTTAGAAGAGGGCTAATTTCAATGGGTCAAGAGAGGATCTAGCTAGGGTCAAATGGAACGAAAGACTAGCAGGAAAAACTGTACTGGAACAATGGGTGATCTTTAAAGAAATGTTTCAGGTACAAGCTAAGTACATTCCAACAAAGGCAAAAGATTGGGGAACCAAGGTTAGGGAAAGGCTAGGGCTCCTTGATTGGTGAGGGAAATAGAGAATATGATGAAACAAAAAAAAAGGTAAATTCTTTAAGCGAGAACCACACCGATACAATAAGTTGTAAGTTGAGAGGGGAAGTGAAGAGGAAAATAAGACTGGAAAAGAGGGAATATGAGAAGAGGATAACAGTCAATATAAAAGGGAACTCAAAAACCTTCTAACAGCATGTAAATAGTAAGTGGGTAGGAAAAGTGAGTCCTATTAGGGACAAAGATGGTTATATCTGTTTAGAGGTACAGTGCAAGGTTAGAATACTAAAGTACTCATTGTACTTTGTATCAGTGTTTACTGAAGAAAGTACTGACAAAATATCAGTTGATGTGGAGATGGGAGTAGTAATGGTTGGGGTGAAAATTGATAGGCAGGATGTACTTCAAAGACTGGCTATGTTTTGAATGGATAAGTCACCTTGTCCAGATGGCTTGCATTCTAAGTTGCTAAAGGAAATGGGAGTGGAGATAATGGAAAGGCTCAGCATAATTTTCCAATCTTCCCTAGATATGGGGGAGGTGCTAGAATGACAAATCATTCTTTTTCAAGAAAGGGTATAAGAACATTCCTAGTAGCAGGCTGGTGGTCTAACATCAGTAGTTTTAGAAACAATAATCAGGAATAAAATCAGCATGAAGTAAGAGAGGTGTGAGTTAATTAAGGGTAGCCATTACGGATTTGTAGAAGGCACATTGGATTTGACTAATCTATTTGATCTTTATGATGTAGTAGCAGATAAGATTAATGAAGGGAAAACAATGCATTATATCTATGGCCTGAATTTTATGCTGATTGGGTGGGCGTGCACCCGACCTGATCAAGTGTGAAATCACACGAGATGAGGTCAGGCAAGTGTCCCAACGTGATACCACGCTCACGCGATATTTCAGTTGGTGCGCCCTCTGACAATTAAGAGGGCAATTAAGCCCATTAACAATGCAACTGTCTGTCATTGTATGTAACCTGTCAAACCTTACGCTTGGCGGACGGGCGAATCCAACCAGGCGGCCTTTACATTTTTCATCCAAGAGTGGGGTGAGGTTTCCATTATTAAATAAAATAAAAATCTGTGGACAGTATTTTTATAATATATATGTTCAGGTGCCTGATTGTGATGCTTAGACATTTTTTTCCTGATTTTAAAAACTATATTTCCTGGGTTTCGGGTCTTCAGCTTCCTGAGGAAGCTCTCTGCCTTCAGGAAGCTTTCTGTCAGTGCTTGCCCGCGCCCACATTGATGTCATCACCTACCCTCCTCCCATTCCCACCCCAACAGTGCTGAGCTTTTCAGCACACTTCACACTGGCTGGCCGTTAATTGGCCAGCCAGCGTGAAATCGTGGTCAGTGGCCAATCACGGTTGGTGGTCCATTTCCCAACTGCTCCTGGGCCCACCGATCGCGCCCAGCCGCCGAGCTGAAAATTCAGGCCTATGTGAATTTTAAGAAAATGTTTGATAAAATACCATATAAAAGGCTGGTTAACAAAATCAGCACTTATGGAATAGGAGAGTCAGTGTCAACTTGAATAAGACATTGACTTAATGACAGAAAACAGCGAGTCATGGTGAATGGTTATTTTTCAGACTGGAAGGTGGTAGACAGTGGTATTTCCCAAGGGTCAGTGCTAGCACCATTGCTTTTTCAATACATATAAATGACTTGAATATTGGAATGCAGAATAAAATTTCATAATTTGCCGATGATAACAAACTGGGAAGAGTGGCAAATAGTGGGGATAATACTAATCAACTGCAAAGGACACAGGCTAGCAGAATGGGGAGACAAGTGGCAAATAGAATTTAGTACAGAGAAGATGAGGTGATGCATTTTGGCAAAAGGGATGGGGAGAGGCAACATAAGACCTAATGGCACAATTCTAAAGAGTATTCAGGGACAAAGGGACCCAGATATGCATGTGCATAGATCTTGAAGGTGGCAGGACGTTTTGAGAGAGTGGTTACCAAAACATATGAGATCTTGGGATTCATAAATAGAGGCATTGAGTACAAGTGCAGGGAAATTATGCTGAACCTTTATAAAGCAATGTTTAGGCCACAACCAAGGTATTGCATCCAGTTCTGGTCACCGCACTTTAATATGGATGTGAGAATACAGAGGAGATTTACTAGAATGGTTCTAGGAATGAGGGATTTTAGCTACAAGTTACTGAACCTTCATAATAGCAAGGTTGCGGAGGACGCAGCCCATGACCACAAACTTGGAGTCCCTCTCGGGTATGTATTGCAAAGATCATGCCAATCAACCTAGGCAGCAAAATCTCTCTTCCAGCAGGGCAATGACTTGCTGTACAATATTACATGCGCTCTTATTGAAGGCCCTCTGATCTTGCATAATGGGATAGCAAAAAAGGGTCATGAGCCAAATGCAGTGGGGGGTACTCCTCATCTTAGAGCAACCATCCTCTGTGTGTCTTAGAAGCCAGACAGTGTGGATGGTGCATACTGTTGAAAGTGAGAGCATTACAGGTGCTGCCAGGATAGCGGACATTCACCAAGATGAATTTCTCACTGCGGTTGCACACGAACTGCATATTTGTTGAATGGAACATCTTGCCCTCATGACTCAAATCCTCACTGAAATGCAATAAAATGCTCTCCAGCTTTTAATAAGTAGTGGAATGCATGTGGACCATGAGAGCAAAGATGGATAAATGGCACATGGAGGTAAGGATTCTTCTCAAGTCCATCCCACTTCTCATCCTTGGTAGTGTCTCCCACCCTTCCCACCAATCCAGACAGAGTCCTACATGCTGCCCCTTATCCCGATGGCCAACCCTGCCTCTGCACAGATCATAGGCTCCAAAGATCGGAGGACATTGGATCGGGTATCGTTTCTTTCAGGGTAGGCAACGAGAAGCCTGCTCTAACTCTGCTCGAGTCATAGGGATTGCATCATGTAGGAGTAATAGGAAGTGAAAGAGCAAGATATTTGCACAAGGGTGTGTATAACAATATTTATGGCATTATGTATAAAGCAAACATCCCCATCCTCAATGATGGGAGAGCCCAACACATTAGACAAGGTGGAAGCATTTTGAACCAGCTTCAGTCAGAAGTGCCAAGTGGAGGAACCATCTCAGCTTCCTCCTTAGGTCCCTAGCATCATTGGTGCCAGTCTTTAGCCCTGACAACTTCTAAACTATAGTACTGAAGACTTGTGCTCCAAATTTAGCTGCACCCCTAGCCAAGCAGTTCCAATACAGCTACAACACCTGACAATACAGAAAACTGTCCAGTCATGTCCTGTCCATTAAAGGCAAGACAAATCCAATCTGGCCAATTGCCACCACCCGTTGGCCTACTCTCCATCATCACCAAAGTGATGGAAGTACCGATGGAAGTCTGGAAAGAGAAACCCTGAACCCTCTCAAGGACATACCTGGTGATCCTATCAAATGCCATTTATTCAGGAAAAACTTGTTCACTAATGCTCAGTTTGGGTTTTGCCAGGGCCACTCAGCTTCAGACCTCATGGACTAAGAAGCTGAATTCCAGAGCTGAGGTGAGAGTGACTGCCCTTGACATCAAGGAGAATGGTAACATGAGCGTATTATGTCCCTTGCGCACAATGGAGATGCAAATTGCCTATTAACAAAAGGCAATTGTTCAAATGGAGTAATATTTCAACTTGTAAACTGGCCTAGATTTTAGATTTATTTCAGTAGCATTTAGTGTGCTTGCTCAAGATTGATCATATTTTATAATAGGCTTTTTGTATAATTATGTAACCTGCAAAGAACTAACTTAGTCAAGTCACCATTTTGCACTAACGTGGGCAGAAAAGAAGCCATGTTGATGTTGCTAAACTTTTATCTCAAGCTAACCTATTATAAACTTGGAAGTGGGCAGCAACTAGCAACAGATGATTGTATTAAAAGGAAGTACCTCAGTTACCCTATTAATGAAGAATAAGTAATTAATGATCAACAGGCAATAAGAAGTTGGGTTATATTATATTTCTGTATTTTTCCACTAATATTTCTAAAAGAATTAAAAGTGCTTTCACAGTCTGGAAAGAGAAACCCTGAACTTGGGATCCTCCCTCTCAGGGACATACCTTCCTTGATTGCTGAGGTCTGATCTTAAAGAATGGGATGCTTCAAAAGACACTAAGATAAGAAACATAGCTTGAAGCAGCCAGTGTTTTAAGTTTAAGGCAATTTGCGCAAATAGCTAGAACCAATTAAATTAACCCTTAAAACATTATTGACCAATTAACAATGTCCAGCAACATTGGCTAAGGTGGGGTTACAACACTTTTTTGACATTAAAAAAAAAGGGTTACATGAACCATCTTTGTGTACACTAAGTGAGGAGAAACCGGTTTAGTTCTTAGGCGATAATTGAGATTTTCCCTGTCAGCACGGAGATCATGTTTGTAGTACTGGCCATGGGCAGTTGAGGGTTTCTCGGACAATTTGGATCCCAAGGAAGATGTAGTGCACTTTGGAGGCAGTTGAGAGTTACCCTGTTGGCGTGAAGAGTTGAAATTGTTGTCCACTTCGTTTAGATCATTACTTCATTAATTCACCTTAAAATTCACAAACTTGCTTTAAAATTTAACACATCTACAGATTTCTGGGCTTCCTAACACTTGCCAGTGAAAGAAAGGTGAGAACACAACAATTGAGCGGGTTGATTCAAACTTATGGAAATACTGAAACAATATTCAGTGTCAGTTTGGATATAATAATTGGCTTAGGGTCCGAAAACAGCAGTCTGGTAAATAAAAGCAAAATACTGCAGATGCTGGAAATCTGAAATACAAATTGAAAATGCTGGAAAAACTCAGGAGGTTTGGCAACATCTGTGGAGAGAGAAACAGTTAACATTTCAAGTCAAACCTGATTCTTCTTCAGAACTGAACTGTGGTAAATGGCTGTTTTTCGGACTCGAGGATGATAGATAGTGGTGAACCATTAGGACCGCTGCTTTTTGTGATATATGTAATAATATTGGAATACAGAGGAAAATCTCAAAAATTGCCAATGATCCCCAACTTGGAGGTATGGCAAACAGTGAGAATGATACAAATTGACTGCAAAAGGCCATAGATAGGCTACCAGAATGGACAGACAAGTGCTAGATGAAATTTAATACATGTGTGTGATGAATTTTGGCAAAAAGAATAGGGAGAGGCAATATATGCTTAATGGCACAGTTCTAAAGAGTGTGCAGGGACAGAGGGACTTGGGCGTTCATGTGCATAGATCTTTGAAGGTGGCAGGACACATTCAGAGAGAGCAGTTGGCAAAGCACATCGGATCTTGGACTTCATATTAAGTACCAAAGAAGGGATGTTATGCTAAACTTTTATAAAGCTCTGTTAGATTACAAATAGAATATTGCATCCTGTTCTGTTCAACACACTTTATGAAGGATGTGAAGGTTCTTGTAAGGTTATGAAGGAAATTTACCAGAATGGATCCAGGATTGAGGGAATTTAGCTAAAAGGTTAGATTGGAGAATTTGGGGGTTTTCTCCTTGGAGCAAAGGAGGTTGAGGGAAGAACTGATAGAAGGGTACAAGATTATAACAGGTTTAGGTAAAATAGACCAGGAAAAGCTGATTTAAGGTTTTGGACAAAAGATACAGGGGGATGTGAGGAAGAAGTTGTTTGCACAGCGAGTAGTAATGACCTGAAACTCTCTGCCTACAACAATGTTGGAAGTGGAGATGTTCAATGATTTCAAAAGAAAATTTTTAAGGGAAATAAACTTGCTGGGCTACAGGGATAAGATTGGGTGGAATGGGACGGACTGGATTGCTCTACAGAAAGCCACCATAGACTCAATTGGTCGAATGACCTCCTTCTGTGTTGTAATGACTCTATGACTCTACTTACTGCTTACTCAGCTGCTTTCTTACTTACAAGTGAGAAAGCGTTTGTTCACTGTACTTTTGTTGAGAGTTTGCTTTCTACACTTTGGAGGTTTTTTGAATTGCAGCAGAGGTGGGTATCACTTTGGCTCCCATAGATTGGGCCTTGCAGACACGGCCAGGAACGGTACCAAATACCGGGGCCCAGGGGCTAGGGTGGGGCTGGGCTCAGTGTAGAGTTCTCATCATCCACACTGAGCAGCCAGACCTGAAAGACTGGCTTAAAAAATTGGAACTGTCAGGCTGAGTTCTGTTTTGTTTTAAAGCCGGTCTGTCAGTGTCCAGTCAATTTCACTGAGTTGCTGTACTGCTGCTTCCAACCTTCAGGCAGCTTTGTGGTTTTGTTTCTTTTTTGAAAGCCTGCCAGAGAACCATAAAGCTGCCTGAAGCTCGGAAGCAGCAGCAACTGTCACGAGGGTGCTTTCAGTTCAAAAATGGCAAGTGAAGTCTCTAATTTTAGAACCAATTGGATGCTGTTTGTGGGGTAATGGGAGGTTGAGGTGAGGTAGGAGGGGGTGTGTTGGAGAGTGTTTGGGTGGGAGGTTGGAATGGGGGCTGTGGGGAGGTTGGGGGGGGAGATTGGTGGGGGGTTTGGAGGAGAGGTTGGAAGGAGGTTGAAGGTCAGGTTCGGGGTAGATTGGAAGGAGATATTGGAGTGGAGATTGGGGAGGGAAGCTGGAGAATGGGTATGGGGGGAGGTTGTACAGGGGTGGGGGAGAGATTGGAGGGATGTCAGGAGGGGGTGTTGGGGGTGGGGGAGAGCTTGCTGGGGGTGGGAGAAGTTGAAAGTGTTTGAAGGGGGTTTACTGTTGGAATTTCCTATTTATTAATTACATTTCTGCACTTAATTTTCCTGTTTCTCTCACACCTCAAACAACAATTAGAATGTTATTAAAATACTATCAGTGCATTTATTTAGTACAAATGTAATGCAACATCATATGGAATCTGTGGATAGGCTGTAAATTCACAGTATACAATTGCACAACAGTGGATTAGCACCAGAGAAATCAAAATGATAAGGTTATATTAGCTACAGAGTTAAATTGTTTCGTGAATGTAATGATTTCTTTGTAGCCACTTTCCTAAAATCAGTTGATTACTCTGTGATAAATTATTCTTAGAGACTCAGCATTGAACCTCCTATTTCACCATTGCTACAGTTACACTGCCTACTGCATGCAGGTATAATGAAAAAAAGACAAAACATACATTTATACAGCACCCTTCACAATGTTGCAAATTGCTATAGCCAATTAAGCACTTTTGAGTTGTAGTTGAGATGAGCTGGGCCAGCTGCCCTTTGTCATCCATAATTAGCTTGTGGAATCATGGCTGGAGTTCTGTTTATTTTGTTGCTCGTGAAAGTTCACTGTGAATGGACTTTGTGGGGTGAAATTGCAAGGAGTGCAATAATGGGCTCATAGTGAATCAGTAACCTGATGGGGAGGTTGGAAGGGGGAGGCTGGATGGGGAGGTTGAGGGTTTAAAGGGAAGAGATTGGAGGGTGGGTTTGGGGGTGAGATTTGGAGGGGGTTTGGGGAAGGTTGAAGGAGGGGTAGGTGGAGATTGGAGAGTGGGTTGGGGGTGGTTGGAGAGGGAGCATGGTAGGGGAGGTTGGACACAGGGTGTCCAGTGGGCGGTGGTTGAACACAGGTGGAGATGGGAGATTTGGGGGGTGGAGGAGATGTTAGAGTTTTACACTGCACATAATTCTCAAGAGTCCTTTCACATGGGATGTGAAAATAAGGGCCCCAGAAACAGTAGCATCTGCAATAGCAGAAGGGGAGCAACAGAGTGTTGCAGTTCATAGGAGACACTAGGCACAACCAGGGGTCTATAGGCAGAGCTTGAATTTCTTTGACATGTCCAAAGAACAGTGTTTCAGAAGGCTCAAGTTTACGCATCAAATCGTGGCAGACATCTGCAGGCTTCTAGAAGACCCTTTACCTGCTGGACCTGGTCGCCTCACAATATCAGTGGCAGTCAAAGCATACTAGGAGCCAAATCAAACACAAGGGAAATCAAAAAGTCATGTCATACTGACATCACGATCAACAGAGACTGCAGGGACAGAAAGCAGCCTGAGGTGAGTATACTGTTAATCTTTTCATTTAATCTAAATCAATCAACTATAAATTATGATCTAAGGGTTTTCGATCTCCTGAAACACATCAGTTAACCTCCTTATTTAATAAAGTGACATAAGCGCAAGAGAAGCAACCCTTAAGTGCATCGACGGACAGAGGGATCTGAGTGTACATAGGTCACTGAAAGTGGCAACGCAGGGGGATAAGGTAGTCAGGAAGGCATATGGCATGCTTGTCTTCATCGGCAGGGGCATTGAGTATAAAAGCTGGGAAGTCATGCTGCAGCTGTATAGAACCTTGGTTAGGCCACACTTGGAATATTGCATGCAATTCTGGTCGCCACATTACCAAAAGGATATAGAGGCATTGGAGAGGGTGCAGAGGAGGTTTATCAGGAAGCTGCCTGGTCTGGAGGTTATTAGCTATGTGGAGAGGTTGGAGAAACTCGGATTGTTCTCACTAGAGCGACGGAGATTGAGGGGCGACTTGACAGAAGTTTACAAAATTATGAGTGGCATGGACAGAGTAGATAGTTAGAAGCTTTTTCCCAGGGTGTAAGAGTCAATTACTAGGAAACATAAATTTAAGGTGAGAGGAGAAAACTATAAAGGAGATGTTCGGGGCAATTTTTTTTACACAGAGTGTAGTGAGTGTCTGGAATGCGCTGCCAGAGGAGGTGGTGGAAGCAGGTACGATCGTGGTGTTTAAGAGGCAGCTTGACAAATACATGAATAGGATAGGAATAGAGGGATACGGACCCCAGAAGTGCAAAATGTTTTAGTTTGACAAGCAATATGATCAGCACAGGCTTGGAGGGTCGAAGGGCCTGTTCCTGTGCTGTACTTTTCTTTGTTCTTTGTTCTTCTAAGTAGATGTTTAATAGTTTTTTTTAATTCATTTATGAGATGTGGGCATCACTGGCAAGGCCAGCATTTATTGCCCATCCCTAATTATCTTTAAGAGTCAAGAGACCTGTGGGTCTGGAGTCACATGTAGCCCAGACCAGGTAAGGGTGGCAGATTTCCTTCCCTAAATGGAATTAGTGAACTAGCAAATTAGTGAAGGGAATTAGTGATTGTTTTTACAACATCAACAATGGTTTCATGGTCATCATCAGACTTTTAATTCCAGAGTTTTTTTATTGAATTCAAACTCCACCATCACTGTGGCAGGATTCGAACCCCAGTCCCCTGGGTCTCTGGAATACTAGTCCAGTGACAATATCACTATGCCACCTCCTCCCCTATTATAAATAGAGGAAGGAATGGCAGGGCAACTCAGACCCATGGAGTGCACATCCTGCACAATGTGGGAAATCCAGGATGTTTCTCATGTCCCAGCTAACCATATGTGCAGGAAGCATTGTCAGCTGCAGCAGTTCAAGCTCCCAGTTTTGGGATGTGACACATCCGCAATGTTGAGATTTTTGTGAATAGCATGTTTATAAATGTGGTCACTCTGCAGCCAGAGGGAGTGGGTGTCTGTCAGGTAGTCATGAAGGAGCAAGCTAGTAGTGCAGGAGACCCCTGGGTGCATCACACTCTGCAACCAGTGTTCAGTTCATCTGGGGCATGCAGCCAGGGTCAAGTCCATATCACCATGGCTGACTCAGCTGAACAGTCGAGAACAAGGAAGATTGGAAAAGCAATAGCTGTTGTTCAGGGATAGCAACATGCCACCACTTTAAGGGAAGTGTGTATTGTAATTCAGCCTCAATTTCACTTTAGCCTGGAGCAAAGCGTAAATGCACAGCCCTTCTGCTCAAACTTTCTATTCATGTATATATGTTCACATGTGCCATTTCTTAATAAATGAATCCACAGTGTGTTTGTACAATCTCTTATGAGTGATTGGTACCTTTATATTATTATAACACACACAACATAGTGTGCAGCAGTGGTTCCATCTAAACAACATAGTGCCCACCCTGGCAGCAAGATTCAATATAGCGATGGCCTGGTGAACAGTCTTAGATCTTGCTACATGACATGAGATGACCCTCAGATTGCAACAGTCAGAGAGTTTTGACACTGCAGCATGCTGACTAAGCAGAAAAGCTTTGAAGACACAGGACTCCTATAAAGAGCTGGTAAGCAAACAGATCCCTCATGATGAGTAGGACAGTAAGTCGAGTGGTATGGCAATGAGTTAGCTCAGTCGAGAAAGACAAGTAAGCAGGGTGTGGGCTGGATCAATAGCAAGTGAGGGAGAATTAAACAAAGCAAAAAACAAACAAAACAATCATAAAAATCAAGCCAGAGAATGTTACGATTATAATGGGTGGAGCTTTGGTAAAGCACACAAAAGCAGGTACAGTGACACTCAGCCCAGGTACTATAAGAGAAGTGAGGTCAAAGGGATACACAGGTTGAAAACGACAGGATTAAAGGCAGAAGGGCTAAAGGATCCCCAAAAGTTATGGACTGTATTGGAAGACCAGTTCAGTATCAGGTTAAACTTCTGTATTCATCAACTAGAGTTCATGTCATTTTGGCAACAGCCTACAGAATCCACAGGCCACTTAATCAGCAGTTGCAGAGAAAAGGGAACATACTATGATTTTTCAAATACAGAATTAGCAGACAGAATTGTTGAGTTGGTGAGCACATCCACTCCCATGGAAGCATTCCAGAAAGAAAGACAAGCCCAAAACATAATAGCATCAAAGAGCTACTCAAGGATGGACATAAGTATGAACTGATCCTCACAGGTTGACCAAGTTTACAGGTCCTAAGCACAACCCAAATTATTGACTCCCTTACTAGAACACCTAAGCCTAACAAGCCATGTGGAAGGTGCAGCCTTCTGCATGCACCAAGGAAATTCCTAGCTTTTAATCAATTCTGCAAGGCATATGGCAGAAAAGGTCAATGGCAGCAGCAGTACACTACAGCAAAGGCTGATGCAGCTACAAAGAGCCATGCACTGATTCAAACAGACTGAACACAATGAGTACCCTCAAGCAATAAGAATGACCATACAGTATCCCATCAGAAACATACATGAGGTGATTAACAAACCAGAAAAATGACGATGATGTGCACGACAAGATGAAGGGCGGTGAAAACATGTTACACACCGTCAATCTCATGCAAAACATAGGGCAGAATTTTTTGCCTGCCAGGCAGGCGGGCCTGATCCAATCTCTGGTGGGCGGAGAGACCATCCCCGCCAGAGAAGTGGGCCCCGCCGCCATTTTACGTGGGCCAATTAAGGCCCACCCAGCATGACGCCTGGTGGGAAGCGCTTTGCGCTTCCTGTGCGGGTGGGGGGGATTCCCCAAATGTGAGAGTGCGCTCTTTCGCGCATGTGCATGAAAGAGCGCACATCTCCCTGAGGCTAAGTGCTGCCTCAGGGAGATTGCTTACACTTATAAAAAGATTAAGAATAGAAAAAAATTCCCTAACATGTCCCCCGCGTGTGACAATGTCACCTGAGATGGGACATATTCATAAATTACAGTAAAACTTTATTAAACTTTTTAGAACCCTGCATGAAACCTCATCCCACTGCTGGATGAGGTTTCATGTTTCCTCTATTTGCTGCTGGGGCTCCTGGCCTCCCACCAACTTTAAGGTTGGACGGGCAGGTCCTTAATTGTTTTAATGATCCTGTCAATGGCCTCAATTGGCCATTGACAGTCGACGGGCGCACAGCTGATTTTGCTGTGCCCTCCTGCCTTCCTGAAAATTTAAATGGGACGAGATGACGTCGGGGGTTCTACCCGACATCATCCCATGTCATTTTATGCATCGGCGAGTGGGCCCTGCCCCCTGCTCGCTGACGGCAAAATTCTGCCCATAGCTGCCATCTCACCATGAGGCGTGTTTGCCAAGATTCAAATTATTTGTCCTAGGAAAGTTGGTAACTGTTTATTATTGGGCAAGATGCCAAGATTGACACAGGACAAGTGCCATCATATCACCCCTGCAAATTCTAAAAGACATGTATTTGCAGACATGGAGGGCCATTGCGAAATCCACTGCTTTGAAACTCTCAATGCCACAAATGTTCTACATCATAGAAACTAAAGGCTCAGCAATCACAGGTCTAGCTATAATCTCACACTAATCACAATCCACGGAATTACTCAGACCTCATACAGCAGATCAACCTTAGAAACTACTCCTATCACCTCAGTTCATGAACTAAAATCAAAATATCCAGAATATTTTGACAAAGCTGGCAGTTTAAAGAGTGCTGCAACATTACATTAGCAGGAGAATGCCAGTCTGTCAATTGATCTCTCACGCAAGTGCAGCATCCACTTACAAGACCAATTAAAGATCAAATTAGACAAAACAGAGAAAGGCGGTATCATTAAACAAGTACAAGGGTACACAGTCTGGTACAACTCAATTAAGTTTTTTGAATAAAAAGGATGGAACATTGAGAGTATGTCTTGATACATGACGTTGAAACCCACTGTTGAAATGTTGTCCTTACAAAATACCCATATTGTAAGAGTTAATTCTGAGATTTTCAGGTGCAAAATTCTTCTTGAAGCTTGAAACCAAGAATGGCTACTGCTCTGTACATCTCACAGAGAAGCCCCAAGAGCTTACAACATTTTGTACCCCATTCAGGTGATTCTGTTTTCAATAACTCCCTTTTGGGCTTATAGCCAGGATCTCTTTCAAGCAATTTGATGATCCTGGGGAGACAACCACCCTGGAGATAGGTGCCTCACAGAAAGTCTGGGAGCATATATACTAATAAAAGGCAAACCGATTGCATTTGCTTCAAAACCTTTCTGTAATGCAATCCAACTACTCCAACATCAAATGGGAAACATAAGGTTTAGTGTTTGGAGTCATACATTTTCATACCTATCTATTTGGCAAAAGGATTGTGGTAGAGACTGACCACAAGCCACTGGTGGTGATTTGGCAAAAACCAATGACGATTGCGCCACCAAGATTGCAACATCTCTTGATAAAGAATCAACTGTGAAATTATGTACAAGCCAGGTAACTTGATGGTCACATCAGATATGCTTAGCAGATTGCCTAAATCAGTTAAAACAGAAAATGTATCCATGGATCCACAAGTTAACTTCATTGACATTGAAGATGTTCTCCAAATTGATCTGGTACATTTTGTGCAATGAGAATGCCAGCAGCTACAAGGAGAAACAGTGAAAAAAATCAACATTAAAAAGTCCGTGGAAAACCATCATCAAAGTATGGTCTGATCCAATTCAGCATGTCCGCAAAGACCATTATGGCCTTATTGGGATGAGCTCGGAATCTCCCTGGGAGTCATTTTTAAAGATAGGCAGGTCATCATACCGGTACTAAATGTATATTTTGCATCTAATTTTACCAAGGAAGATGATACTGCCCAGCATGTTGAAAGAGCAGGTAGTTGAGACATTTGATTGGTTAAAAATTGATAAAGAGGGCGTAATCAATAGTCTGGTTTCACTTAAAATTGGTAGGTTACCAGGGCCTGATGAGATGTATCCAAGGGTACTGAAAGGAGTGAGGGTGGAAATTACAAAGGCATTGTCCATAATTTTCCTCCTTAGCTATAGCAGAGATGCCAAATGACAGAATTGCAAATGCTACACTGTTGTTCGAAAAAGGATGTGAGGATAAGTCCCGCAATTACAGGCCAGTCAATTTAACTTCAGTGCAGGGGAAGCTTAAAGAAATGATAATTTGGGACAAAGTTAACAGTCACTGCAGCAAATGGGGATTAATTAAGGAAAGCCAGCACAGGCTTGTTCAGGGAATATCAAGTTCAATTAACTTGCTTGAGTTTTTTTGAAGAGGCAGCAGTAAGGGTTGATGAGGGTAATGATGTTGATATGGTGTACATGGACTTCCAAAAAACATTTGATTCGGTGCCACACAACATACCCGTGAGCAAAATTAGAGCTCATAGAATAAAAAGGACAGTAACATGGATATGAAATTGGCTGAGTGACAGGAAACAGAGAAGTGGTGAATGTTCTTCTGATTGGAGAAATGTTTATACTGGAGTTCCCATGGGTTGGAGTTAGGACCCCTGCTCTTCCTGATATATATTAATCATCTAAGCTTTGGTGTATGGTGCACAAAATTTGGAAGTATTGTGAACTGTGAGGAGGTTAGTGTTAACCTTAACATAAACAAGTTGATGGAATGGGCAGATAAGGGAAAGATGCAATTTAATGCAGGGAAGTGTGAAGTGATTCATTTTGGTAGGAAGAACATGGAGAAGCAACATATAATAAAAGGTACTATCCTAATGGGGTGCTGTTGCAGAGGAGTCCAGGCATGGAGGGGATGTATGCATTTTAGTAAAACAAAAATCAATAAATTAAACAAAAATCAATAAATGAGAAGGGATGACAGCCCCTGGTGGGGCACTGAAACAAAAATCAAAACATCAAAAGAAACTTAACTAACTAAAACAAAGGCCCCAAGTGTACCGGTGAACACCACATGCTCCCTTTCCAGGGCCATCCGGCCGCGAACATTGCTGTGGTAGAGGGGCAGACAGTCGGATCAGATGACCCCTAGCAGAAGGGTTATATGTGCACAAATCATTGAAGGTTGCAGGGCAGGTTGAGAATGTGGTTAATAAAACATACAGGACTTTAGCCTTTATAAATAGAGGCATTGGGCACAAAAGCAAAGAAGTTATGATAAACCTGTATAAAACACTGTTTCAGCCTCAACTGAAGTATTGTGTCCAGTTCTGGGCACCACACTTTATGAAGAATATGAAAGTATTAGAAAAGGTTCACAAGGATGGTTCCGGGGATGATAAACTCCAGCTATGTAAATAGATTGGAGAAGCTGGGGCTGTTCTCATTAGAAAGTAGAAGATTGAGAGGATATTTGTTGAAGTTATGCCAAATCATGAGGGGTCTGGATGGAGTAGATAGGGAGAAAATGTTCCCATTGGTAGAAGGATCAAAAACCAGAGGACACTGATTTAAGGTGGTTAGCAAAGAAGCAATGACAACATGAGGAAAAACCTTTTGACACTGTGAGTGGTTAGGATCTGCAATGCACTGCCTGGGAGTATGGTGGAGGCAGATTCAATCATGGCTTTCAAAAGAGAATTAGATTGCTATCAGAAGAGGAAAAATGTACAGGGCAGTATGAAAGTAAAGCAGGTGAGTAGCAGTAGGTGAAATGTTCTTGCTGAGAAAGACATGGTGAACCAAATGGCCTCCTTCTGTGCTTACCCATTCTATGATTAACTGTTTAGCTGCCAGATCTTTCTAGGGTTCTGCTGGAGTCATATCAAAGGTCTCCCAGATCAGAGCCCATAAATCCCTAAGATAGGAAACTGATGTCTTGTTTGTCAAGGCCAGCAATTATGATAACTTTGCCAATGATGATACTAGTCAGAATGAATATGTGTTCAGTTTTGTATCTGTGGTTGGCTTCTACACATGCAGGGCATCATCAGCTGCACAGAAGAGGCAATCTGGCACCCCCGATCAATCAGGAACATTCATCAGCTACAAGGTCTTACACTCCATCAATGTGCAACTAATGTGCAATTACAAAAAGATATTTAGGTGAATGCATGTCAGATTCCTGGGGAGATGGAATGATGTCTTCGGACCAGCAAATAATCTTAAGGGATAGCTGCAAACTTCAAACTTGGCTGATGACACCCACCAGAAACCCAATCCATGAGGGCCTACAGCACTTTGATGAACCCCATATGACCACCAGATGTGTGGTAGATCAAGCCTTCCGCATGCTGGGAATGCACTTCAGGTACCCAGACAGATCTGGAGGAGGTAAAAGCAAAATACTGCAGATGCTGGAAATCTGAAACAAAAACAGAAAATACTGTAAAAACTCAGCAAGTCTGACAGCATCTGTGGAGAGAGAAAAACAAAGTTAACGTTTCAAGTCCATATGACCCTTCTTCAGAGGCCTTCAGCATGCACCAGCCAGGGTTTCCAGAATGGTTGTGTTGGACATTGCACAGTAGTGAGGTTTGCACCTAAAAGAAGAACAAGATGCAGAGCTCAGAACCTCAGCCTCCTCCAAGTTCCGCGTTATGACTGGTCCTTTAAATATTTGAGTTGAGAATGAACTAGCTGAATTAAAAGGTTTCCCATCAGATATCAAACCAGCATCTCCGCTCCCAATACAATTGGGGTCAATAGGTTCAAAATCTGGATCAATGTGTTGGAACAACAAACCTTATTTTAATAGGACACCCTTGACCTTCCTTCACTTTTTTTCCTTAATCTGTATTTTAGAATATCAAACATTCCACGTACATTCACCCCTCTATAAAACGTAAAGAAATACACCGTTAGCCAAATGAATGGCAATATTCCTCACTTGCCAAGACGCTATCAAAATTTCTGAGTATACATTCGTTTTAGCCGTTTCAATGTCTCCTATACGTATTCTAACTGTAGCATACCCACCATTTCATGAATAATTCATAATCTCCGCCATTTTCTCAGCTCTATAACCGCCAGCAACTCGGACATTAAAACATATCTTCCAACATATGTAACATATTGTGGTTGAGCTGTTCGCCCCCTCTGCGCGCACACAACCGCATTCTGCGGAGGGAAGGGGAGCAGTGGGTGCGTCAAGGATGAATTTTGCTTGGTCTTTTACGCCTAATACATATACTTTCTTGTTTGGAATCTTTGCTGCTGTGTTCTTAAATACATGCAACCTATTCTGGTCACTATAGATTCCAGCAAGAGGCAAGATCTAATTGGGGTTCGGCTTCGTCGCTTTGTGAAATTGAGGCCAGCTCTGAACCTAAATCTTAATCAATTTCACCCGCAGTAAACAATTCAACAGCCATTTATTTCAATTCTATGCCTGTGATGCAGTGGGTGGAAACTACTGCAATTTGCTTCAGCCCCTGAATGAACAACGTCAAATTTTCGAGGCACGCTCTGTTACCGATCTCTGAACGATGGAATATTAAGAGGAGGAATTAAAATAAATATCTCACTGGGAAATGTTTTCTTGCAATAATCAATACAGATTTACAATACATTAAAAATGATTGCATTCATTGAAAACCAATTTTTAAAATCTCCATATAAAAGACTTATATAACTAACTGAAGTGATAGCTAAGGAACGGAGATCTCCCACCTATAATATCGATCATCTTTGTCGGGAATCAGATCTTCCTTTAAATCCATATAAACTCCTTTCACCTTCTTACAGAAATATTTCAGTTCTGTATACAGAGGATTTTCAAAGGATAGGTATTCTGAATCCATGGCTTGCTGGTGTTCTCGGGCGGCAGCAGTCCCCTCTCAGTAATGAGCTCTGGAAACAATGAGTATGGAATCATCAGAATCCGCTATTTGCCTTTGTTATGCCAGTAAATATCTTTTTTAAACGTGTGATGAAACAAATTAGTTGCCCCTTTGTTTGGGAATGATGATTTGGCAGTTAATCACACAGCCATCTATGCATCAGTGGGATGCTGGCTGCAAACTAGCAGCACTGAGATCTATACAGTGAGTGGACACTTAACTCTCTCCATCTATCTCCATCTCAGCCTGTCCAAAAACATCACGTCAACACACTATCAATGGGAAAGCATTCAAACTGCATGTAAGAACTCATCAACACCATAGGGGTGAGTTTGACAGTTTTCACCTGCCTCATGAATCTGTCTCACAAAAATGATGCTGCTTCTGAAAAGATGCCGCATCTGAAGTCACCCTTCCACACCAGAATGTGATTTTTTTTTTTACTTGTCCCAAAGGTGTGAGTTGCTAGCTAGGCCCCCATGTTGCCCATCCTTAATTACCCTTGAGAAGGTGGTGATGACCATCACCTTCTTGAACCACTGCAGTCCATGTGGTGTAGGTACACTCACAGTTAGGAGGAAGGGAGTTCCAGGACTTTGACCCAGCGGCAATGAAGGAATGGCAATATAGTTCAAACCAGGATAATGTGTGACTTAGAGGGAACTTGCAAGTAGTGGTGTTCCCATGCATCTGCTGCCCTTGTCCTTCTGGATGGTAGAGGTTGTGGGGGAAGGTGGTGTTGAAAGATACTTGGCAAGTTGCTGCAGTGCATCTTGTTGATGGTACACATTGCCACCACTGTGCATCAGTGGTGGAGGGAGTGAGTGTGGTTACCAATCAAGTAGACTGCTTTGTACTGGATGGTGTTGCGTTTTTTGAGTGTTGTTGGAGCTGCACTCATCCAGGTGTTATGACCATGTGAGGACAGGTAAAAATGGCTCCCCTATTCTACCACTCCAGGTCTGACAATAACAGTTTTTTTGTGAATTTAGAAAGGGTGAGTTTTGCCAATACTGCAGGAGTCCCACCATTTACACTAGAATAAGGAATTAGTCAGACAAGTTTCTTAGATTAAACAAAGAACAAGGTAAGTTTATTGAAACTATTTCCTGAATTTAAAAAAATCTAGGTAAATTGCAACTACACATATTCCCTGGACCTCTAGTATGCTCTAGTACACTTGGCAGAATAAGAGGATAGGGTTAGTGATTTTTTTTTTTCCGTTCGTGACGAGGATAAAACAAAGGGGTATATAGTTAACTGTCCTTTGGCTGGTTGCAATGCAGTGAGTCCACATCACGACTGTTTTGTTCAGTTGTCTCCCTGTGTATTGTTGTATGGAGCAGATTTCCATATTTTATTCCCAAAAGATTTTGGTTTTCAGTAAATTTCCCTTTTCAGGATGGTTACTTTGCAAATCCAGGCACAATTCTTTCGAGAGAGAGAGAGAGAGAGAGCAAACACCTTTTGCAGTCTGTTTTCAGTACAGCATTCCGATCTCTGATCTCTCTCCTTGGTAACAGTCTCTTAAAGTACCCTGCTGGCTGTATATTCCAGGGAAATTTTATAAATCCATGTCCGCTGCTGTCATTGTTTTTAGAACAGGTAACTGCATTTTGATGTTTCATCTCAGAAACTTTTGAAAAGTTTCAGGATAGTGTAAGGCCAACAGGAACTGGCATCTTTCACCCTCCCCAGGGGGTTGAGTGTTTCTTGTTTATCATCCGCCTTGTTGGACTACAAGTTTCTATATTGTAGCTATCTAGCAGTCTCCATTATCTTAAGAGGATTTCAGTTTATTTTTAAAAGTCTAGCCAGAGAAAAAAAAATTGGAAATTGTATCTTTAAAAAAAAGCACATTCTCATAACACTTACGCAACATACATAATGAAATAAAATTCATTCTCATTTCATTACAAGACTGGGGGAAAGCACAAATAATAACAAAATAAACAGAACCCATACATACACATAAGCAGCAAGTGATAGACAGAGATAAGCGATTCTACAAACAACTGATCAGACCTAAGGTCTATATTCCTGCCACATCCAGTCGTGAATGGTGGTGGACAATTAAACAACTCACTGGAGAAAGAAGAAAAGAATAAAAGGATAAGGACGATGAGAAGGAGGATGATGAGGAGGGGGATGATGATGAGGAGAATGATGATGATGAGGATGATGATGAGGAAGATGAAGATGAGTAGTGGTATTGTCACTGGACTGGTAATCCAGAGATGCAAGGCATCTGGGTTCGAATCCCATCACAGCAGATGGTGAAATTTGAATTCAGTAAAAATATGGAATTAAAAGTCTAATGATGACTATGAAACCATTGTCCACTGTCATAAAAACCCATCTCATTCACTAATGCCCTTTAGGGAAGGAAATCTGCCATCCTCACGTGGTCAGGCTTACATGTGACTCCAGATCCACAGTAATGTGGTTGACTCTTAAGTGCCATCTAAAATGGCCCACCAGCAAATGATAGACAGAGCTAAGTTATTCCACAACCAGCAGATCAGATCCAAGCTTTGCAGCCCTGCCACATCCAGTCGTGAATGGTGGTGGACAATTAAACAATTCACTGAAGGAGGAAGTTCCACAAATATCCCCATTGTCAATGAAGGAGGAGCCCAGCATATCAGTGCCAAAAGGCAGGGCTTGAAGCATTCGCAACAATCTTCAGCCAGAAGTGCCAAGTGGACGATCCATATCGGCTTCCTCGAGGGGTCACCAGCATCACAGATGTCTGTATTGAGTTATCTTGATTCATTCCACATGATATCAAGAAATGGCTGAAAGCACTGGATACAGCAAGGGCTATTGGCCCTGAAAATATTCCGGCAATAATACTTAAGACTTGTACTCCAGAACTTGCAGCGCCCTTGGCCATGCTGTTCCAGTACAGCTACAACACTGGCATCTACTCAGCAATGTGGAAAATTGCCCAGGTATGTCCTGTACACAAAAAGCAGAACAATCTGGCCAATTATCACCCCATCAGTCTACTCTCGATCAATAGTAAAGTGATGGAAGGGGTCATCAACAGTGCTATCAAGTTGCACTTAGTTAGCAATAACCTGTTCACTGATGCTCAGTTTAGGTTCAGCCACGGTCACTCAGTTTCTGACCTCATTACAATCTTGGTTCAAACATGGACAAAAGAGTTGAACTCCAGAGGTGAGGTGAGAGTGACTTCCCTTGACATCAAGGAGCCCTAGTAAAACAGGAATCAATGGGAATCAGAGGGAAAATTCTCTGCTGATTTGAGTCATACCTAGCATAAAGGAAGATGGTTATGATTGTTGGAGGTCAATCACCTCAGTTCCGGGACATCACTGCAGGAGTTCCTCAGTGTAGTGTCCTAGGCCCAAACATCTTCAGCTGCTTCATCAATGAACTTCCTTCCATCATAAGGTCAGAAGTGGGGATGTTTGTTGATGATTGCACAATGTTCAGTACCATTCACAACTCCTCAGACACTGAAGCAGTCCATGTCCAAATGCAGTAAGACCTGGACAATATCCAGGTTTGGACTGGCAAATGGCAAGTAACATTTGCGCCACATAAGTGCCAGGCATTGACCGTCTCTAACAAGATAGAAAGTAATCATCGCCCCTTGACATTCAATGGCATTATCTGGAGTGACTGGAGTGCAGCTTTGGGAGTTTGGTGAGGAGGGAATGAGGTGACCCTTTCAGTACCATCGGGGAAATATTTACTACTTTTACCGCTTATAGTTTTTAAGGTCTTATTTTGTAGTTCATCGTTTGTAAGGGCTATATTCTGTAACAATGAGGAGCAGGGAAGAAGGGCCCTAGAATAATTGATATTATTTGATATTAAATATCTTCCAAAAGGTTTCATTTAATTTAAAGGGGTAAGTCATGGCAAGAGAGCTCAAAGCCGTGGTGTGCTCCTCCAGCTCTATGTGGGAAGCCGGGAACATTTCCAGTGCCCAGGGCCAGCATGTGTGTGGGAAATGTCTCCAACTGCAGTTCCTGGGATCCCGGATTTCAGAGCAGGAGCGGCGGGGGACACTGGGGAGCATCCGCAAGGTGGAGAGTATCGTAGATAGCACGTATAGAGAACTGGTCACACCACAGGCTAAGAGTCCACAGGCAGGAAGGGAATGGGTGATCACCAGGCAGAGCAAGAGGACTAGGCAGATATTGCAGGAATCTCCTGTGGCTATTCCCCTGCAAAGCAAATATACTTTGGATACTGTTGAGGGGAATGGCCTCTCAGGGGGAAGCAGTAACAGCCAAATTCGTTGCACCATGGTTGGCTCTGCTGCACAGGGGAGGAGTAAAAAGTGTGGGAATACAATAGTTATAGGGGATTCAATTGTAAGGGGAATAGATAGGCATTTCTGTGGCCGCAAGCGAAACTCCAGGATGGTATGTTACCTCCCGGGTACTAGGGTCAAGGATGTCTCAGAGCAGCTACAGGACATTCTGAAGGGGGTGGGTGAACAGCCAGTGCTCGTGGTACACATTGGTACAAACAACATAGGTAAAAAAAGGGATGAAGTCCTAAAAGCAGGATATGGGGAGTCAGGAAATAAGTTGAAAAGTAGGACCTCAAAGGTAGTGATCTCAGGATTACTACCAGTGCCACGTGCTAGTCAGAGTAGAAATAGCAGGATATATCGGATGAATACATGGCTGAAGAGATGGTTTGAGGGGGAAGGTTTCAGATTCCTGGGACATTGGGACTGGTTCTAGGGAAGGTGGGACCAGTACAAATTGAACGGGTTACACCTGGGCAGGACCGGGACTGATGTCTGAGGGGGAATATTTGCTAGAGTGGTTGGGGGGGTTTAAACTAAAATGACAGGGGAGTGGGAACCTATGCAAGGAGTCAGAGGAGGGGGAATCAAGAACAAGAACAAAAGTCAGAAAGGGGAATAAGAAAAGTGATAGGCAGAGAAATCAAGGGCAAGAATCAAACAGGGCCTCAGTGAAAAATAATGGGAACAGGACAAGTAATGTTAAAAAGACAATACTTAAGGCTTTGTGCCTTAATGCGAGGAGCATTCGCAATAAAGTGGATGAATTAACCGTGCAAATAGATGTAAACAGGTATGATATAGTCGGGATTATGGAGTCATGGCTGCAGGGTGACCAAAGATGGGAACTGAACATCCAGGGGTATTCAGTATTTAGGAAGGACAGACAAAAAGGAAAAGGTGGGGGAGTTGCATTTACTGGTTAAAGAGGAAATTAATGCAATAGTGAGGAAAGATATTAGCTCCTATGATGCAGAATCTGTAAGGGTAGGGCTGAGAAACACTAAGGGGCAAAAAATGTTAGTGGGGGTTGTATATAGAACCCCAAACTGTAGTGGTGATTTTGGGAATGGCATTAAACAGGGAATTAGAGATGCATGCAATAAAGGAACATCTATAATTATGGGTGACTTTAATTTACATATAGATTGGGCAAATCAAACTAGTAACAATATCGTAGAGGGGTAATTCCTGGAGTGTATCCAGAATAGTTTTCTGGACCAAAATGTTGAGGAACCAACAAGAGAACAGGCCATCCTAGACTGGGTATTGTGTAATGAGAAAGGAATAATTGGCAATCTAGTTGTGCGAGGCCCCTTGGGGATGAGCGACCATAATATGATAGAATTCTTCATCAAGATGGAGAGTGACGTAGTTGATTCTGAGACTTGGGTCCTGAATTTTAATAAAGGAAAATATGGTATAAGGCGCGAGTTGGCTATGATGGATTGGGATACATTACTTAAAGGGATGACGGTGGAAAGGAAATGGCAAACATTCAAAGAGCACATGGGTGAACTGCAACAATTATTTATTCCTGTCTGGTTCAAAAGTAAAACAGGAAAGGTGCCCAAACTATGGCTTACAAGGGAAATTAGAGATAGTATTAGATCCAAGGAAGGGGCATACAAATTGGCTAAAAAAAAAAACAACAGACCTGTGGATTGGGAGCAGTTTAAAAACTGATAGCAAAAGCTTCTACAAGTATATAAAAGGAAAGAGAATAGTTAAAGTGAATGTTGGTCCCTTGGAGGATGAGACTGGGGAGTTAATAGGGGGAACGCAGAAATGGCAGAGACACTTAATCAATATTTTGCCTCAGTTTTCACAGTGGACGACACTAGTACCACCCCAATAGTAACAGGTAGTGCAAAGGAGATAGAGAAGGAGGAACTTAGAACAATCATCATCACTAGAGCAAACTATTGGGATTAAAGGGTGACAAGTCCCCTGGACCTGATGGCCTACATCCCAGGGTCTTAAAGGAAGTGGCAGCGGAGATAGTGGTTGCATTGGCTATATTATTCCAAAATTCCCTGGATTCTGGAAAGGTTCCAGTGGACTGGAAAAATGGTAACAAAACGCTCTTATTTAAAAAGAGAGGGAGGCAGAAAGTAGGAAACTATAGACCAGTTAGTTTAAGGTCTGTCATTGGGAAATTGTTGGAATATTAAGGAAGTAGTAATGGGACATTTGAAAAGTCAAAATGCAGTCCATCAGAGTCAGCATGGTTTTATGAAGAGTAAGTCGTGTTTGACTAATTTGCTAGAGTTCTTTGAAGATGTGACAAGCAACATGGATAATGGGGATCCTGTAGATGTAGTATATCTGGACTTCCAGAAGGCCTTTGATAAGGTGACGCACAAAAGATTAATACACAAGATAAGATCACATGGAGTTAGGGGTAATATATTAGCTTGGATAGAGCTAACCAACAGAAAGCAGAGGGTCGGGATAAATGGGTCTTCTTCTGGATGGCAAGCTGTAACTAGTGGGGTGCCACAGGGCTCGGTCCTTGGGCCCCAACTATTTACAATCTGTATTAATGACGGATTCAGGGATACAAGGTACTAAAGCTAAATTTTCAGATGACACCAAAATAGGTGGGAAAGTAAGTTGCAATGAAGAAATAAGAAATTTACAAATGGATATGGACAGGTTAGGTGAATGGGCCAAAATTTGACAGATGGACTTTAACGTGGATAAGTGTGAGGTTATCATTTTGGTCGGAAGAATAAAAAGGAGAGAAACTTCAGAATGCTTCAGTGCAGAGGGATCTGGGTGTCCTCGTGCATGAATCGCTGAAAGCTAGTATGCGGGTACAGCAGGTAATAAGGAAGGCAAATGGAATTTTGGCATTTATTGCTAAAGGAATAGAGTATAAAAATAGGGAAGTGTTGTTGCAAGGCATTGGTAAGACCGCACCTGGAGTACTATGCACAGTTTTGGGCCCCTTACTTGAGGAAGGATGTTGCACTGGAGGCGGTTCAGAGGAGGTTCACTAGATTGATTCCAGAGTTGCGGGGTTTGTCTTATGACGAGAGATTGAGCAGTTTAGGCCTATACTCGCTAGAGTTTAGAAGGATGAGAGGAGATCTAATTGTGGTTTATAAGATGCTAAAGGGAATAGACAAAGTAGACGTGGAGCATTTCCTCTTGTGGGGCATTCTAGAACAAGAGGCCATAGTTTTAGGCTAAGGGGTGATAGATTTAAATCAGAAATGAGGAGGAATTACTTTACTCAAAGGATCCTGAATCTGTGGAATTCACTACCTCAGAGTGCAGTGGATGCCGGGATGCTGAATAAACTTAAGGAGGAGATAGACAGATTTTTAATTAGTAATGGGTTGAAAGGTTATGGAGTGAGGGTGGGAAATTAGAGTTGAGGCCGAAATGAGATCAGCCATGATCGTAATGAATGGCGGGACAGGCTCGGGGGGCTGAATTGCCTGCTCCTGCTCCTAGTTCTTATGTTCTTTAGAATTCAGCAAAGGAGGACCAAGGGATTAATTAAGAAGGGGAAAATAGAATACGAGAGTAAGCTTGCGGAGAACATAAAAACTGACTGTAAAAGTTTCTATAGGTATATGAAGAGAAAAAGATTTGTGAAGAGAAATGTAGGTCCCTTCCATTCAGAAACAGGGGAATTTATAATGGGGAACAAAGAAATGGCTGACCAACTAAATACATTCTTTGGTTCTGTCTTCACAAAGAAGGACACAAATAACATACCGGAAATGTTGGAGAACACAGGGTTTAGTGACAGGGAGGAACTGAAAGAAATTAGTATAAGTAGGGAAATGGCGTTGAGGAAATTGATGGGGTTGAAGGCCGATAAATCCCCAGGGCCTGATAATCTACATCCCAGAGTACTTAAGGAAGTGGCCCTAGAAATATTGGATGCATTGGTGGTCATCTTCCAAGATTCTATAGACTCTGGAACAGTTCCTACAGATTGGAGGGTAGCTAATGTAACCCCACTATTTAAAAATGGAGGTAGAGAGAAAAAAGGGAATTATAGACTAGCCTGACATCAGCCTGATCTCAGTAGTGGAGAAAATTCTAGAGTCCATTATAAAAGATTATAAAAGATTTACTTGAGCACTTGGAAAATAGTGGCAGAATCGGACAAATCGGCATGGATTTATGAAAGGGAAATCATGCTTGACAAATCTACTGGAAATTTTCGAGGATGTGATTTATTTGGACTTTCAGATGGCTTTCGACAAAGTCCCACATACGAGATTAGCGTGTAAAATTAAAGTGCATGGGATTGGGGGTAGTGTATTGAGATGGATAGAAAACTGATTGGCAGACAGGAAACAAAGAGTAGGAATAAACGGGTCTTTTTCCGAATGGCAGGCAGTGACTAGTGGGATCAGTGCTGGGACCCCAGCTATTCACAATATATAGTAATGATTTAGATGAGGGAACTAAATCTAATATGTCCAAATTTGCAGATGACACGAAGCTGGGTAGGAGGGTGAGTTGTGAGGAGGATGCAGAGATGCTTCAGTGTGATTTGGACAAGCTGAGTGAGTGGCAGATGCAGTATAATGTGGATAAATGTGAGATTATCCACTTTGGTAGCAAAAACAGGAAGACATTATTATCTGAATGGCTATAAATTGAGAGAGGGGAATGTGCAACGAGACCTGGGTGTCCTCATACACCAGTCGCTGAAGGTAAACCATGCAGGTGCAGCAGGTGGTAAAGAAGGCAAATGGCCTTTATAGTGAGAGGATTCGAGTACAGGAGCAGGGATGTCTCGCTGCAATTATACAGGGCCTTGGTGAGACCACACCTGGAATATTGTGTGCAGTTTTGGTCTCCTTATCTGAGGAAGAATGTACTTGCTATAGAGGGAGTGCAGCGAAGGTTTACCCGACTGATTCCTGGGATGGCGGGACTGACATATGAGGAAAGATTGAGTCGGTTAGGATTATATTCGCTGGAGTTCAGAAGAATGAGGGGGGTCTCATAGAAACCTATGAAATTCTAACAAGACAAGACAGGGTAGATGCAGGAAGGATGTTCCCGATGGTGGGGACGTCCAGAATCAAGGGTCACAGTCTGAGGATATGGGGTAGACCATTTAGGACTGAGATGAGGAGAAATTTCTTCACCCGGAGAGTGATGAGCCTGTGGAATTCGCTACCACAGAAAGTAGTTGAGGCCAAAACATTGTATGTTTTCAAGAAGGAGTTAGATATTGCTATTGGGGCGAAAGGGATCAAAGGAAATGGGGAGAAAGCGGGAGCAGGCTATTGAGTTGGGTGATCAGCCATGATCATGATGAATGGCGGGGCTGGCCCGAAGGGCTGAATGGCCTACTCCCGCTTCTTTTTCTATGTTTTCTATTGACCAGAAACTAAACTGGACTAGCCATATAAACACTGTGGCTACAATGGCAGGTCAGAGGCTAGGAATGCTGCATTGAGTAACTCACCACTTGACTCTCCAAAGACTAAAGGCAAAATTCTGTGGATGCTGGAAACCTGAAACAGAAACAAAAAATGCTGGAAAAACTCAGCAGGTCTGACAGCATCTGTGGAGAGAAAGACAGAGTTAATGTTTCGCATCTGTATGACTCTTCTTCAGAGCTAAATGGAAGTGTTTTTTTCATTAGCGGGCTCATGGTCCAAGGGGAGGTAGGAGGAAGTATCTGAGAGTTAGCGCTCAGCCTCTGCAAGATAGTGGTGAATACACCAGATAACAATGGCACCACACTTGTTGGCAGGTTCGATAACAAAGTCAGGACCTGAGAGAACGGTGTGCGGTGAGTTCAGAAGGAAATAGGTTAGAGTGGGTGAGAGGATCAGAGAAATTGAGACAGCCGATGTCACGCCAACAGTTCTCAATGAAAAGATCAAGGGCAGGTATGAGGCCAGAGGGAGGGGTCCAGGTGGAGGGAGAATACTGGAGGTGGGTGAAAGGATCCATTGAATGGGGTGAGGACTCCTGCCCAACTAAGTGAGCACGGAGACGAAGGCGGCAGAAGAAGAGTTCAGCATCGTGCCGAGCCCGGAATTCATTGAGATGAGGGTGTAAGGGTATGAAGCTGAATCCTTTGCTGAGTGCAGAATGTTCAGCATCAGAGAGGGGAAGGTCAGGGGACATGGTGAATACACGGCAAGGGCTGGGATTAGAAGACAGGATGGGGTCAGAGGGATGGGAAGGGGTGGAGGATCCTGGATGAGTATTGGTATCAATTAGTTGTTGGAGCATGCGTTCTTTCGCACCTGAAATAAAGAGAAAAAGTTTCTTGTTAAGGCGAAGAATAAAATGAAACAGGGGGCAGGGACAGCTTTGAGATAGGGTGAGTCGGTGCTGCTTGAGAGAGAGATCGAGTGTGTTCATATGGCGGCAAATGGCACTGAGTGTGGATCTCGGGATGCAACAAGAACAGCAGTCCAAGGAGCATTGTATATTCCGGAGATACCTGTAATCCTAGGTCAACTCGAAACATGAGGGATGGAACTTCAGTTGGAATCCACATGGGATAAGTCGGAGACGGAAAGTCACTGAGGAAGGAAATATGACTGTGAAAACAAGTTTTGGTAAACACCTGGTCAAACACCGGGGGGAAATGGAAAGCAATGAAGGTGAACAGGGCAAAAGAGACAAATGGAAATCCTGTCGTAGAGAAGAGCAGTACTTCTTCAAGGTAGGCATTCCTTGAAGAGAAGTGGCAGTAATTAAACACTAAGATAAAGGCAAGATATTCTGGATGCTGGAAATCTGAATCAGAACCTAAACATGCTGGAAAAACTCAGCAGGTCTGACAGCATCTGTGGAGAGAAAGGCAGAGTTAACATTTCGAGTTCATATGACTTCTTCAGAGTTAAAGGGGAGGCTGTCCACCATTTATAAAGCACAAGTCAGGAGCGTGATGGAATACGCCCCACTTTCATGGATGAGTGCAGCTCCACCAATACTCAAGAAGTTTGATACCATCCAGGACAAAGCAGCCCATTTGAATGACACCCTCCACAAACGTTAACTCCCTTCATCACCAACATATAGTGGCAGCAGCATTTACCATCTACAAGATCCACTGCAGAAGCTCACGAAGGCTCCTTTGACAGCACCTTCCAAACCCATGACCACTACCATCTAGAAGGACAAGGGCAGCAGATACATAGGAACACCACCACCTGGAAGTTCCCCTCCAAGCCACTCACCATCCTGACTTGGAAATGTATCACATTTCCTTCACTGTCACTGGGTCAAAATCCTGGAACTCCCTCCCTAACAGCACTGTGGGTGTACCTAACCACAAGGACTGCAGCAGTTCAAGAAGGCAGCTCACCACCTTCTCAAGGGCAGTTAGGGATGAACGATAAGTGCTGGCCTAGCCAACAACACCAGGATCCAATAAATGAATAAACAATAAAAAAAATCCACACCGTCATCTTCCCTTTTAGTCTTTTGGTTCTGCTCTGTTGAGGTTTAGATGGTTGCTCCTCTGTGTGTTTTAAACTCTGGACAGAGCATCTGCAGTCACATTATTTTTCTTGTAATGTGGATAATTTTTAAGTGATATGGCTGTTCCAAAGAAGCAGCCTCACATTTTTGGTTTTGACTTTTTCACAAAATCTAAACAATTGTAATCCCTGTAGTCTTTGTGTAACTGTTTCGGACATATATGTCAAACTGTTTGAGAGCTAGTAATAATCAAAGTTTCTTTCTCCTGTGAGGAACCCGTTTTTGGAAAATTTCAAGGACGTTGAATTTTGGACATTCTTCCTCCTGAGTTATTTTTAATTTAATTCAGGGCTGTAAATATGCCATTCTTCAAGAAACCACTGATCAAGATAGATGTCCAGCACGAACACAAGCAGCAGGATTTTCTGCACCCACCCGCCACCGTGATCTTCCAGCCCCGCTGTAAGTCAATGGGCTTCTGGCTGGGGCGCAGCCTCACTCACGGTGAGTCCCGTCCGCGATGAGGCCGGAAATCCCGGCCAAGGAGAGGGAAGAGATACTTTGTATATTTAAGTTAACAAAGAAGTGCTGTTGTCAGGCTAAAGGCTCTTGCTGATGGGTTAAAAACAATTGGCCTAAGAGAAGTATTCACTGAACATCTTCGTCTTTAAGACTCTCAGTCAGACAGTGAGTGCGTATGTGAGATTCTAAGAAGCAGGCTGCAAGAAAAGGCTCTCTTTCCCTATCTCTGCCTCACCTTTGTGTTACATGCAGGTCTAGACTGAGTTAAATTTTCCACAGGAATATCTCATCAGAATAAATCATCTTTTTTTTTAAGAGTTTGCAAAGTTGTGATAAGAGTCTTCAGATCCTCAAATCTCAAATCCATCTGAAAGGACTTGCAGATTCATTGTGAACAGAACTCTGTTTGATCAACAGCTTCAAGATCTCTTTGAATTTTATCCTTTTAAACGAAACATTCCCTTACTCCAGCCTCTGCAGGGGACTGTGTTTGTTTTGTCCTGTTTTGTGTTTGTGTGTGTGTATGGGAGTTCGAATATCTGTTTTTTTTAAAAAAGGGGAAATTGTTAAATTTCTAAACTACAACTTGTAATATTAACTTGTTTTTTTAAAAAGTAGTCTGATTGACACTCCTTTCACAAACATTCACCATTGGTACTGGTGGTGGAGGGACAGTGGTAGCAGTGTATACTATTTACAAGATGCACTGCAGGAACTCACTAAGGTACCTTAGGCAGTACCTTCCAAACTCATGACCACCTAGAAGAACAATGGCAGCAGATACATTGGAACACCACTACCTGGAAGTTCCCCTCCAAACCACTCACCAACCTGACATGGAAATATATCGCCATTCCTCCACTGTCGCTGGATCAAAATTCTGGAACTCCCTTCCCAACAGCACAGTGGGTGTGCCTCCACCACAGGGAGTGTAGCAAATCAAGACAGCAGCTCACTACCACCTTCTCAAGGGCAGTTAGGGATGGGCAATAAATGCCGGCCTAGCCAGCGACATCCACATCACGTAAATGAATTTTAAAAAATGTTTTTGTGTTTACTGAAAGAAGCCTGGTTTGAGTCTTTTTATGCTGGGAAAAACAGTATCAATTGGCCAGTTTTGTGGGTGAATTATACATTTAACCTATTGTTACAACCTGTGGAGAACTGGGGCTAGAATTAACTGCGCACTCCTCCCATCTTGGTCTGTAATACTCTACAGTGGAATAATATTTCTGGTGTTTGTACAATTTCTTGGAGAAATACCCAATCAGTCTCTTTATGCCTGATTCATCCCCTCGGAGTAGGACTACCTCGACCCCAAAGTCACTGGTGTCAATAGCTATTTTAAATGAAGTGTTGAAGTCTGCAGCTGCTAATGCTGGTTTGTTGGCGTTCAGCTTCTCAAAAGCTGTTTGGCATCTCTCTGCCTACACTAACTTTAATTTTTTCAGGAATAGGGCTGTTAGTGCGGCAGCTGTAGTACTGAAGTTAAGGACAAACTTATGGTAGAAACACACATCTGTAGGAATATCATTATTTCCCATTTTGCTGTGGTGCCTGTACCTTCACAGCTCTGGGAGGTACTTGTCCTTGACCCAGCACATGTCCTAGGTAGGTCACCTGAGCCTTAATCAACTCATTTTTTTGAGAACAAAAACAGAATTACCTGGAAAAACTCAGCAGGTCTGGCAGCATCGACGGAGAAGAAAAGAGTTGACGTTTCGAGTCCTCATGACCCTTCAACAGAACTGATTTTTCTTTACAATGAGAGGGGTGAAATATAAGATGGTTAAAGGTGCGGGGAGGGGGGGGGGGGGGTGGGGGGTAGAGAGAAGTGGAGGGGGGGTGTAGTTGTAGGGACAAGCCAGCAGTGATAGGAGCAGATCATCAAAAGCTGTCACAGACAAGGGAACAAAAGAACACAGAGGTGTTGAAGTTGGTGATATTATCTAAACGAATGTGCTAATTAAGAATGGATGGTAGGGCACTCAAGGTATAGCTCTAGGGGGTGGAGGGGCAGAAAAGATTTAAAAATAATGGGAATAGGTGGGAAAAGAAAAATCTGTAAAAATTATTGGAAAAAAAACAAAAGGAAGGGAAGAACCAGAAAAGGGGTGGGGATGGAGGAGGGAGCTCAAGACCTAAAGTTGTTGAATTCAATATTCAGTCCGGAAGGCTGTAAAGTGCCTAGTCAGAAGATGAGGTGCTGTTCCTCCAGTTTGGGTTGGGCTTCACTGGAATAATGCAGCAGGCCAAGGACAGACATGTGTGCAAGAGAGCAGGGTGGAGTGTTAAAATGGCAAACAACAGGGAGGTTTGGGTCATTCTTGCGGACAGACCACAGGTGTTCTGCAAAACGGTCGCCCAGTTTACGTTTGGTCTCTCCAATGTAGAGGAGACCGCATTGGGAGCAACGAATACAGTAGACTAAGTTGGGGGAAATGCAAGTGAAATGCTGCTTCACTTGAAAGGAGTGTTTGGACCCTTGGACGGTGAGGAGAGAGGAAGTGTTACATCTTTTGTGTGGGCATGGGGAGGTGCCATAGGTTGGGGTTGAGGAGTAGGGGGTGATGGAGGAGTGGACCAGGGTGTCCCGGAGGGAACGATCCCTACAGAATGCTGACGAGGGGGGTGAAGGGAAGATATGATTGGTGGTGGCATCATGCTGGAGTTGGCGGAAATGGCGGAGGATGATCCTTTGAATGAGGAGGCTGGTAGGGTGATAAGTGAGGACAAGGGGAACCCTATCATGTTCCTGGGAGGGAGGAGAAGGCGTGAGGGCGGATGTGCGGGAGATGGGCCGGACACGGTTGAGGGCCCTGTCAATGACCATGGGTGGAAAACCTCAGTTAAGGAAGAAGGAGGACATGTCAGAGGAACTATTTTTGAAGGTAACATCATCGGAACAGATGCGACGGAGGCAAAGGAACTGAGAGAATGGGATGGAGTCCTTACAGGAAGCGGGGTGTGAGGAGCTGTAGTCGAGGTAGCTGTGGGAGTTGGTAGGCTTGTAATGGTTATTGGTGGACAGTCTATCATCAGAGATTGAGACAGAGAGGTCCAGGAAGGGAAGGGAAGTGTCGGAGATGGACCACGTGAAAATGATGGAGGGGTGGAGATTGGAAGCAAAATTAATAAATATTTCCAAGTCCCGACGAGAGCATGAAGCAGCACCGAAGTAATCATCGATGTACCGGAGAAAGAGTTGTGGAAGGGAGCCGGAGTTGGACCGGAACAAGGAATGTTCCACATACCCCATAAAGAGACAGGCATAGCTGGGGCCCATGCGGGTACCCACAGCCACACCTTTTATTTGGAGGAAGTGAGAGGAGTTGAAGGAGAAATTGTTCAGTGTGAGAACAAGTTCAGCCAGACAGAGGAGAGTAGTGGTGGATGGGGATTGTTCGGGCCTCTGTTCGTGGAAGAAGCTAAGGGCCCTCAGACCATCCTGGTGGGGGATGGGAGGTGTAGAGGGATTGGACGTCCATGGTGAAGAGGAAGCTGTTGGGACCAGGGAACTGGAAATTGTTGGTGTGACGTAAGGTGTCAGAGGAATCACGGATGTAGGTGGGAAGGGACTGGACAAGGGGAGAGAGAAGGGAGTCAAGATAACGAGAAATGAGGTCCGTGGGGCAGGAGTAAGCTGACACGATCGGTCTATCGGGTCAGTTCTGTTTGTGGATTTTGGGTAGGAGGTAGAAGCGGGCCATCCGAGGTTGGGCGACTATCAGGTTGGAAGCTGTGGGAGGAAGATCCCCAGAGGAGATGAGGTCAGTGACAGTCCTGGAAACAATGGCTTGATGTTCAGTGGTGGGGTCATGGTCCAGGGAGAGGTAGGAGGAAGTGTCTGCGAGTTGACGCTCAGCCTCTGCGAGGTAGAAGTCAGTGCACCAGACAACAACAGCACCACCCTTGTCAGCGGGTTTGATGACAATGTCAGGGTTGGACCTGAGAGAACGGAATACAGTAAGTTCAGAGAGAGAGATATTAGAATGAGTGAGAGGAGCAGAGAAATTGAGGCGACTAATGTCACGCCAACAGTTCTCAATGAAAAGATCAAGAGAAGGTAGGAATCCAGAGGGAGGGGTCCAGGTAGAGGAAGAATATTGGAGGTGGGTAAAAAGATCTGTTGAACGGGGAGAGGACTCCTGCCCAAAGAAGTGAGCCCGGAGACGAAGACGGCGGAAGAAGAGTTCAGCATCATGCCGAGCCCAAAATGCATTGAGATGAGGGCGTAAGGCTATAAAACTAAATCCTTTGCTAAGCATTGAACATTCAGCGTCGGAGAGGGGAAGGTCAGGGGGTATAGTGAATACACGGCTGGGGCTGGGACTGGAAGATGGGGTGGGGACGGAGGGACAGGCAGGGGTGGAGGGTCCTAGATGGGTGTTGGTGTCGATGAGTTGTTGGAGCTTGCGTTCCTTAGCACTTGAGAGAAAGAGAAAAAGTTTCTTGTTGAGGCGTCGGATGAGACGAAGAATAAAATGAAACTGGGGGCACGCGCAGCTTTGAAAAAGGGTATGGCGGTGCTGCTGGAGGGAGAGGTCGAGAGTGTTCATATGGCGGCGCATGGCACTGAGTGTGGATCTCAGAATGCGACGAGAACAGCAGTCCGAGAAACGTTTTTTGTCCCGGAGATACCTGTAATCCTGAGTGGGTTTGAAACATGAGGGGTGAAATTTCAGTTGAAATCCACGTGGGGTAAGTTGGAGACGGAGACAGTCACTGAGAAAGGAGATATGGCTGTGAAAGCGGGTTTTAGTAAACACCCTGTCAAACACCAGGAGAGAAATGGAAAGCAATGAAGGTAAACAAGGCAAAAGAGAGATACGGAAATCTTGTCACAGAGATGAACAGAACTTCTTCAAGGTAGGCATTTCTTGAAGAGCAGTGGCAGTCAAACACAGAGATAAAAACAAAAAACTGCGGATGCTGGAAATCCAAAACAAAAACAGAATTACCTGGAAAAACTCAGCAGGTCTGGCAGCATCGGTGGAGAAGAAAAGAGTTGACGTTTCGAGTCCTCATGACCCTTCAACAGAACTGATTTTTCTTTACAATGAGAGGGGTGAAATATAAGCTGGTTTAATGTGGGAGGAGGGTGGTTGGAGCGAGAGAGAGAGAGAGAGAGGAGTGGAGTGGGGGGGTGTTGTTGTAGGGACAAGCAAGCAGTGATAGGAGCAGATCATCAAACGATGTCACAGACAAAGGAACAAAAGGACACAGAGGTGTTGAAGTCGGTGAAATTATCTAAACGAATGTGCTAATTAAGAATGAATGGTAGGGCACTCAAGGTATAGCTCTGATGGGGGTGGGGGGGCATAAAAGATTTTAAAAATCCAGCAGCACTGCCGTACCCTTTTTCAAAGCTGCGTGTGCCCCCAGTTTCATTTTATTCTTTATCTCATCCAATGTCTCAACAAGAAACTTTTTCTATTTCTCTCAAGCGCTAAGGAACACAAGCTCCAACAACTCATCGACACCAACACACATCTAGGACCCTCCACCCCTGCCTGTCCCTCCGTCCCCACCCCATCTTCCAATCCCAGTCCCAGCCGTGTATTCACTATACCCCCTGACCTTCCCCTCTCCGACGCTGAACGTTCAGTGCTTAGCCAAGGACTTAGTTTCATACCCTTACGCCCTCATCTCAATGAATTTTGGGCTCGGCACGATGCTGAACTCTTCTTCCACCGTCTTCGTCTCCGGGCTCACTTCTTTGGGCAGGAGTCCTCTTCCCATTCAACGGATCTTTTTACCCACCTCCAATATTCTTCCTCTACCTGGACCCCTCCCTCTGGATTCTTACCTTCTCTTGATCTTTCCATTGAGAACTGTTGGCGCGACATTAGTCGTCTCAATTTCTCTGCTCCTCTCACTCATTCTAATCTCTCACTCTCTGAACTTACTGTACTCCATTCTCCCAGGAACAACCCTGACATTGTCATCAAACCCGCTGACAAGGGTGGTGCTGTTGTTGTCTGGCGCACTGACCTCTACCTCGCAGAGGCTGAGCGTCAACTCGCAGACACTTCCTCCCACCTCACCCTGGACCATGACCCCACCACTGAACATCAAGCCATTGTTTCCAGGACTGTCACTGACCTCATCTCCTCTGGGGATCTTCCTCCCACAGCTTCCAACCTGACAGTCGCCCAACCTCGGACGGCCCGCTTCTACCTCCTACCCAAAATCCACAAACAGAACTGACCCGATAGACCGATCGTGTCAGCTTGCTCCTGCCCCACGGAACTCATTTCTCGTTATCTTGACTCCCTTCTCTCTCCCCTTGTCCAGTCCCTTCCCACCTACATCCGTGATTCCTCTGATACCTTACGTCACATCAACAATTTCCAGTTCCCTGGCCCCAACCGCTTCCTCTTCACCATGGACGTCCAATCCCTCTACACTTCCATCCCCCACCAGGATGGTCTGAGGGCCCTTAGCTTCTTCCACGAACAGAGGCCTGAACAATCCCCATCCACCACTACTCTCCTCTGTCTGGCTGAACTTGTTCTCACACTGAACAATTTCTCCTTCAACTCCTCTCACTTCCTCCAAATAAAAGGTGTGGCTATGGGTAGGCCCCAGCTATTCCTGTCTCTTTATGGGGTATGTGGAACATTCCTTGTTCCAGTCCAACTCCGGCCCCCTTCCACAACTCTTTCTCCAGTACATCGATGATTACTTCAGTGCTGCTTCATACTCTCATCGGAACTTGGAAAAATTTATTAATTTTGCTTCCAATCTCCACCCCTCCATCATTTTCACGTGGTTCATCTCTGACATTTCCCTTCTCTTCCTGGACCTCTCTGTCTCAATCTCTGGTGACTATCCACCAATATCCATTACAAGCCTACCGACTCCCACAGCTACCTCGACTACAGCTCCTCACACCCCGCTTCCTGTAAGGACTCCATCCCATTCTCTCAGTTCCTTCGCCTCCGTCGCATCTGTTCCGATGATGCTGCCTTCAAAAACAGTTCCTCTGACATGTCCTCCTTCTTCCTTAACTGAGGTTTTCCACCCATGGTTGTTGACAGGGCCCTCAATCGTGTCCGGCCCATCTCCCGCGCATCCGCCCTCACGCCTTCTCCTCCCTCCCAGAAACATGATAGGGTTCCCCTTGTCCTCACTTATCACCCCACCAGCCTCCTCATTCAAAGGATCATCCTCCGCCATTTCCGTGAACTCCAGCATGATGCCACCAGCAAACACATCTTCCCTCCCCCCCACCCTCCTCCGTCAGCATTCTGTAGGGATCGTTCCCTCCGGGACACCCTGGTCCACTCCTCCATCACCCCCTACTCCTCAACCCCCATCTATGGCACCTCCTCATGCCCACGCAAAAGATGTAACACCTGCCCCTTCACTTCCTCTCTCCTCTGTCCAAGGGCCCAAACACTCCTTTCAAGTGAAGCAGCATTTCACTTGCATTTCCCCCAACTTAGTCTACTGTATTCGTTGCTTCCAATGCGGTCTCCTCTACATTGGAGAGACCAAACGTAAACTGGGCGACCGCTTTGCAGAACACCTGTGGTCTGTCCGCAAGTTTGACCCAAACCTCCCTGTCGCTTGCCATTTTTACACTCCACCCTGCTCTCTTGCCCACATGTCTGTCCTTGGCCTGCTGCATTGTTCCAGTGAAGCCCAACACAAACTGGAGGAACAACACCTCATCTTCTGACTAGGCACTTTACAGCCTTCCGGACTGAATATTGAATTCAACATCTTTAGGTCTTGAGCTCCCTCCTCCATCCCCACCCCCTTTCTGTTTCTTCCCCTTTCCTTTAGCTTTTTGTTCCAATAAATTATATAGATTTTTCTTTTCCCACCTATTTCCATTATTTTAAAATCTTTTATGTCCCCCCACCCTCACTAGAGCTATACCTTGAGTGCCCTACCATCCATTCTTAATTAGCACATTCGTTTAGATAATATCACCAACTTCAACACCTCTGTGTTCTTTTGTTCCTTTGTCTGTGACATCTTTTGATGATCTGCTCCTATCACTGCTTGCTTGTCGCTACAACAACAGCACCACCCCCACTTCTCTCCCCCCAGCCAACTCCCCACCACCCCCCCCACCTTAAACCAGTTTATATTTCTCCCCTCTCATTGTAAAGAAAAATCAGTTCTGTTGAAGGGTCATGAGGACTCGAAACGTCAACTCTTTTCTTCTCCGTCGATGCTGCCAGACCTGCTGAGATTTTCCAGGTAATTCTGTTTTTGTTTTGGATTTCCAGCATCTGCAGTTTTTTGTTTTTATCATTTTTTTGAGAGGTTGACCCTAGGCCAGCTAACTGTAACCTTTGGAAGAGGGTATCCAGTTATTCTCGGTGGCTTTCCCAGGTATCACTGTACGCTAGCAGGTACTAGTAGGTACACTACACTACTAGCCTTAAACCAGCTTATATTTCACGTCTTTTCTATTTTTCCTTAGTTCTGATGAAGAGTCATTCGGACTCGAAATGTTAACTGTATCCCTCTCCGCTAAGTTGCTGAGTTTTTCCAAGGATTTTTGTTTTTGTTCTAGGTACACTAACTGCTTCATCAGACTTTGGAAGGTGGCTGGGCATTTCGGAGCCCAAACGGCATGACTGGACACTGGTATAACCCATCTGGAGTTATGAAGATCACCATCTCTTTTGCTCGGGTGGTCAAATGCACTTGCGAGTATTCATTTAATGAGTCTATCTTATTGATGTAGGCTGTGTTACCTACTCTGTCTATGCAGTCTTTTAGGCGTGGGATTGGGTAGGACTCAGCTTTGGTTACTGTATTAATCTTTCGGTAATCAATGCAGAGCTTTGTGGAGCCATCTGGCTTAGGCACGAGAACAACTGGGAAACTGCAGCTACTGTTACTGGGCTTGATTAATTTATTAATTGATTGATCTCCTCCTGGACCTGGGTCAAACTGACCTAGACGGTGGCTTGGCCTAAATAGCCAAGTGGTTATGGTACTGGGCTTTGTAACCCCAAGATCAAGAGTTCAAATCTCACAATGGCAAACTATGAAACAATGTAACTTCATCTGAATAAACAGATGGAAATGGGTTCGTACTCAAAAGAGTTACTAAAAGCCTGCTCTTTCACAAAACTCTGACCTAGACGGTAGGGATTCTACTTAATGGAAGGGGTCTCTCCCACATCCACAGCATGTAGAGCTAAGGTCTTGCAGTTTGGTTCGTCTCTACAGATGCTGTTAAACGTGATAAGCAGCCCTGCCAGGTCGCTTCTTTATTCTGCATTTAAACAGGTGAATATGGTGTCTAATTTCTCTAAAATGTCCGTGTTTGCTAACTGGATGGTACAGGTTCAATTTGGGTCTCGCACAGGTCTCTCTCTAATTCATCCTCCCTGTCCCTTTCATCCTGCAGTTCTTTTGTTATCTGACAGACCGTTACCCCTTGTCCCATTCCCAGCTGTCCTACTTTTTAACATGACACAGCCTCCGTTTTTTCCTATGGTTTTGGGTGGTGATTAAATAGTTTACCTCCTTAATTCTCTTTGTTACCCTGGACAGGCCACTGAACTGGGCTTTCAGGGGTTCACCCTCAATCGGTAGGAGCTCTAGCACAAAGTTTCCTTGCTAGAGGGTTCGGGCCTTGACATGTTTGTCTGCCTACTTTTTCTTAGCTGTTTGAGAGGTTTTTAAGTGCTCCTGAGCCACATCACAGGCTCCCATGAGCCACACATGGAGCACAGATGAATAGTTTAACATGGAGACCTCTTTCTTCTGCGCCAGAAACTTCTTGATTGGTTTCAGGGACCCTTCAATTGATGTCCGTAAGCTAATTCAGAAGGGATAAACCCAGGAGACTCATTGGGTGAGTCCCTGGTGGCGAACAGAAGGAAACCCAGGCTTTTATCCCAGTCATGGGGGTACTCATGACAAAAGGCTCTGATCATTGTTTTTAGGATCTGGTGGTACCGTTGTAAAGCTCTTTTGTGGCTGTGGGTGGTATGCTAAGGACTTTAGCTGGGTTACATTCAGGTTACTTGTGACTTTCTGGAATATTCTGGACATGAAATTTGAGCCCTGATCTGACTGGATCTCAGTGGGCAGTCCATACTGGGTAAAGAATTGCATTAATCCCTCCACTCTACCTTGGCAAAGGTAGTTCTAAGGAGAATGGCCTCTGGGAATTGGGTAGCCACACCTATAATAGTAAGAATATACTGATAGCCATCTTTTGTTTTTGACAGGGGTCCCACACAATCCACTAGCACTTCGCTAAAGTGTTCCCCAAAGGTGAATCATAGGTGCAGGTTTAATGGCAGGTTGGAGTTTCTCCACAACCTGGCAGGTGTGGCAGGTTTTGCAGAACTTCACCACATCTTTGTGGAGGTGAGGCCAGTAAAAATGCTGGCTTATACGAGCTTGGGTTTTTGCATGCCCTGTCATTGGGATGTTGTGGGCTGTCCTCATATTTCCCCTCGGTACTTCAACGGTACCACTAGCTGGTGGATCACTGTCCACTCCTTGTCTGCAGGCCTGTGAGGAGGTCTCCACTTCATCGTCAGCACTTCATTATTAAAATAATAGCACTCAGCGACTCCCACCACTTCAGCCTCAGTTAGGGCAGTCTTGCTAACTTTTTTAGCATGGGGTCAGCTCGCTGAGCCACAATGAAGGAAGATCCACTCATTACATCCTTAGGGTCTTCTAAACTTCTGAAAAATGTTTTGGATAATCAAATGGCAGGGTAACCCATCTTCAGTGCCACACTGACATCTTCTGAAGGGACTTGTTTGGCCATAAATCGGGTCACCACACAGTCAGGAAAAATGCCAGGGACTTTCTCCTGCAACTGCACTGTCTCTCTGACCTCACTCAGCTTCTCATTGGTCCTGAAATAAGGTCACATTCCAGTGCATCCTGTATAAAGGGAAGAGCATGTACTCTCCCTTGATACACTTTACCAGCACTTTGGCCTGTACTGCACTATCTGGGGTCATGCCTCTTCCCAGCAGTAGAGATCGGCTGGCCCCACTATCCCTCAGTATGACTATGGGCTTACTCAACCCACTCTGGAGAAATGGGAAACCTTTTCTTCTGACAAAATCTTTGTAATTCTCAGAGACTTTGCTAAACTAACGTGTACTCACAGGGGTGCTTTTACAGGGACTTGCTGCTGCAGTCAGAGCCATAGCCTGGTTTGATATGCTTTCTGCCTGACTCTCTTTTTCTGCACAGGGCTTGTGTGTCCCAATAGATCCTATGGACTTTTCCCGTAATGTCCAGCAATCAGCTCGAAGGTGTCCGGTCTTGTGACGGTGGAAACACAAAGGCATCCATGCTTCAGTCTTCTTCTCAGCACCATTCTTTCTGGCCTGTAAAGGGGTCCCTTCTCTTCCGTGTGTGCTTGGCTTCCTATAACTGTCCCACCTTCTGTAGTTTTCAGGTTGTTGTGGGTGATCAGGGATGGGTTTCTTTTGGGATAAGGCCTTTGCACAAGCTCCTAACCATCAGCTGGGATCACTGCCTGTCTGGCCCTTGCCACTTTCTGTTGCTCTTTATGCATTTTGATAGAGGGAGTGAATTTTTGAACGCTTTGAGGAACATTATTTCTAAAAGTTTTTCTTACATGGCCTCAATCTTAAGCAATCATATTCACCCATCAAACATGAGCTGCTTCAACCATTCAAGTTCAATGTATGCCCCTGGTCCTGCCACTTTTGGAGGGTATGGAATTTCTAATGGTATGCCTGTGGCACTAGTTCATATGCATTTAAAATTGCAATTTTTGCCACCTTATAATTTACCAAACTCTCATCAGGTAATAGGGAGTAAACTTTGTGAGCTTTTCCTTTAGTTTGCTTTGCAACAGCAGGATCCAGCTCTCTACTGGCCACCTTATTTGCTGAGCCATTCTCTCAAAAGAGATGAAGAAGTCTTCTACCTGTTCCTGATTAAAATTAGGGATTAAATGGGCAAGCTTGAAAAACCTGACACTCATGCCAAGGCTAGGGTGTTTTCAGTGGGCACAGACAACCTGTCCCTATGCAGTTAAAATATTCTCACCTCCCTTTCTTGCTGATCTCTTTGGAAAGCTTGCTCTCTGTTCCTTTCCTCTATCTCCCTTTCTGCTTTTCTTCCTTCTCTGGCTTGGAATTGTAGCTCTAGTTTTTTTCTGTTCGAGCTGTAGTTTTGCAAAAGCTATTTTGTCTGTTTCAATTTCTTCAACTTCACAATTCAAGTGTCTGGCCATGAGTTTTAAAATTTCAAGTTTCCTGGCTTTTGAGTGAAACTCTAACTCCAACTGCCTAGCTACACTTTTTAACTCTTCAAAGGACAGGGCTTCCAAGCCATTTAATAGTCCTCAATTTGGTGAAGGAAGGTACTAGCTTTGAATGTAGACATTTTAGCACTTTAGTAATGTAAACCCAAGAAAACCTGTACAGCAGGTTTTGACCATAATAGTGTCTTTTAGAGAGGACTGACTTCGCCAATTCTGTAAGAATTCCATTTTTTATGGGATGTTGCAGCTGCTTTGTTCAGCTATCCTCCTGGGTATAGTTGTATGGAGCAGATTTCCATGTTTTTTTGGAAGGATCTCGGCTCACAGCCATTTTTTCTTCTCAAGCTAGTTACTTTGCAAACCAAACAACATATGTCTGAGAGAGAGAGATAGAGCACACAGCTTTTATCAGCCTGTGTTCAGTACAGAATTGTCTTTTTTCTCTCCTCTCTTGTGTGGTAAGACCCTTGAAGTACTTTGCTGGGTATATATTCCAGAGAAATTCTATTAGTTCGTGTATGATGCAGTTATTGTTTCAGAACAGGTAATTGCATTTTGATGTCTCATCTCGGAAACATTTGAATTGTCTCAAGATGGTGTGATTTGACAGGGGATGGGGTCTTTCATGTTCCCCTGGGGGTTGAGTGTCTGTCTTCATCCCATTTGGTGGAATGCATTGCAACAGTCTGGGCAGTTTTCCCAGTATCTGTAAAGGGTCCCAGTGTTTTTTAAAAATCCAGCCAGAAAAAGAAAATTAGCAATTGTCTCTGCAAAAAGCATATCCTCATAACAACAACTACAGCTTTGTAATGATCTGGCTGTTGCTGCTCCTCATCTGACATCCAATCTAAGCCAGCCAAAGGAGTTACCCCATCCCGATGTGAAATTAAAATAACCTCAAAAGTATGGATTCATAATGACTTCTGGGCAGTCAGCTCCCTAGGGAGCTCATCACTACATCTGTCCATCCTTGGTCCTTTCTCCCCTCTAGGTCCTCGCTTCTGCTGATTAAGTTCCCCCGATTCTGACAATAGGCACATTCTAACCCGAAGTTCAAGTTAACAGTTATTTTAAATGCAGGGTGACAAACCGTTCTGTTATTGTCCCATAATTTCACTTTTCCTCCTGCATCCCATTCTTTGGCTCCCTGGGACACCATTGGTCCTGTATTTCTTGGGCAGAGACTGGGAGACTGCTGTGGTTTTTGCACAGGCACACTGTATGCCTGCACATGCACTGCTGTTAGCCCACTCAGCCACAAAGTGGAGAGAAGAGAGTCAGATCAATCATCTGAGAAAAGAGTTTCCTACAAAAAACTTTACTCATGGTGAAAATGGCCAGGCACCCATGCCTTCATGCAGAAAATCAGTTAAAATATCTTCCTCAATAAATTAAAGCAAAATACTGTGGATGCAGGAAATCTGAAACAAAAACAGAAAATGCTGGAAATACTCAGCAGGTCTGACAGCATCTGTGGAGAAAGAAAAACAAAGTCAATGTGTCAAGTCCGTCTGAAGCTCTGAAGAAGGGTCAAACCTGCTAAGTTTTTCCAGCATATTCTGTTTTTGTTTAAAATATCTTCCTCATCTCATTCCTCCCATCCACTCTGCAACTGCAACCACAGCTCTTTTGTGAATAGAGTAATGGAGGGTAATAGGTTAATGGTAATGGTCTGATGGGAATGAATCCCTTGCACTCTCCCTGAGCAGGTAATGCAAGGTTCTCCCCATGCACTGCTCCAACCATTACCTGGAGACTCTCACAAATTTTTAACAAACGCTTGTGTCGGAGTACCAAGGCAGCCATCCATATGGCACTAGGTTTGATCAGATAATAATGCCAAGTCCTTGGGCTAGAGGGACTAATAGCTTGAAGCTATCCAGGACCTCAAGTATACAGCCTCCGAGGAAGATGTGTTAGCTGCAAATACCGGGCCTTAGAAGGGAGAGGGTTGAAAGTTGAAAGGTTACCTGTTTTGTTTGGAGACAACACTAAATTTAGCACAAAAAATTAAAACATCTTCCACAACATCAATAATCTACCTTCTCCTACGAGTTTCTGTGCAGACCCCGTTCCATTGGGTCAAGTAGTGAGATGGAAGGCAAAGGATGTCAAATAGCTGTAGGCTGCTTCACCCCAAAATGCAAGCACGCAGACACACACCTTCCTATTCACTCCCATTGTACACAATTCAAATGGATCAAATCTCTTCTCATTCACGCCAACTGAACACAAACCCCAGTCACTGTCCCGCTATAAATTCCTAACTCCACATTTATAATGGGATTTTCCTGTGTAAACAGTTCAAAATAATTGTATAATCTGGCCCCAGGCTGCGCAATTTGATCACAGAAATCCCACAATTCCCAAATCCCCCATAGTAACAAATTTCTATTGTCTAATAAAGGGTATAAAACAAAATTTTAAAATTCATACTTAACAATAACATGATTACATTTATTAACTGTATTGCCTTTGGTTTTTTAAATGACTACATTTACCAGAAAGACTCAGCTCATTTCAAAAGTCTGGGCTTTGACTGAATAATTTAGCCCAACAATAATTGCAAGAGCTATCAATCACATATCTTTCATTTTATATTATTTGTAGAATTTCTGAGCCTGCTAGTTGTGCATCAACAGGCATTTAATGGTTCAAAGTGTTGTGACATCACTTTGAGAGAATATGCTAATTAATAAGTTGTCAGGATATTAACCATGTAACCAGCAGACATTGTTCAGAGAGCTTTCAGTTTAGCTAGCCACATGTGGTTTGAAGGAGTTGCAACTATACTTTCCTGTTGACAATTGCTATTGAATATTTATAGTAAATCTGTCTGCTGAGCAATCCTGTACTACATCAAATAAACCAAACCTATGTTTAGTTTACCAGTCCTGTGTGAGACTGATAAGTTTGTATTAAGTGAAAAGAATCATAGAATCAGAATCGTTACAGTGCAGAAGGAGGCCATTCAGCCCATTGAGTCTGCACTGGCTCACTGAAAGAGCATTCTACCTGGTCCCACTGTCCTGTCTTATCCTGTAACCTTGCACATTCTTTCCTTTCAGATAGCAATCCAATTCCCTTTTGAATACCCCAATCGAACCTGCCTCTACCACCCTCTCAGGAAGTTCATTCTTGACTCAAACCACCCTCTGGATGAAAAAAATTTCCTCACATCAATTTTACTCCTTTTGCCAATGATTTTGAATCTGTCCCCTCTAGGTCTTGATGCTCTCTTTAGTGGGAACAGTTTCTCACTATTTACCCTGTCCACGCCCCTCAGGATTATGTAAACATAAAAATACAACACAGTGAACAGCAGTTGTTCCTCTTAACCAAATGATGAAGATCTGAAGATCACAAAAAAAGCCACAGACAAGATGTTGTGCTGTACAAAGACTACATATGCATTGAAGAGCCCAGGAGGCAGAGTCCTTCTACAGATAGTGTTACACATAACAGTGAGATTTGTGGGGTAGCCGGATTGGTGGTAAATCAGGCTGGTCTATTTTGAATCGGGCAGTTGATTTTGGGTCGAGTACAAACTGCAGGCCATTGCAACATCCTCGGGTGTCATTCCCGCTCAAAAGACGGAAAGCACGTGAAACAGAAAAAAACCACAAGCTCCAGCCAAAAATAAGGGAGAGAAAAACACACAGATGCTGCATTTCTGAATGTGCCCACAGAGTAGAGAAGCTACAAATTGCCTACACATTGACAGCATTCGCAAGTAGCAGGAAACATCAGGAAGATGACCACTAAGTTCTCCAGAGTTAACGTTTCAAATCTGTATGAGTCATACAGACCTGAAATGTTAACACTGTTTTTCTCTCCACAGACGCTGTTAGACCTGCTGAGTTTGTCCAGCGTTTTCTGTCTTTGTTTCAGATTTCCAGCATCTGCAGTATTCTGCTTTTAACTAAATTCTCCAGCATGAATTGGAAGGCCACAGATATGCTATCCAAGTTTAGGCTTTTTGAACAAAGGAGGATGGAGCTATGCTTTTTAGATTTTTTTCATCACAGAACCAGATGAGCAAATGGTGAAAATAAAGATAGCCATCGGAAGTGAGGGGTTGCACAGGGTCAACACTTCGAGCCTGTCTGTGGAGGATCGGAAGGATCCTGCCAAACAGCAGAACATGCTGGAGGATCAGCTTCATTAAAGGTGAATTTTAGAATACACCGTTTAGAGCTGATGGCTTACAGGCCACAGCCACAAGAATCAATTGATCAACTTGTCCACAGTCCTCCGTGTGCTGTGATAAGGGCAAGGACTGTGATTTCTCAGGAGCTGAGCTGGCCGAGTAAATAATGGAGCTGGTTATACCTTCAACTCCAATTGAAGCTTTCCATAGGAATCTTTTGGAGAAAAAAAAGTCACGATATTAACACACTGCTAAATGATGGCAGAAAATATGAACCCATTGTAGCTGGACAACAATACCTGCATGCATTAGGTGCAACTACCAGTATTAGCTTGGTAGCCAGGATGCAGAAAGCAAGCAAATTGTGTGAAAAATGTGGTCTGTTGCAGACATGGGAGCAAGCTTGAATATCATACCTGTCAGAATTCTGAAGGACATGTATCTGGATAGCTACAAACTACAACAGCCAACCTAACTGCGTACAATGGGTCACCCAGTCATTACATAGGTACATTGACATCACTAAGCAGCTACAGCAAGTCTGCATGGAAAGTACAAGCTTTCTACCTGGTGGACATGAACAGACAAGCAGTATCATGTGTATGGAACTCAACATTATTATCGTACGAAATCACCAAGATACCAAACATGGCAGAAGAGGCCAAGAATAATTGTAATGAGTCAGCCCATGACCTACAGCAGATGTATCCATCTGGGGGAGATGGTGGCCTAGTGTTAATGTCACTGGACTAGTAATCTAAATGGCCAGGCAAATTCTTTGCAGACATGGGTTTGAATCCAACTATGGCAGCTGGTAGAATTTAAATTCAATTAATTAAAAAATGTCTCAAATTGAAAGCTTGTCTCAGTAATGGTGACCATGAAACTATCATTGTTGTAAAAACTCATCTGAATCAGTAATGCCCTTTAGGGAAGGAAATCTGCCGTTCTGACCTGGTCTGGCCTACATGTGACTACAGACCCACAGCAATGTGGTTGACTCTTAACTTGCCTCTAAAATGGCCTTGCAAGGTACTCAGTTCAAAGGCAATTAGGGATGACCAAGAAATTCTGGCCTTGCCAAAGAATAAATAAACCCAGAGAGATTTGACACTATAGGAAACTTCAGAGATGATGCTGTAATACACCGCAGTGAAAAGATAAATCCACCGATCGACGTTCCTAGAAAGTGTAGCATACAAATACAGGAGGAGCTAAAGAGTGAGTTGGATAACATGGAGTGAAGAAAGATGACACTGTCCTGGTATGTTTAGACCCAAGACTTCCAAATATTGCTCCAAAGAGGTGCCAGCATACGATTCTAACATTAGAGGAATTGAATCCCAAATTCGCGGGAGCAATGTTTTTCCCAAAGTTGCACGCCAAACATCGATATTTGCCGATTCATTTGGCAGAGGGATCTCAAGAGATCACTACTTTCAGGGCACCATTCAGAAGATACTGTTTCCAGAGATTACCCTTGGTTTATCTATCAGTCAGTGTCTGTTTCAGCAGCATATGGTCAGAATTACAGAAAATATCCCTGGATGCATTTGTATTGCCAAAGATATTGCAGTTGATGGGCAACCAGACAAGAGTTTGACCAAAATCTGCACTCACTGATTGAAAGACTTGTCTTCAACAGCAAGAAATGCCAGGTAAATGTGGGTCAGATTAATGGTTTTGGTTCTATCTATTCCGGGATCCATTCTGACCCAGGCAAACTCGAAGACCTACGAGCCATGCCTACTCCTCAGGACAAAGAGGACATGCAAAGATGCCTTGGATTTTTCAACTTCTTGGTCCCACACATACCTAACTTTGCCAATAGAGCATCATCACTTAGAGAGCTGCTAAGAAAGGATGTTCCTTTGTATGTATGTATGCCAAGAGGAACATAAACAGATTTTGAGTCACTTAAACAGGCATTGTCAGTAGAGAAAACAAGAACAGAATTACCTGGAAAAACTCAGCAGGTCTGGCAGCATCGGCGGAGAAGAAAAGAGTTGACGTTTCGAGTCCTCATGACCCTTCGACAGAAGTTCTGTCGAAGGGTCATGAGGACTCGAAATGTCAACTCTTTTCTTCTCCGCCGATGCTGCCAGACCTGCTGAGTTTTTCCAGGTAATTCTGTTTTTGTTTTGGATTTCCAGCATCCGCAGTTTTATTGTTTTTATTATTGTCGGCAGAGACATGTGTTCTAGTGCTACAACCTTAGAAAAGAGCTGATCTTAGAGATCGATGCATCTCAAAAAGGGTTAGGAATGTGCATTATGCAAGAGGGCAAACCAGTTGCATTTAGGTCCACAAGCGCAATCCAACTATTTCAATATTGAACGTTAGACACTTGCTCTGGTATTCAGTATCACAAGATTCCACATGTGCCTATTTGGTAAATGATTCATTGTGGAAACTGATTACAAACTATTGGAATTGATTTGGCGCAAGCCACTGACTAGTATGTCACCCAGACTACAATGGCTTCTGAAAAAAAGGCAGGGTTCTGACTCTGAAGTTCATTACAAAGCTGGTAGCAAAATGATTACTTCAGACAAACAGGTTACCCAATCTGAAAAAAAACTGCAAATACCTTGCTGGACCTACAAGTAGATGACATAGACTTTGTCATAGCAGGTGTACTCAAGGCTGATTGGTGAATTTTATCAACACCTCAGGAGGAAACAGAAAATGATCCACAACTGAAGGCATTATGGAGAGTCATTGTAGAATGTTGGCCTGATGTGGTACAAGAGTTGCCAGGCACCCTCAGATGTTTTTGGCCATACAGAGATTAACAAGGTATCTCCAAAGGCGTGATTTTCAAGAGAAAACAGGTGCTTGTACCCGAAGCTCTTCACCAGGGCATAATTTCACAGTTACACCAGGAGCATATGGGCAAAGAGCAAACAAGGCGCCTGGCAAGGTATACTGTTTATTTGAGATCGCCAACGATATCCAAAAGACAGTGAGAATGTGTGACCATGCCAGAGTCACCAGCCACATCCATGGAAAGAACCTTGGTCTAAAATCACAACAGATTTATTCACTATCCACGGTGATGACTTTCTCCTATTCACTGATTACTTTTCCAAATTTCCCTCCAATTTAAGTGCTCTGCAGCAGATAATTAGAACAAAAACAAAAATAAAAATACCTGGAAAAGCTCAGCAGGTCTGACAGCATCTGCGGAGAGGAATACAGCTAATGTTTTGAGTCCGTATGACTCTTCAACAGAACTAAGGAAAAATAGAAGAGAGGTGAAATATAAGCTGGTTTAAGGGGGGTGGGACAGGTAGAGCTAGATAGAGAGCCAATGACAGGTAGAGATTGCCAAAAGATGTCATAGACAAAAGGACAAAGAGGAGTTGACGGTGGTGATATTATCTAAGGAATGTGCTAATAGGTGACATTAAGGGTAGAAAGCAGGATGAGCAAGGTACAGATAGCCCTAGTGGGGGTAGGGAGGTGGGAAAGGATCGAAATAGGCTAAAAGGTAGAGATAAAACAATGGATGGAAATACATTTAAAAATAATGGAACTAGGTGGGAAAAGAAAAATATATATAAATTATTGGAAAAAAGGGGGATTGGAAAGGGGGGTGGGGATGGAGGCGAGAGTTCATGATCTAAAGTTATTGAACTCAAATTCAGTCCGGAAGGCTATAAAGTGCCTAGTCGGAAGATGAGGTGCTGTTCCTCCAGTTTACGTTGAGCTTCACTGGAACATTGCAGCAGGCCAAGGACGGACATGTGGGCATGAGAGCAGGGTGGTGTGTTGAAATGGCCAGGAAGGTCTGGGTCATGCTTGCAGACAGACCAAAGGTGTTCTGCAAAGCAGTCTGCATTTGGTCTCTCCAATGTAGAGGAAACCGCATTGGGAGCTGTGAATCCAATAGACTAAATTGAGGGAAGTGCATGTGAAATGCTGCTTCACTTGAAAGGAGTGTTTGGGCCCTTGGACGGTGAGGAGGACGGAAGTAAAGAGGCAGGTGTTGCACCTCCCACGGCACCTTCCCATGCAACCACAGAAGGTGCAACCCTTTACTTCCCCCCACCTCCCCCCCCCGCCACTCCCCTTTCCAGTCCCCCTTTTTTTTCAATAATCTATATATATATTTCTTTTCCCACCTATTTCCATTATTTTTAAATGTATTTCCATCCATTGTTTTATCTCTACCTTTTAGCCTATTTCAATCCCTTCCCCCCCACCCCATCCCCACTAGGGCTATCTGTCACTTGCTCATCCTGCTTTCTACCCTTAATGTCACCTATTAGCACATTTCTTAGCGAATATCACCACCGTCAACACCTCTTTGTCCTTTTGTCTATGACATCTTTTGGCAATCTCCACCTGTCACTGGCCCTCTATCCAGCTCTACCTGTCCCACCCCCCCTTAAACCAGCTTATATTTTACCTCTCTTCTTTTTATCCTTAGTTCTATTGAAAAGTCATACGGACTCGAAACGTTAACTGTATTCCTCTCCGCAGATACTGTCAGACCTGCTGAGTTTCTCCAGGTATTTTTATTTTTGTTTTTGTTTTGGATTTCCAGCATCCGCATTTTTTTGCTTTTATCTTAGTAGATAATTAGAACAGTCTGTTTCCCGATGTTTATAAGTGGTGCGCAGCTAACAAGCTTCACTTCATCAACAACTTTGTTGTCAGTAGATGTGGCAGGTCTAGGGAGTGGTCAAGGAGCAGAGTGAGGTAGTGAAAGACTCTCCTGGGAAAGAGTTATAAGACTGTACAAGCAAGAGTCAGAGACTGTCCTGGGGCTGAGGTCACTCTGTTGGGGGCATATTGAGGAGACTGTTCTCGGGCTGTGGCCACACTCTTGGGGGCATATTAGAAGAGACTGTCTTAGGGCTGTGCAAGCCATGTTAGAAGGCTCTGCATGGCACACCTATCTTGGTCTCGGTCTTGGGCAGGGGAAGGTCTCTCTGGGCAATGACAGTCATGCACAGTATGGTCTGCTGGGCGTAATCAGTCATCTAAGGAATTTGGTCCTGGGGGTTCGAGGAATGGTATTGTGAGGCAGAGGGCACAGTCACATTCAGGTGAGACATCTGTATCCTGTAAGTTGGTAGCTCAAAGGTCATAGGGGTGTACTGGATGGTCTCATGGGGAGTGTCCCAAAAAGTCAGGGTACAAGTGGCCTTGAGAAGAGGAGCGGTCAGGTTGTCAAGGGACATCAGCGTTAAAGGGTTCAGGGGGAGAACAGAAATATCCACATGGTTAATGATGGTGTCAAGGGTAACGAGGAGGTTGGATAGTGACAGGAGGCAGAGGAATTATGGGGCAGTGAGTGTGGAGGAGGATAAGAGGAACTTGGCAGATGATATGAAGAGGTTGGAAGCTGATGTCCCAGAAAAAGGTCAGCAACATCATTTTCGAGCTCACCTTACAATGACTGTTTGAGAAACAAGCCAGAAAACAATCAAATGGGGAGGGGTCTCAGGGCGTGTTGAAGGAGTTCAGCACAGGAATTTTTGGCAGAATGAAGGGGCATCCGTTTACTGTTCTGCTCAAATCATGGAGAGCCTGATTCAGCTGAGTGCTTGAATATAGGACCTGAGGGCCTAATGCACAATGAATGAGCTTAGCTCCTTTAAAGGTGCTCATTCAGGTGAAAATCGATTAAGTTTAGATGCTGCAGCACATTTGGTTTTAATTGGTATCTAATCCTTACAGAGGCATGTGAGAATGGATGAAGGGTCAAAAAATCAAGGGCCACATTTGCTTTACAGAGGCAGCATGGACCCTACAAGCCTCCATGTTCCCAATGTACTGGTCATTGCATTCAAGGCATCATGCTTGCAGTCAGGACATAAGTGCAAGGATTAGGTATCGATAGTTATTGTCAAGGCCACTGGAGGACAACAAAGTTGACTGTGGCTCCCAGGACTTCGATCTTTTTACCCTAATTAAGGCCCTCACTGTGACTGTGCAGTCACGTTGGAGGGGAAAGCTCAGCCATGTGTTGCCCTTAACTAAAATGTCTGCATTTCCTCCCTCTTTTGTGAAGATAGACACAAAGTATTCATTAAGAACCATATCCACATCCTCTGCCTCCACACATTGGTTACCTTTACAGTCTTTTATGAGCTCCACTCTTTCCTTAGTTATCCTCTTACTCTTAATGTATTGATAAAACATCTTTGGGTTCTCCTTGATTTTATTTCCCGAAGTTCTTTCACGGCCTCTCTTTGCTTTCCTAATTTCTTTTTTGATTTCACCCCTCCGCTTTCTATACTCCTCTTGGCTTTCTGTAGTTTTGAGTTCTCAGTGTCGGAGAACTCAGTGAGCAAGTTATTGCTAAGCAAATGCCGCTTGATAGCACTGTTGATGCCTTCTATTACGTTATTGATGATGGAGAGTAGACTGATGGGATGGTAATTGGCTGGGTTAGATTTGTGCTGCTTTTTGTGTACAGGACATACCTGGACAATTTTTCACATAGCCAGATAGATGCCAGTGTTGTAGCTGTACTGGAACAGCTTGGCTAGGGGCGCAGCAAGTTCTGGAGTACAAGTCTTCAGTACTATTGCCGGAATATTGTCAGGGCCCACAGCCTTTGCAGTATCCAGTGCCTTCAGCCATTTTTTGATATCATGTGGAATGAATTGAATTTGCTGAAAACTGGCATCAGTGATTCTGGGGAGGTCTGGAGGAGGCCAAGCTGGATCATCTACTCAGTGCTTCTGGCTGAGGATTGTAGCAAATGCTTCAGCCTTAGCTTTTGCACTGCTGTGCTGGGCTCATCCTTCATTGAGGATGGGGATATTTGTGGAGCCTCCTCCTCCAGTGAGTTGTTTAATTGTCCACCACCATCCATGCCATTACCATTTCTGATCTTGCCCATCTGAGTCTACCCTCAGGTTCCCATCATGCTGCTAAACTAGTTTAAACCCTCCTGAACAGCACAAGCAAACCTCCCAACAAGGATATTGGTCTCAATCTGACTTTTAAATGTCCGCCTGTCCCGGAATCGGTTACAACGCCCCAGGAATCTGAATCCCTCCCTTCTACACCATCTCTCCAGCCACACATTCAACAGCTCTAACCTCCTATTTCTATGCTTACTAGCATATGGCACTGGTAGTAAGATTACTTATCCCTGAGGTCCTGCTTTTTAATGCCTTACCTAGCTCCCTAAAATCTGCTTTCAGGACCTCATCCCTCTTTCTACCTATGTGGTTGGTACCAATGTGAAACACAACCTCTGGCTGTTCACTCTCCCCCTTACGAATGTCCTGCAGCCCCTCTGTGATATCCTTGACACTGGCACCAGGGAGGCAACATACCATCCTAGAGTCTGGTCTACAGCCACAGACATGCCTGCCTGTTCCACTAACTATTGAATCCCCTACCACCATTCCTCTTCAACTCTTCTTCCTTCCTGTTCATGCAGCTGAACCAACCGTGGTGCCCTGAACTTGGCTCTTGCTGCACTCCCCTGAGGAACTTTCACCCTCGCTGACGTCTAAAATGGGAAACTGGTTCATAAGTGAGATAGACTCCAAGGACTTCAGCACTACCTGCCTGGTACTCTTAGTCTTTCAGTTGGTCACCCATTCCCTCTCTGCCTGCGGTGTCCCCACCTGCCTAATATGCTATCCACGTAGTCCTCAGCATAGTGGATAGGCCACAGTAACTCCAGCCACTGCTCGAGTTCCAAAACCCGGAGATTAAGTTTCTGCAGCTGGTGACACCTCCTACACATGTGTGCTCATCTCGGCCACATGAAGTGTCCATGACTTCCCACAAGCCAAATGATAGGTATTCCACATGACAAAGCTGCCCTGCCTAACCTTAAGCTTATTTTTCAACTATTTACTATAAACTGGAGACTAGAAAGTAAAGTAAACTCACTCACCAATCAGCTCCTTCTGTCGTTCCTGTAACCTAGATACAAGGATTATGTAAGACTTTTATGTTTTTCTATTCTTCTAATATAACAGAACCTACACTTTCCTAGCTTAGGGACAAGGAAAGAAAAATTCACCAACTACTGGAGACTGATTTAAAAAAGGTATCAGATGGAGCACCTCTTTCCCCCATGAACTGAATTCCCACATGAACCAAATTCCCAACTCCATTCTCTGCCTACATCTCACTCATATGACAGATAACTGCCTCTATCAGGCAGCCCTCTGGTTAACAAGGCTATTTAACTCACTTGAAGGTTGTTAGTTCTATGTCAGGGTCTGACTCTTAATCTATATTTAAACTTTAGAAAAACTTACCAGAACTTATCATGTGAATCAAATTCCCAACTTCACACTCCACCTATGTCTCACTCAGGCGTAGTCTTCTGTCTCCTTGTGTGCCACTTACTGACGATGATCAGGGAGGAAGCGTAAATCACTTTCAAACCTAACAATAGGGTCATCCTTGGAAGGCACAGTAGCCTAGGGACAATGTGGCTGCTATAGAATGTGATAAGCACTCCACTCCTGCGCACCCTTAAGCAACAGTCCTTTCAACCATGCTGGCAAAAAGTCAGTGGGCATGGCATCCTTCAAATAGCTGAAATATCATTGCCCACATGCGTGCACTCATGCCAATATGACAGCAGCTTAGCAAGACGGCACTAACCGGAATAACTTTTGTCAATAGTTAGTGCATGACCGTCTCAAGAGGGGGCTACATCCAGATAGCACCATCTCTCCAAATGCCAGCTCTCAAGCATGATTGATGCAGAGGTAGTATCTTGATACAATGATCTGTTACACGACAGCATGCACCCAAAGCTGCAATTCAGTTAGCATTGTCCTCACAGAGAGTGGTTCAGCAAGAGTATCATGTGATTATTGACAAACACTCATTACCCTACATTCGTCAGAAATTTGCCAGGTCGACATCCTGCATTGCCTTGTCATTTGGGAGAGACATGGGCTGGTCAGTTTTGACACAACAGTCAATGATAACTTATTCCCGTCATAGATACTGCAGAGCACTCAGGAGATGTGCTGCAGCATCACTTTCATACCATTACAGTCCTTGACTTTGTCCATCTTACAAAGACCAATAATTTCTATGAACCCTAAGTCAATGAGTGGACAGTCATGCAATGAATTCCATTTCAATTAGTGTTCTGTGACTTCACAGAGGGATTCCATGAAACACTACTAGGCAGCCATTCAGTAGCAAAGTAAGATCCTCACAGGTAAGTAAACAAGTTCATCAGGATGAGCACACACCTCTGACAGCACATACTCATTCCTGTCTAGCAGACATTTCAAGTGTCACTGAGGAGAACCAACTTCCATTGCTCAGTGTTATGCATGGGGAAGAGTAGGAACTGATAGAGGAATAACATTCAGCCTTAAATGCGGAAATGAAAAATCACTGCAGGGAGGCATTAAAGGTTGTGGTGATCGAGGATGAACACTACTTTGCCTAAAACTTCTCAATCATAAAAGGAAGGCCATTGCAAAGTGTGCTTGGGTGAAAAGATTCCAATGTTGGTCGTGACACTTATAACATCCACAAACTACAGATTTCACTGCGACAGCATCAGATAATCACAAACTTAATGAACAGTTCTCAGGAGGTCACATAATGTCTGTCTGAGATGCAGGAGTTACACGTGTATTGTTCAGCCATTATTTTCATATAAGAAGTGCCTTTGTTCATATTGCAGATGTGGAACTAAAGGTGATTCACCCAATGGGACTGATTGAGACTCAATGGAACTGAGGGACAAGATGAGAGATAATCGGTGGGTGGGGTAGGGGGATGGGGTGGTGTGGTAGTGTGGGGCTTTATTTTGTACCCTTGAATGAATGTGGGGCGTTGCATCACATGACAGCTGGTCATGTGTGACATCCCTGTGGGCTCTAACTCTTAGATTGCCTGATGCCCTTATGAGAGTGTGAGTTTGAAGTGAATAGAAATTTCACTTACCCTGGAGGAGCGCATCATATCATTCATTCACTTCCTGCATTGCAGGATCGTCCTTTTCTGCTGGCCACGGGCGCTAACCTCCCTGGCAACCTCCTCCCAGGCCAGCGTCGTCAGGTGAGAGTCTGCTCCTATCCTTCATAAAGAGGACCTCCTGCCTTTGATGGATGGCCTGGAGGAGAATACCCAGGGAGGCCTTGCTGAACTGTGGAAATGAGGGTTTGGAACGTTTGGGTGCCATGGTGAAGCAGAAGTTCACAACACACTCGGCATGCAATGAGTGAATGTTTGTTGCGGGTGCTGTTTAAATATGGCACCTGGTCCTTCGACCCATGAGGTAACAGCGTCACAAAATTCGATGAGCTCCTTGTTGATACATGATTAATGAGCTGAAAAGTGGAAAATTCTGCCCCGCCACCCAATGGGAATCATGCCAACTTTCCCGCCCACCTCTGCACTTAGCCGCCAGGGTGGAAAATTCCACCCAATGTTTCAGGTCGATGACCAACAGAATTCAAACCTTAAATTTTCTGCTGGCAAGTCTGAAAGACTCTTTCTTAGATTCACTGGCCAAAGGTCCAAAAGCTGCTGTTGAATCTCAGATTAAGGTCATGAAATATGAGCTTGTTGACATGCAAGCTAACTGCTCCTATCATGCCTGTGGATGCCATTGCTCAAATGAAGGTTCAGGATCTTGAAACAGTATGAAAATCTGTGCTCTATGCTCTATGCTAGAAGTTGAGTTTCTTGATTTCTCTATTGCTTCTTGATCTCACATTTCACAACTTGTGTACAACTGCAGCAGGCACATCACCCAAACACATTGCATCACATTCACCAGCAAATTTACCTTTCTTGAAGGGCAAACTGGCTCATGATAGGTGGAAGCAGCACCTAATGGGCAGGGGTCTGTACACGACTTCACATGCTCAACCCCACCAAGGGGGTGGTGCTAGAAATAATTGAAGTGGCAGTCACTGAGGCAGTGGCCAACAACAAAGCTGAAGCCCTGGAGGATGAAGGTATGCCCCATCCTCTTACACCCCACATCACCCTCATCCCTCAACTTGTGATGATTTAAAAGCTGCAGGCGGTGTAACAAAGCAACACTTGTTTACCTCCATCACCTTTTCTCTCACTTGTATCCTGCTTTTGTGCTTTTATATTTTCAGATACCTAAGAAACCTAAGATTGCAGCCTGGCCATACAGCGGTGCAGGAAGCTGAAAGTCTGGAGGGGGAAGAAATTGATGAAGAAGAAACTTAGTCACGCGATCTTACATTCGCAGCCACTACTGTTACTGTGCATAGTTTAGAGAGTAGCATAGAGTGGGATCCACACGAGTTGATTCTTTTTGGGGAGGGCGAGCAGCCAGAAGTCGTGGTCCACGTTGGGACCAATGACACAGGCAGGAAAAGGGATGAGTTCTTGAAAGCAGATTTTAGGGAGTTAGGAAGGAAATTGAAAAGCGGGACCTCAAGAGCAGTAATCTCAGGATTACTCGCAGTGCCGCATGCTAGTGGGCATAGGACTAGGAAAATTAAGCAGTTCAACAGGTGGCTGGAGAAATGGAGGGAGGGCTTTAGATTTCTGAGGTATTGAGACCAATTCTGGGGTAGGTGGGACCTGTACAAGAAAGATGGTTTACAACTTAATAGGGCTGGGACTAATGTCCTCACAGGGACTTTTGCTGGTGCTGTTGGGGAGGATTTAAATTAGCTTGACAGGGGGATGGGAACCTGAGGGGAAATTTGGAGAAGAGAGGAGGAAAACTGGCAGTGAGAAGAAGAGAAGTATTAGTTGATAAGGAGGATATATCAGAGAGTAACATCAAGGTAAATGGAATAAAAACAAAAAAACTGCGGATGCTGGAAATCCAAAACAAAAACAGAATTACCTGGAAAAACTCAGCAGGTCTGGCAGCATCGGCGGAGAAGAAAAGTGTTGATGTTTGAAGTCTTCATGACCCTTCGACAGAACTTGAGTGAGTCCAAGAAAGGGATGAAATATAAGCTGGTTTAAGGTGTGGGGTGGGGTTTGGGTGGGGGGAGAGAGAGAGAAGTGGAGGGGGTTGGTGTGGTTGTAGGGACAAACAAGCAGTAATAGAAGCAGATCATCAAAAGATGTCACAAACAACAGAACAAAAGAACACATAGGTGTTAAAGTTGGTGATATTATCTAAACGAATGTGCTAATTAAGAATGGATGGTAGGGCACTCAAGGTATAGCTCTAGTGGGGGTGGGGAGAGCATAAAAGATTTAAAAATATTTAAAAATAATGGAAATAGGTGGGAAAAGAAAAATCTATATAATGTATTGGAAAAAACAAAAGGAAGGGGGAGACAGAAAGGGGGTGGGGATGGAGGAGGGAGCTCAAGACCTAAAGTTGTTGAATTCAATATTCAGTCCAGATGGCTGTAAAGTGCCTAGTCGGAAGATGAGGTGTTGTTCCTCCAGTTTGCGTTGGGCTTCACTGGAACAATGCAGCAAGCCAAGGACAGACATGTGGTTAATGGAATACTTGGAGAGTTTGATAGAACTAGAGTCGGCTACAGTAAGTCATTAGATAGGGTCAGAACAAGGCGGAAAGTTTAGAAAACCTAAATCAGGATTAATGTGCATGTATGTGAATGCACGAGTGTGGCTAACAAGATTGGTGAAGTATAGGCACAGGTTGACAAATAGACTATGGTATTATTGCTACAACAGAGACCTGGCTCAAAGAAGGGCAGGACTGGGCATTAAATATTCCTGGGTATTTAAGAGAGACAGGAAAGGAAGAGAAAGAGGGGCGGTGAGTGGCAATATTTATTAAAGATGTGTTGACTTGTGTCTAGCACGTCCTTGCACTGGTATCGAGTAACAACCAGGACGCACAAGTTTCCACTTAAACGATCACAATGCTTTGTTTTACTAAAGGTAGCTTAATCGCTAAATATCTCAATTATATTAAACAAATACTCTGTTATGTGTGTGATATTACCCATCTGCCCTCAGGTTGATTAAGCCTGCTGGTGGGGTACTTGCTCACGAAGTCCAACTTCGGGTCTGCTTCTGGAGTGTTGGTCCCAGGTTCTCCTGCCTCGCCTGACCTTCAATCTTCCTTTTATCCTTCTTTCTTCAAGTATGACCACAGCTGCTGGAATTTGGCTTTTCAGTGGTATTGTACTGTTGATTAACTCATCTCTTGTGTTGTCCTTCACAACAGGACACAATGGGTCCCACCTCATGGTGAGGACACCTCCAGCACCAAATGTGATCAATTCCGTTGTGATGCCGTTAAAGTACAATATCACAGCAAATACCATATCTTCGTGTGATTAAACAGTTTTCAGTAAGCTTATTATCATTCAGGAATGTGATCAGCAGTCTCTGGTCATGCCCATCTCTCTGCATCAGCTGTTTTCTTGTTAGGTATCACAGTTCCCCCTTTGGCTAAGCCAAGTAGGATCATACACATAAGGTACATTGATTCATCATGTTACATTTTATTCTAAATTCTACTTTAGCTTTAGGTATAGCATGATTACAACCTACACTACATGTGAGACAATCTCTGGTACACAAACAAACTTCTTGATTCACTCGGAAATACAGACAACACATACAGAATAACACCATTACCTGAATACCCAACACAACACATACAACGATCAAAGTCGAAGGAGAACCCATTACTTATTTCACTGACTCCCACTTCTGGCAGGTGGCGGATCTCTATAGTATTTTGTTTAATTAAGACTTCGGTCTGATACACCTTATCCTTACTCTTTTGCATTAAAGCATTCAATTTAATGTAATCTAGCTTCAGGGTTGGTAATGGAGGTGGGTAATCAAATGGAAGATTTGGGGAATCGACAGACATGCTCCGCTCTCCCATGTGCAACCAATGAAAGTGAATTGTATTATTCATATCACCCCATGATCCATTCACTCATATTGATTCTGGGTATGAATTACACTCAGTTTTGTTGATTCATAGGGCCCAGTTATTACTGGCGACAATGCACCACCACACTGATCCATTATCATCAAACCGTTTATGCCAAATAGGCTTTTTCAGGGTTTTGAGATTTACAAAAGGACAGAGCCAACCATGGGCATATTCCAGCTCACAGTTAGTTATATCAATCCCGGTAATATTAGTACTGTTCCGTCCTATCCAGTTTGGGGTTTTCCATCAGTGCCTCATTGGGTGCCCATCTTTTAAGGTTACTTTCCCCACCTGGAGGAGAGGGTGTACCTTGTCTGTACTTCCCTTTGTTACCCAGTCTTGAACTACATATCCAATCAACCAGATATTGTTTTTATTCTTTGGTATTGGGACGAGCTATGCATAGTTATTGATAGTATCCTCTCCCTTGTCCCATATCGGTGCCTTTCCCAATTGCAAGGCCATGATAGTGGCCTCAACTATAGACTTCCACCAGTCTGCATATTTTAAACAACTAATATTAATATTGGTCGCATTATTAATTTTTTCTTGGGCCAAGGCTAGATTCTCTGACCACTTCCGAATTTTCTGTTATGTTTTTAATTTCTTTCGTTGTATGTACTTGTATTCCAAATTGCTTATCAAATGTTTACCTATTTCTGTGAACTGGAGTATGATTTTCTTTAATTGGTAGCTAAACTGAGTCAAATATCCATGCAATGCTGCCTGATCAGCTGAATCAACTTTTCCAAGTCTTGCACGCATTAATCCCGTTAGGGTTTCTAGCACTGACCTTTCTCTATGCTTTTAAGACAGACCGTCCCTGTCATGAGCTCTCCAATGCCAGTGTTTTAATAGTTTCCTAATATAATTCTGAATAACTAGTTTAGATAAGGTATGATCACACTGAGTGGGCCACATAGGATCCAGATTAAAGAATATCTTTCTGAACTTCATATAGCATTCATGATGTATATTGTATGGTGGCCCTACCACCAGTCCTGAGATGGGTATTGGTGACATTTCAGGGCATTCACAGTTCTTACAGTCCTTTAATTTCTGCTGCAATTTTCCGCTAGGGCACTAGGCCAATTGTGCCATTACCAACGCTTCTGGATCTACCACGTTTCCTTGGGTCTTAGTTTCATCTCAGCAAAATTCCCAGAAATCCAACTCTGTCCATGCCTCTTCCCAAATTACCTTATTCTGTTCTGTCTGTGTTCCTAATATCCGGTCACAGTTTGTTTGGCTGGCTCTGGCAGTCCAGATTGTCCAGCACAAGAATCTGAATATCGTAAGCCACTTCATGGCATTGCTCCCTTGCGTTGGCCTGTTGGGGCAAATCAAGGCAATATCAGTTCCTCTCAGTCAAAAACCTTCAAAGTCCTCCTCATCTGAGGGGTCATCAAATATCTCTAGTATCTCTTTATTCCTTCTGGCTATCAGGTCTGCTATGGTTTTCCATTCCTCCTCTGATATCCCTATGTCTTCCTCATCATCCTCATTTTCTTCCCTTTTTACTCCTGCAAACCCATCTGCACTCCCACTCGATTTTCCTGATTCTCTGCATCATCTAAAGAATCCAACTGAACTGCTTTTGAGTGATATTCTTCACAGAATCCAGCCTGTTTCCCTTGTGGCCCCTTGTATGGTTTTAACTGATTGATGTGATACTACTTGTATACCGACAGGCTGGCTTTGTCCAAAATGGTATATGGTCCTGCAAATTTTGGGGTCAGAAAACTGTTTGTTGTATTTTCACCAGCACTTGTTCTCCTAGCAATAGTTCGACAGGGGTTACCTTTCCATCAAAATAAACTTTCCTTTGTCTTTGCCTTTTCCCCAATATTACAGCTACTGCCAATCGTAATGCTCGTAAAGTTTTTACTAGTTCTTTTATGTAGGTTGTGGTTGATAGCTTCTAGCTCTGGTTCTGATAAGTCTATTCCTAGTAAGAGCTCAATCTCTCTCATCTTCCTCCCCATCATTATTTCATGGTATTGAATCCAGTGGAACTTAATACAGTGTTTCATACTTTCATTAGGACATAGAGTGACACTCTGTCCCAGGTTGTACTGTTCTGTTGTACTGCTTTCCTGAGCATAGTTTTCAAAGTTCTGTTCATTCTTTCTACAATACCACTGGATTCAGGATAGTAGGTTGTATGGAATTTCTGTTAGATTCCTAGCAATTTCATTGCCAGCTGCATCACTTGGGCAGTAAAGTATGACCCTTGATTTGAGTCTATACTCCTAGGTAATCCCCGTTTTGTGAAGACCTGTTGTATCAGTATCTTTGCAGTGATGACCACGGTATTGTTTTTCATAGGAAAGGCCTCTACCTATTTGCTAAAGGTGTCTATTATGACTAGAATAAACCTCCTTTACAGGCTGGCAATGGATCTACATAATCGATTCATAGATTAATCCATGGTCCTGCCACTGGTCGAGTATGTCTCAATTCTGCCTTGTTTGCATACTGGTCTGGATTACTCTGAGTACATATTAGACAGTTTTCTACATAGTGTTTTATGTCCTTTCCCATACTGGGCCACCAGCATAATCATCTAAATTGGGTCTCCGTAGGTTCAATGCCTTGATGCTCATACATATCGTGATTCTGATAAATCATCTGGTTTCTGATTTGTGATTTGTGTCCCGAACTGCTGAGGGAGGCAAGGGAGGAGATCGCTGGGGCTCTGACCCAAATTTTTAATTCCTCTCTGGCCACAGGGGAGGTGCCAGTGGACTGGAGAACAGCTAATGTGGAGAACAGAAAGGTTGTAGAGATAAGCCAGGGAACTACAGGCCAGTGAGTCTCACGTCAGTGGTAGGGAAACTGTTGGAGAAATTTCTGAAGGAGAGAATCTATCTCTATTTGGAGAGGCAAGGTTTGATCAGGGATAGTCAGCATGGCTTTGTCAGAGGGAGGTCATGCCTAACAAATTTGATTGAATTTTTTGAGGAGGTGACCAGGTGTGTAGATGAGGGTAGTGTAGTTGATGTAGTTTATATGGATTTCAGTGAAGCCTTCGACAAGGTCCCACATGAGAGACCTATAAAGAAGGCAAATGCACATGGGATACAGGATAATTTGATAAGGTGGATTCAAAATTGGTTTAGTTGTAGGAGACAGAGGGTGATGACAGAAGGATGCTTTAGTGACTGGAAGCCAGTGTCCAGTGGCATACCACAGGGATCTGTGCTCGGTCCCCTACTATTTGTCATTTATATAAATGACCTAGATGACTATGTGGGGGGTAAGTTTGCGGATGACACAAAAATTGGCCGGGTGGTTAACAGTGAGGCTGAGTGTCTTGGGCTACAGGAAGATATAGCCGGCATGGTCAAATGGGCAGATAAGTGGCAGATGGAATTTAACCCTGAAATGTGTGAGGCAATACACTTTGGAAGGACTAATTTGACAAAGAAGTATTCAATGAATGGCATGGCACTAGGAAGTTCTGAGGAACAAAGGGACCTTGGCGAGCGTGTCCATAGGTCTCTGAAGGCGGAGGGGCATGTTAGTGGGGTGGTGAAAAGGGCATATGGGACACTTGCCTTTATCAATCGAGTCATAAATTACAAAAGTAGGGAGATAATGTTGGAGTTGTATAGAACCTTGGTGAGGCCACAGCTGGAGTACTGTGTGCAGTTCTGGTTGTCACATTATAGGAAGGATGTGATGGCACTGGAGTGGGTGCAGAGGAGATTTACCTGGATGTTGCCTGAGATGAAATATTTAAGTTATGAAGAGAGATTGGATAGACTTGGGTTGTTTTCACTGGAGCAGAGAAGACTGAGGGGTGACCTGATTGAGGTGTACAAGATTATGAGGGGCATGGACAGGATGGATAGTGAGTAGCTGTTCCTCTTAGTTGAAGGGTCAGTCACGAGGGGGCATAAATTCAAGGTGAGGGACAGGAGGTTTAGGGAGAATGTGAGGAAAAACTTTCTTACCCAGAGGGTGGTGACGGTCTGGAATGCACTGCCTGGGAGGGTGGTGGAGGCGGGTTGCCTCACATCCTTTAAAAAGTACCTGGATGAGCACTTGGCACGTCATAACATTCAAGACTATGGGCCATCTGCTGGTAAATGGGATTAGGTAGGTAGGTCAGATGTTTTTCATGTGTCGGTGCAGACTTGATGAGCCAAAGGGCCTCTTCTGTGCTGTGTGATTCTGTGATTCTGTGATTCTATCCTGTACTGGTATTACGTATAGTACATTCCTCAATATCAATCCCTCCTTTATTCTTATATTATTTTCTTCCCTTTTACATTCTGTGGGCCATCTATCTGGGGGTTCTTGTTGGATTAACTTTAGCCCAGGGTCCTTCCCTTGCACCTCCCTTAAGTCTTCAATATTTGCCTGTGACACCTTTACTGCTGCTACTTCTTCCACATCAGTACTTTCCCTCGGATCTTGTTCCTTCCTTTGCTAAAAGGTCTGCTTTCCCATTTTCCTTGGCCCATGCCGCGGTCTTACTGTGGGCTTTAACCTTGATTATTCCATATTGGCTGTTAGCTGTTGTGGCAGCCGTAAAAATTTTCTTTAGTGAGGGAGCAGACGGCAACGGCTTTCCGTCTGCTGACACAAATTCCCATAGGGGCAAGAATTCTGTCAGGCTGTTGCATACATACATTGAGTCTAAGTATATATTTAGGGGTGGCGGGAATTTATATGGGTGCGTCACTATATAGGCTACTGCTGCCAACTCTGCTCCTCGGGCTGACATGTCCAATGGTAGTTTCAGGCTTATTGTTCGACCATTTTATGTTACCAGGATACCACACCCTGTTTTCCTAAAACCATCTTTTACCATAGGCGAATCATTTACAAAGATTTTTAATGGAGCTTCCTTCTCTTCTCCCCCCACAGGCTTTGACATGAAGGGACCTTCGGGGCCCAAGGTGTCACAACCTTACACTCGTGGAGTTCACCATGGTACTCTAAATTAGGGGCCAATAGAGATGTCGTATGGGTCCTTTGTACAGATACATCCTTGCCTTGGGGCAGTAGGGTCCAACGTGCAAGGCAATTTTGGGAAACATTTCCATCCTTCAGATGTCCGTCTAATAGCAGCTGGATGGGTGTATGTTACATTAAAACTGTTATAGGACCAAGTCCTACGATATAAACAAAATGTTCCACTGCCCAGAAGAGAGCTAATAAGTGCTTTCCACAGACTGTATAGGCTTTTTCTACTGCTGTTAGGACCCTCAAGGCACAGGATAAAGTTTACTGTGTTTGTTCTGGTGGAGTACCGCAGACAGAGCTTCCTCTCCCGCAGCTACTTCCAAAGCAAAAGGATCCCCTGGATTAGGTACCTGGAGAGCAGGTGCCCATAACAATGCTTCCTTACGATCAATCACTGCCTGAGTGTGCTTGTCATTCCATTCCCAAGGTGCATTTTTCCTTAACATGTGTACAAGGGGGCAGCCTTTTCCGCAAAACCCTCGATATGATTATGGCAATAGCCTACCAATCCTAAAATGGATCATAGAGGCCGCACATCCATTGGGATGGGGAGTTGACGTATGGCACACATCCAATTGTCCTTCATGGAATGCATTCCTGTGGATAATACAATGCCTAAATATAACATCTTTTCATTCATTACTTGGGTTTTTTTAGAGTTTACCTTGACTCCTATTTGTGTTAGTAGAGCTAACAGTTCAGTTAGCAGTGTTAGGTGTTCCTCCTTGGTCTCTGTCTGTAACAATAAGTCATCAACATGCTGTACTAAACATTCTGGACATGAGAACCATGTGCACTGTTGTCCTTGGAATATAAATGCAAATTTATATTGGCACTCTTAGCTAAAGGCACAGACCAAAAGCCATTACTAATGTTGAGAACTGTGAACCATTTAGCTCTCGGCATTTGCTTCATCAGTGTTTCAGGGCTAGTGATTACTGTTGGGGAGACAGCAGGTATTGTCTTATTAAGTTATCTATCATCAATTGTTAATTGCCAGGATCTGTCTGGCTTCCGAACGGGCCATTTGGGTGAGTTAGTGGTTGATGCCACAGGTCGCAGCACTCCCTGTTGGAGCAAGCTATCCATTATCTTTCTTACGTCTTCCTCAGCATTACACAGGAAGCCAGACTGTTTCTGCGGGCGATGATCAGGACCCTCCAAGAGGACCTCGCCCTCTATCTTTCCACAATCATGCTTATGGGTGGCAAAGGCTTGCTCATGCATTTGAATTACCCTTTGCACTTCCGGATCATCTGATTTTCCTGTTGGCTTTACCCAAAAGGTAGCCATACAACAAGCTTGCTTGGTACATTCCCCTGAGGGGATTTGTAATGGTCCCATTCAGTCGGGGTGGCGCCAGACACAATGGTTAACTGTGTCCCATATAAAGCCCTGCTTCCTCTTAGCATTTACTCCCAAAATGTTCAAATCATCCTTCCCCAAATTTACCAGAACACATTTATGTTGGAGTTCATAATTTCCCATTCAAAAATTTCTGAGTCATGGTACCAGTTTGTGAATGTCCTGAAAATCCACTCAAAACTATGGTTAGCCAATCTGGGCTGTATCCTTGGCTAGTGTTTAAGATTGTCTTAGAGCCTCCGGTGTCCCATAAAAATTTAGCAGAGCGGCCTCCTACCCCGCAGGTGACCACCCGTCACCCAAAGGAATCTCATTCACACTCACACACCCATTCAACCTAGACCTGTCCCCGTCTGTCCTCATCACTACTATCATCCTCCATAAATCTGAACTGTCGCAAATCATGTGCTGGATACAGCTTTTCTTGGTTTCCCTCTAACTTACAGCGAGTTGCACCCTCCGTGTCAGTTTCATTCCAATCTCGCGAGCCAAAGGCTCGTTCCCTAGACTGAGACTTTGGGAATCTCTCGCCATGTGTCCTATTTTTCCACAGTTAAAGCATTTTCCCGTTAACTTTCCATCACTGTCCAGACGGTGCCCCGTATAAGGCTAGGGAATACCCCAGTGTGGGTCTCGCCCACATCCTCGATACGGTGGAGGAGGTCTGCGAGGTCCCGGCCGTCCCAGACCCTCATTTCTCCAGGTTACTGCCCGATGTCCTCCTCCCAAATTGGGTTAGAGGGCGTGTACCTTGCCTTTCTTATTTATCCCTTTTTCCCGTTCTTGATCATATGCTTTAGTACCTGAGCTTCCGTATGGGTATTGTCTTCTGGTTCAAATACATCACACAGGTCCTGTGTCTCTGAGTTAGATTTTGAGATAAGGGTACGCAACCATCTACTTCTCCTGTCACCTGTTAAGTCCTTTCTATCTAGGTCTGGCCCCTACACTCCATTGAAATTTCCCCACAATCGTTCGTGTTCATTTGTAATCCTTCTGCGGGATCTCCCCTTCTTCATCCTGCCGCATTCAGAATTGCATCCTTCATTGCCTGGGTTGTCCCCTGTCCTCTCTGTTGTTCCTGGCCCAACACCGAAAACAGTGTTGAGTCCATACACATACCCAAATGCTTCACTTCCTCTCTATCATCCAACCGATGCATCTCTCTCTGTTGGGTGACGGCAGTGAACATTTGAAATGGATCTCTGGTACCATCATACTTCGTTATTAATTTAGACATGTCCAGTAACTGGGTGACTGAATAGGGAGTACTGTATGTGGCTTCCGTCCCTGTTGCATTTGTTGTCCTCTGAGTTATAAACAGAACCATAGGTACAGGTGGTCTTTTGGGTGCCGGTATGGGTTCCAGAGGAGGTCAGTCCCAGTCACCATCATCATGCTATACATACCTGCATACTTACTCTGCCAGACTACCCCAATTCACTTCCTCAGAGTCACTTTCATCATTGTAGTTATTACTCTGACCCATAGCACAAATGCTTCCTCTCTGGGTGGACAGCTGTGCTTTTAATTGATCTATTCCTTTCTGACATTTAGTATGGTCTGCTGTATCATGTTTTTCAGCTTGCTGTTTCTTACTCAACACTGTAAGTGCTGCCTTTAAATAGGTGCACATTTGTCGGGCATTACCCAGATCTTTTGTTAACTTCTGGACTTCCTTCTCAGCCTCACTCCAGCTGTTCTCAGCCTTTACAGCCTGGGTCTGGAAGTTAGATATATGTATAATGAGCTAAAAGCAAAAAACTGCGGATGCTGGAAATCCAAAACAAAAACAAAAATACCTGGAAAAACTCAGCAAGTCTGGCAGCATCTGCGGAGAGGAACACAGTTAACGTTTCAAGTCCAAATGACCCTTCAACAGAACTAAGTAAAAATAGAAGAGAGGTGAAATATAAGCTGGTTTAAGGGAGTGGGGGGTAGGACAAGTAGAGCCAGTGATAGGTGGAAGTAACCAAAAGATGTTACAGACAAAAGGACAATGAGGTGTTGAAGGTGGTGATATTATCTAAGGAATGTGCTAATTAAGGGTAGAAAGCAGGACAAGCAAGGTACAGATAGCCTTAGTGGGGGTGGGGTGGGGTGAAGGAATCAAAAAAGGCTAAAAGGTAGAGATAAAACAATGGATGGAAATACATTTAAAAATAATGGAAAGAGGTGGGAAAAGAAAAATCTATATAAATTATTGATAAAAAAGGGGGGATCGGAAAGGGGGTGCGGATGGAGGAGAGAGTTCATGATCTAAAATTGTTGAACTCAATATTCAGTCCGGAAGGCTGTAAAATGCCTAGTCGGAAGATGAGGTGCTGTTCCTCCAGTTTGCGTTGAGCTTCACTGGAACAATGCAGCAGGCCCAGGACAGACACGTGGGCATGAGAGCAGGGTGAAGTATTGAAATGGGAAGAGACAGGGAGGTCTGGGTAATGCTTGTGAACAGACCGAAGGCAAAACGGTCACCCAATCTGTGTTTGGTCTCTCCAATGTAGAGGAAACCGCATTGGGAGCAGCGAATGCAGTGGACTAAATTGAAGGAAGTGCAAGTGAAATGCTGCTTCACTTGAAAGAAGTGTTTGGGCCCTTGGATGGTGAGGAGAGGGTAAGTGAAGGGGCAGGTGTTGCACCTTCTGCGGTTGCATGGGAAGGTGCCGTGAGAGGAGGTTGAGGTGTAGGGGGTGATGGAGGAGTGGATCAGGGTGTCCCGGAGGGAACGATCTCTGCGGAATGCCACCAGGGTGGGTGAAGGGAAGATGTGTTTGGTGGTGGCATCATGCTGGAGTTGGCGGAAATAGCAGAGGTTGATCCTTGCGGTACCCATAGCCACACCTTTTATTTGGAGGAAGTGAGAGGAGTTTAAGGAGAAATTGTTCAGTGTGAGAACAATTCCAGCCAGATGGAGGAGAGTAGTGGTGGATGGGGATTGTTCGGGCCTCTGTTCAAGGAAGAAGCGGAGAGCCTTCAGACCATCCTGGTGGGAGATGGAGGTGTAGAAGGATTGGACGTCCATGATGAAGAGGAGGCGGTTAGGGCCAGGGAACTGGAAATTGGTGATATGATGTAGGGTGTCAGAGGAATCATGGATGTAGGTGGGAAGGGACTGGACAAGGGGAGAGAGAATGGAGTCAAGATAGCAAGAAATGAGTTCAATGGGGCAGGAACAGGCTGACATGCTCGGTCTGTCGGGACAGTCCTGTTTGTAGATTTTGGGTAGGAGGTAGAAGCGGGCTGTCCGAGGTTGGGAGACTATCAGGTTGTCAGCGGGTTTGATGACAATGTCAGGGTCGGACCTGAGAGAACGGAATGCAGCAAGTTCAGGGAGAGACAGGTTAGAGTGGGTGAGAGGAGCAGAGAAATTGAGATGACTAATGTCATGCCGACAGTTCTCAATGAAAAAATGACAAGGGTGGTGCTGTTGTCTGGTGCACTGACCTCTACCTCGCAGAGGCTGACCATCAACTCGCAGACACTTCCTCCTACCTCCCCCTGGACTATGACCCCACCACTGAACATCAAGCCATTGTTTCCAGGACTGTTACTGACCTCATCTCCTCTGGAGATCTTCCTTCCACAGCTTCCAACCTGATAGTCTCCCAACCTCGGATGGCCCGCTTCTACCTCCTACACAAAATCCACAAACAGGACTGTCCTGGCAGACCGATTGTGTCAGCCTGTTCTTGCCACCTGCAACTCATTTTTTGCTATCTTGACTCCATTCTCTCTCCCCTTGTCCAGTCCCTTCCCACCTACATCCGTGATTCCTCTGACACCCTACATCATATCACCAATTTCCAGTTCCCTGGCCCCAACCGCCTCCTCTTCACCATGGATGTCCAATCCCTCTATACCTCCATCCCCCACCAGGATGGTCTGTTGGCTCTCTGCTTCTTCCTCAAACCGAGGCCTGAACAATCCCCATCCACCACTACTCTCCTCCGTCTGGCTGAACTTGTTCTCACACTGAACAATTTCTCCTTAAACTCCTCTCACTTCCTCCAAATAAAAGGTGTGGCTATGGGTACCCACATGCGTCCCAGCTATGCCTGTCTCTTTATGGGGTATGTGGAACATTCCTTGTTCCAATCCTACTCCGGTCCCTTCCCACAACTCTTTCTCCGGTACATCGATGATTACTTTGGTGCTGCTTCATGCTCTCATCTGGACCTGGAAAAATATATTAATTTTGCTTCCAATTTCCACCCCTCCATCATTTCACATGGTCCATCTCTGACTCTTCCCTTCCCTTCCTTAACCTCACTGTCTCAATTTCTGGTGATAGACTGTCCACCAATATCCATTACAAGCCTACCGACTCCCATAGCTACCTCGACTGCAGCTCCTCACACCCCGTTTCCTGTAAGGACTCCATCCCATTCTCTCAGTTGCTTCACCTCTGTCACATCTGTTCTTTCAAAAACAGTTCCTCTGACATGTCTTCCTTCTTCCTTAACCGAGGTTTTCCACCCACGGTGGTTGACAGGGCCCTCAACCGTGTTCGGCCCATCTCCCGCGCATCCGCCCTCACACCTTCCTCTTCCTCCCAGAAACATGATAGGGTCCCCCTTGTCCTCACTTATCACCCCACCAGCCTCCGCATTCAAAGGATCATCCTCCGCCATTTCCGCCAACTCCAGCATGATGCCACCACCAAACACATCTTCCCTTCACCCACCCTGGCGGCATTCCGCAGGGATCATTCCCTCCTGGACACCCTGGTCCACTCTTCCATCACCCCCTACACCTCAACCTCCTCCCACAGTACCATCCCATGCAACCGCAGAAGGTGCAACACCTGCCCCTTCACTTACACTCTCCTCACCGTCCAAGGGCCCAAACACTCCTTTCAATTGAAGCAGCATTTCACTTGCACTTCCTTCAAATTAGTCTACTGCATTCGTTGCTCCCAATGCGGTTTCCTCTACATTGGAGAGACCAAACGCAGACTGGGTGACTGCTTTGCAGAACACCTTTGGTCTGTCCGCAAGCATTACCCAGACCTCCCTGTCGCTTGCCATTTCAATACTTCACCCTGCTCTCATACCCACATGTCTGTCCTTGGCCTGCTGCATTGTTCCAGTGAAGCTCAACGCAAACTGGAGGAACAGCACCTCATCTTCTGACTTTGCAGCCTTCCAGACTGAATATTGAGTTCAACAATTTTAGATCATGAACTCTCTCCTCCATCCGCACCTCCTTTCCGATCCCCCCTTTTTTTTCGAATAATTTATATAGATTTTTCTTTTCCCACCTATTTCCATTATTTTTAAGTGTATTTCCATCTCTATCTTTTATCTCTACCTTTTAGCCTTTTTCGATTCCTTCACCCCACCCCACCCCCACTAAGGCTTTCTGTACCATGCTCGTCCTGCTTTCTACCCTTAATTAGCACATTCCTTAGATAATATCACCACCTTCAAAACCTCATTGTCCTGTTGTCTGTAACATCTTTTGGTTATCTCCACCTATCACTGGCTCTACTTGTCCCACCCCCCACCCCCTTAAACCAGCTTATATTTCACCTCTCTTCTATTTTTACTTCGTTCTGTTGAAGGGTCATTTGGACTTGAAACGTTAACTGTGCTTCTCTCCGCAGATGCTGCCAGACTTGCTGATTTTTTCCGGGTATTTTTGTTTTTGTTTCGTATAACTGAGCTATGCTGATTCGCTTCAGTGGCTGCAGTCCGCTATTTCAGATTTTCTAACTTTTCTCATAATTTCTGATTCTCTTCTTCCAATTTCTTATTTCTCTCCTCTAAATCATCTCTTTCTAAGTAACAGGGAGCATCGCGGTTGGTCCATTCAACCCCTTTGCCTTTTTACCCTGTTGCTTTGGGGCTACCTCCCACACCTGACTTCCTTTAGGTTTCTCAGGATCTGTCACACAGGCCAAAACTTTGTACCAATATGGCTACTTCCTATCCACATATGCACGCAGTTCCTGCCTTCATCCTGGTTTCACAGCCATTTCTCTTGGTTGTTACTCAATACCGTTCACTCTAAAATTTTGCTTAGTTCAGTTTCAATGAAATCTCTTTGACAAGAAGTATCACAGTCAAGTCCCTCATGGTTGCCACTCTGTTGACCTGCGTCTTGCATGTCCTACCCACTTGCCAGTGGTATCGAGTAACAACCAGGATGCACAAGTTTCTGCGGCAGTATGCTTCCAGTCCATTGAGAGGGCAGATACTGTTGGAACTGGTTCTCGGGAATGAGTTGGCACAGTGGATCAAAGATCAGTGGGACAACCTCTAAGGAACAGTGATTATTGTATCATAAGGTTTAGGTCAATCCAGAGAAGGACAAGGAGCAATCTGGAGCAGGGATAATTAATTGGGGGAAAGCCAATTTCGATGGGATGAGAAAGCATCTGGATCAAATGAGTTGGAATCAAATGTTGGTGGAAAAGACAGTGGCTGAACAATGGGCTACCTTCAAAGAGATAGAGACCTTGGCGTATATGTACATAAATCATTGAAGGTGGCAGGGAATGGTGAGAGAGCAGTTAAAGCATATGGTATCCTAGGTTTTATTAATAGGGACATTGAGTACAAGAGTAAGGAGGTCATGTTGAACTTGTATAAGACGCTAGTTAAGCCTCATCTGGAGTACTGCATCCAATTCTGAGCACCACACTTGAGGAAGGATGTGAAGGCATTGGAGAGAATACAGAGGAGGTTCACAAGAATGATTCCCAGAATGAAGAATTGTAGATAGATTGGAGAGGCTGGGACTGTTTTCCTTGGAGAAAATAAGGCTGAGAAGAGACTTGATAGAGGTATTCATGATCCTGAGAGGTATGGACAGGGTAAATAGTGAGAAACTGTTCCCTCTCAAGTCTACATCAAGAACTAGAGGGCACAGATTCAAAATAATGGGTGACAGGTGCAGAAGTGTTATGAGGAAAAATGTTTTCACCCAGAGGGTGGTTGGAGTCTGGAATGAACTTCCTGAAAAAGTGGTGGAAGCAGGTTTGATCGAGGTATTCAAATGGGAATTGGGTTGCTGTCTGAAAAGAAAGAACATGCAGGGATAAGGCAGGGGAGTGGGATTAGGTAGGTTGCTATTTCAGTTAGCCCGTGCATACTTGATGGGCCGAATGGCCACCTCCTGCACTGTAAAGACTCTGTGATTCTGTTAGTCACTAGGCATGAAGGGGCTGCGGCCATGGGAGGGTAAAAGGATAGCATGGGTGTCAGCTCCTTGGAGGACGAGGTCACATCCTGGAGCTGCTGCAGAAAACTCAGATGAAAACTTTGGGGCACTTGGAATGCTTGATACATTGGCTTGCCCACCAAAAAGCCTGTTGTCATTGTCAAGGAGCATGGTGGAGGCTGGCTTCAATTTGACACAGGGTATCGTGTAGAGCTTGGAGCCCAACTTTTCTGAAGTGGATGTGGTGCCCAGCTCCATGAGGCCACTTACAGACCTGACCACAAAGCAGGATTAGATGGCCAATGTCTCAGCTTCCATAGCAGCACAAGTAGACATCACCCAATGGTCCGAGTACTGCTGTGGAAGCTCAGACTAAGGTCATAAAACATGAACTTGTTGCCATGCAGGCTGACTGCTCCCATCATGCCTGTGGATGTCAGTACTTAGGTGAAGGTTCAGGATCTTGTGGCAGTCCAGAAATCTGTACTACAGCACATTACAAAGGTTGCTGAGATGCTGCCCAGGGGAAATGTCAGCGACTCCATCAAGTTCAAACCTTTCTCAAGATGACAGCGTTCTTGATCCCACCACTGCCACCACCAGTGCCCTTTGTGGTGCCTGTCAGCCAACCAGCTATAGAAACTGCCAATCACGCAGAGCTGAATTTTGCAGCCTAAGTGCTGAGAGGAAGATAACCCCTGATGGTCAAGTGCGGCATATAGTCGCCTGCTGTCTTGGGGTCTAACTAAGGGTCTAATATGCTAACTCCACGCCTAGTTTATGCAAATCCAATCTTGAAAGCTTCCTGTGATGATGATTGTAGTCTAGATAGAAGAAGACTGTGAGCGAAGCACTAAAGATGTCACTGCCTTGCTATTGATGGGAAGTATACCATCACACAGTAGCTGCCAATCTCCTCAAGTTTTCCACCAAAATCAACCAAACCAAACACCACATGGATCTCACCCCTAGGATTTGGGGCCTAATACTCATTGGTAGTGTCCAGGGTAAAGGACAGCAGCAGATCAAGGCACCACATGAGAATCTCTCCAAACTGATAGCTCTGTGTCTCACTGCAATCTATTTCCAGATACTTTTTGTTTCCAAAGTTGTTATGACCAATGCAGTTGATAAAGCGGAGTTATTTAAAAATCCCAGAGGGAAACATTAAACAACTGTCACAACCTATAATTTTAAGTGTTATGTTTGAGATGCGACTCTAAATTCAGGAATCAGACCACCAGTTCTCAAGGCTTTACATTAAGCTAACTGAAACATTTTATTAATTTACACAGGTTAAAATATATATATACACAAGGCTTCAAATTACTACTTTCATAACTTGTAACAAATTCCCAAACTAATCTCCATTAAGGCAACAGCAACCCATAGATTTAACCAAAAACCAGGCAAAGCAATTTCACCTTACGAATTCAAAATGAGATTCTTTTCACTTTGGTTCCTGTGGACACAGTTGGAGGCTTGCAGCTGCCTTCTGATCTTACATTGCCCCTGCCCTGCACACACAAAACTACTGAAGTTATACCTACCACCCCCACTGATAAATTCTCATTGTATCACCAACCTCTGAACTAAACCTTGCTAACAATAAAACCGCTTTCATCGTACCAATTTTATTCATAATATAAACATATTGCTTGGTATCTGCTATAAAGGCATCAGTTTTCACACCACTTCTTGAATGCTCTTTTCAAAAAATGCAAATGCACTCTACCTCTCTGTTTACATCTCAAAACTAGTACATATCAAAGCATCCAGACTAGCTGTCTTTAATCCAACTAAAACACACCCACAGACTAAATCTCTATTTTAAAAGAAATTTTTTTCCAATAATATTATATACATTAATAGCTTCATGACAAAGTCATTATTATATGAGCTTCAACATAACCACGACAAGGAGTGTCACATCACAGCAGATTGTGCATACCATCCATGTCCTGAATCCAAAATACTTGCAGTTCTATTCCGGGAGACAATAACTGAACATGGATGAGATGAAGAAAGTGGAAGAGTTGGTCTACACCTTTTATTGGAGTCTTGAAGAAGAACAAACTTGTATTTATAAAGCGCCTTTCAGAAGGACATATTTTGAGACATCTCAAAGCACCCAATTGAGCACCAGTGTTGCCAGTATTATAACAGCGTTTAAAATAATGTATTTAATCACTGCTGTAATGTCAGGAATGAATCTATCTTTTCCTTAGTAATAATTAGATGAAAATCTACCAACCTACTCTCAAAGAATTTTAACTATGTTGTTGTTCCCAGGCCTACATAAATACAAGGGAAAGATCTACATTTATCCCTCTGAAATGCAAGTCAGATACTAGATGTTTTGTCAAAATTAAAAGGGCATTTTATTACTGGGATTTTCTTATCTGACCAGTTTCCTTATTTGGCTGGTCAGTAATACTGCACTGCTTGGTGCTACATAATTATACTTACTGCTGGTAAGACAGAGTGGAAGGATGCAAGCTTACCACCGATTCACTGTTTGGTTATCCTCCTGGTCTGTTCTGCTTCTAGCTGCTCCTACCAGGAGATTTGCTGTCATATTTCCATCACTGACTAGGCAGCTTATACTGTGTAAGGTCCCAGGCTCTTCACAGGTGACTGGCCACTTGCCTTACTAAGCATCATGATTGCACCTTGGATTTGTCACACACCTTGCTGTCTCTGCCTTCTGAGGCATTGTCCATTGTTAGGATCTTCTGCTTCATCTGCCATTCCCAGTCTTTGTACACTTTGAAGGCATGATGTCCCCATACCACACCAGAGGAAGCTGCAGGGCCCCTCATTTAGTTTTGCACAACTAGCAAGCCGAGATCCCAGGGTAGGCTGCTGGTGTGCACAACCAGATATTTGCAGACATCAGTGAGATTTAGAGAGTTGTGGGATATTGGTTTCCACTACCTACCTTCCCCTTTTGACATGGGTATACAACTTGGCAGGTGATCAAGGATATTCGCCCTCACACCGTATAAGTCCCCCAGTTAGTCATGGAAATATAACAGCATACTTCCTGGTAGGAGCAGTGAAAAGCAGAAAAAGACAAGTGGACGATCAACCAGTGAATCAGTGGTAAGCTTACATTCTTCCACTCTGTTTTACCAGCTGAAAGTACAATTAGGTAAGTGCACTATTACTCCCATATATTGTTTGGTCAAGTTGGCAAATAATATGTTATGACCTTCGTTGCTTTTCTAATGTGGTCTTAAACCTGGTAGTCATGAAATGATGGCTAAGATTGATGAGCATTTTCTAAAGATGTAGCTATCGCAGAATCACAGTGCAGAAGAGGCCCTTCAGCCCATCGAGTCTGCACTGACACATGAGAAACACCTGACCTACCTATCTAATCCCATTTACCAGCACTTGGCCCATAGTCTTGAATGTTATGACGTGCCAAGTGCTCATCCAGGTACTTTTTAAAGGATGTGAGGCAACCCACCTCCACCACCCTCCTAGGCAGTGCATTCCAGACCGTCACCACCCTCTGGGTAAGAACGTTTTTCCTCACATTCTCCCTAAACCTCCTGTCCCTCACCTTGAACTTATGCCCCCTCATGACTGACCCTTCAAATAAGGGGAACAGCTGCTCCCTATCCATCCTGTCCATGCCCCTCATAATCTTGTACATCTCAATCAGGTCAGTCCTTGGTCTTCTCTGCTCCAGTGAAAACAACCCAGGTCTATCCAACCTCTCTTCATAACTTAAATATTTCATCCCAGGCACATCCTGGTGAATCTCCTCTGCACCCACTCCAGTGCAATCACATCCTTCCTATAATGCAGTGACCAGAACTGCACACAGTACTCCAGGTTCTGTACAATTCCAACATGACCTCCCTTTTGTAATCTATGCCTCGATTGATAAAGGCAAGTGTCCCATATGCCTTTTTCACCCACCCCAATAACTTGCCCCTCCGCCTTCAGAGACCTATGGACACACACGCCAAGGTCCCTTTGTTCCTCAGAACTTTCTAGTGCCATGCCATTCATTGAATACTTCCTTGTCAAATTAGTCCTTCCAAGGTGTATTGCCTCACACTTTTCAGGGTTAATTTCCATCTGCCACTTATTTGCCCGTTTGATCATTCCATCTATATCTTCCTGTAGCCCAAGACACTCAACCTCATTGTTAACCACCCAGCCAATCTTTGTGTCATCTGCAAACTTACTAATCCTACCCCCCACATAGTCATCTATGTCATTTATATAAATAACGAATAATAGGGGACCCAGCACAGATCCCTGTGGTACGCCACTGGACACTGCCTTCCAGTCACTAAAGCAGACTTCTGTAATCACCCCCTGTCTCCTACAACTACGCCAATTATGAATCCACCTTATCAAATTACCCTGTATTCCATGTGCATTTGCCTTCTTTATAAGTCTCCCATATGGGACCTTGTCAAAGGCTTTGCTGAAATCCATATAATCTACATCAACTGCACTAGCCTCATCTACACACCTGGTCACCTCCTCAAAAAATTCAATCGAATTTGTTAGGCATGACCTCTATCTGACAAAGCCATGCTGACTATCCCTGATCAAACCTTGCCTCTCCAAATGGAGATAGATACTGTCCTTCAGAACTTGCTCCAATATTTTCCCTGCCACTGATGTGAGACTCACTGGCCTGTAGTTCCCTGGCTTATACTACAACCCTTCTTAAATAGCGGAACCACATTAGATGTTCTCTAGTCCTCTGGCACCTCCCCCGTGGCCAGAGAGGAATTAAAAATTTGGGTCAGAGCCCCTGCGATCTCCTCCCTTGCCTCCCTCAGCAGTCTGTGACACAAATCATCTGAAGATTTGTGCACTTTTAAGCCTGCCAACACCTCCAATACCTTGTCACTCCCTATATCAATTTGCTTAAGAACCTCGCAGTCTCTCTCCTCGAGTTCGATACCTTCATCCTCATTCTCTTGGGTGAAGATGGATGTGAAGTATTCATTCAACACTCTAGCGATGTCCTCCGGCTCCACCGATAAATTGCCCTCTTGATCCCCTATGGGCCCTACTCTTTCCCTGGTTATCCTCTTCCCATTGATATACTTATAGAATATCTTGGGATTTTCCCTACTTTTACCAGCCAGAGCTTTCTCAAATCCCCTCTTTGCTCTTCTAATTGCTTTCTTAAGCTCCACCCTGCACTGTCTGTACTCCAATAATGCCTCTGCAGATTTGTTTCCCTTGTACCTGCTAAAAGCCTCTCTTTTCCTTCTCATCGTAACCTGAATATCTCTGGTCATCCATAGTTCTCTGGGGTTGTTAATCCTTCTTATCACCCTAGAGGGAACATGTTGAGCCTGTACCCTCCCCATTTCCTTTTTGAACACAACCTACTGCTCCTCTATAGATTTCCCAATAAGTAACTGTTCCCAGTCTACCTTGGCCAGACCCTGCCTTAGTTTACTAAAATCCACTCTCCCCCAGTCCAAAACATTTTTTTGCAACTTGTCTATTCTTTGTCCATAACAAACTTCAACTGTACTGTGTTGTGGTTGCTATCGCTAAAATGCTCGCCCACCACCACCTCAGCCACCTGTCCAGCTTCATTCCCCAGGATTAGTTCCAGCACTGCACCATCCCTTGTTGGACCCTCTACATATTGACCTAAAAAGTTCTCCTTTATACATTTCAAGAAATCCACTCCATGCAAGTCCTTAACACTATGTCTAACCCAATTAATGTTGGGAAAGTTGAAATCACCTAATATAATTACCCTATTGTTATTGTTTTTACACACCTTCACAAATTGTGCACATAATTGCTCATCAATTTCACATGACTATCTGGGGGTCTATGATAAACACGTAATGATGTGGTTGCCCCTTTTTTATTCCCAAGCTCTACCCACAAAGCTTCATTCGATGCCCCCTCCAAGATATCTTATCTCCTTACTGCAGCAACTAATTCCTTAACTAATAATGCAATGCCTCCTCCTCTTTTACCCCCTTTCCTGTCTCGCCTGAATGCTCTATATCCTGAATGTTGAGCTGCCAATCCTGCCCTTTCCTCACCCACGTCTCAGTCATGGCTATGGTCTGCAAATTCCTTTTCCAGTTTATTGGGAGAAAATACTGCATTGTTGAATATGGATATCAGATCAAAGTATTCCAATGAATAAGATTGCCAGCTCATCAATGATCTTCCATGAAATAACATTGCTGACCAAGATTCATTGTTAATCTGACATGAACAGCCATCTTGTCCATGCACCAGATGCAACAGTTTTCCAGGTAAAAAATAACCTTCGCTCCCCCACCCACATCCCTTCCTCGGGTCTCCTTCCCTCTTCTCTGCCCTCCACCCCTTCCCTTTCCCTGTGCTCCCTTTTCCTCTCTCTATCTACCATCCCAACCTACCTGCCTCACTTCATGATCATGGATGTTGGGTAAAAGTAGGTAGCATTGTTAAGATCTGGAAGGGCATACCTAGGAATCCACTGAGGTAATTATGCTCTTTCTGGATTTGAGAGCTGCCAATAAAGCCATTACATAGAAAATAGCACTCAGAAAGCGTTTGTTCTGCCTGACTAATCCTTGCCAGAATGAAAACAAAAAATGCTGGAAAAGCTCAGCAGGTCTGGCAGTATTTGTGGAGAGAGAAACAGAGTTAACATTTTGAGTCCGTATGACTCTTCTTCAAAGTCCATGCTGGTGGTTATGCTCCACAACAAAAGCCTTATCTTGAGAGACAATGGTACACCCCACTGTGGCAGAGACACAACTGTCTTGGCCCGTTCTCTGGAATTCTTTTCCAGTACCCTTCCACCACTCTAAAGGCCTGAAAATATATCTTTGACAAAGGTATCAGTCTCCTAAGTTTCATATCCTGGCTCACATCCACTTTTATTGATTTATTTTTGTGCATCCCCATAACAATTTTAATTTAATTATCGTGGAATCTTTTTCTGCCTTAGAAATGCTATATAAATGAAAAGAGTAGTGATGGAATGTCCCCAAGTTAAATATACAAGAGCTAATCATTGAAGAACTAATACTGACAAGCATGGACCACATCTATTTTGATGCTTCATTGTTAAATAAGAATTTAGAGTTAAATGAGCTCAAAGACACAGCGCCTACAACATGTCAATGGTCAAAAAGGGCTCTGTTTATCTGTGCCACAAAACTAGGGGGAAGCACTTCCTATACATGTGCAGATGCAGTGTCAAGATCAGGCTGTTTAAAATGAGCGATGCTTTTAAGTGCAGCTCTGCCTTCCGTCACTGACTTATGCAAATCTTTTTAAGCTTGGTGTCTATTGACTGTCTCCTTTAAAACAAAATCAGGTGATGGAAAATTAATTGCAACCATTTTAAAGTCAAATTCCTGTAATGGTAAAAACAGATATGTTTTCCCCAACAACCAATTAGTTTGAATGAAAACCAGTCATGGAAACCAAAATTACATGCTCTTATATGTGAACTCTCACCATTGGTAAAAATCTATAAAGAAATTTTTTGAACCAAGTACTTAAGAAAATAAATCATCACCCAATGAGGGGCTTGAAACCATGGCCCTGGGATTTAGAAGGTCAATATCTACCAATGCAAATAATGGGACTTTATGGGAACTCCCTGCACAACACCTATCCACTTGTTCAAATAAATCAAAAGAAAGACATTGTTTAGTGGTTAAAGTTGCAATGTTAACCTCACCTGGGAGCAAATCAGCACGCACCCACCATCTTGTTGAGAGAATCTGTGCATGTGCTGGTGGCCATGGTGTGCTGAATGCTCATGTGCAATTGATCCTAATGCCTTTCATGTCGGTGGCAGGAGTTCAAGTATTCAAAAAGTATGCTCAAGATGCATCTAACATCATCAGGCTACAAATGCATATGTCTGCCTTCGTTGAGAGGAGGCTCCCAAGATATGGAAAATTCTCCACATTTTCCAGGATCTCGCTGTTGACCTTAATTGATGGGGAAGCTGGTTGGAAGAGGACCTTAGTTTTCTGGGTGTTTAGTGAAAAACCCATTTAATCAAATGCTTCTGAGAAGGAGTTGACAATGACCTGAAGCTGAGTTTCTGAGTGACTGCACACACAGGTGACATCTGCATGGTAGTTGAAGGTGGTGTAGGTTGAACAGTTTCCCATCTGTACTGTAAATTCATAATTGCCTCCATGTGTCAGCTCAACCTTCAGCTGACTGAGGAAAAAGATATTTGAAGGCCAGGATCCCAACCCAAGCCTAAAGTCAAGGTTTACTGGGCAGCAGTGAACCCTCCACTCCTTTATGCTTCAGAGGTTCAGACCACCTAAAGCCGTCACCTCAAAGCACTGGACAAGTACCATCAATGTTGCCTTAGCAAGATTCTATAAATCTGGTGAGAAGATAGGCAGTCTAACAGCAGCATCATCTCCCAAGCCAACATGCCCAGCATCAAGGTGCTAACCACTCAAAACAAGCTTTGCTGGGCAGAACATGTCATTCTTAACTCTCACAGCAGACTCCTGAAGCAACTGCTCTACTCAAAACATGGTGGTGGCAGGAAACTCCTAGGAGGACAATTGAAAGGCTTTAGGGATGTACTCAAAGCACCCCTGAAAATATCAAATATCCCCACCGTCTAATAGGGGTGACAAACTAAAGTGGGAAAGTTTATTTGGAAGGTACCAAACACATTGAGGAACTTGGTTAGAAATACACAGAAGCAAAGTCAAAGCATTGGAGCACAAACCTCCCAAGAACTTATCTATCTGGCCTCGAAGAACCACCTGCCACTCAGGATTTGCAGGTCGTGGACTTGTAACACCTGTGATGAATATTTAGGTCATGGTTCATGTTAATATTTTAGAGGTAATTTTTAGTTCTGGGAAGATTAATGTTTAACTTCAGAAAATGAGATAAATGCAACTAAAGCAGCTTGGAGTCTATTACACTTAAAAGGTTGGGGCCATGTTAACTTAAGGGACTAACAGCTAGAAAGGCTGTTAAACAGCAGGTGGGCTTTCTTAGCTTAATTAGGGAGGAAGCAGTCATTGAGAGAGTCCGGGCCAGAGGGGTTTTTGAAGAGGCTAGATTTTCGAAAGTGAAGAGTTGAAATCCCTCATAAGGGAGACAGAATTTTAACGTAGTATTGGTCATTATGGTCACTGACATCTGAGTAGATTGCTGAGAAATCAGTAGGACCTGACTTTGTCATATCTGCCATTTAATATGTCACGTGCGTTCGTCTACAGTTTGCCTGATAATTCTGAATGTTAGAGTACAAGATAGATATCTTCTTTGAGGAAGTATCTTGTGCTGTGGATCAAGGAGATGTACTGTATTTAGATTTCCAGAAGGTATTTAATAAAGTGCCACATCAAAGATTATTGTGGAAGATAAAAGCTCATGGTATAGGGGGTAACATATTGGCATGGATAGAAGATTGGCTGGCTAACTGGAAGCAGACAATAGGCATAAATGGGTCTTTTTCAGGTTGGCAAGATGCAATGAATAGTGTGCCACTGGGATCAATGCTGGGACCTCAACTGTTTACAATTTATACGAACGAATTGGATGAAGGGATTGAAGGGATGGTTGCCAAATTTGCTGATGACACAAAGATAGGTAGGAAAATAAACTATGAAGAGGACATAAAGAGGCTACAAAAGGATAAAGATCGGTTCTGTGAGTGGGCAAAGAACTGGCAAATGGACTATAATGTGGGAAAATGTGAAATTATCCATTTTGACTGGAAGAATAAAAGAGAAGCATGTTATCTAAATGGTGAGAGATTGCAGAGATCTGAGATGCAGAGAGATCTGGGTGACCTAGAGTATGAATCACAAAAGTCTTGTATGCAAGTACAGTAAGTAATTAGGAAAGCTAATAGAATGTTATGATTTATTGTGAGCGGAATTGAATACAAAAGTAGGGAGATCTGGCAGCATCGGCAGAGAGGAACAACGTTGACATTTCATGATCCTTCAACAAAACTAAGTAAAAGTAGAAGAGGGGTGAAATATAAGCTGGTTTAAGTTGAAGGGTCATGAGGACTCGAAACGTCAACTTTGTTCTTCTCCGCCGATGCTGCGAGACCTGCTGAGTTTTTCCAGGTAATTCTGTTTTTGTTTTGGATTTCCAGCATCTGCAGTTTTTTGTTTTTATTACAAAAGTAGGGAGGTTATGTTTCAGTTGTACAGAGCACTAGTGAGGCCACATTTGGAGTACTGTGTACAGTATTGGTCACCTTACTGTTATGTCACAGCGGATGGTAAATGTCGAGCTGCTCAAATCCCAGAGAGAAACTTGAAATAGCTGCCACAACTGTTTTGCATTTTGTATTTTATTTCGAGATACATGCCTTGAACTCAGGAGTAATAAGTTCACCAAGTCTCAGAGTTTTGTTTTACAAAACTCAATTAAACATTTATTAATAGAAGACTTTAAGCACATACATAGGTCTACAAATTACTACTATACTAACCTGTAATTCCCCTAATTAATCTGACCCCTCGTTACACCTCCGTTAAGACAACTGTAAAACGAATAAATTTCAACAGACCCAGGCAAAGTACACAATGCCCTGGACAGTGATATTCAATGTGAGTTTTCTTAGCTTCGGTTCCTGTAGACAACAACTTGATGCATCGAGGTTGGAGGCTTTTTTCACTCATGTTGGATCATAGAATGCCTTATCCCTTACACAACCTCATCTCCTTTATACATGTTTCTCCCTTTTCAATGTAAATTTCATTGTTCTAATATGTCTTTGCAACTTTACTTTTCTCATAATGTAAATCTTTTCATAGTACTAATTTTATCAGTAACGTTTGTGAATAAGATCCTGAGGGGTCTTGACAGGGTGGATGTGGAGAGGATGTTTTCTCTTGTGAAAAAATCTAGAATGTGGGGTCACTGTTTAAAAATAAGCGGTTACCCATTTTAAAAAGATGAGGCAAATTTTTTTCACTCAGAAGGTCATGAATCTTTGGAACTACCTTCCTGGAAGGGTGGTGGAAGCAGAATCTTTGAATGTTTTTAAGGCCGAGGTGGATAGATTCTTGGTAAGCAAGGGGGTGATAGATTATTGTGGGTAAGCGGGATGCTGATTTGAGATTACTATCAGATTGGAGCAGACTTGAGGGGCTGAATAGCCTACTCCTTGTTCGTATATTGTAAATTGTTTTACTTCTCTGACTTTGTAAAGTTTATTTTGTTTGTTTAAAACTGTGGAATTTGGTGGCTTTATTTCCCTAGTGGGTAACTGGGAGTCAAACTTTGTTTAAACAAGAAGTTACTCATCCCTCGCCGGATATTGGGGCCCACATGCAAAGATCCTTGAAGGTGGCTGCACATATTAATATATGGAATCTTGTGATTCATAAATTGAGGTTGGAGTACAAAGGTAGGTGAGTTATACTGAATCTTTACAAAGCCCTCGTTAGGCCACAACTGGAGTACTGCATCCAATTCTGGTCACCACACTTCAGGAATGATGTAAGTGTTCTTGAAAGTATGTAGAGGAGAATTACTAGAATTATTTTAGAGATGAGGTATTTTAACTACAAAGGCTGTTCTCCTTGGAGCAAGGGAGATTGAGATGAGATTTGATAGAGGTTGATGAGTTTGGAGAAAATAGACAAAAAAAAAGCTGTTCCCATTACCTGATGGTTTAAGGTCTAGCAGACACAAATTCAAGGTTTTGGGCAAAAGATGTAGAGGGATATGAGGGATAACCTTTCAATGTAGCAAGTGGTAATGACCAGGAAATCACTGCCTTCGAGGATGGTGGAAGTAGACAATTAATGATTTCAAAATGAAATTTGATGGAATTTAAGGGAAATAAACAGAGGAAGGGGATAGAGTGGGGGAATGGAATGACCGGATTGCTCCACAGAGAGCCGGCATGGGCCTCCTTCTGAGTCTAAAGTCTCTGTAAATCATCCATCCCAGAACACATCCATGCGGGATTGGAGCAAGTCATCCTCATCCAGCGGGACTGCCTCTCGTAATGCTATGCGTTTCCGTTTATCCAGAAAACGTAGACTGCTACAAATAAATGCAGTAAAAAGGCATTGTGAGAAAACTATTGTGATGATTTTTTCACATTGCCAAGAAATGGAATTCGTTCAAAGTACTTAAAAAAACTCCATAGCAACGGAGTAGGATTACCCACAATGCCACAGATCCCGGCATGCCTCTGGCGCCGTCTTTTCCTGTCTGAGTGAAGGTGATGAAGATGGCGGCGATGGAAGGTCCGTTAAATGTATTTGGGCAGAGAACATCTGGAGATTCGATTCGCACTCAGAATGGTAAGAGACAGAAACTTTATACTATGAGGGAGCAATTTTTTTGCGGCTGGTATTAGCACGGGCAACAAGATCTGGGATAATAAGCGAGGACCCTCGCGATACGAAGGCACGTGTCTGGTCGGCCAGTGCGTGTGAGGAAGATTTCGAGAAAGTACTTTGTCTTCGGACTGGAGCTGGACGAGTCGGGTTAGAGTTGCCCCGGTGTATACGGTGGCACCGCGTGCCCGCCCAGGACCCCACCCGTCTCCAGAATGATCTAGAATCTCCCCGCCTTAATAACCACTCCATATTCACCCCTTCCACCCAGCCTTTAGACAAAATCTCATGTAAGTGCTCATGTTTTAAGAATGTTATTTAGCTGAACAGACTGCTTACCTGCGAAGTGTCTGAATTCAGCATTGGATCATTTTAAAATGCAGAAAAGTGTTCTGTGGAAGATCTAAAAGGATGATTTGACTAGTTTTTCCAGTTCTAGAGTGCCTCTTAAAACGATAATCAGCGGTCGCTGAAAATGGTAGGGAAAGTTTATCCTTTTGTGGTCATCAAAAACGCTAGAGAAATCCACAAACAATTGATTGTCAAGCAAAATGACGTTGAGGTAGAGAGAAACATTTATCAGGGAAAGGAAAGGTAGCTTTATTTGAACGAGGCACGCTAATTCTTACAGCTTGGAGCACTGAGTCTTTCTAAAACAGTAGTAAATTAAAATCAGTGTTAAAGCTGTGCGTATACCACCGCTAAAAGGCTATTCAAGTCACCGTTGTCGCATCAAATGTGTATAATATGCCACTTAACAGAAACAGGAGTAGGTCATTAGGCCCTTCAAGCCTGCTCTGCCATTCATTATGATCATGGCTGATCATCCGACTCAATAGCCTGCTCCTGCTTTCTCCCCATACCCTTTAATCCCTTTCGCCCCAATAGCTATATCTAACTCCTTCTTGAAAACATACAATGTTTTGGCCTCTACTACTTTCTGTGGTAACGAATTCCACAGGCTCACCACACTCTGGGTGAGGAAATTTCTCCTCATCAAAAACAGAATTACCTGGAAAAACTCAGCAGGTCTGGCAGCATCGGCGGAGAGGAAAAGAGTTGACGTTTCGAGTCCTCATGACCCTTCGACAGAACTTGAGTTCGAGTCTAAGAAAGAGTTGAAATATAAGCTGGTTTAAGGTGTGTGTGTGGGGGGCGGAGAGATAGAGAGAGAGAGAGGGGTGGGGGTGGGGGGGGTGTTTGGGGGTTGTGGTTGTAGGGACAAACAAGCAGTGATAGAAGCGGATCATCAAAAGATGTCAACGACAGTGGTACAATAGAACACATAGGTGTTAAAGTTAAAGTTGGTGATATTATCTAAACGAATGTGCTAATTAAGAATGGATGGCAGGGCATTCAAAGTATAGCTCTAGTGGGGGTGTTTTTTTTATATAATGGAAATAGGTGGGAGAAGGCAAATCTTTATAATTTATTGGAAAAAAAAGAAAGAAAGGGGGAAACAGAAAGGGGGTGGGGATGGGGGAGGGAGCTCACGACCTAAAGTTGTTGAATTCAATATTCAGTCCGGAAGGCTGTAAGGTGCCTAGTCGGAAGATGAGGTGTTGTTCCTCCAGTTTGCGTTGGGCTTCACTGGAACAATGCAGCAAGCCAAGGACAGACATGTGGGCAAGAGAGCAGGGTGGAGTGTTAAAATGGCAAGCGACAGGGAGGTTTGGGTCATTCTTGCGGACAGACCGCAGGTGTTCTGCAAAGCGGTCGCCCAGTTTACGTTTGGTCTCTCCAATGTAGAGGAGACCACATTGGGAGCAACAAATGCAGTAGACTAATTTGGGGGAAATGCAAGTGAAATGCTGCTTCACTTGAAAGGAGTGTTTGGGTCCTTGGATGGTGAGGAGAGAGGAAGTGAAGGGGCAGGTGTTGCATCTTTTGTGTGGGCATGGGGTGGTGCCATAGGAGGGGGTTGAGGAGTAGGGGGTGATGGAGGAGTGGACCAGGGTGTCCCGGAGGGAGTGATCCCTACGGAATGCCGATAAGGGGGGTGAAGGGAAGATGTGTTTGGTGGCATCATGCTGGAGTTGGCGGAAATGGCGGAGGATGATCCTTTGAATGCGGAGGCTGGTGGGGTGATAAGTGAGGATCAGGGGGACCCTGTCATGTTTCTGGGAGGGAGGAGAAGGCGTGCAAACGTAAACTAGGCGACCGCTTTGCAGAACACCTGCAGTCTGTCCGCAAGAATGACCCAAACCTCCCTGTCGCTTGCCATTTTAACACTCCACCCTGCTCTCTTGCCCACATGTCTGTCCTTGGCTTGTTGCATTGTTCCAGTGAAGCCCAATGCAAACTGGAGGAACAACACCTCATCTTCCGACTAGGCACTTTATAGCCATCCAGACTGAATATTGAATTCAACAACTTTAGGTCGTGAGCTCCCTCCCCCATCCCCACCCCCTTTCTGTTTCCCCCTTCCTTTTCTTTTTTTTCCAATAAATTATATAGATTTTCCTTTTCCCACCTATTTCCATTATATAAAAAAAAACATCTTTTATGCTCTCCCCACCCCCACTAGAGCTATACCTTGAGTGCCCTACCATCCATTCTTAATTAGCACATTCGTTTAGATAATATCACCAACTTTAACTTTAACACCTATGTGTTCTTTTGTACTATTGTTGTTGACATCTTTTGATGATCTGCTTCTATCACTGCTTGTTTGTCCCTACAACCACACCCCCACTCCACCTCTCTCTCTCTCTCTCTCTCTCTCCGCCCCCCACACACACACCTTAAACCAGCTTATATTTCAACTCTTTCTTGGACTCAAACTCAAGTTCTGTCGAAGGGTCATGAGGACTCGAAACGTCAGCTCTTTTCTTCGCCGATGCTGCCAGACCTGCTGAGTTTTTCCAGGTAATTCTGTTTTTGTTTTTGTTTTGGACTTCCAGCATCCGCAGTTTTTTTTTTGTTTTTATCACATAGTTGTTGAAGTTGGTGATATATGTCTAAACGAATGTGCTAATTAAGAATGGATGGTAGGGCACTCAAGGTATAGCTCTAGTAGGGGTGGGGGGAGCATAAAAGATTTAAAAATATTTAAAAATAATGGAAATAGGTGGTAAAAGAAAAATCTATATAATTTATTGGAAAAAACAAAAGGAAGGGGGAAGAAACTGAAAGGGGGTGGGGATGGAGGAGGGAGTTCAGGACCTAAAGTTGTTGAATTCAATATTCACCCAACGCAAACTGGAGGAACAACTCCTCATCTTCTGACTAGGCACTTTACAGCCTTCCAGACTGAATATTGAATTCAACAACTTTAGGTCCTGAGCTCCATCCCCGCCCCCCTTTCTGTTTCTTCCCCCTTTTGTTTTTTCCAATAATTTATATAGATTTTTCTTTTACCACCTATTTCCATTATTTTTAAATCTTCTATGCTCCCCCCACCCCCACTAGAGCTATACCTTGAGTGCCCTACCATCCATTCTTAATTAGCACATTCGTTTAGATATACATCACCAACTTCAACACCTATGTGTTCTTTTGTTCTGTTGTCTGTGACATCTTTTGATGATCTGCTTCTATCACTGCTTGCTTGTCGCTACAACCACACCCCCCCCTCTCCAACACGGACACACACTTTAAATCAGCTTATATTTCACCCCTTCCTTGGATTCACCTAGTTCTGTTGAAGGGTCATGTGGACTTGAAACGTCAACTCTTTTCTCCGCCGATGCTGCCAGACCTGCTGAGTTTTTCTAGATAATTCTGTTTTTGTTTTGGATTTCCAGCATCCGCAGTTTTTTATCTTTGTTCAGTTCCCATCCCTGGTCATAAAAACAAAAAACTGCGGATGCTGGAAATCCAAAACAAAAACAGAAATACCTGGAAAAACTCAGCAGGTCTGGCCGCATCAGCGGAGAAGAGCAAAGTTGACGTTTTGAATCCTCATGACCATTCAGCAGTTCTGTTGAAGCGTCATGAGGACTCAACGTCAACTTTGCTCTTCTCTGTTGATGTTGCCAGACCTGCTGAGTTTTTCCAGGTATTTCTGTTTTTGTTTCCCATCCCTGGTCACCCTGCAGCCATGTCTCCATAATCCTGAATATATCATACCTGTTTACATCTATTTGCACGGTTAATTCATCCACTTTATTGCAAATGCTCCTTGTGTTAAGGCACAAAACTTTAAGGCTTGTCTTTTTAACATTACTTGTCCTGTTCCCACAATTTTGCACTGAGGCACTGTTTGATTCTTTCCCTTGATATTTCTAACTATCACTTTTCTTATTCCCCTTTCTGTCTTTTGTTCTTGTCTTTGATTCCCCTTCCTCTGACTCCTTGCATAGGTTCCCACTCCCCTTCCATTTTAGTTTAAACCCTCCCCAACCACTCTAGCAAATGTTCCCCCTAGGACATCAGTCCTGGTCCTGCCCAGGTGTAACCCGTCCAGTTTGTACTGGTCCCACCTCCCCCAGAACCGGTCCCAAAGCTCCAGGAATCGAAAACCCTCTTCACACCATCTCTTCAGCCATGTATTCATCTGATATATCCTGCTATTTCTACTCTGACTAGCATGTGGCACTGGTAGTAATCCTGAGATCACTACCTTTGAGGTCCTACTTTTCAACTTACTTCCTACCTCCCTGTAATCTGCTTTTCGGACCTCATCCCTTTTTTTCCTTTGTCGTTTGTACCAATGTGTACCACGGCCACTGGCTGTTCACCCTCCCCCTTCAGAATGTCCTCTAGCCACTCTGAGACGTCCTTGACCTTAGCATCAGGGAGGCAGCATATCATCCTGTAGTCTCTTTTGTGGCCACAGAAACGCCTATTTATTCCCCTTACAATTGAATCCCCTATAACTATTGCATTCCCACACTATTTACTCCTCCCCTGTGCAGCAGAGCCAACCGCGGTGCAACGAATTTGGCTGTTGCTGCTTTCTCCTAAGAGGCCATTCCCCCCCCCAACAGTATCCAAAGTGGTATATCTGTTCTGCAGGGGAATAGCCACAGGAGATTCCTGCATTACTTGCCTAGTCCTCTTGCTTTGCCTGCTGGTAACCCATTCCCTTCCTGCCTGTTGACTCTTAGCCTGTGGTGTGATCACCTCTCTATACATGCTATCCATGATACCCTCCGCCTTGCGGATGCTCCACCATGTCCCCAGCCGCTGCTCCAGCCCTGAAACCCGGGCTTCCAGGAGCTGCAGCTGGAGACACTTCCCCTGCGTGTGCTGGACCCAGGCTTTGTGCTCTCCTGCCATGACTTACCCCTTTTAAATTAAATTGAACCTTTTGGTAGATATTTAATATCAATTAATCTCGGGCCCTTCTTCCCTGCTCCTCGTTGTTACAGAATATAGACCCAACAAACGATGAAACAAAATAGGATAGTAAAAATTATAAGCAATAAAAGTAGTAAATGCTTACAATGCGTACACACGGTCTTCAAAGGATCACGTTGTTCCCTCATCACCGAACACGCTCAGTCATCCCTGCTCTCCCAGTTTCCCTTCGACTCCCGGCCCCCGTCGCGCTCCCCTTCGGCCCCCGTCGCGCTCCCCTTCGGCCCCCGTCGCGCTCCCCTTCGGCCCCCGTCGCGCTCCCCTTCGGCCCCCGTCGCGCTCCCCTTCGGCCCCCGTCGCGCTCCCCCTTCGGCCCCCGTCGCGCTCCCCTTCGGCCCCCGTCGCGCTCCCCTTCGGCCCCCGCCGCGCTCCCCTTCGGCCCCCGCCGCGCTCCCCTTCGGCCCCCGCCGCGCTCCCCTTCGGCCCCCGCCGCGCTCCCCTTCGGCCCCCGCCGCGCTCCCCTTCGGCCCCCCGCCGCGCTCCCCTTCGGCCCCCCGCCGCGCTCCCCTTCGGCCCCCCGCCGCGCTCCCCTTCGGCCCCCGCCGCGCTCCCCTTCGGCCCCCGCCGCGCTCCCCTTCGGCCCCCGCCGCGCTCCCCTTCGGAAAAAGAAGCTGCATGAGGGAGGAGGCAGTTGCCTTGTATGACATAATAGAACATTAAAATTAAGGCTTAATATAAGAATATAATTTCATTTGAAAAAGGTTAATTAATCAGTAAATAATTGAGTTACAGCTTGGTGCTGAAGATCCTACATAACCCTTAAAGTCTTGTTCTAATATCTGCATTGTTATCCAAGCGATGTGTAAATTGACCTAGGGGTAAGCAGATTAGGGAGGCCAAAACATGGCCGAAGAAGTGATCTGTGAAAATGGGGTTCAATTTCTTGGGACATTGGTACCAGTTTTGGAACAGATAGGAACTGGCAGCAGTTGGGTCAAGCTGCACCTGAACCTGGCTGGGAACATGGTGCTAGCAGAATAAGGTGGCCAAAAGCTAATAAACAGGTGGGGTGGAGGGGCTCAGTTAGAAAACATTGTATTAATAATTCTTCCAAAATGAACAAACGGGAAGATAGAGTAACAGTCAAAAATTGTACTTTTGGCACTGTAGGTCAAGGAAAAACTAAAGGATGTAAATTAAATCGAGGGAGCAAGAGGGACCATGTGATTAACACATGAGCTGGAGGGCAAGTTGAGATGTGTGTTCCAAATAATTGTATGGGTAGATGGAGCAAACTGCATTGCAAGACCAAATCCAGCTTGGACAGTATGACGTGGTAGCCAAAACTGAGACATGGCTCCAAGATGGTTGAGACTGGAAACTAAACAGAGCAGGTTATAAGGTTCACAAAGATGAGAAAATTCAGAGGGGAAGAGTAACCTTGGTTATTAAGGATGAAATTACTTCAATGATGGAAGAGTGCATAAGAAGAGGTAAGCAAGCAGTGGAAACTTTATGGGTAGGATTAAGAAATAGAAAATAATTTGAGACCATAGTGGGAGATGTGTACATCCCCTTGGTAGCAGCTGTCAAGTGGTAGATTGTATAAATGCAGAGATTTGCCTTTGCTACATGCTTGCCTGAGTGGTTGAATGGAAGTTAAAATTCCCCATATAGATTGGGACAAGGAAACTAGCATATGCCAATTAGTGCATTTCATGTGTAAGTCTGAGATAGTTTGTTGCAGCAATGTGTCCTAGAGCCAACAATGGGGCATACCATATTAGGTTTGGTAATGAGACCTGAGCCATATTTATTAACCCCATGGTGCGAGAACATTTATGTAATAGTGATCAAAATAATATGATAGAGTTTGACGTAGTGTTTGAAATTGAAAAGCTCAAAACAGCTACTAGGTTTAAATAAAGCTCCCTTCAGTGCAATATGGACAGTAAACTGTATAAGTCTGTTAATGGGTAATGCAGCAGAAGAGCAAAAAAGAGTGCAAAATAAAGAACTTGACATAATATAGATCCAATTTGTATTCCTGAGGGGCAAGAGCTCAATTTGCCCCCCCAAAAAACCAGAGGGCAAGGGACAATATACAACTAAAAGAAAACTGGGGCCTCGACTACTTACAATCTGTATCAATGACTTGGAAGAAGGGACCAAGTGTGTGGTTGCTAAATTTGCTGATGACATGAAGATAGGTAGGAGAGTCAGTTGTGAAGAAGACGTAAGTTTGCATAGGAATATTGATAGGTTGAGTAGACACAATTTTGGCAGATGGAGCATAATGTGGGAAAATGTGAACTTGTCCACTTTGGTAGGAAGAACAGAAAAACAGTATTAGTTAAATGGAGAGAGATTGCAGAACTCTGCAGTTCAGAAGGATCTGGGTGCCCTGGTACATGAACCAGGTGCAAATCATTAGGAAGGTAAATGGTATGTTCTTATTTATTGTAAGGGAAATGGAATATAAAAAGTAGAGAAGTTTTGCTCCAGTTGTACAGGATGTTGATGAGACCACTTCTGGAGTACAGCATGCAGTTTCAGTCCCCTTAAGAAAGGGTATATTTGTATTAGAAGCAGTTCAGAGAAGATTCACATGATTAATTCTTGGGATGAAAGGGTTATCTTATGAGGAAAGGTTGGACTTATTGGGCCTGTATCCATTGGAGTTTAGAAGAATTGAGAGGTGATCTTATTAAAATGTATAAGATCCTGAGGGGACTTTACAGGGCGGATGCTCAAGAGGATGTTCCCCTTCTGAGAGGAGCTAGACTAGGGGACAGAAAATAAAGGGTCTCCTGTTTAAGGCAGAGTTAAAGGAATTTTTTTTTCTTTGAGGGGCATTATCCCCCCTTTGTCCCCACCTATCACTGGCCGCCTATCCAGCTCCACCACCCCCTCCCCCCAAACAATATAAATTTCATCACATTTCCACTTCCCTTCAGCTCTGATGAAGGGTCATGCGGACTAGAAATGTTAACTCTGTTTCTCTGTCCGCAGAATGCTCTCAGACCTGTTGAGAAAGAAAAGGGTAGTGGGGTCTATAATAAAGAATGAGATCACTTCATGAGTTAGAAATGATTTTGGCTTGAAAGATCAAGATTTAGGATCAGTTTGTGTGGAGTTAAGAAATAACAAGAGAAATAAATTACTGTTGGGAGAAGTTTATAGGCCCTCTAACTGTAGCTACACTGCAGGACTGAAGTTTAAATTAAGAACTCATGGGAATTTGTAAGAAAGATACTGAAACAACCATGCACAATTTCAGTCTTCATGTAGATTGGACAAATTAAATTCACAATGGTGGCCTTGAGCAGTTCGTGGAGTACATTTCGGACAGTTTCTTAGGTCAGTATGTTATGAAAACAAATCAGGGAACAGCTTATTTTAGATCTGGTAATGTGCAGTGAGACCAGATTAATGAATGTTCCCATGTGGATCAGTGGTCATAACATTATAGAATTTCACATTCAGTTTGCAGATGAAAAACTTGAGTCTGAAACTAATGTATTTAACTTTAAAAAAGGGTAGTTCAAAGACACGAAGACAGAGTTGGCCCAAGTGAACTGGGAAATCAGGTTAAAAATTAAGTAGTGGCTGGTTATGGGGACGAGGCAAAGAAAACAGAGTTAGAGTTGAGGCCAAGATCGGATCAGCCATGATCTTATTGAATGGTGGAGAAAGTATTTTTTGACCAACTCCTCCTCCAATTTCTTATGTAAGTTTAGAACACTCCTGCAAATGATGCTAGATTAATTTTAAACCTAGGATTGATAGGTTTTTGTTCAGCAAAGGTATTATAGAATCAGAGGCAAAGACTCAAAAGGACTAAATGGTCGGTCTACTCCTTCTGTGTTCCTATGACCACACTTTATTCTAAGTAGATTTTGTGCATTACAGCAAAAGACCTGACAGATGTATACATGGAAGTGCATGTAGAGCCTCACCTGAAGCTGAAGATCCTGCTGATCCAGATCTTGGATAGTGTTATCATTGAAGCTGTATTATTAATACTAACTTTCTTACATACATGATATTTTCTATTAGATTTTCTTATTTAGTACTTAAATGTTTTTGAGATTTGGTTGTGATTTATGTAGACGTTATAGTCCTTGTAAGTTTGTAGAAATTTATAATTTAAATTTAGTACTTGAATCGTTTAAATTGAGATTAATTTCCAATCAATTGTGTTGAACTGTATATAGCACTCAAGTGCATATTAACAGAAAAGTTGAACACCTGATTGTCACTGCTTCATGTTTGTTTCTCAGTAGTCCTGATGACAGGTCATCAACCTGAAACATTAAGTTTGCTTCTTTCTCCACATGTACTGCCAGACCTGCAGAGTTCATGTTTTGTTTTACTCTTAGATTGCCAGTAGTTTAAAATGTAACTGGTGTGACATTGTACACTCAGTGCTTCCAAAATTTTTTCCCACTGTGATCCCATTTTAATGCTTGAAAATTAATGTGACCGCAGAGTGAGAGCAATGGGTGGTGGGGGAGTTGTTGAACAGAACCAAATGGTTTTGTCAACAATAGTTTGGAAGATTCCCATGGGGCCTTGGAACTAAGAATCGTGCACATATATAATGTAACCTTGATGCCGATCCCAGGACTGTCCCACCATTCACCACAGCATGTGTTCAAACTACTTGCTCCATTACGAGTGCATCCAGGGAAGCCCCGATTAGCCAATCTGAAGGCTGAACTAAAAGGCCAATCGGGGCACTCAAAAACCATTGAGGGCAGTGAAAACTTTCCCATTGATGAACCATTAGATTGGGGGGAATCATGTTTCGGCAAGAGTCTTCACTGGACAGTCGCCATTGCTGCTTCGGAGCTTGCGCTCCAAATGATGGGCCCACTAGTCTTTGGGAACCCCTGTTGTATACCATTGTTCCCTTTGTGCACCATTATTCTCTTAGTCTACCAAGCAAAGGGCTAAAACTAAAATTTCTATTCTTTCATGTAATTTTGTGCTCCTGTGAAATATGAGAAAGCATGTCAAGTTCTCAGAGGGTGCCGAGGTATTTTATAAAAGTGGTACTAGGGATAAGGAATTTTAATTCTCTAGGGAGGGCAGGGATTGTTTTCTTAGAGCAGAGAAAGTTAAGGAAGGATTGACGAGGATAGAACTGTAGTGCTGAAGTATTGTGCTCTGGAATTAGCCATGCTTTCAGCCAAACTGTTCCAGTGCAGCTAAAAAACTGGCAGATACCCAACAAAGTGGAAAATTGTCCAAGTATGTCCTGTCCACAAAAAAACAAAACAAATCCAATTACTGCCCCATCATTCTACTCTGAATTATGAGCAAAGTAATGATCGGTGTCATCAACAGTGCAATCAGGTGGCATTTACTCACCAGTGATGCTCATAACACTGCTGTTGTACACAGTGTGACTCAGATTCAGGCTATGCCAAGAAGAGGAATGGAAATGGTATACAGGGAACTGTTTTTGGTGGGAACTAAAGAGAGTGGCGTTGGATTCTGCCAGGACCAATTGGCTCCAGACCGCTACACCCTTTTTATTCCAGATTTATTTAATTACTTGAATTCAGATTCATTATATGCCATGGTGGGACTTGAACACTCATCTCTTTATTAGCTCTGGTTCTAGATTGCTCATAATATTACCAGTGATATAACCACTATGCCCAATTACTTGTAATAAAATTGCAAAGATAATTTGCCTTTTTGTGTTTGTTTTTTTTCCCCCCCCAGTGATGGCAGCAGCCTCCATTGCTAACATTGTGAAAAGCTCCTTGGGACCAGTTGGTCTGGATAAAATGTTGGTGGATGATATTGGTGTAAGTAGACTTTGTCACTCTTTGTAGATTTTTGTCACCAAATTTTTCCTCTACTGAATAGTTGGTGTGCTCTTCTACCGGCGCTGGGTACCTCTGATAACTCGGCCAAATGGCCAATGCTCTTGAATTGTGAGAGTGAATGTTGGCTGTAGAACCACGGTCAAACCTATTCTTTTCCTCACACCCAAACATAGTTCAGAAATGGTTAGTTTTTTGGATCTTAATTCTTCTAGTGCAGTAATTTAATTGCTGCAGCATTCATCCTGATTCCCCTCCATCCTTCACCATCTGTGTTTGCAGCATTCCTACTTTCAACTACTTGTTACCAAAATGTAATTTGCTTAACTGAATCATGCTGAGGACCTCAACTTTGTCTTGGATGTAGCCACTAATTCAGTGTAGTGGCTATTGTGTCCCAGTCTGTATGATTGCCTATATCAACAACAATATTTGTTTGGCATCTTTAATGTGACAAAACATCACATATTGCAATAACAGGAAAGTTTTCAATGAAAAATGTCAACATCGTACCACAAAAAGAGATACCAGGGCGACTAACCAAAAGCTTGTACAAAGAGGTAGGTTTTAAGGGAGAAAAGAGAGTGTGGGAAGGTTCAGGGAAGGCATTAGAGCTTGGAGCCAGTTTGATTGGGGTGTACAAGATGGCAAATTTGGAGGAGCATGGAAATCTCAAGGGCCTTCAGGGCTTGAGGTTACAGAGATATGGAGCGGCATTCCTGCTGACGCAATTCAAGACATTGAGGATTTTGAAATTAGGTGTCATTGGAGTGGGAGCAAGTGTAGGCCAGCTAGCATTGGGGTAATGGCTGAACATGACTTGGTGAGTTATGATACAGGCAGCAGAGCTTTGGATGAGTACAAGCTTACACACAGTGAAAGATGGGAATCTTGCCAGGAGGGCATTGTAATAATCAAGTCTAGATGTAACAAAAGCATGGACAAGGGTGAGAGCAGCAGATGAGCTGAAGCAGGGTGGAAGTCAGTAGTGAATGCGCAGATATGTGCTTGGAAGCTCAACCTGCAGGCAAACACAACACCAAGATTGTACATAGTGTGACTTAGCTTCAGGCTATGTCACGAAGAGGATGGAAGCAGTAGGTAGGGAATGGTGTTTTTGACCAGAACCAAAGACTGTGGCATTGATCTTCCCAATGTTGGTTGGAGGAATTTTCTGCTCATGTGGTACTGGTTGACAAATGAGCAAGTGTGACAGTGGAAGGAGCAATAGAGCTGCTGATAAGATAGTGTTGCATGTTGTCAATGCATGTGTGGAATGTGTTGCCGAAGGGCAGCACCTAGATAAAAAATAAGAAGGGGTGAAACAATAGATTCTTGGAGACTCCAGAGTTAAGTGTGACAGTAGGAAGAGAAGCCATTGTAGGTGTTTCTGTGGCTATGATTTGATAGAAGTAGAAACCAGGCAAGGGGTGTTCCACCCTTAGTGTGGTCAACATTATCAAAGGCTGCAGATGGTAGAGAATGATAAGGGATAGTGTACCATGATCATTGTGCTTAGTATGTCATTTGAGACTTTGATAAGGGCTATTTCAACATTGTGTAAGGTGCAAACCTAATTGCAAAGATTCAAACATGAAATTGTGAAAAAGATGGGCACAGGTTTGGGAGGCAACAACATGTTCAAGGAGTTTGGAGAGGCAAGTAGGCTTGCAGATGGGTTACAAGGACAATGGGATCAAGGGGTCTTTTTGCAGAAAGGAGTGGTTTGAAAGCAATGGGAGACAGTACCTAAGGAGAGGGTATGGTTAACAATCAGCTAAAATGGGCTGGAAATGAAAATCTGGTGTTCAACAATTTGGAAATTATGTTGAGGAAGTAGGAAGTGGGTGATGGATTAAAGATGTTTGGCAAAGCATGGCAGTCAAGGGCAATGAGGGGTGGGCAATAAATGATCTAGCCAGCGACACCCACATCCACTAAAAAAGAAAAATAATGAATTTTTAAGAAGGTGAGATATAATCTAGAAGAAGCTGAGAAGTCATGGCTGAGGCAACAATAAACCTTAGAAGTTTGGCCAGGTGGTCTTGAGAAAGAAGAGAAGTGGCAGAGACAGTCTCAATCTTTGTGACAAGAGAAGCCCATGAACTCCTTGCACTTGTTATTGGAGGTAAGAGCGGAGGATATGTGGATGGGTGGTTTAAGCAGACGGCTCTTGGTGAATAAGGATTCTTTTCAGGATTCTTTTTAATTCCAGGATTCTTTTTAATAGTGAGTACTTTCAGGAAAGGAGGACAGGACATGGGTGCTTTACAATCCAACTGGATCTTGTGATGAATGGTTCAGCCAATTGTCTGCCATAGATTCCCAAATCTGAAAATGTAGATGACAAGCAACAACTAGGGTGAAGAAGAGCAATAGTTTTAATGGAAATGAGGGCCTTGGAAGTGATGTCATCATCATCAGGTTAGTGGGTCCCAGATAGTTGGGAATTTGAAAATGAATTAGTAAGTTTTTTTCCCAGAGGAGGACAATGAAGGAAGTGGGGTTAACAGGGAAGACGTGGGGTAGGAGCAATAGAAGGAAATGGTTGGAGATGGCCTCACCTGTGGTGTCATGATGAGGGTAGTGAGGTCACAAGATGTTGGGATAGAGGGGGTGGCTGTGAATGTTGGCTTTGAGGGAAAGGTTTAGGGAGGTATGGAGATCACTGAGTTCTGAGGAGAGTGGGTGGAGAAGTGATAGGGAGTAAAGAGAGAGAAGAAAAAAAGCAATGGTCCAGAATCACAGCCAAAAACACATGCGAATGGACATGCGGGAACAAAGCTACATGGGTGAGGTTACGTATAAGATCGGAATAACTGTCTTGAAATATGGCAGGGAGGAGACAACACATGGCAAAACTAAAGGTCAGAAGACTAATAAAGTGGACAATGTATTGGAGTTCTTTGAGGAAGTAACATGCAATGTGGATGAAAGGGAACCTATGGATGGGTTATACTTAGATTTCCAGAAGGCATTTGACAAGGTACCACACCAAAGGTTACTCTGCAAGATAAGTAAGGTGTAGGGGGTAACATATTGGCACGGTTAGAGGATTGGTTAGCTAATGGGGAACAGACAACACATAAATGGGTCATTTTCAGGGTGGCAAGATATGACAAGTGGAGTGCCACAGGGATCAGAGCTGGGGCCTCAACTTTTATATCAATGACTTGGATGAAGGGACCAAATATATGGTTGCTCTATTTGCTGATGACACAAAGATGGGTAGGAAAGTAAGTTGTGAAGAGGCCAAAAAGAGTCTGCAAAGGATATAAATGGGTTAAGTGAGTGAGCAAAAATTAGGCAGATGGAGTATAATATGGGAAAATGTGACCTTGTCCACTTTGGCAGGAAGAATAGAAACCCAGCATATTATTTAAGTGGAGAGAGATTGCAGAACTGTACAGAGGGATCTGGGTGTCCTGGTACATGAATCACAAAAAGTTAGCATGCAGATACAGCAAGTGATTAGGAAGGCAAATAGAATGTTGTGGTTTATTGCAGGGGGAAAGGAATATAAAAGGGCTGTTTTGCTACTGTTGTACAGTTGGCGAGATCACATCTGGAATACTATATACAGTTTTTGCCTCATTTAAGAAAGGATATATATGCGTTAGAAGCAGTTCAGAGAAGGTTCACTCAACTGATATCTGGGAGGGGTGATCTTATTGATATAAATATAAGAGCCTGAGGATCTTATGACAGGGTGATTGCTGAAAGGATGTTTCCTTTGTAGGAGAGACTAGAACTATGGGATACATTTTGAAAATAAGGGTCTTCCATTTAAGATGGTGAGAAATCTTTTGAGGGTCGTGAATCTTGAACTCTTCCGCAGAGAGCGGTGGAGGCAGGATCATTGAATATTCTTAAGGCAGAGGTGGATAGATTCTTGACTAACAAGGGAGTCAAAGGTTATCAGGGGTGGGCAGAACGTGGAGTTGAGGCCAATATGAGATCAGCCATGATCTTATTGAATAGTGGAGCAGGATCAAGGGGCCAAATGGCCTATTCCTCCTAATTCATATGTTTGTATGGGTGGAATCAGTGACAAACTGATGTTCAGGTGCCAAGATGGATGAAACCAGAGACTGAAGAGTAGAAGGTTGAGTGGTTACTAACAGCTACTGGTGCCTGTGGGTGGATGCCCCTTAAATTGGCAACAACGAAGTGCTGCTCCAGCTACAATTTCTCCAACCATCAAATTGAGAATCAAGAATTGTTGTAGTGAAGCAAGGTTGATAAATTTCTATTAAAGGATAATAACTTCTTTGAAGATTCATTCCCCAGGTTTGAGGCGAGAAAGACTGCTCCAGCCACTGCTACTTCAACTGCCAGTAAGCTAAAGCTCTTGGATGATTGACAGTGAGGCAGCCTGAGTGGACCATGCCCCGCAGTGACTTGCTTTACTGTCTAGCCTTTCACATGAAAAAGTGTTGACTTGTTGAAAGCAGTTGGTGCTACAGTGTGGATCAATATCATGGTGTTTTATCAGTCATTGTATAGGTTAAAGTAGATGTAAGTTATTGGCTGGAATTCATCTGAAAGACAGATGTGGTCTAACGCAGATATGCCCACTTCAAACCAGACTTCATCCTAGTGCTGTTAGATCGTAGGTCCCCTTTAATTTGATTAGTTTAACTAAACCTCCAGTTCTGCTGAAGGGACCTGTCCTATGGCTATGATATCTGCAAAGCACCCCCACAAATCGCTGTTCTGGCTGCCATGTTCTTGACTTATCCAGTTTAATCTTGATTTAATGCTAAACATTTAGGCTAGCCTGTGTATTGTTATGTTACACTTTATTTTTAGCTCATGTTCTGTTCTTAGTTGACTTTGCAAAATTTATTAGGGTATTTTAATCATCCAGCTCACCACCTTCCTGGAGGTGCCGGTTCAGTTGGTAAGTACAGTAGTCAGTGTTCGTTTGAACCACATTAACTGAAAGATTCCAGGTTTTGCTCCCCAGTCTACAAAACAGTGGCAGTGCTTGGAATACCATAGGCTTCAGTTTCTCGTTTTTGAAAATGAAACAATCATCTAAAGCTCCTATTGCCTGAAATGCCCTTTCCACTGAGAAGTTTCATGCCTGCAGTGGAACATGGTCATGCTAGAGTGAGGCATGAAGAGAAGGTAGTTAGTACCAATGGAAATACGTTTGTCGGGGTTGGCATTTGGGAAATGTCCACCAACTAGTTGTATACTTTGCTGAGGACCGATATTTCAAAATAGCCACCCTATGCTGACGTCCTTTGGTGATGTCACATGGTGACTGATTTGGTGACATTCTCCAATAAAGAATTTTTTTAAAGCTGCATAGCTCTAAAAGAAGGTAAAACCATAATCATTCTAAGGATCAGCGCTGACTTTACAAAGTAAAAAAGTGCTGTGGGGAATAGATAAAATAAATTATTTCGTGCTATCTTATTTAAAAATAGTAATTTTAAAATTACTATTGCTCTGAAGGATCTAGCAAAATAAAATATCCAGTGCCTCTCATTTCTAAATTTTACATGTTTTTGATCTTGTGTAGGATGTCACCATCACTAATGATGGAGCAACGATTCTTAAACTTCTTGAAGTGGAGCATCCAGCTGCCAAGGTGTTATGTGAATTAGCTGATCTTCAGGACAAGGAAGTAGGGGATGGTACAACATCAGTTGTAAGTACATTTTTATCAGTTGGCCTGGTTTATTTTTAAAAAAGCTCTACTACTAGGGAATACTGTGGATTAATCTGAGTTCTAAAGTACAAATATAGGTTGATCACTTTTTAACACTTTACTGACCAACAGAATCTTCTTTCAATAATTGATGTTTTGTATAAAATTCAGCGCCATGGTTTGTGAGACCTCGATATTACCACTGCCTATTATCTAGAATTAACTCAGTGAAGATGCAACAGAAACACAATCGTCCAGAGGAGGAGGGGGTGGTGGGGCGTGGGTGGGGATGGGAATATTTTGAGATCCAAGGACTTGGAACCTGAGCAGTTGGGTTATACAAAAGTTATTTTCCTGTATCCCATTGGCCCCAAGTTGACAACATGCCTTATGTCATTCATGAATACTGCATTTTAGATGCAAATGCTGAATTAATTTTTTTGCTTAAAATGGAAATATCCAATAATTTTAAAGTAAGCAACATAACTATATAGGAAAATTGGAATTGGTGCTTAAAGACTTGGATTTGCAGATTTTAAAATGTAACTTTGCATAACCTGTTTATCATCATTCAGTTAATTTCTTCCAATTGTTCAACAATTTTGGTTTTGTATATTGATTAAAGAGATGGTTGTCTATTTTTAGCTCACTTTTTGTTTCTCATTGTTTGACATAGCATTCATAAAACAGATACATCTGCCAGCTGTGAAAGTGAATATGGATGTGAGGGATAGTTAATACTTCTGATAGATTGGGTTCCTTTGTCCTTTAATACAGGTTATTATTGCTGCAGAACTACTTAAGGGCGCGGATGAATTGGTGAAACAGAAAATTCATCCAACCTCAATCATTGGTGGTTATCGTCTTGCCTGCAAGTAAGTTCTGATGAAATACTCTAAGTCAGGTAGATACAAATATTAAAATCACTTTTTACAGATGTATTGCAGATTTTAATTGGTACTAACTTCTCTAGCATGAGATATTGTTTGTGCGAAGTTGAAATTTGTTTTAGTTAAGATTATTCAGGTGTGTTGAAATTTGTCAATACTTAATTAGCATCTGTAACATTCATTTTTATCAAAAAACACATGGTAAAGCAACCAATACAGTAATAATGCAGGATGAAGTGGTTAAGTGAAGCCAAGTTTGGAACAAACAAGTGGAAAGAGGAAGTTTACAACAGTTATATAATTTTGTATGATACAGTTGAGACTTTTTTAATAATATGTTTGTTCTTCATATCTGGCACTAAAATATTTATTAATGGGCTCTTCATTACAGGTAATATTCTAAAACTTGCAGAGTTTAAAAGAAGCCTTTTTTGAATTTTCCCATTATATTTGAGAAGCATTTGTTTCATTTGGGGAATTGATGCTGTTTGCACTTGAAGCAGAGATTTCTTTTTGGAATGCTTGAGAGATCTGATTAAGCTACTCTTACATAGGTAGCCTTTTCCTTATGCCGTGTAGAAAATGTTGAATGTTTTCAACAAGGGTAGTTTGCAGTTATTAATTATTCTTTTGAGCAGGTTATGTACGTATCTAACCAAGACAGCCACCTGTCCTTTTCAGAAATTGTTGGGGCTGAACCTTAATTACTCAGTGATCTAAATGTGAGTGTCATTAGCCATCTTCTATTGTTTGCTACGGTAACAAACTGTTCCAATCAATGCTATTAGTGAGAGTAATTTTGTTTCCCTATAGACGTCATATATTTTTTTTAAAAATGGTGGAATAATAATTATAGCTTCAGTCTTAATTCTTTCGTTTTTAAAAAAAATGCATACCAGAATTCTTACCTAGGGAATTGTTTTACTAGATATTGCTTTCTTGTCTGTTGTTAGATTTGTAAATGATTAATCTTTCCAAGAACCCATATCGTTTGACTAGCTTGACTTTATTTTTTGACTTGCTAGTTATTGCTTGTGGGGAGAAAAAACATTGTCATAATAATGTGCTGAATTTGTTTCTGTACAAATAAAATGGCTGCACAGAAGTTTTTTTAAAACTTATTCTTTCACGAGATGTGGGAATTGCTGGCATGTCAAGGGTTTATTGCCCATCTCCAATTGTCCTTGAGAAGGTGATGGTGAGGCTGGATGTTTTATAATGTTGCTGTTGACATGCTCTTAATTGTGCTCTCCTCCAAATAGCTACATAGAGTCATTAAAATTATTGTCTTGCTGAGAATTGTTCAATATAAATTAGGGGTTAAACCAGAAATATTTCCAGTCTAGGTGGCTCAGTGCTATATTTGCCATGTATATTCACTGAGAATTTTGGGTAGGGATGAGTTTGCTTTAACCATTGTTATAACATGAAGAGTGGTGGTCTGATGTCAAAGATTAGATTAACAAACTTGTTATTGAATTGGCATCACTAAAGCATCAAGAAATGTGTAAGTTTATATTTCAGGTTATTCAACATATTCAGTCATGCTCATTGAAGAATGCAACAGTTGTAATTTAAAATTTGATAATTTTTTTAATGTTTTTATTTAACAGGGAGGCAGTCCGTTACATCCAGGAGAACCTGACTATTAATATGGACGAACTAGGCAGAGAGTGTCTTGTCAATGCTGCTAAGACTTCCATGTCATCAAAAATAATTGGAGTGTATCTTTCAAACAGAAATGACTCTGCATTCTATATATATATATATAATATATATATATATATATATATATATTTTCCTTCCTAATGTCTTCACTGCAGATTTTCTTCTTGCCAAGAGGAATGATTCAACATTGTGACTATCGTGTCCCTTACGCCACTGGGCATTCCAAATGTGTGCATCCATACATGCGCATTTTCATCGGGCAAAGAGTCTACCTTATTTGTAACGTTTCTAAACTGTTAATGCTATTCTACTGTGTAGTTACCCTAAAGAGTACCGGTTGGGATTGTCTAACTCAACATATCCAAGGATTACATTCCTACCGGAGAAGAAAAGAGTTGACGTTTCGAGTCCTCATGACTGGGTGAATCCAAGGAGAGTGGTGAAATATAAGCTGGTTTAAGGTGGGGGGAGAGAAGTGGAGGGGGGTGGTGTGGTTGTAGGGACAAACAAGCAGTGATAGGAGCAGATAATCAAAAGATGTCACAGACAAAAGATCACAGAGGTGTTGAAGTTGGTGATATTATCTAAACGAATGTGCTAATTAAGAATGGATGGCAGGGCACTCAGGGTACAGCTCTAATGGGGGTGGAGGGGCATAAATGATTAAAAATAATGGAAATAGGTGGGAAAAGAAAAATCTATATAAATTATTGGAAAAAACAAAAGGAAGGGGGAAGAAACAGAAAGGAGGTGGGGATGGAGGAGGGAGTTCAAGATCTAAAGTTGTTGAATTCAATATTCAGTCTAGAAGGCTGTAAAGTGCCTAGTCGGAAGATGAGGTGCTGTTCCTCCAGTTTGCGTTGGGCTTCACTGGGACAATGCAGCAAGCCAAGGACAGACATGTGGGCAAGAGAGCAGGGTGGAGTGTTAAAATGGCAAGTGACAGGGAGGTTTGGGTCATTCTTGCAGACAGACTGCAGGTGTTCTGCAAAGCAGTCGCCCAGTTTATGTTTGGTCTCCCCGCACCCCCTTTCTGTTTCTTCCCCCTTCCTTTTGTTTTTTCCAATAATTTATATAGATTTTTCTTTTCCCACCTATTTCCATTATTTTTAAATCTTTTATGCCCCCCCCACTAGAGCTATACCTTGAGTGCCCTACCATCCATTCTTAATTAGCACATTCGTTTAGATAATATCACCAACTTCAACACCTGTGTTCTTTTGTCTGTGACATCTTTTGATTATCTGCTGCTATCACTGCTTGCTTGTCCCTACAACCACACCACTTCCCCCACCCGCCACCTTAAACCAGCTTATAATTCACCTCTCTCCTTGGATTCACCCAGTCCTGCTGAAGGGTCATGAGGACTCGAAACGTCAACTCTTTTCTTCTCCGCCGATGCGGCCTGACCTGCTGAGTTTTTCCAGGTAATTCTGTTTTTGTTTTGGATTTCCAGCATCCGCAGTTTTTCGTTTTTATCTGATTACATTCCTATTTCTTGATTCTGTGATTCCATACTCATTGAACTTATGAACTTGGCAGTTCACTCAGTTGAGTTCACTTTTAACGACATCATGTATGCCCAAATAGATCCCCTCTCGGCCCAGCTCTCGCATTTCATGAAAAACATGTCTTTGGTGGAATGACGCATAACCTTCTATCTCTTGCATATTTCCAATATGTGGATGATATATTTGCTATAGTTAAATCCATAGCTGCATGTAACAATTCCCTTAGATGGTCTTAATGGGCTCCATCCTCTGCTCAGATTTACCTTTGAAAGGAACAGTCAAATGAACTCCCCTTCCTTGATGTACTAGTTGAGGAGATTCTCTACCACAGTCTACTGCAAGCCTGCCTTCAATGGTCAAGATGCACGTGAGATTCTTACCATTCCACACGCTATAAGATTGGTCTTCTCGTCAACCTTGTAATTAAGGGCAGAGCCATTTGCTTACCATGTAAGCTTGACGCTGAAATAGGTCGTATCAAAGGCATCCTGCAGGATAATGATTACCCTGATCAGATCATTTTGCACTGCACATCATGCAAACTCATTAATGGGCCTAAGGCCATCACTTTCAACCCTGAAAAGTGCCTCCTTGGATTACCCTGGAAGGGCAAGGTATCTCAAAAATTTGAGCAACAGGTGAAGCTATCTATTTCACACTGCTCCTGTGCATTCACCACTAACAGGATGCTGCCATCAAGCCAAAAAGACGTTCTGTCTATCACACACGAGTAATGTGGTATATGAATTTCAGTGCCAGTGTGTCGCGGAAATCGGAGTGAATACTCAGACCCAGGAGGTTTGTCTCGGAAGCCTTTTATTAAAATCGTGATATCACGGACAGCCCAGCAGCTTACAGTGGAGCTAGGTGACACTGACTAACCCTCTTTACACACATAGATATAACAAAAGGTTCGTGACAGAAATTTAGGCAATTACAATAGTTTCAAATGGCTTCAAAGGATAGCGATCAGTGTTAATGATTTAACGATTAGACAGGGCAATGTCAGTGGTTTAGCAAATAGACAGGACAATGTCAATGGTTCAGCAAATAGTGTTAATGGTTACATATCCTGGGCAATGCACACATAATAGTTTTTTCCTCTTAGATTTTGTCACCGTATCTGACATCCGGAGACCCTTAATCTGGGAAGGTAGCACTGGCCCTTTGATTTGCTAATATATGTGCTGGCTGCGTGACTGTTTGGGGACGTTCTACAGTAATTTCATTATACATGGATTTTAAGTTTGTTTCTCTCACAAGTATAGATGTATTTTATTCTTCCACACACTGTGATGCTAGATGTGAAGGTCGTACGTCCCAAAGACTGGCGGCTCGTATCAAACAGCATGTCCCAGCCACTGTTCTCAACAGGCAGGTACAGACCGTACCCAACTAGCCTGTGCTTGCAAGACTTAAAACAAGATCCGACATTAGATGTGATTCTGCGATTGGACAACATTTGCTATATAATCCTCAATGTGCTAAGAATTATACTGACAAGCAATTTAAGATTGTCAGTTGGGCTCGCAATGTGGTGCGTTTGCATGCACTGGAAGCTACATGTATTAATACACAGGGCCCTGTTCTTTGCAGACAGAAAGAACATCTACATACTCTGCCTGTTTCAACTAAACAAAATAAGTGACAGCCATTCGCTGACACATTCCTCAGGGCAATGCCTTGACCAATCAGGATCAAGTTACCTGGTTTAAATTTCAAACAATGCTTGGCAGTTCAGTGTTGGTCACCATCAGTGGCAATGCCACATGGCAACTAACCAGTACACTCTTAGCATACAGTATTTATTGCTGTTTTCCTGCTTATATTGGTATTCTTGCGAGTGTCCTGATGAGTGCAAGACGAAAAGTTCAGACATGTCTCTTCAGCAATTCCTATTTCTGCTCTGCTTTCTTCATGGATAGAACCTAGTGCAGTAGAACATTTTAAAACAATCTTTTTCATGAATCTAATTGAAATACGAGCTTCAAAATGTTTGTTCAATACCTGCACTTTATGCCTTGTCACAAAGAATCAGGTTTAGAATTCTCCAACTATCTTGATATTACTTCAGTGAAACTTTTGTAGTCATTTGGTAGGACAAAACTTGAATATTGCTGAAAAAAGAGACTTTTTTTGTCTTGCGTTCGTCAGGGCAATTTGCAAGAATACCAAATGCCAAAGGAACAACCATTTATACTGTGTGAGAAGAGGGTTCTGGTTGGTTGGAACCAGACTCTGGTGGAGGCGGTGTCATGGAGAATGCACAGTTTGATGTGACTCAGTGCATTCTGTGTGGCAACGGCTCTACCAATCAGAGTCCACTTGCTAACTAATCAGCACTCTCTTCTCTCTCTCTGAAATTGTTGTTCCCTTTACCTTTGCTATTCTTGTGAATTGTCCTGAAGAGTGCAAGACAAAATATTGTCTTTTTAATCAGTAACCTTTTTACTTCAGCTAATTTCTGCTACAAAGTGTAGTTGAGCTTGTGATCACTGATTAATTTGTTACTGTTCCATTTCCACTTGTCATTATTTCGTGTGTGTTCTTAACCAACGCGTTTGATTTTAATGTAAATTATTCTAATAAGCTTAGATATGTAGTTAAAAGCAAAAAACCGCGGATGCTGGAAATCGAAAACAAAAACAAAAATACCTGGAAAAACTCAGCAGGTCTGGCAGCATCTGTGGAAGGGAGCACAGTTAATGTTTCGAGTCCGCATGACTCTTCAACAGAACTAGAAAGGAAAAATAGAAAAGGGCTGAAATATAAGCTGGTTTGGGGGGGGGGGGGAGGGTTTGGGACAAGAGAGCTGGATAGAGGGCCAGCGATTGGTGGAGATAACGAAAAGATGTCACAGACAAAAGGACAAAGAGGTGTTGAAGGTGGTGATATTATCTAAAGGAATGTGCTAATTAAGGGTACAAAGCAAGACAAGCTAGGTACAGATAGCCCTAGTGGGGATGGGATGGGGTGGGGTGAAGGAATCGAAAAAGGCTAAAAGGTGGAGATAAAACAATGGATGGAAATACGTTTAAAAATAATGGAAATACGTGGGAAAAGAAAAATCTGCATAAATTATTGGAAAAAACAAAACGGAGGGGGAAAATCAGAAAGGGGGTTGGGGATGGAGGAGAGAGTTCATGATCTAAAATTGTTGAACTTGATATTCAGTCCGGAAGGCTGTAAAGTGCCGAGTCGAAAGATGAGGTGCTGTTCCTTCAGTTTACGTTGAGCTTCACTGGAACAATGCAGCAAGCCAAGGACGGACATGTGGGCATGAGAGCAGGGTGAAATGGCAAGTAACAGGGAGGTCTGGGTAATGTTTGCGGACAGAACGAAGGTGTTCTGCAAAGTGGTCACCCAGTCTGCGTTTGGCCTCTCCAATGTAGAGGAAACCGCATTGGGAGCAATGAATGCAGTAGACTAAGTTGAGGGAAGTACAAGTGAAATGCTGCTTCACTTGAAAGGAGTGTTTGGGCCCTTGGACAGTGAGGAGAGGGAAGTAGTTACAGCTTCTGCGGTTGCATGGGAAGATACCGTGGGAGGGGTTGAGATGCAGGGAGTGATGGACCAGAGTGTCCCGGAGGGAACGATCCCTATGGAATGCTGCCAGGGCGGGGTGAAGGGAAGATGTGTTTGGTGATGGTATCATGCTGGAGTTGGCGGAGGATGATCCTTTGAATGCAGAAGCTGGTGGGGTGATAAGTGAGTGCAAGTGGGACCCTATCATGTTTCTGGGAGGGAGAAGAAGGTGAGGGCGGATGCGCGGGAGATGGACCGGTTGAGGGACCTCGGTTAAGGAAGAAGAAGGACATGTCAAAGGAACTGAGAGAATGGGATGGAGTCCTTAAAGGAAGCGGGGTGTGAGGAGCTGTAGTGAGGTAGCTGTGGGAGTCGGTAGGCTTGTAATGGATATTGGTGGACAGTCTATCACCAGAAATTGAGGCTGAGAGGTCAAGGAAGGGAAGGGAAATGTCAGAGATGGACCATGTGAAAATGATGGAGGGGTGGAAATTGGAAGCAAAATTAATAAATTTTTCCAGGGCCAGACGAGAGCATGAAGCAGCACCGAAGTAATCATCGATGTACTGGAGAAAGAGTTGTGGAAGGGGGCCGGAGTAGGATTGGAACAAGGAATGTTCCACATATCCCATAAAGAGACAGGCATAGCTGGGGCCCATGCGGGTACCCATAGCCACACCTTTTATTTGGAGCAAGTGAGAGGAGTTGAAGGAGAAATTGTTCAGTGCGAGAACAAGTTCAGCCAGATGGAGGAGAGTAGTGGTGGATGGGGATTGTTCGGGCCTCTGTTCGAGGAAGAAGCTAAGGCCCCCTCAGACCATCTTGGTGGTGGGTGGAGGTGTAGAGGGATTGGACGTCCATGCTGAAGAGGAGGCAGTTGGGGCCAGGGAACTGGAAATTGTTGATATGATGTAGGGTGTCAGAGGAATCATGGATGTAGGTGGGAAGGGACTGGACAAGAGAGAGAATGGAGTCAAGATAGCGAGAAATGAGTTCCATGGGGCAGGAACAGCCTGACACACTTGGTCTGCCAGGACAGTCCTGTTTGTGGATTTTGTGTAGGAGGTAGAAGCGGGCCATCCGAGGTTGGGAGACTATCAGGTTGGAAGCTGTAGAAGGAAGATCTCCAGAGGAGATGAGGTCAGTAACAGTCCTGGAAACAACGGCTTGATGTTCAGTGGTGGGGTCATGGTCCAGGGAGAGGTAGGAGGAAGTGTCTGCGGGTATGTAGTTAGCACTTTTGTTTCTTTGTGGCTTTGAAATACATACCATTAAATTGTGTGAATTAGTGTAAACTATCCACAGCATTCCATGCTTGCATTATGCATATAAACGACTCTGCTTCAAGTCAGCCGATTGTAAGCCATAGCACCTTCAGTATAACATAATATCTTGTCAGTGAAGGGAATTGTGTTTTCAAATGTGCTTTACTTTTGTAATCCTAGATCTATTTTTAAACTTTAATAATACTTTGGACCTTTACTCGAATCACATAGTGATGCAGACTTCTTTGCCAATATGGTGGTAGATGCTGCTCATGCAGTAAAATTCACAGATGCCAGGGGCCAGGCTCGCTATCCAATCAAGGCTATAAATTTGCTGAAAGCACATGGACGGAGCCAGAGAGAGAGTCTCTTGGTGAATGGGTATGCACTTAATTGTACTGTTGGTTCCCAAGGTAAATATCAACAGCGTTTGTTTTCTATGGTTAAATGAAATATAATTTTTAAATGTCAGTTATAATACCACGAGTATTTTCAGCAGAATGTCTGACACCGCTGGGTCACTGGTTGGAGACAGGGCAGGACTTATCCTTCAGCAAATAGCAAAGCAAGCATAGTCTTAATTCACTCAGCACAGACTCTTTTAAGAGTTTCTATAGATTGCAGCAAGCAGGATTCAGTTGTTTCACCTGATGAAAGCACAGAATTACAAGAAGTAGTACATGGGAGATTGTTACTTGCTAATTGTCTATAAAATAAATTCCATTCACTTACAGCAGTGACCTCCTGTTCGGACAGAATTCCACATTGGCCCCAAGCCCCGAACCCTCCCTCGGGTGCTGGTGCCCTGCAACATGAGCCGCCTCGGGGACATGTCCTCTGTGCCATTTGGCACGGCACGGAGGAGCTTTTTGTACAGACTGCTGCTGCACACTCGCCCTTGTCTGCCGTCCGGACACGCCCTGGCGTGCCTTGTTGCCGTCCGGCAGCAGAGGCCCCCGATGGGAGGCCCTCTACGGAGGTGTCCTCCCACTTTCTATCGGGGACCTGGGTTGGAGGGTGTTGCATGCAGCAGTCCCTTATAATCATAGAATGCATAGGTTCACGGACTCCCAGGACACCTGCCCTTTTTGCCGTCTTGTGGAGTCCGTGGACCATGCATATATAGGGTGTGGTAGGTTGCACTCCCTTTTTAGTTACTTGAAAAACCTTTTATTAATGTTTTGTTTGCACTTCAGCCCCACGCTCCTGATCTATGGACATCCGGTGCGGAAGGGGGTCGGGAAGGAGGAGGACCTCCTTGTGAACCTGCTCCTGGGCCTGGCCAAGTTGGCTATTAACAGGTCCAGGCAGCGGGCGATTGACGGGGGAGTCCCGCCCGATTGTTTATCCCTCTTCCGCGGCTACGTTCGCGGCCAGGTGACCTTGGAGAGGGAGCACGCGCTTTCTGCTGGCACTCTCGAGGCCTTCCGTGCCCGGTGGGCACCGCGGGGACTGGGGTGTTTTATCGACCCCTTTAATCACGTTTTAATTTAAAGTTTGTAAGTTTCCTTTAAACTTTGTTCTTGGTTTTACAGCTGACCTGAATTAGGGGCTGTGCCTGAGTTATCCCAATTTTGTTAATTTGGTTTAATTGGTTTTAACTCGAAAGAGTTATAGCAGTGACCTCTAGGTTTGATCTGATGGGAGAATTCACCACCGTCTCCATTTTGGCCTAGAGTAGCAGAATCACAAATAATGATGTACAATATACAGCCGGACTGGAGCTCACTAATGTTAATATAAACAAGGAAGGTATTAGAAAAATTAAAGCCACTAAACAAACTCTGAGGACATGATGATTTTCAAAGGATTTTAAAGGAATTAGGTAAGAAAATTATTGATACTTCAGCCACAATCTTCCAAACCCCTCTTGATTCAGGAATTGACCCTTTAGATTGAAAAATTGAACCTGTAACTCCATTATTTAAAAAGGTAAGAGGGCCAAACCATTAAATTATAGACCTGTTGGTCTTGTCTGTTATGGGAAAGTTAATTGAAATTTAGAATGAAACAGATTGAATAGTTAAAGAAATTTGGGCTGATTAAATGGTGAAAAAACTATGACATTAGATGCCCAAAGATTTAGGGGTCTGTATGTACAAATCTCTCAAATATAGCTAGGCACCAAGAATTAATGGAAGTTAGTAAATAGAGGATTAGAATGTAAAATGGAGGAATGTCTGTTATAGCTATACAAAGCTCTGGTTAGACCACACTTGGAGAACTGTATAGTTCTGGGCACTGTGCTGTAGAAAGGATATATTGTCCTTGGAAGGAGTTTCGTGCAGATTCACTAGAATAGGCTACAAGAATTAAATTGAGAAGAAATGCTAAGCTTTTAATCCGTGGAAAGCAGGAGACGAAGGTATAGAGAAGATTGATACAATTGAAATTTTTAGGATTTTAAAAGGAATTGATATGGTTAGTAAAGATAAACTTTTCTGCAAGTCCAGGAATCTAGGACAAATGGAGGTGTAACTTTAAGATCAGAGCCCGGCCATTCAAGTGAGATTTAGAAAATTCATTGTCATTGGTGGTCATTCAATTTAAACGATACTAACTACATCAACAATATATAACTTTTTACTTTTATTATATAATTATAAATTTTATAACATACGCATTTTTGTCCTAGGATCATAAATGGAAATAAATTAACTTTCCTTAACATTTTATACAATAACACTGACAACCCAAATATCCCGTTCTGCCTTTGTGCGCTTAGTCTGTGGCTTTTGCCAGGCGAATCAACTGCAGACCATTGAACATCATAGCCATCAATCCTCTTATCAGCTAAATAAGTTTGACCCCAGCTACTGCCCTAGCTAAGAACAGGTAGCAGTAACAACTACGTTTAAAACTGACTTAGTCTGTCAGCTGGAGTACCTGTATGATTCTTCTGTCACACCTAAACCATTGAGGAAGCTTATGCGCTTTTATTTTTTTTATTTATAATTAATTTGTTTTAAATTGTGATACACTTTTGAAATAGTTAACTTGAGATCTGAGTTCGGCTTTTTGTTCCGCCAGAATTCACTTTCCACATTTTTCGAATTAATTCATTTGTTATAATTTAGTTTTATTTTAATTCAATTGAGTTGAATTTAATTGAAATATTTTTGTTCTTAGGAATGACCAAAAGAATACTTAATGCAAAGATTGCATGTTTGGACTTCAGCTTGCAGAAGACAAAAATGAAGTTGGGTGTTCAAGTTGTCATCTCTGACCCAGAAAAATTGGACCAAATTAGACAGAGGTATGACAGGATTGAAGCTGGAAATGGAAGAAGATGCTCTTCCCTTTAATCAGTTGTTATTCTAGTTAATACTGAATTTGAAAAAAAAACTATTTTTGTTAGTTTATCCTGAGATTGCAATTGAGAGCTTTTAGAGAGTTTAATTTTATCGTAATTGGAGTTTGGGGATTTCTCTCCTCTCCTCTCCGAACCCATTGCACATGAGATCTACCTCCTCCTTGACCCTATTCTATAAAATTGCTGGCCACCCAACTTCACTGTTGATGTTGGTGGTTCCTCCTCCCCCTTGCATACTTATCCAGCTCCTCATTAAATCTGCCAAAAGAAATTCTGTTTCAAAAAAAACACCCTTGGCCTCCACTGTTGTTGCAAACTACTGTCCTCTCTCCCTTTCCTCTCAAGTGTTTGGAACGTTATTATCTCTAGAATCAATGTCTGTTTTTCGTGCAATTCTATTTGAACACGCAAATTTCCCCTCCTATCCCAGCACTGAAACAGCCCTCCACAAAGTCACAAATTACATCCTGTGTGACTGTGTGGTGGACTTGGCACTCTTTACCCTAGTTGAGCTGTTTGTAACCACTGACAAGCTGACCACGCCTCTACACTCCAATGCCTCTCCACCATTGTCCAGCTGAATGGCCTGGCTTGGCTTCATTCCTATCTATTTAGTCATAGCCAGAAAATCTCCTGAAATGACTGTTTTTTCTGCTTCTGCACCATTACCTTCTAGAGTGACCCAAGGGCTGCCTGTTTCTCATTCACTTGATGCCTTTTGGTGACATCAGGAAACACAATCTGGTTTCACAAGTACGCTGATGGCGCCCAGTTCTACCTCACTGCCACTTCTCTTGGCCCCTCTGCTGCTGTGCTTTGTCGTGCTGCTTGCAGACATCCAATATTGGATGAGCAGAAATTGCTTCCTATTGAGGAAAACAAAAACATTGTCTTTGGTGCCTGCCACAAACTCCATTCCCTTGCCTTGGACTCCAGCTCTCTCCCTGGCCACTCTGAGGCTAAACCAGAAGGTTTGCAATCTTGGCATTTTCAGTTTGCAACCTGTGTCCCTGATCTGAGCTTCTGGCCCATATCCTCTTCGTTGCCAAGACCGCCATCCACCTCTGATAATTGGCCGTCTCTGGCCCATGTCAGCTCACCTGATGCTGAAGCCCTTATCCATTCCTTTCTTATGCTTATTCCAAAGGTCTCCTGACTAGCTTCCCAAATTCCACCTTCCATAAACTTGAGCTCACCCAAAACTCTGCTGCCTATATTCTAACTTTCACCAATTCCAGTTCATCCATCACCCTGTGCCCATTGATGCCTCAATTTTATTTTACAGCTCCAATCCCAATCTTGTTTTTATACCTTCCCTCCCTATTAATCGATGCAAGATGTGTAGTATAGGCATTTGAAAAGGAGAATAGCAATAAGTATATAAATGTGTAGTACACTAAATATATAGTGTGTGTAAGTGCCCTTCATATTTTTGCTCGTAATATCACTTAAAGATCTAAAGTTTTAGATCTGTGAGATCAGATTTACAATGAACACACGCTAAACCAACTTTACCGCCCCACCTGAGATCACCTTACGCATCAAAAGCCCTCTGGATGACTTAATTGTAATCATTCCTGTCATGTATATTTTTTGTAATCATTTTACCACCTTAGTATTCAATGTTGATTGTGGCTTTGATTTTCAGAGAGTCTGATATTACCAAAGAGCGAATCCATAAGATCTTGGCCACAGGTGCAAATGTCATCCTGACCACTGGTGGCATTGATGATATGTGTCTAAAATATTTTGTGGATGCGGGTGCCATGGCAGTACGCCGATGTCTGAAAAGGGACTTGAAACGAATTGCAAAGGCAAGTGGAGGTAAGTATAAAAATTTGACTTAAGTTTGGAATTGCATTGCCTCTACAGCACGGTAACAAAGTCTCTGATACTGACATTTTCGGAAGGACCTATTAGCACAAATCTCCCTATCGAAAGGTTAAGCTTCCCATGCAATAACCACGTATAAGCCATGGGTCGGCTCTTCTGAAGGGTCCGATACGCAGCAGCAATGATCATCTCTACCTTTGAAGACTTGATGTGACAATATTAACATGTAATTGTGTACACCTATTATTTTGATTGAAGGAGTGTTTTGTTCCTTTTGATGGCACCATTTTATATTGGTGCATTAGACAAAGGCAGAGAAAAGTTCAGAGGCATTTATTTCACATTTTTACTCTTGTTTTGTTTGTAGCAACTATGTGTTCAACGCTGGCAAACTTAGAAGGAGAAGAGACTTTCGAAGCCTCCATGCTAGGCCAGGCTGAGGAAGTGGTTCAAGAAAGGATATGTGACGATGAACTGATACTGATTAAAAAGTAAGTGGGGGTGGGGGGTGAAATGTGTTTGCTTTGCCATCAATACTCTAGATTTTCTTTTTAAGGATTTGTTTAAGCCTTTTTTAAAAGTCTTCATTCACTTTGGACATTTTTTCTGCTCTTGAACATTTAGATTTGCAGGATTACTTCCTTGATGTTGCCCTTCTAATTAGCTTAGCAGCATTGGTTTATTGTAGGAGGTGGAGAGAAAAATTATTTGTACCAAATAGTTTGAAGGTTTAAGTCTCAACTCCAGTGAAAGCAAAGGGTTTTAAGTGCATAATGAAATTTGTGCCAAAGTTTTGATAGAAATTAACAGAACTTTTGTCAGATGTCAGTTTGCTGCAGTAAACACTCATGAATTGTTTGGTTGCAGCATTACCAGCTGTAGCTTAGCTCCCTTTGGTGATTATTTGCTCTGGTCTAGTTTTTCTAGATTGGCTGCTCATGTTCTATCAATATAGTGGAGTGAGCCTGGAAAGTTAGTATTAAAGGCTTTTTTGTGTTTAGGCTTCATAGATGAGAAGAATATTGTCAACTGATCAGTAGCAAAAACCCTGAATAATTTTTGCTGTCTGTAGTTTGAAGTGAGGCCATTGTTATACTCTTGTCTGCCGATTGGTTGACTTGAATAAGAGCTCCCTAATGTGTAAGACTGTTACACAAAGCATTTCACAAACTAAATCACTGGGAGAATCCTTTTAGCCAACACCTTCAAGCAGGAAATGAACAGCCATGTTAATACAGAGATAAAAACAAAAAAAAACTGCGGATGCTGGAAATCCAAAACAAAAACAGAATTACCTGGAAAAAACTCAGCAGGTCTGGCAGCATCGGCGGAGAAGAAAAGAGTTGACGTTTCGAGTCCTCATGACCCTTCGACAGAACTTGATTTCGAGTCCAAGAAAGAGTTGAAATATAAGCTGGTTTAAGGTGTGTGTGTGGGGGGGTGGGGGGGAGGGGCGGAGAGATAGAGAGAGGTGGTTGTGTAGACAAACAAGCAGTGATAGAAGCAGATCATCAAAAGATGTCAGCGACAATGGTACAAAAGAACACATAGGTGTTAAAGTTGGTGATATTATCTAAACGAATGTGCTAATTAAGAATGGATGGTAGGGCACTCAAGGTACAGCTCTAGTGGGGGTGGGGGGAGCATAAAAGATTTTAAAATATTTAAAAATAATGGAAATAGGTGGGAAAAGAAAAACCTATATAATTTATAGGGGAAAAAAAAGGAAAAAAGGGGGAAACAGAAAGGGGGTGGGGATGGGGGAGGGAGCTCACGACCTAAAGTTGTTGAATTCAGTATTCAGACCGGAAGGCTGTAAGGTGCCTAGTTGGAAGATGAGATGTTGTTCCTCCAGTTTGCGTTGGGCTTCACTGGAACAATGCAGCAAGCCAAGGACAGACATGTGGGCAAGAGAGCAGGGTGGAGTGTTAAAATGGCAAGCGACAGGGAGGTTTGGGTCATTCTTGCGGACAGACCGCAGGTGTTCTGCAAAGCGGTCGCCCAGTTTACGTTTGGTCTCTCCAATGTAGAGGAGACCACATTGGGAGCAACGAATGCAGTAGACTAAGTTGGGGGAAATGCAAGTGAAATGCTGCTTCACTTGAAAGGAATGTTTGGGCCCTTGGACGGTGAGGAGAGAGGAAGTGAAGGGGCAGGTGTTACATCTTTTGCGTGGGCATGGGGTGGTGCCATACACACACACACCTTAAACCAGCTTATATTTCAACTCTTTTTCTTGGACTCGAAATCAAGTTCTGTCGAAGGGTCATGAGGACTCGAAACGTCAACTCTTTTCTCCGCCGATGCTGTCAGACCTGCTGAGTTTTTCCAGGTAATTCTGTTTTTGCCATGTTAATACTGTTAGGTTTACAGTTAAGCTGAACTTCAGGCTTTGAATATTTATGATTTATGGCTATATGATTAAGTTGATTGAATTGCACATTATCTGAAGATTTGTTTGCAATACATAGTGCTGAAATTCCCATTTATTTGCTGCTACACTTGCATCAGTAGTATAAGCAGTTATACGCGTGGGATAGAGAATATTCAGTCTTGTGCAACTGAAAGACACTGCAGTTGTGTTTAACAGAGCATGGACTGTACAGAAATCCTATTATTTCAATCTTATTCACCATAGAATCTGATGTAGAGTAGCAGTGATGACATTTGCCTCTTGAATTCACATTATGCTTGGATTTTGATTTGGTTGCTATATTCCTGCTGTGTTAGCTGTACCAATGCAGATAAAGTCTGTTGTATCAACCTAACAAAAAAAAATTCTTGAATCTTTTGAGTCAGTTTGTTTCTGACTTACTTCATAGAATCATTTGCTAGGTACAGCACAGAAGAAGGCCATTCAGCCTGCTGTGTCCATGCCAGCTTTCTGTAAGAGCAACTCAGCTGGTCTCACTCACCTACCATTTCCCTGTAGCCCTGCAATCTTTTTCTCTTGAGGTAATTATCCTTTTTGAAAGCCATGATTGAATCTGCATCTACCATACTCTCAGGCAGTGCATTCCAGGTCCTAACTCCTTGCTGCTTAAGAATGTTTTTCTTCATGTTGCCTTTAGTTTTTTTGGTGTCCTATAGCTCCTTGTCCCTTCTGAGAACAGTTTCTCCCTATCTACTCTCCAGATCCCTCATAATTTTGAACACCTCCATCAAATCTCCTGTTAACTTTCTCTAAGGAGAACATTCCCAGCTTCTCCAGTCTATCTGCGTAACTGAAATCCTTCGTCCCAGGATCCATTTTGTAAATCTTTGCTGCATCATCTCATATCCTTTTTGATGTGTTGTGCCCAGAATTCGACAATATTCCGTTTGAGGCCAAACCAGTGTTTTATTGAGGTTCACCATAACTTTGCTTTTGTACTACTCTGCCTCTATAAAAAGCCCTGGATCCCGTCCATATACTTCTGTTAACTGCTTTCTCGACCTCCTCTGCCACCTTCAACAATTTGTATACATTTACCCGCAGGTCTCTCTCCTGCTGCACCTCCTTTAGAATTGATCCTTTAGTTTATGTTGCCTCTCCTCATTCTTACCCTCAAGATGTATCACTCAAAGCCATTTTTGTTGCCCATTCAGATGTAGTGCATCTAGTGTTGAGCCAGTAAGCTGATTTGATGTCAAATTAATTACCTGGGGAATGGTTCGTTTGATTCCTGATCAAATTTAAATGATGTGCAGAGTATTGGCCTGCGTATGACCATTGGACAAGTATGTTGTCAGCCTTTGCTTTGGTTTCCATTGTTGATTAGGCTTTTGATGCTCATCCACCAGACTCATCAGTCTTTCATCCATCCTTGTTCCGAGGGTTGGCTGCACTATGATCAAACTTTCTCCAGTGAGTTCTATTCCCCCATGCCCTCAATGCCTGTCCCATTGCGAGATCAGTCCAAGATATTATCCATCAATGCCATCTTGGGTCTACCTTGTGCACACTTTCCAGGTGTTTTGCCTTGCATTCTCTCTATCCAAACACCCCTCTTTTTCACGTCATATGTCCAAAATACATGAGCTTCCTGAAATCACTGCCTCAAGCAAATTTTGTCCCATCACCACTGAGTATTAGATGCCTGTTTACACCATGACCTGCTGCCATCAGATCAGGAGAGACGCTAATGGGAGATGGAGAGAGTTACAATTGTAGGGTTCACTATATTTAAAAAAAAAAGATTTATTGGGTCTGAAACAAAAGCAGTTGGAAAAACTCAGCAAGTCTGACAGCATCTGTGGAGAGGAAGACAGTTAACGTTTCAAGTACCTATGACTCTTCATCAGAAGATGGGTCTGAGCTGTGAACATGGAGTTTATAATTGGGTCTTGTGAAATGTATGCTGCTTTCATTGCCCCAGTGATTTATGAGCAAGCGCATCCCATAACACCAGAAAAGATACCAGGTTTGATTTTTTTTTTAGCCTGTACTTAATTAGCTTGACTCAACTGGGGGTGGTTTTTGGGACATTGTTGTCGCCTTGATGCCCCTGGGAATCCTAGGTTCCTGCTGTTCATTGATCCTTACTGGAAAACTAGAAACTGCACGTGAATGGATGTTGGGCAAGCTGAAATCAAAATTGATTGCAATGTCCTACAGAATTGAAGGACCTAGTGTCTAGGTACTTGCATGAAAAATGATTATTTTGGGCAGGTGCCATTGAGACTGCGCTATTAAGGAAATGCGCTCTGGTCAGTGTGTCCAAGGGAAAGAAGAAATTGGTAAGATAGAAAATTATATTCTGCTGAATCTTCTTGCTGACGTGCAGGTGGTGGAGCTCGCACGTTAGCGCTTAAAATGTCATGCGCTGACATGTGCGGCATTGCAATGTTTCGGTCGGCGGGCGCGCTATGCAGTGCCACGCGCACCCACCATTAATTAAAGGCCTTGTTAAGGCCATTAAGTGACCAATCAACTAGGATTTTGAGGGGCTCATGCGAACTCCGGCTCAGCGCACGGTCCCAACGGCCAGGCAGATGTGATTTTTTTTTTTCACAAACCTCACCCAGTGGCAGGATGAGGTTTGATTTCGGTTTTAAAATACTTTACTGAAGTTTTTGTGTACTTCATTAACATGTCCCATCTCGTGTGACATTTTCACATAAGAGGTACATGTTAATGATTTTTTTTATTTTTCTACTTTTGAACTTTCACCACCTTTCAGCGATCTCCCTGAGGCACCACTTAGCCTCAGGGAGATGTGTGCTCTTTCGTGCACTCTTGCAGTTGGGAAACCTGACCCCCCCCCCCCCCCCAAAGCACCCACGTAAAATGGCGGCGGGGCCTGTTGCAGCAGTGGCGATCGGCTACCCGCCCGCCGTCGAGTTGGTCGGGCCCACCCGCCCATCGAGGGCAAAATTCTGCCCATTGTGTGTGTTTGGGAAAGAGTCATATTCCTTATGTATGCATAAAGATCAAGCTCTTAAGAGGATTTCTTCTTGCTGCTCATACGTGAGGCTTTGAGGTGCAGGAGAATGAAGCATCATCTTTCAGCATTCTACTTGCAGAATAAAGCTTCCTTACTCTTCGTGAAGTTTAGAGCTACCCTGTACTACCATTAGTTTGATCTTTTACCCTGCATACTTTTGGCCTTCCTGAGACATCATTTTTTCACCATTGTGTATTCTAAAACCGCACCCTGCTTGAACAAAAATGGGCATTTCTTAAGCTATGGAGATACTAAATTAAGTGACTTAAGATTTCAAGAAAAAAGCCTGGAAATACCCCTTATCCTAACTTGTATCATATCCTGCTCACCATTGCCGATCTATATCTACTCCCAGTTTGGCAATGCCTGTTTTAAAATTCTCATTCTTGTGTTCAAATCCTTCCATGGTCTTGTCTCTCCCTATATCTGAAATGCCATCCTGCTTTACAATATTTCAATCGTCGTGTCTTGTGCACTCCAGTTTCTATCATTGGCACCTATCTTCAGCTGCCTAGTTGGTAAACTCTGGAATTCCCTCCTAACCCTCTCCTTCTTAAAATGCCCTTTGACTAAACTTTTGATCACCTGTCCTATTATGTCCTTTTGTAGCTCAGTGTCAGATTTGTTTAGGCAACTGTTCCTGTGAATAACCTTAGGACATTCAAGTTTCATATAAAAGCAATTTATTTTTGTTATTGTAAAACTAAATTCTCAAGTGCATGCAGTGTTAGAAATCATGACTCCTGCCTGTCATTAAGCTTGATTGCCTCAGGTTTAAAATGAGTTGAACCTTTTTTTGTTCATTAAGACATGCTACCATTTTGATGTGGCTTTTTCACCTTTTTTTTTAAGCACAAAGGCCCGAACTTCTGCTTCCATCATCCTGCGTGGAGCAAATGATTTCATGTGTGATGAGATGGAGCGTTCCCTCCATGATGCACTCAGTGTGGTGAAGAGAGTCCTGGAATCCAAGTCGTTAGTACCAGGTGGTGGTGCTGTGGAAGCTGCACTCTCCATCTACTTGGAGAACTACGCAACTAGTTTGGTATGAGTCGAATTTGGATATTTCTGCAAAAAGGGCTGATTTTTCTAAATATGTTTTCCTTCCTGGTAACTTAAATTGTTTATTTAAGCCCTGTTTTCATGGTGTCCTTGGCCCATACTAAAGCTCAGGAACTGTAACTTTTGTTGACCAAATGTTAGCACCCTTGGCAACTTAAACTCTCAAGTGAGGGTATTGAGTGGTCCCTGCATTTATATCTGAAAATACAACCTTTAATTGTTCAAGCAAAAGATCATGACAACCAAATGTGTTGCAGGAATAAATTAATCATGGTTGAATGTGGTGGGGGATTGAGAAGGTAAGCTGAGATTTAGGTAGAAGACTTTTTTATTTCTATCACAGCAAACACTCCGCTCAAGATGGTGGGGTTTTTTAAAAAAAAAGTCTGCCTTGTGCAATACATTAGCCGTAACTGATTATTGTGCCTATTTAGTTGTAATATTGAGAAGACGTTGTCATGAAGAATGCCAAATGTAGTTGAAAATTTTTTTGCCTTTCAGGGATCACGTGAGCAGCTTGCAATTGCTGAATTTGCTCGAGCCTTGTTGGTTATTCCAAAGACTCTGGCAGTAAATGCAGCTCAGGATTCCACAGACCTGGTTGCTAAACTCCGTGCATTCCACAACGAAGCCCAGGTAAACCCCGAGCGCAAAAATCTCAAATGGTAAGTACATTTCTTTGTTACAGATATTTTGTGCTGTTAGCCACAGCTTTTGTTTTATACTGCTGGTGATTTACTGGTTACCACAGTGAAAGGATAGCTAATCATCACTTTTTTGTAAAATCCTCAGAGCTGGTTGCATGGCTCCCTGGGCTGGCAATACGTGGATTCACTTTCACCCATCCAAACATCTTGATTTTCTAGTATCATCTGGGTAGCTGTTCTTGTGTTGTGTATTCACAATGGTGGAGAAATAATGTTCTGCTTCAGAGGATTTAAGAAACTCATGCAAGAATTCCCAAAGTCTAAGTTCAGAATACTAATGGAAAAGCAGGAATAGATAGGAAAGTATTTGAACAAACGGACATAAACAAAAACGCAAATTTACTTGGAAGTATTCGAAGTCTGAATTTTTAAAACCCAACTTGCAATTTAATAGGGAATTTCAGGATATTGACCCAATGACAATGAGATCAGGGTGGTGCACTTGAAAATTATAGTGTTCCTTCTAGGTAACATCAGGGTTGGAATGGAGAACTGGGTGGCCAATTTTGCTATTTATCTTTGATAATGGATGTTCATTCCTTGCCAGATTGATTTGTTTCTGGCAATTAAGACCTTGTGGAAACATTTTTAGCCTGAGGTTTAGGCCCTCATAGCAAGCTTGGGCTACTTCAAAGTGGAAGAGGAAGGTGGTAATGATGACTGAACAAAGTAAAAGACCTTGAATAAAGAATTTCCATATTACTCCAGCCCCAGAACACATGGATTAATTTCTCCAGTGTGACTCCTGTCAATTTATTTGGGGATTAATGCATCCTGTTAGCTTCAGATTGGCTGAACCAGGCATTGATGCTTTTATCATTTTTTTTCCATCTGCCATTTGTGATGAAAGTGGGGCTCCAAAACTACTGCTGGGTGGTTTGGGCATTTGAACAGTTAAAGTGCATGATTTGGCCACCGTAAGGTTTATTCAATAAGTGGGTAACTAAGTGTCCAGGTTAGATATGCACAACCATGCAGAAATAAGCTATTTAGTATTTGACTGCTTCATTCTCCAAGAGGAATCAAGAATCATCCCTTCCTGCTATGAGGTAATCCAAAATTATACTTCACGGTCAGAGCTCCATTAAAATGCATTGGATGTAATCTTTTTAAATGCAGATTGTGAACACAGGAACAGAATTTACTGGGCATCTAATAGTATCTGCCACTAGTTGGACTTTCTCCTGCACCCTTCCACTCAAAACATTTTACTCTCAAAGTTGCTGAGAGTGGAAGCTGATAACTATGCAGTGAAGAAAACATTTAATTTAAAGAGATTTAAAGATTGGGAAACAAACATAAGGATTGAGAAAGAGAGCGAATTCAATGTTAAGTCAGGTACAGAAGGAGTGGTCCGGGGTAGTTAGGGAATGATTGAGTTGAGAGACAGAGACTGGATGGAAAAGTTTTTTTTAAAAAAAAAACACATTTTGAATATTGTTGAAATCACTCAAAATTTATAACCTATTGGAATGAAACACCACACTTGTAATGGTTGATTTTTAGTGCCAGAGGATAAATAACAATTGTCAAAAGGATTACTTACACTTGAAATAACAAGACTTGACTTTTTGTGGTGAATTTAGTTTGTATCTATTGCACAAATACAGCAGCTTTTTACAGCATTCAGTGCATCTCAATAGTGAGACAGCAAAATTACATTTTTGCATAGGCAACTTTGACAGCAACTTTTGGCTATTAGTGTTTAACTGAGCATCTCCTTGACTGATATTACTATAACATTTAATAAATAACAGGTGCTGCCATTAACCTTGCCTTTATTTTAACAAAACACACTCATAATATTGCTGAAAAGAGAGGAGTGTTGCTGAAGCTTTTCATCTTACACTCATCAGGCACAAGAATGCCAAATTTCAAAGATCACAACAATTTATTCTACAGGAGAAAAGGCTGCTGATTGGTTGGCAAGTTGACTCTGGCTAAGGTGTTGCCATGGGGAAAGTTCATGTTGCAGGCAATTTCTATCATCTTCAATGTGTGCCACTCCTCCAAGTTTGATATAATTTGCAGATTTTGACATTCTTCTCCTGTATTCCAAGATCCAAGTCATTTATATATAGCCCAAAAAAAAGTAGTGGTCCTAACACTAACCCTTGGGGAACACTACTGTATACCATCCTCCAGCCTGAAAAATACCCATTTCCTACAACACTGTTTTAGAGTCATTTACAGCGCAGAAGGCGACCGTTCCGCATTTCGAGTGCATGTCGGCTACCCGCAGAGCAATCCAGTCAGTCCCGCTCCCCACTTGATCCCCGTAGCCCTGCAAATTTGTTTCCTTTAAGTGTCCATCCAATTTTCAAATTATTGTTTCACATGGGCAGCATGTTTGAGATCATTACCATTTGCTGCATTAAGAAGTTCTTCCTCACATTTCCCCCTGATCTCTTGCCCAAAATCTTAAATCTGTGTTCTCTAGTCCTTGTACCATCAACTAGTGGAAAGAGCATTTCCTTGTCTACCTTATCTAAGCCTGATGTAATCTTGTACACTTCTATCATATCTGCCCTCAATCTACTTTGTTCTAAGGAGAACAACATAAGCTTTTCAACCTAACCTTGTAGCTAAAACCATTCCCCAACATCCCTCGAACCATTCTGGTAAATCTCCTCTACAATGTCTCAGAACATTCACGTCTTTCTTTAAATATGGTGATCAGAACTGAATACAGTACTCTAGTTGGGACCAACCAGAGCTTTATGCAGGTTTAGCAGAGCTTCCCTGGTTTTATACTCAATGCCTCTATTTATGAAGTCAAAGATCCCTTATACTTTGCTAACTGCTCTCTCAATATGTCCTGCGACCTTCAACGATCAATGCACATGCACCCCCAAATTCATCTTTCTGCACACTGCACCATTAAGCCTAGATTGTCTCTCCGTATTCCATCTGCCACAATGCATCACCTCACATTTCTGTATATTAAATTCTATCTACCTCTTATCTGCCCATTCTGTAAACTATGTGTGCTGCGTAGCAAGCGATTTGTTTCATTCTGAGTTTGGTAGCGCCAACAAAGTTTGAAATTTTACCCTGTATTCCAAGATCCAAGTCTGTAGCAAAAGAAGCAGTGGTCCCAGCAACTGAATGCAATACTCTCGTTGGGACCCTGTGGGAACACCACTGTCTACCATCCTGCAGTCCGATAAACAACCAAATGACTTGATGCTTTCTATCCTTAAGCCAATTTTTAAAAATCTAATTGGACACTGACTTTTCTATTCCTTGAGCCTCAATTTTGTTAACCAGCCTTTTGTGGTACTTTGACAAAAGCTTTTTTAAAATCCATATAGACAGCATACACCACATTCTTTTCATCAGCTTTCTCTGTTATTTAGTCAAAAAATTCAATGAGATGAGTCAAGCATAATCTGCCTTTTACAAATCTTGTGCTGGCTCTCCTTAATTAATTCAAACCTCTTCAGGTGCCTGGTGACCTCTCCACTGCCCCCCCGGCCCCGATTATGGGTTCCAAAACCTTACCCACCACCGATGTTAAATTAACTGGCCAGTAGTTGCTAGGACTGTCCTTACACACTTTCTTGAATAAAAGTGTCACATTTGTCACTCCCAGTCCTCTGGCACCTTCATATCTAGGGAAGTTGAAAGGTGTAAAACGAGCCTTCCACTACCTATGGCCCCAATTCCTTTAGCAACCTGGGATACCCTAAACATAGCAAGCCATTCCTGCCTCTGAATTTCCACGCTATTATCTCCACTCCTGCCAATTCTTCATCAGATTCCTATTCACGAAGAACTCATTAAGTACTCTAGCCTTGTCCTGTGTCTTTAAGCATAGATCACCTTCTTTATGCCTAATAGGGACCATTCCACCTCTTTATACCCCCTTACAATTTACATGCCAGTAGAAGATTATTGGATTCCTTTTTATGTTGACCGCCATTTCATTCTCATATTGTCTCCTTGTCAGTTTTATTTTCCTCTTCCCCTCCCTTTTCAGCCTGTTGCATTTGACCTGGTTCTCACTTGAAGAATTCACCTGACTTGCATCATCCACCCTCCCTTTGTTTTTCATCATAATGTCCATTTCGTTTGTAATCCAAGGAGCCCTGGTTCTGGTTCTCCTACCTTTCCCCTCTTTTTGGAATTCTTACTATCAGCCTTTGGTTTAATTATACTCTGGCTAGATCTCTCTTCGTCACATGAAATTAACCCTCTTCCAATCTTGGGGGTGAGAAATTTCTCACATTTGGTGATTTCTGATTTTTCAAGTCTGGGTGTGTTGGGGGTGAGAGGCTTCATTGAGTCTTCTGTCACCAGGGAATATGGAGAGCTTGGCTGAAACTTGCACAGGTATATAAATTGGTTTTCCAAAGTGCTATAGAAACACAGATTTGCATATAAATATGATGTGTTATTGTATGTGATCTATTATTATTGGCTGTTGCTCACTAGCGATGATGATCATCTTCCATGAGTCCAAAGGTGGCTGATAAGGTCGATTTGGGGTCTGCAGACTTTATGGCACATAGGGCATTTATTCTCTTGTGGGATGTCTGTTTGTGAGTTATTGGTTTGGGTCATGATGCGTTTTTCTCGCTTTTCCTCTTTTTGTCGTCACTGGGTCTCAAAATCCTTTCCATGGACATTGCCGCCATTGATTCAATCCAAGGCGATGGTCTCCCAGGAGTTGATGTCCACATTGCATTTCTTCATGTCGGGCTTCAGCACATACTTTAAGGGGTTCTTCTGCCCTCCCTTGGTGTGTCTGCTCTGATTGAGTTGGGAGAAGACCACCTGCTTTGGGAGCCTGGTATCTGACACCTAAGCTGTATGACCAACTCAACAAAGCTGATAACAGATGATCATAGCCTCGATACTTGTGGTGCCTGCTTGTGAGAGGACACTGTTGGTGTGTCCGTCCTCCCGCTCAATATGTAATACCTGCAGGCAGGGTTGATGGTATGAGTCCAGCGCTTTGAGGTGTCTCTTATACATTGTCCATGTTTCTGCCCCATACAGTAAGGAAAGGATCATGACTGCATGCTAGACCATGAACTTGGTTTCAGTTTTGATGTTGCAATCTTCAAACACTCACTTCCTCAGGTGGCCCAAGGCTGCACCAGCAGATTGCAGACATTGTTGGATTTCTTCATCAATACCTGCCTTCTGTGAAAGATAACTTCCAGGTTTTCCAGGCACTCATCATGAATCCTAATCAAATGAGGCTGGGGCATATGCGTTTGGAGCTTGCTGTTGAAGGGCTTTGGTCTTCTAAATGTCGAGCATAAGTCCCATCTTCTCATATGCCTGAAGAAAAATATCGATTCTCTGGAGATCCGTTTCCAATACATTTCTGATACTGTAGCATCATTGGCTCAATGACTGGGGTGGGGGTGGTCTTAGTTTTTGATTGGAGTCTTAAGATTGAATAGTTTACTGTCCATTTGATAAGCTGCACTTCAGCAGTCTCTGGTCAGACAGCACGGCAGCAAGGAAGATCAAAAAAAGAGTTGGAGCAACGACACAGCCTTGTTTTACTCCTGTCTTAACCTCGGGTCTGTAATGGATCTATTGCTGAGGATCGTCACTTACATATCATTTAAGCAGGCGAATGATGGCAGTGAACTTTGGATGACACCTATGCTTCAGCAGAACCTTCCAGAGTGCCTCATGATTTAGAGTCGAAGACCTGTGCCAAGTCAGAAAACACTATGTTGAGAGGTTGATGTAGTTCGTGACTTTTTTCTTATAGTTTGACTTTAATTGTATACTAATGTTACAATACTGCTTCATTGCTCTGTTTTTGCTGGTGACTGGGATCAGACTCGTTTTCAAGAGGCTTTTTTATATGTATATTTTTGTTCATGGGGTGTGAGCGTTGTTGCCGATCCCTAATTGCCCTTGAGAAGGTGGTGACGGGTTAAAATGGAGTCACATTAGAAGATTGTTTTGTGAAGCACTACAGTAATCCTTTGCTTAGCGTCGCATGTACTTAATCGAGCAAGATCATGTTATGTTGTTGGTATGGACTTCATCCTGTATTACTTGCATTAACTGCATTGAACGCTGAAATACTCGGGTCACTTTGCTGATTTGATATAAATGCACTGGTCCACAGTCTTGATGGTAATAGAAGGTAAACAAAGGGAAAACTAATATTTCTACACACTTGAAGTCTAATAATTTCACCCATATGAAATGGCTTAGAGCATTTGCATTTCACTACAGGTTATTAAAAAAAGTTACATGATCACTTTGTCACAAAAAAATTTCAGACATTTTTGTCTTCAGCCACTTCCATCCCTGCAATCCAGATTTTCTACTTTGTACTATTCCTTGCTTTTCCGTATTCTGAATCTAAACCTTACGATTTGATGATCACTCTACCCATGCATTTCCTCACAGACACTTGGCCTGCTTGGCTCACCTTATCCCAACACCAGATCCAGCAATGCTTCCTTTCTAGTTGGGCTGAAAACATGTTGATCAAGAGAATTCTCCTGTTTTATAATTCATCCCCCTACTTACTGTTATTTTAACATGTTACCCAAATATTGGTTAGGATAAAGTCCCCCAGTATCGCCACTGCACATCGGAGTCACTGCAGAGCATCAGGGAGGGTGAGAATTTCCTGAATTTTATGTTGCAGGAGGTGTCCACTCCACAGGCAGTAAGAGTTCAGGATAGTGAGTGAGTGGCCACTAGGAAGAGGTGGCTTGAAGCATGGTGCAGAAGGGAGGGCTTCAGATTCTTGGTGTATTGGGATCAGTCTGGGGCAAAAGGGTTGGGTTGTACCTCAACAGGCATGGGACTTTTGTCCTTGCGGAGAGGTGGTTGGGGAGGGTTCAAATTAAATTTGCAGTGGGGTGGGCACCAGCATATAGAAGTAGAGAAGAGGAATATGGCACATAAAGTTAGAATACTAGGCAGTGCAAGACAAAGGAATAGTTCCACATGAAATAGAAATGAACTAAGGCATTAAGTGGGTTCACAGTATTGAAGAAAGTAATAAAGTTAGTGTTTTATTAAATTAATGGTACTGCACATATATGTGAATGCATGGAAGTGTGGTAATTAAGATAGGTGCAGATAGCCAGGTGGAAATATGTAGTGGCTATAACAGAGACCTGATTCAAAGAAGGGCAGGTCTTCTTTAAATACAAGGTGCTCAGGAAAGAGAGGGAAGGAATGAAAGGAGGAGGGATGGCAGATGACAATATTGATTAAGGAAAGCATAATGGAGAGACAAGATGTCCCAAAGGGGTCAAGGATAGAATCTATTTGGCTAGAGCTAAAGAAGAAAAAAGATGCAGTTACATTGCTCAGTGTAGTCTATAGGTCTTCAGTGTACCAAACAGTGGGAGAGATGTAGAGGGACAAATTTGCAAGAAAATTATCTAGAGATGCAAGAATTATAAAGTAGTTTTAATGGAAGACTTTTTAATTATCCAAATATACAGAGGGAGGAGATGGCATAGTGTTATTGTCACTGGACTAGTAATCCTGAGACTCAGAGCAATGCTTTGGGGACCTGGTTCGAGCCCCACCATGGCAGATGGTGGAATTTGAATTCAATGTCAAAAACCCATCTGGTTCACTATGTCTTTTAGGGAAGGAAATCTGTCCATCTTTAACTGGTCTGGCCTCCTTATGGCATCAGAAAACCTGCTGATTACCGCATTCCGCCCTCCCGCAGCTGATGAATCAGTGCTCCTCCATGTTGAACACCACTTCGAGGAGGCACTAAGCATGTCAAGGGCACAGAACGTACTCTGGGTTGGGGGGGAGGGGGAACGTCAATGTGCATCATCAGGAGTGGCTCAGTAGCACCACTACTGACTGAGCTGGCCGAGTCCTAAATGACATGGCTGCTAGACAGGGTGTGCGGCAGATGGTGGAGGGAACCAACAAGAGGGAAAAACATACTTGTCCTCATCCTCACCAATTTGCCTGCCACAGACACATCTGTCCATGACAGTATCGGTAGGAGTGACCACCGCACAGTCGTTGTGGACACCCTCTACCGTGCTGTGTGGCACTGCCACCGTGCTAAATGGATTTCGAACAGAGGTGCTGTGGACCATCAGCAGCAGCTTAATTGTACTCGAATACAACCTGTAACCTCATGGCCCGGCAAATCCTCCACTCTACCATTACCATCAACCCTGGTTCAATGAAGAGTGCAGTAGGGCATGCCAGAAGCAGCACCAGGCATACCTAACAATGAGCTGTCAATCTGGTGAAGCTATAACACAGGACTACTTGCATGCAAAGCAGCATAAGTGGAAAGTGTTAGACAGAGCTAAGCAATTTCATAACCAATGGATCAGATCTAAGCTCTGCAGTCCTGCCACATTCAGTTGTGAATGGTGGTGGACAATTAACTCGCTGGAGGAGGAAACCCCATATACATCCCCATCCTTAGTGTTGGAGGAGCCCAGCACATCAATGCAAAAGATAAGGTGGATGCATTTGCCACAATCTTCGGCCAGAAGTGCTGAGTGGATGATCCATTTCGGCCTCCTCTGGAGGTCCCCAGCATTGCAGATGCCGGTCTTCAGCCAATTCAGTTCACTCCACGTGATATCAAGAAATGGATGAAGGCGCTGGGTGCTACAAAGGCTACAGGCCCCTGACAATATTCTGGCTTCAGAACTTGCCCCTAGCCAAGCTGTTCCAGTACAGCTACAACACTGGCATCTACCCAGCTATGTGGAAAATTTCCCAGGTATGTCCCATACACAAAAAGCAGAACAAATCCAACCCGGCCAATTACTGACCCATCAATCTGCTCTCCATCATCAGTAAAGTCATGGAAGGGGTCATCAACAGTGCTATCAAGTGGCACTTGCTTAGCAATAACCTCACTGATGCCCAGTTTGGATTCTACCAGGGTCACTTAGCTCCTGACCTCATTACAGCCTTGGTTTAAACATGGACAAAGCTGAACTCATGAGATGAGAGTGACTTGCCTTTGACATCAAGGCTGCATTTGACCGAGTGTGACATCAAGGAGCCCTAGCAAAACTGGAGTCAATGGGAATTGGGGGAAACTCTCCACTGGTTGGAGTCATACCCAGCACAAAGGAAGATGGCTGTGATTGTTGGAGGTCAGTCATCTTGACTCCAAGACATCTCTGCAAGAGTTCTTCAGGGTGGTGTCCTCGGCCCAACCAGTTTCAGCTGCTTCATCGATGACCTTCCTTCCATTATAAGGTCAGAAGTAGGGATGTTCGCTGAAGATTGCACAATATTCAGCACATTGGAGATTGAGATTTTTGCGGCAACAGAGAGGATATGTGAAGATAATGCTGATAATGTAGTGTATATGGGCTTCCAGAAGGCATTAATAAAGTGCTGCATAACAGACTTGGGAAAAGCTATAGCTTATGAAATAAAAGGGACAGTAGCAACATGGATATGAAATTGGCTGAGTGACGAGAATCAGTAGTTAATGGATGTTTTTCGAACTGGAGGAAGCTTTCTAGTGGAGAATTCCAGGAGTTGGAGTCGGGATCCTTGCTCTTCATGATATAAATTAATGACTTAGACCTTAGTACAGTTTCATTGTACAGGGTACAATTTGAAAACTTGTGGATAATACAAAACTTTGAAGCATTGTGAACTGAGGAGGATAGTATAGAACTTAAGTGACATAGACAGGTTGGTGGAATGTTCAGACCAGCAGCAGATACAATTTAACTCATTTTGGTAGGGAGAACACAAAGACGATATAATATAAAGGGTACAGTTCTAAAGGAGGTGCAGGTGCAGGAGCAGAAGGGCCTGAGTATATGTGTGCATAAATCATTGAAGATGGCAGCAGTGGTTGAGAGAGCAATTGATAAAGCACACATCATCCTAGGTTTTATTATTAATGGCATAGTGTATAAAACCAAGGAAGTTGTGTTAACAAAAACAGAATTACCTGTAAAAACTCAGCAGGTTTGGCAGCATCCGCGGAGAGTCCTCATGACCCTTCAACAGAACTGAGTGAATATTAGAAGAGGGGTGAAATATAAGCCGGTTTGGGGGGGGGGGGGGAGTGAAGTGGGGGGTGTGGTGTGGTTGTAGGGACAAGAGCAAGCAGTGAAAGGAGCAGATAATCAAAAGATGTCACAGACAAAGGAACAAAGAAGTGTTGAAGGTGGTGATATTATCTAAACGAATGTGCTAATTAAGAATGGATGGTAGGGCGGGTGGGGATGGAGGAGGGAGTTCAAGATCTAAAGTTGAATTCAATATTCAGTCCGGAAGACTGTAAAGCCATCCCCACCCCCTTTCTGTTTCTTCCCCCTTCCTTTTGTTTTTACCAATAATTTATATAGATTTTTCTTTTCCCACCTATTTCCATTATTTTTAAGTTTTGTATGCCCTGCTAGTCTTTCCACCCCACCCCCACTAGAGCTGTACCTTGAGTGCCCTGCCATCCATTCTTAATTAGCACATTCTTTTAGATATACATCACCACCTTCAACACTTCTTTGTTCCTTTGTCTGTGACATCTTTTGATTATCTGCTTCTATTACTGCTTGCTTGTCCCTACAACCACACCAACCCCCCACCTTAAGCCAGCTTATATTTCATCCCTCTTCTAATATTCACTCAGTTCTGTTGAAGGGTGATGAGGACTTGAAACGTCAACTCTTCTTAGCCGATGCTGCAGACCTGCTGGGTTTCTGTTTTTGTTTTTGATTTTCATCATCCGCAGTTTTTTGTTTTTATCTATGAAGTTGTGTTAACCTTGTATGGAACACTGGCTTGGCCTCAACTGGAGCATTCCTTTCAGTTCTGGCTTTAGGAAAGATGTGAAGGAATTGTAAAGAGTGTAGAAAAGTTTCAGAAGAATGATCCCAGGGATGAGGAACTTCAGTTACGTAGATTGGAGAAGTTGGGACTGTTTTCCTTGGAGAAGAGAAAGTGAAGAGGAAATTCGAGAGGCATTCAAAATCATGAGAGGTGCTGACAGAATAGATAGGGGAAAACAGTTTTTGGTTAAAGAATCAGGAGGGCACAGATTTAAGATAATTTGCAAAAGAAGCAATAGCGATTTGAAGAAAAATAAAAATATTTTCATGCAGTGAGTGGTTAGGGTGTGGAATGCACTGCCTGAGAGCATGGTTCAATTGAGGCATTTGAGGGAATTGGATTGTTATCTGAAAAAGAATCTGCCTGGCTATGTGGAGTGGCACTAGTTAAATTGCCCCTAAGGAGAGCCATTGCAGACATGACCTCCTCTGCTGTAACGATTCTGAGATTTCCTGCAGATTTGCTCCTCTTGCATCTCTGTCTCTATATGGAGGCTAAAGAATATCCCCAGTAACATGATCATATCCTTTTTGTTTCTCAACTTAAGTTGCCTTGTAGGTTGGCTATGTAAATAGGCTGCATGTTTACCATGGTGCTCTGTCTGATTACCTGGATTGGTTTAATTTCTTATTTGAACCAAACAAAACAACTTTAATCTTTATTTTTCTTGTACAGGATTGGTCTTGATTTAATAAATGGAAAACCAAGGGACAACAAGCAAGCTGGTGTATTTGAGCCAACTATGGTCAAAACAAAGAGTCTGAAATTTTCAACAGAAGCCGCAATTACCATCCTTCGCATTGATGATTTGATCAAACTTTATCCAGAGGATAAACAAGACAAGGGAAAGAGTTACCATGATGCAGTTCAAAGTGGAGAGCTTGATGGTTGAAGAATGAGTTTTAAAAGTTATATCTATAGCCACAGTGTTTGTCAGATTATAATTTGTCTTCTGATGTTACAGATTACAAAATACAAAGTAAAATGTCACATTATCTGCTTTCATTTATTATTTGTTTTAGTGGCAATAGTGAATATTTAAATGTTTCCAGTATCTGCAGATTACATTCATTGTTTAAAAAAATTAGATCTGTGCAAAGTTCCCATAAACCAACCCCATTCATTTAGAGTTCCTTATAAGTAAGTTGGGTAAGAGCATCACTGTTTTTCTTGGGGAGCTGTTGGAAACTACAGGATAGTTTCTTGATTGTTGTTTCTTGCACAGGATTGACATTCATGCCTTGAATAAAGTCTGTCAAACTAATTTTCCCTTTTTTCAGTCACACTTTGTCTGGTTCTATATGCAACAATAGAATTTTTGATTGCTGCCTGTGGTGTATCTCCAAGTTCACTGGAACATTTTGACCTATTTCATAAGTAAAGATATGCTGAAATGGATAGTGCAGATCTGATAGCAGTTCGATCTCCTCTTGCTTTGACTCATCTTGGGTGGACTTTGAGCCCCCAGCCACTGAAATGAATTGAAACAAAGTGTTGGTCAGAGAAGCTATTCTGAACTTACTGTTACTTGTACTGAATAAATTGATGTCCATAACTTAGGTTGAGACAGCTCAAAATATTTAGCAGAAGACAATATAGTAATTTTACTTGTGCATACCTAAGCAATATGCATCAGAAATTAGGCTGGCATATTTAGGACTAGCTTACTATGATTATGAACTTCACGAAGAGGGCCTGCTGTCAATCTTGTATTGTACGTTGCATCTGATTCTCTTTAAGAACTTGATCCAGGGGTAATTGGAATCAGGAAAAGGCAGACTCTCTAAATAGCTAATTTGTGTTGAACTTCATACTAGAGGATGGGGGATGAAGTACCAGGCACACCAGGAAAACTAAAAATAAATCATGGAGAAATTAACTAGATTCAACATAAGTATTTTTTTAAATGGTGATGGGATAACAAATTAGAGAGTAGGTCTCCAGGACTTAATGGTTTCCACCCCAGGAAATAAAAAGGTGAAGAAATTATTCAAGTATTAGCCATATCTTCCAAAATCTCACTTCAGGAATTATCCCTCTTGGATTAGAAAACTGCCAATGTGTCTCTATTATTTGAGAAGGAAAGGAAACACAAAATAGGAAATTACAGATCAATTGTGGGACAATTACTGAATCTGTTGGGTGGGCAAAGTGGTACAGAGTGACTGAACATTTGGACAAATAAGATTCAACATGGATTTGTAATGGGCAAATCCTATCCAATGACAGTTTGAATTTTTGAGGAGTTAGCTATTATGGGAGATAAGGAATTGACAAGGTTCCATATACAAGAAGGTTAAATACAAAAATGAGCACCCATGGGATTGCTTGCATTCTATTGGCATGGATAGGAAATTGGTAGGAGATAGGAGGAACAACGAATGTGGTCAAATTGGCAGGATATGTGTAAATTGGTGTCCCCAGACACCTGTACTGACACTGCAGCTTTTCACTCATTTATAAATGGCTTGAAAGGAGGGATAGGGATATAAAAATAAAACCAAATAAAAATAAACGATAAGCTAGGAATTGGATGAGTAGAGTCTATACGTCCCAATACAGAAACAACTAAAAGCTACTGGGCACAAAAAATAATAGAATATTGCCTTAATGTGGATCCAAGAAAGAGGTATTTTCTAAATAAGTATTTACCTGGCTAGTCCTGTTCAGTTTCTGGCCAATGGTAACCCCCTATCAACATCCTGGAGGTCACCATTGACGAGAACCTGAACTGGACTAGCTATATAAATACTGTGGCTACAAGATCAGGACAGAGGTTAGAAATCCTGCAGTGAGTAACTCACCTCCTGACTCCCCAAAGCCTGTCCACTGTCTACAAGGCACAGGTCAGGAGTGTGATGGAATGCCCTCCACTTGCCTGGATGAGTGCAGCTCCAACAATACTCAAGAAGCTTGACACCATGCAGGACACAGCCCATTTGATTGGCACCCCTTCCACAAACATTTGCTCCCTCCACCACTGATGCACAGTGGCAGCAGTGTATACCATTTACAGGATGCGCTGCAGCTGCTCACCAAGACCCCTTAGTATCTTCCAAACCCATAACCGTTACCGTCCAGAACAAGGGCAGCAGATAGATGGGAACACCACCACCTGGAAGTTACCCTCTAAGCCACTCACCATCTTGACTTGAAAATATATTGCCGTTCCTTCACCATCACTGGGTTAAAACCCTGAAATTCCCCCTCTAACAGCACTGTGGGTATATCTACATCACCATGGACTGCAATGGTTCAAAAAGACAGCTCACCACCACTTTCTCAAGGGCAATAAATGCTGGCCTAGCCAGCAATTCCCCCATTCCATAAAATAAAACCAAATAAAAATAAACGATAAGCTAGGAATTGGATGAGTAGAGTCTAGAGGTCCCAATACAGAAACCACTAAAAGCTGCTGGGCACAAAAAATAATAGAATATTGCCTTAATCCAAATGAGACCTCATCTGGAGCAGTTCATTAAACTCTAGGCATTGCGTCACAGCCAGGGTCATCGCCATCATCTCTTGAAATAGGAACCAATCTCTTAAAAATGAAGATAATAGCAGAAAAGAACCGATCTCTTAAAATTGTGATTTACTATAAAAATAATTTTTAAAAAAAGTAAAGATTGACATTTGGTTTTAAAATGTTATTGGTGGCATCCTCAAAAGGTCTTTATAAGAATCATATTACTGCATCTGGAAATGCTTTACAAAATCCTACCTGTTAGCCCCACGTTAAAGGCCTCTCATCATATTGACTATTGAATGAAACGGCTGCATCGCTAACTGGATAAAATTTAACCCATGTGTCCCAGCAGCATGAGGCTAACAAAGTTTGATGTTGCAGTGAAGCAATTAATTTAGGTAAATTGGGAAGGGGATGGGAACCTGAGGGAAAATTCGGAGTGGAGAGGAAAACTGACAGTGGGAAGTCGAGAGTTATTAACTGATAACTCATATCAAAGAGTAGTATCAAAGTAGATAGAATGCTTGGAGAGTTTGATAGAATTAGAGTAAGCAATAGTAATTAGATGGGGTCAGAACAAGGGATAAAGTAAAAAAGTGTAAATCGGGACTAATGTACATGTATGTGAATGCACGGACTGTGCTTAATGCGATTGGTGAACTGCAGTCACAGATGGAATTGACAAATGGAATTATATTATTGCTAGAATAGAGACCTGGCTCAAATAATGGCAGGACTGGACATTAAATATTCCTGGGTATAAGGTGTTTAGGGGAGACAGGAAAGGAAGAAAATGGGGAGTAGGAAGTGGCAATGTTGATTAATGATGGCACTTCAGTACTAGAGAGATGATGGAATCTCTTTGGCTAGAGGTAAGGAATGAAAAAGGTGCAATAACATTGGTGTATATAGACACCAACTAGTGGAATGGAATTTGGAGAAACAAATTTGCAAAGAAATTACAGAGAAGTGAAAGAATTATAGAGCAATCATAATAGGGGACTTCAATTTTTTTTCAATTTTTTAAAAATTCATTCACGGGATGTGGGCTTCGCTGGCTGGGCCAGCATTTATTGTCCAAACCTAGCTGTCTTTGAGAGGTGATGGTGAGCTGCCTTCCTGAACCGCTGCAGTCATGTCGTGTAGGTAAACCCACAGTGCTGTTAGGAAGGGAGTTCCAGGATTTTGATCTAGCGACAGTAAAGGAACAGCGGTATATTTCCAAGACAGGATGGTGAGTGACTTGGAGGGGAAGTTTCAGGTGTTCCCATCTATCTGCTGCCCTTGTCCTTCTAGATAGTAGTGCCATGGGATTCAAAGGTGCTGTCTAAGGAGCCTTGTGAATTCTTGCAGTCCGTCTTGTAGATGGTACACCCTGTTGTTACTGTGAATTGGTGGTGGAGGGAGTGAATGTTTGGATGTGGTGCCAATCAAGCAGGCTGCTTTGACCTGGGTGGTGTCAAGCTTCTTGAGTAATGTGGGAGCTGCACTTGTCCTTGCAAGTGCAGAGTATTCCATCACACTTCTGACTTGTGCCTTGTGGACAGGCTTTGGGGAGTAAGGAGGTGAGTTCCTCGTGGCATGATTCCTAGCTTCTGACCTACTCTTGTCTAGCCACGGTATTTATATGGCTAGTCCAGTTCAGTTTCTGGTCAATGGTAACCACCCCCAGAATGTTGTTAGTGGGGGATTCAGCTGTGGCAATGCCATTGAATGTCATGGGGTGATGTTTAGATTCTTGTTGGAGATGGTCATTGCCTGGCACTTGTGTGGCATGAGTGTTACTTGTCAGCCCAAGTCTAGATATTGTCCAGGTCTTGCTACATTTGGACGTGGACTGCTTCAGTATCTGAGGAGTTGCGAACAGTGCTGAACATTGTGCAATCATCAGCAAACAACCCCACTTCTGACCTTATGATAGAAGGAAGGTCCTTGATGAAGCAGCCGAAGATGTCTGGGCCGAGGATACTACCCTGAGGAACTCCTGCAATGATGTCCTGGATGAGATGACTGACCTCCAACAATCACAGCCATCTTCCTTTGTGTAAAGTATGAATCCAAGCAGCAGAGAGTTCCCCCTGATTCCCATTGACTCCAGTTTTGCTAGGGCTCCTTGATGCCACACTCAGTCAAATGCGGCTTTGATGTCAAGGGCAGTCGCTCTCCAAGTATAGAATAGGATATGAATAGTGCAAAGGGACAAGAGTTCCTGGAATGTGTTCAAGATAATTTTCTGCAGCAGTATGTTTCCAGTCCAACAAGAGGACATGCACCGCTGGACCTGGTTCTAGGGGGTAAGTTGGCCCAAATGGATGAAATATCAGTGGGAGAGCTTCTAAAGGACAGTGATCATTGTATCATTAGATTTAGGTTGGTCATGGAAAGGACAGCACAATCCAGAGCAGGGATAATTAATTGTGGGAAAGCCAACTTTGATGGATTGAGAATGCCTTTGAGTCAAGTGAGCTGGAATCAAATGTTGGCAGGAAAGGCGGTGGCTAAACAATGGGCCACCTTCAAGGAAAAGGTATTGCAGGCAATATCAAGGTACATTCCCTTTAAGGGAAAAGGTTGAATAAATAAATCCAGAGTGCCCTGGATGACGAGAGAGGTAGAGGTGAAGAAAAAAGGGAAGTGCATGTACAATGGATGTCAGGTAGAATGTACAACGGAGAATCAGCCTGAATATAGAGGACCAGAGGGGATGTGAAGAAACTAATCAGAAAAGCAAGGAGAGAGCATGAAAAGAGACTGGCAGCTAACAAAAGGGAATTCCTAAGGTCTTCTATAAGCATGTAAATAATAAAAGGGTACTAAAAAAATGATTAGGGGCAGAAAAGGGGACTTGCATGTGGAGGCTAGAGAAATAGCGAGGTATTGAAAGAGTATTTTGCATTTGTCTTTACAAAGGAACGAGATGCTACCCAGGCCAAGGTGAGAGATGTGGTAACTGGTACACTTGAGGAATTTACAATTGAGAAGGAGGAGGTGTTAGAAAGGCTATGGTACCAGGACTGGATGAGATGCATCCAAGGGTACTGAGGGAAGTGAGTGTGGAAATTGAAGAGGCACTGGCGATAATCTTGCAGTCTTCCATAAGCACATGGGTGGTATCAGAGGACTGGAGAATTGCGAATTCTCTTGTTCCCTTGCTCAAAAAGGGGTGAAAGGATAAAGCAGGCAACTACAGACCAGTCTGTTTGAACTCTGGCAGGGAATCTTCTGGAAACTATAATTTGGGTTACTTAGAGAAGTGCAAGATAATTAAGGAAAGCCAGCATGGATTAATTAAGGGAAAATCATGTTTAACTCACTGGAGTTTTTTGAGGAGGTAACAGAGAAGATTGAAAAGGGAAACACTGTGAATTTTCAAAAGACATTTGATAACAGTGCCTCACAACAGACTTGTGAGCAAAATTCTAGGTCATGGAATAAAAGGGAAAATAGGCACTTGGATAAGAAATTGGCTGAGTGACAGGAAACAGAGAGTAGTGATAAATGGTTGTTTTTCAGGTTGGAGGAAGGGTTGTAGTGGAGTTCCCTAGGGGTCAGTGTTGGGACCCTTGCTCTTCCTGATATATATTGACCCGGACTGTGGTGTGCAGGGCATGATTTCAAAATTTGAAGATGATACAAGGATTGGAAATGTTGTCAACTGTGATGAGGTTAGTCTTGAACTTCTAAAGGCCATAGACATGTTGGTGGATTGGGCAGACAAACGGCAGATGAAGTTCAATGCAGAATGCAAGAAGAATGTGGGAAGGGTATAAAGTAAAGGGAGAGGCTGTAAAAGAGGTACAGGAATAGAGGGACCTCGGTGTATATGTACATAGGTCACTGAAGATGGCAGGGCATGTTGAGGGAGCAGTTAACAAAGCATATTGTATCTTAGGCTTTGTTAATAGGGCCATTGAGTACAAGAGTAAGGAGGTCATGTTGAACTTGTATAAGACACTAGTCAGGCCCCATCTGGAGTACTGTGTCCAGTTCTGGGTGCCATATTTGAGGAAGGATGTGAAGGAGAGAGTACAGAGGACATTCACAAGACTTGATTCCCGCTGTAACTATGAGGATAGTTTGGAGAAGTTGGGACTCAGCCTTCTTTTCTCCAAGGAAGAGAGGAGACTTGAAAGAGGTGCTCAAGATCCTGAGGTAAATGGTGAGAAACTTCTCACTCAAGAGAGCATCAAAAACTAGAGGGCACAGATTCAAAATAATCAGCAAAAGGAGTAAATGTGATGAAGAAAAATATTTTCACCCTGAGGGTGGTTGTAGTCTGGAACAACTTACTGAAAGGGTGGTGGAGGCAGGTTCGATTGAGGTATTCAAAGGGGAATTGGATTGCTACCAGAAAAGAGAGAATGTGCAAGGTTACAGGAATAAGGCAGGGGAGTGGGACTAGGCAGAATGCTTTCAAAGATCTAGTGCAGACACGATGGGCTGAATGGCCTCCTTCTGCATTGTAAAGATTCTGTGAAATTATATCCTTCCTGAGCTGCACAGACCAAAACATGATGCCCCAGATGGTCTCATCAAGGCTCTATACAACTGAAGCATCAAACAAATTTCACAAAGTGCCTTTGTGTTCTAATTCCCTTGAGGTGCTGGTCTAGTCTTTTACATAACAAGGAGTGGTCCAAGAGAGACAGCGATACAGTAAGACCTAAGAGCAGAAATCCTGAGGCATGAACTAGGCAAGCAGGTAGGTGATTGATTAGTGAGTTTTGAGGTTTGTTTTTTTCTCTCTAAACTGGGGCAGTAATTTAAACTGGTACTGGGGAGATATAAGTACTGTATTAAATTCATGGTTTAACTTTCTTACTTATAGCTTAAATTTTTAACTACCTAATATAACTATATATTATCATTGAGTAATATTTCTTAACTCAAACCCTAATTAATTAAACAAAATAAAAATGGCAGGACAGGTGATGAAACTGCAGCATGAGGGAGCTGGTGAACACCAATCTGATCCACAGCAGCCACAACTGCAATAAGCTTTCAGGACTGCTTCTGGAGGGAGAAAGTTATAGGGACACTTCATTCCAGGAGGCAGTCTTACACTAGGTACATCAGATTTAGGGACAGGAGGGTGTGACTATGAGTGCAGCGACAATGGGGACCCAGGAGATAGCAGTGGAGGAGCCTCAGCCTGTGCACTGGTCCAAAAGGTACAAGGTTCTTGCAAGTCTGTGTGATTGGGGTGAGCGAACTGACCACAGCATCATGCTACAGAGGGCCCTTCAAATTGGGAGGGGAGTAAAAAGGAATGTAGTAGCAGCAAGGGACAGCATAGTTAGGGGCATGTACATGCTGTTCTCTAGTCGTGAGTGTAGGTCCCATTGTTGCCTGAGTGTTGCCTGACCAGTGCCGTGGCTAAGGTCACCTCCTCATGGCTGGAGAGGAACATGAAGTGGGTGGGAAAGGATCCATTTGTTGTACATGTGGGTACCAACGACGTAGAACTAAGAAAGGTTCTTCAAAGGGAGTATAATCAGCTAAGAGCTAAGTTAAAAAGCAGAGCCACAAATGTAATAATATCTGGATTACTACCTGAGACACAAGCACATTGGCAAAGGGCAAATAAGATCAGAGAGTCAAATGTGTGGGCTAAAAATTGGTGTAGTAGAAATGAGTTTTGATTTATGGGGCATTGGCACCAGTACTGAAAGAAGGAAATGTACCATTGGGATGGGCTTTACATGAACTGTGCTGAGACCATGTGAGGGGAGATTTAGGAAATTAATGAAAAAGGACAAGGCAATAGTGATGGGTAGTGAATATCCAGACAGTGACAGGAAGGGACAGTGAACAAACATGAATGCACCAACAAATAGGATCAAAGTAGGGAGAAATGATAAAAAGACAAAATTAAAGGCTCTTTATTCATAAGACAGTTGAATTGATAGCACGATAGAAATAAATGGGTATGATATGACAGCCATTAAAGAGACTAAATTACTAAGTGACCAAGGCTGGGAACTGAATATTCAAGGGTGTTTGATGTTTCAGAAGGATAGGAAAAAAGGAAAAAGGAGGTGGAGTTGGTCTGTTAATAAAGGATGAGATCAGTGCAGTAATGAGAAATTGTCTTGACTCAGAAAATCAAGATGTAGAATCAGTTTGGGTGGAGATAAGTAGTAGCTAAGGAAAGAAGCCACTGGCGGGAGTAATTTATAGGCCCTCTAACAGTAGCTACACTGTCAGGCAGTATACATCAAGAACTAATGGGGGCTTGCAAGAAAAGTATTACAATAATCGTGGATGATTGTATTCATCGTGTGGATTCGATGAAACAAATTGACAAAGGTACCCTTGAGGATGAATTCATAGAATGTATTCAGAACACTTTCTTAATACAATACATTCCGGGAAAGGCCTGTTTTTAAAAATTTGTATGGTTGAGGAAATAGTTATAATTTGATGTCAAAATTAACAATCCATTCGATGGCTCAGCTGACACAGTGTGAATAAATCACAGAATTGTAACAGCACAGGTGGAGGTCATTTAACTCTATGTGCTTGTGTCTGCTCTCTGTAGGAGCAATTTACCTGGTGCCATTTCTGTGCCTTGCCCCCCCTATCCCTGCACATTCTTAGTTTTTTCTCCAGTCATCATTGTTTCTTTTGCACGTCAAGGATAGGGAGTGTGTCAGAATGCTTCATCTCAAAAATAAATTGGAGTGTTCAATGGAGCGAATTAAGAACATAAGAAGTAGGAACAGGAGTAGACCATTCGACCCCTGGAGCCTGCTCCGCCATTCAATAATATCATGGCTGATCTTCTTGTGTTTCGATTTCCACATTGCCATCTAAACTCGATAACCTTTGATTCCCTTGCCGAACAAGAATCTATCTACCTCTGCCTTAAAAATATTTAATGAGCCCGCCTTCCGGGGCAAAGCATTCCAAAGCCACACAACCCTCTGAGAGGAAAAATTTCTCCTCATCGCTGTCCTAAAAGGACGACCCCTAATAAACAGTGCCTTCTAATTCTAGACTCACCTACAAGAGAAAACATCCTTTTGACATCCTTGTCAAAGCCGTTCAGGATCTTGTATACTTCAATCAAATCACCCCTCACTCTTCTGAACTCCAGTGGAAACAAACCCAGTCTGTCCAACCTCCCCTCATAAGACAACCCACTCATTCCAGGTATCAATCTAGTAAACCTCCTTTGAACCACCTCCAATGCATTTATATCCTTCCTTAAATAAGGAGACCAAAACTGCACACAGTATTTGAAGTACTGTTTCACCAGTGTCCTGTATAACTGAAGCATAACATCCTTACTTTTATGTTCAATCCCTCTTGTAATGAAGGATAGCATTTCATTAGCTTTCTTAAATACTTGCTGTACCTGCATATTAACTTCTTGTGAGTCATGTACTAGAACACCTAGATCCCTTTGCACCTCAGAATTATGCAGCCATTCTCCATTAAGTAATACTCTGCTTTTTTGTTCTTCCTGCCAAAGTGAACAACTTCACATTTTCCCACTTTAAACTCCATTTGCCAGATCTTTGCCCACTCATTCAGCCTATCCATATCCATCTGCAACCTCCTCATGTCCTCTTCACAACATATTTTCCTACCTATCTTTGTGTCATCTGCAAATTTAGCTACCATGCCTTGACTCCCCTCATCTAAGTCATTGATGTAAATCGTAAAAAGTTGAGGCCCCAGCATCGACCCCTTGGGACTCCACTCATCACATCTTGCCAATCAGAAAAAGATCCATTTATGCACACTCTCTGCTTTCTGCCATCCAGTCAATCTTCTATCCATGTTAATATGTCACCCCCTACACCATGTGCTTTTATTTTCCATAATAATCTTTGATGTGCTTTCTGGAAATCCAAGTACAGTACATCTACAGACTCTCCTTAATCCACTGCGCATGTTACTCCTTCAAAAAAAACCCCAATAAATTGGTTAAACATGATTTTCATTTCACAAAACCATGTTGACTCTTTCCGATTGCCTTGAGCTCTTTAAGTGCCCAGCTATAACCTCCTTAATGATTGATTCTAACAACTTGCCCACGACAGACATCAAGCTAACTGACCAATAGTTTCCTGTTGTGTGCCTCCCTCCCTTCTTGAATAGAGGGGTTATATTTGTTGCTTTCCAGTCTGAAGGAACCTTTCTAGAATCTAATGAATTTTGGAAAATTAATACCATGACTACCTCATTAGCTACCTCTTTTAAGACCATAGGATGTAGTCCATTGGGATTCGGAGACTTGCCAGCCCGCAGCACCATTAATTTGCTCAGTACCGTTTCCCTAGTGATTTAAATTTCACTAAGTTCCTTTCTCCCTTTCACTTCCTCATTTGTAGCTATTACTGGAATGTTTTTTGTATCCTCTGTCATGAACACAGGAGCAAAATATTTGTTCATTTCTTCTGCCATTCCCTCATTATCTACTATTAACTTCCCATTCTCACTCTAGGGGACCAACACTAACTTTAATTACTCTTTTCTTTTTTAAATACCTATAGAAAATTTTGCTATCCATTTTTACATTTCTAGCAAGCTTCCTCTCATACTCTAATTTCTGTCTCCTGATTAACTTTTTAGTCATTCTCTGCCATTCTTTATATTCTGCCCAATCACCCGTCCTGCTACTCATCTTAGAAACATAGAAACTAGGAGCAGGAGTAGGCCATTCGGCCCTTCGAGCCTGCTCTGTCATTATGATCATGGCTGATCATCCAACTCCCATTTTCTCCCCATACCCTTTGATCCCTTTCACCCCAAGAGCTATATCTAACTCCTTCTTGAAAACATACAATGTTTTGGTCTCAACTATTTTCTGTGGTAACAAATTCCACAGGCTCACCACTCTCCGGGTGAAGAAATTTCCCCTCATCTCAGTCCTAAATGGTCTACCCCATATCCTCGGACTCATCCCCTGGTTCTGGACTCCCCCACCATCTGGAACATCCTTCCTTCATCTACCCTGTCTAGTCCTGTTAGAATTTTATGGGTTTCTGTGAGATCCTCCCTCATTCTTCTGAACTTCAGTGAATATAATCCTAATCAACTCAATCTCTCCTCGTATGTCAGTCCCGACATCCCAGGAATCAGTCTGGTAAACCTTTGCTGCGCTTCCTCTATAGCAAGTACATCCTTCCTCAGATAAGGAGACCAAAACTGCACACAATATTCAGGTATGGTCTCTCCAAGGCCCTGTACAATTGCAGCAAGACATCCCTGTTCCTGTATTTCAATCCTCTGGCTATGAAGGCCAAAATACCATTTGCCTTCTTTACCGCCTGCTGCACCTGCATGGCTTACCTTCAGCGACTGGTGTACAAGGACACCCAGATCTCGTTGCACATTCTCCTCTCTCAATTTATTCAGATAATAATCTGCCTTCCTGTTTTTGCTACCAAAATGGATAACCTCACATTTATCCACATTATACTGCATCTGCCATGCATTTGCCCACTCACTCAGCTTGTCCAAATTACACTGAAGCATCTCTGCATCCTCCTCACAGCTCACCCTCCCACCCAACTTTGTGTCATCTGCAAATTTGGACATATTATATTTAGTTCCCTCATCTAAATCATTAATATATATTGTGAATAACAGGTCCCAGCACCGATCCCTGCAGTACCCCACTAGGCACTGCCTGCCATTCGGAAAAAGACCCGTTTATTCCTACTCTTTGTTTCCTGTCTGCCAACCAGTTTTCTATCCATCTCAATACACAATCCACAATCCCATGCGCTTTAATTTTACACGCCAATCTCTTATGTGGGACTTGGTCGAAAGCCTTCTGAAAGTCCAAATAAACCACATCCGCTGACTCCCCCTCATCAACTCTACTGGTTACATCCTCAAAAAGTTCCAATAGATTTGTCAGGCATGGTTTCCCTTTCATAAATCCATGCTGACTCTGTCTGATTCTGCCAGAGTTTTGCAGAGTTGTACGATTTTTCCTTAAGTTTGATGTTTTCCTTAACTTCTTTAGTTAACCATGGATGGTGAGTCCATCCCTTAGAATTTTTCTTTATAATAGGAATGTACTTATTTTGAATACTCTGAAATATCCCCTTAAATGTTTGCCACTGCTTCTCTGTTGATCTATCCTTTAGGCTAGTTTCCCAGTTCACTTCAGCTAGCTCAGCTCTCATCCCCACATAGTTGCCCTTATTTAAGTGCCCTTAGACCTACTCTTCTCCCTTTCAAACTGGATGTAAAATTCAATCACATTGTGGTTGCTGCTACCTAGGGTGCCTTTTACTCTGAGGTCATTAATTAATCTTGTCCTGTTACATAATACCAAGTCTAATATAACCTGTTCTCTGGTTAGTTCCAGAACGTGCTACTCTAAGAAACTATCTTGAAAGCATTCTAAGAACTCCTCATCCAAGCTACTACTGCCAATCTGATTGTTCTAGTTTATGTGTAGATTAAAATCACCCATGATTATTGCCATCCCTTTATCACAAGCACACAATATTTTCTCTTGCTTACTTTGTCCTACACTGTGGTTACTGTTAGGGGGCCTGTAGACCACTCCCACTAATGATTTTGTCCCCCTACTATTCCTCATCTCCACCCAAACTGATTCTACATCCTAATCCCCTGAACCAAGGTCATCTCTAACTATCGCACCAATGCTCTCTTTGATTAACAATGCTACCCCTCCACTTTACCTAACTTCCTACTCTTGATTGTCATGTACCCTTCAATATTAAGGACCCAATCTTTGCCGTGTCTCCGTAATTGCTATCAGATCATATTTATTTACTTCAGTGTGGCCCATCAATTCATTTACTTTGTTATGAATGCTACGTGCATTGAGAGAGAGAGCCTTCAGTTTTTGTTATCTTTGTAACATCTAGCCTTGACTGTTGATGTATTCTTAGGTTTTTTCTCTCTGTCCCTTCCTGCCATTCTCTGACCCTCATTTCTCATATGACTATTTTGCTCTCCTGTCTTGACTCTGCACCTTGAATTGCTACCTCTAACCAAGCTTGATCCCTCACCCCTCTTGTTTAGATTAAAGCCCTCTCTACTTCACTAGTTATGCAATTTGCAGGGACACTTGTCCCAGCACGGTTCAGGTGTAAACCATCTCAACGGTACAGCCCCCACTTTCTCAGTGCTGATGCCAGTACTGATTCCCAGTACTTGACTGATGTCAACCCAAAAAGACTTTCTGCCTATCACACAAATGAGTAATATGGTATATAAATTTCAGTGCCACTGTGATGTTGAGTATGTAAGACTGGTGGATCGTATCAACCAGTATGTCCCAGATGCTGTTTGCAATGGGCAAGAGACAGACTATATCCAACCAGCCTGTGCTTGCAAAACTCAAAACACATTAATTTGTACTTTTTTTGTTAAATTTAAACTCTAATTCTGCAAGTCTGTACTCACAAATTACTTTACTTGTTCATATGAGACCTTAACCATAAAGCAACAGGAGACAGAAAACTTTAATTAAGTTATAAAGTAATACTTAATAAAACAGGGCAGCGACTTTATGGGCATACTACAGTTCTTGCTTCATGGTTTGGCTTAGGACACGGGTCAACACCTGGACTTGCTTTCATTGTGGTCTTCTGCAGGAGAGCAAGTTCTAAATTTGTGGCACACGCTGATCACTGGAAGCTACTAAAACTAAAACTGGAGCTGTAGTCGAGATAGCTGTGGGAGTCGGTGGGTTTGTAATGGATATTGGTGGACAGTCTATCACCAGAGATTGAGACAGAGAGGTCAAGGAAGGGAAGGGAAGTGTTAGAGATGGACACTGCTTGTTTGCCCCTACAACCACACACCACCCCCCCTCCACCTCTCTCTCTCTCTCTGCCCCCCACACACACACCTTAAACCAGCTTATATTTCAACTCTTTCTTGGACTCGAACTCAAGTTCTGTCGAAGGGTCATGAGGACTCGAAACGTCAACTCTTTTCTTCTCCGCCGATGCTGCCAGACCTGCTGAGTTTTTCCAGGTAATTCTGTTTTTGTTTTTGTTTTGGATTTCCAGCATCCGCAGTTTTTTTGTTTTTATCACTGGAAGCTACTGTTTATTAACCCTTTCCAACCCACAGCCTGACCAGTGGTATCCCTGGACTTTGATTGGTCCAGGCGTTGCATGGTTAGATTCTGATTGGCTAGATCATGCATGAACAGTGCATGGTCACTTGCTCAATACTCTGAGCTCATTTTCTCGGATTTTGCTTAATTGGTATGACTTCCTAATTAATCAGATCTTGATTTGCCTGCTGATTAAATCAGTCACGACAAATGGCTGTCTGCTTGTGTTGTTGGTTAAGTCAGTCCTTTATCAATGACTGTCTGCGATTTTGTGTCCAAACACATTACCCAGCAGGATGCCTCTAAGAGCAAAGTTACTTATAACTTTAAGCAAAGCAATATTGTATACAGGGGATTACACAGTAGGTAACGTTTAAAAATCTATACACAGTGTGTATAGAATATGTGCATCGCAATAATCAGTGTTTAAAAGGTGAGGTAGTAAAATATCCTTATACATTCAGTTAATACACTCATGAGTAACAATAATCAACATAGTGACAGGCTATTGCTCATTCAAACTTGAACGATTGCATATCTCCCACTGATGTAGCAGCATCCTGCAATTAACACTGTCTGCCAAGTAATACTGTCTGCTTTTAAAATAACAGTCACATGAAACTAAGGTACTAAAGTTTAATCCATTAATATACTTTGATTGCATGATTATAACTATACAAATCATTAAACATCACTTTCCCAACAGTGGCCAACATTAGATGTGATTCCGCGATTAGACGACATTTGCTAAATAATCCTCAATGAGCGAAGAATTAAGCTGACAACCAATTTAAGATTGTCAGTCAGGATTGCAATGTGGTATATTTGCATGTACTGTATATATTAATACACAGGGCCCTGTTCTTTGCAGAACAGAAAGAACATGTACACACATTGTGCCTGTTTCAGCTAAACAATATAAGTGTCAGCTGTTCACTGACTCATTCCTTGGCAATGCCTTGACCAATCAGGGTCAAGCTGCCTGTTTTAAATTTCAAACAATGCTTGGCACTTAACTGTCAGTCACTACCACGAGTTCATTCTCCATGACAACGCCGCTACCAATTAGAGTCCACTTGCCAACCAATCAGCACTCTCTTCTCATATTGTATCAATTGTTGTTTTCCCCTTATGTTGGTATGCTTGTGAAGCGTTCTGATGAGTGCAAGATGAAAAGCTTCAACATGTCTCTTTTTTCAGCAACGCAATCCATGCATACTGTAGTCACATAGAAGTCTAAGGGTCATGTGTTCCTCCATGTTGGAGGCAGCTCATGCAGTCACTTGTTCTCTCCTGTCTCACTTACAGGTGCCAGCAGGAAGAGGGGAAGGCCAGAAGAAGCCCCATCCAGCAGTTCCTCCAGCCCAAAGAGAACTGAGGACAATAGAGAGAAGGAAAAAAGTGCACCTGTAGAGATGTCACAGCAGTCACCTGCACCTCCAGCAGCCCAGAGGCAAACACCTCAACGGGCACCAGATCTAGTTAAGGCAGAGTCTCACACTCTGGTGGTCACTGCACTGACGTGTGTCTGCAGCAGGAGGAGGCAGGGTCAGCCAAGCTCACTGGCATTCAGAGGACTGCTCGGGAAGAGACATCTGCAATGCTCAAGTCGAATAGCGAGCACTGGGATCGGCCAACACGAGATGCTGGAGATTTTGCGAGAGGCAGGGGAACATCAGGCAGAGGTGGCAGAGGCCCTCTGTGTGGCATGGGAGGTGGTGGAGTCCATCCACCTGCTCTCTGAAGTGGATCCGACCTGTGTGCATTTGGAAGTCTTGATGGGAAGTATAGCGGACACCATGCAGAACCTCATCCAGCAGAACGCCAAGTTTCTGTTGGAGATGTGCGCAGACTTGAACTCCATCATTGTAGCCATGGGTAAGATCTCGCTGTGGATATGTGAGAGGGTGACCGGATACCTTGACTTCCCTCCAGGTGCCCCTTCTCCTCAAGAGGTCAGACAGGGGCCCTTGGGCACCCAAAGGGAGGAACAGCAGCTGGTGGACACTCCTGGGACCTCCGCTCAGGATTCTCTGAGGGTGTCTGGCCTTTCCGAATCCCCTTTGCCTGTGACCGCTCTAGTTTCATCTTCTCTGACCACAGAGGGAGCAGCTGCCCCACAACAGGTCAGCCAAAATAAGGACCTTGGGTCTCCAGAGAAAGCTCGCCAAGGTCATCCCAGACGAGGGCAAAATGGTCAGCAGTCTGCCTCTGCCTCTGCTGTGGATGTCAGGGGAGCACCTAGGAGAAGTGGTAGGGAACCCAAAATTAAGAAGTTATGATTTCACATGTGTTTGCATGGGTGCATCATAATTGTTAATGTTCTTACACTTTTATAAATAGACTACACTTGCACTTTAGTGAGGTCTGATGTGGCTTAATTGCGATTCGTAGTCGTTAAACCTTTGTGCCATCCACATCTCCTCCCACCATCTTCAGAGGATCCAGGCTGGATCTATGTCCCCTGGAATCATGCATGTGCAAGGAGGCAAGGATCTTTGCAAGGCACCTTGCATGCATTGTGCAAGAAGCCTCCTACGCACATTGAGCCTTTGCCCTTCAGGCTACTATATGCTGGGGTTCCCCTTCTGTTGTCCAGTTGAGCTGACCTGCTGCTCCACCCACTCCTACTGGCCCAACTCCCATGCAGCATCTCAAGATCTCCACATCGAGACACTCGATAGTTGCAAGAGGCCATGGTGCTTGTGAGTTTTCAGGTCCAACATCTTCCAATTGCCCCCCATGACCAAACTCTCCTCCCCATAACCATTGACCCTCCTGGTGTGACCTTTAACTTCTTCACAGTCACCCTACAACCCTCTCACAACACCCTCTGTCTCATGTAATGCATATTCATGTCCCTTACCTTCCTGAGGAGCCCACCCCTGTGACAACAGACCCCTTATCCTGTCAACCTTCAGAATCCAGTTTTACTTCCATGTCCCCTTCAACAATCCTCAGCATCCTTCACCCGTCATCGCCGGACCTTCACCCTCTGACCCTACTGGCTTCCATTGCTCCCTTTAACCCTCACCACCCTTTCCCATCAACAGTTCCTTCAATATGCCCCCCCCCAGGACTCCTCAGATGACACCACGGACCCCTCCCTCTGAACCCCATTCTCCTCTTCCCCCTCATGCCTATTCACACCTGCAAACCAACCCCATGCCTGCTCACACCTGAACACCCCACCCCCTGCCCGCAATCCACCATGGCCCTTCCCCATTCCATGACCTCTGTAGCATCTCTCTCTTTCCTCTACCACCAACCTCCTCCACCCTCCTCTAGGCCTCCACAGCCACTCCACCTCTTTATTCCTCTCCTCCCCATCTAATCACATCCCCACCCAAACCCCAACCCCAACCCCACACCCCTGCCCACCCCAGCAAATACCATTGCCGCCCAGCAGTACATTATGCAGCTCACCACCTGCAGTGTGAAGATTCACATCCTGGAATCTCCAGCAGTGTGAAGATTGTTATGATCCCTGCTGATGTTACTACTGGACAAGCCAGATCCTAGGGTGGAACCTGACTTGATAGATCCTAACTTGTATTCTTTATTTAGATACATGGAGAGTGGCGACTGAACAAGGTCACAGGAGTCAGTTGATGAACTTTAACAAAAGTATAAAATAGTTGTTAAACAAGAAAAGGTGAACTATATTACAATACTCCTTCACCTACAACTATACGTTTACAGATACATACAGATTTGTAAGGATAACACAAGTTACAAAAGTCGTCTTATACTCTAATGTTCACAGTAAGTACACAGTCCATGTAAACCAATAGGTGACCTGTGGTCAGTCACACCACACTCTGAAACCAAGTGACAGATGCCACCCCAAACAGATACTATGGATCAACTCCCCCCAGATGCTAGTCACGCCGTAAGCCAACCGGTCACACTGAGCTCTGTCTTTCACACAAAGGTTTCCAATCTCCACTCCCAAAGAACTCACTTCGGAATCTTCTCCCAAACAATGCTATGTCTCGGATACCTTCCACAAGGGTCCACCTCCATGGCTTTGATCTCTCCTTCTGATGTTCCTCTCCGATGGATCAAGCTTTCTTCCATGCACTCTCTCACTGTTCCGCTGTGACAATGGCATCACATGCCCATAGTAAAGAGTTCGGCTGTCTCTGCAGATGTTGTGGCTTCTCTCCATACCTATATTGCTTTAAATCTGCTTCCGCAACTTTCTCCCATTAAGCTTGAAGCCTTCCCCTCCGCTCCTTGCTTTCACTTCCACAGATCAGGACCTTTTCAAGATTCCTGTCCTTGTCCTTTGACTAGAATGTCCTCTTGGATCTTCCCTAAACTGCTTTCCTGGATTTTGGGACTTTCTTCTTTAGTTTCTAGAACCTGCTTCGGCAGTTTCCTCTCCTGTGTCCAGCTTCTCCTGGCAGCTGCCTTCAACTTTACGTTGGGTCTTGCTATCTGTCCTCCTGCTGTGCAGCCTCTCTGGAATCCTGGCTTCAGCTGAACTGAAACTGCTTTTCTAGTTTTCTCTATCTCTGTGGGTCCCTCTCTCTGGACACCAGATGCTAAGCAATAGCACAGTTTTTCTTAACCTTGTGTTTATTATAACTTTTTTTCAAGAGTCATTAAATCTCCTTAGAATGCTGGCACACAAACAAAGCCTTAGACTTGCTGTCTCAATTTAAAAATGCAACTAGATTCCAGGTTTCACCTATTAACCCACAAAGAGAAAAACTTATAAATTAAACTTAGAGATTTACCTTATTTGTAACATGCCCAAATACACATTTAACTTACTCAAACTATCTCTATTTCCTTAACAAGATCCATGTCATGGAAGTTCCTGCAGGGTGAATATCCAGGTCCTGGAAGCTCCTTCAGTACAAAGATCCACATGGTAGATGCCCCACCCACCTACTGTTGCAGGTGGTGTTCCAGGGTCCACGGTTGCTGGAGGCCTTTATTTTCCACTCTCCACAAGCTCCCCCAAGCGTTCTTCCACGTGAGTCCCGACATGTCCATATTACATTGGTCCAGATGTGGGGCAGGTATGGAGGCCTAGAGGTAGGCAGGGGTGGTAGGGGAAAGAGAGGTATGCTGAGGGTGCTGTCAAATGGGCTATCTGGTATCGAGTGGATTGATGGGAAGGAGTGTGGGCATGGGGGGGGGGTGTGCAGGTATGAACGGGCAATGTGGGGGCATGCAAGTGTGAACAGGCATGGGGGGAAGAGGGGAAAGGGACTCGAGGGGGGTGTCTGTGGTCTCAGTTGAGCAGATAGGGTGGGAGGGTGAAGATTGTTGGAGGGGATGCAAAAGGAGAGGCAGATTCTGGGGTTCAGCAGAATGGGGGTGCAGATCTACTGTGATCGGGGAGAGTTGAAAGTCAGAAGCTTAAATGTTGCACCTGGTGGGAGTCAATAATAATGGGGGGAGGTGTGGATTACAGGGGGAAGGGAAAAGGTATTTGACTGCACATGGAAGGTAACGACAACCATGGCTACTCCAAGCGACGTAGAGCCTCAAGGTGGAGATCTTGAGCTGCTGCATGGGAGTTGGGCCATCAGGGTGGTTGGAAATGCAGGTCATCTCAACTGGACAACTAAAGGGGAACCCCAGCTTTAGTACTTACAGTACCAGGATACTGGGACAGATGAGAGTGTGAAGGGCAAAGACTCAGTGTGTGTGGGAGACTTCTTGCACATGGCTCTCAAGGGTCCTGGCAAAGAACTTTGCCCCCCTGCACATCCCTGATTCTGGTGGACATAGGCCAGAATTTAACATCGCCCATGTGGCACGCCCAATGTAGTGTTAAATAGCATGTCATGATGTCGGAGGGGTTTCCGACGTCATTGCCCTGCATTGTGAGATTACACTAGACCGTGAATGTCGGAAGAGTGCCCGCCGTCAATTAAAGGGCCAACTGACTACAATTTGAGAGGCCCATTCATTTTTATAGTTGGTGCATGGGCAAAACGGGCAGGCAGGAATTGCTTATTTTCAACTTCCTACATCCAGGGTGGTATATAAGGCCCAGGAGGAATGGAGAAGTGAGGAAGTAGAAGTTCTAAAATGAGTTGTAAGTTTACTGATTATTTATAGAAGCATCCCGTTCATTTCCTATGTAGTTTAGGAGGCTTAAATCTTTTCAGAGGCTTTTACAGCAGGCCTCATCATAATAAAGGTTAAGCCTCTGCAAAGCAAAAGGTTAGAAATGGGCATTGTTTATTCATCTGGAGAGACTTCCTCAGATGAGGAGGAGAGGGCAAGAAGGGAGCGGAGGCCAGTTGGCTGCAGACAGTATAATAGAGTGTACCCTCAACACCGAGAAGTACAACCTGAAGGGGTTGAAGGCCAGCAAGTTTTGCAAGGGAAAAGGGCAGGAGAAGACGCCAATACCCTGCTGGAAGAGTCTACAGGGTTAGGTCCAACTACCTTGACTTGACTGAAGTCCAATGTTGAAGAAGGCTCTGCCTCTCAAGGCAAACAGTAACTTCAATACATGATATGATAGGCCCTGAGGTAGCTTCTGCTTTTTAGGTGGGCACCTAAAGCCAGTGGCGTGAAAAGTAACTGTTGCCCTTAACTTTTATGCCTCAGGTTCATTCCAAGGATCTGTGGGAGATCTCTGCCGAGTGTTAAAATCCACAGTGCACAGCTGTATAAGGCTTGTCACAGGAGAAGAGTCAATACCTTTATATATTACAAGACAGCTGAGGACAGCTAGGCAGAGCAATCCAGAGGATTTGCAGCTGTTGCAGGCTTCCCAAGGATTCAGGGAGCCACTGATTGCACATCAAGGCACCTGCTGGAAAGCTGGGGGCCTTTGTAAATCATAAGGGGTTCCATTCTCTTAACGTGCAGCTAGTGTGCGATCACCAACATCAGATCCTGAGATTTGTGCCAGATATCTTGGGAGCTGCCATGATTCATAAATTCTTCATCAATCCCAAGTTGCAAGGCTATTCATAGCCCCTGCACGCTTGAATAGCTGGCTGCAGGGGTCAAAGCATATCCTCTCAAAAGGTGGCTAATAACTGATCAGACATCCAAGAATGCCAGCGGAGTGGAGGTAGAACCAAAGCCATGCCTCCACGAGGGCCATCATTGTCAGGACAATTGGCCTCCTAAAAATTAGGTTTCATTGTCTGGACTGTTTTGGAGAATTTCTGCAATACCCTTATAGTGATTGTGTGTCTCTTATTGTGATTGTGCGCTGTGTCCTGCATAATCTGGCTTTCTCAAGGGGAGATCAGATGGAGGGAGAAGAAGCAATGTGCTTCCAGAAGCTGCTGAGGAAGATTGTAGAGCTGACTCTGAAGAAGAAACTCAACCACAGGGTCATGATAATGATCCAGCAATAAGGCAGCTTTTGGGAGCCAAGGAAGCTGGGGACGCTTTGATTCAAAGGAGTTTCCAGTAGGCCTTCAAAATCAAGACTCCAAATCATTGCAAAGAAGCAGTCACTATTGTTCAGAGCTCATGAGGCCCTCCTGGCACCATCTTCTCTTGTGTCTCCTTCTGAAATATACTATCCTGTCCAATCAATGTCTTGCTCTGAGTTGCAGGTCTCCCATCTTACTATCACATAAAGCACAATAAGGACATTTGACATGAAGTTACGTTTTAATAATGATTTGTGACAGCAAGTGATAATGAGAAAGAGACAAGTGAAAATGAGAAAGACTTCACCCGTGAAACCCCTTCTGTGATTAAAATGATTTAATGATCTGCTTACAAGTGCCACATCTTGGTGTTTCCCCATCACTGGCAACTGCATTGGAGGCAGGCTGCTGACTCTGATGCCCCATTGGCCTTGATGACATTGGTGGCTGTCATCTGGTTGCTGGGGCCTGTGTGGGCCCTAGTTGGATAGGAGAATCCAGTGCCATGGCTGGGCACTCCTGAGTCATCACGGTCTTCTCAGATGCAATGGTCACTGGCTATCATCGGTCACTGGTTGCTGCTATCATCAGGAACACCCTGAGAGGAGCCTCCAGAAGTGTGGAGCTGCAGTTCATTCTCCAACATGAAGTTTGCTTGAACCTTCCTGCTCACCAGAGGTGGATGGGATGCTAACATAGTCACTAGATGCCTCATCCATCTCTCACATTGGCGGTGACCTGCTGAGGTCGCTGCCAGTGTGTGGGCCCGCAGGTGTGAATGCAACCCCAGAAACCCCTGATTGAGCACCTGGAGCTGTCGCTCCATGAGAGCCACCATTCTCAATGGAGGAAGCTGTGTGTTCAGAGCTGAGGGTCAACGTATGGCTCATGCATCAGCTCATGCTCCACATGGACTCCTCTAATACAGAGGCCCTCAGGGATCTCTGCCAGATATACCCACGCATCTTGCTGAACATCCAACATTTGGTTCATCCTGAAGCTCATCATCTGCTTGGGAGTCAGCATCATCCTGGTCTCCAGCAATCCTCTAATTTTCAGAGCACTCGGGACTCTGTCTCTGACAACTCCTCAAGCAAGTGTGGTGTACGTTCCCCGGTGCATACTGCTATCTGTGCCGGAGCGCTCAAACTCACCAAAGTGCCTGTATCTGAGGTGGTGCAAGGTGCAGAGAGATGATGTGACACAGGTGCATCTGGCTGTTCATCCTCTTCCAATGTCAATGGACGGTCTTCCAGATCATTAAGTGGTCCTGAGGATGATCCATCTGAGGAAGGAAACACAGTATCCATGAGCATTTAAGGTTCAGAATACTTGCGTTCTGCTAGATTCTGAAATTGGTACTGTAGCTAATCAAAGACATCTGAATGGACGGCCATAAGGGTTCAGTGGATTTCACCTGTCAGCCATTGCCCTCTAATTCTCATTCCCTCCTCTCCACCCTCGCACATTAGTTCCAGGATCTCTTCCTCCATCAGAGTTAGCGGTGCTATATTTGGTACTCCCCACCAGTTTGGCTTTGCTCCTGGACATTGTGACTCCTCTTCTCCTGTAAGGATAATAGTGATTTCATTTTTTTCTCCCGCTATATGCCAAAACGTTGCATCCTCCTCCCTAATATCGCTGGTTTAAGTGCCCAGCACATTGCAGGATATATCCCATTCAGACATGCCTGCCATCCTGTCTAGTCCCAGGCAGTCTTCAAGGGCACAGGAAGATCTGTCAACTTAAGCTCGTGGCTTTATTCCCAAAAGCCCCAACAAATGTAAGCCCACACAAACATTTATTCAAGGTGAAATGGAGCCTCACAGAGTGGAGAAGATCATTCACCCTCTCCCAGCATTGCATCCAGATCCTTCGGACCTGGCTGCTGACTAGTGCTGCCACCTCTGACCAAGTCTTCTTGGTGAGGCATAGAGGCCACTTATTGCTGTCTTATGGCAGCAATATATCCTGGCGATCATTGACAGCGTTGATGAGTACCTGCAGGCAGACATCAGAGAAGCTGGGGGCTGCTTGACTTCAGCCATTTCCACGCCTTCTTCCATGGCTTCCGGCTCCTGAGGACATGGAAATATTGCTTGAATATTTTATTCCTCACTTTCACAGTTCAGATTAAATTGTAACTTTAAAGTTCCTCACCTCTCTCCTCATCTACATCCCTTCGTTCATCTGTTTTAACCCCCCGCCCTCGGCTGACCTGATTCAGCTCTCATCCTACCCCTCCACTCCCACCAACCCCCCCACCGCGCCCCCCACCCCGCCCCCAACATCAGTGCTGGCCCTCTCTCTGTGAGTTTTGTGCTGGCTGGCTCTTAGTTGGCCAGCCAGCGTGTGATTGCTCTAGGGTGCAGATCTCAGCGGGAACAGATATCACATCTGCTTCCAGTCCTATTGATCGTGCTCGCTCAAGCTAAAAATTTAAATCGTTGACCCAGGCTGGTCTGTCCCTCTGAAGGAGGTGGGGTGAGGTGGAGCATGCACAGGCTTAAGGGCGAAATCCCACATAAATCACATCAGACCTCATTAAAGTTCAAGTGGACTATATTTACAAAAGTGCTTTAAGGTTAACAATCAAGTGAACCCATGCAACCACATGTGAAATCAAAACTTCTTAAACTTGCATTCCATGTCGCTTCTCCCAGATGCTGCCCTGACATCTGCAGCAGGTGTGAAGAAAGCCTGCTGACCAGTTTGGTTGTCTTCTGGAGACCCGAGGCCTGGAAGGCCCTGGCTTACTTTGGCTGTCCTGCTGTCCTGCTCCCTCTGCAGTCAGAGAAGACAAAGCTGAAGGGGGTCACAGGCAAGGGGAATTCAGAAAGACCGGACACCCTTAGAGAGAGTCCTGAGTGGAGATCCCAGGGGTGTTCAACAGCTGCTCCTCATACCTTTTGGTGCCCAAGAGCCCCTGCCTGACTCCTTGAGGAGAAGGGGAACCTGGAGGGAGGCCAAGGTCCACTCTTGCATAGCCTCTGCAAAAGCTCACCCATGGCTACTGCGACGGAGTAACTTGGTCTAAGCCCACCTCTGGCAGAAACTGGGCATTCTGCTGGATAAGATTCTCCATAGTATCTGCCACCCTCCCGCTGGAGACCTCAATGCACATGCTGGCCTGATCCCGGACGCTTGTCATTCACTTGGAAGTCGCAGATGCCTCTTCTCCAGCAGCCCTCCAAGTGCCGGTAAGCTTGGCTGACACTGCTGCAGATACATGTCCATGTGGTGACCACCAGAATGTGGGACCGTGCCTGAACTAGATCTAGTACCCACTGAGGTGAGTGCCTTTGGGCTGGTGGAAGGTGCAGGTGACTGCTGTGACAGCTCTACAGGTGCATTTTCTTCCTCCTCCCTAATGTCCTCTGTTCTCTGTGGGTTGGTGGAACTGCTGGCGAGTGTCTCCCCTTGTTCCCTTGCCCTCTTTCTGCTGGCACTTGTAAGTGAGAGAGGAGAGAGCGGGTGACTGCATAAGCTGCCTCCAACACGTAGGAATGTGTGACCCCTAGGTCATGAATGGATCCTTAGGTCATGCATGGATCCTTACTGGCTGGAGGCCACCTATCTCTCCTATGCTGCAGACTCAGTCTGGTTCCTCCCCAGCCAACTGGGCTGCCCGCTGCTCGAAGTCAGTGAGGTTCTTCATGTCAGGCCTGCACCGCACCACCCCCCACCCCGCCCCCCCCCCCCCCCCCCCCCCACCCGCCACTTCTCACTTTCCTGTTGTGCCTCAACTCTTCCTGCACAAAGAGAGAAGATGGGGTTGAAAGCAATTGGGTTTCAGGTATCTTTTTCATGCTTGCACTCTTACAAATAACCCACTGGATTGTGTGCCACATGATAGGTACACTGCAGGTTATCCACACGGGTTCTGGGGCAGTACACTCTAGGGTGGTGAGCCCATGCAGATAGAAGGATAAGGCTCACAGAGGCATTTCATTAGTGATGCTTGCTGGTGCCCTCACACCTAACCGCCTCTCCCCCACATCCCTTCCCAGACAGCATCTGAGCTGTCTATGTGGAAGAGTCATGGCCTCTCCACCTGCAGATACATGGACTGCAGTAGGACTATGAGGCATCACCTTATCACGTTGAGTATCTAAGCTCTTTTATACCTCAGCTGCACAAATGGTGCCCTTGCCACTGAGGCCCATGTCCCCCCTACCATTCAGTGAGGTGAGTGTGAGCAATTGAGAGTTCGCTCACCCTGACGGAGCTGGTCATTCATGCGTTTTTGGTTTTGTAGGGCAGTCCTCAGGTGGAGGCCCTGGGCACTGAGACTACCTCCCATGCAGGGTTGGTCTGACAGCTCGGCTTCCTCTTTCCATCCTCTGGGTAGAGGCCTCCACTGAATTGAGAATTGAGAAGGACCTCCAAGAATGCATCACTGGAACTGGGGGCCGGAGTGGGCCATCTCCTCTTTCAATGGAGAGTAATTGTGATCTCCGGTCACCTTTCCAACATGGCGCCCGGATATGACAGTGGGTTGTGCATCATCCAGCCTGCCCCAAAAACGTTGGGAAACCCCCGACTGCATAATTAATGAAGCTGGAATTGCACAATGCAGCTCGAACTCCTACCGGCCTCCACAGCAGGAAACAGTCCTGGTCCCTACCCCTGACCTAGTCCTGGAATGAAAAATTCTGCCCATTTAGTAAGTACTTGGACATGTACCTGAAGCGCTGTTAACTAGGCTATGGACTAAGAGCCTGAAAGTGGGATTAGATTGCATGGCTTCTTCTCATCCGAAGCAATCATGACCTCCTTCCATACTATTCCATAAGTGTCTCTGAGATTGAGTTTTCCAAGGGTTGTTCTGACAAGTCTTGAACTATTGAACAGTTAACACAGATTAAAGGGAAATGTAAGACTTTAAAAATTGGAATTACAATGAAAAGAAAATCACGTAATGTGCTGATTTTTTATTAAAGTGCATGTGTTTGAGGAAAAAACGTCCAGTCAAATAAGAATTATTTTATTAAATGGAGTTGAGGTACCCTCACTGCCAGTTCAAACTAAATTGCATTTAAACTCGTCTTTACTGAAATGTGTGTTGTAAAAGAAAATAAATCTATTTCATTTTTGACAATAAAGAGATGAGAATTGTCATTCTGATACGAAACATGTATTTTTCTTCCCCATTAAACAGAACTCCACTTTTTTTGGGTCCTAGTATTGGAGATGGGAGCAGGGCATAGAAATGGGTTACTTAAATTCTACGTTTAGCTCCCTGCCCAACCATCTCCCACTTGCTATTCAGGTGAGGCAGGAAGATGGATAGTGTGGTTGTTTAACTTGGGCTTGTCTCTAAACTGGACTTGGACATATTTTGCAACCGATAGCAAGGTCAGCACACCTATGTCATACTCTGTCAGAAGCCTTTGAGAAGTATTCTAGGACAACAGTGACAGACATGTGGGTAAAAGAAGTAAATGTGTCATATGGAATAGTTATGAGCAAGATGAATATGGCGGATGAAGCATTTAATTTCTTTTTCAGTGTTGCACGAGGGGGCCTGCATAGTTAGTTGTAATCTGCTCATTAGATGCAGATCTGCACTATTTGAACTTATATTTGGATTTGGCTCACTCTGCCTAATCTTGGTGGTGGGGAAACCCTTTAGGTTCAATAATCTGGCACAATATAGATTAAATGGAAGTGAGCACAGATTTGTTAAAGGCAAAACAGATTTGCCTAACTTGATTCAATTCTTTGGTGAAAAACAGGCAGGACTGATGATAACGTGATTGATGGTGTGTTTATGGACTTGCAAGCCAAGGAGGCATAATAGATCACATGGCCTCCTTTTATGATTTTTTTTCTCTATTAACCTCATTATGTGGTCAAAGATAGTGAAGGCTAAATTGGATAGCCTCCAAAAAAGGGGGCGCGTAAATCACAATTAATCACAATTAACTGTGTCCATTCAATATAATGCAGACAACATAACCAACTTTGTGCTCTCTGCATATTTGAATGATTGCTGTGTGCATCCTCACCACTTTAAAGCTAGTTTGCACTGCTTAAACCCACAGCCTGCACCCCTTAAAAGGGAAGGTTATTATAGATTGCATGGGCAGACATGAGGAAGTAAATCTCACCTGGGAAACTGAAGAATGGCATAACTTGTGAGAGAGTGGGCTCCAAGTTTTCTGCACACAGTATTGGAGGCATGGCAAAGAAAGTGGAAAGTAGGAGAGATGCTCTGTGCCTGAAGGGCCCAGGAGACCCTCTAGAAATGGAGCAGATGGCCACAGAGCTTAAAGCTAGATGTCAAGCTCCAAGGATCTGGATGCAATGCCACTAGAAGTTCAATGAATTTACACAAGTGGTCAAGATCAGTGAATGCATCTTCAAATACTATATCCAACCAACTTTACACTAGCCTCCAACACTGCTCAAATCAGCACACTCCCATCATTCACCCATCAATAATTTTCATTACTCAGGATTTATATTAACATTCATATGCTTCACTTTATTCTCACACAGTTAGTGTTGCTGCAAGCCTCACACCCATATCTCACAGCTTGCACAGTGATATATATATATGTTTTCTCCCTCTTCATGTGTAAAAACCCCATTGTTCTACATGTCTTTGGAAATTTACTTTTCCCATAATATAAAAATCTTTCATGTTTTGGGAAAAATAACCGTATTAACCTTGCCCCATTTATCTTGTTAATTGTAAACATCCTACCATCCCTTTGAAAATCAAACAACCCCTTCGCTTATCTAAAAATGAAAATTTTCTTCACACCTTATCTACTGACCTTTATACTCTAGCTCATGCATTAGCATTTCAAATACACTTTTTACACCTAACCCTTTGTCAGTCTTTGAAATGTTGCTGGTGCATTCTACATACCAAATAGCATAACTTTAAACTTATATAGTCCATCTAGTGTCACAAAAGCTGTTATCTCTTTTGGTCTCTCCAATAATGGTACTTGCCAATATCCTCTCAGCAAGTCAATCTTTGTGATAAAATTTGATTGGCCCACTTTCTCAATGCAATCTTCAAACCGTGGAATAGGATATGAATCCGCTTTTGTCACTGCGTTTACTTTTCAATAATCCACACACAGTCTGTGTGTTCCATCCCAATCCAGTACCATAATAGGTGACCTCCAATTACTGCAAGTAGATCAATTATGTCATTCTGAAACATGAATTAGATTTCTTTCTGTACTTGTGATAGTTATACTGGATTCAATCTATAAGATTGAAACTGAATCACCCACATCTACATCATGTGTAGCTAAGTTTGTCCGCCCCAGCTTATTCCGACAAATAGCTTTGTATGACTGCAATAGTTTCTCCAAGTCACTTTGACACTTGTCTGAAAGGTAATTTTACATTTAAATTTTTAAGTACCCCTCATTGTCTAATTTGATTAGAGGAAAATCAATTTCAGATTCTTTCATTTCTACTTCTTTTCTCCTTATCTACCACCAAAAGGTTCCTATAATGCTTGAAGTGCTGGTTTAATACTTCCTTTTGCTTATCTTCTCTGTGAAAGTACCTTTTAAGCATATTTACATGACACACCCTCTGCTTCTTTCTTCTATCTGGAGTATTTAATAAATAATTTACTTCACTCAGTTTCTTTTCAATCCTGTAAGGTCCACTAAACCTTGCCTTTAATGGTTCATCCAATACTGGTAACAAAACTAACACATTTCCCCTCAAACAAAATTAGGAGCTGTGGCTCTCTTATCTGCCTTTGCCTTAATCACCTGTGATATCTTCAAATGTTCTTTAGCTAACTCACAAGCCTGTTCAATCTTTCTCTGAAGTTTGTCATATTATCCAGGAAAGTAGTTTCCGACTTCTGATCCACTAATTTCTCCTGAATCAACTTAAGTGGTCCTCTTACCTCATGACCATAGACTAATTCAAAAGGCCTAAATCCTGTGGATTCATTAGGAGCATCCCTAATAGCAAATAACAAGAAGAGCATTCCCTGATCCCAACCCTGTGGATAGTCTTGATTATGAGCCCTCATCATAGTTTTCAAAATTTGATGTCATCTCTCTGTGATTCAGGATGATAAGCTGATGACTTAAAATGCTTTATCCCCAGGCTACTCATTACTTCCTTAAACAGCTGTGACATGAAGTTCGAACACTGTCTGATTGTATTTCTTTCAGTAGCCCATATCTTGTAAAATATTTAGTCAACTCTTCTACACTTCTCTTTGCTGTAATATTTCACAAAGGTATCATTTCCAGAAACTTTGTAGACACATCTATACTTGTCAGCAAGTACTGATTTCCACTTTTAGTCTTGCCCTACACAATCAATCAGAACCCTGGTAAAAGGTTCCTATAATGCTTGAATTGGAGTTAAAGGTGCTGGTTTAATAACTGCTGGAAGTTTTCCTGTCATCTGACATGTGTGACATGATGTTGAAATTGACTAAATCTGTATGCAATCCCAGCCAAAAAAAAATTGTATTTTCGCATGCGTTTTCCTAATTCCTAAATGTCCCCCAAGTGGAATTTGATGAGCTACTTTCAATATTTCATTGCTGTATCAAGATAGTCTAACAGAATCACAGAATCACACAGCGCAGAAGAGGCCCTTTGGCCCATCGAGTCTGCACCGACCCGTGAGAAACACCTGACCTACCTACCTAATCCCATTTACCAGCACTTGGCCCATAGCCTTGAATGTTATGAAATGCTCATCCAGGTACTTTTTAAAGGATGTGAGGCAACCTGCCTTTACCACCCTCCCAGACAGTGCATTCTAGACCGTCACCACCCTCTGGGTAAAAAAGTTTTTCCTCACTTCCCCCTTAAACCTCCTGCCCCTCACCTTGAACTTATGTCCCCTCATGACTGACCCTTCAAATAAGGTGAACAGCTGCTCCCTATCCACCCTGTCCATGCCCCTCAATCTTGTACACCTCGATCAGGTCGCCCCTCAGTCTTCGCTGCTCCAACGAAAACAACCCAAATCTATCCAACTTCTCTTCATAACTTAAGTATTTCATCCCAGGCAACATCCTGCTGAATCTCCTCTGTACCCCCTCCAATGCAATCACATCCTTCCTATAATATGGTGACCAGAACTGCATACAGTACTCCAGCTGTGGCCTCACCAAGGTTCTATACAACTCCAACATGACCTCCCTACTTTTGTAATCTATGCCTCGTTTGATAAAGGCAACTGTCCCATATGCCTTTTTCACCACCATACTAACATGCCCCTCCACCTTCAGAGATCTATGGACACACATGCCAAGGTTCCTTTGTTCCTCAGAACTTCCTATTGCCATGCCGTTCATTGAATGCTTTCTTGTCAAATGACTCCTTCCAAAGTGTACCACCTCAAACTTTTCAGAGTTAAATTCCATCTGCCACTTATCTGCCAATTTGACATCCCATCTATATCTTCCTGTAGCCTAAGACACTCAACCTCACTGTTAACAAACCGGCCAATCTTTGTGTCATCTGAAAGCTTACTAATCCTACCCCCAACATAGTCATCTATGTTGTTTATATAATGACAAATAATAGGGGACCAAGCACAGATCCCTGTGGTACGCCACTGGACAATAAAGCATCCTTCTGTCATCACCCTCTGTCTCCTACAACTAAGCCAATGTTGAATCCACTTTATCAAATTACCTATATTCCATGTGCATTTGCCTTCTTTATAAGTCTGCCATGTGGGACCTTGTCAAAGGCTTCACTGAAATCCATAGAAACTACATCAACTGCACTAGCCTCATCGACACACCTGGTCACCTCCTCAAAAAAGTCAATCAAATTTGTTAGGCATGACCTCCCTCTGACAAAGCCATGCTGACTATCCCTGATCAAACCTTGCCTCTCCAAGTGGAGATAGATTCTCTCCTTCAGAATTTTCTCCAATAGTTTCCCTACCACTGATGTGAGACTCATTGGCCTGGCTTCTCTCTGCAACCCTTCTTAAATAGCGGAACCACATTAGCTGTTCTCCAGTCCTCTGGCACCTCCCACGTGGGCAGAGAGGAACTAAAAATTTGATTCAGAACCCCTGGGATCTCCTCCCTTGCCTCCTTCAGCAGTCTGGGACACAAATCATCTGAAGATTTGTCCACTTTTAAGCCTGCCAACACCTCCAATACCTTATCACTCCCTATATCAATTTGCTGAAAACCTCGCAGTCTCTGTCCCCGAGTTCCATACCTTCATCCTCATTCTCTTGGGTGAAGACGGACGTGAAGTATTCATTCAACACTCTAACGATGTCATCTGGCTCCACCCATAGATTGCCCCCTTGGTCCCTAATGGGATATACTTATGGAATATCTTGGGATTTTCCCTACTTTTACCAGCCAGAGCTTTCTCATATCCCTTCTTTGTTCTCCTAATTGTTTTCTTAATCTCCACCCTGCACTTTTTGTACTCCACTAATGCCTCAGCTGATTTGCTCCCCTTGTACCTGCTAAAAGCCTCTCTTTTCCTTCTCAGCGTACCCTGAATATCTCTGGTCATCCATGGTTCTCTGGGCTTGTTACTCCTTCCTATCACCCTAGAGGGAACGTGTTGAGCCCGTACCCTCCCCATTTCCTTTTTAAACACAACCCACTACTCCTCTGTAGATTTCCCCACAAGTAGCTGTTCCCAGTCTACCTTGGCCAGATCCTGCCTTATTTTACTAAAATCCACTCTCCACCAATCCAAAACATTTTTTTTGCAACTTGTCTATTTTTTGTCCATAACAAACTTAAATTGTACCATTACAAAAACATAATTACCTGGAAAAACTCAGGTCTGGCAGCATCGGTGGAGAAGAAAAAAGTTGACGTTTCGAGTCCTTTGAGGACTCGAAATGTCAACTCTTTTCTTCTCTGCCGAAGCTGCCAGACCTGCTGAGTTTTTCCAGGTAATTCTGTTTTTGTTTTGGATTTCTAGCATCCGCAGCTTTTTGTTTTTAAATTGTACCATGTTGTGGTTGCTATCAGTAAAATGCTCCCCAAGACCACTTCAGCCACTTGTCCAGCTTCATTCCCCAGAATTAGGTCCAGCACTGTACTGTCCCCTGGTGGACCCTCTACATATTGACATAAAAAGTTCTCTTGTGCACATTTCAAGAAATCCACTTCATTAAAGCCCTTAACACCATGTCTATCCCAATTAACATTGGGAAAGTTGAAATCACCTCATATAATTACCATATTGTTATTGTTTTTACATGCCTCCACAACTTGTGCACATATTTGCTCCTTAATTTCCCGCTGACCATCTGGGGGTGTATAATAAACACCTAACAATGTGGCTGCCCCTTTTTTATTCCTAAGCTCTACCCACAAAGCTTCATTTGATGCCCCCTTCAAGATATCATCTCTCCTTACTGCAGTAACTGACTCCTTAACGAATAATGCAATGCCTCCTCCTCTTTTACCCCCTCCCCCTGTCTCACCTGAAGATTCTATATCCCGGAATGCTGAGCTGCCAATCCTGCCCCTCCCTCAACCACATCTCAGTGATTGCTACTATATCATAATTCCACGTGTCAATCCTCACCCTTACCTCATCCGTTTTATCTGTAATACTCCTGGCATTAAAGTAGAGGCTATCCAGCCTTGTCTTACTCCCTTGAAACTTAATGCAGCTGTACTCCCTCTGACTTGATTGTTTTACTGTATTATCATGTGTCCCTATTCTGCTAACATTCTGTGTCCCCTCCCCCTGCCGAATTAGTTTAAACTCCTCCCAACAGCACTAGCAAAACCGCCCACAAGGATGTTAGTCCCGCTCTGGTTCAGATTTAGACCGTCCCGCTTGTACAGGTCCCACCTTCTCAAGAAATGGTCCCACTCTCCCTCCTGCACCAACTCTTGAGCCACGTATTCATCTGCGCTATTCTCCTATTTCTGAGCTTGCTAGCACGTGGCACTAGGAGTAATCCAGAGATTATAACCCAAGAGGTTGCTTTTTAGTCTACTTCCTAGCTCCCTGAATTCTTGATGCAGACCTCTTTCCTCTTTCTACCTACGTCATTGGTACCAACATATACCATGACCTCTGCCTTATCATTTCCCCACCCCCCATTTCAGGATGCCCTGCAGTCATTCAGTGACATCCCGGACCCTGGCACCAGGGAGGCAACATACCATCCTGGAGTCACGTTGACGGCCACAGTAGCACCTATCTTTTCCCCTGACTATAGAATCCCTTATTACTATTGCTCTTCCTCCCCTCCTATACAGACAGGCTGCTTGTGGTGCCAGAAGCTTGGCTCTGTCTGCACTCCCTGGAGGAACCAGCACCCTCATCAGCCTCCAAAATGGAATACCGATTTGCAAGTGGACCCCAGGGGACTTGTGAACTACCTGCCTGTTTCTCTTGGACTGCCTGGTGGTCACCCATTCCATTCCTTCCTCAAGTCCCTTCAGCTGCGGTGTGACCACCTCTCCAAACGTGCTATCCACGATGCGTTCAGACCCACGGATGCTCCACAGTTTCCTCAGTCGCCATTCCAGCTCTGAAGCTCAAGCTTCCAGGAGCTGCAGCTGGACATACTTCCTGCACAAATGCTGGTCCCGGGCACTGGAAATTTCCCTGGCTTCCCACATGGAGCATGAGGAGCACACCATGGCTCTGAGCTCTCCTGCCATGACTTATCCCTTTAAATTAAACCTTTTAAATCAATTACTCTAGGGCCATTCTTTCCTAATTTTACTATCATTACTATAGAGTATACAAACTATAAAGCACAAAAAGACCTTGAACTATAAGCAATAAAGTAGTAAATACTTACCTGACCTGACCCACTACTACCAGTCATTCCTTTCCCTTGTAGCCTCTACTGCTGCAGCAGGGCAAGACCACTCTTTGAAGATTTAAGAAGTTGGATAGCAAGGAAAAATGTAAAGACCAACTCTTCCCCTCTGCACCAAATTCCCACTGTGCACCAAATTGCCAGTACCCACACTCACTCTGGCTGTATCTCCCTCAGGATGAGCTCTCTCCCCTGTTTGTGTGCAAGCACATTGTAGTGTGCTTCTAAATAGTCCCTTTCTTAAATAGAGCTGAGGTGACTCACACTAGTCAAGTTTCAAACAATTTGATGTAATACCATCCATTTCTCATCTGTTGAAACATGACTTGGTCTCCACTTCCTCATTAGCACATTACCTTTGAAGTACATTCTGGAATACATTCTGCCTCTACTTCCGAATACACTGTCTGATATAACTTCCTTATTTGTGAATCCTTCTGCTGTAACTCACCAATTTAACTGAACTAAACACTTCCACTTCATTCTCTTCAACCTTCTCTTCCTGTGCAATCTTTTCAAAAACAGATCCAGTTAATTGAAAATTAGCATCTATTCCCTATCTTTTCAACTTTTCCTCTTCCTGTTTGAACCTGAGAGTTTGTGATCTCATTACTACACAACCTGGGAACAATCTAGGGCCTTCTTCCTACAACACGCCTGTTAAATGCACCTCCACAGGCTGCTTGACTACACAGGCTCACCAACATTTGTGATCCAGCTATATCATTACCTAAAATAAATTGAACCCCTGCAATGGGCAATTCTTCCACTACTCCAAAAATCATAGAGTAATAGGGCAGAAATTACTCTCCATTTGGGCGGTTGTGCAGGGGTGAGTGGGGCCGGGCGTGAACCCAATCAGTACCCACGATCAGGGCCGTGCCACCATTTTGCATGGGCGGGTCAATTAAGGATGGAAAGAGCGCAGAAATCTCCCTGAGGCATGAAGGTGGCATACCATAGGGATCTGTGCTGGATCCCCTATTATTCGTCACTTATATAAACGACATAAATGACTATATGGGGGATAGGATTAGTAAGTTTGCGGATGACACAAAGATTGGCTGGGTGGTTAACAGTGAGGTTGAGTGTCTTGGGCTACAGGAAGATATAGACGGGATGGTCAAATGGGCAGATAAGTGGCAGATGGAATTTAACCATGAAAAGTGTGAGGTGATACACTTTGGAAGAAGTAACTTGACAGGGAAGTAATCAATAAATGACATGACACTAGGAAGTTCTGAGGATCAAAGGGACCTTGGCATGTGTGTCCATAGATCTTTGAAGGCGGAGGGGCATGTTAGTGGGGTGGTGAAATAGGCATATGGGACACTTGCCTTAATCAATTGAGGCATAGATTACAAAAGTAGGGAGGTCATGTTGGAGTTGTATAGAACCTTAGTGAGGCCACAGCTGGAGTACTGTGTGCAGTTCTGGTCGCCATATTATAGGAAGGATGTGATTACATTGGAGGGGGTACAGAGGAGATTGTCCAGGATGTTGCCTGGGATGAAATATTTAAGTTTTGAAGAGAAGTTGGATAGATTTGGGTTGTTTTCGTTGGAGCAGAGAAGACTGAGGGGCGACCTGATTGAGGTGTACAAGATTATGAGGGACATGGACAGGGTGGATAGAGAGCAGCTGTTCAGCTTATTTGAAGGGTCAGTCACGAGGGGACACTAGTTCAAGGTGAGGGGCAGGAGGTTTAGGGTGGATGTGAGGAAAAACTTTCTTACCCAGAGGGTGGTGACGGTCTGGAATGCACTGCCTGGGAGGGTGGTGGAGGTGGGTTGTCTCACATCCTTTAAAAAATACCTGGATGAGCACTTGGCACGTCATAACATTCAAGGCTATGGGCCAAGTGCTGGTAAATGGGATTAAATAGGTAGGTCAGGTGTTTCTCATGTGTCAGTGCAGACTCGATGGGCCGAAGGGCTTCTTCTGTGATTCTATGACCCGTCACCGCGTGTCATTTTACGCATCAGCGAGAGGGCCCCACCCCCGCTCGCCGACCTGAAAATACTGTGTATAGAGTTATGCAGCACAGAAATAGGCCCTTCAGCCCATCATGTCCATGCTGGCCATCAAGAACCTATCTATTCTAATCCCATTTTCCAGCACTTGGCCCGTACATAGCCCTGTATGCTGTGAGGCTTCAAGTGCTCATCTAAATACTTCTTAAATGTTGTGAGGGTTCCTGCCTTTCCAACGTCCTTAGGCAGTGTGTTCCGGATTCCAACCACCCTCTGGGTGAAAAAACGTTTCCTCAAATCCCCTCTAAACCTCTTGCCTTTTACCTTAAATCTATGCTTCCTGGTTATTGACACCTCCGCTAAAGGGAAAAAATATTTCCTATCTACCCTATCTATGCCCCTCATAATTTTGTATACCTCTAGCAGGTCCCCCCTCAGCCTTCTCTGTTCCAAGGGAAACAACCCTCCCCTATCCAGCCTCTCTTCATAGCCAAAACGCTCTAGTCCAGGCAACATCCTGGTGAATCCTCCTCCCTTCCTCCTCACTATTTATGACTCCACCAATTTTCGTGTCACCTGCGAACTTACCAATCATACCTCCTATCTTCACTTCTAAATCATTAATGTACACTACAAACAACAAGGGTCCCAGCACCAATCCCTGCGGTACACCACTTGTCATGGGCTTCCTATCGTAAAAACAACCTTCGACCATCACCCTCTGCCTCCTGCCACTAAGTCAATTTTGGATCCAATTTGCCAAATTGCCCTGGATCCCATGGACCCTTCTTCCATGGGCTCTCACCTTATTACCACCTCATCTATTTTCAACTTACTTCTTAAATTTACCTTCCACAATGCAATAGGTTCAGCATCTCCATGAATCCCACTTATTACCACTTTTCCCCACAATATTCCCGCTGGATAAGGAATATCACTATGCAATAACATTAAGGGTTGACTAGCACCTGTATACCTTAAAATTTTAATATCTTTGCCTGCTCCACTCCGTACACATGGTAACACTCCCCCTTCACATACAAAATCTTTAAACATTTCTGTAACCTGCCCTTCAGTACTCCCTTGGGTAAATTGTGAACACATTCCCACTTCTTTACTGATTACTTATTCTTCCTGCTTCACCTGTTCACAAACGACTGGCCTTTCCTAATTCTGTATCTCAGAACCTACAGCATTCTTATTTCTAGAACTTTTCTGTGTTCCAACTACTGCAATGGGTTTTCCCTGTAGCCTCCAACACATTGACTTTGTGTGCCCTTATTACAATGAAAACACCTCCCTCAGCACCTTCATTTTTGGTCTGAAGAGAAACTTCCTGAAAATTTCCAACTGCTCCTTCTCTTCCATGACTAACTGCCTTCCTGTGACCTTCCCATTTCCTATCCGTCTCTGATTTAAAAGGGTGACAAGAAAAGGTTTTGATCCATGAACTAACTCACAATCATCAGCTATCCCTGCTGCTTGCCTTGCCGTTTTAATCCTGTGTTCCTCCACATAAGTTCTCAGTACTGAAGGAATTGAATCTTTAAATTCTTCCAAAAGAATTACTTCTCTAAGACCAGGTTTTTCAGCCCCTCCTGCTCAGTGGGATATTACAGTCCCACTGAATTGAATGGAGATTTAAATGGCTCGACACATCCAGTGGCGGTAAACACACCACCTTGGGGCCAGAAAATCCTGGCCTAAGAGCTTCATACGTTGTCTCTGCCTTTAATACCAGTATCTACCGATCAAAATTACTTTGTTTTACTCTCTCAAACTCAAATAAGTCTGACCAGACTGTTTCCTTATATTCCTAAATTTTTGCCTGTACACCTCAGGGACCAACTCACATGCACTCAAAATAATCTTTTTTCATTGCCTCATAATCCACCGGTATCTCTTCTGACAGTGATGCATACACTTCATGAGCTCTACCTATCAACCTAGGCTGTAAAAGCAAAGTGCAGATTTCTTGTGGCCATTTCATCTGCTTAGCTATCTTCTCAAATTAAATGAAGAATGCCTTCATATCCCTTTCCTCAAACTTCAGAAGAGCCTGCTACAAAATTTAAACATCTCCCCACTGGGTTTAAATTGAAAGTGGTTGTTTCCACATCAGAAACTTCCTCGGCACCTGAGATTTCTTTTTTAACTTCTAGCTTCCAAAGCTGATATTCTCTCTCCCTTTCATTTTCTCCTTCTTCCATTGCTAATATCTCCCTCTGAAGATCAAGTTTTCTCATTTCCATTTCCCTTTGAAATGCTCTCTTTTTCCTGTTCCTTTTCTTTCACCTCCAACTCAATCTTAACCAATTCAATTGACTCACTAGCTTCAGGTATCCCTTCCAATTTCAAATGCTGCCTGCACACGAACAGGAGAGAAAGCACCTCCTGCGTGGGGCACAGCCAGAGTGGATATTCGGAATTTGGTGCAAAGCGGGAATTCGGTCCATAGGGGATGAGGTGCTCTTTGCATTTTTTCCTTGCTATCCAACTTCTTAAATCTTCAGAGCGTGCTGCAGCAGGAGAGACTACAAGGGAAAGGAATCACTGGTAAGTAGTGGGTAAGGTATTTACTACTTTAATCGTTTATAGTTTAAGGTCTTTTTGTGGTTTACAGTTTGTATATTCTACAGTAATGAGGATTAGGAAAGAGTGTCTTGGGCGACAGAAAGATATAGATGGGATGGTCAAATGGGCAGATAAGTGGCAGATGGAATTTAACCCTGAAAGGTGTGATACACTTTGGAAGAAGTAACTTGACAAGGGAGTATTCAATGATCGGCATGGCACTGGGAAGTTCTGAGGAACAAAGAGACCTTGGCGTGTGTGTCCATAAATCTCTGAAGGCGGAGGGGCAAGTTAGTGGGGTGGTGAAAAGGGCATATGGGACACTTGCCTTTATCAATCGAGGCATAGATTACAAAAGTAGGGAGGTCATGTTGGAGTTGTATAGAACCTTCATGAGGCCACAGCTGGAGTACTGTGTGCAGTTCTGGTCGCCATATTATAGGAAGGATGTGATTGCACTGGAGGGGGTGCAGAGGAGATTCACCAGGATGTTGCCTGGGATGAAACATTTAAGTTACGAAGAGAGGTTGGATAGACTTGGGTTGTTTTTGTTGGAGCAGAGAAGGCTGAGGGGCGACCTGATCGAGGTGTACAAGATTATGAGGGGCATGGACAGGGTAGATAGGGAGCAGCTGTTCCCCTTAGTTGAAGGGTCAGTCACAAGGGGGCATAAGTTTAAGGTGAGGGGCAGGAGGTTTAGTGGGGGGCATGTGAAGAAAAACTTTTTTACCCAGAGGGTGGTGACGGTCTGGAATGCACTGCCTGAGAGGGTGGTGGAGGCGGTTTGCCTCACATCCTTTAAAAAAGTACCTGGATGAGCACTTGGCACGTCATAATATTCAAGGCTATGGGCGAAGTGCTGGTAAATGGGATTAGGTAGGTAGGTCAGGTGTTTCTCATGTGTCAGTTCAGACTCGATGGGCTGATGGGCCTCTTCTGCACTGTGATTCTGCATTATTACTTCAATTACGTCTGCTGTCTTCGCCCCTACGGTTAAACCTAACTGCAATTTATCCACCAATTCTGTTAGCTGAACCTTAGTTACTTTTTGTAAACCAATCAGTGTTATAGCTTCCACTCACAGAAAAGTCTTAGCAATGACTAAAGCCACATTTGCCATCTAACCACCTTAAAATCCCTCACACCAATTCCTGTTCTTCACATACTCGTAGCCTTAAGATTCACCAACTTCAAACCAATCAAGGAAGTTCAAATATCCTGCAAAGTGTCCCCAGTTTTGTTATGCTGTGGCAGGTTGCACGTGCCAGGCAAGACCAAATCCACAAAGAAAACTTAGCCGCACTATCACAATAACTTTGCCATTTATATTTATTATGAGAAGATTTGTGCACTGAATTCAGAAGTAATGAGTCCACTAACATCTTTAATGTTTTTAAAAATTAAATTAAAATATTTATTAACAAAATAAAAAGAATTTAAACACATACATACAATTACAGATACTTGATAGTATAACAAATTCCAAAATTCCAATTAACCTGGCTCCTAAATACACACTCCCTTAAGGCAACAGTCCAAAATAGATTTTAAATTTAAATAAACAATCACAGCACCCATTAGACAGTGGAATTCCAAAGGCTTTTAACACAACTTTACTTACTAGAACAGCACCTCGTCAGAGTACCTAGGGCTTATTCCAAGTCTGTGTCACATGGTGTACTTTTCAAGATGTTACATGGCCACACCCAACATAGCCTTCCATCCTTCTTTATATTTGTTACTCTCTCTTTAATGTGTAAAATCTCATTGTTCTACATGTCTTTGGAAATGTACTTATCCCAATAAAAATCTTTCATGTTGTGAATTTCCTTTGGGAAAAATAAACCTTGCTCTATTTATCTTGTTAGTTGTAAACATCCTACCATCCCTTTGAAAATCAAACAACCCCTTCACTTATCTAAAAATGTAAATTTCCTTTACAACTTATCTACTGACCCTTATACTCTAGCTTACTCATCAGCATTTCAAATATCCTATTTACACCTAGCCCTTTTGATAATTTCAATCTTGCAGTCTATCTGACGCTAAATCAATTAAATCAGCCACACAGACAGAACCATCCAACTCACGCCCATAAGCCTACAGTAATATTGTGAAAAATATGATAGCTTCATGACAACAGCAACTCAAACATGACAACTATATCAGTTAAACAGATTACAAGACACTCACTGACATACTTCCTTCTCTCTTGTAGACAAGGTTGCATACAGCCGAATGGAGACAGGTGCACCTACATGTCCTAATGCCCATGGAAGAGATGGTGCTGATCATTATTGGATGATTACTGCTGAGGCCTTGGCCAGCAGCAGGGCTAAAACCATTGAAGTTGACAGTAACCTCACAACTACATTCTCCTTCTCACATCTCTCTTCCTCTCATCCACACTTCTGATTTACAAGATGCAGATGGTACAAAAAAAATCCCACACCCGCCAACCGCAGATTACCTTTATGTCTTTTTCTTTACAGATAATGAAGAGCTCAAGAGGTGAAGCCTGGCCAGGCAGTGGAGGTATACCAAGAAGAGAGTAATGATGAAGACACAGCACTGTCAATCAATTTCACACTCACAACCATCAGCTGTGATGACACCGTGTGTACTTTAGAAGCTGGCTGCAAATAGGGCCTGGGGCAAGGATCGTGCTGGTGATGGATCACCAGCGAATGAGGTCATACATGGGTTCCATTACAGAAGACTCAAATGAGAAGTTCAGTAAAACAACCTACAGGAGAAGGCTATTGGATGCACCATTGCTGGTGCATTGGCAGGGCTGTCAGAAAGTCTGCAGTCAATAACAAGCAGCATGGAGGATTCTAGCGTCAACTTGGAACAGGGTTTTCTGCAGAGCTTAGAGATCATCTTTTTCAGCATCTAAGTGATGGCAAATTTGTGAAACCAAACATGGTGCATCATCTTGAAGTGTGTTAATGCACCATTAATACATACATGCTTAAAGTTACAAATTTTGCTGAGCCTTGCTGAACATGCAGATATAACTCAAACATAACTAACTTAGGACAGAATAATTAGGATACGATTTACTGGACAGATATCCAGTAAGAAGACTTAACGTCCACATAAGGGGACATTTTGTTGGTATCTGAGTTACAAGGTTAGACATTGTTATTTTTAATAATTTGCTTATTTTTGCTGGAAAGAGAGCTGTAAGAATACTGTAAATGTACTGGAGAAACTTTGTACCACTGGGATGCCTTTTGGAGCTCTCCCATGTCTACACACTGGTCAACCAATAAACTGCCTGGTTTATCTTCAGCTGACCTGTGTCGAGTGTCTTTAGATACTCCACAACAATTTGATGGCTGATATCGCAGCATTCGTTGCAGAGCAAGCAGCAGCCATTTAGCATCTGAGAATTGCAGTGGAAGTTCAGACTGCTATCACGCACACTCAGACTTCTGCTATCATGGTTGTGAATTACAGTAGGCAAAAGGGTTTACGGTCCAGCAGTCTTTCCTCCAGTAGATTAGTAGGATTTCTGAGGCACCCCATAGGAGTGATAGCAGCTCCATAGAGCATTCAACTACTAGTGTCGTGTCTGAACCAGCCAGCCCAGACATGCTGAGATGGTATAGTTTGCATCTGGGCCTTTTAGGCCCAGAGCTGCTCCAAGGACATCTGCAGTATCCTCCATTGAAAGTCAGCAGCCTTTCACTAGTTATGCTGCAGTCACTGAGGTAACATTAGGATGGGCAAAGATACACAGAGTGCGGACAGTATAGGGATTCACAAGGGTGATATTGACTTTTGAAATTTGGCATGAATTCATTTATAAACTTCATTTGGATTTTTTATTTTGTGGTGGCTTTTCTGTTTTCATTGTGACTAAGTGGACCCTGCAATGGCAATAACAGAGGGATGGTAAAGTGTGGGAATGTTGGTGAATGGGGAATTGGGGTGCCATTACTGATATTTCACTCAGATATTCTTCACAGACATTCGGGACAGAAAGGGGCTATCCAGGTTGCCTCCTCCCTGTTTCCTCCTCATGCTCCTGCTCCTTAGCTGCTCACTGTTAACATGGTGACAAGGTCTTCAAGTTAGCGAGGTTGACGTCCATTGAATCTTGATTCCCATTCTACTGAGTACTACATGCTTCCTCCAGAGTAGTCTGGGAACATTGGGCTGCATTCTATGTGTCCCTAGCATGTAAAATAGGGCAGTGCCCGTTCCATCACCTTCTCACTCACCATCAAGCTCACCCCTATTATGCAGGGTCAAAATCAGCAACACACCCACCATATTTAAATAGAAAATCAAGGATCAATTAGGCTTGTTTACCAAGCCAGCTGATCCTGATACACAATGCCTGTGCCATAAAACAGTTCGTGTGGGCAGTCGGGTGGGAGTGGGCAGCCCAATTTTTAAAAAGGAATCCTTCAAAGGGCGAAAAGAAGCAGGGAGTCTCTCTCTTCAGGGACTGCCCTTACTGGTTCTGGGGTGGTTCCCCCAAAGACAGAACACTCCCTTTCTTCCTAACCACCTGCTGCCTTAAACCTACCACCCCCATCCCTCTCCCCTTAAACTGCCCAAATCCTCCCTGCCCAAGACGATGAACTTACATGTCCCCAGGATCCATTGGGCCTTCTTCTGCTTCCTCGTTGCCGTCCTGACAGTGCTCACTAATGCGCTCTTAGTGCTGTTGGGACTGATGGAGCTGCCAGTCAATCTGATTGGCTGGCAGCTCCCAGCGGTGGGACTTGCTCTCCAGTGAGGGACTGAAGTCCCACTCTGCCCCTGTTTAGCCTGTCCACAGCGCTTCATGGCTGCAGGACAGGTCAGTGTGTAGCAGGTTGGCACCATGCCAACTTTGCTTCTGGGTTGGGTGGGGGGTGCGCACTGTCCATTCCCCAGTAATATTCTGCCCATTGTTTCAACATGCCAACAGTCTGCTGTCAAATGGTTCTCAGCACATGAAAGTTGTGTACTTGCTTGTAAACCAGATTCAGCAGCCATGTCATAAGCAGATAGAACTTCTCAAATTTTGGAATGCTGTGGTAACTCAAATATAGCTGGCATAGTGGACTGCTGCAGAATGAAGGCATCATAATTGCTGCCAGGATACCAGGTGTAATTCTGTGCCAATGGTCACATGCCAGCTGAACAGTGAGGGAATGGAATCCTTTCCAGTTTTAGTATAGGGCAGAGTTGTTGCCATTTTGGCACTCAAATGGCAGTCATAGCACCCAAAGAATGGGCAGTACCGAGCCAATTTTCTCGCCCTGGGCAATCTAAAGATATGCAAATATTGGCAATTCCTGGCGAATGTCAACAATGCTGCCTGTAATACCAAAGTCCATTACAGGGCTGACAGAGGCATTCTGAATCCTTGTATTTTTCTTATCATTGGTGCATATATTTATTAGTTTGACCACTAGGTCAGGTGGCAAGAAATCTCCTTCCAGCCTTTGGGAGAAAGAATTAGGAAGTCTTTGGCCAGAATTTTATGCTCTTGGAGTGGGCACGTGGTTGACCCGAACTCGTGTGAAATCACATGAGAAGACGTCTGGCGGGCGTCCTGATGTCATCGTGCCATTGCATGATAGTGTGGTTGGTGGGCATGTGCAGGAGTCGGAACTGTGCCTGCTGACATTTAAAGGGGCAATTAAGCCTATTAAAAAGGCAATTGTCAACAATTTTATGTGGCCTGTGCACAGGCCACTTGGCCAGGCTGCCATCCCGTTTTTAATTGAGCCTCGACCCAGGGCAGGATAAAAGTCGACCAAAGCCATGACAATTTGAGTAGGTAGGAGGAGTTCAGGTGTGAATTGGTTGGAAGTGGTTTTCTGACAGTTCATTGCATTTCCTGCGTTTACTGGAGGGCTCTTTGGTTTACAAGTTTTCTGAGAGGCTTTCTGCCGAGTGCCTCATTCAGGGCACTATCCTGTGCCATCTATATTCTAGCAAATGGGGATTGCCTATTCTGTTGGAGGGGCCAGAGGGCCAGGAGGGAGAGGACGTAAGGTGCCCGCAGACAGCGTCCCAGAGAGTGACCTGTGGGAAGGGAAGTGCAGCCAGAGGAGGTGCAGGGCAGCAGGAAGTGCAAGGCAGAAGTGTCTGCAGAAGACACTGTTATTCCGCAGCCAGTTTACAAGCAGCACTCTTGTTACCTGGACAGGTCTGAGGCCTGGTGCCAAAGGAGGCTCCATCTCTCTAGGAACACTGTGACCTTTATTTGCCAAATGATTAGCCCAGGGATCACCTCAAACTGTGTAGGTGGTCACCCTATGCCAGTGGCTCTGAATTTTTTCACCTCAGGTTCTTTCCAGGGCTCAATGGGAGATATGTGTGGTGTTTCCCAATCTGCTGCCCACAGCTGTGTCAAGCTGGTCAGCGATATTCTGTTCAGATGAGTGATTTTCATTCGTTTCCGGACTGAAGAAGCCAGTCAAGCTGAATGAGTTACAGCTTTGCTGCAATTGCTGGATTTCCCCATATCCAGACAGCGATCATTGCTAGGTACCCGTCCATCAATGGTGAATAGGGAGGTTCAAACCAACCTTACAATGGCGGATGAGCTGCTTGTAGTCTCTGCAGGCTCCTCTCAAGGGTCTCTGGACGATGGCTGCAGCTCCTCTGCCCCTCCGCCAGTGCCCATCACATCTGATGAGGCCATGACGACTGAGAGTGAGACGTTGGTTGCACCCTCCCAGGTGGTGCCTGCACCTGGTCAGAGTACAGTCACTAAGGTCGTCAAGGCCAACAGGATAGCAGACTTAGCAAGCTGTCTCCAATGCCATTGCCAGCGAGTTGGGAGGTCTGTGGTGGGGTGGGGCACCAAGACACAGTGCTCACAAGTAAGCGCCAGCACCTATGAAAAATATGAAGCACATTCAGGCCATGACACATAATAAAATTCTCATATGGGGGGTGCGTTAACACAATTTGTACATAGAACATGTATTAATTGATGGGCGGGCACCTAGCAAAGAGACTAGGTGCCTTATCCATCTCTCATACTGAGGGCTTGCAGGTCCATGTGCAGCCCCAGAAATCCCTGATTCTGTTCCTGGACTCTTAATTAGCCAGCCAGTGTAAAATTGCTTTCAGGTTGCGATCACAGGCAGAAGTGAAGATTGAACCTGCTACCAAGTCTGCCGGTCACGCAGACCTTGGCCTTTGAAATGCCAAACAAATGGCACCCAATATGACTATAGCCTGGAGTTTTGCACTATGTCCTGGCGCTCAGGAATGAGAGATGAGTTAGAATCTTGTGTTGCCAGGGATGTGAAAAGAACTAGCAATCTGTGTTATTGTCCTCTATATATGTAGATGATTCCTTGGTCAGAGATTCCATCACTTGTTTGTCAGTTTTTTATTAACTATTTTAATTTAGTTCTTAATTATCCAAGCTTATTTATCCAATTACCTGACTCTGAGTAACCCAATAAAACAGTTTGAGCAAGACTTTAACCATAAGGCATGACAGGATTCTCAAATAGCAAATGTAGAGGAAAAGTTTATTTAAAAAGGAAAAAGTATACTTAACAACCCAAGACAGACTTCTACAGTTTCAGTCAGATGATCAGCCTGCTGAAGTCATAAGGTTCATCAGGTTCCTTTGTTGACAGAAATTCTTTCAAATTCTGCCTCAAGAACATCCAGTATGTGACTAGCTAGCAAAGATGTCACTTGGACCCCCTACTTTTAACCCCTGATTTGCCATTACCTCGTCTTGGATTGGGTCTGTTGTAATTTGTAATTGGTCAATTTATTTACTGTATTGTTTTAATTGGAGTTTAATTACCTGCGTACATAGGACATAGGAACAGCCTGCTCTGCCTTTTAATTAGAACATGCTGATCATCTATCTCAAAACCACTTTCCCATGCTATCTCCATATCTCTTAATGTCATTAGTCTCCAGAAATCTATTGATCTCTGTTTTGAACATGCTCAATGATTGAACTTCCACAGCTCTCTGGGGTAGAGAATGCCAAAGATTTGTCACCCTCTGACTGAAGAAATTCCTCCTCATCTCAGTCTTAAATGACCTACCCCTTATTCTGAGATTATGTTGCCTGGTTTTAGACTCACCAGCCAGGGGAAACATCCTGTCTACATCCACCCTGTTATCCCCTGTAAGAAGTTTGTGTCTTTATTCCCTAGAGTTTTAAAGAAACTTCCATTCTCCCCAATCTCTCCTCATAAGACAATCCTGTCACCACAGGGATTATCTGGTGAATCTCTGTTGCACTCCCTCCATGCCAAGTATATCTCTCCTTAGATAAGGAGACCAAAACTTTCACAATACTCCAGGTGAGGTCTCACCAAGGCTCTATGGAACTGCAGCAAGGCAGCTGAATATTATTTAAATGGAGAAAGACTGCAGAATGCTGCAGCACAGAGGGATTTGGGGGTCCTGTGCATGAGTCACAAAAAGCTAACATACAAGTTCAGCAGGTAATAGGGAAGGCAAATAGAATGTTGGCCTTTATTTCAAAGGGAATGGAGTATAAAAATAGGGAAGTCTTGCAAAAACCATACAAGGCACTAGTTAGACCACACATAGATCACGGTGAACAATTTTGGTCCCCTTATCTAAGGAAAGATATACTGGCATTGGAGGCAGTCCAGAGAAGGTTCATTAGGCTGATCCTTGGTATGGAGGGACTTTCTTATGAGTACAGGTTGAGTAAGTTGGGCCTGTACTCATTGGAGTTTAGAAGAATGAGAGGTGACCTTATTAGACCAATGGAAAATTCCGCCCCTTATCTCTAGGAATGATTTAGGCATTATCTGGAGAGAGAGTCAGCAGCAGGAACAGGCCTAGTTTGAAAAACTGAGGGGAAAAAATTGAAGTGTAACATCACAGGAGGGCTATAAGTTGATTGGTGCATATCGTAATTTTGTTTCCTTTCTCCAGAGTTGGAGGTTTGGTCTAATTACCTTGTGCTCTCCTGTCTATGGTGAAACCCAAATTGCAGCAGGTTTGTTCCTGGCTCATGATTCTCATAATAATGTATACCTAAGATATATAGTTGAAAACTATTAAATCAATTGAAAGCTATGGGTGGAATTTTCCGTCCCGCCAGCAGTAGGAATCGTGGCAAGCAAAATTTGGTGTGATGGAAAAAGTCTCTTTCCTGCCAGTGGGAAATTAGTTTGGAATTTTGTACTCCAAACTTTGATAGTGGCTCAAGTTTCCAATTACCTTTTGCTCATTAAAAGGCCAACTCGCTGCAATTATGCTCCCTTTCCAAATTAAGTGTATCCACCTCCCCCATCAGTGGATTATTAGAACAGTCTGTTTCACGCTTGTGTATAACTGATTTGCACTTGGTGAGCTTCACTTCATCTTGAGATATGGTAGATACTGCTTTCAACTTCCTTTAAGAGCTGTGCTGTGAGATTTTGAGTGCTTGTATTACAAGCTGTGCCAAGGCTGAACCTGGGAGGCAGGTTTACGGGGGAAGGGGAGAGAGTGTCCAGGGAAGTGGGGGTGGTGTGTCTTACAGGTTTGGGTTGGTGGTGTCCTGGGGAAAGAACTCATGGTACAGGTGGTAGGAAGGAACATTCAAAGTTAGAAGTGGACATGGGGTGCAGTAAGGTGGGAGGTCCAGGGTGAAAGTCTGGCAGGTTAAGGTCTCATTGGGTGGGTCACAGAGGGGGACAAGACAAGGGTGGCTTGGATAATGGGTGGGGGCAGGGTCAGGGTGGGCACGGGGATAGTAATGGGTGTTGGCTCCGAGGGGAGGGAAGGCATATGGAGGTGTATTGTTATAAGGTCAAGAGGAGAGAGGAATGATGATATTCATTGGGTCTACAGTGATAGGTAGAAGTTGGTGGGTGAGAGGGAGGGTGAAATATGGTGGACCATGTCTGCAAAGTTATTTCTCAAGGCTGTTCTTGACAGTGCAGTTATTGTGAACATGTGAATCCTTGAAGTGGGAGGAGGATCTTTTTGGGTGGGTGGAGTTCAAGGTCAGGACAAGTGGCCAACTAAAGGGACATCCTAATAATCATGAGGCAACTGGATGTCAAAGATGCTCAGTTGTGTTCTCCTGTCTATGGAAACCCACATTGCAACAGGTTTTTTCCTGGCTCATGGGTCTCGTAATGTCGACATCCCAGCAAGGTGTGGAGCTGCCATTTATTCTGTGCCATTTTCCATTGGCTGTAGTTGGAGGCAGGGTGAAAAGGAGGAGGTGGAATGTCTCCGGAGGGCATGGCTGGTGGAGGGTAGCCAACTCACGACTCCATCCTCCTGGGTGAATGGCCATGCATGACAAGTGAGTGTGTGGTTAATCTTTCTATGCTTGCCAAGACAATGATATCAAGTTTCAAGGGTGGTGGAGTCAAGTGGAAAAGTGTTCACATGAGGCTTCTTGCACTTGGCTGTCATCACCCTGGTCTAAGAGCAATGTCTCCATATGTCGTCATGTATGAATGGGGGGGAGCAACCAGGATGTCCTTTACCTAGAAGGCATGGGGTGTGGATGCCATGTCTAGATGAAGACCAGCTGAAGGGCTTAGCATTTGCTTGCTGGCTTTGAGATAGAGGGAAACCTGTAAAGGACATGTTCACTAAATGTATCACTTCAATTCATTCACTCATCCACTGAGACATCAGTGATGTAGTTTCATGAAATTATTATACTTTTCATTATAGTATAGTGAGATATTGTAAGGCAGGCTTATGCATGTGCATGTGTGGCTGATTTAATTAAATTAGAGTCAGATAGTTTCAACCTTGCAGCCTATCAAAAGAATTTGGCGTAAAAAGGTTATTTGAAATGCTGATGAGTGAGTTAGGGTAAAGGTGTCAGCAGATAAGGTGCGAATTAAATTTGCATGTTAAGATAAGTGGGGAGTTGTTTGATTTTCAAAGAGACAGGATAGGATGTTTACAACTAACAAGATAAATAGGGCAAGGTTATTACGTTTATTTTTCCCAAAAGGAAAAGGCCATATTGACAATATGCAAGATTTTTATAGTATGAGAAAAGTGAATTCCAAAGAGATTTGGGAACAATGGGATTTACAGATTAAAGAGGGAGAAATATATTTAAAGAAGGATGGAAGGTTGTATGGGGAATAGCTGTGTAAGATCTAAAAGGTATATTGTGTGAAACAGACTTGGGAAAAATGCCACTAGCCACTTTGCAGAAGTCTGCTGTTCCAGTAACTAAAGTTGTGTGCAAAACGTTTGGAATTCCACTGTCGAATGGATGCTTGTGGTAACCTTGCTGAATGCCTCTCTAATTTTAAAATCCACTTAGCCTTAAAGGGGTGTATAGTTGGGAGTCAGGTTCATTAGGAATTTTGGGAGTTGTTATAATATTAAGTAATGGTGTAACTGTAATCTTGTGTATGTGTTTTATTCCATTCTTTTGTTAATAAATATTTTGATTTATTTTTTTAAATCTCTAAAGGTGTTAGTGGACTCATTACTTCTGAATCCAGTGAATCTTCTCATAATAAATACAAATTGCATAACCATTGTAAAGGCATGGCCAAGTTTCCCTTGTGGATTTGGTCAGCCTGGCAAATACCACCTGTTGTATCATAACAGCAGGTTTCAGGCAACCCTGCCTTGGTAATGGCTATCACCCAGATGAGGAGATGCAGAGCCTGTGGCCAGTTGGCACAGGGCCATGAGGACCAAGAACCTGAACAGTAAGAGGCAGCTCTATAAGGTCAAGAGTCTGCGAACATGGACTAATGCAACAGTGAGCATTTGCTTGACCATATGTGTAATGCCGGCGGTGCTCTCATCTAGAGACGAGCGAAAGGCAATGTTGGAGGTTTCTTCGTATATTGTGGGATGTGGGTGTTCACATCTGCCAGCTTCTCCAGTACGAGCTGTGGCTGCAAGGACTCTGGAGGAGTAATGCAGAGCCCCTGGCTTGCGAAGAGTGAGTGTCTGTCCGGGTGCCATTTAAATATGATGCCAGGACCTTAGAAGTACTGGCGGAGTGGGTGACTTTCTGCCTGCCCCCAGCACAAGATTCACCAAGCTCCTCGAGGAAGCATAATTAATGAGCTGAAAAGCAGAAGGTCACATGAGTTCACTACCCCGCCGCCCAGCGGGAATCACGCCGACTTTTCCACCTGCCACCACATTTAGGGCAGAATCATCCCAGGTTTGTACTAAATGTGGTAGCGGGCGGGAAAAAGAACGTTTTTCCTGCCAGCCGCAATGGCAGGTTTTCACACCATATCGTCCCAATCCCACCTCATTAATTGTGCATTCCTGGGAAACACGCCATTTCGAAGGCAGGCAGACTCTCATTTGCCAGCCATGCTGTCACCTCATCGCTTCATCAGAACATATGCCATATTTAAAGTGCAGCCATGCATACACCTCTCAGTGCTTCCAGACAAGGACTGCTGCAAAGGTGAGCACCTGGGTGGAGCAGAGGCTCACCGTGATGTTCCTTATCCCCGCCCTGGCCACAGGAGTGGCAGCAATATCACTAATCCAACATGGGAGGCGGTGGTAGCAGTGGTCAGTGCCAGTGCCTTGCAAAAGAGGACAGCCTCCCAGTGCCACAACAGGTCTCACCATTCTGCCAGGGTAAGTCACTCTTCTCATCACTCTCAAGTCACACACTCACAATCTTATCACACATCCACAGGGACCTCACATCTCAAGGAACAATTACCACTAACTCTCATGCACACCTTCACATCTCCATCAGGCTCATTCTTTGGAGCTTGCATCCTCATCCTGTCCATGTCACCACTCACTGCACAAATATTCCACACAGTGCCATGTATCCTGCTCACACTCTCCCCATCTGTTTTCATGCAAAAGAAGCTGGCTGACAACAGCAGGGAGAGGTCCCAGACACATTAGGCCTCTCACTCACTTTGAGCAGCATGCCATCGCACTGAATGGCGAGATGTGGACTGTGCCTGTGGTGGCGGGGAGGTTGGCAGCAAACACCCTCGTGAGGATCCAGCAACACAGTGAGCAAATGTGAGCTCTCTCTCTTCTGCTTTTGACTCTGCTGCCATACACTAAATATCTCTACTTTGGGTCACTTGGAGCTCTGCCCTCAGCCAGCCAGTCCCTCAGTTCCATCCAGTTCCTCATCTCCAACCAAGAGGACTCTTCCACCATTGAAGAGCTGGAAATAAGCGCTTATCCACACCTCCACCAGTGCAGAGACACACATCTTGGTGGGACCTAGATCTACAGCAGGCTCGGGTTCACAATCTGATGGTCACCGCACGGATACGTGTCTGCAGCTGGAGGAGGTGTTAAGAAATAGAGATAATTTAAGTAAGTTATATTGGTATTTGTGGGTGTTAGGAATGAGTTTTAGCTTTAATGTTTAAATTTTATTTGTATTTCTATATCTGTGATAAAAGGTTAAGTTCAGATTTAGTTACGCTGTTTGAAAGCTGCCTACATTCCTAATGAGTTTTGATTGTAAGAGAAGTTAAGCAAACACAAGATTAGAAAAACTGGGCAGTTGCCTAGCAACAAGGTCCCAGAGAGGCAGGTCCCTCCCACAGATACACACAGAAGAAACTAGAAACAGCAGTTTGATTTGGAAGCTGTTTGAATTCAGCTGGTTTGAAGACAGCTGCCAAGCAAAAGCAACCTAGAAGGCTCAGATAGCCAGTTCCAAGCTAAAGTTGGTTGAAAATAAATGCCAGAGAGAGACTGGAGCAAAAGAGACAGAATGCCAGTCCCAAGCTAAGGAAGAAAGTTCCCAAGAATCCAGGAGAGTGGAACAGGAGAAAGTCCCAAGCTGACCTGCAGGAGAGCTCCTCGGCATTCGAGGAATGCTGGGGAAGATGGATCTGTGAGGTCCGAGTCAGATGATGAGCCTCTGGATTTGGCATCCCATATCATCCTGGGGAGTCCGCAGAAGGCAGGGGAACATCATGCAGAGCTGTTGGAAGCCCTCAATTAAATGGCACACGAGTCGGAGGAGTGTGTCCGCCTGCTCTCTGATGAAGTGGTGCCCACATGTGCGTATATGGAGGTCTCCATGGAGACCATGGCGAACGCCATTGAGTCCCTGGTCCAGCAGAACACAGAGATGCATGCAGACCTGCACTCCATCACGGTAGTCATGGGTGAGTTCTTGCAGTGGCGACAAGAGAGGGAAACAGGGCATCTTGACGTACCCCCAGTTGATTCTTCCCTCAAGGAGTCAGGCCAGGGTCCTCAAGCACCTGAAGGGAGGAGGAGGTGCAGCTCGATACTCCTGATTCATCCACCCAGAGCTAGCTCCCTCTGAGTCCCCTTTGCCTGTGATCCCCTCAACCTCGTTCACTTCACGCAGATGGAGCAGCTGGCCCACAGGAGGACAGCCAAAGCAAGCCGAGGCCCCCAAGGCCTCGGTTCTCCAGGGAACCCACACCAAAGGCATTAGAGGCAACAGGGCCAACCTTTGCACAGGCTGTCTCCACCCATGCTGTGGATGACAGGGCAGCACCTAGAAGTCTAAGGCGGTCAAAAGTTAAGAAATTCTTATCACAGTTGGTTGCATGGGTGAGCACATTTTGTCACTTTACAATCTGGAATTATACACACTTTCACTGAATAATGTGTAATGGTGTCATTCAGCTTCATTGACAGCCCTCCCACTGCATTTCCCCATCCCACACAGGTAGCCTATGAGCGATTTTGGAGGGAGATCTGTGTGCGTGTGGTAGGGCCTTTCGGAGCCTCATGCAAGCACTGTCTCACGTATGCAGATCCTTCCCATATCACAATCATATCAATGTCCTGAGCATTTTCAATGCTGCCTGCTGGGGTTTGCTTTCAGTTGACCATCTGAGCTGACCTGCACCTCCGCCCACCCACTGATCACACTCCTCTGCAGCACCTGATCTCCCCCACCACAGCTGTTGTTTCGCTTTCAATTTGGCAAGCATGGTGCATCTAATATTTATCTTCAGGTCCCCCGTTCTTTCCCCTGTCCCAGTCACCCATTTCCTTTCCCCCATGACTGTCAACTCTCCTGGCATCACATTCCACCTCCCCTATGTGACCTAACAGCTACAAACCTGTTCTCTCAGGATGTTCAGGTGAACATGCACATTCCCTTCCTTCCCGAAAATCCAGCCCCCATCAACATTAACCTCCCTTACCTTCTCCTTCCCATCTCCAGAGTCGGTGTCTGCTTCCGAGTCCCCAACAATCATGCTTACTGTCCCTTCTGCTGACACCATCGCACCCTCACCCTACCACCTCACTCTGCCATCAGTCTTTCACATCATTCCCTCATACCACACCTACCTTCAATTTGCTTCCCAGGAGGCCTTCATGGATTCATCAGAACCCTACCTTGCACGTTCACCTGAACAATCCCCCCCTCCGTACTCCTTCCCCCCTTGGAACTCCTCTGCACCCCCCTCCTGCCAGAGTGCCCCCTTCTTGGAACTTCTTCCCTCCTTGTACTCCCCACCCCTTAGTCCTTCCCCCTTTCTGACTCCCTCACCCATACTTCTTCCACCACCCTTACTCTTTCCTGTCTCCACATTCTTTCCTCCAGCCTTACTTCTTCCTCCAGCCTTACTCCGTCCTCCTTCCTGACTCCTTCCTGAAGTCTTACTCCTTCTCTCTGCACTCCTTCCCCCCGAACTCCTTCCCTCACACCTTCCACCCCCCCCTTACACCTATCTCCCCAGTTGCTGTCTTCTCCCCCATTAACCCCCCTCCTCCCCATAGTCCCTCCCAACCTCCTACATGACACCTTCATTCCCTCCTCTCAATCTCACTCCCCCGACACCTTCGTTCCCCCTTCCCAATCTCACCCCCGACACCTTCATTCTCCACCCTCCCAACCTCACCCCGACACCTTCGCTCCCCCCCTCCCTACCTCACCCCTAATACCTCTTCCTCTCCCGGTTAATCCTAGACCTTCCTCTCCCACTCCACGGTATATCTTCCTCTCCCAAACACAGCTGGACCTTCCTCTCCACCCCCTTAATGGTCATCTGTTGTAAGCAGACCCTCCACGGTGACTTTCCACCATCCATGAGATTCTTTGTGGTGGAGCCATGTCCATGAGAATCCACCCAGCATAGCACGGAAGTTCCTCCACTATGCCGTTGCTGTCAGGCGGCAGCATCTTCTGCTCCTCGGATATCCATGATGTGAGGAAGGCCCCGGCCTTAAATCCCGACTTCTGCGTGTCACACTTGTCAAGACAAGTTCTACACCATCATGGTTTCCTGCCGATGTGGGTGGATGATCCAGTGTGGGAATTTGATTCCGGCAGGCTGACCTTATAACGTATGCAGATATATTACAATGAGGTTTCTGATGTCTGACAGCAGGAAATGCGACCCACCATTGACAGGCAGAGCAGATGACTGCAAACTGGTTTCATGATGTCGTGAAACCAATTTTTGGCCACCTTGCCATATTGTCCGCTGATGCCACCAAACATGCTCAACACCAGTGGACTCGGAAAATTCTGCCCTTAGTCTCCAGAGCAGTCTCCTGAGGAAAGCAGATAGTTAATTAGTAAATAAACTAGTAAATATAATAATATGAGCATTTTGATTATGGAGTCATAGAGTTATGCAGCACAGAAACAGGCCCTTTGGCCAAGTGTGTCCATGCCGGCCATCAAGCACCTATCTATTCAAATCCCATTTTCCAGTATTTGGCCGTAGCCCTGTATGCTATGGTGTTTCAAGTGCTCATCTAAATACTTCCTAAATGTTGTGAGGCAGTGCGTTCCAGATTCCAACCACCCTTTGGGTGAAAATTTTTTTCCTCAAATCCCCTCTAAATCTCCTGTTCCTTAACTTAAATCTATGCCCCCTGGTTACTGACACCTCCACTAAGGGGAAAAGTTTCTTCCTATCTACCCGATCTATGCCCCTCATAATTTTGTTTACCTCTATCAGGCACCCCCTCAGCCTTCTTTGCTCTAAGGAAAACAACCCTAGCCTATCCAGTCTGTCCTCATAGCTGAAACACTCCAGCCCAGGCAACATCCTGGTGAATCTCCTCTGCACCTTCTCCAGTGCAATTACATCCTATAGTGTGGTGACCAGAACTGCATGCAGTACTCCAGCTGTGGCCTGACTAGCATTTTATACAGCTCCAGCATAACCTCCCTGCTCTTACATTCTATGCTTCGGCTAATAAAGGTAAATATCTCATATGCCTTCTTAATCACCTTATCTACCTGTGTTGCTGCCTTCAGGGATGTATGGACATGTACACCAAGGTCCCTCTGATCCTCTGTGCTTCCTAGAGTCCTACCACTCATTGTGCATTCCCTTGCTGTGTTAGTCCTCCCAAAATGCATCACCTCTCACTTCTCAGGATTAAATTCCATTTGTCACTGCACTGCCCATCTTACCATCCCATCTATATCACCCTGTAATCTAAGGCTTTCCTCCTCACTATTTACCACACCACCAATTTTTGCATCATCTGAGAACTTTCCAATCATACCTCCTAATTCGTGTCTAAATCATTAATGTACACTACAAATAGCAAGGGTCTCAGCACCGATCCCTGCGCTATACCACTCATCACAGGTTTCCAATCGCAAAAACAACCTTCAAGCATCACCCATTGCCTCCTGCCACTAAGCCAATTTTAGATCCAATTTGCTAAATTGCCCTGGATCCCATGGGCTCTTACCTTCTTGACCAGTGTCGCATGCGGGACTTTGTCAAAAGCCTTACAGAAGTTCATGTAGACTACATCAACTGCACTACCCTCATCTACACAACTAGTCACCTCGAAAAATGCAATCAAATTTGTTAGACATGATCTCCCCCTGACAAAGCCATGCTGACTATCCCTGATTAATCCCTACCTCTCCAAGAGGAGATTAATCCTGCCCCTCAGAATTTTTTCCAAGAGTTTCCTTACCATTGATGTTAGACTCACTGGCCTGTAATTACCTGGTTTATCCCTCCAACTCTTCTTGAATAATGGTACCACATTCGCTGTCCTACAGACCTCTGGTACCTCTCCTGTGGCCAGAGAGGATTTGAAAATTAGTGTCAGAGCCCCTGCAATCTCCTCCCGTGCCTCACATAGCAGCCTGGGATACATCTCACCTGGGCCTGGGGATTTACCCACATTTACGCCTGCTAAAACCGCTAATACGTCCTCCCTTTCCAAGCAAAGTCCAGGCATCGGAAGCGCATCTTGAGAAGGCCAGTGGCTCTCTCCACCACATCCTTGTGGAGGCGTGGCTCTTATTGTACCGCTGCTCAGCTTCTGTTCTTGGATGGCGGAGAGGTGTCCTACTTCTGAGCTACCTTCTGAGGGGATAGCCCTTGTCACCCAGCAGCCATTCATCAAGCCAGGCTAGCGCACTGACAAGCCCCGGCACCTAGGAATGTCTGAGGGTGTAGGTGTCGTGGGAGCTGCCTGGGTTCCTTGCACAGTCTTGAAGAATCAGCATCCTGTGATCACATACTTTCAGCACATTCATGGAATGGAAGCCCTTCCTGCTGACAAAGGCACCGGGCTCACCTACTGGCGCCTTGATGGCCACGTCAATTGCATTCAATTGCAATTGCAGTCAACTGCACCCTGGACGCGGGGGAAGTCAGCAATGGCTGCAAAGCCTCTGGCTCGCTGTGTCTGGCTTGCCTGATCCCAACGGTAGAGGATGAAGGTCTGAAGCACGCCTGAACAGAGCATCTGTAACCTGCTTGACACAAGTGTGGACAGGTGATTGGAAGACACTGCAAAGATCACCCACCAAACCGTGGAAGGAGCCAGAGGCATAGAAGTCGAGGGCAGCTGTGAACTTTAGAGCCACTGGCATGGGGTGTCCACCCACACAATTCACAGAGATCTCAGGCCCAATCATCTGGCAGATATAGTTGACTGTCTTCCTTGAGAGACGGAGCCTCCTTTAGCACTGCACCTCAGATGAGGTAGCTGCCTTGCCGCCTATATACCCTAACAACAGGATAATGGTGTCTTCTGCAGCCCCTTCTGCCTTGGACTACCTCTTGGCCCTGCACCCCTTGTGCCTGCGCCTGACCTCCCAACAGTGGCTCCCCTGGAGGCTAAATGTGCACTCCTAGCCTCCTTCCCCTTCCAGCCCTGCCTTTCTCCTCAGAGGAGGTGCCTCCAGTGAAGAATTCAGGCTCCCATTCCCAGGCTAAGGGAAGGCTTCCTGAAACATGCAGGCCCAAAAAAGATTCCTCACTGCAGAGTGCTAACCTGAAGGTTGTGAGTCCAGACCAAGCAGCTGGTTTGCATTTTGAAGTATTGCAGATCACACAGGCAAGTATCAGTAACTTTGAAACATCAATGTTTGACAGAGCACACTCGCAATCCCATTGAGCCCTCTTATCCTGCCTGTGGATGATGTTTATACAAATATGTCCTGTTGCACCCATGCATTAAGATTGCACGGGCGCTGAAAAATTGTGGACGATTGGCACCTCAAGGGCCTTATGTTAATTAATGGCGGGTGTGCATCGGAGAGCATTGCGTGCCCACCCAACGAAATATTGCGATGGAACGTGGTGATGTTGGGACGCTTGCCCGAAGTCACCATGCATCATTTTACGCACGCCAATGGGAAAATTCTGCCCCTGGTTTCACTTCCAAGTTTAAAAATGGTAAAACTTGCCAGTAAATAAGAACCAACCTGCAATGATGTGCTACTTCTGTCTACACAAATGGGCTTTAAAAATTACTTTATATTGAGTGATAAATATTTTCTCATTTTAAATTGGAAATAACCACACTTACAAGTGTCCAGCATGGAGTATATAATAGGAGAACAAAGTACTGCAGCTGTTGGAAATCTGAAATATAAACAGAAAATGCAGGGAATACACAGGCCAGAGCAGCATCTGTCGAGCAAGAAACAGGTCCACGATCTGCATTAGTTCTGACGAAAGGACACTGCTCTATGTTTCTCTCTGCATAGATGGTGCCTGACATGTTGAGCATTTCTAACACTTCCCATTTCTATTGGAGCAAAAATTACCTTTTACCAGCCCGCCAAAAAGCAACGAGACTTGTGAGCCCCTCATTCTCCATCAGCAAGAAACCCAGCAGCAGCTGCATGAGGTCTGAGCAAAAATAAAAATGTCAAAGCAATATATAAAAAAAGTAATTAATAAAAATGACCATTACAATGTGCCAAGTAGCAGAGCTGACTAATAAAACCTTTTTTCCCTTTTTGCTTAAGAAGCAGAGATAGTGAGATGCAGACTAGGCCCCAAGTCTTGGTCACCAGGGAAGGGGAAGGGGACTGGAGCTGAGCTGAGGAGTCGGGTTTAACTCACACTGACACCCTCCCCTTGTGTTCACCTCTGGTGGTGTACACTCCAAGCTAGCCTCAGCAGAACTCATACAAAAGTGGGGGTCAGAAGCAGGTTGCCTTTCAACCTGGGTTTTCCTCCAGTCCTGATCTGGTGTGTGGATAGGTTTTAGGGAAAGGAAAAGGAGGGAGTGTGTCTGCGAGTCCACACCAAACAGCCTGTCTGTGTGTGTGTGCGTGTGCATGTCTGGTTCACTCCTAGTATTAGGGTTTTCTCTATCTTTCACATACACGCTCTCTCTCTCTCACACACACACACACAAACACTCACTCTTATACTCACTCCCTCTCTCCCCTGGGCTGAGGAAATGTAACGTTTTTATCTGAAGAGGAGTTTGGGAGGGTTGTGAAGGTGGCAAGGCATACCCCCTCACCAGCCTATCTAACCCTCCAGCTGCTCTGGGTCTTGCTGTTGCAAAAACTGCTGCTTCTCCTGGCCTCCACAGTTCACTCCGCCATATTAATTCCTGTAGTCCTTTCGTGGACCAGCACCTGGATGGGACAGAAAGTGCACCCAAGGGTGAACTACATCACCCAGAATGTACCCTGGCTGTCAAAACAAAATTACCTCGTGCTCTTGCTCCAATAACCCCCAAAATGACTCTGTCCCATAGCTCTGAGCCCACCTTGAGCTTGTTTACAAGCACATTAAGGTGTGAGGCCACCACACAAGAGGGACAATGCTGCCCAAGCCCAACTACTATCCCAAGTTCTGAATACTGGTGAGAGTGATGGTTCTTCTGGTGAGTGCAGCCAAAGCCAACACCATGGCACCACTGCTGCCTCAGTTGTAAAGAGGAGGGAGATTTGAAAAGCAATAGTTTTAGGGCATTCAACAGTTAGGGGAATAGACAGGGGGTGCTCCTGCAGCTGCAGAGAACTCTGAGGGGGTGAACAGCGAGCAGTCATGGTCCATATTGATACCAATAACATAGATAGAAAGAGGGATGTAGTCCTACACAGCAGAGTCTAGTATGGAAATTAGCAAGCTGGATCTCTAAAGTAGTAATCTCTGGATTACTAATAGCACCACACACAAGGGAGTACAGAAGTAGGAAGATAGAACAGTTGAATACGCGGCTGAAGAGATGAAGTTTTAGATTCCTGGACACTGGAACTGGTTCTGGGGGAAATGAGATCTGTACAGGTTGAATGGGTTGCACCTGAACAGAGCCAGGACAAATATCCTTGTGGCTCAATTTTCTAGTGCCATTGGGAGGGTTAGAATAATTTGGCAATGGGAACCAGGAGGTAATATTATGTAGGAAAACCATGGTGCACAGAGAATTGGGAGAGGCATACAGCACTAAAGAGTAAATAGTATATTAAGTGAGATCAGAATGAAACGGAATAGGTCTAGATTAAGGTTACTGTGCCTGTACATGAATCACGGAGTGTAGTAAATAGGGTAGATTGGTGAGCTGTAGGTGCAGCTTGCCACGTAGAAATATGATGTTGTTGTGATAAGGTAGGCCTGACTCAAAGAAATGCAGAACTGTGTAATAAATGTTCCTTGGATTCAAGCTGTTCAGGAAAGATGGCGAAAGAAAGAAAGGAGGGATAGCAGTATTGATTAAGGAGAACATTACAATGCTGGAGAGAGAGGATTTCCTGGAGGGGCCAATTACAGAACCTATTCGGTTTGAGTCAAGAAAGCATTACATTGTTGGGCGTAGTCTGTAGACTGGCGGGGAAAATATAGACGATTAAATCTGCAAGGAAATTACAGAGTAGTTATAGTGGGGGACCTTAATTATCCTAATATGGACTGGGATAGTAATAGTGAAAGACAGAGGATGGAAATAGTTTCTAGAGTGCGTTTAGGAGAATTTTCCAGGGGAATCAAGTGTCTGTAAGGGAACATTTAGGAGACAGTGGTCATTGTATCATAAGACTTAGGTAGCTATGGAAAAGGACAGGAGTAATCCAGAGTACGAATAATGAATTGGGGGAGGGCCAATTTGGATGAGAACAGATCTGGCCCAGATAAATTGGAATCAATGACTGGCAGGTAAAACTGTAATGGAACAATTGGTTGCCTTTAAAGAGGAGATAGTTCAGGTACAGTGAAGATACATTTCCTACCTGGGGGAAAGATTGGGCAAACTAATACAGAGTTCCCTATATGAGTATAATATGGGGAAGTGTGAGACTATTTAATTCGGTCATAATAGAAATGTAGAACATTTTTAAAAGGTGTGAGATTTGTAAATGTTGGTATTCACAGAGACTTGGGTGCACTCATAAAAGGAATGCAGAAAGTTAGCATGCAATAAGATGGCAAATGGCATTTTGGTGATGTTGCAAGGGGCTTGGAGTACAGGAGTAAAGAAGTCTTGCTACAATTGTACTGGACTTTGGTGAGACCAAATCTGGAATAGAAGGTATAGTTTTTGTCACCATATTTAAAAATGATATACTTGCATTGGAGGCAGTACAATGAAGGATCACTAGGTTGGTCTCTGGGATGAGGGTTGTCCTATGATGAGAGACTGAGTAAATTGGGCCTATATGCTCTGGAGTTTAGAAGAATGAAAAGTGATCTCATTGAAACTTACTATATTCTTCAGGGGCTTGACAGGGTAGAAACTGAAAAGTTGTTTCTCCTGGCTGGGAAATCTAGAACACAGGGGCATAGTCTCTGGATAAGGGGATGATCATTTAGGACTGAGATGAGATAAATTTCTTCACTCAAAGGGTCATGAATCTTTGGAATTCTCTACCCCAGGAGCGTTGTTGATGCTCCATTGTTGTCTATACATGATAAATATAACTTCAGAACCTCTAATGGGACAGAGACAAAGTTAGAAACATCGGTTTCCAAAACTGCACATGCTATTCGTGCGTCACAATCTTGTCAATTTCAGCAATCACTGACGTTGTTGACAAATGTGTCATATATGTCTACATACATCCAAACATAGAGAACATACACAGAGGACATATTTAAATATACCAGACAAAATACATTTCAGCATTTCTTCAGCTTTGGCCCAGAATCTGCTGAGCGTTGAGTTTTTTCCCTCTGTCTTCAGCTCCAATCAATTTAATGCTGCAGTTTACTGGTAGTGCGAATTGATAATGGCAACAATAGTGCGTCTGGGGCTTTGATGAGGCGAGACTAACAGTTTATTTCCCTACCAGTGAAATTTAAGGATTTGAGCCTCAGCTCAGCTGCCGCTGAAACTTTAAACCAGGCTTCTGATATTTCTAAACTCAACTATTCCAAATGCTCTCCTGGTTGCTTCCATAAACTTGAGCTCATCCAAAGGTCGTCTTCTCCACACTGGCTCTTGGTCCAGCAATGCCCTGATTTTAAAATTTTCATACTTGTTTTCAAATTCCTCCTATATCTATAGCCTCCTCCAGCCGAACAACCCTCCATGATCTTTGCACTCCTCCAGTTTGGACACCTTGTGTATCTTTTATTTTCTTCACTCTACCACTGGCAATCCTGCATTCAGCTGCCTAGGACATGTGCTTTGAATTCCCTCCCCAAACCTCTGAATCTCTCTTTAACACCTATCTGTCTCATTAAGGTTTGGTCACCTGTCATAATATGTTCATATGTGGCTCAATGTCAAATTTCACCTTGGGATGTCTCACCATGTTAAAGGTGCTATAAAAAAGTTATTGTTAGCAAAACCTGAAGCTGCAGTTTGAACTGCTGAATATTTAAATAATGTTTATTAAAATAACAAAATATGGATTATGATGTATAAACAAATGAATAAGACAGTCTCCTGTCCCTGGTTCAATTAATTCTTCAATTCATGAAATTCAGAAACCGAAGACAGCTGCTACCTGCACATGAAAGTGATATAATTTATAGTAATTCATAACAAATCAGATTTAATGAACTTCCTTTTCGCTGGTCAGAAATACTGCTTCCTTTGGCTGCATTTGGCCGAATCAGTGACATTCACGTCCAGTAAATATGTTTTTTTTTATTTTCTGTTACTACTTTTTATAATGACTCCATTTTAACTTGCATCCTGGTTACATGCTTTAAGTAGCATGTACAGAACGCTGATCATTTATTGCTAACTGGTTTCAAAATGGAAAGTCACGGAAACATATATATCCCATTAATAGGTCCTTACATAAATATCAACCCTAACTTCCTGTGATGAGTTGAATTTGTTTCTGCAATGCAATTGCAGCAATTTCTAGACACTCGTGGAGGGGTTAATGGTGAACTTTGGTTTATGTGAGGCTAACAACACAGCAGGAAAAATCGTCTTGTGGTGATTTGCAACTCTCCTTCTCACCACAAATTGTTTTCTTTCATTATACCTTAATAACATTATGCATTGTGGACTCACCATTATTTTTGCAGCAAATTTTAGGCCAAAGTATTGAAGGAGAATAATCAAATCATTAACAACAGTCTGCAATCATCTTTTAATTTAGTTAGGGTAAAGCTAACATTTGTATGAAATGCTTGCTCACTTTTATCTAGTGGCATGAGTGTAGGGTTTGTTGCAACCAAAGCACAAGTCTGATTCATTGCCTTTCAACACACATTGCTATTCCCATGCCACCACCAATACACAAAGCAGCTATCCCTTGTTTTCCTCCTGTTCTCTCCAAAGCGTAGAGAAGTGTGATCAGGATGCGGCACCCAGACATTCCCAAGGGGTGACCTAAAGCAATAGCACCACCTTGGATGTTTACCTACAAAAACACAATCAGATCTAAAGTCAATCAACGTAGCAACTTGTTTTCTAAAGCAAAAGTTTCTTTATCTTAAAATTTTCACACTGATTTATAGATCTCCCTGTAACCAAATGCCACTGAAAGCAATAAGTTGTGTGGGAGATACTGTTCTATGAGAGGAGGCAGCTTCATGGAATCTAGGTGATGAGTGGTGCTACATCAGCAGAGTAATTTAAAACCTAACATGTCTCTTCCAGCTAGCAAAAATACTTCCTTTAACATTAAGTTCAGGGCGATTTGAGAGGTGACTGCAAACCCAGGGAGGGTTGGTTGTTGTGATTTGGTCACAGGCTGCACAGAAACTGGAAAATAACCAATTGCAAGATTTTTGGGATCCCTTAAAAGGTATATGTGGGCATTCTTGGCAAGGCTAGCATTTGCTGCCCATCCCTTGAACTGAGTGGCTTGCAGGCCATTTCAGAAAGCAGTTGAGAGTCAGACACATTGCCATCAGTCTGAAGTCACATGCACGCCTGACCAGGTAAGGATGACAGATTTCCTTCCTCGTGAATCAGATGAGTTTTTACGACAATCATTGATAGTTTCGTGGTCACCATTACTGAGACCAGTTGTCAAATCCAGATTTTATTAACTGAATTTAAATTCCACCAGCTGCTGGTCAAGAATGGTGGGATTTGAACTCATACCCCCAGCAGATTAGCCTGAGTCTCTGGATTATTCGTCCAGTGACATTACCACAATTACTACTTCTTCCCCTAGGCGGGGAAAGGGGGTGAACACTTAGGTAAGAGTGATGATCATATCATAAGGTTTAGATTAGTCATGAAGGAAAGCAAGGAATGATATAAAGTAGAATGTCTAGATTGGGAGGGGGCTAATTTCAATGCGATGAAAAGGAACCAAAGACGAATAGGAAGAAGTGTAATGGAACAATGGATGCTCTCTAAGGAAGAGGTGCTTCAGCTACAAGTTAGGTAAATTCCATCAAGGCCATAAGGTAGGGGAACCAAAACAGGGCTCTTTGGATGACAAGGGAAATAATGATGAAACAAAAAGAGGGTGGATTATGCATGCCAAGTGAATTCTTCAAGTGAGAACCAGGTCAAATACAAGGGGCCGAGAAGGGAGTTGAAGAGGAAAATAAGACTGACAAGGAGAGAATATGAGAATGGAATGGTGGTCAACTTAAAAAGAACCCCAAAAATCTTCTACCAGCATGTAAATAGTAAGTGGGCAGCAAAAGGTGGATTGGGTTCTATTAGGGGCAAAGTAGGTGATGTATGTTTAGAGGTGCAGGACAAGGCTAGAATAATTTCTGAGTACATTGTATTGGTGTTTACTAAGGAAGATGAATCTGATAAAATGTCGGTAGAATTGGAGATAGTAGAAGCAATGAATGGGGTGAAAATTGAGATGGAGGCGGTACTGGAAGGGCTGCCTATGCTTAGGGTAGATAAGTCACCCTGTCAAATGGCTTGCATCCCAGGTTGCTGAAAGAAGTGGGGAAAGGCTTGCCATAATCTTCCAATCTTCCCTAGATATGGGGGATGTGCCAGAGGATTAGAAAGTGACAAATGTGACATCCTTATTCAAGAAAGGGTGTGGGGATAGTCCCAGCAACTACAGGCCAGTTAGTTTAACATCAACAGTGGTAAGATTTTAGAAGCAGTAACCAGGGGAAAAAAGTCAACAGGTACTCGGAGAGCTAGCAAGGATTTGTAAAAGGCAGATCATGCTTGACAAATCTAATTGAATTTTTTGATGAAGTAACAGAGGAGTATGATGAAGTGAATGCAGTGGATGTTGCTTATATGCGTTTTAAAAACATGGTTGACAAAGAACCATATTAAAAACTGGCTAGCAAAATTGAGGCTCATGGAATAGTAGGGTCAGTGCTCCTCCTATTGGATAAAAAATATTAGCTTAAGGGTAGAAAACAACGAGTTGTGGTAAATGGTTATTTTTCAGATTGGAGGATAGTAGATAGTAGTGTTCTCCAAGGGTCAGTGCTAGTACCACTGCTTTATTTGCTATATATAAATGACTTGGGATACAGATTCGAATTTCAAAATTTGCCAATGATACTAAATTTGGAGGAGTGACAAACAGTGAGGATAATACTAATCACCTGCAACATGACATACATAGGCAGCAGAATGGGCAGACAAGTGGCAGATGGAATTTAATACAGAGAAGTCTGAGGTGACGCATTTTGGTAGAATGGGTAGGGAGACCTAATGGCATAATTCTAAAGAGTGTGCAGGAACAGAAGGACCTGGGGCTGCATGTGCATCGGTTTTTGAAGGTGGCAGGAGATATTGAGAGTGGTTAGCAAAGCAAATGGAATCTTGGGCTTCATAAATAAAGGCATTGGGTACAAAAACAGGGAAGTTATGCTGAACCTTTAAAAAGCTCTGACGAGGCCCCAAATACAGTATTGCATCCATTCCTGGTCACAACACTTTATGAAGGATGAGGGTGCTTGAGAGGGTGCAGAGAAATTTTACCAGAATAGTTCCAGGGATAGAGATTTTAGTTTTAAGATTAGGTTGGTAAAGCTGGAATTATTCGCCTTGGAGCAAAAGAAATTGAGGGTAGATTTGATTGAAGTGTATTAGAATATGACAGGTTTGGATAAAGTAGACAAGGAAAAACTGTTCCCATCAGTTGATGGCACAAGAACTAGGGGACAAAGTTCTAAGGTTTTGGGCAAGAGATGCAGGGTGAAGGTGAGGAGGAACTTTTTTTATACAGTGAGTGGTAATGACTGGAACTTGCTGCCCACGAGAGTGGTGGAAGCAGAAACAATCAAAGGGAAATTGGATGGACATTTGAAGGAAATAAATCTTCAGGGCTACGAGAATCGAATAGGGGAGCGGGTCTGACTGGATTTCTCCATGGAGAATTGGCATTGACTTGAAAGGTTGAATGGCCTCCTTTTTCTGTAAATGACTGAGTAAATGAAAGGCATTGCACTGAACAGTCTAAAGCAGAAACTCCAATGTGTAATTTGTACTACATTAGCCAAACTCAGGAAGCACATTGATAACTGGCCTTAACCCTCAGGAAGGGAGCTGGGAAAAGATACAGCAAATATTCTTCCCTCTCATCCATGAATGATCCCTTGTTTGAAAGCTAATTTGTAAATACCAGGTGGCTTTGTTATAGCAACCCCATGTTTGAATAGTGGATTGCTACTTGGTGACCTGGCTTTCAGATGAAGAACTGGGAACGGAGGTTAGTTAATGCTCATGCAAGCATACTCCAGTAAAATCTGGTAGTTTAAGGAGTAGCAATAGAGAGAGGATTAGAATATATCACAGCACCTTAAGTAAAGATGCAGTGATATTCTCTGATGCCATGTATGCAAAATGTGGCAGCAGGACTGCCACAAAGAAGGTCCTGTTTCTGGCACCAAAGTTCCCTCTAAGCTGTACAAATGTGTGGCTATGCAGCAGTTGGGAATTTGCCACATGGGACAAAGTGGCTGTTCACAAGCAGTGTGCATGATTATGTAGCAGTCTTAAACAGAATATGCAGTGTCAAAACAGGCTGCTGTCAGTAGAGGGATTACTCACTGGCACACAATCCCTTTCTCAACCTGCTCTAATATATATCTTGTCATCCTGAGATTGTTGTACAACTCTTGGTTTTGCAATACCTATGTTTTTTCCAGGTACACCATCTCAGTTACTGTTAAAAGGATCTCACCTTTTCTGGGTTTAAACCCAGCTCCTTGACAACAGCAACTGATTGTGCTGCAAAAGCTTCATTAATTTCAAACAGGTCAACTTCATCTAGTGTCCAGCCAGCCTTCTCCACCTAATAAATTTAAGAGGTCAGTAAATGAAATCCACAGTTTAGCAGTGATTTTACACAAGTTGTGTTCCACTGGATATTGAAAACACTGAGGCTGCTCTTAATGTAAAAATAAATTTCAACTGTTGCAAGATATCTGGTAGATTTATTAATGGCAGTACTTGCATGGTGAATTAATGTATCATGGGTTCGAACAGTAAAAAGGTTATGAATTTTGCTGGTCAGCGCCCCAACTCAAGTTAGTGGGGAGATAAGCCAAGATGCAAAAGCAAGCTAATTTCATGATGCCACACCTCTTATTTTCCCCATGAAGCTATGCACTGAAATATTCTCACCAGCATGCTTGTGTGACAACGCCAGCAAGCAAGTCAGGCTTGTGTGAATGAAGCATTAAATTAGTAAAGGCAGGTGTGCTGGAAATCATGGAGTTGAGATTGAACAAAGATATACAGAGTTGCTGATGGTGACTGTGACAGAAACTGCTTTTGTGTCTGTATCAGATTATTGATTTTAATTTATTATTCCTAGTAATAACACACGAGGTAAATAATCACACAGAAAAAGACTAGGCTATTCAACACAACCTATTTCAACTTGAAATCCAGGCTTCCTGGATGATTGTGTGTCAGTAACAGTATTTGTTACTTATTGAAGTAGTAGGTGGTTTTAATCAGCCATTATTGATTGTATGCAAGAGGCAGTGCTTGCTTTACAGTATCTTTGATGGCTTTCCAATTATATTAAGATATTTTAACTGGGGTAAAAATATTTAATGCCACTATCTAAGCATGTCTAACTTTCAAATTCTCATTATGAGAAATGCTGTCCTTTGTGAATGAGCTTTGCTTCTGTAAATTGAGAGAGGGTTTGGACTGTGACTGGGTCTACCTCAAGAACTGTTTAAGTCTCCAATCAGTAAAGGGGCTAGGCAAGTGTGGTTCTCATTACATTGTACTATATAAGATCCCGTCATGTTGAAAGATAAGACTGGCGAAGCATCTTTATTACATTTGATCGTGTATAATAACTACCTATGTTTAAATCATGCATTTAACACAGGAAAATATCCCAAGACACTTCACAACAGCATAATCAGACAAAAATTGATGCTAAACCAAAGAAAAAGCTTAGGAGAAATGATTAAAAGTTTGGTATAAATATTATAGAGGGTTATAAGACAGGTCTTAAAGAATGAGAGAGAAGTGGAGAGGCAGGACACACTGAAGGTTACCAAACTATGTAATACACTGTTTCGGGATGAAAACTGTTCTTGATTTCCAACAATTTGTATTAATATAGCATTTTAAGTGTAGAGGCCCCAGGCACTTCACAACAGCATATGGAACAAAACAATTCCAAGCCAAAAAGGAGCTATTAAGAAGGGTTGTTCGCTCTGAGAGGTGAAGTTTCAGTGTCTTAAAGGACAAGAGATGGATGAGTTTAAGGAGGGAGTTCCAGAATGTGGAACTCAGGCAGCTGAAACTCAATAATGAAGGATGGGGAATGCACAGGAACTGAGTTAGAACAATGGAGGGTGGACGTACATGGATACATAGGTACATAGGGTGGGGTGAGCACTTGACAATTTAAAAGCTGAGCTATTGAAAGCCAGTGAGAGGTCAGTGAGGGCATAGGAATGATACTCGGTTCAGGCAGCTGAGTTTTCGATGAGTTTGTTTGTATAAGGTGGAGGATGAGAAGCTGGCCAGGAGAGCACTGGAATTATCAAAGTCTGGAGGCATGGACAAAGGTTTCATTGGCAGGTGGCCTGATGTAGAGACAGATCTGGACAATGGAAGTAGTTTGTTTGTGTGGCAGAGAGGATGTGGGATTGGAAGCTCCTTTCAGGACTAAATAGGAGGTCAAGTTTGTGACAATTCTGCTTCAGCCTGAGAAGGTAGAAAAAGTACAGAGCTTTAATGAGGGGACGAAGACAGTGGCTTTGGTCCTCCCTGAGTTTAATTGAGTGAAATTGCAGCTCAACCAAGTTTGGATGTCAGGCTAGCAGTCTGGTAACACAGACAGAGAATATACGTAAGCTGATTCCGATGTCTTTGTGCAAAGAAAGGAGGCATGTAGATAAGGAAGTATAAAGTAGCCAAAGATAGTTCCTTGGAGAAACTATTAGGTGTACAGTGTGGGGATAGAAAGAGAAGTCATTGCTGATCAGACCCTGGCTACAATTGGACAGACAAGAATGGAACAAAGTAAGGGCAGTTCTCAAACTACTAAATGGAGGAAAGCCACTGAGGGAGGATCAAAGGTTGGAAACAAAAACAGAATTACCTAGAAAAACTCAGCAGGTCTGGCAGCATCGGCAGAGAAGAAAAGAGTTGACGTTTCGAGTCCTCATGACCCTTCAACAGAACTTGAATGAGTCCAGGAAAGGGGTGAAATATAAGCTGGTTTAAGGTGTGTGTAAACAGCTTATATTTCACCCCTTTCCTGGACTCACTCAAGTTCTGTTGAAGGGTCACGAGGACTCGAAACGTCAACTCGTTTCTTCTCCGCCGATGCTGCCAGACCTGCTGAGTTTTTCCAGGTAATTCTGTTTTTGTTTTGGATTTCCAGCATCTGCAGTTTTTTTGTTTTTATCAAAAGGTTGGAGACAGGCTGAGATGGGATAATGCACCATGGTCAGTCACAGAGAATGCCATTCCTCAAATTAACACTGTTCCTGCCAATGCAAGATGGCAGTCTGCACACATTACTGGTTCGTGCATGCGTGGAAATCTGTTTACGTCATTTCAATGTGTCCAGACTGCCAGTATCAGTCTACCCATGCACAAATCTCTTCTCAAAATTTGGCAGTTCCCGGGGAGTGGGTCAGTAGCAAAGGGCGTCCACAGGGAGTGTTGGGCAGTATTTATGGCGGTCCTCATCTGCTCCTCCTTACCCCCATCCCCTCCCTTCCTCATCCACATCCCTCCTCTCCCTGGGCAAACATTCTTGGGGAACCCCCTTTCAATGCTTGCTTACGTAATGGCTATTGTGACTGCTTTATGCTTTCTCCAGGCTTTATGGATGGCAGACAGAGTACAGTTTTCACAGTGAAACCCAACGATTTACTATCACTCCAAGTTCCACATGCAACTCTGCAATTATACCTTGCAAAAACGCACTTCTTTTCAAGCTAACTAGCTATATGAATTGTGGTTACAAGCAGCTGTGACTCATTCCAACATGCTAGTATCCATGACGGAGAGAGTGCATTGTCTTGCCTTAAATCTGTGGGTGGAATCGTCCCAGATTTACACTAAGTGTAGTAGTGAGTGGGAAAAAAGGACGCTTTACCCGCTGGCTGCAATGACAGCTTTTCACGCCATATTCTCCCAGTCCCACCTCATTAATCACACATTCCTGGGACATGCTGTTTTGATGTCATTCGTCTGCCACGCCTTCACCTCGCCACTTCCTCATGTCAGGCGCCATATTTAAAGTGCATCTGCGCGCACGCCTCTGTGCTTCCAGACCAGCACTGCTGCATAGAAGATATGACCCTGAAAGGCAAGACGACTGCAGCCCCTCAGTTTAGTGACACGCCCCTCAAGCGCCTTTTGGACATGCGACCAGCTCCCTCAGCCAGCCAGTAACTCAGATCCATCCACGTCCTCACCTCCAGTCAAGAGGGCTCCTCCTCCATTGAAAAGCTGGAAATAAGCAGCCTGCAAGACCCATCACAGCACTTACCCAACCTTCCACCTGCTCCCTGATGAAGCGGTGCCCACATGTGCACGTATGGAGGTTTCCATGGGAAGGATGATGGACACCATGGAGGCCCTGGTCCAGCAGAACATGGAGATGCACACAGACCTGCAATCCATCGCTGTAGCCATGGGTGACTTCCTGCAGTGGCAATGCGAGAGGGAAACAGGGCACCTCAGCATCCCTCCAGGTGCTCCTTCCCCTCAAGAAGTCAGGCCGGGGTCCTTGGGCACTGAAAGGAAGGAGGAGGTGCAGCTGGGTCATCCACTTAGGAATCTCAGAGATTGTCCTCTCCCTCCGAGTCCCCTTTGCCTGTGACCTCCTCAACCTTGTCCTCTGTCACTGTAGAAGGTGCAGCTGGCTCACAGCAGGACAGTCAAAGCAAGCCCCAAAGGCCTCAGCTCTCCAGAGGACCCATGCCAAAGTCATCAGAGGCAACAGGGACAACACAGGCTGTCTCCGCCCGTGCTGTGGGTATCACGGCAGTACCTAGAAGCCTAAGGCGTAGAAAAGTTAAGAAATTTTGTCACTTTACATTCTGAAAATATATTCACTTTCACTGAATAATGTGCAATGGTGTGTTCCAGATTCATTTGCAGGCTTCGCGGCTCAGCCCCCTGCATCCCCCGCTAGCAGTTCAGCTGGGCGCAGCCGGCCCATGACTGATTCTAGAGGGAGAAGTGTGTGTGTGGCAGGGCCTTTCGGAGGCTCACACAAGCACTCTCCCATGCATGCGGATCCTTCCCCCATCACACACATCTCAATATTTTGAGCATTTTCAATGCTGACTGCTGGGGTTCGCTTTCAGTTGTCCATCTGACCTGACCTGCATCTCCGCCCACCCACTGAACACACTCCCATGCAGCACCTCGTCTCGCCCACCACAAGTCTCGTTTCATTTTCATAGAAACATAGAAAATAGAAGCAGGAGTAAGCGATTCAGTCCTTCGAGCCTGCTCCGCCATTCATTATGATCATGGCTGATCATCTAACTCAATAGCCTGCTCCCGCTTTCTCTCCATATCCTTTGATACCTTTCGCCCCAAGAGCTATACCTAACTCCTTCTTGTAAACACACAATGTTTTGGTCTCAGCTACTTTCTGTGGTAGCAAATTCCACAAGCTCACCACTCTCCGGGTGAAGAAATTTCTCCTCATCTCAGTCCTAAATGGTCTACCCCATATCCTCAGACTGTGACCCCTGGTTCTGGACTCACCCACCATCGGGAACATCCTTCCTGCATCTACCCTGTTTAGTCCTGTTAGAATTTTATAGGTTTCTATGAGATCCCCCCTCATTCTTCTGAACTCCAGCGAGTATAATCCTAACCAACTCAATCTCTCCTCATATGTCAGTCTGCCATCCCAGGAATCAGTCTGGTAAATCTTCGCTGCACTCCCTCTATAGCAAGAACATCCTTCCTCAGATAAGGAGACCAAAAATGCACACAATATTCAGGTATGGTCTCACCAAGGCCCTGTATAATTGTAGCAAGGCATCCCTGCTCCTGTACTTGAATCCTCTGGCTATGAAGGCCAAAATACCATTTGCCTTCTTTACCGCCTGCTGCACCCCGCATGCTTACCTTCAGCGACTGGTGTACAAGGACACCCAGATCTCGTTGCACTTTCCCCTCTCTCAATTTATAGCCATTCAGGTAATAATTTGCCTTCCTGTTTTTGCTACCAAAGTGGATAACCTCACATTTATCCACATTATACTGCATTTGCCATGCATTTGCCCACTCACTCAGCTTGTCCAAATCACACTGAAGCATCTCTGCATCCTCCTCACAGCTCAACCTCCCATCCAGTTTTGTGTCATCTGCAAATTTGGAGATATTACATTTAGTTCCCTCATCTAAATCATTAATATATATTGTGAATAACTGGGGTCTCAGCACCGATCCCTGCGGTGCCACATTAGTCACTGCCTGCCATTCAGAAAAAGACCCGTTTATTCCTACTCTTTGTTTCCTGTCTGCCACCCAGTTTTCTATCCATTTCAATACACTATCCTCAATCCCATGCACATTAATTTTACACGCTAATCTCTTATGTGGGGCTTTGTCGAAAGCCTTCTGAAAATCCAAATAAACCACATCCACTGGCTCCCCCTCATCAACTCTACTAGTTACATCCTCAAAAAATTCCAGTAGATTTGTCAAGCGTGATTTCCCTTTCACAAATCCATGCTGACTGTCAGATTCTGCCAGTTTTCCAAGTGCTCAGCTATTAAATCTTTTATAATGGACTCTACAATTTTCCCCACTATCAGGCTGACTGGTCTATAATTCCCTGTTTTCGATTTATCATGGTAGTGGTACAGTTTTTCTTCAAGTCCTCCATCCTTTCCCCTCCCCCAGTCATCCATTTCCTTTCCCCCATCAGTGTCAACCCCCCCGGCATCATCTTCCACTTCCCCACCATCACCTATCAGCCATAACCCTTTTCTTTCAGAGATGTCTAGGTGATGGTGCACGTTCCCTTCCTTCCCAAAAATCCAACCTCCATCCACATTTGCCTCCCTGACCTCCTCCTTCCCACCCTCAGAATCTACCCAGCATGCGATGGACGTCCCTCCAGGGTCCTGTTGCTGTCGGGCTCCAGCGTTTTCAGTAAAGCCCTGATGGTAAGTCTCGACTTTTGCATGTCTCACTTGTCAAGACGTGTTGTGCATGTTTTCCCGCTGGTGTGGGCAGTAAATTTAACAAGGGGGCTGATTCCATTGAGCTAGGCTTATAAATATGCAGATGTATTAAAATTACGTTCCCGATGTCTGTTGGCAGAATAATGCAACCCACCATTGACGAGCAGAGCAGATAATTACAAACTGGTTTCATGACGTTCTGAAACTAATTTCTGGCCTTCTCGCCATATAGTCCACTCATGCTGCCAAACACACCCACTGCCAACGGGAATGGAAAATTCCACCCTGTGTCTTTATGTATGATTTAAATAACCTGCAGTGCACGAGTACAAATTAACAGTTTCACATTTCTTCCTGAGTACCCATTAAAAGGATGCCACATGCCCAGCTGCGATGATTTCAACAGTGTCATGTTTGGTCCTGGCTGCTGCATACTTGGGGGCTCCAAATGGTGTCACGCAGCAACACGCTCGAACTTTATGTGCTTGGAGCATGCGTGGCATTGGCAGGTAATGCAGGCTAACTTTAATTAGGGCCATTTAATTATAGTGAGAGTGGCAGAAACTTTATAAAGTCAGATAGCATGGAAACCAGGAAAAGAAGTAGGTCAGTCAGCAATTTAAGAGAATGGCATCAGGAGAAAAGAATGGGTCTCATAAACATGATGAATTCAAAGAAGGCTTGGGGGAGATGGGAGAGAAACTAGAGAGAGTATTCAGGCTTTGGTGGGCAAGGGAAAGAAAGGAGGCAACAGAGGCAACTAAATGGATAGAACTGGTGACAAAGGAATCCAAGAACTCTTTTACTTGTTTTGTGTGAGGATGGAGTGGACAAGGGTTTAAGCTCAGGATTGGTGGTATAGAAAAGAAGCCAAGGGTTATTTTTGCTTTCCAAGATAATCTTGAATCATGGAATTAGGAGTTTGAATGTGGACTTGTAAGAAAATTGGGTACACAGTTCTCCAGGGGATACAAAGATTGGAAAGGGAAGGGGAATGTGGATGGTAATGGATAAACGGAAATGGCGTCAAGTAGCCTTGTTAATGATCACAACCACAGAAATTGAAAAGCCAAGGGGGTCAGTGAGGTTGAAAAGGAGGCTGTGAATATGGATGGGAGAGTTTATTTCGAGGGAGATACTTAGAGAGAACAGAATGGCGGTGAACCCCGAATTGACAGGGGCAGCAAGGGGAGCTGAGATGGACATTGATGTCACTGAGGAGATGTCACTCATGTGGAAGCTGAGAATTAGTCTAACAAGAGTACATATTCAATTCACATACTGAAGATGAGGAGAATCATGTAGTGGCAAGTGGATTTTGGACACGGTAAAGGCACACTCTGAATCACTGAGGATGTGAGATCCACTGACACCAAAACTAAGAAGTCTATGTAGCGTAAAATTCTATCTCAATGTATGTTTGATATAATCACAACTCGAAGTTGCAATGCTCTATTGCAGAGATTCTGACCTCTTGTTCCAAGCTATTATTCATTCCATACTTAGAGAGGTATAGATGAATATTGGACTATTTGTGGAAAAACCTAACAAAGGGAAGGAGAATGAGAGGATGGGTTGTCTATATTATGACCTTATTCACGGTACAGTGCACAGGACAATGACACAAAGAGAAGTAAAAAGCACACTGTGATTTCAGGTTTGTCTATCATTGAGTGGAAATGGTCTTGGCTGAGTGGAGAAACAGTTTTGGGCTGTATCCCATGCATTATGATTTCCTGAACATCACAGCTCTTCTGGTATTTAAAGGCAGTAGGAAGTGTTGGCCTTCTTACTGAGTTTGCTTTGGGGCCATGCACTGTCTACCTATTACCAGGATAAAGCATCTGCTGCAACTGGAATGAACAGAAAAAGGAGGTGGAGACTTGTTATGTCTCCTCCCCTTTTGCATTGTCCAGGGATACCCAGAGGTTAAGTGGATCAGCTTCATCTACATCAACCTAACAGCTCCCAGCACAAAGACTTCAGTATGTGCTCCATTAATTGGATTCAGTGGTGGCAACACTCCTTTTTTTTTCCCTCTCCAAACATTTAAAATGCAATATAAATTTCAGAGCATTATAACACTACAAACCAACCACACATGCACACAAACTCCTCAGAGGTTGGTTGATTAATTTCTCCTTTCCAGGGCATAGAAACCCAGGCCGTGATTTTCCGTTCCTGCCTGTGGCAGGTGTCGTGGGCAGAAGCAGAAAATATCGCAAGATGAGAAAAATCAGGTTCACATTGGTAAGAAAACAGAGTCCTATTGTCCTCTCGGGGCTTCAATGGTAGACTGCATTTTCTGCAATGTCAGGAACACCATTTGAATACATTTAAATATCATGAATGCTCATTATAAAGCCTACTTACAGTATCATCCTCCCACACTGGATCAAGAGATGCATTTCAGAACCGGATATAAGCGACGTGCATCTGGAAACCAGCACTTCGCTTCTAACTTCAAAGTTCGTTTGTCTGCCTTTCATCGTGCAGCACTTGTGGCACTCCACTCAGCCCCAGGCTTTGCAAGCAGCACCACATCATTTTCAGGGGGATATCATGGCAAGGCTCTATCTAGCAGATCAGCAATAAGGCCGTGGTGCAGTAGAAGGGGCCGCAGAGCAAAGCCTCCACCAGGGAGGGGCAATAGCAGACAGAGGTTGTGGATAGGGCTGCAGGACAAGGCCTCCACTGGAGAGGGGACAGAGGTTCGACTCAGAAACATGACATGGGGAGGGGGGTCAGGTCATCTTCAGTGTCTGCACTGCAGTGTTGCTTTGGGCTGTTTTAGAGTGCTTAAGTTGGAGTGTGGTGAGTGAGGGAGTTTGGTAAAGAGGGGAAAAAGGTGCTCTTTTCTTTTTCTACTTTTTTTCAGCCTCCTGTAGCTGGCTCTATCTTTGCTACATGGGAAGAAAATGATTGGCGAGTAACTAATAAATTTGTCTACTTATTCTAATTGTAATAAATAGTTTTAAAAATTACGGTATGGCAGGTCAGCTTGGCTGAATGTAATGTGCATCCTGTGATATATGGGAAGTCATGGTCACACTGTGTATCCGAGATGAACACATCTACAGAAGCTTGAGTTCCGAGTTTCGGAACTTGAGCGGCAGCTGGAGTCACTGTCATGTATCACAAGGCAGAAGACTACATGGATAGCACATTTAGGGAGGCGGTTACACTGCAGGTTAAGGGCTTGCTGGCAGAGAGGGAATAGGTGACCGCCAGGCAGTCAAAGAGATTCAGGCAGGTAGTGTAGGAGTCCCCTGAGTCTACCTTGCCTGTTAATCGGTTTTCCATTTTGCATATTGGTGAGGATGATGGTTCCTCAGGGAGTGCAGCCAGAGCCAAGCCTGTGGCACCATGGATGGCTCCACTGCACAGGAGGGAAGGAAGAAAAGTGGGAGATCAGTAGTGATAGGTGATTCCATAGCCAGAGGATCAGACAGGCACTTCTGTGGCAGTAAACATGACTCCAGGATGGTGTGTTGCCTCTGGTGCCAAGGTCAAGGATGTCACAGAGTGGCTACAGGACATCCTTCGCGGGGGGAGTCGTAGTCCACATTGGGACCAACGACACTGGTAGGAAGAGGGTTGAGATCCTGAAAGCAGAGTTTCAGGAGTTAGGAAGGAAATTAAAAAGCAGGACCCCAAGAGCCGTAACCTCAGGATTACACCCAGTGTCAAATGCTAGTGAGCATAGGAATAGGAAGATTGATCGATTTAACACGTGGCTGGAGAATTGGTGTAGGATGAAGGGCAGAAGGGCATCAGATTTCTCAGGCATTAGGACTAGTTCTGGGGCAGATGGGATCTGTACAAGATGGTCAGGCTACACTTTAACAGGATTAGGACTAATATCTTGACAGGGATATATGCTAGTGCTGTTGGGGTTGGTTTAAACTAGCTTGTCAGTGGGGTGGGAACCTGAGGGGTTGCTCAAATTGTATGGAAGTAAAGCTGGTAACTGGAAGTAGAAAAGTAGCAAGTGAGATTAGAAAGTAGTCAAAATGAAAGCGAGCATCAACTAAACATAGAATGTGGAATAATGTCAAAAAGACCAAGTTAAGGGCACTCCACGTGAGTGCACGCAGCATTCGCAACAAGGTGGATGATTTAAAGGCACAAATAGAGGTAAATGGATATGATCTAATTGTCATTACCGAAATGTGGCTACAGGGTGATCAAGCCTGGGAACTGAATATTCAAGGATATTCAACATTTAGGAAGTACAGGCCAAAAGGAAGAGGAGGAGGCGGTGTTGCGCTGATAATAAGGGATGGGATCAGTACAGTAGTAATTGAGGATCTCAGATTGGAAGAACAGAATGTGGAATCTGCTTGGATGCAGCTAAGAAACAGCAAATGGCAGCAAACATTGGTAGGACTTGTTTATTGATCACCAAACAGTAGTCATAGTGTTGGGCATGGTACTAATCAGGAGATTACAGAAGCATGTAGCATGGCTAATACAGTATTCATGGGTGACCTCAATCTGCACATAAAAACAAAAACAGAAATACCTGGAAAAACTCAGCAGGTCTAGCAGCATTGGCGGAGTACAAAGTTGACGTTTCAAGTCCTCATGACCCTTCAGAACTAAGTAGAAATAGGAAAGGGGTGAAATATTTCACCCCTTTCCTATTTCTACTTAGTTCTGTTGAAGGGTCATGAGGACGCGAAACGTCAACTTTGTTCTTCTCCACCGATGCTGCCAGACCTTTGAGTTTTTCCAGGTATTTCTGTTTTTGTTTTGGATTTCCAACATCCGCAGATTTTTGTTTTTATCAATCTGCACATAGACTGGGTAAACCTAATGAGTACTAATGCTGTGAAAGATGAGTTTCCGGAGTATGTTAGGGATAGTTTTCTAGAGCAGTATGTTGCCCTGTTTAAATAAATCATACACACACAAAGACACCCAGCCTTAGAGAACAAAGAAAAGTACAGTACAGGAACAGGCCCTTCGGCCCTCCAAGCCTGCGCCGATCATATTGCCCGTCAACTAAAACATTTTGCACTTCCGGGGTCCGTATTCCTCTATTCCCATCCTATTCATGTATTTGTCAAGCTGCCTCTTAAACACCACTATCGTACCTGCTTCCACCACCTCCTCTGGCAGCGAATTCCAGACAGTCATTACCCTCTGCGTAAAAAACTTGCCCCGCACATCTCCACTATAGTTTTCTCCTCTCACCTTAAATCTATGTCCCCTAGTAATTGACTCTTCCACCCTGGGAAAAAGCTTCTGACTATCTACTCTGTCCATGCCACTCAATTTTGTAAACTTCTATCAAGTCGCCCCTCAATCTCCGTCGCTCTAGTGAGAACAATCCGAGTTTCTCCAACCTCTCCTCAAAGTTAATAACTTCCAGACCAGACAGCATCCTGGTAAACCTCCTCTGCACCCTCTCCAATGCTTCCATATCCTTCTAGTAATGTGGTGACCAGAATTGCACGCAATATTCCAAGTGTGGCCTAACCAAGGTTCTATACAGATTCTGTATATATTATTTTTTACAGAATAATACGTAGAGCTAGAGAACTTCTCTAAAAATGCAAATGTTAGATCTAACCTATTTACCTGTACCTCAAACTTAACACCTCTATCTTTTCCTGTTTCAAACCCCCTCAGACAACCTGACGCCTATTAACCTTTTGCCCAGCTTAATTAAATCATACACACATAGAGACACCCGGGGCTAATTCATAATCTTGTAAAAGAAATTCTGGGATGAGTAACCATAATACGATAGAATTTTATATTATGTTTGAAAGTGAGGTAGTTCAATCTGAAGTCAGGGCGTTAAATTTGAACAAAGGGAATTATGAAGGTATGAGGGGCAAATTAGCTTAGGTGGAATTGGAAAATACATTAAAAGGTGTTATCACAGAATCACAGTGCAGAAGAAGCCCTTTGGCCCATTGAGTCTGCACCGACACATGAGAAACACCTGACCTACCTACCTAATCCCATTTACCAGCACATGGCCCATAGCCTTGAATGTTCTTAAACGATGTGAGGCAACCTGCCTCCACCACCCTCCCAGGCAGTGCATTCTAGACCGTCACCACCCTCTGGGTAAAAAAGTTTTTCCTCACATCCCCCCTAAACCTCCTGCCCCTCACCTTGAACTTATGCCCCCTTGTGACTGACCCTTCAACTAAGGGGGACAGCTGCTCCCTATCCATCCTGTCCATGCCCCTCATAATCTTGTACACCTCGATCAGGTCGCCCTTCAGTCTTCTCTGCTCCAATGAAAACAACCCAAGTCTATCCAACCTGTCTTCATAACTTAAATGTTTCATCCCAGGCAACATCCTGGTGAATCTCCTCTGTACCCCCTCCAATATAATCACATCGTTCCTATAATATGGCGACCAGAACTGCATACAGTACTCCAGCTGTGGCCTCACTAAGCTTCTATACAACTCCAACATGACCTCCCTACTTTTGTAATCTATGCCTCAATTGATTAAGGCAAGTGTCCCATATGCCTTTTTCACCACCCCACTAACATGCCCCTCCGTCTTCAAAGATCTATGGACACATGCCAAGGTCCCTTTGTTCCTCAGAACTTCCTAGTGTCATGCCATTTATTGATTACTTCCCTGTCAAATTACTCCTTCCAAAGTGTATCACCTCACACTTTTCAGGGTTAAATTCCATCTGCCACTTATCTGCCCATTTGACCATCCCACCAATATCTTCCTGTAGCCTAAGACACACAACCTCACTGTTGACCACCCGACCAATCTTTGTCACCTACAAACTTATTAATCCTACCCCCCACATAGTCAGCTATGTCGTTTATATAAATGACAAATAATAGGGGACCGAGCATAGATCCCTGTGGCACGCCACTGGACACTGGTTTCCAGTCACTAAAGCCAATTTTGAATCCACCTTATCAAATTACCCTGTATCTCATGTGCCTTAGCCTTCTTTATAAGTCTCCCATGTGGGACCTTGTCAAAGGCTTTGCTGAAATCCATATGAACTACATCAACTGCACTACCCTCATCTATACACCTGGTCACCTCCTCAAAAAATTCAGTCAAATTTGTTATGCATGACCTCCATCTGGCAAAGCCATGCTGACTATCCCTGATGAAACCTTGCCTCTCCAAGTGGAGATATATACTCTCCTCCAGAATTTTCTCCAAGTTTCTCTACCACTGACGTGAGACTCACTGGCCTGTAGTTCCCTGGCTTCTCTCTGCAACCCTTCTTAAATAACAGAACCACATTAGCTTTTCTCCAGTCCTCTGGCACCTCCCCCGTGGCCAGAGAGGAATTAAAAATTTAGGTCAGAGCCCCTGCAATCTCCTCCCTTGCCTCCCTCAGCAGTCTGGGACACAAATCATCCAGACCTGGAGATTTGTCCACTTTTAAGCCTGCCAATACCTTGTCACTCCCTATATCAATTTGTTTAAGAACCTCGCAGTCTCTCTCCCCGAGTTCGATACTTTCATCCTCATTCTCTTGGGTGAAGACGGATGTGAAGTATTCATTCAACACTCTAGCGATGTCCTCTGGCTCCATCCATAGATTGCCTCTTTGGTCCCTTCAGGGCCCTACTCTTTCCCTGGTTACCCTCTTTCCATTGATATGCTTAGAGAATATCTTGGGATTTTCCCTACTTTTACCAGCCAGAGCTTTCTCTTATCCCCTCTTTGCTCTCCTAATTGCTTTCCTAAGCTCCACCCTGCACTGTCTGTACTCCACAAATGCCTCCGCTGATTTGCTTCCCTTGCACCTGCTAAAAGCCTCTCTTTTCCTTTTGGTCATCCATGGTTCTCTGGGCTTGTTACTCCTTCCTATCACCCTAGAGGGAACATGTTGAGCCTGTACCCTTCCCATTTCCTTTTTGAACAGCCCCCACTGTTCCTCAGTAGGTTTCCCCACAAGTAGCTGTTCCCAGTCTACCTTGGCCAGATCCTGCCTTATTTTACTAAAATCCGCTCTCCCCAAATCCAAAACATTTTTTTGCAACTTGTTGGTTTCTTTGTCCATAACAAGCTTAAATTGTACCATGTTGTGGTCGCTATCATTAAAATGCTCGCCCACCACCACCTCAGCCACCTGTCCAGCTTCATTCCCCAGAATTAGGTCCAGCACTGCACTTTTTGAACTAAAAAGTTCTCCTGTACACATTTCAAGAAATCCACTCCATCCAAGCCCTTAACACTATGTCTAACCCAATAAATGTTGGGAAAGTTGAATCTTTGGAATTCTCTACCTCAGAGGGCTGTGGAAACTCAGTCATTGAGTATGTTTAAAGTAGAGATTGACAGATTTCTAAATGCCAATGACGAAAAGGGATATGGGAATAGTGTGGGAAATAGGCATTGAAGTGGATGATCAACCATGATCATTTTGAATGGCAGAGCAGGCTCGATGGCCTACTCCTGCTCCTATGCCCCTATGTTTGGGGGGGTGGGGGGGGGGGAGGTGCCCTCTGCACCAGAATGAGGAAGAGTTTGTTTAAGGGGGACATAAGCGAGTTGGGCCAGAATGAGAAGACTGCGGTGTGAAAAAGCGCTTTATTTTTCATGGCTGACCTCGCAAAGACTCTCCTTGTCCTAGTCCAGGGAGGGTGAGGGTATGTCTGTCCAGGGTCAGCAGTGCCCAGAATGTTCAGCACAGGCAGTCTTTGTCACATCATGTGCATCGATGCATGGCATTTTTTTTTAATCATACCGGACTGCAGATGGCACTGTCACAGTCAAGGGAGACATCTGCAGTCTATAGATGGGGAAAATGGAGGATTCTGGGGAGGTGTGTGCAATATGTCTAACTGGGCAGGAGGCCTCAAGATGGGGAGGGGTGAGGTCCAACGGCATAGCCACCTCCAAAGATTCAGGGGACAATACAGGGATTTCCACCACAAACACAAAGAGTTCAAGGATTGGAGGGGGAGGATTGAGAGTTGTTGGATGCAGGGAAACCTGGAAATTGAGCTCCTCCAGGCCGATGGGAGGGATTGTTATAGTCACACAGGGAGGGTTCAAGCCGGTCTGGGAGTGAGAGCTCAGCACCAGCATCTTCCAACCTGAAACAACGGCCAATCAAAGGACTGCGCTGGGAGACCGACTGAAGGGGCACCCAATTGAACTATGTTTCACTAAATGAGGGGAGATGCACACCTGAGACACATTAGGCACCTTACAGTGGCAATGCAGGGAATCAGGAGAGTTAAGCACTGAGGCACATTCACATTAGATGAATCCCCATTCCTTGCACAAATTGATCTCCTTGTAGAAACCCCTTGTTCCAAATGCTGAAATTCCCCAGAGCCATAACAAAGTGCGGGGCTATTGGGCGACTGGACAAGCTGAAGCTGTGTCTTAAATATAGCTCAGAATACGGTCGCTGGCAGCTGACCAGATGAGAAGCCGCTGCCCCCATCAAATATTCGCATGTCCGTACTAAACATTTGCCCTAATGTCTTTTCCAAATGAGTCCAGTTAGTGTGTGCAGTGAATGAGGATCCCAGTGACAGGCCCGAAAGCTGCATACCAAAACGCCTTGCCAAGGCAATGGCAAAGCAGTGGCTCATGTCGAAGAGGCGGTGGGCCGGGGTGGGGGGGGTGGGGGCGTGACCACTGTGAAAAGTAAAGTGCGTTGGCCAACATTTTAGTGGGGTGAATAGGTGCTGACACTGGACCCAGTCACTCACTAGTTATCAACAGAAATAGGACCTTTGGAGGCTCATGTTCACTCGTGTCTCTTTTTTCATTTATGCTGAGGAGACCTTCAGCATGATGGATGTTGGATTTATAGTTGCCTGCATCATCCCATACAAGCCAGGAGAGAAAGAGGAGCAGATGCGATGGAGGCACCAGGCTCACCAAAGGGAGGAGCTTCACCCTGATGAGCAAGGGGCAGCAGGGTCCCCTCTGGACACAGAGGACGAGGCTCACAGAAAGGTCGGGCATAGGTGGCTCACAAGCCCAAGGGTGTAGAGAACATGTGCTTTTTCTGTGGCTAAGAAACAGGCAGTGTCGCTGATGCCTCCGCATGTCCAGAGATATAGTGGCGCACATCTGCCACATTCTGCAGGATTTGACGCCAAGGGGACTGGGAAGACATTTGTTGCCAGTTGCTGTTAAAGTCTTCTACAAGTAACTTCTACACAACTGGCTATTTCCAATGCTCCACTGGGAACCTCTGCAGGATCTCTCAAGCTTCCACACACTAGTGCATCCAGGAAGTAAAAGAAGCCCTTTTTGCCAAGGTCCACAACTACATTAACTCTGATAGAGGTCAAGCCTGCCAGGATGCCAGAGCGCAGGGCTTTGCTGCGATTTCTGGTTTCCCACAAGTGCAGGGTGCCATTGGCTGCACTTATGTGACTATAAAACCTTCATGGCAACAGGCACTCTGATACATCAACAGGAAAGGCTTCCACTCCATCATCGTCCAGCTGGTCTGCAACCACAAGAAACAAATTCTCTAGGTATGCACCAGATACCCAGGAAACTGCCACGACTTCCACATCACAGTAGGTTACAGATCCCGGACATACTCGAAGGACCACACAGGATCGAGGGTTGGCTGCTTGGGTGACAAAGGGTACCCTCAAAGGATGTGGCTGATGGCGCCCCTGTGATGGCCACAAAATGCAGCAGAAGGAAGGTACAATGAAACTCATACCACACCAAACAGTGGTGCAGCAGACCATTGGCATATTAATTCTGGTACCTGGGCAGATCTGGCAGCACACGCCCCAGAGAATCTCATGGACCATTGTGGCTTGCTGCACGCTACACAACCTGGGTGCTGCAAAGGGGAGAGGACTTGCCATGAAGGAGCTGCTCCTCCACTGAGAAAGGCATTGAAAGGATGAGGGCGATCAGATTGAGGAAGCCAAGGCTTCAGGGGAGGATGCCATCGCGCGGCCAGACAAGGTAGGCATGCATGTGAGGCCCTCACAGCCACCAGATTCCATGAGGAAGGTGTTGAGTAGGACTGAGTCTCCTCTTGGACAAATGCCCTCCATTGTGGGACCAAACTAACATCAGAATGGCTCTCTTTCTCATTTCAACCACCCAGTTCAACTGGAGGGTGACCACTTAAACATCAGACTCACATTTTCCTGATCCTCTGAAGTATGATGAGGCCCTGGGATCATATGTCCTTGCTGACAATAAAGTCCTAATTGGAGGGTGGGGGGTCCTGGCATCAGACGTCAGAAGATATTCCTCTTCACGCGTCTCTCCAACATCCCACTTGCTACAGCAGCCTAGTAAAGGCAAGAGCTCTCTACGATCCTCAGTGCACCTGTACCTGCCCTCAGTCTGACAAAGCTCCTTAAGGAAATCCATCTCCAGCAACGGGACAACACTTTATCACTCATCTTGATGGTGATACTGAGGGGTGACACTCGGGCGATTGCAACCGAGGATGTTACGCAGGTCTGCACGCATTTTTACATGACACAGTTCAATGTTTCACTTTCATGTCTATTACATTACATTGACATCTGGCACTCCGCAGGCCGACAAGTAGCCTGACCTTTCCATAAAGATTGACAACCTGAGGAGAACCATGCTCACACACTTGCTGGCCACAAATTAAAATGCCTCCTCTTGAACATTGAACTCCCCTGATGGCCAGCCCTGGTTCTTGCAACCTCGCTACAGCAATGACATCATGGAGAACTAAATGTGAGACTTGGTTCACATTAAAGAGCACACTTCAGCTTCATTACATCCTGGGTCCTAGGCCACTGCTGCCCTCAACATCGTCATTTATATAAACGACATAGATGACTATGTGGGGGGTAGGATTAGTAAGTTTGCGGGTGACGCAAAGATTGGCCGGGTGGTTAACAGTAAGGCTGAGTGTCTTGGGCTACAGGAAGATATAGACGGGATGGTCAAATGGGCAGATAAGTGGCAGATGGAATTTAACCCTGAAAAGTGTGAGGTCATACGCTTTGGAAGGAGTAATTTGACGAGGAAGTATTCAGTGAACAGCATGACACAAGGAAGTTCTGAGGAACAAAGGGACCTTGGAGTGTATGTCCATTGATCTCTGAAGACGGAGGGGCATGTTAGTGGGGTCGTGAAAAAGGGACACTTGCCTTTATCAATCGAAGCATAGATTACAAAAGTAGGGAGGGCACATTGGAGTTGTGTAGAACCTTGGTGAGGCCACAGCTGGAGTACTATGTGCAGTTCTGGTGGCCACATTATAGGAAGGACGTGATAGCACTGAAGGGGGTGCAGAGGAGATTCACCTGGATGTTGCCTAGGACGAAACATTTAAGTTATGAAGACTTGGGTTGTTTTGTTGGAGCAGAGAAGACGGAGGGGCGACCTGATTGAGGTGTATAAGATTATGAGGGGCATGGACAAGTTGGACAGGGAGCAGCTGTTCCCCTTAGTTGAAGGATCAGTCACGAGGGGACACAAGTTCAAGGTGAGGGGCAGGAGGTTTAGAGAGATGTGAAGAAAAACTTTTTTACCCAGAGGGTGGTGACAGTTTGGAATGCACTGCCTGGGAGAGTGGTGGAGGCGGGTTGCCTCACAACCTTTAAAAAGTACCTGGATGAACACTTGGCACATCATAACATTCAAGGCTATGGGCCAAGTGCTGGTAAATGGGTTTAGGTAGGTAGGTCAGGTGTTTCTCACGTGTTGGTGCAAACTCAAGAAGGGCCTCTTCTGCTCTTCTGATTAAATTCTTTGATGAAGTAATAAAGAAGATTGATCAAAGTAGATCAGTAGATGTTGTATATAGAACCATAGAAAAGTTACAGCACAGAAGGAGACCATTCTTGTCCATGCCAGCCCGAGGACACCCAGGTGCCCTTTCTAATCCCACCTTCCTGCACCTGGGCCACAGCCCTGCAGTTTACTGCAGGTGCAGATCCAAGTACTTTTTAGAAGAGTTTAAAGTTTCTGCCTCTACCACCAACTTGGGCAGCAAATTCCAGACACCCACTACCCTCTGTGTAAAGAAGTTCTTGCTCATGTACCCCTTACACCTTCTGCTACTAATCTTGAATCTATGTCCCCTGGTTCTAGAATTCTCCATCAAGCGAAACAATTTTATCCTGTCCACTCTATCTATTCCCCTCATAATTTTGTACACCTCAATCAAGTCACCTCTCAGCCTTCTTTGTTCTAAGGAAAATAACCCCAACCTATCCAATCTCTCCTCGTAGCTACACTTTTCTAACCCTGGCAACATTCTTGTAAACCTCCTCTGCACTCTCTCCAGAGCTCTTACGTCCTTCCTGTAATGTGGTGACCAGAATTGCACACAATACTCCAGTTGTGACCTCACCAGTGTTTTATACAATTCCAACATTATGTCCTTACTTTTATACTGTCTACCTCTGCCAATGAAGGAGAGCATTCCATATGCCTTCTTTACAACCTTGTCTACTTGAACTGCTGCCTTCATGGACCTGTGTACTTGTACGCCAAGACCTCTCGCTTCATCTACCCCTCTTAGTATATTCCCATTTATTTTGTAATCCCTGTAACTGTTTGACCTCCCTAAATGTATGACCTCACACTTTTCTATGTTAAAATCCATCTGCCACTTTACACCCACTCCACCAACCCATCAATATCATTTTGGAGATTATGGCTCTCCTCTACACTATCCACTCCTCAGCCAATCTTTGTGTCATCTGCAAATTTCCCAATTGTGCCCCCCACATTCATGTCCAAATTGTTAATAAATAACACAAACAACAAGGGTCCCAACACCGAGCCCTGTGGAACACTACTTGAGACAACTTTCCATTCGCAAGGGCATCCATCGACCATTACCCTTTGTTTCCTGTTACAAAGCCAACCTTTTATCCAGTTTGCCACATTACTCTGAATCCCATGGGATTTTACTTTCCTGACCAATCTGCCACATGGGACCTTGTCAAATGCCTTGCCAAAATCTATGTACACAATATCCACTATACTACCTTCATGAACCCTTCTTCCTCAAAGAATTCAATCAAATTTGAATATGGGCTTTTGGAAGGCTTTCGACAAAAAGGTCCATGGAATTAAGAGGAAAAGTGGCAGTATGGATACACAACTGACTCAGTGGCAGGAAACAAAGTTGGATGGTGGATGCACGTTTTTCAGACTGAGAGGTAGCTTGCAATGATGTGCCCAAACGGTCAGTTTTGGGTCCATTAATCTTGCTAAATTTTATGAACGACCTCGGTTCAGCTGTAGACAGCAGCATTTTAGCAGATTACACGAAACTTGGCAAAGTAATAGGTAGTGATGAGGAAATGTTATAGGCTTCAAGGTAACAATGACAAGATGATGAAATGAAGTTGGAATTCAATGCAAAGATTGTGAAGTGATGCACGTTTGGAGGACTAATATGGATTACTGTATAAATGGCATAACTTTGAAAAGTGGAAATGAGTTGAGACATCTTGGTAGCCATGTAATTCCGAGGTGCACAGGAATCTAGGTGTTCTACTCCATGAGTCACAAAAAGTTACTATGCAGCTATAGCACAAAATCAAGGCGGCTAATGGAATGCTGTCCTTTATTACGAGGAGAATTGAACACAAAAGTAAGGATGTTATGCTTCAGTTATACAGGGCATTGATGAGACCACATCTTGAACAGTGTGTGCAGTTTTGGTCTCCTCATTTGAGGAAGGATGTAAATACGTTGGAGGCAGTTCAGAGGAGGTTTATTAGATTGGCACCTGGAATGAGTAGGTTGTCTTATGGGGAAAGGCTGGACAGGCAGGGTTGTTTCCACTGGAGTTTAGAAGGGTGAAGTGTGAGTTGTTTGAAATATATAAGATCCTGACTAGTCTTGACAAGGTGGATGTGGAAAGGATGATTCCTCTTTGGGTGAGTCCAGAACTAGAGGGCACTGTTTTGAAATTAGGACCTGCACTTTTAGGATGGAGATGAGGAGAAATTTTTTTCTCTCAGGGTTGTGCGACTTTGGAACTCTCTGGGGGGGTCATTCAATATTTTTAAGGCAGAGGTGAATAGATTCATGTTAGGCACGGGAATTGAAGGTTATCGGAGGGTAGATGGGAATGTGGAATTCGAAACACAAACAGATTAGTCACAAACTTATTGAATGTCGGAGCAGGCTCGAGGGGCTGAATGGCCTATTTCTGCTCCTATTTCATATATGCCTTTATACACAAATTCTTAAAGATGGTGAAACACCATATAGGTTATTTGGGCTCATAAGTAGAGGCATAGAGTATAAAAGCAGAGAGATTGTGCTAGAAGTTTATAATTGTTGGTTAGGCTTCAGCTGGAGTCATAGTCATAGAGTCATACAGTACAGAAACAGGCCCATTGGCCCATCGTGTCCGTGCCAGCCATCAAATACTTAAATATTCTAATCCCATTTAATAGCATTTGGCCCATATGCTATCGCACTTCAAGCGCTCATCTAAATATTTCTTAAATGTTGTGAGGGTTCCTGCCTCTACCACCCCCTCAGGCAGTGTGTTCCAGATTCCAACCACCCTCTGGGTGACAAAATTTTTCCTCAAATCCCCTCTAAAACCTCCTGCCCCTTACCTTAAATCTATGCCCCCTGGTTACTGACACCTCCACTAAGGGGAAAAGTTTCTTCCTATCTACCCTATCTATGCCCCTCATAATTTTGTATACCTCTATCAGGTTCCCCTTCAGCCTTCTCTGCTCTAAGGCAAACAATCCAAGCCAATCCAGTCAGTCTTCATAGCTGAAACACTTCAGCCCAGGCAACATCCTAGTAAATCTCCTCTTCATCCTCCTCAGTGCAATCACATCCTTCCTATAGTGTGGCAACCAGAATTGCACACAGTGCTCCACCTGTGGCCTAATTAGTGTTTTATACAGCTCCAACATAACCTCCCTGCTCTTATATTCTATGCCTCGGCTAATAAAAGCAAGTATCCCATATGCCTTCTTAACCACCATATCTACCTGTGTTGCTGCCTTCAGGGATGTATGGACATGTACACCAAGGTCCCTCTGATCCTCTGTGCTTCCTAGAGTCCTACCACTCATTAGGTATTCCCTTGCTGTGTTAATCCTCCCAAAATGCATCACCTCTCACTTCTCAGAATAGAATCTTCAAGCAATATTTTGGTGAGGGGGGGGGGGGGGGGGAACGGTGTAAAAGAGGAGGTGGCATTGCACTATTGATCAAGGAGTCAATTACTGCAGTAAGGAGGGATGGATGGTATCTTACCGAGGAGATTGACCCCAGTGAAACCAGGGATGAGGGATTTCAGTTGAGGAGAAATTGGAAAATTAAAGGCTGTTCTCCTTGGAACTGAGAAGGTTTCTGTTTTCTGAAAGGGTAGTGTTTTCAGACTTTATAGAATTATCTGACTTCTCTGGTGAAATAACCAAGAAAGAAATTAATTATTCTGCTACATTTTGCTACACTCTGTAACAATATATGTAATAATTATTATAGAAAAAACGTGCAGGGATATGAGGAAAAGGCAGGGCATGATGCTTATTTGGAGAGCCAGTGCATGCATGATGGGCCGAATGGCTTCCTTCCATGCTGTTAAAATTCTGTGATTCTGATAATACAGTAAGGCCTAGCATTAATGTACAATGCTCTGAAGGAATTTCCTTGTCTTACCGCTTTCTTTATTGCTGGAATAGGGCCAACACCCATAACAGCAGGATCCAATCCAGCCTGGGCCCAGGACACCACGCGTGCCAAAGGTGTCAGATTTCTTTTAAGAGCTTCTGATTTCTTCATCAGAATTACAGCTGCAGCCCCATCATTAATACCTGCAGCAATAGGAACAGGAACCAAAATAACATCAGTCCAGTTATTGCGATAGCTAATCCCTCTGCCCAGGAGATGAAAATGACTGGGGTTAAAGGGAAGGCTCCTTACTTACCTGATGCATTAGCAGCGGTGACGCTGCCTGTCCCATCACTTAAAAAACACGGCTTCAGTTTTGACATTGCTTCATAACTGCTCCCATGACGGGGAAATTCATCAGTTAATACTTCAATAGAGCCTGAAGAAAGGTATGTTTATGTTCAGTTATTTATAAGCCAAAACCAACACTGAACACTTAAAACACTTTTAAAGTATTTGGAGCACTTTGAGACAGTCCTGAGTGCAGTGTCATTTTTGGTGTCTATTTCATGTGAAAACTACTGAAATTAAGATCTACTTCTCACCCCATCAAGTTTCAAAACAAAGGATAAAATGCATTAATGCTGTAACAATTTTTACTGCCCTAATATGCTGAGTTTGTGTTCTTCAGTAATTTTCTTCACTCATGGCACAGGACCATGTCCAGAATCAATTTTACCAAAGTCTGTACAGAGTTAAGAATGAAAAGGTGAAGTCAGGAATGGAAAACATCCCATTTGTACCGTAAAGGTGCTTCACCAAGAGAGCTTGATTCTGAAGTGGTTTCAGAGGGGGTACAACAATCATCCATAAAATTATTCCAGCATGAATGAGAGAGGATGAAATGCAGTTATATATAGCCATAAGATTGAATTCAGTTGGTTATTATCCATTCATTTAGTACAATGCCCCTAAAATAACACTCTTAAGAGATAATAGGAGAAAAGCATTTTAATACCCAGCACAGACATCCCTCACACGCCAAAACAATTTGGGTGGGATTTTCCAATCCCACTAATGGTGGGCATTGTGGCGGGCAGGATCAGAATAAATCGGAAGGTGGCAAAAAGTCAATTTTCTGCTGGCGAGAAAACAAGTAGCAATTTTCCCCTCCCAGCTTTCATGGCCGGTTGGGTTGCCATGTCGAGAAACGCATAATGTCGTTGCATCTCATGAATGCTCCATAAGAACCTAGTTCACCTGAACCATCCCAATCTGATTGCCCCACCAGAGTGATTCACGGCTGGATATAACCGACGTGCACCTGGTGAACTACACTTCACTTGCCTTTCACTGCTCTGCTCTCGCGGCTGCTCTGATTCCATGCCAAGGCTGCTCAGGCAAGAACAATGGGAAGGGAAGTGGGGGAGTGGAAGGCACATGCTTGACTGTCGGGGGGGAGGGGGGGGAATGATGACTACAGCCTGGGAGGGAATGGGTAGTCAGAGACACATGACTGGGGGGGTGGGGCTTAAAGGAAGAGAGGGCATAAGACCGGCTGTCTGGATCAGTGCGCACCACGTAGTCGGGGTCAGAAATTAAAGGCGGTCCTGCGGCAGTGCGCAACATGCTACAAGACAATGCCTGGCAATGCATGTCTTGGTCCTAGTCCAGGGAATAGGAGGGCCTCTCTGTGCTGTGTCAGTCAGGTACAGTGTGGTGCGCTGATGGTGGTCAGCCCCTCACACTTTTCAGACCTGGGGATTGGTGCTTGGCACTGGGCAGCAGATGGCACAGGTGCAGTCACAGTCAGGAAAGGCATCTGCAACCTGTAAATGGGGAACTGGGAAGTAGCCGATGGTCTCATGGGACGAGTCTCAGTAGGTTACTGTGCATAGGGTTTCCAGATCACAGAATCACTCTTCGGCCCATCGAGTCTGCACCGACACGTGAGAAACACGCACAGGCAAGATGGGGAGGGGGAGGTCCAATTCGGGCATGGGGACATCCACAGAAAATAGTTCGGGGGGTGGATAGGGTTAGGTACTAGAATAACGATGGGCTCGAGGGCTAAAGGAGGCAAGAGAGTGATTGGAGGGAGGGTAGGAGGAACTTGGATGGTGCCAGGGGCGGTGGGGGTGGGGGGATGCTGGAAGTTGGTCTCATGGTAAAGGCGCAGCAGCATCATTTTGACAGCCGATGTAATGATGCAGTTGAGAAATGACCTTGGGGGAAAAAAAATTGCAAGGAGAGGGGCCTGAGGGCTTGTGGAAGGAGTTGACTACTGCACTTTTGGGCCAATTGAAGGGGTACTACAACAATTCCTGCTTCAGGACATGGAGAGTAAGGTTCAGCTGAGACATATTAGGAAGATTCAAATGCCAATTGAAGGATTTGGGCATCTTAACTCATGGTGGCTTTCTTGCGAGAATCCATTACAGCTTGGGGCCAAATGTAGATTGGGTTTGAATGACCATTTGTCCCTTTTTATAGGAAATTGCAAAGGTCAGAAGGATCCAAATATAAAAGGGGCCACAGCTAAAATACATATGCAAGATGGTCTAAACAATCCTACACATCGCAGATCTGAGGTTCAGGCTTTACACTTCAAAACAATTACAGTCATTACTGTAAAGAACATATCTTTTTGGTTGGACTGTGGTTTAAAATCACAATGGCTGCAGTTTGAAAAACATGTCCACTGGATCAGTGTGAGGGATATATACAATGTTGCTGTCCTGGAACAGTGTGCCATGAAAGACAGGATGGTGCCGAGGAGGAGTCTGGTCTCATGGGGAACTGCCTGGCAACAATGTTTTAATTGGCTCCTGGCCAGGTGATCAGGTTTTGTGTGAGAGTATTGCTGCAGAATAGCTCCTAGCCTGAAAGGAAAAAGATCTGAAACCTCCCTCTCTTGTGTGTGTAAGATTCCAGTAATCCTACAATAATAGCTAGCTGGCTTTCTCTGTTCATACCTTTATAACCCGATCTCTCTCTGAAAACCCCTGTCAAGAGGAAAAGGGGAAAATCACCATTACAAACACTGAAAGGCAAGTGCTCAACCAGTGAACTAAAGACTGAAACTGCTGGAAGACTACCTCCTGTCATCAAGAACGAACTGAAAAGAATTTGGAAGACATCGTCAAAATCGACCCTTTACGCTGGAATTGGTGCTATTGATCTGTTTTATCCCAACCATAAAATCCATGTTTTTGTGTGTCTTGTATGTGTGTGTATATATAGGGATTTAAGAAGGGGTAGAGTTTAGGTTATAGAGTTAGAAATTAGCAGTTCATATTTCTTTCTTTTGCCACTGGTTAATGACAATTTGTTCAATAAACATTTATTTACTTATTCAGTTTACAAGCCTGGTGCTCGAATTCTGTTAACCTAAATTAAACAATTAGGTGGGTTGATCAAACTTTTTCACATTTGTTGTGGCACGGGGAGCAGTGGGGCAACAGATATTGCAGCGCACTATCACCCGTGAGTCACGTCATTACATTAGTACAATGCTGGGCTCTAGACTACTCCAAAGGAGGCAGCCTTACAGTTCCCAGACTGAGGTTGATAGTGCCTGGCTGTTCATCCAGATCCAACCCCCTTTGTGAATGTGTTGGCATGTCTGGGGCGAGTGGTGAAGCGGGGGGGTGAGGAAACACTCAGCTATCAGTGATCTTTAAGGCTGTGCTCCAGCTGCAAGGGAGGATCTGGGGATGGAATGTCTCGAATGAGGGCAGCCCAAAGACTTCACAATGGCTCCCTAGCTTGGCAATGGAAGGTGATCATTGCAGGGTAATGTTCAATCATGTCTGAACTATTTTTCCCAGAGTCAGAGGAGTGCAGAGTGCCGGCAGCAGGCAATGCTGCCTTCTTCATAATTTTGATGCAACTGTGGAGGAGAAGAAGAAGAGCGCATCACCGTCAGGCAGGACAATGGGAAGAACCTCACCCTGAGGAACATGGGCCACTGGAGCCCCATGAAGACCCAGAAGCTGAGGAGAGTTCAATACCATGGAGGCATTTGGCACAACCCAGGGTGCACCAAAGATGCATCTCATACTTGGAGATGAGCAAGAGGCAGTGCTGAATGCGCCTTCGCTTGTCAAGGTATGTGGTGATTAACATCTGCCACATTCTCCAGGAGGGTCTGATGCCACACGGACTGGGAGGCCGGAGGCTCTAAAAGCAATCGCCACACTCAATTTTTAGTGAGTGGCTCATTCCAGGACTCCACTGGGGACCTTTGTGGAGTATCACACTCCTCCGCTCGTAAATGCATCCCTGTTCAGTAAGGCATACAATTACATCCAGGTCTCCCTGGATGAAGCCAGCCACGCTGCTACAGCAGTAGGATTTGCAGCGATCTCGGTCTTTCCACAGGTGCAGTGTGCCACCAACAGCATACATGTGGCATTAAGAACTCCCTGGCAGCAGCCACAACAATTCATCAATAGAAAAAACTTCCACTCTCTCAAAGCGCAGCAGATCTGTGATCACCAAAAGCAGATTAAGCAGGTCTATGCTATGTACCTTGGGAGCTTGCACGACTCTTACATTGAATCACTTGCAGGTGCCACAGATCTTTGAGGGCTCTCAGCACATTCAGAGTAGGTTCATCAGTGATAAAGACTATCCCCAAAAGGCAAGGCTAATGAAGCCTGTTCAGCGGCCACAGAGTGATTTAGAGGAGAGATACAATGCGGCTCATTCTGCAACATGCTTTTTGATTAAGCAGACCATTGGCATGTTGAAGATGCATTTCAGATGTCTGGACCGGTCAGCCAGTACTCTCCCCAGAGAGTGTCCTGCATCATTGTAGCTTGCTGCGCTCTACACAAATTGGCGCTCCAAAAGGAGGATTACTTGCCACATGGAGAGATGAAGGAACTGCACGTCTCCTCCGATGAGAAGGATGTTGAAAGGGGTGATCTGGGAACCGGCTAGGATGTTGATGACCCACGGAAAAAGCCATATCACGGGCCAGACGTGCCCATGAGACCCTTATAGCAACAGGGTTCCAGGGCAATGAAGATGACTAGCTCATATGAACTTATTTGACCTGTTCCCTCAATGCAGAGTGGAGATGAACACCTTCTTTACGATCCTCAACCTTTCAATGAAGGACATCAATCTTAGAATCAAACTTGCCACCGATGGCCTCATCCTTGGAAGACTAGGCAAGCCTATGGAGCATGTGGCCATTCTATGTTGGAATAAGAACTCCACCAGTGCTCATTGCAAGTAGACATGGTGGCGTCCTTTCAATCATCATGCTGACATTTCAATGCCTTTGGCAGCCTTCAAGAGGCAGGAACAACACTGCAAACATGAATGCACTCATGGCAGTATGCCTGGAGCAATTTAAGGTGCCTCAAGGAGGACAATCATCAAACACTTGTTATCACTTGACCATCTGAGGGCTGATCTGAATCTGGATTGTGCATCTTTCCAATGGCCATCCCTCATGCATGAATAATGTTCTGGTCTCATCCTCAGATGGAGTCTCCTGCATGCGACTGTTCTTTAGAATGCTGTAATCATGGATGTGAGCCTGAGAACCAGGTTATCTGTGTGTGCAAAGAGACAGCTTCTGCAGCACTCTGATCATTGACATGCACTCATGAGCTTTGTCAGGAGCTTCCCAAATTCACATCCAGTATTGCCATGGCATCTAGGAGTGGTGACCCTGTCAGTCTCAACACCCCATTTAAGCATTACTTAATAACTTCGTTAATAATAAAGGCGACACAGCAGATGTAGCAGAGCTTCGCTCTTATCCTATCAGAGGCCTCCACATTTTCATTCCAGCAGATTAAGATATACATAAGGAAACCTAGGACACTGATGGCACTGTTGCGATCAGATAACCATGTCAATTACCCTTCGGAAGCTAGCACAGGGATTCTGTCAAGCCACGCTAACCAGACCTGTGGCTGTCTAGCAGACATTTCAGGAGTCACCCAGTGCTAAGTCCACAGCTCTGCGCCATACAGGTGGAGGGCGGGAACAATTGTAGGAGTAATGTTTAGCTGCAAACACAGTCATGACACCACGCTGCAGGCCGCCATGAATGGCTAAGGTCTCTATTACTTAAACTGTAACCCACATCCAAACCTGACAGACTTTACATGGAGGCCATTGAGAAATGTACTGGGTTGGGATGACTCCAGTGCAGATCGCCATTAAAAACTATAACATTCACAGAGAACAGATTTCAGTGCAGCAGCATCAGGAGAATAAACAAACCTGCAAAAATCTATACTCATAAGGCGACATGATATGATCCATTGACACAAGTCTGACATATGAACTGCCCAACCACGATGTTGATAGAGCAACTGGCTTTGCTCATGTTGCTGCTGCAGACAGAAAGGCTATACTGAGATTGGGCAAAACACCATAGACCTGAGGGATATGATGGGCGATAAGTGAGGGGCGGTGGCGGGGGGGGCATCTGTTACACTTGTATGATCTTAGAGCATTGCATCAGATAGAAGAGCCATTCACGAGATGAGACTTTCCAGAGATGAAAAGTATATAGTGAGTGAACACCCGTGCCATCACTGTGCTCTCAGCACTTAATTTTCTTTACCTTACTGCTAAGTCTAGGTGCACCCCTGACATCCATAGTAGAGGTGGAGGCAGCCTGCTGACTGTTGTGCCTTGTTGTCCAAGACGACATTAGCAGGTGTCCTCTGGAAGTCCGAGGCTTGGAAGGCTCCGGCCTGCTTTGGGTCTCCTGGTGTGGGACAGTTGCACCCTCCTCAGCCTGAGCAGCTGGAGCTGTTGATTGTAGGCAGACGGGATTTGGAGCACCTGGACAGCCTTGGAAGTCCTGGGTGGATTGCCCTGGGGTGTCTGGCTGACAGTTCTCCTCCTTGTGCCCAAGGGCACCTCCTCGCTGACTCCTTTACGAGAAAGGGCCCCTAGAGGGAGGTCGAGATGCCCCGTCCCCTCTCGCCTAGCCATTGATGGATCCCACTCAGAGCTTGGGTAATGCATGCAGATTCAAGCACGTATCGGCAAAACTACTGGGCTAGGGTCTCCATGTCAGTTGCCATCTTTCCAATGATGACCTCGATGCTATCGCATGTTGGTGCCACGACATCAGACAGAATGTGGACGGACTCCTCCAGCCACCGTTTTAATCTGGTGACGGCCTCTGACAACCTGTCTGCCCTTGCAGCTTCCAACGTTTCTCTGAGGGCTGATTCCATAGGCTCATCATCCAACGCAGCAGGAGCCTGGCCTCCAGCAGTCCTCCGAGTGTCGGAGTACTTGGCTGTCACTGTCTCCGCCTGTTGTGGATCCGTTTGTGTGCTGTGCCCACCAGGTGGTGACCCTGAGCCTGCTCTAGAACTAGGTCCCACCGAAGCGTGTCTCTGCACTGGTAAAGAGTGCAGGTGAAGGCAGTGACAGGTCTTCTTTGCATGCTTCCTCAGGATCCTCATCTGAGGTGTTCTTGGGGATGGGGCTGATGGGCTGGCTGGTGGCTTCCCATGGCCTCGTTTTGCTGGTGGCTATAATAGAGAGAAATGATAATTAGTGATTGTCGGGAGAGTCACCTACATTAAATAGCACTCTTCAGTGTTGTGGCGGGTGGGCGAAGACTACTGGATGGGCCCTCATTAGCTTGTTGGGAGATGCCAATCTCGCCTTCGGTGCAGGAACAGTCTTTGTCCTCATCAGCCAGCTCTACTGCCTGCTCCTCAAAGGGGCTGAGTGGCCTGAGCTCCGGCATCCCCACTCCTGTCTGCGTTCTCTCCCTCTCGTGTGCGTGAACTTGCGTAATAAAAACGGACAGACTGTGAGCAGGACAGATGCAAAAGCAGATGATAAGCATGCCTGTCTTGTGTGTGCTGAGTGGACCAATGCAAGAGCTGAAAATGCGACTTGTGCAGGATGTATAAAGGGATGAAGATGTAAAAGTATGTGTGAGAGGATCAGTGGTGATATCCCTTGTCCTGGCAATGTGAGAGATTCCTGTGGACTGTAACCCTGTGAATACCTGATGGCCTTATGAGAGTGAGAGTTGACAGTGAAGAGAAGGTTGACTTACCCTGGCTGAGCAGATGAGATCATTCATCCTCTTCCAGCACTGAATAACGGTCCTCTTCTGAGGTCCGCAGGCGCTGACCTCCCTGGCAAACTCCTTGAAAGCCTGCGTTGTGAGGTTGGTGGACTCCTGGCTCCCATCCCGAGAATAAAGGACATCCTGCCAGTTCTCAACTGCCTGGACAAACTTCTCCAGGCACCTGTCATTGAACCTTGGGCAAGATGGTTTGGTTCTTCTCTGTGCCATTCTGGTTTTTGCCACGACAAGCCCTGGGATGCAAAGAGTGTGTGTGTTCGTTTAAATATGGCGTCTGGCCCTTTGACCCGATGAGTTAATGGCAGGGCGGACGAATCCCAGCCCACCCTGCCACAAGATACGACAAGCTGCTTGTTTATGCACACATAATGAGGTGAAAAGCAGACAATGTGGTGCAGCAAACTGCCCCATGGGAGCCACGCCAATTTTCTCACCCGCCACTGCACTTAGTCTCCAGAGTGGAAAATTCCGCCCAGGAATAGCTTGCAGAATATACAACCATGATGTTAAACTTCAGGAGTGCACAACTATGATTAACCAAACCCTGATAATTTTGCTCTTGAAGTAGATGACTCAATCCTGTTTGTGTTTTTATATTTTATTCACAAGTTTAAATTTAGTGGGCCCAGAGGTCTTCTCTTAGGGCTATTGTCTCATTGCTGGTAAATACTAAATCAGAACACTAAGATCTATTAGTTTCAGCTACTTGAGATCCACGCCAATTTGTTGTTAATTGGGGCTAATTGTGAAAATTAACTGGGACATCTTTGATGGAATCTGCAGTTTGAGGTACCAGCGGGATAGTGTGTGCAACCTGTTGTCTGACCATATGACTTGTCAGATGTTCATTGTGTGCAATGATCTGGATTGAAAGTCTTTTTTTGAGACAGGCCCTAACCAAAAGGGAAACTGAAACTTCAGGGGCAGAATTTAGTTGTGGTGTCATGGCTCCGAAAGCTGGGTCAGGAAGGTGGCAATATGGCTCAGATCTCTAGCAGCCAGCCGAACACAATGGCCAGCCAATAAATGGAAATGATGCGTGATCACATGCTGGGAGTGGAAGTCACACAGAACACCTGACACAAGTGCTGTTGCGAGTGCCATTTCTGATAGTCAGACCAGCACACAGTATAAAAAGCCTGTGAAACTGAGGGATCCTGTGAATCTGAGGGCAGCTGAACGTAAAAGGAAATAATTGCTATAGAAAACTTGAGAGTACTCATCATGAGCACTCCAGTTTGAGTTATTGTGATAAACTTGACAGTGACTAAAAATGATTAATGGAAGAGATGTCACAGAGTGGATACTGGATTGTCCCAAGATTCAGCGACACCTCGCTTGCTGATCTCTTCCAAGCTGTTAGAGATAGCAGGGTGATTTGGTTTGCATCAAAAGGTCAGAAGAGTTCATCCTGTATAAACAAAACTGCCTGGTCACAAGTCATGATGGAAACGAGCAGCGAGATTGTGCCCAGTGCAGGAAGAGGATGAATAGCCTTTTCCGAACCACAACAGTGAGTCTGAGTGAATGCTGTGCAGATTGTGCATGAAAGGTGGATGGGAACAGAGGGGTCACTCAATTTGTAAGTGATTGGTTGCGCATCATGCATATCCTGTATACCCTCACCAGCTGCTTTAGGATTATTGGAAGCATGTGGGTTTCAAGAACACAAGAATTGGGAGGGGTAGACCATTCGGCCCTTCAAGCCTGCTATGCCATTCGATAAGATCACGTTTGATCTGATTGTGTCCTTAAATCCACTTTAACTATCCTCCCCATGACCGTGACTCCCTTGTCGATAAAAAATTTATCTAAAATAACGTGTGTACAACTTCCTCTCCACCTCACAGAAAAGTGCAGGCATGGGGGGAGTTGTGGGCTCGTGCATCCATCATTGGACCGGCGGAAGTCCACTATTGATGGCATTTCCTCATCCTCATCTGTAGCCTAATTCGCTTTCCACTTGTGCTTGCAGGACAAAAGGCCCCATAAAAGGGTGGAGCGGTGCCTGACATTTGTGCTCAGACCCCTGGGAAGATGGATGCCCTGGAACTGGCTGGGGCGCAGGGTGGTTGTTCATGTTGGATGCAGAGATTGGTATGTCTGGTGTAGAGAGACAATGCGTGCTTTGTGATTAGCTCACATGAGAAAGGGAGGGCACTGCACCCATGGTTGGTATTCCATAGTTTATAATCTCAGGACCTAATTCGTTTGACAAGAATGATGCAAGATGATGCGGAGGAACACACTAGTGATCCTCATGTCATTGCTTTTGATGACGAATATGGTCCAGTCTCACAGAGTGCACCATCACATCATTTCCCTACACCAAGCAAAAGTGCATATACAGTGCTGGGTAGACGTGCAAGTCAGCTCTAAGTCACACTCTGGTGAGCTCCTCACTGTTGAATGGACACAAACAATAGAGGTAGTGACAGCGGAGGCCACTGACAGTTGGAAGACTGTTGGAGGCCAGGCCCATGCTGCACCTGGGATGATGACGGGCCTCAGAACTGCTACAGCTGCAAAGACACAACATGGGAGAATCTGCAGAGTTGTCCGAGGTATTCTGATGAGCAGGCAATGGAAGAATCCATCCAAGCCATGGCCTCAGCAACGTCTCAGGTGAACGGACACATTTCTTCTTCCATGGAGAGATTGGTGATCGTCATGGAGAGGCAGAAGCAGAAGGCCCCTCAGTGGGTGCTTGGTATGAACACAAACCTGCAGACCATCAGCTAACATCATGACCACCATTGGCCAGCAAGAGGCAAACGGTGCCTCTGGACATCCCTCCAGAACCTCCACCCGCAGAAAGCAGGGAGGTGTGACCCCCGAACCGAGAGGACTGAGGAGATGCCAGCTGCAAAACTTGAGGGTACTTCTCAGGGCACTCTTAGTGTTGTCAGTAGCTCCTCACCCTCTCTGTCAGTGAACCGAACTCCTCCAGCAGCAGCAGCCACAGAACACCTCTAGTTGCCAAGACCCCTCCAGACCTCCGGCAGCCTGAGGATACCCACCACAGTCATCAAAGGCCACAGAGCATGGACATCAGCAGTCAACCTTCAAGTCATCTGCAGATGCTGGGGCGCACTTCAATGCAGCACTTAAATGTTTTAAGAAGGGAACATAAACACACCACAGTAGCAATGGGGTTTCTATGTCTTCGTAAATATTATTATGTCTATGTTGCATTAAACTTTGGTTTTACAGTACTGTGTGCTAGTCATTGAGGGTGTTCTGATGTCGGGCAGGGAAAGATTTGGAGCACTGATCTGCAGGTGTGCATCGGCATGATGTTTTGGAGCCTCAATGAGTGTGAGCATCAGGTCACCAAAAAGGGATGGGCTATGTGAGATCTTGACCTGGTAGACATTTGACTTCAATGGCCACAGGGGAAGACTTTTGTCTGGCTGTCCCTCATTGCATACCAGAATCAAGTGAGGATGAGATTTATAACATGTATAATGTGGGGAAGTGTGAGGTTATTCACTTCGGTTGTAAGAATGGAAAACCAGAATATTTTTAAAAGGTGTGAAAATTGAAAATGTTCATGCTCACAGAGACTTGTGTGTACTCATACAAGGGACACAAAAGGTTTGCATACAAGGACACCAAGCAGTTAGGAAAGCAAATGGCATGTTGGCCTTTTATTGCAAGGGGATTGGGGTATAAGAATGAAGAAATCTTGGTGCAATTGTATGGGGCTTTGCTGAGGTCACACCATGTGCAGTTTTGTCTCTATAGTTAAGGAAGGATATACTTGCATTGGAGGCAGTACAGTGAAGGTTCACTAGATTGAGCCCTGGGATGAGAGGCTTGTCCTGTGATGAAAGGCTGAATAAACTGGGTCTATATTCTTCGCAGTTAGAAGCAGAGGTCGATCTCATTGAAACATTGAAGATTATAAAGGCACTTTACAGGGAGAATCCTGGCTGGGGAATCCTAAACAAGGGATTCAGTTTCAGGATAAGGGTCCGATTGATCATTTAGGATTGAAATGAGGATAAATTTCTTCAAAGGTTTGTGAATCTTTGGAATTCTCTACCCAGAGGGTTGTGGGTGTGCTATCATTGAATTAATTTAAGGCTGAGATAGATTTTTGGTCTATGGTGGAGCGGATGGGAAAGTGGAATTGAAGCCCAAAATCAGCCATGATCTTATTGAATGGCAGTGCAGGCTGGACGGGCCAAATGTTCTTTTCCTGCTTCTATTTCTTATGTTTCTCTCATCTCTCTTGCATCGACCTCCACCATTCTGGCATCTGTAGATTGTAGATACTCATGCCCCTCTTTCTGAGCTATCTCCTCTCCCCGCTGTCTTCATCGTCTGATAAGGCTTGTGCCACCTCTTCCTCATCAGGGCGAGAATGGTTGCAGGGATGAAACACTTCAGTTATGAGGAAAGACTAGAGAAGTTAGGACTGCTTTCCTTGGAGAAAAGAAGGCTGAGAGGAGATGTGATAGAAGTTTTCAAAATCATGAGGTCTGGAGAGACTAAATAGGGAGAAACTGTTTCCGCTCGTAAATGGATCGAGAACCAGAGGGCATAGTTTTAAAGTGTTATTCAAAAGAAGTAAATGTGAGGTGAGAAGAAGCTTTCTCACACAGCAAGTAAGTAGTCAAGGTTTGGAATGTACTGCCTGGAAGCATGATGGAGGCAAATTCAATTGAGGCATTCAAGAGGGCATTGGATGATTATTTAAATAGAAACAATGTGCAGGGTTACAGGGAAAAGGCAGGAGATTGGCACTAAGTTAAAATGTTCAGAGAGTCGGTGCAGACATGAAGGGCCGAATGGCCTCTTTCTGCACCGTAACAATTCTGTGATTCTGAGTATTTAAGGTCTGGAATGCACTGCCTGAGAGTGTGGTAGAAGCAGGTTCAATCAAGGCATTCAAAGGGAGTTAGACTGCCATTTGAAAAGGAAGAATGTGCCGGGTTATGGGGAGAAGGCAGGAGAATGGCACCAAGTGAAATGCTCATTTGGATAGCTGGTGCAGACAAATTGGGCCAAATGGCCTCCTTCTGCACTGTAACAATTCTATAAATTCCGTGTTCTCCCCTTGGCATGGCCAAGCTCTGTGGGGCACAGCATGCATGATGAGACACGACACCCTCTCTGGATTGTACTGAAGAGCTTCCCCTAACTTGTCCAGACAACGGAAACGCATCGAGTCGAGCAATAGTCTTTCGATGATGGCCCATGTGGAATTGTTGCTGGCGTTATATCTTTCCTTGGCATCAGTACATGGGCTCCTCACAGGCGTGAGCCAGATGCACAGAGAGCAGCCTTGTTTCCTTCAGTTTCTACTGTGGACAGAACAGATGCTGAATGTATGCATCATATGTATGTAGGCATCATGGCTGCAGCCTGATACCTGGCACACATCTGAAGAATTCATTTTTGATGCTCATACACAATCTGAGTGTCTAATGAGTAGAACCCCTTCCTGTTGATGAATGGAGCCATTTAGATAGAAGGTGCTTTGATGCGGACATTTGTGCAGTGAAACATACCCTGCATTCATGGAAAACCAGCCACAGCTGCAAAGGCCATGGCTCAACCTGGCTGTCTTCTTTCATCCACTATTTAATGAAGTCAATGGCCTTCTTGAAGAGAGTACCGGTGATTTCCTTGATGAAGTGATGAATGGCAGCCTGGGAGATCCCACACAAGTCTCCGGTCGAGCCCTGGAATGAACCTGTGGCATAAAAGTTCAATAAGGCTGTAATTTTAAGTGTGGAATTGGGCTACCAAAGTAGCCCTTTTGGCACAGGACAGCCTACATTAGGGTGCATAGGTCGGTCACTGTCTTGCCAGAGAAGGCAGAGTCTCCCCAGCACTGTCTCACTGCCATTTGTAGGTAGATAATCGCCTGCTGCCTTGCCATTTAGCCTTGTACTGCTTCCTGCAGCTGCTCCTGGGGCGCCTGTTGTAATGTTCTGCAGCACTGTCTTCAGCCTAATTGCACAACCCTTTAAATGACAATGAGTTCAACACTGGTGTATGACTCCAAACTGATGCCTGGTAGTGCACTACCACTTTTAAGAGGTGGACCTCGGCTCCTCCAGTGAGTATGGCTACTTTAAGGGCCTGGCTCTCTGACAAAGGACAGCTTCCTGTAATATGCACCATCCCCCATGCCTCAGGCCTGCCCCTAAGACCTCCAACTTCTTCTGCCCCGATACAAGCTCAGTGATGGTGTCAATTCTAACGCAGGTCATCAAATGCCTGAAAAGCTTCCAGGTTCAACTCGCAGCTTTCAGCAGCCATGAGAGACCTGTGAATTGAAAAGGCACCACTAAATTGGGGTGGTTTCAATTTTAAATTGTTTAAACAGGCTTATTGAGCCCAGTTAAGGCAGATTGCACGCAGTCGGCCCTTCCTGCCTCTGACTTGATCGTGGAGGTTTTCCCACGCTAGGTAACTGATGCGTGGCCTCTGCATGATTTAGTGGCCTTGCTGCCATGTTGCCCAAAGAGCGGGCAGGATTAAATTCCACCCAAGTTTCCAGGGAAACTGACTGAAACTAGATAAAAGACACAGAGCCATCTGAGCTCAGATCACCCAGCTGCGCCATGCAGCCAGGCTGAAAAAAATGAGTTAGATCCAGGAGCTGGCAATAGGCAAATACAAAGTTGCTGCTGCTAAAATTTTTACTTAAAGTAATTGACTGACCAGATTTGGCCATACAGTTCACAGGGTCGTCACTAATGCTTTGGACAAAGGTAACACTGGCAGATCCATGCCATCAAGATGTCGTGGCACGGCTGAGGAGTTTCTGGAGAAGTATGACATTTTGTTGAAGATTGTACCAGTGAACTTGGGTTGACTGGGAGCTGTTGTCTGAGAATGGGTGGCTAAATCTTTAAAGAAAATGATTTAGAATTCTACCTGAAGAAGATCAGAGTCTGGAAGGATTTTATGGCTGAAATTGGTGTCATATATGCTGAGTGTGCTGCCCAGTAAATCCATGAGATCTATCTTTGTTGTGTCTGCTATTTAATGTGTAATTTATAATATATATTGACTGCGATTGTCCTGTTAATTCATCTTTAATTTATGTTGATTTTGGTTTCGTTGCTAAAGGAAAAGTTAGAAAAAGTGAAATCTTGTCCATTGGATTTTCTCATTGGGTTGATTCAGTAAATTTGGTTCTTCCGGTTTGTTGATAACACATATTTAAACAGGCATGTTTGTGGGAACAGGGATTTAAACTTTACAGGAGACATGAGGCTCCTTATGACCCATGAAGACAATCCCAAATGTTACGGACCCTGTTGCTAAGGTGAGTTTATAACATTTCCCTCTTAATTTGCTCTGGTTGTTACACGTGACATCAAACAAGCCTGGTCACTATTACAAATGTCAAAAGAAACAATTAACACGTAATTTGATTAGTGCTCTAACTTGAACTCAGCTTTTACACATATCCCCCAAATTGACACAAAGTGGGTACAGGGGGAAAACTCTACAGACCACATCATAAACTTGTGGTATCAGTACTTAACTCCATACACTCCTATAGTCAGTCACAGTGTTTAGCACCATTGTTGTCACTGTATATACAGACTGAGTGCGGTTGTGGGCTTTTACAGTAGCTACAGAAATATAATTAGCACCAGCTCTCTTTGAAGGATTGGCTGTTAAATGCTTTAGACCAGGAAGACCCAAGATTCATTCTGCATCTTCACGCTGATCTGGTTGATGAAATTGGTTTTGGGAAAGTTGAGGGAAAGACTCAGTCACCAACTGCAATGCTGTGGTTACTGTTGGAAATGCAAATTTGTATGAACACTTGGAAAGAGCAACCTATCACTTGGCTTGGTTGAGGTCCCCTCTTCACAATCAAATGACCTGCAACATGCAATATCATGGCTGACTAATGGAAGAATATACAATTAGGGTTAAGTATCAATGCCCCAATGTTAGGCAGCACTTTCAGAAGAAGAAGGCAGGAGTTACTTGATGTAGACAGAAACTCTCTCTTCTGCAGTCTACTTCCTCCACCCAAAAAGCAGAGCTGACCAAGATCAATGCTGAACATCGAACTACCTCCCACGAGGGATCGCACCAATACCTTTTCTAGATGGGACAGACACAGGGACAATTTCCTTCTCAAAAAATCCCGCTTTTTGTGCCATCTCAGTTCTTTTCTGGGATTGTATAGCAAACTTGTCCTGTTCTTCCCGACTAACGCTCCATTTCTTGGCCACATTCTCGGCTGCATGAGAAGGAAAACAACAACAAAATAAAACATTGTGCTGTAAAAATCACGATCAGCTGTTCTCCTAATTGTAGACATGAAGATTAGGCACAGTGTATAACAGATGTTGATCAATAATGTCTTTTTTAAAGTATTGGTCATAGTCAAAATTACTCCTCTTGTCTAAGAACTCAGCGCGGGTCTTAGTGCACTCTGGCATAAAGTCGCTCAATCTGCGATTGCTTCACACAGTTTGTTTTAACTCAGAGTAATATCCATCACAGAAGACCATGCTCACTTTTGATGGAGCAATCATGTTAGCCATAGTCCCCCTCTCAGTCCCCTTAGCCCGCAAGTTTACTTCCTTCCTCCAATTTCCTTTTGAAATTATTGATTGTTTCTTCTTCCACCACCGTCATGGGCAGCAAGTTCCAGGTCAATGCTACTCGCTGTGTTAAAAGTTCTTCCCCACATTTCCTCAAGTCTCTTGCCCAACATCTTAAATCTGTGTCCCCTAGTCCTTTTACTATCAGCTAATGGGAAGAGTTTTTCCTTGTCGAGCTTATTTAAGCCCATCATAATCTTGCACACCTCAATCAAATCTCCCCTTTGCTCCATGGAGAACAATTCCAGCCATTCCAACCAATCCATATAACCAAACCCATCAATCCCTGGAATCATTCAGATAAATCTCCTCTGCACCCTCTCAAGGACCTTCACATCTTTCCTAAAGTATGGTGACCAGGACTGGATACAATATTTTATTTGGTTCCTAAGCAGAACTTTTTAAAGGTTCAGCATAACTTCCCTGCTTTGGTACTCAATGCTTCTACTGATGAAGTCCAAGATCCCATTTGCTTTGGTAATCACGCTCTGAAAATTTCAAAGATCAATGCATGTGCACCCACAGATCCTTTTGTTTCTGCACACTCCTTAGATTTGTGTCATTATATTGCCTCTCCCTGTCCCTCCTGCCAAAATGCATCATCTCACACTTCTCTGTATTAAATTCCATCTGCCACTTGTCTGTCCATTCTGCTAGCCCATTTTTGTCCTGTTCCTGGCAATTCTCACTGTTCAGAACTCCTTCAAGTTTGATATCATCAGCAAATTTTGAAATTTTACTCCATATTCTAAGATCTAAATCATTTATATATCATAAAGAAAGTAGTGGTCCTAGCACTGACTCTTGGGGAACACCACTTGTCTACTATGGTCCAGTACAAAAAACAACTATCTACTGCAACTTGGTGCTTTCTGTCCTTAAGCCAATATTTCTATCCAATTGTACTGGAGTTGGGGCCTGCCACCCTTGGAGAGAGTTCGAATGTACCCACATTGGCTGCCGGGTGCCAAGGCAGGCTGGTTAAAAGGCCTATCTTCGGGCTCCAGCAGTTCATCTCAGTTGTAAAAGAAAACAAAAAATACGAAAACAGCCCTCATCCCTCCTAATTTTCCATGCTCCCCATGCCCCATCCATGCCTGCTCATGCCACCTCATGCCCCCCCATTAGTCCCCATGGCTCCTCATGCCCTCCATGCCAATCACACCTCTCACCCATCTCCAATGTGGCCTTAATAGTCCCTATGCCAGCTTAGTGCCAACTCATGACAACCCATGCCCACCCATCCACCCCCCTCCTTTGCCCTTACATACTCCATGCCAGCTCACCAAGGATTCACTATGGGCAGAGCTCAGGAGCCATGTTGAGACAAAATAAAATAATACTCTAAGTGTATATTGCAGATTTCACTTTGAATAAAAAACACTTTCATAAAAAAATCCATCCAATACATTTAAATTCCTTCAAATGCTTAATCCCTTACAAAAACAAACATTTGTAGTCATAGCTCCACCTCAAAAGACAGCTAATCTCTTTATAAGCACCTGGAGCTGTCAATCAAACTGCAAACGTACAGGCCTGTGATGATAGGTTGTGGAGGCAGTCAGGCAACACTAATACTAGAATGAAAGTCTTCGGGCTTATTTCAACAGACAGCTAGCGAAATTGCAAGTAGAGTTACAGTAGGATGTTCTTTAAATTTAACATGCTTTAAATGCTTGACAGTTCCAATGAACTCATCCACTTTTCATGTAGATTCATATCTACTCTTAAGATCTCAAACGACATCTTACCTCTCCCAAAGGGGTACCTTAACCTCTCCCAAAGGATACCTTACCTCTCGAAAAAAACTCCAGCTGCTTTAGATTTTTTCCTCAAATATCTAAAGCCTACTGTCGTGGTTTGGACATCTCAGTAACAAAAATTGCATCTATTTGAAGGCAACTGCACTTTTACATGTGCAGCTGCCTCTGTGAACCATGGATATGCAAACAATAACCTTCCCACATTCCCTGCTGGCAAAAATGGTGGTTGCCAGGTTCAGGGGTGTGACTTATGGAATTGGAGCTCTGGTGCCATTTTGGCTAAGGCGTGAAGCCATAAGACCATAAGACGTAGGAGCAGAAGTAGGTCATTTGGCCCATCGAGTCTGCTCTGCCATTCAATGAGATCATGACTGATCTGATGATCCTCAACTCCACTTTTCTGCCTTTTCCCCAAAACCCTTGATTCCCTTACTGATTAAAAATTTGATTATCTCAGACTTGAATATACTTAATGACCCAGCCTTCACCGCCCTCTGTGGTAAAGAATTCCACAGATTCACTACCCTCTGAGAAGAAATTCTTCCTCATCTCAGTCTTAAATGGGTGACCCCATACTCTGAGATTTTGTCCTCTGGTCCTAGACTCTCACACAAGGGGAAACAACCACTCAGCATCTACCCTGTCAAGCCCCCTAAGGATCTTATATGTTTCAATAAGGTCACCTCTCATCCTTTTAACGTCCACTGAGTACAGGCCCAACCTACTCAACCTCTCCTCATAAGAAACTCCCTCCAGGCCTGGGATCAAAACCTTCTCTGTGCTGCCTCCAATGCCAGTATATCTTTCCTTAGATAAGGGGACCAAAACTCTTCATAGCGTTCTAGGTGTGGCCTAACTAGTGCCTAGTGACTTTCTGACTTTAAGAAAATTCAGGCCTAGGATTGTTCTTGCACCCTTTCTTGAATAAGGATATATTGAATACATTTGCTTCTCCAATCCTCTGGCATCTGGGAATTTGGCATTGGGAAGCTTGGAAAATTAAGGCAAGCCCTTCCACTATCTCCACTGGATGTCCATTCCACTCCACTCATTTTTATTTATTTTTTCAGCTCTTTCAAACCTCTTGATCAAGACAGTGGCCAAATTTCTTATCATGGAGGAACATGTTGATTCCTTGGGTTGATGATAGTGATAAAGTGAGGGATATGCCACCCATGAGGTTACAGATTGTGGTTCAATACAACACTGCTGCCGCTGATGACCCACAACACCTAATGGGTGCCCAGTTTCGAGTTGCTAAATCTATCCTGAATCTATCCCTTCTAGCATGGCGGTGGTGCCACACAACATGATGGAGTGTATCCTCAGTGTGAAGACCGGACATAGTCTCCACAAAGACTCTGTAGTGGTCACTCTTACCAATACTGTCATGAAAAGATGCATCTACGACAGGTAGATTGGCGAGGACAAAGTCTGGAATTATTTTTCCTCGTGTTGTTTTCCTCACCAACTGTTGCAGGACCAATGTAGCAAATACGTCCTTCAGGACTTGCCCAGCTTGGTCAGTAGTGGTGTTACTGAGCCACTCTTGGTGATGGGCAATGAAGCTCCCACCCAGAGTACATTCTATGCTGTTGCCATCCTCAGTGCTTCCTCCAAGTGATGCTCAATATGGAGACAGTTATTCATCAGCTGAGGGAAGGCAATCGGCGGTAACCAGCAGGAAATTTCCTTCCCAGTGTTTGATCTGGTGCCATGAAAATCAATGGGGTCCAGAGTCAATGTTGAGAACTGTCAGGGCAACTTCCTCCTGTCTGTGCTGCCATCGGGACAGGACATATTCAGGGATGGGGATGGCTGTGTCCGGGACATTGACTGTAAGGTGTGATTTGGTGAGTATGACTATGTCCATGGGACAGTTCTCCCAATTTTGGCACAAGCACCCAGATGTTAGTAAGGAGGGCTTTGCAGGGTCGACAGGACTGGGTTTGCTAATGTCATTTCCAGTGCTTAGGTTGGTGCCGATTGGTCTATCCATTTTATTCCTTACCATTTCACATATGGCTATATTGGGCATGGCAGATCACGCTTCCATAGCACAAACCTGTCAGACTTTCCTAGGCAAGACTTTCTCTATGCTCTAATTCTTGAGAAAAGTCACCCACCTCCTGAAATCCACAAAATTTGAAGGCTTATTTTATTTCTTATGTATTGAATTGTCACTCACTCTCCCTTTTTTCAGATGTTTCGAGGTATCTTCTACTTAACCAAGTCAAAGTTGGCAATGGCAACAAGCTTTGTAACTAAAATAAGTAGGATGGAGCAAAGGATATAACTGTGCAGCCTAGCCACATCCCTCATTCAGCACCTATGGCCACAATATTGCCATGCATTTGAATTCACAGCTGTAGCTATAACTGGAGCAGAAATAAGAGAATACAGAAGACTTGATTTATTTTCCACCACCCATGTCCGCAGGGGTTCCCAAAGTCCTTTCCAACCAATGAGATGCCTTCGTAGTATAATCCCTATTGTAATACGGAGAAATATAGCGAACAATTTACACACAGCAAGGTCCCATAAATACCAAAACGATAAATGGTCTGTTTTAATTGTAGGATTGGCTACAAACCAGGAGAACTCCAAGGGTCTTCAAATAGCATCAGGAGATCTCCTACGTCCACTCAAGTGGGCAGATGTTGCTTTAACGTCACAGTGGAAAGACCGCACATCTATCAGTGCAGCACTTCCTTGGTGCTACACTGAAATCTTAGTCTAGATTATGTGCTCAAGTCTCTGAAATGGGATTTAGCAGTGAGAGTAGGTTGGCACTTGAACAAATTGCTCTCAGGCTTGCAACATTCTCCATTTGATTCACTCAAGTGGTAGCTAGTGGCAGCTCTTACCTGTTATTCCCATGTGGTAACAATGAAACGCATCCATCAGACCATCACAAAGAATGCTATCCTGAAGCGATACATCACCCATTTTGACTCCAGTTCTCATCAGTGCCACGTGTGGAGTCTAGAGTACAAAATTGAATGCAGCTTTTAGTTTATCACTTTGCAGTAGATTGGCACTTGTTACAGCTGCTAGTGCTAAGATCTGGTTAAAAGAAACCATTAGATTCATCAAACTTCAGTATTTTTAACAAATATTCAAACCTACATTTTGTTATCAACATAAAAAAGTAATTTCTACATCATTGCGCTAAATAGGTTAAATATTGTAGTGAAGCACAAACATGTGTAGACTGGATGTTGACAGGTGCTCACCCATGATGTGATGTGTGGTAATGTACTGTCATCACCCATGTTGACCAAATAATCATTTGGGTGAGGTACCCTCATATCCTCCATGCCACCATCCCATCCCCATCATGGCCTTAATAGCCTCTACGCCAACTTAGTGCCAACTCATGCCCATGCCCTTACACACTCCATGCCAACTCAGCCAGTATCCACCATGGGCAGACTTGAGGAGCAATATTGAGATGAAATAAAACAAAGTTCTAAGTGTATATTATAGACTTCACTATAAAAAAAACTCATTCAATACATTTAAATTCCTTCAAGTACTTAGTCCATAATAAAAACAATGATTTGTAGTCATAGCTCCACATCAAAGACATGTACACTTGGAGCTGTCAATCAAACTGCGAACTTACAAAACCTCTCAGTGTGAAGGTGATAGGTTGTGGAGGCAGTCAGGCAACACCAAACCTATAAGGAAAGCCCCCCAGGCTTCAGTCAAAAGACAGCTAGTGCAGGATGTTTTCCCCCAAAATTTAAAGGGGTTGGAGTTTAAATGATTTGATTGTTTCACCAAGATTATCAACTTTTATCAACATTCATATCTACCTCTTATCAATCTCAAAGGGCACATAACCTTTCCAATAATGGTAGCACTGGCCAGAGTTGGGACCATAAGCAGTCCCAGATTCTAAGTCCAAGATGAGGTCAATGCAGGGCGAGGGTCGGTGAAGCCTGTGGGATAGTGCAGCGGTGGGAAGGGAAGGTAAGGCCTCTGAACTCTGCCTGCCAGCCTCAAAATTGAGGCCAGGCAGGAACAAGCCTTGCCTGCCCCTTGTAAACTTGTGCACAAGTCAGGGGTGGATGGGTAGGTGGTGGCATGGGGAATTTTACAAGCTTCCCTGTGAAATTCTGATCCACAGGCATGTTCTTGAGAATGTAACAAGCAAGGTGGATAAAGGAAAACAAAACAGGAGATGGAGAACCAGTATTTGGATTTCCAAAAGGCATTCAATAAGGTGCCACATAAAAGGTTGCTGCTCAAGGTGTTGGGTGTGATATATATATTGTACAGAAACTGGTTCAGCCTCAAGTGAAGTACTGCATCCCCATTCTGGGCATCACACTTAAGATGTGAAGGCAATAGAAAAGATTCATGAGAATGGTTCCAGAGATGAGGAACTTCAGTTGCGTAGACAGATTGGAGAAGTTAGGACTGATTTCCTCGGAAAAGCGAAGGTTGAGAGGAGATCTGATAGAGGTATTCAAAATCAAGAGGTGTCTGGATAGAGTTGATAGGGAAATAAGTTTTCCATTCGTGGAAGGATCGAGAACAAGAGGACACAGATTTAAGGTAATTGGCAAAAGAAACAATGGCAACATGAAGAAAATCTTCACACAGCGAGTTGTTAGGATCTGGAATGATGTGCCTGAGATTGTGGTGGAGACAGGTTCAATTGAGGAATTCAAAGAGGGAATTGGATTATTATTTGAAAAGGGCTACGGGGAGAAAGTAGGGGAGTGGCACTAGGTAAATTGCTTCTACGGACGGCTGTCGCAGACAGGATGGGCTGAATGGTCTCCTTCTGTGCTGTAATAATCGTGATTCTGTGATTAGCATGGATAAAGGGTTGACTAACTAACAGGAAACAGAGAGTAAGCGTAAATGAATCATTTGCAGGTTGGCGAACAGTGGAGTGCCACAGGGATCAGTGCTGGGCCTCAACTATTTACAAACAATATCAATGATTTGGGTGAAGGGACTGACTACTGTAGTCAAGTTTAATGATGATACAGAGATAGGCAGGAAAGCAAGGCAGATTAAAAGAGCCTGCAAAGGTTAGGTGGGCAAAGATTTGGCAGATGGAGTATAATGTGGGAAAATGTGAGGTTGTCCACTTTGGCAGGAAAAACAGAAAAGCAGAATGCTATTTAAATGGAGAAAGACTGCAGAATGCCCCATACAGAGGGATCTGGATGTCCTTGTACATGAATCACAAAAAGTTAGCATGCAGTACAGCAAGTAATTTGGAAGGCAAATGGAATGTTGGCCTTTAATGCAAGGGGGCATGGGGTATAAAAATAGGAAAGTCTTGCTGTAACTTAATAGGGATTTGGTGAGACTGCACCTGGAGTACTGTTGTGGTCTCATTACTTAAGGAGGGACATACTTGCATTGGAAGCAGTTCAGAGAATGTTATCTAGGCTGATTCCTGGGGTGAAGAGATTGTCTTATGAAGAAAGGTTGAGCAGGTTGGGCCTTTACTTATTGGAGTTTAGAAGAATGAGGTGATCATATTTAAACATATTATTCTGGGGAAGGGTTAGCAGGCTTGATAGATTTGTTGCTGCGAGGATGTTTCCCCTTGTGGGGAATCTAGAATTAGAGTGCAGTTTAAAAATAAGAGTTCTCCCATTAAATAAAGATGAGGAGAATTGTTTTCCTCTGAGGGCCATGAGTCTTTGGAATTCTCTTCCACAGAGAAGAGTGGAGCCTAGGTCAATGAATATATTCAAGGCTGAGTTAGACAGATTTTTGAATGACAAGGTGAGCAGACCAGAAAGTGGAGTTAAGGCCAGAAGCAGATTAGCCATGATCTTGATGAACGGCAGAGCAGGCTCAATCAGCCAAATGGCCTACTCCTGCTCCTATTTCTTATGATCTTAGGTGGGTTCAATCGTGGCTTTCAAAGAAAGTTGGATAATTAATGGGAGAGAGAAAATCTGCAGGGATCTGGGGAAAAGGTGGGTGAGATTTAACATTCTATAATTTTATGATCAATGGGATGAAGAGAAATATAAGAATTCCACTTCTCTACCGGCTTGAATTTCTGCATTTTTACAGAATCACATAGTGCCCATCGAGTCTGAGAAACACCTGACCTACCTACCTAATTCCATTTACCAGCACTTGGCCCATAGCCTTGAATGTTATGACATGCCAAGTGCTCATCCAGGTACTTTTTAAAGGATGTGAGGCAACCCGCCTCCACTACCCTCCCAGGCAATGCATTCCAAACCATCACCACCCTTTGGGTAAAGTTTTTCATCACATCCCCCTAAACCTCCTGCCCTTCACCTTGAACTTAGCCCACTTGTGGCTAACCCTTCAACTACGCACCTCCACCACCCTCCCAGGAAGTGCATTCCAGACCGTCACCACCCTCTGGGTAAAAAAGTTTTTCCTCACATTCCCCTAAATCTCCTGCTCCTCACTTTGAGTCCCCTCATGGCTGACCCTTCAACTAAGGGGAACAGCTGCTCCCTATCCAGCCTGTCCATGCCCCTCATAATCTTGATCACCTTGATCAGGTCACCCCTCAGTATTCTCTGCTCCAACGAACACAACCCAAGTCTATCCTTTCTTCATAACTTAAATATTTCATCCCAGGCAACATCCTGGTGAATCTTCTCTGCACTCCCTCAAGTGCAATCACATCCTTCCTATAATGTGGCGACCAGAACTGCACACAGTACTCCAACTGTGGCCTCAACAAGGTTCTATACAACTCCAACATGACCTCCCTGCTTTTGTAATCTATGCCTCGAATGATAAAGGCAAGTGTCCCATATGCCTTTTTCACCACCCGACTAACATGCCCCTCCGCCTTCAGAGATCTATGGACATACACGCCAAGGTCCCTTTGTTCTCAAAACTTCATGTCATGTCGTTCATTGAATACTTCCTTGTCAAATTACTCCTTCTAAAGTGTATCAGCTCATACTTTTCAGGGTTAAATTCCATCTGCCACTTATCTGCCTATTTGACCATCCCGTCTATATCTTCCTGTAGCCCAAGACACTCGACCTCACTGTTAACCACCCGACTAATCTTTGTGGCATCCACAAATTTACTAATCTTCCCCCCCCCATAGTCATCTATGTCGCTTATATAAATAACGAATAATAGGGGACCCAGTCCAGATCCCCGTGGTATGCCACTGGACAATGGCTTCCAGTCACTAAAGCAGCCTTCTGTCATCACCCTCCGTCTCCTACAACTAAGCCAATTTTGAATCCACCTTATCAAATTACCTGTATCCCATGTGCATTTGCCCTCTTTATAAGTCTCCCATGTGGGACCTTGTCAAAGGCTTTGCTGAAATCCATATAAACTACATCAATTGAACTACCTTCATCTACACACCTGGACACCTCCTCAAAAAATTCAATCAAATTTGTTAAGAATGACCTCTCCCGACAAAGCCATGCTGACTATCCCTGATCAAACCTTGCCTCTCCAAGTGGAGATAGATACTCTCCTTCAGAATTTTCTCCAATAGTTTCCCTACCACTGACATGAGACTCACTGGCCTGTAGTTCCCTGGCTTATCTCTACAACCTTTCTGTTCTCCACATTAGCTGTTCTCCAGTCCACTGGCACCTCCCCCGTGGCCAGAGAGGAATTCAGAATTTGGGTCAGAGCCCGTGGAATCTCCTCCCTTGCCTCCCTCAGCAGTCTGGGACACAAATCATCTGAAGACTTGTCCAATTTTAAGCCTGCCAACACCTCCAATACCTTGTCACTCCCTATATCAATTTGCTCAAGAATCTTATAGTCTCTCTCCCCGAGTTCCATACCTTCATCCTCATTCTCTTGGGTGAAGACGGATGTGAAGTATTCGTTCAACACTCTAGCGATGTCCTCTGGCTCCACTCATAGATTTCCCCCTTGGTCCCTAATGGGGCCTACTCTTTCCCTGGTTATCCCCTCCCCAATGATGTACTTACAGAATATCTTGGGATTTTCCCTACTTTTACCAGCCAGAGCTTTCTCATATCCCCTCTTTGTTCTCCTAATTGCTTTAAGCTCCACCCTGCACTTTTTGTACTCCACTAATGCCTCTGCTGATTTGCTCCCCTTGTACCTGGTAAAAGCCTCACTTTTCTTTCTCATCGTATCCTGAATATCTCTGGTCATCCATGGTTCTCTGGGCTTGTTACCCCTTCCTATCACCCTAGAGGGAACATGTTGAGCCTGTACCCTCCCCATTTCCTTTCTGAATGCCCCCCACTGCTCCTCTGTAGATTTCCCCACTAGTAGCTGTTCCCAGTCTACCTTGGCCAGATCCTGCCTTATTTTACTAAAATCCGTTCTCCCCCAATCCAAAACATTTTTTTGCAACTTGTTGGTTTCTTTGTCCATAACAAGCTTAAACTGTACCATGTTGTGGTTGCTATCATTAAAATATAAGTGTACGATTTCCCTCCCCCCCCAGCTTATGTTTCACAGGGAGAGGAGTGAGCAAGCTGCTCTTAAGGAGCCTCACTGCCTTTAGGACATTCAATTTTTTTTTCTGGCTCTGAATCTAATCTACTTCAAAACTCAAGATCATTGGTGTAGTATCACGTTCCCTGACATAGGGCCTATGCTTCAAAACTGCTCATTCTCAGCCTATTCAATGTGGGTGCTGAAACCTTTTTCAACTTATTAGTGATGTTTCATGTTTCCAGCATCATTTGCTCTTTTACAGTAATTTATAGCAACATGTTTTCCAGAGATTTAATTTCTTACTTTCCTTTTTGCTAGTTTGGGCAACTTCAAAATAGTCAGTTACAGAATCTGTGTCTCATTAGGCCCATAACTAGCCATTACTCTGAAATCTTTGCTGGACTCAGGGTTTGATTTGGCCCACTTAAATTGCATATGTACACATTGCATTTCTGGTGATGATGTAAACATTCTGACAATTTTTAAGGACCCATTTTGGTATGTGCTTCTCAAGATCAAGTGGTCCCTGTTCTCGTGGCAGATTTGGTCTTAGGTATCTTCTCCCATCCTCACACCAGGTTTTACTAACACCAAATCCCCTCATTGCCACAGTTAGCAAATGTTACGACTTCTACTTAAAACAAGCTTTGTATTTAATTATTTTTGCAGGAGGGCTCATTCTTGATTGTTAGTTGCCATGCAGGACATATTCAACCACGAGGCGAGCGAGACAGTTGCCTAGGATGGCAAAATTTGAGGGGGGGAGGGTTGAGGAGGGAAACAGCAAAAAAAAAAACTGAACTGAAACTGCATAGAACTTTAAAACAATATGAGCAACTTCCCAGGAGCACCATTAGTTTCCACAGATGTAATCTACAGAAACTTCAAGCACTCGTGGACAGTTGCTCATGTCATTTTGAAGCTCTATGTAGTTTCAATTCAGACCAAAGTTCTGGAATTTTCTGATGGAGCTCTTTCCATGCCCTGCCCTGCCCAGCCCCTCAGTGCATGCGCATCGAACCTCCAATGACAGCAACCCCATCATCCCCTCTGTGCTCAAATATCCACGATTGACAACAACTTTCCCTTTCCCCACTCCACACCGACCCTAGGTGCTCACTGATCCTTGTCACTTGCATTTCACCTTTCCCCCAATCCCATGACCCATTCTCTGCCACCACTCATGCTTTTTCCATTGGATTGGTTTTGATGTTCAGCTGCTTGTGGTCACCTTTCAGCCCAATCAACCATCTTCACACAGTGATCTACAGGGAGGGGGCCTTGCACTCCTCTGATCTGCAGCTCAAAGTCAAGTAACAGCCTTTGAAATGGGAAAGATCTGTGAATAATAAAAAGTGGAGCAGGGAAATGGAAAAGCAGAGGGGAGATGGTTTCATCTGACATGCTGGGATAAGGGATGGTGATGAGAGTGAGCTTCCTCTCTCAGACAAAATCCAGGGAGTACTTAGAAGTCACGTAGCATCATGACAGATGGAGACAGAAAAATTGTCCGGGGTAAAATATCACAAACGGAAGACTGAAAAAGAAAAACCAGAAGGCTCCTTTCTGAAGTACTTTTGTTCACAACATCAAGAAGATGAAGGTAGCTGCCATTCAATAAGATCATGCCTGATCTGATTTCAATCTCAGCCCCACATTCCTGCCTTCCCCAATAACCTTTCACCACCTTGTTAATCTTGCCTTTTGTGATTCATGCACTAGCCTAAGATTGACCATGAAATCACTGGCCCAGAACATCTGATCTCTGGATGGTCATACCCCAAAGGTACCCCCAAACTGGGGACCCTTTGGAAGTCCTTATGCGCTGACAAAGTGGACATTGCCTGGAAACTGTGGACCTAATTACCCTGCATATGAGTTAAAAGTCAGAGACTTTGGATGGTCCCAGCTTACTTACCAGAATAGTTGCCCAGGAAAAGTTAGAAGGATTGAAACCAGTTCTAACTCTACAGGAGCTGTACAATTGACCCCTGCCAGCCCTCCCACCACCTGACTACCCATCTGGCCACACGGCTAACCACCTCACCTGACGCGACTAGCCCCGACTGGCTGACAACTATTGGCACCTGACTACCCCGCCCGACCCTCTGACGACTTCCCCAAGCGACAACCTCCCCCACCTCCATCCCCCCACCACACCCCAACAACACCCCTCCACTCCGACCCGCTGACTACCCCCAGACCCCCTGACTACCCTCCCCCAGTCAAGTAACACCCCGACCCCTTGAATACCACCCCCACCCTGAACATCCGATTAACCCCCAAACTCCTGACAAACCCCTGGTCCTACCACCCCTCCAGACCCATTCTACCCCCTCATCCGTCCACCTGCTACCCTACTCCCTCACCCACTTACCTTCTCTCCATAGCTTCTCAAAGTGGATTTAGGATAATTAAATTTACCTGAATGCCGCAGCTAGTGCTTGGTTTTCCCTGACGCTCCAGCACTATGAAGGAGGGCTCTACATTTCTGAGGAGGCCAGGTTCAGGGTGGAAATGTGGAGCTCCAGTGCAAGGTAACTAAATTGGAATGGATTAGCAATCTGACACTGACTGTAACTCTTTAGAGTACAAACCCGTTTCCATCTGTTTCAGATGAAGTTACATTGTTTCATAGTTTGCCATTGTGAGATTTGAACTCTTGATCTTGGGGTTACAAACCCAGTACCAAAACCACTTGGCTATTTAGGCCAAGCTTTCTACTGCACCTGGTATTCTCAGGCGGTCTCCCATCCAAGTACTAACCAGGCCTGAGTCTGCTTAGCTTCCGAGATCAGACGAGATCGGGTGTTTTCAGACTAGTACGGCCGTAGGCCTGACACTGACTGTACTCAAACACAATCAATCACCTTATGGCCCAGCATATCCCCCACTCTACCATTACCATCAAGCCAGGGGATCAACCCTGGTCCAAAAAAGAGAGTCCAGGGACAGCACCAGGCATACCTAAAAACAAAAGCAAAAATACTGCGAATACTGGCGATCTGAAATAAGAACAGAAAGTGTTGAAAAAACTCAGCAGATCTGGCAGCATCTGTTGAGAGAGAAACAGAGTTAACATTTTGAGTTCAAAATGAGTTTTCTTTGGAACTGAAGGAAGGCAGAAATGGCAAGGGTTTTATGCTGTTGAAAAAAGGAGGGATAGTCAGGCAGAGAAAAAAGTGAAGGTCAGGGATAGGTTAGTGGGTGGCTAAATTATAAAGATGTCATGGAACAAAAGGCAAAAGGAGGGGAAAGCAAAACATCAGAACAAGATACAGACTGGCACTCAGGGAAAAATAGCTCTGTCCTCCAATGCAGCAGGCACCTCAAACCACTGGCAAGTACCACCAACTGCGCCTTCACAAGAACCTCTAAATCCAGTGGCAAGAAAAGTGGTCCAACAGCAGCCTCCTCTCCCAAGCTACTTTGCCCAGGATCAAGTCACTAATCACTCAAAACTACCTCTGCTCGATGAGACATATCGTTCGTATGCCTGACACCAGACTCCCAAAGCAACTGCTCGATTTGGAACTCAATTGCAGTAAGAGGAGGATAACAGTGAACAGGAGGACAGTGGAAATGCTTTAGGGATGTCCTTTAAGCATCCTTGAAGAGGTCAAATATCCCTGTCAAATCATGGGAGTCCCTGGCATGTACAGACCCAAATGGAGAAGGCTCACCCAGGGAGGCATCAAACATGAGAGCCTTTGTCAGAAATGTGCAAAGACGAAGTCAAGGCTTCGGAGGAAGCATACAAACCTCCAAACAACCCATCTACCTTCAAGTACCACCTGTCCCACATGTGCCAGAGTCTGCAGATTGTGTATAGGCCATCTCAGAACCCACTGAAACGGAATTGAAGCAAGTCACCTTCGATCCAGGTACTCATCCAGGCATTTCTAGACTTGTGCCCTTTAATGGTGGAAAGATTTTGGGGAACGAGGGGGTGAGTTGCATGCCAATTTAAGTTTCTGGTCAATGTGATCCCCAGGATGTTGAGGATGTCGGATTCAACAAAGTTAATGTCATTAAATGTTATGGGGAGATGGTTAAACCCTCTCTTGTTGGAGATTGTCCTGGTACTCCTGTGGCGCAAATGTTACTTGTTAGCCTAAGCCGGATGTTGCCCAGGTCTTGCTGCAAATGGGGATGGACTGCTTTATTATCTGAGGAATAGCAAATAGAACAGAACACTGCAATCATCAATAACATTCCCACTTCTGACCTTATGATGGACGGAAGGTCTTTGATGGAACAGTTAAAGGTGGTTACTTACAGGACACTGCCCTAAAGAACTTCTGCAGAAATGTCCAGGGGCTGAGATGATTGGCCTCCCACGACCAGAACCTTTGTTACCCCTGCCAGATTAGAGTTTTCCCCCAAATCCCATTGACTTCAATTTTACTTGGGCTCGTTGGTGCTCCACATGGTCAAATATGGCCTTGATGTATTCTCACCCACCCTCTGGAATTCTGCTCCTTTGTTCTTGTTTGCCCAAGACTGTAACAAGGTGAGAAGCTGAGCAATCCTGGCAGAACCCAAAAAAAGCATTTGTGAGCAGGTAAGTTAAGTCTTGCCTGTTAGCACAGTTGACTTTGCTGATAATTATGAGCATGTTAATTGGGTGATAGTTAGCTGGATTGGATTTGTCTTTTTTTTAAATGGACAGGACATACCTGGGAAATTTTCCACTTTTTTGGGTAGAAGCCAATATTGTAGCTGTATGGAACAGCTTGGCTGAAGCCATGGCTCATTCTGGAGCGCAAGCCTTCATTACTATAGTCGGGATGCGGTCAGGGCCCGAAGCCTCTGCCATATCCATGCACTCAGCCATTTCTTGATGCCACATGAAGAGAAACAAAATGGTTGAAAACTGGCACCCGAGATGGTGGAGACTTCAGGAAGAGGTTGTGATGGATCATCCACTTGACACATCTGGCTAAAGATGGTCACATATACTTTATCCTTGTTTATTGCACTCACATAACTTGTGGGGATGTTCACGTAGCCTCTTCCATCTATTAGTTGTTTAATTGTCCACCACCATTCATGGCTGATATGGCAAGATGATAGAGCTGATCTGCTGGTCATGAGATTATTTATCTCTGTCTATAGCATGCTACTACCAATATTCAACATGCATGCAGTCCTGTGTTGTAGCTTCACCCATTTGGCACCTAATTTTCAGATATGCCTGGTGTTGTTGTTGGCTCTTCTACACAACTCAGAGCTCTGAAGAAGAGTCATATGGACTCAAAACATTAACTCTGTCTTTCTCTCCACAGATGCTGTCAGACATGCTGAGATTTTCCAGCATTTTTTGTTTTTGTTTCAGGTTTTTGAGGGATATGGTAGACCATGAGTTTACAGATTGTGGTGGAATATAATTCAGTTGCTGCTTATGGCCCACAGCACCTCCCATACGGCCAATTTTGAGCTGCCCCATAATTGGCCATCAGCCAAGCTATTCCAGAGATCAAGGGTAATGTATCTAAGTTTGCTGATAATACAAAGCTAGGTGGGAATGTAAACTATGAGGAGGACACAAAGAGACTGCAACGAGATATGGACAGGTGAAGTAAATAGACAAGGTGGTAAATGGAGCAAAACGTGGGGAAGTGTAAGGGTATACACTTTGGAAGTAAAAACAAAAAAACCATGAATAGGCATCTCATGGAAAGACAAAAATCATGGAACGCGGCAGTCCTCTCAAAGGCAAAGCTCATAAGCATATTGGTACTCATCAAGCAGAGGTGACATCACTGGCTTGGACAGGATGGAAGACGGTTGCATGCCTGGATATTCTGCATGGCAAGGTAGCCGGAGCCAGACAACTAGTAGAATGCCCAAAGTGCCTCCTGGAACTAAGTGTGCCCAGTAACTCTCTCCCCTCCTGATGCCCCACAAAATCACCTAATCAAAGACTTTGGATGGGCAATAAATGCTAGCCTTGACAGTAACCCCAGTAATTGCTTAGTTTTAAATCCGCACTTAAATCAAGAGGTCTGTGATGAGAATGACCACTTAGTGTGACAATCTGTGCTCATACCTTACTCATGCTCTCCATGCCGCCTGCTACCACAATGTTGGAGCTGCCTGTTATGATGGCCTGTGTTGCGAGACACACCGCTTTCAGCCCAGAGCCGCAAATCATCTGACAACTCCATGCTGGCACCAGATATGGGATTCCTGCACTGACACTAGCCTGACGGGCAGGATTCTGTCCTTGGCCTACAAAATGGTAGAAGAAAAATATAGTAACAATGCTTTTTATCATAAAGCATATCATTATTACTATAAAAGAGTACAAAAGACAAGAAAGTTTTAATCAACTGTTACTGAGGTTATGTTTCTTGTATGTGAGGTTTGATTTTATCATACACTTTTTTACTGCTATTTTCCCATCTCCTCCATCTTGCCGGTAACAGTTGCACATACTGGTCACGAGCCCCTTCTAGCCCTACAATGAGCTTTTAAAATGAATGGTTATTCTATTGTGTGAGATACCATAGCTGAGCTGGAACCTCACTATGTTAGTATACGCATGGTTCAAAAACAAGACAATGGTGAACAAGTGTTTAAATAACAATGGGGGATGAAGCCTGAAAAAACACAAAAAGATTGGGTCGCATTTGGGAGACTGATGCATGTTTGCATCACAGGATCCAGAAAGGCAATCAGGAGCAAGGAAGTCAAAGATTCAAAACAAAAATAAAAATACCTGGAAAAACTCAGCAGGTCTGACAGCATCTGCGGAGAGGAACACAGTTAATGTTTCGAGTCTATATGACTCTTCAACAGAATTAAGAAAAAATAGAAAAGAGGTGAAATATAAGCTGGTTTAAGGGAGGGTGGGACAAGTGGAGCTGGATAGAGGGCCAGATGTCAAAGACAAAAGGACAAAGAGGTGTTGAAGGTGGTGATATTATCTAAGGAATGTGCTAATAGGTGACATTAAGGGTAGAAAGCGGGACGAGCAAGGTAAAGATAGTCCTACTGAGGGTGGGGGGAGGTGGAGGGGAAGGGATCAAAGTAGGCTAAAAGGTAGAGATAAAACAATGGATGGAAATACATTTTAAAATAATGGAAAAGAAAAATCTATATAAATTATTGGAAAATGGGGGGATTGGAAAGGGGGTGGGGATGGAGGAGAGAGTTCATGATCTAAAATTGTTGAACTCAATATTCTGTCCAGAAGACTGTTAAGTGCCTAGTCAGAAGATGAGGTGCTGTTCCTCTGTTTGCGTTGAGCTTCACTGGAACAATGCAGCAGGCCAAGGACGGACATGTGAGCATGAGAGCAGGGTGGAGTGTTGAAATGGCAAGCAACAGGGAGGTCTGGTCATGCTTATGGAGAGACCGAATGTGTTCTGCAAAGCGGTCACCCAGTCTGCGTTTGGTCTCTCCAATGTAGAGGAGACCACATTGGGAGCAGTGAATGCAGTAGACTAAATTGAGAGAAGTGCAAGTGAAATGCTGCTTCACTTGAAAGGAGTGTTTGGGCCCTTGGACAGTGAGGAGAGGGTAAGTAAAGGGGCAGGTGTTGCACCTTCTGCGGTTGCATGGGAAAGTGCTGTGGGAGGGGGTTGAGGTGTAGAACGTGATGGAGGAGCGGACCAGGGAGGGAATAATCCCTGCAGAATGCCACCGGGGGGGGGCGGTGTGCGGGGGGGGAGAAGGGAAGATGTGTTTGGTGGTGGCATCATGCTGGAGTTGGCGGAAATGGCGGAGGATGATCCTTTGAATGCGGAGGCTAGTGGGGTGATAAGTGAGGACAAGGGGGACCCTATCATGGTTCTGGGAGGGAGAGGAAGGTGTGAGGGTGGATGTGCGGGAGATGGGCCGGACACGGTTGAGGGCCCTGTCAACCACCGTGGGTGGAATACCTCGGTTAAGGAAGAAGGAGGACATGTCAGAGGAACTGTTTTTGAAAGTGGCATCATCAGAACAGATGTGATGGAGGCGAAGGAACTGCGATGGAGTCCTTACAGGAAGCGGGGTGTGAGGAGCTGTAGTCAAGGTAGCTGTGGGAGTCGATAGGCTTGTAATGGATATTGGTGGACAGTCTATCACCAGAAATAGAGACAGAGAGGTCAGGGGAGGGAAGGGAAGTGTCAGAGATGTGAAAACGATGGAGGAGTGGAAATTGGAAGCAAAATTAATAAATTTTTCCAGGGCCAGACGAGAGCATGAAGCAGCACCGAAGTAATCATCGATGTACCGGAGAAAGAGTTGTGGAAGGGGGCCGGAGTAGGACTGGAGCAAGGAATGTTCCACATACCCCATAAAGAGACAGGCATAACGGGCCCATGTGGGTGCCCATAGCCACACCTTTTATTTGAAGGAAGTGAGAGGAGTTTAAGGAGAAATTGTTCAGTGAGAGAACAAGTTCAGCCGGACAGAGGAGAGTAGTGGTGGATGGGGATTGTTCGGGCCTCTGTTCGAGGAAGAAGCAGAAAGCCATCAGACCATCCCATTGGGGGATGGAGGTGTAGAGGGATTGGACGTCCATGCTGAAGAGGAGGCGGTTGAGGACAGGAAATTGTTGATATGATGTAGGGTGTCAGAGGAATCATGGATGTAGGTGGGAAGGGACTGGACAAGGGGAGAGAGAATGGAGTCAAGATAGCGAGAAATGAGTTCAGTGGGGCAGGAACAGCCTGACATGATCGGTCTGCCGGGACAGTCCTGTTTGTGGATTTTGTGTAGGAGGTAGAAGTGGGCTATCCGAGGTTGGGCGACTATCAGGTTGGAAGCTGTGGAAGGAAGATCTCCAGAGGAGATGAGGTCAGTGACAGTCCTGGAAACAATGGCTTGAGGTTCAGTGGTGGGGTCATGGTCCAGGGGGAGGTAGGAGGAAGTGTCTGCGAGTTCAAAGATTCAAGTTGAATGCTCTGATCAAATGGCAAGAATTAGAGATCAGCATCGGGAATTAAAGTGAAAAACATGAACGATACAGGATGCCATTTGGCCAATTTTGCTGGTATCAGCTCTTTGAATGAGATATCCAATACCCTGCTCTTCTCAGTGTTGTATTATCACCTCTGAGTATTATTTTGTGTCATCTCCACTGGTCACCATGTTGTATTATGGTGCCAGCTGTGGTGGCTCAATGATGAAATTTTGTATATTTAAACGTGAACTCTTTATTATTAATCTTTAAGTATATACAGGTCCCAGGTTACTGTCATGCATGGTGCTGTTGCCATGCAGGTAGGCTGCTTCTAGAATATTCCCCCAGTCTATTACCATGTGATTCTATATGGGGTGGGGCTATTCTACTGTCACATGTTAACCCTTGTTCTGCTGAGCAACAGTAAATTACAATGGTATGCAGGCACATACAGCATCACAGAACACCCCACAGCCTAGTTATTTTTTTCCATTTCAAGTGCTTATCTTTTGAATGCTATTAAATCTGTTTCCTCCACCCTTTCAGGTAGTGCATTCTAGATCAGAACTCACAGCATAACGTTATCTCTTGTTCTACCTCACTAGCACTTCCCTTGACCCTTCCACTGTCTCTAAATTGTCAGACTGCTTGTGCAACATTCAGTACTAGGTGAGCAGAAATTTTCTCCGAAATATTGGAAAGCCTGAAGCCTTTATCTCCAGACCTCGCCACAAACTCTTTTCCCTAGACACTCCACCCACTCCTATTCCATGCCTCTCCCTGTTAACTGTCTGAGGCTGGTACATCATTGGTTTACAACATTAGTGACGTATTTCACCTTAAGGTGAGTTTCTAACCACTTATGTGCACCATCACCAAGATCACCTACTTTCATTTCCATAACATTCCGTGATCCCTCCCCTGACTCAGTTCACCTGTTGCTGAAGCCCTTGACTGTGCCTTTGTTACCTCTAGATGACTATTCCAATGCACTCCTGGCTGGACTCTCATCTTCAACTCTCCATAAACTTGAGCTCATTGAAAACTCTGCTGCCAATGTCCTCATCAAATGCAGTTCACCTGTGTATGCTGACCTACAGAACTGTTGAAGGGTCATGAGGACTCGAAACGTCAACTCTTTTCTTCTCCGCCGATGCTGCCAGACCTGCTGAGTTTGTCCAGGTAATTCTGTTTTATTTTACATGTGTCCATAGTTCAGTAATGCCTCACTTTTAAAATTCTTACCGTTGTTTTCAAATCCCTAATCTGCCCTAATTCTTCTTTTGTATCTCTTTTGTGGTACATTTTACTCCATTAAAAAGTGCTAGTGCTATAAACGCAGGCTGTGGTTGTAGTCTATGGGTTGGATTATATACTCCCCCCTAGCAGGTATGAAGGTAGGGTTCAAGCAAAACCCAGCAGGTTTGTGAAAGAAGGAAATCTAATGGGCAGCCCTATATCTTCTTTAGCCAGAGAGTGGTGAATCTATGGAATTCATTGCCACAGACGGCTGTGGAGGCCATGTCATTGAGTGTATTTAAGACCGAGATAGATAGGTTCTTGATTGGTAAGGGGATCAAAGGTTACGGGGAGAAGGTGGGAGAATGGGGTTGAGAAACTTATCAGCCATGATTGAATGGCGGAGCAGGCTCAATGGGCCGAATGGCCCTAATTTCTGCTCCTATGTCTTATGGTCTTATGTCTTATCTCTATTTATAAAGCTAAAGTTACTTGTCTACCTTATCCAAATTTGTCATTATCTTGTACACCTCATCAGCTCCCTCTTCATCCTTTTTTGCTCCAAGAACCACCCCAGCTTCTGCAAACTAACCTTGTAACCAAATTCCCTCATCCTTGAAATCATTCTGGCAGTTCACATCTTCATCCTCTCAAGGACCATCCTTCCTAAAGTGTGGTGAACAGAACGAAACACAACACTCCAGTTGTGTCCTAAACAGAGCTTTATAAAGGTTCAGCATAACTTCCCTGCTCAACAGCTCCATTGTTGACATGGGTGTTCTGCAGTAAATAAATACAACAGCTGTCTTTCTGGCAATTTTGTCTCATTCTTCCCCCACTTTAATAATTCCCATGTATCCTCAACGCTTCTGACTGTACAGACGGCTTCTCCAAGTTGGAGGGTGTTTCAAGGCACTCCGTGTCAACTGAGACCAATAATGAGTTGATGTGTGCTGATTGGTAGCCTGTTATCAAACCGCCACATCTCCTGTAAATTCAACTATAATTGTAAAATTGCTGTGAATCTGACACAAGCACTGTACTGGAAGAGACTCTTTCACAGATCAAATGCTGTGCAGCACCAATTGAACAAAGCTATAACTCACAGCAAGTTCCTTAAAGGATGTAATAGTGCCATCCTATTCAGTACTGCAGACAATGAACTCATGACTGAAGTGGAATAGCTGCTAATTTTGAGGCTGAGCAATTACAAATTTTTGAAGTATTCTATATCATGCTAGCTGAAAAACAGTTTTCAAGTCTCCAGCTTTGTAATCGCATATTATTTAAAATTTAATGTTTGCTATATGTGGCATAATTAGAGTGAACCATGAACAGTACCTGCAAATGCCCTTTAGCTTGTGCTTATCAGTCTGCAGACATCCAGGTGTTCTGCAATCAATGTTCTTCAAAGTTTTGGAAATGTATTTGCCCTGAATGCTCAACAATATAAGCATGAAATGTATTTGCTTAGTATGCTAAGAAGGTCTATTTGATATTTTCTTGCATGTAAAACAATGTTGACTGCGTCCCACGCAGCATAACTAGCCTGGTGTGGTGCATACAGAAGTGGAGGGGCTGAAAACTTGAAAGTCTGTCATCATGACATCATTGAGGTGAATGGGCTGATACAACATCAGGATACAAAAACTAATCAACAAATATGCATGCCTCAAACAACAAGCATTATGAAACATGTTCTGTGGCTAAAGCACTACTTAGCAAATTGCAGCCAAGGTGCTTTTGACTTACTTGTGTTCAGGCAAAGTTAGTGGAAGCACTACGGTGAGTTCTTGGAGGTTTTTGCTTACCAAAGGAAGGCAGAAAATAACATTGCCTTGCATGGATATGTGGGCAGTTGCAGTGTCACTTGCTTTGCAACATAAGCAGGACAAGCAAAGGAGGGGGAGGCAGAAAAGGTAAGCTCTGCGAGGAGAAGGGTCTGCACAACAAAGGGTGTTTTGGGAGCACCGCTGCTTTGCAGCAATGAGACATACAGTACCTAAGAAGACTACTAACGCTTTACAAAGGAGGTAGGAATGGAGTTGTGCTACCTCCTTCATGATGACCTGGAGCTTTAAACCAGCACAAGAATGGCCCTGACAACAACTGTGAAGATCACTGTCACCCTTAGATTCTATGCCATAGGATCCTTCGTGGTGGGAGCAGGTGACATCAGTGATAAGTCAGATAGATGGGGTGTATAGAAACATCAGGTTCAGCGGCACTGTACAAAATGACAGGGTACTTCATTCTGTTCTCCCTGAAAAGGGAAACTAGTATGAAAGGACATGTGGGTTTGTCAGGGCTTTCTGGTAGTGCTGGGTGCCATTGTGTACACAAACAGAATTATACAGTCTCCCCACATCAGCAGGGATACTGCAAATGCAAAGGATACTCCTTTCTCAACGTGTTGTTAGTGAGCGACAACATCAAGAACTTCATCTTGGTGAATGCCTGCTATCGTGACTGAGGCCGCAATGCTTTTATCCTGCTACAATCAGCAATACCGGCCATTTTTGGGCCTCCAAAACACCCCATTGTTTTGGAGGCCCAAAGAGGCTGTTTGGTGAAAAAGGGCTATCCCCTCCACACATGGGCTCATGACCCTCCTCCACCATCCCATCACAAGGCCAAAGGGCTTCAAATGAAAGTCATAGAACCACTTGCAATACCACGAGGAAAGACAGCCTTCTTCTAAAATCAAAGCAAAGTGTGCTGCGCCCTCCATAACTTTGCAATCATGAGCATTCAGCCACTAACTGGAGGAAGAGGCTCTACATTAATCCCCATCCTCAATGATGGGGGAGCTCAACACATCAGTGTAAACAACAGGGCTGATGCATTTGCAGCCATACTCAGCCAGAAATGCCAATTGCACAGTCCACCTCTGCCTCCTCCCAAGGTCCCCAGCATTATAATGCCGGTCTTGAGTTAATTCAATTCACTCCAGGTGATATCAAGAAAGGTTGAAGGCACTGGATACTGCAAAGGCTATGGGCCCCAACAATAGTACTGATGACTTGTGCTCCACAACTAGCCGTGCCTCTACCAAGCTGTTCCAGTACAGCTACAAAGTCTGGTCAATCCCCCACTATCAACATCCTGGGGGTTATCGCTGACCAGAATCTGAACTGGACTAGCCATATAAATATTGTGGCTACAAGACCAGGTCAGAGGATGGGAATTTTGCAGAATGTAATTCACTCCTGACTCCCTAAAACCTGTCCAGGTCAAAATCCTGGAACTCCCTCCCTAACAGCACTGTGGGTGTACCCACACCCCATGGACGGCAACTGTTCAAGAAGTCAGCTCACCACCACCTTCTCAAGGGCAATTAGGGATGGGTAATAAATGCTGGCCTAGCCAGCGACACCCATATCCCATGAATGAATTAAAAAACACAACCCAGCAATGTGGAAAATTGCCCAGCTATGTCCAGTCCACAAAAAGCAGGACAAATTCAACTCGGTCAATTACCACCCCATCAGTCTACTCTTGATCATCAAAGTGATAGAAAGTATCATCAACAGTGCTATCAAGCAGCACTTACTGAGCAATAACCTGCTCACTGACGCTGTTTGGGTTCCACCAGGGCCACTCAGCTTCTGACCTCATTATTGTCTTTGTCCAAACACGGGCAAAAGAGCTGAATTCAAGAGGTGGGTGTGATTGCCCTTGACTTCAAGGCAGCATTTGACCAAGCGTGGCATCAAGGAGCCCTAGCAAAACTGAACTCAATGGGAATCAGGGGGAAATCTCTCCACTGCTTGGAGTCATACCTAGCACAAAGGAAGATGATTGTGGTTGTTGGAGGTCAATCAAGTCAGTCCCAGGGCATCGTTAGAGGAGTTCCTCAGGTTAGTGTTCTAGGCCCAACCATCTTCAGCTGCTTCATCAATGTCCATCCCCCCATCAGGTCAGTAGTGGAAATCTTCGCGGATGATTATACAATGTTCAGCAGCATTCAGATATTGATGCAGTCCGTGTCTGTATGCAGTAAGACTTCAGAATCTAGCTATCTACCCTTGACATTCAATAGCATTACCATCGCTGAATCCCCCACTATCAACATTATCCTGGGGGGGAGGTTACCATTGACCACAATATAGATACTATAGATACAAGAGCAGGTCAGAGGTTGGGAATTCTGCAGAATGTAACTCACTTCCTGACTCCCTAAAGCCTGTCCATTTACAAGGCACATGTCAGGAGTGTGATGGAATACTCTCCATTTGCCTGGATGAATGCAGCTCCAACAACACTCAAGAAACTCGGCACCATCCAGGACAAAGCAGCCCGCTTGATTGGCACCTCATCCATAAACATTCACTCCCTCCACTATTGATGCACAATGGCAGCACTGTGTATCATCTACAAAACGCAAAGCAGCAACTCACCAAGGTTTCTTCAACAGAATCTTCCAAACCCGTGACCCCTACCACCTGGAAGGATAAGTGCAGCAGATGCATGGTAACACCACCACCTGGAAGTTCCCCTCCAAGTCACTCATTATCCTGACTTGGAACTATAATGCCTTTCCTTTCGCTGTCACTGGGTCAAAATCCTGGAACTCCCTAATAGCACAGTGGGTGTTCCTACAACACATGGACTGCATTGGTTCAAGAAGGCAGCTCACCACCACCTTCTCAGGGACAATTAAGGGTGGGCAATAAATGCTGGGTGAAAGGGACCACATTGTGAAGCTTCACTTCAGTTTAAATGAAATTCCCTTCCCACAACATGGACCCACTATTCCCTAACAGTATATCCATTTCAGACATTGCTGGCTCAACATCATTCATAGGGGCAGATACTGGTGTAGTGGTAATGTCACAGGGATAGTAATCCAAAAGCCCATACTAAAATTCTAGGGTCATGCTTTCAAACCCCACCATGGCAGGCGGTGGAATTTGAATTCAACTATTTTTTAAAAAAATCTGGAATTAAAAGCCAGTCTCAATGACAGTGATCATGAAACTGTAAAAACCCATCAGGTCCACTAACGACTTTAGGGAAGGAAATGTGCCATCCTTACCTGGTCTGACCTACTCCAGGCCCACAGCAATGTGGTTGACTTTTAACTGCCCTCTGAAATGGTCTAGCAAGCCATTCAGTTCAAGAACAATTAGGGATAGGCAACAAATGCTGGCAATGACAATATTCCAGAACAGAAAACATTTTTAAAAGATCAATAAAGGCCAACAGCAAAACTCTTCACTCAATAACTTTCTCCAAGAACCATCAATAACAGAGAGAAAAAAAAAGAAAACTGCGGATGCTGGAAATCCAAAACAAAAACAGAATTACCTGGAAAAACTCAGCAGGTCTGGCAGCATCGGCGGAGAAGAAAAGAGTTGACGTTTCGAGTCCTCATGACCCTTCAACAGAACTTGGAGTCCAAGAAAGAGTTGAAATATAAGCTGGTTTAAGGTGTGTGTGTGGGGGGGTGGAGAGATAGAGAGAGAGAGAGGTGCTTGTGTAGACAAACAAGCAGTGATAGAAGCAGATCGTCAAAAGATGTCAGCAACAATGGTACAAAAGAACACATAGGTGTTAAAGTTAAAGTTGGTGATATTATCTAAACGAATGTGCTAATTAAGAATGGATGGTAGGGCACTCAAGGTACAGCTCTAGTGGGGGTGGGGGGAGCATAAAAGATTTTAAAATATTTAAAAATAATGGAAATAGGTGGGAAAAGAAAAATCTATAAAATTTATAGGGAAAAAAAAGGGAAAAGGGGGGAAACAGAAAGGGACTGGGGATGGGGGAGGGAGCTCACGACCTAAAGTTGTTGAATTCAATATTCAGACCGGAAGGCTGTAAGGTGCCTAGTCGGAAGATGTGGTGTTGTTCCTCCAGTTTGCGTTGGGCTTCACTGGAACAATGCAGTAAGCCAAGGACAGACATGTGGGCAAGAGAGCAGGGTGGAGTGTTAAAATGGCAAGCGACAGGGAGGTTTGGGTCATTCTTGTGGACAGACCGCAGGTGTTCTGCAAAGCGGTCGCCCAGTTTACGTTTGGTCTCTCCAATGTAGAGGAGACCACATTGGGAGCAATGAATGCAGCAGACTAAGTTGGGGGAAATGCAAGTGAAATGCTGCTTCACTTGAAAGGAGTGTTTGGGCCCTTGGACGGTGAGGAGAGAGGAAGTGAAGGGGCAGGTGTTACATCTTTTGCGTGGGCATGGGGTGGTGCCATAGGAGGGGGTTGAGGAGTAGGGGGTGATGGAGGAGTGGACCAGGGTGTCCCGGAGGGAGCGATCCCTACGGAATGCCGATAAGGGGGGTGAAGGGAAGATGTGTTTGGTGGTGGCATCATGCTGGAGTTGGCGGAAATGGCGGAGGATGATCCTTTGAATGCGGAGGCTGGTGGGGTGATAAGTGAGGACAAGGGGGACCCTATCATGTTTCTGGGAGGGAGGAGAAGGCGTGAGGGCGGATGCGTGGGAGATGGGCCGGACACGGTTGAGGGCCCTGTCAACGACCGTGGGTGGAAAACCTCGGTTAAGGAAGAAGGAGGACATGTCAGAGGAACTGTTTCTGAAGGTAGCATCATCGGAACAGATGCGACGAAGGCGAAGGAACTGGGAGAATGGGATGGAGTCCTTACAGGAAGCGGGGTGTGAGGAGCTGTAGTCGAGGTAGCTGTGGGAGTCGGTGGGTTTGTAATGGATATTGGTGGACAGTCTGTCACCAGAGATTGAGACAGAGAGGTCAAGGAAGGGAAGGGAAGTGTCAGAGATGGACCACGTGAAAATGATGGAGGGGTGGAGATTGGAAGCAAAATTAATAAATTTTTCCAAGTCCCGACGAGAGCATGAAGCGGCACCGAAGTAATCATCGATGTACCGGAGAAAAAGTTGTGGAAGGGGGCCGGAGTAGGACTGCAACAAGGAATGTTCCACATACCCCATAAAGAGACAGGCATAGCTGGGGCCCATGTGGGTACCCATAGCCACACCTTTTATTTGGAGAAAGTGAGAGGAGTTGAAGGAGAAATTGTTCAACGTGAGAACAAGTTCAGCCAGACGGAGGAGAGTAGTGCTGGATGGGGATTGTTCGGGCCTCTGTTCGAGGAAGAAGCTAAGGGCCCTCAGACCATCCTGGTGGGGGATGGAGGTGTAGAGGGATTGGACGTCCATGGTGAAGAGGAAGCGGTTGGAGCCAGGGAACTGGAAATTGTTGATGTGACGTAAGGTGTCAGAGGAATCACGGATGTAGGTGGGAAGGGACTGGACAAGGGGAGAGAGAAGGGAGTCAAGATAACGAGAAATGAGTTCTGTGGGGCAGGAGCAAGCTGAGACGATCGGTCTACCGGGGCAGTTCTGTTTGTGGATTTTGGGTAGGAGATAGAAGCGGGCCGTCCGAGGTTGGGCGACTATCAGGTTGGAAGCTGTGGGAGGGAGATCCCCAGAGGAGATGAGGTCAGTGACAGTCCTGGAAACAATGGCTTGGTATCTCCGGGACATAAAACGTTTCTCAGACTGCTGTTCCCGTCACATACTGAAATCCACACTCAGTGCCATGCGCCGCCATATGAACACACTCGACCACTCCCTCCAGCAGCACCGCCGTACCCTTTTTCAAAGCTGCGCGTGCCCCCAGTTTCATTTTATCCTTCAGCTCATCCGACGCCTCAACAAGAAACTTTTTCTCTTTCTCTCAACTGCTAAGGAACGCAAGCTCCAACAACTCATCGACACCAACACCCATCTAGGACCCTCCACCCCAGCCTGTCCCTCCGTCCCCACCCCATCTTCCAATCCCAGCCCCAGCCGTGTATTCACTATACCCCCTGACCTTCCCCTCTCCGATGCTGAACGTTCAGTGCTCAGCAAAGGACTTAGTTTCATACCCTTACGCCCTCACCTCAATGAATTTCGGGCTCGGCATGATACTGAACTCTTCTTCCGCCGTCTTCGTCTCCGGGCTCACTTCTTTGGGCAGGAGTCCTCTCCCAGTTCAACGGATCCTTTTGCCCATCTCCAATACTCTCCCTCCACCTGGACCCCTCCCTCTGGATTCTTACCTTCTCTTGATCTTTTCATTGAGAACTGTCGGCGCGACATTAGTCGTCTCAATTTCTCTGCTCCTCTCACCCATTCTAACCTGTCTCTCTCTGAACTTACTGCACTCCATTCTCTCAAGTCCAACCCTGACATTGTCATCAAACCCGCTGACAAGGGTGGTGCTGTTGTTGTCTGGCACACTGACCTCTACCTCGCGGAGGCTGAGCGTCAACTCGCAGACACTTCCTCCTACCTCTCCCTGGACCATGACCCCACCACTGAACATCAAGCCATTGTTTCCAGGACTGTCACTGACCTCATCTCCTCTGGGGATCTCACTCCCACAGCTTCCAACCTGATAGTCGCCCAACCTCGGATGGCCCGCTTCTATCTCCTACCCAGAACTGCCCCGGTAGACCGATCGTCTCAGCTTGCTCCTGCCCCACAGAACTCATTTCTCGTTATCTTGACTCCCTTCTCTCTCCCCTTGTCCAGTCCCTTCCCACCTACATCCGTGATTCCTCTGACACCTTATGTCACATCAACAATTTCCAGTTCCCTGGCTCCAACCGCTTCCTCTTCACCATGGACGTCCAATCCCTCTACACCTCCATCCCCCACCAGGATGGTCTGAGGGCCCTTAGCTTCTTCCTCGAACAGAGGCCCGAACAATCCCCATCCACCACTACTCTCCTCCGTCTGGCTGAACTTGTTCTCACGTTGAACAATTTCTCCTTCAACTCCTCTCACTTTCTCCAAATAAAAGGTATGGCTATGGGTACCGCATGGGCCCCAGCTATGCCTGTCTCTTTATGGGGTATGTGGAACATTCCTTGTTGCAGTCCTACTCCGGCCCCCTTCCACAACTTTTTCTCCGGTACATCGATGATTACTTCGGTGCCGCTTCATGCTCTCGTCGGGACTTGGAAAAATTTATTAATTTTGCTTCCAATCTCCACTCCTCCAACATTTTCACGTGGTCCATCTCTGACACTTCCCTTCCCTTCCTTGACCTCTCTGTCTCAATCTCTGGTGATAGACTGTCCACCAATATCCATTACAAACCCACCGACTCCCACAGCTACCTCGACTACAGCTCCTCACACCCCGCTTCCTGTAAGGACTCCATCCCATTCTCCCAGTTCCTTCGCCTTCGTCGCATCTGTTCCGATGATGCTACCTTCAGAAACAGTTCCTCTGACATGTCCTCCTTCTTCCTTAACCGAGGTTTTCCACCCACGGTCGTTGACAGGGCCCTCAACCGTGTCCAGCCCATCTCCCACGCATCCGCCCTCACGCCTTCTCCTCCCTCCCAGAAACATGATAGGGTCCCCCTTGTCCTCACATCACCCCACCAGCCTCCGCATTCAAAGGATCATCCTCCGCCATTTCCGCCAACTCCAGCATGATGCCACCACCAAACACATCTTCCCTTCACCCCCCTTATCGGCATTCCGTAGGGATCGCTCCCTCCGGGACACCCTGGTCCACTCCTCCATCACCCCCTACTCCTCAACCCCCTCCTATGGCACCACCCCATGCCCACGCAAAAGATGTAACACCTGCCCCTTCACTTCCTCTCTCCTCACCGTCCAAGGGCCCAAACACTCCTTTCAAGTGAAGCAGCATTTCACTTGCATTTCCCCCAACTTAGTCTACTGCATTCGTTGCTCCCAATGTGGTCTCCTCTACATTGGAGAGACCAAATGTAAACTGGGCGACCGCTTTGCAGAACACCTGCGGTCTGTCCGCAAGAATGACCCAAACCTCCCTGTCGCTTGCCATTTTAACACTCCACCCTGCTCTCTTGCCCACATGTCTGTCCTTGGCTTACTGCATTGTTCCAGTGAAGCCCAACGCAAACTGGAGGAACAACACCTCATCTTCCGACTAGGCACCTTACAGCCTTCCGGTCTGAATATTGAATTCAACAACTTTAGGTCGTGAGCTCCCTCCCCCATCCCCAGTCCCTTTCTGTTTCCCCCCTTTTCCCTTTTTTTCCCCTATAAATTTTATAGATTTTTCTTTTCCCACCTATTTCCATTATTTTTAAATATTTTAAAATCTTTTATGCTCCCCCCACCCCCACTAGAGCTGTACCTTGAGTGCCCTACCATCCATTCTTAATTAGCACATTCGTTTAGATAATATCACCAACTTTAACTTTAACACCTATGTGTTCTTTTGTACCATTGTTGCTGACATCTTTTGATGATCTGCTTCTATCACTGCTTGTTTGTCTACACAAGCACCTCTCTCTCTCTCTATTTCTCCACCCCCCCACACACACACCTTAAACCAGCTTATATTTCAACTCTTTCTTGGACTCCAAATCAAGTTCTGTTGAAGGGTCATGAGGACTCGAAACGTCAACTCTTTTCTTCTCCGCCGACGCTGCCAGACCTGCTGAGTTTTTCCAGGTAATTCTGTTTTTGTTGAGAGAAAAAAAAACTATTCACTGTTGTGCATCCCCTTCGTGCCCATCTTCTAGATGCTCTCGCTTGCCTAGTGCTCCTACGCAACGCAACCCCTGTGGCGACAGCATGGCTGGTGAAAGGCTGCTGATTTTAACTGAGGGAAACTGCAGATGACCTTGCTGGATGCCCTTGAGCAGCTTTGCATCTTTAGGGTCCTGCTTTAGACTGCACTACCTTGGCAAGAGTGACAAGATTATGGGCTGATTGGCAATAGCAAGGGCACCAATACCAGTGGTAGCACAAATGCTGGCATTCTGAGACATGACAGGAGGTTCGTGCTCCACAGTGCCAATGCCACTGTCACTCCTATGGGACAATGCCTCAGTAAACCTCACAATCTACTGAAGCACAGGTTAATGGACTGTTATAAGAGTTGAGGTGAGAGTGACTGGATTTGGTCGACTGTGGCATCAAGGAGCCCTAACCTGAAGTCAATGGGAATCAGGGGAAAACTCTCCATTGGTTGGCATCATACCTCACTTAAATGTTGTCTGTGTTGGAAGCCAATCACCTCAGCACCAGGACATTGCTGCAGGATTTCCCGAGAGTGGTGTCCTAGGTCCAACATTCTCAATTGCTTCATCAATGATCTTGCCTCCAGCATGAGATTAGAAGTGGAGATGTTCACTAATGACTGCACAGTTTTCAGTACTATTCGCAGCTCAGATACTGAAGATGCTTGCACGCAACAAGGCCTGGGCAACATTTGCGCTTGGTCTAAGTGGCAAGTATCGTTTGTGCCACACAAGTGCCAGGCAATAACCATAACAAGAGACAATCTAAGCATTTACCCTGCATGTTCGATAGTACTACCATTGCTAAATCCCACATCAACATCCAGGGGGGGTTACCACTGGACCAGCTATATAAATACTGTAGCTACAAGAACAGATCAGAGCTGGGAATTCTGTGGTTAGTAACCAGAGCGCTATCCAGGACAAGGCAGCCAGCTTGATGGGCATGCCATCCATGCCTTAAACATTCACTCTAACCACCACATTAGTGCACTGCAGCAACTTACCAAGGTTCCTTGGACAGCACCTTCCAAACCTGTGATCCCTGCCCCCTAGAAGAACAAAGGCACCAGATGCAGGAGAACACCCCCGCCTGCAAATTCTCTTCCAAGTCACGCAATATCCTGTCATGGAAATATTTTGCCACTTCTTCAGTATGGCAGGGTCAAAATCCTGGAACTCCTTCCCTAATAGCACTGTTGATGTATCTACACCACATGGACTAAAGCATGCTCATCACTACCTTCTCAAGGGCAATTAGGGATGGGCAATAAATGCTGGGCTTGCTAAAAATGTGCACATCGCATGAACAATTATAAAATAAAAGCCTATATTCACATCAGTGATGGCAGCACTTTGTGACTGGAAAGCAGCAGTCCGAGTCTGCCTGCCAACAGCCAGGAATCTCATGACCACCATCTGAACTTATGCTGCACCACTGAGACATCAGCAGGCCTCGACTGCTTATTATGCAATGGAAACTGAGACAGGCTCCATCATGGGTCAGTCTGGCCGTGCTGTCACAGGTTTCCACAATGGAAGTGGTGGTAGACAAGATAAACTCCAAGCTCTGTGCGATGCTCTGCCCAACAGGGAAGCCTGACTCCTGCATGTTCCTAGCTAGTGACTGGAGGTTATCTGGCAGGCTGCCAATGCACAAGTGAATCAAGCATCTCAGTGTGCATTATAGAGTCATATACAGTACAGGAGGCCATTCGGTCCATCAAGTCCATGCCAGAGTATTCCAGTAATTTCCACTCCCCTGCTTGATCCCCTTAGCCCTGCAAGTTTATTTTCTTCTCCTTTTCTTTTGAAATCATTGATGGTTTCTGCTTGTATCACCCTTGTGGACAGTGAGTTCTAAGTCATGACCACTCACTGCCTAAAATAGTTCTTCATGTTTCCCCTGCACCTCTTGCCCAAAAGCCTAAATCAGTGTTCCCTAGTCCTTGTGCCATCAGTTAATGGGAAGTTTTTCCTTGTCTACCTTATCTTCAGCGTTTTCCTAAAGTCTGCCCAACACAGTTCTCATCCGAGTCCCCTGACGTCACCCCTAGGGAGTTTGCACCTGACTTGACCAACCCCCCCATCCTGGCTGCATCCCATTTGTGTCCGGTACTCATCACATGCAGTTCCCGACTCTACTCTCGCCTCTAAGGTGTGTGCAGTGCCAGTATCTGCGTTGATGTCTGCAAATGCAAGGACATGAGGTGGTGCTTCTTCTTCAGAGGTTTGTTCTTCCTCTTGCCCTTGCATTCAAGGCTGCAGAGGCTGATTAGGTGGCAATTCTTGAGTATCTGAAAGCAAAAAGCCTAAAGGGAGTGTAGGGGTGAGTGAAAGAAAATGGGCAATCCACGGTCTCTTCATCTGTGATTTCCATTTCATCCTCTACATCTGCTCAAGGGCAGCCTGCAAGGTCATTCTTTGATTGCAAGCTTCATGTCTGGCTCTTGTGGCAGAACATGCCTCTCAAGGATTGGTCTCTTCAGCTACCAGCAGAGGTGGTTATATGAAGACATCCCATCTGAAAAGGATTGTTTGCTGACTGTCCATCATCTTTCATAGATGGAAAGATGCCAACAATGAATTCTTGCTCCCTGATCGTTATCGAGTGACTCAGTTTATTTAACTGGAATGCAATGTATGCAAATATAGGGTGAAACTATAAGTAGGCTGCAATGTGATGTCCTCTCTAGAATCAACTATCATGTACCTACATATGAACGATAGGCACCTAAAAAATGTACCAGAGAACTGCAGGGTAAAATGATTAAAGAAAAAAAAATCTAATATAAGAAACTTCAACTTTTTAAACTATAGACTAACATCTGTAGTTCTCACCCCCAAAAGCATCTTTGTCACCATTCTTAACCGCATTCTACCTATCTTGTGTCTGCCTCGACTCAGTGATAGGATTTTCACATACAAGTCAGAAGGTTGAGAGCTTAAGGTCACTCCTGAGATTTGAGCATTTAATCTGCTGACACTGAGATGAAACATTAAACTGAAGCTCAGGTGGACGTAAAAGATCCCACAGTATGATTCGAAGAAGAGCAGGGGAGTTCTCCCCTGTGTGCCTCAGCCAACATTTGAAAAGGATTATCTGATCATGATCACATTATTGCATAGAGGTATTAGGTACTAAAACACAGAAGTTATGCTGAACCTTTAAAAAGCTCTGGTTAGGTCACAACAAGAATGTTGAACCAGTCCTGGTCATCACATTTTAAGAAGGATGTCAGAGTTCTTGAGAGAGTGCAGAAGAGGTTAACCAGAATGGTTCCAAGGTGGCTTAGTTGTAGGAGGCAGAGGGTGATGACAGAAGGATGCTTAGTGACTGGAAGCCAGTGTACAGTGGCGTACCACAGGGATCTGTGCTCGGTCCCCGATTTGTCATTTATATAAACCACATAGATGACTATGTGGGGGGTAGGATTAGTAAGTTTGCAGATGACACAAAGATTGGCTGGGTGGCTAACAATGAGGTCTTAGGCTACAGGAAGATATAGACGGGATGGTCAAATGAGCAGATAAGTGACAGATGGAATTTAACCCTGAAAAGTGTGAGGTGATACACTTTGTAAGGAGTAATTTGACAAGGAAGTATTCAACGAATGGCATGGCACTAGGAAGTTCTGAGGAACAAAGGGACCTTAGCGTGTGTGTCCAATGATCTCTGAAAGTGGAGGGGCATGTTAGTGGGGTGGTGAAAGAGGCATATGGGACACTTGCCTTTATCAATTGAGGCATAGATTACAAAAGTAGGGAGGTCATGTTGGAGTTGTATAGAACCTTAGTGAGGCCACAGCTGGAGTACTGTGTGCAGTTCTGGTCGCCACATTATAGGAAGGATGTGATTGCACTGGAGGGGGTGCAGAGGAGATTCACCAGGATGTTGCCTGGGATGAAACATTTAAGTTACAAAGAGAGGTTGGATAGACTTGGGTTGTTTTCGTTGGAGCAGAGAAGACTGAGGGACGACCTGATCGAGGTGTATAAGGTTATGAGGGGCATGGATAAGGTGGATAGGAAGCAGCTGTTCCCCTTAGTTGAAGGGTTAGCCACAAGTGGGCTAAGTTCAAGGTGAGGGGCAGGAGGTTTAGGGGGATGTGATGAAAAACTTTACCCAAAGGGTGGTGATGGTTTGGAATGCATTGCCTGGGAGGGTAGTGGAGGCGGGTTGCCTCACATCCTTTAAAAAGTACCTGGATGAGCACTTGGCATGTCATAACATTCAAGGCTATGGGCCAAGTGCTGGTAAATGGGATTAGGTAGGTAGGTCAGGTGCTTCTCACATGTCAGTGCAGACTCGATGGCCGAAGGGCCTCTTCTGCACTGTGATTCTGTGATTGTGTGTGAGGGAATTTAGCTACACTGTTAGGTTGGAGAAGCTGGGTTGTTTTCTTTGGAGCAAAGGTGATTGGAGGGAGATTTGATAGGCGTATAGAAGACTGATAAACAGGTTTAGATAAGATGAAAAAAAAGCTGTTCTCATTAGCTGATGATAGAAGAACTAAGGGACACTGATTTAAGATTTTGGTCAAGAGATACATTTGGGAACATGAGGAAGAAGTTTTTTTTTTTAGACAGCAAGTAGTAATGACCTGATACTTGCTGCCTAGGAGGGTGATAGAAGCAGAAATGGTAAATGATTTTAAAAGGAAATTAGATGGATATTTGAGGGAAATAAACTTGTAGGGCCATTGGGATAGCACAGCGCAATAGACTGTGACTGGATTACCATAGTAACTACACTTCAAAAGTACATAATTGGTTGTGAAGAGTTTTGGGATGTCCTGAACACACGAAAGGTGCAATATAAATGCAAGTCTTTGTCTTGTTTCTTTCTTTGTGTGCAACTCTCACTTAATTACTACCCAAATACCATACTGTACCTGCGGTTAAAACCTGCCCTAAAATTACTTCAGACACGTCTTCTGGTTTGATATTTGCTCTCTTCAGGACTTCTTTTATCACCACCGAAGCCAGGCCATGGGCAGTCAGACTAGATAAATTGCCATTGAAGGAACCTACACAGATAAATAAATCAATAACATCAAAATTTACTAAGATACCACAAGTTATACAATGCAAATAACCCAGATTCCTAGAAGGAAATATTTATTAATGGGCACTATGTTAAATTGCTGTTTCTTAAATGTTGGATTGTTTCATTACTATTTTGAGAGTCTGAAGATTTGGAAAGACCTGTTCTTAGCACTATGTCTCTGTAACCACTAGTGGTACATAAATTTGAAATCTGAATATCAGGATCTGTTGTCAGCAATTAGAAATATTTGGAATGTGACCTCAATGTAAACATAATTAAGCAACTCTCAAATACAAAAACAAGAGATGCCAGGGTAGAGTTTCTCCAAAGAATCCCCAATCCCTTGCCATAGCTTTGATGGGACTCCTGCAGAAACAGTATAAATGGCTGTTTCCACCAATTTCCGCCTAAATTACAGCAGATCATCAGGAAAACATCTACATAAAATCAAGGTGCCCCAGTTTTGGTGACATTAAAACAGAAATGGTGGAGGCGTCAGAGACTTGGAGAGTGGCAAATGTGTCACCCTTTTTCAAAGAGGATGTAAGGACATTTCTAGCAACATTCCTCAAACAGTTAGTTTAACAACAATAGAGGTAAGGTCTTAGAAACAATAATCGGGGTGGGAGGGCGGGGGTGGAAATCAGCAGGTACTTGGAGAAGTTTGAATGAATTAAGGATAACTAGCACAGGTTTGTAAACAGCAGATCTTGCTTGACTAATGTAACTGAATTTTTTGCTGAAGTACAGAGAAGGTGGATAAAGCGAATGCAGTGGATGTTGTCGATATGTATTTTAAGAAAGCATTTGACAAAGTACTACATAAAAGGCTGGTTAACAAAAAAATGCACATGGAGTAAGGTCAGTGTTCAACTGGATAAAGCTTAAGAACAGTAAACAGTGAGCTGTGGTAAATATTTATTTTTCAGACTGGAGGATGGTAGACAGTCATGTTTTCAAGGGCCAGTGCTCGGATCACTGCTCTTTTTTGTTATATATAAATGACTTGGACCTTGGAATATATAATAAAATTTCAACACTTGTTGATGATATTAAACTTGGAAGAGTGGCAAACTGTGAGGATGAGATAAATTACCTGCAACAGCATGTAGATAGGCTAGCAGAATGGGCAGACAAATGAAATTTAATACAGCAAAGTGTGAGGTGATGCATTTTGGCAGAAGGTATAGGGTATCAGTACTATAGGCTTAATGGCACAGTTCTAACGAGTGCGCACAAACAGAGGGACCTGGGGTACATGTGTATCTTTGAAGGTGGCAGGACATATTGAAGAGTAGTTAGCAAAGTACATGAGGATCTTGGGCTTCGTAAATAGAGGCATTGAGTATAAAAGCAGGAAGTTATGCTGAACGTTTATAAATAACTGTTTTGGTTCCAAACACTGCATCCAGTTCTGGTCACCACACTTCAGGAAAGATGTGAGGCTCCATGAAGTGTAGAAAGATTTACCAGAATGGTTCCACGAATGGGGAAATTTAGTTACAAGGTTAGGTTGGAAAACCATGGGTTGTTCTCCTTAGAACAAAGCAGATTAAGTTGAGATTTGATAGAAGTGTACAAGGTTATGACAGGCTTAGATACGGTAGACAAGGCAAAACTGCACGCATTGGCTGATAGTACATGGACTTAGTGACACAGAATTAAGATTTTAGACAAGAGATATTGGGAAGGTGGTGATGGCCTGGAACTCACCACAAGTGACTGCAAGTGTCGTAGAAGCAGAAATAACTGATGATTTGAAAAGGAAATTGGATTGGCACTTCAAGGAAATAAACCTTTAGGATTGGGGGATTGGGACTGACTGGACTGCTATGAGGCGAGCCAGCATAGACCTGATGGGCCGAATGACCTCCTTCTGTGCCGTAAATGACTCCGGCTCTAAACATGCAGCAGGACTGTCAGCATCTTTAAGTTGAAAATGGGTTAATAGTTTAGGGATAGATCCTCTGCCAGAATTGCCCAAAACCAGATTACTAGTCTACAATGTTAATCTATTTCACAGAATCTTTACAGTGCAGAAGGAGGCAATTTGGTCCATCGAGTCTGCACTGGCTTCTGAAAGAGCATTCCAACAAGTCCCACTCCCTTGCCTTATCTCGTAACCTTGCATATTCTCTCTTTTCAGGTAACAATCCAATTCCCTTTTGAATACCTTGATCGAACCTGCCTCCACCACCCTTTCAGGAAGTTCATTCCAGACTCCAATCACCTCTGGGTGAAAAAATTTTTTCCTCACATCACATTTACCCCTTTTGCCAATTATTTTGAATCTGTGCCTTCAAGCTTTTGATGCTCTCCTGAGTGGGAATAGTTTCTCACTATTTACCCTGTCCATGCCCCTCAGGATCTTGAATACCTCTATCAAGTCTCTTCTCAGCCTTCTTTTCTCCATGGAAAAGAGACCCAACCTCTCCAATCTATCTTCATAACTACAGTTCTTTATCCCTGGAATGATTCTTGCGAATCTCCTCTGTACTCTCTCCCATGCTTCACATCCTTCCTCAAGTATGGCACCCAGAACTGGACGCAGTACTCCAGATGAGGCCTAACTAGTGTCTTATACAAGTTCAACATGACCTCCATATTCTTGTACTCAATGCCCCTATTAATAAAGCCTAAGATACAATGCTTTATTAACTGCTCCCTCAACATGCCCTGACTAGTCTGTAGTTGCCAGCTTTATCCTTGCACCCCTTTTTAATCCTTTAACACCTGTTAATCTCTTTGTGAATGTTGACGGACCTTCTGTGCATTTCCAGCATTTTAATTTTTTTCTGTCATCAAACAATTGCTCTTAGTCACTTTGTCTGAGCATTTCCTACAATTCTCTGCAGGTACAGCAGCTGGGCAGAATAGGGAGCAGCATTTAAATGAAAAACAAGCTTAAAAGGTAATGTTATATTGTTATATTATTCTAATATGATTTAATAATTATATATTCATGCTTATGTATACATAAGTATTCAGAGTGAGACATCACTCACTATTCCACTATGGTCAGATGCCAACAATATATCAGTCTGCAGTATATGGTGAAATCTGTTAAATACACTCAAAGAAAGCTCTAGCATTTGTGTCTAAAAGTATGATTATTTCAAACTGCTAGGAACCACAAGGCATGGTGACAGCATGTGTCTGAGAGTAAAATCCAAGCATTATAATCAAAATAAATGCTGAATCAGATTGAGAAAATTCAACCTGAATTAGTGCCAGAGAGAGAGAAAAAACTGAGTGAAGTGTGCAAAGCAAAATGGCTGCCACTGCAGCAATGATTGCATAGCCCCAGCTCAGGATGAATTAGGAGGGTTATGATGTTATGGGGGCATTTGAGAAGCTTACCAAATGTACAGGTTAACATTCAGTAGTTTTCTAAAAGTCACTAGCGAAGAGGGCAAGCTCAGCAACATCCTTTTGTGGGTAGAAGAGAAAGGTTTAGATTTGTTTAATAGCTGGGAAATCAATGAGAATGACAGTAAAAACCTAGATAATTTTTTGTGAAAATTAGCACACATCTCCAGCCAAAGTCAAATCATTGATCCATCAATACAAATTTCAAAGCCTGAAGCAGGGATCCAGGTGAGCCGAGGGACAATTTCTTAACAGGGTTGAGAAACGAAGACAAGAAGTGATAATTCAAGGATGAAAGGTTGGTCGATCAGCTCATTTGGGGCTCTGCACAACTTGATGTAAAATAAAGCTCAGATTAGAAAAAAACAAGCTTGCAATATTGCAGGTTGTTGACAGTACCAGAGTACACGAAGCCATGAGTAGACAGATGAAGATGCTGACTACCTAAACGATAAGCCTTCAGTTAAGTCAAGAGAAAGGCAGCAGGGTTGATGCATTGAAACAGCAATAAAAGAATGCACTCCAGACAGAGAGAAAGATGAACGAGAGCTGTGGACATTATGAATTCACAGACAGATGGGAATGTCCCACATAAGAATCATATCGTACAGCTTGTGGAAAGTTCGGTCACTGGAAAAAGACATGCAGACCACAGAAGGGAGATGCTAAAGGTGTTACCAGAGGCAGAGCAACAGGGCAAATGAGAAAGAAAAGAAACCAAAATATCCATATCCTAGAAGATGAGGGCGAGTCTGAGGCATAGGAACTACATAACTGCAAGAAATGGCTGGATGTGACAGTTCCCAGAGAAAAGGAATTCACACAACTATTCAGATCAGGAACAAGGTGAGAAGTAAGTCCACAACTAAAAATCTAAAGCTTGATACCAGAGCACAGAGTAACATTAGCCTACTCAGGCTATACCAGAAGATCTTTTCTGAAAATTTGAAAGAAAATCCAAGTGATGTCATGATAATGGCCCACAGGGGGACTGGGAATTGACAGCTAGGAACAACTCAAAATAGAGGGTCAAATATAGGAAAGAGAGCTCCAAGAGATAGGAGGAAAAAAAATGATTTTCAGAGTCACAGAGCCCACAGATTGGGTAAATTCCATCCTTGTGAGAGAGAAGCTAAATGGGTGACTATGAATTTACCTGGATCCTAAAGATCTTAATCTAGCAATAAAGAGGAATCACTACAAAAACAGAATTACCTGGAAAACTCAGCAGGTCTGGCAGCATCGGTGGAGAAGAAAAAAGTTGATGTTTCGAGTCCTCATGACTCTTCAACAGAACTGAGTGAATCTAAGGAGAGGGGTGAAATATAAGCTGGTTTAAAGTGCAGGGAGGGGGGGAAGAGAAGTTGGGGGCGGGGGGGTGTGGTTGTAGGGACAAGCAAGCAGTGATTGGAGCAGATAATCAAAAGATGTCACCGACCAAAGAACAAAGAGGTGTTGAAGGTTATCTAAACGAATGTGCTAATTAAGAATGGATGGCAGGTATAGCTCTAGTGGGGGGTGGGGTGGAATAAGACTAACAAAGCATAAAAGGTATAAATTTAAAAATAATGGAAATGGGTGGGAAAAGAAAAATCTATATAAATTATTGGAAAAAACAAAAAGGAGGGGGAAGAAACGGAAAGGGGGTGGGGATGGAGGAGGGAGTTCAACATCTAAAGTTGTTGAATTCAACATTCAGTTTGGAAGGCTGTAAAGTGCCTAGTCGTTAGATGAGGTGCTGTTCCTCCAGTTTGCGTTGAGCTTCACTGGAACAATGCAGCAAGCCAAGGACAGACATGTGGGCAAGAGAGCAGGGTGGAGTGTTAAAATGGCAAGCGACAGGGAGGTGTGGGTCATTCTTCGCTTGCCATTTTAACACTCCACCCTGCTCTCTTGCCCACATGTCTGTCCTTGGCCTGCTGCATTGTTCCAGTGAAGCTCAACACAAACAGGAGGAACAGCACCTCATCTTCTGACTAGGTACTTTGCAGCCTTCTGGACTGAATATTGAATTCAACAACTTTAGATCTTGAACTCCCTCCTCCATCCCCACCCCCTTTTCGTTTCTTCCCCCTCCCTTTTGTTTTTTCCAATAATTTATATAGATTTTTCTTTTCCATTATTTTTAAATCTATACCTTTTATGCCCTATTAGTCTTATTCCACCCCAGCACCACTAGAGCTGTACCTAGTGTGTCCTGCCATCCATTCTTAATTAGCACATTCATTTAGATAATATCACCACCTTCAACACCTCTTTGTTCTTTGGTCTGTGACATCTTTTGATTATCTGCTCCTATCACTGCTTGCTTGATCCTACAACCACAATACCCACCCCCCCCCCCCCCCCCCACCCACCCGCCCGCCACTCCTCTCCCCCCACCCCACCACCTTAAACCAACTTATATTTCACCCCTCTCCTAATTTTACTCAGTTCTGTTGAAGGGTCATGAGGACTCAAACGTCAACTTTTTTCTTCTCCACTGATGCTGCCAGACCAGCTGAGTTTTTCCAGGTAATTCTGTTTTTGTTCTGGATTTCCAGCATCCGCAGTTTTTTGTTTTTATAAGAGGAATCACTACCCTATTCCAACACTGGAAGAGCTCATGCACTGGCAGGGGGAAAAGGTTTTCAGTAAATTTGATGCCAGAAACGGATACTGGAACTTGACGAGGAATTTTCGCTGTTGACAACATTCAGCACACCCTTCAGATGGTAAAAAATTCCTGCATCTACCTTTTGGTCTTAAAGTAATCCAGGATATGTTCCCACAGCAAATAGGTGAGACATACAAGGGATGCAAATGAGCAGTCAGTATAGCTGATGGTATCTAAATCTATGGTGTAGATGAAAAAGATTATGACTACCATTTATTTGAAGCCATGGGGAGAACAAGGATAGCTGAGATCAAGTTAAATGCAGAAAATGCATTGAGAAGGTGACAAAATGTACACACCTGGCAGAGTCAAGCTGAGCTCTGAAAAAAATTACAGCTATCTCTGACGGAAGCTCCAAGAGACAAGAAAAAGCTGCAAGGTTTCCTTGGTTTGATCCAGCACATGAGTTCTTCACATGTCAGAACACACAGCCAACCTACAAGAGCTGATGAGAGAGGATGTTCAGTACCAATGATCAGAGTCAGATGAGAGGAGTTTCAGAAAACTCAATGTAGTAGTATGCAAGGAGATAGGTCTAGAACAGAAAGAAACCTGCCACTCTACAAGTAGATGCTCTTGTCTGGGAGCAGCTCTGATATAAGAGGGAAAATTGATAGCATTCGCATTCAAGGCTCTAACATCAGCTGAGACCAGATATGCCAAGGTAGAAAGAGAGGTTTTGGCAATCATTTGTCGATGTAAGAAATTCCATATATATCTCTATGAGAGAAAGTTTATAGCGGAGTGTGATCAGTATCTCCTCAAGCAGGTCTACAAGATAAATCTGTATAAAGCACCGGCAAGACTGCATTGGCTACTCTTGAGGTTTCAAGTTGTGATTTCATTCTAAATGCAAACCAGGAAGCGAAATGGGGCTAGCAGGTGCCACATGAGAGATATGAAATAAAAGGCTTAGGTGTAAAGATCCATCACCTAGTAACACCACAGAAACAATCAAATTAGAGATGAGACCAATAATGATGAAGTGTTACATATCCTATCTTGGCAAGTGATCCAGGGATGGCCTGATAAGATACAACAAACACAGCCCGCAATATGGCAGTAACGGTCTATCCGAGATGACATCCCACTAGAAAATGGTGTTCTGATGGATGAATCCAGAATCACTGTACCTAAAACGATGCAAAAAAAAATTTCTTCAGAAGACACATAAAGGCCACATGGCAATGGAGAAGTGATCAGCTGTATACTGTAATAGGCATCAACAAAGACATTGGAAAAATGGTATCTATATGCAGTGTATATCAGAAGAATAGGAATACATAGAAGGAAGAGGAGACTGATAACCACTGGTGTACCAACCAAACCATGACATACTGTGGAAGCCAATTTATTCACACACAATCAACAATGGTATCTCACAGTAGCGTACTTTTACTTCAATATTTTAGAGTATTTTAGTGAAAACACTATTACTTTTATCAGAGCGGTGAAAGATTTAAGAACTATAACAATCATCTCAGCAGTATGAGTTCTGTTCACTGAACAAGGGATTCCTGAATAATGGAACCCAATTCACCTCCAGAGAGTTTAAAGAATTTGCTGAACAGTATAGGTTCAACATCATCACCATATTAACCAAGGGGACACAGGTTTATAGAAAAACACATCTAGACAGTCAAGAGAACACTTGTGAAAGGCTGAAAGACAAAGGGAGACCCAAACCTTGCCTTATTGTTAACTCCTACTTACTGAAGGCTGACATGAAATCGTCTGCAGAGCTACTCTACGGCAGAAACAAGACAACTTTGCCAAGCAAGATACCTCCTCCTGGCCAATGGATGGTGTAAGACACCAACTCACTGATGCACAGGTAGAAGGTGGTCAACACTTCAACAAGCATGTCTTGCCCAAGTTGTTGTCCAAACTGTACATGTACAGGGTCCAATCATGAAAATGTGGAACCCAGCAAAAGCTGGAAAAGCAGAAAAGGTCATCAACAATACCTGCAATTTCACTAACATGTGAGACATCAACAGCATCACCAAGCGGTGTGACAACGTCAGCAGCAAGTGACACATCATGCACAACCCCCAAAACACCAGGAGCAATATCATCAGTACAGCATAGCGACTCATCACTGACAGCAATGACTACCAAATCCACAACATGAAAGCTGAACCACAACATGAAAGCTACCACCTAAGTGAATCCATGAATAATGTCTTCCGAGAAAAGAAAACAAGGTATAAAAGGCTCTTAAGTTTGCTCAGTGCAATTAAAAAAGTCGATTGTTAATCTTCTTTCCTTTAGACATAATATTAAAAAAATTAATAATTGTAAGTTATATTGGTATATAGAGGCTTTTTTGTAAAAAGGAAGAAAAATGTGATATCAGATTACTCCAATATAATTTAGGAATTAAGCTCATGTGTACATAAGTGTCCAGACTGTCCTACAGACATCAGGTACCAACCAACCATGTATCAGTCTGCAGCACAAGGTGAGATCTGTGAAGTGCACTTGAAAAAAGCTCTAGCGTTTGTGGCTAAAACTGTGGGCAGAATTTTTTAAGATGGTGGGGTTTCACGCCCACCACCAAAAGAATCAGTGGGGAATACATCCCCGTCGATCACAGAAATCCTGCCTCAGGAGCTGCCAGCCAATCTCATTGACTGGCAGCTCTGTAGTCCCAGCAACGCCAGTGCCAGTAGTGGCCAGGACTGAGACGACAGGCAGTCCCCAGATTCAAAGGGCAGGGATTTATGATCCTCCACTGTGCAGTCTGCAGGCTTGCAGTGCAGGGGGTGGGGGGCCAGGTTTGGGGCGCTGTAAAACTCTATAGGTGGCCTGACCGCAATTTTTCATGGCAGCTCACCCTCAACCTAACTGAAACCCTTAAGTGGCCATTAATGGCCACTTCCCACCTGGCTTCAATTTTGAGGCTGGCAGGAGGACTTCAGGGGCCAGAGGGAAGCCCAGCAGATCAGCCTACTCAGGCCTCAGGCAAGAAGCGTGGGTGCACGTATACCTCCTTCAAGGGCCCCCTTTCCACACTGGGCACCCTTCTTCAAAGTCTGCTCTCTGTAAGTGCTCTCTCCCCATCCTGGCCTTTTAATCAAGACACCACCCACCTCTTGAGGCCTCACCTCTCCTCCCTGCTCTGAGGCTCCCCTGCACTTACCTGGTGCTGGACTCTCAGACTTTGGCCTGGATTTGGACTCAGGAGCCATTTAAACATGGCTTACGGGACCCGATTCTGGGATTCATGCACCCATTCCTGCCAAATCCAATTTTACATGGCACAGGATAAGGGTACATTAGCGAGCCCAAAATGTGCACTCCCAAACTTGCCAGCTCTATTGTGGGGTTAGGCATCTCCTAAGCCACCCCACGATTTATATGCGGTCCGGCCAGCTACTCCATGACTCGTGGTTCATGGATTTCAGCGAAGTCGTGAACCATAGTCTGGATTCGGGAACCTTTTGAAAGGTATGTTGAAAAGGTCTTATCCATGTCCCCCATGCCAACAAATGCCAACTCGTGCCCCTCACCCACTCCCATGGCCCCCTATAGGAGTTTGTTTGGTCAGCTGGCGAGAACTGTTGACTTTGCTTGACTGACATCTTTATGTGGTTTTAAGTTATCTTTTTTGTGACATCTTTTGTCAATGTCTCAATGTTTATTTGCACAAGATTAAGAAGCGTGATGTTTGAAGCCCCTATTATAGATTCTTTTTCAAAAAAAATTCGAATGGGTGGTTTTTAACAATTGTAAACATGAGAGTGTTACTATGGGGTTCATCGTGTACATAATGTGAATGCATATGGAAGGGCTGTGAATTGGCCCACTTGGGGTGGGTGTGAGGGCATAAGTTGGCATGTGGGCTAAGGCACCATGGGCTGGATGAATGGGTATGGAAAGGCCATATGTTGGCATGGAGTTGTTGTAGGGAGCAGGTGTGGGGGTGAGGGGAGAGGGCTTGAGGGTCTAAAATGTCATAATGCAACTAGGACAAAGTCCCAGAGCACCGAGGCGGGCCATTTAACCAGCCCATCTTGGCACTTGGCTGTCCCCATGGCTGTGTACAGTCTGATTCTGGGGGTGGCGGGCCTGACCCCAGAGTGAAGATCTGGCCATTCAGGGGCCTTTCTACTGAGGCAGGTGTGGCAAGCAGGAAATTTCCTGACTCGAGCTACCTGAATCAATAGCAGAAATCAGAGCCGGAGAAGGGAGTTCGCCTGAATAAGGGACTACGTAAGTGCACGAGTCTCGCAGCAGGCTGGGGAGTGAGGTCTGGGGGATGGGGAGAGAGGGTCTTGACGGAGAGGCCAAGGAGGAGAGGAGTTCCCATAGGCAACAGACCAGGAAATGGGGTGGAATGGAGGGGCACCGATGTGGAAAGGAGGCCCGAGGGAGTCATTTCCCCCTGCTTCCCACCAGAGGCTCAAACAGGCCACCCCTGCCACTGAACTCCTTCTGCCAATCTCAAAATTGAGGCTGTGCAGGAAGCAGCCTTTTAAGGGTCTCAACTGGGACTAAGGCAGGCAGGACACCCTGGTCCTCACCCATTCCCCCATAAAATTTCACCTGTAAACCAGCTAGCAAGGGACCATAAAATTCAGCCCTGTGGTTGCTTTGTATTACTTTGTAGCTGGGGACCATAAGACAAGGTACATTCCTGGAAAGTACAAATGGGGAGGTGGGCAGTGTAATAGTAATGTCTCTGTACTAGTAATCCAAATTCCATCATGGCATCTGGTGGAATTTAAATTCAATTAATAAATCTGGAATTAAAAGAGCTAGTCTAAGAAAGCTGGTGACCATGAAACCATTGTTGATTCTCATAAAAATCCATCTAGTTCACTAACATACTTCAGGGAAGGAAATCTGCTGTCCTTACCTGGTCTTGCCTCCGTGTGACCCACAGCAATGTGGCTGACTCTTAAATGCTCTCTGAAATGACCTAGGAAGCCATTCAGTTGTATCAAACTACCACCAAGTCTAAAAGGAATGAAACCAGACAGACCACCCAGCATAACACTGGACACCGAAAACGGCACACCCAGTTGACTCTGCAAAGTCCTCCTTATCAACATCTGGGGGCTTATGCCAAAATTGGGACAGCTGTTCCACAAACTAGACAAGCAGCAGCCTAGCAGTCATAATCATGACAGTCATACCTTACAGATCATGTCCCAGACACTGCCTTCAGCATCCAATGCCCCAGACACAACCGACAGGACAGACCCATCAAAGGTGGCGGCACAGTAGTATACAGTCGGGAGGGAGTTGCCTTGGGAGTTATCAATATTGACTTTGGACCCCATGAAGTCAAACATGGGCTCGGATACCTCCTGCTGCTTACCACTTATCATTCTCCCTCAGCTGATGAATCAGTAATCCTCCATGTTGAACACAACTTGGAGGAAGCACTTGAGGGTGGCAAGGGCATAGAATGTACTCTGGATGGGGGACTTCAATGTCCATCACCAAGAGTGGCTCACCACTCCTGATGGAGCTAGCCGAGTCCTAAAGACCATGGCTACTAGACTGGGTTTTCGGCAGGTGGCGAGGGAAGCAAGAGGGCAAAAAAAATACTTGTCCTTATCAATCTACCTGTTGCAAATGCATCTGTCCATGACAGTATTGGTAGGAGTGACCACTGCACAGTCCTTGTGGAGGTGAAGTCCAGTCTTTATATTGAGGATACCCTCCATTGTGTTGCGTGGCACTTTCAGTGTGCTAAATGGGATAGATTTCAAACAGACCTGCAACGCAAAACTGGGTATCCATGAGGTGCTGTGGGCCATCAGCAGCAGCAGAATTGTAAAGAACCACAATCTGTAAACTCCTGGCCTAGCATAGCCCCCACTCGGCCATTATGTTCAAGCCAGGGGATCAACCCTGTTTCAATGAAGAGTGCAGATGGGCATGCCAGGAGCAGCACCAAACAAATCTAAAAATAAGGTGTCAACCTGGCGAAGCTGTAACACAGGACTACTCGCATGCCAAACAGTGGAAGCAGCATGCAATAGACAGAGCTATGTGATCCCACAACCAATGGATCAGCTCTGCAGTCTTGCTACATCCAGCTATGAAAGGTGAAAGACAATTAACCAACTAACTGGAGGAGGAGGCTTCACAAATGTCCCCATCCTCAATGATGGGGACACCAGCAGATCAGTGCAAAAGATGAGGCTGAAGCATTTGCAGCTACCTTCATTCAAAAGTGCTGAGTGAATGATCCATCTTAGCCTCCTCCTAAGGTCCCCAGCATCACAGATCCCAGTTTTCAGCCAATTTGATTCACTCTAATGATATCAAGAAACGGCTGAAGTATTGGGTACTACAAAGGCTATGGGCTCTGACAATATTCCGGTAATAGTACTGAAGACTTGTGCCCCAGAACTAGCTGCGCTCCTACCAAGCTGTTCCAGTACAGCTACAACATAGGCATCTACCCAGCAATGTGGAAAATTGCCCAGCTATGCCCAGTCCACAAAAAGCAGGAAAAATCCAATCCAGCCAATTACCATCCCATTGTTCTAATCTCGATCATCAGCAGAGTGACAGAAGGTGTTGTTGACAGTGCTACCAAGCGGCACGTACTCAGCAATGATCTGCTCACTGATGCTCAGTTTGGGTTCTGCCAGGGCCACTCAGCTCCTGACCTCATTACAACTTTCATCCAAACATGGAGAAAAGAGCTGAACTCCAGAGATGAGGTGAAAGTGACTGCCCTTGGCATCAAGGCAGCATTGGACCAAATGTGGCATCACCTCATAAAATTGGAGTCAACGGGAATCGGAGGAAAACTCCCCACTTGTTGGAGTCATACCTAGCACAAAGGAAGACGGTTGTGGTTGTTGGAGGTCAATGATTTGAGTCCCAGGACATCACTGCTGTAGTTCCTCAGGGTAGTGTCCTAAGCCCAACCATCTTCTGCTGCTTCACCAATGACCTTCCCTCCACCATAAGGTCAGAAGTGGGGATGTTCATGAATGATTGCACAATGTTCAGCACCATTTGCGACTCCCCAGAAATGGAAGTAGTCCGTGACCATATGCCGTAAGATCTAGGCAATATTCAGGCTTGGGCTGATAAATGGCAAGTAATATCCATGCCACACAAGTGCCAGACAATGATCAGCTTCAACAAGAGAGAAGCTAACCATCACCCCTTGACATGCAATAGCATTACCATCACTGAGTCCCCTATTATCAACATCCTGGGGGTTAACATTGACTACAGCTTGAACTGTCCAGCCATATAAATACTGTGGCTACAAGAACAGGTTAGAGACTGGGAATTCTGTAGAGAGTAACTCACCTCCTGACTCCCCAAAGCCTGTCCATCTACAAGGCACAAGTCAGGAGTGTGATGGAATATTCTCCACTTGCCTGGATGAGTGCAATACCAACAACAATCAAGAAGCTTGACACCATCCCACTTGACAAAGCAACCCACTTGACTGATGCCCTTCAACCTTCACTCCCTCCACCACTGATGCACAATGGCAGCAGTGCGTACCACCTACAAGATGCACTGCAGCAACTTGCCAAGACTCCTTCAACAGTACCTTCTAAACCCAGGACCTCTATCACCTAGAAGGACAAGAGCAGCAGGTGCATGGGAACACCACCATCTGCAAGTTCTCCTCCAAGTCACCCACCATCCTGACTTTGAACTATATCATCATTCCTTCACTGTTGCTGCTTCAAAATGTTTGAACTCCCTTCCTAATAGAACTGTGGATGTACCTGGACATGGACTGCAGCAGTGCAAGAAGGCAGCTCACCCACCACCCATCTCAAGGGCAATTAGGGACGGGCAATAAATACTGGCCTAGCCAGCAATGCCCGCTTCCCATGAACCACATCCCATGAAAAGAAAAAATATAGAGATGTACACAATCTTCAGAATAGAAATGGAATGCTGGCTTCATCCATTTATACAAACTAAATATTCTTTTTGTAAATTAATTGGCTTCCTCTAAATGTTCTGTGCAGTTTTAATGATACCCATTAAAGGACTGCTTTGATTTGTGTTAAAAAAAACCTGAAGTAGCTGAAAAACTGTTTGTTTTCCCTTCTCTGGATTACAAAATGGGACTCTGTGGAGCTAAGAGCCATTTATGCCTCAGTCAAGCAATTTTGATAAAGGCTTTAGGATTTGGAAAACCAATTACATTGGGGCAGTTTAAATAGTGAGACTTTGGGCAGTTTGAACATTGAGACTTCAAGACAGTTTTTTTTATAGAGAAAAACTTAATTAATTTTCTACTTGGCTTAAATTTAGGGTAAGAGTATTTTGACTAAAGGTAGGCAGTGGAGCTCTGTCCCATGTGTTGCAAGACCTGCATAATGTGGGAAGTCTTAAGATGCTCCTGGCAGTCAGGATGACCACATCTGCAGGGAGTGCCACTGGTTTGGCCAGCTTGTACACCGGTTTCGGAGCTTGGGCACTGATCGGAGGCATAGCAGTGCATCCCCGAGGTTGGGTTACGTGGGCAGCACGATTTTAGATGTAGTCACCCTGCAGCTTAAGGAAGTGCAGTCAGAGAAGGAATGGGTGACCATCAGTCAGAAGAAGTGAGCAGGCAGATGGTCAGGAAAGCCCCAGAAGTGCATCGCACTCAAGAACAGTTTTTCTGAGTTGGGAAACGGTGAAAGTGATGGTGTAAAAAAGGTGGTGTTGCAATATTGATCAAGGAGTCAAGTACGACAATAAGGAGGAATGATATCTTAGAAGGTTCCTGAAATGAGGTCATATGAGTAGAACAAACACAAAAAAGGAGGCAATCACACTACTGGGAATGTACTATAGTCCCCAAACAGTCAGGGAGAGATAGAAGAGCAGATATGTCGGCAAATCTTAGATGTGTAAAAATAATAGGGTAATAATAGTAGGGGGTTTCAACTTCCCCAAAACTAACTGGGATTGACAAAGGATGAAAGGCTTAGAGGGGGCAGAATTCTTAAAATGTATCCAGGAGAGCTTTTTAAGCTAGCACATAGAAAGTCTGACAAGAGATGGGGTGGTGCTGGACCTAATTTTAGGGAACAAAGCTGGGCAAGTGATAAAAGTGGGGGAGCATTTCGGAGATAGTGATCATAACTCAGTAAGGTTTAAGCTAGTTATGGAAAAGGACAAAGATGTACCAGAAATAAAGGTTCTGAATTGGGGGAAGGCCCATTTTAATATGATAAGACAGGATCTAGCCAAAGTGGACTGGGAGCAGTTACTTGTAGGAAAATCTACATCAAAGCAATGGGAGTCATTCAAAAAGGAAAGTGAGAGTGCAGGGCCAACATGCCCTCGTTAGTCCCACCGTTCACCTTTACAAGTCCAGAGAACCCCGGAAATCGAGGAACATACGGGATTGGATAAGGGGATAAAAAGGGAAGCTTATGGTAGATACCGAGGACTGAAAGCAGCGGAAGCCCTAGAGGAGTATAGAAAGTGCAGGGGATTACTTAAAAAAGAAATCAGGAGAGTGAAGGGGGGGGGCATGAAAAAACATGGCAGGTAAAATAAAGGAAAATCTAAAGGTGTTTTATAAGTATATTAGGGGCAAGAGGGTAACCAGGGAAAGGGAAGGGCCCATGAGGGACCAAAATGGCAATCCATGTGGGGAGCCAAAAGTAGGTGAGGTTTCAAATGAGTGCTTTGCCTCTGCATTCACTATAGAGAAGGACGATGTAAGTCTAGAAATCAGGGAGGGGACTATGATATACTTGAACAAATTAGCATTCAGAAGGAGGGGCTATTAGTGGTTTTAGCAGGCTTAAAAGTTGATAAATCCCCAGGCCCATGTGACATGTATCCCAGGCTGCTGTGGGAGGCAAGGGAGGAGATTGCAGGGGCTCTGGCACTAATTTTCAAATCCTCTCTGGCCACAGGAGAGGTGCTAGAGGGCAGGAAGACAACTAATGTGGTATCATTATTCAAGAAGGGTGGTAGGGATAAACCAGGGAACTATCGGCCAGTGAGTCGAACATCAGTGGTAGGGAAACATCTGGAAAAAAATTCTGAGGGACAGAAATAATCTCCACTTGGAGAGGCAAGGATTAATCAAGGATAATCAGAATGGTTTTGTCAGGGGGAAGATCATGTCTGACAAATTTGATTGAATTTTTTTGAGTTGACTAGGTGTGTAGATGAGGGTAGTGCAGCTGATATTGTCTACATGGACTTCAGTAAGGCTTTTGACAAGGTCTTACATGGGAGACATGGGACATGGGTTGATATGGATGTGAAGGGTCCAATAATCTCTATTTTTTTCATCCAGAGAGTTCAAGTTTTCTTCCTCTCCCCCTTTGGGGAATTGTGTCTATGTTCTACCCAAACTATTTCCTCTTTGAAGGCCTCCCATTATTCAATTCCTGGTTTAACTCCTAACTTTTAATTCCAATCCAAAATTAGCTTAGTGGCAGGAGGCAGAGGGTGATGGTTGAAGGTTGTTCTTGTAACTGGAAGCCTGTGTCCATTTGGGTACCACAGGGTTCAGTGTTGGGTCTCTTGCTGTTTGTACTGTACATTAATGATCTAGACATGAATATAGAAGGTATGATCAGAGTGTTCGTAGATAACATGAAAATTGGTGGTGTGGTAAATAGAACGGAGGAAAGCCTTAAACTACAGGATGATACAGACAGGCTGGTCAGATGGGCAGAACAGTGGCAAATGGTATTTAATCTTGGAAAGTGTGAGGTGATGCATTTTGGGAGGGCTAACAAGGTAAGGGAGTACACAATAAATGGTAAGACCCTAGGAAGTACAGAGGATCAGAAGGACCTTGGTGTGCACGTCCACAGATCCATGAAGGCAGGACAAGTAGATAAGGCATATGGGATACTTGCCCTTATTACTCAAGACATTGAATACAAGAGCAGGGAGGTTATGATAGAGCTGTATAAAAAGTTAGTTAGGCCACATCTGGTGTGCAGTGTGCAGTTCTGGTCACCACACTATAAGGATGCAATTGCACTAGAGAAGTGTACAGAGGAGATTCACCAGGATGTTGCTTGGGCTGGAGCGTTTCAGCTATGAAGAGAGATTGGATAGGCTGGAGTTGTTTTCCTTGGAGCAGAGAAGACTGAGGGGGCACCTGATAGAGGTATACAAAATTATGAGGGGCATAGATAGGAAGAAACTTTTCCCTTTAGTGAAGGGGTCAATGACCAGGGAGATGATTTAAGGTAAGGGGCAGGAGGTTTAGGGGGCAATTTGAGGAAAAATATTTTGGTGGGGGGGAGGAGTGGTATCTGGAACACATTGCCTGAGGGGGTGGTAGAGGCAGGAACCCTCACAATATTTAACAAGTATTTAGATGAACATTTGAAGCGCCATAGCATAGAAGGCCAAGGGCTGGAAAATTGGATTAAATAGGAGCTTGATGACCACGATGGGCCAAAGCGCCTCTTACCGTGTTGTAAACTCTATAACACTATGAGTAGAGTTTAAGGAGCGTGAATACCATTGATTCGCTTACCCCAGCCTTGTTAAGGGAAACAGCCAATTAGGTGCTGGGTTGAGCACCATGCGAGATTCTTATGGAGCGTCCGATTGGCTGGGTCCCGTGCAGCTAGCGCTGCTGCCTAATCGGCAGAAACTGCTGGATAGGCCGCGGCTCCATAGGCCCTGCACACCAGAACCCGGCTTCCCAAACAGTTTGAAAGGAGGGCAGGGCAGGGAAGGAAGCCACGGCCGCGGCTCCCACTTGTCCTCTCCATACACTGAACTGAGTGTTCTTACCAATCGGGGTTCTAGCAGCAGATACAATGACCACATCCTCCTTCTGACTCATGTTGCGAGCAATGGATACGAGTGTTCGGGGAGGAGCCAGACAGAAAGCGGCGACACATCACTGCTAGGGGGGCGGGGGCGGGCTACTGCGCTGCTCCCAAAACACATGTTTTTTAAGTAGAGGGAAAACGTTTCTTATTTTCGTTACTTTGTTATGTTCAACATTCTTTTCGAAATGAATGTGGATTCTTCGTGCAACCTTTGGACATTATAATCTAGTATGGAAGTATTTCATAATCGAATTGCATTAATAAAATGCTAACAGCGCAGAATGCCATTCGGCCCTATCTATGCCGACTCTCAACAAAAGCAAATCATCTAGCATCAACCCACGCTCTTTCCTGGTAGCCTTACATTTTTTCCCTTTTCAGATAATTAGCCTTTTGAAGGCCACGATCGCATCTGGCTAAATCACACGCTCAGGCAGTGCATTCTAGATCACATTGTTGTGTAACATAGTCTTTCCTTACACCACTCCTGCTTCTTTTGCCAGTGGCCTTAAATCAGTATCCTCTGACTCTCAATCATCCCGCCAACAGAAACAGTTGCTCCCCCACCTTCTGGCCAGGCTCCTTATGGTTTTGAACACGGCTATCAATTCCAATTTATTTTAGTTAGTATTTACAGATGAGATTAGGTTCCTATCTGATTCAAGATTTCTTTAACTCTGCTAATTAAGAAACACCACTCTGAGGACCAATGTATAATCTAGATTTAAAGTACTGTGTCATAAGTGTCATATTTAACATTAACAGTTAAATAAACAGTTGGGTTGATATGGATGTGAAGGGTCCAATAATCTCTGTATTTTTTTCATCCAGGGAGTTCAAGTTTTCTTCCTCTCCCCCTTTGGGGAATTGTGTCTATGTCCTACCCAAACTACCTCCTCTTTGAAGGCCTTCCATGTTTCAATTCCTGGTTTGACTCCTAACTTTTAATTCCAATCCACCTGGGACAGTTATATAAATTATTTCTTAAATGGAGTTCTGTTGAAAGAAAGCTTGGATGCCTGACAATTTCACTGTTGGGAGAAGTAAACAGACAGACCCACCAGCTTGACAATTTCATTTCCTACACAGCCATGGCTATTGGGCTGTCACTTAATTTACTGTGGCCTCTCAACCTATCGGAACTGTAACAAGTTCAGGAGACAAGAAAAAAAAGTCAGGAATGTTGGAAAGGCAGCTGGACACTGAAAATAGGAATTAGAAAAAGGAAGAAATTGTAGTAACTTTCGAGTTAAAACCAATTAAACCAAATTAACAAAATTGGGATAAATCAGGCACAGCCCCTAATTCAGGTCAGCTGTAAAACCAAGAACAAAGTTTAAAGGAAACTTACAAACTTTAAATCAAAATGTGATTAAAGGGGTCAACAAAACACAAGAAATTGTAGTAATAGAACACCGTATAACACCCTCAGAACAATTCAGTCAATTACTTTCACAAGTTCAGAGACTGTTGTTACATAGATAAATGCAGCAGACAATTTGTACACATGCTACACAGCAAATGAAATAAATCATCTATGTTTGGTGATATTACTTCATGGAAGAATGTTGGCCATGAAATCAAGAGAGAAATCCTTATTCTCCAGGTAACACCTTGGTATCTTCATTGTCTTCCCAAATGGGAGTTGGGTTTAACATCTCATCCAACAATACAACACTCCCTCAGACTGAAATATCAGCCTGAATGATATGCTGGAAATAACTTGAAGCTGCAATCTTCTGATTTAACAGGCTAGTAACTAAATACTAGAAAAACTGGGCAAGTTCAGTACCTGAGGGCTGAGCTTCAATGAGCTGAATGGCCTATTTTCATCTTTAACTCCTAGGATTTCTCTTATTTTTGTATTTTTTGGGGTTACTTACCAACATTGGTGGTTGAATTCTTATTTTAGCAATTCTTTTAAACCATCAAAATAGGGCCATTTAGTAGGACAACACAAAGAAAGCCATTCAGCCCAATGAGTCCACACCAACTTTCTCAAGAACTATCTAGTTAGTGCCCTCACTTTTCCCCACAAAATCCCTGCAATTTTTTTTATCCTTCAAGTTTTCTATTCAATTCCCTTTTAAAAGCTAGTAGTCAATCTGTCCATGACCTCATTAAACAGTGCATTAAAAAAACTTATTGCTTTAAGGAGTTAAACAGGGACTTCTACTAGTAAAACCAAAGGTCAGCAGAATTCTTCAGGTGAACCTTGTACAGCAAAGGGCCAATATTAGCAGTACTCTCCAGGCAAACCCTAGGGATCACAAGGGATTAACTGGACAGGAGACAGAAGGGGGGGAATGAGGATAAACAGATAAAGACAAACAGTTCCAGGGATGAAGCCAGGCTAGAATGAGATAAAGAGACCCCGCTTTGGTAAGTAAAAGATACGTACCTGGGGCTGGAGACATCTGATTATGTACTGACAAAATTGGAATTTAAATAATGCAATGTGTACGTGACTGGTTGTATATATATTAAAAAATGGTTTTCTTGTAATAGGTAGAATTCTGCTAGTCTAAGGCAGACTCTCCCTGTGTTTGCTTCAATAAAATGATCGTTAACCTGTATCTGAGTCTCCTGTGGTCAATTCTTAAAAGGCATCACAACATCAGGTGTTGTTGGCAGGATATTCGTCTTGAACCATTGGAGCGGTGCTGCAAAACGGGTGAGTGTAGTTTATTTGCCATCCGTAGTTAGTGCAGCAAGCTGACCCGAGAACAGTCTGGTCGAGTATCAAGGAATCTAAAGGAGAACTCAGTACAGGAAGTGCTAGTGACCTCTGTTTTCTCAGCAAAGGGCCAAATCCGCGCTGGCGGTATCCACGCAGGGACAGAAAGGTAGCCAAATCCGCGCTGGTGGTATCCGCGCAGGGACAGAAAGGTAGCCAAATCAGCGCTGGCGGTATCCGCGCAGGGACAGAAAGGTAGCCAAATCAGTGCTGGCGGTATCCACGCAGGGACAGAAAGGTAGCCAAATCACCGCTGGCGGTATCCGCGCAGGGGCAGAAAGGTAACCAAATTTGTGCTGGTGGTACTCACATAGGGTCTGTAATAGAAGATTGCACCAGTGACATCCGTGCGGAGTACGAATAAATAAATAAAATACAATCAGTGAAAGAGGAGGAGAAAGAGAGCACCATAGACCTTGATTGGGGGTCGGAGGGCTCCATCATGAGGTTTATAGTGGAACAAGTCAAAAATGATTAAGAAAATGCAGAAGGACAGATGGAACCCACTGGGACGCGAGGAACAAAAATGCTGGTGGGTAAGTCAGAAGGAGGATAAGGAACAAAAGGGAATAATGATCACCACTCCTCTGTTCTTGTAATTGTGTAGACGAGTTAATGTCAATACCCAACGAAGTAATAAAGGAAGAAACCGCAAGTCAGTGGCTGCAATAGGCGTTAATACCGATGAGGATGAAGGGGAGATTAATTGGGGGAACTTAGAGGAGGAAGCAGCTGAGTATGGGGAGAGGACAGGTCAACTGCCCACTGCACCACAGTGCGAGAAGGCACTAATTAACCCCATTGCTCCCATGACTGCATCATCACTCAGTGAAAAATAGCTAGGCTATTGTGAAATCCTTGTGGCAGGTGGATCCATGTATACTGCCGGTGTGCCATCGTGAAAGCAAACTTATCTGAGATACCTCATCTAGCAAAATAACCAAAGACCATTCGCAATGTCTAATACTGAAAAGATCACTTGACCCTAAACTGTTAAATATAGTAAATATGCTGGCTGCTATTGGGTCTTCCCTGGGCATTACCTCGTTTAGAGCTGTATAGTCAATGGTCAGTTGATAGGTCCCATCTGGTTTCTGAATGGGCCCAAATGGGGGAGTTAGTTGTGAACTGTGCCAGCCCAACTATTCCGCCCTGCTCAAGATTCTGTATTATACCCCACATCGTGTCTCGTTTAATGGGATACTGCTTCCTCAGAGCATGTTTTGGCCCTGGAAGATGGATTGGCGTCATATTAACCCTCCCCGCAGTCGTAGATACATGGATGGGTTCCCCTGGACTAAATGGGCTGTTGTCGATGAAGAAAGATGGATCTTGGGCAGGGGTAAGTTAACAGGGGGCCTTTCAGTCCAAGTAATGGAGTTGGTACTGTTAAGAGGCGTTGCATATGGCAGAGGGGAAAAGAGCTAATATTAAAACTGATAGGAGATATGCCTTTGGGGTAGTGCACAATTATATGGTTGCTTGGAGCAGAGGGGATATGTTACATCAGGAGGAAGACACATACAACATGAAGCAATAGTTAGAAACTAGTGGAGGCTGTGAAGCTACCACTAGAGGCTGCAGACCCCATTGAATTGGACAACCAACAGGTGGATGAAGCAGCTAAGGAGGCTGCAGTATCCGGTTTGGGGTACCAGGTGGCTACAGCAGCAATTGGACCCAAGGAACTGAATATGGCCGATTTACACAGAGATATTGAGGGAGGAGAGAGAAGTCAGTGAGAAAGACAGGGGAAAAGGCACAGATGGAATTTGGCGAAAGGAAGGAAAGGTAGTAGCGCCCCTCTGTGTACAACAGAATCTCATGAAAATATACCATGGAATCGCCCACCTGGGAGATAAGCTATGTTAGAAGGATGGGCAGGTGCTGGTGGTGGCTGGGAATGGGAAGTACCCAGTGTGGGAGATATGGTAATAGTCAGGGTCACACCCAATAAGCCAGGATTTGCACCTAGGTGGGCAGGACCATACGAGGTAATCATGACCAGTGATACGTGTGCCTGTGTGGACATTAGAGGAAAGGGGCGCTGGAAACACTGGTCACAGCTGAAGCATTTTGCAAATTAATTTTGTCTTAAAGAACTAATCTTGACTGGCCAGTGACGACCGGGATTATTTATTTAATTTACAGAATGTTAACCGCTACACCAATACTGGTGGGACTGGTAATCCTTGTAGAGGGAATGGGGAATACCACCCTACAAACACCACAGGCGGGCCTATGGTATAGCACAAGCAGTGCAGAGTGCAACATCCAACATGGGACACTGAACATAACAATAGGAGAGCAAGTAACCTTGCATTGCAGAATGGGTATACTTAAGTTCGGACGCAGAAGCAGGAACAAATTGACACACATGGACGGTTGGTGGGAACTCTTTGGGGAGACCGGTTTGTTTGTTAAATTCCTGAATCTAACTAATGTATGTTTTAAACACGAGGAATGGGATGATTTTGTTTGTGAGAAAGCAAGTCACATAGATGTGGCATGCCTGATCAGTGCATGCCCAGCTTTTTTACTTATTCTCCCCCCAAGGATCAGGGATGGGACACTTGTGGTCCGAATGACAACAACAGATGAATGTGGGCACAAGACAATAATAGGTGATGTGGGGAGTATATCCTAAGGAAATGATTATTACAACTGCTTCTCCACTTTTCATGACAACAGAACAATCGGTCGCAGATGCATTTAAAACCTTAGAAACCACACCAACTGACCCACCTTAAAAGGACTTATGCTGATTAATGAAAAGAAGATCAGGTATGAACTATAGGAAGGTGACACACAGTAGTGAAATGGACTGAAGCATGGCAAATGTTTATAATATGGAGGTGTGTGGAGTAGTGCACTTTGTGAGGACTTTTATGGAACGAAGGTATGCAGTTATCACGGTTGCATCATATGCCTGTGAATGTATGAAGACAAACATTTTTATTTTGTTTTTAAAAAGAACAGCATGGCATATTCTGGACATCACATGACTGTAAAGCACCTTGACTCAAGGTGGAGTCCAGGGAGTCAAATGACTTGTAATTTCTGCACAGACAAGAATTAACTCAAACAAAAATACCTGGAAAAACTCAGCAGGTCTGACAGCATCTGCAGAGAGGGATACAGTTAACATTTCGAGTCCAAATGACTCATCAGAACTAAGAAATATAGAAATGAGGTGGAATATAAGCTGGTTGAAGGGGGGTGGGACAGGTAGAGCTGGGTAGAGGGCCAGCCTTTCACTTGCATTTCCCTCAATTTAGTCTACTGCATTCACTGCTCCCAATGCGGTCTCTACATCGGGGAGATCAAACGCAGACTGGATGACCGCTTTGCGGAACACCTTCGGTCTGTCCGCAAGCATGACCCAGACTTCCCTGTCACTTGCCATTTCAACACACCACCCTGCTCTCATGCCCACATGTCCATCCTTGGCCTGCTGCATTGTTCCAGTGCAGCTCAACGCAAACTGGAGGAACAGCACCTCATCTTCCGACGAGGCACTTTACAGCCTTCTGGACTTAATATTGAGTTCAACAACTTTAGATCATGAACTCTCTCCTCCATCCCCACCCCCTTTCCAATCCTCCCCCACCCTTTTCCAATTTATAATTTTTTTATATATTTTTTTTATTTGCCCCCCTATTTCCATTATTTTTAAATGTATTTCCATCCATTGTTTTATTTTTACCTTTTAGCCTATTTCAATCCCTTCCCCCCACCCCACCCCCACTAGGGCTATCTTGCTCGTCCTGCTTTCTACTCTTAATGTCATCATTAGCACATTCCTCAGCTAATATCACCACCGTCAACACCTCTTGTCCTTTTGTCTATGACATCTTTGGAAATCTCTTCTTTGCCTCCAGCTATCACTAGCCCTCTACCCAGCTCCACCTGTCCCACCCCGCTTCAACCAGTTTATATTCCACCTTATTTCTATATTTCTTAGTTCTGATGAAGAGTCATTCAAACTCGAAACGTTAACAGTATTCCTCTCCGCAGATGCTGTCAGACCTGCTGAGTTTTTCCAGGTATTTTTGTTTTTGTTTCGCATTTCCAGCATCCGTAGTATTTCCGCCTGTCTCTTTCACCCTGTTCACCTTCATTGCTTTCCATTTCTCTCCTGGTGTTTGACAAGGTGTTTACTAAAACTCGCTTTCACAGCCATTTCCTTCCTCAGTGACTGTCTCTGTCTTTGACTTACCCCACGTGGATTCCAACTTAAGTTGCATCCCTCATGTTTCAAACCCACCCAGGATCATAAGTATCTCCGGGACATACAACACTCTTTGGACTGCTGTTCTCGTTGGATCCTGAGATCCGCACTCAGTGCCATGTGTCGCCATATGAATACACTCGACCTCTCCCTCCAGCAGCACCGACACATCCTAAGCTGTCCTTGCCCCCCAGTTTCATTTTATTCTTCGTCCATCCGACGCCTCAACAAGAAACTTTGTCTCTTTCAGGTGCAAAGGAATGCCAGCTCCAACAACTCATCGACACCCCTGCCTGTCCCTCTGTCCCCATCCCGTTTTCCAATCCTAGCCCCAGCCATGTATTCACCATTCCCCCTGACCTTCCCCTCTCTGATGCTGATGTTTCATATCATTAATTAACGAATTTCGGGCTTGGCACGATGCTGAACTCCTCTTCTGTCGCCTTCGTCTCCATGCTCCCTTCTTTGGGCAGGAGTCCTCTCCCTGTTCAATGGGTCCTTTTAGCTACCTCCAATATTCTCCTTCCACCTAGATCCCTCCCTCTGGATTCTGACCTGCTCTTGATCTTTTCAATGAGAACTGTCGGCGTGACATCAGTCGTCTCAATTTCTCTGCTCCTCTCACCCACTCTAACCTGTCTCTTTCTGAACTTGCCGCACTCCGTTCTCTCAGGTCCAACCCTGACATTGTCACCAAACCTGCTGACAAGGGTGGTGCTGTTGTTGTCTGGTGCACTGACCTCTACCTCGCAGAGGCTGAGCGTCAACTCGCAGATACTTCGTCCTACCTCCCCCTGGACCATGACCCCACACTGAACATGAAGCCATTGTTTCTAGGACTGTCACTGACCTCATCTCCTCTGGGGATCTTCCCTCCACAGCTTCCAACCTCTATCTCCCAACCTCGGATGGCCCACTTCTACCTCCTACCCAAAATCCACAAACAGGACTGTCCCAGCAGACCGATCGTGTCAGCCTGTTCCTGCCCCACGGAACTTATTTCTTGCTATCTTGACTCCATTCTCTCTCCATTCGTCCAGTCCCTTCCCACCTACATCCACGATTCCTCTGACACCCCACAGAATATCAACAATTTCCAGTTCCCTGGCCCCAACCACTCCAATCCCTCTACACCTCCATCCCCCACCGGGATGGTCTGAGGGCTTTCCGCTTCTTCCTTGAACAATCCCTAACCACCACTACTCTCCTCCGTCTGGCTGAACTTGTTCTCTCACTGAACAATTTCTCCTTAAACTCTTCTCACTTCCTCCAAATAAAATGTGGCTATGGGTACCTGCATGGGCCCCAGTTATACCTGTCTCTTTATGGGGTATGTGGAACATTCCTTGTTCCAGTCCTACTCAGGCCCCCTCCCACATCTCTTTCTCCGGTACATCGATGACTGCTTCGGTGCTGCTTCATGCTCTCATCTGGACCTGGAAAAATGTATTAATTTTGTTTCCAATTTCCACCCCTCCATCATTTTCACATGGTCCATCTCTGACACTTCCCTTCCCTTCCTTTACTTCTCTGTCTCAATTTCTGGTGATAGACTGTCCATCAACATTCATTACAAGCCTTACAGACTCCCACAGCTACCTCGACTACAGCTCCTCACACCCCGCTTCCTGTAAGGACTCCATCCCATTCTCTCAGTTCCTTCACCTCCATCACATCTGTTCTGATGTTGCCGCTTTCAAAAACAGTTCCTCTGACATGTCTTCCTTCTTCTGTAACCGAGGTTTTCCATCTACTGTGGTTGACAGGGACCTCAACCGTGTTCAGCTCATCTCCCGCGCATCTGCCCTCACACCTTCCTCTCCCTCCCAGAACCATGATAGGATCCCCCTTGTCCTCACTTATCACCCCACCAGCCTCCGCGTTCAAAGGATCATCCTCCGTCATTTCTGCCAATTCCAGCATGATGCCACCACCAAACACATCTTCCCTTCACCCCCCCGACAGCATTCTGCAGGGATCGTCCTTCCGGGGCACCCTGGTCCACTCCTCCATCACCCCCTACACCTCAACCCCCTCCCATGGCACCTTCCCATGCATCCGCAGAAGGTGCAACACCTGCCCCTTTACTTCCCCCCTCCTCATTGTCCAAGGGACTAAATGCTCCTTTCAAGTGAAGCAGCATTTCACTTGCACTTCCCTCAATTTAGTCTACTGTATTCGCTGCTCCCAATGCGGTCTCCTCTACATTGGAGAGACCAAACGCAAACTGGGTGACTGCTTTGCAGAACACCTGCGGTCTGTCCGCAAGAATGACCCAAACCTCCCTGTCGCTTGCCATTTTAACACTCCACCCTGCTCTCTTGCCCACACATCCGTCCTTGGCATGCTGTAACGTTCCAGTGAAGCTCAACGCAAACTGGAGGAACAGCACCTCAACTTCCGACTAGGCACTTTACAGCTTTCCGGACTTAATATTGAGTTCAACAACTTTAGATCATGAACTCTCTCCTCCATCCCTACCCCCTTTCTGATCCCCCCCTTTTCCAATAATTTATAATTTTTAATATATATTTTTCCTTTCCCACCTATTTCCATTATTTTTAAATGTATTTCCATCCATTGTTCTATCTCTACCTTTTCGCCTATTTCGATCCCTTCCCCCCACCCCAACCCACTAGGGCCATCTTGCTCGTCCTGCTTTCTACCCTTAATGTCATCATTAGCACATTCCTTAGCTAATATCACCACCGTCAACACTACCTTGTCCTTTTGTCTATGACATCTTTGGCAATCTCTTCTTTGCCTCCAGCTCTACCTGTCCCACCCCACTTCAACCAGTTTATATTCCACCTCATTTCTACTTTTCCTTAGTTCTGATGAAGAGTCATTCGGACTCGATACGTTAACTGTATTCCTCTCCACAGATGCTGTCAGACCTGCTGAGTTTTTCCAGGTATTTTTGTTTTTGTTTCAGATTTTCAGCATCCGCAGTATTTTGCTTTTATCCAATAATTAACTCATGTCTCTGGAAAGTCATTAGAACCTAAATGTCTGTGCAGTATTGTCCCTTAAAGGCATTCTGGATGCAAAAGTCACATGAATTTACAGCTGCTATTGTCGAAGATTTACAGAAACTCAAATATAAGGGTGGCTCTATACTCTGTGAACTCAGATTGGAGAGGTAGCGAGAAACCAGTTTATCGCAAGCAAGTATGAACAGCCACCATTCATTTCCCATTGTGACAATGGCTTCTGTTTAAAATCATTTGCATGGACAATAGCAGCATTGCTTTGTGGTCACATTAGCAAAAACCAGTTTGGGACAGCAAATCTTATTATTCCAAGGATAGGCCAGAGACAATTCAGTTTGTAGATTGTATCTAATCCACAATGGGCTGTAACTTCTGATGGAGTGGCAATTGAGTTGGATTGCCACTCCGCTTGAAATTACTTACCTGGAAATCTAGAAGATCCTATTGTGCCCGACACTCTGATTCAGGCCTACTTTTGAGGGCAGCTCAGTTGCAAGTAAGCCCTGCCCCCTTTTTTATGGCACTAACTGCCGTAAACCAGGTAAGTTTAAAGGTCCAGCCTGGTTTAAAGGTTTTTGACAAGCCAGGGAAGGATTTGGAGGAGATTGGATTGGGCATTGGGAGGGGTTGAGGTGGGAGTCGGGCCATGGTGGAGGGATTACCATGTAGCCCCCTTCCTGAACTGATGAATCACTGCTCCTCCATGTTGAACACTACTTGGAGGAAGCACGGCAAAGGCGCAGAATGTACTCTGTGTGGGGGACGTCACCAGGAGTAGCTTAGTAGCACCACTACTAACCGAGCTGAGTCCTAAATGACACAGCTGCTAGACTGGGTCTGCAGCAGGTGGTGAGGGGACCAACAAGAGGGAAAAACATACTTGACGTCATTCTCACCAACCTGCCTGCCGCAGACGCATTTGTCCATGATGGTATCCGTAGGAGTGACCACCGCACAGTCGTTGTGGAGACAAAGTCCCGCCTTCACATTGAGAATACCCTCCAGCATGTTGTGTGGTACCATCACCGTGCTAAATGAGATAGATTTCAAACAGATCTAGCAATCCTAGACTGGGCATCCATGAGGCGCTGTGGGCCATCAGCAGCAGCAGAATTGTACTTGAACACAATCTGTAACCTCACGGCCCAGCATATCCCCCACTCTATCTTTACCATCAAGCTAGGAGATCAACCCTGGTTCAATGAAGAGTGCAATAGGACATGCTTGGAGCAGCATCAGGCATATCTAAAAATGAGGTGTGAACCTGGTGAAGCTACAACACAGGACTACTTGCAAGCCAAACAACATCAGCAGTAAGTGATACGCAGGGCTAAGTGATCCCATAACCAACGGATCAGATCTAAGTTCTGCCGTCCTGCCACATCCAGTCATGAATGGTGGTGGACAATTAAACAACTCGCTGGAGGAGGTGGTTCCACCAATATCCTAATTCTCAATGATGGAGGAATCCAACACATCAGTGCAAAAAATAAGGCTGAAGCATTTGCGACAATCTTCAGCCAGAAGTGCGGAGTTAATGATCCATCTCGGCCTCCTCCGGAAGTCCACACATGCCGGTTTCAGCCAATTGGATTCACAACAAGTGATATCAAGAAGCAGCTGAAGGCACTGGATACTGCAAAGTCTATAGGCCCTGACAATATTCCGACAACAGTGCTGAAGAGTTTTGCTCCAGAACGTGCCGCACCCCTAGCTAAGCTGTTCCAGTACAGCTACAACACTGGCATCTACCCAGCTATGTGGAAAATTGCCCAGCTATGTCCTGTACATAAAAAGCAGGACAAATCTAACCCAGCCAATTATCACCATCAGTCCACCTCAATCATCAGTAATGGAAGGGGTCGTCAACAGTGCTATCAAGTGGTATTTGCTTAGCAATAGCCTGCTCACTGATGCCCAGTTTAGGTTCCACCAGGGTCACTTAGCTCCTGAGCTCATTATGGTCTTGGTTCAAACATGGACAAAAGAGCTGAACTCAAGGTGAGACGAGAGTGACTGCCCTTGATATCAAGTCAGCATTTAACCAAGTGTGGCATCAAGGAGCTCTCGCAAAATTGGAGTCAATGGGATCGGGGGGAAACTCTCCAATGGTTGGAGTCATATCTAGCACAAAAAAAGATGGTTGTGGTTGTTGGAGGTCAGTCATCTCATCTCCAGGACATTATTGCAGGAGTTCCTCAGGATAGTGTCCTCGGCCCAACCATCTTCAGCGGCTTCATCAAGGACCTTCCTTCCATCATAAGGTCAGAAGTGGGGATGTTCACTGATGATTGCACAATGTTCAACACCATTCGCGACTCCTCAGATATTGAAGCAGTCCATGTCCAAATGCAGCAAGACCTGGACAATATCCAGGCTTGGGCTGACAAGTGGCAAGTAACATTCTCACCACACAAGTGTCAGGCAATGACCATCTCCAATAAGAGACAATCCAACCAATGCCAGTTGACATTCAATGGCATTACCATCGCTGAATGCCCCACCAACAACATTCTGGGGGTTGCCATTGACCAGAAACTGAACTAGACTAGCCATATAAATACTGTGGCTACAAGAGCAGGTCAGGGCTAGGAATCGTGCGACGAGTAACTCACCTCCTGACTCCCCAAAGCCTGTCCACCATCTACAAGGCACAAGTCAGGAGTGTGATGGAATACTCCCCACTTACCTGGATGAGTGCAGGTCCCACTGCTTGACACTATCCAGCACAAAGCAGCCTGCTTGATTGGCACCACATCCACAGACATTCACTCCCTCCACCACCGACACACAGTAGCAGCAGTGCGTACCATTTACAAGATGCACTGCAGGAATTCGTCAAGGCTGCTTCGACAGCACCTTCCAAACCCACAACCACTACCATCTAGAAGGACAAGGGCAGCAGATGCATAGGAATACCACCACCTGGAAGTTCCCCTCCAAGTCACTCACCATCCTGACTTGGAAATAGATCGACTTCACTGTCGCTGGGTCAAAATCCTGGAACTCCCTTCCTAACAGCATTGTGGATGTACCTACATCACATGGACTGCAGCACCACCACCTTTTCTCAAAGGCAACTAGGATGGGCAATAAGTGCTGGCCCAGCCAGCGAACCCCACATCCCGTGAATTAATTGAAAAAAAATTCCAATGGGGGTAGGGAAATAATAGGAGTCTTGTGGATGGGCGAGTAGTCATGTGGGTAGTCAGGGTGTAGGGGGGGTGCCCTGGGAGTCTTGTGGGTGGGGTACTAGGCGGTGGGGTGTCCTATGTGGGGTGTAGTCCAGAGGGTGGGGGGGGAGGGACAGAGTCCCCTGGGGGTTTGGTGGGCAGTGGGAATCCCGTGGGGACCGGTGTGGGCCTGTACAATAGTTACCCAGAAGAATTAAACCAATTTTCTAGCTTCTAACTTTTTTTGGATAACTGTTGATGTAACAGTAGGAACTGAGGTTTGAGGTTTTTAAAATCGCATCTTCAGATCGTTCCTTGTGCAGGGCAATTGCCTATCGAAAGTCTGCTGATCCTGGGCAATTGCCATGCAATTCTTACCTGGGAAGTTCCAGATGGTGAGAGTGGGGTGGGGGGGGGGGGGGTCCCTAGTGCATCTTTGGGGTACATCCACTGTACTGCCCTTGAGCTCAAAAGTTATAGAAGTTACAGCCCAAATTTTTTTGGTTCTGTCATCAGTCTACCACAAGTTCGTTATGTTCTTGCCTCCAGTTTTTACACCTGAAATACATATAATTCTCTCAATGTTTGGTCTGTGTATAGGTTCAATAATTTTGCCAACAGTACACAACCTTGTTGTACTCCTCTCTCCACTTGAAATCCTGCTTTTCTAGTCTGACGCCCACGATTTGGTTCCAATATCGACTCTAGATAAATTTCTCATATTTACACAATTCAGCAACACATTAACAACTTTTAGTGATAAGCACAATTCAATACTTTTTCATACTTTACGAAGCATGTGTAAATATTGTTTACTTCTGGATACTTATAAAGATTGTTCTTAGGTTAAATATTCCCGCTCTTGTTGCTACTCCAGGTCTAAATCCAGACTGTGTTTCACCAATTTCTGCTTCAAATTCCTTATTATTTCTATTTTGATTTTCAAGATCACTTCAATGAAATGACTCGTTATGCTTATAGTTCTAAAACGATTACACTCCATTGCTTTAGGATTCTTGGGTAACTCAATGATTAATGAATGCCTCAAGTCACTTAGAATGTATCCTTTGGTATATTTTTGTCCACAAATGTATGTTATCACTTCTAATTCTGTTTCTCCAAGGGCTTTTAGATGTTCTGCTGTTAGTTCACTTATGCCTGGAGCTTTTCTTGTACCCATCAATTTTAAATCATTCTTTACATCTGATATCATAATGTTTGGAACTTCATTTGCCTCTATCTTGAGGACTTTGATTTGGATTATTGTCCAATTTACTAATACATTCTGTCCATCCTTTTGCATTGCTTTGAAACAGTATTTACCATCTTTGTCTTTTGTGTGCCCTTTCCCTTTCTGTCAGATTTTATCTGGTGCATAACTCATTTTGTAATTTCTTTCCAGCTCCAATCCTTCATCATGCATCTCATTATACCATTTCTCTTTAGCTTGCCATTATGCATTCTTTATATTCTTTTCTTCTGTTATCATTGCTAGAATCTCACCTGTCATTCACTCCTTGTCTCTTTTTTCTTTTCTGCTTTGGTAATATACTGTTTGCAGCATGTTGTATACTTCTTTTCATGTTTTGTTCCCATTTGTTTTCTACTTCTTGTTCACAATAATGTGAATTTATATCTGTGCTGGGATACTTATGAATGTTCTTTATACTATTTCTAAAACATTGTTTTGCTATCACAATCTATTTGATTTTTATATCCAATGCCTGAATTTCTCCAAGCCACCATTGTATGTCTTCAATTTGGTAGCTTGAAGGTGTATGCCATCCTCAAGTCATTTTCTTGACAAGATTGCATCAGCCACTCTCCTCTTTCATTTCTCAATCCAAGGACATATTGACCAACACGTGTTCCTGATGTTCCTTCACTGATTTGAACATTTAATTCGCCCATTACAATTAGCACATCAGTTGATTTAACTTGATCATAATACTTCAGGATTTCACCATAAAATGTCTCTATTTCCTGCTCACTGTGATCTTGCATCGTGGCAAAAACCTGTATGACTTGTATGAAATCTTTTGGATTTCCTTTGAGCTTAATCATGATCATTCTTTCTGAGAATGGCCAGTAACCTTGAACAGATCTCTTGTATTGGCTGGTGAGCATTTCCTCTTTATAACTAGAGAATTTCAATCGGTGCAAGTGAAACATTTATTGAAATAATGTAAGTATAGGTAGGACTAAAGACCTATGAATTAAAACGTGATCAGTAAAATTAATTAACTAATTAAAACACTATTGGCAGGGCAGGTGATGTGTTGCAGCTCCGAGATGTAGGAACTTGCGAATGCCAGTGTGATCCAAGGCAATATGTCTGCAGTAAGTGCCTGTGGCTTGAGGAACTTTGGCTCAGTCATTGAGCTGGAAATCAAGCTGCAGACACTGCAATGTTTTAGGGGACTTACTTGAATACTTTGTTCCAGAAGGTAGTCACACCCCTTAGGCTAAGGTCATCTGATTTGATCCATGGTCAGCAGCAGGAAGGTGTGACTGTGAGTGAGGCTGGTATGGGGATCAAGAAGGTAGAAGTGGAGGACTCTCAGTCTTTACAATTGTCCAACAATTCAAGGTTCTTGCAGCTTGTGTGGACAAAAGTAGGGTGGACGAACGAGCTGACCACGGCACTGTGGGTACAGGAAGCCATTCTAGCAGGGGAGTTAATAGTAATGTAGTGGTAGTATGGGACAGTATAGTCAGGGTGTTAGACACAGTTCTCTACAACTGAGCGTGAGAATCCAGAAGGCTGCATTGCCTGTCTGGTGCCAGGGCTCAGGACATCTGCTCAGGGGTGGAGAAGAACTTGCAGTGGTAGGGGGAGGGTCCCGTTGTTGTGATCCACATAAGTACCAACTACACAGGTAGAACAAGAAAAGAGGTTCTACTTAGGGAGTATGAGCAGCTAGGGGATAACTTAAAAAGCCAAACTTCAAAGGTAATAATCTCTGGATTATTACCTGAGCCATGGCAAAGGGCTGAGACAACTGAATGCATGGCTCAAAGACTGGTGTTGGAAAAATGGGTTTTGATTCATGGGGCACTGGCACCAGTACTGGGCAAAGTGGGAGCTGCACCGTTGGACGGTCTTCACTTGAACAGCCTTCTGGTGAGTCGTATAGCTAGGGCATGAGAGAGAGAAGGCTTTAAACTAAATAGCAGGGATGAGGGATCAAGTAAGTGAAGATGTGATAAATTAAAGGGAAAAAAGAAGACAAGAGAGCAAGGTAGCAAAAATGGTTATGATAGTCAGAGCATGACAGGAATGGACAGAGCGTACAAATTTACAAGTGTGCCAGTAGATAAAGCTAAAGGTAACAAAAAGAGTAAGATAAAATCAAAGGCTCTGTACCTGAATACACGTAACATTCTTAACAAAACAGAAGAATTGTAAGCACAAATAGAAATAATTATGATCTGATAGTCATTATAGAGACATGACAAAGATTGGAGCCTGAATATTCAAGGCTACATGAGATTTTAGAAGGGCTGAAAGCTAGGAAAAGGTGGAACGGTAGTTCTGTTAATTAAGGATGACATTAGTATAATTGGGAGAGTTGACATCAACTCCAAAGAGCAAGATATAGAATCAGTTTGGGTTAGAGATAAGAAATAGATGGCTCAAGAAGTCACTTGTGAAAGTGGTTTATCGTCCCCCTGACAGTAACAGCACTGTAGGACGGGGTATGCAGGAAGAAATAATAGCAGATTGTGAGAAAGGTACAACGATAATCATGGGTGATTTTAATCTACATATAGATTGGATGAACCACATTGGCAAAGGTAGCCTGGAAGATGAGTTAGAGTAGCTAATTCTAGAACCAACCAGAGAGCAGGCTATTCTAGATATGGTAATCAGTAGTAAGACAGGATTAATTGATGACCTGAAATTAAAAACGCCCCTAGGTATCAGTGATCATAACATGAGTGAATTTCACATTCAGTTTGAGGGGAAGAAGACTGGTCAAAGAATAATGTTCTAAACTTAAATAAGGGTATGAAAACAGAGATGGCTGAAGTGAACTGGAAATTAGATTAAGGGATAGGTCAGTAGAGATGCAGTGGCAGAAATTGAAGGAGCTATTTCAAAGCATTCAGCAATGATTCATTCCAGTGAGAAAGAAAGACTTGAGGGGAAGAACGCACCACCCGTAGTTAACTAAGGAAGTTAAAGGTAGTATCAAATTGAAAGAAACAGCATACAATTCCACAAAGATTAGTGGCAGACTAGAAAATTGAAGAGAATGTAAAAAACACTGAAGAATGACTTAATAAAAAAGGGAGAAATTAGAGTATGAGAGAAGACCAGCTAGAAGCATAAATCATAGATAGTGAGATAATCATTTGGTAGCACAGAACTTGAGTATGGCTTAAAAAAGATATGTTGAAGCTATTCACCTTGCACTCATCAGGACACGTGCAAGGATACCGAATACAAAGAATACAACAGTTTATGCCTCATAAGAGTGTTTATTGGTTGGCAAGTGGGCTCTAATTGGTAGAGGCATTACCATGGCAAATCCACCAGTTAACTGATGACAGACAGTTAACTGCCAAGCTTTAAATTCAAACCAGGCAGCTTGACTCTGAGTGATCAAGGCATTGCTCTGGAGATTCAACCAGAGTATGGCTGTCGCTTATTTTGTTTAGTTGGACCAGGCACAACGTGTATACATATTCTTCGTGTCTGCAAAGAACAGGGCTTTGTGTATTAATATATGTAGCTTCTAGCATGAGCAAGTGTGCCACACTGAGCCTGACTGATAACGTTAAATTGGTTGTCAGTTTGATTCTCAGAACACTCAGGATTGTTCAGCAAATGTTGTCCAATTGTGGAATCACATCTGATGTTAGGCACTGTGTTTTACGTTTTGCAAGCATTGGCTGGTACGGTCAGTACCTTGTCCTTTTGGCTGCTCACAACAGACATGCTGTATGATACAATCTGCAGGTCTTTTGGGACGTATGGCCTATATACCTAGCATCACCGGTACTAAAATTCATATATCACATTACTCATCTGTGAGAAAGGCAGAACATCTTTTTGCTTGACGGCAGCATCCTGTTAGTGGTGAACACCACTCAGGTTGCTACTGCATTGTAGCAGCGTCAACTATTGCACAAATCTTTTAGATATCTTACTCTTCTGGGGTAATGAGGTAGACCGGGCACTTTTCAGGGCCGAAAGTGGCGGCCTAAGGCTCATTCATGAGTTTGAGCGATATACAGTGGGCAATGATCTGATCAGGGTAGCCATTATCTCACAGGATGGCTTTGATGCGCCCCATTTCAGCATCAAGCATGCATAGTGAGCAAATGGCTTGGGCTCTATTTACGAGTTTACCAATAAGGCCAATCTTATAGCACGTGGAACTGTCGGAACCCTAACACATATATTGACCAGATATGGTAGATAGTGGTAGAGAACCCCAAGCAGATTTCTCAACTAGCACATCAAGGAAAGGGAGCTCATTTGACTGCTGCATTTCAAAAGTGAATGCGAATGCAGGATGGAGCCCATTTAAGGTAAGGAAATTCTCACATGTAGCTGTGAATTCAGATATAGCATTTGTATCATTTTAATATCCAAAATATGCAAGGGGTAGGTGGTTAGGTGACATTCCATATGTGACATACATTTCTTGTGAAACCCAAAAAAGATGGAGAAAGCTGGGCCTAGAGGCGATCCCAAGGCAATGCCATCCATTTGGGCATACATGGTGCTGTTAAAACTGAACTCAGCTGCACGAGTTGCTAAGTTCATAAGTTCAATGAATACTAATTCACACAACGGCAACAGGTCTAGATTGCCATGATATAGTGCTGTAGTGCAAGTGAAGCCGATGGCTCCCTTGAGCTGTACATTGGGCTAACAATGTCAAGTAAGCACATGGGCACAGCATCACTGTCAATAAGCAAGTCCTGTATGGTCTTCACAAATATGAAGGAATCCTCCATGTATGTGGAAAATTTGCTCAAAACCAATTGGCCAATTTTATGTTGTGCAGAACTGATTATAGATAAAATAGGGTGTAAAGGGTCATCACTTGTGTGTGTCTTGGGCAACCCATACATACATGGACGCAATGATCCATGAGTACAAATCTCATCATATATATCCCTGGCAACTCATCGCGCTTACACAAGTGCAACAAGTAATTTTTTTCTTGCTTTCAAGCAAGGCTGTCCAGTCATGCTGAATGGCAGGTCCAACAGATACAAATTTGGACCCATCATTAAGAGGCATACATTTTGTTGATATAGTCATGCTTCTTAAGGATGACTATTCCAATCCCTTTGCTGGAATCTTGTCGGGGCGCATAGTCTTTAAAGTATCCAGTGCCTTCAGTCATTTCTTGATATCATGTGGAGTGAATCAAATTGATTGGAGACTGGCATCTGTGATGTTGGGAACCTTAGGAGGGGACCGAGATAGGTTAGCAACCTCAGGAGGAAGCAGAGATTGTCCACTTGGCTCTTCTAGCTGAAATTACAAGTGCTTCATTCTTGTCTTTTGCACTGATGTGCTGGGGTCTCCCATCATTGTGGATGGGGATATTTGTGAAGCCTCCTCCCTCCTCCAGTTGGTTTAATTGTCCACCACCATTCACAACTGGATTGGCAGGAGAGCAGAGCGTAGATCTGATCCATTGGTTGTTGGATTGCTTACCTGTTTATCACATGCTGCTTAGGATGTTTGCACGGAAGTAGCCCTGTGTTATAGTTTCAACAGGCTGACATCTCATTTTTTAGGAATGCCTGGTGCTACTCCTAGGCACACCCTCCTGCACTCTTCATTGAATCAGGATGATCCCAGCTTGATGATAATGGTACAGTGGGGGAATATGCTGGGCCATGAGGTTGCGATTGAACACAGTTCTGCTGTTGCTGATGGCCTACAGCATTTCAAGGATGCTATTTCGAGTTGCTAGATCTGTTTGAAATCTGTCCTTTGGTATTGTTGTGTGGCACTATGTGAGAGAATATTTACCTAATAATATTAACAAAATGTTTGAAAGGGACAAAGCAGAAACAGCTAAGATCTAAATTTAAGTGAAGTTGTGTTCAATACAATCAATCGGCGACTGTCCTCAGTAAACTGGGCAACACTGTAAATGCATAAAGCAACAGAACATTAGTGGGAGGTGTTCAAAAATAATTTAATGCAATAAAGAACCACTTTATACCTTTAAGGGTAGTGCTTCCCAAACTTGATGTGACCCCCATTTTAAATGCCACAGACTTTGTGACCCCAAGGGAAAAATTGGGTTTTGGGGTGGGAGTTGGGGGGAAAAGAGGGATTGTTGGGGGAAAGGGGATTGAGTGGTGGGTGGGGCAGTGGTTAGAGAGAGTTGTTGAGCAGGGGTGTGGTGAGTTATTCAGTGGAGGGGGAGGGACGAGGGGCAGTCAGAGTTTTTCAGCTGGGTGGGGTTGGGTTCAAAACTGCTGAGTTTGCCCTGGAAAAAAAAAGACCCACCTCTTTACAGACTTTAATTCTAACAACAGTCAGGCCTCTGAGAAGACAATTAAGCTAGGCCCACCAACAGAAAATCAATACGAACATTTAAAGGAGGCTCGCAATTGTAAAAACTCAGTCTGAGCTCCAGGGCTACTATTGCAGCCTTGGATCTCGTGACCCAAACTCTTGTCAGGTTGCGGCTCACAGTTTGGGAACCCTTAGTCTAGAGTATTTAATAGCTTGTTACTCTTTTGTTTTTCCTACACACTAAGTTGCATTAAGTAATGGAAGACTTTAAATACTCATCAACTCAAGCTTACCAGAGTAACAAGAAGCATTGGAACCAAAAAGCAGCACCTCCTTCCCCCTCACACCAAATCCAAATTTCCATCTTTTGCATTCTGGGTGAGCCACTCCATGCATTAACAAATATTCTCTCGTTTTATGCACTTTGAGTCACACTGTTCAAAGTGCTCATTCAGCTTTCAGCTCTCCAGAATTAGCTATTTACATAACCACTTACAACAGTTAATTGTTGCTAAAACAAAAACAGAATTACCTGGAAAAACTCAGCAGGACTGGTAGCATCGGCGGAGAAGAAAAGAGTTGACGTTTCGAGTCCTCATGACCCTTCGACAGAACTTGAGTTCGAGTCCAAGAAAGAGTTGAAATATAAGCTGGTTTAAGGTGTGTGTGTGTGGGGGGGCGGAGAGATAGAGAGAGAGAGAGGTGGGGGGGGGGGGGTTTGGGGGTTGTGGTTGTAGGGACAAACAAGCAGTGATAGAAGGAGATCATCAAAAGATGTCAACGACAATGGTACAATAGAACACATAGGTGTTAAAGTTAAAGTTGGTGATATTATCTAAACGAATGTGCTAATTAAGAATGGATGGTAGGGCACTCAAGGTATAGCTCTAGTGGGGGTGTTATTTTTTATATTTTTTTATAATGGAAATAGGTGAAAAGGAAAATCTTTATAATTTATTGGAAAAAAAAGGAAGGGGGGGGGGGGGAAAACAGAAAGGGGGTGGGGATGGGGGAGGGAGCTCACGACCTAAAGTTGTTGAATTCAATATTCAGTCCGGAAGGCTGTAAGGTGCCTAGTTGGAAGATGAGGTGCTGTTCCTCCAGTTTGCGTTGGGCTTCACTGGAACAATGCAGCAAGCCAAGGACAGACATGTGGGCAAGAGAGCAGGGTGGAGTGTTAAAATGGCAAGCGACAGGGAGGTTTGGGTCATTCTTGCCGACAGACCGCAGGTGTTCTGCAAAGCAGTCGCCCAGTTTACGTTTGGTCTCTCCAATGTAGAGGAGACCACATTGGGAGCAACGAATGCAGTAGACTAAGTTGGGGGAAATGCAAGTGAAATGCTGCTTCACTTGAAAGGAGTGTTTGGGCCCTTGGACGGTGAGGAGAGAGGAAGTGAAGGGGCAGGTGTTACATCTTTTGCGTGGGCATGGGGTGGTGTCATAGGAGGGGGTTGAGGAGTAGGGGGTGATGGAGGAGTGGACCAGGGTGTCCCGGAGGGAGCGATCCCTACGGAATGCTGATAAAGGGGTGAAGGGAAGATGTGTTTGGTGGTGGCATCATGCTGGAGTTGGCGGAAATGGCGGAGGATGATCCTTTGAATGCGGAGGCTGGTGGGGTGATAAGTGAGGACTAGGGGAACCCTATCATGTTTCTGGGAGGGAGGAGAAGGCGTGAGGGTGGATGCGCGGGAGATGGGCCGGACACGGTTGAGGGCCCTGTCAACGTTGCTGTTTGGCAATTCCTGTTATGTGTCGACTAACTTTTATAGTTTTTAAAGTTCAGTTAAATTCAGAAGGTTAAACTAAAAACTTAAACTGTGTTTTGGTTAGAAAGTACTCACCCAGCAGTACTTACAAGAGAATTCCACTTGCATCAAATTCCCAACTTTTGCACTGTTTTGTGATCGCTGTGCCGACCACTTGTATTAAAGCTCATCTGAAACCACTCGAGCCAGAAGATTTTGTTGCAAGACTAAACCTTTTGTTGAAACAGTAAACATGGTAGATTTAATGTATTTCAATAACAGTTCCAGCAATTATTCAGAAGAACTACAATTACATTAAACTCTCTTCTTCTCATTGTTGTCTCACTGAGCACTTTCTCTCAAGCAGAAAGCAACATTCACAGTAACAGCTACTTATACTTATTGGCCTGGATTTTCCTTCGTCAGTCGTGGTGAACACAACGGCACTGCAAATTCTGACAAGCTCACTTAGTAAAATCCATAAGTTGCAGTACTGGTTGCAGTACTATAGTTGCAGAATGGGCTCCCAACCTTATGATCCTGCCATTGCTATTCTTAAAATGGCAGGACCATTATAGTTTGAAAATGTTGCCAGTTTGCCCTCAACTTGCACAAATTATTTCTTGCAAGAGAGTGTTATGGCTGATAATCACAGGAGTAAATTGACAATTCAGCCCTCCAAATGTTTATGTCCCCATCCACAAACAGATGGTTGCTAATTGTTATTAAAATCTCTCATGATTCTCCTGGCTCTCGCGCAACACAGCTCCTCAGTCCCACCAATGTTGCAAACAGCACTTGGAAGAGAAAAAAACAAAAAAACTGCGGATGCTGGAGTTTTGAACATCAGCATGACTGAGCAGCAGGGATGCTGAATTGGAACTGGTGAGGGCAGGTGGAGGAGCCGAAGGGTGAGAGGGAGGAGAGCCAGTGTGCCATCGATGAGGGGAGCAAGTGGGGAGTGAGAGGTTAGAAGGGAACCAGTGGTGCATGGGGAAGAGGAACTAGAAGTGAAGGGGAAGGTGAGTCAAGGGCATGTGGGGAAGGAAACAGATGCCAGGGCAAGAGGGAATGGGAATGCCAGGTGGCATTAATGACTCAGGGGTCGACCCTGGCAAACTTGTAAAAACGTGTGTTAGTTTTAAAAGTTTTTTAAAAAGGATCAGAACTGTTTGAAATGAAAAACCTTACCCTTCAGTGAGCTGAAGACTGATTTCAAAGGGAATTCTTCAGCTCAATGTCAAAAGACTTCACCAGCAATACATCATGCTGGAAACCCTCAGTCCTTGGCTCAACAAAAGGCCTTGGTGCATGAAGTAGTCATTTTCGCTGCAGCCTTAGGACAAGCTAAGTATGGATTTTTGGGCAATCAATAGCGAATACCAGTGCTTTGTGGCATTGGTAGAAAATCCAAACTATTATAAACATATGGAATAAAAAAAATGGACTGCTTTCAGTGATTGAAGGATCTGAAACAAGGGGCCACAGGATGCAAGTTTTAAGATGGCAAGAGGAGAAGCCTTTTCTTTAAACACAGGCTGTGGAATGGAGAGTTAGTAAATGAAGCAGAGATCATGTCAAGTTTTAAAGGTGATTAATTATAAGTGGCTGGAGGAGGAGTTAAAAGGATAAAGCAGTCACATAGGATTAGGATCGCTGCTCATGTGGAGGATGTCGGGATGAACAACCTGTGTCCATGTTTTTATCTCCGTATGTAGCTGGAAGTTGAGCTAAACATTCATTGATAACAGCAGCACAAGAGTTTGTAGCTGAGGCAGATAAATTACTGGTTGGGCAATGCCATCTTAAAAATAAAATCAACATTTTTCTCAGCTCCCTATAATCAAACCTAAAGGCATCATTTTGTTACAGAACATTGTGGATAAAGGTAAACTTTACAGCACTTTTAAAACGTATGTGGTTAGGAGAGAGGGGAATGGGTTTAAGTAGACAGTATTATCCAAAAGCTGCCACACAGAAGGAGCCAAAATTAAACCTGTCATGAAAAATTCTGAGATTCAATGACTGAAGTCTGCTTAAACCGTCAATTCTAGGTGTAAAATGGTAATTTACAATATGCGATGATGAAGTTTGTGGGTTTGCATCTCAAACAGCCCAGATTCCAACTTAAGTTTTGCTGTTACATGGGGGCAAAAAGAAATCTGATAATGTCCCTCAACTTCTCACAGCTGCTACCTCAAATGTGGTACAGGATTTCTTAATCTGTCCTCCTGCATGGGAAGTCAAGAGGTGAGAAGGGAAAGACATTTTAGCAGAAAGTATTGTATATCATAACAAATCACTCACTGAAAGTAACATTCAAAATATAGGATATTAAAAGACTTTATTAAGTTTGGTCAGTACAGGTGAGGGATTTCTGGGAATAGTCACAGAATATGCATTACACAGGAAATAACTCTTGCCTAGAAACTGGGTAACAATATACACTAATTCTTTAACACAATCTTTTCACTGGGCAAAATGTACACATATGCATGGTGGAAAAAATGTCTCTGTAGTTAACAAACTACACAGACTCCCCAAACCTGAATATGGCAAGTACAACATCCAAACTCCCTTTGGAAAAGTAACTACTGCAATTGGCAAGCTTACATAATCATCACACACATTTGGTGCAACCTTCTTTTGTTGCAGGACTGTACGACACAGTTGTGGTAGTATGCCAATAGCTTTTCACTGGAGTCCTAGATGTACACAGGAGACCCAGTTTTATACAGCTTTTCTCTCCAATGTTAAAGTTGTAGTAATACATTTTATTCAGATGAAATCATATAAAAATAGCTGAGGTCTACATGTATCAACATCCTTTCAGCAACAGCCAATGCAATATGATGCTTTAAAAAAATTTAAACAGTAGCAACAGTTTTACAAGAAAGCAAAAACACAAAAGGCTGAATTTTAAACAAAATTACACACTAGCTTCAACAGTCACTGGACAGCCATCAGCCAAATGAAATTACACTATATAAAAAAGACTGCAGACAATGCCCATTAAGTGTTACAAAACCGACCCCTGTGTGCTGACTGAGTCCAACCCATTCTGAATGTGACGGGAACCCATAGTTCTGGTACCTTTCACAACAAATGGTTTATCTTCCTGAGGGTCATTGATGGAGTCTGTGTCATTTGAGTGCTGAGTAAGAGAGTTCTCACTACCAGTGGGGGAGTCTACACTCTCATATCCAGCACCTAGCTGATACATGTTACTGCTGCCTGCTCGGTCCAACCTTTCTTCGCTGTGGTTTGAAAGTTTATTCCCACTGCCAGGAGATGACGGGAAATCATCCTCTGTGCTGCTTAATTCTCTGTAAAGATTAGTCTTGTCTTGAAAGGCAGCTGCCGCTCTCCCTTGTGGGGATGAATCACCGTTGGTTGGTCCATTCACTAGTCGACTGCAGTCTTTAGTAATGCTTTCCCGTTGTGCAGAAGGCTCAGGGGCTGGAGTCCTACTGGTGCCAGAGAGTAACACCTGATGATGCTGCTGTCCTTGAAGTTGAGCCAGCTGCTGGCGTGCCTCCTTCAGCTGCTGCTGCAGAACCATGATAGTGCTTTGCATCCCTTCCACCTCCTCATCAAGCTGGATAATGAAATCATTCAACTCTATACAGAAATATAAAAATTCAGTAAATGGGAATTGAGAATCTTTTGCAATTTAGAACATTTGTAAGAGACTGCAATAGTTAGTGCAGAAAACCCTTGTACATTAGTTTATCTGCATATAATTGTGTTCCAGTAAAGTTGAAAGAAACGTTAAAATTGAACAAATGAAAAATGTCATGATACTTTAAAAGCAATTAAAATGTCAGTGATTTTCTGCTGCAATGCAATGTAAATATTTCTCCGGATTACTAAATATTCAAACATCTTCCAAAAGGAATCTTCAATTTCAGAGTGTTTCTATTACCATTTTCTTCAAAAAAATTGCACTTGCCAACATGATTAGAAGCAATAACGTCACTGCATGTTCCAACTATATATGGCTAAAGCAAAATGATTAACAATGAATTACTGTATTACAATGCATGACCATTTCACATACCTGTTAAAATACCAAGCAAAAACTGGAAAGCAAATGCTTAACTATCAGGTCTCTCTGTAAAACAAGAATGCTTAAGTTGCAGTAAGGAACCCAGGATGCCATGCTAACTCAAGGCTTCCATTATTCTGTATATATCCCAAGCAGCTGATACTAACAGATCTGATTTAGAATTACTCTACCAATGAGCCAGTAGCCACTTCCAAACATCCAGAATTCAAATAATGCAGAAACAAAAGTGCAAATAGGATGGAGCTTCCTGATCTGAATACTCGGAGCTGTGGGCCACACATTTCTCATAGTTGTAGTTTTGATCTCTTGGTAATTAAATTTCCTTTCAAGGATCGCAAGTTTAATTTTTAAAGTCGGAAGTGTGTGGGGAAGTGTCATTAAAAGCCTTCTATGCGACGTGAAGTATTATCTATTCAAGCAACATCTGCCTCATTGAAAACTGTTCAAATTCCAAACAATAGCTGACCTCAATCTGCAACAACAATTGCATCGTTTTCTTGATACAATTAACGAATTACATTGCATTGCTTATCTGGGTTTTTAAAAAAAAATGTGATTACTTCCAGGGCTCAGTAAGAAAGTTCAGGATATTTCTCTTAGAAATTTTACTTCCACATTTTCCTCAATCAGGATATTTAAATAAATCTGGACAACACACTGTACACAAAACAATCAGCTCAAAGTGGCTTGTGTTTGAATTAAATGAAATTAGTTGAGTTTGAATTGAAGCAATGTGTTCAGACAACTCAAAGTTTTGCAGAACTCTTTAGCAGAGCTACAGAACTCAGTAAGGTGATGTAAGAACAATGGCAGAGATAACACAGAATATGCTACAGAAGGACATCATGTTGAGAGACATTAAATGAGTATTTTTCATTGGTTGTCATATCAAAATAAAAAGGGGGTAGTACAGAAATTGAGTAGGATAAACAAAAAAAGCAACGCAAACATTAGAAGAAAAGTCACCCCTGCTCAGATGGGATGCATCTTCAGTTGCCGAGGTAAAGGTGGACGTTGTGGAAGCTCCAGCCACAATCTTCCAATTCTCCTTAGAATTGCAATTATTACTTACACAAAAAACAATGAGAGGGTTAAAATTTGGCCAGTCAGTCCAATATCAGTGGTGGGTAAACTTTTAGAGACATTAATCTGGGACAAAATTAATAGGCACTTGGAAAAATACGTGCTAATAAATGAAAGCCAGCACAGATTTGTTAAAGGGAATTAAAGCGTAATACCTAACACTGGACATAATACTCCACCTGGGACCCGACAAATGTTATAAGTCTAGCAATCAATGTTTTTGTACTCTATGCCTCTACTTATAAAGTCAAGGATTCCGTGTGCCTTTTGCAACAGCCTACTATTTTGTCCTGCCACTTTAAAAAAAAATTATTTCATGAATGTCACTGGCAAGACCAGCATTTGTTACCCACCCCCAACTGCCCTCAAGAAGGGCACCTTCTTGAACAGCTACATCCAACAGGTACACCCACAGTGCTGTTAGGGCACACCAGGATTTTGAACAGTGAAGGAATAGTGATATCGTTCCAAGTCAGGATGGCTTGGAGAAGAACTTTCAGGTTCCCATTTGTCTGCTGCCCTTGTCCTTCTAGGTAGCAGATCTCCCAGGTTTGGAAGATGCTGTCAAAGGAGGCTTAGCGAGTTGCTGCAGTGCATCTTAAGAGTACACACTGCAGACTGCTTTGTTCTGGGTGATGTTGATCCGCGACTTTTGTTGGAGCTGCACTCAAAGGCAAGTGCAGAGTATTCCATCACACTTCTGCCTTGTGCCTTATAGATAGATAGTGGACAGACTTTGGGAAGACAGGTGGTGAGTGTCTTTCTGTAGAATTACCACCTCTGACCTACTCTTGTAGCCACAGTATTTCTACAGCTCGTCAAGTTCAGTTTCTGGCCATGTAACCCTCCCAGGATGTTCATTGTAGAGTAAAGTGTTATCAGAAGCATACATGATGGTCTGGAACTTGGCTGGTACAGTTTAGTTTCTGGTCAATGGTAACCTCCGGGATGTTGATTGTGGAGGATTCAGCAATGGTAATGCCATTGCATGTCAAGGAGAGATGAGTTAGATTCGCTCCTGTTGGAGATGGTCATTGTCTGGCACTTATGTGGCACAAATGTTACTTGCCACTTGCCAATCGAAGTCTGAATGATGTCCAGGTCTTGCTGCATATGGTCACAGATTGTCCCAGGACTTATGAATGGTACTGAAAGTTGTACAATCATCAGCAAACATCCCGACTTCTGACCTTATGATGTTCACACAGTCATTGATGAAGCAGCTGAAGATGGTTGGGCCGAGGACACTACCCTGAGGAGCTCCTGGAACTAAGATGATTGGCCTCCAGCAACCACCTTCTTTTGTGCTAAGTATGATTCCAACTTAAAATATTTATATACATCCCCAGGTTTCTCCTTTCCCACTTTTCCTTTAAAATATTACCATTGAGTTTTATATTGCCTCTCCTCATTCCTCTTGCCAAAATAAATCACGTCAGATCATCCAACTTAATGTCTAGGTTGACACTGCCTCATCAGTCCCACAGGGTTCAATTTTACTAATGTGTGACATTTCACCAGCACTTCTGAAAAGTCCATAATTAGTGTTGATTATTATGTTCGTCCATGTAACCATTAATTTTGTCCTGCATTATGGTTACTAGAAGTTGCCCCAACGTCGACATGAGGTTGACTACCCTGTCATTATCTGGTTTATTGCTTCCTTGCTTTGTACAGGGTGCAACGATACAATGTTCCAGCCCTTCAAAACCACTCATACCCCCAAAGCATGGAAGGATTGACAAAAAGCCCTCCACTATTTCCAAACTCCTCTCAGCTGCCTGGATACATCCCATGTGGATTAGGTGGCTCCGCTACTGGGGTCACTGCAAACCATTTTAAAACATCGTCAATTTAATTTTATGCCACCAATTCTTTAATCTCCCATTTTTACAGTAACAGGGGTAGCGTTCTCTTCTTTACTGAAGAGGGATTCAGAATACTCAATTAGATACCTGTCATGCCCTCTGCTGAAAAGGTTTCTTTGCAGGTCCTTAACATGCCCCACCTATCCTTTTGACTATCCCATTACTCTCAAGTTTATAAACATCTTTAGGATTCATTGAAAAACAGGAAATAGAAGGAATAGGCCATTCAACTCCTCAAGCCTGCTCCACCATTCAACAAGGTCATGGCTGAAAACAAAGAAAACTGCGGATGCTGGAAATCTAAAACAAAAACAGAATTACCTGGAAAAACTCAGTAGGTCTGGCAGCATCGGCGGAGGAGAAAAGAGTTGACGTTTCGAGTCCTCATGACCCTTCGACAGAACTTGGTCATGGCTGACCTTCTATCTCAATGCCGTTTTCCTGCACTATCCCTTCTAGTCAAGCATTTTCCCTTCTCCTTTCCGAAAAAATACTCTAGACTTGATATTGTGATCACTGTTTCCCCAAATGCTCTCCCATTGAAATGTGCTACACTTCATTCTCCAGAACAAGATCTAGCATTGATTATTTCTTCATTGGACTGGAAACATATAGATTAGGAAAGTATTCCTCCCATGCCTTGCCACCCCAGTATATATTAATGTTCTCACTAATCTAGTGCTTTTAAATGTTTCTAAGATTTGCCTGCAAATTTACTTCTCCATCTCCTGCCCACTTTTTGGTAGTCTTTATGACACACCTAGCAACTTACCTACTCCTTCACTCGAACCAAACAGACTCTGTGAACCCTCTATCACGATTCCTTTCCAGGGCTGTACCAGTATCATTGACCAATACTATCACTCCACCTCCTTTTCTTCCTTTCTTATTTCTCTTGAATACATTGCAGCCAGTAATGTTTAGTTCCCATTTTTGCACTTGTTTCAGCTGGGTTTCTGTTGTTGCATTATATCAAACAGCAATTCAGCTTGTAGCTCACCAACCTTATTTATCATGCTCTCTTCAGTTAAGTACATGCACTACAAACCTGCCTTGCCTCTCTCCTGTCTGGTCCCTTCTATTTCTAGACCACTCTTTGCCTCTCCCAGTCCTTCATAAACCTTAATTTCTCCTATCTGATGTTTCATCCTGGTTTCCTTAAAATTAGATTAAAGCCTCTTCTCACCACTTGTTAACCAAATATAAAATGATAAGTCGAGTGATTTGAGTCACAGATAATCAAACTAAATTTGCTCATTCAATTTAATCAATTTACAGTGTCTTAATGCTTAAGTGGAGCAATATGGATTACCCATGTCTTCTCTGCTACTCTTGTGACCGCCATATGTAGTCCACTCTTATCTGACTCAAGTGGCTGCTCTTCATTTAAGAGCCTATAGAGCAAATGTCAGCAGTCTTATTTTAACATGCATGCCATCACAATCTGGCTTGATCCTCTCTCAGCCCAAATCAACACATTGATTTTCTCAGTAGGAATCCCTGAATACCAATCAAGACTGTAGTTCCATTCCAAGCCATGAGGTTACTGAGGCCATTTACTGCCCATCTAACTAGGCAAAAACTGGGGATCCAAAGTCTACATATCTTGGAATTCCATCAGATGTACAGACTTAGGCATTGAGCACTCCATACCCAGGTTTTAAAGACAAGCCTTAATTTTCTGCTTAAAACAAAGGCTTTTTGTTCAAAGACTTGGTAAGAGTAAGCACACTAGACCTTGCAAACAAGCCTATCTCAGCATAAAATTTGTTAACAAATCCAAATTCTTAATGAGGCTACACAGAGGCGAGCCCAAAAGAACACACATGGAAACCAAAAGGACCCATTTCTGCAAAATAGATTGAGATCAGTCACTGGCTACACATGCAAAATTTGTATGCATTTACTCTATGTTTACTTTTCTAAAATTCTCATTTAGATTCTATTATTTCTACCTCAACAGCACTTGTGATAAAGAACCATGTTTAATAACCTGAGAAAATATTCTTTCCTTCTTCCAGTAATGAAATAGTCTATGCCTATCTATGAAGATTGAAGTAATTGCACCTCTCGGTCCTTAACACTCCTTTACTTTTGAGAATCCTATCTTTTTAAGGTATGCCCTTCCCCCCTCCTAAAAATATACTTCACATACCTGTATGTTGTATTTATCTGCCCACTCTGTCAACCAGTGTCATTTTTCGGTCAACTTTTCTATAATTTTCTTTTTTGATGAAATGCCTCTTATGCCTATATCAAAGCCATTTATACAAGTGGAACTTAAAGAGTACCCAGGTTAGAACCCAGGGCATACCTGTCTCTCATCTCTCCAATCCAAAAAAAAATCATTTATTCACCCTTGAAGGAATCATATTTGACTTGAAACTTTAACTCTGTTTTCCCTCTTCACAAATGCTGCCAGACCTGCTGAGTATTTCCAGTATTCACAAGTCTTTTGTTTTTATCTAATCACCATTACTCTTGCTTTCTAGCCCGCAGTCATCTACTGATTAATGCAGCTACAGTGCTTTTAATATAGGCAATCATTTTTCTAACATGTCTCTCATGTGACATTTATAGGCTCTCCTGAAAATTAATTTGTGACATGCATTATGTTCCCTTTATCTAACTAACATAGTCAAAAAAAGTCAAGCATGACCTCCGTTATAAATCTTTGCTTTTCCCAACTTATCATTCTATTTCTGACCTATAGCCATTGTTAGAGATCTGAAGATCCCTGCAGAAGCATACCCACAATGCAATAAGTGCAATTGTGTTTATGAATGGCTGTGAAACCATGAGACTTCCACTTACTTGGTGTGCCATTTTGGCAAAACATGATGGCAAGTAAGTTTCTCTTTAATTAGGCTGAAATAATGTTCTTAAAATACACAATAGTATAATGTTTTTAAAAATAGTCTCCTTGCAGTACTATAGCATAATAAAAGATTTTCTTTAAAAAAACTCCCTTTCATGTTTCTGAGTTATGCAGCATTTCTGACCACTGGCATAATAGGCTGGTAAGTGGTTCCCCATTCTGGGAAAATGCCAAGCTTCAGCTCAATAAAATCAATACTTCTCTCAAGATCAAGAATTCACAATACATGCAAGCCATTACTTTGTACAGCTTCACTGAATAGCAACTGAAAAAGCTAGATTTTATATAATTATATTTATCTATCTAAAAGTACAAAAGTAATGATAATTCTATACCAAGTTCTGCAAACAGCAATTGGATGAAGTTGATAAGGGAGGAAGGTTGGCTTCCAGCTCTCCTTTGAATAGCATCATATGATCTTTCATCTCTAATTTAAAGTAATTTAAGGGATTATCCATCATAACAATGCAGCACTCCCACAGTACTGGATTATGGGTTCAAGTCCTAAAGTGGGCTTGAACTTTCAACCTCTGACTCAGAGGAGTGTTATCAAACTAAACAAATTGATGTATGTTTTATTAATGAGCACAAAATTTTTGTTGAAAACAAATTGGAACTAAACTTCAAACAACAGCTTATATTTATATTGTATCTTTAATGTAGTAAAGCATTCCAAGGCACTACACAGGCATGAAACAAAATATGACATCAAGTCATATAAAAAAAATCAAGTCAGATGAACAGAAGCTTAGTAAAAGAGAAACGTGTCAAGGAGTGTCTTAAAGGAGGGAAACAAGGCAGAGGGTGAAGGGAGGGTATTCCAGAGTTTAGGGTTGAGGCAACTGAAGGCACAGCCACCAATGTGGAGTGATTAAAAATCAGGCTGAAGAGACAAGAATAAGGGGAGGACAGGTAGCAGAGGGCTGTGGGGCTAGAAGAGATTAAAGGTAAGGATGGGTGAGGCCATGAAGGGATTTGAAAACAATGATCAGAATTTTAAAATCAAGACCGGGAGTCAATGTTCATCAGCAAACACAGGGCTGATAGTTAAGACACGGGCAGCAGAGTTTTGGATGACAAGTTCATGTAGGGTGAAATGTGAAAGACCAGCCAGAAGTCGTGTGGTATAGTCAACTCCAGAAGTAACGAAGGTATGAATGAGGATTTCATCAGATGAGCTTAGACGGGACAGAGTCAGGCAATGTTGCGGAGGGAGATAGAAGCGGTCCTAGTGATAGCACGAATTAGATCATGAGCTCATCAAGCTCAAATGTGACACCAAGGTCTAGAGCAGACACTAATCTCAGATTTTTGCCAGAGACAGGGATGCAAGTTGACAGCTAGGGAACAGAGTTTGGAGCAGAGACCGAAAACAATGGCTTCAGTCTTACCATTTTAATTCAAGGAAATTTCTGCTCATCCAGTTCTGGATGTCAGATAAGCAGTCTGATGGTTCAGCAACAGTGGAAGAGTTGAGAAAGGTGTTCTCAATGTACAAAAAGCACACCTTGTGTTTTATACTTTGCAAGTCAGTCCCATTGCAGATACCATAACAACACTCATTAATACTGATTAAAATGTTACAAACCAAAAACTGCTACTCCTAAAGAATGCATTTTCTCACAATCAAGAACTCAGTGGTCAACTCTACTCACCATCTTGACTGCTTTTGAGCTCCTCACTGTATTTCTTCTGTAAAGCTAATTCAGCCTCCAGCTGTGCAATACGTCCCTGGGACAGCTGTCTTCCCAATTCTTGGTTTTCCTGAATTAACATCCGACACTTGGCCATCAGCTTTTTTCCCGTTTGGCTGTAAAGACAGACACTTACCATCACAGAAGGAAACGACAGTTCTTCATAAAGTGGAGATCATCACACATGATCACATGCTATTAAAACCCAACATTTCTAGCCCACTGTATTTCAAGCCACTATGGCTTGGGAACTTCCATTTTAAATGCATGATATTTTCAAACCCAGAGTTAAGACATTCCTATTTAAATGCTTTTCATTAAATCATTTTTTTTTAAATAATAAAGTGATACTCTGGAAGAAAATGTCAGCTAGTTCCTGCAGGATTTTTAGTTGCGACGTCGAACCTATATGGAATTAAAATACCCAGAGATCTCATTCATAGTAGTATATGGATAGTCAACAAAAAGCACAAGTTTACAGCAATGAAACTCTGATCTCAGGGAAGATCAGAGAAGCATCAACGTATGAAAGAAACAGCATCAACTGAATTCATAATTATTCAAAGCTCACCGGGTGTGGTAGGTAGGCATTCAAACCAATGGGTCCCAGGCTTGATCCCATGGCTGCACTGAGCTAGTTGATTTTAGCCAAGGCAGCACTTGGTTACTAAAAATAGGCCAAGTGCCTCAGTGTTTTTGGAGGGAGCCTAGGGAGTAATCGGCCTTGAGCTCCCACCAGTAATATATAACACAGTAAACGCTGCTGAAATGGGCCCGATATACACTGGGGGAGGACAGGAGCAGGTTTAGACTTGGCTGCGATGCCTCCAATGATCAAATTGCCTATCAACACACAGGAAAATTAAAACTTCATCCCAAGTGGCCTAAGAGCTGCTAGTGCATTTGAACTGCACCGCAAGCAACAGTTATGCAATTTAAAAGGGAGAAAAACAGAACGCAATTGCATCTCCAGATGACCCAATACAGGTCTGATATTTTAAAACTGGCAATGGTCCCATAGTGGATTTAACACAAAAAGAGGCATTGAGAAAGTAATAAAGTACCAAAAACAGTGATGAAGTGTCCAAAGTTTGTCGAACTGGTTGACAAAGACGACCAAAAACTGCACGTTACAAAACAGTGGTAACAGCCTTTATGACTTTAAAGGTGGACTTATTTTAAATCCATGCAAGTATACCTCAAAACCACAAAGTTTAAGACAGGAACCAAATACAGTGCTGACAATTTTGGAAGCACAGGAACTGGGTTCACATTCATCAATGACAGATCACTGTGCAGAAATGTGCATTGTATAGGTAGGATAGAATGAAGATAGTCAATGCATAATAATGCAATTCTATTGTCTCCTGCACCTCCAAGAAAAATAAAAGCACAACCATACCCTCAAGTGATGGTGTGGACCAGAGCAGTGCATGGGCCTAAGTTTAAATGTTAAATTAAATCCTATATGAATCAGACTGATATGAAATTATATTAATATATGCCTATTCCCACCGGATTTAAAAATAGGAATCAAATTAACCAAATTGCTGATGAAACACATACTTCTAATCTCCCTTAGTAATGCTGATTTTTAAGAAACTGATATATTGTTGAAATCATATCCATCACCACTTTAACAGTCCTTCTGAAATACTTTTGTAAGAAAGATTTATGTCGTGGCCTGAACTTGATCTCAGACCATCCGTGATGTTGACTGTTGCAGTTTCTCTTCTATGTTTTGAAATGGTACGCATTATTAACAATTGATGCATAATGACATAAACAGCCACACATACCTACACAATTCTTATTTTACAAAACACATCTGAACTACAACACAAGAAATGATTAATGAAAAAAATTTGAAAGCTTTACAAACTCAAAACCCCAAATGCTATTTTGTTGACAGAATTTAAGATATGCCCATCTCTGCAATGCCCAGATGAGATTTCCCACATGATCAATAATCAGAAAAAAATTGAAAACTGGGGTTCAAATGTTCTGACTCTTTGGAATGTGCATTAAAATGGATACAATTATATTTCTTTGTAAAAAGAGCATGGCATGTGCTTTTAATAAATGGAGGTTCAAAGGAAAACCAACGATCTATTTCGCAATAAACTTAATTTGAAATATTCATTCCACGGACTTGAATAAATCTCTACCAGTTTGATCTTCCAACTTCACTGGTACAGACAATTATCCTGATGCAATACAAAACATTTCACTAAACAAGAAATTTAGTTTTGCAGTTTTAAAAGTGCAAGAACGTTTCTTTTTACTGAGACAGGTAGATCATCTTGCAGTATTGAAATAAACTACACAGAATACTGTACAATTAAGACTGATATGCTCCACAATATGAAAATAAGAAAATAGGGTTAGACTTTTATCAGCAAATTGCACTGTGAACTTTACAATGAGCAGTTGGAAAAACATCAAAATACATTAAAAAAAAACTACAGTTTGGGGACTTCAGTATAGATTTTCTCCCTCCCTGTGTCAGTCACCAGGATAGTTTGAATTTCACAGCGTTAAAAATTCTCAAACAGTCATCATTACATATCACCTGGAGCTGCTCCAAACTTACGTTTTTTGAAAAAGGCTGCCATCTAAATTTTGCTTATGAAGCAAATATCCAGTTGAGGGATTTTATTTATGGAACTGGGAACTCCCAAAGTGGTTCAGAAAAAACTGTTGATAAAGCAAGTGGTGTGGTGCACATACTTTAGCACCCCATTTCCATAAATAAAAACAAAGTATCCCAAACTTGGCATGCTTAGCCGAGGGATGAAGAATTGAGCAATTTAGGATTTAGTGAACAATTGCTGTCACTGTTTGAAATCAGGTCTAGATCTAACTTTCATATTGCGCCCAATTAGTCTGTTTAGATCACAACAGTCAGGATAAGCAACTGATTTCGATAAAGCACTATATAAAGAAACACCAGGATTTATATGATATTGAAACCTACTTGTAACATATTGATTACAGTTACATACCAGACAGATTTTCTGAAATGTATATGAAGGATGTCAATTGGATAAGTTGTCTCATTCAACTGGAAGGGCACGATATCACCTTTCAGCTCCAACAGATGTGTTTTAATATTTCTCCACCAACGACAAAAGATCTTTCAATACAGGAAAATCAAATTTTCCCCAAAGTAACATTTTATCTGGTGCAAACCTTTAGATGTTACAACAATCACTTGCAATTTCTAGAATAAAACTAAATTTCAATACACTTGGGTTCTACAACTGCACAGTTGTGTTTCCAGATAAGTCACTGATGGCAACACTTCAGAAATAAAATGCCCAGTACAAAAATGGCACGTTTTGAAAAAAAAACAACATTACCTCCAATAGTTAGCCAGTGGAAGGGGTTTAAATTTCACTGACAAAAAACTAACCAAACAGTTAGATTTCAACTTTTCCGCTTACATTTATAAGACTGCTCACAGTTTGGTACATACAAGTTGGTTAGTTAATGAAGTTAAAGAAACCATAACCACAATAGAGGGAATGTTGCATCAGAATGAATCATTATGAAAATATGGCTTTGTAAATTAAACGCTACATAAGAGTTGATGGCCAGTTCAAAAAAATTATTGAAACCTTTGACTGTGCTCTAAAGTCACTTCAATCTTTTTCAACTCTTGACAGTTCACCGTGAACAAGCAGGAAGTCTTCAGTCTTACACCAAATTGACTTCCAATGTCTATTGGTCACTAGCGCAACGTTTGGAGTGCAGGGCATTCCATTACTTAAAACGAATTTACACGAACAACTCAATTCAGGCTCAGTGTCTGAGATGAGAAAAGCTATGTTCTCTCCTCCAAACTCAGACTGCAAACTCAGCCACCAGAAACAGTGTGCAGCAGACTTTACACTCTTTTTTGCAGAAAAGTGACTTCTTTTCCTCCCTTTATTTTCTTCTATAAAAACCAAATTTCAAGTGTCTAAACTGGGCAAGAATTTTTTTTTTTTTGGTTGGATGCAGGCCCACTCTTCAGAACAGTCCGACTCCTGCAGGCCTCTGAAGTAGAAGGGGAAAAAAGCTGAAACAGAACGTTCATCTGACAATGTTTTACATTAAGCATAACAAGCTGAGTAGTAAATGAATCTGGATTTTTTTTTTTGCTCAAAGGCTGAGGCTGTCTTGCTCTGTTAAGAGAGTACTTGGCCATCCCACCATACATTCTTGCAGTGGGACTGTCAGGGAGGTCTTGACTGGGGAGTATTTTGTTTGTTTACCTATCAGGTGTAAACTTCCAGGCACTCAGTTCATTTTGGGCTTGTTCCAGTTTGTCTTTAGTCTGTTCCAGTTCAGTCTTCATTTTAAGGAAAAACAAGTTAATAGCAGGGTCAACCAAGGTGGATCGGAGTTGAGCAGCACTGGGCAGTTGAACTTGCTTGAGGTACTGGATCTGGTTCTGTTAGAAGCAAAAGTTATATGGTCACTAAAGAGGCATCATCTTAGTGCACAATACTGATGTACCAATAAGCAGGATGTTAATACCTCTCCAATGCCGTCTTACACAAACTGCTAGTTTTAAGTTTTATTTCCCCCAACCAAAATGTTCATCCCTTCTCTCCACAGCAACAAGCCTTCAGAAGCCACTGGCTTTGCAACAGTAAACATGCTTTGCCATACAACGGGCTTTGAACATACATAGGGAAGTTGAAAAGGAAAACGAGTAGCCCAGTCTTGTGTTACCTCACATCCAAACAGTTTCCTCCATGGTCCCTGATCCATAAAGTATGACACATTTCACATCTACCCTTTGAACCATCATGAGCCCACAAAATGTTTACCACAGATCAGTAATCAAGTTAACGTACATGTAGCGGTTGTATGGCTGCAATCAAGGACATGGATATGTATAGTTACTGAGATACTCAAATAAGTTATGCAGTTAATAGGAAGTCAGCATTTTCCCCTGTGGGATTGCTCAAGATGTACAGTAGAAATTTAAGATGTGGGTTGTGGTAAGTTTTGATCAGCTGGGAAATAGTTAATCAGAAAGAGAGACAGATTGCATGAGATACATGTATGGTACTTGCACATAACCATCTGATATACATATTTTTTTTTACACAAGTCTGAAAAGAGCAACATTGTCACAGATGGCTGTGGAGGCCAGGTCTTTGAATGTATTTAAGACGGAGATAGATAGGTTCTTGATTGGTAAGGGGATCAAAGGTTACGGGGAGAAGGAGGGAGAATGGGGTTGAGAAACTTATCAGCCATGATTGAATGGCAGAGCAGACTCGATGGGCCGAATGGCCTAATTTCTGCTCCTATGTCTTATGGTTCAGCGGAGAGAAATGTTCACTTAACAGAAGAGGCTGGTTGCACAGAATCAGCTCCTTTCATTATATAGGACAAATACGGCTGTATCTTGTACTTCTGCCAACAGCTTCCCGGTTGAAAATGACTCGTGTGGTTAAGGAAAGCCAGCTGCCGATTTCAGTTGCTGTTATTTGTTAAGCACTTGCGCATGCATAAACTAGTAAATACAAAAAACCACAAAATCAGTCAAACGTTATTTATTTTCACAAATCTTAATTTTCTTTCAGGAGTTTGTATTTTCCTACATATTAAAATACTGAGAATAGCAGGTCTGATGTATCCTTAAACAACTGAGAGGGTAACAAGCAGATTATAAAAAAAATACAAGAATTATGGAAATTTATGCTGAAATACCATTTGATCTCAGGTTCCACATAATAGACATTCACGCAAACAAAGTTCAATTTTTATTACAATTTTAACTTTACAGCAACAGAAACAAGGGATATCCACATGTGCTCCTTGATCTCCGTAGTCAACCCCCCGAAACCATTTTCTGCCACGTGTGCTCCTGCAACCATATCTTTTGAATCACAACTCAACGGAGTTGCACTTGTCGGTTTAATCTGGATCAACTCTGAGACAACATATAAAAGTCTTTTGCTTCAGAAATTGAAGGAAACCTCTAGCCAAACTCAATGCTGACTTAAAGAAAAAAGGTTTACATCTTGTTCAGCTGTATGATCTTGCTGCCAGTTCAAATACTGCTGTCAATAAGGATAAAGTAGCCACTGAACTCAATGTATCTGTTGCCATGTATCTTGTTTTTAGATGAATCTTGCTTGAATTCAAAGCAGTGATGGTTGGGATACTTGATGCCATTGGCACTTGAGCAGTTTATTGCACTGTCCATACCCCATTTCAGAGACACCCTGCAGCAACCTTTGAACTGTGGATCCTATACAACATTTTGTTAGCCAATATACCACACAAAAAACATTTTGGCTTCCCATCTAGCTTATTGTTGATAATACCAAGCCAGGTATCAAGTAAAGTAGCTGTGTGACAATATAAAACACCAGTTAATTCTAGTGTGTTCTGCTGGTCACAATACAAATGACTTCACAGCCTTTTAATACACATTAAAACATTTCCTGCTTTATGTCAGTTAGACTCCACTAGTGTGATACAAAGGCTCAATTATCAGAGCTATGAAAACTACTTCTGTTACCTGTGACATTTCTCTAACTTGTGGGTCCAGTTCAGTATCATACACCTTCAATTAAGATCCAATATAAAGAGTGCACTGCACTCAAAGGACAAACTACATGTCATGATAGTTCAACTTTAGCAAGCCAGCCATATTTTCACAATCCAACTGCCTCAAAATGTGTATAACAAAAATGAGGAAACATATCGCAAAGGAAAAACAAATGCAAAAAATACAGCATTCCCAATATATGAATCATTTCACAAGCCATCAGGTGACGTTTGCCATATACGTAATAGAAATTACCGAACTAAGTATCACCAGTTCTACTTAAGCACTCAAAACGAATGTAGATTCCTGCATGGATTCACTCACCGCATATCTATTGAATTAGGGATGTGGAGAAAGAATTTCATTTCAAAGATTAGGCAACTAAAGTTTATGCATTATAACTATCATTGGTAATTTAAACCACTTCCAACAAAATAGCTCATGTTTTGATAGCTGTTTTGGAGTTGACAAGGCATTTCAAAATTACACCAAATCCACATGCTTAAGCCATAGAGCTGGATGGTATTGCAGTGCAAGTGCACCACTGCTCCGGGCCTAGCCTGCCACTCTTTTCTCAAATAATGCTCATCATCTTATTGTGTATTGGGTTATCATTTGCAGATCAGAGAGAAGAATAGTATAAAAACCCGGAATCAACAGGAAGCTAAACACCAAGTACTAATTTGTTAAACGAAATATGATAATTCATTAATCTGAAGCACAGTCTACAATGTTTATAGTAAGTGTATTGTTGTTAACACAATTCGCCTGCAATAAGCAGATTAACAAAAATCTTGAAAATGTAAATTGTGATGTTAAAAGATGAAACGGGTACACATCAGATGATATTTAATGAAAAAGTGCAAAGCATTTTGGAAGAAAAAATGAAATGTAAAATAAATCAAACTATACAATTTTAAAAGGGGTTGCGGGAGCAGAGAAACCTGCTCACATACACAAATCATTGAAGATGGCACACACTTATATGTAGGGAACATGATTTTGATGATACAAAATTTGGGTGAGTCAGGAGGAGAGCTGTAAACTGCACAAAGAAATCAACAGACTGGGCAGGTGGGCAGAAAAGTGGCAACTTGACTTCAATCAGAAATGCATTTGTGAACAACAAACAAGGCAAAGGCATACAAAATAAATGACAGGATATTGAGAAATGTAGAGAACAGAAGGACCTTGAAGTGCATGTCCACAGATCCCTGGAAGTCAGACAGGTAGATAAGGTAGTTAAGGCAGCATATCAGATACTTTTTTTTAAGCTTCAGCATAGAGAATAAGAGCTGGTAGGTTATGGTAGAACAGTATAAAACACTAGTTAGACCACAGCCAGAGTACTGCATGCAGTTCTGGCCACTGCATTGTACAGGAATAATACGATCACACTATTGGGTACAGAAGAGATTTATGAGGATTTTGCTGGAAATGTTGTTTATAATGAAAAATTAAATAGGTTGGGGTTGCTTTCTTTGGAACAGAAGCAGCTGAGGGCAGATTTAAATGAAGTCTGTAAAATTATAAGAGGCCTAAATAGAGTGAATAGAAGTACCTATTTCTCTTACCAGAGGAGTTAATAACAACGGGGCACAGATTTAAAATATGGGGTGTTGCGGAGAAATTTTTTCACCCAGTCTGGAACACTCTGCCAGAAAGGGTGTTGAATGCAGAAACCTTAATTGCATTTTAAAAAATAGTTGGGTATGCACCTGAAGTGCTGAAACCTACAGGGATACAGACCAACAGTTGGAAAGTGGGATGAGGCTGGTTAACTTCTTGGCCAGCTGAGGCCCGATGGACCAAACTGCCTCCTTCTGTGCCATAAAATTTTCTATGCAAAGTTGATACTGTGTTTTAAACAAACACATGGGAGCCGTGGCTTTACAGGGGAATAGTATACTCAAACAAGAAGTTATATTAAATTGTTATAAGTAATTGGTTTGACCTCAGCTGGAGTATTTAAAAGAAAGATGTTAAGGCCTTGGAGATTTGAGAAGAGATTTCCCTTAATAGCATCAAGGATGAGGGACTTGAGTTATATGGAGACTGGAGAAACAGATAGCTTTCTCTGTTCCAAGGAAAACAATGACAAGATTTAAAAGAAGTTCAAAAGTATGAGTTGGTGTAATAAGGTAGATAAAAACCAGAAAAGACAGATTAAAGATAGGTGGCAAAAAAAATTTCTAGGGAAGATGACCATCTTTTTTTTCCCTCAAAGTGAGTTATGATGATGCCTGAAAAGGGTGGTAAGAGCAGATTTGATGCAACTTTTTATAAAGGGAAATGGATTATACCCACTAAGATAAAAGCAACAAACTGCAGATGCTTGGATTATATCTAAGTCACCAAAAGGAGATTTGTAGGGGGTGGTATGGAAAGAGCAGAGGACTGGGATTAATTGGATTGCTCTTTCAAAGGACCAAAGATATGATAGGCAAAATAATCTCTCTGCTATATGATTGTATGATGGTTGGATAGTAAAACTGGCTATAGAAACCAGATATTCCAAATCTTCTACTGAAAATTATATAAAACAGGGCTTTCACTTAAGTTGTTTCAATATATTTGAAATTGATCAGGACAGCTGATAGGCAGTAATTGCCATGAACTATTCAATCTCTTCCGTTTTGTTTAATTCATTTTGCCAATAAAATGCCAGTATATTTTAAATGCTCTCCATCAGCAATAAAACCACCCCAGCTTTGAACTTGGATTTTTATTTGTTCTTAGGATGAGAGCATTATACTCTATCCCTTGAACTACTGTAGTCCACGTGGTGCAGGAATTTCCAAGTGCTGTTAGAGGAGTTCCAGGGTTTTGACCCAACGACAGGGAAGGAAGGGCGATGTGTGGTTTGGAAGCAGAACTTGCAAGTCATGGTGTCCCCATGCATCTGCTCCCCTTGCCCTTCTATGTGCTGGAGATTGCAGGTTTTGAAAGTGCTGTCAAATTGCAACTAGGTGAGTTGCTGCTGGTGCTGCTACCACAGTGGAGGGAGTGAAGGTTTAATGCGGTGGATAAGGCTCCACCAAATGGGCTGCCTTGCCTTGGCTGCATGAGTGCAGCTCAACACCGTACAAGTGAAGAATATTCCACAAAATTCCTGACTTGTGCCTCTTAAGTGGTAGGTAGGCAGGCTTTTTTTTGGAGGGGGGAGAGAAAGAGTTACTTGCTGCAGAATTCCTCGTCTCTGTTCTTGTAGCCACAGTATTTATCTGGCTGACCAGTTAAGCTTCTGGTCAATGGTAACCCCCAGAATGCCGATATTGGGAAATTCTATTATGGTAATGCTGTTGAATGTCAAAGGGATCTTTCTTTAATTTTTCTCCCATTGCCCCTCTTGCCCAATTCAAGCTGATCTTGTCGTCGGCCTGCTCTCTTGACCCTATTCCCACTAAGCTGTTCATCACATGCTTTCTCTTCCTGATTCCCACTCTAACCGCCATTCTTAATGATTCTCGCTCTTTCGGTGCTGCAGTCCCTTCCTTCAAATCTATCATCCCTTTCCTCCTCAATCCTTGCAAGCTAGCACCCAATTTCCTTTTCCTCTCTAAATTCTAACGGTCTGTCACCTCCCAAATCTGCCCCATTTTTCTTCATGAAATCCATAACTGAATCCCTTAAATCAGGTTTCTGCTCCTGCCATGGTACCAAAACAACTCAAACTCACAAACGATATCCTACATGAATGTGACTGTGGTAATGAGGTGCAATACACTTCATGAGAATGAGAGCAGATTGACCAAATGACTATTACCCATTGGCTGTGTAGTACAGGCTACAAGGTTAATCAGTAGTTTAGAATAGGGCTTTGTTTCAGAAGCACACATGGTGTTAGTGCTCTGTTTCTGGTGTAAATAAATAACATGTACTTCAGCTTATATTGGTCTCTGCGTCTGCAGTATATTGTTTGCCAACTCACCCACTGGTAGATAGGTGTGCGCAATAGTGTTTGCGAGCAAAGCGACCTGACAGAAGGAACATAACTGGCGACAAGGCAAAACACAACCAGTCGATGACACCAAGGAAAGCCACGAAAATTCCATTGAAGCAAATCAGTTGTGTCTTGCAGGCCGATTCTAAGTGCAATCCTCACCACAGTCGCTGACGTTATCTCCCTCCAGTATGCCAGTTTGGCCGTATCGAACCATTTGATCAGGCCACCGATGACTGGTCACATTATATTGAATGCCTCATGTTCTTTTTGGCCAACGACATAGGGGAGAAGAGGCAGGCCTGCTCCCTTGACCCTATTCCCACTAAGTTGTTCATCACATGCATTCTCTTCCTGGCTCCCATGTTAACTGATATTCTTAATGATTCTCTCTTTTCAGGTCCTGTAGACCCCTTATCGGCATGTGGTGGTAAAACATACGGCCTAATTCGTAGTCTAATGGCATCAACACCCCAGATTCCAAGAGCTTTGATGAGTTGTTAAACCTTATGAAAAGCCACTTTCAGCCAAAATCCTTGGTAACAACACAGCGCTTTTAACTGAATTCGAGGTGTCACGCCCCTGCAGAGACAGTCGCTTGCTATGTAGAGGCCTTGAAACAACTGACAGAGCACCGAGTTTGGGATGTTGATTAACATGTTAAGAGACTGATTAGTATGTGGGATTAACAAAGATGTCATTCAATAAAGGTTGTTGTCAGAAACGAATTTAGACTTCAGCAAAGCACTGGAGTTGGCGCTCGCAATGCAAAGTGGTCAGGGATTTAGAAGCAATCAAGGGAGCACAAAATGGTGCCATCTATCACGTCGGGAGGAAAGCACAGATTAGAATTTGCACAGAGGCACTGGGCTACACGGAAAGACAGTAAACAGCCACTATTAACAGACCAGCAAAAAGCAATGGTTTAACAGAGAAAGCCCACATTAGTAACTGCAGAAATGGAACCAGACAGCCTGCAAACGAACGACAATTTGTTAGAATTGAGTATTTCTACTGCCATCATAAAGTGCACATTGAGATATTGTGAAGACAGATTGAGGCAAAATTTTAACAAAAAGGTAGAACTCGTGAAATCCAAATAGAGAAACCAGAAGAAACAGTCAGATATTTACTCACTACACAACTTAAAAACGGGTAAAACAGAGCCAATCTACATGACAGTGGAAGTCAACGGAAAACCTATCCGGATGGAAGTGGATACAGTGGCATCCACTACAGTTACAGAGGAACATACGTTCAAGTATCTGAATGGAGGAGACTACCCATTAAATCTGGAAAATTCAGATACTAAAGATGTATACTGGTGAAGACATACGAGTAAGAGGTATATGCAAGGTTCTAGTACAGTATGGAAGCCAGTCTGTAAATTTATCTGGTAGTGGTAGCAGGAAGTCTACTTGGTTGGAACTGGCTAAATGAAATAAAGTTGGAGCGGACCGAGATTTTTCAATTCAGAACGAAAGATCTGCAAGAAATATTACAGAAATACGCCTCTGTTCAGGGAAGAGCTGAGGCAGCTTCATGAACTGCAAGCTAAAATCCATGTGGATCCCAGGGCAACCCCAGATACTTGAAGGTGAGGCCAGTCCCTTTACGAGAGAAAGTTAATGGTGAATTAGACAGGCTGTAGAGTTGGGAGTCTTACAACCCATGCAATTTTCCAATGAGCAGCATTCATAGTTCATAGGAGAGTGCGAATATGCAGGGACTACAAGTTGACTGTTAACAAAGTGGCCAGACTTGATTAGCATCCTATACCGAAAATTGATAAGTTGTACTCCAAGCTTGGTACAGGGCCTTGGTGAGACCACACCTAGAATATTGTGTGCAGTTTTGGTCTCCTTATCTGAGGAAGGACATACTTGCTATAGAGGGAGTGCAACGAAGGTTTACCCGACTGATTCCTGAGATGGCAGGACTGACACGAGGAGAGATTGAGTCGATTAGGATTATAGTCGCTGGAGTTCAGAAGAATGAAGGGGGATCTCATAGAAACCTATAAAATTCTAACAGGACTAGACAGGGTAGATGCAGGAAGGATGTTCCCGATGGTGGGAGAGTCCAGAACCAGGGGTCACAGTCTGAGGATACGGGGTAGACCACTTAGGGCTGAGATGAGGAGAAATTTCTTCACCCGGAGAGTGGTGAGCCTGTGGAATTCGTTATCACAGGAAGTAGTTGAGACCAAAACATTGTATGCTTTCAAGGAGGAGTTAGATATAGCTCTTGGGGCAAAAGGGATCAAAGGGATGGGGAGAAAGCGGGAGCAGGCAATTGAGTTGGATGATCGGCCATGATCATAATGAATGGCGAAGCAGTCTTGAAGGGCCAAATGGCTTACTCTTACTCCTAGTTTCTATGTTAAGCCGGCAGGGGGAACCGCATATACGAAACTCGACAAATCGAGCTCAAAAAGGCCTCTTGGAATTTAATGACTAACAACGCACACAGGGGCTTACATCAGTATACCAGGTTACCCTTTGGAGCTCCTCGGGTTGTGCCATTTTCCAACGGACTATGGAAAACTTACTTCAAGGTCTATCTCATGTGGTGGTTTATCTCGAAGATGTCCTACTAACGGGACCAACTGATGAAGAACACCTGGCTAACCTGGAAGAGGTATTGAAGCATTTCACACAAGCCGGATTATGTTTGAAAAGAGAAAAATGTATATTCCAAGCAAAAAAAGTGATTTACTTGGGTCACTGGGTCGACTTGCAGGGCCTACATCCAGTATAAGACAAGGTGAGAGCATTTTGTGAGGCACCAGCACCAAAAAACGCATAGAACTCAAGTCCTTCTTGGGAATGGTGAACTACGATGTCCGTTTTCTCCCAAATTTGTCAACAGTACTGGCTCCATTACATTGGTTACTTGAGAAAAAAGCCATAGACGGACTTGGCAAGCTCCACAACACCCGGCTTTTATGATTGTAAAGCAGTTGCTACGTTCATCGACCCTGTTGGTCAATTTTGACACAAAGGAGGAATTAATTTTAACCTGCGATGCATCCCTTTAGAGAGGAGGGGCAGCACTCACCCACCGGATGGCTCCGCACAGCCCATTGGTTATATCTCAAGAACACTCAGTGTAGCAGAACGACGAAACTCTCAAATAGAGAAAGAAGGCTTATCCATTGTATTTGGCGTTAAGAAGTTCCACCAATTCATCATTTTATCTGATCACAAGCCACTACTAGACTTGTTTGGGGAAGATAAAACAATACCCCCAATTGCCTCAGCACGCATCCAAAAGTGTGCACTGACTCTAGCTGCTTACAAATATACTTTTATCCAAGGAGCCAGATTACAAATGCCAGCGCACTGAGCCGATTACCTCTCAAAGACAGCAATGTGAACGTTCCCATTCCTCAACAACTTGTCATGTTATTAAACTATCTGGATTCGTCACCAGCACACGTCAATGAGAGAGTGGACAGACCGCGACCCAGTTTTGTCTAAAGTAAGGGAACAAGTCTTGCAGGGATGGTCCAATGAGCCAAAGTTGGATGAAATGAAGCCCTATTTTAATAGGAAATATGAGCTCACCTGCCAGGATGGCATCTTGCTGTGGGGAGTGAGAGTCATTGTGCCTCCAAAAGACAACAGTATTAGCCAAACTGCATAGTGCTCACCCCAGCATCTCTAGGATGAAAATGTTGGCGCGCAGCTACTTATGGTGCCGAGGGATGGACACCGAAATCGAAAACTTGGTTAAGATCTGCGTGCAGTGTCAACAGGTGCAGAAAGTGCCCCCTTCTGCTCCACTGCATCCCTGGGATTGGCCAGGAAGGCCACGGGTCTGCCTCCACGTTGGCTATGTGGGGCCTTTTTTGGGCACAATGTTCCTCTCGAAGTGGATGGATGTATACGAGGTAAGATCACCCACATCTGCCACCACCATAGACAGATTGCACTTGAGTTTTTCAATACACGGGTTACCAGAGTAATAGTGTTTGATAATGAAATGGCATTCACCAGCGGGGGAATTCCAAAGATTTACCAGTCTCAATGGCATAACACATGTTAAACCCTCCCCATACAACCCTGCATCCAATGGTTTGGCTTAGAGGGAAGTCCATACCTTCAAGTCTGGAATGAAAAGACTGGATGGAGACTCTATTGCAACTAGATGATCACGTTTCCTACTCAGCTATAGGACTACACCACACACAACCACCGTTATTGTCCCCACGGAGTTATTGATGAAGAGACGTCTCAGGGCATGTGAGAGTCTCAGAAGGCCGAATTTAGGGGGGAGGGTAGAGAGAAGTCAGGAGGCCCAGAAAATGGACATGATTACCACAGTTGTGAAAGAAACTGCTGGAGACAGATTTGGCAAAGAACTTCAGAGATGGGCCAAAATGGCTATCAGGTGAAGTTAGTGCAGTGACAAGACTCCGGTCCTAGCACATATCAGTCGAAGGTTGGATAATTAGGAGACATTTAAATAACCTCAGGACAAGAGAAATAGATCTACAAGAAAGGATGCGGCAAGCATTCCCGTTGGCGTCTACGCCACACGTAGAAGGAACTCCCCTTGGTTTGGAAGCCCCTGTAGGATTCGTTGAGCCTGGCTGTCAGGAGACATAAACTTACAGGTTCCCACTGGAGAGCCTAGCAGACAACTGACTCCTGAGATGGAGGCCTCAGATAAACCATCCGAAGTCATAGAACTACGGTGTTCAACACGTTTGAAGCCTCCAGAGAAACTGAATTTGTAAATAGTTTATTTATGGAACTAGTTGACATATTGTAAAGATTGTAAATTGTACTTTTGAGTAAAGGGGAGACGGTAAGGTAATCTGAGGTGCAATACACCTAAAAGAGAAGGTATATTTCTCTTTAAGACTGACCATGTAACTGTATTACCCAATGGCTGTGTAGCCATTGTTAGTCAGTGGTTTAGAATAGGGTCTGGTTTGAGAAGCACACATTGTGTTAGTGCTCTGTTACTTGTGCTAGTAAACAGCATGTGCTTCATCTTACATTGGTCTCTGCGCCTGCAGTATATTATTTACCAACTCACCTACCGGTAGGTAGGCACGCACCCATGTTCACGAGCAAAGCGACCCGGCAGAAGGACACGTGACAAAAGTAAACTTTTTATCCTTCTCTGCCTGTAGCCTGTGACACAGCCCATCATACCAACATTTACCAACGCCTCTCCACCGATGCTCAACTGACTCAGATGTCATTCACCTGGTTTCACACTTATCTATCCAGTCAGAACCAGAGTATCAATTCTAACTGCTTTCACTTGTGACATTACTAGTGGGGACCTCAAAATCTATTCCTGGCCCTCTTCTACTTCTCATCCATATGCTGCCCCTTAGCAACATCATCTGAAAGCATGCCAGATTCTACATGTACGATGACGACAACCAACCCTGCCTCATCATCATCGCTTTCAACCCCTCCACTGTCTCTAACATGTCAGACTGCTTGTCAAACACCCAGTACTTAGTGAACAGACATTTGTCCAACTAAACTACCGGGAAAACTGAAGCCACTGTCTTTGGTACCTACCACAAAATCAGTCAACCCTAGCCACTGACTCCATCCCTCTGCCTAGCATGTATCTGATGCTCAATCAGACTGTTTGCAACCTTGATTTCATATTTTACCCAAAGGTAGCTTCCAACCACATGGTCTGTACTATTACCAAGGCCACCTATTGCTACCTCCATAACATTGCTCAAATCCACCCCACCTCAGTTCAAATGCTGCTGAAAACCTCATCATCCATCCCTTTGTTGCCAACAGACTTGCCTGGTACGATGCATTCCTGACCAGCCTTGAAGCCCAAAATCAACTAAAGCTCACCCAAAAAGTTGTTGTCTAGGTCCAAACTTACACCAAGTCCTGCTCACCCACCTCGCTGACTTAGTGATGCCTGGTTAAGCAAAGCCTTGATTTTAAATTTCTCATCTTTGTTTTCAAATCCCATGACCTCACCTTTCCCTACCCCTGTAATCTCCTGCAGCCTTACAAATGCCCGAGATATCTGCATTCTTCAAATTCAGGCCTCTTGAGCATTCACAATTTGAACTGCTCTACCATTGGCAGCCGTGCTTGGGCTGCCAAGGCCAAAATTTCTCCATCTCTCTCTACTTTTTTTACAAAACACAAAAATTTTTTTTTTAATTCATTCACAGGATGTGGGCTTCGCTGGCTGGGCAAGATTTATTGCCCATCCTAGTTGCCCTTGAGGTGATGGTGGTGAGCTGCCTTCTTAAACTATTGCAGTCCATGTGTTGGAGGTACACCCACAGTGCTGTTAGGAAGGGAGTTTCAGGGTTTTGACCCAGCAACAGTGAAGGAACAGTGATAGATTTCCAAGTCAGGATGGTGAGTGACTTGGAGGGAACTTCCAGGTGATGGTGCTCCCATTTATCTGCTGCCCTTGTTCTTCTAGATGGTAGTGGTTGTGGGTTTGGAAGGTGCTGTCAAAGGAGCCTTGGTGAATTCCTGCAGTGCATCTTGTAGATGGTACATACTGCAGTTACTGTGCATCAGTGGTGGAGGGAGTGAGTATTTGTGGATGTGGTACCAATCAAACAGGCTGCTTTGTCCTGGATGGTGTCAAGCTTCTTGAATGTTACAGGAGATGCACTTATCCAGGCAAGTGGGGGGGGTATTCCATCACACTCTTGACTTGTACCTTGTTGGTGGTGGACAGGCTTTGAGGAGTCAGGAGGCGAGTTACTTGTCACAGGATTCCTAGTCTCTGACCTGTTCTTGTAGTTTCTTGTATTTATATAGCTAGTCCAGTTCAGTTTCCGGTCAATGGTAACCCCTAGGATGTCGATCATGGGGGATTCAGTGATGGTATTGCCACTGAATGTCAAGGGTCGATGGTTGGGTTGTCTCTTGTTGGAGATGGTCATTGCCTGACACTTGTGCAGCGCCAAATGTTACTTGTCACTTGCCAGCCCACATCTGGGTTTTGTCCAGGTCTTGCTACATTTGGACATGGACCTATTTCTTCAACCAAAATTTCGGTCATCTGACCTCTCTCCTTAACACGGCTCAGCATCAAATTTTGTTCACTCATGCCTGTGTGAAGCATCTTGGCACACAATATTAAATGTGAAATTAGGTACTAGCAATTGTTATTGAGCCATCAGAACAGTGCTCAATATTTACTCCCTCTTCCACGCGAAGAGTAGTAATAAAATGTTGCACAAGAGATTCAGATGGAGACGATTACTAATTTCAAAAGGAAACTGGACATGCACCCAAGAGAAATAAACTTGCCAAGTTAGAGAAAGAGCAGGATAATGGGACTGGCTGGATTGCTCAGCAGAGAGCCAACATGGACTCAATGGGTCAAAGAGCTTCTGTGCCATAATAATTTTATAAATTGTTTCATGGGATGTCAACATCATTTGCAATTGTTGCCCATCCCTAATTGCCATGGTGATGGAGAAGCCTTTCTGAACTGCTGCAGTCCATTTGGTGTGCATGCTGTTAGAAAGAGAGTTCCAGGTTTTGGGGCCAGCGACAGTGAGGAAGGGCATGTAGAGGTCGCAGGTTCGGTGCGTTGCCACAGTGTATCTTGTAGAGGGCACATATGCTTCAAAGGTGCACTGGTGGTGGAGGGAGCAAATGCTTAAGGTGGTGGATGGGGTGCCTTTCAAGCGAGCTGCTTTGTCCCGAAAGGTGTTAAGTTCGAATGGCGTGGGAGCTGCACTCATCAGGCAAGTGAAGTGTGTTTCATCACATTCTTACTCGTGCCTTGCAGATGTGAACAGGCTTTGGGGAGTCAAGAGATGAGTTCCTTGCTGCAGGACTCCTAGCCTCTGACCTGCTCTTGTAGCCGCAGTATTTCTATGACTGTGCAGTTAAGTTTCTGGTCAACGATAACCCACAGGATATTAACGAGTCTATGACTCTAAGGCATTAGCTAAGACATGAGAACGAAACTGAATGCATTTCAAGTATGTACTGGTATATTAGAAGTATTTTTTAAGAGACGCAGTGTGGCATGAATATGCCATAGAGTGGATGGAGTGTAGTTTGATCCTTCAGCACAGGAAAACATGGCCCTATAAAATGGCAATCTTGGAGAAAGGAGAGTTTGGGAGCAGCAAATAAAAATAAAATAGCCCATTAGCATGGCTTCACACTGATAGTCGAAGGTTAATCTTCCCTATGCCACATTAAGTGCATTAGGGTTAAAGATTGTTTTATTCTGGAAACTGCTCAAAGTTAGAAGCCTTCTTAAAAAGATTCAGTGTCTTATGTGTAAAAAAAAACTCTAAAGCTGAACTTGATTAGAAGTCATTGCTGACAGGCACATGAATGTGAAAGGGCTGGATAACCATCATAAGGCACCAACTGTCTTTTTTATCTTTCTGTGCAAGCATAAATTTAGTCAAAGACAAGCATTCAGGTTCAGATGGGTTACAAAACAAACAATATGCCAACTTTCAAAATAAGGTCTTGGTGCAAGGAAAGATCACTTGCAATTCTGCCCCAACCTCAGTTAAATTCTTGGGGCAAGATTGGTTTATCAATTCTTTTGGGTTGGTTATGTGTTTGTTCCACGTCTTCCGTTCTTTTGGAGAAAGAGTTTGAAATAAGTAGATTGAAGAATTATAAAGTTAGCATTTTACAAAACAATTCCCACAATAATTCTTTTGATGTGTTCTAAATTATTTCCCTAATTGAGAAAAAAAAGCCAGGAGTGAACAGGCTCAAGGGGCTGAATGACTCCTGTTCCTATGAGTGACTGACCAAAATAAAGCCACTGGTTACAGGTCAGAAAATTTATTATAGGATTCTGGAGCTCATGGCCTTTTAAAAAGTTGGAACAAAACCTAAGTTTCTGAAATGGAGACATGAGAGAGAAATATGATAGTTTCCATTATTAGTTGTTAGCTCCCTTTCACTGTTACTGAACAAGCACATAGTAATCAACAATTCTTCATTTGTGCACACTAATGTGCAATAATAAATTAAAAAGAGTCCAATGCAATTTAAAATACTTACAGTACACTCCTGCATTTCCTGTTCCTTGGTAGCTAGCCTCATAACAAGAATGTTCTCCCTTCGAGCTGACTCATGTTGCTGCTGTTTTAGCTTCTCTTCAGACTCTCTTAACCCACTCACATCATTTGCTGTCATAACATAAAGGTGTAAACAAAAACACTACATTAACAAATCTTTGCTTAAGAAATAGTTTCCTGCATGGGGTAATTTCAATTATGATTTTCATTGGGATGGTTACATTTTTCACATTTGGTTTTGATCGCACATAACACATCAATACAGGCACTGAAATTTTCACTTCTCTGCAGTCAAGATATTAAACTGGCATGAGCTTAACTAATATGTCTGGTTTGTTGTGATCTTGCTTTTAAAGTCAGTTTCTGAAATCTCCTGTTTAGATTTCTGCTACCAAAAAAGTCATATGTACACCAATTTTTATGTAGCTTTTAAAGCTTCGAAATCCAAGGCATGGTTTTGATTCCTATTATTCAATGCCAATATGATTCAATATATAGTTACAGCAAGGAAGATACCAGGTTTACTTGGGGTTGATGAATGAAATGTCCAAGTGTAACAAGCAAATTCAGCGTCCAATGGCAGTTTAAAGACAATCATTTGAAGAAATGACAATTGCTTGTCCTCAAAACCGCCACTTATTGCTAATGCAAAAACTGCAAACCACTTGTAAAACTATAAAGGGCTTGGGGAAACAAATGGAATATGAAGATCAGAGCTTTCTCCAAATGTGGTTCTATACACATTTAACATAACCATCAATTCTGAAGGGTCATAACGATGTGAAGCGCTCACTCTTTTTCTTTCTACAGATTCTGTCTGATCTGAGTGTTTCCAACATTTTCTGTTTTTATTTAACATAACCAGACTGCTTTTGATTTCTATTCCTCTAGAAATGAACCAGTGTTTTGTTTCCATTTTCATGGTCAGGTTAACTTAAGAGTGTTACTTTTAATGATTTGTGAATCTGGATTCTAGATCTCTCTGCTCCTCTATCTGATTTATCTTTGCATTTTCCACTGCCTTATTTTCCCTATCAAATGCACCACTACTTATTTAGCACATCAGCCATAGCGATCATTGTAATGTGCAGTTCAGGTTACTTATGGAGAAGGAGCATGAAATAAAAACAGAAAATGCTGGAGAAGTTCAGCAGGTCTGATAGCATATGTGGAGAGAGAAACAGAATTAATATTTCAAGTCCATATGGTCCTTCTTCAGAGCTAAATTGCAGTAGAAATGTAATGAAAGTTATGCTGTTTAAGGGAACGTGGAGTCGGTGAAGCTGGATAGAAAGCCACCGATAGGCGGGGGCTAAGAAAGATTGACAGATGTCATGGACAAAAAGACAAAGGGAGTATTAATGGTAGTGGTAAGGACTAAAGAAGGTGCTGATAGTGGCATAAAAATAAGAAAGCAGAGTGTGTTAATAGCAGAACAAGGGTCAGCACTCTGTAAAAGAACAACATGGGGCGAGTATCAGATGGCCCTATTTGCCCTCCCCTCATCTCACCCCTAAAAGGGCCATCTGATACTCGCCCCATGTTATTCTTTCACAGAGTGCTGACCCTTGTTCTGCTATTAACACGCTCTGCTTTCTTATCTTTATGCCACTATCAGCACCTTCTTTAAGCCTTACCATATTAATAATACTCCATTTGTTTTGATGTCCATGACATCTTGTCAATCTCTCCTTAGCTCCTGCCTATCGCTGGTCTTCTATCTAGCTTCACCTGCTCCAACCCCCTTACAAAGAGTATTAATTTCATCACATTTCTACTGCTATTTAGTTCTGAAGAAGGGTCATATTCTATCATTACCACCAAGCCAGGGGATCAACGCAGATTCAAAGAAGAGTGCAGGAGGGCTTGCCAGGAGCAGCACAAGGCATACCTAAAAATGAGGTGTCAACCTTTTGAATCTGCAACACAAAGCTATTTGCCTAACAGCCTAAGCAGTCAGCGATATACAGAACTAAGCGACTCCACAACCAAGATCAGATGTAAGCTCTCAAGTTCAGCCACATCCAGTCGTGATTGGTGATGGACAATTAAACAACTCACTGGAGACGGTGGCTCCACAAATATCTCCATCCTCAACGATGGAGGAGCCCAGCACATCAGTGCAAAAGATAAGGCATTCGTAATAATCTTCAGCCAAAAGTGCCGAGAATGATCCATTTCGGCCTTTTCCGGAGGTACCCAGCATCACAGATGCCAGTCTTCAGTCAATATGATTCACTCGACTTGATATCAAGAAACAGCTGAAGGCATTGAATGTGGCAAAGACGATTGGCCCTGACAATAATCCGGCAATAGTACTGAAGACTTGTGCTCCAGAACTTGTTGCGCCCCTAGCCAAGCTGTTCCAGTTCAGCTACAACACAGGCATCTACCCTGTGGAAAATCGCCCATGTATGTCCTGTGCACAAAAAGCAGGACAATTCGAACCCAGCCAATTACTGCCCACTCTACACTCCGTCATCAGTAAAGTGATGGAAAGGGTCAGCAACAGTGCTGTTAAGTAGCACTCGATTAGCAATAACCTGCTCACTGATGCTCAGTTTGGGTACCGCCAGGGTCACTCAGCTCAGAAGCCTTGGTTCAAACATGGAACAACGAGGTGAGGTGAGAGTGACTGCCCTTGACATGGAAGGCAGCATTTGATTGTGTCTGGTATCAAGGAGCCCGAGCAAAACTGGGAACAATGGGAATCAGGGGAAAACTCTTGGTTGGGGTCATACCTATCACAATGGAAGACTGTCATGGCTGCTGGATGTCAATCATCTCAGTTCCAAAACATCAGTGCAGAAGTTCCTCAGGGTAGTGTCCCAGGTCCAACCATCTTCAGCTGCTTCATCAATGACCTTCCTTCCATCATAAGATCAGAAGTGGGGATGTTCACTGATGAGTGCACAATGTTCAGCACCATTCGTGACTCCTCAGACACTGAAGCATGTCCAAATTCAGCAAGTCCTGGACAATGTTCAGGCTTGGGCTGACAAGTGGCAAGTTACAAGCGCCAGGCAATGACCATGTCCAGCATGAGAGAATCCAACCATTGCTCCTTGACATTCAATGGCATTACCATCGCTGAATCCCCCACTACTAACATCTTGGGGGGTTACCACTGGCCAGAAAAGGAATTTGCCATATAAATATTGTGGCTACAAGAGCAAGTCAGAGACTAGAAGTAACTCACCTCCTGGCTTCCCAAAGCCTGTCCACCATCTGCAAGGCACAACTCAGGAGTGCGATGGAATAGTTTCCACTTGACCAAATGAAATGCAGCTCCAACAACACTCAAGTTTGATATCATCCAGGACAAAGCAGCCCGCTTGATTGGCACCACATCCACAAACATTCATTCCCTTCACCACCGATGAACAGCAGCAGCAGTGTGCACCATCCACAAGATGCACTGCAGAAACTCACCAAGGCTCCTTGGACAGTACCTTCCAAACCCACAACTACTACCATCTAGAAGGGTAAGAGCAGCAGACACACGGGAACACCACCACCTGGAAGTTCCCCACCAAGCCACTCACCATCCTGACTTGGAAATATATCGGCATTCCTTCATTGTCACTGGGTAAAAATCCTGGAACTCCATCCCTAACACCATCATGGGTGTACCTACAGTGCAGAGACTGCAGCAGTTCAAGGCAGCAGCTCACCATCACCTTCTCAAGGGCAATCAGGGTTAGGCAATAAATACTGGCCTAGCCAACGACGGCCACATCCCATAAATAAATTTTAAAAATTAAAAGTACAGGGAAGTGAAAAGGGAAATTAGAAGGGCAAAGAGGCAGTAAGAAAATAAATTGGCAACAAACATAAAAAGGAATCCCAAGGTTTTGCTATAGGCACATTATCAGCAAAAGGCTCACGACTGAGGACTGAAGGCATAGTTGAGGTGCTAAAATCAATACTTTGCACTCTTGCGTATCAAGGAACAGGATTTTGTTGGGGCACTGAGGTGGTACTGGAAAGTTACTGTGGGCTAAGTCAGTTGGTTGAGATGGGATGCACCCCAGCTGGCAGGGGGAAGTAATGGTAGGAAATGCAGAGGCGCTGGTCACAATCACCCAATCCTCATCAGATACAGGTGGCAATTGGAGCATTGTAAATATTACATCCTTGTTCAAAAAAGGGGAGAAAGATAAACCTGGCAATTACTGATGAATGAGCTTAATGCTGATAGTTGGGAAGCTTTTAGAATAAATTGGGGGAAAAAAATCAGCCATTTGGACAAATGTCAACTAATAAAGGGCAGCCAGCTCAGATTTAGCAAGGGCTAATTGTATTTGACTGACATGACAGCTTTAAAATGTGGCAACAGAGTGATGCAGTGCAGTTGATGCTGTGTGTATGAACTTTCAAAAGGTATTAGATAGGTACAACATAATAGATTAGTTAGTAAAATTGAAGCTCATGGGATAAATTAAGTCACAGCATGGATACAAAATTGGCTAAGGGATTAAAAAATGTAGAATTATGATAGCTATTTTCAGACTGGAATGGACGTACAGTTAAGTTCCCCAAGGCTCAGTTGTTTTGAGTATATACGTCACAAAGGTACAAGGCAAAATGTTGAAATTAGCAGGTGACATGGAACCTGAAAGTAAGAGTGAGGAAAACAGTAAACAGACTTCAAGACAGCATAGACAGGTTAGTGGAATATGCAGACAGATGGCAGATGATATTCAATTCAGAAATACACAGGTGATGCTTTTTGGTAGCAAGATTGAAGAGAGACAATACATGCCAAATGGCAGAATTTTAAAGTGGGTGCAAGACAAGAGGGATCTGGGAGCATTTTTGCTCAAACCTTTTTTGGTGGAAAGAGGTTACTAACATAAATGAATGTAGTTGACACTGAAGAGGATAGCTGTCAACTCCAGAATGATATAAATGGTTTCGTTGAGTGGGCAGAAAAGTGGCAAATGGAATTCAATTCAGAAAAATGAAGGTAATGCATTTGGGTAAGGCAAACAAAGCAAAGGAATACTCAATAAACAGGAGGATATTGAGAGGTGCTGAGGAAGTGAGACACCTTTGACTGCATGTCCACAGGTCCTTGAAGGTGGCAGGACAGGTGGGCAAGGTGGCCAAGAAAGCTTATTGGACAAGGTGTCAAATACAAAAGCAGGGATGTAAAACAATGGAACTGTTTAAAATGGTTAGGCCACAGCTGTAATTTTGTATACAGTTCTGGTCACATTACAGGACATAATTGCTCTGGAGAGAGTGCAGAGGAGATTTACAAGAATGTTGCCAGGGCTTGAAAATTGCAGCAATGAGGAGAGATTGGATAGGCCAGGGTTGTTTTCTTTAGAACAGAGGAGGCTAAGGGGTGACCTAATTGAGATGTACAAAATTATGAGGGGCCTGGGAAGGGGAGACAGGAAAGACCTGTTTCCCCTAGTTAAGGGGTCAATTACCAGGGGGCATACATTTAAAGGTGATTGTTAGCACGATTAGAGGGGACTCGAGGAAAAGGTTTGTCACCCAAAGAGTGGCGGACGTGTGGAATTCACTGCCTGGTGGTTGAGACTGAAACGCTCAACTCTTTTTAAAAGGTACCTGGATCTGCATCTGAAGTGCTATAACCTACAGGCCAGGTGCTATCAAGTTGGGTTAAAATTAGCAGCTAGTTTCTTTCTTCTCTTTTTGGTCAGTGCAGGCACAATGGGCTGAATGGCCACTTTCTGCACCATCATCTTTCTATGGTTCTGTAGTTCTATACATTCGAACATACGAATTAGGAGGAGTAGGCCCACTCGGCTCCTCAAGCCTGCTCCGGCTGATCTGATTGTAAACTCAACTCCACATTCTTGCCTAACCCTGATAACCTTTCACACCTTTGCTTATCAAGAATATATCTACCTCTGCCTTAAAAATATTCAGATTCTGCTTCCACCATCTTTTGAGGAAGAGTTGCAAAGTCTCCAGAAGCTCAGAAAAAAAATTTCTTCCTGCCTTAAATGGGTGACACATTTTTAAAACAGTGATCCCTAGTTCCAGATTCTCCCATAAGAGGAAACATCCTTTCCATATCCACCCTGTCAAGGCCCCTCAGGATCTTATATGTTTCAATCTAGTCACCTTTCCAAACATATAAGATCCTGAGGTTGTCAAAACAATTAATGAATACATGGAATCTTGGGCTTTATAATTAAAAGCTTAGACAGCAAAATCAAGTAAGTTTGCAAAGCCTATACGAAACATCAGCTCATCCCCAGCTGGGCTGTTCAATTCTGGACAGCACGCTTTGCAGGGAAGGGGAAGGTGGGTGCGGGGGGAGGAAAGAGATACACGACATATGAAGCTACAAAATAGGTTTACCAGAACTTTTCCAGGGATGAGTTATTACAGTTATTTGGCTATACTGGAGAAGCTGGGGCTACTCTCCTTGTAGCAGATAAAGGTTAAGGAGAGATGAGAAAAGTGTTTCAAGTTATGATGGGTTTAGATACAGTAAACAGTACAATTTTTAATGGCTGAAGGGTTGATAACTTGAGGGCACTGATTAAAGGTGATTAGCCAAAGCAGAGGAGATATGAGGAATTTTTAAAAACATGTGTGATTAGGACATGGAATGCTAGGTAGGGTGGTAGATTCAATAATTGCCCTCAACAGAATAAATGTGACAACTCATAGCCAGAAGTGAAGGATTAAACACTGGATCTATACAGCACCAAGGAGAAAATAAGCACTCAGATTCATGCTCTTCACTCTTGTTTCAGGAGCTTTCATAAAATGTAGAAATGTATTAGCCCAACAATTATCGGACCACATTTCCAATAAATGCTTGGAACAAAGTTGTTAATTTTGCACAAGTAGTCATAGGGCTGGGTTAAACGTAATCTTTAAATAACTGACCCAGGGAAGGTTGGTGAAGGACCTTTGTCTTGGTGATGTTTAAGGACAAGCTAAGCCTCTTATATGGGGTATTGAATAGGTCAAGTGTCCTTTGCATGATCTGTACAGTCTTGGCCTGTCCTTAAAACATTGCCAAGATGGGCCAGTTGAGCACCCATTGTGCCATCCACATAGATGGGGTGGCTCTGGAGTATGGGCAGCACTTCCCTTATCTCTACCTCTCCCAAGGGACGACCATTGAAGAGGAAGCCAACAGCAAGTCAACTGTGCCAGCACTGCCTTCTTCAAGCTGCGCTAACATGGTCTTCAACAACAGGGGCCTTTGAAAGTCAACAAAGGTTCTGGTTTATAAGATTGTTATGCTGACCACCCTCTTCTGTTGCAGCAAAACGGACCGTCTACTGACATCACATTAAGATTGAGAGCTTCCATCAGCGGCGCTTGTGTTGAATCCTGCGGATCAAACAGGAGGACTGCCAGACTAATCTGAGCATCCTTCATGAAGCTGTGTCCACCAGCATCGAAGCTCTGCTCCTGTGGAACCAACTCCGATGGATGGGCCATTACGTCTGGATGCCCAAAAACGACATCCCTCGGCAGGTTCTCTTCTCTCAGATCTCCAATGACCGCCCTTTGAGCGTTGGCCAAAGGAAAAGATATAAGGTATGCTCAAGTCGCCCTAAAGTATGGAGGCATTAACACCGCTGATAGGAAAAAGACTGCTGCTGATCGCTTGGCATGGCAAGCTACATCGAGGATCAGCAACTCCACAATGAGGCGGAACAGTGGCGGCAGAGGAAGGACAAGGAAGCCAACTCGGTGCTGTGATTTCCAGTCCCCTGTGCAAGAACATGCCCCCACTGCGGAAGAACACGTGGATCCAAAATTAGGCTCCCCAGTCATCTGAAATCTCACCGAGCCTGATGGACATCATCCTCGATTCCGAGGGACTGCCGCTGCCTCTGCTGAAGGGGTAAGGTGAAGGCAGACAAAATATCAGGTGCTTTTAAAGCTTAAAAGTAAAGAACTGCAGATGCTGAAAATCCAAAACAAAAACAAAAATAAAAATACCTGGAAGAACTCAGCAGGTCTGGCAGCATCAGTGGAGAGGAGCACAGTTGACGTTTCGAGTCCTCATGACCCTTCAACAGAACTAAGTAAAAATAGAAAAGGGGTGAAATATAAACTGGTTTAAGGTGGGGGGTGCGGTTGGGACAAGAGCAGCTAGGTAGAGGGCCAGTGATAGGTGGAGATAACCAAAAGATGTCACAGACAAAAGGACAAAGAGATGTTGAAGGTGGTGATATTATCTAAAGGAATGTGCTAATTAAGGGTAGGAAGCAGGACAAGCAAGGTACAGATAGCCTTAGTGGGGGTGGGGTGGGGTGAAAGAATCTAAAAAGGCTAAAATGTAGAGATAAAACAATGGATGGAAATACATTTATAAATAATGGAAATAGGTGGGAAAAGAAAAATCTATATAAGTTATTGGAAAAAACAAAGAGGAGGGGGAAAATAAACAGAAAGGGGGTGGGGACAGAGGAGAGAGTTCATGATCTAAAATTGTTGAACTCAATATTCAGTCTGGAAGGCTGTAAAGTGCCTAGTCGGAAGATGAGGTGCTGTTCCTCCAGTCTGTGTTGAGCTTCAATGGAGCAATTAAGCAAGCCAAGGACAGACATGTGGGCAAGAGAGCAGGGTGGAGTGTTGAAAGGGCAAGTGACAGGGAGGTCTGGGTAATGCTTGCGGACAGACCGAAGGTGTTCTGCAAAGCGGTCACCCAGTCTGCATTTGGTCTCTCTAATATAGAGGAAACCGCATTAGGAGCAACGAATGCAGTAGACTAAGTTGAAGGAAGTGCAAGTGAAATGCTGCTTCACTTGAAAAGCATTTCACTTGCACTTCCCTCAACTTAGTCTATTGCATTCGTTGCTCCCAATGCGGTTTCCTCTACATTGGAGACACCAAACGCAGACTGGTTGACCGCTTTGCAGAACACCTTCGGTCTGTCCGCAAGCATTACCCAGACCTCCCTGTCGCTTGCCATTTCAACACTCCATGCTGCTCTCATGCCCACATGTCTGTCCTTGGCTTGCTGCATTCCAGTGAAGCTCAACGCAAACTGGAGGAACAGCACCTCATCTTCCGACTAGGCACTTTACAGCCTCCCCGACTGAATATTGAGTTCAACAATTTTAGATCATGAACTCTCTCCTCCTTCCCCACCCCCTTTCTGTTTTTTTCCCCCTCCTCTTTGTTTTTTCCAATAACTTATATAGATTTTTCTTTTCCCACCTATTTCCATTATTTCTAAATGTATTTCCATCAATTGTTTTATCTCTACCATTTAACCTTTTTAGATTCCTTCACCCCACACCACCTCATCACCACTAGGGCTAACTGCACCTTGCTTGTCCTGCCTTGTACCCTTAATTAGCACATTCTTTTAGATAATGTCACCACCTTCAACACCTCTTTGTCCTTTTGTCTGTGACATCTTTTCGTTATCTCCACCTATCACTGGCCCTCTACCTAGCTCTTCTTGTCCCAACACCCCACCACCCCGACCCCACCCCACTTAAACCAGCTTATATTTCACTCCTTTTTTATTTTTACTTAGTTCTGTTGAAGGGTCACGAGGACCCTGATCACAGAGCACTGGTTCATTCATGTCCTGGTCTGGCCTGCATGTGGCCCTCGGAATAAAGCCAATAAATGCTGGCCGAGCCAGTGACACCCACATCCCTCTATACCATTTACCAACAATTGGATCATTTGAAAATTCAAGCTACAAGTTTCCTGACATGCTATTTTGTTGCCATGCCGATTTCCATAGGCAACAAAAAACTACGTCAGGTTTTGCAGCTGACTTGATGAAGCTCACACAATCAAAAGAACCATAACCCCAGATTTTATCTTCATTACATTATTCTTTATGCTGTAGGAAAACAAATATCTAGTTCCGTGCAACTTGTGATCACCACCCAATTGCCAATTTAGCTTTTCTGCAGCTATTTTGGACATTAAAGCCAGTTACAAACAAACTAAAGTAACTTACAGCTGAGCTCTGAACACTTGGTCTCTAACGCATGTACATAGACTTCTTGCTGTTTCCATCTAGAGGAAGGGAGGGAGTCAAATATTAGACACTTAACCATTTCCTATGCAAACACACTAAGTAAAAACTGCATTACTTGCATTCAGACACACATTCAAATTGAACATGGGAACATAATTGTCATTGAGCTTTTTCCACCATCCAATTCATTTATGGTGGATCTGTAATTTAACTTCATCTACTCAACTTGATTCTATACATCTTGTGCAAAAAATCAACCAATCTCAGTTTTGAAATTTTCAACCAACCCAGCCTCAAGAGCCTTTGGGACAGAGTTCTAACTCTCCACCATCTTTTGCGTGAATAAGTGCTCCTGACATTAGCCTAATGGCCAAGCTCTAATTTTGAGATTATGCCCTCCTTTTTGGACTCCTCTATCAGAGTAAATAATTCCTCTCCATCTATCCTATAAGATCACCTCAAGCACATCATACCATTGCTTAATCTTCTTTCGTTAAGTGAATACAATCTTTGCTTTGCAACCTGTCCTTACAGTTTAACCTTGATATCAATCTGGTGAAATTTGCACAGCACCCAAAAGGTGATATCTTTCCTGAGGTACAGTGCACAGAGCTGAAGGCAGCACTCCAGATGGGGTTTACCAGAAGTCTGTGCAGCTGTAATGTGATTTCCACCCCTTTGTGTTCCAGCCCTTGAGATAAAAGTCAATATTCCATTACCCAATTACTTCTTGTACCTGCCTACAAACTAAATGAGTTTTGTACTTCAACCTCTTAATCTCTTTCCACGTACAGTTCCTAGTTTCTCGCCATTTAGAAAATACTCTCATCTATCCGTCTTTGGTCCAAAGCTGTTCCAAACTGACTTGGTTTTATCTACATGTAACAACTCCTACGCTACATAGTTGACTTTAAGGTCCTCAATGCAACAAAAAAGATTTGCATTTATAAAGCACTTGACATGACCACTAGACATCTCAAAACATGAGAGCCAATTAAATACTTTGAAATGTTGTCATTGCTACATTGTAGGAATCACAGCAGTCAATTTAAGTACAGCAAAACTCCCACAAACAGCAATGTGATCTATTTTGTGATGTTGGTAGAGGGATAAATATTGGCCAGGATGCAAAACTGACATTAAAATATTGCTTTGCCAGCGAAGTCCAATCATAAAACCTAAGATTGCAGACAGATTAGGACACATTTCCTAAGTAATTCCCTTTTGCTTAAAAAGGAGGCATCAAGGTTGGAAAAACACAAGTGCATGGTTAAAACAAGGGGCATCAGACCGTAAAAAAGTAGGGGAAACTGCCAGCAATGAGACAATGAAAAGATTAAAACAGTTTGGACAAGGAACAAGCAAGACATTTTGCAAGGTGACATATGGCACCAAATTTGGAGGCATGGCAAACAATGAGAAAAATACCACCGTACTATCAACTGCAAGAGGCGAGCAGAATAGGCAGCCAGGTGACAGATGGATTTCAATGCAGAGAATGATGAGGTGATGCATTTTGGCAGTAGGGAAAGGGAGAAGCAATATAGACATAAAGGCTTAATTCTACAGAATGTGCTGGGACAGAAAGATTTGGAGGAGGGAGGGGTTCATGTGCACAAATCTTTGAAGGTATCAGGACATATACAGAGCAAAGCTATGGCATCTTGAACTTCACAAATATAGGTCATACAACAGCAGAGCTGAACCTTTATGAAGTGATTCTTTCGCTTGTTCTTTGGATGTGAGCATGGCTGGCAAAGCCAGCATTAATTGCCCATCCCTAATTGCCCTTGAGAAAATGGTGGTGACCACCTTCTTGAACCACTGCAGCCCATGTGGTGTCAGTACATCCACTGTTGGGGAGGAAGTTCCAGGATTTCCAGAGTCAAATTAGGAGCTGGGAAATTAAAAGTTTCAATCTGTGCTTACAGCACAGAGCAGGTCTAGAGTTCATAAACAGACTACTAACGAGATTGAGGGAGTACAAGGCTTTTTTATATCATGGATATGGGATCTGAGACCTGTTGTTTAGAATTCCTGTGCCATGCAGGAACTTCAGGATACTTCACGTGTCTGAGGAACACATGTGAAGCAAAGTACTCAGTCATCAACTGCTTCAGCTCAAGTTCAAAATTTCTGAGGAAGCTAGAGTCACCGCGGAGCATCTGGGAAGATGAAAGTTTCCTGGATTGTATGTTCCGGGAGGTGTCCACTACTTAGACAGCAAGGGTTCAGGATAGTAGGTAGGAAGCGGCATGATAGAAGGAAGAAGTGCAAGAATCTTCAGGGTGTGTGCCACTCTCAATGAGGTACACAGTACTGGAGACTGCTGGGATTGATGTTAAGGTTGGTGAGCTACAAGTGCAAATAGCTGTGTGCGAATATGATACAGTGGCAATAATGGAAATGTGGCTTAAAAATGTGAGAACTGAATGTTTAATATATAAGGATATGAAGAGTTCAGAAAAGAGAGAGAAGGAAAAAAAATGTGGGGAGTGTGGACAGGGTGCCAATACTAATCAGGAAAATCATTGTGGTGCTGGAAAGAAGGAATGACAGAATCCATTTGGTTAGAGTTCAGAAGCAAAAAGGGTATGATCAGGTATTCTATAGACCAGGGGTGGGGTCACTTATCAAGGGCCGCTCATATATAGACAAAACCAGTCACGGGCCACACACAAAAAAAGCCAACTTCATTTTATTTTCAGGAGAGAATACAGAAATGTTCAACTCACCCACTGTTTTAATGCGATGGCCGAGTTCCTTTTCCTTAATGAGTAGCACAATTTTTGTCTCTCAATCACAGCACACCTGAAATTCAGTTCAACCTTTTGCTTGATTTCCTTTCCCATTCTCTCTCAATCCCCTTTCCCACTTTGTCTCACCCAAGTCAGCCCAGGGGAGTGACTCAACAACCCAAGGCTATGGCCAACTCCCAGGGCAAGGCTGCACCTGAGCTTGGAGCCTGGGCCTCTTTTTCAGTCTACAAAAACTGGAACAGCAATGGAATTTGGGGGTGGATGGGGGAAAACAGTTGTAAGCCACTGATGGGGGTGGGTGTTCTGTTCTCCTTTCTCCCCTGCCCCGTCGTCCTCACTATAAAGTTTATAGTGTGGAACTCCTAATCTCTGCACTGTCCCAACATAATCCTTTCCAGGAAAGAGGAACGTATCTCTGCTGTGAAATCCATCCGGGAAATAAAGTTCTCTGAGTTGAGATCTGAGCATTTAGTACGCCGACTGTCCTATTAAAAAGTGTATAACATAATAGTAAGCTAGTATTCTTCATCCACTTCTAATAAGGTTGACTTCTTCCTGCGCCACGGAGAAAAGTAATATTTCCTGTTCTCCTTTATTTTCCACTTCCCCTACAGCGCATTCTGATCAGCCTAGTTATGGCCGACCTGGAGATCTGTTCTCCGATCTTTCCTATTAAGGTTCAAGAGGCATCAAGAGAGACAGACAGAAAGGAGCAAAACTGCAGGGAAAGGTTACTACACAGAATAAGATTACATGGCATAGGGGGCATGGATAAAGGATTGTTTGGCTCACAGGAAGCAAAGACTAGGGGATAAATGGGTCTTTTCAGCTTGGCAAGCTGTGACAAGTGGAGTGCCACGGGGATCAGTGCTAGGGCCTGAACTATTTACAATGTTGCAAAGATTTGGATGAAGGGACTGAATGTATGGTAGCGACATTTTCTGGCGACACCAAGATCGGGAGGAAAGTAAGTTGTCAAGAGCAGGTAGAGAGTCTACAAAAGGATATAGACAGGTTAATTGAACGGCCAGAATTTGGCATATCGGAGTATAATGTGGGAAAATGTGAACTTGTCCACTTTGACTGGAAGAATGTTTACATAATGTACAGTGCTTCCAGAGAGTTTACAGAACTCAGAGGCAGAGGGATCTGGGAGTCATGGGACATGAATCACACCAAGTTGGTATGCAGGTACAGCAAGTGATTCGGATGAAAAATGGAATGTTGGCATTTATTGCAAGGGGAATGGAATATCAAAGTGGGGAAGTTTTATTCCACATCTGGAATACAGTTTTGGTTTCATTTGAAAGCATTAACAAGTCAGAGAACGTCCACTCGACTCATTCTTGGGATGAGGAGCTTATCTTATGCAGAAACGTTGGACAGGTTAGGTCTATAACCATTGGAGTTTAGAAGAATGAGAGGTGATCTTATTGAAGCATAAGATCCTGAGGGAATTTGATAGGCTGGATACCAAGAGAATGTATCCACTTGTGGGAGAGACTAGGTGACAGTTTAAGAATAAGAGGTCTACCGTTTAATATGGGGATGAGGAGAAACTTTTTCCTCTCAAAGGATTGTTGGTATGTGGAATTCTCTTCCCCAGAAAGCAGTGGAGGCTGGGTTATTTATCCAAGACAGAGTCAGACAGACTTTTGTCATAGACAAGGGAGTCAAGGATTTGGGCTGGGGGGGGCGGGGGGGGGGGGGGGGGGTGCAGACAGCAAAGCCAAGTTGAGGCACAACCAGATCAGCCATGATCTTATTAAATAGCAAAGCAGACATGATGGGCTGAATGGCCTACTCCTGCTCCTAAGTCCTATGATCCTATAAATCACAAAGTTGTGTTACAACTATAGAGTCTTGAGATGGGGGCTAAGAATGGCAGTCAACATAAAAGGGAACTCAAAAATCTTATACTGACACAAATAGTAAGCAGATCGGAAAAGGCAGACTGAGTCATATTCGGGTAAAGGCGGCTAAGTATGCTTAAAAGCATAGGACAAGGCTAGAACGCATAATGAGTACTTTACATTGGTGTTGACCGAGGAGGAATAATCTGATAACAAGTCGGATTTCCTAGATTATGGGGGACGTGCCAGAGGATTGGCAAGTGGCAAATGTGACATCCTTATTGAAGAAGGGGTCTGGGGACAGTCCTAGCAACTACAGGCAGTTAGTTTAACATCAATAGTGGATAAGGTTTTAGAAACGATACATGACAGCCTGTGGGTGGGGGGGGGGTGGTGAGGAGAGAACGGAGGGCATCAACAGGTACTTGAAGAATTTTAAGTTAAAGGCTGACAGCAGGATTTGTAAGATAGATCATGTTTGACTAATCCAATTGAATTTTTTGATAAGTAACTAAGAAGGCAGATGAGTGGAATGCAGGGGATGTTATCCGTACAGTTTTTAAGAAAGCATTCGACTAAGCGCCACATAAAAAGCTGGTTAACAAAACCGAGGCTCATGGAATAGGGGGGGCTAGTGTCAAATTGGATAACAAGATTTGCTCAAAGACAAAAAACGGCAAGTCATGGTATTTTTCAGTCTGGCGGATGATGGACAGTGATGTTCCCAAAGGTTTAGGGCTAGGACCACAGCTTTCTTTGCTATATACAAATCACTTGGATAATTGAATACAGTTTCCAAATTTGCTGAGGATACCAAACTTGGGGGAGTGACAAACAGTGAGGATGATACGAATCGCCTGCAACATGAGAAAGGTAAGGCAGCAGAAAGGTCAGTCAAATTACAGATGGAACTTAGTATAGAGAAATGTGATGTGAAGCATTCTGGCAGAAGAATCTGGAGAGACAATGTAGACATAATGGCACAGTTCTAAAGAGATCGGGAACAGGGGGACCTGGCCTGCATGTGCATCAATCTTTGAAGGTGGCAAGACACATTGAGAGAGTGGTTCATAAAGCATATGGGATCTTGGGCTTCATAAATTGAAACCTAAAGCAGGAAAGTTATACTGAGCCTTTATAAAGATCTGGTTAGGCCCCAAATAGAGTAGTATGCCCAGTTCTGGCCATACTTTACAAAGTACATGAGGAGAAAGTGCAGAGAGATTTACCAGAATGGTTCCAGGGATGAGGGATTCATTTGAAGGTTAGGTTAGAAAAGTTGGGGTTGCTTTCCTGGAATAAAAGATATGGAGGGGAGATCTGATAGAAGTGCACAAGATTTTGACAGATTTTGATAAGGTAGACAAGGGCAAGTAGTTCCTATTAGCTAATGTTATAAGGATTAGAGGACGTAGAATTAAGATTCTGGGCAAGAGATATAGAGGGAGTGCGAGGGAGAATGCTTTTCTTTTTAAAAAACAAAGCAACTCGTAGTGACCTGGAATTCACTGTCCACAAGGGTTGTGGAAACAGAAACAAGCATTTCAAAAGGAAATTGGATGGGCATTTAGGAATTAAACCAAGCCTTTTGCTGGGTTAAAGTCCTGGAACTCCCCCCCCACCCCAAACAGCACTCAAGGAATTAAACCAAATTTCCCAAGCCTTCTGCAACTGGGGCCCCGTTAAAGCTTTGAGACTGCCACGACTCCTCAGACTCAAGGGAGCTGACGGATGGTCGGGGGGGGGGCGGGGGGAGACCTATGAGACTGGTGGGGGGAGGAGGCAGAGTTTTCCACAGAAATCTGCAAGGCCTGCAGTAGAGCTACAGGCATCGAGAAGGGGAGGGGACTATCGGAATTGCTCTGCAGAGAGCCAACATGGATTTGATGGCCTGGACAGACTCCTTCTGGGTTATAAATGACTGCCCGACAAGAGTTTCAAGAGCTGGTGAAGAAATTGAGAAGACCTCAAAAGTGGCAAATTTTCAAATTCTTTACAGGGTTGGGGCATCACTGGCTGGGCCAGCATTTACTGCCCTTCCCTAATTGCTCTGAGGTCGCAGTGAGCCACCTTCTTGAACTGCTGCAGTTCATGTTGCGTAGAAACATCCAGAGCGCTATTGGTTAAGGAGTTCCAGGATTTTGACAAGCAGTAAAGGAATGGCAATAAAGTTGCAAGTCAGGATGATGTGCGGCAGCGAGGGCAACTTGCAAGTGGTGGATGATAGGCAGGCTTTGAATTCCCAACCCATATTGCTCTTAGAGCCACAGTATTTATATGGCTGGTCCAGTTCAGTTTCTGGTCAATGATAACTCTCAGAATGTTGATATGGGGGCTCAGCAATGTCATTCAACATTAATGGGACATGGTTGAAGTCTCTCTCATCAGAAAATGCTATTGCCTGGCACTTGTGGCGTGAACATTACTTGCCACTTATCAGCCCAGGCCTGAATGTTGACCAGGTGTAGCTGCATACAAACACAAACTGCTTCAGTATCTGAGTAGTCAGGAATGCAGCTGAGAATAGCTTGCTGACAATTGCACGTCCCCACTTCTGATCTTATGATGGAGGAGTTCCTTGGGGTAGTGCTCTAGGCCCCACCATCTTTAGTTGACTCAAGGACATGACAGGGAGATTGGTGAGGAGGAGGTCAAGTAGGTTTCTTCCTCTTGTTGATTCCCTCACCATCTGCCGCAGACCCAGTCGAGCAGCTATGTCCTTTCGAAGTCAGTCAACTTGGTTAATAGTGCTGCCTCCAAGCCACTCTTGGTGATGGACATTGAAGTCCCTCATCCAGAGTACATTCTGTGCCCTTGTGCTACCCTGAGTGCTTCTTCCAAGTGGTGTCTAGCATGGAGGAGTACTGATTTACCAGCTGGGAGGGGAGGGGGGTAGATGGTAATCAGCTGATGGTTTCTTAACCTATGCTTAACCTGATGGCATGAGACATCAGGGGGTCTGGAGTCAATCTTGATGACTCCCAAGACAACTCCCCACCAAATGTACACCACAGTGCCGCCATCTCTGCTGATCTGTCCCACTGGTACGAGAGAACATACCAGGAATGATATCTGGGATGTGGTATGATTGCGAGTCTAACTTTATCAGGCTGTTGTTAGACTAGTCTGTGGGACAGCTCTCCCAGTTTTGTTACAAGCCCCCTGGCATAAATAAGGAGGATTTTGCAGGGTTGACAGGACCGGGTGTGCCATTGTCATCTCGGTGCTAAGGTCGTTGCTAAGTGGCCCGTCCAGTTTTGTTCCTTATTGACTTTTCTATTGTAGTTTGATATAACTGAGTGGTTTGCTAGACTATTTCAGAGGACAATCAATGACATTGCTGAGAGTCTGGAGTCACATGTAGGCCAAACCAGTTAAGGACGGGAGATTTCCTTCCCTAAAGGACATGAGTGAACCAGATGGGACAATCAACAATAGTTTCGCGGTCACCATTATTGAGACTAGCTTTTAATTCTAGATTTATCCAATGAATTAGCTGCTATGGTGGGATTTGAACCAGCCTGGGCCTCTGGATCGCTAGTCCAGCATCCTTACCACTACACCATCACGTCCCCCAGCATTCTAATTGCTCTCACATTCTAAGCATTACAAGAACAACAAGAGGAGTCAGGTTAACATGTGGCTGTAAAGATGCTGTGGGTGTGAGAGCTTCGTATTTCTGGGCCTTTGGGGGACAGTTTTGATGCAACAGGGGCCTTTATAAGATGGATAGGTTTACAGCTCAGCAGGGTTAGGACCAATGTCCTCGCGGGGAGGTTCTCTAGTGCTATGGGTTAGAAACATAGAAACTAGGAGTAGGCCATTCAGCCCTTCAAGCCTGCTCAACCATTCATTATGATCATGGCTGATCATCCAACTCAATAGCCTGCTCCTGCTTTCTCCCCATATTCTTTGATCCCTTTCGCCCCAAGAGCTATATCTAACTCCTTCTTGAAAACATACAATGTTTTGGTCTCAAATACTTTCTGTGGTAGCAAATTCCACAGGCTCACCACTCTCCGGGTGAAGAAATTTCCCCTCATCTTAGTCCTAAATGGTCTACCCCATATCCTCAGACTGTGACCCCTGGTTTTGGACTCCCCCACCATTGGGAACATCTTCCTGCATCCACCCTGTCTAGTCCTGTTAGAATTTTATAGGTTTCTATGAGATCCCCCCTCATTCTTCTGAACTCCAGCAAATATAACCCTAATCGACTCAATCTCTCCTCATGTCAGTCCCGCCATCCCAGGAATCAGTCGGGTAAACCTTCGCTGCACTCCCTCGATAGCAAGTACATCCTTCCTCAGATAAGGAGACCAAAACTGCACACAATATTCCAGGTGTGTTCTCACCAAGGCCCTGTACAATTGCAGCAAGACATCCCTGTTCCTGTACTCGAATCCTCTGGCTATGAAGGCCAACATACCATTTGCCTTCTTTACTGCCTGCTGCACCTACATGCTTACCTTCAGCAACTAGTGGACAAGGACACCCAACTTTCGTTGCACATTCCCCCCCCTCAATTTATAGCCAGATAATAATCTGCCTTCCTGTTTTTGTTACCAAAATGGATAACCTCACATTTATCCACATTATACTGCATCTGCCATGCATTTGCCCACTCACTCAGCTTATCCAAATCACACAAACATCTCTGCATCCTCCTCACAGCTCACCCTCCCACCCAGCTTTGTGGACAGCAGGCTGGAACAGTAGAGAAGAAAGAGCATTACAATTTGGTTCAGAAATAAGAGGGATCAGACTTACTGGGAAAATGCAAGGCAGTACAGTTTGGAGTGTGTGTGTAAATAAGGCTGGTGAATTGCAAGCACAAAATGTTCCATGGGATTATGCTAAAGAAGAAATAAAGGAGGGGCTTAAATGAGCCCAGAATTGGGCACTTAATATTCATGTTACAATATATGCAGGAAAGATAGGAGAGGGGGGAAAAACAGGAAGTTTTATTGATCAAATATTTATTGAAGTAGTATGAATCAAATACAAATTATTCTCGTGTAAGCTGGGAAAGTAACAGTGCCAAGGGCAACAAGGTATTCCCGAAATGTGCATTATAGGTATTTCTCATCAGCACATATCCAAACTAACAAGGAAGGAAACAGCGCTGGATCTAGTTCTGGGGATGAAAGTGGGGCATGTCAGTTGGGGAGCATTTGGGCAATAGTGATCACCAGATCATTAGGTTGAAAGGGAACATCAAATGTGAAAATACTTAACTGGAAGAGGACTTATGTCAGTAAGCTGAAAAGTGATTTAGCACAGCTAGATAGAAATAAAAATTGGCAGACAGCACAGCAAATGAGAATGGGAAGCCTTCAGAGAAGAGATTAGGAGACAAGGGGTGAAAGGGAATCCAAACTGGAACACTCTAGATGACTGAAGAAATTTGAGATTAAAATATGACAGAAAAAGGAGGCTCTTGATAAATGTCCAGCTAGATGCAATAGAATACAGCAAATACAGTAGAGAACCAAGCTAAATACGAAAAGCAGAGAACTGAAAAGGAAATAAAATGGGGCAAGAGACACTGATAATAGATTAACAGATTAGAAATATTTAAGTAGAAAAAAGGTAGTCAAAAGAAGAGTGAAGCCGATGAGGGACCAAAATGCAATCTTCTTACGGTGACAGAGGGCATGGCTGAGTTACTAAATGAGTACTCGGCACTGGTCTTCACTAGGAAGGATGCTGTCAATGTCAATATAAAGGTGATAGAAAAATTGGAGCAGATAAAATTGATTGACCAAGTGCTTAAAAGGTTAATAACAATCAAAGTAAGAAAAAAGCAATCTGATCTATGCTGATCAAGGAAGTAAGGGTGGAACTTGCGCCACACGCTTCCAAACCTCTTTGGATATGGGAGTGGTGCCAGAGGACTGAAAGACTGCAAATGTTACACGTCGTTTGAAAAGAAAAATGAGGATAGACACAAGGACTACAGGCCTTATGGTGGTAACACAATAATGAGACAATAATCTGACACATGGAAAAATATGGGTTAACAAATCAAAGCCAGCATGAATTTGTAAAGGCATGCTTGATTAACTTGATTAAGCATAATTCATCTCTCTCTTGGTAGCTCTCTGATGCTGAACCAGACCATTCGCAATCTTGGTTTGACCTCAAAAGCAGCTCCTGACCACATACCTGCACCATCACAAAGACTCCTCCCCATCTCCACAATATTGCTCGACTCAGTCCTTGCTCATCTGTTGCTGAAAGCATTCTTCATGTTTCTGTTATCTCTAGACTTAACTATTCTAATGCACTACTGGCCTGACTTTCACGTTTACCTACTGTAAACATGAGGTTACTGAACACTTTCCTGCCCATGTCCTTCCTCATATCAAGTCCTATTCACCCAAAACACCTGCATACACTGGCTCCTGGTCAAACAAAGTATTGATATTGTAGTTTTCATCCTCATTTTCAAATATCTCCACGCTCTCGTCACTTCTTATCTCAGTAATCTCCTCCAGCTCAACAACTGTTCAAGATATCTGTGCTCATCTAATTCTGGTTCTTGATTTATTATAAATTAAACATGAGCCTGGTTTGTTGGATGAGATTCAGCAAGAGGCAACCGAATCATTAAAATTAAAGCAGAATAAGATGTTTGGGAGACGAGCTGAATTAGTATGTCGGTTGAGAATATAGGAAGCTAACAAGCTATTCCAAGTTATTCATGATACCAAAAAACTTGGCATTAGTGTTAACTTGACCAACAGAAGATGAGAGCACTAAAGTACGAAAGCACTAAAGTTGCGACAAGTCTTCTGACATGCATTTTCAACAGGGAGAAATTATGCCCAATTTTATAATGACTAAATGTTAGAGACATAGACTGAATAATAAGTCAGTTGCGTTGGATAGAATTGTGGGTGTTTGGAATCTTGGACTGTATTTTCACATTATTCATGTTGTTGATAAAAACATCTCTAGAGATAAAGTTCTTCCCGCTGATTTTTAAACCTAATTCTGAATGAGCATAAATCCAACCTTTAGGGTTTGCATTAAGGCACGCTCTTGAGCAGCAACACAAAGTTTTATGGTGTATGGTGTACTGCTGGAAACATTTTTTTTCGAAGTATTTTACATGAGCATTCTTGACCTGCGATTTTTTGAACTTAGAAGCAGGCACCGTCATCAACTGGGTTTTCTGTTTGATGTGCATTGTGCAACATTTAAAACTAGAAAACTGGGACTGGTCCATTTTAGGTAGCAAAGATAAAATACTGGCACAATGGTTTAAGGGAAGACAGATAATTTAGCACTCCACCTCCATATATGCGAAAGCTAAACATTAATCAGTACCTACTGCTAACTACAAACACAAGTCTAGGAAAGAAATCCAACTGCTACTCCGGCTATCAGGCGTATCATATCTAACCCCATGAGACATCGCCAGTTTTCCTGCTGCTTCACAGGTCTCTTTCATTCAAAGTCTTCAAACAGGAACATACATGGATAGAAGAGGCTCAAGCTAAAATGGTCTCAGACACCCGGATTGGAGAAAAATTGGTCAAGGCCCCCGAATGCTGATTATATCTAAGAAAAGCCATTGGAAAAATCCCAGAATTCCATAAAACTTTCAACTAATCCTATGCTATAAAGACCACAAAAATTTCTTTAGCACATTAAACAGTTACTTCCAGTTTCAAATTTTATTTTACCAAAGCACTACCTGGTACACAGCTCATCTCGGGACAGATTTTTGAAATCCGATTCACTTAAGCGAACCTATTGTGGAAAAAGACAGGTCGTTAGTTATTGCTAATTATAAATTACGATCATAAGTAATCAGAAGCTAATCATTGCTTGTAGTTACTTTTTGCACTTACCTTCTTTGGGAGAGGTTCTTCATTAGTCATTCTGATATCTGAAAGAAAGTTCGTAAATTAAGATTATAATCTATACTGTTAGTCACCGTATCACAGAATTGTTACGGCACAGGAGGCCATTTGGCCTATTATGTCTGCACCAGTTCTCCAAACAAGCAACTCACTTTGTACCATTCCCCAGGCTTCTCCCGTAACCCTGCACATTCTTTTTCAGATAACAGTCTAATTACCTTTTGGATGCTTCAACTGAACCTGCCTCCACCAGACTCTCAGGCAGTGCATTCCAAACCCTAACCATTCACTGCATTAATTAGTTTTTCCTCTTGTGGCTTTTGCTTCCTTTACTAATTACCTGACATCTGTGCCCCCTCGTTCTCGAATCGGAGTAGTTTCTCCCCACCTACTATGTCCAGGCCCCTCATGATTTTGAATACCTCTATCAAATCTCCTCTCAGCCATCTTTTCTCTTAAGGAAAACAGTCCTAAATTCTCCAATCTATCTTCTTAACTGAAGTACCTCAATCCTGGAACCATCATGAATCTTTTCCACATCCTCTGTAATGCCGTAACATCCTTTCTAAAGTGCGGCACCCAGAACTGGTCACAATAGTCTAGCGGAGGTTGAACTCATGACTTATACAAATTCAACACAATCTCCTTGCTCTTGCACTCTATGATCCTATTAATAAAGCCCAGGATACTATATGCTTTATTAATTGCTCTCTAACCTGTCCTGCCACCTTCAGTGATTTATGCACCCAGGTCCCTCTGCTCCTCCACTCCCTTTAGAGTCACGACCTTTATTTTACATTGTCTCTCATGTTCTTCCTATCAAAATGAATCACCTCACTCTTCTTTGCATTGAGTTTCATCTGCTACCTGCCTACTCATTCCATCAACTTGTCTACATCCATTTAACATTCCACTACCCTTCTTACAGTTCAGAACACTTGCAAGTTTTGTATCATCTGCAAACTTTGAAATTATGCCCTGTACACCAAGGTCTAGGTCATTAATATATTGTCAGGAAAAACAACGCTTCCCAGCTGGGGAACTCCACTACAAACATTTAGAAACCACTATTCTTTTCTTGTTGCTCAGCCATAACCATGCTGCTACTATCCCTTTTATTCTATGAACTTTACAATGTTGCCCACAAATCTGTTGAGCAGCACTGTATCAAATGCCTTTTGGAAGTCCATGTACACCATATCAATAGCATTTCCCTCATCAACCCTCTGTTTTACTTCAAAAAAAAACTCCAGCGAGTTAGTTAAATATCATTTTCCCTTAAGAAATCCATGCTGCCTTCCCTCAATTAACCCACATTTGTCCATGTGACTTCATTTTGACCCAAATTATTGTTTCTGGAAGTTTCCCCATCACTGAAATTAAACTGACTGGCCTGTGGTTGCTGGGCTTATCTTTACAACCTTTTATGAACAAGGATGTAACGTTTGCAATTCTCCAGTCCTCTGGCACCATCCAAATCTAAGGAAGACTGAAAAATTGTGGCAACTGCCTCTACAATTTCCACTCTCACTTCTCTCATTATCCTTGGACTGAACTGGTTCTGGTGTGTCAACAAATTTTAAGTTCAGATACCTATCCAATACCCCACCTTTACAATTTTAAACCTATCTAGTTTCTGAATTACCTCATCTTTTACCATGGGCTGGGAAGCATCTTCCTTCAAAAGGATGGATGCAAAATATTCATTCAGCACCTCAGCTATGCCTTTCTGCCTCCATGTGTTAATCCTCTTTGCCTATAGAAGACTTCGGGATTCCCTTTTACAACATTCTTACAATCATTACATATTACCATCACCAGGGTTGATATAAGAATACCAATGCTACGGAAAACAGAAGCTTGAACTCTTAATATATCACCTGACATTCCTCTCACCATAATAGGTGTGTTAATATCAGAATGCATCCCAGTGTTTTCATTCTAAAATCTACAACTGCAGTATGCTCATCACACCAAGTGGGCAAAACAAGCAAGTTCCCTTAGTATATGTATGTGGAAATAAAACCATCTACCATGTCTCACTGAAACCTTAATGACAGAGAACACATGAACTGCCTCAAAAACAATGAAACGAAAGCAGATGTCAATTTCTACTACTTAAATTGATTAAAATTAGCTCAAACCGTGAAACTTCCTATAGCTCACAACCTTGCACATGTACAACTTTTAACCGTTCTATAATTAAATTGGTTACCTAATTAAAGTTCGCATTTAAGCATAAACCACATATACTACTGCAATTTCTTTTTATAAATTGGTAAAATTGCAATAAATGCAACTTGCAAATGACCACTTCATGGTTTCCACCAAAAAGTGCACAAGAATGTAATGTTGGTTATGCAATCACACATTCTTCAGCAAACCATCAAGCCTCCTTTCAGCTACCCTATCACCATAACCTTCTATTCCTTTCTCCTACATGTGTTTATCTAGCTTTCCCTTAAATGCTGTTGGCCTCAACTACATCCCGCAGTAGCGTGTTCTACATTCTAATCACTCACTGCGTAAAGAAATTGATTTTCAATTTCCTTGTGGGTGTATTGGCATCTTAGATTTACAGCAACCCATCTTGCACTCCCCAAACAAGTGGATACATTTTCTTTCAAGTCTACCCTATTAACCCTTTTATAATCTTATACAACTGTCACTCCACCCTTCAGTCTTCCTTTTTCTAGGAAAAAAGAACTCCAGCCTATACTGTCATTCCTAATAGTAACATCTTCTGCGTTCTGGTATCATCCTTTTAAATCTTATTAACACTTTCCCGAGTCTCTGTATCCTTGTGATAATATGGAAACCAGAACTGCAGTGGTCTAAGCAAGGTTCTATTCAAGTTTAACTTTGTTGGGTTTCAATTCTTTAGGAACAGAAGGCCATTCAGCCCGTCGAGCCTGCTCCGCCATTCAATACGATCATGTCTGATCGAACACTTCAATGCCTTTGACCCACACTATCCCCATAACCCTTTATGTTGTTAGTCAGAAATCTATCAATCTCTACCTTAAACATACTCAATGACTGAGCTTCCACAGCCCTCTGGGGTAGAGGATTCCAAAGATTCACAAACCTCTGAGTAAAGAAACTTCTCATCTTGGTCCTAAGTGGCTTCCCCCTCATTTTGAAACTGTGTCCCCTGGCTCTAAACTCCCCAACCAGGGGAGACATCTTCCCTGCATGTACCCTGTCTAATCCTTTTAAGTATTTTGTAGGTTTCAATGAGATCATCTCTCATTCTTCGAAACTCTGGGGAAACTGGTTCTGTATTCTCTAATCACTCTTCATAAGACAGTCCCACCATCCCAGCAACAGTCTTGGTGAACCTTTGTTGCACTCTCTCCATGGCAATAACATCCTTCTTGAGGTAAGGGACTAAAAATGCACAGAGTACTTCAGGTGCGGTCTAACCAAGCTTCTATACAATTGAAGCAAGACTTCACTACTCCTGTGCTCAAATCCTCTTGCAATAAAAGCTAACATTCCATTAGCCTTCCTAATTGCCTGCTGCACCTGCATGTTAGCTTTCAGTGACTTATGGGCAAGGACACCCAGGCCCCTTTATATTTCTACACTTTCTACTCTTTAAGTAGAACTATTCTACTCTTAAAATTTAGGAAATACTCTGCACTTCTGTTCCTTCTACCCAAGTGGATAACCTCACATTCTTCCACACTATATTCCATCTGCCACATTCTTGCCCACTCACTAAGTTTGTCCAAATCCTCTTGTAGCCTCTTTACATCTTCCTCACAATACACATTCTCACCAAGCTTTGTACCATCCACAAACTTAGAAGTATTACATTTGGTCCCCACATCCAAGTCATTGATACATATTGTGAACAGCTGGGGCCCAAGTACTGATCCATGCGGTATCCCACTAGTCACAGCCTGCCAACATAATGACCGGTTTATTCTTACTCTGTTTTCTGCCTGTTAGCCAATCCTTAATCCATGCCAGTATATTGCCTCCTATCCCATGCACTTTTATCTGACTAATCAACCTCCTGAATAGAACTTGAATAGAAATGAACCCCAGTGTTTTGCTTGCTTTTTATAGCCTTATTAACCCGATTTAAATTGGACATCTGTACCCCAGACCCCTTTCTTCCTCTACCCTATGTACTCCTTCTAAAAATAAGCTTTTACGTGGCCACCTATTCTTCCTACCAAAATGTAACCCCCACTCATACATACTGAAATTAATTTGCCCATTTGCTAATGCTGATTCTGCAAGTTTATTAATGTTTTCTTGTAATTTGTCATAGTCTTGTCATCCTACTGTTCATACCTCCCAATTTGGTGCTGTCAGCAAATTTTGAAATTGTACCCCTGCTTCAAGAACAAATTGTTTATAAGAATGGTGAATAGTGGTTCCAGCATCAATCCCTATGGAACAGCACTTGCCACCTTTTGCAAGTCTGAGTTGCTACCTTTACTCTCTTTTAAGGCAGCTTGCTATCCATTTTGCTCTTTGTCTCAATTACATACGCTCCAACTTTAATCATTAGGCTACTAACAATGCTTCACCTGGGTCTTTTAAAAATCCAGAAGTGAATGTTGCAATGCCACTGTCTTACTTGACGTATTTTTGACACGACGACAATATAAGCAATATGACAATTTTGAGACCATCTGTAGTTTAACAGATTTACAATCAAAATTGTTACCAAAAAAATCCCCACTGACGCACTTAAGTAATACTTTTGGGTAACATTCCCAGGGTCTATTTAGACAAACACCCCTAGCACTTGCTCCCCAACACTCAAAAGTATGCAAAACACTCAACCAAAGCAGTTATATCTGGCTTCATAAAATGGTGTCTAAATACAGCTACAAGTTTCCTCTCATACGCTCAATTTTATGAATTAGAATACATCTTATTGCCAAGAGTTTATTATTTGCATTGCCTACAGAATAAAGGATGGCCTCCAGCTGTTCTGTGACCATTTGGTCTTCCTAGCCATGTCAATTCTCCACAAGAGCAAGTCAGCTAAGTGACATTCCCCTGCCTTATCCTTCTAGTCCTGCAAACTTTTTCCTCTTCAGATAATTTTCCAATACCCTTTGAAAATCACTATTAAATCCATGTCCACTACAATTTCAGACATGGCACTCTGGAGCCTGCCTCATTTCTAATGTCACCTTAGGTTCTTGTGCCATTAACTCAAAACCTTCCACCAATGCAACAGTTTCCCCTGGCTACTCTGTCTAGACCTCTCAGCTCTATCAAATCTTCTCTAAACCTTCACTTCTGTAAAAAGCCCCAGCTTCTCCAGCCAGTCAAGGTAACTGAAGCTCCTCATCCCTGGATGCGGTCTTGTAAATCTTTTCTGCACCCTAATCTGAAGTCAACAATTGGACACAATACTCCAGTTGAGGCTGAACCAATTTTTTAATGAAGGTTCACCATAATCTCCTTGCTTTTGTATACTATTCTATTTATAAAGCTTTCTCAACCTCTGCCGTCACCTTCAGTCATCTGTGCAAATACACTGCCTGGTCCTGATGCTTTTGCATCCCCTTTAAAATTATATTCTTTATTTTATGTTGCCTCTCATCGTTCTTCGTAAATGCATCCCTTCACTCTTCGCTGTGTTAAATTTCATTTGCCACGGGTCCGGTCATTCCACAAGCCTATGTCCTCTTGAGGTCTTCCCCTGTTTTCCTCGCAGTTCACAATGATTCCAAGTGTTGTGTCATCTGCAAATTTTTAAATTGTGCCCTGTACGGCAATTACAGATCATTAAAATATATCAAGAGGAGCATAGGTCTTAACACTGACCCCAAAGAACTCCACTATACACCTTTTTCCCGTCTGAAAAACAAGAGCTCACCAATATTCTGTTTCCTGTCACTCACTAACTTAGTATCCATGCTACCAATACCCCTTTTGTTCTATAGTCTTTAAAATTTCTGACAAGTTATGTGGCACTTAAATGCTTTTTGCAAGTCCATGTACACCACATCAACCGCATTACCTTCATCAGCCATCTGTTACCTCATGAAGTTAGTTAAACGCGATTCACCCATAACATGTCTGTGTTGCCTTCCTTAATCTACATTTGTCCAAGTCCCTGTTTATTTTATCCTGGATTATTGTTTCGAAAACTTTTCCCACCAACAAGGTTAAATGAACTGGCCTGTATTTACTGGGCTTTTCCTGTTTAACAAAAGTGAGATAATTTTCAATTCTCCAATCCTCTGGCACCACTCCTGTATCTAAGCAAGATTGATGATTACAGACAGTGCCTCTGCAATTTCCAGCCTGAATAATCGACTTTTAAGTAGGGCCAGCCTTCTAATACCTGGTCTTCAGTTTTTAGCCCAACCAATGTAACAACTACGTCCTCCTTCATTATGACTTTGGAAACATTTTCTTCCTTCGTAAAAGACAGATGCAAAGATTTAGTACCTCAGCCATGCCCTCCATGAGTAAATATTCTTTGCATCTGAATCAGCCTCACTACAAGATTTTGGAAAAACTACTTTGTTATTTTTGATCAGTGCCTGCCATTTACACCACCTGTACTTATCCTGGACAAACAGCTCTAGCCCTTTGCCATAGGTAATTACAAAGGTGCTGCATAAAATTTACCTATAATTTTAGACAATTAAAGCATAATAATTCTCTGAATCAGCTCTGCACCCCCCCCCCCCCAAACCCCTATAAGTGCAATTGCCATTAAGACTATTCTGCTTGTTGGTGACCTTTTACTATTTACATGCCCGTGGAAAGCTTCTGCATTCCCTTTTATGTTAGTTGCCAGTCTTTTCTCACTTTGCAGTTTCCCTCTGAAATTCCTCTATTCAGCTCAGTTCTCAATGGTATTATCAAGTTCACGTCTGTCACATAGGCCCTTTATCTGCTTCATCTTTCTCTATTCCTTTTGTTATCCAGGAAGCTCTGGTTTTGTCTGCCCTACCTTGTCCCCTTATCCCTCAACAGTAGCCGAAAAATCTCCTCTCAAGGCAGGTGGTGATGACGGAGCGGTATTGTCGCTGGACTAGTAACCCAGAGATGCAGGGGGACCCGGGTTCGAATCCCACCGTGGCAGATAGCGGAATCAGAATTCAATAAAAATCTGGAATTAAAAGTCTAATGAAAACTGAAACCATTGTTCATTGTTGTAAAACAAAAAAACCATCTGGCTCACTAATAACCCACAGCAATGCAGTTGACTCTTAAATGCCCTCTGAAATGGCATTTAAGAGTCAAGCCAGTCAAGTTATTTAAGAGAGCAAGCCACTCAGATCACTACAAAGTCACATAAAAAGGAATGAAAGTGGACCGACCACCCGCCATCAACCTAGGCACTGGAAACGACAACGGCAGTCTCAGCCCTGTCGAGCCTGCAAACATGCTCTTTGTTAATATCTGGGGGCTAGCGCCAAAATTAGGAAAGCTATGGCACAGACCTGAGAGTCATCCTTATGGAATCATATCTTATAATGTCCCAGACACCACCATCCACCTACGGGCAGGCCAGACCCAGCGGAGGTGGAGGCACAGTATACAGTCGGGAGGGAATTGCTTTGGGAGTCTTCAACATTGACTCCAGATCCCATGAAGTTTCATGACATCAAGTCAAACATGGGCAAGGAAACCTCCTGCTGATGACCACGTACCACCCTCCCTCAGCTGATGAATCAGTGCTCCTCCATGTTGAACACCACCCAGCAAGGGCGCAGAATGTACTCTGGGTGGGGGACTTCACTGTGGCAAAAGCCTGGAACTCCCTCCCCAACAGCACTGTGGGTGTACCTACACCAATTAGACTGCAAAAGTTCAAGGCAGCAGCTCACCACCACCTTCTCAAAGGCAACTTGGGATGGGCAATAAATGCTGGCACAGCCAGCGCAGTCCATACCTCATGGATGAATTAAAAAAAGCAACCCATTGATCGATTATGGTTTTGTCTGCCAATCTTTGATTTCAATTTACCTGGGCCAGATCTATTCTCATCCCATTGAAATTGCCCCTACTCCAATTAATTTTGTTTTTATTCTTGATCGCCCTTGTCCTTTTCCATAGGTATCCTTAGGCATAGGTGCCTAAATGTTCTCCTCCCTGACACTTGATCCAATTGGCCTACCTCAATCCCCAAAACCATCCTTCCTCCTTGGGCAGTAAACACACTGAACAAGAAAATTCACCAAAACACACTTCAAAAACTCATCTCCAACCATTACATCTATTACTATCCCATCCTAAGTTAAGATAATTAAAGTCCCTTGTTATCACTACCCTATAGTTTTTGCATCATTCTGTAATTAACTTGCAAGTTTGTTCCTCTATCTTTCCCACTAGTTTGTGGCCTATAGAGTACACCTAGTACTGTAATGGCACCTCTATTGTTTCATTCAGCGCCAACCAAATATATTCTGTCCTAGACCACACTTCCTCTCTCTCCAGCACTGCAATCACTTTACTCACTTTTCCAGGACCGCTTCATCCAATTTAGGGAGTCCAAACGTATCCGGACAGGCAATGGGCACTAGACTGGGTACATCAGTCCATCACAGGGCGCACACACACAATGGGGGGCAATTTACTATCGCCAATCCATCTAACAAGCAGATCTTTGGATGGTGGGAGGAAACCCTGAGCATCCGGCAGAAACCCACGCAGACAGGGGAAGAATGTGCAAACTCCACACAGACACACTATGTCAGCATTGAACCCGGGTCCCTGGAGCTGTGAGGCAGCAGCACTAACCACTGCGCCACCATGCCACCTTTAATGTAACATTCTCCTTAAATCAACACTGCTGCCTCACCTCCCATCTTGCCTTCCAAGTCTTTCCTGAACACCACACATTCAGGAATATTTTGTACTCAGTCGTGCCCTTTTTTGATCAGGTCTCTGTTATTGACATGCCAAAACATTCTCACTTGGATAACTGCACCAGCAGCTCAGCAACTTTATGCACAGTATATCTAATTTAGAATTTATTGCATTTCCTCTTACATAGAAAAAAACCTCAATCATGACAAGTCACTGTTTATAAAGGCAGCAACAAATAAATAATCTATTGCTTTTCTCTACATCACCCTTTAAAACAGTGTTCAATTGCTGTTAAACAGGTATTTAGCAGGTTCAGAGGCCAACTGAGAGGCACTAACATTTCCAGCTCCAGTATAGATTTTGGAAAAACTACTTAGTTATTTTTGATCAGTGCCAGCCATTTACACCACCTGTACTTATCCTGGACAAACAGCTCTAGCCCTTTGCCATAGGTAATTACAAAGGTGCTGCATAAAATTTACCTATAATTTTAGACAATTAAAGCAGAATAATTCTCTGAATCAGCTCTGCACACCTCTCGCCTCCCCCTCCCCCCCCCCCCAAAACCCCTATAAGTGCAATTGCCATTAAGACTATTCTGCTTGTTGATGACCTTTTCAAAATTACATTATTTAAGGCTGGAAAATGACTCGAAAACTGAAACATATTTAAAAAGGCACAAGCAGTAACGGCATCAGCACTACCTCCAGAACATCTGGGGGCCCTGCGGTCAATTTAATCATTGCAGAGGATGAGGCACAAATTGTTTCTGTTCATATTACCCACTAGTCAGGGTCTCAGGAGTCAGGTACTCAAGGACACTGGCCCTGGCGCTTTTGCATGGACTTTGGAAGGAGGTGAGTAGACGTGAACAGAAGTACTTGTAAATTTCCCAGCTACAGCATTCATCATGTATATTGGGCAAATCAGGGTTGACACCAACATGCTTGACATAAATAGTGCTGACTATATTTTGAAAAGTAATACCAAAACATGAATAAGACTGCAAGTGTCGAGAACATTGCAATAAAAAAAATATAAAAGTTTAAGCAGCTAAATCTTCCATTTTATATAAACTGTTAAATATAATCCGGCTCTGGTGGCTTATTTATTACCGGGGAAATTCCTACTGATTACAAGGTGCAAACTGTAAAGGAGGTAACTTGACTACAGGCTATATCGTAAAATGTCAAGATCCAAGTATCCCAATTTGAATTTAGTACAATAGGATTTTTGGAGAGATAGTGAAAACATTCTCTCCCAGAAGAAATTGTGCTATAAAGCACGTCGCTTTTTAACCATGTTTGGGCTTCTTTACAAAACAAGGGCAAAAACCACGAACTGCAAATATGTAATGAAGGATGTTTTTGTTGATAATGAATTTTTCTTCAAAAAAACTTAGATCATGCCTTCACGACCACCCCGGCAAAGCAGCTGATAATGACATATATCAGTATTCAGAAATACTAAGGTATTCAAACTTGATTTTCAGTCTCTGGGCAGCTTGAATTCAGAATATTTTGGAGTTATGTATCTCCATGAGATGGATGTTACCCCCCCCAAACCAATCATTTAGTTCTCATCTTGCAATGCAAATTTTTGGAAGCAAATTGGGTGAACAATGGTTAAGGAGGTAGACTGTTGTTCCCAATGAAATTTAAAGATAGAGAAAGAAACAGCAAACAACGGAGACGGATGCAGGGTGAATTAGAGTCAAATTAGATATGGAAAGAGGAATACTGTAGAGGAAGATTTGATTGAGAAAGAGAAAGATAAAAAGAGCATTTATAAATCTCGAGGGATAGCATACTCCAGTTTCAAATGTACCCTTTCTAAGTCTGTCAGGTTGTAATGGCATTGCAAGGACATAAATGCCATCATGAAATACCAGCCCCAACTTCCTGCAGAGTTTTATATTTACTGCGCAAATCCAGCAACTTCTTGGAAGTCCTGGGGAGATTGACAGTGAGGCTCTTTGTTGTGTGAAATTCACCAGAGAAAAGCACAAATCAACAGTTTGTAGTGACTCAATACAAGGTGTATATCATCTTCACCACAAATGGCTCTTCTTTTAGAACATATGTTACCTCAACATTTCGCCAGCAAATTCCTTGATTTCAGCCTGGAGTACAACTGGGTGTTACAACTATCTTGTGATCCCTCCCTGCATTTTCTCAAATATTTCTCTTAAGTGACATTGTACCCATTTCGTTTTGTAGTTTGCTTTCTCAGATTGGGGTTATACTAGGTATATGATGCATGCAAAAGGGAATCCAAGAATAAAAACAAAATGCACATTGCAGTGTAATATATATACTGAAGTGGTAAACGCTTTTCATCCTATTTCAATATTTCAACTTTTGATATAAAATTTACTTCCCAAACAACAGCAATGCAACATGTATCCAAACAGTTCTATACACGTACTACAATAAAGATGACAATCGAGTAAATGTTATCCACATTAAGAAAAAGCTAAACAAAATAACACTGCAACTCAAATGATTAATTTGTTCTGCCTATACTGCCACTAGGAGCTCCAAATCTTAATAAAACACGTCTACTCAATCACCAAACGGTTCGGTTAAACATTGCCTGTTTGGAAAAATCTTATCAATTCAAGTCAGAAGCAAACACAGAACGGTTTACACGTAACACTGTGGAAAGGGCTTCTTATCGGTCGTGATACAAGGCTTATCCCCCTCCATTCTTGCATACAACCACGATTAGGTCCCATCCCAAACGATTCAATTTCCGTAAATGTAAAGTAAGCAACCAGGCCCGATAGTAGCCTGCCGCCCTCCAAACGAACCCATCGAGTCGCTCGACCTATTTAAATAGGGACGGCATGCGTTATCTAGTTCAGGCCCAGCTTTAAAAAAAGGCACAAGACGAAAGATATGCTCAGTACTATTTAAAACAAGAGCATATAGTAGAAGAAACGCGCGCAGCGCCCACTCTTGTAAAGCCCAGAGGTAAGGCAAATCGTTATGTTCAGAAACACAAACCGTGAGCCTGGCTGCAAGGCCCCGGTTGGAGGGAGGGGGGGGGGGGGCCTGAGTCACCACAGCTCTTCAGAAGTGTACCCCCTTTTCTAACTCAACCCGTTGTTTGAGGGTAGAAAATCCTACACAAAATGGCGTCCCTAGTCTCCGGCCTAGCAGCGCCGAATCCACACGACGCACGCTCACGTACAGCCGCACCCGCCTGACGGCCTCACTCACCCAACCTCCTCCACGACTGCCCCCGATCGACTGGAAAAATCCACCTTCACCACTCAGAACAAAGTTTAAAATGCTGACTGATTCGGGGCAGAATTCAAGTAAATCTAACGCAATCCGTTGTCACGACCGCCATGTGTGTCAGGGAATGAGTGAACGCACACGCACGGCGCATCATGGGAAAGAAACGCGCACTTCAAAATTCAATAGCGGGACTGCGGGCGGAGGAACACACAGAACCGCGTCACCAAAATAATCCCTTCCGCATCGGGTTGCGGAAATATAGGTTGTACTAAAGTGAAAAAAAACTGAATCTAATAGGGGTGGAACCGTGATATTCATTGCAGAGATTTTTTAAAACCGACATTTAATTCATGAATAAAACTGTGTATCTTGACAAAAATAATCCAACTGTTAATGTGTGTATTTAGTTAAATACTTAACTGAAAGAAGAGCGAATGAAATGGTTGAGTCTGAGTTGAAAGGTCAACGGCGATGAGTAGTGTTCGAACAAGATCTGCTTGGGTTTCATGTTTGTGTCCTTGAACGGCTGGCAGGTGCTTGTACAAGCCCGACTATGTGGAACAGATTCAGTTATCTCCGGAGGTGAGTATCACTATTGTAGTTTGAAATCATACTCATTTCGGGTGAAAACCTTTGCACTGCCTTCGCTCCTGAAACACCCCTTGAGATGCCAGATCAGGCTCGACTCATTTGCCCCACTGCGCAACGCTTAACTTGTCCCCCCCCCTCGCCCCCCCCTCTCCTCGCCCCCCCCTCTCTCCTCGCCCCCCCCCCTCTCCTCGCCCCCCCTCTCTCCTCGCCCCCCCCTTCTCTCCTCGCCCCCCCTTCTCTTCCCTCCCCCCCTTCTCTTCCCTCCCCCCCCTTCTCTTCCCTCCCCCCCCCCTTCTCTTCCCTCCCCCACCCTTCTCTTCCCTCCCCCCCCTTCTCTTCCCTCCCCCCCCCCTTCTCTTCCCTCCCCCCCCCCCTTCTCTTCCCTCCCCCCCCCCCTTCTCTTCCCTCCCCCCCCCCCCTTCTCTTCCCTCCCCCCCCCCTTCTCTTCCCTCCCCCCCCCCCCCCCTTCTCTTCCCTCCCCCCTCTCTTCCCTCCCCCTTCCCCCCCCCCCCATAAAAAGAAACTTTTCCACATCTACCCTGTCAAGGTGCTGGTGATGTGGGTGTGGGTGCTGATGATGCTAACATAGTGCCTCCATGACGTCATTTCTTTGAAAATTTAATCCTCGTCAACAGAAGTACTCCATGGTTGAAAAGGAATACACAAACATGAAATAGGAGCAGGAGTATGCTATTCAATCCCACAAGCTTGCTCTGCCATTCAAAATCATGGCTCTTCTGATTCTGGCCTTAACTTTTCTTTCCTGTTGGCCCCCGGAACCCTTGGCTCCCTTATCGATCAAAATTCTGCCTAACCCAATCTTAAACGTATTCAATTATCAAGCTTCCACAGCTCTCTGGGGAGGATAATTCCACAAACTAACGACACTCTGAGAGAAAACATTTCTCCTTATCTCTGATTCTCCTAATTCCAGGTGCCTCCACAAAGGATGACATCCTCTCAGCATCCACTCTGTCAATTCCCCTCAGGATCTTGTATGTTTCAATCCGATCATCTCTCATTCTCCTGGACCTCAATGGGTATGGACCCAACCTGTTCACACTTTGCTCATAAGATATCTGCTTCATCCTGGGAGTTAGTTGAGTGAACCTTCTCTGAATTGCTTCTAATGCAGTTGTGCCTTTTCTTAACTAAGGAGACCAAAACTGTACACAGTATTCCAGGTGCTGTACAACTGCAGTCACACTTTCCTACTTTTATACATGATTCCCCTAGCAATAAATGCCAACATTCCAGTTGCCTTCCTAATCACTTGCTGCACCTCCATACCAACGTTTTGTGATTCATGTGCCAGCATACCCAGATCCTTCTGTACCGTGGAGTTCTGCAGTCTCTCTCCATTCAAATAACATACTGCTTTTCTATTCTTCCTGCCAGGATGGGCATGATTTCCCCACATTATACTCCATCTACCAAATTTTTGCCACTCACTTAACCTACCTATATCCCTCTGAAGGCTCTTTATGTCCTCTTGACAATGTACTTTCCTACCTATGTTTGTGTAATCAGCAAACTTAACTACCATACGTTTGATCCCTTTATCCATGTCATTGATATAGATTGTAATTAGTTGAGGCCCCAGTACTGATTCCTGCAGTACTCCACTAGGAATAGCTTGCCAACCTGAAAATAACCCATTTACCTCATCTTTGCTTCTTGTTAGCTTACCAATCCTCTATCCATGCTATATATTACCCCCTAACCCATGAGCCCTGATTTTGTCAAGTAACTTTTGAAATGGCACCTTGTTGAATGCCTTTTGGAAATCCAAGTACAACATATCTACAGGTTCCCCTTTATCCACTTTACTTGTTACTTCCTCAAAGAACGAAGAATTTCTCTTTCACAAAACCGTGTTGACTCTTCCTGATTATGTTATGATTTTCTAAATGTACTGCTATTACCTCCTTAATAATGGATTCTAGCATTTTCCCTAAGACAGGTGTTAGGCTAACTGCCTTATAGTTTCCCATTTTCTATCTCCCTCTTTTCGTGAATAGTGCTGTTACATTTGCAATTTTGAAATCTGCTGGGACCTTTCCCGAATCTAGTGAATTATGGAAGATCACAACCAATGCATCTACTATCTCTGTAGCCACCATCTTTTAAGACCCTAGGATGAAAGCTATCGGGTCCTGGGGGCTTGTCACATTTAGTTCTCATATTTTTCCCTGGTTATTGTGATTGTTTTAGGTTCCTCCCTCCATTTTACCTCTTGATTTTCAAGTATTCTCAACAGCAAAAACAGACACAAAATAAACGTTCAAAATTTCTGGCATTTCCTTGTTTCCCATTATTACTTCCCCTTTCTCACCATCCAAGGGTCCAACACTCACTTTATTTACCTTTTCCTTTTTTTAAGTACTTATACTTAAGTATTTTTATTATCTGTTTTTATGTTTTGAGCTAGCTTTCACTCATACTACCTCCTGATTTTTTTAGTCATACTTTGCTGATTTCAAAATTCTCCCCAATTTTCTGACCTGCTAATCTTTGCAGTATTGTACCTTTTTCCTTTTGGTTTGATTCTACCCTTAACTGCCTTAGCCATGGATGCTGCGTCCTTCTCAGAGTTATTAAGGAATTATCTTCAAAGCCTGTCACTGTTTCTTCACTATCATACCTTTTAGCCAATTTCCCAGTTCACTTTAGCTAACTTTGCCCTCATACTTTTAATATCTTTAATGTAATTATTTAAAATAGCTTATTGTTATTAGTATTCCTGTTCTTTGATTTTTGTGTAGTAGCATTCTTTTGTTTTAGTCAGTGAACCTTGTGTCTTAATTCTTTTAGTAAATACCAGGGTTTTCGAATTTCCAAAAAAGAATACTAAAATATCACCACCATGTTTCTACTGCGATCATAACAAAAGTAACAGAAGGATACGCTGATCTGGTTAGTTGATGTAGAGTGGAAGGAGATTCATGTGAAGCATAAACACCAATTTGGATCATATGGCCTGTGACTGTGGTGTAAATTCTGTTTTTTAATTTGATTTCATCGCTGATGTGGGAGCTTGCTATGTGTAAAATGGCTACTACTGACATCTATTAGAACACTTCAAAAGTTCTTAATTGGCTGCTTTGCTTTGGGACACGCTGAGGTCATGAAAGGCACTATATAAACAAAAGCTATTTTTCTTTCACTCCAAGTACATAATTGCTTTTCCAAAGTAAAGCTCTTCATGAGCATTTCCATATTTAAAATACCAAATAATATGAATGCTACTTGTCATAATGTTCTGGCTCAGTCTCTTTACGTCATCTGCCTCTCTCTGTCCTGGTCAGTTTATTTTACTTGAAATGTAGTCTGTTTTCTATCGGTCAGATGCTGAAGAGCCATGTTCATTCAAATTTCTTAATGCTTTGCCCTTTATTGTTATAAAAGTTATTACCAACGTAAAGTACAAGAGGGGGAAAGGGGTATTCCTTTCTCTACCTTTATTCAGACTACAGTACATGTAAAAGGTGCAGGTTGCTTCCCAGATATCGAGGGTAACCTGGAGACAGCAGCAAGAGTTTGAAGAGCTAGTAGGGTGAGTCTGTAGGATCAGAGCATTCTAAAGAAAATTGAAGAGTCACTTAACAGCAATGGAGAAAAATTGGTTGGTGAGCATGTTCTCTTTTTCTCTAATCTAAACTAGCAAATTTCAATCAGGTTAAATATAACAGTAATTGAAATAATAATAAGCACATGCAGGGCTAGAGGTATTAATTAAAATTTAATGATAATTAGCTAATTGAAACACAATGGCTCGTAACTTCCATTGGAGTGACAATTGAGTCTGATTGCCACTCCGCTCGTAGTTACTTAGCTTGAATTGCAGCTGCTCCTATCACGCCGACCTTCCAACTCAAACCAGGTGAGATCTGTGTAGCGCAGCGAACTCCTGAGGCTTACAGTTGAGGGCAACTCAGTCAAAGACAAGTGCCCCCTTTTTTTATGGTGCTAGGTGTCAGGTTGGGTTCTGGTTGGTGGGGTGAGTCTATGGGATCAGAGCATTCCAAAGAAAATTGAAGAGTCACTTAACAGCAATGGAGAAAAATTGGCTGGTGAGCATGTTCTCTTTTTCTCTAATCTAAACTAGGAAATTTCAATCAGGTTAAATATAACTTCAGTTAACATATAAGTTTTTGTAACCGCTGATATGAATTCAGAAGTATGACTCCAGACCCACAGCAACATGGTTGACTCTAAAATAGCCTAGCAAGCCACTCAAGTTGTATCAAACCGCTACAAAGTCTAAAAGGGATGAAATTGGACAACACTGACAGTGATAAACTCAGCCCTGTCGACCCTTACTAACATCCGGGGGCTTGTGCCAAAATTGGGAGAGCTGTCTCACAGACGAGTGGAGCAACAGCGTGACATAGTCATACTCATGGAATCATACCTTACAGATAATGTCCCAGACACCACCATCACCATCCCTGACCCAGCAGTGGTGGTAGCACATTGGTGTACAGTTGGGAGCGAATTGCCCTGGAAGTCCTCAACATCGACTGCATGGCATCAGGGCAAATGTGGGCAAGGAAACCTCTTGCTAATTACTACGATCCCTCCCTCCTCAGCTGATGAATCAGTACGCCTCCATGTTGAACACAACTTGGAGAAAGCACTGAATGTGGCAAGGGAGCAGAATGTACTTTCGCGGGGGGGCTGCTAAAATGTCCATCGTCAAGTGTGGCTCAGTGGCACCAGTACATTTGGAGCTGGTTGAGTCGTAAAGGACATAGCTGTTAGACTGGGAACCAACAAGAGGGAAAAACATTTGACATCATCCTCACCATTCTGCCTGTCACAGCTCCATCATGTTGTGTGGCACTATTGCTGTGCTAAATGGGATAGATTTCGAACAGATTTAGCAACTCAAGACTAGACATCCATGAGATGCTGTAGGCCATCAGCAGCAGCAGATTTGTACTTGAACACAATCTGTAAGCTCATGGTCTGGCATATCCCTCACTCTACCATTACCACAAGCCAGGGGATCAACCCTGGTTCAATAAACAGTGCAGGAGGCATGACAGGAGCAGCACCAGACATACCTAAAAATGACTTGTCGACCTGGCGAAGCTACAGCACAGGACTACTTCTGTGCCAAATAATATAAGCAACAAGCGACAGACAGAGCTAAGCAATTCTACAACCAACAGATCAGATCTAAGCTTGGTATTCTTGCCATATCCAATTGTGAGTGGTGGTGGGTAATTAAACAACTAACTGGAGGAGGAGGACGCTTCACAAATATCCTTATCCTCAATGATGGGGGAGCCCAGTGCATCAGTGCACAAGATAAGATTGAAGCATTTGCACATTCTTCAGCCAGAAGTGCCAAGTGGATGATCTACCTCTGCCTCCTCCGGCGGTCCCAGCATCACAGATGCCAGTCTTCTGTCAATTCAATTCACTCCATATGATATCAAGAAATGGCTGAAGGTGTTGGATACTGTAAAGGCTAGGTGCCCTGAATATTCTGGCAATAGTACTGAAGACTTGTGCTCCAGAACTTGCCACTCCCCTCGCCAAGCTGTTCCAGTACAGCTACAACACTGGCATCTACCTGGCAATGTGGTAAATTGTCTAATTTTATCCTGTACACAAAAAGCAGGACAAATCCAACCAAGTCAGTTAATGTCCCATTAGTCTTCTCTCAATCATCAGTAAAGTGATGGAAGGGTTCATCAATAGTGCTATCAAGTGAGACTTAATTAGCAATAACCTGCTTACTGACACTTAGTTTGGGTTCCACCAAGGCCATTCAGCTTCTGACCTCATTAAAGCCTTGGTTCAAACATGGACAGAAGAGCTGAACTCCAGGGGTGAAGTGAGAGTGATCACTGTTGACGTCAACGCAGCATTTGACCAAGTGTGGCATTAAGGAGCTCTAGCAAAACTGGAGTCAATGGGAATCAAGGGTTAAACTGGTTGGAGTCATACTTAGCACAAAGGAAGACCAAAGGAGTTCTCCAGAATAGTGTCCTTGGCCCAACTATCTTCACCTGCTTCATCAATGACCTTCCTTCCATCATAAGGTCAGAAGTGGGGATGTTTGCTGATGATTACATAATGTTCAGCATCATTCGGGGCTCCTCAAATACTGAAGCAGCCCATGGCCAAATGCAGCAAGACCTGGACAATATCCAGGCTTGGGCTGACAAGTGACAAGTAACAGTAGTGCCACAGAAGTGTCAGACAATGATCATCTCCAACAAGAGACAATTCAACCATTGCCCCTTGATCTTCAATGGCATTACCATTGCTGAATCCCTCAGTAGCAACATCCTGGGGGTTACCATTGACCAAAAACTGAACTGGACCAGCCATATAAATACTGTGGCTACAAGAGCAGGTCAGAGGCTAGTAATCCTGCAGCGAGAAGCTCACCTCCTGACTCCCCAAAGCTGTCCACCATCTACAAGGCACAAGTCAGGAGTGTGATGGAATACTCTCCACTTGCCTGGATTAGTGCAGCTCCAACAACACTCAAGAAGCTTGACATCATCCAGGAAAAAGCAGCCTGCTTGATTGTACCCCAACCACAAATATTCAATCCCTCTATCACCAATGAACAGTTGCAGCAGTCTGTACCATCCACAAAATGCACTGCAGGAACTTGCCAAGACTCCTTAGACAGCACCTTCCAAACCCACGACCACTACCATCTAGAAGGACTTGGAAATATACCACCATTCCTTCACCGTTGCTTGGTAAAAATCCTGGAACTCCCTAACAGTACTGTGGGTGTAACTACACCACATGGACTGCAGCAATCGTAGAAGGCAGCTCATCACCACCGCACCAATTTGGGATGGGCAATAAATGCTGGCCTGGCCAGTGATGTCCACCTCCCATGAAGAATTAAAAAATAATTTTTGGCCAAACTAATATTTCTTGATCCTCATTGATTAAACTGTGCAGTTTTAACATAATTAAGTGTGCACCAATTTAGAGTGAAGGCAATTTACTCAGTCAACACTAATTTACCTTGGATAATCTGGAGTTCTGTGTATCCTGAGATGAAAATATGAGATGAAAAATTTTGCTTGTTTTCCATGGCAACTGCAAAATACATTCTGTTGACATTGCAGCAATGGCTTGTCATTTCAAATACATTTGCTTTCTTCAAAGGTTGAGTTAAATATTGTGATCGTTTTTGCCATGGCTTTTCCAAAAGATAGCTTAGACTCTTTGTCTCGATTCAAGGTAGAGTGTATTCTGTTTTTGATTTATGTGGTCATAAAATCTTTAATGAAAATGAGCCACTAATTGAGAGCCTTAGTTTTGTTTAAGTTTCATATATGTGCTTTAAAATAATTTCGGTAGTGCAGCTTTAAGAGTATATTAAGAGTATATTAATTCTGAAGTTTGCTTGGGTGTTTTGTGCGTGAAATATGGAACCTGCTATTATAATAGCATGACTTACTGTGTTGGGTGACTGATATAAAGGATGTTCATTTCTAGGATATATCTTTATCTTATGGATGTTTCTGACATTTATGAAGGGGGAAAAAGGTATTGGAAAAAACTTTAAGATATTAAAAAGTGAACGTGTATATTTTTAATTTCACTGGCTAATTAACTTTTGTTTCTTATGCAGATGTGTCACCAACATTTCTCCAGTTTTGCGTTTTTTAGCTACCAGACAAAAGCATACACTGCCTGATCTGCCTTATGACTATGGCGCATTGGAACCACATATCAGTGCGGAAATAATGCAGTTGCATCATAGCAAGCATCATGCAACCTATGTTAACAACTTAAATATTACAGAGGAGAAGTATGCAGAGTCCTTGGCCAAGGGTAAGTGTGCGCAATATGTGTGATGCTACTCATGTAGCTGACCTAAGGAGGAATGTCCAGGCAGATTTTTTAAAAATCGAAAAGGCTGGCAAGAGATGAATAATGGGCTATCAATAATGTTATTAATGAATAATGGCTCAGTATTAGACAGCCAAATTGAGCAAAACTGAAATGTCCAGTGAGGAATTTGTATTTTTTACCAATTGCCAGTCTATTAAATTTTGATCTAAAATTCTTGTGGACTGCACTGTGTGCTATGTTAGTGTTTATACCAGTCCCCATTTGATGGGCTACTATAGTAATTAGATTATAGGCAAAATGGCTCTTTTACTTGGGATGTAGGTATGGTTTGGGCAGCAAGTTTCTTAGCTTTTTATTCTGCAAAACTTTCTTCATTGATACATATGGCAGCCTAGATGCAAACTGACAGCTTTTCAATTATCTTTTTTCTCCCCCCAATCTTGCATTGGGGGAGGTTAGAGTTTAATTCTAGTTAAAGACTTGGATTGCAGTCTGCCCTTCCCCATGTCATCATTTCAACATCCAGCTTTTCATAAGCCCTAAAATCATTTTCCTCTGCATCAATATCCTTCTGTAAACAGGTTTCTGAAGTTTTGCACATTATTCTGCAGCATTCTTAACAATGAAGGGTAGAAGATTGATATTATCGGGTTTGATTTATGATTTGATGCCATTGGCTCATCCTGATGTTTAGTTTAGCTTTGACGTTTCAATGAATGGTCAATAATGCACCTAAATCTTTTCTGATGTTGAAAGCCATGGGCTGGATATTTGCTTACCAATGGAGGCAGGATGGGGATCGGGAAACGTGAAATCTTGAAGCTTTTCACTGCACAAATGAATATCCTCCCCCTTCCCAACCATGCGCCATTTTCATGCAGCTTTTTCACAGGTCAGGAAGGCCTTAGGTCACGACCTTGTCCACACCTTTTCTGAGGTTGGGGTCACCATTGTGAGCACAGTAGGAAATTTGAAATTCCTCCCTCCAAGCTATTTTCACATGCCGGTGTTGTTTTGGAAGCTCTAAAAATAACTGCCTCGTTGGAGAGATTGTGGCATTGGGGAAGCTTTCTGAGCAGTTGGGAACATTGTGACAGGTAAATACTTTGTTGAAATGTAGATGTATTTTATAGCAGTGATTGATCATAGGCCTCTGAAGATCTTTTCTTACCTTCCGAGCTGCCTTAGGTAGTGGCCAGAAATATCAAATACAGTTTTCTTTTTTTTAAATGTTCATAGGCAAGAGAAATTTATCATTATTACTGCACTTTCCTAACTCTTACTAAAACGTACATGGATACTAGCTTACTAAAATGTACATGGATACTAGATTAATATATTCCATTAAATTACACCCCGGGGTAAATTATTCCAGATTCCATTTGCTGTTGTTATTCCTGTCCCTATCTTATTCTGAATAGGGCATCCCATTAATTACCATGCTGTCTCATTCTGGAGCCCTGAAGGAACTTGACTATCCAGTATAATATTCTCACAATATCTTTAAAACAGAAACCAAACATTCCCATTTGATTCTGGATATTAAACATATTTTGTTTGTTCTTTATCTTAGATGACACTTTATTTTTTTCAAAATTATCCCAGAATTCAAATATTAATGTTGAATCCCCCAAAAGATTTTTTTTGATACCCAGAAACCACCTAGACTGTCTTTTCATTAGTTTTCTTTCTGAGTGAAAATTTGATTATTCCCTTAAACTTAAGGTAAATTACCCCTTTGAGTTCTTGAAATAGCAACTCATATCAAGTTCCAATCGCAGCAACAGTTATGCCCAGGCTTGGTAGTTTTAAATTGTGCTTTTACATCAGAGACAGAAGTGCTATATGGAAGTTAACTGCAAACTGATTACAGGTATTTTGTTTTGAAACATAACCAATGGCCTGGTTGGGTTTGAAGTCTTTGAAAGGCAAAACTTTTGTTCACACCATGGCTATGCTGTGTAATTTGATGTCTGTAGAGAAATTCTTAAATTCTGTATATTTCTAGATCTCTTGTTGCAGTATCAGTGCTCATGTGGCCCTGGGAACCATTGTCACCTGTTTTTTTTCTTGGAAACAAAAAAATCCATTGTGGCTCGTTAGGATACCAATAAGTCGTCATATCATCTGTAAACTTAGAAACTTAAAATTTAATAATGCCCATTATATAAATAAAATTTTACATGTATCAATGCAACAGTTGTGTTTTGTTTTAAAAAAGCAGCTGTCAGCAAAAGGGTTAACCTTTCCACTTATTTTCAAGGGGCGGAGCAAAACATTCTCAGATGCATGTAATTGCGCCACTTTTTAAAAAGTTATTGTTAAAAACACTTTCCTAATCAGAAAATAACCAAACTCCATTTTAAACTGCTTTTCTTTAAATTCTTTTGATATCTTCTCTTCAAGTGTGCCCAAATTTTATCCTTTACCATTAGAACCAACAAAAATCACTGGTATCATTATTGTTTCAAAGGAAAAACATTCTGTTTGGGGAAGACAGCATTTTAAATTAAACTTCAATTGTTTCCAAACTTTTAGCAGTTTTTGTAAGAGGATTCTCACCCAAGATTTTTTTGGTAAAACAACCAGAATCAATTCAAATATTCCAAATTCTAATTCACATCATGGATCATTTGAAATTCAAAACTGCTAAGCTTTTACCTTCACAACAGGTTAGTTAACCTTAATACTCCCAATTTAATTCAACACTTATAAACTAAACACAGAACATAATGGCACATTCTCTAAGAAGAGAAGATGAAGTATGTCATTTTCACATTATTCCTTCAGGCATCTTTTTAAGTGATTGTAATGAAACTAAAGATAAAGTTAGCTTTCGCAGTTAAATAAAACTTCCAACAATTTTAGACCAAAAGAGGGGCATCAGTTTCTCAACGAGACAGCACTGTAACCTTACACACTTTAACTGTAGAAAAGGAACATGTCTCTTTTGTTTGTTCTTTTTCTCCCTTGAACCAGTTTTTAATTTCTGCTACATAACCTCATATTGGAAAAAGGCCTGTAAGACAACAGATCTTTAATTTACATTGGGTAACAATAGCAGCTTTATCTAAACTCGAGTCAGATTAAAACAAATTATTTAAATTGGACAGTTCAAATTGGACTTTGCCGAACACAGAAGGCTTAAGGCTTCATTTCCTAAGGCTCATTTCCTACAAGACTAGTTGTTCAGTTGCAAAAAAAAATCAAATTGTATAACATCATTCATTTTAAAAAGTTATTCAGTTTTTATATTCTTACAACTCTGGATGCACAATTTTAAATGAAAACAAACAGGCTCACAGTCACACCTTATAATACCAAGTAACTTTGAATTGGGAAGCCATTACAGGAATCAATATTTCTGAATGCCAAAATATCTGTTTTATTCTCGTTCCAGAGCCAGTGGAGCAGATAGCTTCAACCAATTTACAACCAGAATATGTCTGAAGTTTCCCATAACAATATACACATGTATAGATACAACTGGAAAATTACAAATTTATGGTTTCAACATTAAAAGGCCAGACGATAAATGGTTAACAACTATAGCTCTTGACACAGATGTTGGGTGGCATTACAATCAAAACAATCAGTCACAAACCCTCTTCAAAGACCGATTTAAATCAAAGGAAACACAATAATTATTTATTAATTTCATTTCAATTTCACTTAGCACGGAAGCTAACAATTGGCTTCAGTGATGGTTTCAAGCTTAATTTCTTTCCCTTCAGAACAGAACATGAAATCTTTTCCTTTCTCAGTAGTTTTAACTATTGCTGTTAGCTTTTAACTTATTTCTTTTCCTCTTACCCATCTTCCTACTTGCACAATCTTAATTTTTTCTCGGCACAGAAGCTGACAGCATTTACTATCAGCCTAGGTTTCAACTTGTAAATGTTTTTTTTCGCCTTTTGAACTGTCCTCTCAGCGGCTCGTATCGGTTCCCTAACTTTCTGCTTTTTTTTTCAAATATTCATTCTCCTCCTTCTGATGTTTCAAATTATCAATCTTCTGATCCTTTTGTCTAATGACCTCTTTACCTCTTGGGGCACTGTAGTATGCAGCGTAAGCTAAAAGGTAAAGGCTTGTCAACCTTCAGCTTCTTTTGACTTACCCATTTCTGAATAAACTACTCCATCTTCAAAGGACGTACACTCGCCCATCATAAGGCATCCCTCTAACAGTTCCTCTTTGTCAATAACAGGCAACTTACCTAACTTTTCTTTATAAGCTAAAGTCACATCTTTGGATACCATATCATTCTGGAGTCTTAACATGTCTTTGATTACTGGCATGTCTCACAATGGGTCTTTGCACACCCTAAGAGTTTCCCTTCCCAGACTGTGTGTTAGCCAGACAATCACAACCCTGAGATTCCTAATTGTTACAAAAGATTGCCCACGCTGTATTAATGATGTCCCACCTGAGTTTCCAGATCTAATTGTGCTTGTGCCTGACAGAAAGGTGAGACTGTCAATGAGATGGCGAATTTGTAACAAGTCAAAGATTTATTAAGTAGAATTCAAGTATAAAATTTAATAAACAAGGCAGCTATGAACAGGTTTAGATAAGCTTTATATCCAGCTTCAACCTTGGAGGTATAGCACTCAGATCAGACTTCACCTTCTCTCAATTTCTAGCTTACAGTTCTTGCACCACCAGGATCTTGTCTTTAGTGGTGTCCTTCTCCACCTGGAAGACCTGATGAGGGTCTCTTTTATCCTAACTCCTATCCAACTAACTCCTCCATCTCCTCAATCATCTCCAGCCTTGTGGTTGATCACACACTGAACATGCCTTTTTTGACCAACCAGGTACAATTCATCTGAATCTCGCATGCTGGCGGTGGTGTAGTGATATTGTCACTGGACTAGTAATCCAGAGGCCAGGGTAATGCTCTGGGGACCTGGGTTCAAAACAGCAGATGGTGGAAATTGAATTCAATAAAAATCTGGAATTAAAAGTCTAAGGATGACTATGAAAACATTGTTGATTGTTACCTGCCCTGGCCTACATGTGACTCCGGGATGAAAACAAAGAAAACTGCGGATGCTGGAAATCCAAAACAAAAACAGAATTACCTGGAAAAACTCAGCAGGTCTGGCAGCATCGGCGGAGAAGAAAAGAGTTGACGTTTCGAGTCCTCATGACCCTTCGACAGAACTTGATTTCGAGTCCAAGAAAGAGTTGAAATATAAGCTGGTTTAAGGTGTGTGTGTCGGCGGGGGGAGAGAGAGAGAGAGACAGAGGTGCTTGTGTAGACAAACAAGCAGTGATAGAAGCAGATCATCAAAAGATGTCAGTGACAATGGTGCAAAAGAACACATAGGTGTTAAAGTTAAAGTTGGTGATATTATCTAAACGAATGTGCTAATTAAGAATAGATGGTAGGGCACTCAAGGTACAGCTCTAGTGGGGGTGGGGGGAGCATAAAAGATTTTAAAATATTTAAAAATAATGGAAATAGGTGGGAAAAGAAAAAATCTATAAAATTTATAGGGAAAAAAAAAGGGGGAAACAGAAAGGGGGTGGGGATGGGGGAGGGAGCTCACGACCTAAAGTTATTGAATTCAATATTCAGACCGGAAGGCTGTAAGGTGCCTAGTCGGAAGATGAGGTGTTGTTCCTCCAGTTTGCGTTGGGCTTCACTGGAACAATGCAGTAAGCCAAGGACAGACATGTGGGCAAGAGAGCAGGGTGGAGTGTTAAAATGGCAAGCGACAGGGAGGTTTGGGTCATTCTTGCGGACAGACCGCAGGTGTTCTGCAAAGCGGTCGCCCAATTTACGTTTGGTCTCTCCAATGTAGAGGAGACCACATTGGGAGCAACGAATGCAGTAGACTAAGTTGGGGGAAATGCAAGTGAAATGCTGCTTCACTTGAAAGGAATGTTTGGGCCCTTGGACGGTGAGGAGAGAGGAAGTGAAGGGGCAGGTGTTACATCTTTTGCGTGGGCATGGGGTGGTGCCATAGGAGGGGGTTGAGGAGTAGGGGGTGATGGAGGAGTGGACCAGGGTGTCCCGGAGGGAGCGATCCCTACGGAATGCCGATAAGGGGGGTGAAGGGAAGATGTGTTTGGTGGTGGCATCATGCTGGAGTTGGCGGAAATGGCGGAGGATGATCCTTTGAATGCGGAGGCTGGTGGGGTGATAAGTGAGGACAAGGGGGACCCTATCATGTTTCTGGGAGGGAGGAGAAGGCGTGAGGGCGGATGCGCGGGAGATGGGCCGGACACGGTTGAGGGCCCTGTCAACGACCGTGGGTGGAAAACCTCGGTTAAGGAAGAAGGAGGACATGTCAGAGGAACCGTTTTTGAAGGTAGCATCATCGGAACAGATGCGACGAAGACTTGCTCCTGCCCCACAGAACTCATTTCTCGTTATCTTGACTCCCTTCTCTCTCCCCTTGTCCAGTCCCTTCCCACCTACATCCGTGATTCCTCTGACACCTTACGTCACATCAACAATTTCCAGTTCCCTGGCTCCAACCGCTTCCTCTTCACCATGGACGTCCAATCCCTCTACACCTCCATCCCCCACCAGGATGGTCTGAGGGCCCTTAGCTTCTTCCTCGAACAGAGGCCCGAACAATCCCCATCCACCACTACTCTCCTCCGTCTGGCTGAACTTGTTCTCACGTTGAACAATTTCTCCTTCAACTCCTCTCACTTTCTCCAAATAAAAGGTGTGGCTATGGGTACCCGCATGGGCCCCAGCTATGCCTGTCTCTTTATGGAATATGTGGAACATTCCTTGTTGCAGTCCTACCCCGGCCCCCTTCCACAACTTTTTCTCCGGTACATCGATGATTACTTCGGTGCCGCTTCATGCTCTCGTCGGGACTTGGAAAAATTTATTAATTTTGCTTCCAATCTCCACCCCTCCATCATTTTCACGTGGTCCATCTCTGACACTTCCCTTCCCTTCCTTGACCTCTCTGTCTCAATCTCTGGTGATAGACTGTCCACCAATATCCACTACAAACCCACCGACTCCCACAGCTACCTCGACTACAGCTCCTCACACCCCGCTTCCTGTAAGGACTCCATCCCATTCTCCCAGTTCCTTCGCCTTCGTCGCATCTGTTCCGATGATGCTACCTTCAAAAACGGTTCCTCTGACATGTCCTCCTTCTTCCTTAACCGAGGTTTTCCACCCACGGTCGTTGACAGGGCCCTCAACCGTGTCCGGCCCATCTCCCGCGCATCCGCCCTCCCAGAAACATGATAGGGTCCCCCTTGTCCTCACTTATCACCCCACCAGCCTCCGCATTCAAAGGATCATCCTCCGCCATTTCCGCCAACTCCAGCATGATGCCACCACCAAACACATCTTCCCTTCACCCCCCTTATCGGCATTCCGTAGGGATCGCTCCCTCCGGGACACCCTGGTCCACTCCTCCATCACCCCCTACTCCTCAACCCCCTCCTATGGCACCACCCCATGCCCACGCAAAAGATGTAACACCTGCCCCTTCACTTCCTCTCTCCTCACCGTCCAAGGGCCCAAACATTCCTTTCAAGTGAAGCAGCATTTCACTTGCATTTCCCCCAACTTAGTCTACTGCATTCGTTGCTCCCAATGTGGTCTCCTCTACATTGGAGAGACCAAACGTAAATTGGGCGACCGCTTTGCAGAACACCTGCGGTCTGTCCGCAAGAATGACCCAAACCTCCCTGTCGCTTGCCATTTTAACACTCCACCCTGCTCTCTTGCCCACATGTCTGTCCTTGGCTTACTGCATTGTTCCAGTGAAGCCCAACGCAAACTGGAGGAACAACACCTCATCTTCCGACTAGGCACCTTACAGCCTTCCGGTCTGAATATTGAATTCAATAACTTTAGGTCGTGAGCTCCCTCCCCCATCCCCACCCCCTTTCTGTTTCCCCCTTTTTTTCCCCTTTTTTTTTCCCTATAAATTTTATAGATTTTTTCTTTTCCCACCTATTTCCATTATTTTTAAATATTTTAAAATCTTTTATGCTCCCCCCACCCCCACTAGAGCTGTACCTTGAGTGCCCTACCATCTATTCTTAATTAGCACATTCGTTTAGATAATATCACCAACTTTAACTTTAACACCTATGTGTTCTTTTGCACCATTGTCACTGACATCTTTTGATGATCTGCTTCTATCACTGCTTGTTTGTCTACACAAGCACCTCTGTCTCTCTCTCTCTCTCCCCCCGCCGACACACACACCTTAAACCAGCTTATATTTCAACTCTTTCTTGGACTCGAAATCAAGTTCTGTCGAAGGGTCATGAGGACTCGAAACGTCAACTCTTTTCTTCTCCGCCGATGCTGCCAGACCTGCTGAGTTTTTCCAGGTAATTCTGTTTTTGTTATGTGACTCCGGGCCTTCATGTGACTGCAGACCCACATCAATGTGAAATACCTAGCAAGCCACTCAGTTATATCGAACTGCCTATAAGGAGTGAAATCGGATGGACCACTAGGCAACAACAATGGCAAACTCAAGCCTGTTGGCACTGCAAACTCCTCCTTGCTAACATCTGGAGGCTTGGGCCAAAGTTGAGAGAGCTGTCTCACAGACTAGTCAAGCAAGAGCCTGACAAAGTCATACTAACTGCATCATACCTGACAAATAATGTCCCAGACACCACCATCACTATCGCTGGGTTTGTCCTGTCTCACAGGCAGAATGGACCAAACAAAGGTGGTGGCACAGTCGGGAGAGAGTTGCCCTGGGAGTTCTCAACATCCGCTGTGGACCCCATGAAGTGTCATGGCATCAGGTCAAACATGGGTAAGAAAACTTCCTGCTGATTACCATGTAGCAGTTGACCAATCTGATTGTCCATCAATTCTCCAATCCCTGCAGTGATGAGAGCTGCAGCTGACTGGTGAGGAAATGCAGGAGGACACCTGAGACTAGACACTGGAGACCAAGTAAGCTCAAGGGGATCCCAGGGCGGGGAGGGGAGGGCAGGGAAGGCCTGAAAGGTCTCGGTGGAGAAGAGGTCCAGAGGCCACTGGACCTTAATGGGGGGGTGCTTGATGTCAGAAAGGGGCTTCTGATGGAGGCGCCCCTCCCTTCCTGTCTGAGAGCTAACTCTGTTGTATTTTGGGCTACCCTTATACAATTTCAATCCTCCCACCAACCTCAAAATTGAGACTAGGTGGAAAATGGCTGTTAAGTGACCAATAATTGGCCACTTTGAGCCTCTGTTGAGGCAAGAGCGGGCTTCACATCTGAGGCCTTGCCCGCCCCAGCATAAAATCGCTGTGTGGTTGGGGTGGGTGGGAACCTGAAGGGAATCCCATCGTTTCAATTTCACGCCTCCACCCCACTGCCTAAAAACCCGCAGGTAGGTTCTTGGGAAAAAGGTGGGCCAAGTGGATCAAGTGCCAGTAAAGAAATATTTCTGTGACAGTTATAAGGTGAGCTTATGATCAATTTCAGGTGGACAATACAACCGAGATCCAGGCTGAATATAGAAGATTCAGCGTTGAAGTGAAAAACCAAATAAGAGAAGTGGAGAGAGAGTCTGAAAAAAGACTAGCAGTTGATACAAAAGGGAATCTAAAAATCTTCTATAAGAATATAAATAATAAAAGGGTGGGAAAAGGAGGATTGGGACCAAAAAGGGGATTTATGCATGGAGGCAGAGAGCATGGTATTAAATTAATACTTTACCTCTGTCTTTAGCAAGGAACCAGGTCATGGTGGAAGAGGAGGCAATGCAGACGCTTGAAGGGTTTACAATTGATAAGGAGAAGATATTGGAAAGGCCATCTGTAATTAAAATTGAGAAGGCACCAGGACCTGAGGATATTAAGAAGTGAGACTGAAGAAAATTGTGGAGATACTAGCCATAGCTTTCCAGTTAGGGATGCTGCCAGAGGACTGGACAATTGTAAACGTTACATTCTTGTTCAGAAAAGGGTGTAAAGATAAGCCCAGCGACTACAGGCCAGTCAGTTTAACTTTGGTGATGGAGAAGCTTCTTGAAAGGACAGTTTGGGACAAAATAAATAGTCACTTGGGAAAATGCAGGTTAATTAAGGAAAGCCAGCACAGATTTATTAAGGGAAAATCATGTCTAATGAACTGAATGAAGTTTTTTTGATGAGGCAACAGGCGGTTGATGAGGATAATGCTGTTGGTGTGGTTTACGTGGACTTCCAGAAGGCATTTGATAAAGTGCTGCACAACAGGCTTGGTGGGCAAATTTATAGCTCATGGAATAATAGAGACAGTAGCAACATGGATACAAAAATGGCTGAGTGACAGGAAAGAGAGTAGCAGTTAATGCATGTTTTTTGGACTGGAACAAGATTTGTGGTGAAGTTTTCCAAGGGTTGGTATTGGGTCCCTTGCTCTTCCTGAACTATATTAATGACCTAAACCTTGGCACAACTTTAAAAATTTGAGAATGGTAACAAAGCTTTGAAGTATTCTGAACTGTGAGGAGGATAGTGGGCAATTTCAAAAGGCAAAGAGAACGGATTGGTACAATGGACGGACAAGTGGCAGATGAAATTTAATGCAGAGAAATGACAAGTAATTCATTTTGGTCAGAAGAATGTGGAGATACAAACTAAAGGGTACAATTCTAAAGGAGATGCAGGTGGCAAAGTGGTAATTTCATTGGCCTGGTAATCCAGAGGCCCAGGCCAATGTTCCTATGGCATGGGTTCAAATCCTACCACAGTAGCTGGTGGAATTTAAATTCAATTCATAAATCTAGGACGTAAAGCTAGTTTCAGTAATGGTGGCCATGAAACTATAATCGATTGTTATAAAAACATGTCTGATTCACTAATGTCCTTTTAGGGAAGGAACTCTGCCGTCCCTACTCTGACTGGGGACCCACTCCAGACACACAGTAGTGTGGTTGACTTTTAACTGCCCTCTGAAATGGTCTAGCAAGCCATTCAGTTCAAGAGCAATTAAGGATGAGCAATAAATGCTGGCCTTGTCAGCAATGCCTTCATCCCATCAAAGAATTGGCGGGGCAAATGTACAATTGGTGAATATGTACAAAACTCATTGAAAGTGACAGGACAGGTTGAGACAGTGGTTAATTAAGCATACACCATCCTAGGCTTTATTAATAGGGACATGGAGAAAAAAAGCAAGGAAGTTTTGTTAAACTTGTATAGAACACTGGTTCAGCCTCAACTGGAGCGTCCAGTTCTGGGCGGCACACTTTAGGGAAAATGTGAAGGCATTAGAGAAAATGCAGAAAGAGTTCATGACAATGGTCCCAGGGATGAGGAACTTCAGTTATGTAGATAGAGTGGAAAAGTTAGGACTGTTTTCTTTGGAGAAAAGAAAGTTTATGAGGAGATTTAGTAGAGGTTTTACAAGTCGATGGGATCTGGACAGAGTAATAAGGAACAACTGTTCCATTGATGGAAGGATCAAGAACAAGAGAACATAAATTTAAGGTAATTAGCAAAAGCGACATGAGGAAATCATTCTGATGCAGCAAGTGGTTAGAATCTGGAATGCACTGCCCGAGTGTGGTAGACGTATGTTCAATTGAGGCCTTCAAAGAGCGACTTGGATTGTTATCTGAAAAGAAACAATGTGCAGGGCTATGGGTAAATTGTTCCTATAGAGAGCCAATGCAGACATGATGGGCTGAATGGCCTCCTTCTGTGCGCTAACAATTCTGTGATTCCGTGTCTTCTAGAGGTTTATGTTGGGGCCATCTTTTTGATGTGTGTTAATGACTTAGGCATTGATACACAGGACATAATTTTAAAGCTTGCAGATGGCAAGAAACTCAGAAATGTAGTAAATAGTGAGGAGGATAGTAACTGATTCAGGAGGAGATCGACAGGCGAATAAAATGAACAGGTATTTGGCAGATGAAATTTAATGCAGAGAAGCATTGACTAATTCATTCTTTAGGAAGAATAAGAACAGGAAATATAAGATAAATGGTGTCATTGGAAAGGTCTTGCAGGATCAGAGACATGTGAGTATACATACACAATTTTTTGAATGTAGCAGGACAAGTTGAGAATATAGGATCCTTAACTTTATAAACAGAGGCTTAGAGTACAAAAACAGGGAAGTTGTGCTGACTTTTAAAACAAATTAAATACTTAATAGGCTCCAGCTGGGATATTATGCCCAATCTTGGGGAACACACATTAGGAAGTATTTCACAGTCTCAGAGGAGATTTAATGCTGACTGAAATGCTACTTAGTTACAATACTAACTAGGGCTGTCTTAAAAATTCTGTGATTCTGTAATTCTATTTCAAATTTATATGAAGAGTCAGGTTCTGTCAGTGTTTTCAACCTTAAAGTGAGTTAAATAGCCTTGTTAAACAGTGGCAGTTATCTGTCAATCAACTGAAGTTAGTTCAATTGGTGTAAATTACTATAGCAGGAAGCTAAAGTAGTTAATGACTCGTCAGAAGCTCCAAATAAGCAGACATGTTTTTCAAACCAAAACAGAATTACCTGGAAAAACTCAGCAGGTCTGGCAGCATCAGCGGAGAAGAAAAGAGTTGACGTTTCGAGTCCTCATGACCCTTCAACAGAACTCTGTTGAAGGGTCATGAGGACTCGAAACGTCAACTCTTTTCTTCTCCGCTGATGCTGCCAGACTTGCTGAGTTTTTCCAGGTAATTCTGTTTTTGTTTTGGATTTCCAGCATCCGCAGTTTTTGTTTTTATCTATGTTTTTCAAACCGCCTGGGGAGGAGACAATGCTAGAGTGAGACGTATATAGTGTATGTAGTTGGGAATTTGGTTCAGGTGGGAATTCAGTGCACAGGAGGAAACAGGTGCTCCTTTTTCTACTTGTCTCCAAGCTAGGTGTGTGCAACTTTCTATTAGATTATATGTGTAAAGCAATAATTAATTGGCTAATTAAATAAATTAGGTTGAACAGAAATGACAGGGATGGTGGCATTGCTGTAATTGCAGCATGTGGGAATCTGTGGAATGCACTGCAATCCTGGACAACCGTATCTGCAATACATATCTGTCGCTTAGGTAATGTCAGCTGAATGCCGAACTGAAGTTTGAATTGTGGATGTTGCGTAGCATCAGGGAGAGGGAGAGTTACCACAACACTTTGTAACAGGAGACAGCCTTGGGTTAGGCAGAACCTTAGAGCTGGTCAGGGACAGGAAGGTGTGATTGCGAAACAGGCAGGTATGAGAAACCACCATGTAGTGATGGAGGAATCTCAGCCTCTGACTTTGTCCAACAAGTACGAGGTAATTGTTACCTGTGTGGATGAGGAAACGGACTGCAAGGTGGTTGAGCAGGCTCTGAAGAAGAGTCGTGCAGACTTGAAACATTAACTTTTTCTTTCTCCACAGATGCTGTCAGACGTGTTGAGTTTTTGCAGCACTTTGTTTTTATTCCACTTGAACTCGCTGGGACCAGTGTCCTTACCAATCAGATAACCAGAGCAGTGGACAGGGCTTGAACAGAGACGGGGAGCGTTTGGATGAAGGGAGAGTTAGGAGTTCAAAGAGAGAAGGCAAGGTATCAGAGGCAACGTGGGCAAAGACAAGCAGAGTGGGTCAGGAAGGGACAGAGAGTTTAACAAAAATTTTACATCAGCAAATAAGGACATTGCACAGAATTGAAGTTAGGATAAATTGAAATTAAAAGTTCTTTATCTGAATGCATGAAGTGTCTAAAATAGGATAGATGAACTAATGGCACAAATGGAACTAAATAATTATTCCAGAGTACACTATTTAGGAAGGATAGAATGGCAAAGGAGAAGGGGCAGTCCTGAGAGTAAAAGATGACAAAAACGTTAGAGAGACAGGAGATCATGAAGTAGAATCAGTATGGGTGGAAATTAGGAATAGCAAGAATCGGAAAACACTGGTGGGAGTAGTTTATAGGCTCCCTGACAGTAGTTATTCCATTGGACAGAACATTAATCAAGAAATTATTGGAGCTTGTAACAAAGGATTTGTGAGGACTTGAATCTTCATATAGACTGGGGCAATCAAATTGGTGAGAATGGTCTAGAAGATGAGTTTGTAGAATATTTTCATGACAGTTTCTTGGAGCAATATATTGTGGCACTGAAAAGGGATAAAGCTACCTTAGGTCTAGTATTGTGTAATGAAGCAGGGTTAATTCGTAATCTCATAGACAAGAACCACTGGGAAATATTGATCATTTTACCATTGAATTCCATGTTAAATTTGAAACTGACATACTCCAATCACAAACAAGAATTGTAAACAAAGCTAATTTCATGGGTATGAGGGGAGAACTGGCTAAGTTGAATGGGGTAAATAAACAGGGATTTGGGGACCGGATGGCAAGGTGGAGTTGAAGCCCAAGATCAGCTGTGATTGTATTGAATGATGGAGCAGGTTGAAAGAAACAATTCAAAATCTTCAATAAAATTAATAGCAGCGGAGAAAAAGTTTTGAAACTTAAGGAACTAAAATCCAACATATTCCCGGTATCTGATAGCCTACACCCTAGGGTTCTAAAAGAAATAGCTGCAGAGATATTGGATGCTGTGGCCCTGACTTTCCAAAATTACTTTGATTCAGGAACAGCCCCATTAAGTTGGAAGTTGGCAAATGTTACAACATTTTTCAAGAAACGAGGGGGAGAGAAAACAGTGAACTATAGGCCAGTTAGCCTAACATCAATTGTTGGGAAAATCTGGAATCTATTATTCAGGAAGTCTTAATGCAATTAGAAAAGCATATTATGATCAAAGCAAGTCAATATGGTTTTACTAAAGGGAAATCCTGTATAACAAATTTAGTAGTTTTTTGAGGATGTAACTAGTAGGGTAGATGAAGAGGAAGGCATTTGATCAGGTGCCACACAAAAGATTAATGGGCAAGATAAGGGCTCATGGAATTTGGGGGTAATATTTAACATGGAAAGAGGTTTGGTTAATGGATAGAAAGCAGAGAGTGGGGATAAACAGAGCTTCTAAAAGTTGACAGGCAGTGAATAGTGGAGTGCCACAAGGATTGCTGGGGCCTCAACTATTTACAATCTATATTAATGACTTGGATGAAGAGAGTGAGAATAATATTTCAAAGTTTGCAGGTGATACAAAGCTAGGTGGGAAGGTAAGCTCTGGGGAGGATACAGAGAGGCTGCCAAGATTTATAGACAGGTTAAGTGAGTGGGCAATAAGATATCAGATGGCGTATAATGTAGGGATGTGTGAAGTTATTCATTTTGGTTGTAAGAATAGAAAAGCAGAATATTTTTTTAAAAGATTGTGTTGATACTTGAAGAGACTTGGGTGTGCCTGTATGCAGAAAGCTAGCATGCTAGCAGAGCAAGCAATTAGGAAGGCAAATTGCAAAAAAGTGCAAGAATAAAGAAGTATTGCTGCGATTGTGCAGGTCTATAGTGAGAACACATTGGAATAATGTGTGTGGTTTTGGTCTCCACATTTAAAAAAGGATATACTTGCGTTGGAAGAGGTACAACAAAGGTTCACTGAATTAGTCCCTGGGATGAGGGAATTGTCCTATGATGACAGGCTAAGTAAATTGAGTTTATGTTCTCTGGAGTTCCAAAGAATTAGAGGTGATCTCATTGGAATCTACAAAATTCTGAAGGAGCTTGATAGGGCAGATGCTGAGAGATTGCTTCTGCTGGTTGGAGAATCTAAAATAAGGGGGCACAGCCTCAGGACAAGGTTCTGATCATTTAGGTCTGAGATACGGAGAAATTATTTCACTCAAAGGGTTGTGAACCTTTGGAATTCTCTACCCAAGACGGTCATGGATGCTCCACCGCTGAATACATTTAAGGCTTAGATCGACAGATTTTTGGTATCTCGGGGAATTAAGGGATTTGGGGACTGGATGGGAAGGTGGAGTTGAAGCCCAAGATCAGCTGTGATTGTATTGAATGATGGAGCAGGTTTGGAGGGCCAAATGATTTACCACTGCTCCTGTTTCTCATGCTCTTGTATTTTCCTTAGAGCAGAGACATAATGGGAAGATTAACTAGAACAGGACATACAACTCCTGTATTGTTTTTTTTTTTAGCGAGAAGGAGTTACAAGTTGGGGTGTAGGATAAAAAAGCATTCCATTGTGGAAAGATTGTGCTTGTGCTTGTGCTTTTGCTTTCATTAAATATATTTCCACACATTGAATAATTTTTTCAAAATGACCACATCATAATAGCTTATTTCATGCATTTTAGGTGATGTGACAACTCAAGTTGCTCTGCAGCCAGCACTGCGATTTAATGGTGGGGGTCATATTAATCACTCTATTTTCTGGACTAACCTGTCTCCTAATGGTGGAGGAGAACCTGCAGGTAGGTTTGAATTATTGAGAGAATGGACATTATTTTATAAATTATTTTTGGGGGTGGTGTGCGTGCTTGTGTGATTTAATTAAGCTGGGGAAAGGTTACTGCAGACAGGTTGGGGGATGTTTAAGATACGTGAGGACAAGGGGGACCCTATCATGGTTCTGGGAGGGAGAGGAAGGTGTGAGGGTGGATGCGCGGGAGATGAGCCGGACACGGTTGAGGGCTGTCAACCACCATGGGTGGAAAACCTCGGTTAAGAAAGAAGGAAGACATATCAGAGGAACTGTTTTTGAAGGTAGCATCATCGGAACAGATGCGACGGAGGCGAAGGAACTGAGAGAATGGGATGGAGTCCTTGCAGGAAGCGGGATGTGAGGAGCTGTAGTCGAAGTAGCTGTGGGAGTCGGTAGGCTTGTAATGAATATTGGTGGACAGTCTATCACCAGAAATTGAGACAGAGGTCAAGAAAGGGAAGGGAAGTGTCAGAGATGGACCATGTGAAAATGATGGAGGGGTGAAAATTGGAAGCAAAACTTATCACCCCACCAGCCTCCGTATTCAAAGGATCATCCTCCGCCATTTCCGCCTACTCCAGTATGATGCCACCACCAAACACATCTTCTCTCCTCCTCCCCGGCGGCATTCCACAGGGATTGTTCCCTCCGGCACACCCTGGTGCACTCCTCCATCACCTCCTACACCTCAACCCCCTCCCACGGCACCTTCCCATGCAACCGCAGAAGGTGCAACACCTGCCCTTTACCCTCTCCTCACTGTCCAAGGGCCCAAACACTCCTTTCAAGTGAAGCAGCATTTCACTTGCACTTCCCTCAAGTTAGTCTACTGCATTCGCTGCTCGCAATGCGGTTTCCTCTACATTGGAGAGACCAAACGCAGAGTGGGTAACTGCTTTGCCGAGCACCTTCGGTCTGTCCGCAAGCATGACCCAGACCTCCCTGTCACTTGCCATTTCAACACACCACCCTGCTCTCATACCCACATGTCTGTTCTTGACCTGCTGCATTGTTCCAGTGAAGCTCAACGCAAACTGGAAGAACAGCACCTCATCTTCCGACTCGGCACTTTACAGCCTTCCGGTCTGAATATTGAGTTCAACAATTTTACGTCATGAACTCTCTCCTCCATCCCCACCCCTTTTCCGATCCCCTTTTTTTCCATTAATTTATAAGGATTTTTTGTTTCCCACCTATTTCCATTATTTTTAAATGTATTTCCATCCATTGTTTTATCTCTATCTTTTAGCCTATTTTGATCCCTTCCTCCCACCCCACCCCCACCAGGGCTATCTATACCTTGCTCGTCCTGCTTTCTACCCTTAATGTCACCTATTACCACATTCCTTAGATAATATCACCACCTTCAACACCTCTTTGTCCTTTTTGACTATGACATCTTTTGGTTATCTCCACCTATCACTGGCCCTCCATCCAGCTCCCCCTGTCCCTCCCCCCCTCCCCACAAACCAGTTTATATTTCACATCTTTTCTACTTTTTCTTAGCACTGTTGAAGAGTCATGCAGCATTCCGCAGGGATTGTCCCCTCTGGCACACCCTGGTCCACTCCTCCATCACCTCCTACACCTCAACCCCCTCCCACGGCACCTTCCCATGCAACCGCAGAAGGTGCAACACCTGCCCCTTAACCTCTCCTCACTGTCCAAGGGTTGCTCTCCGCAGATGCTGTCAGATCTGCTGAGTTTCTCCAGGTATTTTTGTTTTGGATTTCCAGCATCCACCGTTTTTTGCTTTTATCATGAATTTCAAGAACTGTGGGAGCAATGAAACTGAGATGAAAGGGAGAAAAAGTATTTTAGAGTTACTGTAGAGAGCTTAGTGGTTGACTGTTGGCTATGTGAGGAAGATCTCCTGGAAACAACTATAGGAAGGGCGAAGATGCAGTATGAATCAGCCATCTAGTCAAGCCAGAAAAGCCTTGGGATGCAAAAAGCTGTCTTGTTCTGAAATTTTGGATTTCCACAGAAGAGTGGGAGAGTGTTTAAGAGGTCATGTAGTATGCCTTTATTAAAGCTACAGCAGTTTTCCTTGAGTAATGTTACTGGATTTTTATAGTTCGGCATCTGTAAGAGAGTCTTGCCTGGAACGTGTTTACTTGCAGGTCTGACCAAGTAGAGTGTTGTTTGGGGGAATGCTTTGTAAGACTAATTTCAACTGTATAACTGTAATCTTGTGTGCTTAAGTTTTCTTTTCTTCTTGTTAATAAAACTTCTACTTCTAATTTTTAAAATCCCAGAAGTGTTCCTGGATTTCTTGCTGCTTAGATCAGAAATCAAAAGAAAAAGGGTATGACCTGTGAGCCAAGTTTCCCTCTGGGATTTGGTTTACCCAACAATTAACATCTGCAGTGGCGATAACACTATGTAAATTAATTTGGAATACTTATGTTAAAATCTTATCAAATGTGCAAAGATTATTAATTCACAACTTAATTTTCTTACATGAAGTATGGTCTGGAAACAGTGGAAGACTGAGGTATAAAACTGTTGAGATTGTTGTCTTGGTTATCGTTGCATTATATACTTTTGAGGGTTGAAACTTCTTGTGCTGCAAAGCTTATTTTCCTTCTGGTTTGCTTGCACCCCAGGGTAATGCAAAAAATTAAGACCAGAAATGACCGTAATCTTGTACAGTTGAGCGAAAAGTTAAGTGGACTGAAAGACCCCTCCCCCTCTCCCACAGCAACACTATTCAAAGGGTTCATGAACTTTTTCCAGATTAATTGCTGAATCATTTTTTTACTATGCTGGTGCAATTTTAAGTGTTGTTTGGAGATTTCCTACACTTATCTAAAGTTTGAATAGACTGTGGGTGTGGTCTGGCTGGTGCTGAAACAGCAGTTTTGTTGAGTACAGAAACAAGTTGCTTTGAAATATGGGTGGCCTGGTAGGGTTTCTTCTGGGAACTGAGCATGAATAGGAGAATGAAGAGAGGGCTAGCAGAGCAGGGCAAACTGCTAGAAAAGGAAGGAGCGATAGAATAGCTCTCAGCAGTGGCCATATCTGCAGATGGTCTTAAGGGAGCACTATCTTCCCTGTGCAAATCAATGCTCAAGATGTCTTACTTCATGAGAGGTCTTGACTGAAATCTGCTAACTGCCACAGCCACATCTGCAGCTCAAAATAGGGCAAGGACAACATTGCCTGTCACTGTCAAGGTGACTAATGTTTGTGTATGGCCCCTGTGGGACTGCTGTTGGAGATGTAAATAACATCGCGCCCTCAGGGAAGCTGACCCCTGTGCCATCCCTCTTACGCCGCATCCTCAGCTTTACTGGCTCCTGCACACTTATGTCACATGTCCACATACAGATCTCTCTTCTATCTGAGCCCTCTAACACATGCAGTGTCAGCCTCTGACTTGATGCAGCAAATGTAAGATGGTATTCGGTCTTTTTTCAGTCGTCTTCCTTTACGTGAAAGGGAAATGACAAGATTATGGTGCAGGGAGAGGAGTAAGAAAGAAGTGAGTGCTTGTACATTCTGCAGCTTGTGTCAGTAAAGATTATGAGATGAGATGTAGTGCTTCCCTTCCCGTGATGGTCAACAGTATCTCTTCCATGAAGTGATGAAGCATGCAGGCAGCTAGTCCTCCTCTAGTTCTTTCCCGCTGTCTGCTCTCATTTGCTACTCTTTCTTGTAAGAAAGAGAGAAGCATGTCAGCGAGTATGCTGCAATATGTTGGGTAATGTGGCTGTCATAAATCAATAGCTTTAAGTGTGTACAAGCTTTGAGATGCATAAGTGAGGCTTGCAACAGTGTGAGGGTAAGGTACAAATGTGTGAGGGTAAGGTAAGTAAGAGGCAAATAGTGTGAGACAAGGCTGGCAGCTAACATATAAAAAGAAATCCAAAAGTCTTCTGAAGGCAAGTAAATAATAAAAGGGTACTAAGAGGAGGAGGAGAGGCACAGTTAGGGACCAAGAGGAGGTCTATGTTTGGAGATAGTGAGCATGGCTGAGGTATTAAATAAGCACTTTGCATTTATCTTTACCAAGCATCAAAATAATAGTGAAAGAGGAGTTAGCTCAAATATTGAGATAAAAGCAAAAAACTGCGGATGCTGGAAATCCAAAACAAAAACAAAAATACCTGGAAAAACTCAGCAGGTCTGACAGCATCTGCGGAGATGAATACAGTTAACGTTTCGAGTCCGAACGACTCCTCATCAGAACTAAGGAAAAATAGAAAAGAGGTGAAATATAAGCTGGTTAGCTGCCAGGTAGCCCTCTATCCAGCTCTACCTGTCCCCCACACACACACACACACACACACACCCCCCCCACCCCCCCCCGCCCTTGAAACCAGCTTATATTTCACCTCTTTTCTATTTTTCCTTAGTTCTGACGAGGAGTCGTTCGGACTTGAAATGTTAACTGTATTCCTCTTCGCAGATGCTGTCAGACCTGCTGATTTTTTCCAGGTATTTTTGTTTTAGCTCAAATATTGAATTGGCTCAAATTTATTCGGAGAAGGTATTAGAAAGTCTGACTGTATTTAAAGTTGATAAGATGCCAGGACCTGATGGGATGCATCCAAGGATGCTGAGGGAAATTATGGAGGCACCAATCATAATCTTCCAATCCGGATTGGAGGTGGTGCCAGAGGATTGGAAAATTGCAAGCATTACAGTCTTGTTCAAAAAAGGGCATAAGGATAGACCAGTCAATTTAACCTTGTTGGGAAAGCTTTTCGAGTGGATAATCCGTGACAAAAGTTTCAGTCACTTGGACAAACGTGGACAAAATAAGGAAAACAAGCAAGGATTTGTTAAAGACAAATTATGTTTAATTAACTTGATTAAATTTTTTTTGATGAGGTTGATGCGGTTTAAGTGGTGTACATGGACTTCTAAAAGGCGCTTGATTCAAGTGCCAGCAAAGTTGAGGCTGCTGGAAGAAAAGGTACCATGACAGCATGTATACGAATTTGGCTGTGTGACAGGAAGCAGAGAGTAGTGGTCAACAGTTGTTTTTTTGACCTGTAGGAAGGCTTATAGTGTGGTTCCCCATTGGTTGGTACCAGGACCACTGCTTTTTTAAATATCTATTAATGACCTGGGACTGGAGGTACAGGGCACAAATTCAAAATTTGCAGATGGGACAAAATTTGGAAGTATTGAAGTGTGAGGATGATAGTGATAGGCTTGAAGAGGATATAGACTGGTAGCTTGAATGAGTGAAAATGTGGTACTTGAAATTTAATGCAAAGAAGAGTGAAGTGATAAATTTTGGTAGGAAGAGTGAAGAGAGGCAACATTAAATAAAAGGTAAATTCTACAACTCCTCTAGGGTATATGTGCGTAAATCATTGATGGTGGCAGGGCAGGAGTCAAAAAGGGGTTTGAAATTCTTGAGCTTTATAAATAGAGGCATAGAGTATTAAAGCTAGGACGTTATGATGAACTTTTATGTAACACTGTTTTGGCCTCAAGTGGAGTATTGTGTCCAATTCTGGTAATCACACTTTGGGAAGGAAGTGAAAGCTTTAAAGAGGTTGCAAAAGAGATTTTCAAAAATGATTTCAGAGTTGAATGACTTCAGATATATGGATAGATTGGAGAAGTAGTGGTTATTCATCTGAGAGAAGATTGAAAAGAGATTTGATAGAGGTGTTCAAAATCATGAAGGGTCTAAACAGAGTAAGTAGAAACTTTTTCCATTGGTGGAAGGGTCAAGAACCAGAGGACAGATGTTTAAGGTCATTGGCAAAAGCAGCAATGGCAACATGAGGAAAAACCTTTTATGAAGCAAGTGGTAATAATTTGAAATGTACGACCTGAGAGTGTGGTGGAGGCAAAGCTAATAATGACTTTCAAAAGGGACTTTGATAAGCAGCTGAAGAGAAAATATTTGCATGTGCAAGGGCAAAAAACAGAAGAGTGGGTCTAGCTGAGTTGCTGTTGCAGAGAACATGGGCATAAGGGGCCAAATGGCCGCCTCTTCTGCTGTAACTGAAAGCATATTAATTTTAGGGTCAAGTACTGTTTGATAAAGATTATTGATAGGTGCGTGATGGGTAATGAATTGACTGGTGGAGTTGGTCAAACTTGCCATTTCAAAGTGAACTCATTTAACTTGATCATTACTGTCAGATCCTTAAACCATCTTGCATTGCATTCATGTTCTTGGAACAACAGTCCTGGCACTGACTTGTAGCATAAAGGGTTAACAGAAGGGATATGCTGATGTATGATGTAGATAATGTTGTTCTCTCTCTCTCTCTCATATATTAAATCTCTCATATATTAAAGCGCGAGGGTTATGATGAACTTTTATATAACACTGTTTTGGCCTTATGTCCATGTTCTCTGCAAGAGCAGCTCAGCTAGTCCCATTCCTCTGCCTTTCCCCCATAGACCCGCAAATATTTTCCCTTCAGCTGCTTATCAAAATTCTTTTTGAAAACCACAATCTGCCTCCACCACACTCTCAGGTAGTACATTTCAAATCCTTGTTTCATAAAAAAAAAGTTTTTCCTCATTACCTCTTGCAATGACCTTAAACTACTTTCTTCTGGTTCTTGACCCTTCCACCAATAGTTTCTATCTACTCTGTTTAGACCCTTCATGATTTTGAACAACTCTTATCAAATTTCTTCTCAAACTTCTCTCTACTTCTCCAATCTATCCATGTATCTGAAGTCCTTCAACTCTGAAAGCATTTTCAAAAATCTCTCTTGCAACCACTCTGCAGCTTTCACGTCCTTAAGTGCGATTACCAGAGCAAGTACCAAAGTATGATCGCAGTCTGTCCAATAACCAGGAGCATCTCAAAACATGGTGGCAGCATTGGACAGGTATCAATGTAAAAAAATACATTGGTGCTATCAACGGAACGACAGAGTGAAGAAAAACTTGATAGCAGCTTGTACTTACAACTCAATGGAAGGAAGAGGCAAACTGGATAAAGGTAACAATGACCCTAACTCGGTGAGCTGTCCCTGGTCCTACCCTGCCTGTTTGACTGTCTCAAGGACCCACAGAGAGGCCAGAAGTGGGATTAATGGAAACTCCATTTTCTTTGATATCGAGCAGCATTGGGCCTTCATGCTAAAGAGCAGAAGCATCAAGTTCCTTAGTTTATGTTGTAGGTCCAGTAGCAGACGATGTTCTCCTGAGACAGGAAGTGGAGGTAGCCCACCGTGGACTTTGAGACCATCTTCAAAGCATTTGACATCTTTTTTAATCAAAAGCAAAACTTACTTATAGAGTGAGCATGTTTTAAGCAAAGGCTCCAACCACGTGGGGAATTGGTTATTTTATTTCTGACCGACCTATATTGCCTGGCTAGTTCTTGCAGATAAGGGGTGCTGAAGGACAAGTTAATCCGTGATCGCATAGTTGAGGGCATCCAAGATGAAAATCTCTCTGACTTTTTGCAGTCCAAAGATGACCTTATTTTAATTAAAGTGGTCCACTGTGCGAGACAGGCTAACTTTCGAGAGCCCAACTGGCATCACTTCACTCAGTTGACTGGGTAGGCCAACAGGCAGCAGTCCCATCTTTAAGAAAGGCTGCCAAAATGAGCAAAAGGTCAGGAAACTCCACATTAGCAAACATTTTGAGATGCTTGCATTGTGGTGCGAAGAACCAACATAGACACCAGGACTGACCATCAGAGGGCGTGGAATGCGTCCAGTGCGACAAAGCTGGATACTTCAAATGTTTCTGCTAATCCAACAACCTTAATTGAGTTAGAAGACAAAATATTTATAACACACACTCCACCCAAGAAATTGGAAATCAAGACAAATATTAAATTAGAGTTCCTATGGGAAGTTAATGGTCTTATTCCAGACTATTGGTCAGTTACAGTGCAGTTTAGATGCTTCAATACCACCATTAAAATTGATTCTGGAGCTAGTGTTAAAATACTAGCAAATGACCTTGACTGACTTCAGCCAATACCCTTTCATCCATCAAACATCAAATTACAAAGTCCAGATGGCATGACCTTCCAATTAAAGGCGGGATTATTGCTCCTCTTCATTACAGGGGGCGATAGATCATTGATTCTCTCTATGTTGTCCACAATCAAATGCACATCCTCATTGAGTGGCAATGTTGGCATACTTCTAGGAATTCTAGAAAAAAACAGATGATGTCCTGCATTTGAACAACTCAATGTCATGGAATAATTTTTAACCTTTTACTTTGAACCAGTGGAACTTCAGCCCACAGCAACTGAGGAAGTTTATTCAATCAGCCGCAAGTTTCTTTCTTTCAGAGACACCATCCACTAGACCTCAGGTGGAGGTTGAAGTCATGAATCTCTCAGTTCTTCATGAGGTTAGGCCAGAGGTGACAGGCACAGAAGACATTGCAGTAGATGATAACCATCCATATGACGAATTAGTGGACCTGAATTGGCTGAAAGTGATGAGGAAGAAGCCATTGCAACACTGAGTGATCTGTTGGAGGGTGAGGTCCTAGCGGTTGTCCATCTTTCCAATCGATAAATGCATCACACCAAGTCTCTGATGCCTTTTTTAGAGTCAGCTGTGTTTCTAGTGGCTGAGCAGCATTCAGATCTTTGTTCCACAGAACTCACCAATACATAATCTCACTGCCCATGAAGATTCTTCTGGAGAGAGTACCTTGCCTGATTCCATGTCAGAGTCCACAGAGGATCACACTGCCAAAGAGCTGGTAGCTTCCAAGGGTGAAAGTCAATCAAGTCCCAGCTGAAAATCATCTTTCCTCAGGAGTTGTATGTCAGCACAGAAACTGCAACAGAATCTTGAGCTTTTCTAAAACTGCAGAACCCTGTAGAGCAATCTTGTCTCTGAGTTTGTCTACAGGAAATTAGTATTCATTTTATCATTGAATTTCGTCCCATTGTAGGAGATGGTGCTGTCTTGTCTCCATATCTTCAACAATTCTTCCCATTGTCCAGAGAGAAAAGTGTGGCTCTATGATCACTGCCTACAGAAAGTAGACAGCCCTTCTGAAATACTATCGGGAAATCATCTGCTCTTTTCCTGAAAGGTTTGCTAGAATTTTGTCGCTTTTTTTCTTCATCGTCCAGATTCATTACAATCTCAGATCTTAAAACCCTTTACAGTTTTTGATACAGCTGAGAGAGTCTTTCCTGGAATTGAAAATCATTCTTCTTAAGATCTTTTCCTTGTGCTTTGAGAGAGCATAAAGTTCCTCAGAGCCCTAATTTCTTCTCTTCCAGCCCCAGAGAGTCCAAAGAGAGCCCTTCAGCCTTAAGCCACTCTTCCATTAAAAAACCCTCATTGTTCTTGCAGTTCACTAGTTCTGAAACCCACACTCTGCTTATCAGCATGTAACCTTACTTTCCCATTCTGCTGATGATGCTCTCCAAGATAGATTGAAACCCGCATGTCTCCAAGACATCTTCCCTCAGCCAAAAATACTGTGGGAGACTGAATCCCTCACAACTGTGACTTGGGGAGGGGGAGGAGTTGGAGTTGGGTAGGAGCTATAGTTGTGAAAAGGGAGTTACAGAAATGAAATGTAAACAGTTAAAGACACAGTTTTATTTTATTTAAAAAGTAGATAACATACTTGGGGGGGGAATGGGTGATACGCTATAAAGGGTTAACAGACACGATATGTTAATGTATGACATAGATGATAACGTCTCACTGGTATCAGTCAGTCACGTGTGAGGGATTGGAACACTTTTGTCAGGAGTAACATGCCTACTCTGTAACCTGTTTTTTTTGTCCATGGATGTGAGCATCTCTGGCTAGGCCAGCATTTATTGCCCATCTCTAATTGCCCTTGAGAAGGTGATGGTGAGATGCTTTCTTGAACTGCTGCAGTCCATGTGGTGTAGGTACACCCATAGTGTTGTGAGGGAGGAACTTCCAGGATTTTGACCTGGCAATATAGTTCCAAGTCAGGATGGTGAGTGGTTTGGAGGGGAACTTCCAGGTAGTGGTGTTCCCATGTATCTGCTAAACCGCTGAAGTCCATGTTTAGTTGTAGTATTAATAAACAAGTGTTAAGGAAGTACCAGAGTATGACTACAGCCTATCCAGTAACCAAACACCACACCTAGAGTCAACAGATAGGAAGGACCATCTAAAAACACTGACGTCCACCACTAATTCCCATAGTTTGGTTATGATGTGTCTGGAGCACCCTCTGCCACCCTAAATACATAATGTGATTTATTAGGAAATTGGTGGGTTAAAAGGTGAAACCTGGGATCTAGTTTCATTTTTGAGTGGAGACAGCAGGTCTAAATCTCTATTTATATACCTGCATTTCTAATGAGTTTTATGACCCTTGGAGGGGTGGGTGTAAAACAAACACGAGTAGAAAAAAAACTGTGCTGTTGCCTAGCAACAGGGGCCCAGAGAGAGATGCCCCACTCAGTCTTGCACATGGACGGGGACGGATGGACGGGGACGGGGACGGAATGGGACGGCCGGACAGATGGGGACGGAATGGGATGGACGGACGGATGGGGACGGAATGGGACGGACGGATGGGGACGGAATGGGACGGACGGACGGAGACGCAGGCAGACAGGCAGGCCGTCCGATGCAGACAGGCAGGCCGTCCGGCGCAGACAAGCCGTCCGATGCAGGCAGGCCGTCCGGCGCAGGCAGGCCGTCCGGCGCAGGCAGGCCGTCCGGCGCAGGCAGGCCGTCCGGCGCAGGCAGGCCGGCAGGCAGTCCGACGCAGGCAGGCCGTCCGACGCAGGCAATCCGACGCAGGCAGGCCGTCCGACGCAGACACGCAGACAGACAGGCCGTCCGATGCAGGCAGGCAGTCCGACGCAGACAGGCAGGCAGGCAGTCTGACGCAGGCAGTCCGACGCAGGCAGGCAGGCAGTCCGACGCAGGCAGGCAGGCAGTCCGACGCAGGCAGGCAGGCAGTCCGACGCAGGCAGGCAGTCCGACGCAGACACATAGACAGACAGGCCGTCCGACGCAGACAGGCAGGCAGTCCGACTCAGACAGGCCGTCCGACGCAGACAGGCAGGCAGTCCGACTCAGACAGGCCGTCCGACGCAGACAGGCAGGCAGTCCGACTCAGACAGGCCGTCCGACGCAGACAGGCAGGCAGGCCGTCCGACGCAGACAGGCCGTCCGACGCAGACAGGCAGGCGGGCCGTCCGGCAGTCGGACGCAGACAGGCAGGCCGGCAGATGGACGCAGACAGGCAGGCCGGCAGTCGGACGCAGACAGGCAGGCCGGCAGTCGGAAGCAGACAGGCAGGCCGGCAGTCGGGCGCAGACAGGCAGGCCGGCAGTCGGGCGCAGACAGGCGGGCCGGCAGTCGGGCGCAGACAGGCGGGCCGGCAGTCGGGCGCAGACAGGCGGGCCGGCAGTCGGGCGCAGACAGGCGGGCCGGCAGTCGGGCGCAGACAGGCGGGCCGGCAGTCGGGCGCAGACAGGCGGGCCGGCAGTCGGGCGCAGACAGGCGGGCCGGCAGTCGGGCGCAGACAGGCGGGCCGGCAGTCGGGCGCAGACAGGCGGGCCGGCAGTCGGGCGCAGACAGGCGGGCCGGCAGTCGGGCGCAGACAGGCGGGCCGGCAGTCGGGCGCAGACAGGCGGGCCGGCAGTCGGGCGCAGACAGGCGGGCCGGCAGTCGGGCGCAGACAGGCGATCCGGCGCAGACAGGCAGGCCGGCGGTCCGGCGCAGACAGGCAGGCCGGCGGTCCGGCGCAGACAGGCAGGCCGGCGGTCCGGCGCAGACAGGCAGGCCGGCGGTCCGGCGCAGACAGGCAGACAGGCAGGCGGTCCGGCGCAGACTGGCAGGCAGGCAGGCGGTCCGGCGCAGACTGGCAGGCAGGCAGGCGGTCCGGCGCAGACTGGCAGGCAGGCAGGCGGTCCGGCGCAGACTGGCAGGCAGGCAGGCGGTCCGGCGCAGACTGGCAGACAGGCAGGCGGTCCGGCGCAGACTGGCAGACAGGCAGGCGGTCCGGCGCAGACTGGCAGACAGGCAGGCGGTCCGGCGCAGACTGGCAGACAGGCAGGCGGTCCGGCGCAGACTGGCAGACAGGCAGGCGGTCCGGCGCAGACTGGCAGACAGGCAGGCGGTCCGGCGCAGACTGGCAGACAGGCAGGCGGTCCGGCGCAGACTGGCAGACAGGCAGGCGGTCCGGCGCAGACTGGCAGACAGGCAGGCGGTCCGGCGCAGACTGGCAGACAGGCAGGCGGTCCGGCGCAGACTGGCAGACAGGCAGGCGGTCCGGCGCAGACTGGCAGACAGGCAGGCGGTCCGGCGCAGACTGGCAGACAGGCAGGCGGTCCGGCGCAGACTGGCAGACAGGCAGGCGGTCCGGCGCAGACTGGCAGACACACACACACACACTCTCACAGTATTGGGTGCCCAGCTGATCTGCAGTGGCATTGGCTGAATGCGTTTCAATGAAAAGGCAGCAACAATTTAGCCTGCACTGAACCGGTGTAGGTTAATTGCATACCGATATCCTCTCACCTGTTTCCATGGTTTAGCCAATTTCTTCAGAATTGAAGGTGTGAATCTAATTGCACAGTTGCTGTCTGAGATTATGTGAGGTATATAAATTTTGCAGACATTGCAGTCATGATATGGTAGCAAGAACTTCCTATCTCTGTCCACCTTCTCAGTGCTGGTGTTACTGGGGTTAAACTCAGCTGTGCTTCAGCCTGAGGAACAGGTTTGCTGGTATAGGTTTGTGCAGTAGATATCTGAGTGCCCACAGATTGTTGAGGCTCATTGAAACAAATAAGATTCTGAGGGGACTTGACAGGATAAATGCTGAGAGGATGTTTCCTCTCGTTGGGAAATTGCGGACTGCAGGCAGGGGGGAAATGTTTAAAGATAAGGGGTCTCCCATTTAAGAAGGAGATGAGGAGGAATTTCTTCTCTATAAAGCTTTTAATCATTGGAATTCTCTTTTTTTCATTCACTCATGGGATGTGGGCATTGCTGGCTAGGCCAGCACTTATTGCCCATCCTTAATTACCCTTGAGAAGGTGGTGATGACTGCCTTCTTCAACCGCTGCAGTCTTCCACAGTGAAGGTTGGATCATTGAACTTATTCAAGGTTGGGTTAGACATTTGTCTGACTGACAAGGAAGTCAGGGGTTATAGTGGGGTCGCAGGCAGGAAAATGTTGTTAAGGCCACAATCTGATCAGCCATGCTCCTATTGAATGAGCAGGCTCGATGGGCTGATTTGCCTACCCATGCTCCTATTTCTTGTGATCTTATTTAGATAGGTTGTGGTGGCAGCAGCAGATTGTGAGAGTTATTGAGACATGAGCTGCTGTACTTAGTTGAATTGGAATTTAGCTGGCTTGAGTAGAAGATATGGAGAAAAACTGCTGAGTGGATTTGCAATGATGAGCAAATAAGTTTATGATGACCATATGAGTTATTTATTTAATTGGGTTCCATTTCATACAAAGGTAGCTCCAGTAACCTGTTTTTTTTTTGCTGATGCTGATAATGACTCTTGCTGTGAGACAGTTGGACAAAATATACCTATTAAACCTATTCTTGTAATGCCTAAAACATTATAAATGTTCATGTTCTTTAATTGGCAGGATATGGTCTTAAATGTTTTTAGTGAGAGAGCATTTTAATATTGGTTGAGTTGATGGATACTTCCTAACTATATTGTGTGTTTTGTTTTGCAATATTTAGGAGAGTTAATGGAAACCATCAAGCAGGACTTTGGTTCCTTTGAGAAGTTTAAGGAAAAGATTACTTCAATCTCAGTCGGTGTTCAAGGCTCAGGATGGGGATGGCTGGGTTACAGCAAGAATTCAGGAAGGCTACAGCTTGTGGCTGCTTCCAATCAGGATCCATTGCAAGGAACAACTGGTAAGCCATGCCTACTTTTTTTTATTTTCATTTTCCTCTTCTCGTGGATTAGTGCACATGGTTTAAGTAGTAACAATCTGTTGCATGTAGCATATGCTTTGATTTTACTTTGCTGGTTGTGGTCTTCAAATTTAGAAACCAGTCTCTAAATTAGGTCAACTCATCTTTTCTTGGTTGAGGTGAATCTTTACAAGTCTGAACCCCCCCAAGTCATTTTTTTAAATATTAAGATGGATAGAGATCAGCTTGAAAGCTTTCAGATTGGAAGATGAGAAATTCAATATTAGTTTTGTTATTTTGTATGAAGAAACTTGTAATTAGATCAGATTACTAAAAAACATTAATATTTGGTCTTTCTGAAATGGTAGCATATTTCAACTTGTTCCCATTCATTTTATATTGCACTGATGGCGAGCAATGATATTTTTGCCCTCCTGGTTTGAGGTTACTGACAGTTAATAACCTTTGTTATCAATGACATTTATAATTTATTCTAATTTTATTTTCCTTCCAATGTTTCCATATTTCTGATGGTAGAAGATAAAAGGCAATAATATGCAGTACTGATGAAAAAGAAAACTATAGCATAAAAGGATCCAATGTACCTTTTCAATTGGAGTTATCTATTCAAATCCTTCTATCTCATTTTTTTACATATACTTAGTGATGTTTGTGTTTCTCTATATATGGCTTACATCTAAAATTATCAAAAGTCTATATTCCTTGAATAGACTCACTAAAGTTAATTTGTCACATGTTTCAGGTCTAATTCCCCTACTTGGAATTGATGTGTGGGAGCATGCCTACTACCTGCAGTATAAGAATGTGCGGGGTGACTATCTAAAAGCTATCTGGAATATTATCAACTGGGAGAATGTAGCAGAGAGACTCAAAGCTGCCAGGAAATGAGTAGTATTCATGCTGGACTTCAAGGAAACCAACAGAACCCTGCCATTGCTGTTTTAAAATGTTTTTCAATAACATTTGTGAAACAGTTTCTAGCTTTCAGGACCATGTTTAAAACATTAAATCTTTGGAAACATCCAGCAAGTATGATTTGTATTTATTTTGAATCTATCTAGACACTTCGCAAGTATTTTCATTCTGAAATGTTTACGGATCTGAAGAACTTGTGTTGCACAATCCCATAATTAAAAACAATGTAAATTTAGCTTTATTCTTCTGTAGTATTGAAACCAGTTCCCTCAAAAGCAAGGTCAGTTGTACAAAAATGAATTTATGTAATAAGACATTTTGAAAGTATCTTTGTTTGCAAGTATCTCCAGATAGCTATAGTGCAAATTAGAATTAAACGGTTAATCCCTGTAGCTGAATTTTATATATCTTTTAAAAAAGGTTGAAGTGAGGATTGGTACCATTAGTTCTTTAAAATGCTGCCTTTTTACTGCTGTAACAAAGGTTTGAATCAAGCAAAATGTAAGAATAAGATATTTATTCTCTCATTGCTTAGAGTTCTGAGGAAAGAGGAAAAATACTAACTTTAAAGAACTATTGGGGCCATGGAATAGAAACAAGGAAAAAGTGATGTGGAAAATAATTGATCCCAATAAATTAGAGTTAAGAGGCGGGGAGGAATATCAAAATTTGTAAGAACACAAGAAATAGGAGCAGGAGTAGACCATATGGCCTGCTGAGCCTGCTCCACCATTCAACACGATCATTGTTGATATTAGGCTTCAACTCCGCTTTTCACCTGCTCCCATATCCCCTGATTCCCTGAGAGAGCAAACATCTGTCAGTCCCACTCTTAAATGTATTCAACAATTGGGCTTCCACAGCATGTTGGGAGAGAAAATTCCAAAGATTCACAACCCTTCGAGTTAAATAATTTTTCCCTCATCTCAGTTCTAAATGATCCTTTTCCTTGGATTGTGTCCCTGTGTTTTAGATTCCTGACAGCAAAAACAATCTCTGTGTTATCCTATCAAGCTTCTTAATCTTTTATGTTTCAAAGAGATTGCATCCTCTCCTGCATTCCGAGAATATAGGCCCAATTTACTTAGCCCCTCATCACAGGGACCAATTTAGAGAACCTTTCCTGTACTGCCTGTAAAGCAAGTATATCCTTTCTTAAATATTGAGTACTCCCAGATGATCTCAACAAAACCCTGTACAATTGTAGTAAGACTTCTTTACCCTGTACTCTAATCCCCATGCAACATGGCTAGTATACCATTTGCCGTCTTAATTGCTTGTTGTGCCTACATGCTAACTTTCTACATTCCTTGTACGAGCACATCCAAGTCACCCAAGTTAATCCTTTTATCACCCTTTATTACCATGTTGAAAGGTAATACTCATTTTCGAACAGTTTTAGTGAATGCTTCATTAATATTTAGTACCATTTGACTTCGGGATCTTGTTTTGGAAATGCTGATTTTATTCAAAAGTACTAAACTAGTACTTGAAGCATGAGTGCTTGCTCTAGCTGGGTGCAAAACAAGTGGGCTAATGTTCAAGTTTTCAGCGCTGCAGTAAGCAAGTGTAGCCATTTTCTCTTCAGCATACCATTTTAACTACAATGTATGTTTGGTTTGCCACCAGTTTGGAAAGTAGTTATAATTCTGTAATACTATTTGGTGTGAATGGTTTTTGTACTGCAGAAACCACTTTCTTTTGAGACGTAGCAATGCAGTGTATACTGATGTTAAATGGACTGCTGTGTTATAGTCCAGGTTTTATCCAACACTTTCCTTAGGAAGTCATCACAGTTTTTTGTAATAGATTGCAAACTAATATATTTAGTCTTCAACACTAGATAGGGACAGAAATCCACCTCAAGCAAGTTCTGCCATTCAATTCCTGAATGGTCTACCCGCATTGGTTCCTTAACCATTAATGTGCTTGTTTGACCTAGTTTTTCTGAAGGGACTTATAGATTTCCATGACCCTTTTTTATGAAGAAATACTTTCTGACAACACTGCAGATGGCCTCTCACTAATTACCTTTGATCATCCGAATATAGTAGATTAGCGGGGAAGTAAGTGAAGGGAATACAAGCAAGCCTACAGAACCTGTCCTTACAATGTTAACCCTTTTATACTCCATATCATTTTGATGAATCTGCGCTGCAGTGTTAACCCTTTTATATTCCATATCATTTTGATGAATCTGCACTGCATCCCAAGGCTAATGCATGCTTCCCACAGTAAAATGGGCAAAGCAATCAATGGGTGATATACAGAAAATCAGTGAGAGTTATTCAGAAAATAATTTAATGTGATATTGAACCGCTTTGTACCCCGGCAAGAAGTTTTACTTGGAAAAAATAGCGTAGATGGCTAAAGAAGTAAGAGACAACATAAAGTAAAATAAAAAGCATGCAAAAATGCAAAACAAAATAGAGCCTGGCAAATGGGAGATACACAACAAGTAGCAACAGGTAACAAAGCAAGATAGAGCTGCAAAAAGGGAGTCTGAAAAGAAACTGCAAGATATATCAAAATCAACACCCATTTTTACAATTACATGAGGAAAGAAGTTGGTAAGAAGCAATGTGTGCCTCTTGAAAACTGATATTAAAGAAAGTAATGAAATGGTGGAATGCTGAATAATTACTTTGTGCTAGTATTTACAGCTGAGGAAGAGATCAGCCTCCCAGGATCCCAAGGAAACTATATTGGGACAGGGACACGACAAAATTAACATAACCACAATAACAGTAATAGAGAAATTCATGGCCCTAAAGAGTGACTGTTTCCTGGGACCAGCAGTTTCCATCACAGAGTTTAAACAAAGGTGAAAATATTGCAGCTGCCCTAAGTATATACTTAAAAATTCTCTCAATTTTGGGACTGTTCCTTTTAAATTGAAAAATTATACATGTCACTGTTATTTAAGAAATGCGAAAAAAGGAGTTAAGTAGACGGTGACTGAACACCTTGAAAATTTTCAGTTGGTCAGAGGGCCAACCAAATTGGATATGTAATGGGTAGGTCAGGCTGTCCGAATTTGATTTGATATTTTGAAGAGATGGCCAAATTAGTGAACAGGAGAATGGATTTCCAGAAGGTATTTGATATAGTTTCTCATAACAGACTGTTAACTAAAGTTGAAACTCATGGGATTGAAGGCAAATTATCGACCTGCTTAGGAATTTGGCTAAGTGACAGAAGACAAGAGTGTAAGGATAATGGGCAGGCACTCTAAATGGCAGAATGTGACTAGTGTTGTCATGAACTATTGGTGTGAGTAGTGATGCTGGGCATCAACTATTCACTGTATTAACAACTTGGATGATGGGATAGAAAGCCAATGACCTGCCAATGACACAAAGATAGGCATAAAATTACAAAGAGGGATTGATCAATTAAGTGGGTGAATGGATCTCAATGTAGGCAAGCCTGTATACAGGAAACCCATCACTGATATATCAGGCCACAAAACTCCATCCCCTCTATCATGTCATTGTGCCTAGTTAATGATGAACCACACACATGAACAACACACACACTGATCCAAGTACTCCGCCTGCTCCAGTGCAAGGACAGCCAAGAGTCAGGACATGCCAGCACAACACATCATTGGCTGCGACCTTGACATTATAGTGCAGGCAATCAGCAACAGCAGGGATGGGCTGCAAAATATCCCCAATCACCAAGAATGTGTGGATAGAGATTGTGCAGGTGATCAACACCTCCAGGGAACATCAATGTGGACAGGCGCAGTGCTGCAAGAGGTTCAGTGACCTATGTTGTGGAAAGGTGAGTGAGACTTCCACCGACTCTGCATCCTCTCTTGGATCGCAACATGCAAAGCAACTGGTTGACTCAGGCCATGTGATGTTCCTCAGCCTGAAAGGAGTATGTGCCGAGGTCACTGACACAGCACCCAGTGCTAAAGACATGAAGGTTGCCAAAGAGGAGACGCTTTCAAATTATGTGGAGGAGATGGACCCCTTCACCATGCAGCCCAAAACTGCCTCATCTCCCTATTTTACTTTCAGGAAAAATGTATGCATGATGCCCTTGAAAGGGAGGGGACTGGTGGTGAGAGCCCAATGTTGAAGCCTGTGGAGAAGAGGGCCATGGAAATTGCTAGGAATGCACCCAGAGAACATGTAGATGATGGCAAATCCTCCATTCCAGGTGCACAGGGCAGTGGAGGAGACATTCTTGGGAATGGCGTGCTGCTGGTTGACATGGTGGTAGATCTTGAGGAATGGTCATGCAGCGGGGAGGGGTTGATGATGAAAGGGTGGCGCTGACTGTGAGGAGAGTCTAGCATGCCGAGCACTGGGTGCATTGTGCAGAAACATCAATGAGGGTCTTCATTCTTTTCATAACCCCTTTTTTCTCCCACAGGTCCCAGCAATGTGGTCCCATACCCATATATCAAGTTGCACCTTGGATACCAGGAAGATGAATGTAGCAGGAAAACTTGTCCAAGGTATCAGCATTGTACCAGACTAGCTTACCAGGTATCAGAATGAATAAGTGCATCTCGGTGGGTTAACGTGCGGTTTTGGAGTCAGACACGCTGGGTGAGAAGCACAGCACCAGTGAGCAGGAGGTGGTGTCTGAGGCAAAGGCACCTGTGTACAGTCCTCAGAAGGGGCAGACAGTTGCAATGCACAATTTGCTGAGGTGATTAGATAATTTCAACTTTCCCAACATTAATTGGGATAGATATAGTGTTAAGGGCTTGGATTTCTTGAAATGTGTACAAGAGAACTTTTTAGGTCAATATGTAGAGGGTCCAACAAGGCATGGCACAATGCTGGACCTAATTCTGGGGAATGAAGCTGGACAGGTGGCTGAGGTGGTGGTGGGGGAGCATTTTAGTGATAGTGACCACAACATGGTACAGTTTAAGCTTGTTATGGACAAAGAAATAGACAAGTTGCAAAAAATTGTTTTGGATTGGTGGAGAGCGGATTTGAGTAAAATAAGGCAGGACCTGGTCAAGGTAGACTGGGAACAGCCACTTGTGGGCAAATCTACAGAAAAGCAATGGGGGGCATTCAAAAAGGAAATGGGGAGGGTACAGGCTCAATATGTTCCCTCTAGGTTGATAAGAAGGAGTAACAAGCCCAGAGAACCATGGATGACCAGAGATATTCAGGATACGATGAGAAGGAAAAGAGAGGCTTTTAGCAGGTGCAAGGGCAAAGAATCAGCGGAGGCATTAGTGGAGTACAGAAAGTGCAGGGTGGAGCTTAAAGCAGTTAGGAGAGCAAAGAGAGGATATGAGAAAGCTCTGGCTGGTAAAAGCAGGGAAAATCCCAAGATATTCTATAAGTATATCAATGGGTAGAGAACCAGGGAAAGGGTAGGGCCCATTAGGGACCAAGTGGGGCAATCTATGGGTGGAGCCAGAGGACATTGGTAGAGTGTTGAACGAATACTTCACATCCGTCTTCACCCAAGAGGATGAGGATGAAGGTATGGATCTCGAGGAAAGAGACTATGAGGTTCTTGAGCAAATTGATAAAGGGATTGAAAAGGTATTGGAGGTGTTGGCAGACTTAAAAGTGGACAAATCTGCAGGTCCGGATGATTTGTGGGAGGGAAAATATTGGAGAAAATTCTGAAGGAGAGAATCTATCTCCACTTGGAGAGGCAAAGTTTGATCAGGGATAGTCAGTATGGCTTTGTCAGAGGGAGGTCATGCCTAACAAACTTGATTGAATTTTTTGAGGAGGTGACCAGGTGTGCAGATGAGGCTATTGCAGTTGATGTAGTTTATTTGGATTTCAGCAAAACCTTTGACAAGGTCCCACATGGGAGACTTATAAAGAAGGCAAATGCACATGCAATACAGGTAATTTGATAAGGTGGATTCAAAAATGGCTTAGTTGTAGGCGACAGAGGGTGATGACAGAAGGCTACTTTAATGACTGGAAGCCAGTGTCCAGTGGCTTACCACAGGGATCTGTGCTGGGAACTCCTATTATTTGTCATTTATATAAACGACATAGATGACTGTGGGGGCTAAGTTTAGTAAGTTTGCGGATGCTTCAAAGATTGGTGGGGTGGTTAACAGTGAGGTCGAGTATCTTGGGCTACACGAAGATATAGACAGGTGGGCAGATAAGTGGCAGGTGGAATTTAACACTGAAAAGTGAGGTGATACACTTTGGAAGGAGTAATTTGACAAGGAAATATTCAATGAACAGCATGACACTAGGAAGTTCTGAGGAACAAAGGCAAATTGGCGTGTGTGTTCATAGGTCTCTGAAGGCGGGGGGGCATGTTAGTGGGATGGTGAAAAAGGCATTTGGGACACTTGCCTTTATCAATTGAGGTATAGATTACAAAAGTAGGGAGGTCATATTGGAGTTGTATGGAACCTTGGTGAGGCCACAGCTGGAGTACTATGTGCAGTTCTGGTCACCACATTATAGGAAGGATGTGATTGCACTGGAGGCGGTGCAGAGGAGATTCACCAGGATGTTGCCTAGGATGAAACATTTAAGATTGAAGAGAGGTTGGATAGACTTGGGTTGTTTTCGTTGGAGCAGAGAAGACTGAGAGGCAACCTGGTTGAGGTGTGTACAAGATTATGAGGGGCATGGACAGGGTGGATAGGGAGCAGTTGTTCCCCTTAGTTGAAGGGTCAGTCACGAGGGGACACAAGATCAAGGTGAGGGGCAGGAGGTTTAGGCGGGATATGAGGAAAAACTATTTTTACCCAGAGGGTGGTGATGGTCTGGAATGCACGTCCTGGGAGGGTGGTGTAGGCAGGTTGCTTCACATCCTTTAAAAAGTACCTGAATGAGCACTTGGCACATCATAACATTCAAGGCTATGAGCCAAGTGCTGGTAGATGGGATTAGGTAGGTAGGTCAGGTGTTTCTCGCGTGTCAGTGCAGACTTGATGGGCCGAAGGGCCTCTTCTGCGCTGCATTATTCTGTGATTCTGTGATGCTTTGCGGGGCACTGAGTTAGTGTCTCAGGAATCACAGGACCAAAAATAGCTGAAGAGGAGAGCGAGACTTCGGGACCATGAAAAGTGAGAGAGGAGAGCAAGATCTCAGGGCCAGAAACAGCAAGAGAGGAGAGAGACTTGGGGGGCTATAAACAGTGAAAGAGGTGAAAGAGACTTGGGGGCTATAAACAGCGAGAGAGGAGACTGAGACTTCGGGGCAAAAAAGAGTTAGGAGAGTGAGAATTCATGGAAATTAAACAGGAGAGCGAGACTTTGGGGCTATGAAACATGGCTGGGTTCAAGGTTCTGGCAAGTCATATATCTAGGACAGTAGAGAGAGCTCTTAACTAAATAGTGGGGGGGGGAGGGTGATGGGATGAGGGATCACATGAGGGACGATGTGGTAAATTAGAGGGAAAAGGGAAATTTTTTAAAAATTAAAGGCAAAGAACAAGGCAAGAGAGCAAGTTAATGGTAATTAGGGTAATAAAAATAAAAATTGGCTGCAAGACAACCAATGCTTGGACCTGGATATTCAAGTGTACTTGACATTTCAGAAGGACTGGAGGCTAGGAAAAGGTGGTGGCGAGTGGCTCTCCGAATCACGTGGCGGAGTGGGCAATGATTTGTTCACCGTGCCACTACGTAATGGTCCAGACATCAACCGAACACACATTATTCTCATCAGCCCACCAGTGTGCAGGAGACTTCATGAAATGGCTCCACTGAAGAAAAAAGTTGGCTCCCAGGTTGAGGAATGACTCTCTTGAGGCCCTCATCTGTGGAATTGACCAGCACCTCTACCCAAAGCCTCACTGGCCTCTGCGGCAGTTGCAACGGAGGTCAGCTCATCATGAGAAACACCATCCAGCACAGGAAGAGGATGAATTATCTCATCCACTCCGCCAGGGTAAGTCAACCTTCAGCTCACTCTAATCTCAGACTCTCATCATGCACTCAATGAGTTACATGCTCAGGAATCTCACAAAATATTAGTGAGGGAGACATCAGCACTGATAGCCTCACAGACACTTGACATTAATAGCATTTCATCTATAATGCTGCACAAACTCCAACCTCAGCCCTTACTGGGGAGGACTCAGCACACACAACAGGCATGCATGCTTCCCAATCTCTCCCCCATCTCATCTCATCACATTTCCATCACATTCCATTCCGTTTATCTTCATGCAGGCTAAGGTCGCCCATAACAAGGTGAGATCCCAGACTCGAGGGGGTGCGGCCGACATCCAGGAACTCTCCAAATTTGAGGAGGATGCCAGCAAGTTGGCTGGCAAGAACAAAGATCAACCCTGTGGTGAAGGTGAGCTAGGCCTCTCCCAGCAAGCCAGTACGGATGAGGCCTCCGTGAGTTGATCACATCCTAATAATCAGTCAGTGACATGCAATATTGTATACTGCCTGCTTCTGAACTAAATCTATCTTTTCTCTCTCTCTTACAGGCACCAGCAGGTCCAGAGAGAGCTCCAGACTAACCATAAGCCCCAACCCCCAGGCCACCTCAGAGGAGGATACTGCGTACACATCAGATGAAAAAGCATCACAGCGCTCACCTGCACCCTCCACCAATGCAGAGACATGGATCTAGATTAGGCTCAGGGTCACTTTCTGGAGAACACCTGACCGACATGTCTCCAGAGCAGTTGGAGGCAGTGACAGCCCAAGTTTCTGCCACACGGAGGACTGCTGCAGAGTCCAAGGAAATAGCTGTCGCAAACTTGCTGGAGATGCAAAGACAAGTGGCAGAACATCAGTCAGTTGCGACAGGCAGTCAACAGACGAGAGCAAAGGATGGAGGAGTCCATCTGTATTCTGTCAGATGTCATGGCTCTGACATTCGAGCGCCTTGAGGTCTCCATGGGAAGGGTGGCGGCTGCCTTGGAGACCTTGATCCAGCAGATTTTGCCAGATTTGCACTTGGATGTGCACTCCATCACTATAGGCATTGGTGGAGTCCATCTGTAGCGAGGCGAGAGGGGGGCAGGACACCTCAACCTCACTCCAGCTGCCCCTTCAACTTCAGGAGTCAGACCCTTGGCAACCCAATGGGAAGAGGACCACCAACTGGACACCCCAGAGCCATCCACTCAGGTGACTCTCTCTTCCCACACAGTGTCCTTGGTCGCTCTCTCCCCCTCTCTCTCGCAATGTGCCCTCTCTCTCTCTCTCTCTCCTGCAGTCTTTCTCTCTCTCTTTGCCACACAGTCTCTCCTCTCTCTTGCTGTTTCCCTCTCTCGCACTGTCTCCTCTCTCTCTCTCTCTCTCTCTCTCTCACACAGTCTACCCTCTCTCCCTCTCTCTTGCACGGTCTCCTCTCTCTCTTTGTACAGTGTATTCTCTGTATGTCTCTCGCAGTTTGCTCTCTCTCTTGCAGTCACCTTTCTCTCTTGAACAGTCTCCTCTCTCGCTCAATCTTGTCTCTCTGACATTCCTCTCTCTTACACTCGAACTCGCTCCTCTTGAAGTCTTTCTCTCTGCCACACAGTCTCCCCTCTCTCTTGCACAGTTTCTGTCTGCCTCTCTCACAGTCTCCTCTACCTCCCTCCCACACAGTCTCGTCTGTCTCTCCCTCGCACAATGTCTCTCTCTCTCTCTCTCACATATACTCCTTTCTGTCTCTCCCTCACACAGCCTCCTATCCCTTTCTCCCACAGTCTCCTCACTCCCGCTCGCACTGTCTCCTCGCTCCCTCTCGCAACGTCTCCTCTCTCCCTTTCGCACTGTCTCCTCGCTAGCTCTAGCACTGTCCCCTCGCTCGCTCACGCACTGTCCCCTCGCTCGCTCTCGCACTGTCCCCTCGCTCGCTCTCGCACTGTCCCCTCGCTCTCTATCGCACTGTCCGCTCGCTCCCTCTCGAACTGTCCCCTCACTCCCTCGCGCACTGTCCCCTCGCTCCCTCTCGCACTGTCCCCTCGCTCCCTCTCGCACTGTCCCCTCGCTCCCTCTCGCACTGACCCCTCGCTCCCACACGCACTGTCCCTTCGCTCCCTCTCGCACTGTCCCCGCGCTCCCTCTCGCACTCTCCCCTCGCTCCCTCTTGCACTGTCCCCTCGCTCCCTCTCGCACTGTCCCCTCGCTCCCTCTCGCACTGTCCCCTCGCTCCCTCTCGCACTGTCCCCTCGCTCCCTCTCGCACTGTCCCCTCGATCCCTGTCGCACTGTCCACTCGCTCCCTCTCTCACTGTCCCCCTCGCTCCCTCTCGCAATGTCCCCTCGCTCCCTCTCGCGCTGTCCCCTCGCTCCCTCTTACGCTGTCCCATCGTTCCCTCTCGCGCTGTCCCCTTGTTCCCTCTCGCGCTGTCCCCTCGCTCCCTCTTGCGCTGTCCCCTCGTTCCCTCTCGCGCTGTCCCCTGATTCCCTCTCGCGCTGTCCCCTGGTTCCCTCTCGCACTGTCTCCATGCATCCTGTTGCACTGTCTCCTGACTCCCACTCGCACTGTCTCCTCGCTCCCTCTCGCACTTTCACCTCGCTCCCTCTCGCACTGTCCCCTCGCTCCCTCATGCACTGTCCCCTCGCTCCCTCATGCACTGTCCCCTCGCTCCCTCTCGCACTGTCCCCTCGCTCCATCTTGCATGTCCCTCGCTCCCTCTCACACTATCTCCTCCCTACCTCTTGCAATGTCTCCGCTCAAACTCTCTCAGGCTAATTTCTCTCTCTCCCGCACAGTCTCCCCTCTCACTCTACCGCACAGGCTACTCTCTCCCTCTTCCTCACATTCTCCTCGCTCTCTCACAGTCTACTTTCTCTGTCTCTTTAACAGTCTCCGCACTCTCTCTCTCCTGTGCAGCCTCCTCTCTCTCTCTCCTGCAATGTCCCCTCTCTCCCTTTCATAGAGTCGCCTCTCTCTCTCACAAAGTTTCCTGTCTCCCTCCTGCACTGATTGCTCGGTCTGCCTCACACTGTCTCCTCGCTGCCTCTCGCTCTGTCTCCTCAATCCCTCTCGCTCTGTCTCCTCACTCCCTCAGGCACTGATTCCTCTCTCCCTCTCGCACTGATACCTTTATCCTTCTCGCTCTGTCTCCTCGCTCCCTCTCTCAATGTCCCCTTGCTCCCTCTCGCGCTGTCCACTCGCTCCCTCTTACGCTGTCCCATCGTTCCCTCTCGCGCTGTCCCCTTGTTCCCTCTCGCGCTGTCCCCTCGCTCCCTCTTGCGCTGTCCCCTCGTTCCCTCTCGCGCTGTCCCCTGGTTCCCTCTCGCGCTGTCCCCTGGTTCCCTCTCGCACTGTCTCCATGCATCCTGTTGCACTGTCTCCTGACTCCCTCTCGCACTGTCTCCTCGCTCCCTCTCGCACTTTCACCTCGCTCCCTCTCGCACTGTCCCCTCGCTACCTCACGCACTGTCCCCTCGCTCCATCGCGCACTGTCCCCTCGCTCCCTCTCGCACTGTCCCCTCGCTCCCTCTCGCACTGTCCCCTCGCTCCCTCTTGCATGTCCCTCGCTCCCTCTCGCACTATCTCCTCCCTACCTCTTGCAATGTCTCCGCTCAAACTCTCTCAGGCTAATTTCTCTCTCTCCCGCACAGTCTCCCCTCTCACTCTACCCCACAGGCTACTCTCTCCCTCTTCCTCACATTCTCCTCGCTCTCTCACAGTCTACTTTCTCTGTCTCTTGCACAGTCTCCGCACTCACTCTCTCTTGTGCAGCCTCCTCTCTCTCTCTCCTGCAATGACCCCTCTCTCCCTTTCATACAGTCTCCTCTCTCTCTCACAAACTTTCCTGTCTCCCCCCTGCACTGATTCCTCGGTCTGCCTCACACTGTCTCCTCGCTGCCTCTCGCTCTGTCTCCTCAATCCCTCTCGCTCTGTCTCCTCACTCCCTCAGGCACTGATTCCTCTCTCCCTCTCGCTCTGTCTCCTCTCTCCCTCTCGCACTTTCCCCTCGCTCCCTCTCGCACTGTCACCTCGCTCCCTCTCGCACTGTCCCCTCGCTCCCTCTCGCACTGTCCCCTCGCTCCCTCTCGCACTGTCCCCTCGCTCCCTCTCGCACTGTCCCCTCGCTCCCTCTCGCACTGTCCCCTCGCTCCCTCTCGCACTGTCCCCTCGCACCAACTCGCTCTGTCCCCTCGCTCCCTCTCGCACTGTCCCCTCGCTCCCTCTCGCACTGTCCCCTCGCTCCCTCTCACACTGTCCCCTCGCTCCCTCTCGCTCTGTCCCCTCGCTCCCTCTCGCACTGTCTCCTCAATCCCTCTCGCACTGTCTCCTCACTCCCTCAGGCACTGATTCCTCTCTCCCTCTCACACTGATACCTCTCTCCCTCTCGCTCTGTCTCCTCTCTCCCTCTCGCAATGCCTCCTCGCTCCCTCTCGCAATGCCTCCTCGCTCCCTCTCGCGCTGTCTGCTCGCTCCCTCTCGCGCTGTCTCCTCGCTCCCTCTCGCACTGTCGCATCTCTCCCTCTCGCAATGTCTCCTCTCACCCTCTCGCTCTCTCTCCTCTCACTCTCTCGCTCTGTCTCCTCGCTCCCCCTCACACATTCCCTCGCTCCCTCTCGCGCTGTCTCCTCGCTCCCTCTCGCACTGTCGCCTCTCTCCCTCTCACAATGTCTCCTCTCACCCTCTAGCTCTGTCTCCTCTCACTCTCTCACTCTGTCTCCTCGCTCCCCCTCACACTTTCCCTCGCTCCCTCTTGCACTGTCCCCTCGCTCCCTCTCGCACTGTCCCCTCGCTCCCTCTCGCACTGTCCCCTCGCTCCCTCTCGCTCTGTCCCCTCGTCCCTCTCGCACTGTCCCCTCGATCCCTCTCGCACTGTCCCCTCGCTCCCTCTCGCACTGTCCGCTCGCTCCATCTCACACAGTCCCCTCGCTCTTTCTCGCGCTGTCCCCTCGCTCCCTCTCCCACTGTCCCCTAGCTCCCTCTCGCACTGTCACCTCGTTCCCTCTCGCGCTGTCCCCTCGTTCCCTCTCGCGCTGTCCCCTGGTTCCCTCTCGCGCTGTCCCCTGGTTCCCTCTCGCGCTGTCCCCTCGCTCCCTCTCGCGCTGTCCCCTCGTTCCCTCTCGGGCTGTCCCCTGGTTCCCTCTCCCGCTGTCCCCTCGCTCCCTCTCGCTCTGTCCCCTCGCTCCCTCTCGCACTGTCCCCTCGCTCCCTCTCGCACTGTCCCCTCGCTCCCTCTCGAACTGTCCCCTCGCTCCCTCTCGCACTGTCCCCTCGCCCCCTCTCGCACTGTCCCCTCGCTACCTCTCGCACTGTCCCCTCGCTCCCTCTCGCACTGTCCCGTCGTTCCCTCTCGCACTGTCCCATCGCTCCCTCTCGCACTGTCTCCTCGCTCCCTCTCGCACTGGCCCGTCGCTCCCTCTCGCACTGTCCCCTCGCACCCTCTCGCACTCTCCCCTCTCTCCCTCTCGCACTGTCCCCTCGCTCCCTCTCACGCTGTCCCCTCGCTCCCTGTCGCGCTGTCCCCTCGCTCCCTGTCGCGCTGTCCACTCGCTCCCTCTCGCGATGTCCCCTCGCTCCCTCTCGCAATGTCCCCTCGCTCCCTCTCGCACTGTCCCTTTGCTGCCTCTCGTATTGTCCCCTTGCTCCCTGTCGCTCTGTCTCCTCGTTCCCTGTCACGCTGTCCCCTCGCTCCCTCTCGCACTGACCCCTCGCTCCCTCACGCACTGTCCCCTCGCTCCCTCTCGCACTGTCCCCTCGGTCCCTCTCGCACTGTCCCCTCGGATCCTCCCTCACTGTCCCCTCCCTCCCCATCGCACTGTCCCCTCCCTACCTCTCGCAATGTCCCCTTGCTCCCTCTCGCACTGTCCTCTCGCTCCCTCTTGCGCTGTCCCCTCGTTCCGTCTCGCGCTGTCCCCTCGTTCCCTCTTGCGCTGTCCCCTCGCTCCCTCTCGCACTGTCCCCTCGTTCCCTCTCACGCTGTCCCCTGGTTCCCTCTCGCGCTGTCCCCTGGTTCCCTCTCGCACTGTCCCCATGCATCCTGTTGCACTGTCTCCTGACTCCCTCTCGCACTGTCTCCTCGCTCCCTCTCGCACTGTCCCCTCGCTCCCTCTCGCACTGTCCCCTCAATCCCTCGCGCACTGTCCCCTCGCTCCCTCGCGCAATGTCCCCTCGCTCCCTCTCGCACTGTCCTCTCGCTCCCTCTCGCACTGTCCCCTCGCTCCCTCTTGCACTGTCCCTCGCTCCCTCTCGCACTATTTCCTCCCTACCTCTTGCAATGTCTCCGCTCAAACTCTCTCAGGCTAATTTCTCTCTCTCCCGCACAGTCTCCCCTCTCACTCTACCGCACCGGCTACTCTCTCCCTCTTTCTCACATTCTCCTCGCTCTCTCACAGTCTACTTTCTCTGTCTCTTGCACAGTCTCCGCCCTCTCTCCCTCCTGTGCAGCCTCCTCTCTCTCTCTCCTGCAATGTCCCCTCTCTCACTTTCATACAGTCTCCTCTCTCTCTCACAAAGTTTCCTGTCTCTCTCCTGCACTGATTCCTAGGTATGCCTCACACTGTCTCCTCGCTGCCTCTCGCTCTGTCTCCTCAATCCCTCTCGCTCTGTCTCCTCACTCCCTCAGGCACTGATTCCTCTCTCCCTCTCACACTGATACCTCTCTGCCTCTCGCTCTGTCTCCTCTCTCCCTCTCGCAATGCTTCCTCGCTCCCTCTCGCGCTGTCGGCTCGCTCGCTCTCGCGCTGTCTCCTCGCTCCCTCTCGCACTGTCGCCTCTCTCCCTCTCGCAATGTCTCCTCTCACCCTCTCGCTCTCTCTCCTCTCACTCTCTCACTCTGTCTCCTCGCACCCCGTCACACATTCCCTCGCTCCCTCTTGCACTGTCCCCTCGCTCCCTCTCGCACTGTCCCCTCGCTCCCTCTTGCACTGTCCCCTCGCTCCCTCTCGCACTGTCCCCTCGCTCCCTCTCGCACTGTCCCCTCGCCCCCTCTCGCACTGTCCCATCGCTCCCTCTCGCACTGTCCGCTCGCTCCATCTCACACTGTCCCCTTGCTCCCTCTCGCACTGTCCCCTCGCTCCCTCTCGCACTGTCCCCTCGTTCCCTGTCGCACTGTCCCCTCGCTCCCTCTCGCAATGTCCCCTCGCTCCCTCTAGCACTGTCCCCTCGCTCCCTCTCGTACTGTCCCCTGCTTCCCTCTCGCGCTGTCCCCTCGCTCCCTGTCACACTGTCCCCTCGCTCCCTCTCGCAATGTCCCCTCGCTCCCTCTCGCAATGTCCCCTCGCTCCCTCTCGTACTGTCCCATTGCTGCCTCTCGCACTGTCCCCTCGCTCCCTCTCGCACTGTCCCCTCGCTCCCTGTCGCGCTGTCCCCTCGCTCCCTCTCGCACTGTCCCCTCGCTCCCTCTCGCACTGTCCTCTCGCTCCCTCTCGCACTGTCCCCTCGCTCCCTCTTGCACTGTCCCTCGCTCCCTCTCGCACTATTTCCTCCCTACCTCTTGCAATGTCTCCGCTCAAACTCTCTCAGGCTAATTTCTCTCTCTCCCGCACAGTCTCCCCTCTCACTCTACCGCACCGGCTACTCTCTCCCTCTTTCTCACATTCTCCTCGCTCTCTCACAGTCTACTTTCTCTGTCTCTTGCACAGTCTCCGCCCTCTCTCCCTCCTGTGCAGCCTCCTCTCTCTCTCTCCTGCAATGTCCCCTCTCTCACTTTCATACAGTCTCCTCTCTCTCTCACAAAGTTTCCTGTCTCTCTCCTGCACTGATTCCTAGGTATGCCTCACACTGTCTCCTCGCTGCCTCTCGCTCTGTCTCCTCAATCCCTCTCGCTCTGTCTCCTCACTCCCTCAGGCACTGATTCCTCTCTCCCTCTCACACTGATACCTCTCTGCCTCTCGCTCTGTCTCCTCTCTCCCTCTCGCAATGCTTCCTCGCTCCCTCTCGCGCTGTCGGCTCGCTCCCTCTCGCGCTGTCTCCTCGCTCCCTCTCGCACTGTCGCCTCTCTCCCTCTCGCAATGTCTCCTCTCACCCTCTCGCTCTCTCTCCTTTCACTCTCTCGCTCTGTCTCCTCGCACCCCGTCACACATTCCCTCGCTCCCTCTTGCACTGTCCCCTCGCTCCCTCTCGCACTGTCCCCTCGCTCCCTCTTGCACTGTCCCCTCGCTCCCTCTCGCACTGTCCCCTCGCTCCCTCTCGCACTGTCCCCTCGCCCCCTCTCGCACTGTCCCATCGCTCCCTCTCGCACTGTCCGCTCGCTCCATCTCACACTGTCCCCTTGCTCCCTCTCGCACTGTCCCCTCGCTCCCTCTCGCACTGTCCCCTCGTTCCCTGTTGCACTGTCCCCTCGCTCCCTCTCGCAATGTCCCCTCGCTCCCTCTAGCACTGTCCCCTCGCTCCCTCTCGTACTGTCCCCTGCTTCCCTCTCGCGCTGTCCCCTCGCTCCCTGTCACACTGTCCCCTCGCTCCCTCTCGCAATGTCCCCTCGCTCCCTCTCGCAATGTCCCCTCGCTCCCTCTCGTACTGTCCCATTGCTGCCTCTCGCACTGTCCCCTCGCTCCCTCTCGCACTGTCCCCTCGCTCCCTGTCGCGCTGTCCCCTCGCTCCCTCTCGCACTGTCCCCTCGCTCCCTCTCGCACAGTCCCCTCGCTCCCTCTCGCACAGTCCCCTCACTCCCTCTGGCACTGTCCCCTCGCTCCCTCTCGCACTGTCCCCTCGCTCCCTGTCGCTCTGTCTCCTCGTTCCCTCTCGCATTGTCTCCTCCCTACCTCTTGCAATGTCTCCGCTCAAACTCTCTCAGGTAATTTCTCTCTCTCCCGCACAGTCTCCCCTCTCAATCTACCGCACAGGCTACTCTCTCCCTCTTTCTCACATTCTGCTCGCTCTCTCACAGCCTACTTTCTCTGTCTCTTGCACAGTCTCCGCACTCTCTCTCTCCTGTGCAGCCTCCTCTCTCTCTCTCCTGCAATGTTCCCTCTCTCCCTTTCATACAGTCTCCTCTCTCTCTCAGAAAGTTTCCTGTTTCACTCCTGCACTGATTCCTCGGTCTGCCTCACACTAACTCCTCGCTCCCTCTCGCTCTGCCTCCTCAATCCCTCTCGCTCTGTCTCCTCACTCCCTCAGGCACTGATTCCTCTCTCCCTCTCGCACTGATACCTCTCTCCCTCTCGCTCTGTCTCCTCTCTCCCTCTCGCAATGCCTCCTCGCTCCCTCTCGCGCTGTCTGCTCGCTCACTCTCGCACTGTCTCCTCGCTCCCTCTCGCACTGTCGCCTCTCTTCCTCTCGCACTGTCTCCTCTCAACCTCTCGCTCTGTCTCCTCTCACTCTCTCGCTCTGTCTCCTCGCTCCCCCTCACACTTTCCCTCGCTCCCTCTAGAACTGTCCCCTCGCTCCCTCTCGCACTGTCCCCTCGCTCCCTCTCGCACTGTCCCCTCGCTCCCTCTCGCACTGTCCCCTCGCTCCCTCTCGCACTGTCCCCTCGCTCCCTCTCGCACTGTCCCCTCGCTCCCTCTCGCACTGTCCCCTCGCTCCCTCTCGCACTGTCCCCTCGCTCCCTCTCGCACTGTCCCCCTCGCTACCACTCGCTCTGTCCCCTCGCTCCCTCTCGCACTGTCCCCTCGCTCCCTCTCGCACTGTCCCCTCGCTCCCTCTCGCACTGTCCCCTCGCTCCCTCTCGCACTGTCCCCTCGCTCCCTCTCGCACAGTCCCCTCGCTCCCTCTCGCACTGTCCCCTCGCTCCCTCTCGCACTGTCCCCTCGCTTCCTCTCGCACTGTCCCTCGCTCCCTCTCGCACTGTCCCGTCGCTCCCTCTCGCACTGTCCCCTCGCTCCCTCTCACAATGTCCCCTCGCTCCCTCTCGCACTGTTGCCTGGTTCCCTCTCGCGCTGTCCCCTGGTTCCCTCTCGCGCTGTCCCCCTCGCTCCCTCTCGCTCTGTCCCATCGCTCCCTCTCGCACTGTCCCCTCGCTGCCTCTCGCACTGTCCCCTCGCTGCCTCTCGCACTGTCCCCTCGCTCCCTCTCGCACTGTCCCCTCGCTCCCTCTCGCACTGTCCCCTCGCTCCCTCTCGCACTGTCCCCTCGCTCCCTCTCGCACTGTCCCCTCGCTCCCTCTCGCACTGTCTTCTCGCTCCCTCTCGCACTGTCCCCTCGCTCCCTCGCGCACTGTCCCCTCGCTCCCTCTCGCACTATCTCCTCCGTACCTCTTGCAATGTCTCCGCTCAAACTCTCTCAGGCTAATTTCTCTCTCTCCCGCACAGTCTCCCCTCTCACTCTACCGCACAGGCTACTCTCTCCCTCTTCCTCACATTCTCGTCGCTGTCTCACAGTCTACTTTCTCTGTCTCTTGCACAGTCTCCGCACTCTCTCTCTCCTGTGCAGCCTCCTCTCTCTCTCTCCTGCAATGTTCCCTCTCTCCCTTTCATACAGTCTCCTCTCTCTCTCACAAAGTTTCCTGTTTCCCTCCTGCACTGATTCCTCGGTCTGCCTCACACTATCTCCTCGCTCCCTCTCGCTCTGCCTCCTCAATCACTCTCGCTCTGTCTCCTCACTCCCTCAGGCACTAATTCCTCTCTCCCTCTCGCACTGATACCTCTCTCCCTCTCGCTCTGTCTCCTCTCTCCCTCTCGCAATGCTTCCTCGCTCCCTCTCGCGCTGTCGGCTCGCTCCCTCTCGCGCTGTCTCCTCGCTCCCTCTCGCACTGTCGCCTCTCTCCCTCTCGCAATGTCTCCTCTCACCCTCTCGCTCTGTCTCCTCTCACTCTCTCGCTCTGTCTCCTCGCTCCCCTCACACTTTCCCTCGCTCCCTCTAGAACTGACCCCTCGCTCCCTCTCGCACTGTCCCCTCGCTCCCTCTTGCACTGTCCCCTCGCTCCCTCTCGCACTGTCCCCTCGCTCCCTCTCGCACTGTCCCCTCGCTCCCTCTCGCACTGTCCCCTCGCTCCCTCTCGCACTGTCCCATCGCTCCCTCTCGCACTGTCCCCTCGCTACCACTCGCTCTGTCCCCTCGCTCCCTCTCGCACTGTCCCCTCGCTCCCTCTCGCACTGTCCCCTCGCTCCCTCTCGCACAGTCCCCTCGCTCCCTCTCGCACTGTCCCCTCGCTCCCTCTCGCACTGTCCCCTGGCTCCCTCTCGCAATGTCCCCTCGCTCCCTCTCGCACTGTTGCCTGGTTCCCTCTCGCGCCGTCCCCTGGTTCCCTCTCGCGCTGTCCCCCTCGCTCCCTCTCGCTCTGTCCCATCGCTCCCTCTCGCACTGTCCCCTCGCTCCCTCTCGCACTGTCCCCTCGCTCCCTCTCGCACTGTCCCCTCGCTCCCTCTCGCACTGTCTTCTCGCTCCCTCTCGCACTGTCCCCTCGCTCCCTCGCGCACTGTCCCCTCGCTCCCTCTCGTACTGTCCCATTGCTGCCTCTCGCACTGTCCCCTCGCTCCCTCTTGCACTGTCCCCTCGCTCCCTGTCGCGCTGTCCCCTCGCTCCCTCTCGCACTGTCCCCTCGCTCCCTCTCGCACAGTCCCCTCGCTCCCTCTCGCACAGTCCCCTCGCTCCCTCTGGCACTGTCCCCTCGCTCCCTCTCGCACTGTCCCCTCGCTCCCTGTCGCTCTGTCTCCTCGTTCCCTCTCGCATTGTCTCCTCCGTACCTCTTGCAATGTCTCCGCTCAAACTCTCTCAGGCTAATTTCTCTCTCTCCTGCACAGTCTCCCCTCTCACTCTACCGCACAGGCTACTCTCTCCCTCTTCCTCACATTCTCGTCGCTCTCTCACCATCTACTTTCTCTGTCTCTTGCACAGTCTCCGCACTCTCTCTCTCCTGTGCAGCCTCCTCTCTCTCTCTCTCCTGCAATGTTCCCTCTCTCCCTTTCATACAGTCTCCTCTCTCTCTCACAAAGTTTCCTGTTTCCCTCCTGCACTGATTCCTCGGTCTGCCTCACACTATCTCCTCGCTCCCTCTCGCTCTGCCTCCTCAATCCCTCTCGCTCTGTCTCCTCACTCCCTCAGGCACTAATTCCTCTCTCCCTCTCGCACTGATACCTCTCTCCCTCTCGCTCTGTCTCCTCTCTCCCTCTCACAATGCCTCCTCGCTCCCTCTCGCGCTGTCCCCTCGCTCCCTCTCGCACTGTCCCCTCGCTCCCTCTCGCACTGTCCTCTCGCTCCCTCTCGCACTGTCCCCTCGCTCCCTCTTGCACTGTCCCTCGCTCCCTCTCGCACTATTTCCTCCCTACCTCTTGCAATGTCTCCGCTCAAACTCTCTCAGGCTAATTTCTCTCTCTCCCGCACAGTCTCCCCTCTCACTCTACCGCACCGGCTACTCTCTCCCTCTTTCTCACATTCTCCTCGCTCTCTCACAGTCTACTTTCTCTGTCTCTTGCACAGTCTCCGCCCTCTCTCCCTCCTGTGCAGCCTCCTCTCTCTCTCTCCTGCAATGTCCCCTCTCTCACTTTCATACAGTCTCCTCTCTCTCTCACAAAGTTTCCTGTCTCTCTCCTGCACTGATTCCTAGGTTTGCCTCACACTGTCTCCTCGCTGCCTCTCGCTCTGTCTCCTCAATCCCTCTCGCTCTGTCTCCTCACTCCCTCAGGCACTGATTCCTCTCTCCCTCTCACACTGATACCTCTCTGCCTCTCGCTCTGTCTCCTCTCTCCCTCTCGCAATGCTTCCTCGCTCCCTCTCGCGCTGTCGGCTCGCTCCCTCTCGCGCTGTCTCCTCGCTCCCTCTCGCACTGTCGCCTCTCTCCCTCTCGCAATGTCTCCTCTCACCCTCTCGCTCTCTCTCCTTTCACTCTCTCGCTCTGTCTCCTCGCACCCCGTCACACATTCCCTCGCTCCCTCTTGCACTGTCCCCTCGCTCCCTCTCGCACTGTCCCCTCGCTCCCTCTTGCACTGTCCCCTCGCTCCCTCTCGCACTGTCCCCTCGCTCCCTCTCGCACTGTCCCCTCGCCCCCTCTCGCACTGTCCCATCGCTCCCTCTCGCACTGTCCGCTCGCTCCATCTCACACTGTCCCCTTGCTCCCTCTCGCACTGTCCCCTCGCTCCCTCTCGCACTGTCCCCTCGTTCCCTGTTGCACTGTCCCCTCGCTCCCTCTCGCAATGTCCCCTCGCTCCCTCTAGCACTGTCCCCTCGCTCCCTCTCGTACTGTCCCCTGCTTCCCTCTCGCGCTGTCCCCTCGCTCCCTGTCACACTGTCCCCTCGCTCCCTCTCGCAATGTCCCCTCGCTCCCTCTCGCAATGTCCCCTCGCTCCCTCTCGTACTGTCCCATTGCTGCCTCTCGCACTGTCCCCTCGCTCCCTCTCGCACTGTCCCCTCGCTCCCTGTCGCGCTGTCCCCTCGCTCCCTCTCGCACTGTCCCCTCGCTCCCTCTCGCACAGTCCCCTCGCTCCCTCTCGCACAGTCCCCTCACTCCCTCTGGCACTGTCCCCTCGCTCCCTCTCGCACTGTCCCCTCGCTCCCTGTCGCTCTGTCTCCTCGTTCCCTCTCGCATTGTCTCCTCCCTACCTCTTGCAATGTCTCCGCTCAAACTCTCTCAGGTAATTTCTCTCTCTCCCGCACAGTCTCCCCTCTCAATCTACCGCACAGGCTACTCTCTCCCTCTTTCTCACATTCTGCTCGCTCTCTCACAGCCTACTTTCTCTGTCTCTTGCACAGTCTCCGCACTCTCTCTCTCCTGTGCAGCCTCCTCTCTCTCTCTCCTGCAATGTTCCCTCTCTCCCTTTCATACAGTCTCCTCTCTCTCTCAGAAAGTTTCCTGTTTCACTCCTGCACTGATTCCTCGGTCTGCCTCACACTAACTCCTCGCTCCCTCTCGCTCTGCCTCCTCAATCCCTCTCGCTCTGTCTCCTCACTCCCTCAGGCACTGATTCCTCTCTCCCTCTCGCACTGATACCTCTCTCCCTCTCGCTCTGTCTCCTCTCTCCCTCTCGCAATGCCTCCTCGCTCCCTCTCGCGCTGTCTGCTCGCTCACTCTCGCACTGTCTCCTCGCTCCCTCTCGCACTGTCGCCTCTCTTCCTCTCGCACTGTCTCCTCTCAACCTCTCGCTCTGTCTCCTCTCACTCTCTCGCTCTGTCTCCTCGCTCCCCCTCACACTTTCCCTCGCTCCCTCTAGAACTGTCCCCTCGCTCCCTCTCGCACTGTCCCCTCGCTCCCTCTCGCACTGTCCCCTCGCTCCCTCTCGCACTGTCCCCTCGCTCCCTCTCGCACTGTCCCCTCGCTCCCTCTCGCACTGTCCCCTCGCTCCCTCTCGCACTGTCCCCTCGCTCCCTCTCGCACTGTCCCCTCGCTCCCTCTCGCACTGTCCCCCTCGCTACCACTCGCTCTGTCCCCTCGCTCCCTCTCGCACTGTCCCCTCGCTCCCTCTCGCACTGTCCCCTCGCTCCCTCTCGCACTGTCCCCTCGCTCCCTCTCGCACTGTCCCCTCGCTCCCTCTCGCACAGTCCCCTCGCTCCCTCTCGCACTGTCCCCTCGCTCCCTCTCGCACTGTCCCCTCGCTTCCTCTCGCACTGTCCCTCGCTCCCTCTCGCACTGTCCCGTCGCTCCCTCTCGCACTGTCCCCTCGCTCCCTCTCACAATGTCCCCTCGCTCCCTCTCGCACTGTTGCCTGGTTCCCTCTCGCGCTGTCCCCTGGTTCCCTCTCGCGCTGTCCCCTCGCTCCCTCTCGCTCTGTCCCATCGCTCCCTCTCGCACTGTCCCCTCGCTGCCTCTCGCACTGTCCCCTCGCTGCCTCTCGCACTGTCCCCTCGCTCCCTCTCGCACTGTCCCCTCGCTCCCTCTCGCACTGTCCCCTCGCTCCCTCTCGCACTGTCCCCTCGCTCCCTCTCGCACTGTCCCCTCGCTCCCTCTCGCACTGTCTTCTCGCTCCCTCTCGCACTGTCCCCCTCGCTCCCTCGCGCACTGTCCCCTCGCTCCCTCTCGCACTATCTCCTCCGTACCTCTTGCAATGTCTCCGCTCAAACTCTCTCAGGCTAATTTCTCTCTCTCCCGCACAGTCTCCCCTCTCACTCTACCGCACAGGCTACTCTCTCCCTCTTCCTCACATTCTCGTCGCTGTCTCACAGTCTACTTTCTCTGTCTCTTGCACAGTCTCCGCACTCTCTCTCTCCTGTGCAGCCTCCTCTCTCTCTCTCCTGCAATGTTCCCTCTCTCCCTTTCATACAGTCTCCTCTCTCTCTCACAAAGTTTCCTGTTTCCCTCCTGCACTGATTCCTCGGTCTGCCTCACACTATCTCCTCGCTCCCTCTCGCTCTGCCTCCTCAATCACTCTCGCTCTGTCTCCTCACTCCCTCAGGCACTAATTCCTCTCTCCCTCTCGCACTGATACCTCTCTCCCTCTCGCTCTGTCTCCTCTCTCCCTCTCGCAATGCTTCCTCGCTCCCTCTCGCGCTGTCGGCTCGCTCCCTCTCGCGCTGTCTCCTCGCTCCCTCTCGCACTGTCGCCTCTCTCCCTCTCGCAATGTCTCCTCTCACCCTCTCGCTCTGTCTCCTCTCACTCTCTCGCTCTGTCTCCTCGCTCCCCTCACACTTTCCCTCGCTCCCTCTAGAACTGACCCCTCGCTCCCTCTCGCACTGTCCCCTCGCTCCCTCTTGCACTGTCCCCTCGCTCCCTCTCGCACTGTCCCCTCGCTCCCTCTCGCACTGTCCCCTCGCTCCCTCTCGCACTGTCCCCTCGCTCCCTCTCGCACTGTCCCATCGCTCCCTCTCGCACTGTCCCCTCGCTACCACTCGCTCTGTCCCCTCGCTCCCTCTCGCACTGTCCCCTCGCTCCCTCTCGCACTGTCCCCTCGCTCCCTCTCGCACAGTCCCCTCGCTCCCTCTCGCACTGTCCCCTCGCTCCCTCTCGCACTGTCCCCTGGCTCCCTCTCGCAATGTCCCCTCGCTCCCTCTCGCACTGTTGCCTGGTTCCCTCTCGCGCCGTCCCCTGGTTCCCTCTCGCGCTGTCCCCTCGCTCCCTCTCGCTCTGTCCCATCGCTCCCTCTCGCACTGTCCCCTCGCTCCCTCTCGCACTGTCCCCTCGCTCCCTCTCGCACTGTCCCCTCGCTCCCTCTCGCACTGTCTTCTCGCTCCCTCTCGCACTGTCCCCTCGCTCCCTCGCGCACTGTCCCCTCGCTCCCTCTCGTACTGTCCCATTGCTGCCTCTCGCACTGTCCCCTCGCTCCCTCTTGCACTGTCCCCTCGCTCCCTGTCGCGCTGTCCCCTCGCTCCCTCTCGCACTGTCCCCTCGCTCCCTCTCGCACAGTCCCCTCGCTCCCTCTCGCACAGTCCCCTCGCTCCCTCTGGCACTGTCCCCTCGCTCCCTCTCGCACTGTCCCCTCGCTCCCTGTCGCTCTGTCTCCTCGTTCCCTCTCGCATTGTCTCCTCCGTACCTCTTGCAATGTCTCCGCTCAAACTCTCTCAGGCTAATTTCTCTCTCTCCTGCACAGTCTCCCCTCTCACTCTACCGCACAGGCTACTCTCTCCCTCTTCCTCACATTCTCGTCGCTCTCTCACCATCTACTTTCTCTGTCTCTTGCACAGTCTCCGCACTCTCTCTCTCCTGTGCAGCCTCCTCTCTCTCTCTCTCCTGCAATGTTCCCTCTCTCCCTTTCATACAGTCTCCTCTCTCTCTCACAAAGTTTCCTGTTTCCCTCCTGCACTGATTCCTCGGTCTGCCTCACACTATCTCCTCGCTCCCTCTCGCTCTGCCTCCTCAATCCCTCTCGCTCTGTCTCCTCACTCCCTCAGGCACTAATTCCTCTCTCCCTCTCGCACTGATACCTCTCTCCCTCTCGCTCTGTCTCCTCTCTCCCTCTCACAATGCCTCCTCGCTCCCTCTCGCGCTGTCTGCTCGCTCACTCTCGCACTGTCTCCTCGCTCCCTCTCGCACTGTCGCCTCTCTTCCTCTCGCACTGTCTCCTCTCAACCTCTCGCTCTGTCTCCTCTCACCCTCTCGCTCTGTCTCCTCGCTCCCCCTCACACTTTCCCTCGCTCCCTCTCGAACTGTCCCCTCGCTCCCTCTCGCACTGTCCCCTCGCTCCCTCTCGCACTGTCCCCTCGCTCCCTCTCGCACTGTCCCCTCGCTCCCTCTCGCACTGTCCCCCTCGCTCCCTCTCGCACTGTCCCCTCGCTCCCTCTCGCACTGTCCCCTCGCTACCACTCACTCTGTCCCCTCGCTCCCTCTCGCACTGTCCCCTCGCTCCCTCTCGCACTGTCCCCTCGCTCCCTCTCGCACTGTCCCCTCGCTCCCTCTCGCACTGTCCCCTCGCTCCCTCTCGCTCTGCCCCCTCGCTCCCTCTCGCACTGTCCCCTCGCTCCCTCTCGCACTGTCCCCTCGCTCCCTCTCGCACTGTCCCCTCGCTCCCTCTCGCACTGTCCCCTCGCTCCCTCTCGCACTGTCCCCTCGCTCCCTCTCGCACTGTCTTCTCGCTCCCTCTCGCACTGTCCCCTCGCTCCCTCGCGCACTGTCCCCTCGCTCCCTCTCGCACTATCTCCTCCGTACCTCTTGCAATGTCTCCGCTCAAACTCTCTCAGGCTAATTTCTCTCTCTCCCGCACAGTCTCCCCTCTCACTCTACCGCACAGGCTACTCTCTCCCTCTTCCTCACATTCTCGTCGCTGTCTCACAGTCTACTTTCTCTGTCTCTTGCACAGTCTCCGCACTCTCTCTCTCCTGTGCAGCCTCCTCTCTCTCTCTCCTGCAATGTTCCCTCTCTCCCTTTCATACAGTCTCCTCTCTCTCTCACAAAGTTTCCTGTTTCCCTCCTGCACTGATTCCTCGGTCTGCCTCACACTATCTCCTCGCTCCCTCTCGCTCTGCCTCCTCAATCACTCTCGCTCTGTCTCCTCACTCCCTCAGGCACTAATTCCTCTCTCCCTCTCGCACTGATACCTCTCTCCCTCTCGCTCTGTCTCCTCTCTCCCTCTCGCAATGCTTCCTCGCTCCCTCTCGCGCTGTCGGCTCGCTCCCTCTCGCGCTGTCTCCTCGCTCCCTCTCGCACTGTCGCCTCTCTCCCTCTCGCAATGTCTCCTCTCACCCTCTCGCTCTGTCTCCTCTCACTCTCTCGCTCTGTCTCCTCGCTCCCCTCACACTTTCCCTCGCTCCCTCTAGAACTGACCCCTCGCTCCCTCTCGCACTGTCCCCTCGCTCCCTCTTGCACTGTCCCCTCGCTCCCTCTCGCACTGTCCCCTCGCTCCCTCTCGCACTGTCCCCTCGCTCCCTCTCGCACTGTCCCCTCGCTCCCTCTCGCACTGTCCCATCGCTCCCTCTCGCACTGTCCCCCTCGCTACCACTCGCTCTGTCCCCTCGCTCCCTCTCGCACTGTCCCCTCGCTCCCTCTCGCACTGTCCCCTCGCTCCCTCTCGCACAGTCCCCTCGCTCCCTCTCGCACTGTCCCCTCGCTCCCTCTCGCACTGTCCCCTGGCTCCCTCTCGCAATGTCCCCTCGCTCCCTCTCGCACTGTTGCCTGGTTCCCTCTCGCGCCGTCCCCTGGTTCCCTCTCGCGCTGTCCCCTCGCTCCCTCTCGCTCTGTCCCATCGCTCCCTCTCGCACTGTCCCCTCGCTCCCTCTCGCACTGTCCCCTCGCTCCCTCTCGCACTGTCCCCTCGCTCCCTCTCGCACTGTCTTCTCGCTCCCTCTCGCACTGTCCCCTCGCTCCCTCGCGCACTGTCCCCTCGCTCCCTCTCGTACTGTCCCATTGCTGCCTCTCGCACTGTCCCCTCGCTCCCTCTTGCACTGTCCCCTCGCTCCCTGTCGCGCTGTCCCCTCGCTCCCTCTCGCACTGTCCCCTCGCTCCCTCTCGCACAGTCCCCTCGCTCCCTCTCGCACAGTCCCCTCGCTCCCTCTGGCACTGTCCCCTCGCTCCCTCTCGCACTGTCCCCTCGCTCCCTGTCGCTCTGTCTCCTCGTTCCCTCTCGCATTGTCTCCTCCGTACCTCTTGCAATGTCTCCGCTCAAACTCTCTCAGGCTAATTTCTCTCTCTCCTGCACAGTCTCCCCTCTCACTCTACCGCACAGGCTACTCTCTCCCTCTTCCTCACATTCTCGTCGCTCTCTCACCATCTACTTTCTCTGTCTCTTGCACAGTCTCCGCACTCTCTCTCTCCTGTGCAGCCTCCTCTCTCTCTCTCTCCTGCAATGTTCCCTCTCTCCCTTTCATACAGTCTCCTCTCTCTCTCACAAAGTTTCCTGTTTCCCTCCTGCACTGATTCCTCGGTCTGCCTCACACTATCTCCTCGCTCCCTCTCGCTCTGCCTCCTCAATCCCTCTCGCTCTGTCTCCTCACTCCCTCAGGCACTAATTCCTCTCTCCCTCTCGCACTGATACCTCTCTCCCTCTCGCTCTGTCTCCTCTCTCCCTCTCACAATGCCTCCTCGCTCCCTCTCGCGCTGTCTGCTCGCTCACTCTCGCACTGTCTCCTCGCTCCCTCTCGCACTGTCGCCTCTCTTCCTCTCGCACTGTCTCCTCTCAACCTCTCGCTCTGTCTCCTCTCACCCTCTCGCTCTGTCTCCTCGCTCCCCCTCACACTTTCCCTCGCTCCCTCTCGAACTGTCCCCTCGCTCCCTCTCGCACTGTCCCCTCGCTCCCTCTCGCACTGTCCCCTCGCTCCCTCTCGCACTGTCCCCTCGCTCCCTCTCGCACTGTCCCCTCGCTCCCTCTCGCACTGTCCCCTCGCTCCCTCTCGCACTGTCCCCTCGCTACCACTCACTCTGTCCCCTCGCTCCCTCTCGCACTGTCCCCTCGCTCCCTCTCGCACTGTCCCCTCGCTCCCTCTCGCACTGTCCCCTCGCTCCCTCTCGCACTGTCCCCTCGCTCCCTCTCGCTCTGCCCCCTCGCTCCCTCTCGCACTGTCCCCTCGCTCCCTCTCGCACTGTCCCCGCGCTCCCTCTCGCACTGTCCCCTCGGTCCCTCTCGCACTGTCCCCTCGGATCCTCCCTCACTGTCCACTCGCTCCCCATCGCACTGTCCCCTCCCTACCTCTCGCAATGTCCCCTTGCTCCCTCTCGCACTGTCCTCTCGCTCCCTCTTGCGCTGTCCCCTCGTTCCGTCTCGCGCTGTCCCCTCGTTCCCTCTTGCGCTGTCCCCTCGCTCCCTCTCGCGCTGTCCCCTCGTTCCCTCTCACGCTGTCCCCTGGTTCCCTCTCGCGCTGTCCCCTGGTTCCCTCTCGCACTGTCCCCATGCATCCTGATGCACTGTCTCCTGACTCCCTCTCGCACTGTCTCCTCGCTCCCTCTCGCACTTTCCCCTCGCTCCCTCTCGCACTGTCCCCTCAATCCCTCGCGCACTGTCCCCTCGCTCCCTCGCGCAATGTCCCCTCGCTCCCTCTCGCACTGTCCTCTCGCTCCCTCTCGCACTGTCCCCTCGCTCCCTCTTGCACTGTCCCTCGCTCCCTCTCGCACTATTTCCTCCCTACCTCTTGCAATGTCTCCGCTCAAACTCTCTCAGGCTAATTTCTCTCTCTCCCGCACAGTCTGCCCTCTCACTCTACCGCACCGGCTACTCTCTCCCTCTTTCTCACATTCTCCTCGCTCTCTCACAGTCTACTTTCTCTGTCTCTTGCACAGTCTCCGCCCTCTCTCACTCCTGTGCAGCCTCCTCTCTCTCTCTCCTGCAATGTCCCCTCTCTCACTTTCATACAGTCTCCTCTCTCTCTCACAAAATTTCCTGTCTCTCTCCTGCACTGATTCCTCGGTATGCCTCACACTGTCTCCTCGCTGCCTCTCGCTCTGTCTCCTCAATCCCTCTCGCTCTGTCTCCTCACTCCCTCAGGCACTGATTCCTCTCTCCCGCTCACACTGATACCTCTCACCCTCTCGCTCTGTCTCCTTTCTCCCTCTCGCAATGCTTCCTCGCTCCCTCTCGCGCTGTCGGCTCGCTCCCTCTCGCGCTGTCTCCTCGCTCCCTCTCGCACTGTCACCTCTCTCCCTCTCGCAATGTCTCCTCTCACCCTCTCGCTCTCTCTCCTCTCACTCTCTCGCTCTGTCTCCTCGCACCCCGTCACACATTCCCTCACTCCCTCTTGCACTGTCCCCTCGCTCCCTCTCGCACTGTCCCCTCGCTCCCTCTTGCACTGTCCCCTCGCTCCCTGTCACACTGTCCCCTCGCTCCCTCTCGCAATGTCCCCTCGCTCCCTCTCGCAATGTCCCCTCGCTCCCTCTCGTACTGTCCCATTGCTGCCTCTCGCACTGTCCCCTCGCTCCCTCTCGCACTGTCCCCTCGCTCCCTGTCGCGCTGTCCCCTCGCTCCCTCTCGCACTGTCCCCTCGCTCCCACTCGCACAGTCCCCTCGCTCCCTCTCGCTCTGCCCCCTCGCTCCCTCTCGCACAGTCCCCTCGCTCCCTCTCGCACTGTCCGCTCGCTCCCTCTCGCACTGTCCCCTCGCTCCCTCTCGCACTGTCCCCTCGCTCCCTCTCGCACTGTCCTGTCGCTCCCTCTCGCACTGTCCCGTCGCTCCCTCTCGCACTGTCCCCTCGCTCCCTCTCGCACTGTCCCCTCGCTCCCTATCGCAATGTCCCCTCGCTCCCTCTCGCACTGTTGCCTGGTTCCCTCTCGCGCTGTCCCCTGGTTCCCTCTCGCGCTGTCCCCTCGCTCCCTCTCGCTCTGTCCCATCGCTCCCTCTCGCACTGTCCCCTCGCTCCCTCTCGCACTGTCCCCTCGCTCCCTCTCGCACTGTCCCCTCGCTCCCTCTCGCACTGTCTTCTCGCTCCCTCTCGCACTGTCCCCTCGCTCCTTCGCGCACTGTCCCCTCGCTCCCTCTCGCACTGTCCCCTCACTTCCTCTCGCACTGTCCCTCGCTCCCTCTCGCACTATCTCCTCCGTACCTCTTGCAATGTCTCCGCTCAAACTCTCTCAGGCTAATTTCTCTCTCTCCCGCACAGTCTCCCCTCTCACTCTACCGCACAGGCTACTCTCTCCCTCTTCCTCACATTCTCGTTGCTCTCTCACAGTCTACTTTCTCTGTCTCTTGCACAGTCTCCGCACTCTCTCTCTCCTGTGCAGCCTCCTCTCTCTCTCTCCTGCAATGTTCCCTCTCTCCCTTTCATACAGTCTCCACTCTCTCTCACAAAGTTTCCTGTTTCCCTCCTGCACTGATTCCTCGGTCTGCCTCACACTATCTCCTCGCTCCCTCTCGCTCTGCCTCCTCAATCCCTCTCGCTCTGGCTCCTCACTCCCTCAGGCACTGATTCCTCTCTCCCTCTCGCACTGATACCTCTCTCCCTCTCACTCTGTCTCCTCTCTCCCTCTCGCAATGCCTCCTCGCTCCCTCTCGCGCTGTATGCTCGCTCACTCTCGCACTGTCTCCTCGCTCCCTCTCGCACTGTCGCCTCTCTTCCTCTCGCACTGTCTCCTCTCAACCTCTCGCTCTGTCTCCTCTCACTCTCTCGCTCTGTCTTCTCGCTCCCCCTCACACTTTCCCTCGCTCCCTCTCGAACTGTCCCCTCGTTCCCTCTCGCACTGTCCCCTCGCTCCCTCTCGCACTGTCCCCTCGCTCCCTCTCGCACTGTCCCCTCGCTCCCTCTCGCACTGTCCCCTCGCTCCCTCTCGCACTGTCCCCTCGCTACCACTCGCTCTGTACCCTCGTTCCCTCTCGCACTGTCCCCTCGCTCCCTCTCGCACTGTCCCCTAGCTCCCTCTCGCACTGTCCCCTCGCTCCCTCTCGCACTATCCACTCGCTCCCTCTCGCTCTGCCCCCTCGCTCCCTCTCGCACTGTCCCCCTCGCTCCCTCTCGCACTGTCCCCTCGCTCCCTCTCGCACTGTCCGCTCGCTCCCTCTCGCACTGTCCCCTCGCTCCCTCTCGCACTGTCCCCTCGCTCCCTCTCGCACTGTCCCTCGCTCCCTCTCACACTGTCCCGTCGCTCCCTCTCGCACTGTCCCCTCGCTCCCTCTCGCACTGTCCCCTCGCTCCCTCTCGCAATGTCCCCTCGCTCCCTCTCGCACTGTCCCCTGGTTCCCTCTCGCGCTGTCCCCTGGTTCCCTCTCGCGCTGTCCCCTCGCTCCCTCTCGCTCTGTTCCATCGCTCCCTCTCGCACTGTCCCCTCGCTCCCTCTCGCACTGTCCCCTCGCTCCCTCTCGCACTGTCCCCTCGCTCCCTCTCGCACTGTCTTCTCGCTCCCTCTTGCACTGTCCCCTCGCTCCCTCGCGCACTGTCCCCTCGCTCCCTCTCGCACTGTCCCCTCACTTCCTCTCGCACTGTCCCTCGCTCCCTCTCGCACTATCTCCTCCGTACCTCTCGCAATGTCCCCTCGCTCCCTATCACACTGTCCCTTTGCTGCCTCTCGCACTGTCCCCTCGCTCCCTGTCGCTCTGTCTCCTTGTTCCCTGTCGCGCTGTCCCCTCGCTCCCTCTCGCGCTGTCCCCTCGCTCCATCTCGCAATTTCCCCTCGCTCCCTCTCGCACAGTCCCCTCGCTCCCTCTGGCACTGTCCCCTCGCTCCCTCTCGCACTGTCCCCTCGCTCCCTGTCGCTCTCTCTCCTCTTTCCCTCTCACATTGTCTCCACCCTACATCTTGCAATGTCTCCGCTCAAACTCTCTGAGTCTAAATTCTCTCTCTCCCGCACAGTCTCCCCTCTCACTCTGCCGCACAGGCTACTCTCTCTCTCTTCCTCACATTTTCATCGCTATCTCACAGTCTACTTTCTCTGTCTCTTGCACAGTCTCCACACTCTCTATCTCCTGTGCAGCCTCTCTCTCTCTCCTGCAATTTCCCCTCTCTCCCTTTCACACATTCTCCTCTCTCTCTTACAAAGCTTCCTGTCTCCCTCCGGCACAGATTCCTCGGTCTACCTCACACTATCTCCTCACTCCCTCTCGAAATGTCTCCTCACTCCCTCTCGCTCTGTCTCCTCCCTCAATCTTGCACCGATTCCTCTCTCCCTCTCGCACTGATACCTCTCTCCCTCTCGCTCAGTCTCGTCTCTCCCTCTAGCAATGCCTCCTCGCTCCCTCTCGCACTGTCCCCTTGCTCCGTCATGCACTGTCCCCTCGCTCCCTCTCGCACTGTCCCCTCGCACCCTGTCGCGCGGTCCCCTCGCACCCTCTCGCTCTGTCCCCTCGCTCCCTCTCGCACCGTCCCCTCGCTCCCTCTCGCACTGTCCCCTCGCTCCCTCTCACACTGTCCCGTCGCTCCCTCTCGCTCTGTCCCCTCGCTCCCTCTCGCACTGTCTCCTCAATCCCTCTCGCTCTGTCTCCTCACTCCCTCAGGCACTGATTCCTCTCTCCCTCTCACACTGATACCTCTCTCCCTCTCGCTCTGTCTCCTCTCTCCCTCTCGCAATGCCTCCTCGCTCCCTCTCGCGCTGTCTGCTCGCTCCCTCTCGCGCTGTCTCCTCGCTCCCTCTCGCACTGTCGCCTCTCTCCCTCGCGCAATGTCTCCTCTCACCCTCTCGCTCCCTCTCCTCTCATTCTCTCGCTCTGTCTCCTCGCTCCCCCTCACACATTCCCTCGCTCCCTCTCGCGCTGTCTCCTCGCTCCCTCTCGCACTGTCGGCTCTCTCCCTCTCACAATGTCTCCTCTCACCCTCTAGCTCTGTCTCCTCTCACTCTCTCACTCTGTCTCCTCGCTCCCCCTCACACTTTCCCTCGCTCCCTCTTGCACTGTCCCCTCGCTCCCTCTCGCACTGTCCCCTCGCTCCCTCTCGCACTGTCCCCTCGCTCCCTCTCGCTCTGTCCCCTCGCTCCCTCTCGCACTGTCCCCTCGATCCCTCTCGCACTGTCCCCTCGCTCCCTCTCGCACTGTCCGCGAGCTCCATCTCACACTGTCCCCTCGCTCCCTCTCGTGCTGTCACCTCGTTCCCTCTCGCGCTGTCCCCTCGTTCCCTCTCGCGCTGTCCCCTGGTTCCCTCTCGCGCTGTCCCCTGGTTCCCTCTTGCGCTGTCCCCTCACTCCCTCTCGTGCTGTCCCCTCGTTCCCTCTCGCGCTGTCCCCTGGTTCCCTCTCGCGCTGTCCCCTCGCTCCCTTTCGCTCTGTCCCCTCGCTCCCTCTCGCACTGTCCCCTCGCTCCCTCTCGCACTGTCCCCTCGCTCCCTCTCGAACTGTCCCCTCGCTCCCTCTCGCACTGTCCCCTCGCTACCTCTCGCACTGTCCCCTCGTTCCCTCTCGCACTGTCCCCTCGCTCCCTCTCGCTCTGTCTCCTCGCTCCCTCTCGCACTGTCTCCTCGCTCCCTCTCGCACTGTCCCCTCGCACCCTCTCGCACTGTCCCCTCGCTCCCTCTCGCACTGTCCCCTCGCTCCCTCTCGCAAAGTCCCCTCGCTCCCTCTCGCACTGTCCCCTCTCTCCCTCTCGCACTGTCCCCTCGCTCCCTCTCGCGCTGTCCCCTCGCTCCCTGTCGCGCAGTCCCCTCGCTCCCTGTCGCGCAGTCCTCTCGCTCCCTCTCGCGATGTCCCCCTCGCTCCCTCTCGCAATGTCCCCTCGCTCCCTCTCGCACTGTACCTTTGCTGCCTCTCGTGCTGTCCCCTCGCTCCCTGTCGCTCTGTCCCCTCGTTCCCTGTCGCGCTGTCCCCTCGCTCCCTCTCACACAGACCCCTCGCTCCCTCACGCACTGTCCCTTCGCTCCCTCTCGCACTGTCTCCACGCTCCCTCTCGCACTGTCCCCTCGCTCCCTCTCGCACGGTCCCCTCGGTCCCTCTCGTACTGTCCCCTCGGATCCTCTCGCACTGTCCCCTCGCTCCCTCTCGCACTGTCCCCTCCCTACCTCTCGCAATGTCCCCTTGCTCCCTCTCGCGCTGTCCCCTCGCTCCCTCTTGCGCTGTCCCATCGTTCCCTCTCGCGCTGTCCCCTCGTTCCCTCTCGCGCTGTCCCGTCGCTCACTCTCGCGCTGTCCCCTCGTTCCCTGTCGCGCTGTCCCCTCGCTCCCTCTCGCAATGACCCCTCGCTCCCTCACGCACTGTCCCTTCGCTCCCTCTCGCACTGTCTCCGCGCTCCCTCTCGCACTGTCCCCTCGCTCCCTCTCGCACGGTCCCCTCGGTCCCTCTCGTACTGTCGCCTCCGAACCTCTCGCACTGTCCCCTCGCTCGCTCGCGCACTATCCCCTCGCTCCCTCGCGCAATGTCCCCTTGCTCCCTCTCGCACTGTCCTCTCGCTCCCTCTCGCACTGTCCCCTCGCTCCATCTTGCACTGTCCCTCGCTCCCTCTTGCACTATCTCCTCCCTACCTCTTGCAATGTCTCCGCTCAAACTCTCTCAGGCTAATTTCTCTCTCTCCCGCACAGTCTCCCCTCTCACTCTACCGCACCGGCTACTCTCTAGCTCTTTCTCACATTCTCCTCGCTCTCTCACAGTCTACTTTCTCTGTCTCTTGCACAGTCTCCGCACTCTCTCTCTCCTGTGCAGCCTCCTCTCTCTCTATCCTGCAATGTCCCCTCTCTCACTTTCATACAGTCTCCACTCTCTCTCACAAAGTTTCCTGTCTCTCTCCTGCACTGATTCCTTGGTATGCCACACACTGTCTCCTCGCTGCCTCTCGCTCTGTCTCCTCAATCCCTCTCGCTCTGTCTCCTCACTACCTCAGGCACTGATTCCTCTCTCCCTCTCACACTGATACCTCTCTCCCTCTCGCTCTGTCTCCTCTCTCCCTCTCGCAATGCTTCCTCGCTCCCTCTCGCGCTGTCTGCTCGCTCCCTCTCGCGCTGTCTCCTCGCTCCCTCTCGCACTGTCGCCTCTCTCCCTCTCGCAATATCTCCTCTCACCCTCTCGCTCTCTCTCCTCTCACTCTCTCGCTCTGTCTCCTCGCTCCCCCTCACACATTCCCTCGCTCCCTCTCGCGCTGTCCCCTGGTTCCCTTTCGCGCTGTCCCCTCGCTCCCTCTCGCTCTGTCCCCTCGCTCTCTCTCGCACTGTCCCCTCGCTCCCTCTCGCACTGTCCCCTCGCTCCCTATCGAACTGTCCCCTCGCTCCCTCTCGCACTGTCCCCTCGCTCCCTCTCGCACTGTCCACTCGCTCCCTCTCGCACTGTCCCCTCGCTACCTCTCGCACTGTCCCCTCGTTCCCTCTCGCACTGTCCCCTCGCTCCCTCTCGCACTGTCTCCTCGTTCCCTCTCGCACTGTCCCCTCGCACCCTCTCGCACTGTCCCCTCGCTCCCTCTCGCACTGTCCCCTCGCTCCCTCTCGCAATGTCCCCTCGCTCCCTCTCGCACTGTCCCCTCTCTCCCTCTCGCACTGTCCCCTCGCTCCCTCTCGCGCTGTCCCCTCGCTCCCTGTCGCGCTGTCCCCTCGCTCCCTGTCGCGCAGTCCTCTCGCTCCCTCTCGCGATGTCCCCTCGCTCCCTCTCGCAATGTCCCCTCGCTCCCTCTCGCACTGTCCCTTTGCTGCCTCTCGTACTGTCCCCTCGCTCCCTGTCGCTCTGTCCCCTCGTTCCCTGTCGCGCTGTCCCCTCGCTCCCTCTCGCACTGACCCCTCGCTCCCTCACGCACTGTCCCTTCGCTCCCTCTCGCACTGTCTCCACGCTCCCTCTCGCACTGTCCCTTCGCTCCCTCTCGCACGGTCCCCTCGGTCCCTCTCGTACTGTCCCCTCGGATCCTCTCGCACTGTCCCCTCGCTCCCTCTCGCACTGTCCCCTCCCTACCTCTCGCAATGTCCCCTTGCTCCCTCTCGCGCTGTCCCCTCGCTCCCTCTTGCGCTGTCCCATCGTTCCCTCTCGCGCTGTCCCCTCGTTGCCTCTCGCGCTGTCCCGTCGCTCCCTCTCGCGCTGTCCCCTCGTTCCCTGTCGCGCTGTCCCCTCGCTCCCTCTCGCACTGACCCCTCGCTCCCTCTCGCACTGTCCCCTCGCTCCCTCTCGCACGGTCCCCTCGGTCCCTCTCGCACTGTCCCCTCGATCCCTCGCGCACTATCCCCTCGCTCCCTCGCGCAATGTCCCCTTGCTCCCTCTCGCACTGTCCTCTCGCTCCCTCTCGCACTGTCCCCTCGCTCCATCTTGCACTGTCCCTCGCTCCCTCTTGCACTATCTCCTCCCTACCTCTTGCAATGTCTCCGCTCAAACTCTCTCAGGCTAATTTCTCTCTCTCCCGCACACTCTCCCCTCTCACTCTACCGCACCGGCTACTCTCTCCCTCTTTCTCACATTCTCCTCGCTCTCTCACAGTCTACTTTCTCTGTCTCTTGCACAGTCTCCGCACTCTCTCTCTCCTGTGCAGCCTCCTCTCTCTCTCTCCTGCAATGTCCCCTCTCTCACTTTCATACAGTCTCCACTCTCTCTCACAAAGTTTCCTGTCTCTCTCCTGCACTGATTCCTTGGTATGCCACACACTGTCTCCTCGCTGCCTCTCGCTCTGTCTCCTCAATCCCTCTCGCTCTGTCTCCTCACTACCTCAGGCACTGATTCCTCTCTCCCTCTCACACTGATACCTCTCTCCCTCTTGCTCTGTCTCCTCTCTCCCTCTCGCAATGCTTCCTCGCTCCCTCTCGCACTGTCCCCTCGCTCCCTCTCGCACTGTCCCCTCGCTCCCTCTCGCACTGTCCCCTCGCTCCCTCTCGCGCTGTCCCCTCGCCCCCTCTCGCACTGTCCCCTCACTCCCTCTCGCACTGTCCGCTCGCTCCCTCTCGCTCTGTACCCTCGCTCCCTCTCGCACTGTCCCCTCGATCCCTCTCGCACTGTCCCCTCACTCCCTCTCGCACTGTCCGTTCGCTCCATCTCACACTGACCCCTTGCTCCCTCTCGCACTGTCCCCTCGCTCCCTCTCGCACTGTCGCCTCTCTCCCTCTCGCAATATCTCCTCTCACCCTCTCGCTCTCTCTCCTCTCACTCTCTCGCTCTGTCTCCTCGCTCCCCCTCACACATTCCCTCGCTCCCTCTCGCACTGTCGCCTCTCTCCCTCTCGCAATGTCTCCTCTCACCTTCTAGCTCTGTTTCCTCTCACTCTCTCACTCTGTCTCCTCTCTCCCCCTCACACTTTCCCTCGCTCCCTCTCGCACTGTCCCCTCGCTCCCACTTGCACTGTCCCCTCGCTCCCTCTCGCTCTGTCCCCTCTCTCCCTCTCGCTCTGTCTCCTCTCTCCCTCTCGCAATGCTTCCTCGCTCCCTCTCGCTCTGTCCCATCGCTCCCTCTCGCACTGTCCCCTCGCTCCCTCTCGCACTGTCGCCTCGCTCCCTCTCGCACTGTCCCCTCGCTCCCTCTCGCACTGTCCCCTCGCTCCCTCTCACACTGTCCCCTCGCTCCTTCGCGCACTGTCCCCTCGCTCCCTCTCGCACTGTCCCCTCACTTCCTCTCGCACTGTCCCTCGCTCCCTCTCGCACTATCTCCTCCGTACCTCTTGCAATGTCTCCGCTCAAACTCTCTCAGGCTAATTTCTCTCTCTCCCGCACAGTCTCCCCTCTCACTCTACCGCACAGGCTACTCTCTCCCTCTTCCTCACATTCTCCTCGCTCTCTCACAGTCTACTTTCTCTGTCTCTTGCACAGTCTCCGCACTCTCTCTCTCTTGTGCAGCCTCCTCTCTCTCTCTCCTGCAATGTTCCCTCTCTCCCTTTCATACAGTCTCCTCTCTCTCTCAAAAAGTTTCCTGTTTCCCTCCTGCACTGATTCCTCGGTCTGCCTCACACTATCTCCTCGCTCCCTCTCGCTCTGCCTCCTTAATCCCTCTCGCTCTGTCTCCTCACTCCCTCAGGCACTAATTCCTCTCTCCCTCTCGCACTGATACCTCTCTCCCTCTCGCTCTGTCTCCTCTCTCCCTCTCGCAATGCCTCCTCGCTCCCTCTCGCGCTGTATGCTCGCTCACTCTCGCACTGTCTCCTCGCTCCCTCTCGCACTGTCGCCTCTCTTCCTCTCGCACTGTCTCCTCTCAACCTCTCGCTCTGTCTCCTCTCACTCTCTCGCTCTGTCTCCTCGCTCCCCCTCACACTTTCCCTCGCTCCCTCTCGAACTGTCCCCTCGTTCCCTCTCGTACTGTCCCCTCGCTCCCTCTCGCACTGTCCCCTCGCTCCCTCTCGCACTGTCCCCTCGCTCCCTCTCGCACTGTCCCCTCGCTCCCTCTCGCACTGTACCCTCGCTCCCTCTCGCACTGTCCCCTCGCTACCACTCGCTCTGTACCCTCGCTCCCTCTCGCACTGTCCCCTCGCTCCCTCTCGCACTGTCCCCTCGCTCCCTCTCGCACTGTCCCCTCGCTCCCTCTCGCACTGTCCACTCGCTCCCTCTCGCTCTGCCCCCTCGCTCCCTCTCGCACTGTCCCCTCGCTCCCTCTCGCACTGTCCCCTCGCTCCCTCTCGCACTGTCCCCTCGCTCCCTCTCGCACTGTCCGCTCGCTCCCTCTCGCACTGTCCCCTCGCTCCCTCTCGCACTGTCCCCTCGCTCCCTCTCGCACTGTCCCTCGCTCCCTCTCACACTGTCCCGTCGCTCCCTCTCGCACTGTCCCCTCGCTCCCTCTCGCACTGTCCCCTCGCTCCCTCTCGCAATGTCCCCTCGCTCCCTCTCACACTGTCCCCTGGTTCCCTCTCGCGCTGTCCCCTGGTTCCCTCTCGCGCTGTCCCCTCGCTCCCTCTCGCTCTGTCCCATCGCTCCCTCTCGCACTGTCCCCTCGCTCCCTCTCGCACTGTCCCCTCGCTCCCTCTCGCACTGTCCCCTCGCTCCCTCTCGCACTGTCTTCTCGCTCCCTCTTGCACTGTCCCCTCGCTCCCTCGCGCACTGTCCCCTCGCTCCCTCTCGCACTGTCCCCTCACTTCCTCTCGCACTGTCCCTCGCTCCCTCTCGCACTATCTCCTCCATACCTCTTACAATGTCTCCGCTCAAACTCTCTCAGGCTAATTTCTCTCTCTCCCGCACAGTCTCCCCTCTCACTCTACCGCACAGGCTACTCTCTCCCTCTTCCTCACATTCTCCTCGCTCTCTCACAGTCTACTTTCTCTGTCTTTTGCACAGTCTCCGCTCTCTCTCTCTCTTGTGCAGCCTCCTCTCTCTCTCTCCTGCAATGTCCCCTCTCTCACTTTCATACAGTCTCCTCTCTCTCTCACAAAGTTTCCTGTCTCTCTCCTGCACTGATTCCTCGGTCTGCCTCACACTGTCTCCTCGCTTCCTCTCGCTCTGTCTCCTCAATCCCTCTCGCTCTGTCTCCTCACTCCCTCAGGCACTGATTCCTCTCTCCCTCTCGCTCTGTCTCCTCTCTCCCTCTCGCAATGCCTCCTCGCTCCCTCTCGCACTGTCTGCTCGCTCCCTCTCGCGCTGTCTCCTTGCTCCCTCTCGCACTGTCGCCTCTCTCCCTCTCGCAATGTCTCCTCTCACCCTCTCGCTCTGTCACCTCTCACCCTCTCGCTCTGTCTCCTCACTCCCCCACACACATTACCTCGCTCCCTCTCGCAATGCCTCCTCGCTCCCTCTCGCGCTGTCTGCTCGCTCCCTCTCGCGCTGTCTCCTCGCTCCCTCTCGCACTGTCGCCTCTCTCCCTCGCGCAATGTCTCCTCTCACCCTCTCGCTCCCTCTCCTCGCATTCTCTCGCTCTGTCTCCTCGCTCCCCCTCACACATTCCCTCGCTCCCTCTCGCGCTGTCTCCTCGCTCCCTCTCGCACTGTCGGCTCTCTCCCTCTCACAATGTCTCCTCTCACCCTCTAGCTCTGTCTCCTCTCACTCTCTCACTCTGTCTCCTCGCTCCCCCTCACACTTTCCCTCGCTCCCTCTTGCACTGTCCCCTCGCTCCCTCTCGCACTGTCCCCTCGCTCCCTCTCGCACTGTCCCCTCGCTCCCTCTCGCTCTGTCCCCTCGCTCCCTCTCGCACTGTCCCCTCGATCCCTCTCGCACTGTCCCCTCGCTCCCTCTCGCACTGTCCGCGAGCTCCATCTCACACTGTCCCCTCGCTCCCTCTCGTGCTGTCCACTCGCTCCCTCTCGCACTGTCCCCTAGCTCCCTCTCGCACCGTCACCTCGTTCCCTCTCGCGCTGTCCCCTCGTTCCCTCTCGCGCTGTCCCCTGGTTCCCTCTCGCGCTGTCCCCTGGTTCCCTCTTGCGCTGTCCCCTCACTCCCTCTCGTGCTGTCCCCTCGTTCCCTCTCGCGCTGTCCCCTGGTTCCCTCTCGCGCTGTCCCCTCGCTCCCTTTCGCTCTGTCCCCTCGCTCCCTCTCGCACTGTCCCCTCACTCCCTCTCGCACTGTCCCCTCGCTCCCTCTCGAACTGTCCCCTCGCTCCCTCTCGCACTGTCCCCTCGCTACCTCTCGCACTGTCCCCTCGTTCCCTCTCGCACTGTCCCCTCGCTCCCTCTCGCACTGTCTCCTCGCTCCCTCTCGCACTGTCTCCTCGTTCCCTCTCGCACTGTCCCCTCGCATCCTCTCGCACTGTCCCCTCGCTCCCTCTCGCACTGTCCCCTCGCTCCCTCTCGCAAAGTCCCCTCGCTCCCTCTCGCACTGTCCCCTCTCTCCCTCTCGCACTGTCCCCTCGCTCCCTCTCGCGCTGTCCCCCTCGCTCCCTGTCGCGCAGTCCCCTCGCTCCCTGTCGCGCAGTCCTCTCGCTCCCTCTCGCGATGTCCCCTCGCTCCCTCTCGCAATGTCCCCTCGCTCCCTCTCGCACTGTACCTTTGCTGCCTCTCGTGCTGTCCCCTCGCTCCCTGTCGCTCTGTCCCCTCGTTCCCTGTCGCGCTGTCCCCTCGCTCCCTCTCACACTGACCCCTCGCTCCCTCACGCACTGTCCCTTCGCTCCATCTCGCACTGCCTCCACGCTCCCTCTCGCACTGTCCCCTCGCTCCCTCTCGCACGGTCCCCTCGGTCCCTCTCGTACTGTCCCCTCGGATCCTCTCGCACTGTCCCCTCGCTCCCTCTCGCACTGTCCCCTCCCTACCTCTCGCAATGTCCCCTTGCTCCCTCTCGCGCTGTCCCCTCGCTCCCTCTTGCGCTGTCCCATCGTTCCCTCTCGCGCTGTCCCCTCGTTCCCTCTCGCGCTGTCCCGTCGCTCCCTCTCGCGCTGTCCCCCTCGTTCCCTGTCGCGCTGTCCCCTCGCTCCCTCTCGCACTGACCCCTCGCTCCCTCACGCACTGTCCCTTCGCTCCCTCTCGCACTGTCTCCGCGCTCCCTCTCGCACTGTCCCCTCGCTCCCTCTCGCACGGTCCCCTCGGTCCCTCTCGTACTGTCGCCTCCGAACCTCTCGCACTGTCCCCCTCGCTCGCTCGCGCACTATCCCCTCGCTCCCTCGCGCAATGTCCCCTTGCTCCCTCTCGCACTGTCCCCTCGCTACCTCTCGCACTGTCCCCTCGTTCCCTCTCGCACTGTCCCCTCGCTCCCTCTCGCACTGTCTCCTCGCTCCCTCTCGCACTGTCTCCTCGCTCCCTCTCGCACTGTCCCCTCGCATCCTCTCGCACTGTCCCCCTCGCTCCCTCTCGCACTGTCCCCTCGCTCCCTCTCGCAAAGTCCCCTCGCTCCCTCTCGCACTGTCCCCTCTCTCCCTCTCGCACTGTCCCCTCGCTCCCTCTCGCGCTGTCCCCTCGCTCCCTGTCGCGCAGTCCCCTCGCTCCCTGTCGCGCAGTCCTCTCGCTCCCTCTCGCGATGTCCCCTCGCTCCCTCTCGCAATGTCCCCTCGCTCCCTCTCGCACTGTACCTTTGCTGCCTCTCGTGCTGTCCCCTCGCTCCCTGTCGCTCTGTCCCCTCGTTCCCTGTCGCGCTGTCCCCTCGCTCCCTCTCACACTGACCCCTCGCTCCCTCACGCACTGTCCCTTCGCTCCATCTCGCACTGCCTCCACGCTCCCTCTCGCACTGTCCCCTCGCTCCCTCTCGCACGGTCCCCTCGGTCCCTCTCGTACTGTCCCCTCGGATCCTCTCGCACTGTCCCCTCGCTCCCTCTCGCACTGTCCCCTCCCTACCTCTCGCAATGTCCCCTTGCTCCCTCTCGCGCTGTCCCCTCGCTCCCTCTTGCGCTGTCCCATCGTTCCCTCTCGCGCTGTCCCCTCGTTCCCTCTCGCGCTGTCCCGTCGCTCCCTCTCGCGCTGTCCCCTCGTTCCCTGTCGCGCTGTCCCCTCGCTCCCTCTCGCACTGACCCCTCGCTCCCTCACGCACTGTCCCTTCGCTCCCTCTCGCACTGTCTCCGCGCTCCCTCTCGCACTGTCCCCTCGCTCCCTCTCGCACGGTCCCCTCGGTCCCTCTCGTACTGTCGCCTCCGAACCTCTCGCACTGTCCCCTCGCTCGCTCGCGCACTATCCCCTCGCTCCCTCGCGCAATGTCCCCTTGCTCCCTCTCGCACTGTCCTCTCGCTCCCTCTCGCACTGTCCCCTCGCTCCATCTTGCACTGTCCCTCGCTCCCTCTTGCACTATCTCCTCCCTACCTCTTGCAATGTCTCCGCTCAAACTCTCTCAGGCTAATTTCTCTCTCTCCCGCACAGTCTCCCCTCTCACTCTACCGCACCGGCTACTCTCTAGCTCTTTCTCACATTCTCCTCGCTCTCTCACAGTCTACTTTCTCTGTCTCTTGCACAGTCTCCGCACTCTCTCTCTCCTGTGCAGCCTCCTCTCTCTCTCTCCTGCAATGTCCCCTCTCTCACTTTCATACAGTCTCCACTCTCTCTCACAAAGTTTCCTGTCTCTCTCCTGCACTGATTCCTTGGTATGCCACACACTGTCTCCTCGCTGCCTCTCGCTCTGTCTCCTCAATCCCTCTCGCTCTGTCTCCTCACTACCTCAGGCACTGATTCCTCTCTCCCTCTCACACTGATACCTCTCTCCCTCTCGCTCTGTCTCCTCTCTCCCTCTCGCAATGCTTCCTCGCTCCCTCTCGCGCTGTCTGCTCGCTCCCTCTCGCGCTGTCTCCTCGCTCCCTCTCGCACTGTCGCCTCTCTCCCTCTCGCAATATCTCCTCTCACCCTCTCGCTCTCTCTCCTCTCACTCTCTCGCTCTGTCTCCTCGCTCCCCCTCACACATTCCCTCGCTCCCTCTCGCGCTGTCCCCTGGTTCCCTTTCGCGCTGTCCCCTCGCTCCCTCTCGCTCTGTCCCCTCGCTCTCTCTCGCACTGTCCCCTCGCTCCCTCTCGCACTGTCCCCTCGCTCCCTATCGAACTGTCCCCTCGCTCCCTCTCGCACTGTCCCCTCGCTCCCTGTCGCGCAGTCCTCTCGCTCCCTCTCGCGATGTCCCCTCGCTCCCTCTCGCAATGTCCCCTCGCTCCCTCTCGCACTGTCCCTTTGCTGCCTCTCGTACTGTCCCCTCGCTCCCTGTCGCTCTGTCCCCTCGTTCCCTGTCGCGCTGTCCCCTCGCTCCCTCTCGCACTGACCCCTCGCTCCCTCACGCACTGTCCCTTCGCTCCCTCTCGCACTGTCTCCACGCTCCCTCTCGCACTGTCCCTTCGCTCCCTCTCGCACGGTCCCCTCGGTCCCTCTCGTACTGTCCCCTCGGATCCTCTCGCACTGTCCCCTCGCTCCCTCTCGCACTGTCCCCTCCCTACCTCTCGCAATGTCCCCTTGCTCCCTCTCGCGCTGTCCCCTCGCTCCCTCTTGCGCTGTCCCATCGTTCCCTCTCGCGCTGTCCCCTCGTTGCCTCTCGCGCTGTCCCGTCGCTCCCTCTCGCGCTGTCCCCCTCGTTCCCTGTCGCGCTGTCCCCTCGCTCCCTCTCGCACTGACCCCTCGCTCCCTCACGCACTGTCCCTTCGCTCCCTCTCGCACTGTCTCCGTGCTCCCTCTCGCACTGTCCCCTCGCTCCCTCTCGCACGGTCCCCTCGGTCCCTCTCGCACTGTCCCCTCGATCCCTCGCGCACTATCCCCTCGCTCCCTCGCGCAATGTCCCCTTGCTCCCTCTCGCACTGTCCTCTCGCTCCCTCTCGCACTGTCCCCTCGCTCCATCTTGCACTGTCCCTCGCTCCCTCTTGCACTATCTCCTCCCTACCTCTTGCAATGTCTCCGCTCAAACTCTCTCAGGCTAATTTCTCTCTCTCCCGCACACTCTCCCCTCTCACTCTACCGCACCGGCTACTCTCTCCCTCTTTCTCACATTCTCCTCGCTCTCTCACAGTCTACTTTCTCTGTCTCTTGCACAGTCTCCGCACTCTCTCTCTCCTGTGCAGCCTCCTCTCTCTCTCTCCTGCAATGTCCCCTCTCTCACTTTCATACAGTCTCCACTCTCTCTCACAAAGTTTCCTGTCTCTCTCCTGCACTGATTCCTTGGTATGCCACACACTGTCTCCTCGCTGCCTCTCGCTCTGTCTCCTCAATCCCTCTCGCTCTGTCTCCTCACTACCTCAGGCACTGTTTCCTCTCTCCCTCTCACACTGATACCTCTCTCCCTCTCGCTCTGTCTCCTCTCTCCCTCTCGCAATGCTTCCTCGCTCCCTCTCGCACTGTCCCCTCGCTCCCTCTCGCACTGTCCCCTCGCTCCCTCTCGCACTGTCCCCTCGCTCCCTCTCGCACTGTCCCCTCGCCCCCTCTCGCACTGTCCCCTCACTCCCTCTCGCACTGTCCCCTCGCTCCCTCTCGCTCTGTACCCTCGCTCCCTCTCGCACTGTCCCCTCGATCCCTCTCGCACTGTCCCCTCACTCCCTCTCGCACTGTCCGTTCGCTCCATCTCACACTGACCCCTTGCTCCCTCTCGCACTGTCCCCTCGCACCCTCTCGCACTGTCGCCTCTCTCCCTCTCGCAATATCTCCTCTCACCCTCTCGCTCTCTCTCCTCTCACTCTCTCGCTCTGTCTCCTCGCTCCCCCTCACACATTCCCTCGCTCCCTCTCGCACTGTCGCCTCTCTCCCTCTCGCAATGTCACCTCTCACCTTCTAGCTCTGTTTCCTCTCACTCTCTCACTCTGTCTCCTCTCTCCCCCTCACACTTTCCCTCGCTCCCTCTCGCACTGTCCCCTCGCTCCCACTTGCACTGTCCCCTCGCTCCCTCTCGCTCTGTCCCCTCTCTCCCTCTCGCTCTGTCTCCTCTCTCCCTCTCGCAATGCTTCCTCGCTCCCTCTCGCTCTGTCCCATCGCTCCCTCTCGCACTGTCCCCTCGCTCCCTCTCGCACTGTCCCCTCGCTCCCTCTCGCACTGTCCCCTCGCTCCCTCTCGCACTGTCCCCTCGCTCCCTCTCACACTGTCCCCTCGCTCCTTCGCGCACTGTCCCCTCGCTCCCTCTCGCACTGTCCCCTCACTTCCTCTCGCACTGTCCCTCGCTCCCTCTCGCACTATCTCCTCCAATCTATCTCTTGCAATGTCTCCGCTCAAACTCTCTCAGGCTAATTTCTCTCTCTCCCGCACAGTCTCCCCTCTCACTCTACCGCACAGGCTACTCTCTCCCTCTTCCTCACATTCTCGTCGCTCTCTCACAGTCTACTTTCTCTGTCTCTTGCACAGTCTCCGCACTCTCTCTCTCCTGTGCAGCCTCCTCTCTCTCTCTCCTGCAATGTTCCCTCTCTCCCTTTCATACAGTCTCCTCTCTCTCTCACAAAGTTTCCTGTTTCCCTCCTGCACTGATTCCTCGGTCTGCCTCACACTATCTCCTCGCTCCCTCTCGCTCTGCCTCCTCAATCCCTCTCGCTCTGTCTCCTCACTCCCTCAGGCACTAATTCCTCTCTCCCTCTCGCACTGATACCTCTCTCCCTCTCGCTCTGTCTCCTCTCTCCCTCTCGCAATGCCTCCTCGCTCCCTCTCGCGCTGTATGCTCGCTCACTCTCGCACTGTCTCCTCGCTCCCTCTCGCACTGTCGCCTCTCTTCCTCTCGCACTGTCTCCTCTCAACCTCTCGCTCTGTCTCCTCTCACTCTCTCGCTCTGTCTCCTCGCTCCCCCTCACACTTTCCCTCGCTCCCTCTCGAACTGTCCCCTCGTTCCCTCTCGTACTGTCCCCTCGCTCCCTCTCGCACTCTCCCCTCGCTCCCTCTCGCACTGTCCCCTCGCTCCCTCTCGCACTGTCCCCTCGCTCCCTCTCGCACTGTCCCCTCGCTCCCTCTCGCACTGTCCCCTCGCTACCACTCACTCTGTACCCTCGCTCCCTCTCGCACTGTCCCCTCGCTCCCTCTCGCACTGTCCCCTCGCTCCCTCTCGCACTGTCCCCTCGCTCCCTCTCGCACTGTCCACTCGCTCCCTCTCGCTCTGCCCCCTCGCTCCCTCTCGCACTGTCCCCTCGCTCCCTCTCGCACTGTCCCCTCGCTCCCTCTCGCACTGTCCCCTCGCTCCCTCTCGCACTGTCCGCTCGCTCCCTCTCGCACTGTCCCCTCGCTCCCTCTCGCACTGTCCCCTCGCTCCCTCTCGCACTGTCCCTCGCTCCCTCTCACACTGTCCCGTCGCTCCCTCTCGCACTGTCCCCTCGCTCCCTCTCGCACTGTCCCCTCGCTCCCTCTCGCAATGTCCCCTCGCTCCCTCTCACACTGTCCCCTGGTTCCCTCTCGCGCTGTCCCCTGGTTCCCTCTCGCGCTGTCCCCTCGCTCCCTCTCGCTCTGTCCCATCGCTCCCTCTCGCACTGTCCCCTCGCTCCCTCTCGCACTGTCCCCTCGCTCCCTCTCGCACTGTCCCCTCGCTCCCTCTCGCACTGTCTTCTCGCTCCCTTTTGCACTGTCCCCTCGCTCCCTCGCGCACTGTCCCCTCGCTCCCTCTCGCACTGTCCCCTCACTTCCTCTCGCACTGTCCCTCGCTCCCTCTCGCACTATCTCCTCCGTACCTCTTGCAATGTCTCCGCTCAAACTCTCTCAGGCTAATTTCTCTCTCTCCCGCACAGTCTCCCCTCTCACTCTACCGCACAGGCTACTCTCTCCCTCTTCCTCACATTCTCCTCGCTCTCTCACAGTCTACTTTCTCTGTCTTTTGCACAGTCTCCGCTCTCTCTCTCTCTTGTGCAGCCTCCTCTCTCTCTCTCCTGCAATGTCCCCTCTCTCACTTTCATACAGTCTCCTCTCTCTCTCACAAAGTTTCCTGTCTCTCTCCTGCACTGATTCCTCGGTCTGCCTCACACTGTCTCCTCGCTTCCTCTCGCTCTGTCTCCTCAATCCCTCTCGCTCTGTCTCCTCACTCCCTCAGGCACTGATTCCTCTCTCCCTCTCGCTCTGTCTCCTCTCTCCCTCTCGCAATGCCTCCTCGCTCCCTCTCGCACTGTCTGCTCGCTCCCTCTCGCGCTGTCTCCTTGCTCCCTCTCGCACTGTCGCCTCTCTCCCTCTCGCAATGTCTCCTCTCACCCTCTCGCTCTGTCACCTCTCACCCTCTCGCTCTGTCTCCTCACTCCCCCTCACACATTACCTCGCTCCCTCTCGCACAGTCCCCTCGCTCCCTCTCGCACTGTCCCCTCGCTCCCTCTCGCACTGTCCCCTCGCTCCCTCTCGCACTGTCACCTCGCTCCCTCTCGCACTGTCCCGTCGCTCCCTCTCGTACAGTCCCCTCGCTACCTCTCGCTCTGTCCCCTCGCTCCCTCTCGCACTGTCCCCTCGCTCCCTCTCGCACTGTCCCCTCGCTCCCTCTCGCACTGTCCCGTCGCTCCCTCTCGCACTGTCCCATCGGTCCCTCTCGCACTGTCTCCTCGCTCCCTCTCGCACTGTCCCCTCGCTCCCTCTCGCACTGTCCCGTCGCTCCCTCTCGCACTGTCCCCTCGCTCCCTCTCGCACTGTCCCCTCGCTCCCTCTCGCAATGTCCCCTCGCTCCCTCTCGCAATGTCCCCTCGCTCCCTATCGCACTGTCCCTTTGCTGCCTCTCGCAATGTCCCCTCGCTCCCTGTCGCTCTGTCTCCTTGTTCCCTGTCGCGCTGTCCCCTCGCTCCCTCTCGCGCTGTCCCCTCGCTCCTTCTCGCAATTTCCCCTCGATCCCTCTCGCACTGTCCCTTCGCTCCCTCTCGCAATGTCCGCGAGCTCCATCTCACACTGTCCCCTCGCTCCCTCTCGCGCTGTGCACTCGCTCCCTCTCGCACTGTCCCCTAGCTCTCTCTCGCACCGTCACCTGGTTCCCTCTCGCGCTGTCCCCTCGTTCCCTCTCGCGCTGTCCCCTGGTTCCCTCTCGCGCTGTCCCCTGGTTCCCTCTTGCGCTGTCCCCTCACTCCCTCTCGTGCTGTCCCCTCATTCCCTCTCGCGCTGTCCCCTGGTTCCCTCTCGCGCTGTCCCCTCGCTCCCTCTCGCTCTGTCCCCTCGCTCCCTCTCGCACTGTCCCCTCGCACCCTCTCGCACTGTCCCCTCGCTCCCTCTCGAACTGTCCCCTCGCTCCCTCTCGCACTGTCCCCTCGCTCCCTCTCGCACTGTCCCCTCGCTCCCTCTTGCACTGTCCCCTCGCTACCTCTCGCACTGTCCCCTCGTTCCCTCTCGCACTGTCCCCTCGCTCCCTCTCGCACTGTCTCCTCGCTCCCTCTCGCACTGTCCCCTCGCACCCTCTCGCACTGTCCCCTCGCTCCCTCTCGCACTGTCCCCTCGCTCCCTCTTGCAATGTCCCCTCGCTCCCTCTCGCACTGTCGCCTCTCTCCCTCTCGCACTGTCCCCTCACTCCCTCTCGCGCTGTCCCCTCGCTCCCTGTCACGCTGTCCCCTCGCTCCCTGTCGCGCAGTCCTCTCGCTCCCTCTCGCGATGTCCCCTCGCTCCCTCTCGCAATGTCCCCTCGCTCCCTCTCGAACTGTCCCTTTGCTGCCTCTCGTACTGTCCCCTCGCTCCCTGTCGCTCTGTCCCCTCGTTCCCTGTCGCGCTGTCCCCTCGCTCCCTCTCGCACTGACCCCTCGCTCCCTCACGCACTGTCCCTTCGCTCCCTCTTGCACTGTCTCCGCGCTCCCTCTCGCACTGTCCCCTCGCTCCCTCTCGCACGGTCCCCTCGGTCCCTCTCGTACTGTCCCCTCGGATCCTCTCGCACTGTCCCCTCGCTCCCTCTCGCACTGTCCCCTCCCTACCTCTCGCAATGTCCCCTTGCTCCCTCTCGCGCTGTCCCCTCGCTCCCTCTTGCGCTGTCCCATCGTTCCCTCTCGCGCTGTCCCCTCGTTCCCTCTCGCGCTGTCCCGTCGCTCCCTCTCGCGCTGTCCCCTCGTTCCCTGTCGCGCTGTCCCCTCGCTCCCTCTCGCACTGACCCCTCGCTCCCTCACGCTCTGTCCCTTCGCTCCCTCTCGCACTGTCTCCGCGCTCCCTCTCGCACTGTCCCCTCGCTCCCTCTCGCACGGTCCCCTCGGTCCCTCTCGTACTGTCGCCTCGGATCCTCTCGCACTGTCCCCTCGCTCGCTCGCGCACTATCCCCTCGCTCCCTCGCGCAATGTCCCCTTGCTCCCTCTCGCACTGTCCTCTCGCTCCCTCTCGCACTGTCCCCTCGCTCCATCTTGCACTGTCCCTCGCTCCCTCTTGCACTATCTCCTCCCTACCTCTTGCAATGTCTCCGCTCAAACTCTCTCAGGCTAATTACTCTCTCTCCCGCACAGTCTCACCTCTCACTCTACCGCACCGGCTACTCTCTCCCTCTTTCTCACATTCTCCTCGCTCTCTCACAGTCCACTTTCTCTGTCTCTTGCACAGTCTCCGCACTCTCTCTCTCCTGTGCAGCCTCCTCTCTCTCTCTCCTGCAATGTCCCCTCTCTCACTTTCATACAGTCTCCACTCTCTCTCACAAAGTTTCCTGTCTCTCTCCTGCACTGATTCCTTGGTATGCCACACACTGTCTCCTCGCTGCCTCTCGCTCTGTCTCCTCAATCCCTCTCGCTCTGTCTCCTCACTACCTCAGGCACTGATTCCTCTCTCCCTCTCACACTGATACCTCTCTCCCTCTCGCTCTGTCTCCTCTCTCCCTCTCGCAATGCTTCCTCGCTCCCTCTCGCGCTGTCTGCTCGCTCCCTCTCGCGCTGTCTCCTCGCTCCCTCTCGCACTGTCGCCTCTCTCCCTCTCGCAATATCTCCTCTCACCCTCTCGCTCTCTCTCCTCTCACTCTCTCGCTCTGTCTCCTCGCTCCCCCTCACACATTCCCTCGCTCCCTCTCGCGCTGTCCCCTGGTTCCCTCTCGCGCTGTCCCCTCGCTACCTCTCGCTCTGTCCCCTCGCTCTCTCTCGCACTGTCCCCTCGCTCCCTCTCGCACTGTCCCCTCGCTCCCTCTCGAACTGTCCCCTCGCTCCCTCTCGCACTGTCCCCTCGCTCCCTCTCGCACTGTCCCCTCGCTCCCTCTCGCACTGTCCCCTCGCTACCTCTCGCACTGTCCCCTCGTTCCCTCTCGCACTGTCCCCTCGCTCCCTCTCGCACTGTCTCCTCGTTCCCTCTCGCACTGTCCCCTCGCACCCTCTCGCACTGTCCCCTCGCTCCCTCTCGCACTGTCCCCTCGCTCCCTCTCGCAATGTCCCCTCGCTCCCTCTCGCACTGTCCCCTCTCTCCCTCTCGCACTGTCCCCTCGCTCCCTCTCGCGCTGTCCCCTCGCTCCCTGTCACGCAGTCCTCTCGCTCCCTCTCGCGATGTCCCCTCGCTCCCTCTCGCAATGTCCCCTCGCTCCCTCTCGCACTGTCCCTTTGCTGCCTCTCGTACTGTCCCCTCGTTCCCTGTCGCGCTGTCCCCTCGCTCCCTCTCGCACTGACCCCTCGCTCCCTCACGCACTGACCCTTCGCTCCCTCTCGCACTGTCTCCGCGCTCCCTCTCGCACTGTCCCTTCGCTCCCTCTCGCACTGTCGCCTCTCTCCCTCTCGCACTGTCCCCTCGCTCCCTCTCGCGCTGTCCCCTCGCTCCCTGTCACGCTGTCCCCTCGCTCCCTGTCGCGCAGTCCTCTCGCTCCCTCTCGCGATGTCCCCTCGCTCCCTCTCGCAATGTCCCCTCGCTCCCTCTCGAACTGTCCCTTTGCTGCCTCTCGTACTGTCCCCTCGCTCCCTGTCGCTCTGTCCCCTCGTTCCCTGTCGCGCTGTCCCCTCGCTCCCTCTCGCACTGACCCCTCGCTCCCTCACGCACTGTCCCTTCGCTCCCTCTCGCACTGTCTCCGCGCTCCCTCTCGCACTGTCCCCTCGCTCCCTCTCGCACGGTCCCCTCGGTCCCTCTCGTACTGTCCCCTCGGATCCTCTCGCACTGTCCCCTCGCTCCCTCTCGCACTGTCCCCTCCCTACCTCTCGCAATGTCCCCTTGCTCCCTCTCGCGCTGTCCCCTCGCTCCCTCTTGCGCTGTCCCATCGTTCCCTCTCGCGCTGTCCCCCTCGTTCCCTCTCGCGCTGTCCCGTCGCTCCCTCTCGCGCTGTCCTCTCGTTCCCTGTCGCGCTGTCCCCTCGCTCCCTCTCGCACTGACCCCTCGCTCCCTCTCGCACTGTCCCCTCGCTCCCTCTCGCACGGTCCCCTCGGTCCCTCTCGCACTGTCCCCTCGCTCCCTCTCGCACGGTCCCCTCGGTCCCTCTCGTACTGTCGCCTCGGATCCTCTCGCACTGTCCCCTCGCTCGCTCGCGCACTATCCCCTCGCTCCCTCGCGCAATGTCCCCTTGCTCCCTCTCGCACTGTCCTCTCGCTCCCTCTCGCACTGTCCCCTCGCTCCATCTTGCACTGTCCCTCGCTCCCTCTTGCACTATCTCCTCCCTACCTCTTGCAATGTCTCCGCTCAAACTCTCTCAGGCTAATTACTCTCTCTCCTGCACAGTCTCACCTCTCACTCTACCGCACCGGCTACTCTCTCCCTCTTTCTCACATTCTCCTCGCTCTCTCACAGTCCACTTTCTCTGTCTCTTGCACAGTCTCCGCACTCTCTCTCTCCTGTGCAGCCTCCTCTCTCTCTCTCCTGCAATGTCCCCTCTCTCACTTTCATACAGTCTCCACTCTCTCTCACAAAGTTTCCTGTCTCTCTCCTGCACTGATTCCTTGGTATGCCACACACTGTCTCCTCGCTGCCTCTCGCTCTGTCTCCTCAATCCCTCTCGCTCTGTCTCCTCACTACCTCAGGCACTGATTCCTCTCTCCCTCTCACACTGATACCTCTCTCCCTCTCGCTCTGTCTCCTCTCTCCCTCTCGCAATGCTTCCTCGCTCCCTCTCGCGCTGTCTGCTCGCTCCCTCTCGCGCTGTCTCCTCGCTCCCTCTCGCACTGTCGCCTCTCTCCCTCTCGCAATATCTCCTCTCACCCTCTCGCTCTCTCTCCTCTCACTCTCTCGCTCTGTCTCCTCGCTCCCCCTCACACATTCCCTCGCTCCCTCTCGCGCTGTCCCCTGGTTCCCTCTCGCGCTGTCCCCTCGCTACCTCTCGCTCTGTCCCCTCGCTCTCTCTCGCACTGTCCCCTCGCTCCCTCTCGCACTGTCCCCTCGCTCCCTCTCGAACTGTCCCCTCGCTCCCTCTCGCACTGTCCCCTCGCTCCCTCTCGCACTGTCCCCTCGCTCCCTATCGCACTGTCCCCTCGCTACCTCTCGCACTGTCCCCTCGTTCCCTCTCGCACTGTCCCCTCGCTCCCTCTCGCACTGTCTCCTCGTTCCCTCTCGCACTGTCCCCTCGCACCCTCTCGCACTGTCCCCTCGCTCCCTCTCGCACTGTCCCCTCGCTCCCTCTCGCAATGTCCCCTCGCTCCCTCTCGCACTGTCCCCTCTCTCCCTCTCGCACTGTCCCCTCGCTCCCTCTCGCGCTGTCCCCTCGCTCCCTGTCACGCAGTCCTCTCGCTCCCTCTCGCGATGTCCCCTCGCTCCCTCTCGCAATGTCCCCTCGCTCCCTCTCGCACTGTCCCTTTGCTGCCTCTCGTACTGTCCCCTCGTTCCCTGTCGCGCTGTCCCCTCGCTCCCTCTCGCACTGACCCCTCGCTCCCTCACGCACTGACCCTTCGCTCCCTCTCGCACTGTCTCCGCGCTCCCTCTCGCACTGTCCCTTCGCTCCCTCTCGCACGGTCCACTCGGTCCCTCTCGTACTGTCCCCTCGGATCCTCTCGCACTGTCCCCTCGCTCCCTCTCGCACTGTCCCCTCCCTACCTCTCGCAATGTCCCCTTGCTCCCTCTCGCGCTGTCCCCTCGCTCCCTCTTGCGCTGTCCCATCGTTCCCTCTCGCGCTGTCCCCTCGTTCCCTCTCGCGCTGTCCCGTCGATCCCTCTAGCGCTGTCCCCTCGTTCCCTGTCGCGCTGTCCCCTCGCTCCCTCTCGCACTGACCCCTCGCTCCCTCACGCACTGTCCCTTCGCTCCCTCTCGCACTGTCTCCGGGCTCCCTCTCGCACTGTCCCCTCGCTCCCTCTCGCACGGTCCCCTCGGTCCCTCTCGTACTGTCGCCTCGGATCCTCTCGCACTGTCCCCTCGCTCCCTCGCGCACTATCCCCTCGCTCCCTCGCGCAATGTCCCCTTGCTCCCTCTCGCACTGTCCTCTCGCTCCCTCTCGCACTGTCCCCTCGCTCCATCTTGCACTGTCCCTCGCTCCCTCTTGCACTATCTCCTCCCTACCTCTTGCAATGTCTCCGCTCAAACTCTCTCAGGCTAATTTCTCTCTCTCCCGCACAGTCTCACCTCTCACTCTACCGCACCGGCTACTCTCTCCCTCTTTCTCACATTCTCCTCGCTCTCTCACAGTCTACTTTCTCTGTCTCTTGCACAGTCTCCGCACTCTCTCTCTCCTGTGCAGCCTCCTCTCTCTCTCTCCTGCAATGACCCCTCTCTCACTTTCATACAGTCTCCACTCTCTCTCACAAAGTTTCCTGTCTCTCTCCTGCACTGATTCCTTGGTATGCCACACACTGTCTCCTCGCTGCCTCTCGCTCTGTCTCCTCAATCCCTCTCGCTCTGTCTCCTCACTACCTCAGGCACTGATTCCTCTCTCCCTCTCACACTGATACCTCTCTCGCTCTCGCTCTGTGTCCTCTCTCCCTCTCGCAATGCTTCCTCGCTCCCTCTCGTGCTGTCTGCTCGCTCCCTCTCGCGCTGTCTCCTTGCTCCCTCTCGCACTGTCGCCTCTCTCCCTCTCGCAATATCTCCTCTCACCCTCTCGCTCTCTCTCCTCTCACTCTCTCGCTCTGTCTCCTCGCTCCCCCTCACACATTCCCTCGCTCCCTCTCGCGCTGTCCCCTCGATCCCACTTGCACTGTCCCCTCGCTCCCTCTCGCTCTGTCCCCTCTCTCCCTCTCGCACTGTCCCCTCGCTCCCTCTCGCACTGTCCCCTCGCTCCCTCTCGCACTGTCCCCTCGGCCCCTCTCGCACTGTCCCCTCACTCCCTCTCGCACTGTCCGCTCGCTCCATCTCACACTGACCCCTTGCTCCCTCTCGCACTGTCCCCTCGCTCCCTCTCGCACTGTCCCCTCGCTCCCTCTCGCACTGTCGCCTCTCTCCCTCTCGCAATATCTCCTCTCACCCTCTCGCTCTCTCTCCTCTCACTCTCTCGCTCTGTCTCCTCGCTCCCCCTCACACATTCCCTCGCTCCCTCTCGCACTGTCGCCTCTCTCCCTCTCGCAATGTCTCCTCTCACCCTCTAGCTCTGTTTCCTCTCACTCTCTCACTCTGTCTCCTCTCTCCCCCTCACACTTTCCCTCGCTCCCTCTCGCACTGTCCCCTCGCTCCCACTTGCACTGTCCCCTCGCTCCCTCTCGCTCTGTCCCCTCTCTCCCTCTCGCTCTGTCTCCTCTCTCCCTCTCGCAATGCTTCCTCACTCCCTCTCGCGCTGTCTGCTCGCTCCCTCTCGCGCTGTCTCCTCGCTCCCTCTCGCACTGTCGCCTCTCTCCCTCTCGCAATATCTCCTCTCACCCTCTCGCTCTCTCTCCTCTCACTCTCTCGCTCTGTCTCCTCGCTCCCCCTCACACATTCCCTCGCTCCCTCTCGTGCTGTCCCCTGGTTCCCTCTCGCGCTGTCCCCTCGCTCCCTCTCGCTCTGTCCCCTCGCTCTCTCTCGCACTGTCCCCTCGCTCCCTCTCGCACTGTCCCCTCGCTCCCTCTCGAACTGTCCCCTCGCTCCCTCTCGCACTGTCCCCCTCGCTCCCTCTCGCACTGTCCCCTCGCTCCCTCTCGCACTGTCCCCTCGCTACCTCTCGCACTGTCCCCTCGTTCCCTCTCGCACTGTCCCCTCGCTCCCTCTCGCACTGTCTCCTCGCTCCCTCTCGCACTGTCCCCTCGCACCCTCTCGCACTGTCCCCTCGCTCCCTCTCGCACTGTCCCCTCGCTCCCTCTCGCACTGCCCCCCTCGCTCCCTCTCGCAATGTCCCCTCGCTCCCTCTCGCACTGTCCCCTCTCTCCCTCTCGCACTGTCCCCTTGCTCCCTCTCGCGCTGTCCCCTCGCTCCCTGTCGCGCTGTCCCCTCGCTCCCTCTCGCGCAGTCCTCTCGCTCCCTCTCGCGATGTCCCCTCGCTCCCTCTCGCAATGTCCCCTCGCTCCCTCTCGCACTGTCCCTTTGCTGCCTCTCGTACTGTCCCCTCGCTCCCTGTCGCTCTGTCCCCTCGTTCCCTGTCGCGCTGTCCCCTCGCTCCCTCTCGCACTGACCCCTCGCTCCCTCATGCACTGTCCCTTCGCTCCCTCTCGCACTGTCTCAGCGCTCACTCTCGCACTGTCCCCTCGCTCCCTCTCGCACGGTCCCCTCGGTCCCTCTCGTACTGTCCCCTCGGATCCTCTCGCACTGTCCCCTCGCTCCCTCTCGCACTGTCCCCTCCCTACCTCTCGCAATGTCCCCTTGCTCCCTCTCGCGCTGTCCCCTCACTCCCTCTTGCGCTGTCCCATCGTTCCCTCTCGCGCTGTCCCCTCGTTCCCTCTCGCGCTGTCCCCTCGTTCCCTGTTGCGCTGTCCCCTCGTTCCCTGTCGCGCTGTCCCCTCGCTCCCTCTCGCACTGACCCCTCGCTCCCTCACGCACTGTCCCTTCGCTCCCTCTCGCACTGTCTCTGCGCTCCCTCTCGCACAGTCCCCTCGCTCCCTCTCGCACGGTCCCCTCGGTCCCTCTCGTACTGTCGCCTCGGATCCTCTCGCACTGTCCCCTCGCTCCCTCGCGCACGATCCCCTCGCTCCCTCGCACAATGTCCCGTTACTCCCTCTCGCACTGTCCTCTCGCTCCCTCTCGCACTGTCCCCTCGCTCCATCTTGCACTGTCCCTCGCTCCCTCTTGCACTATCTCCTCCCTACCTCTTGCAATGTCTCCGCTCAAACTCTCTCAGGCTAATTTCTCTCTCTCCCGCACAGTCTCAACTCTCACTCTACCGCACCGGCTACTCTCTCCCTCTTTCTCACATTCTCCTCGCTCTCTCACAGTCTACTTTCTCTGTCTCTTGCACAGTCTCCGCACTCTCTCTCTCCTGTGCAGCCTCCTCTCTCTCTCTCCTGCAATGTCCCCTCTCTCACTTTCATACAGTCTCCACTCTCTCTCACAAAGTTTCCTGTCTCTCTCCTGCACTGATTCCTTGGTATGCCACACACTGTCTCCTCGCTGCCTCTCGCTCTGTCTCCTCAATCCCTCTCGCTCTGTCTCCTCACTACCTCAGGCACTGATTCCTCTCTCCCTCTCACACTGATACCTCTCTCGCTCTCGCTCTGTCTCCTCTCTCCCTCTCGCAATGCTTCCTCGCTCCCTCTCGCGCTGTCTGCTCGCTTCCTCTCGCGCTGTCTCCTTGCTCCCTCTCGCACTGTCGCCTCTCTCCCTCTCGCAATATCTCCTCTCACCCTCTCGCTCTCTCTCCTCTCGCTCTGTCTCCTCGCTCCCCCTCACACATTCCCTCGCTCCCTCTTGCGCTGTCCCCTCGCTCCCACTTGCACTGTCCCCTCGCTCCCTCTGGCTCTGTCCCCTCGCTCCCTCTCGCACTGTCCCCTCGCCCCCTCTCGCACTGTCCCCTCACTCCCTCTCGCACTGTCCCCTCGCTCCCTCTCGCTCTGTACCCTCGCTCCCTCTCGCACTGTCCCCTCGATCCCTCTCGCACTGTCCCCTCACTCCCTCTCGCACTGTCCGCTCGCTCCATCTCACACTGTCCCCTTGCTCCCTCTCGCGCTGTCCCGTCGCTCCCTCTCGCGCTGTCCCCTTGTTCCCTGTCGCGCTGTCCCCTCGCTCCCTCTCGCACTGACCCCTCGCTCCCTCACGCACTGTCCCTTCGCTCCCTCTCGCACTGTCTCCGCGCTCCCTCTCGCACAGTCCCCTCGCTCCCTCTCGCACGGTCCCCTCGGTCCCTCTCGTACTGTCGCCTCGGATCCTCTCGCACTGTCCCCTCGCTCCCTCGCGCACTATCCCCTCGCTCCCTCGCACAATGTCCCGTTACTCCCTCTCGCACTGTCCTCTCGCTCCCTCTCACACTGTCCCCTCGCTCCATCTTGCACTGTCCCTCGCTCCCTCTTGCACTATCTCCTCCCTACCTCTTGCAATGTCTCCGCTCAAACTCTCTCAGGCTAATTTCTCTCTCTCCCGCACAGTCTCACCTCTCACTCTACCGCACCGGCTACTCTCTCCCTCTTTCTCACATTCTCCTCGCTCTCTCACAGTCTACTTTCTCTGTCTCTTGCACAGTCTCCGCACTCTCTCTCTCCTGTGCAGCCTCCTCTCTCTCTCTCCTGCAATGACCCCTCTCTCACTTTCATACAGTCTCCACTCTCTCTCACAAAGTTTCCTGTCTCTCTCCTGCACTGATTCCTTGGTATGCCACACACTGTCTCCTCGCTGCCTCTCGCTCTGTCTCCTCAATCCCTCTCGCTCTGTCTCCTCACTACCTCAGGCACTGATTCCTCTCTCCCTCTCACACTGATACCTCTCTCGCTCTCGCTCTGTCTCCTCTCTCCCTCTCGCAATGCTTCCTCGCTCCCTCTCGTGCTGTCTGCTCGCTCCCTCTCGCGCTGTCTCCTTGCTCCCTCTCGCACTGTCGCCTCTCTCCCTCTCGCAATATCTCCTCTCACCCTCTCGCTCTCTCTCCTCTCACTCTCTCGCTCTGTCTCCTCGCTCCCCCTCACACATTCCCTCGCTCCCTCTCGCGCTGTCCCCTCAATCCCACTTGCACTGTCCCCTCGCTCCCTCTCGCTCTGTCCCCTCTCTCCCTCTCGCACTGTCCCCTCGCTCCCTCTCGCACTGTCCCCTCGCTCCCTCTCGCACTGTCCCCTCGCTCCCTCTCGCACTGTCCCCTCGGCCCCTCTCGCACTGTCCCCTCACTCCCTCTCGCACTGTCCGCTCGCTCCATCTCACACTGACCCCTTGCTCCCTCTCGCACTGTCCCCTCGCTCCCTCTCGCACTGTCCCCTCGCTCCCTCTCGCACTGTCGCCTCTCTCCCTCTCGCAATATCTCCTCTCACCCTCTCGCTCTCTCTCCTCTCACTCTCTCGCTCTGTCTCCTCGCTCCCCCTCACACATTCCCTCGCTCCCTCTCGCACTGTCGCCTCTCTCCCTCTCGCAATGTCTCCTCTCACCCTCTAGCTCTGTTTCCTCTCACTCTCTCACTCTGTCTCCTCTCTCCCCCTCACACTTTCCCTCGCTCCCTCTCGCACTGTCCCCTCGCTCCCACTTGCACTGTCCCCTCGCTCCCTCTCGCTCTGTCCCCTCTCTCCCTCTCGCTCTGTCTCCTCTCTCCCTCTCGCAATGCTTCCTCACTCCCTCTCGCGCTGTCTGCTCGCTCCCTCTCGCGCTGTCTCCTCGCTCCCTCTCGCACTGTCGCCTCTCTCCCTCTCGCAATATCTCCTCTCACCCTCTCGCTCTCTCTCCTCTCACTCTCTCGCTCTGTCTCCTCGCACCCCCTCACACATTCCCTCGCTCCCTCTCGTGCTGTCCCCTGGTTCCCTCTCGCGCTGTCCCCTCGCTCCCTCTCGCTCTGTCCCCTCGCTCTCTCTCGCACTGTCCCCTCGCTCCCTCTCGCACTGTCCCCTCGCTCCCTCTCGAACTGTCCCCTCGCTCCCTCTCGCACTGTCCCCTCGCTCCCTCTCGCACTGTCCCCTCGCTACCTCTCGCACTGTCCCCTCGTTCCCTCTCGCACTGTCCCCTCGCTCCCTCTCGCACTGTCTCCTCGCTCCCTCTCGCACTGTCCCCTCGCACCCTCTCGCACTGTCCCCTCGCTCCCTCTCGCACTGTCCCCTCGCTCCCTCTCGCACTGCCCCCTCGCTCCCTCTCGCAATATCCCCTCGCTCCCTCTCGCACTGTCCCCTCTCTCCCTCTCGCACTGTTCCCTTGCTCCCTCTCGCGCTGTCCCCTCGCTCCCTGTCGCGCTGTCCCCTCGCTCCCTCTCGCGCAGTCCTCTCGCTCCCTCTCGCGATGTCCCCTCGCTCCCTCTCGCAATGTCCCCTCGCTCCCTCTCGCACTGTCCCTTTGCTGCCTCTCGTACTGTCCCCTCGCTCCCTGTCGCTCTGTCCCCTCGTTCCCTGTCGCGCTGTCCCCTCGCTCCCTCTCGCACTGACCCCTCGCTCCCTCATGCACTGTCCCTTCGCTCCCTCTCGCACTGTCTCAGCGCTCACTCTCGCACTGTCCCCTCGCTCCCTCTCGCACGGTCCCCTCGGTCCCTCTCGTACTGTCCCCTCGGATCCTCTCGCACTGTCCCCTCGCTCCCTCTCGCACTGTCCCCTCCCTACCTCTCGCAATGTCCCCTTGCTCCCTCTCGCGCTGTCCCCTCGCTCCCTCTTGCGCTGTCCCATCTTTCCCTCTCGCGCTGTCCCCTCGTTCCCTCTCGCGCTGTCCCCTCGTTCCCTGTCGCGCTGTCCCCTCGTTCCCTGTCGCGCTGTCCCCTCGCTCCCTCTCGCACTGACCCCTCGCTCCCTCACGCACTGTCCCTTCGCTCCCTCTCGCACTGTCTCCGCGCTCCCTCTCGCACAGTCCCCTCGCTCCCTATCGCACGGTCCCCTCGGTCCCTCTCGTACTGTCGCCTCGGATCCTCTCGCACTGTCCCCTCGCTCCCTCGCGCACTATCCCCTCGCTCCCTCGCACAATGTCCCGTTACTCCCTCTCGCACTGTCCTCTCGCTCCCTCTCGCACTGTCCCCTCGCTCCATCTTGCACTGTCCCTCGCTCCCTCTTGCACTATCTCCTCCCTACCTCTTGCAATGTCTCCGCTCAAACTCTCTCAGGCTAATTTCTCTCTCTCCCGCACAGTCTCAACTCTCACTCTACCGCACCGGCTACTCTCTCCCTCTTTCTCACATTCTCCTCGCTCTCTCACAGTCTACTTTCTCTGTCTCTTGCACAGTCTCCGCACTCTCTCTCTCCTGTGCAGCCTCCTCTCTCTCTCTCCTGCAATGTCCCCTCTCTCACTTTCATACAGTCTCCACTCTCTCTCACAAAGTTTCCTGTCTCTCTCCTGCACTGATTCCTTGGTATGCCACACACTGTCTCCTCGCTGCCTCTCGCTCTGTCTCCTCAATCCCTCTCGCTCTGTCTCCTCACTACCTCAGGCACTGATTCCTCTCTCCCTCTCACACTGATACCTCTCTCGCTCTCGCTCTGTCTCCTCTCTCCCTCTCGCAATGCTTCCTCGCTCCCTCTCGCGCTGTCTGCTCGCTTCCTCTCGCGCTGTCTCCTTGCTCCCTCTCGCACTGTCGCCTCTCTCCCTCTCGCAATATCTAATCTCACCCTCTCGCTCTCTCTCCTCTCGCTCTGTCTCCTCGCTCCCCCTCACACATTCCCTCGCTCCCTCTTGCGCTGTCCCCTCGCTCCCACTTGCACTGTCCCCTCGCTCCCTCTGGCTCTGTCCCCTCGCTCCCTCTCGCACTGTCCCCTCGACCCCTCTCGCACTGTCCCCTCACTCCCTCTCGCACTGTCCCCTCGCTCCCTCTCGCTCTGTACCCTCGCTCCCTCTCGCACTGTCCCCTCGATCCCTCTCGCACTGTCCCCTCACTCCCTCTCGCACTGTCCGCTCGCTCCATCTCACACTGTCCCCTTGCTCCCTCTCGCACTGTCCCCTCGCTCCCTCTCGCACTGTCCCCTCGCTCCCTCTCGCACTGTCGCCTCTCTCCCTCTCGCAATATCTCCTCTCACCCTCTCGCTCTCTCTCCTCTCACTCTCTCGCTCTGTCTCCTCGCTCCCCCTCACACATTCCCTCGTTCCCTCTCGCACTGTCGCCTCTCTCCCTCTCGCAATGTCTCCTCTCACCCTCTAGCTCTGTTTCCTCTCACTCTCTCACTCTGTCTCCTCTCTCCCCCTCACACTTTCCCTCGCTCCCTCTCGCACTGTCCCCTCGCTCCCACTTGCACTGTCCCCTCGCTCCCTCTCGCTCTGTCCCCTCGCTCCCTCTCGCACTGTCCCCTCGCACCCTCTCGCACTGTCCCCTCGCTCCCTCTCGCACTGTCCCCTCGCTCCCTCTCGCACTGTCCCATCGCTCCCTCTCGCACTGTCCCCTCGCTCCCTCTCGCACTGTCCCCTCGCCCCCTCTCGCACTGTCCCCTCGCTCCCTCTCGCACTGTCCCCTCGCTCCCTCTCGCTCTGTACCCTCGCTCCCTCTCGCTCTGTCCCCTCGATCCCTCTCGCACTGTCCCCTCGCTCCCTCTCGTACTGTCCGCTCGCTCCATCTCACACTGTCCCCTTGCTCCCTCTCGCACTGTCCCCTCGCTCCCACTCGCACTGTCCCCTCGTTCCCTCTCGCACTGTCCCCTCGTTCCCTCTCGCACTGTCCCATCGCTCCCTCTCGCAATGTCCCCTCGCTCCCTCTCGCTCTGTCCCATTGCTGCCTCTCGCACTGTCCCCTCGCTCCCTCTCGCACTGTCCCCTCGCTCCCTGTCGCGCTGTCCCCTTGCTCCCTCTGGCACTGTCCCCTCGCTCCCTCTCGCAATGTCCCCTCGCTCCCTCTCGCAATGTCCCCTCGCTCCCTCTCGCACAGTCCCCTCGCTCCCTCTCGCACTGTCCCCTCGCTCCCTCTCGCACTGTCCCCTCGCTCCCTGTCGCTCTGTCTCCTCGTTCCGTCTCGCATTGTCTCCTCCCTACCTCTTGCAATGTCTCCGCTCAAACTGTCTCAGAAAATTTCATTGTTTCCCGCACAGTCTCCCCTCTCACTCTACCGCACAGGCTACTCTCTCCCTCTTCCTCACATTCTCCTCGCTCTCTCACAGCCTACTTTCTCTTCTCTTGCACAGTCTCCGCACTCTCTCTCTCCTGTGCAGCCTCCTCTCTCTCTCTCCTGCAATGTTCCCTCTCTCCCTTTCATACAGTCTCCTCTCTCTCTCACAAAGTTTCCTGTTTCCCTCCTGCACTGATTCCTCGGTCTGTCTCACACTATCTCCTCGCTCCCTCTCGTTCTGCCTCCTCAATCCCTCTCGCTCTGTCTCCTCACTCCCTCAGGCACTAATTCCTCTCTCCCTCTCGCACTGATACCTCTCTCGCTCTCGCTCTGTCTCCTCTCTCCCTCTTGCAATGCCTCCTCGCTCCCTCTCGCGCTGTATGCTCGCTCACTCTCGCACTTTCTCCTCGCTCCCTCTCGCACTGTCGCCTCTCTTCCTCTCGCACTGTCTCCTCTCAACCTCTCGCTCTGTCTCCTCTCACTCTCTCGCTCTGTCTCCTCGCTCCCCCTCACACTTTCCCTCGCTCCCTCTCGAACTGTCCCCTCGCTCCCTCTCGCACTGTCCCCTCACTCCCTCTCGCACTGTCCCCTCGCTCCCTCTCGCACTGTCCCCTCGCTCCCTCTCGCACTGTCCCCTCGCTCCCTCTCGCACTGTCCCCTCGCTCCCTCTCGCACTGTCCCCTCGCTACCACTCGCTCTGTCCCCTCGCTCCCTCTCGTACTGTCCCCTCGCTCCCTCTCGCACTGTCCCCTCGCTCCCTCTCGCACTGTCCCCTCGCTCCCTCTCGCACTGTCCACTCGCTCCCTCTCGCTCTGCCCCCTCGGTCCCTCTCGCACTGTCCCCTCGCTCCCTCTCGCACTGTCCCCTCGCTCCCTCTGGCACTGTCCCCTCGCTCCCTCTCGCACTGTCCGCTCGCTCCCTCTCGCACTGTCCCCTCGCTCCCTCTCGAACTGTCCCCTCGCTCCCTCTCGCACTGTCCCTCGCTCCCTCTCACACTGTCCCGTCGCTCCCTCTCGCACTGTCCCCTCGCTCCCTCTCGCACTGTCCCCTCGCTCCCTCTCGCAATGTCCCCTCGCTCCTTCTCGCACTGTCCCCTGGTTCCCTCTCGCACTGTCCCCTGGTTCCCTCTCGCGCTGTCCCCTCGCTCCCTCTCGCTCTGTCCCATCGCTCCCTCTCGCACTGTCCCCTCGCTCCCTCTCGCACTGTCCCCTCGCTCCCTCTCGCACTGTCTTCTCGCTCCCTCTCGCACTGTCTTCTCGCTGCCTCTTGCACTGTCCCCTCGCTCCCTCGCGCACTGTCCCCTCGCTCCCTCTCGCACTGTCCCCTCACTTCCTCTCGCACTGTCCCTCGCTCCCTCTCGCACTATCTCCTCCGTACCTCTTGCAATGTCTCCGCTCAAACTCTCTCAGGCTAATTTCTCTCTCTCCCGCACAGTCTCCGCTCTCACTCTACCGCACAGGCTACTCTCTCCCTCTTCCTCACATTCTCCTCGCTCTCTCACAGTCTACTTTCTCTGTCTCTTGCACAGTATCCGCTCTCTCTCTCTCTTGTGCAGCCTCCTCTCTCTCTCTCCTGCAATGTCCCCTCTCTCCCTTTCATACAGTCTCCTCTCTCTCTCACAAAGTTTCCTGTCTCTCTCCTGCACTGATTCCTCGGTCTGCCTCACACTGTCTCCTCGCTGCCTCTCGCTCTGTCTCCTCAATCCCTCTCGCTCTGTCTCCTCACTCCCTCAGGCACTGATTCCTCTCTCCCTCTCGCTCTGTCTCCTCTCTCCCTCTCGCAATGCCTCCTCGCTCCCTCTCGCGCTGTCTGCTCGCTCCATCTCGCGCTGTCTCCTTGCTCCCTCTCGCACTGTCGCCTCTCTCCCTCTCGCAATGTCTCCTCTCACCCTCTCGCTCTGTCACCTCTCACCCTCTCGCTCTGTCTCCTCGCTCCCCCTCACACATTACCTCGCTACCTCTCGGACTGTCCCCTCGCTCCCTCTCGCACTGTCCCCTCGCTCCCTCTCGCACTGTCCCCTCGCTCCCTCTTGCACTGTCCCCTCGCTCCCTCTCGCTCAGTCACCTCGCTCCCTCTTGCACTGTCCCCTCACTCCCTCTCGTACAGTCCCCTCGCTCCCTCTCGCTCTGTCCCCTCGCTCCCTCTCTCACTGTCCCCTCGCTCCCTCTCGCACTGTCCCCTCGCTCCCTCTCGCACTGTCCCGTCGCTCCCTCTCGCACTGTCCCCTCGGTCCCTCTCACACTGTCTCCTCGCTCCCTCTCGCACTGTCCCCTCGCTCCCTCTCGCACTGTCCCGTCGCTCCCTCTCGCACTGTCCCCTCGCTCCCTCTCGCACTGTCCCCTCGCTCCCTCTCGCACTGTCCCCTCGCTCCCTCTCGCAATGTCCCCTCGCTCCCTCTCTCACTGTCCCGTCGCTCCCGCTCGTACTGTCCCCTCGCTCCCTCTCGCGAAGTCCCCTCGCTCCCTCTCGCGCAGTCCCCTCGCTCCCTGTCGCGCTGTCCCCTCGCTCCCTCTTGCAATGTCCCCTCGCTCCCTCTTGCAATGTCCCCTCGCTCCCTCTCGCAATGTCCCCTCGCTCCCTATCGCACCGTCACCTCGTTCCCTCTCGTGCTGTCCCCTCGTTCCCTCTCGCGCTGTCCCCTGGTTCCCTCTCGCACTGTCCCCTGGTTCACTCTTGCGCTGTCCCCTCACTCCCTCTCGTGCTGTCCCCTCGTTCCCTCTCGCGCTGTCCCCTGGTTCCCTCTCGCGCTGTCCCCTCGCTCCCTCTCGCTCTGTCCCCTCGCTCCCTCTCGCACTGTCCCCTCGCTCCCTCTCGCACTGTCCCCTCGCTACCTCTCGCACTGTCCCCTCGTTCCCTCTCGCACTGTCCCCTCGCTCCCTCTCGCACTGTCTTCTCGCTCCCTCTCGCACTGTCCCCTCGCACCCTCTCGCACTGTCCCCTCGCTCCCTCTCGCACTGTCCCCTCGCTCCCTCTCGCAATGTCCCCTCGCTCCCTCTTGCACTGTCCCCTCTCTCCCTCTCGCACTGTCCCCTCGCTCCCTCTCGCGCTGTCCCCTCGCTCCCTGTCGCGCTGTCCCCTCGCTCCCTGTCGCGCAGTCGTCTCGCTCCCTCTCGCGATGTCCCCTCGCTCCCTCTCGCAATGTACCCTCGCTCCCTCTCGCACTGTCCCTTTGCTGCCTCTCGTACTGTCCCCTCGCTCCCTGTCGCTCTGTCCCCTCGTTCCCTGTCACCCTGTCCCCTCGCTCCCTCTCGCACTGACCCCTCGCTCCCTCACGAACTGTCCCTTCGCTCCCTCTCGCACTGTCTCCGCGCTCCCTCTCGCACTGTCCCCTAGCACCCTCTCGCACGGTCCCCTCGGTCCCTCTCGTACTGTCCCCTCGGATCCTCTCGCACTGTCCCCTCGCTCCCTCTCGCACTGTCCCCTCCCTACCTCTCGCAATGTCCCCTTGCTCCCTCTCGCGCTGTCACCTCGTTCCCTCTCGCGCTGTCCCGTCGCTCCCTCTCGCGCTGTCTTCTCGTTCCATGTCGCGCTGTCCCCTCGCTCCCTCTCGCACTGACCCCTCGCTCCCTCACGCACTGTCTCTTCGCTCCCTCTCGCACTGTCTCCGCGCTCCCTCTCGCACTTTCCCCTCACTCCCTCTCGCACGGTCCCCTCGGTCCCTCTCGTACTGTCGCCTCCGATCCTCTCGCACTGTCCCCTCGCTCCCTCGCGCACTATCCCCTCGCTCCCTCGTGCAATGTCCCCTTGCTCCCTCTCGCACTGTCCTTTCGCTCCCTCTCGCACTGTCCCCTCGCTCCATCTTGCCCTGTCCCTCGCTCCCTCTTGCACTATCTCCTCCCTACCTCTTGCAATGTCTCCGCTCAAACTCTCTCAGGCTAATTTCTCTCTCTCCCGCACAGTCTCCCCTCTCACTCTCCCGCTCGGCTACTCTCTCCCTCTTTCTCACATTCTCCTCGCTCTCTCACAGTCTACTTTCTCTGTCTCTTGCACAGTCTCCGCACTCTCTCTCTCCTGTGCAGCCTCCTCTCTCTCTCTCCTGCAATGTTCCCTCTCTCCCTTTCATACAGTCTCCACTCTCTCTCACAAAGTTTCCTGTCTCTCTCCTGCACTGATTCCTTGGTATGCCACACACTGTCTCCTCGCTGCCTCTCGCACTGTCTCCTCAATCCCTCTCGCTCTGTCTCCTCACTACCTCAGGCACTGATACCTCTCTCCCTCTCGCAATGCTTCCTCGCTCCCTCTCGCGCTGTCTGCTCGCTCCCTCTCGCGCTGTCTCCTCGCTCCCTCTCGCACTGTCGCCTCTCTCCCTCTCGCAATATCTCCTCTCACCCTCTCGCTCTCTCTCCTCTCACTCTCTCGCTCTGTCTCCTCGCTCCCCCTCACACATTCCCTCGCTCCCTCTCGCGCTGTCCCCTCGCTCCTTCTCGCACTGTCGCCTCTCTCCCTCTCGCAATGTCTCCTCTCACCCTCTAGCTCTGTTTCCTCTCACTCTCTCACTCTGTCTCCTCGCTCCCCCTCACACTTTCCCTCGCTCCCTCTCGCACTGTCCCCTCGCTCCCACTTGCACTGTCCCCTCGCTCCCTCTCGCACTGTCCCCTCGCTCCCTCTCGCACTGTCCCCTCGCTCCCTCTCGCACTGTCCCCTCGCTCCCTCTCGCACTGTCCCCTCGCCCCCTCTCGCACTGTCCCCTCACTCCCTCTCGCACTGTCCCCTCGCTCCCTCTCGCTCTGTACCCTCGCTCCCTCTCGCACTGTCCCCTCGATCCCTCTCGCACTGTCCCCTCACTCCCTCTCGCACTGTCCGCTCGCTCCATCTCACACTGTCCCCTTGCTCCCCCTCACACATTCCCTCGCTCCCTCTCGCGCTGTCTCCTCGCTCCCTCTCGCACTGTCGCCTCTCTCCCTCTCGCAATGTCTCCTCTCACCCTCTAGCTCTGTTTCCTCTCACTCTCTCACTCTGTCTCCTCTCTCCCCCTCACACTTTCCCTCGCTCCCTCTCGCACTGTCCCCTCGCTCCCACTTGCACTGTCCCCTCGCTCCCTCTCGCTCTGTCCCCTCGCTCCCTCTCGCACTGTCCCCTCGCTCCCTCTCGCACTGTCCCCTCGCTCCCTCTCGCACTGTCCCCTCGTTCCCTCTCGCACTGTCCCCTCGTTCCCTCTCGCACTGTCCCCTCGCTCCCTCTCGCACTGTCCCCTCGCCCCCTCTCGCACTGTCCCCTCGCTCCCTCTCGCACTGTCCCCTCGCTCCCTCTCGCTCTGTACCCTCGCTCCCTCTCGCTCTGTCCCCTCGATCCCTCTCGCACTGTCCCCTCGCTCCCTCTCGTACTGTCCGCTCGCTCCATCTCACACTGTCCCCTTGATCCCTCTCGCACTGTCCCCTCGCTCCCACTCGCACTGTCCCCTCATTCCCTCTCGCACTGTCCCCTCGTTCCCTCTCACACTGTCCCCTCGCTCCCTCTCGCAATGTCCCCTCGCTCCCTCTCGCACTGTCCCATTGCTGCCTCTCGCACTGTCCCCTCGCTCCCTCTCGCACTGTCCCCTCGCTCCCTGTCGCGCTGTCCCCTTGCTCCCTCTCGCACTGTCCCCTCGCTCCCTCTCGCAATGTCCCCTCGCTCCCTCTCGCAATGTCCCCTCGCTCCCTCTCGCACAGTCCCCTCGCTCCCTCTCGCACTGTCCCCTCGCTCCCTCTCGCACTGTCCCCTCGCTCCCTGTCGCTCTGTCTCCTCGTTCCCTCTCGCATTGTCTCCTCCCTACCTCTTGCAATGTCTCCGCTCAAACTCTCTCAGGTAATTTCATTCTCTCCCGCACAGTCTCCCCTCTCACTCTACCGCACAGGCTACTCTCTCCCTCTTCCTCACATTCTCCTCGCTCTCTCACAGCCTACTTTCTCTGTCTCTTGCACAGTCTCCGCACTCTCTCTCTCCTGTGCAGCCTCCTCTCTCTCTCTCCTGCAATTTTCCCTCTCTCCCTTTCATAAAGTCTCCTCTCTCTCTCACAAAGTTTCCTGTTTCCCTCCTGCACTGATTCCTCGGTCTGCCTCACACTATCTCCTCGCTCCCTCTCGCTCTGTCTCCTCAATCCCTCTCGCTCTGTCTCCTCACTCCCTCAGGCACTAATTCCTCTCTCCCTCTCACACTATTACCTCTCTCCCTCTCGCTCTGTCTCCTCTCTCCCTCTCGCAATGCCTCCTCACTCCCTCTCGCGCTGTCTGCTCGCTCCCTCTCGCACTGTCCCCTTGCTCCCTCTTGCACTGTCCCCTCGCTCCCTCTCACACTGTCCCCTCGCTCCCTCTTGCTCTGTCCCCTCGCTCCCTCTCGCAATATCTCCTCAATCCCTCTCAATCTGTCTCCTCACTCCCTCAGGCACTGATTCCTCTCTCCCTCTCGCACTGATACCTCTCTCCCTCTTGCTCTGTCTCCTCTCACCCTCTCGCTCTGTCTCCTCTCACTCTCTCGCTCTGTCTCCTCGCTCCCACTCACACATTCCCTCGCACCCATCGCGCTGTCGCCTCTCTCCCTCTCGCACTGTCGCCTCTCTCCCTCTCGCAATGTCTCCTCTCACCCTCTCGCTCTGTATCCTCTCACTCTCTCGCTCTGTCTCCACGCTTCCCCTCACACTTTCCCTCGCTCCCTCTCGCACTGTCCCCTCGCTCCCTCTCGCACTGTCCCCTCGCTCCCTCTCGAACTGACCCCTCTCTCCCTCTCGCACTGTCCCCTAGCTCCCTCTCGCACTGTCCCTTCGCTCCCTCTCGCACTGTCCCCTCGCTCCCTCTCGCACTGTCCCCTCGCTCCCTCTCGCACTGTCCCCTCGCTCCCCCTCACAATGTCCCCTCGCTCCCTCTCGCGCTGTCCCCTCTCTCCCTCTCGCGCTGTCCCCTCTCTCCCTCTCGCGCAGTGCCCTCGCTCCCTCTCGCACTGTCCCCACGCTCCCTCTCGCGCTGTCCCCTCGCTCCCTGTCGCGCTGTCCCCTCGCTCCCTGTCGCGCTGTCCACTCGGTCCCTCTCGCACTGTCCCCTCGCTCCCTCTCGCACTGTCCCCTCGCTCCCTCTCGCACTGTCCCCTCGCTCCCTCTCGCACTGTCCCCTCGCTCCCTCTCGCACTGTTCCCTCGCTCCCTCTCACAATGTCCCCTCGCTCTCTCTCGCACTGTCCCCTCGCTCCCTCTCGCACTGTCCCCTCGCTCCCTCTCGCACTGTCCCCTCGCTCCCTCTCGCACTGTCGCCTCGCTCCCTCTCGCGCTGTCCCCTCGCTCCCTCTCGCACTGTCCCCTCGCTCCCTCTCACAATGTCCCCTCGCTCCCTCTCGGACTGTCCCCTCGCTCCCTCTCGCACTATCCCCTCACTCCCTCTCGCGCTGTCCCCTCGCTCCCTCTCGCACTTTCCCCTCGCTCCCTCTCGCGCTGTCCCCTCGCTCCCTGTCGCGCTGTCCCCTCGCTCCCTGTCGCGCTGTCCACGCGCTCCCTCTCGCGATGTCCCCTCGCTCCCTCCCGCAATGTCCCCTCGCTCCCTCTCGCACTGTCCCTTTGCTGCCTCTCGTACTGTCCCCTCGCTCCCTGTCGCTCTGTCTCCTCGTTCCGTCGCACTGTCCCTTCGCTCCCTCTCGCACTGTCCCCGCGCTCCCTCTCGCACTGTCCTCTCGCTCCCTCTCGCACGGTCCCCTCAGTCCCTCTCGCACTGTCCCCTCAGATCCTCTCGCACTGTCCCCTTGCTCCCTCTCGCTCTGTCCCCTCGCTCCCTCTTGCGCTGTCCCATCGTTCCCGCTCGCGCTGTCCCCTCGTTCCCTCTTGCGCTGTCCCCTCGTTCCCTCTCGCGCTGTCCCCTGGTTCCCTCTCGCGCTGTCCCCTGGTTCCCTCTCGCACTGTCTCCATGCATCCTGTTGCACTGTCTCCTGAATCCCTCTCGCACTGTCTCCTCGCTCCCTCTCGCACTTTCCCCTCGCTCGCTCTCGCACTGTCCCCTCGCTCCCTCGCGCACTGTCCCCTCGCTCCCTCTCGCTCTGACCCCTCGCTCCCTCTGGCACTGTCACTTCGCTCCCTCTCGCACTGTCCTCTCGCTCGCTCTTGCACTGTCCCTCGCTCCCTCTCGCACTATCTCCTCCCTACCTCTTGCAATGTCTCCGCTCAAACTCTCTCAGGCTAATTTCTCTCTCTCCCGCACAGTCTCCCCTCTCACTCTACCGCACAGGCTACTCTCTCCCTCTTTCTCACATTCTCCTCGCTCTCTCACAGTCTACTTTCTCTGTCTCTTGCACAGTCTCCGCACTCTCTCTCTCCTGTGCAGCCTCCTCTCTCTCTCTCCTGCAATGTCCCCTCTCTCCCTTTCATACAGTCTCCTCTCTCTCTCACAAAGTTTCCTGTCTCTCTCCTGCACTGATTCCTCGGTCTGCCTCAGACTGTCTCCTCGCTGCCTCTCGCTCTGTCTCCTCAATCCCTCTCGCTCTGTCTCCTCACTCCCTCAGGCACTGATTCCTCTCTCCCTCTCACACTGATACCTCTCTCCCTCTCGCTCTGTCTCCTCTCTCCATCTCGCAATGCTTCCTCGCTCCCTCTCGCGCTGTCTGCTCACTCCCTCTCGCGCTGTCACCTCGCTCCCTCACGCACTGTCGCCTCTCTCCCTCTCGCAATGTCTCCTCTCACCCTCTCGCTCTCTCTCCTCTCACTCTCTCGCTCTGTCTCCTCGCTCCCCCTCACACATTCCCTAGCTCCCTCTCGCGCTGTCTCCTCGCTCCCTCTCGCACTGTCCCCTCGCTCCCTCTCGCAATGTTCCCTAGCTCCCTCTCGCAATGTCCCCTCACTCCCTCTCGTACTGTCCCATTGCTGCCTCTCGCACTATCCCCTCGCTCCCTCTCGCACTGTCCCCTCGCTCCCTGTCGCGCTGACCCCTCGCTCCCTCTCGCACTGTCCCCTCGCTCCCTCGCGCAAAGTCCCCTCGCTCCCTCTCGCACAGTCCCCTTGCTCCCTCTGGCACTGTCCCTTCGCTCCCTCTCGCACTGTCCCCTCGCTCCCTGTCGCTCTGTCTCCTCGTTCCCTCTCGCATTGTCTCCTCCCTACCTCTTGCAATGTCTCCGCTCAAACTCTCTCAGGTAATTACTCTCTCTCCCGCACAGTCTCCCCTCTCAATCTACCGCACAGGCTACTGTCTCCCTCTTCCTCACATTCTCCTCGCTCTGTCACAGCCGACTTTCTCTGTCTCTTGCACAGTCTCCGCACTCTCTCTCTCCTGTGCAGCCTCCTCTCTCTCTCTCCTGCAATGTTCCCTCTCTCCCTTTCAAACAGTCTCCTCTCTCTCTCACAAAGTTTCCTGTTTCCCTCCAGCACTGATTCCTCGGTCTGCCTCACACTATCTCCTCGCTCCCTCTCGCTCTGCCTCCTCAATCCCTCTCGCTCTGTCTCCTCACTCCCTCAGGCACTAATTCCTCTCTCCCTCTCGCACTGATACCTCTCTCCCTCTCGCAATGCCTCCTCGCTCCCTCTCGCGCTGTCTGCTCGCTCCCTCTCGCACTGTCTCCTCGCTCCCTCTCGCACTGTCCCCTCGCTCCCTCTCGCACTGTCCCCTCGCTACCTGTCGCTCTGTCCCCTCGCTCCCTCTCGCACTGTCCCCTCACTCCCTCTCGCACTATCCCCTCGCTCCCTCTCGCACTGTCCCCTCGCTCCCTCTCGCACTGTCCCCTCGCTCCCTCTCGCACTGTCCACTCGCTCTGTCCCCTCGCTCCCTCTCGCACTGTCCCCTCGCTCCCTCTCGCACTGTCCCCTCGCTCCCTCTCGCACTGTCCGCTCGCTCCCTCTCGCACTGTCCCCTCGCTCCCTCTCGCACTGTCCCCTCGCTCCCTCTCGCACTGTCCCCTCGCTCCCTCTCGCACTGTCCCGTCGCTCCCTCTCGCACTGTCCCCTCGCTCCCTCTCGCACTGTCCCCTCGCTCCCTCTCGCAATGTCCCCTCGCTCCCTCTCGCACTGTCCCCTGGTTCCCTCTCGCGCTGTCCCCTGGTTCCCTCTCGCGCTGTCCCCTCGCTCCCTCTCACTATGTCCCATCGCTCCCTCTTGCACTGTCCCCTCGCTCCCTCTCGCACTGTCCCCTCGCTCCCTCTCGCACTGTCCCCTCGCCCCCTCTCGCACTGTCTTCTCGCTCCCTCTCGCACTGTCCCCTCGCTCCCTCGCGCACTGTCCCCTCGCTCCCTCTCGCACTGTCCCCTCACTTCCTCTCGCACTGTCCCTCGCTCCCTCTCGCACTATCTCCTCCGTACCTCTTGCAATGTCTCCGCTCAAACTCTCTCAGGCTAATTTCTCTCTCTCCCGCACAGTCTCCCCTCTCACTCTACCGCACAGTCTACTCTCTCCCTCTTCCTCACATTCTCCTCGCTCTCTCACAGTCTACTTTCTCTGTCTCTTGCACAGTCTCCGCACTCTCTCTCTCTTGTGCAGCCTCCTCTCTCTCTCTCCTGCAATGTCCCCTCTCTCCCTTTCATAGAGTCTCCTCTCTCTCTCACAAAGTTTCCTGCCTCTCTCCTGCACTGATTCCTCGGTCTGCCTCACCTTGTCTCCTCGCTGCCTCTCGCTCTGTCTCCTCAATCCCTCTCGCTCTGTCTCCTCACTCCCTCAGGCACTGATTCCTCTCTCCCTCTCCCTCTGTCTCCTCTCTCCCTCTCGCAATGCCTCCTCGCTCCCTCTCGCGCTGTCTGCTCGCTCCCTCTCGCGCTGACTCCTTGCTCCCTCTCGCACTGTCGCCTCTCACCCTCTCGCAATGTCTCCTCTCACCCTCTCGCTCTTTCACCTCTCACCCTCTCGCTCTGTCTCCTCGCTCCCCCTCACACATTACCTCGCTCCCTCTCGCACTGTCCCCTCGCTCCCTCTCGCACTGTCCCCTCGCTCCCTCTCGCACTGTCCCCTCGCTCCCTCTCGCACTGTCCCCTCGCTCCCTCTCGCACTGTCCCCTCGCACCCTCTCGCACTGTCCCCTCGCTCCCTCACGCACTGTCCCCTCGCTCCCTCTCGCACTGTCCCCTCGCTCCCTCTCGCACTGTCCCCTCGCTCCCTCTCGCACTGTCCGTTCGCACCCTCTCGCACTGTCCCCTCGCTCCCTCACGCACTGTCCCCTCGCTCCCTCTCGCACTGTCCCCTCGCTACCTCTCGCTCTGTCCCCTCGCTCCCTCTTGCACTGTCCCCTCGCTCCCTCTCGCACTGTCCCCTCGCTCCCTCTCGCACTGTCCCCTCGCTCCCTCTCGCACTGTCACCTTGCTCCCTCTCGCACTGTCCCCTCGCTCCCTCTGGTACAGTACCCTCGCTCCCTCTCGCTCTGTCCCCTCGCTCCCTCTCGCACTGTCCCCTCGCTCCCTCTCGCACTGTCCCCTCGCTCCCTCTTGCACTGTCCCGTCGCTCCCTCTCGAACTGTCCCCTCGGTCCCTCTCGCACTGTCCCCTCGCTCCCTCTCGCACTGTCCCCTCGCTCCCTCTCGCACTGTCCCCTCGCTCCCTCTCGCACTGTCCCGTCGCTCCCTCTCGCACTGTCCCATCGCTCCCTCTCGCACTGTCCCCTCGCTCCCTCTCGCAATGGCCCCTCGCTCCCTCTCGCACTGTCCCCTCGCTCCCTCTCGCACTGTCACCTCGCACCCTCTCGCACTGTCCCCTCGCTCCCTCACGCACTGTCCCCTCGCTCCCTCTCGCACTGTCCCCTCGCTCTCTCTCGCACTGTCCCCTCGCTCCCTCTCGCACTGTCACCTCGCTCCCTCTCGCACTGTCCCCTCGCTCCCTCTCGTACAGTCCCCTCGCTCCCTCTCTCTCTGTCCCCTCGCTCCCTCTCGCACTCTCCCCTCGCTCCCTCTCGCACTGTCCCCTCGCTCCCTCTCGCACTGTCCCCTCGCTCCCTCTCGCACTGTCCACTCGCTCCCTCTCACTCTGTCCCCTCGCTCCCTCTCGCACTGTCCCCTCGCTCCCTCTCGCACTGTCCCTTCGCTCCCTCTCGCACTGTCCGCTCGCTCCCTCTCGCACTGTCCCCTCGCTCCCTCTCGCTCTGTTTTCTCGCTCCCTCTCGCACTGTCCCCTCGCTCCCTCTCGCACTGTCCCGTCGCTCCCTCTAGCACTGTCCCCTCGCTCCCTCTCGCACTGTCCCCTCTCTCCCTCTCGCAAAGTCCCCTCTCTCCCTCTCGCACTGTCCCCTGGTTCCCTCTCGCGCTGTCCCCTGGTTCCCTCTCGCGCTGTCCCCTGGTTCCCTCTCGCGCTGTCCCCTCGCTCCCTCTCGCTCTGTCCCATCGCTCCCTCTCGCACTGTCCCCTTGCTCCCTCTCGCACTGTCCCCTCGCTCCCTCTCGCACTGTCACCTCGCACCCTCTCGCACTGTCCCCTCGCTCCCTCACGCACTGTCCCCTCGCTCCCTCTCGCACTGTCCCCTCGCTCTCTCTCGCACTGTCCCCTCGCTCCCTCTCGCACTGTCACCTCGCTCCCTCTCGCACTGTCCACTCGCTCCCTCTCGTACAGTCCCCTCGCTCCCTCTCTCTCTGTCCCCTCGCACCCTCTCGCACTGTCCCCTCGCTCCCTCTCACTCTGTCCCCTCGCTCCCTCTCGCACTGTCCCCTCGCTCCCTCTCGCACTGTCCCTTCGCTCCCTCTCGCACTGTCCGCTCGCTCCCTCTCGCACTGTCCCCTCGCTCCCTCTCGCTCTGTTTTCTCGCTCCCTCTCGCACTGTCCCCTCGCTCCCTCTCGCACTGTCCCGTCGCTCCCTCTCGCACTGTCCCCTCGCTCCCTCTCGCACTGTCCCCTCTCTCCCTCTCGCAAAGTCCCCTCTCTCCCTCTCGCACTGTCCCCTGGTTCCCTCTCGCGCTGTCCCCTGGTTCCCTCTCGCGCTGTCCCCTGGTTCCCTCTCGCGCTGTCCCCTCGCTCCCTCTCGCTCTGTCCCATCGCTCCCTCTCGCACTGTCCCCTTGCTCCCTCTCGCACTGTCCCCTCGCTCCCTCTGGCACTGTCCCCTCGCTCCCTCTCGCACTGTCTTCTTGCTCCCTCTCGCACTGTCCCCTCGCTCCTTCGCGCACTGTCCCCTCGCTCCCTCTCGCACTGTCCCCTCACTTCCTCTTGCACTGTCCCTCGCTCCCTCTCGCACTATCTCCTCCGTACCTCTTGCAATGTCTGCGCTCAAACTCTCTCAGGCAAATTTCTCTCTCTCCCGCACAGTCTCCCCTCTCACTCTACCGCACAGGCTACTCTCTCCCTCTTCCTCACATTCTCCTCGCTCTCTCACAGTCGACTTTCTCTGTCTCTTGCACAGTCTCCGCACTCTCTCTCTCTTGTGCAGCCTCCTCTCTCTCTCTCCTGCAATGTCCCCTCTCTCACTTTCATACAGTCTCCTCTCTCTCTCACAAAGTTTCCTGTCTCTCTCCTGCACTGATTCCTCGGTCTGCCTCACACTGTCTCCTCGCTGCCTCTCGCTCTGTCTCCTCAATCCCTCTCGCTCTGTCTCCTCACTCCCTCAGGCACTGATTCCTCTCTCCCTCTCGCTCTGTCTCCTCTCTCCCTCTCGCAATGCCTCCTCGCTCCCTCTCACGCTGTCTGCTCGCTCCCTCTCGCGCTGTCTCCTTGCTCCCTCTCGCACTGTCGCCTCTCTCTCTCACGCAATGTCTCCTCTCACCCTCTCGCTCTGTCACCTATCACCCTCTCGCTCTGTCTCCTCGCACCCCCTCACACATTACCTCGCTCCCTCTCGCACTGTCCCCTCGCTCCCTCTCGCACTGTCCCCTCCTTCCCTCTCGCACTGTCCCCTCGCTCCCTCTCGCACTGTCTCCTCGCTCCCCCTCACACATTACCTCGCTCCCTCTCGCACTGTCCCCTCGCTCCCTCTCGCACTGTCCCCTCGCTCCCTCTCGCACTGTCCCCTCGCTCCCTCTCGCACTGTCCCCTCGCTCCCTCTCGCACTGTCCCCTCGCTCCCTCACGCACTGTCCCCTCGCTCCCTCTCGCACTGTCCCCTCGCTACCTCTCGCTCTGTCCCCTCGCTCCCTCTTGCACTGTCCCCTCGCTCCCTCTCGCACTGTCCCCTCGCTCCCTCTCGTACAGTCCCCTCGCTCCCTCTCGCTCTGTCCCCTCGCTCCCTCTCGCACTGTCCCCTCGCTCCCTCTCGCACTGTCCCCTCGCTCCCTCTCGCACTGTCCCCTCGCTCCCTCTCGCACTGTCGCGTCGCTCCCTCTCGCACTGTCCCGTCGCTCCCTCTCGCACTGTCCCCTCGCTCCCTCTCGCAATGTCCCCTCGCTCCCTCTCGCACTGTCCCGTCGCTCCCTCTCGTACTGTCCCCTCGCTCTCTCTCGCGCAGTCCCCTCGCTCCCTGTCGCGCTGTCCCCTCGCTCCCTCTCGCAATGTCCCCTCGCTCCCTCTCGCAATGTCCCCTCGCTCCCTATCGCACTGTCCCTAGCTGCCTCTCGCACTATCCCCTCGCTCCCTGTCGCTCTGTCTCCTCGTTCCCTGTCGCGCTGTCCCCTCGCTCCCTCTCGCGCTGTCCCCTCGCTCCCTCTCGCACTGTCCCCTCGCTCCCTCTCGCACAGTCCCCTCGCTCCCTCTGGCACTGTCCCCTCGCTCCCTCTCGCACTGTCCCCTCGCTCCCGGTCGCTCTGTCTCCTCTTTCCCTCTCACATTGTCTCCACCCTACCTCTTGCAATGTCTCCGCTCAAACTCTCTGAGTCTAAATTCTCTCTCTCCTGCACAGTGTCCCCTCTCACTCTACCGCGCAGGCTACTCTCTCTCTCTTCCTCACATTTTCATCGCTATCTCACAGTCTACTTTCTCTCTCTCTTGCACAGTCTCCACACTCTCTATCTCCTGTGCAGCCTCTCTCTCTCTCCTGCAATTTCCCCTCTCTCCCTTTCACACATTCTCCTCTCTCTCTTACAAAGCTTCCTGTCTCCCTCCGGCACAGATTCCTCGGTCTACCTCACACTATCTCCTCACTCCCTCTCGAACTGTCTCCTCACTCCCTCTCGCTCTGTCTCCTCACTCAATCTTGCACCGATTCCTCTCTCCCTCTCGCACAGATACCTCTCTCCGTCTCGCTCAGTCTCCTCTCTCCCTCTAGCAATGCCTCCTCGCTCCCTCTCGCACTGTCCCCTCGCTCCGTCTTGCACTGTCCCCTCGCTCATTCTCGCACTGTCCCCTCGCTCCCTGTCGCTCTGTCCCCTCGCACCCTCTCGCTCTGTCCCCTCGCTACCTCTCGCACTGTCCCCTCGCTCCCTCTCGCACTGTCCCCTCACTCCCTCTCGCACTGTCCCCTCTCTCCCTCTCGCACTGTCCTCTAGCTCCCTCTAGCGCTGTGCCCTCGCTCCCTCTCGCACTGTCCCCTCGCTCCCTCTCGCGCTGTCCCCTCGCTCCCTGTCACGCTGTCCCCTCGCTCCCTGTCGCGCTGTCCACTCGCTCCCTCTCGCACTGTCCCCTCGCTCCCTCTCGCACTGTCCCCTCGCTCCCTCTCGCACTGTTCCCTCGCTCCCTCTCACAATGTCCCCTTGCTCCCTCTCGCACTGACCCCTCTCTCCCTCTCGCACTGTCCCCTCGCTCCCTCTCGCGCTGTCCCCTCGCTCCCTCTCGCACTTTCCCCTCGCTCCCTCTCGCACTGTCCCCTCGCTCCCTGTCACGCTGTCCCCTCGCTCCCTGTCGCGCTGTCCACTCGCTCCCTCTCACGATGTCCCCTCGCTCCCTCTCGCAATGTCCCCTCGCTCCCTCTCGCACTGTCCCTTTGCTGCCTCTCGTACTGTCCCCTCGCTCCCTGTCGCTCTGTCTCCTCGTTCCCTGTCGCACTGTCCCTTCGTTCCCTCTCGCACTGTCCCCGCGCTCCCTCTCGCACTGTCCTCTCGCTCCCTCTCGCACGGTCCCCTCAGTCCCTCTCGCACTGTCCCCTCGGATCATCTCGCACTGTCCCCTCGCTCCCTCTCGCACTGTCCCCTCCCTACCTCTCGCAATGTCCCCTTGCTCCCTCTCGCGCTGCCCCCTCGCTCCCTCTTGCGCTGTCCCATCGTTCCCTCTTGCGCTGTCCCCTCGTTCCCTCTCGCGCTGTCCTCTCGCTCCCTCTTGCGCTGTCCCCTCGTTCCCTCTCGTGCTGTCCCCTGGTTCCCTCTCGCGCTGTCCCCTGGTTCCGTTTCGCACTGTCTCCATGCATCCTGTTGCACTGTCTCCTGACTCCCTCTCGCACTGTCTCCTCGCTCCCTCTCGCACTGTCCCCTCGCTCCCTCTCGCACTGTCCTTTCGCTCCCTCTCGCACGGTCCCCTCAGTCCCTCTCGCACTGTCCCCTCGGATCATCTCGCACTGTCCCCTCGCTCCCTCTCGCACTGTCCCCTCCCTACCTCTCGCAATGTCCCCTTGCTCCCTCTCGCGCTGCCCCCCTCGCTCCCTCTTGCGCTGTCCCATCGCTCCCTCTTGCGCTGTCCCCTCGTTCCCTCTCGCGCTGTCCCCTGGTTCCCTCTCGCGCTGTCCCCTGGTTCCCTCTCGCGCTGTCCCCTGGTTCCCTCTCGCACTGTCTCCATGCATCCTGTTGCACTGTCTCCTGACTCCCTCTCGCACTGTCTCCTCGCTCCCTCTCGCACTTTCCCCTCGCTCGCTCTCGCACTGTCCCCCTCGCTCCCTCGCGCACTGTCCCCTCGCTCCCTCGCGCACTGTCCCCTCGCTCCCTCTCGCACTGACCCCTCGCTCCCTCTCGCACTGTCCCCTCGCTCCCTCTCGCACTGTCCTCTCGCTCCCTCTTGCACTGTCCCTCTCTCCCTCTCGCACTATCTCCTCCCTACCTCTTGCAATGTCTCCGCTCAAACTCTCTCAGGCTAATTTCTCTCTCTCCCGCACAGTCTCCCCTCTCACTCTACCGCACAGGCTACTCTCTCCCTCTTTCTCACATTCTCCTCGCTCTCTCACAGTCTACTTTCTCTGTCTCTTGCACAGTCTCCGCAATGTCTCTCTCCTGTGCAGCCTCCTCTCTCTCTCTCCTGCAATGTCCCCTCTCTCCCTTTCATACAGTCTCCTCTCTCTCTCACAAAGTTTCCTCTCTCTCACCTGCACTGATTCCTCGGTCTGCCTCACACTGTCTCCTCGCTGCTTCTCGCTCTGTCTCCTCAATCCATCTCGCTCTGTCTCCTCACTCCCTCAGGCACTGATTCCTCTCTCCCTCTCACACTGATACCTCTCTCCCTCTCGCTCTGTCTCCTCTCTCCCTCTCGCAATGCTTCCTCGCTCCCTCTCGCACTGTGTGCTCGCTCCCTCTCGCTCTGTCCCCTCGCTCCCTCTCGCACTGTCCCCTCACTCCCTTTCGCACTGTCCGCTTGCTCCCTCTCGCACTGTCCGCTCGCTCCCTCTCGCACTGTCCCCTCGCTCCCTCTCGCACTGTCCCCTCGCTCCCTCTCGCACTGTCCCGTCGCTCCCTCTCGCACTGTCCCCTCGCTCCCTCTCGCACTGTCCCCTCGCTCCCTCTCGCAATGTCCCCTCTCTCCCTCTCGCACTGTCCCCTGGTTCCCTCTCGCGCTGTCCCATGGTTCCCTCTCGCGCTGTCCCCTCGCTCCCTCTCGCTCTGTCCCATCGCTCCCTCTCGCACTGTCCCCTCGCTCCCTCTCGCACTGTCCCCTCGCTCCCTCTGGCACTGTCCCCCTCGCTCCCTCTCGCACTGTCCCCTCACTTCCTCTTGCACTGTCCCTCGCTCCACTCTCGCACTATCTCCTCCGTACCTCTTGCAATGTCTCCGCTCAAACTCTCTCAGGCTAATTTCTCTCTCTCCCGCACAGTCTCCCCTCTCACTCTACCGCACAGGCTACTCTCTCCCTCTTCCTCACATTCTCCTCGCTCTCTCACAGTCTACTTTCTCTGTCTCTTGCACAGTCTCCGCACTCTCTCTCTCTTGTGCAGCCTCCTCTCTCTCTCTCCTGCAATGTCCCCTCTCTCACTTTCATAGAGTCTCCTCTCTCTCTCACAAAGTTTCCTGTCTCTCTCCTGCACTGATTCCTCGGTCTGCCTCACACTGTCTCCTCGCTGCCTCTCGCTCTGTCTCCACAATCCCTCTCGCTCTGTCTCCTCACTCCCTCAGGCACTGATTCCTCTCTCCCTCTCGCTCTGTCTCCTCTCTCCCTCTCGCAATGCCTCCTCGCTCCCTCTCGCGCTGTCTGCTCGCTCCCTCTCGCGCTGTCTCCTTGCTCCCTCTCGCACTGTCGCCTCTCTCTCTCACGCAATGTCTCCTCTCACCCTCTCGCTCTGTCACCTCTCACCCTCTCGCTCTGTCTCCTCGCACCCCCTCACACATTACCTCGCTCCCTCTCGCACTGTCCCCTCGCTCCCTCTCGCACTGTCCCCTCCTTGCCTCTCGCACTGTCCCCTCACTCCCTCTCGCACTGTCCCCTCGCACCCTCTCGTACTGTCCCCTCGCTCCCTCACGCACTGTCCCCGTTCCCTCTCGCACTGTCCCCTCGCTCTCTCTCGCACTGTCCCCCTCGCTCCCTCTCGCACTGTCACCTCGCTCCCTCTCGCACTGTCCCCTCGCTCCCTCTCGTACAGTCCCCTCGCTCCCTCTCGCTCTGTCCCCTCGCTCCCTCTCGCACTGTCCCCTCGCTCCCTCTCGCACTGTCCCCTCGCTCCCTCTCGCACTGTCCCCTCGCTCCCTCTCGCACTGTCCACTCGCTCCCTCTCGCTCTGTCCCCTCGCTCCCTCTCGCACTGTCCCCTCGCTCCCTCTCGCACTGTCCCCTCACTCCCTCTCGCACTGTCCGCTCGCTCCCTCTCGCAATGTCCCCTCGCTCCCTCTCGCAATGTCCCCCCACTCCCTCTCGTACTGTCCCATTGCTGCCTCTCGCACTGTCCCCTCGCTCCCTCTCGCACTGTCCCCTCGCTCCCTGTGGCGCTGTCCCCTCGCTCCCTCTCGCACTGTCCCCTCGCTCCCTCTCGCAATGTCCCCTCGCTCCCTCTCGCACTGTCCGCTCGCTCCATCTCACACTGTCCCCCCGCTCCCTCTCGTGCTGTCCCCTCGCTCCCTCTCGCACTGTCCCCTAGCTCCCTCTCGCACTGTCACCTCGTTCCCTCTCGCGCTGTCCCCTCGTTCCCACTCGCGCTGTCCCCTGGTTCCCTCACGCGATGTCCCCTGGTTCCGTCTCGCGCTGTCCCCTCGCTCCCTCTCGCGCTGTCCCCTCGCTCCCTCTCGCGCTGTCCCCTCGCTCCCTCTCGCGCTGTCCCCTCGTTCCCTCTCGCGCTGTCCCCTGGTTCCCTCTTGCGCTGTCTCCTCTCTCCCTCTCGCAATGCCTCCTCGCACCCTCTCGCGCTGTCTGCTCGCTCCCTCTCGCGCTGTCTCCTTGCTCCCTCTCGCACTGTCGCCTCTCTCTCTCACGCAATGTCTCCTCTCACCCTCTCGCTCTGTCACCTCTCACCCTCTTGCTCTGTCTCCTCGCACCCCCTCACACATTACCTCGCTCCCTCTCGCACTGTCCCCCTCGCTCCCTCTCGCACTGTCCCCTCCTTCCCTCTCGCACTGTCCCCTCGCTCCCTCTTGCACTGTCCCCTCGCACCCTCTCGCACTGTCCCCTCGCTCCCTCACGCACTGTCCCCTCGCTCCCTCTCGCACTGTCCCCTCGCTCTCTCTCGCACTGTCCCCTCGCTCCTTCTCGCACTGTCACCTCGCTCCCTCTCGCACTGTCCCCTCGCTCCCTCTCGTACAGTCCCCTCGCTCCCTCTCGCTCTGCCCCTCGCTCCCTCTCGCACTGTCCACTCGCTCCCTCTCGCACTGTCCCCTCGCTCCCTCTCGCACTGTCCCGTCGCTCCCTCTCGCACTGTACCCTCAGTCCCTCTCGCACTGTCCCCTCGATCCCTCTCGCACTGTCCCCTCGCTCCCCCTCACACTGTCCCGTCGCTCCCTCTCGCACTGTCCCCTCGCTCCCTCTCGCACTGTCCCCTCGCTCCCTCTCGCAATGTCCCCTCGCTCCCTCTCGCTCTGTCCTATCGCTCCCTCTCGTACTGTCCCCTCGCTCCCTCTCGCGCAGTCCCCTCGCTCCCTGTCGCACTGTCCCCTCGCTCCCTCTCGCACTGTCCCCTCGCTCTCTCTCGCACTGTCCCCTCGCTCCTTCTCGCACTGTCACCTCGCTCCCTCTCGCACTGTCCCCTCGCTCCCTCTCGTACAGTCCCCTCGCTCCCTCTCGCTCTGCCCCTCGCTCCCTCTCGCACTGTCCACTCGCTCCCTCTCGCACTGTCCCCTCGCTCCCTCTCGCACTGTCCCGTCGCTCCCTCTCGCACTGTACCCTCAGTCCCTCTCGCACTGTCCCCTCGATCCCTCTCGCACTGTCCCCTCGCTCCCTCTCACACTGTCCCGTCGCTCCCTCTCGCACTGTCCCCTCGCTCCCTCTCGCACTGTCCCCTCGCTCCCTCTCGCAATGTCCCCCTCGCTCCCTCTCGCTCTGTCCTATCGCTCCCTCTCGTACTGTCCCCTCGCTCCCTCTCGCGCAGTCCCCTCGCTCCCTGTCGCACTGTCCCCTCGCTCCCTCTCGCAATGTCCCTTCGCTCCCTCTCGCACTGTCCCCTCGCTCCCTCTCGCACTGTCCCCTCGCTCCCTCTCACACTGTCCCCCTCGCTCCCTCTCGCTCTGTCCCCTCGCTCCCTCTCGCACTGTCTCCTCAATCACTCTCGCTCTGTCTCCTCACTCCCTCAGGCACTTTTTCCTCTCTCCCTCTCACACTGATACCTCTCTCCCTCTCGCTCTGTCTCCTCTCTCCCTCTCGCAATGCCTCCTCGCTCCCTCTCGCGCAGTCAGCTCGCTCCCTCTCGCACTGTCTCCTCGCTCCCTCTCGCACTGTCGCCTCTCTCCCTCTCGCAATGTCACCTCTCACCCTCTCGCTCTCTCTCCTCTCATTCTCTAGCTCTGTCTCCTCGCTCCCCCTCACACATTCCCTCGCTCCCTCTCGCGCTGTCTCATCGCTGCCTCTCGCACTGTCGCCTCTCTCCCTCTCACAATGTCTCCTCTCACCCTCTATCTCTGTCTCCTATCACTCTCTCACTCTGTCTCCTCGCTCCCCCTCACACTTTCCCTCGCTCCCTCTTGCACTGTCCCCTCGCTCCCTCTCGCACTGTCCCCTCACTCCCTCTCGCTTTGTCCCCTCGCTCCCTCTCGCACTGTCCCCTCGATCCCTCTCGCACTGTCCGCTCGCTCCCTCTCGCACTGTCCGCTCGCTCCATCTCACACTGTCCCCTCGCTCCCTCTCGTGCTGTCCCCTCGCTCCCTCTCGCACTGTCCCCTAGCTCCCTCTCGCACTGTCACCTCGTTCCCTCTCGCGCTGTCCCCTCGTTCCCTCTCGCGCTGTCCCCTGGTTCCCTCACGCGATGTCCCCTGGTTCCCTCTCGCGCTGTCCCCTCGCTCCCTCTCGCGCTGTCCCCTCGGTCCCTCTCGCGCTGTCCCCTCGCTCCCTCTCGCGCTGTCCCCTCGTTCCCTCTCGCGCTGTCCCCTGGTTCCCTCTCGCGCTGTCCCCTCGCTCCCTCTCGCTCTGTCCCCTCGCTCCCTCTTGCACTGTCCCCTTGCTCCCTCTCGCACTGTCCCCTCACTCCCTCTCGAACTGTCCCCTCGCTCCCTCTCGCACTGTCCCCTCGCTCCCTCTCGCACTGTCCCCTCGCTCCCTCTCGCACTGTCCCCTCGCTACCTCTCGCACTGTCCCCTCGTTCCCTCTCGCACTGTCCCCTCGCTCCCTCTCGCACTGTCTCCTCGCTCCCTCTCGCACTGTCCCCTCGCTCCCTCTCGCACTGTCCCCTCACTCCCTCTCGCACTGTCCCCTCGCTCCCTCTTGCACTGTCCCCTCGCTCCCTCTCGTACTGTCCCCTCTCTCCCTCTCGCGCTGTCCCCTCGCTCCCTCTCGTGCTGTCCCCTCGCTCCCTGTCGCGCTGTCCCCTCGCTCCCTATCGCGCTGTCCACTCGCTCCCACTCGCGATGTCCCCTCGCTCCCTCTCGCAATGTCCCCTCGCTCCCTCTCGCACTGTCCCTTTGCTGCATCTCGTACTGTCCCCTCGCTCCCTGTCGCTCTGTCTCCTCGTTGCGTGTCGCGCTGTGCCCTCGCTCCGTCTCGCACTGACCCCTCGCTCCCTCACGCACTGTCCCTTCGCTCCCTCTCACACTGTTCCCTCGCTCCCTCTCGCACTGACCCCTCGCTCCCTCACGCACTGTCCCTTCGCTCCCTCTCGCACTGTCCCCTCGCTCCCTCTCGCACTGTCCCCTCGCTCCCTCTCGCACTGTCCCCTCGCTCCCTCTCGCACTGTCCACTCGCTCCCTCTCGCTCTGTCCCCTCGCTCCCTCTCGCACTGTCCCCTCGCTCCCTCTCGCACTGACCCCTCACTCCCTCTCGCACTGTCCGCTCGCTCCCTCTCGCACTGTCCGCTCGCTCCCTCTCGCACTGTCCCCTCGCTCCCTCTCGCACTGTCCCCTCGCTCCCTCTCGCACTGTCCCCTCGCTCCCTCTCGCACTGTCCCGTCGCTCCCTCTCGCACTGTCCCCTCGCTCCATCTCGTACTGTCCCCTCGCTCCCTCTCGCAATGTCCCCTCTCTCCCTCTCGCACTGTCCCCTGGTTCCCTCTCGCGCTGTCCCCTGGTTCCCTCTCGCGCTGTCCCCTCGCTCCCTCTCACTCTGTCCCATCGCTCCCTCTCGCACTGTCCCCTCGCTACCTCTCGCTCTGTCCCCTCGCTCCCTCTGGCACTGTCCCCTCGCTCCCTCTCGCACTGTCTTCTTGCTCCCTCTCGCACTGTCCTCTCGCTCCTTCGCGCACTGTCCCCTCGCTCCCTCTCGCACTGTCCCCTCACTTCCTCTTGCACTGTCCCTCGCTCCCTCTCGCACTATCTCCTCCGTACCTCTTGCAATGTCTCCGCTCAAACTCTCTCAGGCTAATTTCTCTCTCTCCCGCACAGTCTCCCCTCTCACTCTACCACACAGGCTACTCTCTCCCTCTTCCTCACATTCTCCTCGCTCTCTCACAGTCTACTTTCTCTGTCTCTTGCACAGTCTCCGCACTCTCTCTCTCTTGTGCAGCCTCCTCTCTCTCTCTCCTGCAATGTCCCCTCTCTCACTTTCATACAGTCTCCTCTCTCTCTCACAAAGTTTCCTGTCTCTCTCCTGCACTGATTCCTCGGTCTGCCTCACACTGTCTCCTCGCTGCTTCTCGCTCTGTCTCCTCAATCCCTCTCGCTCTGTCCCCTCTCTCCCTCTCGCAGTGCCTCCTCGCTCCCTCTCGCACTGTCGCCTCTCTCTCTCACGCAATGTCTCCTCTCACCCTCTCGCTCTGTCACCTCTCACCCTCTCGCTCTGTCTCCTCGCACCCCCTCACACATTACCTCGCTCCCTCTCGCACTGTCCCTTCGCTCCCTCTCGCACTGTCCCCTCCTTCCCTCTCGCACTGTCCCCTCGCTCCCTCTCGCACTGTCCCCTCGCACCCTCTCGCACTGTCCCCTCGCTCCCTCACGCACTGTCCCCTCGCTCCCTCTCGCACTGTCCCCTCGCTCTCTCTCGCACTGTCCCCTCGCTCCTTCTCGCACTGTCACCTCGCTCCCTCTCGCACTGTCCCCTCGCTCCCTCTCGTACAGTCCCCTCGCTCCCTCTGGCTCTGCCCCTCGCTCCCTCTCGCACTGTCCCCTCGCTCCCTCTCGCACTGTCCCCTCTCTCCCTCTCGCACTGTCCCGTCGCTCCCTCTCGCACTGTACCCTCGGTCCCTCTCGCACTGTCCCCTCGATCCCTCTCGCACTGTCCCCTCGCTCCCTCTCACACTGTCCCGTCGCTCCCTCTCGCACTGTCCCCTCGCTCCCTCTCGCACTGTCCCCTCGCTCCCTCTCGCAATGTCCCCTCGCTCCCTCTCGCTCTGTCCCATCGCTCCCTCTCGTACTGTCCCGTCGCTCCCTCTCGCGCAGTCCCCTCGCTCCCTGTTGCACTGTCCCCTCGCTCCCTCTCGCAATGTCCCTTCGCTCCCTCTCGCACTGTCCCCTCGCTCCCTCTCGCACTGTCCCCTCGCTCCCTCTCACACTGTCCCCTCGCTCACTCTCGCTCTGTCCCCTCGCTCCCTCTCGCACTGTCTCCTCAATCACTCTCGCTCTGTCTCCTCACTCCCTCAGGCACTGTTTCCTCTCTCCCTCTCACACTGATACCTCTCTCCCTCTCGCTCTGTCTCCTCTCTCCCTCTCGCAATGCCTCCTCGCTCCCTCTCGCGCAGTCAGCTCGCTCCCTCTCGCACTGTCGCCTCTCTCCCTCTCGCAATGTCACCTCTCACCCTCTCGCTCTCTCTCCTCTCATTCTCTCGCTCTGTCTCCTCGCTCCCCCTCACACATTCCCTCACTCCCTCTCGCGCTGTCTCATCGCTGCCTCTCGCACTGTCGCCTCTCTCCCTCTCACAATGTCTCCTCTCACCCTCTATCTCTGTCTCCTATCACTCTCTCACTCTGTCTCCTCGCTCCCCCTCACACTTTCCCTCGCTCTCTCTTGCACTGTCCCCTCGCACCCTCTCGCACTGTCCCCTCGCTCCCTCTCGCTTTGTCCCCTCGCTCCCTCTCGCACTGTCCCCTCGATCCCTCTCGCACTGTCCCCTCGCTCCCTCTCGCACTGTCCGCTCGCTCCATCTCACACTGTCCCCTCGCTCCCTCTCGTGCTGCCCCTCGCTCCCTCTCGCACTGTCCCCTAGCTCCCTCTCGCACTGTCACCTCGTTCCCTCTCGCGCTGTCCCCTCGTTCCCTCTCGCGCTGTCCCCTGGTTCCCTCAAGCGATGTCCCCTGGTTCCCTCTCGCGCTGTCCCCTCGCTCCCTCTCGCGCTGTCCCCTCGGTCCCTCTCGCGCTGTCCCCTCGCTCCCTCTCGCGCTGTCCCCTCGTTCCCTCTCGCGCTGTCCCCTGGTTCCCTCTCGCGCTGTCCCCTCGCTCCCTCTCGCTCTGTCCCCTCGCTCCCTCACCCACTGTCCCCTCGCTCCCTCTCGCACTGTCCCCTCGCTCCCTCTCGAACTGTCCCATCGATCCCTCTCGCACTGTCCCCTCGCTCCCTCTCGCACTGTCCCCTCGCTCCCTCTCGCACTGTCCCCTCGCTACCTCTCGCACTGTCCCCTCGTTCCCTCTCGCACTGTCCCCTCGCTCCCTCTCGCACTGTCTCCTCGCTCCCTCTCGCACTGTCCCCTCGCTCCCTCTCGCACTGTCCCCTCGCTCCCTCTCGCACTGTCCCCTCGCTCCCTCTTGCACTGTCCCCTCGCTCCCTCTCGCGATGTCCCCTCTCTCCCTCTCGCGCTGTCCCCTCGCTCCCTCTCGCGCTGTCCCCTCGCTCCCTGTCGCGCTGTCCCCTCGCTCCCTATCGCGCTGTCCACTCGCTCCCACTCGCGATGTCCCCTCGCTCCCTCTCGCAATGTCCCCTCGCTCCCTCTCGCACTGTCCCTTTGCTGCATCTCGTACTGTCCCCTCGCTCCCTGTCGCTCTGTCTCCTCGTTCCCTGTCGCGCTGTGCCCTCGCTCCCTCTCGCACTGACCCCTCGCTCCCTCACGCACTGTCCCTTCGCTCCCTCTCACACTGTTCCCTCGCTCCCTCTCGCACTGACCCCTCGCTCCCTCACGCACTGTCCCTTCGCTCCCTCTCGCACTGTCCCCTCGCTCCCTCTCGCACTGTCCCCTCGCTCCCTCTCGCACTGTCCCCTCGCTCCCTCTCGCACTGTCCACTCGCTCCCTCTCGCTCTGTCCCCTCGCTCCCTCTCGCACTGTCCCCTCGCTCCCTCTCGCACTGACCCCTCACTCCCTCTCGCACTGTCCGCTCGCTCCCTCTCGCACTGTCCCCTCGCTCCCTCTCGCACTGTCCCCTCGCTCCCTCTCGCACTGTCCCCTCGCTCCCTCTCGCACTGTCCCGTCGCTCCCTCTCGCACTGTCCCCTCGCTCCCTCTCGCACTGTCCCCTCGCTCCCTCTCGCAATGTCCCCCTCTCTCCCTCTCGCACTGTCCCCTGGTTCCCTCTCGCGCTGTCCCCTGGTTCCCTCTCGCGCTGTCCCCTCGCTCCCTCTCACTCTGTCCCATCGCTCCCTCTCGCACTGTCCCCTCGCTCCCTCTCGCTCTGTCCCCTCGCTCCCTCTGGCACTGTCCCCTCGCTCCCTCTCGCACTGTCTTCTTGCTCCCTCTCGCACTGTCCCCTCGCTCCTTCGCGCACTGTCCCCTCGCTCCCTCTCGCACTGTCCCCTCACTTCCTCTTGCACTGTCCCTCGCTCCCTCTCGCACTATCTCCTCCGTACCTCTTGCAATGTCTCCGCTCAAACTCTCTCAGGCTGATTTCTCTCTCTCCCGCACAGTCTCCCCTCTCACTCTACCGCACAGGCTACTCTCTCCCTCTTCCTCACATTCTCCTCGCTCTCTCACAGTCTACTTTCTCTGTCTCTTGCACAGTCTCCGCACTTTCTCTCTCTTGTGCAGCCTCCTCTCTCTCTCTCCTGCAATGTCCCCTCTCTCACTTTCATACAGTCTCCTCTCTCTCTCACAAAGTTTCCTGTCTCTCTCCTGCACTGATTCCTCGGTCTGCCTCACACTGTCTCCTCGCTGCTTCTCGCTCTGTCTCCTCAATCCCTCTCGCTCTGTCTCCTCTCTCCCTCTCGCAGTGCTTCCTCGCTCCCTCTCGCACTGTCGCCTCTCTCTATCACGCAATGTCTCCTCTCACCCTCTCGCTCTGTCACCTCTCACCCTCTCGCTCTGTCTCCTCGCACCCCCTCACACATTACCTCGCTCCCTCTCGCACTGTCCCCTCGCTCCCTCTCGCACTGTCCCCTCCTTCCCTCTCGCACTGTCCCCTCGCTCCCTCTCGCACTGTCCCCTCGCACCCTCTCGCACTGTCCCCTCGCTCCCTCACGCACTGTCCCCTCGCTCCCTCTCGCACTGTCCCCTCGCACCCTCTCGCACTGTCCCCTCGCTCCCTCTCGCACTGTCCCCTCGCTCTCTCTCGCACTGTCCCCTCGCTCCTTCTCGCACTGTCACCTCGCTCCCTCTCGCACTGTCCCCTCGCTCCCTCTCGTACAGTCCCCTCGCTCCCTCTCGCTCTGCCCCTCGCTCCCTCTCGCACTGTCCCCTCGCTCCCTCTCGCACTGTCCCCTCGCTCCCTCTCGCACTGTCCCGTCGCTCCCTCTCGCACTGTACCCTCGGTCCCTCTCGCACTGTCCCCTCGATCCCTCTCGCACTGTCCCCTCGCTCCCTCTCACACTGTCCCGTCGCTCCCTCTCGCACTGTCCCCTCGCTCCCTCTCGCACTGTCCCCTCGCTCCCTCTCGCAATGTCCCCTCGCTCCCTCTCGCTCTGTCCCATCGCTCCCTCTCGTACTGTCCCGTCGCTCCCTCTCGCGCAGTCCCCTCGCTCCCTGTTGCACTGTCCCCTCGCTCCCTCTCGCAATGTCCCTTCGCTCCCTCTCGCACTGTCCCCTCGCTCCCTCTCGCACTGTCCCCTCGCTCCCTCTCACACTGTCCCCTCGCTCCCTCTCGCTCTGTCCCCTCGCTCCCTCTCGCACTGTCTCAATCACTCTCGCTCTGTCTCCTCACTCCCTCAGGCACTGTTTCCTCTCTCCCTCTCACACTGATACCTCGCTCCCTCTCGCACTGTCCCCTCACTTCCTCTTGCACTGTCCCTCGCTCCCTCTCGCACTATCTCCTCCGTACCTCTTGCAATGTCTCCGCTCAAACTCTCTCAGGCTAATTTCTCTCTCTCCCGCACAGTCTCCCCTCTCACTCTACCACACAGGCTACTCTCTCCCTCTTCCTCACATTCTCCTCGCTCTCTCACAGTCTACTTTCTCTGTCTCTTGCACAGTCTCCGCTCTCTCTCTCTCTTGTGCAGCCTCCTCTCTCTCTCTCCTGCAATGTCCCCTCTCTCCCTTTCATACAGTCTCCTCTCTCTCTCACAAAGTTTCCTGTCTCTCTCCTGCACTGATTCCTCGGTCTGCCTCACACTGTCTCCTCGCTGCTTCTCGCTCTGTCTCCTCAATCCCTCTCGCTCTGTCTCCTCTCTCCCTCTCGCAGTGCCTCCTCGCTCCCTCTCGCACTGTCGCCTCTCTCTCTCACGCAATGTCTCCTCTCACCCTCTCGCTCTGTCACCTCTCACCCTCTCGCTCTGTCTCCTCGCACCCCCTCACACATTACCTCGCTCCCTCTCGCACTGTCCCCTCTCTCCCTCTCGCACTGTCCCCTCCTTCCCTCTCGCACTGTCCCCTTGCTCCCTCTCGCACTGTCCCCTCGCACCCTCTCGCACTGTCCCCTCGCTCCCTCACACACTGTCCCCTCGCTCACTCTCGCACTGTCCCCTCGCTGTCTCTCGCACTGTCCCCTCACTCCCTCTCGCACTGTCACCTCGCTCCCTCTCGCACTGTCCCCTCGCTCCCTCTCGTACAGTCCCCTCGCTCCCTCTCGCTCTGCCCCTCGCTCCCTCTCGCACTGTCCCCTCGCTCCCTCTCGCACTGTCCCCTCGCTCCCTCTCGCACTGTCCCGTCGCTCCCTCTCGCACTGTACCCTCGGTCCCTCTCGCACTGTCCCCTCGATCCCTCTCGCACTGTCCCCTCGCTCCCTCTCACACTGTCCCGTCGCTCCCTCTCACACTGTCCCCTCGCTCCCTCTCGCACTGTCCCCTCGCTCCCTCTCGCAATGTCCCCTCGCTCCCTCTCGCTCTGTCCCATCGCTCCCTCTCGTACTGTCCCGTCGCTCCCTCTCGCAATGTCCCCTCGCTCCCTGTTGCACTGTCCCCTCGCTCCCTCTCGCAATGTCCCTTCGCTCCCTCTCGCACTGTCCCCTCGCTCCCTCTCGCACTGTCCCCTCGCTCCCTCTCACACTGTCCCCTCGCTACTCTCGCTCTGTCCCCTCGCTCCCTCTCGCACTGTCTCCTCAATCACTCTCGCTCTGTCTCCTCACTCCCTCAGGCACTGTTTCCTCTCTCCCTCTCACACTGATACCTCGCTCCCTCTCGCACTGTCCCCTCACTTCCTCTTGCACTGTCCCTCGCTCCCTCTCGCACTATCTCCTCCGTACCTCTTGCAATGTCTCCGCTCAAACTCTCTCAGGCTAATTTCTCTCTCTCCCGCACAGTCTCCCCTCTCACTCTACCACACAGGCTACTCTCTCCCTCTTCCTCACATTCTCCTCGCTCTCTCACAGTCTACTTTCTCTGTCTCTTGCACAGTCTCCACACTCTCTCTCTCTTGTGCAGCCTCCTCTCTCTCTCTCCTGCAATGTCCCCTCTCTCACTTTCATACAGTCTCCTCTCTCTCTCACAAAGTTTCCTGTCTCTCTCCTGCACTGATTCCTCGGTCTGCCTCACACTGTCTCCTCGCTGCTTCTCGCTCTGTCTCCTCAATCCCTCTCGCTCTGTCTCCTCTCTCCCTCTCGCAGTGCCTCCTCGCTCCCTCTCGCACTGTCGCCTCTCTCTCTCACGCAATGTCTCCTCTCACCCTCTCGCTCTGTCACCTCTCACCCTCTCGCTCTGTCTCCTCGCACCCCCTCACACATTACCTCGCTCCCTCTCGCACTGTCCCCTCTCTCCCTCTCGCACTGTCCCCTCCTTCCCTCTCGCACTGTCCCCTTGCTCCCTCTCGCACTGTCCCCTCGCACCCTCTCGCACTGTCCCCTCGCTCCCTCACACACTGTCCCCTCGCTCACTCTCGCACTGTCCCCTCGCTGTCTCTCGCACTGTCCCCTCGCTCCCTCTCGCACTGTCACCTCGCTCCCTCTCGCACTGTCCCCTCGCTCCCTCTCGTACAGTCCCCTCGCTCCCTCTCGCTCTGCCCCTCGCTCCCTCTCGCACTGTCCCCTCGCTCCCTCTCGCATTGTCCCCTCGCTCCCTCTCGCACTGTCCCGTCGCTCCCTCTCGCACTGTACCCTCGGTCCCTCTCGCACTGTCCCCTCGCTCCCTCTCGCACTGTCCCCTCGCTCCCTCTCGCACTGTCCCGTCGCTCCCTCTCGCACTGTCCCCTCGCTCCCTCTCGCACTGTCCCCTCGCTCCCTCTCGCAATGTCCCCTCGCTCCCTCTCGCTCTGTCCCATCGCTCCATCTCGTACTGTCCCCTCGCTCCCTCTCGCGCAGTCCCCTCGCTCCCTGTCGCACTGTCCCCTCGCTCCCTCTCGCAATGTCCCCTTGCTCCCTCTCGCACTGTCCCATCGCTCCCTATCGCACTGTCCCTTTGCTGCCTCTCGCACTGTCCCCTCGCTCCCTGTCGCTCTGTCTCCTCATTCCCTGTCGTGCTGTTCCCTCGCTCCCTCTCGCGCTGTCCCCTCGCTCCCTCTCGCAATGTCACCTCGCTCCCTCTCGCACAGTCCCCTCGCTCCCTCTGGCACTGTCCCCTCGCTCCCTCTCGCACTGTCCCCTCGCTCCCTGTCACTCTGTCTCCTCTTTCCCTCTCACATTGTCTCCACCCTACCTCTTGCAATGTCTCCGCTCAAACTCTCTGAGTCTAAATTCTCTCTCTCCCGCACAGTCTCCCCTCTCACTCTACCACACAGGCTACACTCTCTCTCTTCCTCACATTTTCATCGCTATCTCACAGTCTACTTTCTCTGTCTCCTGCACAGTCTCCGCACTCTCTATCTCCTGTGCAGCCTCTCTTTCTCTCCTGCAATTTCCCCTCTCTCCCTATCACACATTCTCCTCTCTCTCTTACAAAGCTTCCTGTCTCCCGCCGGCACAGATTCCTCGGTCTACCTCACACTATCTCCTCACTCCCTCTCGAACTGTCTCCTCACTCCCTCTCGCTCTGTCTCCTCACTCAATCTTGCACCGATTCCTCTCTCCCTCTCGCACTGATACCTCTCTCCCTCTCGCTCATGCTCCTCTCTCCCTCTAGCAATGCATCCTCGCTCCCTCTCGCACTGTCCCCTCGCTCCGTCTTGCACAGTCCCCTCGCACCCTCTCGCACTGTCCCCTCGCTCCCTGTCGCGCTGGCCCCTCGCACCCTCTCGCTCTGTCCCCTCGCTCCCTCTCGCACTGTCCCCTCGCTCCCTCTCGCACTGTCCCCTCGCTCCCTCTCACACTGTCCCCTCGCTCCCTCTCGCACTGTCCCCTCGCTCCCTCTCGCAATGTCCCCTTGCTCCCTCTCGCACAGTCCCCTCGCTCCCTCTGGCACTGTCTCTTCGCTCCCTCTCGCACTGTCCCCTCGCTCCACGTCGCTCTGCCTCCTCGTTCCCTCTCGCATTGTCTCCTCCCTACATCTTGCAATGTCTCCGCTCAAACTCTCTCAGGTAATTACTCTCTCTCCCGCAAAGTCTCCACTCTCACTCTACCGCACAGGCTACTCTCTCCCTCTTCCTCACATTCTCCTCGCTCTCTCACAGCCTAAATTCTCTGTCTCTTGCACAGTCTCCGCACTCTCTCTCTCCTGTGCAGCCTCCTCTTTCTCTCTCCTGCAATGTTCCCTCTCTCCCTTTCATACAGTCTCCTCTCTCTCTCACAAAGTTTCCTGTTTCCCTCCTGCACTGATTCCTCGGTCTGCCTCACACTTTCTCCTCGCTCCCTCACGCTCTGCCTCCTCAATCCCTCTCGCTCTGTCTCTTCACTCCCTCAGGCAGTAATTCCTCTCTCCCTCTCGCACTGATACCTCTCTCCCTCTCGCTCTGTCTCCTCTCTCCCTCTCGCAATGCCTCCTCGCTCCCTCTCGCACTGTCCCCTCGCTCCCTCTCGTACTCTCCCCTCGCTCCCTCTCGCACTGTCCCCTCGCTCCCTCTCGCACTGTCCCCTCGGTCCCTCTCGCACTGTCCCCTCGCTCCCTCTCGCACTGTCCCCTCGCTCCCTCTCGCACTGTCCCCTCGCTACCTCTCGCTCTGTCCCCTCGCTCCCTCTCACACTGTCCCCTCGCTCCCTCTCACACTGTCCCCTCGCTCCCTCTCGCACTGTCCCCTCGCTCCCTCTCGCACTGTCCCCTTGCTCCCTCTCGCACTGTCCACTCGCTCCCTCTCGCTCTGTCCCCTTGCTCCCTCTCGCACTGTCCCCTCGCTCCCTCTCGCACTGTCCCCTCACTCCCTCTCGCACTGTCCGCTCGCTCGCTCTCGCACTGTCCCCTCGCTCCCTCTCGCCCTGTCCCGTGGCTCCCTCTCGCACTGTCCCCTCGCTGCCTCTCGCACTGTCCCCTCGCTCCCTCTCGGAATGTCCCCTCTCTCCCTCTCGCACTGTCCCCTGGTTCCCTCTCGCGCTGTCCCCTGGTTCCCTCTCGCGCTGTCCCCTCGCTCCCTTTCGCTCTGACGCATCGCTCCCTCTCGCACTGTCCCCTCGCTCCCTCTCGCACTGTCCCCTCGCTCCCTCTGGCACTGTCCCCTCGCTCCCTCTCGCACTGTCTTCTTGCTCCCTCTCGCACTGTCTCCTCGCTCCTTCGCGCACTGTCCCCTCGCTCCCTCTCGCACTGTCCCCTCACTTCCTCTTGCACTGTCCCTCGCTCCCTCTCGCACTATCTCCTCCGTACCTCTTGCAATGTCTCCGCTCAAACTCTCTCAGGCTAATTTCTCTCTCTCCCGCACAGTCTCCCCTCTCACTCTACCGCACAGGCTACTCTCTCCCTCTTCCTCACATTCTCCTCGCTCTCTCACAGTCTACTTTCTCTGTCTCTTGCACAGTCTCCGCACTCTCTCTCTCTTGTGCAGCCTCCTCTCTCTCTCTCCTGCAATGTTCCCTCTCTCACTTTCATACAGTCTCCTCTCTCTCTCACAAAGTTTCCTGTCTCTCTCCTGCACTGATTCCTCGGTCTGCCTCACACTGTCTCCTCGCTGCCTCTCGCTCTGTCTCCTCAATCCCTCTCGCTCTGTCTCCTCACTCCCTCAGGCACTGATTCCTCTCTCCCTCTCGCTCTGTCTCCTCTCTCCCTCTCGCAATGCCTCCACGCTCCCTCTAGCGCTGTCTGCTCGCTCCCTCTCGCGCTGTCTCCTTGCTCCCTCTCGCACTGTCGCCTCTCTCTCTCACGCAATGTCCCCTCTCACCCTCTCGCTCTGTCACCTCTCACCCTCTCGCTCTGTCTCCTCGCTCCCCCTCACACGTTGCCTCGCTCCCTCTCGCACTGTCCCCCTCGCTCCCTCTCGCACTGTCCCCTCCTTCCCTCTCGCACTGTCCCCTCGCTCCCTCTCGCACTGTCCCCTCGCACCCTCTCGCACTGTCCCCTCACTCCCTCACGCACTGTCCCCACGCTCCCTCTCGCACTGTCCCGTCGCTCTCTCTCGCACTGTCCCCTCGCTCCCTCTCGCACTGTCACCTCGCTCCCTCTCGCACTGTCCCCTCGCTCCCTCTCGCACAGTCCCCTCGCTCCCTCTCGCTCTGTCCCCTCGCTCCCTCTCGCACTGTCCCCTCGCTCCCTCTCGCACTGTCCCCTCGCTCCCTCTCGCACTGTCCCCTCGCTCCCTCTCGCACTGTCCACTCGCTCCCTCTCGCTCTGTCCCCTCGCTCCCTCTCGCACTGTCCCCTCGCTCCCTCTCGCACTGTCCCCTCGCTCCCTCTCGCACTGTCCGTTCGCTCCCTTTCGCACTGTCCCCTCGCTCCCTCTCGCACTGTCCCCTCGCTCCCTCTCGCACTGTCCCCTCGCTCCCTCTCGCACTGTCCCCTCGCACCCTCTCGCACTGTCCCCTCGCTCCCTCTCGCACTGTCCCCTCGCTCCCTCTCGCACAGTCCCCTCGCTACCTCTCGCTCTGACCCCTCGCTCCCTCTTGCACTGTCCCCTCGCTCCCTCTCGCACTGTTCCCTCGCTCCCTCTCGCACTGTCCCCTCGCTCCCTCTCGCACTGTCACCTCGCTCCCTCTCGCACTGTCCCCTCGCTCCCTCTCGTACAGTCCCCTCGCTCCCTCTCGCTCTGTCCCCTCGCTCCCTCTCGCACTGTCCCCTCGCTCCCTCTCGCACTGTCTCCTCGCTCCCTCTCGCACTGTCCCGTCGCTCCCTCTCGCACTGTCCCCTCGGTCCTTCTCGCACTGTCCCCTCGCTCCCTCTCGCACTGTCCCCTCGCTCCCTCTCGCACTGTCCCCTCGCTCCCTCTCGCACTGTCCCCTCGCACCCTCTCGCCATGTCCCCTCGCTCCCTCTCGCAATGTCCCCTCGCTCCTTCTCACACTGTCCCGTCGCTCCCTCTCGGACTGTCCCCTCGCTCCCTCTCGCTCATTCCCCTCGTTCCCTGTCGCGCTGTCCACTCGCTCCCTCTCGCAAAGTCCCCTCGCTCCCTCTCGCAATGTCCCCTCGCTCCCTATCGCACTGTCCCTTTGCTGCCTCTCGCACTGTCCCCTCGCTCCCTGTCGCTCTGTCTCCTCGTTCCCTGTCGCGCTGTCTCCTGGTTCCCTCTCGCGCTGTCCCCTCGCTCCCTCTCGCAATGTCCCCTCGCTCCCTCTCGCACAGTCCCCTCGCTCCCTCTGGCACTGTCCCCTCGCTCCCTCTCGCACTGTCCCCTCACTCCCTGTCGCTCTGTCTCCCCTTTCCCTCTCACATTGTCTCCACCCTACCTCTTGCAATGTCTCCGCTCAAACTCTCTGAGTCTAAATTCTCTCTCTCCCGCACAGTCTCCCCTCTCACTCTACCGCACAGGCTACTCTCTCTCTCTTCCTCACATTTTCATCGCTATCTCACAGTCTACTTTCTCTGTCTCTTGCACAGTCTCCACACTCTCTATCTCCTGTGCAGCCTCTCTCTCTCTCCTGCATTTCCCCTCTCTCCCTTTCACACATTCTCCTCTGTCTCTTACAAAGCTTCCTGTCTCCCTCCGGCACAGATTCCTCCGTCTACCTCACACTATCTCCTCACTCCCTCTTGAACTGTCTTCTCACTCCCTCTCGCTCTGTCTCCTCACTCAATCTTGCACCGATTCCTCTCTCCCTCTCGCACTGATACCTCTCTCCCTCTCGCTCAGTCTCCTCTCTCCCTCTAGCAATGCCTCCTCGCTCCCTCTCGCACTGTGCCCTCGCTCCGTCTTGCACTGTCCCCTCGCTCCCTCTCGCACTGTCCCCTCGCTCCCTGTCGCGCTGTCCCCTCGCACCCTCTCGCTCTGTCCCTTTTTCCCTCTCGCACTGTCCCCTCGCTCCCTCTCGCACTGTCCCCTCGCTCCCTCTTGCACTGTCCACTCGCACCCTCTCGCTCTGTCCCCTAGCTCCCTCTCGCACTGTCCCCTCGCTCCCTCTCGCACTGTCCCCTCACTCCCTCTCGCACTGTCCGCTCGCTCCCTCTCGCAATGTCCCCTCGCTCCCTCTCGCAATGTCCCCCCACTCCCTCTCGTACTGTCCCATTGCTGCCTCTCGCACTGTCCCCTCGCTCCCTCTCGCACTGTCCCCTCGCGCCCTGTCGCGCTGTCCCCTCGCTCCCTCTCGCACTGTCCCCTCGCTCCCTTTCGCAATGTCCCCTTGCTCCCTCTCGCACAGTCCCCTCGCTCCCTCTGGCACTGTCTCTTCGCTCCCTCTCGCACTGTCCCCTCGCTCCCTGTCGCTCTGCCTCCTCGTTCCCTCTCGCATTGTCTCCTCCCTACCTCTTGCAATGTCTCCGCTCAAACTCTCTCAGGTAATTACTCTCTCTCCCGCAAAGTCTCCACTCTCACTCTACCGCACAGGCTGCTCTCTCCCTCTTCCTCACATTCTCCTCGCTCTCTCACAGCCTAAATTCTCTGTCTCTTGCACAGTCTCCGGACTCTCTCTCTCCTGTGCAGCCTCATCTCTCTCTCTCCTGCAATGTTCCCTCTCTCCCTTTCATACAGTCTCCTCTCTCTCTCACAAAGTTTCCTGTTTCCCTCCTGCACTGATTCCTCGGTCTGCCTCACACTTTCTCCTCGCTCCCTCTCGCTCTGCCTCCTCAATCCCTCTCGCTCTGTCTCTTCACTCCCTCAGGCAGTAATTCCTCTCTCCCTCTCGCACTGATACCTCTCTCCCTCTCGCTCTGTCTCCTCTCTCCCTCTCGCAATGCCTCCTCGCTCCCTCTCGCGCTGTTTGCTCGCTCCCTCTCGCACTGTCTCCTCGCTCCCTCTCACACTGTCGCCTCTCTTCCTCTCGCAATGTCTCCTCTCAACCTCTTGCTCTGTCTCCTCTCACTCTCTCGCTCTGTCTCCTCGCACCCCCTCACACTTTCCCTCGCTCCCTCTCGCACTGTCCCCTCGCTCCCTCTCGCACTGTCCCCTCGCTCCCTCTCGTACTCTCCCCTCGCTCCCTCTCGCACTGTCCCCTCGCTCCCTCTCGCACTGTCCCCTCGGTCCCTCTCGCACTGTCCCCTCGCTCCCTCTCGCACTGTCCCCTCGCTCCCTCTCGCACTGTCCCCTCGCTACCTCTCGCTCTGTCCCCTCGCTCCCTCTCGCACTGTCCCCTCGCTCCCTCTCGCACTGTCCCCTCGCTCCCTCTCGCACTGTCCCCTCGCTCCCTCTCGCACTGTCCCATCGCTCCCTCTCGCACTGTCCACTCGCTCCCTCTCGCTCTGTCCCCTCGCTCCCTCTCGCACTGTCCCCTCGCTCCCTCTCGCACTGTCCCCTCACTCCCTCTCGCACTGTCCGCTCGCTCGCTCTCGCACTGTCCCTTCGCTCCCTCTCGCACTGTCCCCTCGCTCCCTCTCGCACTGTCCCCTCGCTCCCTCTCGCACTGTCCCCTCGCTGCCTCTCGCACTGTCCCCTCGCTCCCTCTCGGAATGTCCCCTCTCTCCCTCTCGCACTGTCCCCTGGTTCCCTCTCGCGCTGTCCCCTGGTTCCCTCTCGCGCTGTCCCCTGGTTCCCTCTCGCGCTGTCCCCTCGCTCCCTTTCGCTCTGACGCATCGCTCCCTCTCGCACTGTCCCCTCGCTCCCTCTCGCACTGTCCCCTCGCTCCCTCTGGCACTGTCCCCTCGCTCCCTCTCGCACTGTCTTCTTGCTCCCTCTCGCACTGTCCCCTCGCTCCTTCGCGCACTGTCCCCTCGCTCCCTCTCGCACTGTCCCCTCACTTCCTCTTGCACTGTCCCTCGCTCCCTCTCGCACTATCTCCTCCGTACCTCTTGCAATGTCTCCGCTCAAACTCTCTCAGGCTAATTTCTCTCTCTCCCGCACAGTCTCCCCTCTCACTCTACCGCACAGGCTACTCTCTCCCTCTTCCTCACATTCTCCTCGCTCTCTCACAGTCTACTTTCTCTGTCTCTTGCACAGTCTCCGCACTCTCTCTCTCTTGTGCAGCCTCCTCTCTCTCTCTCCTGCAATGTTCCCTCTCTCACTTTCATACAGTCTCCTCTCTCTCTCACAAAGTTTCCTGTCTCTCTCCTGCACTGATTCCTCGGTCTGCCTCACACTGTCTCCTCGCTGCCTCTCGCTCTGTCTCCTCAATCCCTCTCGCTCTGTCTCCTCACTCCCTCAGGCACTGATTCCTCTCTCCCTCTCGCTCTGTCTCCTCTCTCCCTCTCGCAATGCGTCCTCGCTCCCTCTCGCGCTGTCTGCTCGCTCCCTCTCGCGCTGTCTCCTTGCTCCCTCTCGCACTGTCGCCTCTCTCTCTCACGCAATGTCTCCTCTCACCCTCTCGCTCTGTCACCTCTCACCCTCTCGCTCTGTCTCCTCGCACCCCCTCACACGTTGCCTCGCTCCCTCTCGCACTGTCCCCTCGCTCCCTCTCGCACTGTCCCCTCCTTCCCTCTCGCACTGTCCCCTCGCTCCCTCTCGCACTGTCCCCTCGCACCCTTTCGCACTGTCCCCTCGCTCCCTCACGCACTGTCCCCACGCTCCCTCTCGCACTGTCCCCTCCCTCTCTCTCGCACTGTCCCCTCGCTCCCTCTCGCACTGTCACCTCGCTCCCTCGCGCACTGTCCCCTCGCTCCCTCTCGCACAGTCCCCTCGCTCCCTCTCGCTCTGTCCCCTCGCTCCCTCTCGCACTGTCCCCTCGCTCCCTCTCGCACTGTCCCCTCGCTCCCTCTCGCACTGTCCCCTCGCACCCTCTCGCACTGTCCCCTCGCTCCCTCTCGCAATGTCCCCTCGCTCCCTCTCGCACTGTCCCGTCGCTCCCTCTCGTACTGTCCCCTCGCTCCCTCTCGCGCATTCCCCTCGTTCCCTGTCGCGCTGTCCACTCGCTCCCTCTCGCAAAGTCCCCTCGCTCCCTCTCGCAATGTCCCCTCGCTCCCTATCGCACTGTCCCTTTGCTGCCTCTCGCACTGTCCCCTCGCTCCCTGTCGCTCTGTCTCCTCGTTCCCTGTCGCGCTGTCCCCTGGTTCCCTCTCGCGCTGTCCCCTCGCTCCCTCTCGCAATGTCCCCTCGCTCCCTCTCGCACAGTCCCCTCGCTCCCTCTGGCACTGTCCCCTCGCTCCCTCTCGCACTGTCCCCTCACTCCCTGTCGCTCTGTCTCCCCTTTCCCTCTCACATTGTCTCCACCCTACCTCTTGCAATGTCTCCGCTCAAACTCTCTGAGTCTAAATTCTCTCTCTCCCGCACAGTCTCCCCTCTCACTCTACCGCACAGGCTACTCTCTCTCTCTTCCTCACATTTTCATCGCTATCTCACAGTCTACTTTCTCTGTCTCTTGCACAGTCTCCACACTCTCTATCTCCTGTGCAGCCTCTCTCTCTCTCCTGCATTTCCCCTCTCTCCCTTTCACACATTCTCCTCTGTCTCTTACAAAGCTTCCTGTCTCCCTCCGGCACAGATTCCTCGGTCTACCTCACACTATCTCCTCACTCCCTCTTGAACTGTCTTCTCACTCCCTCTCGCTCTGTCTCCTCACTCAATCTTGCACCGATTCCTCTCTCCCTCTCGCACTGATACCTCTCTCCGTCTCGCTCAGTCTCCTCTCTCCCTCTAGCAATGCCTCCTCGCTCCCTCTCGCACTGTCCCCTCGCTCCGTCTTGCACTGTCCCCTCGCTCCCTCTCGCACTGTCCCCTCGCTCCCTGTCGCGCTGTCCCCTCGCACCCTCTCGCTCTGTCCCTTCGCTCCCTCTCGCACTGTCCCCTCGCTCCCTCTCTCACTGTCCCCTCGCTCCCTCTCACACTGTCCCCTCGCTCCCTCTCGCGCTGTCCCCTCGCACCCTCTCGCTCTGTCCCTTCGCTCCCTCTCGCACTGTCCCCTCGCTCCCTCTCTCACTGTCCCCTCGCTCCCTCTCACACTGTCCCCTCGCTCCCTCTCGCACTGTCCCCTCGCTCCCTCTCACACTGTCTCCTCAATCCCTCTCGCTCTGTCTCCTCAGTCCCTCAGGCACTGATTCCTCTCTCCCTCTCACACTGATACCTCTCTCCCTCTCGCTCTGTCTCCTCTCTCCCTCTCGCAATGCCTCCTCGCTCCCTCTCGCGCAGTCTGCTCGCTCCCTCTCGCACTGTCTCCTCGCTCCCTCTCGCACTGTCGCCTCTCTCCCTCTCGCAATGTCACCTCTCACCCTCTCGCTCTCTCTCCTCTCATTCTCTCACTCTGTCTCCTCGCTCCCCCTCACACATTCCCTCACTCCCTCTCGCGCTGTCTCCTCGCTCTCTCTCGCACTGTCGCCTCTCTCCCTCTCACAATGTCTCCTCTCACCCTCTATCTCTGTCTCCTATCACTCTCTCACTCTGTCTCCTCGCTCCCCCTCACACTTTCCCTCGCTCCCTCTTGCACTGTCCCCTCGCTCCCTCTCGCACTGTCCCCTCGCTCCCTCTCGCTTTGTCCCCTCGCTCCCTCTCGCACTGTCCCCTCGATCCCTCTCGCACTGTCCCCTCGCTCCCTCTCGCACTGTCCGCTCGCTCCATCTCACACTGTCCCCCCGCTCCCTCTCGTGCTGTCCCCTCGCTCCCTCTCGCACTGTCCCCTAGCTCCCTCTCGCACTGTCACCTCGTTCCCTCTCGCGCTGTCCCCTCGTTCCCACTCGCGCTGTCCACTGGTTCCCTCACGCGATGTCCCCTGGTTCCGTCTCGCGCTGTCCCCTCGCTCCCTCTCGCGCTGTCCCCTCGCTCCCTCTCGCGCTGTCCCCTCGCTCCCTCTCGCGCTGTCCCCTCGTTCCCTCTCGCGCTGTCCCCTGGTTCCCTCTTGCGCTGTCTCCTCTCTCCCTCTCGCAATGCCTCCTCGCACCCTCTCGCGCTGTCTGCTCGCTCCCTCTCGCGCTGTCTCCTTGCTCCCTCTCGCACTGTCGCCTCTCTCTCTCACGCAATGTCTCCTCTCACCCTCTCGCTCTGTCACCTCTCACCCTCTTGCTCTGTCTCCTCGCACCCCCTCACACATTACCTCGCTCCCTCTCGCACTGTCCCCTCGCTCCCTCTCGCACTGTCCCCTCCTTCCCTCTCGCACTGTCCCCTCGCTCCCTCTTGCACTGTCCCCTCGCACCCTCTCGCACTGTCCCCTCGCTCCCTCACGCACTGTCCCCTCGCTCCCTCTCGCACTGTCCCCTCGCTCTCTCTCGCACTGTCCCCTCGCTCCTTCTCGCACTGTCACCTCGCTCCCTCTCGCACTGTCCCCTCGCTCCCTCTCGTACAGTCCCCTCGCTCCCTCTCGCTCTGCCCCTCGCTCCCTCTCGCACTGTCCACTCGCTCCCTCTCGCACTGTCCCCTCGCTCCCTCTCGCACTGTCCCGTCGCTCCCTCTCGCACTGTACCCTCAGTCCCTCTCGCACTGTCCCCTCGATCCCTCTCGCACTGTCCCCTCGCTCCCCCTCACACTGTCCCGTCGCTCCCTCTCGCACTGTCCCCTCGCTCCCTCTCGCACTGTCCCCTCGCTCCCTCTCGCAATGTCCCCTCGCTCCCTCTCGCTCTGTCCTATCGCTCCCTCTCGTACTGTCCCCTCGCTCCCTCTCGCGCAGTCCCCTCGCTCCCTGTCGCACTGTCCCCTCGCTCCCTCTCGCACTGTCCCCTCGCTCTCTCTCGCACTGTCCCCTCGCTCCTTCTCGCACTGTCACCTCGCTCCCTCTCGCACTGTCCCCTCGCTCCCTCTCGTACAGTCCCCTCGCTCCCTCTCGCTCTGCCCCTCGCTCCCTCTCGCACTGTCCACTCGCTCCCTCTCGCACTGTCCCCTCGCTCCCTCTCGCACTGTCCCGTCGCTCCCTCTCGCACTGTACCCTCAGTCCCTCTCGCACTGTCCCCTCGATCCCTCTCGCACTGTCCCCTCGCTCCCTCTCACACTGTCCCGTCGCTCCCTCTCGCACTGTCCCCTCGCTCCCTCTCGCACTGTCCCCTCGCTCCCTCTCGCAATGTCCCCTCGCTCCCTCTCGCTCTGTCCTATCGCTCCCTCTCGTACTGTCCCCTCGCTCCCTCTCGCGCAGTCCCCTCGCTCCCTGTCGCACTGTCCCCTCGCTCCCTCTCGCAATGTCCCTTCGCTCCCTCTCGCACTGTCCCCTCGCTCCCTCTCGCACTGTCCCCTCGCTCCCTCTCACACTGTCCCCTCGCTCCCTCTCGCTCTGTCCCCTCGCTCCCTCTCGCACTGTCTCCTCAATCACTCTCGCTCTGTCTCCTCACTCCCTCAGGCACTTTTTCCTCTCTCCCTCTCACACTGATACCTCTCTCCCTCTCGCTCTGTCTCCTCTCTCCCTCTCGCAATGCCTCCTCGCTCCCTCTCGCGCAGTCAGCTCGCTCCCTCTCGCACTGTCTCCTCGCTCCCTCTCGCACTGTCGCCTCTCTCCCTCTCGCAATGTCACCTCTCACCCTCTCGCTCTCTCTCCTCTCATTCTCTAGCTCTGTCTCCTCGCTCCCCCTCACACATTCCCTCGCTCCCTCTCGCGCTGTCTCATCGCTGCCTCTCGCACTGTCGCCTCTCTCCCTCTCACAATGTCTCCTCTCACCCTCTATCTCTGTCTCCTATCACTCTCTCACTCTGTCTCCTCGCTCCCCCTCACACTTTCCCTCGCTCCCTCTTGCACTGTCCCCTCGCTCCCTCTCGCACTGTCCCCTCGCTCCCTCTCGCTTTGTCCCCTCGCTCCCTCTCGCACTGTCCCCTCGATCCCTCTCGCACTGTCCGCTCGCTCCCTCTCGCACTGTCCGCTCGCTCCATCTCACACTGTCCCCTCGCTCCCTCTCGTGCTGTCCCCTCGCTCCCTCTCGCACTGTCCCCTAGCTCCCTCTCGCACTGTCACCTCGTTCCCTCTCGCGCTGTCCCCTCGTTCCCTCTCGCGCTGTCCCCTGGTTCCCTCACGCGATGTCCCCTGGTTCCCTCTCGCGCTGTCCCCTCGCTCCCTCTCGCGCTGTCCCCTCGGTCCCTCTCGCGCTGTCCCCTCGCTCCCTCTCGCGCTGTCCCCTCGTTCCCTCTCGCGCTGTCCCCTGGTTCCCTCTCGCGCTGTCCCCTCGCTCCCTCTCGCTCTGTCCCCTCGCTCCCTCTTGCACTGTCCCCTTGCTCCCTCTCGCACTGTCCCCTCACTCCCTCTCGAACTGTCCCCTCGCTCCCTCTCGCACTGTCCCCTCGCTCCCTCTCGCACTGTCCCCTCGCTCCCTCTCGCACTGTCCCCTCGCTACCTCTCGCACTGTCCCCTCGTTCCCTCTCGCACTGTCCCCTCGCTCCCTCTCGCACTGTCTCCTCGCTCCCTCTCGCACTGTCCCCTCGCTCCCTCTCGCACTGTCCCCTCACTCCCTCTCGCACTGTCCCCTCGCTCCCTCTTGCACTGTCCCCTCGCTCCCTCTCGTACTGTCCCCTCTCTCCCTCTCGCGCTGTCCCCTCGCTCCCTCTCGTGCTGTCCCCTCGCTCCCTGTCGCGCTGTCCCCTCGCTCCCTATCGCGCTGTCCACTCGCTCCCACTCGCGATGTCCCCTCGCTCCCTCTCGCAATGTCCCCTCGCTCCCTCTCGCACTGTCCCTTTGCTGCATCTCGTACTGTCCCCTCGCTCCCTGTCGCTCTGTCTCCTCGTTGCGTGTCGCGCTGTGCCCTCGCTCCGTCTCGCACTGACCCCTCGCTCCCTCACGCACTGTCCCTTCGCTCCCTCTCACACTGTTCCCTCGCTCCCTCTCGCACTGACCCCTCGCTCCCTCACGCACTGTCCCTTCGCTCCCTCTCGCACTGTCCCCTCGCTCCCTCTCGCACTGTCCCCTCGCTCCCTCTCGCACTGTCCCCTCGCGCCCTCTCGCACTGTCCACTCGCTCCCTCTCGCTCTGTCCCCTCGCTCCCTCTCGCACTGTCCCCTCGCTCCCTCTCGCACTGACCCCTCACTCCCTCTCGCACTGTCCGCTCGCTCCCTCTCGCACTGTCCGCTCGCTCCCTCTCGCACTGTCCCCTCGCTCCCTCTCGCACTGTCCCCTCGCTCCCTCTCGCACTGTCCCCTCGCTCCCTCTCGCACTGTCCCGTCGCTCCCTCTCGCACTGTCCCCTCGCTCCATCTCGTACTGTCCCCTCGCTCCCTCTCGCAATGTCCCCTCTCTCCCTCTCGCACTGTCCCCTGGTTCCCTCTCGCGCTGTCCCCTGGTTCCCTCTCGCGCTGTCCCCTCGCTCCCTCTCACTCTGTCCCATCGCTCCCTCTCGCACTGTCCCCTCGCTACCTCTCGCTCTGTCCCCTCGCTCCCTCTGGCACTGTCCCCTCGCTCCCTCTCGCACTGTCTTCTTGCTCCCTCTCGCACTGTCCTCTCGCTCCTTCGCGCACTGTCCCCTCGCTCCCTCTCGCACTGTCCCCTCACTTCCTCTTGCACTGTCCCTCGCTCCCTCTCGCACTATCTCCTCCGTACCTCTTGCAATGTCTCCGCTCAAACTCTCTCAGGCTAATTTCTCTCTCTCCCGCACAGTCTCCCCTCTCACTCTACCACACAGGCTACTCTCTCCCTCTTCCTCACATTCTCCTCGCTCTCTCACAGTCTACTTTCTCTGTCTCTTGCACAGTCTCCGCACTCTCTCTCTCTTGTGCAGCCTCCTCTCTCTCTCTCCTGCAATGTCCCCTCTCTCACTTTCATACAGTCTCCTCTCTCTCTCACAAAGTTTCCTGTCTCTCTCCTGCACTGATTCCTCGGTCTGCCTCACACTGTCTCCTCGCTGCTTCTCGCTCTGTCTCCTCAATCCCTCTCGCTCTGTCCCCTCTCTCCCTCTCGCAGTGCCTCCTCGCTCCCTCTCGCACTGTCGCCTCTCTCTCTCACGCAATGTCTCCTCTCACCCTCTCGCTCTGTCACCTCTCACCCTCTCGCTCTGTCTCCTCGCACCCCCTCACACATTACCTCGCTCCCTCTCGCACAGTCCCTTCGCTCCCTCTCGCACTGTCCCCTCCTTCCCTCTCGCACTGTCCCCTCGCTCCCTCTCGCACTGTCCCCTCGCACCCTCTCGCACTGTCCCCTCGCTCCCTCACGCACTGTCCCCTCGCTCCCTCTCGCACTGTCCCCTCGCTCTCTCTCGCACTGTCCCCTCGCTCCTTCTCGCACTGTCACCTCGCTCCCTCTCGCACTGTCCCCTCGCTCCCTCTCGTACAGTCCCCTCGCTCCCTCTGGCTCTGCCCCTCGCTCCCTCTCGCACTGTCCCCTCGCTCCCTCTCGCACTGTCCCCTCTCTCCCTCTCGCACTGTCCCGTCGCTCCCTCTCGCACTGTACCCTCGGTCCCTCTCGCACTGTCCCCTCGATCCCTCTCGCACTGTCCCCTCGCTCCCTCTCACACTGTCCCGTCGCTCCCTCTCGCACTGTCCCCTCGCTCCCTCTCGCACTGTCCCCTCGCTCCCTCTCGCAATGTCCCCTCGCTCCCTCTCGCTCTGTCCCATCGCTCCCTCTCGTACTGTCCCGTCGCTCCCTCTCGCGCAGTCCCCTCGCTCCCTGTTGCACTGTCCCCTCGCTCCCTCTCGCAATGTCCCTTCGCTCCCTCTCGCACTGTCCCCTCGCTCCCTCTCGCACTGTCCCCTCGCTCCCTCTCACACTGTCCCCTCGCTCACTCTCGCTCTGTCCCCTCGCTCCCTCTCGCACTGTCTCCTCAATCACTCTCGCTCTGTCTCCTCACTCCCTCAGGCACTGTTTCCTCTCTCCCTCTCACACTGATACCTCTCTCCCTCTCGCTCTGTCTCCTCTCTCCCTCTCGCAATGCCTCCTCGCTCCCTCTCGCGCAGTCAGCTCGCTCCCTCTCGCACTGTCTCCTCGCTCCCTCTCGCACTGTCGCCTCTCTCCCTCTCGCAATGTCACCTCTCACCCTCTCGCTCTCTCTCCTCTCATTCTCTCGCTCTGTCTCCTCGCTCCCCCTCACACATTCCCTCACTCCCTCTCGCGCTGTCTCATCGCTGCCTCTCGCACTGTCGCCTCTCTCCCTCTCACAATGTCTCCTCTCACCCTCTATCTCTGTCTCCTATCACTCTCTCACTCTGTCTCCTCGCTCCCCCTCACACTTTCCCTCGCTCTCTCTTGCACTGTCCCCTCGCACCCTCTCGCACTGTCCCCTCGCTCCCTCTCGCTTTGTCCCCTCGCTCCCTCTCGCACTGTCCCCTCGATCCCTCTCGCACTGTCCCCTCGCTCCCTCTCGCACTGTCCGCTCGCTCCATCTCACACTGTCCCCTCGCTCCCTCTCGTGCTGTCCCCTCGCTCCCTCTCGCACTGTCCCCTAGCTCCCTCTCGCACTGTCACCTCGTTCCCTCTCGCGCTGTCCCCTCGTTCCCTCTCGCGCTGTCCCCTGGTTCCCTCAAGCGATGTCCCCTGGTTCCCTCTCGCGCTGTCCCCTCGCTCCCTCTCGCGCTGTCCCCTCGGTCCCTCTCGCGCTGTCCCCTCGCTCCCTCTCGCGCTGTCCCCTCGTTCCCTCTCGCGCTGTCCCCTGGTTCCCTCTCGCGCTGTCCCCTCGCTCCCTCTCGCTCTGTCCCCTCGCTCCCTCACCCACTGTCCCCTCGCTCCCTCTCGCACTGTCCCCTCGCTCCCTCTCGAACTGTCCCATCGATCCCTCTCGCACTGTCCCCTCGCTCCCTCTCGCACTGTCCCCTCGCTCCCTCTCGCACTGTCCCCTCGCTACCTCTCGCACTGTCCCCTCGTTCCCTCTCGCACTGTCCCCTCGCTCCCTCTCGCACTGTCTCCTCGCTCCCTCTCGCACTGTCCCCTCGCTCCCTCTCGCACTGTCCCCTCGCTCCCTCTCGCACTGTCCCCTCGCTCCCTCTTGCACTGTCCCCTCGCTCCCTCTCGCGATGTCCCCTCTCTCCCTCTCGCGCTGTCCCCTCGCTCCCTCTCGCGCTGTCCCCTCGCTCCCTGTCGCGCTGTCCCCTCGCTCCCTATCGCGCTGTCCACTCGCTCCCACTCGCGATGTCCCCTCGCTCCCTCTCGCAATGTCCCCTCGCTCCCTCTCGCACTGTCCCTTTGCTGCATCTCGTACTGTCCCCTCGCTCCCTGTCGCTCTGTCTCCTCGTTCCCTGTCGCGCTGTGCCCTCGCTCCCTCTCGCACTGACCCCTCGCTCCCTCACGCACTGTCCCTTCGCTCCCTCTCACACTGTTCCCTCGCTCCCTCTCGCACTGACCCCTCGCTCCCTCACGCACTGTCCCTTCGCTCCCTCTCGCACTGTCCCCTCGCTCCCTCTCGCACTGTCCCCTCGCTCCCTCTCGCACTGTCCCCTCGCTCCCTCTCGCACTGTCCACTCGCTCCCTCTCGCTCTGTCCCCTCGCTCCCTCTCGCACTGTCCCCTCGCTCCCTCTCGCACTGACCCCTCACTCCCTCTCGCACTGTCCGCTCGCTCCCTCTCGCACTGTCCCCTCGCTCCCTCTCGCACTGTCCCCTCGCTCCCTCTCGCACTGTCCCCTCGCTCCCTCTCGCACTGTCCCGTCGCTCCCTCTCGCACTGTCCCCTCGCTCCCTCTCGCACTGTCCCCTCGCTCCCTCTCGCAATGTCCCCTCTCTCCCTCTCGCACTGTCCCCTGGTTCCCTCTCGCGCTGTCCCCTGGTTCCCTCTCGCGCTGTCCCCTCGCTCCCTCTCACTCTGTCCCATCGCTCCCTCTCGCACTGTCCCCTCGCTCCCTCTCGCTCTGTCCCCTCGCTCCCTCTGGCACTGTCCCCTCGCTCCCTCTCGCACTGTCTTCTTGCTCCCTCTCGCACTGTCCCCTCGCTCCTTCGCGCACTGTCCCCTCGCTCCCTCTCGCACTGTCCCCTCACTTCCTCTTGCACTGTCCCTCGCTCCCTCTCGCACTATCTCCTCCGTACCTCTTGCAATGTCTCCGCTCAAACTCTCTCAGGCTGATTTCTCTCTCTCCCGCACAGTCTCCCCTCTCACTCTACCACACAGGCTACTCTCTCCCTCTTCCTCACATTCTCCTCGCTCTCTCACAGTCTACTTTCTCTGTCTCTTGCACAGTCTCCGCACTTTCTCTCTCTTGTGCAGCCTCCTCTCTCTCTCTCCTGCAATGTCCCCTCTCTCACTTTCATACAGTCTCCTCTCTCTCTCACAAAGTTTCCTGTCTCTCTCCTGCACTGATTCCTCGGTCTGCCTCACACTGTCTCCTCGCTGCTTCTCGCTCTGTCTCCTCAATCCCTCTCGCTCTGTCTCCTCTCTCCCTCTCGCAGTGCTTCCTCGCTCCCTCTCGCACTGTCGCCTCTCTCTCTCACGCAATGTCTCCTCTCACCCTCTCGCTCTGTCACCTCTCACCCTCTCGCTCTGTCTCCTCGCACCCCCTCACACATTACCTCGCTCCCTCTCGCACTGTCCCCTCGCTCCCTCTCGCACTGTCCCCTCCTTCCCTCTCGCACTGTCCCCTCGCTCCCTCTCGCACTGTCCCCTCGCACCCTCTCGCACTGTCCCCTCGCTCCCTCACGCACTGTCCCCTCGCTCCCTCTCGCACTGTCCCCTCGCACCCTCTCGCACTGTCCCCTCGCTCCCTCTCGCACTGTCCCCTCGCTCTCTCTCGCACTGTCCCCTCGCTCCTTCTCGCACTGTCACCTCGCTCCCTCTCGCACTGTCCCCTCGCTCCCTCTCGTACAGTCCCCTCGCTCCCTCTCGCTCTGCCCCTCGCTCCCTCTCGCACTGTCCCCTCGCTCCCTCTCGCACTGTCCCCTCGCTCCCTCTCGCACTGTCCCGTCGCTCCCTCTCGCACTGTACCCTCGGTCCCTCTCGCACTGTCCCCTCGATCCCTCTCGCACTGTCCCCTCGCTCCCTCTCACACTGTCCCGTCGCTCCCTCTCGCACTGTCCCCTCGCTCCCTCTCGCACTGTCCCCTCGCTCCCTCTCGCAATGTCCCCTCGCTCCCTCTCGCTCTGTCCCATCGCTCCCTCTCGTACTGTCCCGTCGCTCCCTCTCGCGCAGTCCCCTCGCTCCCTGTTGCACTGTCCCCTCGCTCCCTCTCGCAATGTCCCTTCGCTCCCTCTCGCACTGTCCCCTCGCTCCCTCTCGCACTGTCCCCTCGCTCCCTCTCACACTGTCCCCTCGCTCCCTCTCGCTCTGTCCCCTCGCTCCCTCTCGCACTGTCTCAATCACTCTCGCTCTGTCTCCTCACTCCCTCAGGCACTGTTTCCTCTCTCCCTCTCACACTGATACCTCGCTCCCTCTCGCACTGTCCCCTCACTTCCTCTTGCACTGTCCCTCGCTCCCTCTCGCACTATCTCCTCCGTACCTCTTGCAATGTCTCCGCTCAAACTCTCTCAGGCTAATTTCTCTCTCTCCCGCACAGTCTCCCCTCTCACTCTACCACACAGGCTACTCTCTCCCTCTTCCTCACATTCTCCTCGCTCTCTCACAGTCTACTTTCTCTGTCTCTTGCACAGTCTCCGCTCTCTCTCTCTCTTGTGCAGCCTCCTCTCTCTCTCTCCTGCAATGTCCCCTCTCTCCCTTTCATACAGTCTCCTCTCTCTCTCACAAAGTTTCCTGTCTCTCTCCTGCACTGATTCCTCGGTCTGCCTCACACTGTCTCCTCGCTGCTTCTCGCTCTGTCTCCTCAATCCCTCTCGCTCTGTCTCCTCTCTCCCTCTCGAAGTGCCTCCTCGCTCCCTCTCGCACTGTCGCCTCTCTCTCTCACGCAATGTCTCCTCTCACCCTCTCGCTCTGTCACCTCTCACCCTCTCGCTCTGTCTCCTCGCACCCCCTCACACATTACCTCGCTCCCTCTCGCACTGTCCCCTCTCTCCCTCTCGCACTGTCCCCTCCTTCCCTCTCGCACTGTCCCCTTGCTCCCTCTCGCACTGTCCCCTCGCACCCTCTCGCACTGTCCCCTCGCTCCCTCACACACTGTCCCCTCGCTCACTCTCGCACTGTCCCCTCGCTGTCTCTCGCACTGTCCCCTCACTCCCTCTCGCACTGTCACCTCGCTCCCTCTCGCACTGTCCCCTCGCTCCCTCTCGTACAGTCCCCTCGCTCCCTCTCGCTCTGCCCCTCGCTCCCTCTCGCACTGTCCCCTCGCTCCCTCTCGCACTGTCCCCTCGCTCCCTCTCGCACTGTCCCGTCGCTCCCTCTCGCACTGTACCCTCGGTCCCTCTCGCACTGTCCCCTCGATCCCTCTCGCACTGTCCCCTCGCTCCCTCTCACACTGTCCCGTCGCTCCCTCTCACACTGTCCCCTCGCTCCCTCTCGCACTGTCCCCTCGCTCCCTCTCGCAATGTCCCCTCGCTCCCTCTCGCTCTGTCCCATCGCTCCCTCTCGTACTGTCCCGTCGCTCCCTCTCGCAATGTCCCCTCGCTCCCTGTTGCACTGTCCCCTCGCTCCCTCTCGCAATGTCCCTTCGCTCCCTCTCGCACTGTCCCCTCGCTCCCTCTCGCACTGTCCCCTCGCTCCCTCTCACACTGTCCCCTCGCTACTCTCGCTCTGTCCCCTCGCTCCCTCTCGCACTGTCTCCTCAATCACTCTCGCTCTGTCTCCTCACTCCCTCAGGCACTGTTTCCTCTCTCCCTCTCACACTGATACCTCGCTCCCTCTCGCACTGTCCCCTCACTTCCTCTTGCACTGTCCCTCGCTCCCTCTCGCACTATCTCCTCCGTACCTCTTGCAATGTCTCCGCTCAAACTCTCTCAGGCTAATTTCTCTCTCTCCCGCACAGTCTCCCCTCTCACTCTACCACACAGGCTACTCTCTCCCTCTTCCTCACATTCTCCTCGCTCTCTCACAGTCTACTTTCTCTGTCTCTTGCACAGTCTCCGCACTCTCTCTCTCTTGTGCAGCCTCCTCTCTCTCTCTCCTGCAATGTCCCCTCTCTCACTTTCATACAGTCTCCTCTCTCTCTCACAAAGTTTCCTGTCTCTCTCCTGCACTGATTCCTCGGTCTGCCTCACACTGTCTCCTCGCTGCTTCTCGCTCTGTCTCCTCAATCCCTCTCGCTCTGTCTCCTCTCTCCCTCTCGCAGTGCCTCCTCGCTCCCTCTCGCACTGTCGCCTCTCTCTCTCACGCAATGTCTCCTCTCACCCTCTCGCTCTGTCACCTCTCACCCTCTCGCTCTGTCTCCTCGCACCCCCTCACACATTACCTCGCTCCCTCTCGCACTGTCCCCTCTCTCCCTCTCGCACTGTCCCCTCCTTCCCTCTCGCACTGTCCCCTTGCTCCCTCTCGCACTGTCCCCTCGCACCCTCTCGCACTGTCCCCTCGCTCCCTCACACACTGTCCCCTCGCTCACTCTCGCACTGTCCCCTCGCTGTCTCTCGCACTGTCCCCTCGCTCCCTCTCGCACTGTCACCTCGCTCCCTCTCGCACTGTCCCCTCGCTCCCTCTCGTACAGTCCCCTCGCTCCCTCTCGCTCTGCCCCTCGCTCCCTCTCGCACTGTCCCCTCGCTCCCTCTCGCATTGTCCCCTCGCTCCCTCTCGCACTGTCCCGTCGCTCCCTCTCGCACTGTACCCTCGGTCCCTCTCGCACTGTCCCCTCGCTCCCTCTCGCACTGTCCCCTCGCTCCCTCTCGCACTGTCCCGTCGCTCCCTCTCGCACTGTCCCCTCGCTCCCTCTCGCACTGTCCCCTCGCTCCCTCACGCAATGTCCCCTCGCTCCCTCTCGCTCTGTCCCATCGCTCCATCTCGTACTGTCCCCTCGCTCCCTCTCGCGCAGTCCCCTCGCTCCCTGTCGCACTGTCCCCTCGCTCCCTCTCGCAATGTCCCCTTGCTCCCTCTCGCACTGTCCCCTCGCTCCCTATCGCACTGTCCCTTTGCTGCCTCTCGCACTGTCCCCTCGCTCCCTGTCGCTCTGTCTCCTCATTCCCTGTCGTGCTGTTCCCTCGCTCCCTCTCGCGCTGTCCCCTCGCTCCCTCTCGCAATGTCACCTCGCTCCCTCTCGCACAGTCCCCTCGCTCCCTCTGGCACTGTCCCCTCGCTCCCTCTCGCACTGTCCCCTCGCTCCCTGTCACTCTGTCTCCTCTTTCCCTCTCACATTGTCTCCACCCTACCTCTTGCAATGTCTCCGCTCAAACTCTCTGAGTCTAAATTCTCTCTCTCCCGCACAGTCTCCCCTCTCACTCTACCACACAGGCTACACTCTCTCTCTTCCTCACATTTTCATCGCTATCTCACAGTCTACTTTCTCTGTCTCCTGCACAGTCTCCGCACTCTCTATCTCCTGTGCAGCCTCTCTTTCTCTCCTGCAATTTCCCCTCTCTCCCTATCACACATTCTCCTCTCTCTCTTACAAAGCTTCCTGTCTCCCGCCGGCACAGATTCCTCGGTCTACCTCACACTATCTCCTCACTCCCTCTCGAACTGTCTCCTCACTCCCTCTCGCTCTGTCTCCTCACTCAATCTTGCACCGATTCCTCTCTCCCTCTCGCACTGATACCTCTCTCCCTCTCGCTCATGCTCCTCTCTCCCTCTAGCAATGCATCCTCGCTCCCTCTCGCACTGTCCCCTCGCTCCGTCTTGCACAGTCCCCTCGCACCCTCTCGCACTGTCCCCTCGCTCCCTGTCGCGCTGGCCCCTCGCACCCTCTCGCTCTGTCCCCTCGCTCCCTCTCGCACTGTCCCCTCGCTCCCTCTCGCACTGTCCCCTCGCTCCCTCTCACACTGTCCCCTCGCTCCCTCTCGCTCTGTCCCCTCGCTCCCTCTTGCACTGTCCCCTTGCTCCCTCTCGCACTGTCGCCTCTCTCCCTCTCGCAATGTCTCCTCACTACCTCAGGCACTGATTCCTCTCTCCCTCTCACACTGATACCTCTCTCCCTCTCGCTCTGTCTCCTCTCTCCCTCTCGCAATGCTTCCTCGCTCCCTCTCGCGCTGTCTGCTCGCTCCCTCTCGCGCTGTCTCCTCGCACCCTCTCGCACTGTCGCCTCTCTCCCTCTCGCAATGTCTCCTCTCACCCTCTCGCTCTCTCTCCTCTCACTCTCTCGCTCTGTCTCATCGCTTCCCCTCACACATTCCCTCGCTCCCTCTCGCGCTGTCTCCTCACTCCCTCTCGCACTGTCGCCTCTCTCCCTCTCGCAATGTCTCCTCTCACCCTCTAGCTCTGTTTCCTCTCACTCTCTCACTCTGTCTCCTCGCTCCCCCTCACACTTTCCCTCGCTCCCTCTCACACTGTCCCCTCGCTCCCACTTGCACTGTCACCTCGCTCCCTCTCGCTCTGTCCCCTCGCTCCCTCTCGCACTGTCCCCTCGCTCCCTCTCGCACTGTCCCCTCGCTCCCTCTCGCACTGTCCCCTCGCCCCCTCTGGCACTGTCCCCTCACCCCCTCTCGCACTGTCCCCTCGCTCCCTCTCGCACTGTCCCCTCGCTCCCTCTCGCACTGTCCCGTCGCTCCCTCTCGCACTGTACCCTCGGTCCCTCTCGCACTGTCCCCTCGATCCCTCTCGCACTGTCCCCTCGCTCCCTCTCACACTGTCCCGTCGCTCCCTCTCGCACTGTCCCCTCGCTCCCTCTCGCACTGTCCCCTCGCTCCCTCTCGCAATGTCCCCTCGCTCCCTCTCGCTCTGTCCCATCGCTCCCTCTCGTACTGTCCCGTCGCTCCCTCTCGCGCAGTCCCCTCGCTCCCTGTTGCACTGTCCCCTCGCTCCCTCTCGCAATGTCCCTTCGCTCCCTCTCGCACTGTCCCCTCGCTCCCTCTCGCACTGTCCCCTCGCTCCCTCTCACACTGTCCCCTCGCTCACTCTCGCTCTGTCCCCTCGCTCCCTCTCGCACTGTCTCCTCAATCACTCTCGCTCTGTCTCCTCACTCCCTCAGGCACTGTTTCCTCTCTCCCTCTCACACTGATACCTCTCTCCCTCTCGCTCTGTCTCCTCTCTCCCTCTCGCAATGCCTCCTCACTCCCTCTCGCGCAGTCAGCTCGCTCCCTCTCGCACTGTCTCCTCGCTCCCTCTCGCACTATCGCCTCTCTCCCTCTCGCAATGTCACCTCTCACCCTCTCGCTCTCTCTCCTCTCATTCTCTCGCTCTGTCTCCTCACTCCCCCTCACACATTCCCTCGCTCCCTCTCGCGCTGTCTCATCGCTGCCTCTCGCACTGTCGCCTCTCTCCCTCTCACAATGTCTCCTCTCACCCTCTATCTCTGTCTCCTATCACTCTCTCACTCTGTCTCCTCGCTCCCCCTCACACTTTCCCTCGCTCCCTCTTGCACTGTCCCCTCGCTCCCTCTCGCACTGTCCCCTCGCTCCCTCTCGCTTTGTCCCCTCGCTCCCTCTCGCACTGTCCCCTCGATCCCTCTCGCACTGTCCCCTCGCTCCCTCTCGCACTGTCCGCTCGCTCCATCTCACACTGTCCCCTCGCTCCCTCTCGTGCTGTCCCCTCGCTCCCTCTCGCACTGTCCCCTAGCTCCCTCTCGCACTGTCACCTCGTTCCCTCTCGCGCTGTCCCCTCGTTCCCTCTCGCGCTGTCCCCTGGTTCCCTCAAGCGATGTCCCCTGGTTCCCTCTCGCGCTGTCCCCTCGCTCCCTCTCGCGCTGTCCCCTCGGTCCCTCTCGCGCTGTCCCCTCGCTCCCTCTCGCGCTGTCCCCTCGTTCCCTCTCGCGCTGTCCCCTGGTTCCCTCTCGCGCTGTCCCCTCGCTCCCTCTCGCTCTGTCCACTCGCTCCCTCACGCACTGTCCCCTCGCTCCCTCTCGCACTGTCCCCTCGCTCCCTCTCGAACTGTCCCCTCGCTCCCTCTCGCACTGTCCCTTCGCTCCCTCTCGCACTGTCCCCTCGCTCCCTCTTGCACTGTCCCCTCGCTACCTCTCGCACTGTCCCCTCGTTCCCTCTCGCACTGTCCCCTCGCTCCCTCTCGCACTGTCTCCTCGCTCCCTCTCGCACTGTCCCCTCGCTCCCTCTCGCACTGTCCCCTCGCTCCCTCTCGCACTGTCCCCTCGCTCCCTCTCGCACTGTCCCCTCGCTCCCTCTCGCGCTGTCCCCTCTCTCCCTCTCGCGCTGTCCCCTCGCTCCCTCTCGCGCTGTCCCCTCGCTCCCTGTCGCGCTGTCCCCTCGCTCCCTATCGCGCTGTCCACTCGCTCCCACTCGCGATGTCCCCTCGCTCCCTCTCGCAATGTCCCCTCGCTCCCTCTCGCACTGTCCCTTTGCTGCATCTCGTACTGTCCCCTCGCTCCCTGTCGCTCTGTCTCCTCGTTCCCTGTCGCGCTGTGCCCTCGCTCCCTCTCGCACTGACCCCTCGCTCCCTCACGCACTGTCCTTTCGCTCCCTCTCACACTGTTCCCTCGCTCCCTCTCGCACTGACCCCTCGCTCCCTCACGCACTGTCCCTTCGCTCCCTCTCGCACTGTCCCCTCGCTCCCTCTCGCACTGTCCCCTCGCTCCCTCTCGCACTGTCCCCTCGCTCCCTCTCGCACTGTCCACTCGCTCCCTCTCGCACTGTCCCCTCGCTCCCTCTCGCACTGTCCCCTCACTCCATCTCGCACTGTCCCCTCGCTCCCTCTCGCAATGTCCCCTCTCTCCCTCTCGCACTGTCCCCTGGTTCCCTCTCGCGCTGTCCCCTGGTTCCCTCTCGCGCTGTCCCCTCGCTCCCTCTCACTCTGTCCCATCGCTCCCTCTCGCACTGTCCCCTCGCTCCCTCTCGCTCTGTCCCCTCGCTCCCTCTGGCACTGTCCCCTCGCTCCCTCTCGCACTGTCTTCTTGCTCCCTCTCGCACTGTCCCCTCGCTCCTTCGCGCACTGTCCCCTCGCTCCCTCTCGCACTGTCCCCTCACTTCCTCTTGCACTGTCCCTCGCTCCCTCTCGCACTATCTCCTCCGTACCTCTTGCAATGTCTCCGCTCAAACTCTCTCAGGCTAATTTCTCTCTCTCCCGCACAGTCTCCCCTCTCACTCTACCACACAGGCTACTCTCTCCCTCTTCCTCACATTCTCCTCGCTCTCTCACAGTCTACTTTCTCTGTCTCTTGCACAGTCTCCGCACTCTCTCTCTCTTGTGCAGCCTCCTCTCTCTCTCTCCTGCAATGTCCCCTCTCTCACTTTCATACAGTCTCCTCTCTCTCTCACAAAGTTTCCTGTCTCTCTCCTGCACTGATTCCTCGGTCTGCCTCACACTGTCTCCTCGCTGCTTCTCGCTCTGTCTCCTCAATCCCTCTCACTCTGTCTCCTCTCTCCCTCTCGCAGTGCCTCCTCGCTCCCTCTCGCACTGTCGCCTCTCTCTCTCACGCAATGTCTCCTCTCACCCTCTCGCTCTGTCACCTCTCACCCTCTCGCTCTGTCTCCTCGCACCCCCTCACACATTACCTCGCTCCCTCTCGCACTGTCCCCTCGCTCCCTCTCGCACTGTCCCCTCCTTCCCTCTCGCACTGTCCCCTCGCTCCCTCTCGCACTGTCCCCTCGCACCCTCTCGCACTGTCCCCTCGCTCCCTCACGCACTGTCCCCTCGCTCCCTCTCGCACTGTCCCCTCGCACCCTCTCGCACTGTCCCCTCGCTCCCTCTCGCACTGTCCCCTCGCTCTCTCTCGCACTGTCCCCTCGCTCCTTCTCGCACTGTCACCTCGCTCCCTCTCGCACTGTCCCCTCGCTCCCTCTCGTACAGTCCCCTCGCTCCCTCTCGCTCTGCCCCTCGCTCCCTCTCGCACTGTCCCCTCGCTCCCTCTCGCACTGTCCCCTCGCTCCCTCTCGCACTGTCCCGTCGCTCCCTCTCGCACTGTACCCTCGGTCCCTCTCGCACTGTCCCCTCGATCCCTCTCGCACTGTCCCCTCGCTCCCTCTCGCACTGTCCCCTCGCTCCCTGTCGCGCTGGCCCCTCGCACCCTCTCGCTCTGTCCCCTCGCTCCCTCTCGCACTGTCCCCTCGCTCCCTCTCGCACTGTCCCCTCGCTCCCTCTCACACTGTCCCCTCGCTCCCTCTCGCTCTGTCCCCTCGCTCCCTCTTGCACTGTCCCCTTGCTCCCTCTCGCACTGTCGCCTCTCTCCCTCTCGCAATGTCTCCTCACTACCTCAGGCACTGATTCCTCTCTCCCTCTCACACTGATACCTCTCTCCCTCTCGCTCTGTCTCCTCTCTCCCTCTCGCAATGCTTCCTCGCTCCCTCTCGCGCTGTCTGCTCGCTCCCTCTCGCGCTGTCTCCTCGCACCCTCTCGCACTGTCGCCTCTCTCCTTCTCGCAATGTCTCCTCTCACCCTCTCGCTCTCTCTCCTCTCACTCTCTCGCTCTGTCTCATCGCTTCCCCTCACACATTCCCTCGCTCCCTCTCGCGCTGTCTCCTCACTCCCTCTCGCACTGTCGCCTCTCTCCCTCTCGCAATGTCTCCTCTCACCCTCTAGCTCTGTTTCCTCTCTCTCTCTCACTCTGTCTCCTCGCTCCCCCTCACACTTTCCCTCGCTCCCTCTCACACTGTTCCCTCGCTCCCACTTGCACTGTCACCTCGCTCCCTCTCGCTCTGTCCCCTCGCTCCCTCTCGCACTGTCCCCTCGCTCCCTCTCGCACTGTCCCCTCGCTCCCTCTCGCACTGTCCCCTCGCCCCCTCTGGCACTGTCCCCTCACCCCCTCTCGCACTGTCCCCTCGCTCCCTCTCGCACTGTCCCCTCGCTCCCTCTCGCACTGTCCCGTCGCTCCCTCTCGCACTGTACCCTCGGTCCCTCTCGCACTGTCCCCTCGATCCCTCTCGCACTGTCCCCTCGCTCCCTCTCACACTGTCCCGTCGCTCCCTCTCGCACTGTCCCCTCGCTCCCTCTCACACTGTCCCCTCGCTCCCTCTCGCAATGTCCCCTCGCTCCCTCTCGCTCTGTCCCATCGCTCCCTCTCGTACTGTCCCGTCGCTCCCTCTCGCGCAGTCCCCTCGCTCCCTGTTGCACTGTCCCCTCGCTCCCTCTCGCAATGTCCCTTCGCTCCCTCTCGCACTGTCCCCTCGCTCCCTCTCGCACTGTCCCCTCGCTCCCTCTCACACTGTCCCCTCGCTCACTCTCGCTCTGTCCCCTCGCTCCCTCTCGCACTGTCTCCTCAATCACTCTCGCTCTGTCTCCTCACTCCCTCAGGCACTGTTTCCTCTCTCCCTCTCACACTGATACCTCTCTCCCTCTCGCTCTGTCTCCTCTCTCCCTCTCGCAATGCCTCCTCGCTCCCTCTCGCGCAGTCAGCTCGCTCCCTCTCGCACTGTCTCCTCGCTCCCTCTCGCACTATCGCCTCTCTCCCTCTCGCAATGTCACCTCTCACCCTCTCGCTCTCTCTCCTCTCATTCTCTCGCTCTGTCTCCTCACTCCCCCTCACACATTCCCTCGCTCCCTCTCGCGCTGTCTCATCGCTGCCTCTCGCACTGTCGCCTCTCTCCCTCTCACAATGTCTCCTCTCACCCTCTATCTCTGTCTCCTATCACTCTCTCACTCTGTCTCCTCGCTCCCCCTCACACTTTCCCTCGCTCCCTCTTGCACTGTCCCCTCGCTCCCTCTCGCACTGTCCCCTCGCTCCCTCTCGCTTTGTCCCCTCGCTCCCTCTCGCACTGTCCCCTCGATCCCTCTCGCACTGTCCCCTCGCTCCCTCTCGCACTGTCCGCTCGCTCCATCTCACACTGTCCCCTCGCTCCCTCTCGTGCTGTCCCCTCGCTCCCTCTCGCACTGTCCCCTAGCTCCCTCTCGCACTGTCACCTCGTTCCCTCTCGCGCTGTCCCCTCGTTCCCTCTCGCGCTGTCCCCTGGTTCCCTCAAGCGATGTCCCCTGGTTCCCTCTCGCGCTGTCCCCTCGCTCCCTCTCGCGCTGTCCCCTCGGTCCCTCTCGCGCTGTCCCCCTCGCTCCCTCTCGCGCTGTCCCCTCGTTCCCTCTCGCGCTGTCCCCTGGTTCCCTCTCGCGCTGTCCCCCTCGCTCCCTCTCGCTCTGTCCACTCGCTCCCTCACGCACTGTCCCCTCGCTCCCTCTCGCACTGTCCCCTCGCTCCCTCTCGAACTGTCCCCTCGCTCCCTCTCGCACTGTCCCTTCGCTCCCTCTCGCACTGTCCCCTCGCTCCCTCTTGCACTGTCCCCTCGCTACCTCTCGCACTGTCCCCTCGTTCCCTCTCGCACTGTCCCCTCGCTCCCTCTCGCACTGTCTCCTCGCTCCCTCTCGCACTGTCCCCTCGCTCCCTCTCGCACTGTCCCCTCGCTCCCTCTCGCACTGTCCCCTCGCTCCCTCTCGCACTGTCCCCTCGCTCCCTCTCGCGCTGTCCCCTCTCTCCCTCTCGCGCTGTCCCCTCGCTCCTTCTCGCGCTGTCCCCTCGCTCCCTGTCGCGCTGTCCCCTCGCTCCCTATCGCGCTGTCCACTCGCTCCCACTCGCGATGTCCCCTCGCTCCCTCTCGCAATGTCCCCTCGCTCCCTCTCGCACTGTCCCTTTGCTGCATCTCGTACTGTCCCCTCGCTCCCTGTCGCTCTGTCTCCTCGTTCCCTGTCGCGCTGTGCCCTCGCTCCCTCTCGCACTGACCCCTCGCTCCCTCACGCACTGTCCTTTCGCTCCCTCTCACACTGTTCCCTCGCTCCCTCTCGCACTGACCCCTCGCTCCCTCACGCACTGTCCCTTCGCTCCCTCTCGCACTGTCCCCTCGCTCCCTCTCGCACTGTCCCCTCGCTCCCTCTCGCACTGTCCCCTCGCTCCCTCTCGCACTGTCCACTCGCTCCCTCTCGCTCTGTCCCCTCGCTCCCTCTCGCACTGTCCCCTCGCTCCCTCTCGCACTGACCCCTCACTCCCTCTCGCACTGTCCGCTCGCTCCCTCTCGCACTGTCCCCTCGCTCCCTCTCGCACTGTCCCCTCGCTCCCTCTCGCACTGTCCCCTCGCTCCCTCTCGCACTGTCCCCTCGCTCCCTCTCGCACTGTCCCCTCGCTCCATCTCGCACTGTCCCCTCGCTCCCTCTCGCAATGTCCCCTCTCTCCCTCTCGCACTGTCCCCTGGTTCCCTCTCGCGCTGTCCCCTGGTTCCCTCTCGCGCTGTCCCCTCGCTCCCTCTCACTCTGTCCCATCGCTCCCTCTCGCACTGTCCCCTCGCTCCCTCTCGCTCTGTCCCCTCGCTCCCTCTGGCACTGTCCCCTCGCTCCCTCTCGCACTGTCTTCTTGCTCCCTCTCGCACTGTCCCCTCGCTCCTTCGCGCACTGTCCCCTCGCTCCCTCTCGCACTGTCCCCTCACTTCCTCTTGCACTGTCCCTCGCTCCCTCTCGCACTATCTCCTCCGTACCTCTTGCAATGTCTCCGCTCAAACTCTCTCAGGCTAATTTCTCTCTCTCCCGCACAGTCTCCCCTCTCACTCTACCACACAGGCTACTCTCTCCCTCTTCCTCACATTCTCCTCGCTCTCTCACAGTCTACTTTCTCTGTCTCTTGCACAGTCTCCGCACTCTCTCTCTCTTGTGCAGCCTCCTCTCTCTCTCTCCTGCAATGTCCCCTCTCTCACTTTCATACAGTCTCCTCTCTCTCTCACAAAGTTTCCTGTCTCTCTCCTGCACTGATTCCTCGGTCTGCCTCACACTGTCTCCTCGCTGCTTCTCGCTCTGTCTCCTCAATCCCTCTCACTCTGTCTCCTCTCTCCCTCTCGCAGTGCCTCCTCGCTCCCTCTCGCACTGTCGCCTCTCTCTCTCACGCAATGTCTCCTCTCACCCTCTCGCTCTGTCACCTCTCACCCTCTCGCTCTGTCTCCTCGCACCCCCTCACACATTACCTCGCTCCCTCTCGCACTGTCCCCTCGCTCCCTCTCGCACTGTCCCCTCCTTCCCTCTCGCACTGTCCCCTCGCTCCCTCTCGCACTGTCCCCTCGCACCCTCTCGCACTGTCCCCTCGCTCCCTCACGCACTGTCCCCTCGCTCCCTCTCGCACTGTCCCCTCGCACCCTCTCGCACTGTCCCCTCGCTCCCTCTCGCACTGTCCCCTCGCTCTCTCTCGCACTGTCCCCTCGCTCCTTCTCGCACTGTCACCTCGCTCCCTCTCGCACTGTCCCCTCGCTCCCTCTCGTACAGTCCCCTCGCTCCCTCTCGCTCTGCCCCTCGCTCCCTCTCGCACTGTCCCCTCGCTCCCTCTCGCACTGTCCCCTCGCTCCCTCTCGCACTGTCCCGTCGCTCCCTCTCGCACTGTACCCTCGGTCCCTCTCGCACTGTCCCCTCGATCCCTCTCGCACTGTCCCCTCGCTCCCTCTCACACTGTCCCGTCGCTCCCTCTCGCACTGTCCCCTCGCTCCCTCTCGCACTGTCCCCTCGCTCCCTCTCGCAATGTCCCCTCGCTCCCTCTCGCTCTGTCCCATCGCTCCCTCTCGTACTGTCCCGTCGCTCCCTCTCGCGCAGTCCCCTCGCTCCCTGTTGCACTGTCCCCTCGCTCCCTCTCGCAATGTCCCTTCGCTCCCTCTCGCACTGTCCCCTCGCTCCCTCTCGCACTGTCCCCTCGCTCCCTCTCACACTGTCCCCTCGCTCCTCTCGCTCTGTCCCCTCGCTCCCTCTCGCACTGTCTCCTCAATCACTCTCGCTCTGTCTCCTCACTCCCTCAGGCACTGTTTCCTCTCTCCCTCTCACACTGATACCTCGCTCCCTCTCGCACTGTCCCCTCACTTCCTCTTGCACTGTCCCTCGCTCCCTCTCGCACTATCTCCTCCGTACCTCTTGCAATGTCTCCGCTCAAACTCTCTCAGGCTAATTTCTCTCTCTCCCGCACAGTCTCCCCTCTCACTCTACCACACAGGCTACTCTCTCCCTCTTCCTCACATTCTCCTCGCTCTCTCACAGTCTACTTTCTCTGTCTCTTGCACAGTCTCCGCACTCTCTCTCTCTTGTGCAGCCTCCTCTCTCTCTCTCCTGCAATGTCCCCTCTCTCACTTTCATACAGTCTCCTCTCTCTCTCACAAAGTTTCCTGTCTCTCTCCTGCACTGATTCCTCGGTCTGCCTCACACTGTCTCCTCGCTGCTTCTCGCTCTGTCTCCTCAATCCCTCTCGCTATGTCTCCTCTCTCCCTCTCGCAGTGCCTCCTCGCTCCCTCTCGCACTGTCGCCTCTCTCTCTCACGCAATGTCTCCTCTCACCCTCTCGCTCTGTCACCTCTCACCCTCTCGCTCTGTCTCCTCGCACCCCCTCACACATTACCTCGCTCCCTCTCGCACTGTCCCCTCTCTCCCTCTCGCACTGTCCCCTCCTTCCCTCTCGCACTGTCCCCTCGCTCCCTCTCGCACTGTCCCCTCTCTCCCTCTCGCACTGTCCCCTCGCTCCCTGTCGCGCTGTCTCCTCGCTCCCTCTCGCATTGTCCCCTCGCTCCCTCTCGCAATGTCCCCTCGCTCCCTCTCGCACAGTCCCCTCGCTCCCTCTGGCACTGTCCCCTCGCTCCCTCTCGCACTGTCCCCTCGCTCCCTGTCGCTCTGTATCCTCGTTCCCTCTCGCATTGTCTCCTCCCTACCTCTTGCAATGTCTCCGCTCAAACTCTCTCAGGTAATTCCTCTCTCTCCCGCACAGTCTCCCCTCTCACTCTACCGCACAGGCTACTCTCTCCCTCTTCCTCACATTCTCCTCGCTCTCTCACAGCCTACTTTCTCTGTCTCTTGCACAGTCTCCGCACTCTCTCTCTCCTGTGCAGCCTCCTCTCTCTATCTCCTGCAATGTTCCCTCTCTCCCTTTCATACAGTCTCCTCTCTCTCTCACAAAGTTTCCTGTTTCCCTCCTGCACTGATTCCTCGGTCTGCCTCACACTATCTCCTCGCTCCCTCTCGCTCTGTCTCCTCAATCCCTCTCGCTCTGTCTCCTCACTCCTTCAGGCACTTATTCCTCTCTCCCTCTCGCACTGATACCTCTCTCCCTCTCGCTCTGTCTCCTCTCTCCCTCTCGCAATGCCTCCTCGCTCCCTCTCGCGCTGTCTGCTCGCTCCCTCTCGCACTGTCTCCTCGCTCCCTCTCGCACTGTCGCCTCTCTTCCTCTCGCAATTTCTCCTCTCAACCTCTCGCTCTGTCTCCTCTCACACTCTCGCTCTGTCTCCTCGCTCCCCCTCACACTTTCCCTCGCTCCCTCTCGAACTGTCTTCTCAGTCCCTCTCGCTCTGTCTCCTCACTCCATCTTGCACCGATTCCTCTCTCCCTCTCGCACTGATACCTCTCTCCCTCTCGCTCAGTCTCCTTTCTCCCTCTCGCAATGCCTCCTCGCTCCCTCTCGCACTGTCTCCTCGCTCCCTCTCGCACTGTCCCCACGATTCCTCTCGCACTGTCCCCTCACACCCTGTCGCGCTGTCACCTTGCACCCTCTCGCTCTGTCCCCTCGCTCCCTCTCGCACTGTCCCCTCGCTCCCTCTCGCACTGTCCCCTCGCTCCCTCTCGCACTGTCCCCTCGCTCCCTCTCGCACTGACCCCTCACTCCCTCTCGCACTGTCTCCTCAATCCCTCTCGCTCTGTCTCCTCACTCCCTCAGGCACTGATTCCCCTCTCCCTCTCGCAGTGATACCTCTCTCCCTCTCGCTGTGTCTCCTCTCGCCCTCTCGCAATGCCTCGTCGCTCCCTCTCGTGCTGTCTGCTCGCTCCCTCTCGCGCTGTCTCCTCGCACCCTCTCGCACTGTCACCTCTCTCCCTCTCGCAATGTCTCCTCTCACCCTCTCGCTCTCTCTCCTCTCACTCTCTCGCTCTGTCTCCTCGCTCCCACTCACAGTTTCCCTCGCTCCCTCTCGAACTGTCCCTTTGCTCCCTCTCGCACTGTCCCCTCGCTCCCTCTCGCACTGTCCCCTCGCTCCCTCTCGCACTGTCCCCTCGCTCCATCTCGCACTGTCCCCTCGCTCCCTCTCGCACTGTCCCCTCGCTCCCTCTCGCACTGTCCCCTCGCTACCTCTCGCTCTGTCCCCTCGCTCCCTCACGCACTGTCTCCTCGCTCCCTCTCGCACTGTCCCCTCGCTCCCTCTCGCACTGTCCCCTCGCTCCCTCTCGCACTGTCCCCTCGCTCCCTCTCGCACTGTCCCCTCGCACCCTGTCGCTCTGTCCCTTCGCTCCCTCTCGCACTGTCCCCTCACTCCCTCTCGCACTGTCCCCTCGCTCCCTCTCGCACTGTCCCCTCGCTCCCTCTCGCACTGTCCCCTCGCTCCCTCTCGCACTGTCCCGTCGCTCCCTCTCGCACTGTCCCCTCGCTCCCTCTCGCACTGTCCCCTCACTCCCTCTCGCAATGTCCCCTTGCTCCCTCTCGCACTGTCCCCTGGCTCCCTCTCGCACTGTGCCCTCGCTCCCTCTCGTACTGTCCCCTCGCTCCCTCTCGCACTGTCCCCTCGCTCCCTGTCGCAATGTCCCCTCGCTCCCTCTCGCACTGTCCCCTGGCAACCTCTCGCACTGTCCCCTCGCTCCCTCTCGCAATCTCCCCTCGCTCCCTCTCGCACTCTCCCCTCACTCCCTCTCGTACGGTCCCCTCGCTCCCTCTCGTACTGTCCCCTCGCTCCCTGTCGCGCTGTCCCCTCGCTCCCTGTCGCGCTGTCCCCTCGCTCCCTCTCGCAATGTCCCTCGCTCCCTCTCGCAATGTCCCCTCGCTCCCTCTCGCACTTTCCCATTGCTGCCTCTCGCACGGTCCCCTAGCTCCCTGTCGCTCTGTCTCCTCGTTCCCTGTCGCGCTGTCCCCTCGCGACCTCTCGCGCTGTCCACTCGCTCCCTCTCGCAATGTCCCCTTGCTCCCTCTCGCACAGTCCGCTCGCTCCCTCTCGCACTGTCCCCTCGCTCCCTCTCGCACTGTCCCCTCGCTCCCTGTCGCGTTGTCTCCTCCCTACCTCTTGCAATGTCTCCGCTCAAACTCTCTGAGTCTAATTTCTCTCTCTCCCGCACAGTCTCCCCTCTCACTCTACTGCACAGGCTACTCTCTCTCTCTCTTCCTCACATTTTCATCGCTATCTCACAGTCTACTTTCTCTGTCTTTTGCACAGTCTCCGCACTCTCTCTCTCCTGTGCAGCCTCTCTCTCTCTCCTGCAATTTCCCCTCTCTCCCTTTCACACATTCTCCTCTCTCTCTTACAAAGCTTCCTGTCTCCCTGCAGCACATATTGCTCGGTCTGCCTCGCACTATCTCCTCACTCCCTCTCGAACTGTCTTCTCACTCCCTCTCGCTCTGTCTCCTCACTCCATCTTGCACCGATTCCTCTCTCCCTCTCGCACTGATAACTCTCTCCATCTCGCTCAGTCTCCTCTCTCCCTCTCGCACTGTCCCCTCGCTCCCTCTCGCACTGTCCCCTCGCTCCCTCTCGCACTGTCCCCATGCTCCCTCTCGCACTGTCCCCTCACACCCTGTCGCGCTGTCCCTTCGCACCCTCTCGCTCTGTCCCCTCGCTCCCTCTCGCACTGTCCCCTCGCTCCCTCTCGCACTGTCCCCTCGCTCCCTCTCGCACTGTCCCCTCGCTCCCTCTCGCACTGTCCCCTCGCTCCCTCTCGCACTGTCCCCTCGCTCCCTCTCGCTCTGTCCCCTCGCTCCCTCTCGCACTGTCCCCTCGCTCCCTCTCGCACTGTCCCCTCGCTCCCTCTCGCACTGTACCCTCGCTCCCTCTCGCACTGTCCCCTCGCTCCCTCTCGCACTGTCCACTCGCTCCCTCTCGCTCTGTCCCCTCGCTCCCTCTCGCATTGTCCCCTCGCTCCCTCTCGCACTGTCCGTTCGCTCCCTCTCGCACTGTCCCCCTCGCTCCCTCTCGCACTGTCCCCTCGCTCCCTCGCGCACTGTCCCCTCGCTCCCTATCGCACTGTCCCGTCGCTCCCTCTCGCACTGTCCCCTCGCTCCCTCTCGCACTGTCCCCTCGCTCCCTCTCGCAATGTCCCCTCGCTCCCTCTCGCACTGTCCCCTCGCTCCCTCTCGCACTGTCCCCCTCGCTCCCTCTCGCACTGTCCCCCTCGCTACCTCTCGCTCTGTCCCCTCGCTCCCTCTCGCACTGTCTCCTCGCTCCCTCTCGCACTGTCCCCTCGCTCCCTCTCGCACTGTCCCCTCGCTCCCTCTCGCACTGTCCCCTCGCTCCCTCTCGCACTGTCCCCTCGCTCCATCTCGCACTGTCCCCTCGCTCCCTCTCGCACTGTCCCCTCACTACCTCTCGCTCTGTCCCCTTGCTCCCTCTCGCACTGTCTCCTCGCTCCCTCTCGCACTGTCCCCTCGCTCCCTCTCGCACTGTCCCCTCGCTCCCTCTCGCACTGTCCCCTCGCTCCCTCTCGCACTGTCCCCTCGCACCCTGTCGCTCTGTCCCTTCACTCCCTCTCTGCACTGTCCCCTCACTCCCTCTCGCACTGTCCCCTCGCTCCCTCTCCCACTGTCCCCTCGCTCCCTCTCGCACTGTCCCCCTCGCTCCCTCTCGCACTGTCCCGTCGCTCCCTCTCGCACTGTCCCCTGGCTCCCTCTCGCACTGTCCCCTCGCTCCCTCTCGCACTGTCCCCTCGCTCCCTCTCGCACTGTGCCCTCGCTCCCTCTCGCACTGTCCCCTCGCTCTCTCTCGCACTGTCCCCTCGCTCCCTGTCGCAATGTCCCCTCGCTCCCTCTCGCACTGTCCCCTGGCAACCTCTCGCTCTGTCCCCTCGCTCCCTCTCGCAATGTCTCCTCGCTCCCTCTCGCACTCTCCCCTCACTCCCTCTCGTACGGTCCCCTCGCTCCCTCTCGTACTGTCCCCCTCGCTCCCTGTCGCGCTGTCCCCTCGCTCCCTGTCGCGCTGTACCCTCGCTCCCTCTCGCAATGTCCCCTCGCTCCCTCTCGCACTTTCCCATTGCTGCCTCTCGCACGGTCCCCTAGCTCCCTGTCGCTCTGTCTCCTCGTTCCCTGTCGCGCTGTCCCCTCGCGACCTCTCGCGCTGTCCACTCGCTCCCTCTCGCAATGTCCCCTTGCTCCCTCTCGCACAGTCCGCTCGCACCCTCTCGCACTGTCCCCTCGCTCCCTCTCGCACTGTCCCCTCGCTCCCTGTCGCATTGTCTCCTCCCTACCTCTTGCAATGTCTCCGCTCAAACTCTCTGAGTCTAATTTCTCTCTCTCCCGCACAGTCTCCCCTCTCACTCTACTGCACAGGCTACTCTCTCTCTCTCTTCCTCACATTTTCATCGCTATCTCACAGTCTACTTTCTCTGTCTTTTGCACAGTCTCCGCACTCTCTCTCTCCTGTGCAGCCTCTCTCTCTCTCCTGCAATTTCCCCTCTCTCCCTTTCACACATTCTCCTCTCTCTCTTACAAAGCTTCCTGTCTCCCTGCAGCACATATTGCTCGGTCTGCCTCACACTATCTCCTCACTCCCTCTCGAACTGTCTTCTCACTCCCTCTCGCTCTGTCTCCTCACTCCATCTTGCACCGATTCCTCTCTCCCTCTCGCACTGATAACACTCTCCATCTCGCTCAGTCTCCTCTCTCCCTCTCGCACTGTCCCCTCGCTCCCTCTCGCACTGTCCCCTCGCTCCCTCTCGCACTGTCCCCTCGCTCCCTCTCGCAATGTCCCCTCGCTCCCTCTCGCACTGTCCCCTCGCTCCCTCTCGTACGGTTCCCTCGCTCCCTCTCGTACTGTCCCCTCGCTCCCTGTCGCGCTGTCCCCTCGCTCCCTCTCGCAATGTCCCCTCGCTCCCTCTCGCAATGTCCCCTCGCTCCCTCTCGCACTTTCCCATTGCTGCCTCTCGCACTGTCCCCTCGCTCCCTGTCGCTCTGTCTCCTCGTTCCCTGTCGCGCTGTCCCCTCGCTCCCTCTCGCGCTGTCCACTCGCTCCCTCTCGCAATGTTCCCTCGCTCCCTCTTGCACAGTCCGCTCGCTCCCTCTCGCACTGTCCCCTCGCTCCCTCTCGCACTGTCCCCTCGCTCCCTGTCGCTCTGTCTCCTCGTTCCCTCTCGCATTGTCTCCTCCCTACCTCTTGCAATGTCTCCGCTCAAACTCTCTGAGTCTAATTTCTCTCTCTGCCGCACAGTCTCCCCTCTCACTCTACCGCACAGGCTACTCTCTCTCTCTCTTCCTCACATTTTCATCGCTATCTCACAGTCTACTTTCTCTGTCTCTTGCACAGTCTCCGCACTCTCTCTCTCCTGTGCAGCCTCTCTCTCTCTCCTGCAATTTCCCCTCTCTCTCTTTCACACATTCTCCTCTCTCTCTTACAAAGCTTCCTGTCTCCCTGCGGCACAGATTGCTCGGTCTGCCTCACACTATCTCCTCACTCCCTCTCGCACTGTCCCCTCGCTCCCTCTCGCACTGTCCCCTCGCTCCCTCTCGCACTGTCCCATCGCTCCCTCTCGCAATGTCCCCTCGCTCCCTCTCGCACTGTCCCCTCACTCCCTCTCGTACTGTCCCCTCACTCCCTGTCGCGCTGTCCCCTCGCTCCCTCTCGCAATGTCCCCTCGCTACCTCTCGCAATGTCCCCTCGCTCCCTCTCGCACTGTCCCATTGCTGCCTCTCGCACTGTCCCCATGCTCCCTGTCGCTCTGTCTCCTCGTTCCCTGTCGCGCTGTCCCCTCGCTCCCTCTCGCGCTGTCCACTCGCTCCCTCTCGCAATGTCCCCTCGCTCCCTCTCGCACTGTCCACTCGCTCCCTCTCGCTCTGTCCCCTCGCTCCCTCTCGCATTGTCCCCTCGCTCCCTCTCGCACTGTCCGTTCGCTCCCTCTCGCACTGTCCCCTCGCTCCCTCTCGCACTGTCCCCTCGCTCCCTCGCGCACTGTCCCCTCGCTCCCTATCGCACTGTCCCGTCGCTCCCTCTCGCACTGTCCCCTCGCTCCCTCTCGCACTGTCCCCTCGCTCCCTCTCGCAATGTCCCCTCGCTCCCTCTCGCACTGTCCCCTCGCTCCCTCTCGCACTGTCCCCTCGCTCCCTCTCGCACTGTCCCCTCGCTACCTCTCGCTCTGTCCCCTCGCTCCCTCTCGCACTGTCTCCTCGCTCCCTCTCGCACTGTCCCCTCGCTCCCTCTCGCACTGTCCCCTCGCTCCCTCTCGCACTGTCCCCTCGCTCCCTCTCGCACTGTCCCCTCGCTCCATCTCGCACTGTCCCCTCGCTCCCTCTCGCACTGTCCCCTCACTACCTCTCGCTCTGTCCCCTTGCTCCCTCTCGCACTGTCTCCTCGCTCCCTCTCGCACTGTCCCCTCGCTCCCTCTCGCACTGTCCCCTCGCTCCCTCTCGCACTGTCCCCTCGCTCCCTCTCGCACTGTCCCCTCGCACCCTGTCGCTCTGTCCCTTCACTCCCTCTCTGCACTGTCCCCTCACTCCCTCTCGCACTGTCCCCTCGCTCCCTCTCGCACTGTCCCCTCGCTCCCTCTCGCACTGTCCCCTCGCTCCCTCTCGCACTGTCCCCGTCGCTCCCTCTCGCACTGTCCCCTGGCTCCCTCTCGCACTGTCCCCTCGCTCCCTCTCGCACTGTCCCCTCGCTCCCTCTCGCACTGTGCCCTCGCTCCCTCTCGCACTGTCCCCTCGCTCTCTCTCGCACTGTCCCCTCGCTCCCTGTCGCAATGTCCCCTCGCTCCCTCTCGCACTGTCCCCTGGCAACCTCTCGCTCTGTCCCCCTCGCTCCCTCTCGCAATGTCTCCTCGCTCCCTCTCGCACTCTCCCCTCACTCCCTCTCGTACGGTCCCCTCGCTCCCTCTCGTACTGTCCCCTCGCTCCCTGTCGCGCTGTCCCCTCGCTCCCTGTCGCGCTGTACCCTCGCTCCCTCTCGCAATGTCCCCTCGCTCCCTCTCGCACTTTCCCATTGCTGCCTCTCGCACGGTCCCCTAGCTCCCTGTCGCTCTGTCTCCTCGTTCCCTGTCGCGCTGTCCCCTCGCGACCTCTCGCGCTGTCCACTCGCTCCCTCTCGCAATGTCCCCTTGCTCCCTCTCGCACAGTCCGCTCGCACCCTCTCGCACTGTCCCCTCGCTCCCTCTCGCACTGTCCCCTCGCTCCCTGTCGCATTGTCTCCTCCCTACCTCTTGCAATGTCTCCGCTCAAACTCTCTGAGTCTAATTTCTCTCTCTCCCGCACAGTCTCCCCTCTCACTCTACTGCACAGGCTACTCTCTCTCTCTCTTCCTCACATTTTCATCGCTATCTCACAGTCTACTTTCTCTGTCTTTTGCACAGTCTCCGCACTCTCTCTCTCCTGTGCAGCCTCTCTCTCTCTCCTGCAATTTCCCCTCTCTCCCTTTCACACATTCTCCTCTCTCTCTTACAAAGCTTCCTGTCTCCCTGCAGCACATATTGCTCGGTCTGCCTCACACTATCTCCTCACTCCCTCTCGAACTGTCTTCTCACTCCCTCTCGCTCTGTCTCCTCACTCCATCTTGCACCGATTCCTCTCTCCCTCTCGCACTGATAACTCTCTCCATCTCGCTCAGTCTCCTCTCTCCCTCTCGCACTGTCCCCTCGCTCCCTCTCGCACTGTCCCCTCGCTCCCTCTCGCACTGTCCCCTCGCTCCCTCTCGCAATGTCCCCTCGCTCCCTCTCGCACTGTCCCCTCGCTCCCTCTCGTACGGTTCCCTCGCTCCCTCTCGTACTGTCCCCTCGCTCCCTGTCGCGCTGTCCCCTCGCTCCCTCTCGCAATGTCCCCTCGCTCCCTCTCGCAATGTCCCCTCGCTCCCTCTCGCACTTTCCCATTGCTGCCTCTCGCACTGTCCCCTCGCTCCCTGTCGCTCTGTCTCCTCGTTCCCTGTCGCGCTGTCCCCTCGCTCCCTCTCGCGCTGTCCACTCGCTCCCTCTCGCAATGTTCCCTCGCTCCCTCTTGCACAGTCCGCTCGCTCCCTCTCGCACTGTCCCCTCGCTCCCTCTCGCACTGTCCCCTCGCTCCCTGTCGCTCTGTCTCCTCGTTCCCTCTCGCATTGTCTCCTCCCTACCTCTTGCAATGTCTCCGCTCAAACTCTCTGAGTCTAATTTCTCTCTCTGCCGCACAGTCTCCCCTCTCACTCTACCGCACAGGCTACTCTCTCTCTCTCTTCCTCACATTTTCATCGCTATCTCACAGTCTACTTTCTCTGTCTCTTGCACAGTCTCCGCACTCTCTCTCTCCTGTGCAGCCTCTCTCTCTCTCCTGCAATTTCCCCTCTCTCTCTTTCACACATTCTCCTCTCTCTCTTACAAAGCTTCCTGTCTCCCTGCGGCACAGATTGCTCGGTCTGCCTCACACTATCTCCTCACTCCCTCTCGCACTGTCCCCTCGCTCCCTCTCGCACTGTCCCCTCGCTCCCTCTCGCACTGTCCCATCGCTCCCTCTCGCAATGTCCCCTCGCTCCCTCTCGCACTGTCCCCTCACTCCCTCTCGTACTGTCCCCTCACTCCCTGTCGCGCTGTCCCCTCGCTCCCTCTCGCAATGTCCCCTCGCTACCTCTCGCAATGTCCCCTCGCTCCCTCTCGCACTGTCCCATTGCTGCCTCTCGCACTGTCCCCATGCTCCCTGTCGCTCTGTCTCCTCGTTCCCTGTCGCGCTGTCCCCTCGCTCCCTCTCGCGCTGTCCACTCGCTCCCTCTCGCAATGTCCCCTCGCTCGCTCTCGCACAGTCCCCTCGCTCCCTCTCGCACTGTCGCCTCTCTCCCTCTCGCAATGTCTCCTCTCACCCTCTCGCTCTGTCTCCTCTCACTCTCTCGGTCTGTCTCCTCGCTCCCCCTCACACTTTCCCTCGCACCCTCTCGCACTGTCCCCTCGCTCCCTCTCGCACTGTCCCCTCGCTCCCTCTCGAACTGTCCCCTCTCTCCCTCTCGCACTGTCCCCTCGCTCCCTCTCGCACTGTCCCCTCGCTCCCTCTCGCACTGTCCCCTCGCTCCCTCTCGCACTGTCCCCTCGCTCCCTCTCGCACTGTCCCCTCGCTCCCTCTCACAATGTCCCCTCACTCCCTCTCGCACTGTCCCCTCTCTCCCTCTCGCACTGTCCCCTCCCTCCCTCTCGCGCTGTGCCCTCAGTCCCTCTCGCACTGTCCCCTCGCTCCCTCTCGCGCTGTCCCCCTCGCTCCCTGTCGCGCTGTCCCCTCGCTCCCTGTCACGCTGTCCACTCGCTGCCTCTCGCACTGTCCCCTCGCTCCCTCTCGCACTGTCCCCTCGCTCCCTCTCACACTGTTCCCTCGCTCCCTCTCACAATGTCCCCTCGCTCCCACTCGCACTGTCCCCTCTCTCCCTCTCGCACTGTCCCCTCGCTCCCTCTCGCGCTGTCCCCTCGCTCCCTGTCGCGCTGTCCCCTCGCTCCCTGTCGCGCTCTCCACTCGCTCGCTCTCGCGATGTCCCCTCGCTCCCTCTCGCAATGTCCCCTCGCTCCCTTTTGCACTGTCCCTTTGCTGCCTCTCGTACTGTCCCCTCGCTCCCTGTCGCTCTGTCTCCTCGTTCCCTGTCGCACTGTCCCTTCGCTCTCTCTCGCACTGTCCCCGCTCTCCCTCTCGCACTGTCCTCTCGCTCCCTCTCGCACGGTCGCCTCAGTCCCTCTCGCACTGTCCCCTCGGATCCTCTCGCACTGTCCCCTCGCTCCCTCTCGCACTGTCCCCTCCCTACCTCTCGCAATGTCCCCTTGCTCCCTCTCGCGCTCTCCCCTCGCTCACTCTTGCGCTGTCCCATCGTTCCCTCTCGCGCTGTCCCCTCGTTCCCTCTCGCGCTGTCCCCTCGCTCCCTCTCGCGCTGTCCCCTGGTTCCCTCTCGCGCTGTCCCCTGGTTCCCTCTCGCACTGTCCCCTGGTTCCCTCTCGCACTGTCTCCATGCATCCTGTTGCACTGTCTCCTGACTCCCTCTCGCACTGTCTCCTCGCTCCCTCTCGCACTTTCCCCTCGCTCGCTCTCGCACTGACCCCTCGCTCCCTCTCGCACTGATCCCTCGCTCCCTCTCGCACTGTCCCCTCGCTCCCTCTCGCACTGTCCTCTCACTCCCTCTTGCACTGTCCCTCGCTCCCTCTCGCACTATCTCCTCCCTACCTCTTGCAATGTCTCCGCTCAAACTCTCTCAGGCTAATTTCTCTCTCTCCCGCACAGTCTCCCCTCTCACTCTACCGCACAGGCTACTCTCTCCCTCTTTCTCACATTCTCCTCGCTCTCTCAAAGTCTACTTTCTCTGTCTCTTGCACAGTCTCCGCACTCTCTCTCTCCCGTGCAGCCTCCTCTCTCTCTCTCCTGCAATGTCCCCTCTCTCCCTTTCATACAGTCTCCTCTCTCTCTCACAAAGTTTCCTGTCTCTCTCCTGCACTGATTCCTCGGTCTGCCTCACACTGTCTCCTCGCTGCCTCTCGCTCTGTCTCCTCAATTCCTCTCGCTCTGTCTCCTCACTCCCTCAGGCACTGATTCCTCTCTCCCTCTCACACTGATACCTCTCTCCCTCTCGCTCTGTCTCCTCTCTCCCTCTCGCCATGCCTCCTCGCTCCCTCTCGCGCTGTCTGCTCGCTCCCTCTCGCGCTGTCTCCTCGCTCCCTCTCGCACTGTCGCCTCTCTCCCTCTCGCAATGTCTCCTCTCACCCTCTCGCTCTCTCTCCACTCACTCTCTCGCTCTGTCTCCTCGCTGCCCCTCACACTTTCCCTCGCACCCTCTCGAACTGTCCCCTCGCTCCCTCTCGCACTGTCCCCTCACTCCCTCTCGCACTGTCCCCTCGCTCCCTCTCGCACTGTCCGCTCGCTCCCTCTCGCACTGTCCCCTCGCTCCCTCTCGCACTGTCCCCTCGCTCCCTCTCGCACTGTCCCCCTCACTCCCTCTCGCACTGTCCCCCTCGCTACATCTCGCTCTTTCCCCTCGCTCCCTCTCGCACTGTCCACTCGCTCCCTCTCGCACTGTCCCCCTCGCTCCCTCTCGCACTGTCCCCCTCGCTCCCTCTCGCACTGACCCCTCGCTCCCTCTCGCTCTGTCCCCTCGCTCCCTCTCGCACTGTCCCCTCGCTCCCTCTCGCACTGTCCCCCTCGCTCCCTCTCGCACTGTCCCATCGCTCCCTCTCGCAATGTCCCCTCGCTCCCTCTCGCACTGTCCCCTCGCTCCCTCTCGTACTGTCCCCTCACTCCCTGTCGCGCTGTCCCCTCGCTCCCTCTCGCAATGTCCCCTCGCTCCCTCTCGCAATGTCCCCTCGCTCCCTCTCGCACTGTCCCATTGCTGCCTCTCGCACTGTCCCCATGCTCCCTGTCGCTCTGTCTCCTCGTTCCCTGTCGCGCTGTCCCCTCGCTCCCTCTCGCGCTGTCCACTCGCTCCCTCTCGCAATGTCCCCTCGCTCGCTCTCGCACAGTCCCCTCGCTCCCTCTCGCACTGTCGCCTCTCTCCCTCTCGCAATGTCTCCTCTCACCCTCTCGCTCTGTCTCCTCTCACTCTCTCGGTCTGTCTCCTCGCTCCCCCTCACACTTTCCCTCGCACCCTCTCGCACTGTCCCCTCGCTCCCTCTCGCACTGTCCCCTCGCTCCCTCTCGAACTGTCCCCTCTCTCCCTCTCGCACTGTCCCCTCGCTCCCTCTCGCACTGTCCCCTCGCTCCCTCTCGCACTGTCCCCTCGCTCCCTCTCGCACTGTCCCCTCGCTCCCTCTCGCACTGTCCCCTCGCTCCCTCTCACAATGTCCCCTCACTCCCTCTCGCACTGTCCCCTCTCTCCCTCTCGCACTGTCCCCTCCCTCCCTCTCGCGCTGTGCCCTCAGTCCCTCTCGCACTGTCCCCTCGCTCCCTCTCGCGCTGTCCCCCTCGCTCCCTGTCGCGCTGTCCCCTCGCTCCCTGTCACGCTGTCCACTCGCTGCCTCTCGCACTGTCCCCTCGCTCCCTCTCGCACTGTCCCCTCGCTCCCTCTCGCACTGTCCCCTCGCTCCCTCTCACACTGTTCCCTCGCTCCCTCTCACAATGTCCCCTCGCTCCCTCTCGCACTGTCCCCTCTCTCCCTCTCGCACTGTCCCCTCGCTCCCTCTCGCGCTGTCCCCCTCGCTCCCTGTCGCGCTGTCCCCCTCGCTCCCTGTCGCGCTGTCCACTCGCTCGCTCTCGCGATGTCCCCTCGCTCCCTCTCGCAATGTCCCCTCGCTCCCTTTTGCACTGTCCCTTTGCTGCCTCTCGTACTGTCCCCTCGCTCCCTGTCGCTCTGTCTCCTCGTTCCCTGTCACACTGTGCCTTCGCTCTCTCTCGCACTGTCCCCGCTCTCCCTCTCGCACTGTCCTCTCGCTCCCTCTCGCACGGTCGCCTCAGTCCCTCTCGCACTGTCCCCTCGGATCCTCTCGCACTGTCCCCTCGCTCCCTCTCGCACTGTCCCCTCCCTACCTCTCGCAATGTCCCCTTGCTCCCTCTCGCGCTCTCCCCTCGCTCCCTCTTGCGCTGTCCCATCGTTCCCTCTCGCGCTGTCCCCTCGTTCCCTCTCGCGCTGTCCCCTCGCTCCCTCTCGCGCTGTCCCCTCGTTCCCTCTCGCGCTGTCCCCTGGTTCCCTCTCGCACTGTCCCCTGGTTCCCTCTCGCACTGTCTCCATGCATCCTGTTGCACTGTCTCCTGACTCCCTCTCGCACTGTCTCCTCGCTCCCTCTCGCACTTTCCCCTCGCTCGCTCTCGCACTGACCCCTCGCTCCCTCTCGCACTGATCCCTCGCTCCCTCTCGCACTGTCCCCTCGCTCCCTCTCGCACTGTCCTCTCGCTCCCTCTTGCACTGTCCCTCGCTCCCTCTCGCACTATCTCCTCCCTACCTCTTGCAATGTCTCCGCTCAAACTCTCTCAGGCTAATTTCTCTCTCTCCCGCACAGTCTCCCCCTCTCACTCTACCGCACAGGCTACTCTCTCCCTCTTTCTCACATTCTCCTCGCTCTCTCAAAGTCTACTTTCTCTGTCTCTTGCACAGTCTCCGCACTCTCTCTCTCCCGTGCAGCCTCCTCTCTCTCTCTCCTGCAATGTCCCCTCTCTCCCTTTCATACAGTCTCCTCTCTCTCTCACAAAGTTTCCTGTCTCTCTCCTGCACTGATTCCTCGGTCTGCCTCACACTGTCTCCTCGCTGCCTCTCGCTCTGTCTCCTCAATTCCTCTCGCTCTGTCTCCTCACTCCCTCAGGCACTGATTCCTCTCTCCCTCTCACACTGATACCTCTCTCCCTCTCGCTCTGTCTCCTCTCTCCCTCTCGCCATGCCTCCTCGCTCCCTCTCGCGCTGTCTGCTCGCTCCCTCTCGCGCTGTCTCCTCGCTCCCTCTCGCACTGTCGCCTCTCTCCCTCTCGCAATGTCTCCTCTCACCCTCTCGCTCTCTCTCCTCTCACTCTCTCGCTCTGTCTCCTCGCTCCCCCTCACACATTCCCTCGCTCCCTCTCGCGCTGTCTCCTCGCTCCCTCTCGCACTGTCGCCTCTCTCCCTCTCGCAATGTCTCCTCTCACCCTCTAGCTCTGTCTCCTCTCACTCTCTCACTCTGTCTCCTCGCTCCCCCTCACACTTTCCCTCGCTCCCTCTCGCACTGTCCCCTCGCTCCCTCTCGCACTGTCCCCTCGCTCCCTCTCGCTCTGTCCCCTCGCTCCGTCTCGCACTGTCCCCTCGCTCCCTCTCGCACTGTCCCCTCGCTCCCTCTCGCACTGTCCCCTCGTTGCCTCTCGCTCTGTCCCCTCGCCCCCTCTCGCACTGTCCCCTCGCTCCCTCTAGCACTGTCCCCTTGCTCCCTCTCGCTCTGTCCCCTCGCTCCCTCTCGCACTGTCCCCTCTATCCCTCTCGCACTGTCCCCTCGCTCCCTCTCGCACTGTCCGCTCGCTCCATCTCACACTGTCCCCTCGCTCCCTCTCGCACTGTCCCCTCGCTCCCTCTCACACTGTCCCCTCGCTCCCTCTCGCACTGTCCCCTCGTTCCCTCTCACACTGATCCCTCGCTCCCTCTCGCAATGTCCCGTCGCTCCCTCTCGCACTGTCCCCTCGCTCCCTCTCGCAATGTCCCCTCGATCCCTCTCGCACTGTCCCCTCGCTCCCTCTCGCGCTGTCCCCTCGCTCCCTGTCGCGCTGTCCCCCTCGCTCCCTGTCGCGCTGTCCACTCGCTCGCTCTCGCGATGTCCCCTCGCTCCCTCTCGCAATGTCCCCTCGCTCCCTTTTGCACTGTTCCTTTGCTGCCTCTCGTACTGTCCCCTCGCTCCCTGTCGCTCTGTCTCCTCGTTCCCTGTCGCACTGTCCCTTCGCTCTCTCTCGCACTGTCCCCGCTCTCCCTCTCGCACTGTCCTCTCGCTCCCTCTCGCACGGTCCCCTCAGTCCCTCTCGCACTGTCCCCTCGGATCCTCTCGCACTGTCGCCTCGCTCCCTCTCGCACTGTCCCCTCCCTACCTCTCGCAATGTCCTCTTGCTCCCTCTCACGCTCTCCCCTCGCTCCCTCTTGCGCTGTCCCATCGTTCCCTCTCGCGCTGTCCCCCTCGTTCCCTCTCGCGCTGTCCCCTTGCTCCCTCTTGCGCTGTCCCCTCGTTCCCTCTCGCGCTGTCCCCTGGTTCCCTCTCGCGCTGTCCCCTGGTTCCCTCTCGCACTGTCTCCATGCATCCTGTTGCACTGTCTCCTGACTCCCTCTCGCACTGTCTCCTCGCTCCCTCTCGCACTTTCCCCTCGCTCGCTCTCGCACTGACCCCTCGCTCCCTCTCGCACTGATCCCTCGCTCCCTCTCGCACTGTCCCCTCGCTCCCTCTCGCACTGTCCTCTCGCTCCCTCTTGCACTGTCCCTCGTTCCCTCTCGCACTATCTCCTCCCTACCTCTTGCAATGTCTCCGCTCAAACTCTCTCAGGCTAATTTCTCTCTCTCCCGCACAGTCTCCCCTCTCACTCTACCGCACAGGCTACTCTCTCCCTCTTTCTCACATTCTCCTCGCTCTCTCAAAGTCTACTTTCTCTGTCTCTTGCACAGTCTCCGCACTCTCTCTCTCCCGTGCAGCCTCCTCTCTCTCTCTCCTGCAATGTCCCCTCTCTCCCTTTCATACAGTCTCCTCTCTCTCTCACAAAGTTTCCTGTCTCTCTCCTGCACTGATTCCTCGGTCTGCCTCACACTTTCTCCTCGCTGCCTCTCGCTCTGTCTCCTCAATTCCTCTCGCTCTGTCTCCTCACTCCCTCAGGCACTGATTCCTCTCTCCCTCTCACACTGATACCTCTCTCCCTCTCGCTCTGTCTCCTCTCTCCCTCTCGCAATGCCTCCTCGCTCCCTCTCGCGCTGTCTGCTCGCTCCCTCTCGCGCTGTCTCCTCGTTCCCTCTCGCACTGTCCCCTCGCCCCCTCTCGCACTGTCCCCTCGCTCCCTCTCGCACTGTCCCCTCGCTCCCTCTCGCACTGTCCCCTCGCTCCCTCTCGCTCTGTCCCCTCGCTCCGTCTCGCACTGTCCCCTCGCTCCCTCTCGCACTGTCCCCTCGCTCCCTCTCGCACTGTCCCCTCGTTCCCTCTCGCACTGTCCCCTCGCCCCCTCTCGCACTGTCCCCTCGCTCCCTCTAGCACTGTCCCCTTGCTCCCTCTCGCTCTGTCCCCTCGCTCCCTCTCGCTCTGTCTCCTCGTTCCCTGTCGCACTGTCCCTTCGCTCCCTCTCGCACGGTCCGCTCGCTCCATCTCACACTGTCCCCTCGCTCCCTCTCGCACTGTCCCCTCGCTCCCTCTCACACTGTCCCCTCGCTCCCTCTCGCACTGTCCCCTCGTTCCCTCTCACACTGATCCCTCGCTCCCTCTCGCAATGTCCCGTCGCTCCCTCTCGCACTGTCCCCTCGCTCCCTCTCGCAATGTCCCCTCGATCCCTCTCGCACTGTCCCCTCGCTCCCTCTCGCGCTGTCCCCTCGCTCCCTGTCGCGCTGTCCCCTCGCTCCCTGTCGCGCTGTCCACTCGCTCGCTCTCGCGATGTCCCCTCGCTCCCTCTCGCAATGTCCCCTCGCTCCCTTTTGCACTGTCCCTTTGCTGCCTCTCGTACTGTCCCCTCGCTCCCTGTCGCTCTGTCTCCTCGTTCCCTGTCGCACTGTCCCTTCGCTCTCTCTCGCACTGTCCCCGCTCTCCCTCTCGCACTGTCCTCTCGCTCCCTCTCGCACGGTCCCCTCAGTCCCTCTCGCACTGTCCCCTCGGATCCTCTCGCACTGTCGCCTCGCTCCCTCTCGCACTGTCCCCTCCCTACCTCTCGCAATGTCCTCTTGCTCCCTCTCACGCTCTCCCCTCGCTCCCTCTTGCGCTGTCCCATCGTTCCCTCTCGCGCTGTCCCCTCGTTCCCTCTCGCGCTGTCCCCTTGCTCCCTCTTGCGCTGTCCCCTCGTTCCCTCTCGCGCTGTCCCCTGGTTCCCTCTCGCGCTGTCCCCTGGTTCCCTCTCGCACTGTCTCCATGCATCCTGTTGCACTGTCTCCTGACTCCCTCTCGCACTGTCTCCTCGCTCCCTCTCGCACTTTCCCCTCGCTCGCTCTCGCACTGACCCCTCGCTCCCTCTCGCACTGATCCCTCGCTCCCTCTCGCACTGTCCCCTCGCTCCCTCTCGCACTGTCCTCTCGCTCCCTCTTGCACTGTCCCTCGCTCCCTCTCGCACTATCTCCTCCCTACCTCTTGCAATGTCTCCGCTCAAACTCTCTCAGGCTAATTTCACTCTCTCCCGCACAGTCTCCCCTCTCACTCTACCGCACAGGCTACTCTCTCCCTCTTTCTCACATTCTCCTCGCTCTCTCAAAGTCTACTTTCTCTGTCTCTTGCACAGTCTCCGCACTCTCTCTCTCCCGTGCAGCCTCCTCTCTCTCTCTCCTGCAATGTCCCCTCTCTCCCTTTCATACAGTCTCCTCTCTCTCTCACAAAGTTTCCTGTCTCTCTCCTGCACTGATTCCTCGGTCTGCCTCACACTTTCTCCTCGCTGCCTCTCGCTCTGTCTCCTCAATTCCTCTCGCTCTGTCTCCTCACTCCCTCAGGCACTGATTCCTCTCTCCCTCTCACACTGATACCTCTCTCCCTCTCGCTCTGTCTCCTCTCTCCCTCTCGCAATGCCTCCTCGCTCCCTCTCACGCTGTCTGCTCGCTCCCTCTCGCGCTGTCTCCTCGTTCCCTCTCGCACTGTCCCCTCGCCCCCTCTCGCACTGTCCCCTCGCTCCCTCTCGCACTGTCCCGTTGCTCCCTCTCGCTCTGTCCCCTCGCTCCCTCTCGCACTGTCCCCTCTATCCCTCTCGCACTGTCCCCTCGCTCCCTCTCGCACTGTCCGTTCGCTCCATCTCACACTGTCCCCTCGCTCCCTCTCGCACTGTCCCCTCGCTCCCTCTCACACTGTCCCCTCGCTCCCTCTCGCACTGTCCCCTCGTTCCCTCTCACACTGATCCCTCGCTCCCTCTCGCAATGTCCCGTCGCTCCCTCTCGCACTGTCCCCTCGCTCCCTCTCGCAATGTCCCCTCGATCCCTCTCGCACTGTCCCCTCGCTCCCTCTCGCGCTGTCCCCTCGCTCCCTGTGGCGCTGTCCCCTCGCTCCCTGTCGCGCTGTCCACTCGCTCGCTCTCGCGATGTCCCCTCGCTCCCTCTCGCAATGTCCCCTCGCTCCCTTTTGCACTGTTCCTTTGCTGCCTCTCGCACTGTCCCCTCGCTCCCTGTCGCTCTGTCTCCTCGTTCCCTGTCGCACTGTCCCTTCGCTCTCTCTCGCACTGTCCCCGCTCTCCCTCTCGCACTGTCCTCTCGCTCCCTCTCGCACGGTCCCCTCAGTCCCTCTCGCACTGTCCCCTCGGATCCTCTCGCACTGTCGCCTCGCTCCCTCTCGCACTGTCCCCTCCCTACCTCTCGCAATGTCCCCTTGCTCCCTCTCACGCTCTCCCCTCGCTCCCTCTTGCGCTGTCCCATCGTTCCCTCTCGCGCTGTCCCCTCGTTCCCTCTCGCGCTGTCCCCTCGCTCCCTCTTGCGCTGTCCCCCTCGTTCCCTCTCGCGCTGTCCCCTGGTTCCCTCTCGCGCTGTCCCCTGGTTCCCTCTCGCACTGTCTCCATGCATCCTGTTGCACTGTCTCCTGACTCCCTCTCGCACTGTCTCCTCGCTCCCTCTCGCACTTTCCCCTCGCTCGCTCTCGCACTGACCCCTCGCTCCCTCTCGCACTGATCCCTCGCTCCCTCTCGCACTGTCCCCTCGCTCCCTCTCGCACTGTCCTCTCGCTCCCTCTTGCACTGTCCCTCGCTCCCTCTCGCACTATCTCCTCCCTACCTCTTGCAATGTCTCCGCTCAAACTCTCTCAGGCTAATTTCTCTCTCTCCCGCACAGTCTCCCCTCTCACTCTACCGCACAGGCTACTCTCTCCCTCTTTCTCACATTCTCCTCGCTCTCTCAAAGTCTACTTTCTCTGTCTCTTGCACAGTCTCCGCACTCTCTCTCTCCCGTGCAGCCTCCTCTCTCTCTCTCCTGCAATGTCCCCTCTCTCCCTTTCATACAGTCTCCTCTCTCTCTCACAAAGTTTCCTGTCTCTCTCCTGCACTGATTCCTCGGTCTGCCTCACACTGTCTCCTCGCTGCCTCTCGCTCTGTCTCCTCAATTCCTCTCGCTCTGTCTCCTCACTCCCTCAGGCACTGATTCCTCTCTCCCTCTCACACTGATACCTCTCTCCCTCTCGCTCTGTCTCCTCTCTCCCTCTCGCAATGCCTCCTCGCTCCCTCTCGCGCTGTCTGCTCGCTCCCTCTCGCGCTGTCTCCTCGCTCCCTCTCGCACTGTCGCCTCTCTCCCTCTCGCAATGTCTCCTCTCACCCTCTCGCTCTCTCTCCTCTCACTCTCTCGCTCTGTCTCCTCGCTCCCCCTCACACATTCCCTCGCTCCCTCTCGCGCTGTCTCCTCACTCCCTCTCGCACTGTCGCCTCTCTCCCTCTCGCAATGTCTCCTCTCACCCTCTAGCTCTGTCTCCTCTCACTCTCTCACTCTGTCTCCTCGCTCCCCCTCACACTTTCCCTCGCTCCCTCTCGCAATGTCCCCTCGCTCCCTCTCGCACTGTCCCCTCGCTCCCTCTCGCTCTGTCCCCTCGCTCCGTCTCGCACTGTCCCCTCGCTCCCTCTCGCACTGTCCCCTCGCTCCCTCTCGCACTGTCCCCTCGCTCCCTCTCGCACTGTCCCCTCGCCCCCTCTCGCACTGTCCCCTCGCTCCCTCTCGCACTGTCCCGTTGCTCCCTCTCGCTCTGTCCCCTCGCTCCCTCTCGCACTGTCCCCTCTATCCCTCTCGCACTGTCCCCTCACTCCCTCTCGCACTGTCCGCTCGCTCCATCTCACACTGTCCCCTCGCTCCCTCTCGCACTGTCCCCTCGCTCCCTCTCACACTGTCCCCTCGCTCCCTCTCGCACTGTCCCCTCGTTCCCTCTCGCAATGTCCCCTCGCTCCCTCTCGCACAGTCCCCTCGCTCCCTCTGGCACTGTCCCCTCGCTCCCTCTCGCACTGTCCCCTTGCTCCCTGTCGCTCTGTCTCCTCGTTCCCTCTCGCACTATCTCCTCCCTACCTCTTGCAATGTCTCCGCTCAAACTCTCTCAGGTAATTTCTCTCTCTCCCGCACAGTCTCCCCTCTCACTCTACCGCACAGGCTACTCTCTCCCTCTTCCTCACATTCTCCTCGCTCTCTCACAGCCTACTTTCTCTGTCTCTTGTACAGTCTCCGCACTCTCTCCCTCCTGTGCAGCCTCCTCTCTCTCTCTCCTGCAATGTTCCCTCTCTCCCTTTCATACAGTCTCCTCTCTCTCTCACAAAGTTTCCTGTCTCCCTCCTGCACTGATTCCTCGGTCTGCCTCACACTATCTCCTCGCTCCCTCTCGCTCTGTCTCCTCACTCCCTCAGGCACTGATTCCTCTCTCCCTCTCGCACTGATACCTCTCTCCCTCTCCCTCTGTCTCCTCTCTCCCTCTCGCAATGCCTCCTCACTCACTCTCGCGCTGTCTGCTCGCTCCCTCTCGCGCTGTCTCCTCGCTCCCTCTCGCACTGTCGCCTCTCTCCCTCTCGCAATGTCTCCTTTCAACCTCTCGCTCTGTCTCCTCTCACTCTCTCGCTCTGTCTCCTCGCTGTCCCTCACACTTTCCCTCGCTCCCTCTCGAACTGTCCCCTCGCTCCCTCTCGCACTGTCCCCTCACTCCCTCTCGCACTGTCCCCTCGCTCCCTCTCGCACTGTCCCCTCGCTCCCTCTCGCACTGTCCCCTCGCTCCCTCTCGCACTGTCCCCTCGCTACATCTCGCTCTGTCCCCTCGCTCCCTCTCGCGCTGTCCCCTCGCTCCCTGTCGCGCTGTCCCCTCGCTCCCTGTCGCGCTGTCCACTCGCTCCCTCTCGCACTGTCCCCTCGCTCCCTCTCGCACTGTCCCCTCACTCCCACTCGCACTGTCCCCTCGCTCCCTCTCGCACTGTTCCCTCGCACCCTCGCACAATGTCCCCTCGCTCCCTCTCGCACTGTCCCCTCCCTCCCTCTCGCACTGTCCCCTCGCTCCCTCTCGCGCTGTCCCCTCGCTCCCTGTCGCGCTGTCCCCTCGCTCCCTGTCGCGCTGTCCACTCGCTCGCTCTCGCGATGTCCCCTCGCTCCCTCTCGCAATGTCCCCTCGCTCCCTTTTGCACTGTCCCTTTGCTGCCTCTCGTACTGTCCCCTCGCTCCCTGTCGCTCTGTCTCCTCGTTCCCTGTCGCACTGTCCCTTCGCTCCCTCTCGCACTGTCCCCGCTCTCCCTCTCGCACTGTCCTCTCGCTCCCTCTCGCACGGTCCCCTCAGTCCCTCTCGCACTGTCCCCTCAGATCCTCTCGCACTGTCCCCTCGCTCCCTCTCGCACTGTCCCCTCCCTACCTCTCGCCATGTCCCCTTGCTCCCTCTCGCGCTCTCCCCTCGCTCCCTCTTGCGCTGTCCCATCGCTCCCTCTCGCGCTGTCCCCTCGTTCCCTCTCACGCTGTCCTCTCGCTCCCTCTTGCGCTGTCCCCTCGTTCCCTCTCGCGCTGTCCCCTGGTTCCCTCTCGCGCTGTCCCCTGGTTCCCTCTCGCACTGTCTCCATGCATCCTGTTGCACTGTCTCCTGACTCCCTCTCGCACTGTCTCCTCGCGCCCTCTCGCACTTTCCCCTCGCTCGCTCTCGCACTGACCCCTCGCTCCCTCTCGCACTGATCCCTCGCTCCCTCTCGCACTGTCCCCCTCGCTCCCTCTCGCACTGTCCTCTCGCTCCCTCTTGCACTGTCCCTCGCTCCCTCTCGCACTATCTCCTCCCTACCTCTTGCAATGTCTCCGCTCAAACTCTCTCAGGCTAATTTCTCTCTCTCCCGCACAGTCTCCCCTCTCACTCTACCACACAGGCTACTCTCTCCCTCTTTCTCACATTCTCCTCGCTCTCTCAAAGTCTACTTTCTCTGTCTCTTGCACAGTCTCCGCACTCTCTCTCTCCCGTGCAGCCTCCTCTCTCTCTCTCCTGCAATGTCCCCTCTCTCCCTTTCATACAGTCTCCTCTCTCTCTCACAAAGTTTCCTGTCTCTCTCCTGCACTGATTCCTCGGTCTGCCTCACACTGTCTCCTCGCTGCCTCTCGCTCTGTCTCCTCAATCCCTCTCGCTCTGTCTCCTCACTCCCTCAGGCACTGATTCCTCTCTCCCTCTCACACTGATACCTCTCTCCCTCTCGCTCTGTCTCCTCTCTCCCTCTCGCAATGCCTCCTCGCTCCCTCTCGCGCTGTCTGCTCGCTCCCTCTCGCGCTGTCTCCTCGCACCCTCTCGCACTGTCGCCTCTCACCCTCTCGCAATGTCTCCTCTCACCCTCTCGCTCTCTCTCCTCTCACTCTCTCGCTCTGTCTCCTCGCTCCCCCTCACACATTCCCTCGCTCCCTCTCGCGCTGTCTCCTCGCTCCCTCTCGCACTGTCGCCTCTCTCCCTCTCGCAATGTCTCCTCTCACCCTCTAGCTCTGTCTCCTCTCACTCTCTCACTCTGTCTCCTCGCTCCCCCTCACACTTTCCCTCGCTCCCTCTCGCACTGTCCCCTCGCTCCCTCTCGCACTGTCCCCTCGCTCCCTCTCGCTCTGTCCCCTCGCTCCGTCTCGCACTGTCCCCTCGCTCCCTCTCGCACTGTCCCCTCGCTCCCTCTCGCACTGTCCCCTCGCTCCCTCTCGCACTGTCCCCTCGCCCCCTCTCGCACTGTCCCCTCGCTCCCTCTCGCACTGTCCCCTTGCTCCCTCTCGCTCTGTCCCCTCGCTCCCTCTCGCACTGTCCCCTCTATCCCTCTCGCACTGTCCCCTCGCTCCCTCTCGCACTGTCCGCTCGCTCCATCTCACACTGTCCCCTCGCTCCCTCTCGCACTGTCCCCTCGCTCCCTCTCACACTGTCCCCTCGCTCCCTCTCGCACTGTCCCCTCGTTCCCTCTCACACTGATCCCTCGCTCCCTCTCGCACTGTCCCCTTGCTCCCTGTCGCTCTGTCTCCTCGTTCCCTCTCGCACTATCTCCTCCCTACCTCTTGCAATGTCTCCGCTCAAACTCTCTCAGGTAATTTCTCTCTCTCCCGCACAGTCTCCCCTCTCACTCTACCGCACAGGCTACTCTCTCCCTCTTCCTCACATTCTCCTCGCTCTCTCACAGCCTACTTTCTCTGTCTCTTGCACAGTCTCCACACTCTCTCTCTCCTGTGCAGCCTCCTCTCTCTCTCTCCTGCAATGTTCCCTCTCTCCCTTTCATACAGTCTCCTCTCTCTCTCACAAAGTTTCCTGTCTCCCTCCTGCACTGATTCCTCGGTCTGCCTCACACTATCTCCTCGCTCCCTCTCGCTCTGTCTCCTCACTCCCTCAGGCACTGATTCCACTCTCCCTCTCGCACTGATACCTCTCTCCCTCTCACTCTGTCTCCTCTCTCCCTCTCACAATGCCTCCTCACTCACTCTCGCGCTGTCTGCTCGCTCCCTCTCGCGCTGTCTCCTCGCTCCCTCTCGCACTGTCGCCTCTCTCCCTCTCGCAATGTCTCCTCTCAACCTCTCGCTCTGTCTCCTCTCACTCTCTCGCTCTGTCTCCTCGCTGCCCCTCACACTTTCCCTCGCACCCTCTCGAACTGTCCCCTCGCTCCCTCTCGCACTGTCCCCTCACTCCCTCTCGCACTGTCCCCTCGCTCCCTCTCGCACTGTCCGCTCGCTCCCTCTCGCACTGTCCCCTCGCTCCCTCTCGCACTGTCCCCTCGCTCCCTCTCGCACTGTCCCCTCGCTCCCTCTCGCACTGTCCCCTCGCTACCTCTCGCTCTTTCCCCTCGCTCCCTCTCGCACTGTCCACTCGCTCCCTCTCGCACTGTCCCCTCGCTCCCTCTCGCACTGTCCCCTCGCTCCCTCTCGCACTGACCCCTCGCTCCCTCACGCACTGTCCCCTCACTCCCTCTAGCACTGTCCCCTCGCTCCCTCTCGCACTGTCCCCTCGCTCCCTCTCGCACTGTCCCCTCGCTCCCTCTCGCACTGTCCCCTCGCTCCCTCTCGCACTGCCCCCTCGCTCCCTCTCGCACTGTCCCCTCGCTCCCTCTCGCACTGACCCCTCGCTCCCTCTCGCACTGGCCCCTCGCTCCCTCTCGCACTGTCCCCTCGCTCCCTCTCGCACTGTCCCCTCGCTCCCTCTCGCACTGTCCCCTCGCTCCCTCTCGCACTGTCCCCTCGCTCCCTCTCACACTGTCACCTCGTCCCTCTTGCACTGTCCCCTCGCTCCCTCTCGCAATGTCACCTCCCTCCCTCTCGCACTGTCCCTTCGCTACCTCTCGCACTGTTCCCTCGCTCCATCTCGCGCTGTCCCCTCGCTCACTGTCGCGATTTGCCCTCGCTCCCTGTCGCGCTGTCCCCTCGCTCCCTCTCGCAATGTCCCCTCGCTCCCTCTCGCAATGTCCCCTCGCTCCCTCTCGCACTGTCCCTTTGCTGCATCTCGTACTGTCCCCTCGCTCCCTGTCGCTCTGTCTCCTCGTTCCCTGTCGCGCTGTCCCCTCGCTCCCACTCGCACTGTCCCCTCGCTCCCTCTCGCACTGTCCCCTCGCTCCCTCTCGCACTGTCCCCTCGCTCCCTCTCGCACTGTCCCCTCGCTCCCTCTCGCACTGTCCCCTCGCTCCCTCTCGCACTGTCCCCTCGCTCCCTCTCGCACTGTCCCCTCGCTCCCTCTCGCACTGTCCCCTGGCTCCCTCTCGCACTGTCCCCTCGCTCCCTCTCGCACTGTCCCCTCGCTACCTCTCGCACTGTCCCCTCGCTCCCTCTCGCACTGTCCCCTCGCTCCCTCTCGCACTGTCCCCTCGCTCCCTCTCGCACTGTTCCCTCGCTCCCTCTCGCACTGTACCCTCGCTCCCTCTCGCGCTGTCCCCTCGTTCCCTCTCGCGCTGTCCCCTGGTTCCCTCTCGCCCTGTCCCCTCACTCCCTCTCGCTCTTTCCCCTCACTCCCTCTCGCACTGTCCCCCTCGCTCCCTCTCGCACTGTCCTCTCGCTCCCTCTTGCACTGTCCCTCGCTCCCTCTCGCACTATCTCCTCCCTACCTCTTGCAATGTCTCCGCTCAAACTCTCTCAGGCTAATTTCTCTCTCTCCCGCACAGTCTCCCCTCTCACTCTACCGCACAGGCTACTCTCTCCCTCTTTCTCACATTCTCCTCGCTCTCTCAAAGTCTACTTTCTCTGTCTCTTGCACAGTCTCCGCACTCTCTCTCTCCCGTGCAGCCTCCTCTCTCTCTCTCCTGCAATGTCCCCTCTCTCCCTTTCATACAGTCTCCTCTCTCTCTCACAAAGTTTCCTGTCTCTCTCCTGCACTGATTCCTCGGTCTGCCTCACACTGTCTCCTCGCTGCCTCTCGCTCTGTCTCCTCAATTCCTCTCGCTCTGTCTCCTCACTCCCTCAGGCACTGATTCCTCTCTCCCTCTCACACTGATACCTCTCTCCCTCTCGCTCTGTCTCCTCTCTCCCTCTCGCAATGCCTCCTCGCTCCCTCTCGCGCTGTCTGCTCGCTCCCTCTCGCGCTGTCTCCTCGCTCCCTCTCGCACTGTCGCCTCTCTCCCTCTCGCAATGTCTCCTCTCACCCTCTCGCTCTCTCTCCTCTCACTCTCTCGCTCTGTCTCCTCGCTCCCCCTCACACATTCCCTCGCTCCCTCTCGCGCTGTCTCCTCGCTCCCTCTCGCACTGTCGCCTCTCTCCCTCTCGCAATGTCTCCTCTCACCCTCTAGCTCTGTCTCCTCTCACTCTCTCACTCTGTCTCCTCGCTCCCCCTCACACTTTCCCTCGCTCCCTCTCGCAATGTCCCCTCGCTCCCTCTCGCACTGTCCCCTCGCTCCCTCTCGCTCTGTCCCCTCGCTCCGTCTCGCACTGTCCCCTCGCTCCCTCTCGCACTGTCCCCTCGCTCCCTCTCGCACTGTCCCCTCGCTCCCTCTCGCACTGTCCCCTCGCCCCCTCTCGCACTGTCCCCTCGCTCCCTCTCGCACTGTCCCGTTGCTCCCTCTCGCTCTGTCCCCTCGCTCCCTCTCGCACTGTCCCCTCTATCCCTCTCGCACTGTCCCCTCACTCCCTCTCGCACTGTCCGCTCGCTCCATCTCACACTGTCCCCTCGCTCCCTCTCGCACTGTCCCCTCGCTCCCTCTCACACTGTCCCCTCGCTCCCTCTCGCACTGTCCCCTCGTTCCCTCTCACACTGATCCCTCGCTCCCTCTCGCAATGTCCCGTCGCTCCGTCTCGCACTGTCCCCTCGCTCCCTCTCGCAATGTCCCCTCGATCCCTCTCGCAATGTTCCCTCGCTCCCTCTCGTACTGTCCCATTGTTGCCTCTCGCACTGTCCCCTCGCTCCCTGTCGCGCTGTCCCCTCGCTCCCTCTCGCACTATCCCCTCGCTCCCTCTCGCAATGTCCCCTCGCTCCCTCTCGCACAGTCCCCTCGCTCCCTCTGGCACTGTCCCCTCGCTCCCTCTCGCACTGTCCCCTTGCTCCCTGTCGCTCTGTCTCCTCGTTCCCTCTCGCACTATCTCCTCCCTACCTCTTGCAATGTCTCCGCTCAAACTCTCTCAGGTAATTTCTCTCTCTCCCGCACAGTCTCCCCTCTCACTCTACCGCACAGGCTACTCTCTCCCTCTTCCTCACATTCTCCTCGCTCTCTCACAGCCTACTTTCTCTGTCTCTTGTACAGTCTCCGCACTCTCTCCCTCCTGTGCAGCCTCCTCTCTCTCTCTCCTGCAATGTTCCCTCTCTCCCTTTCATACAGTCTCCTCTCTCTCTCACAAAGTTTCCTGTCTCCCTCCTGCACTGATTCCTCGGTCTGCCTCACACTATCTCCTCGCTCCCTCTCGCTCTGTCTCCTCACTCCCTCAGGCACTGATTCCTCTCTCCCTCTCGCACTGATACCTCTCTCCCTCTCCCTCTGTCTCCTCTCTCCCTCTCGCAATGCCTCCTCACTCACTCTCGCGCTGTCTGCTCGCTCCCTCTCGCGCTGTCTCCTCGCTCCCTCTCGCACTGTCGCCTCTCTCCCTCTCGCAATGTCTCCTTTCAACCTCTCGCTCTGTCTCCTCTCACTCTCTCGCTCTGTCTCCTCGCTGTCCCTCACACTTTCCCTCGCTCCCTCTCGAACTGTCGCCTCGCTCCCTCTCGCACTGTCCCCTCACTCCCTCTCGCACTGTCCCCTCGCTCCCTCTCGCACTGTCCCCTCGCTCCCTCTCGCACTGTCCCCTCGCTCCCTCTCGCACTGTCCCCTCGCTACATCTCGCTCTGTCCCCTCGCTCCCTCTCGCGCTGTCCCCTCGCTCCCTGTCGCGCTGTCCCCTCGCTCCCTGTCGCGCTGTCCACTCGCTCCCTCTCGCACTGTCCCCTCGCTCCCTCTCGCACTGTCCCCTCGCTCCCACTCGCACTGTCCCCTCGCTCCCTCTCGCACTGTTCCCTCGCACCCTCGCACAATGTCCCCTCGCTTCCTCTCGCACTGTCCCCTCTCTCCCTCTCGCACTGTCCCCTCGCTCCCTCTCGCGCTGTCCCCTCGCTCCCTGTCGCGCTGTCCCCCTCGCTCCCTGTCGCGCTGTCCACTCGCTCGCTCTCGCGATGTCCCCCTCGCTCCCTCTCGCAATGTCCCCTCGCTCCCTTTTGCACTGTCCCTTTGCTGCCTCTCGTACTGTCCCCTCGCTCCCTGTCGCTCTGTCTCCTCATTCCCTGTCGCACTGTCCCTTCGCTCCCTCTCGCACGGTCCGCTCGCTCCATCTCACACTGTCCCCTCGCTCCCTCTCGCACTGTCCCCTCGCTCCCTCTCACACTGTCCCCTCGCTCCCTCTCGCACTGTCCCCTCGTTCCCTCTCACACTGATCCCTCGCTCCCTCTCGCAATGTCCCGTCGCTCCCTCTCGCACTGTCCCCTCGCTCCCTCTCGCAATGTCCCCTCGATCCCTCTCGCACTGTCCCCTCGCTCCCTCTCGCGCTGTCCCCTCGCTCCCTGTCGCGCTGTCCCCTCGCTCCCTGTCGCGCTGTCCACTCGCTCGCTCTCGCGATGTCCCCTCGCTCCCTCTCGCAATGTCCCCTCGCTCCCTTTTGCACTGTCCCTTTGCTGCCTCTCGTACTGTCCCCTCGCTCCCTGTCGCTCTGTCTCCTCGTTCCCTGTCGCACTGTCCCTTCGCTCTCTCTCGCACTGTCCCCGCTCTCCCTCTCGCACTGTCCCCTCACTCCCTCTCGCACTGTCCCCTCGCTCCCTCTCGCACTGTCCCCTCGCCCCCTCTCGCACTGTCCCCTCGCTCCCTCTCGCACTGTCCGCTCGCTCCATCTCACACTGTCCCCTCGCTCCCTCTCGCACTGTCCCCTCGCTCCCTCTCACACTGTCCCCTCGCTCCCTCTCGCACTGTCCCCTCGTTCCCTCTCACACTGATCCCTCGCTCCCTCTCGCAATGTCCCGTCGCTCCCTCTCGCACTGTCCCCTCGCTCCCTCTCGCAATGTCCCCTCGATCCCTCTCGCAATGTTCCCTCGCTCCCTCTCGTACTGTCCCATTGTTGCCTCTCGCACTGTCCCCTCGCTCCCTGTCGCGCTGTCCCCTCGCTCCCTCTCGCACTATCCCCTCGCTCCCTCTCGCAATGTCCCCTCGCTCCCTCTCGCACAGTCCCCTCGCTCCCTCTGGTACTGTCCCCTCGCTCCCTCTCGCACTGTCCCCTTGCTCCCTGTCGCTCTGTCTCCTCGTTCCCTCTCGCACTATCTCCTCCCTACCTCTTGCAATGTCTCCGCTCAAACTCTCTCAGGTAATTTCTCTCTCTCCCGCACAGTCTCCCCTCTCACTCTACCGCACAGGCTACTCTCTCCCTCTTCCTCACATTCTCCTCGCTCTCTCACAGCCTACTTTCTCTGTCTCTTGTACAGTCTCCGCACTCTCTCCCTCCTGTGCAGCCTCCTCTCTCTCTCTCCTGCAATGTTCCCTCTCTCCCTTTCATACAGTCTCCTCTCTCTCTCACAAAGTTTCCTGTCTCCCTCCTGCACTGATTCCTCGGTCTGCCTCACACTATCTCCTCGCTCCCTCTCGCTCTGTCTCCTCACTCCCTCAGGCACTGATTCCTCTCTCCCTCTCGCACTGATACCTCTCTCCCTCTCCCTCTCTCTCCTCCCTCCCTCTCGCAATGCCTCCTCACTCACTCTCGCGCTGTCTGCTCGCTCCCTCTCGCGCTGTCTCCTCGCTCCCTCTCGCACTGTCGCCTCTCTCCCTCTCGCAATGTCTCCTTTCAACCTCTCGCTCTGTCTCCTCTCACTCTCTCGCTCTGTCTCCTCGCTCCCCCTCACACATTCCCTCGCTCCCTCTCGCGCTGCCTCCTCGCTCCCTCTCGCACTGTCGCCTCTCTCCCTCTCGCAATGTCTCCTCTCACCCTCTAGCTCTGTCTCCTCTCACTCTCTCGCTCTGTCTCCTCGCTGTCCCTCACACTTTCCCTCGCTCCCTCTCGAACTGTCCCCTCGCTCCCTCTCGCACTGTCCCCTCACTCCCTCTCGCACTGTCCCCTCGCTCCCTCTCGCACTGTCCCCTCGCTCCCTCTCACACTGTCCCCTCGCTCCCTCTCGCACTGTCCCCTCGCTACATCTCGCTCTGTCCCCTCGCTCCCTCTCGCGCTGTCCCCTCGCTCCCTGTCGCGCTGTCCCCTCGCTCCCTGTCGCGCTGTCCACTCGCTCCCTCTCGCACTGTCCCCCTCGCTCCCTCTCGCACTGTCCCCTCGCTCCCACTCGCACTGTCCCCTCGCTCCCTCTCGCACTGTTCCCTCGCACCCTCGCACAATGTCCCCTCGCTCCCTCTCGCACTGTCCCCTCTCTCCCTCTCGCACTGTCCCCTCGCTCCCTCTCGCGCTGTCCCCTCACTCCCTGTCGCGCTGTCCCCTCGCTCCCTGTCGCGCTGTCCACTCGCTCGCTCTCGCGATGTCCCCTCGCTCCCTCTCGCAATGTCCCCTCGCTCCCTTTTGCACTGTCCCTTTGCTGCCTCTCGTACTGTCCCCTCGCTCCCTGTCGCTCTGTCTCCTCGTTCCCTGTCGCACTGTCCCTTCGCTCCCTCTCGCACTGTCCCCGCTCTCCCTCTCGCACTGTCCTCTCGCTCCCTCTCGCACGGTCCCCTCAGTCCCTCTCGCACTGTCCCCTCGGATCCTCTCGCACTGTCCCCTCGCTCCCTCTCGCACTGTCCCCTCCCTACCTCTCGCAATGTCCCCTTGCTCCCTCTCGCGCTCTCCCCTCGCTCCCTCTTGCGCTGTCCCATCGCTCCCTCTCGCGCTGTCCCCTCGTTCCCTCTCACGCTTTCCCCTCGTTCCCTCTCGCGCTGTCCCCTCGTTCCCTCTCGCGCTGTCCCCTGGTTCCCTCTCGCGCTGTCCCCTGGTTCCCTCTCGCACTGTCTCCATGCATCCTGTTGCACTGTCTCCTGACTCCCTCTCGCACTGTCTCCTCGCTCCCTCTCGCACTTTCCCCTCGCTCGCTCTCGCACTGACCCCTCGCTCCCTCTCGCACTGATCCCTCGCTCCCTCTCGCACTGTCCCCTCGCTCCCTCTCGCACTGTCCTCTCGCTCCCTCTTGCACTGTCCCTCGCTCCCTCTCGCACTATCTCCTCCCTACCTCTTGCAATGTCTCCGCTCAAACTCTCTCAGGCTAATTTCTCTCTCTCCCGCACAGTCTCCCCTCTCACTCTACCGCACAGGCTACTCTCTCCCTCTTTCTCACATTCTCCTCGCTCTCTCAAAGTCTACTTTCTCTGTCTCTTGCACAGTCTCCGCACTCTCTCTCTCCCGTGCAGCCTCCTCTCTCTCTCTCCTGCAATGTCCCCTCTCTCCCTTTAGCTCTGTCTCCTCTCTCTCTCACAAAGTTTCCTGTCTCTCTCCTGCACTGATTCCTCGGTCTGCCTCACACTGTCTCCTCGCTGCCTCTCGCTCTGTCTCCTCAATCCCTCTCGCTCTGTCTCCTCACTCCCTCAGGCACTGATTCCTCTCTCCCTCTCACACTGATACCTCTCTCCCTCTCGCTCTGTCTCCTCTCTCCCTCTCGCAATGCCTCCTCGCTCCCTCTCGCGCTGTCTGCTCGCTCCCTCTCACACTGATCCCTCGCTCCCTCTCGCACTGTCCCCTTGCTCCCTGTCGCTCTGTCTCCTCGTTCCCTCTCGCACTATCTCCTCCCTACCTCTTGCAATGTCTCCGCTCAAACTCTCTCAGGTAATTTCTCTCTCTCCCGCACAGTCTCCCCTCTCACTCTACCGCACAGGCTACTCTCTCCCTCTTCCTCACATTCTCCTCGCTCTCTCACAGCCTACTTTCTCTGTCTCTTGCACAGTCTCCACACTCTCTCTCTCCTGTGCAGCCTCCTCTCTCTCTCTCCTGCAATGTTCCCTCTCTCCCTTTCATACAGTCTCCTCTCTCTCTCACAAAGTTTCCTGTCTCCCTCCTGCACTGATTCCTCGGTCTGCCTCACACTATCTCCTCGCTCCCTCTCGCTCTGTCTCCTCACTCCCTCAGGCACTGATTCCTCTCTCCCTCTCGCACTGATACCTCTCTCCCTCTCACTCTGTCTCCTCTCTCCCTCTCACAATGCCTCCTCACTCACTCTCGCGCTGTCTGCTCGCTCCCTCTCGCGCTGTCTCCTCGCTCCCTCTCGCACTGTCGCCTCTCTCAATCTCGCAATGTCTCCTCTCAACCTCTCGCTCTGTCTCCTCTCACTCTCTCGCTCTGTCTCCTCGCTGCCCCTCACACTTTCCCTCAAACCCTCTCGAACTGTCCCCTCGCTCCCTCTCGCACTGTCCCCTCACTCCCTCTCGCACTGAACCCTCGCTCCCTCTCGCACTGTCCGCTCGCTCCCTCTCGCACTGTCCCCTCGCTCCCTCTCGCACTGTCCCCTCGCTCCCTCTCGCACTGTCCCCTCGCTCCCTCTCGCACTGTCCCCTCGCTACCTCTCGCTCTTTCCCCTCGCTCCCTCTCGCACTGTCCACTCACTCCCTCTCGCACTGTCCCCTCGCTCCCTCTCGCACTGTCCCCTCGCTCCTTCTCGCACTGACCCCTCGCTCCCTCTCGCACTGTCCCCTCACTCCCTCTCGCACTGTCCCCTCGCTCCCTCTCGCACTGTCCCCTCGCTCCCTCTCGCACTGTCCCCTCGCTCCCTCTCGCACTGTCCCCTCGCTCCCTCTCGCACTGTCCCCTCGCTCCCTCTCGCACTGTCCCCCTCGCTCCCTCTCGCACTGACCCCTCGCTCCCTCTCGCACTGTCCCCTCGCTCCCTCTCGCACTGTCCCCTCGCTCCCTCTCGCACTGTCCCCTCGCTCCCTCTCGCACTGTCCCCTCGCTCCCTCTCGCACTGTCCCCTCGCTCCCTCTCACACTGTCACCTCGTCCCTCTTGCACTGTCCCCTCGCTCCCTCTCGCAATGTCACCTCCCTCCCTCTCGCACTGTCCCTTCGCTACCTCTCGCACTGTTCCCTCGCTCCATCTCGCGCTGTCCCCTCGCTCACTGTCGCGATTTGCCCTCGCTCCCTGTCGCGCTGTCCCCTCGCTCCCTCTCGCAATGTCCCCTCGCTCCCTCTCGCAATGTCCCCTCGCTCCCTCTCACACATTCCCCTCTATCCGTCTTGCTCTGTCCCCTCGCTCCCTCTCGCAATGTCTCCTCAATCCCTCTCGCTCTGTCTCCTCACTCCCTCAGGCACTGATTCCTCTCTCCCTCTCGCACTGATACCTCTCTCAATCTCGCTCTGGCTCCTCTCACCCTCTCGCTCTCTCTCCTCTCACTCTCTCGCTCTGTCTCCTCGCTCCCCCTCACACATTCCCTCGCTCCCTCTCGCGCTATCTCCTCGCTCCCTCTCGCACTGTCGCCTCTCTCCCTCTCGCAATGTCTCCTCTCACCCTCTCGCTCTGTCTCCTCTCACTCTCTCACTCTGTCCCCTCACTCCCTCTCGCACTGTCCCCTCGCTCCCTCTCGCACTGTCCCCTCGCTCCCTCTCGCACTGACCCCTCGCTCCCTCTCGCACTGTCCCCTCGCTCCCTCTCGAACTGTCCCCTCGCTCCCTCTCGCACTGTCCCCTCGCTCCCTCTCGCACTGTCCCCTCGCTCCCTCTCACACTGTCCCCTCGCTCCCTCTCGCACTGTCCCCGCGCTCCCTCTCGCACTGTCCCCACGCTCCCTCTCGCACTGTCCCCTCGCTATCTCTCGCACTGTCCCCTCGCTCCCTCTCGCACTGTCCCCTCGCTCCCTCTCGCACTGTCCCCTCGCTCCCTCTCGCACTGTTCCCTCGCTCCCTCTCGCACTGTACCCTCGCTCCCTCTCGCGCTGTCCCCTTGTTCCCTCTTGCGCTGCCCCCTGGTTCCCTCTCGCGCTGTCCCCTTGCTCCCTCTCGCTCTGTCCCCTCACTCCCTCTCGCACTGTCCCCTCGCTCCCTCTCGCACTGTCCCCTCGCTCCCTCTCGCACTGACCCCTCGCTCCCTCTCGCACTGTCCCCTCGCTCCCTCTCGCACTGTCCGTTCGCTCCCTCTCGCACTGTCCCCTCGCTCCCTCTCGCACTGTCCCCTCGCTCCCTCTCGCACTGTCCCCTCGCTCCCTCTCGCACTGTCCCCTCGCTCCCTCTCGCACTGTCCCCTCGTCCCTCTTGCACTGTCCCCTCGCTCCCTCTCGCACTGTCCCCTCGCTCCCTCTCGCACTGTCCCCTCGCTACATCTCGCTCTGTCCCCTCGCTCCCTCTCGCGCTGTCCCCTCGCTCCCTGTCGCGCTGTCCCCTCGCTCCCTGTCGCGCTGTCCACTCGCTCCCTCTCGCACTGTCCCCTCGCTCCCTCTCGCACTGTCCCCTCGCTCCCACTCGCACTGTCCCCTCGCTCCCTCTCGCACTGTTCCCTCGCACCCTCGCACAATGTCCCCTCGCTCCCTCTCGCACTGTCCCCTCTCTCCCTCTCGCACTGTCCCCTCGCTCCCTCTCGCGCTGTCCCCTCACTCCCTGTCGCGCTGTCCCCTCGCTCCCTGTCGCGCTGTCCACTCGCTCGCTCTCGCGATGTCCCCTCGCTCCCTCTCGCAATGTCCCCTCGCTCCCTTTTGCACTGTCCCTTTGCTGCCTCTCGTACTGTCCCCTCGCTCCCTGTCGCTCTGTCTCCTCGTTCCCTGTCGCACTGTCCCTTCGCTCCCTCTCGCACTGTCCCCGCTCTCCCTCTCGCACTGTCCTCTCGCTCCCTCTCGCACGGTCCCCTCAGTCCCTCTCGCACTGTCCCCTCGGATCCTCTCGCACTGTCCCCTCGCTCCCTCTCGCACTGTCCCCTCCCTACCTCTCGCAATGTCCCCTTGCTCCCTCTCGCGCTCTCCCCTCGCTCCCTCTTGCGCTGTCCCATCGCTCCCTCTCGCGCTGTCCCCTCGTTCCCTCTCACGCTTTCCCCTCGTTCCCTCTCGCGCTGTCCCCTCGTTCCCTCTCGTGCTGTCCCCTGGTTCCCTCTCGCGCTGTCCCCTGGTTCCCTCTCGCACTGTCTCCATGCATCCTGTTGCACTGTCTCCTGACTCCCTCTCGCACTGTCTCCTCGCTCCCTCTCGCACTTTCCCCTCGCTCGCTCTCGCACTGACCCCTCGCTCCCTCTCGCACTGATCCCTCGCTCCCTCTCGCACTGTCCCCTCGCTCCCTCTCGCACTGTCCTCTCGCTCCCTCTTGCACTGTCCCTCGCTCCCTCTCGCACTATCTCCTCCCTACCTCTTGCAATGTCTCCGCTCAAACTCTCTCAGGCTAATTTCTCTCTCTCCCGCACAGTCTCCCCTCTCACTCTACCGCACAGGCTACTCTCTCCCTCTTTCTCACATTCTCCTCGCTCTCTCAAAGTCTACTTTCTCTGTCTCTTGCACAGTCTCCGCACTCTCTCTCTCCCGTGCAGCCTCCTCTCTCTCTCTCCTGCAATGTCCCCTCTCTCCCTTTCATACAGTCTCCTCTCTCTCTCACAAAGTTTCCTGTCTCTCTCCTGCACTGATTCCTCGGTCTGCCTCACACTGTCTCCTCGCTGCCTCTCGCTCTGTCTCCTCAATCCCTCTCGCTCTGTCTCCTCACTCCCTCAGGCACTGATTCCTCTCTCCCTCTCACACTGATACCTCTCTCCCTCTCGCTCTGTCTCCTCTCTCCCTCTCGCAATGCCTCCTCGCTCCCTCTCGCGCTGTCTGCTCGCTCCCTCTCGCGCTGTCTCCTCGCACCCTCTCGCACTGTCGCCTCTCACCCTCTCGCAATGTCTCCTCTCACCCTCTCGCTCTCTCTCCTCTCACTCTCTCGCTCTGTCTCCTCGCTCCCCCTCACACATTCCCTCGCTCCCTCTCGCGCTGTCTCCTCGCTCCCTCTCGCACTGTCGCCTCTCTCCCTCTCGCAATGTCTCCTCTCACCCTCTAGCTCTGTCTCCTCTCACTCTCTCACTCTGTCTCCTCGCTCCCCCTCACACTTTCCCTCGCTCCCTCTCGCACTGTCCCCTCGCTCCCTCTCGCACTATCCCCTCGCTCCCTCTCGCTCTGTCCCCTCGCTCCGTCTCGCACTGTCCCCTCGCTCCCTCTCGCACTGTCCCCTCGCTCCCTCTCGCACTGTCCCCTCGCTCCCTCTCGCACTGTCCCCTCGCCCCCTCTCGCACTGTCCCCTCGCTCCCTCTCGCACTGTCCCCTTGCTCCCTCTCGCTCTGTCCCCTCGCTCCCTCTCGCACTGTCCCCTCTATCCCTCTCGCACTGTCCCCTCGCTCCCTCTCGCACTGTCCGCTCGCTCCATCTCACACTGTCCCCTCGCTCCCTCTCGCACTGTCCCCTCGCTCCCTCTCACACTGTCCCCTCGCTCCCTCTCGCACTGTCCCCTCGTTCCCTCTCACACTGATCCCTCGCTCCCTCTCGCACTGTCCCCTTGCTCCCTGTCGCTCTGTCTCCTCGTTCCCTCTCGCACTATCTCCTCCCTACCTCTTGCAATGTCTCCGCTCAAACTCTCTCAGGTAATTTCTCTCTCTCCCGCACAGTCTCCCCTCTCACTCTACCGCACAGGCTACTCTCTCCCTCTTCCTCACATTCTCCTCGCTCTCTCACAGCCTACTTTCTCTGTCTCTTGCACAGTCTCCACACTCTCTCTCTCCTGTGCAGCCTCCTCTCTCTCTCTCCTGCAATGTTCCCTCTCTCCCTTTCATACAGTCTCCTCTCTCTCTCACAAAGTTTCCTGTCTCCCTCCTGCACTGATTCCTCGGTCTGCCTCACACTATCTCCTCGCTCCCTCTCGCTCTGTCTCCTCACTCCCTCAGGCACTGATTCCTCTCTCCCTCTCGCACTGATACCTCTCTCCCTCTCACTCTGTCTCCTCTCTCCCTCTCACAATGCCTCCTCACTCACTCTCGCGCTGTCTGCTCGCTCCCTCTCGCGCTGTCTCCTCGCTCCCTCTCGCACTGTCGCCTCTCTCAATCTCGCAATGTCTCCTCTCAACCTCTCGCTCTGTCTCCTCTCACTCTCTCGCTCTGTCTCCTCGCTGCCCCTCACACTTTCCCTCAAACCCTCTCGAACTGTCCCCTCGCTCCCTCTCGCACTGTCCCCTCACTCCCTCTCGCACTGAACCCTCGCTCCCTCTCGCACTGTCCGCTCGCTCCCTCTCGCACTGTCCCCTCGCTCCCTCTCGCACTGTCCCCTCGCTCCCTCTCGCACTGTCCCCTCGCTCCCTCTCGCACTGTCCCCTCGCTACCTCTCGCTCTTTCCCCTCGCTCCCTCTCGCACTGTCCACTCACTCCCTCTAGCACTGTCCCCTCGCTCCCTCTCGCACTGTCCCCTCGCTCCCTCTCGCACTGACCCCTCGCTCCCTCTCGCACTGTCCCCTCACTCCCTCTCGCACTGTCCCCTCGCTCCCTCTCGCACTGTCCCCTCGCTCCCTCTCGCACTGTCCCCTCGCTCCCTCTCGCACTGTCCCCTCGCTCCCTCTCGCACTGTCCCCTCGCTCCCTCTCGCACTGTCCCCTCGCTCCCTCTCGCACTGACCCCTCGCTCCCTCTCGCACTGTCCCCTCGCTCCCTCTCGCACTGTCCCCTCGCTCCCTCTCGCACTGTCCCCTCGCTCCCTCTCGCACTGTCCCCTCGCTCCCTCTCGCACTGTCCCCTCGCTCCCTCTCACACTGTCACCTCGTCCCTCTTGCACTGTCCCCTCGCTCCCTCTCGCAATGTCACCTCCCTCCCTCTCGCACTGTCCCTTCGCTACCTCTCGCACTGTTCCCTCGCTCCATCTCGCGCTGTCCCCTCGCTCACTGTCGCGATTTGCCCTCGCTCCCTGTCGCGCTGTCCCCTCGCTCCCTCTCGCAATGTCCCCTCGCTCCCTCTCGCAATGTCCCCTCGCTCCCTCTCACACATTCCCCTCTATCCGTCTTGCTCTGTCCCCTCGCTCCCTCTCGCAATGTCTCCTCAATCCCTCTCGCTCTGTCTCCTCACTCCCTCAGGCACTGATTCCTCTCTCCCTCTCGCACTGATACCTCTCTCAATCTCGCTCTGGCTCCTCTCACCCTCTCGCTCTCTCTCCTCTCACTCTCTCGCTCTGTCTCCTCGCTCCCCCTCACACATTCCCTCGCTCCCTCTCGCGCTATCTCCTCGCTCCCTCTCGCACTGTCGCCTCTCTCCCTCTCGCAATGTCTCCTCTCACCCTCTCGCTCTGTCTCCTCTCACTCTCTCACTCTGTCCCCTCACTCCCTCTCGCACTGTCCCCTCGCTCCCTCTCGCACTGTCCCCTCGCTCCCTCTCGCACTGACCCCTCGCTCCCTCTCGCACTGTCCCCTCGCTCCCTCTCGAACTGTCCCCTCGCTCCCTCTCGCACTGTCCCCTCGCTCCCTCTCGCACTGTCCCCTCGCTCCCTCTCACACTGTCCCCTCGCTCCCTCTCGCACTGTCCCCGCGCTCCCTCTCGCACTGTCCCCACGCTCTCTCTCGCACTGTCCCCTCGCTATCTCTCGCACTGTCCCCTCGCTATCTCTCGCACTGTCCCCTCGCTCCCTCTCGCACTGTCCCCTCGCTCCCTCTCGCACTGTCCCCTCGCTCCCTCTCGCACTGTTCCCTCGCTCCCTCTCGCACTGTACCCTCGCTCCCTCTCGCGCTGTCCCCTTGTTCCCTCTTGCGCTGCCCCCTGGTTCCCTCTCGCGCTGTCCCCTTGCTCCCTCTCGCTCTGTCCCCTCACTCCCTCTCGCACTGTCCCCTCGCTCCCTCTCGCACTGTCCCCTCGCTCCCTCTCGCACTGACCCCTCGCTCCCTCTCGCACTGTCCCCTCGCTCACTCTCGCGCTGTCTGCTCGCTCCCTCTCGCGCTGTCTCCTCGCTCCCTCTCGCACTGTCGCCTCTCTCAATCTCGCAATGTCTCCTCTCAACCTCTCGCTCTGTCTCCTCTCACTCTCTCGCTCTGTCTCCTCGCTGCCCCTCACACTTTCCCTCAAACCCTCTCGAACTGTCCCCTCGCTCCCTCTCGCACTGTCCCCTCACTCCCTCTCGCACTGAACCCTCGCTCCCTCTCGCACTGTCCGCTCGCTCCCTCTCGCACTGTCCCCTCGCTCCCTCTCGCACTGTCCCCTCGCTCCCTCTCGCACTGTCCCCTCGCTCCCTCTCGCACTGTCCCCTCGCTACCTCTCGCTCTTTCCCCTCGCTCCCTCTCGCACTGTCCACTCACTCCCTCTAGCACTGTCCCCTCGCTCCCTCTCGCACTGTCCCCTCGCTCCCTCTCGCACTGACCCCTCGCTCCCTCTCGCACTGTCCCCTCACTCCCTCTCGCACTGTCCCCTCGCTCCCTCTCGCACTGTCCCCTCGCTCCCTCTCGCACTGTCCCCTCGCTCCCTCTCGCACTGTCCCCTCGCTCCCTCTCGCACTGTCCCCTCGCTCCCTCTCGCACTGTCCCCTCGCTCCCTCTCGCACTGACCCCTCGCTCCCTCTCGCACTGTCCCCTCGCTCCCTCTCGCACTGTCCCCTCGCTCCCTCTCGCACTGTCCCCTCGCTCCCTCTCGCACTGTCCCCTCGCTCCCTCTCGCACTGTCCCCTCGCTCCCTCTCACACTGTCACCTCGTCCCTCTTGCACTGTCCCCTCGCTCCCTCTCGCAATGTCACCTCCCTCCCTCTCGCACTGTCCCTTCGCTACCTCTCGCACTGTTCCCTCGCTCCATCTCGCGCTGTCCCCTCGCTCACTGTCGCGATTTGCCCTCGCTCCCTGTCGCGCTGTCCCCTCGCTCCCTCTCGCAATGTCCCCTCGCTCCCTCTCGCAATGTCCCCTCGCTCCCTCTCACACATTCCCCTCTATCCGTCTTGCTCTGTCCCCTCGCTCCCTCTCGCAATGTCTCCTCAATCCCTCTCGCTCTGTCTCCTCACTCCCTCAGGCACTGATTCCTCTCTCCCTCTCGCACTGATACCTCTCTCAATCTCGCTCTGGCTCCTCTCACCCTCTCGCTCTCTCTCCTCTCACTCTCTCGCTCTGTCTCCTCGCTCCCCCTCACACATTCCCTCGCTCCCTCTCGCGCTATCTCCTCGCTCCCTCTCGCACTGTCGCCTCTCTCCCTCTCGCAATGTCTCCTCTCACCCTCTCGCTCTGTCTCCTCTCACTCTCTCACTCTGTCCCCTCACTCCCTCTCGCACTGTCCCCTCGCTCCCTCTCGCACTGTCCCCTCGCTCCCTCTCGCACTGACCCCTCGCTCCCTCTCGCACTGTCCCCTCGCTCCCTCTCGAACTGTCCCCTCGCTCCCTCTCGCACTGTCCCCTCGCTCCCTCTCGCACTGTCCCCTCGCTCCCTCTCACACTGTCCCCTCGCTCCCTCTCGCACTGTCCCCGCGCTCCCTCTCGCACTGTCCCCACGCTCTCTCTCGCACTGTCCCCTCGCTATCTCTCGCACTGTCCCCTCGCTCCCTCTCGCACTGTCCCCTCGCTCCCTCTCGCACTGTCCCCTCGCTCCCTCTCGCACTGTTCCCTCGCTCCCTCTCGCACTGTACCCTCGCTCCCTCTCGCGCTGTCCCCTTGTTCCCTCTTGCGCTGCCCCCTGGTTCCCTCTCGCGCTGTCCCCTTGCTCCCTCTCGCTCTGTCCCCTCACTCCCTCTCGCACTGTCCCCTCGCTCCCTCTCGCACTGTCCCCTCGCTCCCTCTCGCACTGACCCCTCGCTCCCTCTCGCACTGTCCCCTCGCTCCCTCTCGCACTGTCCGTTCGCTCCCTCTCGCAATGTCCCCTCGCTCCCTCTCGCACTGTCCCCTCGCTCCCTCTCGCACTGTCCCCTCGCTCCCTCTCGCACTGTCCCCTCGCTCCCTCTCGCACTGTCCCCTCGTCCCTCTTGCACTGTCCCCTCGCTCCCTCTCGCAATGTCGCCTCGCTCCCTCTCGCACTGTCCCTTCGCTCCCTCTCGCACTGTCCCCTCGCTCCCTCTCGCGCTGTCCCCTCGCACCCTGTCGCGCTGTCCCCTCGCTCCCTGTCGCGCTGTCCCCTCCCTCCCTCTCGCAATGTCCCCTCGCTCCCTCTCGCAATGTCCCCTCGCTCCCTCTTGCACTGTCCCTTTGCTGCCTCTCGTACTGTTCCCTCGCTCCCTGTCGCTCTGTCTCCTCGTTCCCTGTCGCGCTGTCCCCTCACTCCCTCTCGCACTGTCCCCTCGCTCACTCTCGCACTGTCCCCTCGCTCCCTCTCGCACTGTCCCCTCGCTCCCTCTCACACTGTCCCCTCGCTCCCTCTCGCACTGTCCCCTCGCTCCCTCTCACACTGTCCCCTCGCTCCCTCTCGCACTGTCCCCTCGCTCCCTCTCGCACTGTCACCTCGCTCCCTCTCGCACTGTCCCATTGCTCCCTCTCGCACTTTCCCTCGCTCCCTCTCGAACTGTCCCTTCGCTCCCTCTCGCACTGTCCCCTCGCTCCCTCTCGCACTGTCCCCTCGCTCCCTCTCGCACTGTCCCCTCACTCCCTCTCGCACTGTCCCCTCGCTCCCTCTCGCACTGTCCCCTCGCTCCCTCTCGCACTGTCCCCTCGCTCCCTCTCGCACTGTCCCCTCGCTCCCTGTCGGGCTGTCCCCTCTCACCCTCTCACTCTGTCCCCTCGCTCCCTCTCGCACTGTCCCCTCGCTCCCTCTCACACATTCCCCTCTATCCGTCTTGCTCTGTCCCCTTGCTCCCTCTCGCAATGTCTCCTCAATCCCTCTCGCTCTGTCTCCTCACTCCCTCAGGCACTGATTCCTCTCTCCCTCTCGCACTGATACCTCTCTCAATCTCGCTCTGGCTCCTCTCACCCTCTCGCTCTCTCTCCTCTCACTCTCTCGCTCTGTCTCCTCGCTCCCCCTCACAAATTCCCTCGCTCCCTCTCGCGCTGTCTCCTCGCTCCCTCTCGCACTGTCGCCTCTCTCCCTCTCGCAATGTCTCCTCTCACCCTCTCGCTCTGTCTCCTCTCACTCTCTCGCTCTGTCTCCACGCTCACCCTCACACTTTCCCTCGCTCCCTCTCGCACTGTCCCCTCGCTCCCTCTCGCACTGTCCCCTCGCTCCCTCTCGAACTGTCCCCTCGCTCCCTCTCGCACTGTCCCCCTCGCTCCCTCTCGCACTGTCCCCTCGCTCCCTCTCACACTGTCCCCGCGCTCCCTCTCGCACTGTCCCCTCGCTCCCTCTCGCACTGTCCCCTCGCTCCCTCTCGCACTGTCCCCTCGCTCCCTCTCGCACTGTTCCCTCGCTCCCTCTCGCACTGTACCCTCGCTCCCTCTCGTGCTGTCCCCTCGTTCCCTCTTGCGCTGCCCCCTGGTTCCCTCTCGCGCTGTCCCCTTGCTCCCTCTCGCTCTGTCCCCTCACTCCCTCTCGCACTGTCCCCTCGCTCCCTCTCGCACTGTCCCCTCGCTCCCTCTCGCACTGACCCCTCGCTCCCTCTCGCACTGTCCCCTCGCTCCCTCTCGCACTGTCCGTTCGCTCCCTCTCGCACTGTCCCCTCGCTCCCTCTCGCACTGTCCCCTCGCTCCCTCTCGCACTGTCCCCTCGCTCCCTCTAGCACTGTCCCCTCGCTCCCTCTCGCACTGTCCCTTCGCTCCCTCTCGCACTGTCCCCTCGTCCCTCTTGCACTGTCCCCTCGCTCCCTCTCGCAATGTCGCCTCGCTCCCTCTCGCACTGTCCCTTCGCTCCCTCTCGCACTGTCCCCTCGCTCCCTCTCGCGCTGTCCCCTCGCACACTGTCGCGCTGTCCCCTCGCTCCCTGTCGCGCTGTCCCCTCCCTCCCTCTCGCAATGTCCCCTCGCTCCCTCTCGCAATGTCCCCTCGCTCCCTCTCGCACTGTCCCTTTGCTGCCTCTCGTACTGTTCCCTCACTCCCTGTCGCTCTGTCTCCTCGTTCCCTGTCGCGCTGTCCCCTCGCTCCCTCTCGCACTGTCCCCTCGCTCACTCTCGCACTGTCCCCTCGCTCCCTCTCGCACTGTCCCCTCGCTCCCTCTCGCACTGTCCCCTCGCTACCTCTCGCACTTTCCCCTCGCTCCCTCTCGCACTGTCCCCTCGCTCCCTCTCGCACTGTCCCCTCGCCCCCTCTCGCACTGTCACCTCGCTCCCTCTCGCACTGTCCCATTGCTCCCTCTCGCACTGTCCCCTCGCTCCCTCTCACACTGTCCCCTCGCTCCCTCTTGCTCTGTCCCCTCGCTCCCTCTCGCAATGTCTCCTCAATCCCTCTCGCTCTGTCTCCTCACTCCCTCAGGCACTGATTCCTCTCTCCCTCTCGCACTGATACCTCTCTCACTCTCGCTCTGTCTCCTCTCACCCTCTCGCTCTCTCTCCTCTCACTCTCTCGCTCTGTATCCATCAATCCCCCCACACATTCCCTCGCTCCCTCTCGCCCTGTCTCCTCACTCCCTCTCGCACTGTCGCATCTCTCCCTCTCGCAATGTCTCCTCTCACCCTCTCGCTCTGTCTCCTCTCACTCTCTCGCTCTGTCACGACGCTCCCCCTCACACTTTCCCCTCGCTCCCTCTCGCACTGTCCCCTCGCTCCCTCTCGCACTGTCCCCTCGCTCCCTCTCGAACTGTCCCCTCGCTCCTTCTCGCACTGTCCCCTCGCTCCCTCTCGCACTGTCCCCTCGCTCCCTCTCGCACTGTCCCCTGGCTCCCTCTCGCACTGTCCCCTCGCTCCCTCTCGCACTGTCCCCTCGCTACCTCTCGCACTGTCCCCTCGCTCCCTCTCGCACTGTCCCCTCGCTCCCTCTCGCACTGTCCCCTCGCTCCTTCTCGCACTGTTCCCTCGCTCCCTCTCGCACTGTACCCTCGCTCCCTCTCGCGCTGTCCCCTCGTTCCCTCTCGCGCTGTCCCCTGGTTCCCTCTCGCCCTGTCCCCTCGCTCCCTCTCGCACTGTCCCCTCGCTCCCTCTCGCACTGTCCCCTCGCTCCCTCTCGAACTGTCCCCTCGCTCCCTCTCGCACTGACCCCTCGCTCCCTCTCGCACTGTCCCCTCGCTCCCTCTCGCACTGTCCCCTCGCTCCCTCTCGCACTGTCCCCTCGCTCCCTCTCGCACTGTCCCCTCGCTCCCTCTCGCACTGTCCCCTCGCTCCCTCTCGCACTGTCCCCTCGCTCCCTCTCACACTGTCCCCTCGTCCCTCTCGCACTGTCCCCTCGCTCCCTCTCGGAATGTCGCCTCGCTCCCTCTCGCACTGTCCCTTCGCTCCCTCTCGCACTGTCCCCTTGCTCCCTCTCGCACTGTCCCCTCGCTCCCTCTCGCACTGTCCCCTGGCTCCCTCTCGCACTGACCCCTCGCTCCCTCTCGCACTGTCCCCTCGCTACCTCTCGCACTGTCCCCTCGCTCCCTCTCGCACTGTCCCCTCGCTCCCACTAGCACTGTCCCCTCGCTCCCTCTCGCACTGTTCCCTCGCTCCCTCTCGCACTGTACCCTCGCTCCCTCTCGCGCTGTCCCCTCGTTCCCTCTCGCGCTGTCCCCTGGTTCCCTCTCGCCCTGTCCCCTCGCTCCCTCTCGCTCTGTCCCCTCACTCCCTCTCGCACTGTCCCCTCGCTCCCTCTCGCACTGTCCCCTCGCTCCCTCTCGCACTGACATCTCGCTCCCTCTCGCACTGTCCCCTCGCTCCCTCTCGCACTGTCCCCTCGCTCCCTCTCGCACTGTCCCCTCGCTCCCTCTCGCACTGTCCCCTCGCTCCCTCTCGCAATGTCCCCTCGCTCCCTCTCGCAATGTCCCCTCGCTCCCTCTCGCACTGTCCCCTCGCTCCCTCTCACACTGTCCCCTCGTCCCTCTTGCACTGTCCCCTCGCTCCCTCTCGCAATGTCACCTCGCTCCCTCTCGCACTGTCCCTTCGCTACCTCTCGCACTGTTCCCTCGCTCCATCTCGCGCTGTCCCCTCGCTCACTGTCGCGCTTTCCCCTCGCTCCCTGTCGCACTGTCCCCTCGCTCCCTCTCGCAATGTCCCCTCGCTCCCTCTCGCAATGTCCCCTCGCTCACTCTCGCACTGTCCCTTTGCTGCATCTCGTACTGTCCCCTCGCTCCCTGTCGCTCTGTCTCCTCGTTCCCTGTCGCGCTGTCCCCTTGCTCCCTCTCGCACTGTCCCCTCGCTCCCTCTCGCACTGTCCCCTCGCTCCCTCTCGCACTGTCCCCTCGCTCCCTCTCGCACTGTCCCCTCGCTACCTCTCGCACTTTCCCCTCGCTCCCTCTCGCACTGTCCCCTCGCTCCCTCTCGCACTGTCCCCTCGCTCCCTCTCGCACTGTCACCTCGCTCCCTCTCGCACTGTCCCCTTGCTCCCTCTCGCGCTGTCCCCTCGCTCCCTCTCGCGCTGTCCCCTCGTTCCCTCTCGCGCTGTCCCCTCGTTCCCTCTCGTGCTGTCCCCTGGTTCCCTCTCGCGCTGTCCCCTCGCTCCCTCTCGCTCTGTCCCCTCACTTCCTCTCGCACTGTCCCCTCGCTCCCTCTCGCACTGTCCCCTCGCTCCCTCTAACACTGACCCCTCGCTCCCTCTCGCACTGTCCCCTCGCTCCCTCTCGCACTGTCCCCTCGCTCCCTCTCGCACTGTCCCCTCGCTCCCTCTCGCACTGTCTCCTCGCTCCCTCTCGCACTGTCCCCTCGCTCCCTCTCGCACTGTCCCCTCGCTCCCTCTCCCACTGTCCCCTCGTCCCTCTCGCACTGTCCCCTCGCTCCCTCTCGCAATGTCGCCTCGCTCCCTCTCGCGCTGTCCCCTCGCTCCCTCTCGCGCTGTCCCATCGCTCCCTCTCGCGCTGTCCCCTCGCTCCCTGTCGCGCTGTCCCCTCGCTCCCTGTCGCGCTGTCCCCTCGCTCCCTGTCGCGCTGTCCCCTCGCTCCCTCTCGCAATGTCCCCTCGCTCCCTCTCACACTGTCCCCTCGTCCCTCTTGCACTGTCCCCTCGCTCCCTCTCGGAATGTCGCCTCGCTCCCTCTCGCACTGTCCCTTCGCTCCCTCTCGCACTGTCCCCTTGCTCCCTCTCGCACTGTCCCCTCGCTCCCTCTCGCACTGTCCCCTGGCTCCCTCTCGCACTGACCCCTCGCTCCCTCTCGCACTGTCCCCTCGCTACCTCTCGCACTGTCCCCTCGCTCCCTCTCGCACTGTCCCCTCGCTCCCACTAGCACTGTCCCCTCGCTCCCTCTCGCACTGTTCCCTCGCTCCCTCTCGCACTGTACCCTCGCTCCCTCTCGCGCTGTCCCCTCGTTCCCTCTCGCGCTGTCCCCTGCTTCCCTCTCGCCCTGTCCCCTCGCTCCCTCTCGCTCTGTCCCCTCACTCCCTCTCGCACTGTCCCCTCGCTCCCTCTCGCACTGTCCCCTCGCTCCCTCTTGCACTGACATCTCGCTCCCTCTCGCACTGTCCCCTCGCTCCCTCTCGCACTGTCCCCTCGCTCCCTATCGCACTGTCCCCTCGCTCCCTCTCGCACTGTCCCCTCGCTCCCTCTCGCAATGTCCCCTCGCTCCCTCTCGCACTGTCCCCTCGCTCCCTCTCACACTGTCCCCTCGTCCCTCTTGCACTGTCCCCTCGCTCCCTCTCGCAATGTCACCTCGCTCCCTCTCGCACTGTCCCTTCGCTACCTCTCGCACTGTTCCCTCGCTCCATCTCGCGCTGTCCCCTCGCTCACTGTCGCGCTTTCCCCTCGCTCCCTGTCGCACTGTCCCCTCGCTCCCTCTCGCAATGTCCCCTCGCTCCCTCTCGCAATGTCCCCTCGCTAACTCTCGCACTGTCCCTTTGCTGCATCTCGTACTGTCCCCTCGCTCCCTGTCGCTCTGTCTCCTCGTTCCCTGTCGCGCTGTCCCCTTGCTCCCTCTCGCACTGTCCCCTCGCTCCCTCTCGCACTGTCCCCTCGCTCCCTCTCGCACTGTCCCCTCGCTCCCTCTCGCACTGTCCCCTCGCTACCTCTCGCACTTTCCCCTCGCTCCCTCTCGCACTGTCCCCTCGCTCCCTCTCGCACTGTCCCCTCGCTCCCTCTCGCACTGTCACCTCGCTCCCTCTCGCACTGTCCCCTTGCTCCCTCTCGCGCTGTCCCCTCGCTCCCTCTCGCGCTGTCCCCTCGTTCCCTCTCGCGCTGTCCCCTCGTTCCCTCTCGTGCTGTCCCCTGGTTCCCTCTCGCGCTGTCCCCTCGCTCCCTCTCGCTCTGTCCCCTCACTCCCTCTCGCACTGTCCCCTCGCTCCCTCTCGCACTGTCCCCCTCGCTCCCTCTAACACTGACCCCTCGCTCCCTCTCGCACTGTCCCCTCGCTCCCTCTCGCACTGTCCCCTCGCTCCCTCTCGCACTGTCCCCTCGCTCCCTCTCGCACTGTCCCCTCGCTCCCTCTCGCACTGTCCCCTCGCTCCCTCTCGCACTGTCCCCTCGCTCCCTCTCCCACTGTCCCCTCGTCCCTCTGGCACTGTCCCCTCGCTCCCTCTCGCAATGTGGCCTCGCTCCCTCTCGCGCTGTCCCATCGCTCCCTCTCGCGCTGTCCCCCTCGCTCCCTGTCGCGCTGTCCCCTCGCTCCCTGTCGCGCTGTCCCCTCGCTCCCTGTCGCGCTGTCCCCTCACTCCCTCTCGCAATGTCCCCTCGCTCCCTCTCGCAATGTCCCCTCGCTCCCTCTCGCACTGTCCCTTTGCTGCCTCTCGTACTGTCCCCTCGCTCCCTCTCGCACTGTCCCCTCGCTCCCTCTCGCGCTGTCCCCTCGTTCCCTCTCGCACTGAACCCTCGTTCCCTCTCGTGCTGTCCCCTGGTTCCCTCTCGCGCTGTCCCCTGGTTCCCTCTTGCGCTTTCCCTAGTTACCTCTCGCGCTGTCCCCTGGTACCCTCTCGCGCTGTCCCCTGGTTCTCTCTCGCGCTGTCCCCTCGCTCCATCTCGCTCTGTCCCCTCACTCCCTCTCGCACTGTCCCCTCGCTCCCTCTCGCACTGTCCCCTCGCTCCCTCTCGCACTGACCCCTCGCTCCCTCTCGCACTGTCCCCTCGCTCCCTCTCGCACTGTCCCCTCGCTCCCTCTCGCACTGTCCCCTCGCTCCCTCTCGCACTGTCCCCTCGCTCCCTCTCGCACTGTCCCCTCGCTCCCTCTTGCACTGTCCCCTCGTCCCTCTCGCACTGTCCCCTCGCTCCCACTCGCAATGTCCCCTCGCTCCCTCTCGCACTGTCCCCTCGCTCCCTCTCGCACTGTCCCCTCGCTCCTTGTCGCGCTGTCCCCTCGCTCCCTGTTGCGCTGTCCCCTCGCTCCCTGTCGCGCTGTCCCCTCGCTCCCTCTCGCAATGTCCCCTCGCTCCCTCTCGCAATGTCCCCTCGCTCCCTCTCGCACTGTCCCTTTGCTGCCTCTCGTACTGTCCCCTCGCTCCCTGTCACTCTGTCTCCTCGTTCCCTGTCGCGCTGTCCCCTTGCTCCCTATCGCGCTGTCCCCTCGCTCCCTCTCGCAATGTCCCCTCGCTCCCTCTCGCAATGTCCCCTCAATCTCTCTCGCACAGTCCCCTCGCTCCCTCTCGCACTGTCCCCTCACTCCCTCTCGCTCTGTCTCCTCGTTCCCTGTCGCATTGTCTCCTCCCTACCTCTTGCAATGTCTCCTCTCAAACTCTCTGAGTCTAATTTCTCTCTCTCCCGCACACTCTCCCCTCTCACTCTACCGCACAGGCTACTCTCTCTCTCTTCCTCACATTTTCATCGCTATCTCACAGTCTACTTTCTCTGTCTCTTGCACAGTCTCCGCACTCTCTCTCTCCTGTGCAGCCTCTCTCTCTCTCCTGCAATTTCCCCTCTCTCCCTTTCACACATTCTCCTCTCTCTCTTACAAAGCTTCCTGTCTCCCTCCGGCACAGATTCCTCGGTCTACCTCACACAATCTCCTCACTCCCTTTCGAACTGTCTCCTCACTCCCTCTCGCTCTGTCTCCTCACTCCATCTTGCACCGATTCCTCTCTCCCTCTCACACTGATAACTCTCTCCCTCTCGCTCTGTCCCCTCGCTCCCTCTCGCACTGTCCCCTCGCTCCCTCTCGCACTGTCCCCTCGCTCCCTGTCGCGCTGTCCCCCTCGCACCCTCTCGCTCTGTCCCCTCGCTCCCTAACGCACTGTCCCCTCGCTCCCTCTCGCACTGTCCCCTCGCTTCCTCTCGCACTGTCCCCTCGCTCCCTCTCGCTCTGTCCCCTCGCTCCCTCTCGCACTGTCTCCTCAATCCCTCTCGCTCTGTCTCCTCACTCCCTCAGGCACTGATTCCTCTCTCCCTCTCGCACTGATACCTCTCTCCCTCTCGCTCTGTCTCCTCTCTCCCTCTCGCAATGCCTCCTCGCTCCCTCTCGCGCTGTCTGCTCGCTCCCTCTCGCGCTGTCTCCTCGCACCCTCTCGCACTGTCGCCTCTCTCCCTCTCGCAATGTCTCCTCTCACCCTCTCGCTCTGTCTCCTCTCACTCTCTCGCTCTGTCTCCTCGCTCCACCTCACACATTCCCTCGCTCCCTCTCGCGCTGTCTCCTCACTCCCTCTCGCACTGTCGCCTCACTCCATCTCGCTCTGTCTCCTCACTCCATCTTGCACCAATTTCTCTCTCCCTCTCGCACTGATACCTCTCTCCCTCTCGCAATGCCTCCTCGCTCCCTCTCGCACTGTCCCCTCGCTCTCTCTCGCACTGTCCCCTCGGGCCCTCTCGCACTGTCCCCTCGCTCCCTGTCGCGCTGTCCCCCTCGCTCCCTGTCGCGCTGTCCCCTCTCACCCTCTCGCTCTGTCCCCTCGCTCCCTCTCGCACTGTCCATACGCTCCCTCTCGCACTGTCACCTCGCTCCCTCTCACACTGTCCCCTCGCACCCCCTCTCGCTCTGTCCACTCGCTCCCTCTCGCACTGTCTCCTGAATCCCTCTCGCTCTGTCTCCTCACTCCCTCAGGCACTGATTCCTCTCTCCCTCTCGCACTGATAACTCTCTCCCTCTTGCTCTGTCTCCTCTCTCCCTCTTGCTCTGTCTCCTCTCTCCCTCTCGCAATGCATCCTCACTCCCTCTCGCGCTGTCTGCTTGCTCCCTCTCGCGCTGTCTCCTCGCTCCCTCTCGCACTGTCGCCTCTCTCCCTCTCGCAATGTCTCATCTCGCCCTCTCGCTCTATCTACTCTCACTCTATCGCTCTGTCTCCTCGCTCCCCCTCACACATTCCCTCGCTCCCTCTCGCGCTGTCTCCTCGCTCCCTCTGGCACTGTCGCCTCTCTCCCTCTCGCAATGTCTGCTCTCACCCTCTCGCACTGTCTCCTCTCACTCTCTCGCTCTTTCTCCTCCCTCCCCATCACACTTTCCCTCGCTCCCACTCGCACTGTCCCCTCGCTCCCTCTCGCACTGTCCCCTCGCTCCCTCTCGCACTGTCCCCTCGCTCCGTCTCGCACTCTCCCCTCGCTCCCTCTCGCACTGTCCCCTCGCTCCCTCTCGCACTGTCCCCTCGCTCCCTCTCGCTCTGGCCCCTCGCTCCCTCTTGCACTGTCCCCTCGCTCCCTCTCGCACTGTCCCCTCGCTCCCTCTCGCACTGTCCGCTCGCTCCTTCTCGCACTGTCCCCTCGCTCCCTCTCGCACTGTCCCCTCGCTCCCTCTCGCACTGTCCCCTCGCTCCCTCTCGCAATGTCCCCTCGCTCCCTCTCGCACTGTCCCCTCGCTCCCTCACGTGCTGTCCCCTCGCTACCTCTCGCGCTGTCCCCTCACTCCCTGTCGTGCTGTCCCCTCGCTCCCTCTCTCAATGTCCCCTCGATCCCTTTCGCACTGTCCCATTGCTGCCTCTCGCACTGGCCCCTCGCTCCCTGTCGCTCTGTCTCCTTGTTCCCTGTCGCGCTGTCCCCTCGCTCCCTCTCGCGCTGTCCACTCGCTCCCTCTCGCAATGTCCCCTCGCTCCCTTCAGCACAGTCCCCTCGCTCCCTGTTGCACTGTCCCCTCGCTCCCTCTCGCACTGTCCCCTCGCTCCCTGTCGCTCGGTCTCCTCGTTCCCTCTCGCATTGTCTCCTCCCTACCTCTTGCAATGTCTCCGCTCAAACTCTCTGAGTCTAATTTCTCTCTCTCCCGCACAGTCTCCCCTCTCACTCTACAGCACAGGCTAATCTCTCTCTCTTCCTCACATTTTCGTCGCTATCTCACAGTCTACTTTCTCTGTCTCTTGCACAGCCTTTGCACTCTCTCTCTCCTGTGCAGCCTCTCTCTCCTGCAATTTCCCCTCTCTCCCTTTCACACATTCTCCTCTCTCTCTTACAAATCTTCCTGTCTCCCTCCGGCACAGATTCCTCGGTCTACCTCACACTGTCTCCTCACTCCTTCTCGAACTGTCTCCTCACTCCCTCTCGGTCTGTCTCCTCACTCCATCTTGCACCGATTCCTCTCTCCCTCTCGCACTGATACCTCTCTCCCTCTCGCTCAGCCTCCTCTCTCCCTCTAGCAATACCTCCTCGCTCCCTCTCGCACTGTCCCCTCGCTCCCACTCGCACTGTCCCCTCGCTGCCTCTCGCACTGCCCCCTCGCTCCCTGTCACGCTGTCCCCTCGCACCCTCTCGCTGTGACCCCTCGCTCCCTCTCGCACTGTACCCTCGTTCCCTCTCACACTGTCCCCTCGCTCCCTCTCGCTCTGTCCCCTCGCTCCCTCTCGCACTGTCTCCTCAATCCCTCTCGCTCAGACTCCTCACTCCCTCAGGCACTGATACCTCTCTCCCTCTAGCTCTGTCTTCTCCCTCCCTCTCGCAATGCCTCCTCGCTCCCTCTCGCGCTGTCTGCTCGCTCCCTCTCGCGCTGTCTCCTCGCTCCCTCTCGCACTGTCACCTCTCTCCCTCTCGCAATGTCTCCTCTCACCCTCTCGCTCTGTCTCCGCTCACTCTCTCGCTCTGTCTCCGCGCTCCCCCTCACACATTCCCTCGCTCCCTCTCGCGCTGTCTCCTGGATTCCTCTCGCACTGTCACCTCTCTCCATCTCACAATGTCTCCTCTCACCCTCTCGCTCTGTCTCCTCTCACTCTCTCGCTCTGTCTCCTCGCTCCCCCTCACACTTTCCCTCGCTCCCTCTCGCAATGTCCCCTCACTCCCTCTCGCACTGTCCCCTCGCTCCCTCTCTCACTGTCCCCTCACTCCCACTCGCACTGTCCCCTCGCTCCCTCTCGCATTGTCCCCTCGCTCCCTCTCGCACTGTCCTCTCGTTTCCTCTCGCGCTGTCCCCCTCGTTCCCTCTCGCGCTGTCCCCTGGTTCCTTCTCGCGCTGTCCCCTGGTTCCCTCTCGCGCTGTCCCCTCGTTCCCTCTTGCGCTGTCCCCTGGTTCCCTCTCGCGCTGTCCCCTGGTTCCCTCTCGCGCTGTCCCCTTGCTCCCTCTCGCTCTGTCCCCTCGCTCCCTCTCGCACTGTCCCCTGGCTCCCTCTCGCACTGTCCCATCGCTCCCTCTCGCACTGTCCCCTCGCTCCGTCTCGCACTGTCCCCTCTCTCCCTCTCGCACTGTCCCCTCGCTCCCTCTCGCACTGTCCCCTCGCTCCCTCTCGCACTGTCCCCTCGCTCCCTTCGCACTGTCCCCTTGCTCCCTCTCGCACTGACCCCTCGCTCCCTCTCGCACTGTCCCCTCGCTCCATCTCGCACTGTCCCCTCGCTCCCTCTCGCGCTGTCCCGTCGCTCCCTGTCGCGCTGTCCCCACGCTCCCTGTCGCACTGTCCCCTCGCTCCCTCTCGCAATGTCTCCTCGCTCCCTCTCGCACTGTCCCCTCGCTCCCTTCGCAATGTCCCCTCGCTCCCTCTTGCACTGTCCCTTTGCTGCCTCTCGCACTGTCCCCTCGCTCCCTGTCGCTCTGTCTCCTCGCTCCCTCTCGCAATGTCCCCTCAATCCCTCTCGCACAGTCCCCTCGCTCCCTCTCGCACTGTCCCCTCGCTCCCTGTCGCTCTGTCTCCTCGTTCCCTCTCGCATTGTCTCCTCCCTACCTCTTGCAATGTCTCCGCTCAAACTCTCTGAGTCTAATTTCTCTCTCTCCCGCACAGTCTCCCCTCTCACTCTACCACACAGGCTACTCTCTCTCTCTTCCTCACATTTTCATCGCTATCTCACAGTCTACTTTCTCTGTCTCTTGCACAGTCTCCGCACTCTCTCTCTCCTGTGCAGCCTCTCTCTCTCTCCTGCAATTTCCCCTCTCTCCCTTTCACACATTCTCCTCTCTCTCTTACAAAGCTTCCTGTCTCCCTCCGGCACAGATTCCTCGGTCTACCTCACACTATCTCCTCACTCCCTCTCGAACTGTCTCCTCACTCCCTCTCGCTCTGTCTCCTCACTCCATCTTGCACCGATTCCTCTGTCCCTCTCGCACTGATACCTTTCTCCCTCTCGCTCTGTCTCCTCTCTCCCTCTCGCACTGTCCCCTCGCTCCCTCTCGCACTGTCCCCTCGCTCCCTCTCGCACTGTAACCTCGCTGCCTGTCGCACTGTCCCCTCGCACCCTCTCGCTCTGTCCCCTCGCTCCCTCTCGCACTGTCCCCTCGATCCCTCTCGCATTGTCCCCTCGCTCCCTCTCGCACTGTCCCCTCGCTCCCTCTCGCTCTGTCCCCTCGCTCCCTCTTGCTCTGTCCCCTCGCTCCCTCTAGCACTGTCTCCTCAATCCCTCTCCCTCTGCCTCCTCACTCCCTCAGGCACTGATTCCTCTCTCCCTCTCGCACTGATACCTCTCTCCCTCTCGCTCTGTCTCCTCTCTCCCTCTCGCAATGCCTCCTCGCTCCCTTTCGCGCTGTCTGCTCGCTCCCTCTCGCGCTGTCTCCTCGCTCCCTCTTGCACTGTCGCCTCTCTCCCTCTCGCAATGTCTCCTCTCACCCTCTCGCTCTGTCTCCTCTCACTCTCTCGCTCTGTCTCCTCGCTCCGCCTCACACATTCCCTCACTCCCTCTCGCGCTGTCTCCTCGCTCCCTCTCGCACTGTCGCCTCTCTCCCTCTCGCAATGTCTCCTCTCTCCTCTCGCACTGTCCCCTCGCTCCCTCTCGCACTGTCCCCTCGCTCCCTCTCGCACTGTCCCCTCGCTCCCTCTCGCACTGTCCCCTCGCTCCCTCTCGCACTGACCCCTCGCTCCCTCTCGCACTGTCCCCTCGCTCCATCTGGCAATGTCCCCTCGCTCCCCTCTCGCGCTGTCCCCGTCGCTCCCTGTCGTGCTGTCCCCTCGCTCACTCTCGCACTGTCCCCTCGCTCCCTCTCGCACTGACCCCTCGCTCCCTCTCGCACTGTCCCCTCGCTCCCCTCTCGCACTGTCCCCCTCGCTCCCTCTCGCAAAGTCTCCTCCGCTCCCTCTCGCAATGTCCCCTCGCTCCCTCTTCCACTGTCCCTTTACTGCCTCTCGCACTGTCCCCTCGCTCCCTGTCGCTCTGTCTCCTCGTTATCTGTTGCGCTGTCCCCTCACTCCCTCTCGTGCTGTCCCGTCGCTCCCTGTCGTGCTGTCCCCACGCTCCCTGTCGCACTGTCCCCTCGCTCCCTCTCGCAATGTCTCCTCGCTCCCTCTCGCAATGTCCCCTCGCTCCCTCTAGCACTGTCCCTTTGCTGCCTCTCGCACTGTCCCCTCGCTCCCTGTCGCTCTGTCTCCTCCTTCCCTGTCGCGCTGTCCCCCTCGCTCCCTCTCGCGCTGTCCCCCTCGCTCCCTCTCGCGATGTCCCCTCGCTCCCTCTCGCAATGTCCCCTCGCTCACTCTCGCGCTGTCCCATCACTCCCTGTCGTGCTGTCCCCACGCTCCCTGTCGCACTGTCCCCTCGCTCCCTCTCGCAATGTCTCCTCGCTCCCTCTCGCAATGTCCCCTCGCTCCCTCTTGCACTGTCCCTTTGCTGCCTCTCGCACTGTCCCCTCGCTCCCTGTCGCTCTGTCTCCTCGTTCCCTGTCGCGCGGTCCCCTCGCTCCCTCTCGCGCTGTCCCCTCGCTCCCTCTCACGATGTCCCCTCAATCCCTCTCGCACAGTCCCCTCGCTCCCTCTCGCACTGTCCCCTCCATCCCTGTCGCTCTGTCTCCTCGTTCCCTCTCGCATTGTCTCCTCCCTACCTCTTGCAATGTCTCCGCTCAAACTCTCTGAGTCTAATTTCTCTCTCTCCTGCAATTTCCCCTCTCTCCCTTTCACACATTCTCCTCTCTCTCTTACAAAACTTCCTGTCTCCCTGCAGCACAGATTCCTCGGTCTACCTCACACTATCTCCTCACTCCCTCTCGAACTGTCTCCTCACTCCCTCTCACTCCCTCTCGCTCTGTCTCCTCACTCCATCTTGCACCGATTCCTTTGTCCCTCTCGCACTGATACCTCTCTCCCTCTCGCTCTGTCTCCTCTCTCCCTCTCGCACTGTCCCCTCGCTCCGTCTCGCACTGTCCCCTCTCTCCCTCTCGCACTGTCCCCTCGCTCCTTCTCGCACTGTCCCCTCGCTCCCTCTCGCACTGTCCCCTCGCTCCCTTCGCACTGTCCCCTTGCTCCCTCTCGCACTGACCCCTCGCTCCCTCTCGCACTGTCCCCTCGCTCCATCTCGCACTGTCCCCTCGCTCCCTCTCGCGCTGTCCCGTCGCTCCCTGTCGCGCTGTCCCCACGCTCCCTGTCGCACTGTCCCCTCGCTCCCTCTCGCAATGTCTCCTCGCTCCCTCTCGCACTGTCCCCTCGCTCCCTTCGCAATGTCCCCTCGCTCCCTCTTGCACTGTCCCTTTGCTGCCTCTCGCACTGTCCCCTCGCTCCCTGTCGCTCTGTCTCCTCGCTCCCTCTCGCAATGTCCCCTCAATCCCTCTCGCACAGTCCCCTCGCTCCCTCTCGCACTGTCCCCTCGCTCCCTGTCGCTCTGTCTCCTCGTTCCCTCTCGCATTGTCTCCTCCCTACCTCTTGCAATGTCTCCGCTCAAACTCTCTGAGTCTAATTTCTCTCTCTCCCGCACAGTCTCCCCTCTCACTCTACCACACAGGCTACTCTCTCTCTCTTCCTCACATTTTCATCGCTATCTCACAGTCTACTTTCTCTGTCTCTTGCACAGTCTCCGCACTCTCTCTCTCCTGTGCAGCCTCTCTCTCTCTCCTGCAATTTCCCCTCTCTCCCTTTCACACATTCTCCTCTCTCTCTTACAAAGCTTCCTGTCTCCCTCCGGCACAGATTCCTCGGTCTACCTCACACTATCTCCTCAGTCCCTCTCGAACTGTCTCCTCACTCCCTCTCGCTCTGTCTCCTCACTCCATCTTGCACTGATTCCTCTGTCCCTCTCGCACTGATACCTTTCTCCCTCTCGCTCTGTCTCCTCTCTCCCTCTCGCACTGTCCCCTCGCTCCCTCTCGCACTGTCCCCTCGCTCCCTCTCGCACTGTAACCTCGCTGCCTGTCGCACTGTCCCCTCGCACCCTCTCGCTCTGTCCCCTCGCTCCCTCTCGCACTGTCCCCTCGATCCCTCTCGCATTGTCCCCTCGCTCCCTCTCGCACTGTCCCCTCGCTCCCTCTCGCTCTGTCCCCTCGCTCCCTCTTGCTCTGTCCCCTCGCTCCCTCTAGCACTGTCTCCTCAATCCCTCTCCCTCTGCCTCCTCACTCCCTCAGGCACTGATTCCTCTCTCCCTCTCGCACTGATACCTCTCTCCCTCTCGCTCTGTCTCCTCTCTCCCTCTCGCAATGCCTCCTCGCTCCCTTTCGCGCTGTCTGCTCGCTCCCTCTCGCGCTGTCTCCTCGCTCCCTCTTGCACTGTCGCCTCTCTCCCTCTCGCAATGTCTCCTCTCACCCTCTCGCTCTGTCTCCTCTCACTCTCTCGCTCTGTCTCCTCGCTCCGCCTCACACATTCCCTCACTCCCTCTCGCGCTGTCTCCTCGCTCCCTCTCGCACTGTCGCCTCTCTCCCTCTCGCAATGTCTCCTCTCTCCCTCTCGCACTGTCCCCTCGCTCCCTCTCGCACTGTCCCCTCGCTCCCTCTCGCACTGTCCCCTCGCTCCCTCTCGCACTGTCCCCCTCGCTCCCTCTCGCACTGACCCCTCGCTCCCTCTCGCACTGTCCCCTCGCTCCATCTGGCAATGTCCCCTCGCTCCCTCTCGCGCTGTCCCGTCGCTCCCTGTCGTGCTGTCCCCTCGCTCACTCTCGCACTGTCCCCTCGCTCCCTCTCGCACTGACCCCTCGCTCCCTCTCGCACTGTCCCCTCGCTCCCTCTCGCACTGTCCCCTCGCTCCCTCTCGCAAAGTCTCCTCGCTCCCTCTCGCAATGTCCCCTCGCTCCCTCTTCCACTGTCCCTTTACTGCCTCTCGCACTGTCCCCTCGCTCCCTGTCGCTCTGTCTCCTCGTTATCTGTTGCGCTGTCCCCTCACTCCCTCTCGTGCTGTCCCGTCGCTCCCTGTCGTGCTGTCCCCACGCTCCCTGTCGCACTGTCCCCTCGCTCCCTCTCGCAATGTCTCCTCGCTCCCTCTCGCAATGTCCCCTCGCTCCCTCTAGCACTGTCCCTTTGCTGCCTCTCGCACTGTCCCCTCGCTCCCTGTCGCTCTGTCTCCTCCTTCCCTGTCGCGCTGTCCCCTCGCTCCCTCTCGCGCTGTCCCCTCGCTCCCTCTCGCGATGTCCCCTCGCTCCCTCTCGCAATGTCCCCTCGCTCACTCTCGCGCTGTCCCATCACTCCCTGTCGTGCTGTCCCCACGCTCCCTGTCGCACTGTCCCCTCGCTCCCTCTCGCAATGTCTCCTCGCTCCCTCTCGCAATGTCCCCTCGCTCCCTCTTGCACTGTCCCTTTGCTGCCTCTCGCACTGTCCCCTCGCTCCCTGTCGCTCTGTCTCCTCGTTCCCTGTCGCGCGGTCCCCTCGCTCCCTCTCGCGCTGTCCCCTCGCTCCCTCTCACGATGTCCCCTCAATCCCTCTCGCACAGTCCCCTCGCTCCCTCTCGCACTGTCCCCTCCATCCCTGTCGCTCTGTCTCCTCGTTCCCTCTCGCATTGTCTCCTCCCTACCTCTTGCAATGTCTCCGCTCAAACTCTCTGAGTCTAATTTCTCTCTCTCCTGCAATTTCCCCTCTCTCCCTTTCACACATTCTCCTCTCTCTCTTACAAAACTTCCTGTCTCCCTGCAGCACAGATTCCTCGGTCTACCTCACACTATCTCCTCACTCCCTCTCGAACTGTCTCCTCACTCCCTCTCACTCCCTCTCGCTCTGTCTCCTCACTCCATCTTGCACCGATTCCTTTGTCCCTCTCGCACTGATACCTCTCTCCCTCTCGCTCTGTCTCCTCTCTCCCTCTCGCACTGTCCCCTCGCTCCCTCTCGCACTGTCCCCTCGCTCCCTCTCGCACTGTCCCCTCGCTCCCTGTCGCACTGTCCCCTCGCACCCTATCGCTCTGTCCCCTCGCTCCCTCTCGCACTGTCCCCTCGATCCCTCTCGCACTGTCCCCTCGCTCCCTCTCGCACTGTCCCCTCGCTCCCTCTCGCTCTGTTACCTCGCTCCCTCTCGCTCTGTCCCCTCGCTCCCTCTAGCACTGTCTCCTCAATCCCTCTCGCTCTGCCTCCTCACTCCCTCAGGCACTGATTCCTCTCTCCCTCTCGCACTGATACCTCTCTCCCTCTCGCGATGTCTCCTGGATTCCTCTCGCACTGTCCCCTCGCTCCCTCTCGCACTGTCCCCTCGCTCCATCTCGCACTGTCCCCTCGCTCCCTCTCGCAATGTCCCCTCGCTCCCCATCACACTATCCCCTCGCTCCCTCTCGCACTGTCCCCTCGCTACCTCTCGCTCTGTCCCCTCGCTCCCTCTCGCACTTTCCCCTCGCTCCCTCTCGCACTGTCCCCTCTCTCCCTCTCGCACTGTCCGCTCGCTCCCTCACGCACTGTCCCCTCGCTCCCTCTCGCACTGTCCCCTCGCTCCCTCTCGCACTGTCCCCTCGCTACCTCTCGCTCTGTCCCCTCGCTCCCTCTCGCACTGTCCCCTCTCTCCCTCTCGCACTGTCCGCTCGCTCCCTCTCGCACTGTCCCCTCGCTCCCTCACGCACTGTCCCCTCGCTCCCTCTCGCACTGTCCCCTCGCTCCCTCTCGCACTGTCCCCTCGCTCCCTCTCGCACTGTCCCCTCGCTCCCTCTCGCACTGTCCATACGCTCCCTCTCGCACTGTCACCTCGCTCCATCTCGCACTGTCCCCTCGCTCCCTCTCGCAATGTCCCCTCGCTCCCCATCACACTATCCCCTCGCTCCCTCTCGCACTGTCCCCTCGCTACCTCTCGCTCTGTCCCCTCGCTCCCTCTCGCACTTTCCCCTCGCTCCCTCTCGCACTGTCCCCCTCTCTCCCTCTCGCACTGTCCGCTCGCTCCCTCACGCACTGTCCCCTCGCTCCCTCTCGCACTGTCCCCTCGCTCCCTCTCGCACTGTCCCCTCGCTACCTCTCGCTCTGTCCCCTCGCTCCCTCTCGCACTGTCCCCTCTCTCCCTCTCGCACTGTCCGCTCGCTCCCTCTCGCACTGTCCCCTCGCTCCCTCACGCACTGTCCCCTCGCTCCCTCTCGCACTGTCCCCTCGCTCCCTCTCGCACTGTCCCCTCGCTCCCTCTCGCACTGTCCCCTCGCTCCCTCTCGCACTGTCCATACGCTCCCTCTCGCACTGTCACCTCGCTCCCTCTCACACTGTCCCCTCGCACCCCCTCTCGCTCTGTCCACTCGCTCCCTCTCGCACTGTCTCCTGAATCCCTCTCGCTTTGTCTCCTCACTCCCTCAGGCACTGATTCCTCTCTCCCTCTCGCACTGATAACTCTCTCCCTCTTGCTCTGTCTCCTCTCTCCCTCTTGCTCTGTCTCCTCTCTCCCTCTCGCAATGCATCCTCACTCCCTCTCGCGCTGTCTGCTTGCTCCCTCTCGCGCTGTCTCCTCGCTCCCTCTCGCACTGTCGCCTCTCTCCCTCTCGCAATGTCTGCTCTCACCCTCTCGCACTGTCTCCTCTCACTCTCTCGCTTTTTCTCCTCCCTCCCCATCACACTTTCCCTCGCTCCCACTCGCACTGTCCCCTCGCTCCCTCTCGCACTGTCCCCTCGCTCCCTCTCGCACTGTCCCCTCGCTCCGTCTCGCACTCTCCCCTCGCTCCCTCTCGCACTGTCCCCTCGCTCCCTCTCGCACTGTCCCCTCGCTCCCTCTCGCTCTGGCCCCTCGCTCCCTCTTGCACTGTCCCCTCGCTCCCTCTCGCACTGTCCCGTCGCTCCCTCTCGCACTGTCCGCTCGCTCCTTCTCGCACTGTCCCCTCGCTCCCTCTCGCACTGTCCCCTCGCTCCCTCTCGCACTGTCCCGTCGCTCCCTCTCGCACTGTCCCCTCGATCCCTCTCGCACTGTCCCCTCGCTCCCTCTCGCAATGTCCCCTCGCTCCCTCTCGCACTGTCCCCTCGCTCCCTCTTGTGCTGTCCCCTCGCTACCTCTCGCCCTGTCCCCTCGCTCCCTGTCGTGCTGTCCCCTCGCTCCCTCTCTCAATGTCCCCTCGATCCCTTTCGCACTGTCCCATTGGTGCCTCTCGCACTGGCCCCTCGCTCCCTGTCGCTCTGTCTCCTCGTTCCCTGTCGCGCTGTCCCCTCGCTCCCTCTCGCACTGTCCCCTCGATCCCTCTCGCACTGTCCCCTCGCTCCCTCTCGCAATGTCCCCTCGCTCCCTCTCGCACTGTCCCCTCGCACCCTCTTGTGCTGTCCACTCGCTACCTCTCGCGCTGTCCCCTCGCTCCCTGTCGTGCTGTCCCCTCGCTCCCTCTCTCAATGTCCCCTCGATCCCTTTCGCACTGTCCCATTGCTGCCTCTCGCACTGGCCCCTCGCTCCCTGTCGCTCTGTCTCCTCGTTCCCTGTCGGGCTGTCCCCTCGCTCCCTCTCGCGCTGTCCACTCGCTCCCTCTCGCAATGTCCCCTCGCTCCCTTCAGCACAGTCCCCTCGCTCCCTGTTGCACTGTCCCCTCGCTCCCTCTCGCACTGTCCCCTCGCTCCCTGTCGCTCTGTCTCCTCGTTCCCTCTCGCATTGTCTCCTCCCTACCTCTTGCAATGTCTCCGCTCAAACTCTCTGAGTCTAATTTCTCTCTCTCCCGCACAGTCTCCCCTCTCACTCTACAGCACAGGCTAATCTCTCTCTCTTCCTCACATTTTCGTCGCTATCTCACAGTCTACTTTCTCTGTCTCTTGCACAGCCTTTGCACTCTCTCTCTCCTGTGCAGCCTCTCTCTCCTGCAATTTCCCCTCTCTCCCTTTCACACATTCTCCTCTCTCTCTTACAAATCTTCCTGTCTCCCTCCGGCACAGATTCCTCGGTCTACCTCACACTGTCTCCTCACTCCTTCTCGAACTGTCTCCTCACTCCCTCTCGGTCTGTCTCCTCACTCCATCTTGCACCGATTCCTCTCTCCCTCTCGCACTGATACCTCTCTCCCTCTCGCTCAGCCTCCTCTCTCCCTCTAGCAATACCTCCTCGCTCCCTCTCGCACTGTCCCCTCGCTCCCACTCGCACTGTCCCCTCGCTCCCTCTCGCACTGCCCCCTCGCTCCCTGTCACGCTGTCCCCTCGCACCCTCTCGCTGTGACCCCTCGCTCCCTCTCGCACTGTACCCTCGTTCCCTCTCACACTGTCCCCTCGCTCCCTCTCGCTCTGTCCCCTCGCTCCCTCTCGCACTGTCTCCTCAATCCCTCTCGCTCAGACTCCTCACTCCCTCAGGCACTGATACCTCTCTCCCTCTCGCTCTGTCTCCTCCCTCCCTCTCGCAATGCCTCCTCGCTCCCTCTCGCGCTGTCTGCTCGCTCCCTCTCGCGCTGTCTCCTCGCTCCCTCTCGCACTGTCACCTCTCTCCCTCTCGCAATGTCTCCTCTCACCCTCTCGCTCTGTCTCCTCTCACTCTCTCGCTCTGTCTCCGCGCTCCCCCTCACACATTCCCTCGCTCCCTCTCGCGCAGTCTCCTGGATTCCTCTCGCACTGTCACCTCTCTCCCTCTCACAATGTCTCCTCTCACCCTCTCGCTCTGTCTCCTCTCACTCTCTCGCTCTGTCTCCTCGCTCCCCCTCACACTTTCCCTCGCTCCCTCTCGCAATGTCCCCTCACTCCCTCTCGCACTGTCCCCTCGCTCCCTCTCTCACTGTCCCCTCACTCCCACTCGCACTGTCCCCTCGCTCCCTCTCGCATTGTCCCCTCGCTCCCTCTCGCACTGTCCTCTCGTTTCCTCTCGCGCTGTCCCCCTCGTTCCCTCTCGCGCTGTCCCCTGGTTCCCTCTCGCGCTGTCCCCTGGTTCCCTCTCGCGCTGTCCCCTCGTTCCCTCTTGCGCTGTCCCCTGGTTCCCTCTCGCGCTGTCCCCTGGTTCCCTCTCGCGCTGTCCCCTTGCTCCCTCTCGCTCTGTCCCCTCGCTCCCTCTCGCACTGTCCCCTGGCTCCCTCTCGCACTGTCCCATCGCTCCCTCTCGCACTGTCCCCTCGCTCCGTCTCGCACTGTCCCCTCTCTCCCTCTCGCACTGTCCCCTCGCTCCCTCTCGCACTGTCCCCTCGCTCCCTCTCGCACTGTCCCCTCGCTCCCTTCGCACTGTCCCCTCGCTCCCTCTCGCACTGACCCCTCGCTCCCTCTCGCACTGTCCCCTCGCTCCATCTCGCACTGTCCCCTCGCTCCCTCTCGCACTGTCCCGTCGCTCCCTGTTGCGCTGTCCCCACGCTCCCTGTCGCACTGGCCCCTCGCTCCCTCTCGCAATGTCTCCTCGCTCCCTCTCGCAATGTCCCCTCGCTCCCTCTTGCACTGTCCCTTTGCTGCCTCTCGCACTGTCCCCTCGCTCCCTGTCGCTCTGTCTCCTCGTTCCCTGTCGCGCTGTCCCCTCGCTCCCTCTCGCGCTGTCCCCTCGCTCCCTCTCGCAATGTCCCCTCAATCCCTCTCGCACCGTCCCCTCGCTCCCTCTCGCACTGTCCCCTCGCTCCCTGTCGCTCTGTCTCCTCGTTCCCTCTCGCATTGTCTCCTCCCTACCTCTTGCAATGTCTCCGCTCAAACTCTCTGAGTCTAATTTCTCTCTCTCCCGCACAGTCTCCCCTCTCACTCTACCACACAGGCTACTCTCTCTCTCTTCCTCACATTTTCATCGCTATCTCACAGTCTACTTTCTCTGTCTCTTGCACAGTCTCCGCACTCTCTCTCTCCTGTGCAGCCTCTCTCTCTCTCCTGCAATTTCCCCTCTCTCCCTTTCACACATTCTCCTCTCTCTCTTACAAAGCTTCCTGTCTCCCTCCGGCACAGATTCCTCGGTCTACCTCACACTATCTCCTCAGTCCCTCTCGAACTGTCTCCTCACTCCCTCTCGCTCTGTCTCCTCACTCCATCTTGCACCGATTCCTCTGTCCCTCTCGCACTGATACCTTTCTCCCTCTCGCTCTGTCTCCTCTCTCCCTCTCGCACTGTCCCCTCGCTCCCTCTCGCACTGTCCCCTCGCTCCCTCTCGCACTGTACCCTCGCTCCCTGTCGCACTGTCCCCTCGCACCCTCTCGCTCTGTCCCCTCGCTCCCTCTCGCAATGTCGCCTCCCTCCCTGTCGCACTGTCCCCTCGCTCCATCTCGCGCTGTCCCCTCGCTCCCTCTCGCGCTTTCCCCTCGCTCCCTGTCGCGCTGTCCCCTCGCTCCCTGTCACGCTGTCCCCCTCGCTCCCTCTCGCAATGTCCCCTCGCTCCCTCTTGCAATGTCCCCTCGCTCCATCTCGCACTGTCCCATTGCTGCCTCTCACACTGTCCCCTCGCTCCCTGTCGCTCTGTCTCCTCCTTCCCTGTTGCGCTGTCCCCTTGCTCCCTCTCGCACTGTCCACTCGCTCCCTCTCGCAATGTTCCCTCGTTCTTTCTCGCACAGTCCCCTTGCTCCCTCTCGCACTGTCCCCTCGCTCCCTCTCGCACTGTCCCCTCGCTCCCTCTCGCACTGTCCCCTCGCTCCCTGTTGCTCTGTCTCCTCGTTCCCTCTCGCATTGTCTCCTCCCTACCTCTTGCAATGTCTCCGCTCAAACTCTCTGAATCTAATTTCTCTCTCTCCCGCACTGTCTCCCCTCTCACTCTACCGCACAGGCTACTCTCGCTCTCTTCCTCACATTTTCATCGCTATCTCACAGTCTACTTTCTCTGTCTCTTGCACAGTCTCTGCACTCTCTCTCTCCTGTGCAGCCTCCTCTCTCTCTCTCCTGCAATTTCCCCTCTCTCCCTTTCACACATTCTCCTCTCTCTCTTACAAATCATCCTGTCTCCCTCCGGCACAGATTCCTCGGTCTACCTCACACTATCTCCTCACTCCCTCTCGAACTGTCTCCTCACTCCCTCTCGCTCTGTCTCCTCACTCCATCTTGCACCGATTCCTCTCTCCCTCTCGCACTGATACCTCTCTCCGTCTCGCTCAGTCTCCTCTCTCCCTCTCGCAATGCCTCCTCGCTCCCTCTCGCACTGTCCCCTCGCTCCCTATCGCGCTGTCCCCTCGCACCCTCTCGCTCTGTCCCCTCGCTCCCTCTCGCACTGTCCCCTTGCTCCCTCTCGCACTGTCCCCTCGCTCCCTCTCGCACTGTCCCCTCGCACCCTCTCACACTGTCCCCCTCGCACCCCCTCTCGCTCTGTCCCCTCGCTCCCTCTCGCACTGTCTCCTCAATCCCTCTCGCTCTGTCTCCTCACTCCCTCAGGCACTGATTCCTCTCTCCCTCTCGCTCTGTCTCCTCTCTCCCTCTCGCAATGCCTCCTCGCTCCCTCTCGCACGGTCTGCTCGCTCCCTCTCGCGCTGTCCCCTCGCTCCCTCTCGCGCTGTCCCCTCGCTCCCTCTCGCACTGTCCCCACGCACCCTCTCGCACTGTCCCCTCGCTCCCTCTCGCACTGTCCTCTCGCTCCCTCTCGCACTGTCCTCTCACTCCCTCTCGCACTGTCCCCTCGCTCCCTCTCGCACTGTCCCCTCGTTTCCTCTCGCGCTGTCCCCTCGTTCCCTCTCGCGCTGTCACCTCGTTCCCTCTCGTGCTGTCCCCTGGTTCCCTCTCGCGCTGTCCCCTGGTTCCCTCTCGCGCTGTCCCCTCGCTCCCTCTCGCTCTGTCCCCTCGCTCCCTCTCGCACTGTCCGCTCGCTCCCTCTCGCACCGTCCCCTCGCTCCCTCTCGCACCGTCCCCACGCTCCCTCTCGCCCTGCCCCCTCGCTACCTCTCGCTCTGTCCCCTCGCTCCATCTCGCACTGTCCCCTCGCACCGTCTCGCTCTGTCCCCTCGCACCCTCTCGCACTGTCCATTCGCTCCATGTCGCGCTGTCCCCTCGCTCCCTCTCGCAATGTCCCCTCGCTCCCTCTCGCACTGTCCCATTGCTGCCTCTCGCACTGTCCCCTCGCTCCCTGTCGCTCTGTCTCCTCGTTCCCTCTTGCACAGTCCTCTCGCACTGTCCCCTCGCTCCCTCTCGCACTGTGCCCTCGCTCCCTGTCGCTCTGTCTCCTCGTTCCCACTCGCATTGTCTCCTCCCTACCTCTTGCAATGTCTCCGCTCAAACTCTCTGAGTCTAATTTCTCTCTCTCCCGCACAGTTTCCCCTCTCACTCTACCGCACAGGCTACTCTCTCTCTCTTCCTCACATTTTCATCGCTATCTCACAGTCTACTTTCTCTGTCTCTTGCACAGTCTCTGCACTCTCTCTCTCCTGTGCAGCCTCTCTCTCCTGCAATTTCCCCTCTCTCCGTTTCACACATTCTCCTCTCTCTCTTACTAATCTTCCTGTCTCCCTCCGGCACAGATTCCTCGGTCTACCTCACACTGTCTCCTCACTCCCTCTCGAACTGTCTCCTCACTCCCTCTCGCTCTGTCTCCTCACTCCATCTTGCACCGATTCCTCTCTCCCTCTCGCACTGATACCTCTCTCCCTCTCGCTCAGTCTCCTCTCTCCCTCTCGCAATGCCTCCTCGCTCCCTCTCGCACTGTCCCCTCGCTCCCACTCGCACTGTCCCCTCACTCCCTCTCGCACTGTCCCCTCGCTCCCTCTCGCACTGACCCTCGCTCCCTCTCACACTGTCCCCTCGCTCCCTCTCGCTCTGTCCCATCGCTCCCTCTCGCACTGTCTCCTCAGTCCCTCTTGCTCTGTCTCCTCTCTCCCTCAGGCACTGATTCCTCTCGCCCTCTTGCACTGATAACTCTCTCCCTCTCGCTCTGTCTCCTCTCTCCCTCTCGCTCTGTCTCCTCTCTCCCTCTCGCGCTGTCTGCTCGCTCCCTCTCGCACTGTCCCCTCGCTCCCTCTCGCACTGTCCCCTCGCTCCCTCTCGCTCTGTTACCTCGCTCCCTCTCGCTCTGTCCCCTCGCTCCCTCTAGCACTGTCTCCTCAATCCCTCTCGCTCTGCCTCCTCACTCCCTCAGGCACTGATTCCTCTCTCCCTCTCGCACTGATACCTCTCTCCCTCTCGCGATTCTCCTGGATTCCTCTCGCACTGTCCCCTCGCTACCTCTCGCACTGTCCCCTCGCTCCATCTCGCACTGTCCCCTCGCTCCCTCTCGCAATGTCCCCTCGCTCCCCATCACACTGTCCCCTCGCTCCCTCTCGCACTGTCCCCTCGCTACCTCTCGCTCTGTCCCCTCGCTCCCTCTCGCACTTTCCCCTCGCTCCCTCTCGCACTGTCCCCTCTCTCCCTCTCGCACTGTCCGCTCGCTCCCTCTCGCACTGTCCCCTCGCTCCCTCTCGCAATGTCTCCTCGCTCCCTCTCGCACTGTCCCCTCGCTCCCTTCGCAATGTCCCCTCGCTCCCTCTTGCACTGTCCCTTTGCTGCCTCTCGCACTGTCCCCTCGCTCCCTGTCGCTCTGTCTCCTCGCTCCCTCTCGCAATGTCCCCTCAATCCCTCTCGCACAGTCCCCTCGCTCCCTCTCGCACTGTCCCCTCGCTCCCTGTCGCTCTGTCTCCTCGTTCCCTCTCGCATTGTCTCCTCCCTACCTCTTGCAATGTCTCCGCTCAAACTCTCTGAGTCTAATTTCTCTCTCTCCCGCACAGTCTCCCCTCTCACTCTACCACACAGGCTACTCTCTCTCTCTTCCTCACATTTTCATCGCTATCTCACAGTCTACTTTCTCTGTCTCTTGCACAGTCTCCGCACTCTCTCTCTCCTGTGCAGCCTCTCTCTCTCTCCTGCAATTTCCCCTCTCTCCCTTTCACACATTCTCCTCTCTCTCTTACAAAGCTTCCTGTCTCCCTCCGGCACAGATTCCTCGGTCTACCTCACACTATCTCCTCACTCCCTCTCGAACTGTCTCCTCACTCCCTCTCGCTCTGTCTCCTCACTCCATCTTGCACCGATTCCTCTGTCCCTCTCGCACTGATACCTTTCTCCCTCTCGCTCTGTCTCCTCTCTCCCTCTCGCACTGTCCCCTCGCTCCCTCTCGCACTGTCCCCTCGCTCCCTCTCGCACTGTAACCTCGCTGCCTGTCGCACTGTCCCCTCGCACCCTCTCGCTCTGTCCCCTCGCTCCCTCTCGCACTGTCCCCTCGATCCCTCTCGCATTGTCCCCTCGCTCCCTCTCGCACTGTCCCCTCGCTCCCTCTCGCTCTGTCCCCTCGCTCCCTCTTGCTCTGTCCCCTCGCTCCCTCTAGCACTGTCTCCTCAATCCCTCTCCCTCTGCCTCCTCACTCCCTCAGGCACTGATTCCTCTCTCCCTCTCGCACTGATACCTCTCTCCCTCTCGCTCTGTCTCCTCTCTCCCTCTCGCAATGCCTCCTCGCTCCCTTTCGCGCTGTCTGCTCGCTCCCTCTCGCGCTGTCTCCTCGCTCCCTCTTGCACTGTCGCCTCTCTCCCTCTCGCAATGTCTCCTCTCACCCTCTCGCTCTGTCTCCTCTCACTCTCTCGCTCTGTCTCCTCGCTCCGCCTCACACATTCCCTCACTCCCTCTCGCGCTGTCTCCTCGCTCCCTCTCGCACTGTCGCCTCTCTCCCTCTCGCAATGTCTCCTCTCTCCCTCTCGCACTGTCCCCTCGCTCCCTCTCGCACTGTCCCCTCGCTCCCTCTCGCACTGTCCCCTCGCTCCCTCTCGCACTGTCCCCTCGCTCCCTCTCGCACTGACCCCTCGCTCCCTCTCGCACTGTCCCCTCGCTCCATCTGGCAATGTCCCCTCGCTCCCTCTCGCGCTGTCCCGTCGCTCCCTGTCGTGCTGTCCCCTCGCTCACTCTCGCACTGTCCCCTCGCTCCCTCTCGCACTGACCCCTCGCTCCCTCTCGCACTGTCCCCTCGCTCCCTCTCGCACTGTCCCCTCGCTCCCTCTCGCAAAGTCTCCTCGCTCCCTCTCGCAATGTCCCCTCGCTCCCTCTTCCACTGTCCCTTTACTGCCTCTCGCACTGTCCCCTCGCTCCCTGTCGCTCTGTCTCCTCGTTATCTGTTGCGCTGTCCCCTCACTCCCTCTCGTGCTGTCCCGTCGCTCCCTGTCGTGCTGTCCCCACGCTCCCTGTCGCACTGTCCCCTCGCTCCCTCTCGCAATGTCTCCTCGCTCCCTCTCGCAATGTCCCCTCGCTCCCTCTAGCACTGTCCCTTTGCTGCCTCTCGCACTGTCCCCTCGCTCCCTGTCGCTCTGTCTCCTCCTTCCCTGTCGCGCTGTCCCCTCGCTCCCTCTCGCGCTGTCCCCTCGCTCCCTCTCGCGATGTCCCCTCGCTCCCTCTCGCAATGTCCCCCTCGCTCACTCTCGCGCTGTCCCATCACTCCCTGTCGTGCTGTCCCCACGCTCCCTGTCGCACTGTCCCCTCGCTCCCTCTCGCAATGTCTCCTCGCTCCCTCTCGCAATGTCCCCTCGCTCCCTCTTGCACTGTCCCTTTGCTGCCTCTCGCACTGTCCCCTCGCTCCCTGTCGCTCTGTCTCCTCGTTCCCTGTCGCGCGGTCCCCTCGCTCCCTCTCGCGCTGTCCCCTCGCTCCCTCTCACGATGTCCCCTCAATCCCTCTCGCACAGTCCCCTCGCTCCCTCTCGCACTGTCCCCTCCATCCCTGTCGCTCTGTCTCCTCGTTCCCTCTCGCATTGTCTCCTCCCTACCTCTTGCAATGTCTCCGCTCAAACTCTCTGAGTCTAATTTCTCTCTCTCCTGCAATTTCCCCTCTCTCCCTTTCACACATTCTCCTCTCTCTCTTACAAAACTTCCTGTCTCCCTGCAGCACAGATTCCTCGGTCTACCTCACACTATCTCCTCACTCCCTCTCGAACTGTCTCCTCACTCCCTCTCACTCCCTCTCGCTCTGTCTCCTCACTCCATCTTGCACCGATTCCTTTGTCCCTCTCGCACTGATACCTCTCTCCCTCTCGCTCTGTCTCCTCTCTCCCTCTCGCACTGTCCCCTCGCTCCGTCTCGCACTGTCCCCTCTCTCCCTCTCGCACTGTCCCCTCGCTCCCTCTCGCACTGTCCCCTCGCTCCCTCTCGCACTGTCCCCTCGCTCCCTTCGCACTGTCCCCTTGCTCCCTCTCGCACTGACCCCTCGCTCCCTCTCGCACTGTCCCCTCGCTCCATCTCGCACTGTCCCCTCGCTCCCTCTCGCGCTGTCCCGTCGCTCCCTGTCGCGCTGTCCCCACGCTCCCTGTCGCACTGTCCCCTCGCTCCCTCTCGCAATGTCTCCTCGCTCCCTCTCGCACTGTCCCCTCGCTCCCTTCGCAATGTCCCCTCGCTCCCTCTTGCACTGTCCCTTTGCTGCCTCTCGCACTGTCCCCTCGCTCCCTGTCGCTCTGTCTCCTCGCTCCCTCTCGCAATGTCCCCTCAATCCCTCTCGCACAGTCCCCTCGCTCCCTCTCGCACTGTCCCCTCGCTCCCTGTCGCTCTGTCTCCTCGTTCCCTCTCGCATTGTCTCCTCCCTACCTCTTGCAATGTCTCCGCTCAAACTCTCTGAGTCTAATTTCTCTCTCTCCCGCACAGTCTCCCCTCTCACTCTACCACACAGGCTACTCTCTCTCTCTTCCTCACATTTTCATCGCTATCTCACAGTCTACTTTCTCTGTCTCTTGCACAGTCTCCGCACTCTCTCTCTCCTGTGCAGCCTCTCTCTCTCTCCTGCAATTTCCCCTCTCTCCCTTTCACACATTCTCCTCTCTCTCTTACAAAGCTTCCTGTCTCCCTCCGGCACAGATTCCTCGGTCTACCTCACACTATCTCCTCAGTCCCTCTCGAACTGTCTCCTCACTCCCTCTCGCTCTGTCTCCTCACTCCATCTTGCACCGATTCCTCTGTCCCTCTCGCACTGATACCTTTCTCCCTCTCGCTCTGTCTCCTCTCTCCCTCTCGCACTGTCCCCTCGCTCCCTCTCGCACTGTCCCCTCGCTCCCTCTCGCACTGTAACCTCGCTGCCTGTCGCACTGTCCCCTCGCACCCTCTCGCTCTGTCCCCTCGCTCCCTCTCGCACTGTCCCCTCGATCCCTCTCGCATTGTCCCCTCGCTCCCTCTCGCACTGTCCCCTCGCTCCCTCTCGCTCTGTCCCCTCGCTCCCTCTTGCTCTGTCCCCCTCGCTCCCTCTAGCACTGTCTCCTCAATCCCTCTCCCTCTGCCTCCTCACTCCCTCAGGCACTGATTCCTCTCTCCCTCTCGCACTGATACCTCTCTCCCTCTCGCTCTGTCTCCTCTCTCCCTCTCGCAATGCCTCCTCGCTCCCTTTCGCGCTGTCTGCTCGCTCCCTCTCGCGCTGTCTCCTCGCTCCCTCTTGCACTGTCGCCTCTCTCCCTCTCGCAATGTCTCCTCTCACCCTCTCGCTCTGTCTCCTCTCACTCTCTCGCTCTGTCTCCTCGCTCCGCCTCACACATTCCCTCACTCCCTCTCGCGCTGTCTCCTCGCTCCCTCTCGCACTGTCGCCTCTCTCCCTCTCGCAATGTCTCCTCTCTCCCTCTCGCACTGTCCCCTCGCTCCCTCTCGCACTGTCCCCTCGCTCCCTCTCGCACTGTCCCCTCGCTCCCTCTCGCACTGTCCCCTCGCTCCCTCTCGCACTGACCCCTCGCTCCCTCTCGCACTGTCCCCTCGCTCCATCTGGCAATGTCCCCTCGCTCCCTCTCGCGCTGTCCCGTCGCTCCCTGTCGTGCTGTCCCCTCGCTCACTCTCGCACTGTCCCCTCGCTCCCTCTCGCACTGACCCCTCGCTCCCTCTCGCACTGTCCCCTCGCTCCCTCTCGCACTGTCCCCTCGCTCCCTCTCGCAAAGTCTCCTCGCTCCCTCTCGCAATGTCCCCTCGCTCCCTCTTCCACTGTCCCTTTACTGCCTCTCGCACTGTCCCCTCGCTCCCTGTCGCTCTGTCTCCTCGTTATCTGTTGCGCTGTCCCCTCACTCCCTCTCGTGCTGTCCCGTCGCTCCCTGTCGTGCTGTCCCCACGCTCCCTGTCGCACTGTCCCCTCGCTCCCTCTCGCAATGTCTCCTCGCTCCCTCTCGCAATGTCCCCTCGCTCCCTCTAGCACTGTCCCTTTGCTGCCTCTCGCACTGTCCCCTCGCTCCCTGTCGCTCTGTCTCCTCCTTCCCTGTCGCGCTGTCCCCTCGCTCCCTCTCGCGCTGTCCCCTCGCTCCCTCTCGCGATGTCCCCTCGCTCCCTCTCGCAATGTCCCCTCGCTCACTCTCGCGCTGTCCCATCACTCCCTGTCGTGCTGTCCCCACGCTCCCTGTCGCACTGTCCCCTCGCTCCCTCTCGCAATGTCTCCTCGCTCCCTCTCGCAATGTCCCCTCGCTCCCTCTTGCACTGTCCCTTTGCTGCCTCTCGCACTGTCCCCTCGCTCCCTGTCGCTCTGTCTCCTCGTTCCCTGTCGCGCGGTCCCCTCGCTCCCTCTCGCGCTGTCCCCCTCGCTCCCTCTCACGATGTCCCCTCAATCCCTCTCGCACAGTCCCCTCGCTCCCTCTCGCACTGTCCCCTCCATCCCTGTCGCTCTGTCTCCTCGTTCCCTCTCGCATTGTCTCCTCCCTACCTCTTGCAATGTCTCCGCTCAAACTCTCTGAGTCTAATTTCTCTCTCTCCTGCAATTTCCCCTCTCTCCCTTTCACACATTCTCCTCTCTCTCTTACAAAACTTCCTGTCTCCCTGCAGCACAGATTCCTCGGTCTACCTCACACTATCTCCTCACTCCCTCTCGAACTGTCTCCTCACTCCCTCTCACTCCCTCTCGCTCTGTCTCCTCACTCCATCTTGCACCGATTCCTTTGTCCCTCTCGCACTGATACCTCTCTCCCTCTCGCTCTGTCTCCTCTCTCCCTCTCGCACTGTCCCCTCGCTCCCTCTCGCACTGTCCCCTCGCTCCCTCTCGCACTGTCCCCTCGCTCCCTGTCGCACTGTCCCCTCGCACCCTATCGCTCTGTCCCCTCGCTCCCTCTCGCACTGTCCCCTCGATCCCTCTTGCACTGTCCCCTCGCTCCCTCTCGCACTGTCCCCTCGCTCCCTCTCGCTCTGTTACCTCGCTCCCTCTCGCTCTGTCCCCTCGCTCCCTCTAGCACTGTCTCCTCAATCCCTCTCGCTCTGCCTCCTCACTCCCTCAGGCACTGATTCCTCTCTCCCTCTCGCACTGATACCTCTCTCCCTCTCGCGATGTCTCCTGGATTCCTCTCGCACTGTCCCCTCGCTCCCTCTCGCACTGTCCCCTCGCTCCATCTCGCACTGTCCCCTCGCTCCCTCTCGCAATGTCCCCTCGCTCCCCATCACACTATCCCCTCGCTCCCTCTCGCACTGTCCCCTCGCTACCTCTCGCTCTGTCCCCTCGCTCCCTCTCGCACTTTCCCCTCGCTCCCTCTCGCACTGTCCCCTCTCTCCCTCTCGCACTGTCCGCTCGCTCCCTCACGCACTGTCCCCTCGCTCCCTCTCGCACTGTCCCCTCGCTCCCTCTCGCACTGTCCCCTCGCTACCTCTCGCTCTGTCCCCTCGCTCCCTCTCGCACTGTCCCCTCTCTCCCTCTCGCACTGTCCGCTCGCTCCCTCTCGCACTGTCCCCTCGCTCCCTCACGCACTGTCCCCTCGCTCCCTCTCGCACTGTCCCCTCGCTCCCTCTCGCACTGTCCCCTCGCTCCCTCTCGCACTGTCCCCTCGCTCCCTCTCGCACTGTCCATACGCTCCCTCTCGCACTGTCACCTCGCTCCCTCTCACACTGTCCCCTCGCACCCCCTCTCGCTCTGTCCACTCGCTCCCTCTCGCACTGTCTCCTGAATCCCTCTCGCTTTGTCTCCTCACTCCCTCAGGCACTGATTCCTCTCTCCCTCTCGCACTGATAACTCTCTCCCTCTTGCTCTGTCTCCTCTCTCCCTCTTGCTCTGTCTCCTCTCTCCCTCTCGCAATGCATCCTCACTCCCTCTCGCGCTGTCTGCTTGCTCCCTCTCGCGCTGTCTCCTCGCTCCCTCTCGCACTGTCGCCTCTCTCCCTCTCGCAATGTCTGCTCTCACCCTCTCGCACTGTCTCCTCTCACTCTCTCGCTTTTTCTCCTCCCTCCCCATCACACTTTCCCTCGCTCCCACTCGCACTGTCCCCTCGCTCCCTCTCGCACTGTCCCCTCGCTCCCTCTCGCACTGTCCCCTCGCTCCGTCTCGCACTCTCCCCTCGCTCCCTCTCGCACTGTCCCCTCGCTCCCTCTCGCACTGTCCCCTCGCTCCCTCTCGCTCTGGCCCCTCGCTCCCTCTTGCACTGTCCCCTCGCTCCCTCTCGCACTGTCCCGTCGCTCCCTCTCGCACTGTCCGCTCGCTCCTTCTCGCACTGTCCCCTCGCTCCCTCTCGCACTGTCCCCTCGCTCCCTCTCGCACTGTCCCGTCGCTCCCTCTCGCACTGTCCCCTCGATCCCTCTCGCACTGTCCCCTCGCTCCCTCTCGCAATGTCCCCTCGCTCCCTCTCGCACTGTCCCCTCGCTCCCTCTTGTGCTGTCCCCTCGCTACCTCTCGCCCTGTCCCCTCGCTCCCTGTCGTGCTGTCCCCTCGCTCCCTCTCTCAATGTCCCCTCGATCCCTTTCGCACTGTCCCATTGGTGCCTCTCGCACTGGCCCCTCGCTCCCTGTCGCTCTGTCTCCTCGTTCCCTGTCGCGCTGTCCCCTCGCTCCCTCTCGCACTGTCCCCTCGATCCCTCTCGCACTGTCCCCCTCGCTCCCTCTCGCAATGTCCCCTCGCTCCCTCTCGCACTGTCCCCTCGCACCCTCTTGTGCTGTCCACTCGCTACCTCTCGCGCTGTCCCCTCGCTCCCTGTCGTGCTGTCCCCTCGCTCCCTCTCTCAATGTCCCCTCGATCCCTTTCGCACTGTCCCATTGCTGCCTCTCGCACTGGCCCCTCGCTCCCTGTCGCTCTGTCTCCTCGTTCCCTGTCGGGCTGTCCCCTCGCTCCCTCTCGCGCTGTCCACTCGCTCCCTCTCGCAATGTCCCCTCGCTCCCTTCAGCACAGTCCCCTCGCTCCCTGTTGCACTGTCCCCTCGCTCCCTCTCGCACTGTCCCCTCGCTCCCTGTCGCTCTGTCTCCTCGTTCCCTCTCGCATTGTCTCCTCCCTACCTCTTGCAATGTCTCCGCTCAAACTCTCTGAGTCTAATTTCTCTCTCTCCCGCACAGTCTCCCCTCTCACTCTACAGCACAGGCTAATCTCTCTCTCTTCCTCACATTTTCGTCGCTATCTCACAGTCTACTTTCTCTGTCTCTTGCACAGCCTTTGCACTCTCTCTCTCCTGTGCAGCCTCTCTCTCCTGCAATTTCCCCTCTCTCCCTTTCACACATTCTCCTCTCTCTCTTACAAATCTTCCTGTCTCCCTCCGGCACAGATTCCTCGGTCTACCTCACACTGTCTCCTCACTCCTTCTCGAACTGTCTCCTCACTCCCTCTCGGTCTGTCTCCTCACTCCATCTTGCACCGATTCCTCTCTCCCTCTCGCACTGATACCTCTCTCCCTCTCGCTCAGCCTCCTCTCTCCCTCTAGCAATACCTCCTCGCTCCCTCTCGCACTGTCCCCTCGCTCCCACTCGCACTGTCCCCTCGCTCCCTCTCGCACTGCCCCCTCGCTCCCTGTCACGCTGTCCCCTCGCACCCTCTCGCTGTGACCCCTCGCTCCCTCTCGCACTGTACCCTCGTTCCCTCTCACACTGTCCCCTCGCTCCCTCTCGCTCTGTCCCCTCGCTCCCTCTCGCACTGTCTCCTCAATCCCTCTCGCTCAGACTCCTCACTCCCTCAGGCACTGATACCTCTCTCCCTCTCGCTCTGTCTCCTCCCTCCCTCTCGCAATGCCTCCTCGCTCCCTCTCGCGCTGTCTGCTCGCTCCCTCTCGCGCTGTCTCCTCGCTCCCTCTCGCACTGTCACCTCTCTCCCTCTCGCAATGTCTCCTCTCACCCTCTCGCTCTGTCTCCTCTCACTCTCTCGCTCTGTCTCCGCGCTCCCCCTCACACATTCCCTCGCTCCCTCTCGCGCAGTCTCCTGGATTCCTCTCGCACTGTCACCTCTCTCCCTCTCACAATGTCTCCTCTCACCCTCTCGCTCTGTCTCCTCTCACTCTCTCGCTCTGTCTCCTCGCTCCCCCTCACACTTTCCCTCGCTCCCTCTCGCAATGTCCCCTCACTCCCTCTCGCACTGTCCCCTCGCTCCCTCTCTCACTGTCCCCTCACTCCCACTCGCACTGTCCCCTCGCTCCCTCTCGCATTGTCCCCTCGCTCCCTCTCGCACTGTCCTCTCGTTTCCTCTCGCGCTGTCCCCTCGTTCCCTCTCGCGCTGTCCCCTGGTTCCCTCTCGCGCTGTCCCCTGGTTCCCTCTCGCGCTGTCCCCTCGTTCCCTCTTGCGCTGTCCCCTGGTTCCCTCTCGCGCTGTCCCCTGGTTCCCTCTCGCGCTGTCCCCTTGCTCCCTCTCGCTCTGTCCCCTCGCTCCCTCTCGCACTGTCCCCTGGCTCCCTCTCGCACTGTCCCATCGCTCCCTCTCGCACTGTCCCCTCGCTCCGTCTCGCACTGTCCCCTCTCTCCCTCTCGCACTGTCCCCTCGCTCCCTCTCGCACTGTCCCCCTCGCTCCCTCTCGCACTGTCCTCTCGCTCCCTTCGCACTGTCCCCTCGCTCCCTCTCGCACTGACCCCTCGCTCCCTCTCGCACTGTCCCCTCGCTCCATCTCGCACTGTCCCCTCGCTCCCTCTCGCACTGTCCCGTCGCTCCCTGTTGCGCTGTCCCCACGCTCCCTGTTGCACTGGCCCCTCGCTCCCTCTCGCAATGTCTCCTCGCTCCCTCTCGCAATGTCCCCTCGCTCCCTCTTGCACTGTCCCTTTGCTGCCTCTCGCACTGTCCCCTCGCTCCCTGTCGCTCTGTCTCCTCGTTCCCTGTCGCGCTGTCCCCCTCGCTCCCTCTCGCGCTGTCCCCTCGCTCCCTCTCGCAATGTCCCCTCAATCCCTCTCGCACCGTCCCCTCGCTCCCTCTCGCACTGTCCCCTCGCTCCCTGTCGCTCTGTCTCCTCGTTCCCTCTCGCATTGTCTCCTCCCTACCTCTTGCAATGTCTCCGCTCAAACTCTCTGAGTCTAATTTCTCTCTCTCCCGCACAGTCTCCCCTCTCACTCTACCACACAGGCTACTCTCTCTCTCTTCCTCACATTTTCATCGCTATCTCACAGTCTACTTTCTCTGTCTCTTGCACAGTCTCCGCACTCTCTCTCTCCTGTGCAGCCTCTCTCTCTCTCCTGCAATTTCCCCTCTCTCCCTTTCACACATTCTCCTCTCTCTCTTACAAAGCTTCCTGTCTCCCTCCGGCACAGATTCCTCGGTCTACCTCACACTATCTCCTCAGTCCCTCTCGAACTGTCTCCTCACTCCCTCTCGCTCTGTCTCCTCACTCCATCTTGCACCGATTCCTCTGTCCCTCTCGCACTGATACCTTTCTCCCTCTCGCTCTGTCTCCTCTCTCCCTCTCGCACTGTCCCCTCGCTCCCTCTCGCACTGTCCCCTCGCTCCCTCTCGCACTGTACCCTCGCTCCCTGTCGCACTGTCCCCCTCGCACCCTCTCGCTCTGTCCCCTCGCTCCCTCTCGCAATGTCGCCTCCCTCCCTGTCGCACTGTCCCCTCGCTCCATCTCGCGCTGTCCCCTCGCTCCCTCTCGTGCTTTCCCCTCGCTCCCTGTCGCGCTGTCCCCTCGCTCCCTGTCACGCTGTCCCCTCGCTCCCTCTCGCAATGTCCCCTCGCTCCCTCTTGCAATGTCCCCTCGCTCCATCTCGCACTGTCCCATTGCTGCCTCTCACACTGTCCCCTCGCTCCCTGTCGCTCTGTCTCCTCCTTCCCTGTTGCGCTGTCCCCTTGCTCCCTCTCGCACTGTCCACTCGCTCCCTCTCGCAATGTTCCCTCGTTCTTTCTCGCACAGTCCCCTTGCTCCCTCTCGCACTGTCCCCTCGCTCCCTCTCGCACTGTCCCCTCGCTCCCTCTCGCACTGTCCCCTCGCTCCCTGTTGCTCTGTCTCCTCGTTCCCTCTCGCATTGTCTCCTCCCTACCTCTTGCAATGTCTCCGCTCAAACTCTCTGAATCTAATTTCTCTCTCTCCCGCACTGTCTCCCCTCTCACTCTACCGCACAGGCTACTCTCGCTCTCTTCCTCACATTTTCATCGCTATCTCACAGTCTACTTTCTCTGTCTCTTGCACAGTCTCTGCACTCTCTCTCTCCTGTGCAGCCTCCTCTCTCTCTCTCCTGCAATTTCCCCTCTCTCCCTTTCACACATTCTCCTCTCTCTCTTACAAATCATCCTGTCTCCCTCCGGCACAGATTCCTCGGTCTACCTCACACTATCTCCTCACTCCCTCTCGAACTGTCTCCTCACTCCCTCTCGCTCTGTCTCCTCACTCCATCTTGCACCGATTCCTCTCTCCCTCTCGCACTGATACCTCTCTCCGTCTCGCTCAGTCTCCTCTCTCCCTCTCGCAATGCCTCCTCGCTCCCTCTCGCACTGTCCCCTCGCTCCCTATCGCGCTGTCCCCTCGCACCCTCTCGCTCTGTCCCCTCGCTCCCTCTCGCACTGTCCCCTTGCTCCCTCTCGCACTGTCCCCTCGCTCCCTCTCGCACTGTCCCCTCGCACCCTCTCACACTGTCCCCTCGCACCCCCTCTCGCTCTGTCCCCTCGCTCCCTCTCGCACTGTCTCCTCAATCCCTCTCGCTCTGTCTCCTCACTCCCTCAGGCACTGATTCCTCTCTCCCTCTCGCTCTGTCTCCTCTCTCCCTCTCGCAATGCCTCCTCGCTCCCTCTCGCACGGTCTGCTCGCTCCCTCTCGCGCTGTCCCCTCGCTCCCTCTCGCGCTGTCCCCTCGCTCCCTCTCGCACTGTCCCCACGCACCCTCTCGCACTGTCCCCTCGCTCCCTCTCGCACTGTCCTCTCGCTCCCTCTCGCACTGTCCTCTCACTCCCTCTCGCACTGTCCCCCTCGCTCCCTCTCGCACTGTCCCCTCGTTTCCTCTCGCGCTGTCCCCCTCGTTCCCTCTCGCGCTGTCACCTCGTTCCCTCTCGTGCTGTCCCCTGGTTCCCTCTCGCGCTGTCCCCTGGTTCCCTCTCGCGCTGTCCCCTCGCTCCCTCTCGCTCTGTCCCCTCGCTCCCTCTCGCACTGTCCGCTCGCTCCCTCTCGCACCGTCCCCTCGCTCCCTCTCGCACCGTCCCCACGCTCCCTCTCGCCCTGCCCCCTCGCTACCTCTCGCTCTGTCCCCTCGCTCCATCTCGCACTGTCCCCCTCGCACCGTCTCGCTCTGTCCCCTCGCACCCTCTCGCACTGTCCATTCGCTCCATGTCGCGCTGTCCCCTCGCTCCCTCTCGCAATGTCCCCTCGCTCCCTCTCGCACTGTCCCATTGCTGCCTCTCGCACTGTCCCCTCGCTCCCTGTCGCTCTGTCTCCTCGTTCCCTCTTGCACAGTCCTCTCGCACTGTCCCCCTCGCTCCCTCTCGCACTGTGCCCTCGCTCCCTGTCGCTCTGTCTCCTCGTTCCCACTCGCATTGTCTCCTCCCTACCTCTTGCAATGTCTCCGCTCAAACTCTCTGAGTCTAATTTCTCTCTCTCCCGCACAGTTTCCCCTCTCACTCTACCGCACAGGCTACTCTCTCTCTCTTCCTCACATTTTCATCGCTATCTCACAGTCTACTTTCTCTGTCTCTTGCACAGTCTCTGCACTCTCTCTCTCCTGTGCAGCCTCTCTCTCCTGCAATTTCCCCTCTCTCCGTTTCACACATTCTCCTCTCTCTCTTACTAATCTTCCTGTCTCCCTCCGGCACAGATTCCTCGGTCTACCTCACACTGTCTCCTCACTCCCTCTCGAACTGTCTCCTCACTCCCTCTCGCTCTGTCTCCTCACTCCATCTTGCACCGATTCCTCTCTCCCTCTCGCACTGATACCTCTCTCCCTCTCGCTCAGTCTCCTCTCTCCCTCTCGCAATGCCTCCTCGCTCCCTCTCGCACTGTCCCCTCGCTCCCACTCGCACTGTCCCCTCACTCCCTCTCGCACTGTCCCCTCGCTCCCTCTCGCACTGTCCCCTCGCTCCCTCTCACACTGTCCCCTCGCTCCCTCTCGCTCTGTCCCATCGCTCCCTCTCGCACTGTCTCCTCAGTCCCTCTTGCTCTGTCTCCTCTCTCCCTCAGGCACTGATTCCTCTCGCCCTCTTGCACTGATAACTCTCTCCCTCTCGCTCTGTCTCCTCTCTCCCTCTCGCTCTGTCTCCTCTCTCCCTCTCGCGCTGTCTGCTCGCTCCCTCTCGCACTGTCCCCTCGCTCCCTCTCGCACTGTCCCCTCGCTCCCTCTCGCTCTGTTACCTCGCTCCCTCTCGCTCTGTCCCCTCGCTCCCTCTAGCACTGTCTCCTCAATCCCTCTCGCTCTGCCTCCTCACTCCCTCAGGCACTGATTCCTCTCTCCCTCTCGCACTGATACCTCTCTCCCTCTCGCGATTCTCCTGGATTCCTCTCGCACTGTCCCCTCGCTACCTCTCGCACTGTCCCCCTCGCTCCATCTCGCACTGTCCCCTCGCTCCCTCTCGCAATGTCCCCTCGCTCCCCATCACACTGTCCCCCTCGCTCCCTCTCGCACTGTCCCCTCGCTACCTCTCGCTCTGTCCCCTCGCTCCCTCTCGCACTTTCCCCTCGCTCCCTCTCGCACTGTCCCCTCTCTCCCTCTCGCACTGTCCGCTCGCTCCCTCTCGCACTGTCCCCTCGCTCCCTCTCACACTGTCCCCTTGCTCCCTCTCGCACTGTCCCCTCGCTACCTCTCGCTCTGTCCCCTCGCTCCCTCTCGCACGGTCCCCTCGCTCCCTCTCGCACTGTCCCCTCGCTCCCTCTCGCACTGTCCCCCTCGCTCCCTCTCGCACTGTCCCCTCGCTCCCTCTCGCACTGTCCCCTCGCTCCCTCTCGCACTGTCCCCTCGCTCCCTCTCGCACTGTCCCCTCGCTCCCTCTCGCACTGTCCCCTCGCTCCCTCTCGCACTGTCCCCTCGCTCCCTCTCGCACTTTCCCCTCGCTCCCTCTCGCAATGTCGCCTCCCTCCCTGTCGCACTGTCCCCTCGCTCCATCTCGCGCTGTCCCCTCGCTCCCTCTCGCGCTGTCCCCCTCGCTCCCTGTCGCGCTGTCCCCCTCGCTCCCTGTCACGCTGTCCCCTCGCTCCCTCTCGCAATGTCCCCTTGCTCCCTCTTGCAATGTCCCCTCGCTCCATCTCGCACTGTCCCATTGCTGCCTCTCACACTGTCCCCTCGCTCCCTGTCGCTCTGTCTCCTCCTTCCCTGTTGCGCTGTCCCCTTGCTCCCTCTCGCACTGTCCACTCGCTCCCTCTCGCAATGTTCCCTCGTTCTTTCTCGCACAGTCCCCTTGCTCCCTCTCGCACTGTCCCCTCGCTCCCTCTCGCACTGTCCCCTCGCTCCCTGTTGCTCTGTCTCCTCGTTCCCTCTCGCATTGTCTCCTCCCTACCTCTTGCAATGTCTCCGCTCAAACTCTCTGAATCTAATTTCTCTCTCTCCCGCACTGTCTCCCCTCTCACTCTACCGCACAGGCTACTCTCGCTCTCTTCCTCACATTTTCATCGCTATCTCACAGTCTACTTTCTCTGTCTCTTGCACAGTCTCTGCACTCTCTCTCTCCTGTGCAGCCTCCTCTCTCTCTCTCCTGCAATTTCCCCTCTCTCCCTTTCACACATTCTCCTCTCTCTCTTACAAATCATCCTGTCTCCCTCCGGCACAGATTCCTCGGTCTACCTCACACTATCTCCTCACTCCCTCTCGAACTGTCTCCTCACTCCCTCTCGCTCTGTCTCCTCACTCCATCTTGCACCGATTCCTCTCTCCCTCTGGCACTGATACCTCTCTCCGTCTCGCTCAGTCTCCTCTCTCCCTCTCGCAAAGCCTCCTCGCTCCCTCTCGCACTGTCCCCTCGCTGCCTATCGCGCTGTCCCCTCGCACCCTCTCGCTCTGTCCCCTCGCTCCCTCTCGCACTGTCCCCTTGCTCCCTCTCGCACTGTCCCCTCGCTCCCTCTCGCACTGTCCCCTCGCACCCTCTCACACTGTCCCCTCGCACCCCCTCTCGCTCTGTCCCCTCGCTCCCTCTCGCACTGTCTCCTCAATCCCTCTCGCTCTGACTCCTCACTCCCTCAGGCACTGATTCCTCTCTCCCTCTCGCTCTGTCTCCTCTCTCCCTCTCGCAATGCCTCCTCGCTCCCTCTCGCACTGTCTGCTCGCTCCCTCTCGCGCTGTCCCCTCGCTCCCTCTCGCGCTGTCCCCTCGCTCCCTCTCGCACTGTCCCCACGCACCCTCTCGCACTGTCCCCTCGCTCCCTCTCGCACTGTCCTCTCGCTCCCTCTCGCACTGTCCTCTCACTCCCTCTCGCACTGTCCCCTCGCTCCCTCTCGCACTGTCCCCTCGTTTCCTCTCGCGCTGTCCCCTCGTTCCCTCTCGCGCTGTCACCTCGTTCCCTCTCGTGCTGTCCCCTGGTTCCCTCTCGCGCTGTCCCCTGGTTCCCTCTCGCGCTGTCCCCTCGCTCCCTCTCGCTCTGTCCCCTCGCTCCCTCTCGCACTGTCCGCTCGCTCCCTCTCGCACCGTCCCCTCGCTCCCTCTCGCACCGTCCCCACGCTCCCTCTCGCCCTGCCCCCTCGCTACCTCTCGCTCTGTCCCCTCGCTCCATCTCGCACTGTCCCCTCGCACCGTCTCGCTCTGTCCCCTCGCACCCTCTCGCACTGTCCATTCGCTCCATGTCGCGCTGTCCCCTCGCTCCCTCTCGCAATGTCCCCTCGCTCCCTCTCGCACTGTCCCATTGCTGCCTCTCGCACTGTCTCCTCGTTCCCACTTGCACAGTCCTCTCGCACTGTCCCCTCGCTCCCTCTCGCACTGTCCCCTCGCTCCCTGTCGCTCTGTCTCCTCGTTCCCACTCGCATTGTCTCCTCCCTACCTCTTGCAATGTCTCCGCTCAAACTCTCTGAGTCTAATTTCTCTCTCTCCGGCACAGTTTCCCCTCTCACTCTACCGCACAGGCTACTCTCTCTCTCTTCCTCACATTTTCATCGCTATCTCACAGTCTACTTTCTCTGTCTCTTGCACAGTCTCTGCACTCTCTCTCTCCTGTGCAGCCTCTCTCTCCTGCAATTTCCCCTCTCTCCGTTTCACACATTCTCCTCTCTCTCTTACTTAACTTCCTGTCTCCCTCCGGCACAGATTCCTCGGTCTACCTCACACTGTCTCCTCACTCCCTCTCGAACTGTCTCCTCACTCCCTCTCGCTCTGTCTCCTCACTCCATCTTGCACCGATACCTCTCTCCCTCTCGCTCTGTCTCCTCACTCCATCTTGCACCGATTCCTCTCTCCCTCTCGCACTGATACCTCTCTCCCTCTCGCTCAGTCTCCTCTCTCCCTCTCGCAATGCCTCCTCGCTCCCTCTCGCACTGTCCCCTCGCTCCCACTCGCACTGTCCCCTCGCTCCCTCTCGCACTGTCCCCTCGCTCCCTCTCGCACTGTCCCCTCGCTCCCTCTCACACTGTCCCCTCGCTCCCTCTCGCTCTGTCCCATCGCTCCCTCTCGCACTGTCTCCTCAGTCCCTCTTGCTCTGTCTCCTCTCTCCCTCAGGCACTGATTCCTCTCGCCCTCTTGCACTGATAACTCTCTCCCTCTCGCTCTGTCTCCTCTCTCCCTCTCGCTCTGTCTCCTCTCTCCCTCTCGCGCTGTCTGCTCGCTCCCTCTCGCACTGTCTCCTCGCTCCCTCTCGCACTGTCACCTTTCTCCCTCTCGCAATGTCTCCTCTCACCCTCTCGCTCTGTCTCCTCTCACGCTCTTGCTCTGTCTCCTCGCTCCCCCTCACACCTTCCCTCGCTCCCTCTCACGCTGTCTCCTCGATTCCTCTCGCACTGTCGCCTCTCTCCCTCTCGCTCTGTCTCCTCTCTCCCTCTCGCAATGCCTCCTCGCTCCCTCTCGCGCTGTCTGCTCGCTCCCTCTCGCGCTGTCTCCTCGCTCCCTCTCGCACTGTCACCTTTCTCCCTCTCGCAATGTCTCCTCTCACCCTCTCGCTCTGTCTCCTCTCACGCTCTCGCTCTGTCTCCTCGCTCCCCCTCACACTTTCCCTCGCTCCCTCTCACACTGTCCCCTCGCTCCCTCTCGCACTGTCTCCTCGCTCCCTCTCGCACTGACCCCTCGCTCCCTCTCGCACTGTCCCCTCGCTCCGTCTCGCACTGTCCACCCGCTCCCTCTCGCACTGTCCCTTCGCTCCCTCTCGCACTGTCCCCTCACTCCCTCTCGCACTGTCCCATCACTCCAACTCGCACTGTCCCCTCGCTCCCTCTCGCACTGTCCCCTCGCTCCCTCTCGCACTGTCCTCTCGCTCCCTCTCGCGCTGTCCCCTGGTTCCCTCTCGCGCTGTCCCCTGGTTCCCTCTCGCGCTCTCCCCTCGCTCCCTCTTGCGCTGTCCCCTGGTTCCCTCTCGCGCTGTCCCCTGGTTCCCTCTCGTGCTGTCCCCTTGCTCCCTCTCGCTCTGTCCCCTCGCTCCCTCTCGCACTGTCCCCTGGCTCCCTCTCGCACTGTCCCATCGCTCCCTCTCGCACTGTCCACTCGCTCCCTCTCGCACTGTCCCCTCTCTCCCTCTCGCACTGTCCCCTCGCTCCCGCTCGCACTGTCCCCTCGCTCCCTCTCGCACTGTCCCCTCGCTCCCTCTCGCACTGTCCCCTCGCTCCCTCTCGCACTGACCTCTCGCTCCCTCTCGCACTGTCCCCTCGCTCCATCTCGCACTGTCCCCTCGCTCCCTCTCACGCTGTCCCATCGCTCCCTGTCGTGCTGTCCCCTCGCTCCCTCTCACACTGTCCCCTCGCTCCCTCTCGCACTGTCCCCTCGCTCCCTCTCGCACTGTCCCCTCGCTTCCTCTCGCAATGTCTCCTCGCTCCCTCTCGCAATGTCCCCTCGCTCCCTCTTCCAATGTCCCTTTACTGCCTCTCGCACTGTCCCCTCGCTCCCTGTCGCTCTGTCTCCTCGTTCCCTGTCGCGCTGTCCCCTCGCTCCCTCTCGCGCTGTCCCGTCGCTCCCTGTCGTGCTGTCCCCACGCTCCCTGTCGCACTGTCCCCTCGCTCCCTCTCGCAATGTCTCCTCGCTCCCTCTCGCAATGTCCCCTCACTCCCTCTTGCACTGTCCCTTTGCTGCCTCTCGCACTGTCCCCTCGCTCCCTGTCGCTCTGTCTCCTCGTTCCCTGTCGCGCTGTCCCCTCGCTCCCTCTCGCGCTGTCCCCTCGCTCCCTCTCGCAATGTCCCCTCGCTCCCTCTCGCGCTGTCCCGTCGCTCCCTGTCGTGCTGTCCCCACGCTCCCTGTCGCACTGTCCCCTCGCTCCCTCTCGCAATGTCTCCTCGCTCCCTCTCGCAATGTCCCCTCGCTCCCTCTTGCACTGTCCCTTTGCTGCCTCTCGCACTGTCCCCTCGCTCCCTGTCGCTCTGTCTCCTCCTTCCCTGTCGCGCTGTCCCCTCGCTCCCTCTCGCGCTGTCCCCTCGCTCCCTCTCGCGATGTCCCCTCGCTCCCTCTCGCAATGTCCCCTCGCTCCCTCTCGCGCTGTCCCGTCGCTCCCTGTCGTGCTGTCCCCACGCTCCCTGTCGCACTGTCCCCCTCGCTCCCTCTCGCAATGTCCCCTCGCTCCCTCTCGCAATGTCCCCTCGCTCCCTCTTGCACTGTCCCTTTGCTGCCTCTCGCACTGTCCCCTCGCTCCCTGTCGCTCTGTCTCCTCGTTCCCTGTCGCGCTGTCCCCTCGCTCCCTCTCGCACTGTCCCCTCGCTCCCTCTCACGATGTCCCCTCAATCCCTCTCGCACAGTCCCCTCGCTCCCTCTCGCACTGTCCCCTCGCTCCCTGTCGCTCTGTCTCCTCGTTCCCTCTCGCATTGTCTCCTCCCTACCTCTTGCAATGTCTCCGCTCAAACTCTCTGAGTCTAATTTCTCTCTCTCCCGCACAGTCTCCCCTCTCACTCTACCGCACAGGCTACTCTCTCTCTCTTCCTCACATTTTCATCGCTATCTCACAGTCTACTTTCTCTGTCTCTTGCACAGTCTCCGCACTCTCTCTCTCCTGTGCAGCCTCTCTCTCTCTCCTGCAATTTCCCCTAACTCCCTTTCACACATTCTCCTCTCTCTCTTACAAAGCTTCCTGTCTCCCTGCGGCACAGATTCCTCGGTCTACCTCACACTATCTCCTCACTCCCTCTCGAACTGTCTCCTCACTCCCTCTCACTCCCTCTCGCTCTGTCTCCTCACTCCATCTTGCACCGATTCCTTTGTCCCTCTCGCACTGATACCTCTCTCCCTCTCGCTCTGTCTCCTCTCTCCCTCTCGCACTGTCCCCTCGCTCCCTCTCGCACTGTCCCCTCGCTCCCTCTCGCACTGTCCCCTCGCTCCCTGTCGCACTGTCCCCTCGCACCCTCTCGCTCTGTCCCCTCGCTCCCTCTCGCACTGTCCCCTCGATCCCTCTCGCACTGTCCCCTCGCTCCCTCTCGCACTGTCCCCTCGCACCCTCTCGCTCTGTCTCCTCGCTCCCCCTCACACCTTCCCTCGCTCCCTCTCACGCTGTCTCCTCGATTCCTCTCGCACTGTCGCCTCTCTCCCTCTCGCTCTGTCTCCTCTCTCCCTCTCGCAATGCCTCCTCGCTCCCTCTCGCGCTGTCTGCTCGCTCCCTCTCGCGCTGTCTCCTCGCTCCCTCTCGCACTGTCACCTTTCTCCCTCTCGCAATGTCTCCTCTCACCCTCTCGCTCTGTCTCCTCTCACGCTCTCGCTCTGTCTCCTCGCTCCCCCTCACACTTTCCCTCGCTCCCTCTCACACTGTCCCCTCGCTCCCTCTCGCACTGTCTCCTCGCTCCCTCTCGCACTGACCCCTCGCTCCCTCTCGCACTGTCCCCTCGCTCCGTCTCGCACTGTCCACCCCGCTCCCTCTCGCACTGTCCCTTCGCTCCCTCTCGCACTGTCCCCTCACTCCCTCTCGCACTGTCCCATCACTCCAACTCGCACTGTCCCCTCGCTCCCTCTCGCACTGTCCCCTCGCTCCCTCTCGCACTGTCCTCTCGCTCCCTCTCGCGCTGTCCCCTGGTTCCCTCTCGCGCTGTCCCCTGGTTCCCTCTCGCGCTCTCCCCTCGCTCCCTCTTGCGCTGTCCCCTGGTTCCCTCTCGCGCTGTCCCCTGGTTCCCTCTCGTGCTGTCCCCTTGCTCCCTCTCGCTCTGTCCCCTCGCTCCCTCTCGCACTGTCCCCTGGCTCCCTCTCGCACTGTCCCATCGCTCCCTCTCGCACTGTCCACTCGCTCCCTCTCGCACTGTCCCCTCTCTCCCTCTCGCACTGTCCCCTCGCTCCCGCTCGCACTGTCCCCTCGCTCCCTCTCGCACTGTCCCCTCGCTCCCTCTCGCACTGTCCCCTCGCTCCCTCTCGCACTGACCTCTCGCTCCCTCTCGCACTGTCCCCTCGCTCCATCTCGCACTGTCCCCCTCGCTCCCTCTCACGCTGTCCCATCGCTCCCTGTCGTGCTGTCCCCTCGCTCCCTCTCACACTGTCCCCTCGCTCCCTCTCGCACTGTCCCCTCGCTCCCTCTCGCACTGTCCCCTCGCTTCCTCTCGCAATGTCTCCTCGCTCCCTCTCGCAATGTCCCCTCGCTCCCTCTTCCAATGTCCCTTTACTGCCTCTCGCACTGTCCCCTCGCTCCCTGTCGCTCTGTCTCCTCGTTCCCTGTCGCGCTGTCCCCTCGCTCCCTCTCGCGCTGTCCCGTCGCTCCCTGTCGTGCTGTCCCCACGCTCCCTGTCGCACTGTCCCCTCGCTCCCTCTCGCAATGTCTCCTCGCTCCCTCTCGCAATGTCCCCTCACTCCCTCTTGCACTGTCCCTTTGCTGCCTCTCGCACTGTCCCCTCGCTCCCTGTCGCTCTGTCTCCTCGTTCCCTGTCGCGCTGTCCCCTCGCTCCCTCTCGCGCTGTCCCCTCGCTCCCTCTCGCAATGTCCCCTCGCTCCCTCTCGCGCTGTCCCGTCGCTCCCTGTCGTGCTGTCCCCACGCTCCCTGTCGCACTGTCCCCTCGCTCCCTCTCGCAATGTCTCCTCGCTCCCTCTCGCAATGTCCCCTCGCTCCCTCTTGCACTGTCCCTTTGCTGCCTCTCGCACTGTCCCCTCGCTCCCTGTCGCTCTGTCTCCTCCTTCCCTGTCGCGCTGTCCCCTCGCTCCCTCTCGCGCTGTCCCCTCGCTCCCTCTCGCGATGTCCCCTCGCTCCCTCTCGCAATGTCCCCTCGCTCCCTCTCGCGCTGTCCCGTCGCTCCCTGTCGTGCTGTCCCCACGCTCCCTGTCGCACTGTCCCCTCGCTCCCTCTCGCAATGTCCCCTCGCTCCCTCTCGCAATGTCCCCTCGCTCCCTCTTGCACTGTCCCTTTGCTGCCTCTCGCACTGTCCCCTCGCTCCCTGTCGCTCTGTCTCCTCGTTCCCTGTCGCGCTGTCCCCTCGCTCCCTCTCGCACTGTCCCCTCGCTCCCTCTCACGATGTCCCCTCAATCCCTCTCGCACAGTCCCCTCGCTCCCTCTCGCACTGTCCCCTCGCTCCCTGTCGCTCTGTCTCCTCGTTCCCTCTCGCATTGTCTCCTCCCTACCTCTTGCAATGTCTCCGCTCAAACTCTCTGAGTCTAATTTCTCTCTCTCCCGCACAGTCTCCCCTCTCACTCTACCGCACAGGCTACTCTCTCTCTCTTCCTCACATTTTCATCGCTATCTCACAGTCTACTTTCTCTGTCTCTTGCACAGTCTCCGCACTCTCTCTCTCCTATGCAGCCTCTCTCTCTCTCCTGCAATTTCCCCTAACTCCCTTTCACACATTCTCCTCTCTCTCTTACAAAGCTTCCTGTCTCCCTGCGGCACAGATTCCTCGGTCTACCTCACACTATCTCCTCACTCCCTCTCGAACTGTCTCCTCACTCCCTCTCACTCCCTCTCGCTCTGTCTCCTCACTCCATCTTGCACCGATTCCTTTGTCCCTCTCGCACTGATACCTCTCTCCCTCTCGCTCTGTCTCCTCTCTCCCTCTCGCACTGTCCCCTCGCTCCCTCTCGCACTGTCCCCTCGCTCCCTCTCGCACTGTCCCCTCGCTCCCTGTCGCACTGTCCCCTCGCACCCTCTCGCTCTGTCCCCTCGCTCCCTCTCGCACTGTCCCCTCGATCCCTCTCGCACTGTCCCCTCGCTCCCTCTCGCACTGTCCCCTCGCTCCCTCTCGCTCTGTCCCCTCGCTCCCTCTCGCTCTGTCCCCTCGCTCCCTCTAGCACTGTCTCCTCAATCCCTCTCGCTCTGCCTCCTCACTCCCTCAGGCACTGATTCCTCTCTCCCTCTTGCACTGATACCTCTCTCCCTCTCGCTCTGTCTCCTCTCTCCCTCTCGCAATGCCTCCTCGCTCCCTCTCGCGCTGTCTGCTCGCTCCCTCTCGCGCTGTCTCCTCGCACCCTCTTGAACTGTCGCCTCTCGCCCTCTCGCAATGTCTCCTCTCACCCTCTCGCTCTGTCTCCTCTCACTCTCTCGCTGTCTCCTCGCTCACCCTCACACTTTCCCTCGCTCCCTCTCACACTGTCCCCTCGCTCCCTCTCGCACTGTCCCCTCGCTCCCTCTCACACTGTCCCCTCGCTCCCTCTCGGACTGTCGCCTTGCTCCCTCTCGCAATCTCCCCTCGCTCCCTCTCGCTCTGTCGCCTCGCTCCAACTCGCACTGTCACCTCGCTCCCTCTCGCACTGTCCCCTCGCTCCCTCTCGCGCTGTCCCCTCGCTCCCTCTCGCTATGTCCCCTCGCTCCCTCTCGCAATTTCCCCTCGCTCCCTCTCGCACAGTCCCCTGCCTCCCTCTCGCACTGTCCCCTCGCTCCCTCTCGCACTGTCCCCTCGCTCCCTGTCGCTCTGTCTCCTCCTTCCCTGTCGCGCTGTCCCCTCGCTCCCTCTCGCGCTGTCCCCTCGATCCCTCTCGCGATGTCCCCTCGCTCCCTCTCGCAATGTCCCCTCGCTCCCTCTCGCGCTGTCCCGTCGCTCCCTGTCGTGCTGTCCCCACGCTCCCTGTCGCACTGTCCCCTCGCTCCCTCTCGCAATGTCTCCTCGCTCCCTCTCGCAATGTCCCCTCGCTGCCTCTTGCACTGTCCCTTTGCTGCCTCTTGCTCTGTCCCCTCGCTCCCTGTCGCTCTGTCTCCTCGTTCCCTGTCGCGCTGTCCCCTCGCTCCCTCTCGCACTGTCCCCTCGCTCCCTCTCACGATGTCCCCTCAATCCCTCTCGCACAGTCCCCTCGCTCCCTCTCGCACTGTCCCCTCGCTCCCTGTCGCTCTGTCTCCTCGTTCCCTCTCGCATTGTCTCCTCCCTACCTCTTGCAATGTCTCCGCTCAAACTCTCTGAGTCTAATTTCTCTCTCTCCCGCACAGTCTCCCCTCTCACTCTACCGCACAGGCTACTCTCTCTCTCTTCCTCACATTTTCATCGCTATCTCACAGTCTACTTTCTCTGTCTCTTGCACAGTCTCCGCACTCTCTCTCTCCTGTGCAGCCTCTCTCTCTCTCCTGCAATTTCCCCTCTCTCCCTTTCACACATTCTCCTCTCTCTCTTACAAAGCTTCCTGTCTCCCTGCGGCACAGATTCCTTGGTCTACCTCACACTATCTCCTCACTCCCTCTCGAACTGTCTCCTCACTCCCTCTCACTCCCTCTCGCTCTGTCTCCTCACTCCATCTTGCACCGATTCCTTTGTCCCTCTCGCACTGATACCTCTCTCCCTCTCGCTCTGTCTCCTCTCTCCCTCTCGCACTGTCCCCTCGCTCCCTCTCGCACTGTCCCCTCGCTCCCTCTCGCACTGTCCCCTCGCTCCCTGTCGCACTGTCCCCTCGCACCCTCTCGCTCTGTCCCCTCGCTCCCTCTCGCACTGTCCCCTCGATCCCTCTCGCACTGTCCCCTCGCTCCCTCTCGCACTGTCCCCTCGCTCCCTCTCGCTCTGTCCCCTCGCTCCCTCTCGCTCTGTCCCCTCGCTCCCTCTAGCACTGTCTCCTCAATCCCTCTCGCTCTGCCTCCTCACTCCCTCAGGCACTGATTCCTCTCTCCCTCTTGCACTGATACCTCTCTCCCTCTCGCTCTGTCTCCTCTCTCCCTCTCGCAATGCCTCCTCGCTCCCTCTCGCGCTGTCTGCTCGCTCCCTCTCGCGCTGTCTCCTCGCACCCTCTTGAACTGTCGCCTCTCGCCCTCTCGCAATGTCTCCTCTCACCCTCTCACTCTGTCTCCTCTCACTCTCTCGCTGTCTCCTCGCTCACCCTCACACTTTCCCTCGCTCCCTCTCACACTGTCCCCTCGCTCCCTCTCGCACTGTCCCCTCGCTCCCTCTCACACTGTCCCCTCGCTCCCTCTCGCACTGTCGCCTTGCTGCCTCTCGCAATCTCCCCTCGCTCCCTCTCGCTCTGTCGCCTCGCTCCCTCTCGCACTGTCCCCTCGCTCCCTCTCGCGCTGTCCCCTCGCTCCCTCTCGCTATGTCCCCTCGCTCCCTCTCGCAATTTCCCCTCGCTCCCTCTCGCACAGTCCCCTGCCTCCCTCTCGCACTGTCCCCTCGCTCCCTCTCGCACTGTCCCCTCGCTCCCTGTCGCTCTGTCTCCTCGTTCCCTCTTGCATTGACTCCTCCCTACCTCTTGCAATGTCTCCGCTCAAACTCTCTGAGCCTAATTTCTCTCTCTCCCGCACACTCTCCCCTCTCACTCTCCCGCACAGGCTAATCTCTCTCTCTTCCTCACATTTTCATCGCTATCTCACAGTCTACTTTCTCTGTCTCTTGCACAGTCTCCGCACTCTCTCACTCCTGTGCAGCCTCTCTCTCTCTCCTGCAATTTCCCCTCTCTCCCTTTCACACATTCTCCTCTCTCTCTTACAAAGCTTCCTGTCTCCCTCCGGCACAGATTCCTCGGATAACCTCACACTATCTCCTCACTCCCTCTCGAACTGTCTCCTCACTCCCTCTCGCTCTGTCTCCTCGCTCCATCTTGCACCGATTCCTCTCTCCCTCTCGCACTGATACCTCTCTCCCACTCGCTCAGTCTCCTCTCTCCCTCTCGCAAAGCCTCCTCGCTCCCTCTCGCACTGTCCCCTCGCTCCCTATCGCGCTGTCCCCTCGCACCCTCTCGCTCTGTCCCCTCGCTCCCTCTCGCACTGTCCCCTTGCTCCCTCTCGCACTGTCCCCTCGCTCCCTCTCGCACTGTCCCCTCGCACCCTCTCACACTGTCCCCCTTGCACCCCCTCTCGCTCTGTCCCCTCGCTCCCTCTCGCACTGTCTCCTCAATCCCTCTCGCTCTGACTCCTCACTCCCTCAGGCACTGATTCCTCTCTCCCTCTCGCTCTGTCTCCTCTCTCCATCTCGCAATGCCTCCTCGCTCCCTCTCGCACTGTCCCCTCGCACCCTCTCACACTGTCCCCTCGCACCCCCTCTCGCTCTGTCCCCTCGCTCCCTCTCGCACTGTCCCCTCGTTTCCTCTCGCGCTGTCCCCTCGTTCCCTCTCGCGGTGTAACCTCGTTCCCTCTCGCGCTGTCCCCTGGTTCCCTCTCGCGCTGTCCCCTGGTTCCGTCTCGCGCTGTCCCCTCGATCCCTCTTGCGCTGTCCCCTCGTTCCCTCTCGCGCTGTCCCCTGGTTCCCTCTCACGCTGTCCCCTGGTTCCCTCTCGCGCTGTCCCCTCGCTCCCTCTCGCTCTGTCCCCTCGCTCCCTCTTGCACTGTCCGCTCGCTCCCTCTCGCACCGTCCCCTCGCTCCCTCTCGCACTGTCCCCACGCTCCCTCTCGCCCTGCCCCCTCGCTACCTCTCGCTCTGTCCCCTCGCTCCATCTCGCACTGTCCCCTCGCTCCCTCTCGCAATGTCTCCTCGCTCTCTCTCGCAATGTCCCCTCGCTCCCTCTTGCACTGTCCCTTTGCTGCCTCTCGCACTGTCCCCTCGCTCCCTGTCGCTCTGTCTCCTCGTTCCCAGTCGCGCGGTCCCCCTCGCTCCCTCTCGCGCTGTCCCCTCGCTCCCTCTCACGATGTCCCCTCAATCCCTCTCGCACAGTCCCCTCGCTCCCTCTCGCACTGTCCCCTCCATCCCTGTCGCTCTGTCTCCTCGTTCCCTCTCGCATTGTCTCCTCCCTACCTCTTGCAATGTCTCCGCTCAAACTCTCTGAGTCTAATTTCTCTCTCTCCTGCAATTTCCCCTCTCTCCCTTTCACACATTCTCCTCTCTCTCTTACAAAACTTCCTGTCTCCCTGCAGCACAGATTCCTCGGTCTACCTCACACTATCTCCTCACTCCCTCTCGAACTGTCTCCTCACTCCCTCTCACTCCCTCTCGCTCTGTCTCCTCACTCCATCTTGCACCGATTCCTTTGTCGCTCTCGCACTGATACCTCTCTCCCTCTCGCTCTGTCTCCTCTCTCCCTCTCGCACTGTCCCCTCGCTCCCTCTCGCACTGTCCCCTCGCTCCCTCTCGCACTGTCCCCTCGCTCCCTGTCGCACTGTCCCCTCGCACCCTATCGCTCTGTCCCCTCGCTCCCTCTCGCACTGTCCCCTCGATCCCTCTCGCACTGTCCCCTCGCTCCCTCTCGCACTGTCCCCTCGCTCCCTCTCGCTCTGTTACCTCGCTCCCTCTCGCTCTGTCCCCTCGCTCCCTCTAGCACTGTCTCCTCAATCCCTCTCGCTCTGCCTCCTCACTCCCTCAGGCACTGATTCCTCTCTCCCTCTCGCACTGATACCTCTCTCCCTCTCGCGATGTCTCCTGGATTCCTCTCGCACTGTCCCCTCGCTACCTCTCGCACTGTCCCCTCGCTCCATCTCGCACTGTCCCCTCGCTCCCTCTCGCAATGTCCCCTCGCTCCCCATCACACTGTCCCCTCGCTCCCTCTCGCACTGTCCCCTCGCTACCTCTCGGTCTGTCCCCTCGCTCCCTCTCGCACTTTCCCCTCGCTCCCTCTCGCACTGTCCCCTCTCTCCCTCTCGCACTGTCCGCTCGCTCCCTCTCGCACTGTCCCCTCGCTCCCTCTCGCACTGTCCCCTCGCTCCCTCTCGCACTGTCCCCCTCGCTACCTCTCGCTCTGTCCCCTCGCTCCCTCTCGCACTGTCCCCTCGCTCCCTCTCGCACTGTCCCCTCGCTCCCTCTCGCACTGTCCCCTCTCTCCCTCTCGCACTGTCCGCTCGCTCCCTCTCGCACTGTCCCCTCGCTCCCTCTCGCACTGTCCCCTCGCTCCCTCTGGCACTGTCCCCTCGCTACCTCTCGCTCTGTCCCCTCGCTCCCTCTCGCACTGTCCCCTCGCTCCCTCTCGCACTGTCCCCTCGCTCCCTCTCGCACTGTCCCCTCGCTCCCTCTCGCACTGTCCCCTCGCTCCCTCTCGCACTGTCCCCTCGCTCCCTCTCGCACTGTCCCCTCGCTCCCTCTCGCACTGTCCCCTCGCTCCCTCTCGCACTGTCCCCCTCGCTCCCACTCGCACTGTCCCCTCGCTCCCTCTCCCACTGTCCCCTCGCTCCCTCTCGCAATGTCGCCTCCCTCCCTGTCGCACTGTCCCCTCGCTCCATCTCGCGCTGTCCCCTCGCTCCCTCTCGCGCTGTCCCCTCGCTCCCTGTCGCGCTGTCCCCTCGCTCCCTGTCACGCTGTCCCCTCGCTCCCTCTCGCAATGTCCCCTCGCTCCCTCTTGCAATGTCCCCTCGCTCCATCTCGCACTGTCCCATTGCTGCCTCTCACACTGTCCCCTCGCTCCCTGTCGCTCTGTCTCCTCCTTCCCTGTTGCGCTGTCCCCTTGCTCCCTCTCGCACTGTCCACTCGCTCCCTCTCGCAATGTTCCCCTCGTTCTTTCTCGCACAGTCCCCTTGCTCCCTCTCGCACTGTCCCCTCGCTCCCTCTCGCACTGTCCCCTCGCTCCCTGTTGCTCTGTCTCCTCGTTCCCTCTCGCATTGTCTCCTCCCTACCTCTTGCAATGTCTCCGCTCAAACTCTCTGAATCTAATTTCTCTCTCTCCCGCACTGTCTCCCCTCTCACTCTACCGCACAGGCTACTCTCGCTCTCTTCCTCACATTTTCATCGCTATCTCACAGTCTACTTTCTCTGTCTCTTGCACAGTCTCTGCACTCTCTCTCTCCTGTGCAGCCTCCTCTCTCTCTCTCCTGCAATTTCCCCTCTCTCCCTTTCACACATTCTCCTCTCTCTCTTACAAATCATCCTGTCTCCCTCCGGCACAGATTCCTCGGTCTACCTCACACTATCTCCTCACTCCCTCTCGAACTGTCTCCTCACTCCCTCTCGCTCTGTCTCCTCACTCCATCTTGCACCGATTCCTCTCTCCCTCTCGCACTGATACCTCTCTCCGTCTCGCTCAGTCTCCTCTCTCCCCCTCGCAATGCCTCCTCGCTCCCTCTCGCACTGTCCCCTCGCTCCCTATCGCGCTGTCCCCTCGCACCCTATCGCTCTGTCCCCTCGCTCCCTCTCGCACTGTCCCCTTGCTCCCTCTCGCACTGTCCCCTCGCTCCCTCTCGCACTGTCCCCTCGCACCCTCTCACACTGTCCCCTCGCACCCCCTCTCGCTCTGTCCCCTCGCTCCCTCTCGCACTGTCTCCTCAATCCCTCTCGCTCTGTCTCCTCACTCCCTCAGGCACTGATTCCTCTCTCCCTCTCGCTCTGTCTCCTCTCTCCCTCTTGCAATGCCTCCTCGCTCCCTCTCGCACGGTCTGCTCGCTCCCTCTCGCGCTGTCCCCTCGCTCCCTCTCGCGCTGTCCCCTCGCTCCCTCTCGCACTGTCCCCACGCACCCTCTCGCACTGTCCCCTCGCTCCCTCTCGCACTGTCCTCTCGCTCCCTCTCGCACTGTCCTCTCACTCCCTCTCGCACTGTCCCCTCGCTCCCTCTCGCACTGTCCCCTCGTTTCCTCTCGCGCTGTCCCCTCGTTCCCTCTCGCGCTGTCACCTCGTTCCCTCTCGTGCTGTCCCCCTGGTTCCCTCTCGCGCTGTCCCCTGGTTCCCTCTCGCGCTGTCCCCTCGCTCCCTCTCGCTCTGTCCCCTCGCTCCCTCTCGCACTGTCCGCTCGCTCCCTCTCGCACCGTCCCCTCGCTCCCTCTCGCACCGTCCCCACGCTCCCTCTCGCCCTGCCCCCTCGCTACCTCTCGCTCTGTCCCCTCGCTCTATCTCGCACTGTCCCCTCGCACCGTCTCGCTCTGTCCCCTCGCACCCTCTCGCACTGTCCATTCGCTCCATGTCGCGCTGTCCCCTCGCTCCCTCTCGCAATGTCCCCTCGCTCCCTCTCGCACTGTCCCATTGCTGCCTCTCGCACTGTCCCCTCGCTCCCTGTCGCTCTGTCTCCTCGTTCCCTCTTGCACAGTCCTCTCGCACTGTCCCCTCGCTCCCTCTCGCACTGTCCCCTCGCTCCCTGTCGCTCTGTCTCCTCGTTCCCACTCGCATTGTCTCCTCCCTACCTCTTGCAATGTCTCCGCTCAAACTCTCTGAGTCTAATTTCTCTCTCTCCCGCACAGTTTCCCCTCTCACTCTACCGCACAGGCTACTCTCTCTCTCTTCCTCACATTTTCATCGCTATCTCACAGTCTACTTTCTCTGTCTCTTGCACAGTCTCTGCACTCTCTCTCTCCTGTGCAGCCTCTCTCTCCTGCAATTTCCCCTCTCTCCGTTTCACACATTCTCCTCTCTCTCTTACTAATCTTCCTGTCTTCCTCCGGCACAGATTCCTCGGTCTACCTCACACTGTCTCCTCACTCCCTCTCGAACTGTCTCCTCACTCCCTCTCGCTCTGTCTCCTCACTCCATCTTGCACCGATTCCTCTCTCCCTCTCGCACTGATACCTCTCTCCCTCTCGCTCAGTCTCCTCTCTCCCTCTCGCAATGCCTCCTCGCTCCCTCTCGCACTGTCCCCTCGCTCCCACTCGCACTGTCCCCTCGCTCCCTCTCGCACTGTCCCCTCGCTCCCTCTCGCACTGTCCCCTCGCTCCCTCTCACACTGTCCCCTCGCTCCCTCTCGCTCTGTCCCATCGCTCCCTCTCGCACTGTCTCCTCAGTCCCTCTTGCTCTGTCTCCTCTCTCCCTCAGGCACTGATTCCTCTCGCCCTCTTGCACTGATATCTCTCTCCCTCTCGCTCTGTCTCCTCTCTCCCTCTCGCTCTGTCTCCTCTCTCCCTCTCGCGCTGTCTGCTCGCTCCCTCTCGCACTGTCCCCTCACTCCCTCTCGCACTGTCCCCTCGCTCCCTCTCGCTCTGTTACCTCGCTCCCTCTCGCTCTGTCCCCTCGCTCCCTCTAGCACTGTCTCCTCAATCCCTCTCGCTCTGCCTCCTCACTCCCTCAGGCACTGATTCCTCTCTCCCTCTCGCACTGATACCTCTCTCCCTCTCGCGATGTCTCCTGGATTCCTCTCGCACTGTCCCCTCGCTACCTCTCGCACTGTCCCCTCGCTCCATCTCGCACTGTCCCCTCGCTCCCTCTCGCAATGTCCCCTCGCTCCCCATCACACTGTCCCCTCGCTCCCTCTCGCACTGTCCCCTCGCTACCTCTCGCTCTGTCCCCTCGCTCCCTCTCGCACTTTCCCCTCGCTCCCTCTCGCACTGTCCCCTCTCTCCCTCTCGCACTGTCCGCTCGCTCCCTCTCGCACTGTCCCCTCGCTCCCTCTCGCACTGTCCCCTCGCTCCCTCTCGCACTGTCCCCTCGCTACCTCTCGCTCTGTCCCCTCGCTCCCTCTCGCACTGTCCCCTCGCTCCCTCTCGCACTGTCCCCTCGCTCCCTCTCGCACTGTCCCCTCGCTCCCTCTCGCACTGTCCCCTCGCTCCCTCTCGCACTGTCCCCTCGCTCCCTCTCGCACTGTCCCCTCGCTCCCTCTCGCACTGTCCCCTCGCTCCCTCTCGCACTGTCCCCTGGCTCCCTCTCGCACTGTCCCCTCGCTCCCTCTCGCACTGTCCCCTCGCTCCCTCTCGCACTGTCCCCTCGCTCCATCTCGCGCTGTCCCCTCGCTCCCTCTCGTGCTGTCCCCTCGCTCCCTGTCGCGCTGTCCCCTCGCTCCCTGTCACGCTGTCCCCTCGCTCCCTCTCGCAATGTCCCCTCGCTCCCTCTTGCAATGTCCCCTCGCTCCATCTCGCACTGTCCCATTGCTGCCTCTCACACTGTCCCCTCGCTCCCTGTCGCTCTGTCTCCTCCTTCCCTGTTGCGCTGTCCCCTTGCTCCCTCTCGCACTGTCCACTCGCTCCCTCTCGCAATGTTCCCTCGTTCTTTCTCGCACAGTCCCCTTGCTCCCTCTCGCACTGTCCCCTCGCTCCCTCTCGCACTGTCCCCTCGCTCCCTGTTGCTCTGTCTCCTCGTTCCCTCTCGCATTGTCTCCTCCCTACCTCTTGCAATGTCTCCGCTCAAACTCTCTGAATCTAATTTCTCTCTCTCCCGCACTGTCTCCCCTCTCACTCTACCGCACAGGCTACTCTCGCTCTCTTCCTCACATTTTCATCGCTATCTCACAGTCTACTTTCTCTGTCTCTTGCACAGTCTCTGCACTCTATCTCTCTCCTGTGCAGCCTCCTCTCTCTCTCTCCTGCAATTTCCCCTCTCTCCCTTTCACACATTCTCCTCTCTCTCTTACAAATCATCCTGTCTCCCTCCGGCACAGATTCCTCGGTCTACCTCACACTATCTCCTCACTCCCTCTCGAACTGTCTCCTCACTCCCTCTCGCTCTGTCTCCTCACTCCATCTTGCACCGATTCCTCTCTCCCTCTCGCACTGATACCTCTCTCCGTCTCGCTCAGTCTCCTCTCTCCCTCTCGCAATGCCTCCTCGCTCCCTCTCGCACTGTCCCCTCGCTCCCTATCGCGCTGTCCCCTCGCACCCTCTCGCTCTGTCCCCTCGCTCCCTCTCGCACTGTCCCCTTGCTCCCTCTCGCACTGTCCCCTCGCTCCCTCTCGCACTGTCCCCTCGCACCCTCTCACACTGTCCCCTCGCACCCCCTCTCGCTCTGTCCCCTCGCTCCCTCTCGCACTGTCTCCTCAATCCCTCTCGCTCTGTCTCCTCACTCCCTCAGGCACTGATTCCTCTCTCCCTCTCGCTCTGTCTCCTCTCTCCCTCTCGCAATGCCTCCTCGCTCCCTCTCGCACTGTCTGCTCGCTCCCTCTCGCGCTGTCCCCTCGCTCCCTCTCGCGCTGTCCCCTCGCTCCCTCTCGCACTGTCCCCACGCACCCTCTCGCACTGTCCCCTCGCTCCCTCTCGCACTGTCCTCTCGCTCCCTCTCGCACTGTCCTCTCACTCCCTCTCGCACTGTCCCCTCGCTCCCTCTCGCACTGTCCCCTCATTTCCTCTCGCGCTGTCCCCTCGTTCCCTCTCGCGCTGTCACCTCGTTCCCTCTCGTGCTGTCCCCTGGTTCCCTCTCGCGCTGTCCCCTGGTTCCCTCTCGCGCTGTCCCCTCGCTCCCTCTCGCTCTGTCCCCTCGCTCCCTCTCGCACTGTCCGCTCGCTCCCTCTCGCACCGTCCCCTCGCTCCCTCTCGCACCGTCCCCACGCTCCCTCTCGCCCTGCACCCTCGCTACCTCTCGCTCTGTCCCCTCGCTCCATCTCGCACTGTCCCCTCGCACCGTCTCGCTCTGTCCCCTCGCACCCTCTCGCACTGTCCATTCGCTCCATGTCGCGCTGTCCCCTCGCTCCCTCTCGCAATGTCCCCTCGCTCCCTCTCGCACTGTCCCATTGCTGCCTCTCGCACTGTCTCCTCGTTCCCACTTGCACAGTCCTCTCGCACTGTCCCCTCGCTCCCTCTCGCACTGTCCCCTCGCTCCCTGTCGCTCTGTCTCCTCGTTCCCACTCGCATTGTCTCCTCCCTACCTCTTGCAATGTCTCCGCTCAAACTCTCTGAGTCTAATTTCTCTCTCTCCCGCACAGTTTCCCCTCTCACTCTACCGCACAGGCTACTCTCTCTCTCTTCCTCACATATTCATCGCTATCTCACAGTCTACTTTCTCTGTCTCTTGCACAGTCTCTGCACTCTCTCTCTCCTGTGCAGCCTCTCTCTCCTGCAATTTCCCCTCTCTCCGTTTCACACATTCTCCTCTCTCTCTTACTAATCTTCCTGTCTCCCTCCGGCACAGATTCCTCGGTCTACCTCACACTGTCTCCTCACTCCCTCTCGAACTGTCTCCTCACTCCCTCTCGCTCTGTCTCCTCACTCCATCTTGCACCGATACCTCTCTCCCTCTCGCTCTGTCTCCTCACTCCATCTTGCACCGATTCCTCTCTCCCTCTCGCACTGATACCTCTCTCCCTCTCGCTCAGTCTCCTCTCTCCCTCTCGCAATGCCTCCTCGCTCCCTCTCGCACTGTCCCCTCGCTCCCACTCGCACTGTCCCCTCGCTCCCTCTCGCACTGTCCCCTCGCTCCCTCTCGCACTGTCCCCTCGCTCCCTCTCACACTGTCCCCTCGCTCCCTCTCGCTCTGTCCCATCGCTCCCTCTCGCACTGTCTCCTCAGTCCCTCTTGCTCTGTCTCCTCTCTCCCTCAGGCACTGATTCCTCTCGCCCTCTTGCACTGATAACTCTCTCCCTCTCGCTCTGTCTCCTCTCTCCCTCTCGCTCTGTCTCCTCTCTCCCTCTCGCGCTGTCTGCTCGCTCCCTCTCGCGCTGTCTCCTCGCTCCCTCTCGCACTGTCACCTTTCTCCCTCTCGCAATGTCTCCTCTCACCCTCTCGCTCTGTCTCCTCTCACGCTCTTGCTCTGTCTCCTCGCTCCCCCTCACACCTTCCCTCGCTCCCTCTCACGCTGTCTCCTCGATTCCTCTCGCACTGTCGCCTCTCTCCCTCTCGCTCTGTCTCCTCTCTCCCTCTCGCAAAGCCTCCTCGCTCCCTCTCGCGCTGTCTGCTCGCTCCCTCTCGCGCTGTCTCCTCGCTCCCTCTCGCACTGTCACCTTTCTCCCTCTCGCAATGTCTCCTCTCACCCTCTCGCTCTGTCTCCTCTCACGCTCTCGCTCTGTCTCCTCGCTCCCCCTCACACTTTCCCTCGCTCCCTCTCACACTGTCCCCTCGCTCCCTCTCGCACTGTCTCCTCGCTCCCTCTCACACTGACCCCTCGCTCCCTCCCGCACTGTCCCCTCGCTCCGTCTCGCACTGTCCACCCGCTCCCTCTCGCACTGTCCCTTCGCTCCCTCTCGCACTGTCCCCTCACTCCCTCTCGCACTGTCCCATCACTCCAACTCGCACTGTCCCCTCGCTCCCTCTCACACTGTCCCCTCGCTCCCTCTCGCACTGTCCTCTCGCTCCCTCTCGCGCTGTCCCCTGGTTCCCTCTCGCGCTGTCCCCTGGTTCCCTCTCGCGCTCTCCCCTCGCTCCCTCTTGCGCTGTCCCCTGGTTCCCTCTCGCGCTGTCCCCTGGTTCCCTCTCGTGCTGTCCCCTTGCTCCCTCTCGCTCTGTCCCCTCGCTCCCTCTCGCACTGTCCCCTGGCTCCCTCTCGCACTGTCCCATCGCTCCCTCTCGCACTGTCCACTCGCTCCCTCTCGCACTGTCCCCTCTCTCCCTCTCGCACTGTCCCCTCGCTCCCGCTCGCACTGTCCCCTCGCTCCCTCTCGCACTGTCCCCTCGCTCCCTCTCGCACTGTCCCCTCGCTCCCTCTCGCACTGACCTCTCGCTCCCTCTCGCACTGTCCCCTCGCTCCATCTCGCACTGTCCCCTCGCTCCCTCTCACGCTGTCCCATCGCTCCCTGTCGTGCTGTCCCCTCGCTCCCTCTCACACTGTCCCCTCGCTCCCTCTCGCACTGTCCCCTCGCTCCCTCTCGCACTGTCCCCTCGCTTCCTCTCGCAATGTCTCCTCGCTCCCTCTCGCAATGTCCCCTCGCTCCCTCTTCCAATGTCCCTTTACTGCCTCTCGCACTGTCCCCTCGCTCCCTGTCGCTCTGTCTCCTCGTTCCCTGTCGCGCTGTCCCCTCGCTCCCTCTCGCGCTGTCCCGTCGCTCCCTGTCGTGCTGTCCCCACGCTCCCTGTCGCACTGTCCCCTCGCTCCCTCTCGCAATGTCTCCTCGCTCCCTCTCGCAATGTCCCCTCGCTCCCTCTTGCACTGTCCCTTTGCTGCCTCTCGCACTGTCCCCTCGCTCCCTGTCGCTCTGTCTCCTCGTTCCCTGTCGCGCTGTCCCCTCGCTCCCTCTCGCGCTGTCGCCTCGCTCCCTCTCGCAATGTCCCCTCGCTCCCTCTCGCGCTGTCCCGTCGCTCCCTGTCGTGCTGTCCCCACGCTCCCTGTCGCACTGTCCCCTCGCTCCCTCTCGCAATGTCTCCTCGCTCCCTCTCGCAATGTCCCCTCGCTCCCTCTTGCACTGTCCCTTTGCTGCCTCTCGCACTGTCCCCTCGCTCCCTGTCGCTCTGTCTCCTCCTTCCCTGTCGCGCTGTCCCCTCGCTCCCTCTCGCGCTGTCCCCTCGCTCCCTCTCGCGATGTCCCCTCGCTCCCTCTCGCAATGTCCCCTCGCTCCCTCTCGCGCTGTCCCGTCGCTCCCTGTCGTGCTGTCCCCACGCTCCCTGTCGCACTGTCCCCTCGCTCCCTCTCGCAATGTCCCCTCGCTCCCTCTCGCAATGTCCCCTCGCTCCCTCTTGCACTGTCCCTTTGCTGCCTCTCGCACTGTCCCCCTCGCTCCCTGTCGCTCTGTCTCCTCGTTCCCTGTCGCGCTGTCCCCTCGCTCCCTCTCGCACTGTCCCCTCGCTCCCTCTCACGATGTCCCCTCAATCCCTCTCGCACAGTCCCCTCGCTCCCTCTCGCACTGTCCCCTCGCTCCCTGTCGCTCTGTCTCCTCGTTCCCTCTCGCATTGTCTCCTCCCTACCTCTTGCAATGTCTCCGCTCAAACTCTCTGAGTCTAATTTCTCTCTCTCCCGCACAGTCTCCCCTCTCACTCTACCGCACAGGCTACTCTCTCTCTCTTCCTCACATTTTCATCGCTATCTCACAGTCTACTTTCTCTGTCTCTTGCACAGTCTCCGCACTCTCTCTCTCCTGTGCAGCCTCTCTCTCTCTCCTGCAATTTCCCCTAACTCCCTTTCACACATTCTCCTCTCTCTCTTACAAAGCTTCCTGTCTCCCTGCGGAACAGATTCCTCGGTCTACCTCACACTATCTCCTCACTCCCTCTCGAACTGTCTCCTCACTCCCTCTCACTCCCTCTCGCTCTGTCTCCTCACTCCATCTTGCACCGATTCCTTTGTCCCTCTCGCACTGATACCTCTCTCCCTCTCGCTCTGTCTCCTCTCTCCCTCTCGCACTGTCCCCTCGCTCCCTCTCGCACTGTCCCCTCGCTCCCTCTCGCACTGTCCCCTCGCTCCCTGTCGCACTGTCCCCTCGCACCCTCTCGCTCTGTCCCCTCGCTCCCTCTCGCACTGTCCCCTCGATCCCTCTCGCACTGTCCCATCGCTCCCTCTCGCACTGTCCCCTCGCTCCCTCTCGCTCTGTCCCCTCGCTCCCTCTCGCTCTGTCCCCTCGCTCCCTCTAGCACTGTCTCCTCAATCCCTCTCGCTCTGCCTCCTCACTCCCTCAGGCACTGATTCCTCTCTCCCTCTTGCACTGATACCTCTCTCCCTCTCGCTCTGTCTCCTCTCTCCCTCTCGCAATGCCTCCTCGCTCCCTCTCGCGCTGTCTGCTCGCTCCCTCTCGCGCTGTCTCCTCGCACCCTCTTGAACTGTCGCCTCTCGCCCTCTCGCAATGTCTCCTCTCACCCTCTCGCTCTGTCTCCTCTCACTCTCTCGCTGTCTCCTCGCTCACCCTCACACTTTCCCTCGCTCCCTCTCACACTGTCCCCTCGCTCCCTCTCGCACTGTCCCCTCGCTCCCTCTCACACTGTCCCCTCGCTCCCTCTCGGACTGTCGCCTTGCTCCGTCTCGCAATCTCCCCTCGCTCCCTCTCGCTCTGTCGCCTCGCTCCATCTCGCACTGTCACCTCGCTCCCTCTCGCACTGTCCCCTCGCTCCCTCTCGCGCTGTCCCCTCGCTCCCTCTCGCTATGTCCCCTCGCTCCCTCTCGCAATTTCCCCTCGCTCCCTCTCGCACAGTCCCCTGCCTCCCTCTCGCACTGTCCCCTCGCTCCCTCTCGCACTGTCCCCTCGCTCCCTGTCGCTCTGTCTCCTCCTTCCCTGTCGCGCTGTCCCCTCGCTCCCTCTCGCGCTGTCCCCTCGATCCCTCTCGCGATGTCCCCTCGCTCCCTCTCGCACTGTCCCCTCGCTCCCTCTCGCAATGTCTCCTCGCTCCCTCTCGCAATGTCCCCTCGCTCCCTCTTGCACTGTCCCTTTGCTGCCTCTTGCTCTGTCCCCTCGCTCCCTGTCGCTCTGTCTCCTCGTTCCCTGTCGCGCTGTCCCCTCGCTCCCTCTCGCACTGTCCCCTCGCTCCCTCTCACGATGTCCCCTCAATCCCTCTCGCACAGTCCCCTCGCTCCCTCTCGCACTGTCCCCTCGCTCCCTGTCGCTCTGTCTCCTCGTTCCCTCTCGCATTGTCTCCTCCCTACCTCTTGCAATGTCTCCGCTCAAACTCTCTGAGTCTAATTTCTCTCTCTCCCGCACAGTCTCCCCTCTCACTCTACCGCACAGGCTACTCTCTCTCTCTTCCTCACATTTTCATCGCTATCTCACAGTCTACTTTCTCTGTCTCTTGCACAGTCTCCGCACTCTCTCTCTCCTGTGCAGCCTCTCTCTCTCTCCTGCAATTTCCCCTCTCTCCCTTTCACACATTCTCCTCTCTCTCTTACAAAGCTTCCTGTCTCCCTGCGGCACAGATTCCTCGGTCTACCTCACACTATCTCCTCACACCCTCTCGAACTGTCTCCTCACTCCCTCTCACTCCCTCTCGCTCTGTCTCCTCACTCCATCTTGCACCGATTCCTTTGTCCCTCTCGCACTGATACCTCTCTCCCTCTCGCTCTGTCTCCTCTCTCCCTCTCGCACTGTCCCCTCGCTCCCTCTCGCACTGTCCCCTCGCTCCCTCTCGCACTGTCCCCTCGCTCCCTTTCGCACTGTCCCCTCGCACCCTCTCGCTCTGTCCCCTCGCTCCCTCTCGCACTGTCCCCTCGATCCCTCTCGCACTGTCCCCTTGCTCCCTCTCGCACTGTCCCCTCGCTCCCTCTCGCACTGTCCCCTCGCACCCTCTCACACTGTCCCCTCGCACCCCCTCTCGCTCTGTCCCCTCGCTCCCTCTCGCACTGTCTCCTCAATCCCTCTCGCTCTGTCTCCTCACTCCCTCAGGCACTGATTCCTCTCTCCCTCTCGCTCTGTCTCCTCTCTCCCTCTCGCAATGCCTCCTCGCTCCCTCTCGCACTGTCTGCTCGCTCCCTCTCGCGCTGTCCCCTCGCTCCCTCTCGCGCTGTCCCCTCGCTCCCTCTCGCACTGTCCCCACGCACCCTCTCGCACTGTCCCCTCGCTCCCTCTCGCACTGTCCTCTCGCTCCCTCTCGCACTGTCCTCTCACTCCCTCTCGCACTGTCCCCTCGCTCCCTCTCGCACTGTCCCCTCATTTCCTCTCGCGCTGTCCCCTCGTTCCCTCTCGCGCTGTCACCTCGTTCCCTCTCGTGCTGTCCCCTGGTTCCCTCTCGCGCTGTCCCCTGGTTCCCTCTCGCGCTGTCCCCTCGCTCCCTCTCGCTCTGTCCCCTCGCTCCCTCTCGCACTGTCCGCTCGCTCCCTCTCGCACCGTCCCCTCGCTCCCTCTCGCACCGTCCCCACGCTCCCTCTCGCCCTGCACCCTCGCTACCTCTCGCTCTGTCCCCTCGCTCCATCTCGCACTGTCCCCTCGCACCGTCTCGCTCTGTCCCCTCGCACCCTCTCGCACTGTCCATTCGCTCCATGTCGCGCTGTCCCCTCGCTCCCTCTCGCAATGTCCCCTCGCTCCCTCTCGCACTGTCCCATTGCTGCCTCTCGCACTGTCTCCTCGTTCCCACTTGCACAGTCCTCTCGCACTGTCCCCTCGCTCCCTCTCGCACTGTCCCCTCGCTCCCTGTCGCTCTGTCTCCTCGTTCCCACTCGCATTGTCTCCTCCCTACCTCTTGCAATGTCTCCGCTCAAACTCTCTGAGTCTAATTTCTCTCTCTCCCGCACAGTTTCCCCTCTCACTCTACCGCACAGGCTACTCTCTCTCTCTTCCTCACATATTCATCGCTATCTCACAGTCTACTTTCTCTGTCTCTTGCACAGTCTCTGCACTCTCTCTCTCCTGTGCAGCCTCTCTCTCCTGCAATTTCCCCTCTCTCCGTTTCACACATTCTCCTCTCTCTCTTACTAATCTTCCTGTCTCCCTCCGGCACAGATTCCTCGGTCTACCTCACACTGTCTCCTCACTCCCTCTCGAACTGTCTCCTCACTCCCTCTCGCTCTGTCTCCTCACTCCATCTTGCACCGATACCTCTCTCCCTCTCGCTCTGTCTCCTCACTCCATCTTGCACCGATTCCTCTCTCCCTCTCGCACTGATACCTCTCTCCCTCTCGCTCAGTCTCCTCTCTCCCTCTCGCAATGCCTCCTCGCTCCCTCTCGCTCTGTCCCCTCGCTCCCACTCGCACTGTCCCCTCGCTCCCTCTCGCACTGTCCCCTCGCTCCCTCTCGCACTGTCCCCTCGCTCCCTCTCACACTGTCCCCTCGCTCCCTCTCGCTCTGTCCCATCGCTCCCTCTCGCACTGTCTCCTCAGTCCCTCTTGCTCTGTCTCCTCTCTCCCTCAGGCACTGATTCCTCTCGCCCTCTTGCACTGATAACTCTCTCCCTCTCGCTCTGTCTCCTCTCTCCCTCTCGCTCTGTCTCCTCTCTCCCTCTCGCGCTGTCTGGTCGCTCCCTCTCGCGCTGTCTCCTCGCTCCCTCTCGCACTGTCACCTTTCTCCCTCTCGCAATGTCTCCTCTCACCCTCTCGCTCTGTCTCCTCTCACGCTCTTGCTCTGTCTCCTCGCTCCCCCTCACACCTTCCCTCGCTCCCTCTCACGCTGTCTCCTCGATTCCTCTCGCACTGTCGCCTCTCTCCCTCTCGCTCTGTCTCCTCTCTCCCTCTCGCAATGCCTCCTCGCTCCCTCTCGCGCTGTCTGCTCGCTCCCTCTCGCGCTGTCTCCTCGCTCCCTCTCGCACTGTCACCTTTCTCCCTCTCGCAATGTCTCCTCTCACCCTCTCGCTCTGTCTCCTCTCACGCTCTCGCTCTGTCTCCTCGCTCCCCCTCACACTTTCCCTCGCTCCCTCTCACACTGTCCCCTCGCTCCCTCTCGCACTGTCTCCTCGCTCCCTCTCGCACTGACCCCTCGCTCCCTCCCGCACTGTCCCCTCGCTCCGTCTCGCACTGTCCACCCGCTCCCTCTCGCACTGTCCCTTCGCTCCCTCTCGCACTGTCCCCTCACTCCCTCTCGCACTGTCCCATCACTCCAACTCGCACTGTCCCCTCGCTCCCTCTCACACTGTCCCCTCGCTCCCTCTCGCACTGTCCTCTCGCTCCCTCTCGCGCTGTCCCCTGGTTCCCTCTCGCGCTGTCCCCTGGTTCCCTCTCGCGCTCTCCCCTCGCTCCCTCTTGCGCTGTCCCCTGGTTCCCTCTCGCGCTGTCCCCTGGTTCCCTCTCGTGCTGTCCCCTTGCTCCCTCTCGCTCTGTCCCCTCGCTCCCTCTCGCACTGTCCCCTGGCTCCCTCTCGCACTGTCCCATCGCTCCCTCTCGCACTGTCCACTCGCTCCCTCTCGCACTGTCCCCTCTCTCCCTCTCGCACTGTCCCCTCGCTCCCGCTCGCACTGTCCCCTCGCTCCCTCTCGCACTGTCCCCTCGCTCCCTCTCGCACTGTCCCCTCGCTCCCTCTCACACTGACCTCTCGCTCCCTCTCGCACTGTCCCCTCGCTCCATCTCGCACTGTCCCCTCGCTCCCTCTCACGCTGTCCCATCGCTCCCTGTCGTGCTGTCCCCTCGCTCCCTCTCACACTGTCCCCTCGCTCCCTCTCGCACTGTCCCCTCGCTCCCTCTCGCACTGTCCCCTCGCTTCCTCTCGCAATGTCTCCTCGCTCCCTCTCGCAATGTCCCCTCGCTCCCTCTTCCAATGTCCCTTTACTGCCTCTCGCACTGTCCCCTCGCTCCCTGTCGCTCTGTCTCCTCGTTCCCTGTCGCGCTGTCCCCTCGCTCCCTCTCGCGCTGTCCCGTCGCTCCCTGTCGTGCTGTCCCCACGCTCCCTGTCGCACTGTCCCCTCGCTCCCTCTCGCAATGTCTCCTCGCTCCCTCTCGCAATGTCCCCTCGCTCCCTCTTGCACTGTCCCTTTGCTGCCTCTCGCACTGTCCCCTCGCTCCCTGTCGCTCTGTCTCCTCGTTCCCTGTCGCGCTGTCCCCTCGCTCCCTCTCGCGCTGTCCCCTCGCTCCCTCTCGCAATGTCCCCTCGCTCCCTCTCGCACTGTCCCGTCGCTCCCTGTCGTGCTGTCCCCACGCTCCCTGTCGCACTGTCCCCTCGCTCCCTCTCGCAATGTCTCCTCGCTCCCTCTCGCAATGTCCCCTCGCTCCCTCTTGCACTGTCCCTTTGCTGCCTCTCGCACTGTCCCCTCGCTCCCTGTCGCTCTGTCTCCTCCTTCCCTGTCGCGCTGTCCCCTCGCTCCCTCTCGCGCTGTCCCCTCGCTCCCTCTCGCGATGTCCCCTCGCTCCCTCTCGCAATGTCCCCTCGCTCCCTCTCGCGCTGTCCCGTCGCTCCCTGTCGTGCTGTCCCCACGCTCCCTGTCGCACTGTCCCCTCGCTCCCTCTCGCAATGTCCCCTCGCTCCCTCTCGCAATGTCCCCTCGCTCCCTCTTGCACTGTCCCTTTGCTGCCTCTCGCACTGTCCCCTCGCTCCCTGTCGCTCTGTCTCCTCGTTCCCTGTCGCGCTGTCCCCTCGCTCCCTCTCGCACTGTCCCCTCGCTCCCTCTCACGATGTCCCCTCAATCCCTCTCGCACAGTCCCCTCGCTCCCTCTCGCACTGTCCCCTCGCTCCCTGTCGCTCTGTCTCCTCGTTCCCTCTCGCATTGTCTCCTCCCTACCTCTTGCAATGTCTCCGCTCAAACTCTCTGAGTCTAATTTCTCTCTCTCCCGCACAGTCTCCCCTCTCACTCTACCGCACAGGCTACTCTCTCTCTCTTCCTCACATTTTCATCGCTATCTCACAGTCTACTTTCTCTGTCTCTTGCACAGTCTCCGCACTCTCTCTCTCCTGTGCAGCCTCTCTCTCTCTCCTGCAATTTCCCCTAACTCCCTTTCACACATTCTCCTCTCTCTCTTACAAAGCTTCCTGTCTCCCTGCGGAACAGATTCCTCGGTCTACCTCACACTATCTCCTCACTCCCTCTCGAACTGTCTCCTCACTCCCTCTCACTCCCTCTCGCTCTGTCTCCTCACTCCATCTTGCACCGATTCCTTTGTCCCTCTCGCACTGATACCTCTCTCCCTCTCGCTCTGTCTCCTCTCTCCCTCTCGCACTGTCCCCTCGCTCCCTCTCGCACTGTCCCCTCGCTCCCTCTCGCACTGTCCCCTCGCTCCCTGTCGCACTGTCCCCTCGCACCCTCTCGCTCTGTCCCCTCGCTCCCTCTCGCACTGTCCCCTCGATCCCTCTCGCACTGTCCCATCGCTCCCTCTCGCACTGTCCCCTCGCTCCCTCTCGCTCTGTCCCCTCGCTCCCTCTCGCTCTGTCCCCTCGCTCCCTCTAGCACTGTCTCCTCAATCCCTCTCGCTCTGCCTCCTCACTCCCTCAGGCACTGATTCCTCTCTCCCTCTTGCACTGATACCTCTCTCCCTCTCGCTCTGTCTCCTCTCTCCCTCTCGCAATGCCTCCTCGCTCCCTCTCGAGCTGTCTGCTCGCTCCCTCTCGCGCTGTCTCCTCGCACCCTCTTGAACTGTCGCCTCTCGCCCTCTCGCAATGTCTCCTCTCACCCTCTCGCTCTGTCTCCTCTCACTCTCTCGCTGTCTCCTCGCTCACCCTCACACTTTCCCTCGCTCCCTCTCACACTGTCCCCTCGCTCCCTCTCGCACTGTCCCCTCGCTCCCTCTCACACTGTCCCCTCGCTCCCTCTCGGACTGTCGCCTTGCTCCCTCTCGCAATCTCCCCTCGCTCCCTCTCGCTCTGTCGCCTCGCTCCATCTCGCACTGTCACCTCGCTCCCTCTCGCGCTGTCCCCTCGCTCCCTCTCGCGCTGTCCCCTCGCTCCCTCTCGCTATGTCCCCTCGCTCCCTCTCGCAATTTCCCCTCGCTCCCTCTCGCACAGTCCCCTGCCTCCCTCTCGCACTGTCCCCTCGCTCCCTCTCGCACTGTCCCCCTCGCTCCCTGTCGCTCTGTCTCCTCCTTCCCTGTCGCGCTGTCCCCTCGCTCCCTCTCGCGCTGTCCCCTCGATCCCTCTCGCGATGTCCCCTCGCTCCCTCTCGCACTGTCCCCTCGCTCCCTCTCGCAATGTCTCCTCGCTCCCTCTCGCAATGTCCCCTCGCTCCCTCTTGCACTGTCCCTTTGCTGCCTCTTGCTCTGTCCCCTCGCTCCCTGTCGCTCTGTCTCCTCGTTCCCTGTCGCGCTGTCCCCTCGCTCCCTCTCGCACTGTCCCCTCGCTCCCTCTCACGATGTCCCCTCAATCCCTCTCGCACAGTCCCCTCGCTCCCTCTCGCACTGTCCCCTCGCTCCCTGTCGCTCTGTCTCCTCGTTCCCTCTCGCATTGTCTCCTCCCTACCTCTTGCAATGTCTCCGCTCAAACTCTCTGAGTCTAATTTCTCTCTCTCCCGCACAGTCTCCCCTCTCACTCTACCGCACAGGCTACTCTCTCTCTCTTCCTCACATTTTCATCGCTATCTCACAGTCTACTTTCTCTGTCTCTTGCACAGTCTCCGCACTCTCTCTCTCCTGTGCAGCCTCTCTCTCTCTCCTGCAATTTCCCCTCTCTCCCTTTCACACATTCTCCTCTCTCTCTTACAAAGCTTCCTGTCTCCCTGCGGCACAGATTCCTCGGTCTACCTCACACTATCTCCTCACTCCCTCTCGAACTGTCTCCTCACTCCCTCTCACTCCCTCTCGCTCTGTCTCCTCACTCCATCTTGCACCGATTCCTTTGTCCCTCTCGCACTGATACCTCTCTCCCTCTCGCTCTGTCTCCTCTCTCCCTCTCGCACTGTCCCCTCGCTCCCTCTCGCACTGTCCCCTCGCTCCCTCTCGCACTGTCCCCTCGCTCCCTGTCGCACTGTCCCCTCGCACCCTCTCGCTCTGTCCCCTCGCTCCCTCTCGCACTGTCCCCTCGATCCCTCTCGCACTGTCCCCTCGCTCCCTCTCGCACTGTCCCCTCGCTCCCTCTCGCTCTGTCCCCTCGCTCCCTCTCGCTCTGTCCCCTCGCTCCCTCTAGCACTGTCTCCTCAATCCCTCTCGCTCTGCCTCCTCACTCCCTCAGGCACTGATTCCTCTCTCCCTCTTGCACTGATACCTCTCTCCCTCTCGCTCTGTCTCCTCTCTCCCTCTCGCAATGCCTCCTCGCTCCCTCTCGCGCTGTCTGCTCGCTCCCTCTCGCGCTGTCTCCTCGCACCCTCTTGAACTGTCGCCTCTCGCCCTCTCGCAATGTCTCCTCTCACCCTCTCGCTCTGTCTCCTCTCACTCTCTCGCTGTCTCCTCGCTCACCCTCACACTTTCCCTCGCTCCCTCTCACACTGTCCCCTCGCTCCCTCTCGCACTGTCCCCTCGCTCCCTCTCACACTGTCCCCTCGCTCCCTCTCGCACTGTCGCCTTGCTCCCGCTCGCAATCTCCCCTCGCTCCCTCTCGCTCTGTCGCCTCGCTCCCTCTCGCACTGTCCCCTCGCTCCCTCTCGCGCTGTCCCCTCGCTCCCTCTCGCTATGTCCCCTCGCTCCCTCTCGCAATTTCCCCTCGCTCCCTATCGCACAGTCCCTTGCCTCCCTCTCGCACTGTCCCCTCGCTCCCTCTCGCACTGTCCCCTCGCTCCCTGTCGCTCTGTCTCCTCGTTCCCTCTTGCATTGACTCCTCCCTACCTCTTGCAATGTCTCCGCTCAAACTCTCTGAGCCTAATTTCTCTCTCTCCCGCACACTCTCCCCTCTCACTCTCCCGCACAGGCTAATCTCTCTCTCTTCCTCACATTTTCATCGCTATCTCACAGTCTACTTTCTCTGTCTCTTGCACAGTCTCCGCACTCTCTCACTCCTGTGCAGCCTCTCTCTCTCTCCTGCAATTTCCCCTCTCTCCCTTTCACACATTCTCCCCTCTCTCTTACAAAGCTTCCTGTCTCCCTCCGGCACAGATTCCTCGGATAACCTCACACTATCTCCTCACTCCCTCTCGAACAGTCTCCTCACTCCCTCTCGCTCTGTCTCCTCGCTCCATCTTGCACCGATTCCTCTCTCCCTCTCGCACTGATACCTCTCTCCCTCTCGCTCAGTCTCCTCTCTCCCTCTCGTAATGCCTCCTCGCTCCCTCTCACACTGTCCCCTCGCTCCCTCTCGCACTGTCCCCTCGCACCCTCTCGCACTGTCCCCTCGCTCCCTATCGCGCTGTCCCCCTCGCACCCTCTCGCTCTGTCCCCTCGCTCCCTCTCGCACTGTCCCCTCGCTCCCTCTCGCACTGTCCCCTCGCTCCCTCTCGCACTGTCCCCTAGCTCCCTCTCGCACTGTCCCCTCGCACCCTCTCACACTGTCCCCTCGCAGCCCCTCTCGCTCTGTCCCCTCGCTCCCTCTCGCACTGTCCCCTCGTTTCCTCTCGCGCTGTCCCCTCGTTCCCTCTCGCGCTGTCACCCTCGTTCCCTCTCGCGCTGTCCCCTGGTTCCCTCTCGCGCTGTCCCCTGGTTCCGTCTCGCGCTGTCCCCTCGATCCCTCTTGCGCTGTCCCCTCGTTCCCTCTCGCGCTGTCCCCTCGTTCCCTCTCACGCTGTCCCCTGGTTCCCTCTCGCGCTGTCCCCCTCGCTCCCTCTCGCTCTGTCCCCTTGCTCCCTCTTGCACTGTCCCCACGCTCCCTCTCGCCCTGCCCCCTCGCTACCTCTCGCTCTGTCCCCTCGCTCCATCTCGCACTGTCCCCTCGCACCGTCTCGCTCTGTCCCCTCGCTCCCTCTCGCACTGTCCCCTCGCTCCATGTCGCGCTGTCCCCTCGCTCCCTCTCGCAATGTCCCCTCGCTCCCTCTCGCACTGTCCCATTGCTGCCTCTCGCACTGTCCCCTCGCTCCCTGTCGCTCTGTCTCCTCGTTCCCTCTCGCACAGTCCCCTCGCTCCCTCTCGCACTGTCCCCTCGCTCCCTCTCGCACTGTCCCCTCGCTCCCTGTCGCTCTGTCTCCTCGTTCCCTCTCGCATTGTCTCCTCCCTACCTCTTGCAATGTCTCCGCTCAAACTCTCTGAGTCTAATTTCTCTCTCTCCCGCACAGTCTCCCCTCTCACTCTACCGCACAGGCTGCTCTCTCTCTCTTCCTCACATTTTCATCGCTATCTCACAGTCTACTTTCTCTGTCTCTTGCACAGTCTCTGCACTCTCTCTCTCCTGTGCAGCCTCTCTCTCCTGCAATTTCCCCTCTCTCCCTTTCACACATTCTCCTCTCTCTCTTACAAATCTTCCTGTCTCCCTCCGGCACAGATTCCTCGGTCTACCTCACACTGTCTCCTCACTCCCTCTTGCACTGTCCCCTCACTCCCACTCGCACTGTCCCCTCGCTCGCTCTCGCACTGTCCCCTAGCTACCTGTCGCGCTGTCCCCTCGCACCCTCTCACTGTGTCCCCTCGCTCCCTCTCGCACAGTCCCCTCGCTCCCTCTGACACTGACCCCTCGCTCCTTCTCACTCTGTCCCCTCGCTCCCTCTCGCACTGTCTCCTCAATCTCTCTCGCACTGTCTCCTCACTCCCTCAGGCACTGATTGCTCTCGCCCTCTCACACTGATACCTCTCTCCATCTCGCTCTGTCTCCTCTTTCCCTCTCGCAATGCCTCCTCTCTCCCTCTTTGCGCTGTCTGCTCGCTCCCTCTCGCGCTGTCTCCTCGCTCCCTCTCACACTGTCACCTCTCTCCCTCTCGCAATGTCTCCTCTCACCCTCTCACTCTCTCTCCTCTCACTCTCTCACTCTGTCTCCTCGCTCCCCCTCACACATTCCCTCGCTCCCTCTTGCGATGTCTCCTGGATTCCTCTCGCACTGTCCCCTCGCTCCCTCTCGCAATGTCTCCTCGCTCCCTCTCGCAATGTCCCCTCGCGCCCTCTTGCACTGTCCCTTTGCTGCCTCTCGCACTGTCCCCTCGCTCCCTGTCGCTCTGTCTCCTCCTCCCCTGTCGCGCTGTCCCCTCGCTCCCTCTCGCGCTGTCCCCTCGCTCCCTCTCACGATGTCCCCTCAATCCCTCTCGCACAGTCCCCTCGCTCCCTCTCGCGCTGTCCCCTCGCTCCCTGTCGCGCTGTCCCCTCGCTCCCTGTCACGCTGTCCCCTCGCTCCCTCTCGCAATGTCCCCTCGCTCCCTCTCGCAATGTCCCCTCGCTCCAGCTCGCACTGTCCCCTCGCTCCCTCTCGCACTGTCCCCTCGCTCCCTCTCACACTGTCCCCTCGCTCCCTCTCGCACTGTCCCCTCGCTACCTCTCGCTCTGTCCCCTCGCTCCCTCTCGCACTGTCCCCTCTCTCCCTCTCGCACTGTCCGCTCGCTCCCTCTCGCACTGTCCCCTCGCTCCCTCTCGCACTGTCCCCTCGCTCCCTCTCGCACTGTCCCCTCGCTACCTCTCGCTCTGTCCCCTCGCTCCCTCTCGCACTTTCCCCTCGCTCCCTCTCGCACTGTCCCCTCGCTCCCTCTCGCACTGTCCCCTCGCTCCCTCTCGCACTGTCCCCTCGCTCCCTCTTGCACTGTCCCCTAGCTCCCTCTCGCACTGTCCCCTCGCTCCCTCTCGCACTGTCCCCACGCTCCCTCTCGCACTGTCCCCTCGCTCCCTCTCGCACTGTCCCCTCGCTCCCTCTCGCACTGTCCCCTCGCTCCCTCTCGCAATGTCGCCTCTCTCCCCGTCGCACTGTCCCCTCGCTCCATCTCGCGCTGTCCCCTCGCTCCCTCTCGCGCTGTCCCCTCGCTCCCTGTCGCGCTGTCCCCTCGCTCCCTGTCGCGCTGTCCCCTCGATCCCTGTCACGCTGTCCCCTCGCTCCCTCTCGCATTGTCCCCTCGCTCCCTCTTGCAATGTCCCCTCGCTCCATCTCGCACTGTCCCATTGCTGCCTCTCACACTGTCCCCTCGCTCCCTGTCCCTCTGTCTCCTCCTTCCCTGTTGCGCTGTCCCCTCGCTCCCTCTCGCGCTGTCCACTCGCTCCCTCTCGCAATGTTCCCTAGTTCCCTCTCGCACAGTCCCCTCGCTCCCTCTCGCACTGTCCCCTCGCTCCCTCTCGCACTGTCCCCTCGCTCCCTGTTGCTCTGTCTCCTCGTTCCCTCTCGCATTGTCTCCTCCCTACCTCTTGCAATGTCTCCGCTCAAACTCTCTGAATCTAATTTCTCTCTCTCCCGCACTGTCTCCCCTCTCACTCTACCGCACAGGCTACTCTCTCTCTCTTCCTCACATTTTCATCGCTATCTCACAGTCTACTTTCTCTGTCTCTTGCACAGTCTCTGCACTCTCTCTCTCCTGTGCAGCCTCTCTCTCCTGCAATTTCCCCTCTCTCCCTTTCACACATTCTCCTCTCTCTCTTACAAATCTTCCTGTCTCCCTCCGGCACAGATTCCTCGGTCTACCTCACACTATCTCCTCACTCCCTCTCGAACTGTCTCCTCACTCCCTCTCGCTCTGTCTCCTCACTCCATCTTGCACCGATTCCTCTCTCCCTCTCGCACTGATACCTCTCTCCCTCTCGCTCAGTCTCCTCTCTCCCTCTCGCAATGCCTCCTCGCTCCCTCTCGCACTGTCCCCTCGCTCCCACTCGCACTGTCCCCTCGCTCCCTCTCGCACTGTCCCCACGCTCCCTGTCGCGCTGTCCCCTCGCACCCTCTCGCTGTGTCCCCTCGCTCCCTCTCGCACTGTCCCCTCGCTCCCTCTCGCACTGTCCCCTCGCTCCCTCTCACACTGTTCCCTCGCTCCCTCTCGCTCTGTCCCATCGCTCCCTCTCGCACTGTCTCCTCAATCCCTCTTGCTCTGTCTCCTCACTCGCTCAGGCACTGATTCCTCTCGCCCTCTTGCAATGATGACTCTCTCCCTCTCGCTCTGTCTCCTCTCTACCTCTCGCAATGCCTCCTCGCTCCCTCTCGCGCTGTCTGCTCGCTCACTCTCGCGCTGTCTCCTCGCTCCCTCTCGCACTGTCACCTTTCTCCCTCTCGCAATGTCTCCTCTCACCCTCTCGCTCTATCTCCTCTCACTCTCTTGCTCTGTTTCCTCGCTCCACCTCACACTTTCCCTCGCTCCCTCTCGCACTGACCCCTCGCTCCCTCTCGCACTGTCCCCTCGCACCCTCTCGCACTGACCTCTCGCTCCCTCTCGCACTGTCCCCTCGCTCCATCTCGCACTGTCCCCTCGCTCCCTCTCACGCTGTCCCATCGCTCCCTGTCGTGCTGTCCCCTCGCTCCCTCTCACACTGTCCCCTCGCTCCCTCTCGCACTGTCCCCTCGCTCCCTCTCGCACTGTCCCCTCGCTTCCTCTCGCAATGTCTCCTCGCTCCCTCTCGCAATGTCCCCTCGCTCCCTCTTCCAATGTCCCTTTACTGCCTCTCGCACTGTCCCCTCGCTCCCTGTCGCTCTGTCTCCTCGTTCCCTGTCGCGCTGTCCCCTCGCTCCCTCTCGCGCTGTCCCGTCGCTCCCTGTCGTGCTGTCCCCACGCTCCCTGTCGCACTGTCCCCTCGCTCCCTCTCGCAATGTCTCCTCGCTCCCTCTCGCAATGTCCCCTCGCTCCCTCTTGCACTGTCCCTTTGCTGCCTCTCGCACTGTCCCCTCGCTCCCTGTCGCTCTGTCTCCTCGTTCCCTGTCGCGCTGTCCCCTCGCTCCCTCTCGCGCTGTCCCCTCGCTCCCTCTCGCAATGTCCCCTCGCTCCCTCTCGCGCCGTCCCGTCGCTCCCTGTCGTGCTGTCCCCACGCTCCCTGTCGCACTGTCCCCTCGCTCCCTCTCGCAATGTCTCCTCGCTCCCTCTCGCAATGTCCCCTCGCTCCCTCTTGCACTGTCCCTTTGCTGCCTCTCGCACTGTCCCCTCGCTCCCTGTCGCTCTGTCTCCTCCTTCCCTGTCGCGCTGTCCCCTCGCTCCCTCTCGCGCTGTCCCCTCGCTCCCTCTCGCGATGTCCCCTCGCTCCCTCTCGCAATGTCCCCTCGCTCCCTCTCGCGCTGTCCCGTCGCTCCCTGTCGTGCTGTCCCCACGCTCCCTGTCGCACTGTCCCCTCGCTCCCTCTCGCAATGTCTCCTCGCTCCCTCTCGCAATGTCCCCTCGCTCCCTCTTGCACTGTCCCTTTGCTGCCTCTCGCACTGTCCCCTCGCTCCCTGTCGCTCTGTCTCCTCGTTCCCTGTCGCGCTGTCCCCTCGCTCCCTCTCGCACTGTCCCCTCGCTCCCTCTCACGATGTCCCCTCAATCCCTCTCGCACAGTCCCCTCGCTCCCTCTCGCACTGTCCCCTCGCTCCCTGTCGCTCTGTCTCCTCGTTCCCTCTCGCATTGTCTCCTCCCTACCTCTTGCAATGTCTCCGCTCAAACTCTCTGAGTCTAATTTCTCTCTCTCCCGCACAGTCTCCCCTCTCACTCTACCGCACAGGCTACTCTCTCTCTCTTCCTCACATTTTCATCGCTATCTCACAGTCTACTTTCTCTGTCTCTTGCACAGTCTCCGTACTCTCTCTCTCCTGTGCAGCCTCTCTCTCGCTCCTGCAATTTCCCCTCTCTCCCTTTCACACATTCTCCTCTCTCTCTTACAAAGCTTCCTGTCTCCCTGCGGCACAGATTCCTCGGTCTACCTCACACTATCTCCTCACTCCCTCTCGAACTGTCTCCTCACTCCCTCTCACTCCCTCTTGCTCTGTCTCCTCACTCCATCTTGCACCGATTCCTTTGTCCCTCTCGCACTGATACCTCTCTCCCTCTCGCTCTGTCTCCTCTCTCCCTCTCGCACTGTCCCCTCGCTCCCTCTCGCACTGTCCCCTCGCTCCCTCTCGCACTGTCCCCTCGCTCCCTGTCGCACTGTCCCCTCGCACCCTCTCGCTCTGTCCCCTCGCTCCCTCTCGCACTGTCCCCTCGATCCCTCTCGCACTGTCCCCTCGCTCCCTCTTGCACTGTCCCCTCGCTCCCTCTCGCTCTGTCCCCTCGCTCCCTCTCGCTCTGTCCCCTCGCTCCCTCTCGCTCTGTCCCCTCGCTCCCTCTCGCTCTGTCCCCTCGCTCCCTCTAGCACTGTCTCCTCAATCCCTCTCGCTCTGCCTCCTCACTCCCTCAGGCACTGATTCCTCTCTCCCTCTTGCACTGATACCTCTCTCCCTCTCGCTCTGTCTCCTCTCTCCCTCTCGCAATGCCTCCTCGCTCCCTCTCGCGCTGTCTGCTCGCTCCCTCTCGCGCTGTCTCCTCGCACCCTCTTGAACTGTCGCCTCTCGCCCTCTCGCAATGTCTCCTCTCACCCTCTCGCTCTGTCTCCTCTCACTCTCTCGCTGTCTCCTCGCTCACCCTCACACTTTCCCTCGCTCCCTCTCACACTGTCCCCTCGCTCCCTCTCGCACTGTCCCCTCGCTCCCTCTCACACTGTCCCCTCGCTCCCTCTCGGACTGTCGCCTTGCTCCCTCTCGCAATCTCCCCTCGCTCCCTCTCGCTCTGTCGCCTCGCTCCATCTCGCACTGTCACCTCGCTCCCTCTCGCACTGTCCCCTCGCTCCCTCTCGCGCTGTCCCCTCGCTCCCTCTCGTTATGTCCCCTCGCTCCCTCTCGCAATTTCCCCTCGCTCCCTCTCGCACAGTCCCCTGCCTCCCTCTCGCACTGTCCCCTCGCTCCCTCTCGCACTGTCCCCTCGCTCCCTGTCGCTCTGTCTCCTCCTTCCCTGTCGCGCTGTCCCCTCGCTCCCTCTCGCGCTGTCCCCTCGCTCCCTCTCACGATGTCCCCTCAATCCCTCTCGCACAGTCCCCTCGCTCCCTCTCGCGCTGTCCCCTCGCTCCCTGTCGCGCTGTCCCCTCGCTCCCTGTCACGCTGTCCCCTCGCTCCCTCTCGCAATGTCCCCTCGCTCCCTCTCGCAATGTCCCCTCGCTCCAGCTCGCACTGTCCCCTCGCTCCCTCTCGCACTGTCCCCTCGCTCCCTCTCACACTGTCCCCTCGCTCCCTCTCGCACTGTCCCCTCGCTACCTCTCGCTCTGTCCCCTCGCTCCCTCTCGCACTGTCCCCTCTCTCCCTCTCGCACTCTCCGCTCGCTCCCTCTCGCACTGTCCCCTCGCTCCCTCTCGCACTGTCCCCTCGCTCCCTCTCGCACTGTCCCCTCGCTACCTCTCGCTCTGTCCCCTCGCTCCCTCTCGCACTTTCCCCTCGCTCCCTCTCGCACTGTCCCCTCGCTCCCTCTCGCACTGTCCCCTCGCTCCCTCTCGCACTGTCCCCTCGCTCCCTCTCGCACTGTCCCCTAGCTCCCTCTCGCACTGTCCCCTCGCTCCCTCTCGCACTGTCCCCACGCTCCCTCTCGCACTGTCCCCTCGCTCCCTCTCGCACTGTCCCCTCGCTCCCTCTCGCACTGTCCCCTCGCTCCCTCTCGCAATGTCGCCTCTCTCCCCGTCGCACTGTCCCCTCGCTCCATCTCGCGCTGTCCCCTCGCTCCCTCTCGCGCTGTCCCCTCGCTCCCTGTCGCGCTGTCCCCTCGCTCCCTGTCGCGCTGTCCCCTCGCTCCCTGTCACGCTGTCCCCTCGCTCCCTCTCGCATTGTCCCCTCGCTCCCTCTTGCAATGTCCCCTCGCTCCATCTCGCACTGTCCCATTGCTGCCTCTCACACTGTCCCCCTCGCTCCCTGTCCCTCTGTCTCCTCCTTCCCTGTTGCGCTGTCCCCTCGCTCCCTCTCGCGCTGTCCACTCGCTCCCTCTCACAATGTTCCCTCGTTCCCTCTCGCACAGTCCCCTCGCTCCCTCTCGCACTGTCCCCTCGCTCCCTCTCGCACTGTCCCCTCTCTCCCTGTTGCTCTGTCTCCTCGTTCCCTCTCGCATTGTCTCCTCCCTACCTCTTGCAATGTCTCCGCTCAAACTCTCTGAATCTAATTTCTCTCTCTCCCGCACTGTCTCCCCTCTCACTCTACCGCACAGGCTACTCTCTCTCTCTTCCTCACATTTTCATCGCTATCTCACAGTCTACTTTCTCTGTCTCTTGCACAGTCTCTGCACTCTCTCTCTCCTGTGCAGCCTCTCTCTCCTGCAATTTCCCCTCTCTCCCTTTCACACATTCTCCTCTCTCTCTTACAAATCTTCCTGTCTCCCTCCGGCACAGATTCCTCGGTCTACCTCACACTATCTCCTCACTCCCTCTCGAACTGTCTCCTCACTCCCTCTCGCTCTGTCTCCTCACTCCATCTTGCACCGATTCCTCTCTCCCTCTCGCACTGATACCTCTCTCCCTCTCGCTCAGTCTCCTCTCTCCCTCTCGCAATGCCTCCTCGCTCCCTCTCGCACTGTCCCCTCGCTCCCACACGCAATGTCCCCTCGCTCCCTCTCGCACTGTCCCCACGCTCCCTGTCGCGCTGTCCCCTCGCACCCTCTCGCTGTGTCCCCTCGCTCCCTCTCGCACTGTCCCCTCGCTCCCTCTCGCACTGTCCCCTCGCTCCCTCTCACACTGTTCCCTCGCTCCCTCTCGCTCTGTCCCATCGCTCCCTCTCGCACTGTCTCCTCAATCCCTCTTGCTCTGTCTCCTCACTCCCTCAGGCACTGATTCCTCTCGCCCTCTTGCACTGATGACTCTCTCCCTCTCGCTCTGTCTCCTCTCTACCTCTCGCAATGCCTCCTCGCTCCCTCTCGCGCTGTCTGCTCGCTCACTCTCGCGCTGTCTCCTCGCTCCCTCTCGCACTGTCACCTTTCTCCCTCTCGCAATGTCTCCTCTCACCCTCTCGCTCTATCACCTCTCACTCTCTTGCTCTGTTTCCTCGCTCCACCTCACACTTTCCCTCGCTCCCTCTCGCACTGACCCCTCGCTCCCTCTCGCACTGTCCCCTCGCTCCCTCTCGCACTGACCTCTCGCTCCCTCTGGCACTGTCCCCTCGCTCCATCTCGCACTGTCCCCTCGCTCCCTCTCACGCTGTCCCATCGCTCCCTGTCGTGCTGTCCCCTCGCTCCCTCTCACACTGTCCCCTCGCTCCCTTTCGCACTGTCCCCTCGCTCCCTCTCGCACTGTCCCCTCGCTTCCTCTCGCAATGTCTCCTCGCTCCCTCTCGCAATGTCCCCTCGCTCCCTCTTCCAATGTCCCTTTACTGCCTCTCGCACTGTCCCCTCGCTCCCTGTCGCTCTGTCTCCTCGTTCCCTGTCGCGCTGTCCCCTCGCTCCCTCTCGCGCTGTCCCGTCGCTCACTGTCGTGCTGTCCCCACGCTCCCTGTCGCACTGTCCCCTCACTCCCTCTCGCAATGTCTCCTCGCTCCCTCTCGCAATGTCCCCTCGCTCCCTCTTGCACTGTCCCTTTGCTGCCTCTCGCACTGTCCCCTCGCTCCCTGTCGCTCTGTCTCCTCGTTCCCTGTCGCGCTGTCCCCTCGCTCCCTCTCGCGCTGTCCCCTCGCTCCCTCTCGCAATGTCCCCTCGCACCCTCTCGCGCTGTCCCGTCGCTCCCTGTCGTGCTGTCCCCACGCTCCCTGTCGCACTGTCCCCTCGCTCCCTCTCGCAATGTCTCCTCGCTCCCTCTCGCAATGTCCCCTCGCTCCCTCTTGCACTGTCCCTTTGCTGCCTCTCGCACTGTCCCCTCGCTCCCTGTCGCTCTGTCTCCTCCTTCCCTGTCGCGCTGTCCCCTCGCTCCCTCTCGCGCTGTCCCCTCGCTCCCTCTCGCGATGTCCCCTCGCTCCCTCTCGCAATGTCCCCTCGCTCCCTCTCGCGCTGTCCCGTCGCTCCCTGTCGTGCTGTCCCCACGCTCCCTGTCGCACTGTCCCCTCGCTCCCTCTCGCAATGTCTCCTCGCTCCCTCTCGCAATGTCCCCTCGCTCCCTCTTGCACTGTCCCTTTGCTGCCTCTCGCACTGTCCCCTCGCTCCCTGTCGCTCTGTCTCCTCGTTCCCTGTCGCACTGTCCCCTCGCTCCCTCTCACGATGTCCCCTCAATCCCTCTCGCACAGTCCCCTCGCTCCCTCTCGCACTGTCCCCCTCGCTCCCTGTCGCTCTGTCTCCTCGTTCCCTCTCGCATTGTCTCCTCCCTACCTCTTGCAATGTCTCCGCTCAAACTCTCTGAGTCTAATTTCTCTCTCTCCCGCACAGTCTCCCCTCTCACTCTACCGCACAGGCTACTCTCTCTCTCTTCCTCACATTTTCTTCGCTATCTCACAGTCTACTTTCTCTGTCTCTTGCACAGTCTCCGCACTCTCTCTCTCCTGTGCAGCCTCTCTCTCTCTCCTGCAATTTCCCCTCTCTCCCTTTCACACATTCTCCTCTCTCTCTTACAAAGCTTCCTGTCTCCCTGCGGCACAGATTCCTCGGTCTACCTCACACTATCTCCTCACTCCCTCTCGAACTGTCTCCTCACTCCCTCTCACTCCCTCTCGCTCTGTCTCCTCACTCCATCTTGCACCGATTCCTTTGTCCCTCTCGCACTGATACCTCTCTCCCTCTCGCTCTGTCTGCTCTCTCCCTCTCGCACTGTCCCCTCGCTCCCTCTTGCACTGTCCCCTCGCTCCCTCTCGCACTGTCCCCTCGCTCCCTGTCGCACTGTCCCCTCGCACCCTCTCGCTCTGTCCCCTCGCTCCCTCTCGCACTGTCCCCTCGATCCCTCTCGCACTGTCCCCTCGCTCCCTCTCGCACTGTCCCCTCGCTCCCTCTCGCTCTGTCCCCTCGCTCCCTCTCGCTCTGTCCCCTCGCTCCCTCTAGCACTGTCTCCTCAATCCCTCTCGCTCTGCCTCCTCACTCCCTCAGGCACTGATTCCTCTCTCCCTCTTGCACTGATACCTCTCTCCCTCTCGCTCTGTCTCCTCTCTCCCTCTCGCAATGCCTCCTCGCTCCCTCTCGCGCTGTCTGCTCGCTCCCTCTCGCGCTGTCTCCTCGCACCCTCTTGAACTGTCGCCTCTCGCCCTCTCGCAATGTCTCCTCTCACCCTCTCGCTCTGTCTCCTCTCACTCTCTCGCTGTCTCCTCGCTCACCCTCACACTTTCCCTCGCTCCCTCTCACACTGTCCCCTCGCTCCCTCTCGCACTGTCCCCTCGCTCCCTCTCACACTGTCCCCTCGCTCCCTCTCGGACTGTCGCCTTGCTCCCTCTCGCAATCTCCCCTCGGTCCCTCTCGCTCTGTCGCCTCGCTCCATCTCGCACTGTCACCTCGCTCCCTCTCGCACTGTCCCCTCGCTCCCTCTCGCGCTGTCCCCTCGCTCCCTCTCGCTATGTCCCCTCGCTCCCTCTCGCAATTTCCCCTCGCTCCCTCTCGCACAGTCCCCTGCCTCCCTCTCGCACTGTCCCCTCGCTCCCTCTCGCACTGTCCCCTCGCTCCCTGTCGCTCTGTCTCCTCCTTCCCTGTCGCGCTGTCCCCTCGCTCCCTCTCGCGCTGTCCCCTCGCTCCCTCTCGCGATGTCCCCTCGCTCCCTCTCGCAATGTCCCCTCGCTCCCTCTCGCGCTGTCCCGTCGCTCCCTGTCGTGCTGTCCCCACGCTCCCTGTCGCACTGTCCCCTCGCTCCCTCTCGCAATGTCTCCTCGCTCCCTCTCGCAATGTCCCCTCGCTCCCTCTTGCACTGTCCCTTTGCTGCCTCTTGCTCTGTCCCCTCGCTCCCTGTCGCTCTGTCTCCTCGTTCCCTGTCGCGCTGTCCCCTCGCTCCCTCTCGCACTGTCCCCTCGCTCCCTCTCACGATGTCCCCTCAATCCCTCTCGCACAGTCCCCTCGCTCCCTCTCGCACTGTCCCCTCGCTCCCTGTCGCTCTGTCTCCTCGTTCCCTCTCGCATTGTCTCCTCCCTACCTCTTGCAATGTCTCCGCTCAAACTCTCTGAGTCTAATTTCTCTCTCTCCCGCACAGTCTCCCCTCTCACTCTTCCGCACAGGCTACTCTCTCTCTCTTCCTCACATTTTCATCGCTATCTCACAGTCTACTTTCTCTGTCTCTTGCACAGTCTCCGCACTCTCTCTCTCCTGTGCAGCCTCTCTCTCTCTCCTGCAATTTCCCCTCTCTCCCTTTCACACATTCTCCTCTCTCTCTTACAAAGCTTCCTGTCTCCCTGCGGCACAGATTCCTCGGTCTACCTCACACTATCTCCTCACTCCCTCTCGAACTGTCTCCTCACTCCCTCTCACTCCCTCTCGCTCTGTCTCCTCACTCCATCTTGCACCGATTCCTTTGTCCCTCTCGCACTGATACCTCTCTCCCTCTCGCTCTGTCTCCTCTCTCCCTCTCGCACTGTCCCCTCGCTCCCTCTCGCACTGTCCCCTCGCTCCCTCTCGCACTGTCCCCTCGCTCCCTGTCGCACTGTCCCCTCGCACCCTCTCGCTCTGTCCCCTCGCTCCCTCTCGCACTGTCCCCTCGATCCCTCTCGCACTGTCCCCTCGCTCCCTCTCGCACTGTCCCCTCGCTCCCTCTCGCTCTGTCCCCTCGCTCCCTCTCGCTCTGTCCCCTCGCTCCCTCTAGCACTGTCTCCTCAATCCCTCTCGCTCTGCCTCCTCACTCCCTCAGGCACTGATTCCTCTCTCCCTCTTGCACTGATACCTCTCTCCCTCTCGCTCTGTCTCCTCTCTCCCTCTCGCAATGCCTCCTCGCTCCCTCTCACGCTGTCTGCTCGCTCCCTCTCGCGCTGTCTCCTCGCACCCTCTTGAACTGTCGCCTCTCGCCCTCTCGCAATGTCTCCTCTCACCCTCTCGCTCTGTCTCCTCTCACTCTCTCTCTGTCTCCTCGCTCACCCTCACACTTTCCCTCGCTCCCTCTCACACTGTCCCCTCGCTCCCTCTCGCACTGTCCCCTCGCTCCCTCTCACACTGTCCCCTCGCTCCCTCTCGCACTGTCGCCTTGCTCCCTCTCGCAATCTCCCCTCGCTCCCTCTCGCTCTGTCGCCTCGCTCCATCTCGCACTGTCCCCTCGCTCCCTCTCGCACTGTCCCCTCGCTCCCTCTCGCGCTGTCCCCTCGCTCCCTCTCGCTATGTCCCCTCGCTCCCTCTCGCAATTTCCCCTCGCTCCCTCTCACACAGTCCCCTGCCTCCCTCTCGCACTGTCCCCTCGCTCCCTCTCGCACTGTCCCCTCGCTCCCTGTCGCTCTGTCTCCTCGTTCCCTCTTGCATTGACTCCTCCCTACCTCTTGCAATGTCTCCGCTCAAACTCTCTGAGCCTAATTTCTCTCTCTCCCGCACACTCTCCCCTCTCACTCTCCCGCACAGGCTAATCTCTCTCTCTTCCTCACATTTTCATCGCTATCTCACAGTCTACTTTCTCTGTCTCTTGCACAGTCTCCGCACTCTCTCACTCCTGTGCAGCCTCTCTCTCTCTCCTGCAATTTCCCCTCTCTCCCTTTCACACATTCTCCTCTCTCTCTTACAAAGCTTCCTGTCTCCCTCCGGCACAGATTCCTCGGATAACCTCACACTATCTCCTCACTCCCTCTCGAACTGTCTCCTCACTCCCTCTTGCTCTGTCTCCTCGCTCCATCTTGCACCGATTCCTCTCTCCCTCTCGCACTGATACCTCTCTCCCTCTCGCTCAGTCTCCTCTCTCCCTCTCGTAATGCCTCCTCGCTCCCTCTCACACTGTCCCCTCGCTCCCTCTCGCACTGTCCCCTCGCACCCTCTCGCACTGTCCCCTCGCTCCCTATCGCGCTGTCCCCTCGCACCCTCTCGCTCTGTCCCCTCGCTCCCTCTCGCACTGTCCCCTAGCTCCCTCTCGCACTGTCCCCTCGCACCCTCTCACACTGTCCCCTCGCACCCCCTCTCGCTCTGTCCCCTCGCTCCCTCTCGCACTGTCCCCTCGTTTCCTCTCGCGCTGTCCCCTCGTTCCCTCTCGCGCTGTCACCTCGTTCCCTCTCGCGCTGTCCCCTGGTTCCCTCTCGCGCTGTCCCCTGGTTCCGTCTCGCGCTGTCCCCTCGATCCCTCTTGCGCTGTCCCCTCGTTCCCTCTCGCGCTGTCCCCTGGTTCCCTCTCACGCTGTCCCCTGGTTCCCTCTCGCGCTGTCCCCTCGCTCCCTCTCGCTCTGTCCCCTCGCTCCCTCTTGCACTGTCCGCTCGCTCCCTCTCGCACCGTCCCCTCGCTCCCTCTCGCACTGTCCCCACGCTCCCTCTCGCCCTGCCCCCTCGCTACCTCTCGCTCTGTCCCCTCGCTCCATCTCGCACTGTCCCCTCGCACCGTCTCGCTCTGTCCCCTCGCTCCCTCTCGCACTGTCCCCCTCGCTCCATGTCGCGCTGTCCCCCTCGCTCCCTCTCGCAATGTCCCCTCGCTCCCTCTCGCACTGTCCCATTGCTGCCTCTCGCACTGTCCCCTCGCTCCCTGTCGCTCTGTCTCCTCGTTCCCTCTCGCACAGTCCCCTCGCTCCCTCTCGCACTGTCCCCTCGCTCCCTCTCGCACTGTCCCCTCGCTCCCTGTCGCTCTGTCTCCTCGTTCCCTCTCGCATTGTCTCCTCCCTACCTCTTGCAATGTCTCCGCTCAAACTCTCTGAGTCTAATTTCTCTCTCTCCCGCACAGTCTCCCCTCTCACTCTACCGCACAGGCTGCTCTCTCTCTCTTCCTCACATTTTCATCGCTATCTCACAGTCTACTTTCTCTGTCTCTTGCACAGTCTCTGCACTCTCTCTCTCCTGTGCAGCCTCTCTCTCCTGCAATTTCCCCTCTCTCCCTTTCACACATTCTCCTCTCTCTCTTACAAATCTTCCTGTCTCCCTCCGGCACAGATTCCTCGGTCTACCTCACACTGTCTCCTCACTCCCTCTTGCACTGTCCCCTCACTCCCACTCGCACTGTCCCCTCGCTCCCTCTCGCACTGTCCCCTCGCTACCTGTCGCGCTGTCCCCTCGCACCCTCTCACTGTGTCCCCTCGCTCCCTCTCGCACAGTCCCCTCGCTCCCTCTGACACTGACCCCTCGCTCCCTCTCACTCTGTCCCCTCGCTCCCTCTCGCACTGTCTCCTCAATCTCTCTCGCACTGTCTCCTCACTCCCTCAGGCACTGATTGCTCTCGCCCTCTCACACTGATACCTCTCTCCATCTCGCTCTGTCTCCTCTTTCCCTCTCGCAATGCCTCCTCGCTCCCTCTTTGCGCTGTCTGCTCGCTCCCTCTCGCGCTGTCTCCTCGCTCCCTCTCACACTGTCACCTCTCTCCCTCTCGCAATGTCTCCTCTCACCCTCTCACTCTCTCTCCTCTCACTCTCTCACTCTGTCTCCTCGCTCCCCCTCACACATTCCCTCGCTCCCTCTTGCGATGTCTCCTGGATTCCTCTCGCACTGTCCCCTCGCTCCCTCTCGCAATGTCTCCTCGCTCCCTCTCGCAATGTCCCCTCGCGCCCTCTTGCACTGTCCCTTTGCTGCCTCTCGCACTGTCCCCTCGCTCCCTGTCGCTCTGTCTCCTCCTTCCCTGTCGCGCTGTCCCCTCGCTCCCTCTCGCGCTGTCCCCTCGCTCCCTCTCACGATGTCCCCTCAATCCCTCTCGCACAGTGCCCTCGCTCCCTCTCGCGCTGTCCCCTCGCTCCCTGTCGCGCTGTCCCCTCGCTCCCTGTCACGCTGTCCCCTCGCTCCCTCTCACAATGTCCCCTCGCTCCCTCTCGCAATGTCCCCTCGCTCCAGCTCGCACTGTCCCCTCGCTCCCTCTCGCACTGTCCCCTCGCTCCCTCTCACACTGTCCCCTCGCTCCCTCTCGCACTGTCCCCTCGCTACCTCTCGCTCTGTCCCCTTGCTCCCTCTCGCACTGTCCCCTCTCTCCCTCTCGCACTGTCCGCTCGCTCCCTCTCGCACTGTCCCCTCGCTCCCTCTCGCACTGTCCCCTCGCTCCCTCTCGCACTGTCCCCTCGCTACCTCTCGCTCTGTCCCCTCGCTCCCTCTCGCACTTTCCCCTCGCTCCCTCTCGCACTGTCCCCTCGCTCCCTCTCGCACTGTCCCCTCGCTACCTCTCGCTCTGTCCCCTCGCTCCCTCTCGCACTTTCCCCTCGCTCCCTCTCGCACTGTCCCCTCGCTCCCTCTTGCACTGTCCCCTCGCTCCCTCTCGCACTGTCCCCTCGCTCCCTCTCGCACTGTCCCCTCGCTCCCTCTCGCACTGTCCCCTCGCTCCCTCTCGCAATGTCGCCTCTCTCCCCGTCGCACTGTCCCCTCGCTCCATCTCGCGCTGTCCCCTCGCTCCCTCTCGCGCTGTCCCCTCGCTCCCTGTCGCGCTGTCCCCTCGCTCCCTGTCGCGCTGTCCCCTCGCTCCCTGTCACGCTGTCCCCTCGCTCCCTCTCGCATTGTCCCCTCGCTCCCTCTTGCAATGTCCCCTCGCTCCATCTCGCACTGTCCCATTGCTGCCTCTCACACTGTCCCCTCGCTCCCTGTCCCTCTGTCTCCTCCTTCCCTGTTGCGCTGTCCCCTCGCTCCCTCTCGCGCTGTCCACTCGCTCCCTCTCGCAATGTTCCCTCGTTCCCTCTCGCACAGTCCCCTCGCTCCCTCTCGCACTGTCCCCTCGCTCCCTCTCGCACTGTCCCCTCGCTCCCTGTTGCTCTGTCTCCTCGTTCCCTCTCGCATTGTCTCCTCCCTACCTCTTGCAATGTCTCCGCTCAAACTCTCTGAATCTAATTTCTCTCTCTCCCGCACTGTCTCCCCTCTCACTCTACCGCACAGGCTACTCTCTCTCTCTTCCTCACATTTTCATCGCTATCTCACAGTCTACTTTCTCTGTCTCTTGCACAGTCTCTGCACTCTCTCTCTCCTGTGCAGCCTCTCTCTCCTGCAATTTCCCCTCTCTCCCTTTCACACATTCTCCTCTCTCTCTTACAAATCTTCCTGTCTCCCTCCGGCACAGATTCCTCGGTCTACCTCACACTATCTCCTCACTCACTCTCGAACTGTCTCCTCACTCCCTCTCGCTCTGTCTCCTCACTCCATCTTGCACCGATTCCTCTCTCCCTCTCGCACTGATACCTCTCTCCCTCTCGCTCAGTCTCCTCTCTCCCTCTCGCAATGCCTCCTCGCTCCCTCTCGCACTGTCCCCTCGCTCCCACTCGCACTGTCCCCTCGCTCCCTCTCGCACTGTCCCCACGCTCCCTGTCGCGCTGTCCCCTCGCACCCTCTCGCTGTGTCCCCTCGCTCCCTCTCGCACTGTCCCCTCGCTCCCTCTCGCACTGTCCCCTCGCTCCCTCTCACACTGTTCCCTCGCTCCCTCTCGCTCTGTCCCATCGCTCCCTCTCGCACTGTCTCCTCAATCCCTCTTGCTCTGTCTCCTCACTCCCTCAGGCACTGATTCCTCTCGCCCTCTTGCACTGATGACTCTCTCCCTCTCGCTCTGTCTCCTCTCTACCTCTCGCAATGCCTCCTCGCTCCCTCTCGCGCTGTCTGCTCGCTCACTCTCGCGCTGTCTCCTCGCTCCCTCTCGCACTGTCACCTTTCTCCCTCTCGCAATGTCTCCTCTCACCCTCTCGCTCTATCTCCTCTCACTCTCTTGCTCTGTTTCCTCGCTCCACCTCACACTTTCCCTCGCTCCCTCTCACACTGACCCCTCGCTCCCTCTCGCACTGTCGCCTCGCTCCGTCTCGCACTGTCCACCCGCTCCCTCTCGCACTGTCCCCTCGCTCCCTCTCGCACTGTCCTCTCGCTCCCTCTCACTCTGTCCCCTCGCTCCCTCTCGCACTGTCCCCTCGCTCCCTCTCGCACAGTCCCCTCGCTGCCTCTCGCACTGTCCGCTCGCTCCCTCTCGCACTGTCCCCTCGCTCCCTATCGCACTGTCCCCTCGTTCCCTATCGCACTGTCCCCTCACTCCCTCTTGCACTGTCCCGTCGCTCCCTCTCGCACTGTCCCCTCGCGCCCTCTCGCACTGTCCCCTCGCTCCCTCTCGCACTGTCCCCTCGCTCCCTCTCGCAATGTCCCCTCGCTCCCTCTCGCACTGTCCCCTCGCTCCCTCTCGTGCTGTCCCCTCGCTCCCTCTCGCGCTGTCCCCTCGCTCCCTGTCGCGCTGTCCCCCTCGCTCCCTCTTGCAATGTCCCCTCGCTCCATCTCACACTGTCCCATTGCTGCCTCTCGCACTGTCCCCTCGCTCCCTGTCGCTCTGTCTCCTCGTTCCCTGTTGCGCTGTCCCCTCGCTCCCTCTCGCGCTGTCCACTCGCTCCCTCTCGCAATGTTCCCTCGTTCCCTCTCGCACAGTCCCCTCGCTCCCTCTCGCTCTGTCTCCTCACTCCCTCAGGCAGTGATTCCTCTCGCCCTCTCGCACTGATACCTCTCTCCCTCTCGCTCAGTCTCCTCTCTCCCTCTCGCAATGCCTCCTCGCTCCCTCTCGCACTGTCCCCTCGCTCCCACTCGCACTGTCCCCTCGCTCCCTCTCGCACTGTCCCCACGCTCCCTGTCGCGCTGTCCCCTCGCACCCTCTCGCTGTGTCCCCTCGCTCCCTCTCGCACTGTCCCCTCGCTCCCTCTCGCACTGTCCCCTCGCTCCCTCTCACACTGTTCCCTCGCTCCCTCTCGCTCTGTCCCATCGCTCCCTCTCGCACTGTCTCCTCAATCCCTCTTGCTCTGTCTCCTCACTCCCTCAGGCACTGATTCCTCTCGCCCTCTTGCACTGATGACTCTCTCCCTCTCGCTCTGTCTCCTCTCTACCTCTCGCAATGCCTCCTCGCTCCCTCTCGCGCTGTCTGCTCGCTCACTCTCGCGCTGTCTCCTCGCTCCCTCTCGCACTGTCACCTTTCTCCGTCTCGCAATGTCTCCTCTCACCCTCTCGCTCTCTCTCCTCTCACTCTCTTGCTCTGTTTCCTTGCTCCCCCTCACACTTTCCCTCGCTCGCTCTCACACTGACGCCTCGCTCCCTCTCGCACTGTCTCCTCGCTCCCTCTCGCACTGACCCCTCGCTCCCTCTCGCACTGTCGCCTCGCTACCTCTCGCACTGTCCACCCGCTCCCTCTCGCACTGTCCCCTCGCTCCCTCTCGCTCTGTCCCCTCGCTCCCTCTCGCACTGTCCCCTCGCTCACTCTCACACAGTCCCCTCGCTGCCTCTCGCACTGTCCGCTCGCTCCCTCTCGCACTGTCCCCTCGCTCCCTCTCGCACTGTCCCCTCGTTCCCTGTCGCACTGTCCCCTCACTCCCTCTCGCACTGTCCCGTCGCTCTCTCTCGCACTGTCCCCCTCGCGCCCTCTCGCACTGTCCCCTCGCTCCCTCTCGCACTGTCCCCCTCGCTCCCTCTCGCAATGTCCCCTCGCTCCCTCTCGCACTGTCCCCTCGCTCCCTCTCGTGCTGTCCCCTCGCTCCCTCTCGCGCTGTCCCCTCGCTCCCTGTCGCGCTGTCCCCTCGCTCCCTCTTGCAATGTCCCCTCGCTCCATCTCACACTGTCCCAATGCTGCCTCTCGCACTGTCCCCTCGCTCCCTGTCGCTCTGTCTCCTCGTTCCCTGTTGCGCTGTCCCCTCGCTCCCTCTCGCGCTGTCCACTCGCTCCCTCTCGCAATGTTCCCTCGTTCCCTCTCGCACAGTCCCCTCGCTCCCTCTCGCACTGTCCCCTCGCTCCCTCTCGCACTGTCCCCTCGCTCCCTGGCGCTCTGTCTCCTCGTTCCCTCTCGCATTGTCTCCTCCCTACCTCTTGCAATGTCTCCGCTCAAACTCTCTGAGTCTAATTTCTCTCTCTCCCACACAGTCTCCCCTCTCACTCTACCGCACAGGCTACTCTCTCTCTCTTCCTCACATTTTCATTGCTATCTCACAGTCTACTTTCTCTGTCTCTTGCACAGTCTCTGCACTCTCTCTCTCCTGTGCAGCCTCTCTCTCCTGCAATTTCCCCTCTCTCCCTTTCAAACATTCTCCTCTCTCTCTTACAAATTTTCCTGTCTCCCTCCGGCTCAGATTCCTCGGTCTACCTCACACTATCTCCTCACTCCCTCTCGAACTGTCTCCTCACTCCCTCTCGCTCTGTCTCCTCACTCCATCTTGCACCGATTCCTCTCTCCCTCTCGCACTGATACCTCTCTCCCTCTCGCTCAGTCTCCTCTCTCCCTCTCGCAATGCCTCCTCGCTCCCTCTCGCACTGTCCCCTCACTCCCACTCGCACTGTCCCCTCGCCCCCTCTCACACTGTCCCCTCGCTCCCTGTCGCGCTGTCCCATCGCACCCTCTCGCTCTGTCCCCTCGCTCCCTCTCGCACTGTCCCCTCGCTCCCTCTCACACTGTCCCCTCGCTCCCTCTCGCTCTGTCCCCTCGCTCCCTCTTGCACTGTCTCCTCAATCCCTCTCGCTCTGTCTCCTCACTCCCTCAGGCACTGATTCCTCTCGCCCTCTCGCACTGATACCTCTCTCCCTCTCGCTCTGTCTCCTCTCTCCCTCTCGCAATGCATCCTCGCTCCCTCTCGCGCTGTCTGCTCGCTCCCTCTCGTGCTGTCTCCTCGCTCCCTCTCGCACTGTCACCTCTCTCCCTCTCGCAATGTCTCCTCTCACCCTCTCGCTCTGTCTCCTCTCACTCTCTCGCTCTGTCTCCTCGCTCCCCCTCACACATTCCCTCGCTCCCTCTCGCGCTGTCTCCTGGATTCCTCTCGCACTGTCACCTCTCTCCCTCTCGCAATGTCTCCTCTCACCCTCTCGCTCTGTCTCCTCTCACTCTCTCGCTCTGTCTCCTCACTCCCCCTCACACTTTCCCTCGCTCCCTCTCGCACTGTCCCCTCGCTCCCTCTCGCACTGTCACCTCGATCCCTCTCGCACTGTCCCCTCGCTCCCTCTCGCGCAGTCCCATCGCTCCCTCTCGCACTGTCCCCTCGCTCCCTCTCACACTGTCCCCTCGCTCCCTCTCGCACTGTCACCTCGCTCCATCTCGCTCTGTCCCCTCGCTCCCCCTCGCACAGTCCCCTCGCTCCCTCTCGCACTGTCCCCTCGCTCCCTCTCGCACTGTCCCCTCGCTCCCACTCGCACTGTCCCCTCGCTCCCTCTCGCACTGTCCTCTCGCTCCCTCTCGCGCTGTCGCCTCGTTCCCTCTCGCGCTGTCCCCTCGTTCCCTCTCGCGCTGTCCCCTCGTTCCCTCTCGCGCTGTCCCCTGGTTCCCTCACGCGCTGTCCCCTGGTTCCCTCTCGCGCTGTCCCCTCGCTCCCTCTTGCGCTGTCCCCTCGTTCCCTCTCGCGCTGTCCCCTGGTTCCCTCTCGCGCTGTCCCCTTGCTCCCTCTCGCTCTGCCCCTCGCTCCCTCTTGCACTGTCCCCTCGCTCCCTCTCGCACTGTCCCCTCGCTCCCTCTCGCAATGTCCCCTCGCTCCCTCTCGCACTGTCCCCTCGCTCCCTCTCGCACTGTCCCCTCGCTCCCTCTCACACTGTCCCCTCGCTCCCTCTCGCACTGTCCCCTCGCTCCCTCTCGCACAGTCCCCTCGCTCCCTCTCGCAATGTCGCCTCGCTCCCTCTCGCACTGTGCCCTCGCTCCCTCTCTCACTGTCCCCTCGCTCCCTCTCTCGCTGTCCCGTCGCTCCCTGTCGCGCTGTCCCCACGCTCCCTGTCACACTGTCGCCTCGCTCCCTCTCGCTATGTCTCCTCGCTCCCTGTCGCGCTGTCCCCTCGCTCCCTCTCGCGCTGTCCCCTCGCTCCCTCTAGCAATGTCCCCTCAATCCCTCTCGCACAGTCCCCTCGCTCCCTCTCGCACTGTCCCCTCGCTCCCTGTCGCTCTGTCTCCTCATTCCCTCTCGCATTGTCTCCTCCCTACCTCTTGCAATGTCTCCGCTCAAACTCGCTGAGTCTAATTTCTCTCTCTCCCGCACAGTCTCCCCTCTCACTCTACCGCACAGGCTACTCTCTCTCTCTTCCTCACATTTTCATCGCTATCTCACAGTCTACTTTCTCTGTCTCTTGCACAGTCTCCGCACTCTCTCTCTCCTGTGCAGCCTCTCTCTCTCTCCTGCAATTTCCCCTATCTCCCTTTCACACATTCTCCTCTCTCTCTTACAAAGCTTCCTGGCTCCCTCCGGCACAGATTCCTCGGTCTACCTCACACTATCTCCTCACTCCCTCTCGAACTGTCTCCTCACTCCCTCTCGCTCTGTCTCCTCACTCCATCTTGCACCGATTCCCCTCTCCCTCTCGCACTGATACCTCTCTCCCTCTCGCTCAGTCTCCTCTCTCCCTCTCGCAATGCCTCCTCGCTCCCTCTCGCACTGTCCCCTCGCTCCCACTCGCACTGTCCCCTCGCTCCCTCTCGCACTGTCCCAATGCTCCCTGTCGCGCTGTCCCCTCGCACCCTCTCGCTGTGTCCCCTCGCTCCCTCTCGCACTGTCCCCTCGCTCCCTCTCGCACTGTCCCCTCGCTCCCTCTCACACTGTCCCCTCGCTCCCTCTCGCGCTGTCCCATCGCTCCCTCTCGCACTGTCTCCTCAATCCCTCTTGCTCTGTCTCCTCACTCCCTCAGGCACTGATTCCTCTCGCCCTCTTGCACTGATAACTCTCTCCCTCTCGCTCTGTCTCCTCTCTCCCTCTCGCTCTGTCTCCTCTCTCCCTCTCGCGCTGTCTGCTCGCTCCCTCTCGCGCTGTCTCCTCGCTCCCTCTCGCACTGTCACCTTTCTCCCTCTCGCAATGTCTCCTCTCACCCTCTCGCTCTCTCTCCTCTCACTCTCTTGCTCTGTCTCCTCGCTCCCCCTCACACCTTCCCTCGCTCCCTCTCACGCTGTCTCCTCGATTCCTCTCGCACTGTCGCCTCTCTCCCTCTCGCTCTGTCTCCTCTCTCCCTCACGCAATGCCTCCTCGCTCCCTCTCGCGCTGTCTGCTCGCTCCCTCTCGCGCTGTCTCCTCGCTCCCTCTCGCACTGTCACCTTTCTCCCTCTCGCAATGTCTCCTCTCACCCTCTCGCTCTGTCTCCTCTCACGCTCTCGCTCTGTCTCCTCGCTCCCCCTCAAACTTTCCCTCGCTCCCTCTCACACTGTCCCCTCGCTCCCTCTCGCACTGTCTCCTCGCTCCCTCTCGCACTGACCCCTCGCTCCGCCTCGCACTGTCCCCTCGCTCCGTCTCGCACTGTCCACCCGCTCCCTCTCGCACTGTCCCTTCGCTCCCTCTCGCACTGTCCCCTCGCTCCCTCTCGCACTGTCCCCTCGCTCCCACTCGCACTATCCCCTCGCTGCCTCTCGCACTGTCCCCTCGCTCCCTCTCGCACTGTCCTCTCGCTCCCTCTCGCGCTGTCCCCTGGTTCCCTCTCGCGCTGTCCCCTGGTTCCCTCTCGCGCTGTCCCCTGATTCCCTCTCGCGCTGTCCCCTCGCTCCCTCTCGCGCTGTCCCCTGGTTCCCTCTCGCACTGTCCCCTGGTTCCCTCTCGCGCTGTCCCCTTGCTCCCTCTCACTCTGTCCCCTCGCTCCCTCTCGCACTGTCCCCTGGCTCCCTCTCGCACTGTCCCATCGCTCCCTCTCGCACTGTCCCCTCACTCCCTCTCGCACTGTCCCCTCTCTCCCTCTCGCACTGTCCCCTCGCTCCCTCTCGCACTGTCCCCTCGCTCCCTCTCGCACTGTCCCCTCGATCCCTCTCGCACTGTCCCCTCGCTCCATCTCGCACTGTCCCCTCGCTCCCTCTCGCGCTGTCCCGTCGCTCCCTGTCGTGCTGTCCCCTCGCTCCCTCTCGCACTGTCCCCTCGCTCCCTCTCGCACTGACCCCTCGCTCCCTCTCGCACTGTCCCCTCGCTCCCTCTCGCACTGTCCCCTCGCTCCCTCTCGCACTGTCCCCTCGCTCCCTCTCGCACTGTCCCCTCGCTCCCTCTCGCAATGTCCCCTCGCTCCCTCTTCCACTGTCCCTTTACTGCCTCTCGCACTGTCCCCTCGCTCCCTGTCGCTCTGTCTCCTCGTTCCCTGTCGCGCTGTCCCCTCGCTCCCTCTCGCGCTGTCCCGTCGCTCCCTGTTGTGCTGTCCCCACGCTCCCTGTCGCACTGTCCCCTCGCTCCCTCTCGCAATGTCTCCTCGCTTCCTCTCGCAATGTCCCCTCGCTCCCTCTTGCACTGTCCCTTTGCTGCCTCTCGCACTGTCCCCCTCGCACCCTGTCGCTCTGTCTCCTCGTTCCCTGTCGCGCTGTCCCCTCGTTCCCTGTCGCGCTGTCCCCTCGCTCCCTCTCGCGCTGTCCCCTCGCTCCCTCTCGCAATGTCCCCTCGCTCCTTCTCGCGCTGTCCCGTCGCTCCCTGTCGTGCTGTCCCCACGCACCCTGTCGCACTGTCCCCTCGCTCCCTCTCGCAATGTCTCCTCGCTCCCTCTCGCAATGTCCCTTCGCTCCCTCTTGCACTGTCCCTTTGCTGCCTCTCGCACTGTCCCCCTCGCTCCCTGTCGCTCTGTCTCCTCCTTCCCTGTCGCGCTGTCCCCTCGCTCCCTCTCGCGCTGTCCCCTCGCTCCCTCTCGCGATGTCCCCTCGCTCCCTCTCGCAATGTCCCCTCGCTCCCTCTCGCGCTGTGCCGTCGCTCCCTGTCGTGCTGTCCCCACGCTCCCTGTCGCACTGTCCCCTCGCTCCCTCTCGCAATGTCTCCTCGCTCCCTCTCGCAATGTCCCCCTCGCTCCCTCTTGCACTGTCCCTTTGCTGCCTCTCGCACTGTCCCCTCGCTCCCTGTCGCTCTGTCTCCTCGTTCCCTGTCGCGCTGTCCCCTCGCTCCCTCTCGCGCTGTCCCCTCGCTCCCTCTCGCAATGTCCCCTCAATCCCTCTCGCACAGTCCCCTCGCTCCCTCTCGCACTGTCCCCTCGCTCCCTGTCGCTCTGTCTCCTCGTTCCCTCTCGCATTGTCTCCTCCCTACCTCTTGCAATGTCACCGCTCAGACTCTCTGAGTCTAATTTCTCTCTCTCCCGCACAGTCTCCCCTCTCACTCTACCGCACAGGCTACTCTCTCTCTCTTCCTCACATTTTCATCGCTATCTCACAGTCTACTTTCTCTGTCTATTGCACAGTCTCCGCACTCTCTCTCTCCTGTGCAGCCTCTCTCTCTCTCCTGCAATTTCCCCTCTCTCCCTTTCACACATTCTCCTCTCTCTCTTACAAAGCTTCCTGTCTCCTTGCGGCACAGATTCCTCGGTCTACCTCACACTATCTCCTCACTCCCTCTCGAACTGTCTCCTCACTCCCTCTCACTCCCTCTCGCTCTGTCTCCTCACTTCATCTTGCACCGATTCCTTTGTCCCTCTCGCACTGATACCTCTCTCCCTCTCGCTCTGTCTCCTCTCTCCCTCTCGCACTGTCCCCTCGCTCCCTCTCGCACTGACCCCTCGCTCCCTCTCGCACTGTCCCCTCGCTCCCTGTCGCACTGTCCCCTCGCACCCTCTCGCTCTGTCCCCTCGCTCCATCTCGCACTGTCCCCTCGATCCCTCTCGCACTGTCCCCTCGATCCCTCTCGCACTGTCCCCTCGCTCCCTCTCGCACTGTCCCCTCGCTCCCTCTCGCTCTGTCCCCTCGCTCCCTCTAGCACTGTCTCCTCAATCCCTCTCGCTCTGCCTCCTCACTCCCTCAGGCACTGATTCCTCTCTCCCTCTCGCACTGATACCTCTCTCCCTCTCGCTCTGTCTCCTCTCTCCCTCTCGCAATGCCTCCTCGCACCCTCTCGCGCTGTCTGCTCGCTCCCTCTCGCGCTGTCTCCTCGCTCCCTCTTGCACTGTCGCCTCTCTCCCTCTCGCAATGTCTCCTCTCACTCTCTCGCTCTGTCTCCTCGCTCCCCCTCACACATTCCCTCACTTCCTCTCGCGCTGTCTCCTCGCTCCCTCTCGCACTGTCGCCTCTCTCCCTGTCGCAATGTCTCCTCTCACCCTCTCGCTCTGTCTCCTCTCACTCTCTCGCTGTCTCCTCGCTCACCCTCACACTTTCCCTCGCTCCCTCTCACACTGTCCCCTCGCTCCCTCTCGCTCTGTCCCCTCACTCCCTCTCACACTGTCCCCTCGCTCCCTCTCGCACTGTCGCCTTGCTCCCTCTCGCAATCTCCCCTCGCTCCCTCTCGCTCTGTCGCCTCGCTCCCTCTCGCACTGTCCCCTCGCTCCCTCTCGCACTGTCCCCTCGCTCCCTCTCGCGCTGTCCCCTCGCTCCCGCTCGCTATGTCCCCCTCGCTCCCTCTCGCAGTTTCCCCTCGCTCCCTCTCGCACAGTCCCCTGCCTCCCTCCCGCACTGTCCCCTCGCTCCCTCTCGCACTGTCCCCTCGCTCCCTGTCGCTCTGTCTCCTCGTTCCCTCTTGCATTGACTCCTCCCTACCTCTTGCAATGTCTCCGCTCAAACTCTCTGAGCCTAATTTCTCTCTCTCCCCGCACACTCTCCCCTCTCACTCTCCCGCACAGGCTAATCTCTCTCTCTTCCTCACATTTTCATCGCTATCTCACAGTCTACTTTCTCTGTCTCTTGCACAGTCTCCGCACTCTCTCACTCCTGTGCAGCCTCTCTCTCTCTCCTGCAATTTCCCCTCTCTCCCTTTCAAACATTCTCCTCTCTCTCTTACAAAGCTTCCTGTCTCCCTCCGGCACAGATTCCTCGGATAACCTCACACTATCTCCTCACTCCCTCTCGAACTGTCTCCTCACTCCCTCTCGCTCTGTCTCCTCACTCCATCTTGCACCGATTCCTCTCTCCCTCTCGCACTGATACCTCTCTCCCTCTCGCTCAGTCTCCTCTCTCCCTCTCGCAATGCCTCCTCGCTCCCTCTCACACTGTCCCCTCGCTCCCTCTCGCACTGTCCCCTCGCACCCTCTCGCACTGTCCCCTCGCTCCCTATCGCGCTGTCCCCTCGCACCCTCTCGCTCTGTCCCCTCGCTCCCTCTCGCACTGTCCCCTCGCTCCCTCTCGCACTGTCCCCTCGCTCCCTCTCGCACTGTCCCCTCGCACCCTCTCACACTGTCCCCTCGCACCCCCTCTCGCTCTGTCCCCTCGCTCCCTCTCGCACTGTCTCCTCAATCCCTCTCGCTCTGCCTCCTCACTCCCTCAGGCACTGATTCCTCTCTCCCTCTCGCTCTGTCTCCTCTCTCCCTCTCACTCTGTCTCCTCTCTCCCTCTCGCAATTCCTCCTCGCTCCCTCTCGTGCTGTCTGCTCGCTCCCTCTCGCGCTGTCCCCTCGCTCCCTCTCGCGCTGTCCCCTCGCTCCCTCTCGCACTGTCCCCACGCACCCTCTCGCACTGTCCCCTCGCTCCCTCTCGAACTGTCCTCTCGCTCCCTCTCGCACTGTCCTCTCACTCTCTCGCACTGTCCCCTCGCTCTCTCTCGCACTGTCCCCTCGTTTCCTCTCGCGCTGTCCCCCTCGTTCCCTCTTGCGCTGTCACCTCGTTCCCTCTCGCGCTGTCCCCTGGTTCCCTCTCGCGCTGTCCCCTGGTTCCGTCTCGCGCTGTGCCCTCGCTCCCTCTTGCGCTGTCCCCTCGATCCCTCTCGCGCTGTCCCCTGGTTCCCTTTCGCGCTGTCCCCTGGTTCCCTCTCGCGCTGTCCCCTCGCTCCCTCTCGCTCTGTCCCCTCGCTCCATCTCACACTGTCCGCTCGCTCCCTCTCGCACCGTCCCCTCGCTCCCTCTCGCACTGTCCCCACGCTCCCTCTCGCCCTGCCCCCTCGCTACCTCTCGCTCTGTTCCCTCGCTCCATCTCGCACTGTCCCCTCGCACCGTCTCGCTCTGTCCCCTCGCTCCCTCTCGCACTGTCCCCTCGCTCCATGTCGCGCTGTCCCCTCGCTCCCTCTCGCAATGTCCCCTCGCTCCCTCTCGCACTGTCCCATTGCTGCCTCTCGCACTGTCCCCTCGCTCCCTGTCGCTCTGTCTCCTCGTTCCCTCTCGCACAGTCCCCTCTCTCCCTCTCGCACTGATACCTCTCTCCCTCTCGCTCTGTCTCCTCTCTCCCTCTCGCACTGTCCCCTCGCTCCCTCTCGCACTGTCCCCTTGCTCCCTGTCGCGCTGTCCCCTCGCACCCTCTTGCTCTGTCCCCTCGCTCCCTCTCGCACTGTCCCCTCGCTCGCTCTCGCACTGTCCCCCTCGCGCCCTCTCGCACTGTCCCCTCGCTCCCTCTCGCTCTGTCCCCTCGCTCCCTCTCGCTCTGTCCTCTCGCTTCCTCTCGCACTGTCTCCTCAATCTCTCTCGGTCTGCCTCCTCACTCCCTCAGGCACTGATTCCTCTCACCCTCGCGCACTGATACCTCTCTCCCTCTCGCTCTGTCTCCTCTCTCCCTCTCGCAATGCCTCCTCGCTCCCTCTCGCGCTGTCTGCTCGCTCCCTCTCGCGCTGTCTCCTCGCTCCCTCTTGCACTGTCGCCTTTCTCCCTCTCGCAATGTCTCCTCTCACCCTCTCGCTCTGTCTCCTCTCACTCTCTCGCTCTGTCTCCTCGGTCCCCCTCACACATTCCCTCGCTCCCTCTCGCGCTGTCTCCTCGCTCCCTCTCGCACTGTCACCTCTCTCCCTCTCACAATGTCTCCTCTCACACTCTCGCTCTGTCTCCTCTCACTCTCTCGCTCTGTCTCCTCGCTCCCCCTCACACTTTCCCTCGCACCCTCTCACACTGTCCCCTCGCTCCCTCTCGCACTGTCCCCTCGCTCCCTCTCGCACTGTCCCCTTGCTCCCTCTCGCACTGTCGCCTCGCTCCCTCTCGCACTGTCCCCTCGCTCCCTCTCGCTCTGTCGCCTCGCTCCCTCTCGCACTGTCCCCTCGCTCCCTCTCACACTGTCCCCTCGCTCCCTCTCGCGCTCTCCCCTCGCTCACTCTCGCAATGTCCCCTCGCTCCCTCTCGCAATTTCCCCTCGCTCCCTCTCGCACAGTCCCCTCGCTCCCTCTCGCACTGACCCCTCGCTCCCTCTCGCACTGTCCCCTCGCTCCCTTTCGCTCTGTCTCCTCGTTCCCTCTTGCATTGTCTCCTCCCTACCTCTTGCAATGTCTCTGCTCAAATTCTCTGAGCCTAATTTCTCTCTCTCCCGCACAGTCTCCCCTCTCACTCTCCCGCACAGGCTACTCTCTCTCTCTTCCTCACATTTTCATCGCTATCTCACAGTCTACTTTCTCTGTCTCTTGCACAGTCTCCGCACTCTCTCTCTCCTGTGCAGCCTCTCTCTCTCTCCTGCAATTTCCCCTCTCTCCCTTTCACAAATTCTCCTCTCTCTCTTACAAAGCTTCCTGTCTCCCTCCGGCACAGATTCCTCGGTCTACCTCACACTATCTCCTCACTCCCTCTCGCGCTGTCCCCTCGCTCCCTCTCGCACTGTCCCCTCACACCCTCTCGCACTGTCCCCTCGCTCCCTCTCGCACTGTCCACTCGCTCCCTCTCGCACTGTGTTCTCGCTGCCTCTCGCACTGTCCTCTCGCTCCCTCTCGCACTGTCCCCTCACTCCCTCTCGCACTGTCCCCTCGTTCCCTCTCGCGCTGTCCCCTCGTTCCCTCTCACGCTGTCCCCTCGTTCCCTCTCGCGCTGTCCCCTTGTTCCCTCTCGCATTGTCTCCTCCCTACCTCTTGCAATGTCTCCGCTCAAACTCTCTGAGTCTAATTTCTCTCTCTCCCGCACAGTCTCCCCTCTCACTCTACCGCACAGGCTACTCTCTCTCTCTTCCTCACATTTTCATCGCTATCTCACAGTCTACTTTCTCTGTCTCTAGCACAGTCTCTGCACTCTCTCTCTCCTGTGCAGCCTCTCTCTCCTGCAATTTCCCCTCTCTCCCTTTCACACATTCTCTCTCTTACAAATCTTCCTGTCTCCCTCCGGCTCAGATTCCTCGGTCTACCTCACACTATCTCCTCACTCCCTCTCGAACTGTCTCCTCACTCCCTCTCGCTCTGTCTCCTCACTCCATCTTGCACCGATTCCTCTCTCCCTCTCGCACTGATACCTCTCTCCCTCTCGCTCAGTCTCCTCTCTCCCTCTCGCAATGCCTCCTCGCTCCCTCTCACACTGTCCCCTCGCTCCCACTTGCACTGTCACCTCGCTCCCTCTCACACTGTCCCCCGCGTTCCCTCTCGCTGTGTCCCCTCGCTCCCTCTCGCACTGTCGCCTTGCTCCCTCTCGCACTGTCCCCTCGCTCCCTCTCGCTCTCTCCCCTCCCTCCCCCTTGCACTGTCTCCTCAATCCCTCTCACTCTGTCTCCTCACTCCCTCAGGCACTGATTCCTCTCACCCTCTCGCACTGATACCTCTCTCCCTCTCGCTCTGTCTCCTCTCTCCCTCTCGCAATGCCTCCTCGCTCCCTCTCGCGCTGTCTGCTCGCTCCCTCTCGCGCTGTCTCCTCGCTCCCTCTCGCACTGTCACCTCTCTCCCTCTCGCAATGTCTCCTCTCACCCTCTCGCTCTGTCTCCTCTCACTCTCTCGCTCTGTCTCTTCGCTCCCACTCACACATTCCCTGGCTCCCTCTCGCGCTGTCTCCAGGATTCCTCTCGCACTGTCGCCTCTCTCCCTCTCGCAAAGTCTCCTCTCACCCTCTCGCTCTGTCTCCTCTCACTCTCTCGCTCTGTCTCCTCGCTCCCCCTCACACATTCCCTCACTCCCTCTCGCGCTGTCTCCTCGCTCCCTCTTGCACTGTCGCCTCTCTCCCTGTCGCAATGTCTCCTCTCACCCTCTCGCTCTGTCTCCTCTCACTCACTCGCTGTCTCCTCGCTCACCCTCACACTTTCCCTCGCTCCCTCTCACACTGTCCCCTCGCTCCCTCTCGCTCTGTCCCCTCACTCCCTCTCACACTGTCCCCTCGCTCCCTCTCGCACTGTCGCCTTGCTCCCTCTCGCAATCTCCCCTCGCTCCCTCTCGCTCTGTCGCCTCGCTCCCTCTCGCACTGTCCCCTCGCTCCCTCTCGCACTGTCCCCTCGCTCCCTCTCGCGCTGTCCCCTCGCTCCCTCTCGCTCTGTTCCCTCGCTCCATCTCGCACTGTCCCCTCGCACCGTCTCGCTCTGTCCCCTCGCTCCCTCTCGCACTGTCCCCTCACTCCATGTCGCGCTGTCCCCTCGCTCCCTCTCGCAATGTCCCCTCGCTCCCTCTCGCACTGTCCCATTGCTGCCTCTCGCACAGTCCCCTCGCTCCCTGTCGCTCTGTCTCCTCGTTCCCTCTCGCACAGTCCCCTCTCTCCCTCTCGCACTGATACCTCTCTCCCTCTCGCTCTGTCTCCTCTCTCCCTCTCGCACTGTCCCCTCGCTCCCTCTCGCACTGTCCCCTTGCTCCCTGTCGCGCTGTCCCCTCGCACCCTCTTGCTCTGTCCCCTCGCTCCCTCTCGCACTGTCCCCTCGCTCGCTCTCGCACTGTCCCCTCGCGCCCTCTCGCACTGTCCCCTCGCTCCCTCTCGCTCTGTCCCCTCGCTCCCTCTCGCTCTGTCCTCTCGCTTCCTCTCGCACTGTCTCCTCAATCTCTCTCGGTCTGCCTCCTCACTCCCTCAGGCACTGATTCCTCTCACCCTCGCGCACTGATACCTCTCTCCCTCTCGCTCTGTCTCCTCTCTCCCTCTCGCAATGCCTCCTCGCTCCCTCTCGCGCTGTCTGCTCGCTCCCTCTCGCGCTGTCTCCTCGCTCCCTCTTGCACTGTCGACTCTCTCCCTCTCGCAATGTCTCCTCTCACTCTCTCGCTCTGTCTCCTCGCTCCCCCTCACACATTCCCTCACTCCCTCTCGCGCTGTCTCCTCGCTCCCTCTCGCACTGTCGCCTCTCTCCCTGTCGCAATGTCTCCTCTCACCCTCTCGCTCTGTCTCCTCTCACTCTCTCGCTGTCTCCTCGCTCACCCTCACACTTTCCCTCGCTCCCTCTCACACTGTCCCCTCGCTCCCTCTCGCTCTGTCCCCTCACTCCCTCTCACACTGTCCCCTCGCTCCCTCTCGCACTGTCGCCTTGCTCCCTCTCACAATCTCCCCTCGCTCCCTCTCGCTCTGTCGCCTCGCTCCCTCTCGCACTGTCCCCTCGCTCCCTCTCGCACTGTCCCCTCGCTCCCTCTCGCGCTGTCCCCTCGCTCCCTCTCGCTATGTCCCCTCGCTACCTCTCGCAGTTTCCCCTCGCTCCCTCTCGCACAGTCCCCTGCCTCCCTCTCGCACTGTCCCCTCGCTCCCTCTCGCACTGTCCCCTCGCTCCCTGTCGCTCTGTCTCCTCGTTCCCTCTTGCATTGACTCCTCCCTACCTCTTGCAATGTCTCCGCTCAAACTCTCTGAGCCTAATTTCTCTCTCTCCCGCACACTCTCCCCTCTCACTCTCCCGCACAGGCTAATCTCTCTCTCTTCCTCACATTTTCATCGCTATCTCACAGTCTACTTTCTCTGTCTCTTGCACAGTCTCCGCACTCTCTCACTCCTGTGCAGCCTCTCTCTCTCTCCTGCAATTTCCCCTCTCTCCCTTTCACACATTCTCCTCTCTCTCTTACAAAGCTTCCTGTCTCCCTCCGGCACAGATTCCTCGGATAACCTCACACTATCTCCTCACTCCCTCTCGAACTGTCTCCTCACTCCCTCTCGCTCTGTCTCCTCACTCCATCTTGCACCGATTCCTCTCTCCCTCTCGCACTGATACCTCTCTCCCTCTCGCTCAGTCTCCTCTCTCCCTCTCGCAATGCCTCCTCGCTCCCTCTCACACTGTCCCCTCGCTCCCTCTCGCACTGTCCCCTCGCACCCTCTCGCACTGTCCCCTCGCTCCCTATCGCGCTGTCCCCTCGCACCCTCTCGCTCTGTCCCCTCGCTCCCTCTCGCACTGTCCCCTCGCTCCCTCTCGCACTATCTCCTCACTCCCTCTCGAACTGTCTCCTCACTCCCTCTCGCTCTGTCTCCTCACTCCATCTTGCACCGATTCCTCTCTCCCTCTCGCACTGATACCTCTCTCCCTCTCGCTCAGTCTCCTCTCTCCCTCTCGCAATGCCTCCTCGCTCCCTCTCACACTGTCCCCTCGCTCCCACTTGCACTGTCACCTCGCTCCCTCTCACACTGTCCCCGCGTTCCCTCTCGCTGTGTCCCCTCGCTCCCTCTCGCACTGTCCCCTTGCTCCCTCTCGCACTGTCCCCTCGCTCCCTCTCGCTCTCTCCCCTCCCTCCCTCTTGCACTGTCTCCTCAATCCCTCTCACTCTGTCTCCTCACTCCCTCAGGCACTGATTCCTCTCACCCTCTCGCACTGATACCTCTCTCCCTCTCGCTCTGTCTCCTCTCTCCCTCTCGCAATGCCTCCTCGCTCCCTCTCGCGCTGTCTGCTCGCTCCCTCTCGCGCTGTCTCCTCGCTCCCTCTCGCACTGTCACCTCTCTCCCTCTCGCAATGTCTCCTCTCACCCTCTCGCTCTGTCTCCTCTCACTCTCTCGCTCTGTCTCTTCGCTCCCACTCACACATTCCCTGGCTCCCTCTCGCGCTGTCTCCAGGATTCCTCTCGCACTGTCGCCTCTCTCCCTCTCGCAAAGTCTCCTCTCACCCTCTCGCTCTGTCTCCTCTCACTCTCTCGCTCTGTCTCCTCGCTCCCCCTCACACATTCCCTCACTCCCTCTCGCGCTGTCTCCTCGCTCCCTCTTGCACTGTCGCCTCTCTCCCTGTCGCAATGTCTCCTCTCACCCTCTCGCTCTGTCTCCTCTCAATCTCTCGCTGTCTCCTCGCTCACCCTCACACTTTCCCTCGCTCCCTCTCACACTGTCCCCTCGCTCCCTCTCGCTCTGTCCCCTCACTCCCTCTCACACTGTCCCCTCGCTCCCTCTCGCACTGTCGCCTTGCTCCCTCTCGCAATCTCCCCTCGCTCCCTCTCGCTCTGTCGCCTCGCTCCCTCTCGCACTGTCCCCTCGCTCCCTCTCGCACTGTCCCCTCGCTCCCTCTCGCGCTGTCCCCTCGCTCCCTCTCGCTCTGTTCCCTCGCTCCATCTCGCACTGTCCCCTCGCACCGTCTCGCTCTGTCCCCTCGCTCCCTCTCGCACTGTCCCCTCACTCCATGTCGCGCTGTCCCCTCGCTCCCTCTCGCAATGTCCCCTCGCTCCCTCTCGCACTGTCCCATTGCTGCCTCTCGCACAGTCCCCTCGCTCCCTGTCGCTCTGTCTCCTCGTTCCCTCTCGCACAGTCCCCTCTCTCCCTCTCGCACTGATACCTCTCTCCCTCTCGCTCTGTCTCCTCTCTCCCTCTCGCACTGTCCCCTCGCTCCCTCTCGCACTGTCCCCTTGCTCCCTGTCGCGCTGTCCCCTCGCACCCTCTTGCTCTGTCCCCTCGCTCCCTCTCGCACTGTCCCCTCGCTCACTCTCGCACTGTCCCCTCGCGCCCTCTCGCACTGTCCCCTCGCTCCCTCTCGCTCTGTCCCCTCGCTCCCTCTCGCTCTGTCCTCTCGCTTCCTCTCGCACTGTCTCCTCAATCTCTCTCGGTCTGCCTCCTCACTCCCTCAGGCACTGATTCCTCTCACCCTCGCGCACTGATACCTCTCTCCCTCTCGCTCTGTCTCCTCTCTCCCTCTCGCAATGCCTCCTCGCTCCCTCTCGCGCTGTCTGCTCGCTCCCTCTCGCGCTGTCTCCTCGCTCCCTCTTGCACTGTCGACTCTCTCCCTCTCGCAATGTCTCCTCTCACTCTCTCGCTCTGTCTCCTCGCTCCCCCTCACACATTCCCTCACTCCCTCTCGCGCTGTCTCCTCGCTCCCTCTCGCACTGTCGCCTCTCTCCCTGTCGCAATGTCTCCTCTCACCCTCTCGCTCTGTCTCCTCTCACTCTCTCGCTGTCTCCTCGCTCACCCTCACACTTTCCCTCGCTCCCTCTCACACTGTCCCCTCGCTCCCTCTCGCTCTGTCCCCTCACTCCCTCTCACACTGTCCCCTCGCTCCCTCTCGCACTGTCGCCTTGCTCCCTCTCACAATCTCCCCTCGCTCCCTCTCGCTCTGTCGCCTCGCTCCCTCTCGCACTGTCCCCTCGCTCCCTCTCGCACTGTCCCCTCGCTCCCTCTCGCGCTGTCCCCTCGCTCCCTCTCGCTATGTCCCCTCGCTACCTCTCGCAGTTTCCCCTCGCTCCCTCTCGCACAGTCCCCTGCCTCCCTCTCGCACTGTCCCCTCGCTCCCTCTCGCACTGTCCCCTCGCTCCCTGTCGCTCTGTCTCCTCGTTCCCTCTTGCATTGACTCCTCCCTACCTCTTGCAATGTCTCCGCTCAAACTCTCTGAGCCTAATTTCTCTCTCTCCCGCACACTCTCCCCTCTCACTCTCCCGCACAGGCTAATCTCTCTCTCTTCCTCACATTTTCATCGCTATCTCACAGTCTACTTTCTCTGTCTCTTGCACAGTCTCCGCACTCTCTCACTCCTGTGCAGCCTCTCTCTCTCTCCTGCAATTTCCCCTCTCTCCCTTTCACACATTCTCCTCTCTCTCTTACAAAGCTTCCTGTCTCCCTCCGGCACAGATTCCTCGGATAACCTCACACTATCTCCTCACTCCCTCTCGAACTGTCTCCTCACTCCCTCTCGCTCTGTCTCCTCACTCCATCTTGCACCGATTCCTCTCTCCCTCTCGCACTGATACCTCTCTCCCTCTCGCTCAGTCTCCTCTCTCCCTCTCGCAATGCCTCCTCGCTCCCTCTCACACTGTCCCCTCGCTCCCTCTCGCACTGTCCCCTCGCACCCTCTCGCACTGTCCCCTCGCTCCCTATCGCGCTGTCCCCTCGCACCCTCTCGCTCTGTCCCCTCGCTCCCTCTCGCACTGTCCCCTCGCTCCCTCTCGCACTGTCCCCTCGCTCCCTCTCGCACTGTCCCCTCGCACCCTCTCACACTGTCCCCTCGCACCCCCTCTCGCTCTGTCCCCTCGCTCCCTCTCGCACTGTCTCCTCAATCCCTCTCGCTCTGCCTCCTCACTCCCTCAGGCACTGATTCCTCTCTCCCTCTCGCTCTGTCTCCTCTCTCCCTCTCACTCTGTCTCCTCTCTCCCTCTCGCAATTCCTCCTCGCTCCCTCTCGTGCTGTCTGCTCACTCCCTCTCGCGCTGTCCCCTCGCTCCCTCTCGCGCTGTCCCCTCGCTCCCTCTCGCACTGTCCCCACGCACCCTCTCGCACTGTCCCCTCGCTCCCTCTCGAACTGTCCTCTCGCTCCCTCTCGCACTGTCCTCTCACTCCCTCTCGCACTGTCCCCTCGCTCTCTCTCGCACTGTCCCCTCGTTTCCTCTCGCGCTGTCCCCTCGTTCCCTCTCGCGCTGTCACCTCGTTCCCTCTCGCGCTGTCCCCTGGTTCCCTCTCGCGCTGTCCCCTGGTTCCGTCTCGCGCTGTGCCCTCGCTCCCTCTTGCGCTGTCCCCTCGATCCCTCTCGCGCTGTCCCCTGGTTCCCTTTCGCGCTGTCCCCTGGTTCCCTCTCGCGCTGTCCCCTCGCTCCCTCTCGCTCTGTCCCCTCGCTCCATCTCACACTGTCCGCTCGCTCCCTCTCGCACCGTCCCCTCGCTCCCTCTCGCACTGTCCCCACGCTCCCTCTCGCCCTGCCCCCTCGCTACCTCTCGCTCTGTTCCCTCGCTCCATCTCGCACTGTCCCCTCGCACCGTCTCGCTCTGTCCCCTCGCTCCCTCTCGCACTGTCCCCTCACTCCATGTCGCGCTGTCCCCTCGCTCCCTCTCGCAATGTCCCCTCGCTCCCTCTCGCACTGTCCCATTGCTGCCTCTCGCACAGTCCCCTCGCTCCCTGTCGCTCTGTCTCCTCGTTCCCTCTCGCACAGTCCCCTCTCTCCCTCTCGCACTGATACCTCTCTCCCTCTCGCTCTGTCTCCTCTCTCCCTCTCGCACTGTCCCCTCGCTCCCTCTCGCACTGTCCCCTTGCTCCCTGTCGCGCTGTCCCCTCGCACCCTCTTGCTCTGTCCCCTCGCTCCCTCTCGCACTGTCCCCCTCGCTCGCTCTCGCACTGTCCCCTCGCGCCCTCTCGCACTGTCCCCTCGCTCCCTCTCGCTCTGTCCCCTCGCTCCCTCTCGCTCTGTCCTCTCGCTTCCTCTCGCACTGTCTCCTCAATCTCTCTCGGTCTGCCTCCTCACTCCCTCAGGCACTGATTCCTCTCACCCTCGCGCACTGATACCTCTCTCCCTCTCGCTCTGTCTCCTCTCTCCCTCTCGCAATGCCTCCTCGCTCCCTCTCGCGCTGTCTGCTCGCTCCCTCTCGCGCTGTCTCCTCGCTCCCTCTTGCACTGTCGCCTCTCTCCCTCTCGCAATGTCTCCTCTCACTCTCTCGCTCTGTCTCCTCGCTCCCCCTCACACATTCCCTCACTCCCTCTCGCGCTGTCTCCTCGCTCCCTCTCGCACTGTCGCCTCTCTCCCTGTCGCAATGTCTCCTCTCACCCTCTCGCACTGTCTCCTCTCACTCTCTCGCTGTCTCCTCGCTCACCCTCACACTTTCCCTCGCTCCCTCTCACACTGTCCCCTCGCTCCCTCTCGCTCTGTCCCCTCACTCCCTCTCACACTGTCCCCTCGCTCCCTCTCGCACTGTCGCCTTGCTCCCTCTCGCAATCTCCCCTCGCTCCCTCTCGCTCTGTCGCCTCGCTCCCTCTCGCACTGTCCCCTCGCTCCCTCTCGCACTGTCCCCTCGCTCCCTCTCGCGCTGTCCCCTCGCTCCCTCTCGCTATGTCCCCTCGCTCCCTCTCGCAGTTTCCCCTCGCTCCCTCTCGCACAGTCCCCTGCCTCCCTCTCGCACTGTCCCCTCGCTCCCTCTCGCACTGTCCCCTCGCTCCCTGTCGCTCTGTCTCCTCGTTCCCTCTTGCATTGACTCCTCCCTACCTCTTGCAATGTCTCCGCTCAAACTCTCTGAGCCTAATTTCTCTCTCTCCCGCACACTCTCCCCTCTCACTCTCCCGCACAGGCTAATCTCTCTCTCTTCCTCACATTTTCATCGCTATCTCACAGTCTACTTTCTCTGTCTCTTGCACAGTCTCCGCACTCTCTCACTCCTGTGCAGCCTCTCTCTCTCTCCTGCAATTTCCCCTCTCTCCCTTTCACACATTCTCCTCTCTCTCTTACAAAGCTTTCTGTCTCCCTCCGGCACAGATTCCTCGGATAACCTCACACTATCTCCTCACTCCCTCTCGAACTGTCTCCTCACTCCCTCTCGCTCTGTCTCCTCACTCCATCTTGCACCGATTCCTCTCTCCCTCTCGCACTGATACCTCTCTCCCTCTCGCTCAGTCTCCTCTCTCCCTCTCGCAATGCCTCCTCGCTCCCTCTCACACTGTCCCCTCGCTCCCTCTCGCACTGTCCCCTCGCACCCTCTCGCACTGTCCCCTCGCTCCCTATCGCGCTGTCCCCTCGCACCCTCTCGCTCTGTCCCCTCGCTCCCTCTCGCACTGTCCCCTCGCTCCCTCTCGCACTGTCCCCTCGCTCCCTCTCGCACTGTCCCCTCGCACCCTCTCACACTGTCCCCTCGCACCCCCTCTCGCTCTGTCCCCTCGCTCCCTCTCGCACTGTCTCCTCAATCCCTCTCGCTCTGCCTCCTCACTCCCTCAGGCACTGATTCCTCTCTCCCTCTCGCTCTGTCTCCTCTCTCCCTCTCGCTCTGTCTCCTCTCTCCCTCTCGCAATTCCTCCTTGCTCCCTCTCGTGCTGTCTGCTCGCTCCCTCTCGCGCTGTCCCCTCGCTCCCTCTCGCGCTGTCCCCTCGCTCCCTCTCGCACTGTCCCCACGCACCCTCTCGCACTGTCCCCCTCGCTCCCTCTCGAACTGTCCTCTCGCTCCCTCTCGCACTGTCCTCTCACTCCCTCTCGCACTGTCCCCTCGCTCTCTCTCGCACTGTCCCCTCGTTTCCTCTCGCGCTGTCCCCTCGTTCCCTCTCGCGCTGTCACCCTCGTTCCCTCTCGCGCTGTCCCCTGGTTCCCTCTCGCGCTGTCCCCTGGTTCCGTCTCGCGCTGTGCCCTCGCTCCCTCTTGCGCTGTCCCCTCGATCCCTCTCGCGCTGTCCCCTGGTTCCCTTTCGCGCTGTCCCCTGGTTCCCTCTCACGCTGTCCCCTCGCTCCCTCTCGCTCTGTCCCCTCGCTCCATCTCACACTGTCCGCTCGCTCCCTCTCGCACCGTCCCCTCGCTCCCTCTCGCACTGTCCCCACGCTCCCTCTCGCCCTGCCCCCTCGCTACCTCTCGCTCTGTTCCCTCGCTCCATCTCGCACTGTCCCCTCGCACCGTCTCGCTCTGTCCCCTCGCTCCCTCTCGCATTGTCCCCTCACTCCATGTCGCGCTGTCCCCCTCGCTCCCTCTCGCAATGTCCCCTCGCTCCCTCTCGCACTGTCCCATTGCTGCCTCTCGCACAGTCCCCTCGCTCCCTGTCGCTCTGTCTCCTCGTTCCCTCTCGCACAGTCCCCTCTCTCCCTCTCGCACTGATACCTCTCTCCCTCTCGCTCTGTCTCCTCTCTCCCTCTCGCACTGTCCCCTCGCTCCCTCTCGCACTGTCCCCTTGCTCCCTGTCGCGCTGTCCCCTCGCACCCTCTTGCTCTGTCCCCTCGCTCCCTCTCGCACTGTCCCCTCGCTCGCTCTCGCACTGTCCCCTCGCGCCCTCTCGCACTGTCCCCCTCGCTCCCTCTCGCTCTGTCCCCTCGCTCCCTCTCGCTCTGTCCTCTCGCTTCCTCTCGCACTGTCTCCTCAATCTCTCTCGGTCTGCCTCCTCACTCCCTCAGGCACTGATTCCTCTCACCCTCGCGCACTGATACCTCTCTCCCTCTCGCTCTGTCTCCTCTCTCCCTCTCGCAATGCCTCCTCGCTCCCTCTCGCGCTGTCTGCTCGCTCCCTCTCGCGCTGTCTCCTCGCTCCCTCTTGCACTGTCGCCTCTCTCCCTCTCGCAATGTCTCCTCTCACCCTCTCGCTCTGTCTCCTCTCACTCTCTCGCTCTGTCTCCTCGGTCCCCCTCACACATTCCCTCGCTCCCTCTCGCGCTGTCTCCTCGCTCCCTCTCGCACTGTCACCTCTCTCCCTCTCACAATGTCTCCTCTCACACTCTCGCTCTGTCTCCTCTCACTCTCTCGCTCTGTCTCCTCGCTCCCCCTCACACTTTCCCTCGCACCCTCTCACACTGTCCCCTCGCTCCCTCTCGCACTGTCCCCTCGCTCCCTCTCGCACTGTCCCCTTGCTCCCTCTCGCACTGTCGCCTCGCTCCCTCTCACACTGTCCCCTCGCTCCCTCTCGCTCTGTCGCCTCGCTCCCTCTCGCACTGTCCCCTCGCTCCCTCTCGCACTGTCCCCTCGCTCCCTCTCGCGCTCTCCCCCTCGCTCCCTCTCGCAATGTCCCCTCGCTCCCTCTCGCAATTTCCCCTCGCTCCCTCTCGCACAGTCCCCTCGCTCCCTCTCGCACTGACCCCTCGCTCCCTCTCGCACTGTCCCCTCGCTCCCTTTCGCTCTGTCTCCTCGTTCCCTCTTGCATTGTCTCCTCCCTACCTCTTGCAATGTCTCTGCTCAAATTCTCTGAGCCTAATTTCTCTCTCTCCCGCACAGTCTCCCCTCTCACTCTCCCGCACAGGCTACTCTCTCTCTCTTCCTCACATTTTCATCGCTATCTCACAGTCTACTTTCTCTGTCTCTTGCACAGTCTCCGCACTCTCTCTCTCCTGTGCAGCCTCTCTCTCTCTCCTGCAATTTCCCCTCTCTCCCTTTCACAAATTCTCCTCTCTCTCTTACAAAGCTTCCTGTCTCCCTCCGGCACAGATTCCTCGGTCTACCTCACACTATCTCCTCACTCCCTCTCGAACTGTCTCCTCACTCCCTCTCGCTCTGTCTCCTCACTCCATCTTGCACCGATTCCTCTCTCCCTCTCGCACTGATACCTCTCTCCCTCTCGCTCAGTCTCCTCTCTCCCTCTCGCAATGCCTCCTCGCTCCCTCTCGCACTGTCCCCTCGCTCCCTCTCGCACTGTCCCCTCGCTCCCTCTCGCACTGTCCCCTCGCACCCTGTCGCGCTGTCCAATCGCCCCCTCTCACCCTGTCCCCTCGCTCCCTCTCGCACTGTCCCCTCGCTCCCTCTCGCACTGTCCCCTTGCACCCTCTCGCACTGTCCCCTCGCTCCCTCTCACACTGTCCCCTCGCACCTCCTCTCGCTCTGTCCCCTCGCTCCCTCAGGCATTGATACCTCTCTCCCTCTCGCAATGTCTCCTCTCTCGCTCTCGCAATGCCTCCTCGCTCCCTCTCGCGCTGTCTGCTCGCTCCCTCTCGCGCTGTCCCCTCGCACCCTCTCGCGCTGTCCCCTCGCTCCCTCTCGCACTGTCCCCTCGCACCCTCTCGCACTGTCCCCTCGCTCCCTCTCGCACTGTCCACTCGCTCCCTCTCGCACTGTGTTCTCGCTGCCTCTCGCACTGTGTTCTCGCTCCCTCTCGCACTGTCCCCTCACTCCCTCTCGCACTGTCCCCTCGTTCCCTCTCGCGCTGTCCCCTCGTTCCCTCTCACGCTGTCCCCCTCGTTCCCTCTCGTGCTGTCCCCTTGTTCCCTCTCGCATTGTCTCCTCCCTACCTCTTGCAATGTCTCCGCTCAAACTCTCTGAGTCTAATTTCTCTCTCTCCCGCACAGTCTCCCCTCTCACTCTACCGCACAGGCTACTCTCTCTCTCTTCCTCACATTTTCATCGCTATCTCACAGTCTACTTTCTCTGTCTCTAGCACAGTCTCTGCACTCTCTCTCTCCTGTGCAGCCTCTCTCTCCTGCAATTTCCCCTCTCTCCCTTTCACACATTCTCTCTCTTACAAATCTTCCGGTCTCCCTCCGGCTCAGATTCCTCGGTCTACCTCACACTATCTCCTCACTCCCTCTCGAACTGTCTCCTCACTCCCTCTCGCTCTGTCTCCTCACTCCATCTTGCACCGATTCCTCTCTCCCTCTCGCACTGATACCTCTCTCCCTCTCGCTCAGTCTCCTCTCTCCCTCTCGCAATGCCTCCTCGCTCCCTCTCACACTGTCCCCTCGCTCCCACTTGCACTGTCACCTCGCTCCCTCTCACACTGTCCCCGCGTTCCCTCTCGCTGTGTCCCCTCGCTCCCTCTCGCACTGTCCCCTTGCTCCCTCTCGCACTGTCCCCTCGCTCCCTCTCGCTCTGTCCCCTCGCTCCCTCTTGCACTGTCTCCTCAATCCCTCTCACTCTGTCTCCTCACTCCCTCAGGCACTGATTCCTCTCACCCTCTCGCACTGATACCTCTCTCCCTCTCGCTCTGTCTCCTCTCTCCCTCTCGCAATGCCTCCTCGCTCCCTCTCGCGCTGTCTGCTCGCTCCCTCTCGCGCTGTCTCCTCGCTCCCTCTCGCACTGTCACCTCTCTCCCTCTCGCAATGTCTCCTCTCACCCTCTCGCTCTGTCTCCTCTCACTCTCTCGCTCTGTCTCTTCGCTCCCACTCACACATTCCCTGGCTCCCTCTCGCGCTGTCTCCAGGATTCCTCTCGCACTGTCGCCTCTCTCCCTCTCGCAAAGTCTCCTCTCACCCTCTCGCTCTGTCTCCTCTCACTCTCACGCTCTGTCTCCTCGCTCCCCCTCTCACTTTCCCTCGCTCCCTCTCGTACTGTCCCCTCGCTCCCTCTCGCATTGTCCCCTCGCTCCCTCTCGCACTGTCACCTCGATCCCTCTCGCACTGTCCCCTCGCTCCCTCTCGCACAGTCCCCTCGCTTCCTCTCGCGCTGTCCCTTCGCTTCCTCTCACACTGTCCCCTCGCTCCCTCTCGCGCTGTCCCCTGGTTCCCTCTCGCGCTGTCCCCTGGTTCCCTCTCGTGCTGTCCCCTCGCTCCCTCTTGCGCTGTCCCCTCGTTCCCTCTCGCGCTGTCCCCTGGTTCCCTCTCGCGCTGTCCCCTTGCTCCCTATCGCTCTGTCCCCTCGCTTCCTCTCGCACTGTCCCCTCGCTCCCCCTCGCACTGTCCCCTCGCTCCCTCTCGCACTGTCCCCTCGCTCCCTCTCGCACTGTCCCCTCTCTCCCTCTCACACTGTCCCCTCGCTCCCTCTCGCACTGTCCCCTCGCTCACTCTCGTACTGTCCCCTCGCTCTCTCTCGCACTGTCCCCTCGCTCCCTCTCGCACTGTCCCCTCGCTCCCTCTCGCACTGTCCCCTCTCTCCCTCTCGCACTGTCCCCTCGCTCCATCTCGCACTGTCCTCTCGCTCCCTCTCGCACTGTCCCCTCGCTCCCTCTCGCACTGTCCCCTCGCTCCCTCTCGCACTGTCCCCTCGCTCCCTCTCGCACTGTCCCCTGCTCCCTCTCGCAATGTCGCCTCGCTCCCTCTCGCACCGTCCCCTCGCTCCATCTTGCACTGTCCCCTCGCTCCCTCTTGCGCTGTCCCGTCGCTCCCTGTCGCGCTGTCCCCACGCTCCCTGTCGCACAGTCCCCTCGCTCCCTCTCGCAATGTCTCCTCGCTCCCTGTCGCAATGTCCCCTCGCTCCCTCTTGCACTGTCCCTTTGCTGCCTCTCGTACTGTCCCCCTCGCTCCCTGTCGCTCTTACTCCTCGTTCCCTGTCGCGCTGTCCCCTCGCACCCTCTCGCGCTGTCCCCTCGCTCCCTCTCGCGCTGTACCCTCGCTCCCTCTCGCAATGTCCCCTCAATCCCTCTCGCACTGTCCCCTCGCTCCCTGTCACTCTGTCTCCTCGTTCCCTCTCGCATTGTCTCCTCCCTACCTCTTGCAATGTCTCCGCTCAAACTCGCTGAGTCTAATTTCTCTCTCTCCCGCACAGTCTCCCCTCTCACTCTACCGCACAGGCTGCTCTCTCTCTCTTCCTCACATTGTCATCGCTATCTCACAGTCTACTTTCTCTGTCTCTTGCACAGTCTCCGCACTCTCTCTCTCCTGTGCAGCCTCTCTCTCTCTCCTGCAATTTCCCCTCTCTCCCTTTCACACATTCTCCTCTCTCTCTTACAAAGCTTGCTGTCTCCCTGCGGCACAGATTCCTCGGTCTACCTCACACTATCTCCTCACTCCCTCTGGAACTGTCTCCTCACTCCCTCTCGCTCTGTCTCCTCACTCCATCTTGCACCGATTCCTCTCTCCCTCTCGCACTGATACCTCTCTCCCTCTCGCTCTGTCTCCTCTCTCCCTCTCGCAATGTCCCCTCGCACCCTCTCGCACTGTCCCCTCGCTCCCTCTCGCAATGTCCCCTTGCTCCCAGTCGCGCTGTCCCCTCGCACCCTCTTGCTCTGTCCCCTCGCTCCCTCTCGCACTGTCCCCTCGCTCGCTCTCGCACTGTCCCCTCGCGCCCTCTCGCACTGTCCCCTCGCTCCCTCTCGCTCTGTCCCCTCACTCCCTCTCGCTCTGTCCCCTCGCTTCCTCTCGCACTGTCTCCTCAATCTCTCTCGCTCTGCCTCCTCACTCCCTCAGGCACTGATTCCTCTCACCCTCGCGCACTGATACCTCTCTCCCTCTCGCTCTGTCTCCTCTCTCCCTCTCGCAATGCCTCCTCGCTCCCTCTCGCGCTGTCTGCTCGCTCCCTCTCGCGCTGTCTCCTCGCTCCCTCTTGCACTGTCGCCTCTCTCCCTCTCGCAATGTCTCCTCTCACCCTCTCGCTCTGTCTCCTCTCACTCTCTCGCTCTGTCTCCTCGCTCCCCCTCACACATTCCCTCGCTCCCTCTCGCGCTGTCTCCTCGCTCCCTCTCGCACTGTCACCTCTCTCCCTCTCACAATGTCTCCTCTCACCCTCTCGCTCTATCTCCTCTCACTCTCTCGCTCTGTCTCCTCGCTCCCCCTCACACTTACCCTCGCACCCTCTCACACTGTCCCCTCGCTCCCTCTCGCACTGTCCCCTCGCTCCCTCTCGCACTGTCCCCTCGCTCCCTCTCGCACTGTCCCCTTGCTCCCTCTCGCACTGTCGCCTCGCTCCCTCTCGCACTGTCCCTTCGCTCCTTCTCGCACTGTCCCCTCGCTCCCTCTCGCACTGTCCCCTCGCTCCCTCTCGCACTGTCCCCTCGCTCCCTCTCGCGCTCTCCCCCTCGCTCCCTCTCGCAATGTCCCCTCGCTCCCTCTCGCAATTTCCCCTCGCTCCCTCTCGCACAGTCCCCTCGCTCCCTCTCGCACTGTCCCCTCGCTCCCTCTCGCACTGTCCCCTCGCTCCCTGTCGCTCTGTCTCCTCGTTCCCTCTCGCATTGTCTCCTCCCTACCTCTTGCAATGTCTCTGCTCAAATTCTCTGAGCCTAATTTCTCTCTCTCCCGCACAGTCTCCCCTCTCACTCTCCCGCACAGGCTACTCTCTCTCTCTTCCTCACATTTTCATCGCTATCTCACAGTCTACTTTCTCTGTCTCTTGCACAGTCTCCGCACTGTCTCTCTCCTGTGCAGCCTCTCTCTCTCTCCTGCAATTTCCCCTCTCTCCCTTTCACAAATTCTCCTCTCTCTCTTACAAAGCTTCCTGTCTCCCTCCGGCACAGATTCCTCAGTCTACCTCACACTATCTCCTCACTCCCTCTCGAACTGTCTCCTCACTCCCTCTCGCTCTGTCTCCTCACTCCATCTTGCACCGATTCCTCTCTCCATCTCGCACTGATACCTCTCTCCCTCTCGCTCAGTCTCCTCTCTCCCTCTCGCAATGCCTCCTCGCTCCCTCTCGCACTTTCCCCTCGCTCCCTCTCGCACTGTCCCCTCGCTCCCTCTCGCACTGTCCCCTCGCACCCTGTCGCGCTGTCCAATCGCCCCCTCTCGCCCTGTCCCCTTGCACCCTCTCGCACTGTCCCCTCGCTCCCTCTCACACTGTCCCCTCGCACCTCCTCTCGCTCTGTCCCCTCGCTCGCTCTCGCACTGTCTCCTCAATCCCTCTCGCTCTGTCTCCTCACTCCCTCAGGCACTGATACCTCTCTCCCTCTCGCAATGTCTCCTCTCTCGCTCTCGCAATGCCTCCTCGCTCCCTCTCACGCTGTCTGCTCGCTCCCTCTCGCGCTGTCCCCTCGCACCCTCTCGCGCTGTCCCCTCGCTCCCTCTCGCACTGTCCCCTCGCACCCTCTCGCACTGTCCCCTCGCTCCCTCTCGCACTGTCCACTCGCTCCCTCTCGCACTGTGTTCTCGCTGCCTCTCGCACTGTCCTCTCACTCCCTCTCGCACTGTCCCCTCACTCCCTCTCGCACTGTCCCCTCGTTCCCTATCGCGCTGTCCCCTCGTTCCCTCTCACGCTGTCCCCTCGTTCCCTCTCGCGCTGTCCCCTTGTTCCCTCTCGCATTGTCTCCTCCCTACCTCTTGCAATGTCTCCGTTCAAACTCTCTGAGTCTAATTTCTCTCTCTCCCGCACAGTCTCCCCTCTCACTCTACCGCACAGGCTACTCTCTCTCTCTTCCTCACATTTTCATCGCTATCTCACAGTCTACTTTCTCTGTCTCTAGCACAGTCTCTGCACTCTCTCTCTCCTGTGCAGCCTCTCTCTCCTGCAATTTCCCCTCTCTCCCTTTCACACATTCTATCTCTTACAAATCTTCCGGTCTCCCTCCGGCTCAGATTCCTCGGTCTACCTCACACTATCTCCTCACTCCCTCTTGAACTGTCTCCTCACTCCCTCTCGCTCTGTCTCCTCACTCCATCTTGCACCGATTCCTCTCTCCCTCTCGCACTGATACCTCTCTCCCTCTCGCTCAGTCTCCTCTCTCCCTCTCGCAATGCCTCCTCGCTCCCTCTCGCACTGTCCCCTCTCTCCCACTTGCACTGTCACCTCGCTCCCTCTCACACTGTCCCCTCGCTCCCTCTCGCACTGTCCCCTTGCTCCCTCTCGCACTGTCCCCTCGCTCCCTCTCGCTCTGTCCCCTCGCTCCCTCTTGCACTGTCTCCTCAATCCCTCTCGCTCTGTCTCCTCACTCCCTCAGGCACTGATTCCTCTCATGCTCTCGCACTGAAACCTCTCTCCCTCTCGCTCTGTCTCCTCTCTCCCTCTCGCAATGCCTCCTCGCTCCCTCTCGCGCTGTCTGCTCGCTCCCTCTCGCGCTGTCTCCTCGCTCCCTCTCGCACTGTCACCTCTCTCCCTCTCGCAATGTCTCCTCTCACCCTCTTGCTCTGTCTCCTCTCACTCTCTCGTTCTGTCTCCTCGCTCCCCCTCACACATTCCCTGGCTCCCTCTCGCGCTGTCTCCTGGATTCCTCTCGCACTGTCGCCTCTCTCCCTCTCGCAATGTCTCCTCTCACCCTCTCGCTCTGTCTCCTCTCACTCTCACGCTCTGTCTCCTCGCTCCCGCTCACACTTTCCCTCGCTCCCTCTCGCACTGTCCCCTAGCTCCCTCTCGCATTGTCCCCTCGCTCCCTCTCGGACTGTCACCTCGATCCCTCTCGCACTGTCCACTCGCTCCCTCTCGCAAAGTCCCCTCGCTTCCTCTCGTGCTGTCCCCTCGCTCCCTCTCACACTGTCCCCTCGCTCCCTCCCGCACTGTCCCCTCGCTCCATCTCGCTCTGTCCCCTCGCTCCCTCTCGCACTTTCCCCTCGCTCCCTCTCGCACTGTCCCCTCGCTCCCTCTCGCACTCTCCCCTCGCTCCCACTCACACTGTCCCCTCGCTCCCTCTCGCGCTGTCCCCTCGTTCCCTCTCGCGCTGTCCCCTCGTTCCCTCTCGCGCTGTCCCCTGGTTCCCTCTCGCCCTGTCCCCTGGTTCCCTCTCGCGCTGTCCCCTCGCTCCCTCTTGCGCTGTCCCCTCGTTCCCTCTCGCGCTGTCCCCTGGTTCCCTCTGGCGCTGTCCCCTTGCTCCCTATCGCTCTGTCCCCTTGCTTCCTCTCGCACTGTCCCCTCGCTCCCTCTCGCACTGTCCCCTCGCTCCCTCTCGCACTGTCCCCTCGCTCCGTCTCGCACTGTCCCCTCTCTCCCTCTCACACTGTCCCCTCGCACCCTCTCGCACTGTCCCCCTCGCTCCCTCTCGCACTGTCCCCTCGCTCTCTCTCGCACTGTCCCCTCGCTCCCTCTCGCACTGTCCCCTCGCTCCCTCTCGCACTGTCCCCTCGCTCTCTCTCGCACTGTCCCCTCGCTCCCTCTCGCACTGTCCCCTCGCTCCCTCTCGCACTGTCCCCTCGCTCCCGCTCGCACTGTCCCCTCGCTGCCTCTCGCACTGTCCCCCTCGCTCCCTCTCGCACTGTCCCCTCGCTCCCTCTCGCAATGTCGCCTCGCTCCCTCTCGCACCGTCCCCTCGCTCCATCTCGCACTGTCCCCTCGCTCCCTCTCGCGCTGTCCCGTCGCTCCCTGTCGCGCTGTCCCCACGCTCCCTGTCGCACAGTCCCCTCGCTCCCTCTCGCAATGTCTCCTCGCTCCCTCTCGCAATGTCCCCTCGCTCCCTCTTGCACTGTCCCTTTGCTGCCTCTCGTACTGTCCCCTCGCTCCCTGTCGCTCTTACTCCTCGTTCCCTGTCGCGCTGTCCCCTCGCTCCCTCTCGCGCTGTCCCCTCGCTCCCTCTCGCGCTGTACCCTCGCTCCCTCTCGCAATGTCCCCTCAATCCCTCTCGCACTGTCCCCTCGCTCCCTGTCGCTCTGTCTCCTCGTTCCCTCTCGCATTGTCTCCTCCCTACCTCTTGCAATGTCTCCGCTCAAACTCGCTGAGTCTAATTTCTCTCTCTCCCGCACAGTCTCCCCTCTCACTCTACCGCACAGGCTACTCTCTCTCTCTTCCTCACATTGTCATCGCTATCTCACAGTCTACTTTCTCTGTCTCTTGCACAGTCTCCGCACTCTCTCTCTCCTGTGCAGCCTCTCTCTCTCTCCTGCAATTTCCCCTCTCTCCCTTTCACACATTCTCCTCTCTCTCTTACAAAGCTTCCTGTCTCCCTGCGGCACAGATTCCTCGGTCTACCTCACAATATCTCCTCACTCCCTCTCGAACTGTCTCCTCACTCCCTCTCGCTCTGTCTCCTCACTCCATCTTGCACCGATTCCTCTCTCCCTCTCGCACTGATACCTCTCTCCCTCTCGCTCTGTCTCCTCTCTCCCTCTCGCACTGTCCCCTCGCACCCTCTCGCACTGTCCCCTCGCTCCCTCTCGCACTGTCCCCTTGCTCCCTGTCGCGCTGTCCCCTCGCACCCTCTTGCTCTGTCCCCTCGCTCCCTCTCGCACTGTCCCCTCGCTCGCTCTCGCACTGTCCCCTCGCGCCCTCTCGCACTGTCCCCTCGCTCCCTCTCGCTCTGTCCCCTCACTCCCTCTCGCTCTGTCCCCTCGCTTCCTCTCGCACTGTCTCCTCAATCTCTCTCTCTCTGCCTCCTCACTCCCTCAGGCACTGATTCCTCTCACCCTCGCGCACTGATACCTCTCTCCCTCTCGCACTGCCTCCTCGCTCCCTCTCGCGCTGTCTGCTCACTCCCTCTCGCGCTGTCTCCTCGCTCCCTCTTGCACTGTCGCCTCGCTCCCTCTCGCAATGTCTCCTCTCACCCTCTCGCTCTGTCTCCTCTCACTCTCTCGCTCTGTCTCCTCGCTCCCCCTCACACTTTCCCTCGCACCCTCTCACACTGTCCCCTCGATCCCTCTCGCACTGTCACCTCGCTCCCTCTCACACTGTCCCCTTGCTCCCTCTCGCACTGTCGCCTCGCTCCCTCTCGCACTGTCCCCTCGCTCCCTCTCGCTCTGTCGCCTCGCTCCCTCTCGCACTTTCCCTTCGCTCCCTCTCGCACTGTCCCCTCGCTCCCTCTAGCGCTCTCCCCTCGCTCCCTCTCGCAATGTCCCCTCGCTCCCTCTCGCAATTTCCCCTCGCTCCCTCTCGCACAGTCCCCTCGCTCCCTCTCGCACTGTCCCCTCGCTCCCTCTCGCACTGTCCCCTCGCTCCCTGTCGCTCTGTCTCCTCGTTCCCTCTTACATTATCTCCTCCCTACCTCTTGCAATGTCTCTGCTCAAATTCTCTGAGCCTAATTTCTCTCTCTCCCGCACAGTCTCCCCTCTCACTCTCCCGCACAGGCTACTCTCTCTCTCTTCCTCACATTTTCATCGCTATCTCACAGTCTACTTTCTCTGTCTCTTGCACAGTCTCCGCACTCTCTCTCTCCTGTGCAGCCTCTCTCTCTCTCCTGCAATTTCCCCTCTCTCCCTTTCACAAATTCTCCTCTCTCTCTTACAAAGCTTCCTGTCTCCCTCCGGCACAGATTCCTCGGTCTACCTCACACTATCTCCTCACTCCCTCTCGAACTGTCTCCTCACTCCCTCTCGCTCTGTCTCCTCACTCCATCTTGCACCGATTCCTCTCTCCCTCTCGCACTGATACCTCTCTCCCTCTCGCTCAGTCTCCTCTCTCCCTCTCGCAATGCCTCCTCGCTCCCTCTCGCACTGTCCCCTCGCTCCCTCTCGCACTGTCCCCTCGCTCCCTCTCGCACTGTCCCCTCGCACCCTGTCACGCTGTCCAATCGTCCCCTCTCGCCCTATCCCCTCGCTCCCTCTCGCACTGTCCCCTCGCTCCCTCTCGCACTGTCCCCTCGCACCCTCTCGCACTGTCACCTCGCTCCCTCTCACACTGTCCCATCGCACCTCCTCTCGCTCTGTCCACTCGCTCCCTCTCGCACTGTCTCCTCAATCCCACTCGCTCTGTCTCCTCACTCCCTCAGGCACTGATACCTCTCTCCCTCTCGCAATGTCTCCTCTCTCGCTCTCGCAATGCCTCCTCGCTCCCTCTCGCGCTGTCTGCTCGCTCCCTCTCGTGCTGTCTCCTCGCTCCCTCTCGCATTGTCCCCTCTCTCCCTCTCGCAATGTCTCCTCTCACCCTCGCACTCTGTCTCCTCTCACTCTCTCGCTGTGTCTCCTCGCTCCCCCTCACACATTCCCTCGCTCCCTCTCGCGCTGTCTCCTCGCTCCCTCTCGCACTGTCGCCTCTCTCCCTCTCGCAATGTCTCCTCTCACCCTCTCGCTCTGTCTCCTCTCACTCTCTCGCTCTGTCTCCTCGCTACCCCTCTCACTTTCCCTCGCTCCCTCTCGCACTGTCCCCTCGCTCCCTCTCGCACTGTCCCCTCGCTCCCTCTCGCACTGTCCCCTCGCTCCCTCTCGCACTGTCACCTCTCTCCCTCTCACAATGTCTCCTCTCACCCTCTCGCTCTGTCTCCTCTCACTCTCTCGCTCTGTCTCCTCGCTCCCCCTCACACTTTCCCTCGCACCCTCTCACACTGTCCCCTCGCTCCCTCTCGCACTGTCCCCCTCGCTCCCTCTCGCACTGTCCCCTCGCTCCCTCTCGCACTGTCCCCTTGCTCCCTCTCGCACTGTCGCCTCGCTCCCTCTCGCACTGTCCCTTCGCTCCCTCTCGCACTGTCCCCTCGCTCCCTCTCGCACTGTCCCCTCGCTCCCTCTCGCAATGTCCCCTCGCTCCCTCTCGCAATTTCCCCTCGCTCCCTCTCGCACAGTCCCCACGCTCCCTCTCGCACTGTCCCCTCGCTCCCTCTCGCACTGTCCCCTCGCTCCCTGTCGCTCTGTCTCCTCGTTCCCTCTTGCATTGTCTCCTCCCTACCTCTTGCAATGTCTCTGCTCAAATTCTCTAATTTCTCTCTCTCCCGCACAGTCTCCCCTCTCACTCTCCCGCACAGGCTACTCTCTCTCTCTTCCTCACATTTTCATCGCTATCTCACAGTCTACTTTCTCTGTCTCTTGCACAGTCTCCGCACTGTCTCTCTCCTGTGCAGCCTCTCTCTCTCTCCTGCAATTTCCCCTCTCTCCCTTTCACAAATTCTCCTCTCTCTCTTACAAAGCTTCCTGTCTCCCTCCGGCACAGATTCCTCAGTCTACCTCACACTATCTCCTCACTCCCTCTCGAACTGTCTCCTCACTCCCTCTCCCTCTGTCTCCTCACTCCATCTTGCACCGATTCCTCTCTCCCTCTCGCACTGATACCTCTCTCCCTCTCGCTCAGTCTCCTCTCTCCCTCTCGCAATGCCTCCTCGCTCCCTCTCGCACTTTCCCCTCGCTCCCTCTCGCACTGTCCCCTCGCTCCCTCTCGCACTGTCCCCTCGCACCCTGTCGCGCTGTCCAATCACCCCCTCTCGCACTGTCCGCTCGCTCCCTCTCGCACTGTCCCCTCGCTCCCTCTCGCACTGTCCCCTTGCACCCTCTCGCACTGTCCCCTCGCTCCCTCTCACACTGTCCCCTCGCACCTCCTCTCGCTCTGTCCCCTCGCTCGCTCTCGCACTGTCTCCTCAATCCCTCTTCTCTGTCTCCTCACTCCCTCAGGCACTGATACCTCTCTCCCTCTCGCAATGTCTCCTCTCTCGCTCTCGCAATGCCTCCTCGCTCCCTCTCACGCTGTCTGCTCGCTCCCTCTCGCGCTGTCCCCTCGCACCCTCTCGCGCTGTCCCCTCGCTCCCTCTCGCACTGTCCCCTCGCACCCTCTCGCACTGTCCCCTCGCTCCCTCTCGCACTGTCCACTCGCTCCCTCTCGCACTGTGTTCTCGCTGCCTCTCGCACTGTCCTCTCGCTCCATCTCGCACTGTCCCCTCACTCCCTCTCGCACTGTCCCCTCGTTCCCTATCGCGCTGTCCCCTCGTTCCCTCTCTGGCTGTCCCCTCGTTCCCTCTCGCGCTGTCCCCTTGTTCCCTCTCGCATTGTCTCCTCCCTACCTCTTGCAATGTCTCCGCTCAAACTCTCTGAGTCTAATTTCTCTCTCTCCCGCACTGTCTCCCCTCTCACTCTACCGCACAGGCTACTCTCTCTCTCTTCCTCACATTTTCATCGCTATCTCACAGTCTACTTTCTCTGTCTCTAGCACAGTCTCTGCACTCTCTCTCTCCTGTGCAGCCTCTCTCTCCTGCAATTTCCCCTCTCTCCCTTTCACACATTCTATCTCTTACAAATCTTCCGGTCTCCCTCCGGCTCAGATTCCTCGGTCTACCTCACACTATCTCCTCACTCCCTCTTGAACTGTCTCCTCACTCCCTCTCGCTCTGTCTCCTCACTCCATCTTGCACCGATTCCTCTCTCCCTCTCGCACTGATACATCTCTCCCTCTCGCTCAGTCTCCTCTCTCCCTCTCGCAATGCCTCCTCGCTCCCTCTCGCACTGTCCCCTCTCTCCCACTTGCACTGTCACCTCGCTCCCTCTCACACTGTCCCCTCGCTCCCTCTCGCACTGTCCCCTTGCTCCCTCTCGCACTGTCCCCTCGCTCCCTCTCGCTCTGTCCCCTCGCTCCCTCTTGCACTGTCTCCTCAATCCCTCTCGCTCTGTCTCCTCACTCCCTCAGGCACTGATTCCTCTCACCCTCTCGCACTGATACCTCTCTCCCTCTCGCTCTGTCTCCTCTCTCCCTCTCGCAATGCCTCCTCGCTCCCTCTCGCGCTGTCTGCTCGCTCCCTCTCGCGCTGTCTCCTCGCTCCCTCTTGCACTGTCACCTCTCTCCCTCTCGCAATGTCTCCTCTCACCCTCTCGCTCTGTCTCCTCTCACTCTCTCGCTCTGTCTCCTCGCTCCCCCTCACACATTCCCTGGCTCCCTCTCGCGCTGTCTCCTGGATTCCTCTCGCACTGTCGCCTCTCTCACTCTCGCAATGTCTCCTCTCACCCTCTCGCTCTGTCTCCTCTCACTCTCACGCTCTGTCTCCTCGCTCCCCCTCACACTTTCCCTCGCTCCCTCTCGCACTGTCCCCTCGCTCCCTCTCGCATTGTCCCCTCGCTCCCTCTCGGACTGTCACCTCGATCGCTCTCGCACTGTCCCCTCGCTCCCTCTCGCACAGTCCCCTCGCTTCCTCTCGCGCTGTCCCCTCGCTCCCTCTCACACTGTCCCCTCGCTCCCTCTCGCACTGTCCCCTCGCTCCATCTCGCTCTGTCCCCTCGCTCCCTCTCGCACTTTCCCCTCGCTCCCTCTCGCACTGTCCCCTCGCTCCCTCTCGCACTCTCCCCTCGCTCCCACTCGCACTGTCCCCTCGCTCCCTCTCGCGCTGTCCCCTCGTTCCCTCTCGCGCTGTCCCCTCGTTCCCTCTCGCGCTGTCCCCTGGTTCCCTCTCGCCCTGTCCCCTGGATCCCTCTCGCGCTGTCCCCTCGCTCCCTCTTGCGCTGTCCCCTCGTTCCCTCTCGCGCTGTCCCCTGGTTCCCTCTGGCGCTGTCCCCTTGCTCCCTATCGCTCTGTCCCCTCGCTTCCTCTCGCACTGTCCCCTCGCTCCCTCTCGCACTGTCCCCTCGCTCCCTCTCTCACTGTCCCCTCGCTCCGTCTCGCACTGTCCCCTCTCTCCCTCTCACACTGTCCCCTCGCACCCTCTCGCACTGTCCCCTCGCTCCCTCTCGCACTGTCCCCTCACTCCCTCTCGCTCTGTCCCCTCGCTTCCTCTCGCACTGTCTCCTCAATCTCTCTCTCTCTGCCTCCTCACTCCCTCAGGCACTGATTCCTCTCACCCTCGCGCACTGATACCTCTCTCCCTCTCGCACTGCCTCCTCGCTCCCTCTCGCGCTGTCTGCTCACTCCCTCTCGCGCTGTCTCCTCGCTCCCTCTTGCACTGTCGCCTCTCTCCCTCTCGCAATGTCTCCTCTCACCCTCTCGCTCTGTCTCCTCTCACTCTCTCGCTCTGTCTCCTCGCTCCCCCTCACACATTCCGTCGCTCCCTCTCGCGCTGTCTCCTCGCTCCCTCTCGCACTGTCACCTCTCTCCCTCTCACAATGTCTCCTCTCACCCTCTCGCTCTGTCTCCTCTCACTCTCTCGCTCTGTCTCCTCGCTCCCCCTCACACTTTCCCTCGCACCCTCTCACACTGTCCCCTCGCTCCCTTTCGCACTGTCCCCTCACTCCCTCTCACACTGTCCCCTTGCTCCCTCTCGCACTGTCGCCTCGCTCCCTCTCGCACTGTCCCCTCGCTCCCTCTCGCTCTGTCGTCTCGCTCCCTCTCGCACTGTCCCTTCGCTCCCTCTCGCACTGTCCCCTCGCTCCCTCTAGCGCTCTCCCCTCGCTCCCTCTCGCAATGTCCCCTCGCTCCCTCTCGCACAGTCCCCTCGCTCCCTCTCGCACTGTCCCCTCGCTCCCTCTCGCACTGTCCCCTCGCTCCCTGTCGCTCTGTCTCCTCGTTCCCTCTTACATTGTCTCCTCCCTACCTCTTGCAATTACTCTGCTCAAATTCTCTGAGCCTAATTTCTCTCTCTCCCGCACAGTCTCCCCTCTCACTCTCCCGCACAGGCTACTCTCTCTCTCTTCCTCACATTTTCATCGCTATCTCACAGTTTACTTTCTCTGTCTCTTGCACAGTCTCCGCACTCTCTCTCTCCTGTGCAGCCTCTCTCTCTCTCCTGCAATTTCCCCTCTCTCCCTTTCACAAATTCTCCTCTCTCTCTTACAAAGCTTCCTGTCTCCCTCCGGCACAGATTCCTCGGTCTACCTCACACTATCTCCTCACTCCCTCTCGAACTGTCTCCTCACTCCCTCTCGCTCTGTCTCCTCACTCCATCTTGCACCGATTCCTCTCTCCCTCTCGCACTGATACCTCTCTCCCTCTCGCTCAGTCTCCTCTCTCCCTCTCGCAATGCCTCCTCGCTCCCTCTCGCACTGTCCCCTCGCTCCCTCTCGCACTGTCCCCTCGCTCCCTCTCGCACTGTCCCCTCGCACCCTGTCACGCTGTCCAATCGCCCCCTCTCGCCCTGTCCCCTCGCTCCCTCTCGCACTGTCCCCTCGCTCCCTCTCGCACTGTCCCCTCGCACCCTCTCGCACTGTCACCTCGCTCCCTCTCACACTGTCCCATCGCACCTCCTCTCGCTCTGTCCCCTCGCTCCCTCTCGCACTGTCTCCTCAATCCCACTCGCTCTGTCTCCTCACTCCCTCAGGCACTGATACCTCTCTCCCTCTCGCAATGTCTCCTCTCTCGCTCTCGCAATGCCTCCTCGCTCCCTCTCGCGCTGTCTGCTCGCTCCCTCTCGTGCTGTCTCCTCGCTCCCTCTCGCATTGTCCCCTCTCTCCGTCTCGCAATGTCTCCTCTCACCCTCTCGCTCTGTCTCCTCTCACTCTCTCGCTCTGTCTCCTCGCTACCCCTCTCACTTTCCCTCGCTCCCTCTCGCACTGTCCCCTCGCTCCCTCTCGCACTGTCCCCTCGCTCCCTCTCGCACTGTCCCCTCGCTCCCTCTCACGCTGTCCCCTCGCTCCCTCTCGCGCTGTCCCCTCGCTCCCTCTCGCGCTGTCCCCTCGCTCCCTCTCGTGCTGTCCCCTCGCTCCCTCTCGCGCTGTCCCCTCGCTCCCTCTCGCGCTGTCCCCTCGCTCCCTCTCGCGCTGTCCCCCTCGCTCCCTCTCGCGCTGTCTCCTCGTTCCCTCTCGCGCTGTCCCCTCGTTCCCTCTCGCGCTGACCCCTCGTTCCCTCTCGTGCTGTCCCCTGTTTCCCTCTCGCGCTGTCCCCTGGTTCCCTCTCGCGCTGTCACCTCGCTCCCTTGTGCGCTGTCCCCTTGTTCCCTCTCGCGCTGTCCCCTCGTTCCCTCTCGCGCTGTCCCCTGGTTCCCTCTCGCGCTGACCCCTCGCTCCCTCTTGCGCTGTCCCTGGTTCCCTCTCGCGCTGTCCCCTCGCTCCCTCTCGCACTGTCCCCTCGCTCCCTCTCGCACTGTCCACTCGCTCCCTCTCGCACTGTCCACTCGCTCCCTCTCGCACTGTCTACTCGCTCCCTCTCGCACTGTTCGCTCGCTCACTCTCGCACTGTCCACTTGCTCCCTCTCGCAATGTCCCCTCGCGCCCTCTCGCACTGTCCCCTCGCTCCCTCTCGCACTGTCCCCTTGCTTCCTCTCGCACTGTCCCCTCGTTCCCTCTCGCGCTGCCCCTCACTCCCTCTTGCGCTGTCCCCTCATTCCCTCTCGCGCTGTCCCCTGGTTCCCTCTCGCGCTGTCCCCTGGTTCGCTCTCGCGCTGTCCCCTGGTTCCCTCTCGCACTGTCTCCATGCTTCCTGTGGCACTGTCTCCTCACTCCCTCGCACACTGTCCCCTCGCTCCTTCTCGCACTGTCCACTCGCTCCCTCTCGCACTGTCCCCTCGCTCCCTCTTGCACTGTCCCCTCGCTCCCTCTCGCACAGTCCCCTCTCTCCCTCTTGCACTGTCCCTTCACTCCCTCTCGCACTGTCCCTCGCTCCCTCTCGCACTATCTCCTCCATACCTCTTGCAATGTCTCCGCTCAAACTCTCTCAGGCTAATTTCTCTCTCTCCCGCACAGTCTCCCCTCTCACTCTACCGCACTGGCTACTCTCTCCGTCTTCTTCACATTCTCCTCGCTCTCTCACAGTCTACTTTCTCTGTCTCTTGCACAGTCTCTGCACTCTCTCTCTCCTGTGCAGCCTCTCTCTCCTGCTATTTCCCCTCTCTCCCTTTCACACATTCTCCTCTCTCTCTTACAAATCTTCCTGTCTCCCTCCGGCACAGATTCCTCGGTCTACCTCACACTATCTCCTCACACCCTCTCGAACTGTCTCCTCACTCCCTCTCGCTCTGTCTCCTCACTCCATCTTGCACCGATTCCTCTCTCCCTCTCGCACTGATACCTCTCTCCCTCTCGCTCAGTCTCCTAATCCCTCTCGCAATGCCTCCTCGCTCCCTCTCGCACTGTCCCCCACTCCCACTCACAATGCCCCCTCGCTCCCTCTCGCACTGTCCCCTCGCTCCCTGTCGCGCTGTCCCCTCGCACCCTCTCGCTGTGTCCCCTCGCTCCCTCTCGCACTGTCCCCTCGCTCCCTCTGATACTGTCCCCTCGCTCCCTCTCACCCTGTCCCCTCGCTCCCTCTCGCACTGTCTCCTCAAACCCTCTCACACTGTCTCCTCTCTCCCTCAGGCACTGATTCCTCTCGCCCTCTCGCACTGATACCTCTCTCCCTCTCGCTCTGTCTCCTCTCTCCCTCTCGCAATGCCTCCTCGCTCCCTCTCGCGCTGTCTGCTCGCTCCCTCTCGCGCTGTCTCCTTGCTCCCTCTCGCACTGTCACCTCTCTCCCTCTCGCAATGTCTCCTCTCACCCTCTCGCTCTGTCTCCTCTCACTCTCTCGCTCTGTCTCATCGCTCCCCCTCACACATTCCCTTGCTCCCTCTCGCTATGTCTCCAGGATTCCTCTCGCACTGTCGCCTCTCTCCCTCTCGCAATGTCTCCTCTCACCCTCTAGCTCTGTCTCCTCTCACACTCTCGCTCTGTCTCCTCGCTCCCCCTCACACTTTCCCTCGCTCCCTCACGCACTGTCCCCTCGCTCCCTCTCGAACTGTCCCCTCGCTCCCTCTCGCTCTGTCCCCTCGCTCCCTCTCGCACTGTCCCCTCGCTCCCTCTCGCACTGTCCCCTCGCTCCCTCTCGCACTGTCCCCTCGCTCCCTCTCACACAGTCCCCTCGCTCCCTCTCGCACTGTCCGCTCGCAACCTCTCGCTCTGTCCCCTCGCTCCCTCTCGCACTTTCCCCTCGCTCCCTCTCGCACTGTCCCCTCGCTCCCTCTCGCACTGTCCGCTCGCTCCCTCTCGCACTGTCCCCTCGCTCCCTCTCGCACTGTCCCCTCGCTCCCTCTCGCACTGTCCCCTCACTACCTCTCGCTCTGTCACCTCGCTCCCTCTCGCACTGTCCCCTCGCTCCCTCTCGCACTGTCCCCTCGCTCCCTCTCGCACTGTCCCCTCGCTCCCTCTCGCACTGTCCCCTCGCTCCCTCTCGCACTGTCCCCTAGCTCCCTCTCGCACTGTCCCCTCGCTCCCTCTTGCACTGTCCCCTCGCTCCCTCTCGCACTGTCCCCTCACTGCCTCTCGCACTGTCCCCGCGCTCCCTCTCGCACTGTCCCCTCGCTCTCTCTCGCAATGTCGCCTCTCTCCCTGTCGCACTGTCTCCCGCTCACTCTCGCGCTGTCCCCTCGCTCCCTCTCGCGCTGTCCCCTCGCTCCCTGTCGCGCTGTCCCCTCGCTCCCTGTCGCGCTGTCCCCTCGCTCCCTGTTGCACTGTCCCCTCGCTCCCTCTCGCAATGACCCCTCGCTCCCTCTCGCAATGTCCCCTCGCTCCCTCTCGCACTGTCTCCTCAATCCCTCTCGTTCTGACTCCTAACTCCCTCAGGCACTGATTCCTCTCTCCCTCTCGCACTAATACCTCTCTCGCTCTCACTCTGTCGCCTCTCTCCCTGTCACAATGCCTCCGCGCTCCCTCGCGCGCTGTCTGCTCGCTCCCTCTCACTATGTCTCCTCGCTCCCTCTCGCACTGTCCCCTCTCACCCTCTCGCAATGTCTCCTCTCACCCTCTCGCTCTGTCTCCTCTCACTCTCTCGCTCTGTCTCCTCGATACCCCTCACACATTCCCTCGCACCCTCTCGCACTGTCTCCACGCTCCCTCTCGCACTGTCGCCTCTCTCCCTCTCGCAATGTTTCCTCTCACCCTCTCGCTCTGTCTCCTCTCACTCTGTCGCTCTGTCTCATCGCTAACCCTCACACTTTCCCTCGCTCCCTCTCGCACTGTCCCCTCGCTCCCTCTCGCACTGTCCCCTCGCTCCCTCTCGCACTGTCACCTCGCTCCCTCTCGCACTGTCCCCTCGCTCCCTCTCGCACTGTCCCGTCGCTCCCTCTCGCACTGTCCCCTCGCTCCCTCGCGCACTGTCCCCTCGCTCCCTCTCGCAATGTCCCCTCGCTCCCTCTCGCACTGTCCCCTCGCTCCCTCTCGTGCTGTCCCCTCGCTCCCTCTCGCGCTGTCCCCTCGCTCCCTGTCGCGCTGTCCCCTCGCTCCCTCTTGCAATGTCCCCTCACTCCATCTCGCACTGTCCCATTGCTGCCTCTCGCACTGTCCCCTCGCTCCCTGTCGCTCTGTCTCCTCGTTCCCTGTTGCGCTGTCCCCTCGCTCCCTCTCGCGCTGTCCACTCGCTCCCTCTCGTAATGTTCTCTCATTCCCTCTCGCACAGTCCCCTCGCTCCCTCTCGCACTGTCCCCTCGCTCCCTCTCACACTGTCCCCTCGCTCCCTGTCGCTCTGTCTCCTCGTTCCCTCTCGCATTGTCTCCTCCCTACCTCTTGCAATGTCTCCGCTCAAACTCTCTGAGTCTAATTTCTCTCTCTCCCGCACAGTCACCCCTCTCACTCTACCGCACAGGCTACTCTCTCTCTCTTCCTCACATTTTCATCGCTATCTCACAGTCTACTTTCTCTGTCTCTTGCACAGTCTCTGCACTCTCTCTCTCCTGTGCAGCCTCTCTCTCCTGCAATTTCCACTCTCTCCCTTTCACACATTCTCCTCTCTCACAAATCTTCCTGTCTCCCTCCGGCACAGATTCCTCGGTCTACCTCACACTATCTCCTCACTCCCTCTCGAACTGTCTCCTCACTCCCTCTCGCTCTGTCTCCTCACTCCATCTTGCACCGATTCCTCTCTCTCTCTCGCACTGATACATCTCTCCCTCTCGCTCAGTCTCCTCTCTCCCTCTCGCAATGCCTCCTCGCTCCCTCTCGCACTGTCCCCTCACTCCCTCTCACACTGTCCCCTCACTCCCTGTCGCGCTGTCCCCTCGCACCCTCTCGCTGTGTCCCCTCGCTCCATCTCGCACTGTCCCCTCGCTCCCTCTCACACTGTCCCCTCGCTCCCTCTCGCTCTCTCCCCTCGCTCCCTCTTGCACTGTCTCCTCAATCCCTCTCGCTCTGTCTCCTCACTCCCTCAGGCACTGATTCCTCTCGCCCTCTCGCACTGATACCTCTCTCCCTCTCGCTCTGTCTCCTCTCTCCCTCTCGCAATGCCTCCTCGCTCCCTCTCGCGCTGTCTGCTCGCTCTCTCTCGCACTGTCTCCTCGCTCCCTCTCGCACTGTCACCTCTCTCCCTCGCGCAATGTCTCCTCTCACCCTCTCGCTCTGTCTCCTCTCACTCTCTCGTTCTGTCTACTCGCTCCCCCTCACACATTCCCTCGCTCCCTCTCGCGCTGTCTGCTCGCTCCCTCTCGCGCTGTCTCCTTGCTCCCTCTCGCACTGTCACCTCTCTCCCTCTCGCAATGTCTCCTCTCACCCTCTCGCTCTGTCTCCTCTCACTCTCTCGCTCTGTCTCATCGCTCCCCCTCACACATTCCCTTGCTCCCTCTCGCTATGTCTCCAGGATTCCTCTCGCACTGTCGCCTCTCTCCCTCTCGCAATGTCTCCTCTCACCCTCTAGCTCTGTCTCCTCTCACACTCTCGCTCTGTCTCCTCGCTCCCGCTCACACTTTCCCTCGCTCCCTCACGCACTGTCCCCTCGCTCCCTCTCGAACTGTCCCCTCGCTCCCTCTCGCTCTGTCCCCTCGCTCCCTCTCGCACTGTCCCCTCGCTCCCTCTCGCACTGTCCCCTCGCTCCCTCTCGCACTGTCCCCTCGCTCCCTCTCACACAGTCCCCTCGCTCCCTCTCGCACTGTCCGCTCGCAACCTCTCGCTCTGTCCCCTCGCTCCCTCTCGCACTTTCCCCTCGCTACCTCTCGCACTGTCCCCTCGCTCCCTCTCGCACTGTCCGCTCGCTCCCTCTCGCACTGTCCCCTCGCTCCCTCTCGCACTGTCCCCTCGCTCCCTCTCGCACTGTCCCCTCACTACCTCTCGCTCTGTCACCTCGCTCCCTCTCGCACTGTCCCCTCGCTCCCTCTCGCACTGTCCCCTCGCTCCCTCTCGCACTGTCCCCTCGCTCCCTCTCGCACTGTCCCCTCGCTCCCTCTCGCACTGTCCCCTAGCTCCCTCTCGCACTGTCCCCTCGCTCCCTCTTGCACTGTCCCCTCGCTCCCTCTCGCACTGTCCCCTCACTGCCTCTCGCACTGTCCCCGCGCTCCCTCTCGCACTGTCCCCTCGCTCTCTCTCGCAATGTCGCCTCTCTCCCTGTCGCACTGTCTCCCGCTCACTCTCGCGCTGTCCCCTCGCTCCCTCTCGCGCTGTCCCCTCGCTCCCTGTCGCGCTGTCCCCTCGCTCCCTGTCGCGCTGTCCCCTCGCTCCCTGTCGCACTGTCCCCTCGCTCCCTCTCGCAATGACCCCTCGCTCCCTCTCGCAATGTCCCCTCGCTCCCTCTCGCACTGTCTCCTCAATCCCTCTCGTTCTGACTCCTAACTCCCTCAGGCACTGATTCCTCTCTCCCTCTCGCACTAATACCTCTCTCGCTCTCACTCTGTCGCCTCTCTCCCTGTCACAATGCCTCCGCGCTCCCTCGCGCGCTGTCTGCTCGCTCCCTCTCACTATGTCTCCTCGCTCCCTCTCGCACTGTCCCCTCTCACCCTCTCGCAATGTCTCCTCTCACCCTCTCGCTCTGTCTCCTCTCACTCTCTCGCTCTGTCTCCTCGATACCCCTCACACATTCCCTCGCACCCTCTCGCACTGTCTCCACGCTCCCTCTCGCACTGTCGCCTCTCTCCCTCTCGCAATGTTTCCTCTCACCCTCTCGCTCTGTCTCCTCTCACTCTGTCGCTCTGTCTCATCGCTAACCCTCACACTTTCCCTCGCTCCCTCACGCACTGTCCCCTCGCTCCCTTTCGCACTGTCCCCTCGCTCCCTCTCGCACTGTCACCTCGCTCCCTCTCGCACTGTCCCCCTCGCTCCCTCTCGCACTGTCCCGTCACTCCCTCTCGCACTGTCCCCTCGCTCCCTCGCGCACTGTCCCCTCGCTCCCTCTCGCAATGTCCCCTCGCTCCCTCTCGCACTGTCCCCTCGCTCCCTCTCGTGCTGTCCCCCTCGCTCCCTCTCGCGCTGTCCCCTCGCTCCCTGTCGCGCTGTCCCCTCGCTCCCTCTTGCAATGTCCCCTCACTCCATCTCGCACTGTCCCATTGCTGCCTCTCGCACTGTCCCCTCGCTCCCTGTCGCTCTGTCTCCTCGTTCCCTGTTGCGCTGTCCCCTCGCTCCCTCTCGCGCTGTCCACTCGCTCCCTCTCGTAATGTTCTCTCATTCCCTCTCGCACAGTACCCTCGCTCCCTCTCGCACTGTCCCCTCGCTCCCTCTCACACTGTCCCCTCGCTCCCTGTCGCTCTGTCTCCTCGTTCCCTCTCGCATTGTCTCCTCCCTACCTCTTGCAATGTCTCCGCTCAAACTCTCTGAGTCTAATTTCTCTCTCTCCCGCACAGTCACCCCTCTCACTCTACCGCACAGGCTACTCTCTCTCTCTTCCTCACATTTTCATCGCTATCTCACAGTCTACTTTCTCTGTCTCTTGCACAGTCTCTGCACTCTCTCTCTCCTGTGCAGCCTCTCTCTCCTGCAATTTCCACTCTCTCCCTTTCACACATTCTCCTCTCTCACAAATCTTCCTGTCTCCCTCCGGCACAGATTCCTCGGTCTACCTCACACTATCTCCTCACTCCCTCTCGAACTGTCTCCTCACTCCCTCTCGCTCTGTCTCCTCACTCCATCTTGCACCGATTCCTCTCTCTCTCTCGCACTGATACATCTCTCCCTCTCGCTCAGTCTCCTCTCTCCCTCTCGCAATGCCTCCTCGCTCCCTCTCGCACTGTCCCCTCACTCCCTCTCACACTGTCCCCTCACTCCCTGTCGCGCTGTCCCCTCGCACCCTCTCGCTGTGTCCCCTCGCTCCATCTCGCACTGTCCCCTCGCTCCCTGTCACACTGTCCCCTCGCTCCCTCTCGCTCTCTCCCCTCGCTCCCTCTTGCACTGTCTCCTCAATCCCTCTCGCTCTGTCTCCTCACTCCCTCAGGCACTGATTCCTCTCGCCCTCTCGCACTGATACCTCTCTCCCTCTCGCTCTGTCTCCTCTCTCCCTCTCGCAATGCCTCCTCGCTCCCTCTCGCGCTGTCTGCTCGCTCTCTCTCGCACTGTCTCCTCGCTCCCTCTCGCACTGTCACCTCTCTCCCTCGCGCAATGTCTCCTCTCACCCTCTCGCTCTGTCTCCTCTCACTCTCTCGTTCTGTCTACTCGCTCCCCCTCACACATTCCCTCGCTCCCTCTCGCGCTGTCTACTGGATTCCTCTCGCACTGTCGCCTCTCTCCCTCTCGCAATGTCTCCTCTCACCCACTCGCTCTGTCTCCTCTCACTCTCTCACTCTGTCTCCTGGCTCCCCCTCACACTTTCCCTCGCTCCCTCTCGCACTGTCCCCTCGCTCCCTCTCGAACTGTCCCCTCGCACACTCTCGCACTGTCACCTCGCTCCCTCTCGCGCTGTCCCCTCGCTCCCTCTCGCACTGTCCCCTCGCTCCCTCTCGCACTGTCCCCTCGCTCCCTCTCACACTGTCCCCTCGCTCCCTCTCGCACTGTCCCCTCGCTACCTCTCGATCTGTCACCTCGCTCCCTCTAGCACTTTCCGCTCGCTCCCTCTCGCACTGTCCCCTTGCTCCCTCTCGCACTGTCCCCTCGCTCCCTCTCGCACTGTCCCCTCGCTCCCTCTCGCACTGTCCCCTCGCTCCCTCTCGCGCTGTCCCCTCGTTCCCTCTCGCGCTGTCCCCTCGTTCCCTCTCGCGCTGTCCCCTGGTTCCCTCTCGCGCTGTATCCTCGCTCACTCTTGCGCTGTCCCCTCGTTCCCTCTCGCGCTGTCACCTGGTTCCCTCTAGCGCTGTCACCTTGCTCCCTCTCGCTCTGTCCCCTCGCTCCCTCTCGCACTGTCCCCTCGCTCCCTCTCGCACTGTCCCCTCGCTCCCTCTCGCACTGTCCCCTCGCTACCTCTCGCCCTGTCCCCTCTCTCCCTCTCGCACTGTCCCCTCGCTCCCTCTCGCACTGTCCCCTCGCTCCCTCTCGCACTGTCCCCTCGCTCCCTCTCGGAATGTCGCCTCGCTCCCTCTCGCACTGTCCCCTCGCTCCCTCTCGCACTGTCCCCTCGTTCCCTCTCGCACTGTCCCGTCGCTCCCTGTCGCGCTGTCCCCCTCGCTCCCTGTCGCACTGTCCCCTCGCTCCCTCTCGCAATGTCCCCTCGCTCCCTCTCGCAATGTCCCCTCGCTGCCTCTCGCACTGTCCCTTTGCTGCCTCTCGTACTGTCCCCTCGCTCCCTTTCGCTCTGTCTCCTCGTTCCCTGTCGCGCTGTCCCCTCGCTCCCTCTCGCGCTGTCCCCTCGCTCCCTCTCGCACTGTCCCCTCGCTCCCTCTCGCAATGTCCCCTCGCTCCCTCTCGCACAGTCCCCTCGCTCCCTCTCGCACTGTCCTCTCGCTCCCTGTCGCTCTGTCTCCTCGTTCCCTCTCGCATTGTCTCCTCCCTACCTCTTGCAATGTCTCCGCTCAAGCTCTCTGGGTCTAATTTCTCTCTCTCCCGCACAGTCTCCCCTCTCACTCTACCGCACAGGCTACTCTCTCTCTCTTCCTCACAATTTCATCGCTATCTCACTGTCTACTTTCTCTGTCTCTTGCACAGTCTCCGCACTCTCTCTCTACTGTGCAGCCTCTCTCTCTCTCCTGCAATTTCCCCTCTCTCCCTTTCACACATTCTCCTCTCTCTCTTACAAGGCTTCCTGTCTCCCTCCGGCACAGATTCCTCGGTCTACCTCACACTATCTCCTCACTCCCTCTCGAACTGTCTCCTCACTCCCTCTCGCTCTGTCTCCTCACTCCATCTTGCACCGATTCCTCTCTCCCTCTCGCACTGATACCTCTCTCCATCTCGCTCTGTCTCCTCTCTCCCTCTCGCACTGTCCCCTCGCTCCCTCTCGCACTGTCCCCTCGCTCCCTCTCGCACTGTCCCCTCGCTCCCTCTCGCACGGTGCCCTCGCTCCCTGTCGCGCTGTCCCCTCGCAACTTCTCTCTCTGTCCCCTCGCTCCCTCTCGCACTGTCCCCTCGCTCCCTCTCGCACTGTCCCCTCGCTCCCTCTCGCACTGTCCCCTCGCTCCCTCTCGCTCTGTCCCCTCGCTCCCTCTCGCACTGTCTCCTCAATCCCTCTCGCTCTGTCTCCTCACTCCCTCAGGCACTGATTCCTCTCTCCCTCTCGCACTGATACCTCTCTCCCTCTCGCTCTGTCTCCTCTCTCCCTCTCGCAATGCCTCCTCGCTCCCTCTTGCACTGTCCCCCTCGCTCCCTCTCGCACTGTCCCCTCGCTCCCTCTCGCACTGTCCCCTCGCACCCTCTTGCACTGTCCCCTCACTCCCTCTCGCTCTCTCCCCTCGCTCCTTCTCGCACTGTCTCCTCAATCCCTCTCGCTCTGTCTCCTAACTCCCTCAGGCACTGATTCCTCTCTCCCTCTCTCACTAATACCTCTCTCCCTCTCGCTCTGTCTCCTCTCTCCCTCTCACAATGCCTCCTCGCTCCCTCTCGCGCTGTCTGCTCGCTCCCTCTCGTGCTGTCTCCTCGCTCCCTCTCGCATTGTCCCCTCTCTCCCTCTCGCAATGTCTCCTCTCACCCTCTCGCTCTGTCTCCTCTCACTCTCTCGCTCTGTCTCCTCGCTCCCCCTCACACATTCCCTCGCTCCCTCTCGCGCTGTCTCCTCGCTCCCTCTCGCACTGTCGCCTCTCACCCTCTCGCAATGTCTCCTCTCACCCTCTCGCTCTGTCTCCTCTCACTCTCTCGCTCTGTCTCCTCGCTACCCCTCTCACTTTCCCTCGCTCCGTCTCGCACTGTCCCCTCGCTCCCTCTCGCACTGTCCCCTCGCTCCCTCTCGCACTGACCCCTCGCTCCCTCTCGCACTGTCCCCTCGCTCCCTCTCGCGCTGTCCCCTCGCGCCCTCTCGCGCTGTCCCCTCGCTCCCTCTCGCGCTGTCCCCTCGCTCCCTCTCGCGCTGTCCCCTCGCTCCCTCTCGCGCTGTCCCCTCGCTCCCTGTCGCGCTGTCCCCTCGCTCCCTCTCGCGCTGTCTCCTCGTTCCCTCTCGTGCTGTCCCCTCGTTCCCTCTCGCGCTGACCCCTCGTTCCCTCTCGTGCTGTCCCCTGGTTCCCTCTCGCGCTGTCCCCTGGTTCCCTCGGCGCTGTCCCCTCGCTCCCTCGTGCGCTGTCCCCTAGTTCCCTCTCGCGCTGTCCCCTGGTTCCCTCTCGCGCTGTCCCCTGGTTCCCTCTCGCGCTGACCCCCTCGCTCCCTCTTGCGCTCTCCCTGGTTCCCTCTCGCGCTGTCCCCTCGCTCCCTCTCGCACTGTCCCCTCGCTCCCTCTCGCACTGTCCACTCACTCCCTCTTGCACTGTCCACTCGCTCCCTCTCGCACGGTCTACTCGCTCCCTCTCGCACTGTTCCCTTGCTCCCTCTCGCGCTGTCCCCTCGCTCCCTGTCGCGCTGTCCCCTCGCTCCCTCTTGCAATGTCCCCTCGCTCCATCTCGCACTGTCCCATTGCTGCCTCTCGCACTGTCCCCTCGCTCCCTGTCGCTCTGTCTCCTCGTTCCCTGTTGCGCTGTCCCCTCGCTCCCTCTCGCGCTGTCCACTCGCTCCCTGTCGTAATGTTCCCTCATTCCCTCTCGCACAGTCCCCTCGCTCCCTCTCGCACTGTCCCCTCGCTCCCTCTCGCACTGTCCCCTCGCTCCCTGTCGCTCTGTCTCCTCATTCCCTCTCGCATTGTCTCCTCCCTAACTCTTGCAATTTCTCCACTCAAACTCTCTGAGTCTAATTTCTCTCTCTCCCGCACAGTCTCCCCTCTCACTCTACCGCACATTCTACTCTCTCTCTCTTCCTCACATTTTCATCGCTATCTCACAGTCTACTTTCTCTGTCTCTTGCACAGTCTCTGCACTCTCTCTCTCCTGTGCAGCCTCTCTCTCCTGCAATTTCCCCTCTCTCCCTTTCACACATTCTCCTCTCTCTCTTACAAATCTTCCTGTCTCCCTCCGGCACAGATTCCTCGGTCTACCTCACACTATCTCCTCACTCCCTCTCGAACTGTCTCCTCACTCCCTCTCGCTCTGTCTCCTCACTCCATCTTGCACCGATTCCTCTCTCTCTCTCGCACTGATACATCTCAACCTCTCGCTCAGTCTCCTCTCTCCCTCTCGCAATGCCTCCTCGCTCCCTGTCGCACTGTCCCCTCACTCCCTCTCACACTGTCCCCTCGCTCCCTGTCGCGCTGTCCCCTCGCACCCTCTCGCTGTGTCCCCTCGCTCCCTCTCGCACTGTCCCCTCGCTCCCTCTCACACTGTCCCCTGCTCCCTCTCGCTCTGTCCCCTCGCTCCCTCTTGCACTGTCTCCTCAATCCCTCTCGCTCTGTCTCCTCACTCCCTCAGACACTGATTCCTCTCGCCCTCTCGCACTGATACCTCTCTCCCTCTCGCTCCGTCTCCTCTCTCCCTCTCGCAATGCCTCCTCGCTCCCTCTCGCGCTGTCCGCTCGCTCCCTCTCGCTCTGTCTCCTCGCTCCCTCTCGCACTGTCACCTCTCTACCTCTCGCAATGTCTCCTCTCACCCTTTCGCTCTGTATCCTCTCACTCTCTCGCTCTGTCTACTCGCTCCCCCTCACACATTCCCTCGCTCCCTCTCGCGCTGTCTACTGTATTCCTCTCGCACTGTCGCCTCTCTCCCTCTCGCAATGTCTCCTCTCACCCACTCGCTCTGTCTCCTCTCACTCTCTCGCTCTGTCTCCTGGCTCCACCTCACACTTTCCCTCGCTCCCTCTCGCACTGTCCCCTCGCTCCCTCTCGCACTGTCCCCTCGCACCCTCTCGCACTGTCACCTCGCTACCTCTCGCACTTTCCCCTCGCTCCCTCTCGCACTGTCCCCTCGCTCCCTCTCGCACTGTCCCCTCGCTCCCTCTCACACTGTCCCCTCGCTCCCTCTCGCACTGTCCCCTCGCTACCTCTCGCTCTGACCCCTCGCTCCCTCTAGCACTTTCCCCTCGCTCCCTCTCGCACTGACCCCTTGCTCCCTCTCGCACTGTCCCCTCGCTCCCTCTCGCACTGTCCCCTCGCTCACTCTCGCACTGTCCCCTCGCTCCCTCTCGCACTGTCCCCTCGCTCCCTCTCGCACTGTCCCCTCGTTCCCTCTCGCGCTGTCCCCTCGTTCCCTCTCGCGCTGTCCCCTGGTTCCCTCTCGCGCTGTATCCTCGCTCCCTCTTGCGCTGTCCCCCTCGTTCCCTCTCGCGCTGTCACCTGGTTCCCTCTCGCGCTGTCACCATGCTCCCTCTCGCTCTGTCCCCTCGCTCCCTATCGCACTGTCCCCTCGCTCCCTCTCGCACTGTCCCCTCGCTCCCTCTCGTACTGTCCCCTCGCTCCCTCTCGCCCTGTCCCCTCTCTCCCTCTCGCACTGTCCCCTCGCTCCCTCTCGCACTGTCCCCCTCGCTCCCTCTCGCACTGTCCCCTCGTTCCCTCTCGCACTGTCCCGTCGCTCCCTGTCGCGCTGTCCCCTCGCTCCCTGTCGCACTGTCCCCTCGCTCCCTCTCGCAATGTCCGCTCGCTCCCTCTCGCAATGTCCCCTCGCTCCCTCTCGCACTGTCCCTTTGCTGCCTCTCGTACTGTCCCCTCGCTCCCTTTCGCTCTGTCTCCTCGTTCCCTGTCGCGCTGTCCCCCTCGCTCCCTCTCGCGCTGTCCCCTCCCTCCCTCTCGCGCTGTCCCCTCGCTCCCTCTCGCCCTGTCCCCTCTCTCCCTCTCGCACTGTCCCCCTCGCTCCCTCTCGCACTATCCCCTCGCTCCCTCTCGCACTGTCCCCTCGCTCCCTCTCGGAATGTTGCCTCGCTCCCTCTCGCACTGTCCCCTCGCTCCCTCTCGCACTGTCCCCTCGTTCCCTCTCGCACTGTCCCGTCGCTCCCTGTCACGCTGTCCCCTCGCTCCCTGTAGCACTGTCCCCTCGCTCCCTCTCGCAATGTCCGCTCGCTCCCTCTCGCAATGTCCCCTCGCTCCCTCTCGCACTGTCCCTTTGCTGCCTCTCGTACTGTCCCCTCGCTCCCTTTCTTTCTGTCTCCTCGTTCCCTGTCGCGCTATCCCCTCGCTCCCTCTCGCGCTGTCCCCTCGCTCCCTCTCGCACATTCCCCTCGCTCCCTCTCGCACTGTCCTCTCGCTCCCTGTCGCTCTGTCTCCTCGTTCCCTCTCGCATTGTCACCTCACTCCATCTTGCACCGATTCCTCTCTCCCTCTCGCACTGATACCTCTCTCCATCTCGCTCTGTCTCCTCTCTCCCTCTCGCACTGTCCCCCTCGCTCCCTCTCGCACTGTCCCCTCGCTCCCTCTCGCACTGTGCCCTCGCTCCCTGTCGCGCTGTCCCCTCACAACCTCTCGCTCTGTCCCCTCGCTCCCTCTCGCACTGTCCCCTCGCTCCCTCTCGCACTGTCCCCTCGCTCCCTCTCGCACTGTCCCCTCGCTCCCTCTCGCACTGTGCCCTCGCTCCCTCTCGCGCTGTCCCCTCGCAACCTCTCGCTCTGTCCCCTCGCTCCCTCTCGCACTGTCCCCTCGCTCCCTCTCGCTCTGTCCCCTCGCTCCCTCTCGCACTGTCTCCTCAATCCCTCTCGCTGTGTCTCCTCACTCCCTCAGGCACTGATTCCTCTCTCCCTCTCGCACTGATACCTCTCTCCCTCTCGCTCTGTCTCCTCTCTCCCTCTCGCAATACCTCCTCGCTCCCTCTCGCACTGTCCCCTCGCTCCCTCTCGCACTGTCCCCTCACTCCCTCTCGCTCTCTCCCCTCGCTCCTTCTCGCACTGTCTCCTCAATCCCTCTCGCTCTGTCTCCTAACTCCCTCAGGCACTGATTCCTCTCTCCCTCTCTCACTAATACCTCTCTCCCTCTCGCTCTGTCTCCTCTCTCCCTCTCACAATGCCTCCTCGCTCCCTCTCGCGCTGTCTGCTCGCTCCCTCTTGTGCTGTCTCCTCGCTCCCTCTCGCATTGTCCCCTCTCTCCCTCTCGCAATGTCTCCTCTCACCCTCTCGCTCTGTCTCCTCTCACTCTCTCGCTCTGTCTCCTCGCTCCCCCTCACACATTCCCTCGCTCCCTCTCGCGCTGTCTCCTCGCTCCCTCTCGCACTGTCGCCTCTCTCCCTCTCGCAATGTGTCCTCTCACCCTCTCGCTCTGTCTCCTCTCACTCTGTCGCTCTGTCTCCTCGCTACCCCTCTCACTTTCCCTCGCTCCCTATCGCACTGTCCCCTCGCTCCCTCTCGCACTGACCCCTCGCTCTCTCTCGCACTGTCCCCTCGCTCCCTCTCGCGCTGTCCCCTCGCGCCCCTCTCGCGCTGTCCCCTCGCTCCCTCTCGCGCTGTCCCCTCGCTCCCTCTCGCGCTGTCCCCTCGCTCCCTCTCGCGCTGTCCCCTCGCTCCCTCTCGCGCTGTCCCCTCGCTCCCTCTCGCGCTGTCCCCTCGCTCCCCTCTCGCGCTGTCCCCTCGCTCCTTCTCGTGCTGTCCCCTCGCTCCCTCTGGCGCTGTCCCCTCGCTCCCTCTCGCGCTGTCTCCTCGTTCCCTCTCGTGCTGTCCCCTCGTTCCCTCTCGCGCTGACCCCTCGTTCCCTCTCGTGCTGTCCCCTGGTTCCCTCTCGCGCTGTCCCCTGGTTCCCTCGTGCGCTGTCCCCCTCGCTCCCTCATGCGCTGTCCCCTAGTTCCCTCTCGCGCTGTCCCCTGGTTCCCTCTCGCGCTGTCCCCTGGTTCCCTCTCGCGCTGACCCCACGCTCCCTCTTGCGCTGTCCCTGGTTCCCTCTCGCGCTGTCCCCTCGCTCCCTCTCGCACTGTCCCCTCGCTCCCTCTCGCACTGTCCACTCACTCCCTCTCGCACTGTACACTCGCTCCCTCTCGCACTGTCTACTCGCTCCCTCTCGCACTGTTCCCTCGCTCACTCTCGCACTGTCCACTAGCTCCCTCTCGCAATGTCCCCTCGCGCCCTCTCGCACTGTCCCCTCGCTCCCTCTCGCACTGTCCCCTTGCTTCCTCTCGCACAGTCCCCTCGTTCCCTCTCGCGCTGCCCCTCACTCCCTCTTGCGCTGTCCCCTCATTCCCTCTCGCGCTGTCCCCTGGTTCCCTCTCGCGCTGTCCCCTGGTTCCATCTCGGGCTGTCCCCTGGTTCCCTCTCGCACTGTCTCCATGCTTCCTGTGGCACTGTCTCCTCACTCCCTCGCACACTGTCCCCTCGCTCCCTCTCGCACTGTCCACTCGCTCCCTCTCGCTCTGTCCCCTCGCTCCCTCTTGCACTGTCTCGTCAATCCCTCTCGCTCTGTCTCCTCACTCCCTCAGGCACTGATTCCTCTCTCCCTCTCGCACTGATACCTCTCTCCCTCTCGCTCTGTCTCCTCTCTCCCTCTCGCAATGCCTCCTTGCTCCCTCTCGCACTGTCCCCTCGATCCCTCTCGCACTGTCCCCTCGCTCCCTGTCGCGCTGTCCCCTCGCACCCTCTCGCTCTGTCCCCTCGCTCCCTCTCGCACTGTCCCCTCGCTCCCTCTCGCACTGTCCCCCTCGCTCTCTCTCGCACTGTCCCCTCGCTCCCTCTCGCACTGTCCCCTCGCTCCCTCTCGCACTGTCCCCTCGCTCCCTCTCGCTCTGTCCCCTCGCTCCCTCTCGCACTGTCCCCTCAATCCCTCTCGTTCTGACTCCTAACTCCCTCAGGCACTGATTCCTCTCTCCCTCTCGCACTAAAACCTCTCTCGCACTCGCTCTGTCACCTCTCTCCCTGTCACAATGCCTCCTCGCTCCCTCGCGCGCTGTCTGCTCGCTCCCTCTCACGCTGTCTCCTCGCTCCCTCTCGCACTGTCCCCTCTCTCCCTCTCGCAATGTCTCCTCTCACCCTCTCGCTCTGTCTCCTCTCACTCTGTCGCTCTGTCTCATCGCTAACCCTCACACTTTCCCTCGCTCCCTCTCGCACTTTCCCCTCGCTCCCTCTCGCTCTGTCCCCTCGCTCCCTCTCGCACTGTCCCCTCGCTCCCTCTCGCACTGTCCCCTCGCTCCCTCTCGCGCTGTCTCCTCGTTCCCTCTCGCGCTGTCCCCTCGTTCCCTCTCGCGCTGTCCCCTCGTTCCCTCTCGCGCTGTCCCCTGGTTCCCTCTCGCGCTGTCCCCTGGTTCCCTCTCGCGCTGTCCCCTCGCTCCCTCTTGCGCTGTCCCCTCATTCCCAGTGGCGCTGTCCCCTGGTTCCCTCTCGCGCTGTCCCCTGGTTCCCTCTCGCACTGTCCCCTCGCTCCCTCTCGCTCTGTCCCCTCGCTCCCTCTCGCACTGTCCCCTCGCTCCCTCTGGCACTGTCCCCTCGCTCCCTCTCGCACTGTCCCCTCGCTCCCTCTCGCACTGACCCCTCGCTCCCTTTCGCACTGTCCCCTCGCTCCCTCTCGCACTGTCCCCTGCTCCCTCTCGCACTGTCCCCTCGCTCCCTCTCGCACTGTCCCCTCGCTCCCTCTCGCTCTGTCCCCTCGCTCCCTCTCGCACTGTCCCCTTGCTCCCTCTCGTACTGTCCCCTCGCTCCCTCTCGCACTGTCCGCTTGCTCCCTCTCGCACTGTCCCCTCGCTCCCTCTCGCACTGTCCCCTCGCTCCCTCTCGCACTGTCCCCTCGCTCCCTCTCGCATTTCCCGTCGCTCCCTCTCGCACTGTCCCCTCGCTCCCTCTCGCACTGTCCCCTCGCTCCCTCTCGCAATGTCCCCTCGCTCCCTCTCGTGCTGTCCCCTCGCTCCCTCTCGTGCTGTCCCCTCGCTCCCTCTCGCGCTGTCCCCTCGCTCCCTGTAGCGCTGTCCCCTCGCTCCCTCTCGCAATGTCCCCTCGCTCCCTCTCGCACTGTCCCATTGCTGCCTCTCGCACTGTCCCCTCGCTCCCTGTTGCTCTGTCTCCTCGTTGCGTGTCGCGCTGTCCCCTCGCTCCCTCTCGCGCTGTCCACTCGCTCCCTCTCGCAATGTCCCCTCGCTCCCTCTCGCACAGTCCCCTCGCTCCCTCTCGCAGTGTCCCCTCGCACCCTCTCGGACTGTCCCCTCGCTCCCTGTGGCTCTGTCTCCTCGTTCCCTCTCGCATTGTCTCCAGCCTACCTCTTGCAATGTCTCCGCTCAAACTCTCTGAGTCTACTTTCTCTCTCTCCCGCACAGTCTCCCCTCTCACTCTACCGCGCAGGCTACTCTCTCTCTCTTCCTCACATTTTCATCGCTATCTCACAGTCTACTTTCTCTGTCTCTTGCACAGTCTCCGCACTCTCTCTGTCCTGTGCAGCCTCTCTCTCTCTCTTGCAATTTCCCCTCTCTCCCTTTCACACATTCTCCTCTCTCTCTTACAAAGCTTCCTGTCTCCCTGCGGCACAGATTCCTCGGTGTACCTCACACTATCTCCTCACACCCTCTCGAACTGTCTCCTCACTCCAACTTGCACCGATTCCTCTCTCCCTCTCGCACTGATACCTCTCTCCCTCTCGCTCTGTCTCCTCTCTCCCTCTCGCAATGCCTCCTTGCTCCCTCTCGTACTGTCCCCTCGCTCCCTCTCGCACTGTCCCCTCGCTCCCTGTTGCGCTGTCCCCTCGCACCCTCTCGCTCTGTCCCCTCGCTCCCTCTCGCACTGTCCCCCTCGCTCCCTCACGCAATGTCCCCTCGCTCTCTCTCGCACTGTCGCCTCGCTCCCTCTCGCACTGTCCCCTCGCTCCCTCTCGCACTGTCCCCTCAGTCCCTCTCGCTCTGTCCCCTCGCTCCCTCTCGCACTGTCTCCTCAATCCCTCTCGTTCTGTCTCCTAACTCCCTCAGGCACTGATTCCTCTCTCCCTCTCGCACTAATACCTCTCTCGCTCTCGCTCTGTCGCCTCTCTCCCTGTCACAATGCCTCTTCGCTCCCTCGCGCGCTGTCTGCTCGTTCCCTCTCGTGCTGTCTCCTCGCTCCCTCTCGCACTGTCCCCTCTCTCCCTCTCGCAATGTCTCCTCTCACCCTCTCGCTCTGTCTCCTCTCACTCTCTCGCTCTGTCTGCTCGCTCCCCCTCACACATTCCCTCGCACCCTCTCGCGCTGTCTCCTCGCTCCCTCTCGCACTGTCGCCTCTCTCCCTCTCGCAATGTTTCCTCTCACCCTCTCGCTCTGTCTCCTCTCACTCTGTCGCTCTGTCTCATCGCTAACCCTCACACTTTCCCTCGCTCCCTCTTGCACTGTCCCCTCGCTCCCTCTCGCACTGTCCCCTCGCACCCTCTCGCACTGTCCCCTCGCTCCCTCTCGCACTGTCCCCTCGCTCCCTCTCGCGCTGTCCCCTCGTTCCCTCTCGCGCTGTCCCCTCGTTCCCTCTCGCGCTGTCCCCTCGTTCCCTCTCGCGCTGTCCCCTGGTTCCCTCTCGCGCTGTCCCCTGGTTCCCTCTCGCGCTGTCCCCTCGCTCCGGCTTGCGCTGTCCCCTCATTCCCAGTGGCGCTGTCCCCTGGTTCCCTCTCGCGCTGTCCCCTGGTTCCCTCTCGCACTGTCCCCTCGCTCCCTCTCGCTCTGTCCCCTCGCTCCCTCTCGCACTGTCCCCCTCGCTCCCTCTCGCACTGTCCCCTCGCTCCCTCTCGCACTGTCCCCTCGCTCCCTCTCGCACTGACCCCTCGCTCCCTTTCGCACTGTCCCCTCGCTCCCTCTCGCACTGTCCCCTGCTCCCTCTCGCACTGTCCCCTCGCTCCCTCTCGCACTGTCCCCTCGCTCCCTCTCGCTCTGTCCCCTCGCTCCCTCTCGCCCTGTCCCCTCGCTCCCTCTCGCACTGCCCCCTCGCTCCCTTTCGCACTGTCCGCTTGCTCCCTCTCGCACTGTCCCCTCGCTCCCTCTCGCCCTGTCCCCTCGCTCCCTCTCGCACTGTCCCCTCGCTCCCTCTCGCACTGTCCCGTCGCTCCCTCTCGCACTGTCCCCTCGCTCCCTCTCGCACTGTCCCCTCGCTCCCTCTCGCAATGTCCCCTCGCTCCCTCTCGCACTGTCCCCTCGCTCCCTCTCGTGCTGTCCCCTTGCTCCCTCTCGCGCTGTCCCCTCGCTCCCTGTAGCGCTGTCCCCTCGCTCCCTCTCGCAATGTCCCCTCGCTCCCTCTCGCACTGTCCCATTGCTGCCTCTCGCACTGTCTCCTCGCTCCCTGTTGCTCTGTCTCCTCGTTCCGTGTCGCGCTGTCCCCTCACTCCCTCTCGCGCTGTCCACTCGCTCCCTATCGCAATGTCCCCTCACTCCCTCTCGAACTGTCTCCTCACTCCCTCTCGCTCTGTCTCCTCACTCCATCTTGCACCGATTCCTCTCTCCCTCTCGCACTGATACCTCTCTCCCTCTCGCTCTGTCTCCTCAATCCCTCTCGCTCTGTCTCCTAACTCCCTCAGGCACTGATTCCTCTCTCCCTCTCGCACTAAAACCTCTCTCCCTCTCGCTCTGTCTCCTCTCTCCCTCTCGCAATGCCTCCTCGCTCCCTCTCGCGCTGTCTGCTCGCTCCCTCTCGCGCTGTCTCCTCGCTCCCTCTCGCACTGTCCCCTCTCTCCCTCTCACAATGTCTCCTCTCACCCTCTCGCTCAGTCTCCTCTCACTCTCTCGCTCTGTCTCCTCGCTCCCCCTGACACCTTCCCTCGCTCCCTCTCGTGCTGTCTCCTCGCTCCCTCTCGCACTGTCGCCTCTCTCCCTCTCGCAATGTCTCCTCTCACCCTCTCGCTCTGTCTCCTCTCACTCTGTCGCTCTGCCTCCTCGCTAACCCTCACACTTTCCCTCGCTCCCTCTCGCACTGTCCCCTAGCTCCCTCTCGCATTGTCCCCTCGCTCCCTCTCGCACTGTCCCCTCGCTCCCTCTCGCAATGTCCCCTCGCTCCCTCTCGCACTGTCCCCTCGCTCCCTCTCATGCTGTCCCCTTGCTCCCTCTCGCGCTGTCCCCTCGCTCCCTGTCGCACTGTCCCCTCGCTCCCTCTCGCAATGTCCCCTCGCTCCCTCTCGCACTGTCCCATTGCTGCCTCTCGTACTGTCCCCTCGCTCCCTGTTGCTCTGTCTCCTCGTTCCGTGTCGCGCTGTCCCCTCGCTCCCTCTCGCGCTGTCCACTCGCTCCCTATCGCAATGTCCCCTCACTCCCTCTCGAACTGTCTCCTCACTCCCTCTCGCTCTGTCTCCTCACTCCATCTTGCACCGATTCATCTCTCCCTCTCGCACTGATACCTCTCTCCCTCTCGCTCAGTCTCCTCTCTCCCTCTCGCAATGCCTCCTCGCTCCCTCTCGCACTGTCCCCTCGCTCCCACTCGCACTGTCCCCTCGCTCCCTCTCGCACTGTCCCCTCGCTCCCTGTAGCGCTGTCCCCTCGCACCCTCTCGCTGTGTCCCCTCGCTCCCTCTCGCACTGTCCCCTCGCTCCCTCTCGCACTGTCCCCCTCGCTCCCTCTCACACTGTCCCCTCGCTCCCTCTCGCTCTGTCCCATCGCTCCCTCTCGCACTGTCTCCTCAATCCCTCTCGCTCTGTCTCCTCACTCCCTCAGGCACTGATTCCTCTCGCCCTCTCGCACTGATAACTCTCTCCCTCTCGCTCTGTCTCCTCTCTCCCTCTCGCAATGCCTCCTCGCTCCCTCTCGCGCTGTCTCCTCGCTCCCTCTCGCACTGTCACCTCTCTCCCTCTCGCAATGTCTCCTCTCACCATCTCGCTCTCTCTCCTCTCACTCTCTTGCTCTGTCACCTCGCTCCCTCTCGCATTGTCTCCTCGTTCCCTCTCGCATTGTCTCCTCCCTACTTCTTGCAATGTCTCCGCTCAAACTCTCTGAGTCTAATTTCTCTCTCTCCCGCACAGTCTCCCCTCTCACTCTTCCGCACAGGCTACTCTCTCTCTCTTCCTCACATTTTCATCGTTATCTCACAGTCTACTTTCTCTGTCTCTTGCACAGTCTCCGCACTCTCTCTCTCCTGTGCAGCTTCTCTCTCTCTCCTGCAATTTCCCCTCTCTCCCTTTCACACATTCTCCTCTCTCTCTTAAAAAGCTTCCTGTCTCCCTCCGGCACAGATTCCTCGGTCTACCTCACACTATCTCCTCACTCCCTCTCGAACTGTCTCCTCACTCACTCTCGCTCTGTCTCCTCACTCCATCTTGCATCGATTCCTCTCTCCCTCTCGCACTGATACCTCTCTCCCTCTCGCTCTGTCTCCTCTCTCCCTCTCGCAATGCCTCCTCGCTCCCTCTCGCACTGTCCCCTCGCACCCTCTCACACTGTCCCCTCGCTCCCTGTCGCACTGTCCCCTCGCACCCTCTCGCTCTGTACCCTCGCTCTCTCTCGCACTGTCCCCTCGCTCACTCTCGCACTGTCCACTCGCTCCCTCTCGCTCTGTCCCCTCGCTCCCTCTCGCACTGTCTCCTCAATCCCTCTCGCTCTGTCTCCTAACTCCCTCAGGCACAGATTCCTCTCTCCCTCTCGCACTAATACCTCTCTCCCTCTCGCTCTGTCTCCTCTCTCCCTCTCGCAATGCCTCCTCGCTCCCTCTCGCGCTGTCTGCTCGCTCCCTCTCGCGCTGTCTCCTCGCTCCCTCTCGCACTGTCCCCTCTCTCCCTCTCGCAATGTCTCCTCTCACCCTCTCGCTCAGTCTCCTCTCAGTCTCTCGCTCTGTCTCCTCGCTCCCCCTGACACCTTCCCTCGCTCCCTCTCGTGCTTTCTCCTCGCTCCCTCTCGCACTGTCGCCTCTCTCCCTCTCGCAATGTCTCCGCTCACCCTCTCGCTCTGTCTCCTCTCACTCTGTCGCTCTGTCTCCTCGCTAACCCTCACACTTTCCCTCGCTCCCTCTCGCACTGTCCCCTAGCTCCCTCTCGCACTGTCCCCTCGCTCCCTCTCGCACTGTCCCCTCGCTCCCTCTCGCAATGTCCCCTCGCTCCCTCTCGCACTGTCCCCTCGCTCCCTCTCGTGCTGTCCCCTTGCTCCCTCTCGCGCTGTCCCCTCGCTCCCTGTCGCACTGTCCCCCTCGCTCCCTCTCGCAATGTCCCCTCGCTCCCTCTCGCACTGTCCCATTGCTGCCTCTCGTACTGTCCCCTCGCTCCCTGTTGCTCTGTCTCCTCGTTCCGTGTCGCGCTGTCCCCTCGCTCCCTCTCGCGCTGTCCACTCGCTCCCTATCGCAATGTCCCCTCACTCCCTCTCGAACTGTCTCCTCACTCCCTCTCGCTCTGTCTCCTCACTCCATCTTGCACCGATTCATCTCTCCCTCTCGCACTGATACCTCTCTCCCTCTCGCTCAGTCTCCTCTCTCCCTCTCGCAATGCCTCCTCGCTCCCTCTCGCACTGTCCCCTCGCTCCCACTCGCACTGTCCCCTCACTCCCTCTCGCACTGTCCCCTCGCTCCCTGTAGCGCTGTCCCCTCGCACCCTCTCGCTGTGTCCCCTCGCTCCCTCTCGCACTGTCCCCTCGCTCCCTCTCGCACTGTCCCCTCGCTCCCTCTCACACTGTCCCCTCGCTCCCTCTCGCTCTGTCCCATCGCTCCCTCTCGCACTGTCTCCTCAATCCCTCTCGCTCTGTCTCCTCACTCCCTCAGGCACTGATTCCTCTCGCCCTCTCGCACTGATAACTCTCTCCCTCTCGCTCTGTCTCCTCTCTCCCTCTCGCAATGCCTCCTCGCTCCCTCTCGCGCTGTCTCCTCGCTCCCTCTCGCACTGTCACCTCTCTCCCTCTCGCAATGTCTCCTCTCACCATCTCGCTCTCTCTCCTCTCACTCTCTTGCTCTGTCACCTCGCTCCCTCTCGCATTGTCTCCTCGTTACCTCTCGCATTGTCTCCTCCCTACTTCTTGCAATGTCTCCGCTCAAACTCTCTGAGTCTAATTTCTCTCTCTCCCGCACAGTCTCCCCTCTCACTCTTCCGCACAGGCTACTCTCTCTCTCTTCCGCACATTTTCATCGCTATCTCACAGTCTACTTTCTCTGTCTCTTGCACAGTCTCCGCACTCTCTCTCTCCTGTGCAGCTTCTCTCTCTCTCCTGCAATTTCCCCTCTCTCCCTTTCACACATTCTCCTCTCTCTCTTAAAAAGCTTCCTGTCTCCCTCCGGCACAGATTCCTCGGTCTACCTCACACTATCTCCTCACTCCCTCTCGAACTGTCTCCTCACTCACTCTCGCTCTGTCTCCTCACTCCATCTTGCACCGATTCCTCTCTCCGTCTCGCACTGATACCTCTCTCCCTCTCGCTCTGTCTCCTCTCTCCCTCTTGCAATGCCTCCTCGCTCCCTCTCGCACTGTCCCCTCGCTCCCTCTCACACTGTCACCTCGCTCCCTGTCGCACTGTCCCCTCGCACCCTCTCGCTCTGTACCCTCGCTCTCTCTCGCACTGTCCCCTCGCTCCCTCTCGCACTGTCCACTCGCTCCCTCTCGCTCTGTCCTCTCGCTCCCTCTCGCACTGTCTCCTCAATCCCTCTCGCTCTGTCTCCTAACTCCCTCAGGCACTGATTCCTCTCTCCCTCTCGCACTAATACCTCTCTCCCTCTCGCTCTGTCTCCTCTCTCCCTCTCGCAATGCCTCCTCGCTCCCTCTCGCGCTGTCTGCTCGCTCCCTCTCGCGCTGTCTCCTCGCTCCCTCTCGCACTGTCCCCTCTCTCCCTCTCGCAATGTCTCCTCTCACCCTCTCGCTCTGTCTCCACTCACTCTCTCGTTCTGTCTCCTCGCTCCCCCTGACACATTCCCTCGCTCCCTCTCGCGCTGTCTCCTCGCTCCCTCTCGCACTGTCGCCTCTCTCCCTCTCGCAATGTCTCCTCTCACCCGCTCGCTCTGTCTCCTCTCACTCTGTCGCTCTGTCTCCTCGCTAACCCTCACACTTTCCCTCGCTCCCTCTCGCACTGTCCCCTAGCTCCCTCTCGCACTGTCTCCTCGCTCCCTCTCGCACTGACCCCTCGCTCCCTCTCGCACTGTCCCCCTCGCTCCGTCCCGCACTGTCCCCCCGCTCCCCCTTCGCACTGTCCCCTCGCTCCCTCTCGCACTGTCCCCTTGCTCCCTCTCGCTCTGTCCCCTCACTCCCTCTCGCACTGTACCCTTGCTCCCTCTCGCACAGTCCCCTCGCTCACTATCGCACTGTCCGCTCGCTCCCTCTTGCACTGTCCCCTCGCTCCCTCTCGCACTGTCCCCTCGCTCCCTCTCGCACTGTCCCGTCGCTCCCTCTCGCACTGTCCCCTCGCTCCCTCTCGCACTGTCCCCTCGCTCCCTCTCGCTCTGTGCCCTCACTCCCTCTCGCACTGTCCCCTTGCTCCCTCTCGCACAGTCCCCTCGCTCACTATCGCACTGTCCGCTCGCTCCCTCTCGCACTGTCCCCTCGCTCCCTCTCGCACTGTCCCCTCGCTCCCTCTCGCACTGTCCCGTCGCTCCCTCTCGCACTGTCCCCTCGCTCCCTCTCGCACTGTCCCCTCGCTCCCTCACGCAATGTCCCCTCGCTCCCTCTCGCACTGTCCCCTCACTCCCTCTCGTGCTGTCCCCCTCGCTCCCTGTCGCGCTGTCCCCTCGCTCCCTGTCGCGCTGTCCCCTCGCTGCCTCTTGCAATGTCCACTCGCTCCATCTCGCACTGTCCCATTGCTGCCTCTCGCACTGTCCCCTCGCTCCCTGTCGCTCTGTGTCCTCGTTCCCTGTTGCGCTGTCACGTCGCTCCCTCTCGCGCTGTCCACTCGCTCCCTCTCGCAATGTTCCCTCATTCCCTCTCGCACAGTCCCCTCGCTCCCTCTCGCACTGTCCCCTCGCTCCCTCTCGCACTGTCCCCTCGCTCCCTGTCGCTCTGTCTCCTCGTTCCCTCTCGCATTGTCTCCTCCCTACCTCTTGCAATGTCTCCGCTCAAAATCTCTGAGTCTAATTTCTCTCTCTCCCGCACAGTCTCCCCTCTCACCCTACCGCACAGGCTACTCTGTCTCTCTTCCGCACATTTTCATCGCTATCTCACAGTCTACTTTCTCTGTCTCTTGCACAGTCTCTGCACTCTCTCTCTCCGGTGCAGCCTCTCTCTCCTGCAATTTCCCCTCTCTCCCTTTCACACATTCTCCTCTCTCTCTTACAAATCTCCCTGTCTCGCTCCGGCACAGATTCCTCGGTGTACCTCACACTATCTCCTCACTCCGTCTCGAACTGTCTCCTCACTCCATCTTGCACCGATTCCTCTCTCCCTCTCGCACTGATACCTCTCTCCCTCTCGCTCTGTCTCCTCTCTCCCTCTCGCAATGCATCCTTGCTCCCTCTCGCACTGTCCCCTCGCTCCCTCTCGCACTGTCCCCTCGCTCCCTGTCGCGCTGTCCCCCTCGCACCCTCTCGCTCTGTCCCCTCGCTCCCTCTCGCACTGTCCCCTCGCTCCCTCTCGCAATGTCCCCTCGCTCTCTCTCGCACTGTCCCCTCGCTCCCTCTCGCACTGTCCCCTCGCTCCCTCTCGCACTGTCCCCTCACTCCCTCTCGCTCTGTCCCCTCGCTCCCGCTCGCACTGTCTCCTCAATCCCTCTCGTTCTGTCTCCTAACTCCCTCAGGCACTGATTCCTCTCTCCCTCTCGCACTAATACCTCTCTCGCTCTCGCACTGTCCCCTCTCTCCCTCTCGCAATGTCTCCTCTCACCCTCTCGCTCTGTCTCCTCTCACTCTCTCGCTCTGTCTCCTCGCTCCCCCTCACACATTCCCTCGCACCCTCTCGCGCTGTCTCCTCGCTCCCTCTCGCACTGTCGCCTCTCTCCCTCTCGCAATGTTTCCTCTCACCCTCTCGCTCTGTCTCCTCTCACTCTGTCGCTCTGTCTCCTCGCTAACCCTCACACTTTCCCTCGCTGCCACTCGCACTGTCCCCTCGCTCCCTCTCGCACTGTCCCCTCGCTCCCTCTCGCACTGTCCCCTCGCTCCCTCTCGCACTGTCCCCTCGCTCCCTCTCGCGCTGTCCCCTCGTTCCCTCTCGCGCTGTCCCCTCGTTCCCTCTCGCGCTGTCCCCTGGTTCCCTCTCGCGCTGTCCCCTGGTTCCCTCTCGCACTGTCCCCTCGCTCCCTCTCGCTCTGTCCCCTCGCTCCCTCTCGCACTGTCCCCTCGCTCCCTCTCGCACTGTCCCCTCGCTCCCTCTCGCACTGTCCCCTCGCTCCCTCTCGCACTGTCCCCTCGCTCCCTCTCGCACTGACCCCTCGCTCCCTTTCGCACTGTCCCCTTGCTCCCTCTCGCACTGTCCCCTGCTCCCTCTCGCACTGTCCCCTCGCTCCCACTCGCACTGTCCCCTCGCTCCCTCTCGCTCTGTCCCCTCGCTCCCTCTCGCACTGTCCCCTCGCTCCCTCTCGCACTGCCCCCTCGCTCCCTCTCGCACTGTCCGCTTGCTCCCTCTCGCACTGTCCCCTCGCTCCCTCTCGCCCTGTCCCCTCGCTCCCTCTCGCACTGTCCCCTCGCTCCCTCTCGCACTGTCCCGTCGCTCCCTCTCGCACTGTCCCCTCGCTCCCTCTCGCACTGTCCCCTCGCTCCCTCTCGCAATGTCCCCTCGCTCCCTCTCGCACTGTCCCCTCGCTCCCTCTCGTGCTGTCCCCTGGCTCTCTCTCGCGCTGTCCCCTCGCTCCCTGTAGCGCTGTCCCCTCGCACCCTCTCGCAATGTCCCCTCACTCCCTCTCGCACTGTCCCATTGCTGCCTCTCGCACTGTCCCCTCGCTCCCTGTTGCTCTGTCTCCTCGTTCCGTGTCGCGCTGTCCCCTCGCTCCCTCTCGCGCTGTCCACTCGCTCCCTATCGCAATGTCCCCTCACTCCCTCTCGAACTGTCTCCTCACTCCCTCTCGCTCTGTCTCCTCACTCCATCTTGCACCGATTTATCTCTCCCTCTCGCACTGATACCTCTCTCCCTCTCGCTCAGTCTCCTCTCTCCCTCTCGCAATGCCTCCTCGCTCCCTCTCGCACTGTCCCCTCGCTCCCACTCGCACTGTCCCCTCGCTCCCTCTCGCACTGTCCCCTCGCTCCCTGTAGCGCTGTCCCCCGCACCCTCTCGCTGTGTCCCCTCGCTCCCTCTCGCACTGTCCCCTCGCTCCCTCTCGCACTGTCCCCTCGCTCCCTCTCACACTGTCCCCTCGCTCCCTCTCGCTCTGTCCCATCGCTCCCTCTCGCACTGTCTCCTCAATCCCTCTCGCTCTGTCTCCTCACTCCCTCAGGCACTGATTCCTCTCGCCCTCTCGCACTGATAACTCTCTCCTCTCGCTCTGTCTCCTCTCTCCCTCTCGCAATGCCTCCTCTCTCCCTCTCGCGCTGTCTCCTCGCTCCCTCTCGCAATGTCACCTCTCTCCCTCTCGCAATGTCTCCTCTCACCATCTCGCTCTCTCTCCTCTCACTCTCTTGCTCTGTCACCTCGCTCCCTCTCGCATTGTCTCCTCGTTCCCTCTCGCATTGTCTCCTCCCTGCTTCTTGCAATGTCTCCGCTCAAACTCTCTGAGTCTAATTTCTCTCTCTCCCGCACAGTCTCCCCTCTCACTCTTCCGCACAGGCTACTCTCTCTCTCTTCCTCACATTTTCATCGTTATCTCACAGTCTACTTTCTCTGTCTCTTGCACAGTCTCCGCACTCTCTCTCTCCTGTGCAGCTTCTCTCTCTCTCCTGCAATTTCCCCTCTCTCCCTTTCACACATTCTCCTCTCTCTCTTACAAATCTCCCTGTCTCGCTCCGGCACAGATTCCTCGGTGTACCTCACACTATCTCCTCACTCCCTCTCGAACTGTCTCCTCACTCCCTCTCGCTCTGTCTCCTCACTCCATCTTGCACCGATTCCTCTCTCCCTCTCGCACTGATACCTCTCTCCCTCTTGCTCAGTCTCCTCTCTCCCTCTCGCACTGTCCCCTCTCTCCCTCTCGCAATGTCTCCTCTCACCCTCTCGCTCTGTCTCCTCTCACTCTCTCGCTCTGTCTCCTCGCTCCCCCTGACACATTCCCTCGCTCCCTCTCGCGCTGTCTCCTCGCTCCCTCTCGCACTGTCGCCTCTCTCCCTCTCACAATGTCTCCTCTCACCCTCTCGCTCTGTCTCCTCTCACTCTGTCGCTCTGTCTCCTCGCTAACCATCACACTTTCCCTCGCTCCCTCTCGCACTGTCCCCTAGCTCCCTCTCGCACTGTCCCCTCGCTCCCTCTCGCACTGACCCCTCGCTCCCTCTCGCACTGTCCCCTCGCTCCGTCCCGCACTGTCCCCCCCGCTCCCCCTTCGCACTGTCCCCTCGCTCCCTCTCGCACTGTCCCCTCGCTCCCTCTCGCTCTGTCCCCTCACTCCCTCTCGCACTGTCCCCTCGCTCCCTCTCGCACTGTCCCATTGCTGCCTCTCGTACTGTCCCCTCGCTCCCTGTTGCTCTGTCTCCTCGTTCCGTGTCGCACAGTCCCCTCGCTCACTATCGCACTGTCCGCTCGCTCCCTCTCGCACTGTCCCCTCGCTCCCTCTCGCACTGTCCCCTCGCTCCCTCTCGCACTGTCCCGTCGCTCCCTCTCGCACTGTCCCCTCGCTCCCTCTCGCACTGTCCCCTCGCTCCCTCTCGCTCTGTCACCTCACTCCCTCTCGCACTGTCCCCTTGCTCCCTCTCGCACAGTCCCCTCGCTCACTATCGCACTGTCCGCTCGCTCCCTCTCGCACTGTCCCCTCGCTCCCTCTCGCACTGTCCCCTCGCTCCCTCTCGCACTGTCCCGTCGCTCCCTCTCGCACTGTCCCCTCGCTCCCTCTCGCACTGTCCCCTCGCTCCCTCACGCAATGTCCCCTCGCTCCCTCTCGCACTGTCCCCTCGCTCCCTCTCGTGCTGTCCCCTCGCTCCCTCTCGCGCTGTCCCCTCGCTCCCTGTCGCGCTGTCCCCTCGCTCCCTCTTGCAATGTCCCCTCGCTCCATCTCGCACTGTCCCATTGCTGCCTCTCGCACTGTCCCCTCGCTCCCTGTCGCTCTGTGTCCTCGTTCCCTGTTGCGCTGTCCACTCGCTCCCTCTCGCAATGTTCCCTCATTCCCTCTCGCACAGTCCCCTCGCTCCCTCTCGCACTGTCCCCTCGCTCCCTCTCGCACTGTCCCCTCGCTCCCTGTCGCTCTGTCTCCTCGTTCCCTCTCGCATTGTCTCCTCCCTACTTCTTGCAATGTCTCCGCTCAAACTCTCTGAGTCTAATTTCTCTCTCTCCCGCACAGTCTCCCCTCTCACTCTACCGCACAGGCTACTCTGTCTCTCTTCCGCACATTTTCATCGCTATCTCACAGACTACTTTCTCTGTCTCTTGCACAGTCTCTGCACTCTCTCTCTCCTGTGCAGCCTCTCTCTCCTGCAATTTCCCCTCTCTCCCTTTCACACATGCTCCTCTCTCTCTTACAAATCTCCCTGTCTCGCTCCGGCACAGATTCCTCGGTGTACGTCACACTATCTCCTCACTCCCTCTCGAACTGTCTCCTCACTCCCTCTCGCTCTGTCTCCTCACTCCATCTTGCACCGATTCCTCTCTCCCTCTCGCACTGATACCTCTCTCCCTCTTGCTCAGTCTCCTCTCTCCCTCTCGCAATGCCTCCTCGCTCCCTCTCGCACTATCCCCTCACTCCCTCTCACGCTGTCCCCTCGCTCACTGTCGCGCTGTCCCCTCGCACCCTCTGGCTGTGTCCCCTCGCTACCTCTCGCACTGTCCCCTCGCTCCCTCTCGCACTGTCCCCTCGCTCCCTCTCGCTCTGTCCCCTCGCTCCCTCTCGCACTGTCCCCTCGCTCCCTCTCGCACTGTCCCCTCGCTCCCTCTCGCACTGTCCCCTCGCTCTCTCTCGCTCTGTCCCCTCGCTCCTTCTCGCACTGTCCCCTAGCTCCCTCTCGCACTGTCCCCTAGCTCCCTCTCGCACTGTCCCCTCGCTCCCTCTCGCACTGTCCCCTCGCTCCCTCTCGCACTGTCCCCTCGCTGCCTCTCGCACTGTCCCCTCGCTCCCTCTCGCACTGTCCCCTCGCTCCCTCTCGGAATGTCGCCTCTCTCCATGTCGCACTGTCCCCCGCTCCCTCTCGCGCTGTCCCCTCGCTCCCTCTCGCGCTGTCCCCTTGCTCCCTCTCGCGCTGTCCCCTCGCTCCCTGTCGCGCTGTCCCCTCGCTCCCTGTCGCGCTGTCCCCGCGCTCCCTCTCGCAATGTCCCCTCGCTCCCTCTCGCAATGTCCCCTCGCTCCCTCTCGCACTGTCCCTTTGCTGCCTCTCGTAATGTCCCCTCGCTCCCTGTCGCTCTGTCTCCTCGTTCCCTGTCGCGCTGTCCCCTCACTCCCTCTCGCGCTGTCCCCTCGCTCCCTCTCGCAATGTCCCCTTGCTCCCTCTCGCACAGTCCCCTCGCTCCCTCTCGCACTGTCCCCTCGCTCCCTGTCGCTCAGTCTCCTCGTTCCCGCTCGCATTGTCTCCTCGTTCCCTCTCGCATTGTCTCCTCCCTACTTCTTGCAATGTCTTCGCTCAAACTCTCTGAGTCTAATTCCTCTCTGTCCCGCACAGTCTCCCCTCTCACTCTTCCGCACAGGCTACTCACTCTCTCTTCCTCACATTTTCATCGCTATCTCACAGTCTACTTTCTCTGTCTCTTGCACAGTCTCCGCACTCTCTCTCTCCTGTGCAGCCTCTCTCTCTCTCTTGCAATTTCCCCTCTCTCCCTTTCACACATTCTCCTCTCTCTCTTACAAAGCTTCCTGTCTCCCTGTGGCACAGATTCCTCGGTGTACCTCACACTATCTCCTCACTCCCTCTCGAACTGTCTCCTCACTCCCTCTCGCTCTGTCTCCTCACTCCATCTTGCACCGATTCCTCTCTCCCTCTCGCACTGATACCTCTCTCCCTCTTGCTCTGTCTCCTCTCTCCCTCTCGCAATGCCTCCTTGCTCCCTCTCGCACTGTCCCCTCGCTCCCTCTCGCACTGTCCCCTCGCACCCTGTCGCGCTTTCCCCTCGCACCCTCTCGCTCTGTCCCCTCGCTCCCTCTCGCACTGTCCCCTCGCTCCCTTTCGCACTGTCCCCTCGCTCTCTCTCGCACTGTCCTCTGGCTCCCTCTCGCACTGTCCCCTCGCTCCCTCTCGCACTGTCCCCTCGCTCCCTCTCGCTCTGTCCCCTCGCTCCCTCTCGCACTGTCTCCTCAATCCCTCTCGCTCTGTCTCCTAACTCCCTCAGGCACTGATACCTCTCTCCCTCTCGCACTAATACCTCTCTCGCTCTCGCTCTGTCTCCACTCTCCCGGTCGCAATGCCTCCTCGCTCCCTCTCGCGCTGTCTGCTCGCTCCCTCTCCCGCTGTCTCCTCGCTCCCTCTCGCACTGTCCCCTCTCTCCCTCTCGCAATGTCTCCTCTCACCCTCTCGCTCTGTCTCCTCTCACTCTCTCGCTCTGTCTCCTCGCTCCCCCTCACACATTCCCTCGCTCCCTCTCGCACTGTCTCCTCGCTCCCTCTCGCACTGTCGCCTCTCTCCCTCTCGCAATGTGTCCTCTCACCCTCTCGCTCTGTCTCCTCTCACTCTGTCGCTCTGTCTCCTCGCTAACCCTCACACTTTCCCTCGCTCCCTCTCGCACTGTCCCCTCGCTCCCTCTCGCACTGTCCCCTCGCTCCCTCTCGCACTGTCCCCTCGCTCCCTCTCGCACTGTCCCCTCGCTCCCTCTCGCTCTGTCCCCGCGCTCCCTCTCGCAATGTCCCCTCGCTCCCTCTCGCAATGTCCCCTCGCTCCCTCTCGCACTGTCCCTTTGCTGCCTCTCGTACTGTCCCCTCGCTCCCTGTCACTCTGTCTCCTCGTTCCCTGTCGCGCTGTCCCCTCACTCCCTCTCGCGCTGTCCCCACGCTCCCTCTCGCAATGTCCCCTTGCTCCCTCTCGCACAGTCCCCTCGCTCCCTCTCGCACTGTCCCCTCGCTCCCTGTCGCTCAGTCTCCTCGTTCCCGCTCGCATTGTCTCCTCGTTCCCTCTCGCATTGTCTCCTCCCTACTTCTTGCAATGTCTTCGCTCAAACTCTCTGAGTCTAATTCCTCTCTCTCCCGCACAGTCTCCCCTCTCACTCTTCCGCACAGGCTACTCTCTCTCTCTTCCTCACATTTTCATCGCTATCTCACAGTCTACTTTCTCTGTCTCTTGCACAGTCTCCGCACTCTCTCTCTCCTGTGCAGCCTCTCTCTCTCTCTTGCAATTTCCCCTCTCTCCCTTTCACACATTCTCCTCTCTCTCTTACAAAGCTTCCTGTCTCCCTGTGGCACAGATTCCTCGGTGTACCTCACACTATCTCCTCACTCCCTCTCGAACTGTCTCCTCACTCCCTCTCGCTCTGTCTCCTCACTCCATCTTGCACCGATTCCTCTCTCCCTCTCGCACTGATACCTCTCTCCCTCTTGCTCTGTCTCCTCTCTCCCTCTCGCAATGCCTCCTTGCTCCCTCTCGCACTGTCCCCTCGCTCCCTCTCGCACTGTCCCCTCGCACCCTGTCGCGCTTTCCCCTCGCACCCTCTCGCTCTGTCCCCTCGCTCCCTCTCGCACTGTCCCCTCGCTCCCTCTCGCACTGTCCCCTCGCTCTCTCTCGCACTGTCCTCTCGCTCCCTCTCGCACTGTCCCCTTGCTCCCTCTCGCACTGTCCCCTCGCTCCCTCTCGCTCTGTCCCCTCGCTCCCTCTTGCACTGTCTCCTCAATCCCTCTCGCTCTGTCTCCTAACTCCCTCAGGCACTGATACCTCTCTCCCTCTCGCACTAATACCTCTCTCGCTCTCGCTCTGTCTCCTCTCTCCCGGTCGCAATGCCTCCTCGCTCCCTCTCGCGCTGTCTGCTCGCTCCCTCTCGCGCTGTCTCCTCGCTCCCTCTCGCACTGTCCCCTCGCTCCCTCTCGCACTGTCCCCTCGCTCCCTCTCGCACTGTCCCCTCGCTCCCTCTCGCACTGTCCCCTCGTTCCCTCTCGCGCTGTCCCCTCGTTCCCTCTCGCGCTGTCCCCTGGTTCCCTCTCGCGCTGTCCCCTGGTTCCCTCTCGCGCTGTCCCCTCGCTCCCTCTTGCGCTGTCCCCTCATTCCCACTGGTGCTGTCCCCTGGTTCCCTCTCGCGCTGTCCCCTGGTTCCCTCTCGCGCTGTCCCCTCGCTCCCTCTCGCTCTGTCCCCTCGCTCCCTCTCGGACTGTCCCCTCGCTCCCTCTCGCACTGTCCACTCGCTCCCTCTCGCACTGTGTTCTCGCTCCCTCTCGCACTGTGTTCTCGCTCCCTCTTGCACTGTCCCCTCGCCCCCTCTCGCACTGTCCCCTCGTTCCCTCTCGCGCTGTACCCTCGTTCCCTCTCGCGCTGTCCCCTCATTCCCTCTCGCGCTGTCCCCTGGTTCCCTCTCGCGCTGTCCCCTGGTTCCCTCTCGCGCTGTCCCCTTGCTCCCTCTCGCACTGTCCCCTCGCACCCTCTCGCACTGTCCCCTCGCTCCCTCTCGCGCTGTCCCCCTCGCTCCCTCTCGCACTGTCCGCCTGCTCCATCTCGCACTGTCCCCTCGCTCCCTCTCGCACTGTCCCCACGCTCCCTCTCGCACTGTCCCCTCGCTACCTCTCGCTCTGTCCCCTCGCTCCCTCTCGCACTGTCCCCTCGCTCCCTGTCGCGCTGTCCCCTCGCTCCCTCTCGCAATGTCCCCTCGCTCCCTCTCGCACTGTCCCATTGCTGCCTCTCGCACTGTCCCCTCGCTCCCTGTCGCTCTGTCTCCTCGTTCCCTCTCGCACAGTCCCCTCGCTCCCTCTCGCACTGTCCCCTCACTCCCTCTCGCACTGTCCCCTCGCTCCCTCTCGCACTGTCCCCTCGCTCCCTGTCACTCTGTCTCCTCGTTCCCTCTCGCATTGTCTCCTCCCTACCTCTTGCAATGTCTCCGCTCAAACTCTCTGAGTCTAATTTCTCTCTCTCCCGCACAGTCTCCCCTCTCACTCTACCGCACAGGCTACTCTCTCTCTCTTCTTCACATTTTGATCGCTATCTCACAGTCTACTTTCTCTGTCTCTTGCACAGTCTCTGCACTCTCTCTCTCCTGTGCAGCCTCTCTCTCCTGCAATTTCCCCTCTCTCCCTTTCACACATTCTCCTCTCTCTCTTACAAATCTCCCTGTCTCGCTCCGGCACAGATTCCTCGGTGTACCTCACACTATCTCCTCACTCCCTCTCGAACTGTCTCCTCACTCCCTCTCGCTCTGTCTCCTCACTCCATCTTGCACCGATTCCTCTCTCCCTCTCGCACTGATACCTCTCTCCCTCTTGCTCAGTCTCCTCTCTCCCTCTCGCAATGCCTCCTCGCACCCTCTCGCTGTGTCCCCTCGCTACCTCTCGCACTGTCTCCCGCTCCCTCTCGCACTGTCCCCTCGCTCCCTCTCGCTCTGTCCCCTCGCTTCCTCTCGCACTGTCCCCTCGCTCCCTCTCGCACTGTCCCCTCGCTCCCTCTCGCACTGTCCCCTCGCTCTCTCTCGCTCTGTACCCTCGCTCCTTCTCGCACTGTCCCCTAGCTCCCTCTCGCACTGTCCCCTCGCTCCCTCTCGCACTGTCCCCTCGCTCCCTCTCGCACTGTCCCCTCACTGCCTCTCGCACTGTCCCCTCGCTCCCTCTCGCACTGTCCCCTCGCTCCCTCTCGCAATGTCGCCTCTCTCCCTGTCGCACTGTCCCCCGCTCCCTCTCGCGCTGTCCCCTCGCTCCCTCTCGCGCTGTCCCCTTGCTCCCTGTCGTGCTGTCCCCTCGCTCCCTGTCGCGCTGTCGCCTCGCTCCCTGTCGCGCTGTCCCCGCGCTCCCTCTCGCAATGTCCCCTCGCTCCCTCTCGCAATGTCCCCTCGCTCCCTCTCGCACTGTCCCTTTGCTGCCTCTCGTACTGTCCCCTCGCTCCCTGTCGCTCTGTCTCCTCGTTCCCTGTCGCGCTGTCCCCTCACTCCCTCTCGCGCTGTCCCCTCGCTCCCTCTCGCAATGTCCCCTTGCTCCCTCTCGCACAGTCCCCTCGCTCCCTCTCGCACTGTCCCCTCGCTCCCTGTCGCTCAGTCTCCTCGTTCCCGCTCGCATTGTCTCCTCGTTCCCTCTCGCATTGTCTCCTCCCTACTTCTTGCAATGTCTTCGCTCAAACTCTCTGAGTCTAATTCCTCTCTGTCCCGCACAGTCTCCCCTCTCACTCTTCCGCACAGGCTACTCTCTCTCTCTTCCTCACATTTTCATCGCTATCTCACAGTCTACTTTCTCTGTCTCTTGCACAGTCCCGCACTCTCTCTCTCCTGTGCAGCCTCTCTCTCTCTCTTGCAATTTCCCCTCTCTCCCTTTCACACATTCTCCTCTCTCTCTTACAAAGATTCCTGTCTCCCTGTGGCACAGATTCCTCGGTGTACCTAACACTATCTCCTCACTCCCTCTCGAACTGTCTCCTCACTCCCTCTCGCGCTGTCTCCTCACTCCATCTTGCACCGATTCCTCTCTCCCTCTCGCACTGATACCTCTCTCCCTCTTGCTCTGTCTCCTCTCTCCCTCTCGCAATGCCTCCTTGCTCCCTCTCGCACTGTCCCCTCGCTCCCTCTCACACTGTCCCCTCGCACCCTGTCGCGCTTTCCCCTCGCACCCTTTCGCTCTGTCCCCTCGCTCCCTCTCGCACTGTCCCCTTGCTCCCTCTCGCACTGTCCCCTCGCTCTCTCTCGCACTGTCCCCTCGCTCCCTCTCGCACTGTCCCCTCGCTCCCTCTCGCACTGTCCCCTCGCTCCCTCCCGTTCTGTCCCCTCGCTCCCTCTCGCACTGTCTCCTCAATCCCTCTCGCTCTGTCTCCTAACTCCCTCAGGCACTGATACCTCTCTCCCTCTCGCACTAATACATCTCTCGCTCTCGCTCTGTCTCCTCTCTCCCGGTCGCAATGCCTCCTCGCTCCCTCTCACGCTGTCTGCTCGCTCCCTCTCGCGCTGTCTCCTCGCTCCCTCTCGCACTGTCCCCTCTCTCCCTCTCGCAATGTCTCCTCTCACCCTCTCGCTCTGTCTCCTCTCACTCTCTCGCTCTGTCTCCTCGCTCCCCCTCACACATTCCCTCGCTCCCTCTCGCACTGTCTCCTCGCTCCCTCTCGCACTGTCGCCTCTCTCCCTCTCGCAATGTGTCCTCTCACCCTCTCGCTCTGTCTCCTCTCACTCTGTCGCTCTGTCTCCTCGCTAACCCTCACACTTTCCCTCGCTCCCTCTCGCACTGTCCCCTCGCTCCCTCTCGCACTGTCCCCTCGCTCCCTCTCGCACTGTCCCCTCACTCCCTCTCGCGCTGTCCCCTCGTTCCCTCTCGCGCTGTACCCTCGTTCCCTCTCGCGCTGTCCCCTCGTTCCCTCTCGCGCTGTCCCCTGGTTCCCTCTCGCGCTGTCCCCTGGTTCCCTCTCGCGCTGTCCCCTCGCTCCCTCTTGCGCTGTCCCCTCATTCCCACTGGTGCTGTCCCCTGGTTCCCTCTCGCGCTGTCCCCTGCTTCCCTCTCGCGCTGTCCCCTCGCTCCCTCTCGCTCTGTCCCCTCGCTCCCTCTCGGACTGTCCCCTCGCTCCCTCTCGCACTGTCCACTCTCTCCCTCTCGCACTGTGTTCTCGCTCCCTCTCGCACTGTGTTCTCGCTCCCTCTTGCACTGTCCCCTCGCTCCCTCTCGCACTGTCCCCTCGTTCCCTCTCGCGCTGTACCCTCGTTCCCTCTCGCGCTGTCCCCTCATTCCCTCTCGCGCTGTCCCCTGGTTCCCTCTCGCGTTGTCCCCTGGTTCCCTCTCGCGCTGTCCCCTTGCTCCCTCTCGCTCTGTCCCCTCGCTCCCTCTCGCACTGTCCCCTCGCACCCTCTTGCACTGTCCCCTCGCTCCCTCTCGCACTGTCCCCTCGCTCCCTCTCGCACTGTCCGCCTGCTCCATCTCGCACTGTCCCCTCGCTCCCTCTCGCACTGTCCCCACGCTCCCTCTCGCACTGTCCCCTCGCTACCTCTCGCTCTGTCCCCTCGCTCCCTCTCGCACTGTCCCCTTGCTCTGTCTCGCACTGTCCCCTCGCTCCCTCTCGTACTGTCCCCTCGCTCCCTGTCGCGCTGTCCCCTCGCTCCCTCTCGCAACGTCCCCTCGCTCCCTCTCGCACTGTCCCATTGCTGCCTCTCGCACTGTCCCCTCGCTCCCTGTCGCTCTGTCTCCTCGTTCCCTCTCGCACAGTCCCTCGCTCCCTCTCGCACTGTCCCCTCGCTCCCTCTCGCACTGTCCCCTCGCTCCCTCTCGCACTGTCCCCTCGCTCCCTGTCACTCTGTCTCCTCGTTCCCTCTCGCATTGTCTCCTCCCTACCTCTTGCAATGTCTCCGCTCAAACTCTCTGAGTCTAATTTCTCTCTCTCCCGCACAGTCTCCCCTCTCACTCTACCGCACAGGCTACTCTCTCTCTCTTCTTCACATTTTGATCGCTATCTCACAATCTACTTTCTCTGTCTCTTGCACAGTCTCTGCACTCTCTCTCTCCTGTGCAGCCTCTCTCTCCTCCAATTTCCCCTCTCTCCCTTTCACACATTCTCCTCTCTCTCTTACAAATCTTCCTGTCTCCCTCCGGCACAGATTCCTCGGTCTACCTCACACTATCTCCTCACTCCCTCTCGAACTGTCTCCTCACTCCCTCTCGCTCTGTCTCCTCACTCCATCTTGCACTGATTCCTCTCTCCCTCTCGCACTGATACCTCTCTCCCTCTCGCTCAGTCTCCTAATCCCTCTCGCAATGCCTCCTCGCTCCCTCTCGCACTGTCCCCTCACACCCACTCGCACTGTCCCCTCGCTCCCTCTCGCACTGTCCCCTCGCTCCCTGTCGCGCTGTCCCCTCGCACGTTCTCGCTGTGTCCCCTCGCTCCATCTCGCACTGTCCCCTCGCTCCCTCTCGAACTGTCCCCTCGCTCCCTCTCGCACTGTCCCCTCGCTCCCTCTCGCACTGTCCCCTCGCTCCCTCTCGCACTGTCCCCCTCGCTCCCTCTCGCACTGTCCCCTCGCTCCCTCTCCCACAGTCCCCTCGCTCCCTCTCGCACTGTCCCCTCGCTCCCTCTCGCACTGTCCCCTCGCTCCCTCTCGCACTTTCCCCTCGCTCCCTCTCGCACTGTCCCCTCACTCCCTCTCGCACTGTCCGCTCGCTCCCTCTCGCGCTGTCCCCTCGCTCCCCCTCGCACTATCCCCTCGCTCCCTCTCGCACTGTCCCCTCGCTACCTCTCGCTCTGTCCCCCTCGCTCCCTCTCGCACTGTCCCCTCGCTCCTTCTCGCACTGTCCCCTCGCTCCCTCTCGCACTGTCCCCTCGCTCCCTCTCGCACTGTCCCCTCGCTCCCTCTCGCACTGTCCCCTCGCTCTCTCTCGCTCTGTACCCTCGCTCCTTCTCGCACTGTCCCCTTGCTCCCTCTCGCACTGTCCCCTCGCTCCCTCTCGCACTGTCCCCTCGCTCCCTCTCGCACTGTCCCCTCACTGCCTCTCGCACTGTCCCCTCGCTCCCTCTCGCACTGTCCCCTCGCTCCCTCTCGCAATGTCGCCTCTCTCCCTGTCGCACTGTCCCCCGCTCCCTCTCGCGCTGTCCCCTCGCTCCCTCTCGCGCTGTCCCCTTGCTCCCTGTCGTGCTGTCCCCTCGCTCCCTGTCGCGCTGTCGCCTCGCTCCCTGTCGCGCTGTCCCCGCGCTCCCTCTCGCAATGTCCCCTCGCTCCCTCTCGCAATGTCCCCTCGCTCCCTCTCGCACTGTCCCTTTGCTGCCTCTCGTACTGTCCCCTCGCTCCCTGTCGCTCTGTCTCCTCGTTCCCTGTCGCGCTGTCCCCTCACTCCCTCTCGCGCTGTCCCCTCGCTCCCTCTCGCAATGTCCCCTTGCTCCCTCTCGCACAGTCCCCTCGCTCCCTCTCGCACTGTCCCCTCGCTCCCTGTCGCTCAGTCTCCTCGTTCCCGCTCGCATTGTCTCCTCGTTCCCTCTCGCATTGTCTCCTCCCTACTTCTTGCAATGTCTTCGCTCAAACTCTCTGAGTCTAATTCCTCTCTGTCCCGCACAGTCTCCCCTCTCACTCTTCCGCACAGGCTGCTCTCTCTCTCTTCCTCACATTTTCATCGCTATCTCACAGTCTACTTTCTCTGTCTCTTGCACAGTCCCGCACTCTCTCTCTCCTGTGCAGCCTCTCTCTCTCTCTTGCAATTTCCCCTCTCTCCCTTTCACACATTCTCCTCTCTCTCTTACAAAGATTCCTGTCTCCCTGTGGCACAGATTCCTCGGTGTACCTAACACTATCTCCTCACTCCCTCTCGAACTGTCTCCTCACTCCCTCTCGCGCTGTCTCCTCACTCCATCTTGCACCGATTCCTCTCTCCCTCTCGCACTGATACCTCTCTCCCTCTTGCTCTGTCTCCTCTCTCCCTCTCGCAATGCCTCCTTGCTCCCTCTCGCACTGTCCCCTCGCTCCCTCTCACACTGTCCCCTCGCACCCTGTCGCGCTTTCCCCTCGCACCCTTTCGCTCTGTCCCCTCGCTCCCTCTCGCACTGTCCCCTTGCTCCCTCTCGCACTGTCCCCTCGCTCTCTCTCGCACTGTCCCCCTCGCTCCCTCTCGCACTGTCCCCTCGCTCCCTCTCGCACTGTCCCCTCGCTCCCTCCCGTTCTGTCCCCTCGCTCCCTCTCGCACTGTCTCCTCAATCCCTCTCGCTCTGTCTCCTAACTCCCTCAGGCACTGATACCTCTCTCCCTCTCGCACTAATACATCTCTCGCTCTCGCTCTGTCTCCTCTCTCCCGGTCGCAATGCCTCCTCGCTCCCTCTCACGCTGTCTGCTCGCTCCCTCTCGCGCTGTCTCCTCGCTCCCTCTCGCACTGTCCCCTCTCTCCCTCTCGCAATGTCTCCTCTCACCCTCTCGCTCTGTCTCCTCTCACTCTCTCGCTCTGTCTCCTCGCTCCCCCTCACACATTCCCTCGCTCCCTCTCGCACTGTCTCCTCGCTCCCTCTCGCACTGTCGCCTCTCTCCCTCTCGCAATGTGTCCTCTCACCCTCTCGCTCTGTCTCCTCTCACTCTGTCGCTCTGTCTCCTCGCTAACCCTCACACTTTCCCTCGCTCCCTCTCGCACTGTCCCCCTCGCTCCCTCTCGCACTGTCCCCTCGCTCCCTCTCGCACTGTCCCCTCACTCCCTCTCGCGCTGTCCCCCTCGTTCCCTCTCGCGCTGTACCCTCGTTCCCTCTCGCGCTGTCCCCTCGTTCCCTCTCGCGCTGTCCCCTCGTTCCCTCTCGCGCTGTCCCCTGGTTCCCTCTCGCGCTGTCCCCTCGCTCCCTCTTGCGCTGTCCCCTCATTCCCACTGGTGCTGTCCCCTGGTTCCCTCTCGCGCTGTCCCCTGCTTCCCTCTCGCGCTGTCCCCTCGCTCCCTCTCGCTCTGTCCCCTCGCTCCCTCTCGGACTGTCCCCTCGCTCCCTCTCGCACTGTCCACTCTCTCCCTCTCGCACTGTGTTCTCGCTCCCTCTCGCACTGTGTTCTCGCTCCCTCTTGCACTGTCCCCTCGCTCCCTCTCGCACTGTCCCCTCGTTCCCTCTCGCGCTGTACCCTCGTTCCCTCTCGCGCTGTCCCCTCATTCCCTCTCGCGCTGTCCCCTGGTTCCCTCTCGCGTTGTCCCCTGGTTCCCTCTCGCGCTGTCCCCTTGCTCCCTCTCGCTCTGTCCCCTCGCTCCCTCTCGCACTGTCCCCTCGCACCCTCTTGCACTGTCCCCTCGCTCCCTCTCGCACTGTCCCCTCGCTCCCTCTCGCACTGTCCGCCTGCTCCATCTCGCACTGTCCCCTCGCTCCCTCTCGCACTGTCCCCACGCTCCCTCTCGCACTGTCCCCTCGCTACCTCTCGCTCTGTCCCCTCGCTCCCTCTCGCACTGTCCCCTTGCTCTGTCTCGCACTGTCCCCTCGCTCCCTCTCGTACTGTCCCCTCGCTCCCTGTCGCGCTGTCCCCTCGCTCCCTCTCGCAACGTCCCCTCGCTCCCTCTCGCACTGTCCCATTGCTGCCTCTCGCACTGTCCCCTCGCTCCCTGTCGCTCTGTCTCCTCGTTCCCTCTCGCACAGTCCCTCGCTCCCTCTCGCACTGTCCCCTCGCTCCCTCTCGCACTGTCCCCTCGCTCCCTCTCGCACTGTCCCCTCGCTCCCTGTCACTCTGTCTCCTCGTTCCCTCTCGCATTGTCTCCTCCCTACCTCTTGCAATGTCTCCGCTCAAACTCTCTGAGTCTAATTTCTCTCTCTCCCGCACAGTCTCCCCTCTCACTCTACCGCACAGGCTACTCTCTCTCTCTTCTTCACATTTTGATCGCTATCTCACAATCTACTTTCTCTGTCTCTTGCACAGTCTCTGCACTCTCTCTCTCCTGTGCAGCCTCTCTCTCCTCCAATTTCCCCCTCTCCCCTTTCACACATTCTCCTCTCTCTCTTACAAATCTTCCTGTCTCCCTCCGGCACAGATTCCTCGGTCTACCTCACACTATCTCCTCACTCCCTCTCGAACTGTCTCCTCACTCCCTCTCGCTCTGTCTCCTCACTCCATCTTGCACTGATTCCTCTCTCCCTCTCGCACTGATACCTCTCTCCCTCTCGCTCAGTCTCCTAATCCCTCTCGCAATGCCTCCTCGCTCCCTCTCGCACTGTCCCCTCACACCCACTCGCACTGTCCCCTCGCTCCCTCTCGCACTGTCCCCTCGCTCCCTGTCGCGCTGTCCCCTCGCACGTTCTCGCTGTGTCCCCTCGCTCCATCTCGCACTGTCCCCTCGCTCCCTCTCGAACTGTCCCCTCGCTCCCTCTCGCACTGTCCCCCTCGCTCCCTCTCGCACTGTCCCCTCGCTCCCTCTCGCACTGTCCCCTCGCTCCCTCTCGCACTGTCCCCTCGCTCCCTCTCCCACAGTCCCCTCGCTCCCTCTCGCACTGTCCCCTCGCTCCCTCTCGCACTGTCCCCTCGCTCCCTCTCGCACTTTACCCTCGCTCCCTCTCGCACTGTCCCCTCACTCCCTCTCGCACTGTCCGCTCGCTCCCTCTCGCGCTGTCCCCTCGCTCCCCCTCGCACTGTCCCCTCGCTCCCTCTCGCACTGTCCCCCTCGCTACCTCTCGCTCTGTCCCCTCGCTCCCTCTCGCACTGTCCCCTCGCTCCTTCTCGCACTGTCCCCTCGCTCCCTCTCGCACTGTCCCCTCGCTCCCTCTCGCACTGTCCCCCTCGCTGCCTCTCGCACTGTCCCCTCACTCCCTCTCGCACTGTCCCCTTGCTCCCTCTCGCAATGTCGCCTCTCTCCCTGTCGCACTGTCCCCCGCTCCCTGTCGCGCTGTCACCTCGCTCCCTCTCGCGCTGTCCCCTTGCTCCCTGTCGCGCTGTCCCCTCGCTCCCTGTCGCGCTGTCCCCTCGATCCCTGTCGCGCTGTCCCCTCGCTCCCTCTCGCATTGTCCCCTCGCTCCCTCTCGCAATGTCCCCTCGCTCCCTCTCGCACTGTCCCTTTGCTGCCTCTCGTACTGTCCCCTCGCTCCCTGTCGCTCTGTCTCCTCATTCCCTGTCGCACTGACCCCTCGCTCCCTCTCGCAATGTCCCCTTGCTCCCTCTCGCACAATCCCCTCGCTCCCTCTCGCACTGTCCCCTCGCTCCCTGTCGCTCAGTCTCCTCGTTACCTCTCGCATTGTCTCCTCGTTCCCTCTCGCATTGTCTCCTCCCTACTTCTTGCAATGTCTTCGCTCAAACTCTCTGAGTCTAATTTCTCTCTCTCCAGCACAGTCTCCCCTCTCACTCTTCCGCACAGGCTACTCTCTCTCTCTTCCTCACATTTTCATCGCTATCTCACAGTCTACTTTCTCTGTCTCTTGCACAGTCTCCGCACTCTCTCTCTCCTGTGCAGCCTCTCTATCTCTCTTGCAATTTCCCCTCTCTCCCTTTCACACATTTTCCTCTCTCTCTTACAAAGCTTCCTGTCTCCCTGCGGCACAGATTCCTCGGTGTACCTCACACTATCTCCTCACTCCCTCTCGAACTGTCTCCTCACTCCCTCTCACTCTGTCTCCTCACTCCATCTTGCACCGATTTCTCTCTCCCTCTCGCACTGATACCTCGCTCCCTCTCACTCAGTCTCCTCTCTCCCTCTCGCAAAGCCTCCTCGCTCCCTCTCGCACTGTCCCCTCACTCCCTCTCACACTGTCCCCCTCGCTCCCTGTCGCGCTGTCCCCTCGAAACCTCACGCTGTGTCCCCTCGCTCCCTCTCGCACTGTCCCCTCGCTCCCTCTCGCACTGTCCCCTCGCTGCCTCTCGCACTGTCCCCTCACTCCCTCTCGCACTGTCCCCTCGCACCCTCTCGCAATGTCGCCTCTCTCCCTGTCGCACTGTCCCCAGCTCCCTCTCGCGCTGTCCCCTCGATCCCTCTCGCGCTGTCCCATCGCTCCCTGTCGCGCTGTCCCCTCGCACCCTGTCGCGCTGTCCCCTCGCTCCCTGTCGCGCTGTCCCCTCGCTCCCTCTCGCAATGTCCCCTCGCTCCCTCTCGCAATGTCCCCTCGCTCCCTCTCGCACTGTCCCTTTGCTGCCTCTCGTACTGTCCCCTCGCTCCCTGTCGCTCTGTCTGCTCGTTCCCTGTCGCGCTGTCCCCTCACTCCCTCTCGCGCTGTCCCCTCGCTCCCTCTCGCAATGTCCCCTTGCTCCCTCTCGCACAGTCCCCTCGCTCCCTCTCGCACTGTCCCCTCGCTCCCTGTCGCTCAGTCTGCTCGTTCCCTCTCGCATTGTCTCCTCATTCCCTCTCGCATTGTCTCCTCCCTACTTCTTGCAATGTCTTCGCTCAAACTCTCTGAGTCTAATTTCTCTCTCTCCCGCACAGTCTCCCCTCTCACTCTTTCGCACAGGCTACTCTCTCTCCCTTCCTCACATTTTCATCGCTATCTCACAGTCTACTTTCTCTGTCTCTTGCACAGTCTCCGCACTCTCTCTCTCCTGTGCAGCCTCTCTCTCTCTCTTGCAATTTCCCCTCTCTCCCTTTCACACATTCTTCTCTCTCTCTTACAAAGCTTCCTGTCTCCATGCGGCACAGATTCCTCGGTGTACCTCACACTATCTCCTCACTCCCTCTCGAACTGTCTCCTCACTCCCTCTCGCTCTGTCTCCTCACTCCATCTTGCACCGATTCCTCTCTCCCTCTCGCACTGATACCTCTCTCACTCTCGCTCTGTCTCCTCTCTCCCTCTCGCAATGCCTCCTTGCTCCCTCTCGCACTGTCCCCTCGCTCCCTCTCGCACTGTCCCCTCGCTCCCTGTCGCGCTGTCCCCTCGCACCATCTCGCTCTGTCCCCTCGCTCCCTCTCGCTCTGTCCCCTCGCTCCCTCTCGCACTGTCCCCTCGCTCTCTCTCGCACAGTCCCCTCGCTCCCTCTCGCACTGTCCCCTCGCTCCCTCTCGCACTGTCCCCTCGCTCCCTCTCGCTCTGTCCCCTCGCTCCCTCTCGCACTGTCTCCTCAATCCCTCTCGCTCTGTCTCCTAACTCCCTCAGGCACTGATTCCTCTCTCCCTCTCGCACTAATACCTCTCTCGCTCTCGCTCTGTCTCCTCTCTCCCTGTCGCAATGCCTCCTCGCTCCCTCTCGCGCTGTCTGCTCGCTCCCTCTCGCGCAGTCTCCTCGCTCCGTCTCGCACTGTCCCCTCTCTCCCTCTCGCAATGTCTCCTCTCACCCTCTCGCTCTGTCTCCTCTCACTCTCTCGCTCTGTCTCCTCGCTCCCCCTCACACATTCCCTTGCTCCCTCTCGCGCTGTCTCCTCGCTCCCTCTTGCACTGTCGCCTCTCTCCCTCTCGAAATGTTTCCTCTCACCCTCTTGCTCTGTCTCCTCTCACTCTGTCGCTCTGTCTCCTCGCTAACCCTCACACTTTCCCTCGCACCCTCTCGCACTGTCCCCTCGCTCCCTCTCGCACTGTCCACTCGCTCCCTCTCGCACTGACCCCTTGCTCCCTCTCGCACTGTCCCCTCGCTCCCTCTCGCGCTGTCCCCTCGTTACCTCTCGCGCTGTCCCCTCGTTCCCTCTCGCGCTGTCCCCTCGTTCCCTCTCGCGCTGTCCCCTGGTTCCCTCTCGCGCTGTCCCCTGGTTCCCTCTCGCGCTGTCCCCTGGTTCCCTCTCGTGCTGTCCCCTCGCTCCCTCTTGCGCTGTCCCCTCGTTCCCACTGGTGCTGTCCCCTGGTTCCCTCTCGCGCTGTCCCCTGGTTCCCTCTCGCGCTGTCCCCTCGCTCCCTCTCGCTCTGTCCCCTCGCTCCCTCTCGCACTGTCCCCCTCGCTCCATCTCGCACTGTCCATTCGCTCCCTTTCGCACTGTGTTCTCGCTCCCTCTCGCTCTGTGTTCTCGCTCCCTCTCGCACTGTCCCATCGCTCCCTCTCGCAGTGTCCCCCTCGTTCCCGTTCGCGCTGTCCCCTCGTTCCCTCTCGCGCTGTCCCCCTCATTCCCTCTCGCGCTGTCCCCTGGTTCCCTCTCGCGCTGTCCCCTGGTTCCCTCTCGCGCAGTCCCCTTGCTCCCTCTCGCTCTGTCCCCTCGCTCCCTCTCGCACTGTCCCCTCGCTCCCTCTCACACTGTCCCCTCGCTCCCTCTCGCACTGTCCCCTCGCTCCCTCTCGCCCTGTCCGCCTGCTCCCTCTCGCAATGTCCCCTCGCTCCCTCTCGTACTGTCCCCTCGCTCCCTGTCGCTCTCTCTCCTCGTTCCCTGTCGCGCTGTCCCCTCACTCCCTCTCGCGCTGTCCCCTCGCTCCCTCTCGCAATGTCCCCTCGCTGCCTCTCGCACTGTCCCCTCGCACCCTCTCGCACTGTCCCCTCGCTCCCTCTCGCAATGTTGCCTCTCTCCCTGTCGCACTGTCTCCTCTCACTCTCTCGCTCTGTCTCCTCGCTCCCCCGCACACATTCCCTCGCTCCCTCTCGCGATGTCTCCAGGATTCCTCTCGCACTGTCGCCTCTCTCCCTCTCGCAATGTCTCCTCTCACCCTCTAGCTCTGTCTCCTCTCACACTCTCGCTCTGTCTCCTCGCACCCCCTCACACTTTCCCTCGCTCCCTCACGCACTGTCCCCTCACTCCCACTCGCACTGTCCCCTCGCTCCCTCTCGCACTGTCCCCTCGCTCCCTGTCGCACTGTCCCCTCGCTCCCTCTCGCACTGTCCCCTCGCTCCCTCTCACACAGTCCCCTCGCTCCCTCTCGCACTGTCCCCTCACTACCTCTCGCTCTGTCCCCTCGCTCGCTCTCGCACTTTCCCCTCGCTCCCTCTCGCACTGTCCCCTCGCTCCCTCTCGCACTGTCTGCTCGCTCCCTCTCGCGCTGTCCCCTCGCTCCCTCTCGCACTGTCCCCTCGCTCCCTCTCGCACTGTCCCCTCGCTACCTCTCGCTCTGTCCCCTCGCTCCCTCTCGCACTGTCCCCTCGCTGCCTCTCGCACTGTCCCCTCGCTACCTCTCGCACTGTCCCCTCGCTCCCTCTCGCACTGTCCCCTCGCTGCCTCTCGCACTGTCCCCTCGCTCCCTCTCGCACTGTCCCCTCGCTCCCTCTCGCAATGTCGCCTCTCTCCCTGTCGCACTGTCCCCCGCTCCCTGTCGCGCTGTCACCTCGCTCCCTCTCACGCTGTCCCCCTCGCTCCCTGTCGCGCTGTCCCCTCGCTCCCTGTCGCGCTGTCCCCTCGCTCCCTGTCGCGCTGTCCCCTCGCTCCCTGTCGCGCTGTCCCCTCGCTCCCTCTCGCAATGTCCCCTCGCTCCCTCTCGCAATGTCCACTCGCTCCCTCTCGCACTGTCCCTTTGCTGCCTCTCGTACTGTCCCCTCGCTCCCTGTCGCTCTCTCTCCTCGTTCCCTGTCGCGCTGTCCCCTCACTCCCTCTCGCGCTGTCCCCTCGCTCCCTCTCGCAATGTCCCTTCGCTGCCTCTCGCACTGTCCCCTCGCTCCCTCTCGCACTGTCCCCTCGCTCCCTCTCGCAATGTCGCCTCTCTCCCTGTCGCACTGTCCCCCGCCCCCGTCGCGCTGTCCCCTCGCTCCCTCTCACGCTGTCCCCTCGCTCCCTCTTGCAATGTCCCCTCGCTCCCTCTCGCACTGTCCCATTGCTGCCTCTCGCACTGTCCCCTCGCTCCCTGTCGCTCTGTCTCCTCGTTCCCTCTCGCATTGTCTCCTCCCTACCTCTTGCAATGTCTCCGCTCAAATTCTCTGAGTCTAATTTCTCTCTCTCCCGCACAGTCTCCCCTCTCACTCTACCGCACAGGCTACTCTCTCTCTCTTCCTCACATTTTGATCGCTATCTCACAGTCTACTTTCTCTGTCTCTTGCACAGTCTCTGCACTCTCTCTCTACTGTGCAGCCTCTCTCTCCTGCAATTTCCCCTCTCTCCCTTTCACACATTCTCCTCTCTCTCTTACAAATCTTCCTGTCTCCCTCCGGCACAGATTCCTAGGTCTATCTCACACAATCTCCTCACTCCCTCTCGAACTGTCTCCTCACTCCCTCTCGCTCTGTCTCCTCACTCCATCTTGCACCGATTTCTCTCTCCCTCTCGCACTGATACCTCTCTCCCTCTCGCTCAGTCTCCTAATCCCTCTCGCAATTCCTCCTCGCTCCCTCTCGCACTGTCCCCTCACTCCCACTCGCACTGTCCCCTCGCTCCCTCTCGCACTGTCCCCTCGCTCCCTGTCGCGCTGTCCCCTCGCACCCTCTCGCTGTGTCCCCTCGCTCCCTCTCGCACTGTCCCCTCGCTCCCTCTGACACTGTCCCCTCGCTCCCTCTCACTCTGTCCCCTCGCTCCCTCTCGCACTGTCTCCTCAATCCCTCTCGCACTGTCTCCTCACTCCCTCAGGCACTGATTCCTCTCGCCCTCTCGCACCGATACCTCTCTCCCTCTCGCTCTGTCTCCTCTCTCCCTCTCGCAATGCCTCCTCGCTCCCTCTCGCGCTATCTGCTCGCTCCCTCTCGCGCTGTCTCCTTGCTCCCTCTCGCACTGTCACCTCTCTCCCTCTCGCAATGTCTCCTCTCACCCTCTAGCTCTGTCTCCTCTCACAATCTCGCTCTGTCTCCTCGCTCCCCCTCACACTTTCCCTCGCTCCCTCACGCACTGTCCCTTCGCTCCCTCTCGAACTGTCCCCTCGCACCCTCTCGCACTGTCCCCTCGCTCCCTCTCGCACTGACCCCTCGCTCCCTCTCGCACTGTCCCCTCGCTCCCTCTCGCACTGTCCCCTCGCTCCCTCTCACACAGTCCCCTCGCTCCCTCTCGCACTGTCCCCTCGCTACCTCTCGCTCTGTCCCCTCGCTCGCTCTCGCACTTTCCCCTCGCTCCCTCTCGAACTGTCCCCTCGCTCCCTCTCACACTGTCTGCTCGCTTCCTCTCGCGCTGTCCCCTCGCTCCCTCTCGCACTGTCCCCTCGCTGCCTCTCGCACTGTCCCCTCGCTACCTCTCGCTCTGTCCCCTCGCTCCCTCTCGCACTGTCCCCTCGCTCCCTCTCGCACTGTCCCCTCGCGCCCTCTCGCACTGTCCCCTCGCGCCCTCTCGCACTGTCCCCTCGCTCCCTTCGCACTGTCCCCTCGCTCGCTCTCGCACTGTCCCCTGGCTCCCTCTCGCACTGTCCCCTCGCTCCCTCTCGCACTGTCCCCTCGCTCCCTCTCGCACTGTCCCCTCGCTGCCTCTCGCACTGTCCCCTCGCTCCCTCTCGCACTGTCCCCTTGCTCCCTCTCGCTATGTCGCCTCTCTCCCTGTTGCACTTTCCCCCGCTCCCTGTCGCGCTGTCCCCTCGCTCCCTCTCACGCTGTCCCCTCGCTCCCTGTTGCGCTGTTCCCTCGCTCCCTGTCGCGCTGTCCCCTCGCTCCCTGTCGCGCTGTCCCCTCGCTCCCTCTCGCAATGTCCCCTCGCTCCCTCTCGCAATGTCCCCTCGCTCCCTCTCGCACTGTCCCTTTGCTGCCTCTCGTACTGTCCCCTCGCTCCCTGTTGCTCTGTCTCCTCGTTCCCTGTCGCGCTGTCCCCTCACTCCCTCTCGCGCTGTCCCCTCGCTCCCTCTCGCAATGTCCCCTTGCTCCCTCTCGCACAATCCCCTCGCTCCCTCTCGCACTGTCCCCTCGCTCCCTGTCGCTCAGTCTCCTCGTTCCCTCTCGCATTGTCTCCTCGTTCCCTCTCGCATTGTCTCCTCCCTACTTCTTGCAATGTCTTCGCTCAAACTCTCTGAGTCTAATTTCTTTCTCTCCCGCACAGTCTCCCCTCTCACTCTTCCACACAGGCTACTCTCTCTCTCTTCCTCACATTTTGATCGCTATCTCACAGTCTACTTTCTCTGTCTCTTGCACAGTCTCTGCACTCTCTCTCTACTGTGCAGCCTCTCTCTCCTGCAATTTCCCCTCTCTCCCTTTCACACATTCTCCTCTCTCTCTTACAAAGCTTCCTGTCTCCCTGCGGCACAGATTCCTCGGTGTACCTCACACTATCTCCTCACTCCCTCTCGAACTGTCTCCTCACTCCCTCTCGCTCTGTCTCCTCACTCCACCTGGCACCGATTCCTCTCTCCCTCTCGCACTGATACCTCTCTCCCTCTCGCTCTGTCTCCTCTCTCCCTCTCGCAATGCCTCCTTGCTCCCTCTCGCACTGTCCCCCTCGCTCCCTCTCGCACTGTCCCCTCGCTCCCTGTCGCGCTGTCCCCTCGCACCCTCTCGCTCTGTCCCCTCGCTCCCTCTCGCACTGTCCCCTCGCTCCCTCTCGCACTGTCCCCTCGCTCCCTCTCACACTGTCCCCTCGCTCCCTCTCGCTCTGTCCCATCGCTCCCTCTCGCACTGTCTCCTCAATCCCTCTCGCTCTGTCTCCTCACTCCCTCAGGCACTGATTCCTCTCGCCCTCTCGCACTGATAACTCTCTCCCTCTCGCTCTGTCTCCTCTCTCCCTCTCGCAATGCCTCCTCGCTCCCTCTCGTGCTGTCTGCTCGCTCCCTCTCGCGCTGTCTCCTCGCTCCCTCTCGCACTGTCACCTCTCTCGCTCTCGCAATGTCTCCTCTCACCCTCTCGCTGTCTCTCCTCTCACTCTCTTGCTCTGTCTCCTCGCTCCCTCTCGCATTGTCTCCTCGTTCCCTCTCGCATTGTCTCCTCCCTACTTCTTGCAATGTCTCCGCTCAAACTCTCTGAGTCTAATTTCTCTCTCTCCCGCACAGTCTCCCCTCTCACTCTTCCGCACAGGCTACTCTCTCTCTCTTCCTCACATTTTCATCGCTATCTCACAGTCTACTTTCTCTGTCTCTTGCACAGTCTCCGCACTCTCTCTCTCCTGTGCAGCCTCTCTCTCTCTCCTGCAATTTCCCCTCTCTCCCTTTCACACATTCTCCTCTCTCACTTAAAAAGCTTCCTGTCTCCCTCCGGCACAGATTCCTCGATCTACCTCACACTATCTCCTCACTCCCTCTCGAACTGTCTCCTCACTCACTCTCGCTCTGTCTCCTCACTCCATCTTGCACCGATTCCTCTCTCCCTCTCGCACTGATACCTCTCTCCCTCTCGCTCTGTCTCCTCTCTCCCTCTCGCAATGCCTCCTCGCTCCCTCTCGCACTGTCCCCTCGCTCCCTGTCGCGCTGTCCCCTCGCACCCTCTCGCTGTGTCCCCTCGCTCCCTCTCGCACTGTCCCATCGCTCCCTCTGACACTGTCCCCTCGCTCCCTCTCACTCTGTCCCCTCGCTCCCTCTCGCACTGTCTCCTCAATCCCTCTCGCACTGTCTCCTCACTCCCTCAGGCACTGATTCCTCTCGCCCTCTCGCACCGATACCTCTCTCCCTCTCGCTCTGTCTCCTCTCTCCCTCTCGCAATGCCTCCTCGCTCCCTCTCGCGCTGTCCGCTCGCTCCCTCTCGCGCTGTCTCCTCGCTCCCTCTCGCACTGTCACCTCTCTCCCTCTCGCAATGTCTCCTCTCACCCTCTCGCTCGGTCTCCTCTCACTCTCTCGCTCTGTCTCCTCGCTCCCCCTCACACATTCCCTCGCTCCCTCTCGCGATGTCTCCAGGATTCCTCTCGCACTGTCGCCTCGCTCCCTCTCGCACTGTCCCCTCGCTCCCTCTCGCACTGTCCCCTCGCTCCCTCTCGCACTGTCCCCTCGCTCCCTCTCGCACTGTCCCCTCGCTCCCTCTCACACAGTCCCCTCGCTCCCTCTCGCACTGTCCCCTCGCTACTCTCGCTCTGTCCCCTCGCTCGCTCTCGCACTTTCCCCTCGCTCCCTCTCGCACTGTCCCCTCGCTCCCTCTCGCACTGTCTGCTCGCTCCCTCTCGCCCTGTCCCCTCGCTCCCTCTCGCACTGTCCCCCTCGCTCCCTCTCGCACTGTCCCCTCGCTACCTCTCGCTCTGTCCCCTCGCTCCCTCTCACACTGTCCCCTCGCTCCTTCTCGCACTGTCCCCTCGCTCCCTCTCGCACTGTCCCCTCGCTCCCTCTCGCACTTTCCCCTCGCTCCCTCTCGCAATGTCGCCTCTCTCCCTTCGCACTGTCCCCTCGCTCGCTCTCGCACTGTCCCCTAGCTCCCTCTCGCTCTGTCCCCTCACTCCCTCTCGCACTGTCCCCTCGCTCACTATCGCACTGTCCGCTCGCTCCCTCTCGCACTGTCCCCTCGCTCCCTCTCGCACTGTCCCCTCGCTCCCTCTCGCACTGTCCCGTCGCTCCCTCTCGCACTGTCCCCTCGCTCCCTCTCGCACTGTCCCCTCGCTCCCTCTCACACTGTCCCCTCGCTCCTTCTCGCACTGTCCCCTCGCTCCCTCTCGCACTGTCCCCTCGCTCCGTCTCGCACTGTCCCCTCGCTGCCTCTGGCACTGTCCCCTCGCTCCCTCTCGCACTGTCCCCTCGCGCCCTCTCGCACTGTCTCCTCGCTCCCTTCGCACTGTCCCCTCGCTCGCTCTCGCACTGTCCCCTAGCTCCCTCTCGCACTGTCGCCTCGCTCCCTCTCGCACTTTCCCCTCGCTCCCTCTCGCACTGTCGCCTCGCTGCCTCTCGCACTGTCCCCTCGCTCCCTCTCGCACTGTCCCCTCGCTCCCTCTCGCACTGTCCCCTCGCTGCCTCTCGCACTGTCCCCTCGCTCCCTCTCGCACTGTCCCCTCGCTCCCTCTCGCAATGTCGCCTCTCTCCCTGTCGCACTGTCCCCCGCTCCCTGTCGCGCTGTCACCTCGCTCCCTCTCACGCTGTCCCCCTCGCTCCCTGTCGCGCTGTCCCCTCGCTCCCTGTCGCGCTGTCCCCTCGCTCCCTGTCGCGCTGTCCCCTCGCTCCCTCTCGCAATGTCCCCTCGCTCCCTCTCGCAATGGCCCCTCGCTCCCTCTCGCACTGTCCCTTTGCTGTCTCTCGTACTGTCCCCTCGCTCCCTGTCGCTCTCTCTCCTCGTTCCCTGTCGCGCTGTCCCCTCACTCCCTCTCGCGCTGTCCCCTCGCTCCCTCTCGCAATGTCCCCTCGCTGCCTCTCGCACTGTCCCCTCGCTCCCTCTCGCACTGTCCCCTCGCTCACTCTCGCAATGTTGCCTCTCTCCCTGTCGCACTGTCTCCTCTCACTCTCTCGCTCTGTCTCCTCGCTCCCCCGCACACATTCCCTCGCTCCCTCTCGCGATGTCTCCAGGATTCCTCTCGCACTGTCGCCTCTCTCCCTCTCGCAATGTCTCCTCTCACCCTCTAGCTCTGTCTCCTCTCACACTCTCGCTCTGTCTCCTCGCACCCCCTCACACTTTCCCTCGCTCCCTCACGCACTGTCCCCTCACTCCCACTCGCACTGTCCCCTCGCTCCCTCTCGCACTGTCCCCTCGCTCCCTGTCGCACTGTCCCCTCGCTCCCTCTCGCACTGTCCCCTCGCTCCCTCTCACACAGTCCCCTCGCTCCCTCTCGCACTGTCCCCTCGCTACCTCTCGCTCTGTCCCCTCGCTCGCTCTCGCACTTTCCCCTCGCTCCCTCTCGCACTGTCCCCTCGCTCCCTCTCGCACTGTCTGCTCGCTCCCTCTCGCGCTGTCCCCTCGCTCCCTCTCGCACTGTCCCCTCGCTCCCTCTCGCACTGTCCCCTCGCTCCCTCTCGCTCTGTCCCCTCGCTCCCTCTCGCACTGTCCCCTCGCTGCCTCTCGCACTGTCCCCTCGCTACCTCTCGCACTGTCCCCCTCGCTCCCTCTCGCACTGTCCCCTCGCTGCCTCTCGCACTGTCCCCTCGCTCCCTCTCGCACTGTCCCCTCGCTCCCTCTCGCAATGTCGCCTCTCTCCCTGTCGCACTGTCCCCCGCTCCCTGTCGCGCTGTCACCTCGCTCCCTCTCACGCTGTCCCCTCGCTCCCTGTCGCGCTGTCCCCTCGCTCCCTGTCGCGCTGTCCCCTCGCTCCCTGTCGCGCTGTCCCCTCGCTCCCTGTCGCGCTGTCCCCTCGCTCCCTCTCGCAATGTCCCCTCGCTCCCTCTCGCAATGTCCCCTCGCTCCCTCTCGCACTGTCCCTTTGCTGCCTCTCGTACTGTCCCCTCGCTCCCTGTCGCTCTCTCTCCTCGTTCCCTGTCGCGCTGTCCCCTCACTCCCTCTCGCGCTGTCCCCTCGCTCCCTCTCGCAATGTCCCTTCGCTGCCTCTCGCACTGTCCCCTCGCTCCCTCTCGCACTGTCCCCTCGCTCCCTCTCGCAATGTCGCCTCCCTCCCTGTCGCACTGTCCTCCGCCCCCGTCGCGCTGTCCCCTCGCTCCCTCTCACGCTGTCCCCTCGCTCCCTCTTGCAATGTCCCCTCGCTCCCTCTCGCACTGTCCCATTGCTGCCTCTCGCACTGTCCCCTCGCTCCCTGTCGCTCTGTCTCCTCGTTCCCTCTCGCATTTTCTCCTCCCTACCTCTTGCAATGTCTCCGCTCAAATTCTCTGAGTCTAATTTCTCTCTCTCCCGCACAGTCTCCCCTCTCACTCTACCGCACAGGCTACTCTCTCTCTCTTCCTCACATTTTGATCGCTATCTCACAGTCTACTTTCTCTGTCTCTTGCACAGTCTCTGCACTCTCTCTCTACTGTGCAGCCTCTCTCTCCTGCAATTTCCCCTCTCTCCCTTTCACACATTCTCCTCTCTCTCTTACAAATCTTCCTGTCTCCCTCCGGCACAGATTCCTAGGTCTATCTCACACAATCTCCTCACTCCCTCTCGAACTGTCTCCTCACTCCCTCTCGCTCTGTCTCCTCACTCCATCTTGCACCGATTCCTCTCTCCCTCTCGCACTGATACCTCTCTCCCTCTCGCTCAGTCTCCTAATCCCTCTCGCAATTCCTCCTCGCTCCCTCTCGCACTGTCCCCTCACTCCCACTCGCACTGTCCCCTCGCTCCCTCTCGCACTGTCCCCTCGCTCCCTGTCGCGCTGTCCCCTCGCACCCTCTCGCTGTGTCCACTCGCTCCCTCTCGCACTGTCCCCTCGCTCCCTCTGACACTGTCCCCTCGCTCCCTCTCACTCTGTCCCCTCGCTCCCTCTCGCACTGTCTCCTCAATCCCTCTCGCACTGTCTCCTCACTCCCTCAGGCACTGATTCCTCTCGCCCTCTCGCACCGATACCTCTCTCCCTCTCGCTCTGTCTCCTCTCTCCCTCTCGCAATGCCTCCTCGCTCCCTCTCGCGCTATCTGCTCGCTCCCTCTCGCGCTGTCTCCTTGCTCCCTCTCGCACTGTCACCTCTCTCCCTCTCGCAATGTCTCCTCTCACCCTCTAGCTCTGTCTCCTCTCACAATCTCGCTCTGTCTCCTCGCTCCCCCTCACACTTTCCCTCGCTCCCTCACGCACTGTCCCTTCGCTCCCTCTCGAACTGTCCCCTCGCACCCTCTCGCACTGTCCCCTCGCTCCCTCTCGCACTGTCCCCTCGCTCCCTCTCGCACTGTCCCCTCGCTCCCTCTCGCACTGTCCCCTCGCTCCCTCTCACACAGTCCCCTCGCTCCCTCTCGCACTGTCCCCTCGCTACCTCTCGCTCTGTCCCCTCGCTCGCTCTCGCACTTTCCCCTCGCTCCCTCTCGAACTGTCCCCTCGCTCCCTCTCACACTGTCTGCTCGCTTCCTCTCGCGCTGTCCCCTCGCTCCCTCTCGCACTGTCCCCTCGCTCCCTCTCGCACTGTCCCCTCGCTACCTCTCGCTCTGTCCCCTCGCTCCCTCTCGCACTGTCCCCTCGCTCCCTCTCGCACTGTCCCCTCGCGCCCTCTCGCACTGTCCCCTCGCGCCCTCTCGCACTGTCCCCTCGCTCCCTTCGCACTGTCCCCTCGCTCGCTCTCGCACTGTCCCCTGGCTCCCTCTCGCACTGTCCCCTCGCTCCCTCTCGCACTGTCATCTCGCTCCCTCTCGCACTGTCCCCTCGCTGCCTCTCGCACTGTCCCCTCGCTCCCTCTCGCACTGTCCCCTTGCTCCCTCTCGCTATGTCGCCTCTCTCCCTGTTGCACTTTCCCCCGCTCCCTGTCGCGCTGTCCCCTCGCTCCCTCTCACGCTGTCCCCTCGCTCCCTGTCGCGCTGTTCCCTCGCTCCCTGTCGCGCTGTCCCCTCGCTCCCTGTCGCGCTGTCCCCTCGCTCCCTCTCGCAATGTCCCCTCGCTCCCTCTCGCAATGTCCCCTCGCTCCCTCTCGCACTGTCCCTTTGCTGCCTCTCGTACTGTCCCCTCGCTCCCTGTTGCTCTGTCTCCTCGTTCCCTGTCGCGCTGTCCCCTCACTCCCTCTCGCGCTGTCCCCTCGCTCCCTCTCGCAATGTCCCCTTGCTCCCTCTCGCACAATCCCCTCGCTCCCTCTCGCACTGTCCCCTCGCTCCCTGTCGCTCAGTCTCCTCGTTCCCTCTCGCATTGTCTCCTCGTTCCCTCTCGCATTGTCTCCTCCCTACTTCTTGCAATGTCTTCGCTCAAACTCTCTGAGTCTAATTTCTTTCTCTCCCGCACAGTCTCCCCTCTCACTCTTCCACACAGGCTACTCTCTCTCTCTTCCTCACATTTTCATCGCTATCTCACAGTCTACTTTCTCTGTCTCTTGCACAGTCTCCGCACTCTCTCTCTCCTGTGCAGCCTCTCTCTCTCTCTCTTGCAATTTCCCCTCTCTCCCTTTCACACATTCTCCTCTCTCTCTTACAAAGCTTCCTGTCTCCCTGCGGCACAGATTCCTCGGTGTACCTCACACTATCTCCTCACTCCCTCTCGAACTGTCTCCTCACTCCCTCTCGCTCTGTCTCCTCACTCCACCTGGCACCGATTCCTCTCTCCCTCTCGCACTGATACCTCTCTCCCTCTCGCTCTGTCTCCTCTCTCCCTCTCGCAATGCCTCCTTGCTCCCTCTCGCACTGTCCCCTCGCTCCCTCTCGCACTGTCCCCTCGCTCCCTGTCGCGCTGTCCCCTCGCACCCTCTCGCTCTGTCCCCTCGCTCCCTCTCGCACTGTCCCCTCGCTCCCTCTCGCACTGTCCCCTCGCTCCCTCTCACACTGTCCCCTCGCTCCCTCTCGCTCTGTCCCATCGCTCCCTCTCGCACTGTCTCCTCAATCCCTCTCGCTCTGTCTCCTCACTCCCTCAGGCACTGATTCCTCTCGCCCTCTCGCACTGATAACTCTCTCCCTCTCGCTCTGTCTCCTCTCTCCCTCTCGCAATGCCTCCTCGCTCCCTCTCGTGCTGTCTGCTCGCTCCCTCTCGCGCTGTCTCCTCGCTCCCTCTCGCACTGTCACCTCTCTCGCTCTCGCAATGTCTCCTCTCACCCTCTCGCTGTCTCTCCTCTCACTCTCTTGCTCTGTCTCCTCGCTCCCTCTCGCATTGTCTCCTCGTTCCCTCTCGCATTGTCTCCTCCCTACTTCTTGCAATGTCTCCGCTCAAACTCTCTGAGTCTAATTTCTCTCTCTCCCGCACAGTCTCCCCTCTCACTCTTCCGCACAGGCTACTCTCTCTCTCTTCCTCACATTTTCATCGCTATCTCACAGTCTACTTTCTCTGTCTCTTGCACAGTCTCCACACTCTCTCTCTCCTGTGCAGCCTCTCTCTCTCTCCTGCAATTTCCCCTCTCTCCCTTTCACACATTCTCCTCTCTCACTTAAAAAGCTTCCTGTCTCCCTCCGGCACAGATTCCTCGGTCTACCTCACACTATCTCCTCACTCCCTCTCGAACTGTCTCCTCACTCACTCTCGCTCTGTCTCCTCACTCCATCTTGCACCGATTCCTCTCTCCCTCTCGCACTGATACCTCTCTCCCTCTCGCTCTGTCTCCTCTCTCCCTCTCGCAATGCCTCCTCGCTCCCTCTCGCACTGTCCCCTCACTCCCTCTCGCACTGTCCCCTCGCTCCCTGTCGCGCTGTCCCCTCGCACCCTCTCGCTCTGTCCCCTCGCTCCCTCTCGCACTGTCCCCTCGCTCCCTCTCGCACTGTCCCCTCGCTCTCTCTCGCACTGTCCCCTCGCTCACTCTCGCACTGTCCCCTCGCTCCCTCTCGCTCTGTCCACTCGCTCCCTCTCGCACTGTCTCCTCAATCCCTCTCGCTCTGTCTCCTAACTCCCTCAGGCACTGATTCCTCTCTCCCTCTCGCACTAATACCTCTCTCCCTCTCGCTCTGTCTCCTCTCTCCCTCTCGTAATGCCACCTCGCTACCTCTCGCGCTGTCTGCTCGCTCCCTCTCGCGCTGTCTCCTCGCTCCCTCTCGCACTGTCCCCTCTCTCCCTCTCGCAATGTCTCCTCTCAACCCTCTCGCTCTGTCTCCTCTCACTCTCGCGCTCTGTCTCCTCGCTCCCCCTCACACATTCCCTCGCTCCCTCTCGCGCTGTCTCCTCGCTCCCTCTCGCACTGTCGCCTCTCTCCCTCTCGCAATGTCTCCTCTCACCCTCTCGCTCTGTCTCCTCTCACTCTGTTGCTCTGTCTCCTCGCTAACCCTCACACTTTCCCTCGCTCCCTGTCGCACTGTCCCCTAGCTCCCTCTCGCACTGTCTTCTCGCTCCCTCTCGCACTGACCTCTCGCTCCCTCTCGCACTGTCCCCTCACTCCGTCTTGCACTGTACCCCCGCTCCCTCTCGCACTGTCCCCTCACTCCCTCTCGCACTGTCCCCTCGCTCCCTCTCGCTCTGTCCCCTCACTCCCTCTTGCACTGTCCCCTCGCTCCCTCTCACACAGTCCCCTCGCTCACTATCGCACTGTCCGCTCGCTCCCTCTCGCACTGTCCCCTCGCTCCCTCTCGCACTGTCCCCTCGCTCCCTCTTGCACTGTCCCATCGCTCCCTCTCGCACTGTCCCCTCGCTCCCTCTCGCACTGTCCCCTCGCTCCCTCTCGCAATGTCCCCTCGCTCCCTCTCGCACTGTCCCCTCGCTCCCTCTCGCGCTGTCCCCTCGCTCCCTGTCGCGCTGTCCCCTCGCTCCCTTTGCAATGTCCCCTCGCTCCATCTCGCACTGTCCCATTGCTGCCTCTTGCACTGTCCACTCGCTCCCTCTCCCAATGTTCCCTCAATCCCTCTCGCACAGTCCCCTCGCTCCCTCTCGCACTGTCCCCTCGCTCCCTCTCGCACTGTCCCCTCGCTCCCTCTCGCACTGTCCCCTCGCTCCCTCTCGCACTGTCCCATCGCTCCCTCTCGCACTGTCCCCTCGCTCCCTCTCGCACTGTCCCCTCGCTCCCTCTCGCAATGTCCCCTCGCTCCCTCTCGCACTGTCCCCTCGCTCCCTCTCGCGCTGTCCCCTCGCTCCCTGTCGCGCTGTCCCCTCGCTCCCTTTGCAATGTCCCCTCGCTCCATCTCGCACTGTCCCATTGCTGCCGCTCGCACTGTCCCCTTGCTCCCTGTCGCTCTGTCTCCTCGTTCCCTGCTGCGCTGTCCCCTCGCTCCCTCTCGCGCTGTCCACTCGCTCCCTCTCCCAATGTTCCCTCAATCCCTCTCGCACAGTCCCCTCGCTCCCTCTCGCACTGTCCCCTCGCTCCCTCTCGCACTGTCCCCTCGCTCCCTGTCGCTCTGTCTCCTCGTTCCCTCTCGCATTGTCTCCTCCCTACCTCTTGCAATGTCTCCGCTCAAACTCTCTGTCTCTAATTTCTCTCTCTCCCGCACAGTCTCCCCTCTCACTCTACCGCACAGGCTACTCTCTCTCTCTTCCTCACATTTTCATCACTATCTCACAGTCTACTTTCTCTGTCTCTTGCACAGTCTCTGCACTCTCTCTCTCCTGTGCAGCCTCTCTCTCCTGCAATTTCCCCTCTCTCCCTTTCACACATTCTCCTCTCTCTCTTACAAATCTTGCTTTCTCGCTCCGGCACAGAATCCTCGGTCTACCTCACACTATCTCCTCACTCCCTCTCGAACTGTCTCCTCACTCGCTCTCGCTCTGTCTCCTCACTACATCTTGCACCAATTCCTCTCTCCGTCTCGCACTGATACCTCTCTCCCTCTCGCTCAGTCTCCTCTCTCCCTCTCGCAATGCCTCCTCGCTCCCTCTCGCACAGTCCCCTCACTCCCTCTCGCACTGTCCCCTCGCTCCCTCTCACACTGTCCCCTCGCTCCCTCTCGCTCTGTCCCCTCGCTCCCTCTTGCACTGTCTCGCCAATCCCTCTCGCTCTGTCTCCTCACTCCCTCAGGCACTGATTCCTCTCGCCCTCTCGCACTGATACCTCTCTCCCTCTCGCTCTGTCTCCTCTCCGCCTCTCGCAATGCCTCCTCGCTCCCTTTCGCGCTGTCTGCTCGCTCCCTCTCGCGCTGTCTCCTCGCTCCCTCTCGCACTGTCACCTCTCTCCCTGTCGCAATGTCTCCTCTCACCCTCTCGCTCTGTCTCCTCTCACTCTCTCGCTCTGTCTCCTGGCTCCCCCTCACACTTTCCCTCGCTACCTCTCGCACTGTCCCCTCGCACCCTCTCGCACTGTCCCTTGGCTCCCTCTCGCTCTGTCCCCTCGTTCCCTCTCGCGCTGTCCCCTCGTTCCCTCTCGCGCTGTCCCCTCACTCCCTGTAGCGCTGTCCCCTCGCTCCCTCTCGCAATGACCCCTCGCTCCCTCTCACACTGTCCCATTGCTGCCTCTCGCACTGTCCCCTCGCTCCCTGTTGCTCTGTCTCCTCATTCTTTGTCGCGCTGTCCCCTCGCTCCCTCTCGCGCTGTCCACTCGCTCCCTCTCGCACTGTCCACTCGCTCCCTCTCGCAGTGTCCCCTCGCTCCCTCTCGCGCTGTCCCCTCACTCCCTGTAGCGCTGTCCACTCGCTCCATCTCGCAATGCCTCCTCGCTCCCTCTCGCACTGTCCCCTCGCTCCCTCTCGCACTGTCCCCTCGCTCCCTCTCGCACTGTCCCCTCGCTCCCTGTCGCGCTGTCCCCACGCACCCTCTCGCTGTGTCCCCTTGCTCCCTCTCGCACTGTCCCCTCGCTCCCTCTCGCACTGTCCCCTCGCTCCCTGTCGCGCTGTCCGATCGCACCCTCTCGCTGTGTCCCCTCGCTCCCTCTCGCACTGTCCCCTCGCTCCCTCTGACACTGTCCCCTCGCTCCCTCTCACTCTGTCCCCTCGCTCCCTCTCGCACTGTCTCCTCAATCCCTCTCGCACTGTCTCCTCACTCCCTCAGGCACTGATTCCTCTCGCCCTCTCGCACCGATACCTCTCTCCCTCTCGCTCTGTCTCCTCTCTCCCTCTCGCAATGCCTCCTCGCTCCCTCTCGCGCTGTCTGCTCGCTCCCTCTCGCGCTGTCTCCTTGCTCCCTCTCGCACTGTCACCTCTCTCCCTCTCGCAATGTCTCCTCTCACCCTCTCGCTCTGTCTCCTCTCACTCTCTCGCTCTGTCTCCTCGCTCCCCCTCACACATTCCCTCGCTCCCTCTCGCGATGTCTCCAGGATTCCTCTCGCACTGTCGCCTCTCTCCCTCTCGCAATGTCTCCTCTCACCCTCTAGCTCTGTCTCCTCTCACACTCTCGCTCTGTCTCCTCGCTCCCCCTCACACTTTCCCTCGCTCCCTCACGCACTGTCCCTTCGCTCCCTCTCGAACTGTCCCCTCGCTCCCTCTCGCACTGTCCCCTCGCTCCCTCTCGCACTGTCCCCTCGCTCCCTCTCGCACTGTCCCCTCGCTCCCTCTCGCACTGTCCCCTCGCTCCCTCTCGCACTGTCCCCTTGCTCTCTCTCACACAGTCCCCTCGCTCCCTCTCGCACTGTCCCCTCGCTACCTCTCGCTCTGTCCCCTCGCTCGCTCTCGCACTTTCCCCTTGCTCCCTCTCGAACTGTCCCCTCGCTCCCTCTCGCACTGTCTGCTCGCTTCCTCTCGCGCTGTCCCCTCGCTCCCTCTCGCACTGTCCCCTCGCTCCCTCTCGCACTGTCCCCTCGCTACCTCTCGCTCTGTCCCCTCGCTTCCTCTCGCACTGTCCCCTCGCTCCTTCTCGCACTGTCCCCTCGTGCCCTCTCGCACTGTCCCCTCGCTCCCTTCGCACTGTCCCCTCGCTCGCTCTCGCACTGTCCCCTAGCTCCCTCTCGCACTGTCCCCTCGCTCCCTCTCGCACTGTCCCCTCGCTCCCTCTCGCACTGTCCCCTCGCTGCCTCTCGCACTGTCCCCTCGCTCCCTCTCGCACTGTCCCCTTACTCACTCTCGCAATGTCGCCTCTCTCCCTGTTGCACTTTCCCCCGCTCCCTGTCGCGCTGTCCCCTCGCTCCCTCTCACGCTGTCCCCTCGCTCCCTGTCGCGCTGTCCCCTCGCTCCCTGTCGCGCTGTCCCCTCGCTCCCTGTCGCGCTGTCCCCTCGCTCCCTCTCGCAATGTCCCCTCGCTCCCTCTCGCAATGTCCCCTCGCTCCCTCTCGCACTGTCCCTTTGCTGCCTCTCGTACTGTCCCCTCGCTCCCTGTCGCTCTGTCTCCTCGTTCCCTGTCGCGCTGTCCCCTCACTCCCTCTCGCGCTGTCCCCGCCCTCCCTCTCGCAATGTCCCCTTGCTCCCTCTCGCACAATCCCTTCGCTCCCTCTCGCACTGTCCCCTCGCTCCCTGTCGCTCAGTCTCCTCGTTCCCTCTCGCATTGTCTCCTCGTTCCCTCTCGCATTGTCTCCTCCCTACTTCTTGCAATGTCTTCGCTCAAACTCTCTGAGTCTAATTTCTTTCTCTCCCGCACAGTCTCCCCTCTCACTCTTCCACACAGGCTACTCTCTCTCTCTTCCTCACATTTTCATCGCTATCTCACAGTCTACTTTCTCTGTCTCTTGCACAGTCTCCGCACTCTCTCTCTCCTGTGCAGCCTCTCTCTCTCTCTTGCAATTTCCCCTCTCTCCCTTTCACACATTCTCCTCTCTCTCTTACAAAGCTTCCTGTCTCCCTGCGGCACAGATTCCTCGGTGTACCTCACACTATCTCCTCACTCCCTCTCGAACTGTCTCCTCACTCCCTCTCGCTCTGTCTCCTCACTCCACCTGGCACCGATTCCTCTCTCCCTCTCGCACTGATACCTCTCTCCCTCTCGCTCTGTCTCCTCTCTCCCTCTCGCAATGCCTCCTTGCTCCCTCTCGCACTGTCCCCTCGCTCCCTCTCGCACTGTCCCCTCGCTCCCTGTCGCGCTGTCCCCTCGCACCCTCTCGCTCTGTCCCCTCGCTCCCTCTCGCACTGTCCCCTCGCTCCCTCTCGCGCTGTCCCCTCGCTCCCTCTTGCGCTGTCCCCTCGTTCCCCCTGGCGCTGTGCCCTGGTTCCCTCTCGCGCTGTCCCCTGGTTCCCTCTCGCGCTTTCCCCTCGCTCCCTCTCGCACTGTCCCCTCGCTCCCTCTCGCACTGTCCCCTCGCTCCCTCTTGCACTGTCCCTCGCTCCCTCTCGCACTGTCCCCTCGCTCCCTCTCGCACTGACCCCACGCTCCCTCTCGCACTGTCCCCTCGCTCCCTCTCGCACTGTCCCCTGCTCCCTTTCGCACTGTCCCCTCGCTCCCCCTCGCTCTGTCCCCTCGCTCCCTCTGGCTCTGTCCCCTCGCTCCCTCTCGCACTGTCCCCTCGCTCCCTCTCGCACTGTCCCCTCGCTCCCTCTCGCACTGTCCGCGTGCTCCCTCTCGCACTGTCCCCTCGCTCCCTCTCGCACTGTCCCCTCGCTCCCTCTCGCACTGTCCCCTCGCTCCCTCTCGCACTGTCCCGTCGCTCCCTCTCGCACTGTCCCCTTGCTCCCTCTCGCACTGTCCCCTCGCTCCCTCTCGCAATGTTCCCTCGCTCCCTCTCGCACAGTCTCCTTGCTCCCTCTCGTGCTGTCCCCTCGCTCCCTCTCGCGCTGTCCCCTCACTCCCTGTAGCGCTGTCCCCTCGCTCCCTCTCGCAATGTCCCCTCGCTCCCTCTCGCACTGTCCCATTGCTGCCTCTCGCACTGTCCCCTCGCTCCCTGTTGCTCTGTCTCCTCATTCCGTGTCGCGCTGTCCCCTCGCTCCCTCTCGCGCTGTCCACTCGCTCCCTCTCGCACTGTCCACTCGCTCCCTCTCGCAGTGTCCCCTCGCTCCCTCTCGCGCTGTCCCCTCACTCCCTGTAGCGCTGTCCCCTCGCTCCCTCTCGCAATGCCTCCTCGCTCCCTCTCGCACTGTCCCCTCGCTCCCTCTCGCACTGTCCCCTCGCTCCCTCTCGCTCTGTCCCCTCGCTCCCTTTCGCGCTGTCCCCTCGCACACTCTCGCTGTGTCCCCTCGCTCCCTCTCGCACTGTCCCCTCGCTCCCTCTCGCACTGTCCCCTCGCTCCCTCTCACACTGTCCCCTCACTCCCTCTCGCTCTGTCCCATCGCTCCCTCTCGCACTGTCTCCTCAATCCCTCTCGCTCTGTCTCCTCACTCCCTCAGGCACTGATTCCTCTCGCCCTCTCGCACTGATAACTCTCTCCCTCTCGCTCTGTCTCCTCTCTCCCTCTCGCAATGCCTCCTCGCTCCCTCTCGTGCTGTCTGCTCGCTCCCTCTCGCGCTGTCTCCTCGCTCCCTCTCGCACTGTCACCTCTCTCGCTCTCGCAATGTCTCCTCTCACCCTCTCGCTCTCTCTCCTCTCACTCTCTTGCTCTGTCTCCTCGCTCCCTCTCGCATTGTCTCCTCGTTCCCTCTCGCATTGTCTCCTCCCTACTTCTTGCAATGTCTCCGCTCAAACTCTCTGAGTCTAATTTCTCTCTCTCCCGCACAGTCTCCCCTCTCACTCTTCCGCACAGGCTACTCTCTCTCTCTTCCTCACATTTTCATCGCTATCTCACAGTCTACTTTCTCTGTCTCTTGCACAATCTCCGCACTCTCTCTCTCCTGTGCAGCCTCTCTCTCTCTCCTGCAATTTCCCCTCTCTCCCTTTCACACATTCTCCTCTCTCACTTAAAAAGCTTCCTGTCTCCCTCCGGCACAGATTCCTCGGTCTACCTCACACTATCTCCTCACTCCCTCTCGAACTGTCTCCTCACTCACTCTCGCTCTGTCTCCTCACTCCATCTTGCACCGATTCCTCTCTCCCTCTCGCACTGATACCTCTCTCCCTCTCGCTCTGTCTCCTCTCTCCCTCTCGCAATGCCTCCTCGCTCCCTCTCGCACTGTCCCCTCGCTCCCTCTCGCACTGTCCCCTCGCTCCCTGTCGCGCTGTCCCCTCGCACCCTCTCGCTCTGTCCCCTCGCTCCCTCTCGCACTGTCCCCTCGCTCCCTCTCGCACTGTCCCCTCGCTCCCTCTCGCACTGTCCCCTCGCTCTCTCTCGCACTGTCCCCTCGCTCACTCTCGCACTGTCCCCTCGCTCCCTCTCGCTCTGTCCACTCGCTCCCTCTCGCACTGTCTCCTCAATCCCTCTCGCTCTGTCTCCTAACTCCCTCAGGCACTGATTCCTCTCTCCCTCTCGCACTAATACCTCTCTCCCTCTCGCTCTGTCTCCTCTCTCCCTCTCGCAATGCCACCTCGCTCCCTCTCGCGCTGTCTGCTCGCTCCCTCTCGCGCTGTCTCCTCGCTCCCTCTCGCACTGTCCCCTCTCTCCCTCTCGCAATGTCTCCTCTCAACCCTCTCGCTCTGTCTCCTCTCACTCTCTCGCTCTGTCTCCTCGCTCCCCCTCACACATTCCCTCGCTCCCTCTCGCGCTGTCTCCTCGCTCCCTCTCGCACTGTCGCCTCTCTCCCTCTCGCAATGTCTCCTCTCACCCTCTCGCTTTGTCTCCTCTCACTCTGTCGCTCTGTCTCCTCGCTAACCCTCACACTTTCCCTCGCTCCCTGTCGCACTGTCCCCTAGCTCCCTCTCGCACTGTCTTCTCGCTCCCTCTCGCACTGTCCCCTCGCTCCCTCTCGCACTGTCCCCTCACTCTGTCTTGCACTGTACCCCCGCTCCCTCTCGCACTGTCCCCTCGCTCCCTCTCGCACTGTCCCCTCGCTCCCTCTCGCTCTGTCCCCTCACTCCCTCTTGCACTGTCCCCTCGCTCCCTCTCACACAGTCCCCTCGCTCACTATCGCACTGTCTGCTCGCTCCCTCTCGCACTGTCCCCTCGCTCCCTCTCGCACTGTCCCCTCGCTCCCTCTCGCACTGTCCCGTCGCTCCCTCTCGCACTGTCCCCTCGCTCCCTCTCGCACTGTCCCCTCGCTCCCTCTCGCACTGTCCCCTCGCTCCCTCTCACGCTGTCTACTGGATTCCTCTCGCACTGTCGCCTCTCTCCCTCTCGCAATGTCTCCTCTCACCCACTCGCTCTGTCTCCTCTCACTCTCTCGCTCTGTCTCCTGGCTCCCCCTCACACTTTCCCTCGCTCCCTCTCGCACTGTCCCCTCGCTCCCTCTCGCACTGTCCCCTCGCACCCTCTCACACTGTCCCCTCGCTCCCTCTCACACTGTCCCCTCGCTACCTCTCGCTCTGTCCCCTCGCTCCCTCTAGCACTTTCCGCTCGCTCCCTCTCGCACTGTCCCCTCGCTCCCTCTCGCACTGTCCCCTCGCTCCCTCTCGCACTGTCCCCTCGCTCCCTCTCGCACTGTCCCCTCGCTCCCTCTCGCACTGTCCCCTGGCTCCCTCTCGCGCTGTCCCCTCGTTCCCTCTCGCGCTGTCCCCTCGTTCCCTCTCGCGCTGTCCCCTCACTCCCTGTAGCGCTGTCCCCTCGCTCCCTCTCACAATGTCCCTTCGCTCCCACTCGCACTGTCCCATTGCTGCCTCTCGCACTGTCCCCTCGCTCCCTGTTGCTCTGTCTCCTCATTCCGTGTCGCGCTGTCCCCTCGCTCCCTCTCGCGCTGTCCACTCGCTCCCTCTCGCACTGTCCCCTCGCTCCCTCTCGCACTGTCCCCTCGCTCCCTCTTGCACTGTCCCCTCGCTCCCTGTCGCGCTGTCCCCTCGCACCCTCTCGCTGTGTCCCCTCGCTCCCTCTCGCACTGTCCCCTCGCTCCCTCTCGCACTGTCCCCTCGCTCCCTCTCACATTGTCCCCTCGCTCCCTCTCGCTCTGTCCCATCGCTCCCTCTCGCACTGTCTCCTCAATCCCTCTCGCTCTGTCTCCTCACTCCCTCAGGCACTGATTCCTCTCGCCCTCTCGCACTGATAACTCTCTCCCTCTCGCTCTGTCTCCTCTCTCCCTCTCGCAATGCCTCCTCGCTCCCTCTCGTGCTGTCTGCTCGCTCCCTCTCGCGCTGTCTCCTCGCTCCCTCTCGCACTGTCACCTCTCTCCCTCTCGCAATGTCTCCTCTCACCCTCTCGCTCTCTCTCCTCTCACTCTCTTGCTCTGTCTCCTCGCTCCCTCTCGCAATGTCTCCTCGTTCCCTCTCGCATTGTCTCCTCCCTACTTCTTGCAATGTCTCCGCTCAAACTCTCTGAGTCTAATTTCTCTCTCTCCCGCACAGTCTCCCCTCTCACTCTTCCGCACAGGCTACTCTCTCTCTCTTCCTCACATTTTCATCGCTATCTCACAGTCTACTTTCTCTGTCTCTTGCACAGTCTCCGCACTCTCTCTCTCCTGTGCAGCCTCTCTCTCTCTCCTGCAATTTCCCCTCTCTCCCTTTCACACATTCTCCTCTCTCACTTAAAATGCTTCCTGTCTCCCTCCGGCACAGATTCCTCGGTCTACCTCACACTATCTCCTCACTCCCTCTCGAACTGTCTGCTCACTCACTCTCGCTCTGTCTCCTCACTCCATCTTGCACCGATTCCTCTCTCCCTCTCGCACTGATACCTCTCTCACTCTCGCTCTGTCTCCTCTCTCCCTCTCGCAATGCCTCGTCGCTCCCTCTCGCACTGTCCCCTCGCTCCCTCTCGCACTGTCCCCTCGCTCCCTGTCGCGCTGTCCCCTCGCACCCTCTCGCTCTCTCCCCTCGCTCCCTCTCGCACTGTCCCCTCGCTCCCTCTCGCACTGTCCCCTCGCTCTCTCTCGCACTGTCCCCTCGCTCACTCTCGCACTGTCCCCTCGCTCCCTCTCGCTCTGTCCACTCGCTCCCTCTCGCACTGTCTCCTCAATCCCTCTCGCTCTGTCTCCTAACTCCCTCAGGCACTGATTCCTCTCTCCCTCTCGCACTAATACCTCTCTCCCTCTCGCTCTGTCTCCTCTCTCCCTCTCGCAATGCCACCTCGCTCCCTCTCGCGCTGTCTGCTCGCTCCCTCTCGCGCTGTCTCCTCGCTCCCTCTCGCACTGTCCCCTCTCTCCCTCTCGCAATGTCTCCTCTCAACCCTCTCGCTCTGTCTCCTCTCACTCTCTCGCTCTGTCTCCTCGCTCCCCCTCACACATTCCCTCGTTCCCTCTCGCGCTGTCTCCTCGCTCCCTCTCGCACTGTCGCCTCTCTCCCTCTCGCAATGTCTCCTCGCTCCCTCTCGCATTGTCCCCTCGCTCCCTCTCGCACTGTCCCGTCGCTCCCTCTCGCACTGTCCCCTCGCTCCCTCTCGCACTGTCCCCTCGCTCCCTCTCGCAATGTCCCCTCGCTCCCTCTCGCACTGTCCCCTCGCTCCCTCTCGTGATGTCCCCTCGCTCCCTTTCGCGCTGTCCCCTCGCTCCCTGTCGCGCTGTCCCCTCGCTCCCTTTGCAATGTCCCCTTGTTCCATCTCGCACTGTCCCATTGCTGCCTCTCGCACTGTCCCCTTGCTCCCTGTCGCTCTGTCTCCTCGTTCCCTGTTGCGCTGTCCCATCGCTCCCTCTCGCGCTGTCCACTCGCTCCCTCTCGCAATGTTCCCTCATTCCCGCTCGCACAGTCCCCTCGCTCCCTCTCGCACTGTCCCCTCTCTCCCTGTCGCTCTGTCTCCTCGTTCCCTCTCGCATTGTCTCCTCCCTACCTCTTGCAATGTCTCCGCTCAAACTCTCTGTGTCTAATTTCTCTCTCTCCTGCACAGTCTCCCCTCTCACTCTACCGCACAGGCTACTCTCTCTCTCTTCCTCACATTTTCATCACTATCTCACAGTCTACTTTCTCTGTCTCTTGCACAGTCTCTGCACTCTCTCTCTCCTGTGCAGCCTCTCTCTCCTGCAATTTCCCCTCTCTCCCTTTCACACATTCTCCTCTCTCTCTTACAAATCTTGCTTTCTCGCTCCGGCACAGAATCCTCGGTCTACCTCACACTATCTCCTCACTCCCTCTCGAACTGTCTCCTCACTCCCTCTCGCTCTGTCTCCTCACTCCATCTTGCACCGATTCCTCTCTCCCTCTCGCACTGATACCTCTCTCCCTCTCGCTCAGTCTCCTCTCTCCCTCTCGCAATGCCTCCTCGCTCCCTCTCGCACAGTCCCCTCACTCCCTCTCACACAGTCCGCTCGCTCCCTGTCGCGCTGTCCCCTCGCACCCTCTCGCTGTGTCCCCTCGCTCCCTCTCGCACTGTCCCATCACTCCCTCTCGCACTGTCTCCTCAATCCCTCTCGCACTGTCTCCTCACTCCCTCAGGCAGTGATTCCTCTCGCCCTCTCGCACTGATACCTCTCTCCCTCTCGCTCTGTCTCCTCTCTCCCTCTCGCAATGCCTCCTCGCTCCCTCTCGCGCTGTCTGCTCGCTCTCTCTCGCACTGTCCCCTCACTCCCTCTCGCTCTCATCCCTCGCTCCCTCTCGCACTGTCTCCTCAATCCCTCTCGCTCTGTCTCCTAACTCCCTCAGGCACTGATTCCTCTCTCCCTCTCTCACTAATACCTCTCTCCCTCTCGCTCTGTCTCCTCTCTCCGTCTCACAATGCCTCCTCGCTCCCTCTCGCGCTGTCTGCTTGCTCCCTCTCGCGCTGTCTCCTCGCTCCCTCTCGCACTGTCCCCTCTCTCCCTCTCGCAATGTCTCCTCTCACCCTCTCGCTCTGTCTCCTCTCACTTTCTCGCTCTGTCTCCTCGCTCCCCCTCACACATTCCCTCGTTCCCTCTCGCGCTGTCCCCTGGTTCCCTCTCGCGCTGTCGCCTGGTTCCCTCTCGCGCTGTCCCCTCGCTCCCTCTTGTGCTGTCCCTGGTTCCCTCTCGCGCTGTCCCATCGCTCCCTTCGCACTGTCCCCTCGCTCCCTCTCGCACGGTCCACTCGCTCCCTCTCGCACTGTCCACTCGCTCCCTCTCGCACTGTCTACTCGCTCCCTCTCGCACTGTCCCCTCGCTCCCTCTCGCACTGTCCCCTCGCTCCCTCTCGCACTGTTCCCTCTCTCACTCTCGCACTGTCCACTTGCTCCCTCTCGCAATGTCCCCTCGCGCCCTCTCGCACTGTCCCCTCGCTCCCTCTCGCACTGTCCCCTTGCTAGCTCTCGCACTGCCCCCTCGTTCCCTCTCGCGCTGCCCCGCACTCCCTCTTGCGCATGCCCCTCATTCCCTCTCGCGCTGTCCCCTGGTTCCCTCTCGCGCTGTCCCCTGGTTCCCTCTCGCGCTGTCCCCTGGTTCCCTCTCGCACTGTCTCCATGCTTCCTGTTTCACTGTCTCCTCACTCCCTCTCACACTGTCCCCTCGCTCCCTCTCGCACTGTTCACTCGCTCCCTCTCGCACTGTCCCCTCGCTCCCTCTCGCACTGTCCCCTCGCTCCCTCTCGCACTGTCCCCTCGCTCCCTCTTGCACTGTCCCCTCACTCCCTCTCGCACTGTCCCTCGCTCGCTCTCGCACTATCTCCTCCCTACCTCTTGCAATGTCTCCGCTCAAACTCTCTCAGGCTAATTTCTCTCTCTCCCGCACAGTCTCCCCTCTCACTCTAGCGCACTGGTTACTCTCTCCGTCTTCTTCACATTCTCCTCGCTCTCTCACAGTCTACTTTCTCTGTCTCTTGCACAGTCTCCGCACTCTCTCTCTCCTGTGCAGCCTCCGCTCTCTCTCTCCAGCAATGTCCCCTCTCTCCCTTACATACAGTCTCCTCTCTCTCTCACAAAGTTTCCTGTCTCCCTCCTGCACTGATTCCTCGGTCTGCCTCACACTGTCTCCTCGCTGCCTCTCGCTCTGTCTCCTCAATCCTTCTCGCTCTGTCTCCTCACTCCCTCAGGCACTGATTCCTCTCTCCCTCTCGCTCTGATACCTCTCTCCCTCTCGCTCTGTCTCCTCTCTCCCTCTCGCAATGCCTCCTCGCTCCTCTCGCAATGTCTGCTCGCACCCTCTCGCGCTGTCTCCTTGCTCCCTCTCGCACTGTCGCCTCTCTCCCTCTCGCAATGTCTCCTCTCAGCCTCTCGCTCTGTCTCCTCTCACTGTCTCGCTCTGTCTCCTCGCTCCCCCTCACACTTTCCCTCGCTCCCTCTCGCACTGTCCCCTCGCTCCTTCTCGCACTGTCCCCTCGCTCCCTCTTGCACTGTCCCCTCGCTCCCTCTTGCACTGTCCCCTCGCTCCCTCTCGCACTGTCCCCTCGCTCCCTCTAGCACTTTCCGCTCGCTCCCTCTCGCACTGTCGCCTCGCTCCCTGTCGCGCTGTCCCCTCGCACCCTCTCGGTCTGTCCCCTCGCTCCCTCTCGCTCTGACCCTCGCTCCCTCTCGCACTGTCTCCTCAATCACTCTCGCTCTGTCTCCTCACTCCCTCAGGCACTGATTCCTCTCTCCCTCTCGCACTGATACCTCTCTCCCTTTCGCTCTGTCTCCTCTCTTCCTCTGGCAATGCCTCCTCGCTCCCTCTCGCACTGTCCCGTTGCTCCCTCTCGCACTGTCCCCTCGCTCCCTCTCGCACTGTCCACTCGCTCCCTCTCGCACTGTCTTCTCGCTCCCTCTCGCGCAGTCCCCTCGCTCCCTCTCGCGCTGTCCCCTCGCTCCATCTCGCACTGCCCCCTCGCTCCCTCTCGCACTTTCCGCTCGCTCCCTCTCGCACTGTCCCCTCGCTCCCTCTCGCACTGTCCCCTCGCTCCCTCTCACACTGTCCCCTCGCTCCCTCTCGCACTGTCCCGTTGCTCCCTCTCGCACTGACCCCTTGCTCCCTCTCGCGCTGTCCCCTCGCTCCCTCTCGCAATGTCCCCTCGCTCCCTCTCGCACAGTCCCCTCGCTCCCTCTCGCACTGTCCCCTCACTCCCTGTCGATCTGTCTCCTCGTTCCCTCTCGCATTGTCCCTTCCCTACCTCCTGCAATGTCTCCATCTTGCACCGATTCCTCTCTCCCTCTCGCACTGTTACCTCTCTCCCTCTCGCTCTGTCTCCTCTCTCCCTCTCGCACTGTCCCCTCGCTCCCTCTCGCACTGTCCCCTCGCTCCCTCTCGCACTGTCCCCTCGCTCCCTGTCGCGCTGTCCCCTCGCACCCTCTCGCTCTGTCCCCTCGCTCCTTCTCGCACTGTCCCCTCGCTCCCTCTCGCACTGTCCCCTCGCTCCCTCTCGCACTGTCCCCTCGCTCCCGCTTGCTCAGTCCCCTCGCTCCCTCTCGCACTGTCTCCTCAATCCCTCTCGCTCTGTCTCCTCACTCCCTCAGGCACTGATTCCTCTCTCCCTCTCGCACTGATACCTCTCTCCCTCTCGCTCTGTCTCCTCTCTCCCTCTCGCAATGCCTTCTCGCTCCCTCTCGCGCTGTCTGCTCGCTCCGTCTCGAGCTGTCTCCTCGCTCCCTCTTGCACTGTCGCCTCTCTCCCTCTCGCAATGTCTCCTCTCACCCTCTCGCTCTGTCTCCTCTCACTCTCTCGCTCTGTCTCCTCGCTCCCCCTCACACATTCCCTCGCTCTCTCTCGTGCTGTCTCCTCGCTCCCTCTCGCACTGTCGCCTCTCTCCCTCTCGCAATGTCTCCTCTCACCCTCTCGCTCTGTCTCCTCTCACTCTCTCGCTCTGTCTCCTCGCTCCCCCTCACACTTTCCCTCGCACCCTCTCGCACTGTCCCCTCGCTCCCTCTCGCACTGTCCCCTCGCTCCCTCTCACACTGTCCCCTCGCTCCCTCTCGCACTGTCCCCTCGCTCTCTCTCGCACTGTCCCCTCGCTCCCTTTCGCACTGTCCCCTCGCTCCCTCTCGCACTGTCCCCTCGCTCCCTCTCGCACTGTCCCCTCGCTCCCTCTCGCACTGTCCCCTCGCTCCCTGTCACTCTGTCTCCTCGTTCCCTCTCGCATTGTCTCCTCCCTACCTCTTGCAATGTCTCCGCTCAAATTCTCTGAGTCTAATTTCTCTCTCTCCCGCACAGTCTCCCCTCTCACTCTACTGCACAGGCTACTCTCCCTCTCTTCCTCACATTTTGATCGCTATCTCACAGTCTACTTTCTCTGTCTCTTGCACAGTCTCTGCACTCTCTCTCTCCTGTGCAGCCTCTCTCTCCTGCAATTTCCCCTCTCTCCCTTTCACACATTCTCCTCTCTCTCTTACAAATCTTCCTGTCTAACTCCGGCACAGATTCCTAGGTCTATCTCACACTATCTCCTCACTCCCTCTCGAACTGTCTCCTCACTCCCTCTCGCTCTGTCTCCTCACTCCATCTTGCACCGATTCCTCTCTCCCTCTCGCACTGATACCTCTCTCCCTCTCGCTCAGTCTCCTAATCCCTCTCGCAATGCCTCCTCGCTCCCTCTCGCACTGTCCCTTCACTCCCACTCGCACTGTCCCCTCGCTCCCTCTCGCACTGTCCCCTCGCTCCCTGTCGCGCTGTCCCCTCGCACCCTCTCGCTGTGTCCCCTCGCTCCCTCTCGCACTGTCCCATCGCTCCCTCTGACACTGTCCCCTCGCTCCCTCTCACTCTGTCCCCTCGCTCCCTCTCGCACTGTCTCCTCAATCCCTCTCGCACTGTCTCCTCACTCCCTCAGGCACTGATTCCTCTCGCCCTCTCGCACCGATACCTCTCTCCCTCTCGCTCTGTCTCCTCTCTCCCTCTCGCAATGCCCCCTCGCTCCCTCTCGCGCTGTCCGCTCGCTCCCTCTCGCGCTGTCTCCTCGCTCCCTCTCGCACTGTCACCTCTCTCCCTCTCGCAATGTCTCCTCTCACCCTCTCGCTCTGTCTCCTCTCACTCTCTCGCTCTGTCTCCTCGCTCCCCCTCACACATTCCCTCGCTCCCTCTCGCGATGTCTCCAGGATTCCTCTCGCACTGTCGCCTCGCTCCCTCTCGCACTGTCCCCTCGCTCCCTCTCGCACTGTCCCCTCGCTCCCTCTCGCACTGTCCCCTCGCTCCCTCTCGCACTGTCCCCTCGCTCCCTCTCACACAGTCCCCTCGCTCCCTCTCGCACTGTCCCCTCGCTACCTCTCGCTCTGTCCCCTCGCTCGCTCTCGCACTTTCCCCTCGCTCCCTCTCGCACTGTCCCCTCGCTCCCTCTCGCACTGTCTGCTCGCTCCCTCTCGCGCTGTCTCCTCGCTCCCTCTCGCACTGTCCCCTCTCTCCCTCTCGCAATGTCTCCTCTCAACCCTCTCGCTCTGTCTCCTCTCACTCTCTCGCTCTGTCTCCTCGCTCCCCCTCACACATTCCCTCGTTCCCTCTCGCGCTGTCTCCTCGCTCCCTCTCGCACTGTCGCCTCTCTCCCTCTCGCAATGTCTCCTCGCTCCCTCTCGCATTGTCCCCTCGCTCCCTCTCGCACTGTCCCGTCGCTCCCTCTCGCACTGTCCCCTCGCTCCCTCTCGCACTGTCCCCTCGCTCCCTCTCGCAATGTCCCCTCGCTCCCTCTCGCACTGTCCCCTCGCTCCCTCTCGTGATGTCCCCTCGCTCCCTTTCGCGCTGTCCCCTCGCTCCCTGTCGCGCTGTCCCCTCGCTCCCTTTGCAATGTCCCCTCGTTCCATCTCGCACTGTCCCATTGCTGCCTCTCGCACTGTCCCCTTGCTCCCTGTCGCTCTGTCTCCTCGTTCCCTGTTGCGCTGTCCCATCGCTCCCTCTCGCGCTGTCCACTCGCTCCCTCTCGCAATGTTCCCTCATTCCCGCTCGCACAGTCCCCTCGCTCCCTCTCGCACTGTCCCCTCTCTCCCTGTCGCTCTGTCTCCTCGTTCCCTCTCGCATTGTCTCCTCCCTACCTCTTGCAATGTCTCCGCTCAAACTCTCTGTGTCTAATTTCTCTCTCTCCTGCACAGTCTCCCCTCTCACTCTACCGCACAGGCTACTCTCTCTCTCTTCCTCACATTTTCATCACTATCTCACAGTCTACTTTCTCTGTCTCTTGCACAGTCTCTGCACTCTCTCTCTCCTGTGCAGCCTCTCTCTCCTGCAATTTCCCCTCTCTCCCTTTCACACATTCTCCTCTCTCTCTTACAAATCTTGCTTTCTCGCTCCGGCACAGAATCCTCGGTCTACCTCACACTATCTCCTCACTCCCTCTCGAACTGTCTCCTCACTCCCTCTCGCTCTGTCTCCTCACTCCATCTTGCACCGATTCCTCTCTCCCTCTCGCACTGATACCTCTCTCCCTCTCGCTCAGTCTCCTCTCTCCCTCTCGCAATGCCTCCTCGCTCCCTCTCGCACAGTCCCCTCACTCCCTCTCACACAGTCCGCTCGCTCCCTGTCGCGCTGTCCCCTCGCACCCTCTCGCTGTGTCCCCTCGCTCCCTCTCGCACTGTCCCATCACTCCCTCTCGCACTGTCTCCTCAATCCCTCTCGCACTGTCTCCTCACTCCCTCAGGCAGTGATTCCTCTCGCCCTCTCGCACTGATACCTCTCTCCCTCTCGCTCTGTCTCCTCTCTCCCTCTCGCAATGCCTCCTCGCTCCCTCTCGCGCTGTCTGCTCGCTCTCTCTCGCACTGTCCCCTCACTCCCTCTCGCTCTCATCCCTCGCTCCCTCTCGCACTGTCTCCTCAATCCCTCTCGCTCTGTCTCCTAACTCCCTCAGGCACTGATTCCTCTCTCCCTCTCTCACTAATACCTCTCTCCCTCTCGCTCTGTCTCCTCTCTCCGTCTCACAATGCCTCCTCGCTCCCTCTCGCGCTGTCTGCTTGCTCCCTCTCGCGCTGTCTCCTCGCTCCCTCTCGCACTGTCCCCTCTCTCCCTCTCGCAATGTCTCCTCTCACCCTCTCGCTCTGTCTCCTCTCACTTTCTCGCTCTGTCTCCTCGCTCCCCCTCACACATTCCCTCGTTCCCTCTCGCGCTGTCCCCTGGTTCCCTCTCGCGCTGTCGCCTGGTTCCCTCTCGCGCTGTCCCCTCGCTCCCTCTTGTGCTGTCCCTGGTTCCCTCTCGCGCTGTCCCATCGCTCCCTTCGCACTGTCCCCTCGCTCCCTCTCGCACGGTCCACTCGCTCCCTCTCGCACTGTCCACTCGCTCCCTCTCGCACTGTCTACTCGCTCCCTCTCGCACTGTCCCCTCGCTCCCTCTCGCACTGTCCCCTCGCTCCCTCTCGCACTGTTCCCTCGCTCACTCTCGCACTGTCCACTTGCTCCCTCTCGCAATGTCCCCTCGCGCCCTCTCGCACTGTCCCCTCGCTCCCTCTCGCACTGTCCCCTTGCTAGCTCTCGCACTGCCCCCTCGTTCCCTCTCGCGCTGCCCCGCACTCCCTCTTGCGCATGCCCCTCATTCCCTCTCGCGCTGTCCCCTGGTTCCCTCTCGCGCTGTCCCCTGGTTCCCTCTCGCGCTGTCCCCTGGTTCCCTCTCGCACTGTCTCCATGCTTCCTGTTTCACTGTCTCCTCACTCCCTCTCACACTGTCCCCTCGCTCCCTCTCGCACTGTTCACTCGCTCCCTCTCGCACTGTCCCCTCGCTCCCTCTCGCACTGTCCCCTCGCTCCCTCTCGCACTGTCCCCTCGCTCCCTCTTGCACTGTCCCCTCACTCCCTCTCGCACTGTCCCTCGCTCGCTCTCGCACTATCTCCTCCCTACCTCTTGCAATGTCTCCGCTCAAACTCTCTCAGGCTAATTTCTCTCTCTCCCGCACAGTCTCCCCTCTCACTCTAGCGCACTGGTTACTCTCTCCGTCTTCTTCACATTCTCCTCGCTCTCTCACAGTCTACTTTCTCTGTCTCTTGCACAGTCTCCGCACTCTCTCTCTCCTGTGCAGCCTCCGCTCTCTCTCTCCAGCAATGTCCCCTCTCTCCCTTACATACAGTCTCCTCTCTCTCTCACAAAGTTTCCTGTCTCCCTCCTGCACTGATTCCTCGGTCTGCCTCACACTGTCTCCTCGCTGCCTCTCGCTCTGTCTCCTCAATCCTTCTCGCTCTGTCTCCTCACTCCCTCAGGCACTGATTCCTCTCTCCCTCTCGCTCTGATACCTCTCTCCCTCTCGCTCTGTCTCCTCTCTCCCTCTCGCAATGCCTCCTCGCTCCTCTCGCAATGTCTGCTCGCACCCTCTCGCGCTGTCTCCTTGCTCCCTCTCGCACTGTCGCCTCTCTCCCTCTCGCAATGTCTCCTCTCAGCCTCTCGCTCTGTCTCCTCTCACTGTCTTGCTCTGTCTCCTCGCTCCCCCTCACACTTTCCCTCGCTCCCTCTCGCACTGTCCCCTCGCTCCTTCTCGCACTGTCCCCTCGCTCCCTCTTGCACTGTCCCCTCGCTCCCTCTTGCACTGTCCCCTCGCTCCCTCTCGCACTGTCCCCTCGCTCCCTCTAGCACTTTCCGCTCGCTCCCTCTCGCACTGTCGCCTCGCTCCCTGTCGCGCTGTCCCCTCGCACCCTCTCGGTCTGTCCCCTCGCTCCCTCTCGCTCTGACCCTCGCTCCCTCTCGCACTGTCTCCTCAATCACTCTCGCTCTGTCTCCTCACTCCCTCAGGCACTGATTCCTCTCTCCCTCTCGCACTGATACCTCTCTCCCTTTCGCTCTGTCTCCTCTCTTCCTCTGGCAATGCCTCCTCGCTCCCTCTCGCACTGTCCCGTTGCTCCCTCTCGCACTGTCCCCTCGCTCCCTCTCGCACTGTCCACTCGCTCCCTCTCGCACTGTCTTCTCGCTCCCTCTCGCGCAGTCCCCTCGCTCCCTCTCGCGCTGTCCCCTCGCTCCATCTCGCACTGCCCCCTCGCTCCCTCTCGCACTTTCCGCTCGCTCCCTCTCGCACTGTCCCCTCGCTCCCTCTCGCACTGTCCCCTCGCTCCCTCTCACACTGTCCCCTCGCTCCCTCTCGCACTGTCCCGTTGCTCCCTCTCGCACTGACCCCTTGCTCCCTCTCGCGCTGTCCCCTCGCTCCCTCTCGCAATGTCCCCTCGCTCCCTCTCGCACAGTCCCCTCGCTCCCTCTCGCACTGTCCCCTCACTCCCTGTCGATCTGTCTCCTCGTTCCCTCTCGCATTGTCCCTTCCCTACCTCCTGCAATGTCTCCATCTTGCACCGATTCCTCTCTCCCTCTCGCACTGTTACCTCTCTCCCTCTCGCTCTGTCTCCTCTCTCCCTCTCGCACTGTCCCCTCGCTCCCTCTCGCACTGTCCCCTCGCTCCCTCTCGCACTGTCCCCTCGCTCCCTGTCGCGCTGTCCCCTCGCACCCTCTCGCTCTGTCCCCTCGCTCCTTCTCGCACTGTCCCCTCGCTCCCTCTCGCACTGTCCCCTCGCTCCCTCTCGCACTGTCCCCTCGCTCCCGCTTGCTCAGTCCCCTCGCTCCCTCTCGCACTGTCTCCTCAATCCCTCTCGCTCTGTCTCCTCACTCCCTCAGGCACTGATTCCTCTCTCCCTCTCGCACTGATACCTCTCTCCCTCTCGCTCTGTCTCCTCTCTCCCTCTCGCAATGCCTTCTCGCTCCCTCTCGCGCTGTCTGCTCGCTCCGTCTCGAGCTGTCTCCTCGCTCCCTCTTGCACTGTCGCCTCTCTCCCTCTCGCAATGTCTCCTCTCACCCTCTCGCTCTGTCTCCTCTCACTCTCTCGCTCTGTCTCCTCGCTCCCCCTCACACATTCCCTCGCTCTCTCTCGTGCTGTCTCCTCGCTCCCTCTCGCACTGTCGCCTCTCTCCCTCTCGCAATGTCTCCTCTCACCCTCTCGCTCTGTCTCCTCTCACTCTCTCGCTCTGTCTCCTCGCTCCCCCTCACACTTTCCCTCGCACCCTCTCGCACTGTCCCCTCGCTCCCTCTCGCACTGTCCCCTCGCTCCCTCTCACACTGTCCCCTCGCTCCCTCTCGCACTGTCCCCTCGCTCTCTCTCGCACTGTCCCCTCGCTCCCTTTCGCACTGTCCCCTCGCTCCCTCTCGCACTGTCCCCTCGCTCCCTCTCGCACTGTCCCCTCGCTCCCTCTCGCACTGTCCCCTCGCTCCCTGTCACTCTGTCTCCTCGTTCCCTCTCGCATTGTCTCCTCCCTACCTCTTGCAATGTCTCCGCTCAAATTCTCTGAGTCTAATTTCTCTCTCTCCCGCACAGTCTCCCCTCTCACTCTACTGCACAGGCTACTCTCCCTCTCTTCCTCACATTTTGATCGCTATCTCACAGTCTACTTTCTCTGTCTCTTGCACAGTCTCTGCACTCTCTCTCTCCTGTGCAGCCTCTCTCTCCTGCAATTTCCCCTCTCTCCCTTTCACACATTCTCCTCTCTCTCTTACAAATCTTCCTGTCTAACTCCGGCACAGATTCCTAGGTCTATCTCACACTATCTCCTCACTCCCTCTCGAAATGTCTCCTCACTCCCTCTCGCTCTGTCTCCTCACTCCATCTTGCACCGATTCCTCTCTCCCTCTCGCACTGATACCTCTCTCCCTCTCGCTCAGTCTCCTAATCCCTCTCGCAATGCCTCCTCGCTCCCTCTCGCACTGTCCCTTCACTCCCACTCGCACTGTCCCCTCGCTCCCTCTCGCACTGTCCCCTCGCTCCCTGTCGCGCTGTCCCCTCGCACCCTCTCGCTGTGTCCCCTCGCTCCCTCTCGCACTGTCCCATCGCTCCCTCTGACACTGTCCCCTCGCTCCCTCTCACTCTGTCCCCTCGCTCCCTCTCGCACTGTCTCCTCAATCCCTCTCGCACTGTCTCCTCACTCCCTCAGGCACTGATTCCTCTCGCCCTCTCGCACCGATACCTCTCTCCCTCTCGCTCTGTCTCCTCTCTCCCTCTCGCAATGCCCCCTCGCTCCCTCTCGCGCTGTCCGCTCGCTCCCTCTCGCGCTGTCTCCTCGCTCCCTGTCGCACTGTCACCTCTCTCCCTCTCGCAATGTCTCCTCTCACCCTCTCGCTCTGTCTCCTCTCACTCTCTCGCTCTGTCTCCTCGCTCCCCCTCACACATTCCCTCGCTCCCTCTCGCGATGTCTCCAGGATTCCTCTCGCACTGTCGCCTCGCTCCCTCTCGCACTGTCCCCTCGCTCCCTCTCGCACTGTCCCCTCGCTCCCTCTCGCACTGTCCCCTCGCTCCCTCTCGCACTGTCCCCTCGCTCCCTCTCACACAGTCCCCTCGCTCCCTCTCGCACTGTCCCCTCGCTACCTCTCGCTCTGTCCCCTCGCTCGCTCTCGCACTTTCCCCTCGCTCCCTCTCGCACTGTCCCCTCGCTCCCTCTCGCACTGTCTGCTCGCTCCCTCTCGCCCTGTCCCCTCGCTCCCTCTCGCACTGTCCCCTCGCTCCCTCTCGCACTGTCCCCTCGCTACCTCTCGCTCTGTCCCCTCGCTCCCTCTCACACTGTCCCCTCGCTCCTTCTCGCACTGTCCCCTCGCTCCCTCTCGCACTGTCCCCTCGCTCCCTCTCGCACTGTCCCCTCGCTCCCTCTCGCAATGTCGCCTCTCTCCCTTCGCACTGTCCCCTCGCTCGCTCTCGCACTGTCCCCTAGCTCCCTCTCGCTCTGTCCCCTCACTCCCTCTCGCACTGTCCCCTCGCTCACTATCGCACTGTCCGCTCGCTCCCTCTCGCACTGTCCCCTCGCTCCCTCTCGCACTGTCCCCTCGCTCCCTCTCGCACTGTCCCCTCGCTCCCTCTCGCACTGTCCCCTCGCTGCCTCTCGCACTGTCCCCTCGCTCCCTCTCACACTGTCCCCTCGCTCCTTCTCGCACTGTCCCCTCGCTCCCTCTCGCACTGTCCCCTCGCTCCCTCTCGCACTGTCCCCTCGCTGCCTCTCGCACTGTCCCCTCGCTCCCTCTCGCACTGTCCCCTCGCGCCCTCTCGCACTGTCTCCTCGCTCCCTTCGCACTGTCCCCTCGCTCGCTCTCGCACTGTCCCCTAGCTCCCTCTCGCACTGTCGCCTCGCTCCCTCTCGCACTTTCCCCTCGCTCCCTCTCGCACTGTCCCCTCGCTGCCTCTCGCACTGTCCCCTCGCTCCCTCTCGCACTGTCCCCTCGCTCCCTCTCGCACTGTCCCCTCGCTGCCTCTCGCACTGTCCCCTCGCTCCCTCTCGCACTGTCCCCTCGCTCCCTCTCGCAATGTCGCCTCTCTCCCTGTCGCACTGTCCCCCGCTCCCTGTCGCGCTGTCACCTCGCTCCCTCTCACGCTGTCCCCTCGCTCCCTGTCGCGCTGTCCCCTCGCTCCCTGTCGCGCTGTCCCCTCGCTCCCTGTCGCGCTGTCCCCTCGCTCCCTCTCGCAATGTCCCCTCGCTCCCTCTCGCAATGGCCACTCGCTCCCTCTCGCACTGTCCCTTTGCTGTCTCTCGTACTGTCCCCTCGCTCCCTGTCGCTCTCTCTCCTCGTTCCCTGTCGCGCTGTCCCCTCACTCCCTCTCGCGCTGTCCCCTCGCTCCCTCTCGCAATGTCCCCTCGCTGCCTCTCGCACTGTCCCCTCGCTCCCTCTCGCACTGTCCCCTCGCTCCCTCTCGCAATGTTGCCTCTCTCCCTGTCGCACTGTCTCCTCTCACTCTCTCGCTCTGTCTCCTCGCTCCCCCTCACACATTCCCTCGCTCCCTCTCGCGATGTCTCCAGGATTCCTCTCGCACTGTCGCCTCTCTCCCTCTCGCAATGTCTCCTCTCACCCTCTAGCTCTGTCTCCTCTCACACTCTCGCTCTGTCTCCTCGCACCCCCTCACACTTTCCCTCGCTCCCTCACGCACTGTCCCCTCACTCCCACTCGCACTGTCCCCTCGCTCCCTCTCGCACTGTCCCCTCGCTCCCTGTCGCACTGTCCCCTCGCTCCCTCTCGCACTGTCCCCTCGCTCCCTCTCACACAGTCCCCTCGCTCCCTCTCGCACGGTCCCCTCGCTACCTCTCGCTCTGTCCCCTCGCTCGCTCTCGCACTTTCCCCTCGCTCCCTCTCGCACTGTCCCCTCGCTCCCTCTCGCACTGTCCCCTCGCTCCCTGTCGCGCTGTCCCCTCGCTCCCTCTCGCAATGTCCCCTCGCTCCCTCTCGCAATGGCCCCTCGCTCCCTCTCGCACTGTCCCTTTGCTGTCTCTCGTACTGTCCCCTCGCTCCCTGTCGCTCTCTCTCCTCGTTCCCTGTCGCGCTGTCCCCTCACTCCCTCTCGCGCTGTCCCCTCGCTCCCTCTCGCAATGTCCCCTCGCTGCCTCTCGCACTGTCCCCTCGCTCCCTCTCGCACTGTCCCCTCGCTCCCTCTCGCAATGTTGCCTCTCTCCCTGTCGCACTGTCTCCTCTCACTCTCTCGCTCTGTCTCCTCGCTCCCCCTCACACATTCCCTCGCTCCCTCTCGCGATGTCTCCAGGATTCCTCTCGCACTGTCGCCTCTCTCCCTCTCGCAATGTCTCCTCTCACCCTCTAGCTCTGTCTCCTCTCACACTCTCGCTCTGTCTCCTCGCACCCCCTCACACTTTCCCTCGCTCCCTCACGCACTGTCCCCTCACTCCCACTCGCACTGTCCCCTCGCTCCCTCTCGCACTGTCCCCTCGCTCCCTGTCGCACTGTCCCCTCGCTCCCTCTCGCACTGTCCCCTCGCTCCCTCTCACACAATCCCCTCGCTCCCTCTCGCACGGTCCCCTCGCTACCTCTCGCTCTGTCCCCTCGCTCGCTCTCGCACTTTCCCCTCGCTCCCTCTCGCACTGTCCCCTCGCTCCCTCTCGCACTGTCTGCTCGCTCCCTCTCGCGCTGTCCCCTCGCTCCCTCTCGCACTGTCCCCTCGCTCCCTCTCGCACTGTCCCCTCGCTACCTCTCGCTCTGTCCCCTCGCTCCCTCTCGCACTGTCCCCTCGCTGCCTCTCGCACTGTCCCCTCGCTACCTCTCGCACTGTCCCCTCGCTCCCTCTCGCACTGTCCCCTCGCTGCCTCTCGCACTGTCCCCTCGCTCCCTCTCGCACTGTCCCCTCGCTCCCTCTCGCAATGTCGCCTCTCTCCCTGTCGCACTGTCCCCCGCTCCCTGTCGCGCTGTCACCTCGCTCCCTCTCACGCTGTCCCCTCGCTCCCTGTCGCGCTGTCCCCTCGCTCCCTGTCGCGCTGTCCCCTCGCTCCCTGTCGCGCTGTCCCCTCACTCCCTGTCGCGCTGTCCCCTCGCTCCCTCTCGCAATGTCCCCTCGCTCCCTCTCGCAATGTCCCCTCGCTCCCTCTCGCACTGTCCCTTTGCTGCCTCTCGTACTGTCCCCTCGCTCCCTGTCGCTCTCTCTCCTCGTTCCCTGTCGCGCTGTCCCCTCACTCCCTCTCGCGCTGTCCCCTCGCTCCCTCTCGCAATGTCCCTTCGCTGCCTCTCGCACTGTCCCCTCGCTCCCTCTCGCACTGTCCCCTCGCTCCCTCTCGCAATGTCGCCTCTCTCCCTGTCGCACTGTCCCCCGCCCCCGTCGCGCTGTCCCCTCGCTCCCTCTCACACTGTCCCCTCGCTCCCTCTTGCAATGTCCCCTCGCTCCCTCTCGCACTGTCCCATTGCTGCCTCTCGCACTGTCCCCTCGCTCCCTGTCGCTCTGTCTCCTCGTTCCCTCTCGCATTGTCTCCTCCCTACCTCTTGCAATGTCTCCGCTCAAATTCTCTGAGTCTAATTTCTCTCTCTCCCGCACAGTCTCCCCTCTCACTCTACCGCACAGGCTACTCTCTCTCTCTTCCTCACATTTTGATCGCTATCTCACAGTCTACTTTCTCTGTCTCTTGCACAGTCTCTGCACTCTCTCTCTACTGTGCAGCCTCTCTCTCCTGCAATTTCCCCTCTCTCCCTTTCACACATTCTCCTCTCTCTCTTACAAATCTTCCTGTCTCCCTCCGGCACAGATTCCTAGGTCTATCTCACACAATCTCCTCACTCCCTCTCGAACTGTCTCCTCACTCCCTCTCGCTCTGTCTCCTCACTCCATCTTGCACCGATTCCTCTCTCCCTCTCGCACTGATACCTCTCTCCCTCTCGCTCAGTCTGCTAATCCCTCTCGCAATTCCTCCTCGCTCCCTCTCGCACTGTCCCCTCACTCCCACTCGCACTGTCCCCTCGCTCCCTCTCGCACTGTCCCCTCGCTCCCTGTCGCGCTGTCCCCTCGCACCCTCTCGCTGTGTCCCCTCGCTCCCTCTCGCACTGTCCCCTCGCTCCCTCTGACACTGTCCCCTCGCTCCCTCTCACTCTGTCCCCTCGCTCCCTCTCGCACTGTCTCCTCAATCCCTCTCGCACTGTCTCCTCACTCCCTCAGGCACTGATTCCTCTCGCCCTCTCGCACCGATACCTCTCTCCCTCTCGTTCTGTCTCCTCTCTCCCTCTCGCAATGCCTCCTCGCTCCCTCTCGCGCTATCTGCTCGCTCCCTCTCGCGCTGTCTCCTTGCTCCCTCTCGCACTGTCACCTCTCTCCCTCTCGCAATGTCTCCTCTCACCCTCTAGCTCTGTCTCCTCTCACAATCTCGGTCTGTCTCCTCGCTCCCCCTCACACTTTCCCTCGCTCCCTCACGCACTGTCCCTTCGCTCCCTCTCGAACTGTCCCCTCGCACCCTCTCGCACTTTCCCCTCGCTCCCTCTCGCACTGTCCCCTCGCTCCCTCTCGCACTGTCCCCTCGCTCCCTCTCGCACTGTCCCCTCGCTCCCTCTCACACAGTCCCCTCGCTCCCTCTCGCACTGTCCCCTCGCTACCTCTCGCTCTGTCCCCTCGCTCGCTCTCGCACTTTCCCCTCGCTCCCTCTCGAACTGTCCCCCTCGCTCCCTCTCACACTGTCTGCTCGCTTCCTCTCGCGCTGTCCCCTCGCTCCCTCTCGCACTGTCCCCCTCGCTCCCTCTCGCACTGTCCCCTCGCTACCTCTCGCTCTGTCCCCTCGCTCCCTCTCGCACTGTCCCCTCGCTCCCTCTCGCACTGTCCCCTCGCGCCCTCTCGCACTGTCCCCTCGCGCCCTCTCGCACTGTCCCCTCGCTCCCTTCGCACTGTCCCCTCGCTCGCTCTCGCACTGTCCCCTGGCTCCCTCTCGCACTGTCCCCTCGCTCCCTCTCGCACTGTCCCCTCGCTCCCTCTCGCACTGTCCCCTCGCTGCCTCTCGCACTGTCCCCCTCGCTCCCCTCTCGCACTGTCCCCTTGCTCCCTCTCGCTATGTCGCCTCTCTCCCTGTTGCACTTTCCCCCGCTCCCTGTCGCGCTGTCCCCTCGCTCCCTCTCACGCTGTCCCCTCGCTCCCTGTCGCGCTGTTCCCTCGCTCCCTGTCGCGCTGTCCCCTCGCTCCCTGTCGCGCTGTCCCCTCGCTCCCTCTCGCAATGTCCCCCTCGCTCCCTCTCGCAATGTCCCCTCGCTCCCTCTCGCACTGTCCCTTTGCTGCCTCTCGTACTGTCCCCCTCGCTCCCTGTTGCTCTGTCTCCTCGTTCCCTGTCGCGCTGTCCCCTCACTCCCTCTCTCGCTTTCCCCTCGCTCCCTCTCGCAATGTCCCCTTGCTCCCTCTCGCACAATCCCCTCGCTCCCTCTCGCACTGTCCCCTCGCTCCCTGTCGCTCAGTCTCCTCGTTCCCTCTCGCATTGTCTCCTCGTTCCCTCTCGCATTGTCTCCTCCCTACTTCTTGCAATGTCTTCGCTCAAACTCTCTGAGTCTAATTTCTTTCTCTCCCGCACAGTCTCCCCTCTCACTCTTCCACACAGGCTACTCTCTCTCTCTTCCTCACATTTTCATCGCTATCTCACAGTCTACTTTCTCTGTCTCTTGCACAGTCTCCGCACTCTCTCTCTCCTGTGCAGCCTCTCTCTCTCTCTCTTGCAATTTCCCCTCTCTCCCTTTCACACATTCTCCTCTCTCTCTTACAAAGCTTCCTGTCTCCCTGCGGCACAGATTCCTCGGTGTACCTCACACTATCTCCTCACTCCCTCTCGAACTGTCTCCTCACTCCCTCTCGCTCTGTCTCCTCACTCCACCTGGCACCGATTCCTCTCTCCCTCTCGCACTGATACCTCTCTCCCTCTCGCTCTGTCTCCTCTCTCCCTCTCGCAATGCCTCCTTGCTCCCTCTCGCACTGTCCCCTCGCTCCCTCTCGCACTGTCCCCTCGCTCCCTGTCGCGCTGTCCCCTCGCACCCTCTCGCTCTGTCCCCTCGCTCCCTCTCGCACTGTCCCCTCGCTCCCTCTCGCACTGTCCCCTCGCTCCCTCTCACACTGTCCCCTCGCTCCCTCTCGCTCTGTCCCATCGCTCCCTCTCGCACTGTCTCCTCAATCCCTCTCGCTCTGTCTCCTCACTCCCTCAGGCACTGATTCCTCTCGCCCTCTCGCACTGATAACTCTCTCCCTCTCGCTCTGTCTCCTCTCTCCCTCTCGCAATGCCTCCTCGCTCTCTCTCGTGCTGTCTGCTCGCTCCCTCTCGCGCTGTCTCCTCGCTCCCTCTCGCACTGTCACCTCTCTCGCTCTCGCAATGTCTCCTCTCACCCTCTCGCTGTCTCTCCTCTCACTCTCTTGCTCTGTCTCCTCGCTCCCTCTCGCATTGTCTCCTCGTTCCCTCTCGCATTGTCTCCTCCCTACTTCTTGCAATGTCTCCGCTCAAACTCTCTGAGTCTAATTTCTCTCTCTCCCGCACAGTCTCCCCTCTCACTCTTCCGCACAGGCTACTCTCTCTCTCTTCCTCACATTTTCATCGCTATCTCACAGTCTACTTTCTCTGTCTCTTGCACAGTCTCCGCACTCTCTCTCTCCTGTGCAGCCTCTCTCTCTCTCCTGCAATTTCCCCTCTCTCCCTTTCACACATTCTCCTCTCTCACTTAAAAAGCTTCCTGTCTCCCTCCGGCACAGATTCCTCGGTCTACCTCACACTATCTCCTCACTCCCTCACGAACTGTCTCCTCACTCCCTCTCGCTCTGTCTCCTCACTCCATCTTGCACCGATTCCTCTCTCCCTCTCGCACTGATACCTCTCTCCCTCTCGCTCTGTCTCCTCTCTCCCTCTCGCAATGCCTCCTCGCTCCCTCTCGCACTGTCCCCTCACTCCCTCTCGCACTGTCCCCTCGCTCCCTGTCGCGCTGTCCCCTCGCACCCTCTCGCTCTGTCCCCTCGCTCCCCCTCACACTTTCCCTCGCACCCTCTCGCACTGTCCCCTCGCTCCCTCTCGCACTGTCCCCTCGCTCCCTCTCACACTGTCCCCTCGCTCCCTCTCGCACTGTCCCCTCGCTCTCTCTCGCACTGTCCCCTCGCTCCCTTTCGCACTGTCCCCTCGCTCCCTCTCGCACTGTCCCCTCGCTCCCTCTCGCACTGTCCCCTCGCTCCCTCTCGCACTGTCCCCTCGCTCCCTGTCACTCTGTCTCCTCGTTCCCTCTCGCATTGTCTCCTCCCTACCTCTTGCAATGTCTCCGCTCAAATTCTCTGAGTCTAATTTCTCTCTCTCCCGCACAGTCTCCCCTCTCACTCTACTGCACAGGCTACTCTCCCTCTCTTCCTCACATTTTGATCGCTATCTCACAGTCTACTTTCTCTGTCTCTTGCACAGTCTCTGCACTCTCTCTCTCCTGTGCAGCCTCTCTCTCCTGCAATTTCCCCTCTCTCCCTTTCACACATTCTCCTCTCTCTCTTACAAATCTTCCTGTCTAACTCCGGCACAGATTCCTAGGTCTATCTCACACTAACTCCTCACTCCCTCTCGAACTGTCTCCTCACTCCCTCTCGCTCTGTCTCCTCACTCCATCTTGCACCGATTCCTCTCTCCCTCACGCACTGATACCTCTCTCCCTCTCGCTCAGTCTCCTAATCCCTCTCGCAATGCCTCCTCGCTCCCTCTCGCACTGTCCCTTCACTCCCACTCGCACTGTCCCCTCGCTCCCTCTCGCACTGTCCCCTCGCTCCCTGTCGCGCTGTCCCCTCGCACCCTCTCGCTGTGTCCCCTCGCTCCCTCTCGCACTGTCCCATCGCTCCCTCTGACACTGTCCCCTCGCTCCCTCTCACTCTGTCCCCTCGCTCCCTCTCGCACTGTCTCCTCAATCCCTCTCGCACTGTCTCCTCACTCCCTCAGGCACTGATTCCTCTCGCCCTCTCGCACCGATACCTCTCTCCCTCTCGCTCTGTCTCCTCTCTCCCTCTCGCAATGCCCCCTCGCTCCCTCTCGCGCTGTGAGCTCGGTCCCTCTCGCGCTGTCTCCTCGCTCCCTCTCGCACTGTCACCTCTCTCCCTCTCGCAATGTCTCCTCTCACCCTCTCGCTCTGTCTCCTCTCACTCTCTCGCTCTGTCTCCTCGCTCCCCCTCACACATTCCCTCGCTCCCTCTCGCGATGTCTCCAGGATTCCTCTCGCACTGTCGCCTCGCTCCCTCTCGCACTGTCCCCTCGCTCCCTCTCGCACTGTCCCCTCGCTCCCTCTCGCACTGTCCCCTCGCTCCCTCTCGCACTGTCCCCTCGCTCCCTCTCACACAGTCCCCTCGCTCCCTCTCGCACTGTCCCCTCGCTACCTCTCGCTCTGTCCCCTCGCTCGCTCTCGCACTTTCCCCTCGCTCCCTCTCGCACTGTCCCCTCGCTCCCTCTCGCACTGTCTGCTCGCTCCCTCTCGCCCTGTCCCCTCGCTCCCTCTCGCACTGTCCCCTCGCTCCCTCTCGCACTGTCCCCTCGCTACCTCTCGCTCTGTCCCCTCGCTCCCTCTCACACTGTCCCCTCGCTCCTTCTCGCACTGTCCCCTCGCTCCCTCTCGCACTGTCCCCTCGCTCCCTCTCGCACTGTCCCCTCGCTCCCTCTCGCAATGTCGCCTCTCTCCCTTCGCACTGTCCCCTCGCTCGCTCTCGCACTGTCCCCTAGCTCCCTCTCGCTCTGTCCCCTCACTCCCTCTCGCTCTGTCCCCTCGCTCCCTCTCGCACTGTCCCCTCGCTCCCTCTCGCACTGTCCCCTCGCTGCCTCTCGCACTGTCCCCTCGCTCCCTCTCGCACTGTCCCCTTGCTCCCTCTCGCTATGTCGCCTCTCTCCCTGTTGCACTTTCCCCCGCTCCCTGTCGCGCTGTCCCCTCGCTCCCTCTCACGCTGTCCCCTCGCTCCCTGTCGCGCTGTTCCCTCGCTCCCTGTCGCGCTGTCCCCTCGCTCCCTGTCGCGCTGTCCCCTCGCTCCCTCTCGCAATGTCCCCTCGCTCCCTCTCGCAATGTCCCCTCGCTCCCTCTCGCACTGTCCCTTTGCTGCCTCTCGTACTGTCCCCTCGCTCCCTGTTGCTCTGTCTCCTCGTTCCCTGTCGCGCTGTCCCCTCACTCCCTCTCTCGCTTTCCCCTCGCTCCCTCTCGCAATGTCCCCTTGCTCCCTCTCGCACAATCCCCTCGCTCCCTCTCGCACTGTCCCCTCGCTCCCTGTCGCTCAGTCTCCTCGTTCCCTCTCGCATTGTCTCCTCGTTCCCTCTCGCATTGTCTCCTCCCTACTTCTTGCAATGTCTTCGCTCAAACTCTCTGAGTCTAATTTCTTTCTCTCCCGCACAGTCTCCCCTCTCACTCTTCCACACAGGCTACTCTCTCTCTCTTCCTCACATTTTCATCGCTATCTCACAGTCTACTTTCTCTGTCTCTTGCACAGTCTCCGCACTCTCTCTCTCCTGTGCAGCCTCTCTCTCTCTCTCTTGCAATTTCCCCTCTCTCCCTTTCACACATTCTCCTCTCTCTCTTACAAAGCTTCCTGTCTCCCTGCGGCACAGATTCCTCGGTGTACCTCACACTATCTCCTCACTCCCTCTCGAACTGTCTCCTCACTCCCTCTCGCTCTGTCTCCTCACTCCACCTGGCACCGATTCCTCTCTCCCTCTCGCACTGATACCTCTCTCCCTCTCGCTCTGTCTCCTCTCTCCCTCTCGCAATGCCTCCTTGCTCCCTCTCGCACTGTCCCCTCGCTCCCTCTCGCACTGTCCCCTCGCTCCCTGTCGCGCTGTCCCCTCGCACCCTCTCGCTCTGTCCCCTCGCTCCCTCTCGCACTGTCCCCTCGCTCCCTCTCGCACTGTCCCCTCGCTCCCTCTCACACTGTCCCCTCGCTCCCTCTCGCTCTGTCCCATCGCTCCCTCTCGCACTGTCTCCTCAATCCCTCTCGCTCTGTCTCCTCACTCCCTCAGGCACTGATTCCTCTCGCCCTCTCGCACTGATAACTCTCTCCCTCTCGCTCTGTCTCCTCTCTCCCTCTCGCAATGCCTCCTCGCTCTCTCTCGTGCTGTCTGCTCGCTCCCTCTCGCGCTGTCTCCTCGCTCCCTCTCGCACTGTCACCTCTCTCGCTCTCGCAATGTCTCCTCTCACCCTCTCGCTGTCTCTCCTCTCACTCTCTTGCTCTGTCTCCTCGCTCCCTCTCGCATTGTCTCCTCGTTCCCTCTCGCATTGTCTCCTCCCTACTTCTTGCAATGTCTCCGCTCAAACTCTCTGAGTCTAATTTCTCTCTCTCCCGCACAGTCTCCCCTCTCACTCTTCCGCACAGGCTACTCTCTCTCTCTTCCTCACATTTTCATCGCTATCTCACAGTCTACTTTCTCTGTCTCTTGCACAGTCTCTGCACTCTCTCTCTCCTGTGCAGCCTCTCTCTCCTGCAATTTCCCCTCTCTCCCTTTCACACATTCTCCTCTCTCTCTTACAAATCTTCCTGTCTAACTCCGGCACAGATTCCTAGGTCTATCTCACACTAACTCCTCACTCCCTCTCGAACTGTCTCCTCACTCCCTCTCGCTCTGTCTCCTCACTCCATCTTGCACCGATTCCTCTCTCCCTCACGCACTGATACCTCTCTCCCTCTCGCTCAGTCTCCTAATCCCTCTCGCAATGCCTCCTCGCTCCCTCTCGCACTGTCCCTTCACTCCCACTCGCACTGTCCCCTCGCTCCCTCTCGCACTGTCCCCTCGCTCCCTGTCGCGCTGTCCCCTCGCACCCTCTCGCTGTGTCCCCTCGCTCCCTCTCGCACTGTCCCATCGCTCCCTCTGACACTGTCCCCTCGCTCCCTCTCACTCTGTCCCCTCGCTCCCTCTCGCACTGTCTCCTCAATCCCTCTCGCACTGTCTCCTCACTCCCTCAGGCACTGATTCCTCTCGCCCTCTCGCACCGATACCTCTCTCCCTCTCGCTCTGTCTCCTCTCTCCCTCTCGCAATGCCCCCTCGCTCCCTCTCGCGCTGTGAGCTCGGTCCCTCTCGCGCTGTCTCCTCGCTCCCTCTCGCACTGTCACCTCTCTCCCTCTCGCAATGTCTCCTCTCACCCTCTCGCTCTGTCTCCTCTCACTCTCTCGCTCTGTCTCCTCGCTCCCCCTCACACATTCCCTCGTTCCCTCTCGCGATGTCTCCAGGATTCCTCTCGCACTGTCGCCTCGCTCCCTCTCGCACTGTCCCCTCGCTCCCTCTCGCACTGTCCCCTCGCTCCCTCTCGCACTGTCCCCTCGCTCCCTCTCGCACTGTCCCCTCGCTCCCTCTCACACAGTCCCCTCGCTCCCTCTCGCACTGTCCCCTCGCTACCTCTCGCTCTGTCCCCTCGCTCGCTCTCGCACTTTCCCCTCGCTCCCTCTCGCACTGTCCCCTCGCTCCCTCTCGCACTGTCTGCTCGCTCCCTCTCGCCCTGTCCCCTCGCTCCCTCTCGCACTGTCCCCTCGCTCCCTCTCGCACTGTCCCCTCGCTACCTCTCGCTCTGTCCCCTCGCTCCCTCTCACACTGTCCCCTCGCTCCTTCTCGCACTGTCCCCTCGCTCCCTCTCGCACTGTCCCCTCGCTCCCTCTCGCACTGTCCCCTCGCTCCCTCTCGCAATGTCGCCTCTCTCCCTTCGCACTGTCCCCTCGCTCGCTCTCGCACTGTCCCCTAGCTCCCTCTCGCTCTGTCCCCTCACTCCCTCTCGCACTGTCCTCTCGCTCACTATCGCACTGTCCGCTCGCTCCCTCTCGCACTGTCCCCTCGCTCCCTCTCGCACTGTCCCCTCGCTCCCTCTCGCACTGTCCCGTCGCTCCCTCTCGCACTGTCCCCTCGCTCCCTCTCGCACTGTCCCCTCGCTCCCTCTCACACTGTCCCCTCGCTCCTTCTCGCACTGTCCCCCTCGCTCCCTCTCGCACTGTCCCCTCGCTCCCTCTCGCACTGTCCCCCTCGCTGCCTCTCGCACTGTCCCCTCGCTCCCTCTCGCACTGTCCCCTCGCGCCCTCTCGCACTGTCTCCTCGCTCCCTTCGCACTGTCCCCTCGCTCGCTCTCGCACTGTCCCCTAGCTCCCTCTCGCACTGTCGCCTCGCTCCCTCTCGCACTTTCCCCTCGCTCCCTCTCGCACTGTCCCCTCGCTGCCTCTCGCACTGTCCCCTCGCTCCCTCTCGCACTGTCCCCTCGCTCCCTCTCGCACTGTCCCCTCGCTGCCTCTCGCACTGTCCCCTCGCTCCCTCTCGCACTGTCCCCTCGCTCCCTCTCGCAATGTCGCCTCTCTCCCTGTCGCACTGTCCCCCGCTCCCTGTCGCGCTGTCACCTCGCTCCCTCTCACGCTGTCCCCTCGCTCCCTGTCGCGCTGTCCCCTCGCTCCCTGTCGCGCTGTCCCATCGCTCCCTGTCGCGCTGTCCCCTCGCTCCCTCTCGCAATGTCCCCTCGCTCCCTCTCGCAATGGCCCCTCGCTCCCTCTCGCACTGTCCCTTTGCTGTCTCTCGTACTGTCCCCTCGCTCCCTGTCGCTCTCTCTCCTCGTTCCCTGTCGCGCTGTCCCCTCACTCCCTCTCGCGCTGTCCCCTCGCTCCCTCTCGCAATGTCCCCTCGCTGCCTCTCGCACTGTCCCCTCGCTCCCTCTCGCACTGTCCCCTCGCTCCCTCTCGCAATGTTGCCTCTCTCCCTGTCGCACTGTCTCCTCTCACTCTCTCGCTCTGTCTCCTCGCTCCCCCTCACACATTCCCTCGCTCCCTCTCGCGATGTCTCCAGGATTCCTCTCGCACTGTCGCCTCTCTCCCTCTCGCAATGTCTCCTCTCACCCTCTAGCTCTGTCTCCTCTCACACTCTCGCTCTGTCTCCTCGCACCCCCTCACACTTTCCCTCGCTCCCTCACGCACTGTCCCCTCACTCCCACTCGCACTGTCCCCTCGCTCCCTCTCGCACTGTCCCCTCGCTCCCTGTCGCACTGTCCCCTCGCTCCCTCTCGCACTGTCCCCTCGCTCCCTCTCACACAGTCCCCTCGCTCCCTCTCGCACGGTCCCCTCGCTACCTCTCGCTCTGTCCCCTCGCTCGCTCTCGCACTTTCCCCTCGCTCCCTCTCGCACTGTCCCCTCGCTCCCTCTCGCACTGTCCCCTCGCTCCCTGTCGCGCTGTCCCCTCGCTCCCTCTCGCAATGTCCCCTCGCTCCCTCTCGCAATGGCCCCTCGCTCCCTCTCGCACTGTCCCTTTGCTGTCTCTCGTACTGTCCCCTCGCTCCCTGTCGCTCTCTCTCCTCGTTCCCTGTCGCGCTGTCCCCTCACTCCCTCTCGCGCTGTCCCCTCGCTCCCTCTCGCAATGTCCCCTCGCTGCCTCTCGCACTGTCCCCTCGCTCCCTCTCGCACTGTCCCCTCGCTCCCTCTCGCAATGTTGCCTCTCTCCCTGTCGCACTGTCTCCTCTCACTCTCTCGCTCTGTCTCCTCGCTCCCCCTCACACATTCCCTCGCTCCCTCTCGCGATGTCTCCAGGATTCCTCTCGCACTGTCGCCTCTCTCCCTCTCGCAATGTCTCCTCTCACCCTCTAGCTCTGTCTCCTCTCACACTCTCGCTCTGTCTCCTCGCACCCCCTCACACTTTCCCTCGCTCCCTCACGCACTGTCCCCTCACTCCCACTCGCACTGTCCCCTCGCTCCCTCTCGCACTGTCCCCTCGCTCCCTGTCGCACTGTCCCCTCGCTCCCTCTCGCACTGTCCCCTCGCTCCCTCTCACACAATCCCCTCGCTCCCTCTCGCACGGTCCCCTCGCTACCTCTCGCTCTGTCCCCTCGCTCGCTCTCGCACTTTCCCCTCGCTCCCTCTCGCACTGTCCCCTCGCTCCCTCTCGCACTGTCTGCTCGCTCCCTCTCGCGCTGTCCCCTCGCTCCCTCTCGCACTGTCCCCTCGCTCCCTCTCGCACTGTCCCCTCGCTACCTCTCGCTCTGTCCCCTCGCTCCCTCTCGCACTGTCCCCTCGCTGCCTCTCGCACTGTCCCCTCGCTACCTCTCGCACTGTCCCCTCGCTCCCTCTCGCACTGTCCCCTCGCTGCCTCTCGCAATGTCCCCTCGCTCCCTCTCGCACTGTCCCCTCGCTCCCTCTCGCAATGTCGCCTCTCTCCCTGTCGCACTGTCCCCCGCTCCCTGTCGCGCTGTCACCTCGCTCCCTCTCACGCTGTCCCCTCGCTCCCTGTCGCGCTGTCCCCTCGCTCCCTGTCGCGCTGTCCCCTCGCTCCCTGTCGCGCTGTCCCCTCGCTCCCTGTCGCGCTGTCCCCTCGCTCCCTCTCGCAATGTCCCCTCGCTCCCTCTCGCAATGTCCCCTCGCTCCCTCTCGCACTGTCCCTTTGCTGCCTCTCGTACTGTCCCCTCGCTCCCTGTCGCTCTCTCTCCTCGTTCCCTGTCGCGCTGTCCCCTCACTCCCTCTCGCGCTGTCCCCTCGCTCCCTCTCGCAATGTCCCTTCGCTGCCTCTCGCACTGTCCCCTCGCTCCCTCTCGCACTGTCCCCTCGCTCCCTCTCGCAATGTCGCCTCTCTCCCTGTCGCACTGTCCCCCGCCCCCGTCGCGCTGTCCCCTCGCTCCCTCTCACGCTGTCCCCTCGCTCCCTCTTGCAATGTCCCCTCGCTCCCTCTCGCACTGTCCCATTGCTGCCTCTCGCACTGTCCCCTCGCTCCCTGTCGCTCTGTCTCCTCGTTCCCTCTCGCATTGTCTCCTCCCTACCTCTTGCAATGTCTCCGCTCAAATTCTCTGAGTCTAATTTCTCTCTCTCCCGCACAGTCTCCCCTCTCACTCTACCGCACAGGCTACTCTCTCTCTCTTCCTCACATTTTGATCGCTATCTCACAGTCTACTTTCTCTGTCTCTTGCACAGTCTCTGCACTCTCTCTCTACTGTGCAGCCTCTCTCTCCTGCAATTTCCCCTCTCTCCCTTTCACACATTCTCCTCTCTCTCTTACAAATCTTCCTGTCTCCCTCCGGCACAGATTCCTAGGTCTATCTCACACAATCTCCTCACTCCCTCTCGAACTGTCTCCTCACTCCCTCTCGCTCTGTCTCCTCACTCCATCTTGCACCGATTCCTCTCTCCCTCTCGCACTGATACCTCTCTCCCTCTCGCTCAGTCTCCTAATCCCTCTCGCAATTCCTCCTCGCTCCCTCTCGCACTGTCCCCTCACTCCCACTCGCACTGTCCCCTCGCTCCCTCTCGCACTGTCCCCTCGCTCCCTGTCGCGCTGTCCCCTCGCACCCTCTCGCTGTGTCCCCTCGCTCCCTCTCGCACTGTCCCCTCGCTCCCTCTGACACTGTCCCCTCGCTCCCTCTCACTCTGTCCCCTCGCTCCCTCTCGCACTGTCTCCTCAATCCCTCTCGCACTGTCTCCTCACTCCCTCAGGCACTGATTCCTCTCGCCCTCTCGCACCGATACCTCTCTCCCTCTCGTTCTGTCTCCTCTCTCCCTCTCGCAATGCCTCCTCGCTCCCTCTCGCGCTATCTGCTCGCTCCCTCTCGCGCTGTCTCCTTGCTCCCTCTCGCACTGTCACCTCTCTCCCTCTCGCAATGTCTCCTCTCACCCTCTAGCTCTGTCTCCTCTCACAATCTCGCTCTGTCTCCTCGCTCCCCCTCACACTTTCCCTCGCTCCCTCACGCACTGTCCCTTCGCTCCCTCTCGAACTGTCCCCTCGCACCCTCTCGCACTGTCCCCTCGCTCCCTCTCGCACTGTCCCCTCGCTCCCTCTCGCACTGTCCCCTCGCTCCCTCTCACACAGTCCCCTCGCTCCCTCTCGCACTGTCCCCCTCGCTACCTCTCGCTCTGTCCCCTCGCTCGCTCTCGCACTTTCCCCTCGCTCCCTCTCGAACTGTCCCCTCGCTCCCTCTCACACTGTCTGCTCGCTTCCTCTCGCGCTGTCCCCTCGCTCCCTCTCGCACTGTCCCCTCGCTCCCTCTCGCACTGTCCCCTCGCTACCTCTCGCTCTGTCCCCTCGCTCCCTCTCGCACTGTCCCCTCGCTCCCTCTCGCACTGTCCCCTCGCGCCCTCTCGCACTGTCCCCTCGCGCCCTCTCGCACTGTCCCCTCGCTCCCTTCGCACTGTCCCCTCGCTCGCTCTCGCACTGTCCCCTGGCTCCCTCTCGCACTGTCCCCTCGCTCCCTCTCGCACTGTCCCCTCGCTCCCTCTCGCACTGTCCCCTCGCTGCCTCTCGCACTGTCCCCTCGCTCCCTCTCGCAATGTCCCCTCGCTCCCTCTCGCAATGTCCCCTCGCTCCCTCTCGCACTGTCCCTTTGCTGCCTCTCGTACTGTCCCCTCGCTCCCTGTTGCTCTGTCTCCTCGTTCCCTGTCGCGCTGTCCCCTCACTCCCTCTCGCGCTGTCCCCTCGCTCCCTCTCGCAATGTCCCCTTGCTCCCTCTCGCACAATCCCCTCGCTCCCTCTCGCACTGTCCCCCTCGCTCCCTGTCGCTCAGTCTCCTCGTTCCCTCTCGCATTGTCTCCTCGTTCCCTCTCGCATTGTCTCCTCCCTACTTCTTGCAATGTCTTCGCTCAAACTCTCTGAGTCTAATTTCTTTCTCTCCCGCACAGTCTCCCCTCTCACTATTCCACACAGGCTACTCTCTCTCTCTTCCTCACATTTTCATCGCTATCTCACAGTCTACTTTCTCTGTCTCTTGCACAGTCTCCGCACTCTCTCTCTCCTGTGCAGCCTCTCTCTCTCTCTCTTGCAATTTCCCCTCTCTCCCTTTCACACATTCTCCTCTCTCTCTTACAAAGCTTCCTGTCTCCCTGCGGCACAGATTCCTCGGTGTACCTCACACTATCTCCTCACTCCCTCTCGAACTGTCTCCTCACTCCCTCTCGCTCTGTCTCCTCACTCCACCTGGCACCGATTCCTCTCTCCCTCTCGCACTGATACCTCTCTCCCTCTCGCTCTGTCTCCTCTCTCCCTCTCGCAATGCCTCCTTGCTCCCTCTCGCACTGTCCCCTCGCTCCCTCTCGCACTGTCCCCTCGCTCCCTGTCGCGCTGTCCCCTCGCACCCTCTCGCTCTGTCCCCTCGCTCCCTCTCGCACTGTCCCCTCGCTCCCTCTCGCACTGTCCCCTCGCTCCCTCTCACACTGTCCCCTCGCTCCCTCTCGCTCTGTCCCATCGCTCCCTCTCGCACTGTCTCCTCAATCCCTCTCGCTCTGTCTCCTCACTCCCTCAGGCACTGATTCCTCTCGCCCTCTCGCACTGATAACTCTCTCCCTCTCGCTCTGTCTCCTCTCTCCCTCTCGCAATGCCTCCTCGCTCCCTCTCGTGCTGTCTGCTCGCTCCCTCTCGCACTGTCACCTCTCTCGCTCTCGCAATGTCTCCTCTCACCCTCTCGCTGTCTCTCCTCTCACTCTCTTGCTCTGTCTCCTCGCTCCCTCTCGCATTGTCTCCTCGTTCCCTCTCGCATTGTCTCCTCCCTACTTCTTGCAATGTCTCCGCTCAAACTCTCTGAGTCTAATTTCTCTCTCTCCCGCACAGTCTCCCCTCTCACTCTTCCGCACAGGCTACTCTCTCTCTCTTCCTCACATTTTCATCGCTATCTCACAGTCTACTTTCTCTGTCTCTTGCACAGTCTCCGCACTCTCTCTCTCCTGTGCAGCCTCTCTCTCTCTCCTGCAATTTCCCCTCTCTCCCTTTCACACATTCTCCTCTCTCACTTAAAAAGCTTCCTGTCTCCCTCCGGCACAGATTCCTCGGTCTACCTCACACTATCTCCTCACTCCCTCTCGAACTGTCTCCTCACTCACTCTCGCTCTGTCTCCTCACTCCATCTTGCACCGATTCCTCTCTCCCTCTCGCACTGATACCTCTCTCCCTCTCGCTCTGTCTCCTCTCTCCCTCTCGCAATGCCTCCTCGCTCCCTCTCGCACTGTCCCCTCACTCCCTCTCGCACTGTCCCCTCGCTCCCTGTCGCGCTGTCCCCTCGCACCCTCTCGCTCTGTCCCCTCGCTCCCTCTCGCACTGTCCCCTCGCTCCCTCTCGCACTGTCCCCTCGCTCTCTCTCGCACTGTCCCCTCGCTCACTCTCGCACTGTCCCCTCGCTCCCTCTCGCTCTGTCCACTCGCTCCCTCTCGCACTGTCTCCTCAATCCCTCTCGCTCTGTCTCCTAACTCCCTCAGGCACTGATTCCTCTCTCCCTCTCGCACTAATACCTCTCTCCCTCTCGCTCTGTCTCCTCTCTCCCTCTCGTAATGCCACCTCGCTCCCTCTCGCGCTGTCTGCTCGCTCCCTCTCGCGCTGTCTCCTCGCTCCCTCTCGCACTGTCCCCTCTCTCCCTCTCGCAATGTCTCCTCTCAACCCTCTCGCTCTGTCTCCTCTCACTCTCGCGCTCTGTCTCCTCGCTCCCCCTCACACATTCCCTCGCTCCCTCTCGCGCTGTCTCCTCGCTCCCTCTCGCACTGTCGCCTCTCTCCCTCTCGCAATGTCTCCTCTCACCCTCTCGCTCTGTCTCCTCTCACTCTGTTGCTCTGTCTCCTCGCTAACCCTCACACTTTCCCTCGCTCCCTGTCGCACTGTCCCCTAGCTCCCTCTCGCACTGTCTTCTCGCTCCCTCTCGCACTGACCCCTCGCTCCCTCTCGCACTGTCCCCTCACTCCGTCTTGCACTGTACCCCCGCTCCCTCTCGCACTGTCCCCTCACTCCCTCTCGCACTGTCCCCTCGCTCCCTCTCGCTCTGTCCCCTCACTCCCTCTTGCACTGTCCCCTCGCTCCCTCTCACACAGTCCCCTCGCTCACTATCGCACTGTCCGCTCGCTCCCTCTCGCACTGTCCCCTCGCTCCCTCTCGCACTGTCCCCTCGCTCCCTCTCGCACTGTCCCATCGCTCCCTCTCGCACTGTCCCCTCGCTCCCTCTCGCACTGTCCCCTCGCTCCCTCTCGCAATGTCCCCTCGCTCCCTCTCGCACTGTCCCCTCGCTCCCTCTCGCGCTGTCCCCTCGCTCCCTGTCGCGCTGTCCCCTCGCTCCCTTTGCAATGTCCCCTCGCTCCATCTCGCACTGTCCCATTGCTGCCTCTCGCACTGTCCCCTTGCTCCCTGTCGCTCTGTCTCCTCGTTCCCTGTTGCGCTGTCCCCTCGCTCCCTCTCGCGCTGTCCACTCGCTCCCTCTCCCAATGTTCCCTCAATCCCTCTCGCACAGTCCCCTCGCTCCCTCTCGCACTGTCCCCTCGCTCCCTCTCGCACTGTCCCCTCGCTCCCTGTCGCTCTGTCTCCTCGTTCCCTCTCGCATTGTCTCCTCCCTACCTCATGCAATGTCTCCGCTCAAACTCTCTGTCTCTAATTTCTCTCTCTCCCGCACAGTCTCCCCTCTCACTCTACCGCACAGGCTACTCTCTCTCTCTTCCTCACATTTTCATCACTATCTCACAGTCTACTTTCTCTGTCTCTTGCACAGTCTCTGCACTCTCTCTCTCCTGTGCAGCCTCTCTCTCCTGCAATTTCCCCTCTCTCCCTTTCACACATTCTCCTCTCTCTCTTACAAATCTTGCTTTCTCGCTCCGGCACAGAATCCTCGGTCTACCTCACACTATCTCCTCACTCCCTCTCGAACTGTCTCCTCACTCCCTCTCGCTCTGTCTCCTCACTCCATCTTGCACCAATTCCTCTCTCCGTCTCGCACTGATACCTCTCTCCCTCTCGCTCAGTCTCCTCTCTCCCTCTCGCAATGCCTCCTCGCTCCCTCTCGCACAGTCCCCTCACTCCCTCTCGCACTGTCCCCTCGCTCCCTCTCACACTGTCCCCTCGCTCCCTCTCGCTCTGTCCCCTCGCTCCCTCTTGCACTGTCTCGCCAATCCCTCTCGCTCTGTCTCCTCACTCCCTCAGGCACTGATTCCTCTCGCCCTCTCGCACTGATACCTCTCTCCCTCTCGCTCTGTCTCCTCTCCGCCTCTCGCAATGCCTCCTCGCTCCCTTTCGCGCTGTCTGCTCGCTCCCTCTCGCGCTGTCTCCTCGCTCCCTCTCGCACTGTCACCTCTCTCCCTGTCGCAATGTCTCCTCTCACCCTCTCGCTCTGTCTCCTCTCACTCTCTCGCTCTGTCTCCTGGCTCCCCCTCACACTTTCCCGCGCTCCCTCTCGCACTGTCCCCTCGCACCCTCTCGCACTGTCCCTTGGCTCCCTCTCACTCTGTCCCCTCGTTCCCTCTTGCGCTGTCCCCTCGTTCCCTCTCGCGCTGTCCCCTCACTCCCTGTAGCGCTGTCCCCTCGCTCCCTCTCGCAATGACCCCTCGCTCCCTCTCGCACTGTCCCATTGCTGCCTCTCGCACTGTCCCCTCGCTCCCTGTTGCTCTGTCTCCTCATTCTGTGTCGCGCTGTCCCCGCGCTCCCTCTCGCGCTGTCCACTCGCTCCCTCTCGCACTGTCCACTCGCTCCCTCTCGCAGTGTCCCCTCGCTCCCTCTCGCGCTGTCCCCTCACTCCCTGTAGCGCTGTCCACTCGCTCCATCTCGCAATGCCTCCTCGCTCCCTCTCGCACTGTCCCCTCGCTCCCTCTCGCACTGTCCCCTCGCTCCCTCTCGCACTGTCCCCTCGCTCCCTGTCGCGCTGTCCCCTCGCACCCTCTCGCTGTGTCCCCTCGCTCCCTCTCGCACTGTCCCCTCGCTCCCTCTCGCACTGTCCCCTCGCTCCCTGTCGCGCTGTCCGATCGCACCCTCTCGCTGTGTCCCCTCGCTCCCTCTCGCACTGTCCCCTCGCTCCCTCTGACACTGTCCCCTCGCTCCCTCTCACTCTGTCCCCTCGCTCCCTCTCGCACTGTCTCCTCAATCCCTCTCGCACTGTCTCCTCACTCCCTCAGGCACTGATTCCTCTCGCCCTCTCGCACCGATACCTCTCTCCCTCTCGCTCTGTCTCCTCTCTCCCTCTCGCAATGCCTCCTCGCTCCCTCTCGCGCTGTCTGCTCGCTCCCTCTCGCGCTGTCTCCTTGCTCCCTCTCGCACTGTCACCTCTCTCCCTCTCGCAATGTCTCCTCTCACCCTCTCGCTCTGTCTCCTCTCACTCTCTCGCTCTGTCTCCTCGCTCCCCCTCACACATTCCCTCGCTCCCTCTCGCGATGTCTCCAGGATTCCTCTCGCACTGTCGCCTCTCTCCCTCTCGCAATGTCTCCTCTCACCCTCTAGCTCTGTCTCCTCTCACACTCTCGCTCTGTCTCCTCGCTCCCCCTCACACTTTCCCTCGCTCCCTCACGCACTGTCCCTTCGCTCCCTCTCGAACTGTCCCCTCGCTCCCTCTCGCACTGTCCCCTCGCTCCCTCTCGCACTGTCCCCTCGCTCCCTCTCGCACTGTCCCCTCGCTCCCTCTCGCACTGTCCCCTCGCTCCCTCTCGCACTGTCCCCTCGCTCCCTCTCACACAGTCCCCTCGCTCCCTCTCGCACTGTCCCCTCGCTACCTCTCGCTCTGTCCCCTCGCTCGCTCTCGCACTTTCCCCTTGCTCCCTCTCGAACTGTCCCCTCGCTCCCTCTCGCACTGTCTGCTCGCTTCCTCTCGCGCTGTCCCCTCGCTCCCTCTCGCACTGTCCCCTCGCTCCCTCTCGCACTGTCCCCTCGCTACCTCTCGCTCTGTCCCCTCGCTTCCTCTCGCACTGTCCCCTCGCTCCTTCTCGCACTGTCCCCTCGTGCCCTCTCGCACTGTCCCCTCGCTCCCTTCGCACTGTCCCCTCGCTCGCTCTCGCACTGTCCCCTAGCTCTCTCTCGCACTGTCCCCTCGCTCCCTCTCGCACTGTCCCCTCGCTCCCTCTCGCACTGTCCCCTCGCTGCCTCTCGCACTGTCCCCTCGCTCCCTCTCGCACTGTCCCCTTACTCCCTCTCGCAATGTCGCCTCTCTCCCTGTTGCACTTTCCCCCGCTCCCTGTCGCGCTGTCCCCTCGCTCCCTCTCACGCTGTCCCCTCGCTCCCTGTCGCGCTGTCCCCTCGCTCCCTGTCGCGCTGTCCCCTCGCTCCCTGTCGCGCTGTCCCCTCGCTACCTCTCGCAATGTCCCCTCGCTCCCTCTCGCAATGTCCCCTCGCTCCCTCTCGCACTGTCCCTTTGCTGCCTCTCGTACTGTCCCCTCGCTCCCTGTCGCTCTGTCTCCTCGTTCCCTGTCGCGCTGTCCCCTCACTCCCTCTCGCGCTGTCCCCGCCCTCCCTCTCGCAATGTCCCCTTGCTCCCTCTCGCACAATCCCTTCGCTCCCTCTCGCACTGTCCCCTCGCTCCCTGTCGCTCAGTCTCCTCGTTCCCTCTCGCATTGTCTCCTCGTTCCCTCTCGCATTGTCTCCTCCCTACTTCTTGCAATGTCTTCGCTCAAACTCTCTGAGTCTAATTTCTTTCTCTCCCGCACAGTCTCCCCTCTCACTCTTCCACACAGGCTACTCTCTCTCTCTTCCTCACATTTTCATCGCTATCTCACAGTCTACTTTCTCTGTCTCTTGCACAGTCTCCGCACTCTCTCTCTCCTGTGCAGCCTCTCTCTCTCTCTTGCAATTTCCCCTCTCTCCCTTTCACACATTCTCCTCTCTCTCTTACAAAGCTTCCTGTCTCCCTGCGGCACAGATTCCTCGGTGTACCTCACACTATCTCCTCACTCCCTCTCGAACTGTCTCCTCACTCCCTCTCGCTCTGTCTCCTCACTCCACCTGGCACCGATTCCTCTCTCCCTCTCGCACTGATACCTCTCTCCCTCTCGCTCTGTCTCCTCTCTCCCTCTCGCAATGCCTCCTTGCTCCCTCTCGCACTGTCCCCTCGCTCCCTCTCGCACTGTCCCCTCGCTCCCTGTCGCGCTGTCCCCTCGCACCCTCTCGCTCTGTCCCCTCGCTCCCTCTCGCACTGTCCCCTCGCTCCCTCTCGCGCTGTCCCCTCGCTCCCTCTTGCGCTGTCCCCTCGTTCCCCCTGGCGCTGTGCCCTGGTTCCCTCTCGCGCTGTCCCCTGTTTCCCTCTCGCGCTTTCCCCTCGCTCCCTCTCGCACTGTCCCCTCGCTCCCTCTCGCACTGTCCCCTCGCTCCCTCTTGCACTGTCCCTCGCTCCCTCTCGCACTGTCCCCTCGCTCCCTCTCGCACTGACCCCACGCTCCCTCTCGCACTGTCCCCTCGCTCCCTCTCGCACTGTCCCCTGCTCCCTTTCGCACTGTCCCCTCGCTCCCCCTCGCTCTGTCCCCTCGCTCCCTCTGGCTCTGTCCCCTCGCTCCCTCTCGCACTGTCCCCTCGCTCCCTCTCGCACTGTCCCCTCGCTCCCTCTCGCACTGTCCACGTGCTCCCTCTCGCACTGTCCCCTCGCTCCCTCTCGCACTGTCCCCTCGCTCCCTCTCGCACTGTCCCCTCGCTCCCTCTCGCACTGTCCCGTCGCTCCCTCTCGCACTGTCCCCTTGCTCCCTCTCGCACTGTCCCCTCGCTCCCTCTCGCAATGTCCCCTCGCTCCCTCTCGCACAGTCTCCTTGCTCCCTCTCGTGCTGTCCCCTCGCTCCCTCTCGCGCTGTCCCCTCACTCCCTGTAGCGCTGTCCCCTCGCTCCCTCTCGCAATGTCCCCTCGCTCCCTCTCGCACTGTCCCATTGCTGCCTCTCGCACTGTCCCCTCGCTCCCTGTTGCTCTGTCTCCTCATTCCGTGTCGTGCTGTCCCCTCGCTCCCTCTCGCGCTGTCCACTCGCTCCCTCTCGCACTGTCCACTCGCTCCCTCTCGCAGTGTCCCCTCGCTCCCTCTCGCGCTGTCCCCTCACTCCCTGTAGCGCTGTCCCCTCGCTCCCTCTCGCAATGCCTCCTCGCTCCCTCTCGCACTGTCCCCTCGCTCCCTCTCGCACTGTCCCCTCGCTCCCTCTCGCACTGTCCCCTCGCTCCCTTTCGCGCTGTCCCCTCGCACACTCTCGCTGTGTCCCCTCGCTCCCTCTCGCACTGTCCCCTCGCTCCCTCTCGCACTGTCCCCTCGCTCCCTCTCACACTGTCCCCTCACTCCCTCTCGCTCTGTCCCATCGCTCCCTCTCGCACTGTCTCCTCAATCCCTCTCGCTCTGTCTCCTCACTCCCTCAGGCACTGATTCCTCTCGCCCTCTCGCACTGATAACTCTCTCCCTCTCGCTCTGTCTCCTCTCTCCCTCTCGCAATGCCTCCTCGCTCCCTCTCGTGCTGTCTGCTCGCTCCCTCTCGCGCTGTCTCCTCGCTCCCTCTCGCACTGTCACCTCTCTCGCTCTCGCAATGTCTCCTCTCACCCTCTCGCTCTCTCTCCTCTCACTCTCTTGCTCTGTCTCCTCGCTCCCTCTCGCATTGTCTCCTCGTTCCCTCTCGCATTGTCTCCTCCCTACTTCTTGCAATGTCTCCGCTCAAACTCTCTGAGTCTAATTTCTCTCTCTCCCGCACAGTCTCCCCTCTCACTCTTCCGCACAGGCTACTCTCTCTCTCTTCCTCACATTTTCATCGCTATCTCACAGTCTACTTTCTCTGTCTCTTGCACAGTCTCCGCACTCTCTCTCTCCTGTGCAGCCTCTCTCTCTCTCCTGCAATTTCCCCTCTCTCCCTTTCACACATTCTCCTCTCTCACTTAAAAAGCTTCCTGTCTCCCTCCGGCACAGATTCCTCGGTCTACCTCACACTATCTCCTCACTCCCTCTCGAACTGTCTCCTCACTCACTCTCGCTCTGTCTCCTCACTCCATCTTGCACCGATTCCTCTCTCCCTCTCGCACTGATACCTCTCTCCCTCTCGCTCTGTCTCCTCTCTCCCTCTCGCAATGCCTCCTCGCTCCCTCTCGCACTGTCCCCTCGCTCCCTCTCGCACTGTCCCCTCGCTCCCTGTCGCGCTGTCCCCTCGCACCCTCTCGCTCTGTCCCCTCGCTCCCTCTCGCACTGTCCCCTCGCTCCCTCTCGCACTGTCCCCTCGCTCCCTCTCGCACTGTCCCCTCGCTCTCTCTCGCACTGTCCCCTCGCTCACTCTCGCACTGTCCCCTCGCTCCCTCTCGCTCTGTCCACTCGCTCCCTCTCGCACTGTCTCCTCAATCCCTCTCGCTCTGTCTCCTAACTCCCTCAGGCACTGATTCCTCTCTCCCTCTCGCACTAATACCTCTCTCCCTCTCGCTCTGTCTCCTCTCTCCCTCTCGCAATGCCACCTCGCTCCCTCTCGCGCTGTCTGCTCGCTCCCTCTCGCGCTGTCTCCTCGCTCCCTCTCGCACTGTCCCCTCTCTCCCTCTCGCAATGTCTCCTCGCTCCCTCTCGCACTGTCGCCTCTCTCCCTCTCGCAATGTCTCCTCTCACCCTCTCGCTTTGTCTCCTCTCACTCTGTCGCTCTGTCTCCTCGCTAACCCTCACACTTTCCCTCGCTCCCTGTCGCACTGTCCCCTAGCTCCCTCTCGCACTGTCTTCTCGCTCCCTCTTGCACTGACCCCTCGCTCCCTCTCGCACTGTCCCCTCACTCTGTCTTGCACTGTACCCCCGCTCCCTCTCGCACTGTCCCCTCGCTCCCTCTCGCACTGTCCCCTCGCTCCCTCTCGCTCTGTCCCCTCACTCCCTCTTGCACTGTCCCCTCGCTCCCTCTCACACAGTCCCCTCGCTCACTATCGCACTGTCTGCTCGCTCCCTCTCGCACTGTCCCCTCGCTCCCTCTCGCACTGTCCCCTCGCTCCCTCTCGCACTGTCCCGTCGCTCCCTCTCGCACTGTCCCCTCGCTCCCTCTCGCACTGTCCCCTCGCTCCCTCTCGCACTGTCCCCTCGCTCCCTCTCATGCTGTCTACTGGATTCCTCTCGCACTGTCGCCTCTCTCCCTCTCGCAATGTCTCCTCTCACCCACTCGCTCTGTCTCCTCTCACTCTCTCGCTCTGTCTCCTGGCTCCCCCTCACACTTTCCCTCGCTCCCTCTCGCACTGTCCCCCTCGCTCCCTCTCGCACTGTCCCCTCGCACCCTCTCGCACTGTCACCTCGCTCCCTCTCGCGCTGTCCCCTCGCTCCCTCTCACACTGTCCCCTCGCTCCCTCTCACACTGTCCCCTCGCTACCTCTCGCTCTGTCCCATCGCTCCCTCTAGCTCTTTCCGCTCGCTCCCTCTCGCACTGTCCCCTCGCTCCCTCTCGCACTGTCCCCTCGCTCCCTCACGCACTGTCCCCTCGCTCCCTCTCGCACTGTCCCCTCGCTCCCTCTCGCACTGTCCCCTGGCTCCCTCTCGCGCTGTCCCCTCGTTCCCTCTCGCGCTGTCCCCTCGTTCCCTCTCGCGCTGTCCCCACACTTCCTGTAGCGCTGTCCCCTCGCTCCCTCTCACAATGTCCCCTCGCTCCCACTCGCACTGTCCCATTGCTGCCTCTCGCACTGTCCCCTCGCTCCCTGTTGCTCTGTCTCCTCATTCCGTGTCGCGCTGTCCCCTCGCTCCCTCTCGCGCTGTCCACTCGCTCCCTCTCGCACTGTCCCCTCGCTCCCTCTCGCACTGTCCCCTCGCTCCCTCTTGCACTGTCCCCTCGCTCCCTGTCGCGCTGTCCCCTCGCACCCTCTCGCTGTGTCCCCTCGCTCCCTCTCGCTCTGTCCCCTCGCTCCCTCTCGCACTGTCCCCTCGCTCCCTCTCACACTGTCCCCTCGCTCCCTCTCGCTCTGTCCCATCGCTCCCTCTCGCACTGTCTCCTCAATCCCTCTCGCTCTGTCTCCTCACTCCCTCAGGCACTGATTCCTCTCGCCCTCTCGCACTGATAACTCTCTCCCTCTCGCTCTGTCTCCTCTCTCCCTCTCGCAATGCCTCCTCGCTCCCTCTCGTGCTGTCTGCTCGCTCCCTCTCGCGCTGTCTCCTCGCTCCCTCTCGCACTGTCACCTCTCTCCCTCTCGCAATGTCTCCTCTCACCCTCTCGCTCTCTCTCCTCTCACTCTCTTGCTCTGTCTCCTCGCTCCCTCTCGCAATGTCTCCTCGTTCCCTCTCGCATTGTCTCCTCCCTACTTCTTGCAATGTCTCCGCTCAAACTCTCTGAGTCTAATTTCTCTCTCTCCCGCACAGTCTCCCCTCTCACTCTTCCGCACAGGCTACTCTCTCTCTCTTCCTCACATTTTCATCGCTATCTCACAGTCTACTTTCTCTGTCTCTTGCACAGTCTCCGCACTCTCTCTCTCCTGTGCAGCCTCTCTCTCTCTCCTGCAATTTCCCCTCTCTCCCTTTCACACATTCTCCTCTCTCACTTAAAATGCTTCCTGTCACCCTCCGGCACAGATTCCTCGGTCTACCTCACACTATCTCCTCACTCCCTCTCGAACTGTCTGCTCACTCACTCTCGCTCTGTCTCCTCACTCCATCTTGCACCGATTCCTCTCTCCCTCTAGCACTGATACCTCTCTCCCTCTCGCTCTGTCTCCTCTCTCCCTCTCGCAATGCCTCGTCGCTCCCTCTCGCACTGTCCCCTCGCTCCCTCTCGCACTGTCCCCTCGCTCCCTGTCGCGCTGTCCCCTCGTACCCTCTCGCTCTCTCCCCTCGCTCCCTCTCGCACTGTCCCCTCGCTCTCTCTCGCACTGTCCCCCTCGCTCACTCTCGCACTGTCCCCTCGCTCCCTCTCGCTCTGTCCACTCGCTCCCTCTCGCACTGTCTCCTCAATCCCTCTCGCTCTGTCTCCTAACTCCCTCAGGCACTGATTCCTCTCTCCCTCTCGCACTAATACCTCTCTCCCTCTCGCTCTGTCTCCTCTCTCCCTCTCGCAATGCCACCTCGCTCCCTCTCGCGCTGTCTGCTCGCTCCCTCTCGCGCTGTCTCCTCGCTCCCTCTCGCACTGTCCCCTCTCTCCCTCTCGCAATGTCTCCTCTCAACCCTCTCGCTCTGTCTCCTCTCACTCCCTCGCTCTGTCTCCTCGCTCCCCCTCACACATTCCCTCGCTCCCTCTCGCGCTGTCTCCTCGCTCCCTCTCGCACTGTCGCCTCTCTCCCTCTCGCAATGTCTCCTCTCACCCTCTCGCTTTGTCTCCTCTCACTCTGTCGCTCTGTCTCCTCGCTAACCCTCACACTTTCCCTCGCTCCCTGTCGCACTGTCCCCTAGCTCCCTCTCGCACTGTCTTCTCGCTCCCTCTTGCACTGACCCCTCGCTCCCTCTCGCACTGTCCCCTCACTCTGTCTTGCACTGTACCCCCGCTCCCTCTCGCACTGTCCCCTCGCTCCCTCTCGCACTGTCCCCTCGCTCCCTCTCGCTCTGTCCCCTCACTCCCTCTTGCACTGTCCCCTCGCTCCCTCTCACACAGTCCCCTCGCTCACTATCGCACTGTCTGCTCGCTCCCTCTCGCACTGTCCCCTCGCTCCCTCTCGCACTGTCCCCTCGCTCCCTCTCGCACTGTCCCGTCGCTCCCTCTCGCACTGTCCCCTCGCTCCCTCTCGCACTGTCCCCTCGCTCCCTCTCGCACTGTCCCCTCGCTCCCTCTCATGCTGTCTACTGGATTCCTCTCGCACTGTCGCCTCTCTCCCTCTCGCAATGTCTCCTCTCACCCACTCGCTCTGTCTCCTCTCACTCTCTCGCTCTGTCTCCTGGCTCCCCCTCACACTTTCCCTCGCTCCCTCTCGCACTGTCCCCTCGCTCCCTCTCGCACTGTCCCCTCGCACCCTCTCGCACTGTCACCTCGCTCCCTCTCGCGCTGTCCCCTCGCTCCCTCTCACACTGTCCCCTCGCTCCCTCTCACACTGTCCCCTCGCTACCTCTCGCTCTGTCCCATCGCTCCCTCTAGCTCTTTCCGCTCGCTCCCTCTCGCACTGTCCCCTCGCTCCCTCTCGCACTGTCCCCTCGCTCCCTCACGCACTGTCCCCTCGCTCCCTCTCGCACTGTCCCCTCGCTCCCTCTCGCACTGTCCCCTGGCTCCCTCTCGCGCTGTCCCCTCGTTCCCTCTCGCGCTGTCCCCTCGTTCCCTCTCGCGCTGTCCCCACACTTCCTGTAGCGCTGTCCCCTCGCTCCCTCTCACAATGTCCCCTCGCTCCCACTCGCACTGTCCCATTGCTGCCTCTCGCACTGTCCCCCTCGCTCCCTGTTGCTCTGTCTCCTCATTCCGTGTCGCGCTGTCCCCCTCGCTCCCTCTCGCGCTGTCCACTCGCTCCCTCTCGCACTGTCCCCTCGCTCCCTCTCGCACTGTCCCCTCGCTCCCTCTTGCACTGTCCCCTCGCTCCCTGTCGCGCTGTCCCCTCGCACCCTCTCGCTGTGTCCCCTCGCTCCCTCTCGCACTGTCCCCTCGCTCCCTCTCGCACTGTCCCCCTCGCTCCCTCTCACACTGTCCCCTCGCTCCCTCTCGCTCTGTCCCATCGCTCCCTCTCGCACTGTCTCCTCAATCCCTCTCGCTCTGTCTCCTCACTCCCTCAGGCACTGATTCCTCTCGCCCTCTCGCACTGATAACTCTCTCCCTCTCGCTCTGTCTCCTCTCTCCCTCTCGCAATGCCTCCTCGCTCCCTCTCATGCTGTCTGCTCGCTCCCTCTCGCGCTGTCTCCTCGCTCCCTCTCGCACTGTCACCTCTCTCCCTCTCGCAATGTCTCCTCTCACCCTCTCGCTCTCTCTCCTCTCACTCTCTTGCTCTGTCTCCTCGCTCCCTCTCGCAATGTCTCCTCGTTCCCTCTCGCATTGTCTCCTCCCTACTTCTTGCAATGTCTCCGCTCAAACTCTCTGAGTCTAATTTCTCTCTCTCCCGCACAGTCTCCCCTCTCACTCTTCCGCACAGGCTACTCTCTCTCTCTTCCTCACATTTTCATCGCTATCTCACAGTCTACTTTCTCTGTCTCTTGCACAGTCTCCGCACTCTCTCTCTCCTGTGCAGCCTCTCTCTCTCTCCTGCAATTTCCCCTCTCTCCCTTTCACACATTCTCCTCTCTCACTTAAAATGCTTCCTGTCACCCTCCGGCACAGATTCCTCGGTCTACCTCACACTATCTCCTCACTCCCTCTCGAACTGTCTGCTCACTCACTCTCGCTCTGTCTCCTCACTCCATCTTGCACCGATTCCTCTCTCCCTCTAGCACTGATACCTCTCTCCCTCTCGCTCTGTCTCCTCTCTCCCTCTCGCAATGCCTCGTCGCTCCCTCTCGCACTGTCCCCTCGCTCCCTCTCGCACTGTCCCCTCGCTCCCTGTCGCGCTGTCCCCTCGTACCCTCTCGCTCTCTCCCCTCGCTCCCTCTCGCACTGTCCCCTCGCTCCCTCTCGCACTGTCCCCTCGCTCTCTCTCGCACTGTCCCCTCGCTCACTCTCGCACTGTCCCCTCGCTCCCTCTCGCTCTGTCCACTCGCTCCCTCTCGCACTGTCTCCTCAATCCCTCTCGCTCTGTCTCCTAACTCCCTCAGGCACTGATTCCTCTCTCCCTCTCGCACTAATACCTCTCTCCCTCTCGCTCTGTCTCCTCTCTCCCTCTCGCAATGCCACCTCGCTCCCTCTCGCGCTGTCTGCTCGCTCCCTCTCGCGCTGTCTCCTCGCTCCCTCTCGCACTGTCCCCTCTCTCCCTCTCGCAATGTCTCCTCTCAACCCTCTCGCTCTGTCTCCTCTCACTCTCTCGCTCTGTCTCCTCGCTCCCCCTCACACATTCCCTCGTTCCCTCTCACGCTGTCTCCTCGCTCCCTCTCGCACTGTCGCCTCTCTCCCTCTCGCAATGTCTCCTCGCTCCCTCTCGCATTGTCCCCTCGCTCCCTCTCGCACTGTCCCGTCGCTCCCTCTCGCACTGTCCCCTCGCTCCCTGTCGCACTGTCCCCTCGCTCCCTCTTGCAATGTCCCCTCGCTCCCTCTCGCACTGTCCCCTCGCTCCCTCTCGTGATGTCCCCTCGCTCCCTTTCGCGCTGTCCCCTCGCTCCCTGTCGCGCTGTCCCCTCGCTCCCTTTGCAATGTCCCCTCGCTCCATCTCGCACTGTCCCATTGCTGCCTCTCGCACTGTCCCCTTGCTCCCTGTCGCTCTGTCTCCTCGTTCCCTGTTGCGCTGTCCCATCGCTCCCTCTCGCGCTGTCCACTCGCTCCCTCTCGCAATGTTCCCTCATTCCCGCTCGCACAGTCCCCTCGCTCCCTCTCGCACTGTCCCCTCGCTCCCTGTCGCTCTGTCTCCTCGTTCCCTCTCGCATTGTCTCCTCCCTACCTCTTGCAATGTCTCCGCTCAAACTCTCTGTGTCTAATTTCTCTCTCTCCTGCACAGTCTCCCCTCTCACTCTACCGCACAGGCTACTCTCTCTCTCTTCCTCACATTTTCATCACTATCTCACAGTCTACTTTCTCTGTCTCTTGCACAGTCTCTGCACTCTCTCTCTCCTGTGCAGCCTCTCTCTCCTGCAATTTCCCCTCTCTCCCTTTCACACATTCTCCTCTCTCTCTTACAAATCTTGCTTTCTCGCTCCGGCACAGAATCCTCGGTCTACCTCACACTATCTCCTCACTCCCTCTCGAACTGTCTCCTCACTCCCTCTCGCTCTGTCTCCTCACTCCATCTTGCACCGATTCCTCTCTCCCTCTCGCACTGATACCTCTCTCCCTCTCGCTCAGTCTCCTCTCTCCCTCTCGCAATGCCTCCTCGCTCCCTCTCGCACAGTCACCTCACTCCCTCTCACACAGTCCGCTCGCTCCCTGTCGCGCTGTCCCCTCGCACCCTCTCGCTGTGTCCCCTCGCTCCCTCTCGCACTGTCCCATCACTCCCTCTCGCACTGTCTCCTCAATCCCTCTCGCACTGTCTCCTCACTCCCTCAGGCAGTGAGTCCTCTCGCCCTCTCGCACTGATACCTCTCTCCCTCTCGCTCTGTCTCCTCTCTCCCTCTCGCAATGCCTCCTCGCTCCCTCTCGCGCTGTCTGCTCGCTCTCTCTCGCACTGTCCCCTCACTCCCTCTCGCTCTCATCCCTCGCTCCCTCTCGCACTGTCTCCTCAATCCCTCTCGCTCTGTCTCCTAACTCCCTCAGGCACTGATTCCTCTCTCCCTCTCTCACTAATACCTCTCTCCCTCTCGCTCTGTCTCCTCTCTCCGTCTCACAATGCCTCCTCGCTCCCTCTCGCGCTGTCTGCTTGCTCCCTCTCGCGCTGTCTCCTCGCTCCCTCTCGCACTGTCCCCTCTCTCCCTCTCGCAATGTCTCCTCTCACCCTCTCGCTCTGTCTCCTCTCACTTTCTCGCTCTGTCTCCTCGCTCCCCCTCACACATTCCCTCGTTCCCTCTCGCGCTGTCCCCTGGTTCCCTCTCGCGCTGTCGCCTGGTTCCCTCTCGCGCTGTCCCCTCGCTCCCTCTTGTGCTGTCCCTGGTTCCCTCTCGCGCTGTCCCATCGCTCCCTTCGCACTGTCCCCTCGCTCCCTCTCGCACTGTCCACTCGCTCCCTCTCGCACTGTCCACTCGCTCCCTCTCGCACTGTCTACTCGCTCCCTCTCGCACTGTCCCCTCGCTCCCTCTCGCACTGTCCCCTCGCTCCCTCTCGCACTGTTCCCTCGCTCACTCTCGCACTGTCCACTTGCTCCCTCTCGCAATGTCCACTCGCGCCCTCTCGCACTGTCCCCTCGCTCCCTCTCGCACTGTCCCCTTGCTACCTCTCGCACTGCCCCCTCGTTCCCTCTCGCGCTGCCCCGCACTCCCTCTTGCGCTGTCCCCTCATTCCCTCTCGCGCTGTCCCCTGGTTCCCTCTCGCGCTGTCCCCTGGTTCCCTCTCGCGCTGTCCCCTGGTTCCCTCTCGCACTGTCTCCATGCTTCCTGTTTCACTGTCTCCTCACTCCCTCTCACACTGTCCCCTCGCTCCCTCTCGCACTGTTCACTCGCTCCCTCTCGCACTGTCCCCTCGCTCCCTCTCGCACTGTCCCCTCGCTCCCTCTTGCACTGTCCCCTCACTCCCTCTCGCACTGTCCCTCGCTCGCTCTCGCACTATCTCCTCCCTACCTCTTGCAATGTCTCCGCTCAAACTCTCTCAGGCTAATTTCTCTCTCTCCCGCACAGTCTCCCCTCTCACTCTAGCGCACTGGTTACTCTCTCCGTCTTCTTCACATTCTCCTCGCTCTCTCACAGTCTACTTTCTCTGTCTCTTGCACAGTCTCCGCACTCTCTCTCTCCTGTGCAGCCTCCGCTCTCTCTCTCCAGCAATGTCCCCTCTCTCCCTTACATACAGTCTCCTCTCTCTCTCACAAAGTTTCCTGTCTCCCTCCTGCACTGATTCCTCGGTCTGCCTCACACTGTCTCCTCGCTGCCTCTCGCTCTGTCTCCTCAATCCTTCTCGCTCTGTCTCCTCACTCCCTCAGGCACTGATTCCTCTCTCCCTCTCGCTCTGATACCTCTCTCCCTCTCGCTCTGTCTCCTCTCTCCCTCTCGCAATGCCTCCTCGCTCCTCTCGCAATGTCTGCTCGCACCCTCTCGCGCTGTCTCCTTGCTCCCTCTCGCACTGTCGCCTCTCTCCCTCTCGCAATGTCTCCTCTCAGCCTCTCGCTCTGTCTCCTCTCACTGTCTCGCTCTGTCTCCTCGCTCCCCCTCACACTTTCCCTCGCTCCCTCTCGCACTGTCCCCTCGCTCCTTCTCGCACTGTCCCCCTCGCTCCCTCTTGCACTGTCCCCTCGCTCCCTCTTGCACTGTCCCCTCGCTCCCTCTCGCACTGTCCCCTCGCTCCCTCTAGCACTTTCCGCTCGCTCCCTCTCGCACTGTCGCCTCGCTCCCTGTCGCGCTGTCCCCTCGCACCCTCTCGGTCTGTCCCCCTCGCTCCCTCTCGCTCTGACCCTCGCTCCCTCTCGCACTGTCTCCTCAATCACTCTCGCTCTGTCTCCTCACTCCCTCAGGCACTGATTCCTCTCTCCCTCTCGCACTGATACCTCTCTCCCTTTCGCTCTGTCTCCTCTCTTCCTCTGGCAATGCCTCCTCGCTCCCTCTCGCACTGTCCCGTTGCTCCCTCTCGCACTGTCCCCTCGCTCCCTCTCGCACTGTCCACTCGCTCCCTCTCGCACTGTCTTCTCGCTCCCTCTCGCGCAGTCCCCTCGCTCCCTCTCGCGCTGTCCCCTCGCTCCATCTCGCACTGCCCCCTCGCTCCCTCTCGCACTTTCCGCTCGCTCCCTCTCGCACTGTCCCCTCGCTCCCTCTCGCACTGTCCCCTCGCTCCCTCTCACACTGTCCCCCTCGCTCCCTCTCGCACTGTCCCGTTGCTCCCTCTCGCACTGACCCCTTGCTCCCTCTCGCGCTGTCCCCTCGCTCCCTCTCGCAATGTCCCCTCGCACCCTCTCGCACAGTCCCCTCGCTCCCCTCTCGCACTGTCCCCTCACTCCCTGTCGATCTGTCTCCTCGTTCCCTCTCGCATTGTCCCTTCCCTACCTCCTGCAATGTCTCCATCTTGCACCGATTCCTCTCTCCCTCTCGCACTGTTACCTCTCTCCCTCTCGCTCTGTCTCCTCTCTCCCTCTCGCACTGTCCCCTCGCTCCCTCTCGCACTGACCCCTCGCTCCCTCTCGCACTGTCCCCTCGCTCCCTGTCGCGCTGTCCCCTCGCACCCTCTCGCTCTGTCCCCTCGCTCCTTCTCGCACTGTCCCCTCGCTCCCTCTCGCACTGTCCCCTCGCTCCCTCTCGCACTGTCCCCCTCGCTCCCGCTTGCTCAGTCCCCTCTCTCCCTCTCGCACTGTCTCCTCAATCCCTCTCGCTCTGTCTCCTCACTCCCTCAGGCACTGATTCCTCTCTCCCTCTCGCACTGATACCTCTCTCCCTCTCGCTCTGTCTCCTCTCTCCCTCTCGCAATGCCTTCTCGCTCCCTCTCGCGCTGTCTGCTCGCTCCCTCTCGAGCTGTCTCCTCGCTCCCTCTTGCACTGTCGCCTCTCTCCCTCTCGCAATGTCTCCTCTCACCCTCTCGCTCTGTCTCCTCTCACTCTCTCGCTCTGTCTCCTCGCTCCCCCTCACACATTCCCTCGCTCTCTCTCGTGCTGTCTCCTCGCTCCCTCTCGCACTGTCGCCTCTCTCCCTCTCGCAATGTCTCCTCTCACCCTCTCGCTCTGTCTCCTCTCACTCTCTCGCTCTGTCTCCTCGCTCCCCCTCACACTTTCCCTCGCACCCTCTCGCACTGTCCCCTCGCTCCCTCTCGCACTGTCCCCTCGCTCCCTCTCACACTGTCCCCTCGCTCCCTCTCGCACTGTCCCCTCGCTCTCTCTCGCACTGTCCCCTCGCTCCCTTTCGCACTGTCCCCTCGCTCCCTCTCGCTCTGTCCCCTCGCTCCCTCTCGCAATGTCCCCTCGCGCCCTCTTGCAATGTCCCCTTGCTCCCTCTCGCACAGTCTTCTCGCTCCCTCTCGCACTGTCCCCTCGCTCCCTCTCACACTGTCCCCTCGCTCCCTGTCGCTCGGTCTCCTTGTTCCCTCTCGCATTTTCTCCTCCCTACCTCTTGCAATGTCTCCGCTCAAACTCTCTGAGCCTAATTTCTCTCTCTCCCGCACAGTCTCCCCTCTCACTCTACCGCACAGGCTACTGTCTCTCTCTTCCTCACATTTTCATCGCTATCTCACAGTCTACTTTCTCTGTCTCTTGCACAGTCTCCGCACTCTCTCTCTCCTGTGCAGCCTCTCTCTCTCTCCTGCAATTTCCCCTCTCTCCCTTTCACACATTCTCCTCTCTCTCTTACAAAGCTTCCTGTCTCCCTCCGGCACAGATTCCTCGGTCTACCTCACACTATCTCCTCACTCCCTCTCGAACTGTCTCCTCACTGCATCTTGCACCGATTCCTCTATCCCTCTCGCACTGATAACTCTCTCCCTCTCGCACTGTCCCCTCGCACCCTCTCGCACTGTCCCCTCGCTCCCTCTCGCACTGTCCCCTCGCTCCCTCTCGCTCTGTCCCCTCGCACCCTCTCGGTCTGTCCCCTCGCTCCCTCTCGCTCTGTTCCCTCGCTCCCTCTCGCACTGTCTCCTCACTCCCTCTCACGCTGTCCCCTCGCTCCCTCTCGCACTGTCCCCTCGCTCCCTCTCGCACTGTCCCCTCGCTCCATCTCGCACGGTCCACTCGCTCCCTCTCGCACTGTCTTCTCCCTCCCTCTCGCACTGTCCTGTCGCTCCCTCTCGCACTGACCCCTCGCTCCCTCTCGCACTGTCCCCTCGTTCCCTCTCGCGCTGTCCCCTCCTTCCCTCTCGCGCTGTCCCCTCCTTCTTTCTCGCGCTGTCCCCTGGTTCCCTCTCGCGCTGTCCCCTGGTTCCCTCTCGCGCTGTCCCCCTCGCTCCCTCTTGCGCTGTCCCCTCGTTCCCTCTCGTGCTGTCCCCTGGTTCCCTCTCGCGCTGTCCCCTGGTTCCCTCTTGTGCTGTCCCCTCGCTCCCTCTCGCACTGTCCCCTCGCTCCCTGTCGCACTGTCCCCTCGCTCCCTTTCGGTCTGTCCCCTCGCTCCCTCTCGCTCTGTCCCCTCGCTCCCTCTCGCACTGTCCGCTCGCTCCCTCTCGCACTGTCCCCTCGCTCCCTCTCGCACTGATTCCTCTCTCCCTCTCGCACTGATACCTCTCTCCCTTTCGCTCTGTCTTCTCTCTCCCTCTCGCAATGCGTCCTCACTCCCTCTCGCGCTGTCTGCTCGCTCCCTCTCGCACTGTCCCCTCGCACCCTCTCACACTGTCCCCTCGCTCCCTGTCGCTCGGTCTCCTTGTTCCCTCTCGCATTTTCTCCTCCCTACCTCTTGCAATGTCTCCGCTCAAACTCTCTGAGCCTAATTTCTCTCTCTCCCGCACAGTCTCCCCTCTCACTCTACCGCACAGGCTACTGTCTCTCTCTTCCTCACATTTTCATCGCTATCTCACAGTCTACTTTCTCTGTCTCTTGCACAGTCTCCGCACTCTCTCTCTCCTGTGCAGCCTCTCTCTCTCTCCTGCAATTTCCCCTCTCTCCCTTTCACACATTCTCCTCTCTCTCTTACAAAGCTTCCTGTCTCCCTCCGGCACAGATTCCTCGGTCTACCTCACACTATCTCCTCACTCCCTCTCGAACTGTCTCCTCACTGCATCTTGCACCGATTCCTCTATCCCTCTCGCACTGATAACTCTCTCCCTCTCGCACTGTCCCCTCGCACCCTCTCGCACTGTCCCCTCGCTCCCTCTCGCACTGTCCCCTCGCTCCCTGTCGCTCTGCCCCTCGCACCCTCTCGGTCTGTCCCCTCGCTCCCTCTCGCTCTGTCCCCTCGCTCCCTCTCGCACTGTCTCCTCACTCCCTCTCACGCTGTCCCCTCGCACCCTCTCGCACTGTCCCCTCGCTCCCTCTCGCACTGTCCCCTCGCTCCATCTCGCACGGTCCACTCGCTCCCTCTCGCACTGTCTTCTCCCTCCCTCTCGCACTGTCCTGTCGCTCCCTCTCGCACTGACCCCTCGCTCCCTCTCGCACTGTCCCCTCATTCCCTCTCGCGCTGTCCCCCTCGTTCCCTCTCGCGCTGTCCCCTCCTTCCCTCTCGCGCTGTCCCCTGGTTCCCTCTCGCGCTGTCCCCTGGTTCCCTCTCGCGCTGTCCCCTCGCTCCCTCTCGCGCTGTCCCCTCGTTCCCTCTCGTGCTGTCCCCTGGTTCCCTCTCGCGCTGTCCCCTGGTTCCCTCTTGTGCTGTCCCCTCGCTCCCTCTCGCACTGTCCCCTCGCTCCCTGTCGCACTGTCCCCTCGCTCCCTTTCGGTCTGTCCCCTCGCTCCCTCTCGCTCTGTCCCCTCGCTCCCTCTCGCACTGTCCGCTCGCTCCCTCTCGCACTGTCCCCTCGCTCCCTCTCGCACTGATTCCTCTCTCCCTCTCGCACTGATACCTCTCTCCCTTTCGCTCAGTCTTCGCTCTCCCTCTCGCAATGCCTCCTCACTCCCTCTCGCGCTGTCTGCTCGCTCCCTCTCGCACTGTCCCCTCGCTCCCTCTCACACTGTCCCCTCGCTCCCTCTCGCACTGTCCCCTCGCACCCTCTCGCACTGTCCCCTCGCTCCCTCTCGCACTGTCTTCTCACTCCCTCTCGCACTGTCCGCTCGCTCCCTCTCGCAATGTCCCCTCGCTCCCTCTCGCACTGTCCCCTCATTCCCTCTCACGCTGTCCCCTCGTTCCCTCTCGCGCTGTCCCCTCGTTCCCTCTCGCACTGTCCCCTGGTTCCCTCTCGCGCTGTCCCCTGGTTCCCTCTCGCGCTGTCCCCTCGCTCCCTCTTGCGCTGTCCCCTCGTTCCCTCTCGCTCTGTCCCCTGGTTCCCTCTCGCGCTGTCCCCTGGTTCCCTCTCGTGCTGTCCCCTCGCTCCCTCTCGCTCTGTCCCCTCGCTCCCTCTCGCACTGTCCCCTCGCTCCCTCTCGCTCTGTCCCCTCGCTCCCTCTCGCACTGTACCCTCGCTCCCTCTCGCACTGTCCACTCGCTCCCTCTCGCACTGTCCCCTCAATCCCTCTCGCACTGTCCCCTCGCTCCCTCTCGCACTGTCCCCTCGCTACCTCTCGCTCTGTCCCCTCGCTCCCTCTCGCACTGTCCCCTCGCTCCCTCTCGCACTGTCCCCTCGCTCGCTCTCACACTGTCCCCTCGCTCCCTCTCGCACTGTCCCCTCGCTCCCTCTCGCACTGTCCCCTCGCTCCCTCTCGCACTGTCCCCTCGCTCCCTCTCACACTGTCCCCTCGCTCCCTCTCGCACTGTCCCCTTGCTCCATCTTGCACTGTCCCCTCGCTCCCTTTCGCACTGTCCCCTCGCTCCCTCTTGCTCTGTCCTCTCGCTCCCTCTCGCGCTGTCCCCTCGCTCCCTCTCGCAATGTCCCCTCGCGCCCTCTTGCAATGTCCCCTTGCTCCCTCTCGCACAGTCCTCTCGCTCCCTCTCGCATTGTCCCCTCTCTCCCTCTCACACTGTCCCCTCGCTCCCTGTCGCTCGGTCTCCTTGTTCCCTCTCGCATTTTCTCCTCCCTACCTCTTGCAATGTCTCCGCTCAAACTCTCTGAGCCAAATTTCTCTCTCTCCCGCACAGTCTCCCCTCTCACTCTACCGCACAGGCTACTGTCTCTCTCTTCCTCACATTTTCATCGCTATCTCACAGTCTACTTTCTCTGTCTCTGGCACAGTCTCCGCACTCTCTCTCTCCTGTGCAGCCTCTCTCTCTCTCCTGCAATTTCCCCTCTCTCCCTTTCACACATTCTCCTCTCTCTCTTACAAAGCTTCCTGTCTCCCTCCGGCACAGATTCCTCGGTCTACCTCACACTATCTCCTCACTCCCTCTCGAACTGTCTCCTCACTCCCTCTCGCTCTGTCTCCTCACTGCATCTTGCACCGATTCCTCTATCCCTCTCGCACTGATAAATCTCTCCCTCTTGCTCAGTCTCCTCTAACCCTCTCGCAATGCCTCCTCGCTCCCTCTCGCACTGTCCCCTCGTTCCCTCTTGCGCTGTCCCCTCGTTCCCTCTCGTGCTGTCCCCTGGTTCCCTCTCGCGCTGTCCCCTCGTTCCCTCTTGTGCTGTCCCCTCGCTCCCTCTCGCACTGTCCCCTCGCTCCCTGTCACACTGTCCCCTCGCTCCCTCTCGGTCTGTCCCCTCGCTCCCTCTCGCTCTGTCCACTCGCTCCCTCTCGCACTTTCCGCTCGCTCCCTCTCGCACTGTCCCCTCGCTCCCTCTCGCACTGATTCCTCTCTCCCTCTCGCACTGATACCTCTCTCCCTTTCGCTCTGTCTTCTCTCTCCCTCTCGCAATGCCTCCTCACTCCCTCTCGCGCTGTCTGCTCGCTCCCTCTCGCACTGTCCCCTCGCTCCCTCTCACACTGTCCCCTCGCTCCCTCTCGCACTGTCCCCTCGCTCCCTCTCGCACTATCCCCTCGCTCCCTCTCGCACTGTCTTCTCGCTCCCTCTCGCACTGTCCGCTCACTACCTCTCGCACTGTCCCCTCGCTCCCTCTCGCACTTTCTCCTCGTTCCCTCTCACGCTGTCCCCTCGTTCCCTCTCGCGCTGTCCCCTCGTTCCCTCTAGCACTGTCCCCTGGTTCCCTCTCGCGCTGTCCCCTCGCTCCCTCTTGCGCTGTCCCCTCGTTCCCTCTCGCGCTGTCCCCTGGTTCCCTCTCGCGCTGTCCCCTGGTTCCCTCTCGTGCTGTCCCCTCGCTCCCTCTCGCTCTGTCCCCTCGCTCCCTCTCGCACTGTCCCCTCGCTCCCTCTCGCACTGTCTCCTCGCTCCCTCTCGCACTGTACCTTCGCTCCCTCTCGCACTGTCCGCTCGCTCCCTCTCGCACTGTCCCCTCGCTCCCTCTCGCACTGTCCCCTCGCTCCCACTCGCACTGTCCCCTCGCTACCTCTCGCTCTGTCCCCTCGCTCCCTCTCGCACTGTCCCCTCGCTCCCTCTCGCACTGTCCCCTCGCTCCCTCTCGCACTGTCCCCTCGCTCCCACTCGCACTGTCCCCTCGCTACCTCTCGCTCTGTCCCCTCGCTCCCTCTCGCACTGTCCCCTCGCTCCCTCTCGCACTGTCCCCTCGCTCGCTCTCACACTGTCCCCTCGCTCCCTCTCGCATTGTCCCCTCACTCCCTCTCGCACTGTCCCCCTCGCTCCCTCTTGCACTGTCCCCTCGCTCCCTCTCGCACTGTCCCCTCGCTCCATGTCGCAATGTCGCCTCGCTCCATGTCGCACTGTCCCCTCGCTCCCTCTCGCGCTGTCCCTTCGCTCCCCCTCGCGCTGTCCCTCAATCCCTGTCGCGCTGTCCCCTCGCTCCCTGTCGCGCTGTCCCCACGCTCCGTCTCGCAATGTCCCCACGCTCCCTCTCGCACTGTCCCTTTGCTGCCTCTCGTACTGACCCCTCGCTCCCGGTCGCTCTGTCTCCTCGTTCCCTGTCGCGCTGTCCCCACGCTCCCTCTCGCGCTGTCCCCTCGCTCCCTCTCGCAATGTCCCCTCGCTCCCTCTCGCACAGTCCTCTCGCTCCCTCTCGCACTGTCCCCTCGCTCCCTCTCCCACAGTCCCCTCGCTCCCTCTCGCACTGTCCCCTCGCTCCCTGTCGCTCAGGCCCCTCGTTCCCTCTCGCATTGTCTCCTCGTTCCCTCTCGCATTTTCTCCTCCCTACCTCTTGCAATGTCTCCGCTCAAACTCTCTGAGCCTAATTTCTCTCTCTCCCGCACAGTCTCCCCTCTCACTCTACCGCACAGGCTACTGTCTCTCTCTTCCTCACATTTTCATCGCTATCTCACAGTCTACTTTCTCTGTCTCTTGCACAGTCTCCGCACTCTCTCTCTCCTGTGCAGCCTCTCTCTCTCTCCTGCAATTTCCCCTCTCTCCCTTTCACACATTCTCCTCTCTCTCTTACAAAGCTTCCTGTCACCCTCCGGCACAGATTCCTCGGTCTACCTCACACTATCTCCTCACTCCCTCTCGAACTGTCTCCTAACTCCCTCTCGCTCTGTCTCCTCACTCCATCTTGCACCGATTCCTCTTTCCCTCTCGCACTGATACCTCTTCTCCCTCTCGCTCAGTCTCCTCTCTCCCTCTCGCAATGCCTCCTCGCTCCCTCTCGCACTGTCCCCTCACTCCCTCTCGCACTGTCCCCTCGCTCCCTCTCGCACTGTCGCCTCGCTCCCTGTCGCGCTGTCCCCTCGCACCCTCTCGGTCTGTCCCCTCGCTCCCTCTCGCTCTGACCCTCGCTCCCTCTCGCACTGTCTCCTCAATCCCTCTCGCTATGTCTCCTCACTCCCTCAGGCACTGATTCCTCTCTCCCTCTCGCACTGATACCTCTCTCCCTTTCGCTCTGTCTCCTCTCTCCCTCTGGCAATGCCTCCTCGCTCCCCCTCGCGCTGTCTGCTCGCTCCCTCTCGCGCTGTCCCCTCGCTCCCTCTCACGCTGTCCCCTCGCTCCCTCTCGCACTGTCCCGTTGCTCCCTCTCTCACTGCCCCTCGCTCCCTCTCGCACTGTCCACTCGCTCCCTCTCGCACTGTCTTCTTGCTCCCTCTCGCACTGTCCTCTCGCTCCCTCTCGCACTGTCCCCTCGCTCCCTCTCGCACTGTCCCCTCGTTCCCTCTCGCGCTGTCCCCTCGTTCCCTCTCGCACTGTCCCCTCGTTCCCTCTCGCGCTGTCCCCTGGTTCCCTCTCGCGCTGTCCCCTGGTTCCCTCTCGCACTGTCCCCTCGCTCCCTCTCGCGCTGTCCCCGCGTTCCCTCTCGCGCTGTCCCCTGGTTCCCTCTCGCGCTGTCCCCTGGTTCCCTCTTGTGCTGTCCCCTCGCTCCCTTTCGCACTGTCCCCTCGCTCCCTGTCGCACTGTCCCCTCGCTCCCTCTCGCACTGTCCCCTCGCTCGCTCTCACACTGTCCCCTCGCTCCCTCTCGCATTGTCCCCTCACTCCCTCTCGCACTGTCCCCTCGCTCCCTCTTGCACTGTCCCCTCGCTCCCTCTCGCACTGTCCCCTCGCTCCACGTCGCAATGTCGCCTCGCTCCATGTCGCACTGTCCCCTCGCTCCCTCTCGCGCTGTCCCTTCGCTCCCCCTCACGCTGTCCCTCACTCCCTGTCGCGCTGTCCCCTCGCTCCCTGTCGCGCTGTCCCCACGCTCCGTCTCGCAATGTCCCCACGCTCCCTCTCGCACTGTCCCTTTGCTGCCTCTCGTACTGACCCCTCGCTCCCGGTCGCTCTGTCTCCTCGTTCCCTGTCGCGCTGTCCCCACGCTCCCTCTCGCGCTGTCCCCTCGCTCCCTCTCGCAATGTCCCCTCGCTCCCTCTCGCACAGTCCTCTCGCTCCCTCTCGCACTGTCCCCTCGCTCCCTCTCCCACAGTCCCCTCGCTCCCTCTCGCACTGTCCCCTCGCTCCCTGTCGCTCAGGCCCCTCGTTCCCTCTCGCATTGTCTCCTCGTTCCCTCTCGCATTTTCTCCTCCCTACCTCTTGCAATGTCTCCGCTCAAACTCTCTGAGCCTAATTTCTCTCTCTCCCGCACAGTCTCCCCTCTCACTCTACCGCACAGGCTACTGTCTCTCTCTTCCTCACATTTTCATCGCTATCTCACAGTCTACTTTCTCTGTCTCTTGCACAGTCTCCGCACTCTCTCTCTCCTGTGCAGCCTCTCTCTCTCTCCTGCAATTTCCCCTCTCTCCCTTTCACACATTCTCCTCTCTCTCTTACAAAGCTTCCTGTCACCCTCCGGCACAGATTCCTCGGTCTACCTCACACTATCTCCTCACTCCCTCTCGAACTGTCTCCTAACTCCCTCTCGCTCTGTCTCCTCACTCCATCTTGCACCGATTCCTCTTTCCCTCTCGCACTGATACCTCTTCTCCCTCTCGCTCAGTCTCCTCTCTCCCTCTCGCAATGCCTCCTCGCTCCCTCTCGCACTGTCCCCTCACTCCCTCTCGCACTGTCCCCTCGCTCCCTCTCGCACTGTCGCCTCGCTCCCTGTCGCGCTGTCCCCTCGCACCCTCTCGGTCTGTCCCCTCGCTCCCTCTCGCTCTGACCCTCGCTCCCTCTCGCACTGTCTCCTCAATCCCTCTCGCTATGTCTCCTCACTCCCTCAGGCACTGATTCCTCTCTCCCTCTCGCACTGATACCTCTCTCCCTTTCGCTCTGTCTCCTCTCTCCCTCTGGCAATGCCTCCTCGCTCCCCCTCGCGCTGTCTGCTCGCTCCCTCTCGCGCTGTCCCCTCGCTCCCTCTCACGCTGTCCCCTCGCTCCCTCTCGCACTGTCCCGTTGCTCCCTCTCTCACTGCCCCTCGCTCCCTCTCGCACTGTCCACTCGCTCCCTCTCGCACTGTCTTCTTGCTCCCTCTCGCACTGTCCTCTCGCTCCCTCTCGCACTGTCCCCTCGCTCCCTCTCGCACTGTCCCCTCGTTCCCTCTCGCGCTGTCCCCTCGTTCCCTCTCGCACTGTCCCCTCGTTCCCTCTCGCGCTGTCCCCTGGTTCCCTCTCGCGCTGTCCCCTGGTTCCCTCTCGCACTGTCCCCTCGCTCCCTCTCGCGCTGTCCCCGCGTTCCCTCTCGCGCTGTCCCCTGGTTCCCTCTCGCGCTGTCCCCTGGTTCCCTCTTGTGCTGTCCCCTCGCTCCCTTTCGCACTGTCCCCTCGCTCCCTGTCGCACTGTCCCCTCGCTCCCTCTCGGTCTGTCCCCTCGCTCCGTCTCGCTCTGTCCCCTCGCTCCCTCTCGCACTGTCCGCTCGCTCCCTCTTGCGCTGTCCCCTCGTTCCCTCTCGCGCTGTCCCCTGGTTCCCTCTCGCGCTGTCCCCTGGTTCCCTCTCGCGCTGTCCGCTCGCTCCCTCTCGCTCTGTCCCCTCGCTCCCTCTCGCACTGTCCCCTCGCTCCCTCTCGCACTGTCTCCTCGCTCCCTCTCGCACTGTACCCTCGCTCCCTCTTGCACTGTCCGTTCGCTCCCTCTCGCACTGTCCCCTCGCTCCCTCTCGCACTGTCCCCTCGCTCCCTCTCGCACTGTCACCTCGCTACCTCTCGCTCTGTCCCCTCGCTCCCTCTCGCACTGTCCCCTCGCTCCCTCTCGCACTGTCCCCTCGCTCGCTCTCACACTGTCCCCTCGCTCCCTCTCGCATTGTCCCCTCACTCCCTCTCGCACTGTCCCCTCGCTCCCTCTCGCACTGTCCCCTCGCTCCCTCTCGCACTGTCCCCTCGCTCCCTCTCGCAATGTCGCCTCGCTCCATGTCGCACTGTCCCCTCGCTCCCTCTCGCGCTGTCCCTTCGCTCCCTCTCGCGCTGTCCCTCACTCCCTGTCGCGCTGTCCCCTCGCTCCCTGTCGCGCTGTCCCCACGCTCCGTCTCGCAATGTCCCCACGCTCCCTCTCGCACTGTCCCTTTGCTGCCTCTCGTACTGTCCCCTCGCTCCGGTCGCTCTGTCTCCTCGTTCCCTGTCGCGCTGTCCCCACGCTCCCTCTCGCGCTGTCCCCTTGCTCCCTCTCGCAATGTCCCCTCGCTCCCTCTCGCACAGTCCTCTCGCTCCCTCTCGCACTGTCCCCTCGCTCCCTCTCCCACAGTCCCCTCGCTCCCTCTCGCACTGTCCCCTCGCTCCCTGTCGCTCAGGCCCCTCGTTCCCTCTCGCATTGTCTCCTCGTTCCCTCTCGCATTTTCTCCTCCCTACCTCTTGCAATGTCTCCGCTCAAACTCTCTGAGCCTAATTTCTCTCTCTCCCGCACAGTCTCCCCTCTCACTCTACCGCACAGGCTACTGTCTCTCTCTTCCTCACATTTTCATCGCTATCTCACAGTCTACTTTCTCTGTCTCTTGCACAGTCTCCGCACTCTCTCTCTCCTGTGCAGCCTCTCTCTCTCTCCTGCAATTTCCCCTCTCTCCCTTTCACACATTCTCCTCTCTCTCTTACAAAGCTTCCTGTCACCCTCCGGCACAGATTCCTCGGTCTACCTCACACTATCTCCTCAATCCCTCTCGAACTGTCTCCTAACTCCCTCTAGCTCTGTCTCCTCACTCCATCTTGCACCGATTCCTCTTTCCCTCTCGCACTGATACCTCTTCTCCCTCTCGCTCAGTCTCCTCTCTCCCTCTCGCAATGCCTCCTCGCTCCCTCTCGCACTGTCCCCTCACTCCCTCTCGCACTGTCCCCTCGCTCCCTCTCGCACTGTCGCCTCGCTCCCTGTCGCGCTGTCCCCTCGCACCCTCTCGGTCTGTCCCCTCGCTCCCTCTCGCTCTGACCCTCGCTCCCTCTCGCACTGTCTCCTCAATCCCTCTCGCTATGTCTCCTCACTCCCTCAGGCACTGATTCCTCTCTCCCTCTCGCACTGATACCTCTCTCCCTTTCGCTCTGTCTCCTCTCTCCCTCTGGCAATGCCTCCTCGCTCCCCCTCGCGCTGTCTGCTCGCTCCCTCTCGCGCTGTCCCCTCGCTCCCTCTCACGCTGTCCCCTCGCTCCCTCTCGCACTGTCCCGTTGCTCCCTCTATCACTGTCCCCTCGCTCCCTCTCGCACTGTCCACTCGCTCCCTCTCGCACTGTCCACTCGCTCCCTCTCGCACTGTCTTCTTGCTCCCTCTCGCACTGTCCTCTCGCTCCCTCTCGCACTGTCCCCTCGCTCCCTCTCGCACTGTCCCCTCGTTCCCTCTCGCGCTGTCCCCTCGTTCCCTCTCGCACTGTCCCCTCGTTCCCTCTCGCGCTGTCCCCTGGTTCCCTCTCGCGCTGTCCCCTGGTTCCCTCTCGCGCTGTCCCCTCGCTCCCTCTCACGCTGTCCCCTCGTTCCCTCTCGCGCTGTCCCCTGGTTCCCTCTCGCGCTGTCCCCTGGTTCCCTCTTGTGCTGTCCCCTCGCTCCCTTTCGCACTGTCCCCTCGCTCCCTGTCGCACTGTCCCCTCGCTCCCTCTCGGTCTGTCCCCTCGCTCCCACTCGCTCTGTCCCCTCGCTCCCTCTCGCACTGATTCCTCTCTCCCTCTCGCACTGATACCTCTCTCCCTTTCGCTCTGTCTTCTCTCTCCCTCTCGCAATGCCTCCTCACTCCCTCTCGCGCTGTCTGCTCGCTCCCTCTCGCACTGCCCCTCGCTCCCTCTCACACTGTCCCCTCGCTCCCTCTCGCACTGTCCCATCGCTCCCTCTTGCACTGTCCGCTCGCTCCCTCTCGCACTGTCTTCTCGCTCCCTCTCGCACTGTCCGCTCGCTCCCTCTCGCACTGTCCCCTCGCTCCCTCTCGCACTGTCCCCTCGTTCCCTCTCACGCTGTCCCCTCGTTCCCTCTCGCGCTGTCCCCTCGTTCCCTCTCGCGCTGTCCCCTGGTTCCCTCTAGCGCTGTCCCCTGGTTCCCTCTCGCGCTGTCCCCTCGCTCCCTCTTGCACTGTCCCCTCGTTCCCTCTTGTGCTGTCCCCTGGTTCCCTCTCGCGCTGTCCCCTGGTTCCCTCTCGTGCTGTCCCCTCGCTCCCTCTCGCTCTGTCCCCTCGCTCCCTCTCGCACTGTCCCCTCGCTCCCTCTCGCACTGTCCCTTCGCTCCCTCTCGCACTGTACCCTCGCTCCCTCTCGCACTGTCCGCTCGCTCCCTCTCGCACTGTCCCCTCGCTCCTTCTCGCACTGTCCCCTCGCACCCTCTCGCACTGTCCCCTTGCTACCTCTCGCTCTGTCCCCTCGCTCCCTCTCGCACTGTCCCCTCGCTCCCTCTCGCAATGACCCCTCGCTCGCTCTCACACTGTCCCCTCGCTCCCTCTCACATTGTCCCCTCGCTCCCTCTCGCACTGTCCCCTCGCTCCCTCTCGCACTGTCCCCTCGCTCCCTCTTGCACTGTCCCCTCGCTCCCTCTCGCAATGTCGCCTCGCTCCATGTCGCACTGTCCCCTCGCTCCCTGTCGCGCTGTCCCCACGCTCCGTCTCGCAATGTCCCCTCGCTCCCTCTCGCAATGTCCCCACGCTCCCTCTCGCACTGTCCCTTTGCTGCCTCTCGTACTGTCCCCTCGCTCCCGGTCGCTCTGTCTCCTCGTTCCCTGTCGCGCTGTCCCCACGCTCCCTCTCGCGCTGTCCCCTCGCTCCCTCTCGCAATGTCCCCTCGCTCCCTCTCGCACAGTCCTCTCACTCCCTCTCGCACTGTCCCCTCGCTCCCTCTCCCACAGTCCCCTCGCTCCCTCTCGCACTGTCCCCTCGCTCCCTGTCGCTCAGTCCCCTCGTTCCCTCTCGCATTGTCTCCTCGTTCCATCTCGCATTTTCTCCTCCCTACCTCTTGCAATGTCTCCGCTCAAACTCTCTGAGCCTAATTTCTCTCTCTCCCGCACAGTCTCCCCTCTCACTCTACCGCACAGGCTACTCTCTCTCTCTTCCTCACATTTTCATCGCTATCTCACAGTCTACTTTCTCTGTCTCTTGCACAGTCTCCGCACTCTCTCTCTCCTGTACAGCCTCTCTCTCTCTCCTGCAATTTCCCCTCTCTCCCTTTCACACATTCTCCTCTCTCTCTTACAAAGCTTCCTGTCACCCTCCGGCACAGATTCGTCGGTCTACCTCACACTATCTCCTCACTCCCTCTCGAACTGTCTCCTAACTCCCTCTCGCTCTGTCTCCTCACTCCATCTTGCACTGATTCCTCTTTCCCTCTCGCACTGATACCTCTTCTCCCTCTCGCTCAGTCTCCTCTCTCCCTCTCGCAATGCCTCCTCGCTCCCTCTCGCACTGTCACCTCGCTCCCTCTCGCACTGTCCCCTCGCTCCCTCTCGCACTGTCGCCTCGCTCCCTGTCACGCTGTCCCCTCACACCCTCTCGGTCTGACCCCTCGCTCCCTGTCGCTCTGACCCTCGCTCCCTCTCGCACTGTCTCCTCAATCCCTCTCGCTCTGTCTCCTCACTCCCTCAGGCACTGATTCCTCTCTCCCTCTCGCACTGATACCTCTCTCCCTTTCGCTCTGTCTCCTCTCTCCCTCTGGCAATGCCTCCTCGCTCCCTCTTGCACTGTCCCGTTGCTCCCTCTCGCACTGTCCCCTCGCTCCCTCTCGCACTGTCCACTCGCTCCCTCTCGCACTGTCTCCTCGCTCCCTCTCGCACTGTCCTCTCGCTCCCTCTCGCACTGTCCCCTCGCTCCCTCTCGCACTGTCCCCTCGTTCCCTCTCGCACAGTCCCCTCGCTCCCTCTCGCTCTGTCCCCTCGTTCCCTCTCGCGCTGTCCCCTGGTTCCCTCTCGCGCTGTCCCCTGGTTCCCTTTCGCGCTGTCCCCTCGCTCCCTCACGCGCTGTCCCCTCATTCCCTCTCGCGCTGTCCCCTGGTTCCCTCTCGCGCTGTCCCCTGGTTCCCTATCGCGCTGTCCCCTCGCTCCCTCTCGCTCTGTCCCCTCACTCCCTCTCGCACTGTCCCCTCGCTCCCTCTCGGACTGTCCCCTCGCTCCGTCTCGCACTGTACCCTCGCTCCCTCTCGCACTGTCCGCTCGCTCCCTCTCGCACTGTCCCCTCGCTCCCTCTCGCACTGTTCCCTCGCTCCCTCTCGCACTGTCCCCTCGCTACCTCTCGCTCTGTCCACTTGCACCCTCTCGCAATGTCCCCTCGCTCCCTCTCGCACTGTCCCCTCGCTCGCTCTCGCACTGTCCCCTCGCTCCCTCTCGCACTGTCCCCTCGCTCCCTCTCGCACTGTCCCCTCACTCCCTCTCGCAATGTCGACTCGCTCCCTGTCGCACTGTCCCCTCGCTCCCTCTCGCGCTGTCCCCTCGCTCCCTCTCGCGCTGTCCCCTAGTTCCCTGTCGCGCTGTCCCCTCGCTCCCTGTCGCGCTGTCCCCTCGCTCCCTCTCGCAATGTCCCCTCGCTCCCTCTCGCACAGTCCCCTCGCACCCTCTCGCACTGTCCTCTAGCTCCCTCTCGCGCTGTCCCCTGGTTCCCTCCCGCGCTGTCCCCTCGCTCCCTCTCGCGCTGTCCCCTCGTTCCCTCTCGCGCTGTCCCCTGGTTCCCTCTCGCGCTGTCCCCTGGTTCCCTCTCGCGCTGTCCCCTCGCTCCCTCTCGGACTGTCCCCTCGCTCCCTCTCGCACTGTACCCTCGCTCCCTCTCGCACTGTCCGCTCGCTCCCTCTCGCACTGTCCCCTCGCTCCCTCTCGCACTGTCCCCTCGCTCCCTCTCGCACTGTCCCCTCGCTACCTCTCGCTCTGTCCACTCGCACCCTCTCGCACTGTCCCCTCGCTCCCTCTCGCACTTTCCCCTCGCTCGCTCTCGCACTGTCCCCTCGCTCCCTCTTGCACTGTCCCCTCGCTCCCTCTCGCACTGTCCCCTCGCTCCCTCTCGCACTGTCCCCTTGCTCCCTCTCGCACTATCCCCTCGCTCCCTCTCGCACTGTCCCCTCTTTCCCTCTCGCAATGTCGACTCGCTCCCTGTCGCACTGTCCCCTCGCTCCCTCTCGCGCTGTCCCCTCGCTCCCTCTCGCGCTGTCCCCTCGCTCCCTTTCGCGCTGTCCCCTCGCTCCCTGTCGCGCTGTCCCCTCGCTCCCTCTCGCAATGTCCCCTCGCTCCCTCTCGCACAGACCCCTCGTACCCTCTCGCACTGTCCCCTCGCTCCCTGTCGCTCAGTCTCCTCGTTCCCTCTCGCATTGTCTCCTCGTTCCCTCTCGCATTGTCTCCTCCCTACCTCTTGCAATGTCTCCGCTCAAACTCTCTGAGTATAATTTCTCTCTCTCCCGCACAGTCTCCCCTCTCACTCTACCGCACAGGCTACTCTGTCTCTCTTCCTCACATTTTCATCGCTATCTCACAGTCTACTTTCTCTGTCTCTTGCACAGTCTCCGCACTCTCTCTCTCCTGGGCAGCCTCTCTCTCTCTCCTGCAATTTCCCCTCTCTCCCTTTCACACATTCTCCTCTCTCTCTTACAAAGCTTCCTGTATCCCTCCGGCACAGATTCCTCGGTCTACCTCACACTATTTCCTCACTCCCTCTCGAACTGTCTCCTCACTCCCTCTCGCTCTGTCTCCTCACTCCATCTTGCACCGATTCCTCTCTCCTTCTCGCATTGATACCTCTCTCCCTCTCGCTCTGTCTCCTCTCTCCCTCTCGCAATGCCTCCTCGCTCCCTCTCGCACTGTCCCCTCGCTCCCTCTCGCACTGTCCCCTGGCTCCCTGTCGCGCTGTCCCCTCGCTCCCTCTCGCTCTGTCCCCTCGCTTCCTCTCGCACTGTCCCCTCGCTCCCTCTCGCACTGTCCCCTCGCACCCTCTCGCACTGTCCCCTCACTCCCTCTCGCTCTCATCCCTCACTCCCTCTCGCACTGTCTCCTCAATCCCTCTCGCTCTGTCTCCTAACTCCCTCGGGCACTGATTCCTCTCTCCCTCTCTCACTAATACCTCTCTCCCTCTCGCTCTGTCTCCTCTCTCCGTCTCACAATGCCTCCTCACTCCCTCTCGCACTGTCCACTCGCTCCCTCTCGCACTGTCCCCTCGCTCCCTCTCGCACTGTCTTCTCGCTCCCTCTCGCACTGTCCTCTCGCTCCCTCTCGCACTGTCCCCTCGCTCCCTCTCGCACTGTCCCCTCGTTCCCTCTCGCGCTGTCCCCTCGTTCCCTCTCGCGCTGTCCCCTGGTTCCCTCTCGCGCTGTCCCCTGGTTCCCTCTCGCGCTGTCCCCTGGTTCCCTCTCGCGCTGTCCCCTCGCTCCCTCTCGCGCTGTCCCCCTCGTTCCCTCTCGCGCTGTCCCCTGGTTCCCTCTCGCGCTGTCCCCTGGTTCCCTCTGGCGCTGTCCCCTCGCTCCCTCTCGCTCTGTCCCCTCACTCCCTCTCGCACTGTCCCCTCGCTCCCTCTCGGACTGTCCCCTCGCTCCCTCTCGCACTGTACCCTCGCTCCCTCTCGCACTGTCCGCTCGCTCCCTATCGCACTGTCCCCTCGCTCCCTCTCGCACTGTCCCCCTCGCTCCCTCCTGCACTGTCCCCTCGCTACCTCTCGCTCTGTCCACTCGCACCCTCTCGCACTGTCTCCTCGCTCCCTCTCGCACTGTCCCCTCGCTCGTTCTCGCACTGTCCCCTCGCTCCCTCTTGCACTGTCCCCTCGCTCCCTCTCGCACTGTCCCCTCGCTCCCACTCGCACTATCCCCTCGCTCCCTCTCGCACTGTCCCCTCGCTCCCTCTCGCAATGTCGACTCGCTCCCTGTCGCACTGTCCCCTCGCTCCCTCTCGCGCTGTCCCCTCGATCCCTCTCGCGCTGTCCCCTCGTTCCCTGTCGCGCTGTCCCCTCGCTCCCTGTCGCGCTGTCCCCCTCGCTCCCTCTCGCAATGTCCCCTCGCTCCCTCTCGCACAGTCCCCTCGCACCCTCTCACACTGTCCCCTCGCTCCCTGTCGCTCAGTCTCCTCGTTCCCTCTCGCATTGACTCCTCGTTCCCTCTCGCATTGTCTCCTCCCTACCTCTTGCAATGTCTCCGCTCAAACTCTCTGAGTATAATTTCTCTCTCTCCCGCACAGTCTCCCCTCTCACTCTACCGCACAGGCTACTCTGTCTCTCTTCCTCACATTTTCATCGCTATCTCACAGTCTACTTTCTCTGTCTCTTGCACAGTCTCCGCACTCTCTCTCTCCTGTGCAGCCTCTCTCTCTCTCCTGCAATTTCCCCTCTCTCCCTTTCACACATTCTCCTCTGTCTCTTACAAAGCTTCCTGTATCCCTCCGGCACAGATTCCTCGGTCTACCTCACACTATTTCCTCACTCCCTCTCGAACTGTCTCCTCACTCCCTCTCGCTCTGTCTCCTCACTCCATCTTGCACCGATTCCTCTCTCCTTCTCGCACTGAGACCTCTCTCCCTCTCGCTCTGTCTCCTCTCTCCCTCTCGCTCTGTCTCCTCTCTCCCTCTCGCAATGCCTCCTCGCTCCCTCTCACACTGTCCCCTCGCTCCCTCTCGCACTGTCCCCTCGCTCCCTGTCGCGCTGTCCCCTCGCTCCCTCTCGCTCTGTCCCCTCGCTTCCTCTCGCACTGTCCCCTCGCACCCTCTCGCACTGTCCCCTCACTCCCTCTCGCTCTCATCCCTCGCTCCCTCTCGCACTGTCTCCTCAATCCCTCTCGCTCTGTCTCCTAACTCCCTCAGGCACTGATTCCTCTCTCCCTCTCTCACTAATACCTCTCTCCCTCTCGCACTGTCTCCTCTCTCCGTCTCACAATGCCTCCTCGCTCCCTCTCGCGCTGTCTGCTTGCTCCCTCTCGCGCTGTCTCCTCGCTCCCTCTCGCACTGTCTACTCGCTCCCTCTCGCACTGTCCCCTCGCTCCCTCTTGCACTGTCCCCTCGCTCCCTCTCGCACTGTTCCCTCGCTCACTCTCGCACTGTCCACTTGCTCCCTCTCGCAATGTCCCCTCGCGCCCTCTCGCACTGTCCCCTCGCTCCCTCTCGCACTGTCCCCCTTGCTACCTCTCGCACTGCCCCCTCGTTCCCTCTCGCGCTGCCCCTCACTCCCTCTTGCGCTGTCCCCTCATTCCCTCTCGCGCTGTCCCCTGGTTCCCTCTCGCGCTGTCCCCTGGTTCCCTCTCGCGCTGTCCCCTGGTTCCCTCTCGCACTGTCTCCATGCTTCCTGTTTCACTGTCTCCTCACTCCCTCTCACACTGTCCCCTCGCTCCCTCTCGCACTGACCACTCGCTCCCTCTCGCACTGTCCCCTCGCTCCCTCTCGCACTGTCCCCTCGCTCCCTCTCGCACTGTCCCCTCACTCCCTCTTGCACTGTCCCCTCACTCCCTCTCGCACTGTCCCTCGCTCGCTCTCGCACTATCTCCTCCCTACCTCATGCAATGTCTCCGCTCAAACTCTCTCAGGCTAATTTCTCTCTCTCCAGCACAGTCTCCCCTCTCACTCTAGCGCACTGGTTACTCTCTCCGTCTTCTTCACATTCTCCTCGCTCTCTCACAGTCTACTTTCTCTGTCTCTTGCACAGTCTCCGCACTCTCTCTCTCCTGTGCAGCCTCCGCTCTCTCTCTCCAGCAATGTCCCCTCTCTCCCTTACATACAGTCTCCTCTCTCTCTCACAAAGTTTCCTGTCTCCCTCCTGCACTGATTCATCAGTCTGACTCACACTGTCTCCTCGCTGCCTCTCGCTCTGTCTCCTCAATCCTTCTCGCTCTGTCTCCTCACTCCCTCAGGCACTGATTCCTCTCACCCTCTCGCTCTGATACCTCTCTCCCTCTCGCTCTGTCTCCTCTCTCCCTCTCGCAATGCCTCCTCGCTCCTCTCGCAATGTCTTCTCGCACCCTCTCGCGCTGTCTCCTTGCTCCCTCTCGCACTGTCGCCTCTCTCCCTCTCGCAATGTCTCCTCTCAGCCTCTCGATCTGTCTCCTCTCACTGTCTCGCTCTGTCTCCTCGCTCCCCCTCACACTTTCCCTCGCTCCCTCTCGCACTGTCTTCTCGCTCCCTCTCGCACTGTCCTCTCGCTCCCTCTCGCACTGTCCCCTCGCTGCCTCTCGCACTGTCCCCTCGCTCCCTCTCGCAGTGTCCCCTCGCTCCCTCTCGCACTGTCACCTCGCTCCCTCTCGCACTGTCCCCTCGCTCCCTCTCGCACTGTCCCCTCGTCCCACTTGCACTGTCCCCTCGCTCCCTCTCGCAATGTCGCCTCGCTCCCTCTCGCACTGTCCCCTCCCTCCCTCTCGCACTGTCCCCTCGCTCCCTCTCGCGCTGTCCCCTCGCTCCCTGTCGCGCTGTCCCCTCGCTCCCTGTCGCGCTGTCCCCTCGCTCCCTTTCGCAATATCCCCTCGCTCCCTCTCGCAATGTACCCTCGCTCCCTCTCGCACTGTCCCTTTGCGGCCTCTCGTACTGTCCCCTCGCTCCCTGTCGCTCTGTCTCCTCATTCCCTGTCGCGCTGTCCCCTCGCTCCCTCTTGCGCTGTCCCCTCGCTCCCTCTCGCATTGTCCCCTCGCTCCCTCTCGTACTGTCCCCTCGCTCCCTCTCGCACTGTCCCCTCGCTCACTGTCGCTCTGTCTCCTCGTTCCCTCTCGCATTGTCTCCTCCCTACCTCTTGCAATGTCTCCGCTCAAACTCTCTGAGTATAATTTCTCTCTCTCCCGCACAGTCTCCCCTCTCACTCTACCGCACAGGCTACTCTCTCTCACTTCCTCACATTTTCATCGCTATCTCACAGTCTACTTTCTCTGTCTCTTGCACAGTCTCCGCACTCTCTCTCTCAGTGCAGCCTCTCTCTCTCTCCTGCAATTTCCCCTCTCTCCCTTTCACACATTCTCCACTCTCTCTTACAACGCTTCCTGTCTCCCTCCGGCACAGATTCCTCGGTCTACCTCACACAATCTCCTCACTCCCTCTCGAACTGTCTCCTCACTCCCTCTCGCTCTATCTCCTCACTCCATCTTGCACCGATTCCTCTCTCCCTCTCGCACTGATAACTCTCTCCCTCTCGCTCTGTCCCCTCGCTCCCTCTCGCACTGTCCCCTCGCTCCCTCTCGCACTGTCCCCTCGCTCCCTGTCGCGCTGTCCCCTCGCACCCTCTCGCTCTGTCCCCTCGCTCCCTAACGCACTGTCCCCTCGCTACCTCTCGCACTGTCCCCTCGCTCCCTCTCGCACTGTCCCCTCGCTCCCTCTTGCACTGTCCCCTCACTCCCTCTCGCACTGTCCCTCGCTCGCTCTCGCACTATCTCCTCCCTACCTCATGCAATGTCTCCGCTCAAACTCTCTCAGGCTAATTTCTCTCTCTCCAGCACAGTCTCCCCTCTCACTCTAGCGCACTGGTTACTCTCTCCGTCTTCTTCACATTCTCCTCGCTCTCTCACAGTCTACTTTCTCTGTCTCTTGCACAGTCTCCGCACTCTCTCACTCCTGTGCAGCCTCTGCTCTCTCTCTCCAGCAATGTCCCCTCTCTCCCTTACATACAGTCTCCTCTCTCTCTCACAAAGTTTCCTGTCTCCCTCCTGCACTGATTCATCAGTCTGACTCACACTGTCTCCTCGCTGCCTCTCGCTCTGTCTCCTCAATCCTTCTCGCTCTGTCTCCTCACTCCCTCAGGCACTGATTCCTCTCACCCTCTCGCTCTGATACCTCTCTCCCTCTCGCTCTGTCTCCTCTCTCCCTCTCGCAATGCCTCCTCGCTCCTCTCGCAATGTCTTCTCGCACCCTCTCGCGCTGTCTCCTTGCTCCCTCTCGCACTGTCGCCTCTCTCCCTCTCGCAATGTCTCCTCTCAGCCTCTCGATCTGTCTCCTCTCACTGTCTCGCTCAGTCTCCTCGCTCCCCCTCACACTTTCCCTCGCTCCCTCTCGCACTGTCTTCTCGCTCCCTCTCGCACTGTCCTCTCGCTCCCTCTCGCACTGTCCCCTCGCTGCCTCTCGCACTGTCCCCTCGCTCCCTCTCGCAGTGTCCATTCGCTCCCTCTCGCACTGTCACTTTGCTCCCTCTCGCACTGTCCCCTCGCTCCCTCTCGCACTGTCCCCTCGTCCCACTTGCACTGTCCCCTCGCTCCCTCTCGCAATGTCGCCTCGCTCCCTCTCGCACTGTCCCCCTCGCTCCCTCTCGCACTGTCCCCTCGCTCCCTCTCGCGCTGTCCCCTCGCTCCCTGTCGCGCTGTCCCCTCGCTCCCTGTCGCGCTGTCCCCTCGCTCCCTTTCGCAATATCCCCTCGCTCCCTCTCGCACTGTCCCTTTGCGGCCTCTCGTACTGTCCCCTCGCTCCCTGTCGCTCTGTCTCCTCATTCCCTGTCGCGCTGTCCCCCTCGCTCCCTCTTGCGCTGTCCCCTCGCTCCCTCTCGCATTGTCCCCTCGCTCCCTCTCGTACTGTCCCCTCGCTCCCTCTCGCACTGTCCCCTCGCTCACTGTCGCTCTGTCTCCTCGTTCCCTCTCGCATTGTCTCCTCCCTACCTCTTGCAATGTCTCCGCTCAAACTCTCTGAGTATAATTTCTCTCTCTCCCGCACAGTCTCCCCTCTCACTCTACCGCACAGGCTACTCTCTCTCACTTCCTCACATTTTCATCGCTATCTCACAGTCTACTTTCTCTGTCTCTTGCACAGTCTCCGCACTCTCTCTCTCAGTGCAGCCTCTCTCTCTCTCCTGCAATTTCCCCTCTCTCCCTTTCACACATTCTCCACTCTCTCTTACAACGCTTCCTGTCTCCCTCCGGCACAGATTCCTCGGTCTACCTCACACAATCTCCTCACTCCCTCTCGAACTGTCTCCTCACTCCCTCTCGCTCTATCTCCTCACTCCATCTTGCAGCGATTCCTCTCTCCCTCTCGCACTGATAACTCTCTCCCTCTCGCTCTGTCCCCTCGCTCCCTCTCGCACTGTCCCCTCGCTCCCTCTCGCACTGTCCCCTCGCTCCCTGTCGCGCTGTCCCCTCGCACCCTCTCGCTCTGTCCCCTCGCTCCCTAACGCACTGTCCCCTCGCTACCTCTCGCACTGTCCCCTCGCTTCCTCTCGCACTGTCCCCTCGCTCCCTCTCGCTCTGTCCCCTCGCTCCCTCTCGCACTGTCTCCTCAATCCCTCTCGCTCTGTCTCCTCACTCCCTCAGGCACTGATTCCTCTCTCCCTCTCGCACTGATACCTCTCTCCCTCTCGCTCTGTCTCCTCTCTCCCTCTCGCAATGCCTCCTCGCTCCCTCTCGCGCTGTCTGCTCGCTCCCTCTCGCGCTGTCTCCTCGCTCCCTCTCGCACTGTCGCCTCTCTCCCTCTCGCAATGTCTCCTCTCACCCTCTCTTTCTGTCTCCTCTCACTCTCTCGCTCTGTCTCCTCGCTCCACCTCACACATTCCCTCGCTCCCTCTCGCACTGTCCCCTCGGTCCCTCTCGCACTGTCCCCTCGCTCCCTCTCGCTCTGTCCCATCGCTCCCTCTCGCACTGTCCCCTCGCTCCCTCTCGCACTGTCCCCTCGCTCCCTCTCGCGCTGTCCCCTCGCTCCCTCTCGCAATGACCCCTCGTTCCCTCTTGCACAGTCCCCTCGCTCCCTCTCGCACTGTCCCCTCGCTCCCTCTCACACTGTCCCCTCGTTCCCTGTCGCTCTGTCTCCTCGTTCCCTCTCGCATTGTCTCCTCCCTACCTCTTGCAATGTCTCCGCTCAAACTCTCTGAGTCTAATTTCTCTCTCTCCCGCACAGTCTCCCCTCTCACTCTACCGCACAGGCTAATCTCTCTCTCTTCCTCACATTTTCATCGCTATCTCACAGTCTACTTTACTGTCTCTTGCACAGTCTCTGCACTCTCTCTCTCAGTGCAGCCTCTCTCTCTCTCCTGCAATTTCCCCTCTCTCCCTTTCACACATTCTCCTCTCTCTCTCACATAGCTTCCTGTCTCCCTCTGGTACAGATTCCTCGGTCTACCTCACACTATCTCCTCACTCCCTCTCGAATTGTCTCCTCACTCCATCTCGCTCTGTCTCCTCACTCCATCTTGCACCGATTCCTCTCTCCCTCTCGCACTGATACCTCTCACCCTCTCGCAATGCCTCCTCGCTCCCTCTCGCACTGTCCCCTCGCTCTCTCTCGCACTGTCCCCTCGCTCCCTCTCGCACTGTCCCCTCGCTCCCTGTCGCGCTGTCCCCTCGCTCCCTGTCGCGCTGTCCCCTCTCTCCCTCTCGCTCTGTCCCCTCGCTCCCTCTCGCACTGTCCATACGCTCCCTCTCGCACTGTCACCTCGCTCCCTCTCACACTGTCCCCTCGCACCCCCTCTCGCTCTGTCCACTCGCTCCCTCTCGCACTGTCTCCTCAATCCCTCTCGCTCTGTCTCCTCACTCCCTCAGACACTGATTCCTCTCTCCCTCTCGCACTGATAACTCTCTCCCTCTTGCTCTGTCTCCTCTCTCCCTCTCGCAATGCATCGTCGCTCCCTCTCGCGCTGTCTGCTCGCTCCCTCTCGCGCTGTCTCCTCGCTCCCTCTCGGACTGTCGCCTCTCTCCCTCTCGCAATGTCTCATCTCACCCTCTCGCTCTCTCTACTCTCACTCTCTCGCTCTGTCTCCTCGCTCCCCCTCACACATTCCCTCGCTCCCTCTCGTGCTGTATCCTCGCTCCCTCTCGCACTGTCGCCTCTCTCCCTCTCACAATGTCTCCTCTCACCCTCTCGCACTGTCTCCTCTCACTCTCTCGCTCTTTCTCCTCCCTCCCCATCACATTTTCCCTCGCTCCCTCTCGCACTGTCCCCTCGCTCCCTCTCGCACTGTCCACTCGCTCCCTCTCGCACTGTCCCCTCGCTCCCTCTCGCGCTGTCCCCTCGCTCCCTCTCGCACTGTCCACTCGCTCCCTCTCGCGCTGCCCCCTCGCTACCTCTCGCTCTGTCCCCTCGCTCCCTCTCGCACTTTCCCTTCGCTCCCTCTCGCACTGTCCCCTCGCTCCCTCTCGCACTGTCCCCTCGCTCCCTCTCGCACTGTCCCCTCGCTTCCTCTCGCACTGTCCCCTCGCTCCCTCTCACGCTGTCCCCTCGTTCCCTCTCGCGCTGTCCCCTGGTTCCCTCTCGCGCTGTCCCCTGGGTCCCTCTCGCGCTGTCCCCTCGCTCCCTCTTGCGCTGTCCCCTCGTTCCCACTCGCGCTGTCCCCTGGTTCCCTCTCGCGCTGTCCCCTCGCTCCCTCTCGCTCTGTCCCTTCGCACCCTCTCGCACTGTCCCCTCGCTCCCTCTCGCTCTGTCCCCTCACTCCCTCTCGCACTGTCCGCTTGCTCCCTCTCGCACTGTCCCCTCGCTCCCTCTCGCACTGTCCCCTCGCTCCCTCTCGCACTGTCGCCTCGCTCCCTCTCGCACTGTCCCGTCGCTCCCTCTCGCACTGTCCCCTCGCTCCCTCTCGCACTGTCCCTCGCTCCCTCTCGCAATGTCCCCTCGCTCCCTCTCGCACTGTCCCCTCGCTCCCTCTCGTGCTGTCCCCTCGCTCCCTCTCGCACAGTCCCCTCGCTCCCTGTCGCGCTGTCCCCTCGCTCCCTCTCGCAATGTCCCCTCGCTCCCTCTTGCACTGTCCCATTGCTGCCTCTCGCACTGTCCCCTGGCTCCCTGTTGCTCTGTCTCCTCGTTCCCTGTCGCGCTGTCCCCTCGCGCCCTCTCGCGCTGTCCACTCGCTCCCTCTCGCAATGTCCCCTCGCTCCCTCTCGCACAGTCCCCTCGCTCCCTCTCGCACTGTCCCCTCGCTCCCTCTCGCACTGTCCCCTCGCTCCCTGTCGCTCTGTCTGCTCGTTCCCTCTCGCATTGTCTCCACCCTACCTCCGCTCAAACTCTCTGACTCTAATTTCTCTCTCTCCCACACAGTCTCCCCTCTCACACTGCCGCAAAGGCTACTCTCTCTCTCTTCCTCACATTTTCATCGCTATCTCACAGTCTACTTTCTCTGTCTCTTGCACAGTCTCCGCACTCTCTCTCACCTGTGCAGCCTCTCTCTCTCTCCTGCAATTTCCCCTCTCTCCCTTTCACACATTCTCTTCTCACTCTTACAAATCTTCCTGTCTCCCTCCGGCACAGATTCCTCGGTCTACCTCACACTATCTCCTCACTCCCTCTCGAACTGTCTCCTCACTCCCTCTCGCTCTGTCTCCTCACTCCATCTTGCACCGATTCCTCTCTCCCTCTCGCACTGATACATCTCTCCCTCTCACTCAGACTCCTCTCTCCCTCTCGCAATGCCTCCTCGCTCCCACTCGCACTGCCCCCTCGCTCCCTGTCGCGCGGTCCCCTCGCACCCTCTCGCTGTGTCCCCTCGCTCCCTCTCGCACTGTCCCCTCGCTCCCTCTCGCACTGTCCCCTCGCTCCCTCTCACACTGTCCCCTCGCTCCCTCTCACTCTGTCACCTCGCTCCCTCTCGCACTGTCTCCTCAATCCCTCTCGCTCTGTCTCCTCACTCCCTCAGGCACAGATTCCTCTCTCCCTCTCGCACTGATACCTCTCTCCCTCTCGCACTGTCCCCTCGCTCCCTCTCGTGCTATCCACTCGCTCCCTCTCGCGCTGTCCCCTCGCTCCCTGTCGCGCTGTCCCCTCGCTCCCTCTCGCAATGACCCATCGATCCCTCTCGCACTGTCCCATTGCTGCCTCTCGCACTGTCCCCTCGCTCCCTGTCGCTCTGTCTCCTCGTTCCCTGTCGCGCTGTCCCCTTGCTCCCTCTCGCGCTGTCCACTCACTCCCTCTCGCAATGTCCCCTCGCTCCCTCTCGCACAGTCCCCTCGCTTCCTGTTGCACTGTCCCCTCGCTCCCTCTCGCACTGTCCCCTCGCTCCCTGTCGCTCTGTCTCCTCATTCCCTCTCGCATTGTCTCCTCCCGACCTCTTGCAATGTCTCCGCTCAAACTCTCTGAGTCTAATTTCTCTCTCTCCCGCACAGTCTCCCCTCTCACTCTACAGCACAGGCTAATTTCTCTCTCTTCCTCACATTTTCATCGCTATCTCATAGTCTACTTTCTCTGTCTCTTGCACAGTCTCTGCACTCTCTCTCTCCTGTGCAGCATCTCTCTCCTGCAATTTCCCCTCTCTCCCTTTCACACATTCTCCTCTCTCTCTTACAAATCTTCCTGTCTCCCTCCGTCACAGATTCCTCGGTCTACCTCACACCGCTGTCTCTCTCCAGCAATGTCCCCTCTCTCCCTTACATACAGTCTCCTCTCTCTCTCACAAAGTTTCCTGTCTCCCTCCTGCACTGATTCCTCGGTCTGATCACACTGTCTCCTCGCTGCCTCTCGCTCTGTCTCCTCAATCCCTCTCGCTCTGTCTCCTCACTCCCTCAGGCACTGATTACTCTCTCCCTCTCGCTCTGATACCTCTCTCCCTCTCGCTCTGTCTCCTCTCTCCCTCTCGCAATGCCTCCTCGCTCCCTCTCGCAATGTCTGCTCGCACCCTCTCGCGCTGTCTCCTTGCTCCCTCTCGCACTGTCGCCTCTCTCCCTTTCGCAATGTCTCCTCTCAGCCTCTCGCTCTGTCTCCTCTCACTGTCTCGCTCTGTCCCCTCGCTCCCCCTCACACTTTCCCTCGCTCCCTCTCACACTGTCCCCTCGCTCCTTCTCGCACTGTCCCCTCGCTCCCTCTTGCACTGGCCCCTCGCTCCCTCTCGCGCTGTCCCCTCGCTCCCTCTCGCACTGCCCCCTCGCTCCCTCTCGCACTTTCCGCTCGCTCCCTCTCGCGCTGTCCCCTCGCACCCTCTCGCTCTGTCCCCTCACTCCCTCTCGCACTGTCCCCTCGCTCACTCTCGCACTGTCCCCTCGCTCCCTGTCGCACTGACCACTCGCTCCCTCTCGCACTGTCTCCTCAATCCCTCTCGCTCTGTCTCCTCACTCCCTCAGGCACTGATTCCTCTCTCCCTCTCGCACTGATACCTCTCTCCTTCTGGCACTGTCTCCTCTCTCCCTCTCACAATGCCTCCTCGCTCCCTCTCGCGCTCTCTGCTCACTCCCTCTCATGCTGTCTCCTCGCTCCCTCTTGCACTGTCGCCTCTCTCCCTCTCGCAATGTCTCCTCTCACCCTCTCGCTCTGTCTCCTCTCACTCTCTCGCTCTGTCTCCTCGCTCCCCCTCACACATTCCCTCGCTCCCTCTCGCGCTGTCTCCTCACTCCCTCTCGCATTGTCGCCTCTCTCCCTCTCGCAATGTCTCCTCACACCCTCTCGCTCTGTCTCCTCTCACTCTCTCGCTCTGTCTCCTCGCTCCCCCTCACACTTTCCCTCGCACCCTCTTGCACTGTCCCCTCGCTCCCTCTCACACTGTCCCCTCGCTCCCTCTCGCACTGTCCCCTCGCTCCCTCTCGCACTGTCCCCTCACTTCCTCTCGCACTGTCCCCTCGCACCCTTTTGCACTGTCCCCTCGCTCCCTCTCGCTCTGTCCCCTCGCTCCCTCTTGCGCTGTCCCCTCGCTCCCTATCGCACTGTCCCCTCGCTCCCTCTCGCGCTGTCCCCTCGCTCCCTCTCGCAATGTCCCCTCGCTCCCTCTTGCAATGTCCACTCGCTCCCTCTCGCACAGTCCCCTCGCTCCCTCTCGCACTGTCCCCTCGCTCCCTCTCGCACTGTCCCCTTGCTCCCTCTCGCACTGTCCCCTCGCTCCCTGTCACTCTGTCTCCTCGTTCCCTCTCGCATTTTCTCCTCCCTACCTCTTGCAATGTCTCCGCTCAAACTCTCTGAGCCTAATTTCTCTCTCTCCTGCACAGTCTCCCCTCTCACTCTACCGCACAGGCTACTCTCTCTCTCTTCCTCACATTTTCATCGCTATCTCACAGTCTACTTTCTCTGTCTCTTGCACAGTCTCCGCACTCTCTCTCTCCTGTGCAGCCTCTCTCTCTCTCCTGCAATTTCCCCTCTCTCCCTTTCACACATTCTCCTCTTTCTCTTACAAAGCTTCCTGTCTCCCTCCGGCACAGATTCCTCGGTCTACCTCACACTATCTCCTCACTCCCTCTCGAACTGTCTCCTCACTCCCTCTCGCTCTGTCTCCTCACTCCATCTTACACCGATTCCTCTCTCCCTCTCGCACTAATACCTCTCTCCCTCTCGCTCAGACTCCTCTCTCCCTCTCGCAATGCCTCCTCGCTCCCTCTCGCACTGTCACCTCGCTCCCTCTCGCACTGTCCCCTCGTTCCCTCTCGCACTGTCCCCTCGCTCCCTGTCGCGCTGTCCCCTCGCACCCTCTCGGTCTGTCCCCTCGCTCCCTCTCGCACTGTCTCCTCAATCCCTCTCGCTCTGTCTCCTCACTCCTTCAGGCACTGATACCTCTCTCCCTCTCGCACTGATACATTTCTCCCTTTCGCTCGGTCTCCTCTCTCCCTCTCGCAATGCCTCCTCGCTCCCTCTCGCGCTGTCTGCTCACTCCCTCTCGCACTGTCCCCTCGCTCCCTCTCACGCTGTCCCCTCGCTCCCTCTCGCACTGTCACCTCGCTCACTCTCGCACTGTCCCCTCGCTCATTCTCGCACTGTCCCCTCGCTCCCTCTCGCACTGTCCACTCGCTCCCTCTCGCACTGTCTTCTCGCTCCCTCTCGCACTGTCCACTCGCTCCCTCTCGCACTGTTGACTCGCTCCCTCTCGCACTGTCCCCTCGCTCCCTCTCGCAGTGTCCCCTCGCTCCCTCTCGCACTGTCACCTCGCTCCCTCTCGCACTGTCCCCTCGCTCCCTCTCGCACTGTCCCCTCGTCCCTCTTGCACTGTCCCCTCGCTCCCTCTCGCAATGTCGCCTCGCTCCCTCTCGCACTGTCCCCTCGCTCCCTCTCGCACTGTCCCCTCGCTCCCTCTCGCGCTGTCCCCTCGCTCCCTGTCGCGCTGTCCCCTCGCTCCCTGTCGCGCTGTCCCCTCGCGCCCTTTCGCAATGTCCCCTCGCTCCCTCTCGCAATGTCCCCTCGCTCCCTCTCGCACTGTCCCTTTGCGGCCTCTCGTACTGTCCCCTCGCTCCCTGTCGCTCTGTCTCCTCGTTCCCTGTCGCGCTGTCCCCTCGCTCCCTCTTGCGCTGTCCCCTCGCTCCCTCTCGCAATGTCCCCTCGCTCCCTCTCGTACTGTCCCCTCGCTCCCTCTCGCACTGTCCCCTCGCTCCCTGTCGCTCTGTCTCCTCGTTCCCTCTCGCATTGTCTCCTCCCTACCTCTTGCAATGTCTCCGCTCAAACTCTCTGAGTATAATTTCTCTCTCTCCCGCACAGTCTCCCCTCTCACTCTACCGCACAGGCTACTCTATCTCACTTCCTCACATTTTCATCGCTATCTCACAGTCTACTGTCTCTGTCTCTTGCACAGTCTCCGCACTCTCTCTCTCCTGTGCAGCCTCTCTCTCTCTCCTGCAATTTCCCCTCTCTCCCTTTCACACATTCTCCTCTCTCTCTTACAAAGCTTCCTGTCTCCCTCCGGCACAGATTCCTCGGTCTACCTCACACTATCTCCTCACTCCCTCTCGAACTGTCTCCTCACTCCCTCTCGCTCTGTCTCCTCACTCCATCTTACACCGATTCCTCTCTCCCTCTCTCACTAATACCTCTCTCCCTCTCGCTCAGTCTCCTCTCTCCCTCTCGCAATGCCTCCTCGCTCCCTCTCGCACTGTCACCTCGCTCCCTCTCGCACTGTCCCCTCGTTCCCTCTCGCACTGTCCCCTCGCTCCCTGTCGCGCTGTCCCCTCGCACCCTCTCGGTCTGTCCCCTCGCTCCCTCTCGCACTGTCTCCTCAATCCCTCTCGCTCTGTCTCCTCACTCCCTCAGGCACTGATACCTCTCTCCCTCTCGCACTGATACATTTCTCCCTTTCGCTCGGTCTCCTCTCTCCCTCTCGCAATGCCTCCTCGCTCCCTCTCGCGCTGTTTGCTCACTCCCTCTCGCACTGTCCCCTCGCTCCCTCTCACGCTGTCCCCTCGCTCCCTCTCGCACTGTCACCTCGCTCACTCTCGCACTGTCCCCTCGCTCATTCTCGCACTGTCCCCTCGCTCCCTCTCGCACTGTCCACTCGCTCCCTCTCGCACTGTCTTCTCGCTCCCTCTCGCACTGTCCACTCGCTCCCTCTCGCACTGTTGACTCGCTCCCTCTCGCACTGTCCCCTCGCTCCCTCTCGCAGTGTCCCCTCGCTCCCTCTCGCACTGTCACCTCGCTCCCTCTCGCACTGTCCCCTCGCTCCCTCTCGCACTGTCCCCTCGTCCCTCTTGCACTGTCCCCTCGCTCCCTCTCGCAATGTCGCCTCGCTCCCTCTCGCACTGTCCCCTCGCTCCCTCTCGCACTGTCCCCTCGCTCCCTCTCGCGCTGTCCCCTCGCTCCCTGTCGCGCTGTCCCCTCGCTCCCTGTCGCGCTGTCCCCTCGCGCCCTTTCGCAATGTCCCCTCGCTCCCTCTCGCAATGTCCCCTCGCTCCCTCTCGCACTGTCCCTTTGCGGCCTCTCGTACTGTCCCCTCGCTCCCTGTCGCTCTGTCTCCTCGTTCCCTGTCGCGCTGTCCCCTCGCTCCCTCTTGCGCTGTCCCCTCGCTCCCTCTCGCAATGTCCCCTCGCTCCCTCTCGTACTGTCCCCTCGCTCCCTCTCGCACTGTCCCCTCGCTCCCTGTCGCTCTGTCTCCTCGTTCCCTCTCGCATTGTCTCCTCCCTACCTCTTGCAATGTCTCCGCTCAAACTCTCTGAGTATAATTTCTCTCTCTCCCGCACAGTCTCCCCTCTCACTCTACCGCACAGGCTACTCTATCTCACTTCCTCACATTTTCATCGCTATCTCACAGTCTACTGTCTCTGTCTCTTGCACAGTCTCCGCACTCTCTCTCTCCTGTGCAGCCTCTCTCTCTCTCCTGCAATTTCCCCTCTCTCCCTTTCGCACATTCTCCTCTCTCTCTTACAAAGCTTCCTGTCTCCCTCCGGCACAGATTCCTCGGTCTACCACACACAATCTCCTCACTCCCTCTCGAACTGACTCCTCACTCCCTCTCGCTCTATCTCCTCACTCCATCTTGCACCGATTCCTCTCTCCCTCTCGCACTGATAACTCTCTCCCTCTCGCTCTGTCCCCTCGCTCCCTCTCGCACTGTCCCCTCGCTCCCTCTCGCACTGTCCCCTCGCTCCCTGTCGCGCTGTCCCCTCGCACCCTCTCGCTCTGTCCCCTCGCTCCCTAACGCACTGTCCCCTCGCTACCTCTCGCACTGTCCCCTCGCTTCCTCTCGCACTGTCCCCTCGCTCCCTCTCGCTCTGTCCCCTCGCTCCCTCTCGCACTGTCTCCTCAATCCCTCTCGCTCTGTCTCCTCACTCCCTCAGGCACTGATTCCTCTCTCCCTCTCGCACTGATACCTCTCTCCCTCTCACTCTGTCTCCTCTCTCCCTCTCGCAATGCCTCCTCGCTCCCTCTCGCGCTGTCTGCTCGCTCCCTCTCGCGCTGTCTCCTCGCTCCCTCTCGCACTGTCGCCTCTCTCCCTCTCGCAATGTCTCCTCTCACCCTCTCGCTCTGTCTCCTCTCACTCTCTCGCTATGTCTCCTCGCTCCACCTCACACATTCCCTCGCTCCCTCTCGCGCTGTCTCCTCGCTCCCTCTCGCACTGTCGCCTCTCTCACTCTCGCACTGTCCCCTCGCTCCCTCTCGCTCTGTCCCCTCGCACCCTCTCGCACGGTCCCCTCGCTCCCTCTCGCACTGTCCCCTCGGTCCCTCTCGCACTGTCCCCTCACTCCCTCTCGCTCTGTCCCATCGCTCCCTCTCGCACTGTCCCCTCGCTCACTCTCGCACTGTCCCCTCGCTCCCTCTCGCGCTGTCCCCTCACTCCCTCTCGCAATGTCCCCTCGTTCCCTCTTGCACAGCCCCCTCGCTCCCTCTCGCACTGTCCCCTCGCTCCCTATCGCACTGTCCCCTCGTTCCCTGTCGCTCTGTCTCCTCATTCCCTCTCGCATTGTCTCCTCCCTACCTCTTGCAATGTCTCCGCTCAAACTCTCTGAGTCTAATTTCTCTCTCTCCCGCAGAGTCTCCCCTCTCACTCTACCGCACAGGCTAATCTCTCTCTCTTCCTCACATTTTCATCGCTATCTCACAGTCTACTTTACTGTCTCTTGCACAGTCTCTGCACTCTCTCTCTCCTGTGCAGCCTCTCTCTCTCTCCTGCAATTTCCCCTCTCTCCCTTTCACACATTTTCCTCTCTCTCTTACAAAGCTTCCTGTCTCCCTCCGGTACAGATTCCTCGGTCTACCTCACACTATCTCCTCACTCCCTCTCGAACTGTCTCCTCACTCCATCTCGCTCTGTCTCCTCACTCCATCTTGCACTGATTCCTCTCTCCCTCTCGCACTGATACCTCTCTCCCTCTCGCAATGCCTCCTCGCTCCCTCTCGCACTGCCCCCTCGCTCTCTCTCGCACTGTCCCCTCGCTCCCTCTCGCACTGTCCCCTCGCTCCCTGTCGCGCTGTCCCCGCGCTCCCTGTCGCGCTGTCCCCTCTCTCCCTCTCGCTCTGTCCCCTCGCTCCCTCTCGCACTGTCCATATGCTCCCTCTCGCACTGTCACCTCGCTCCCTCTCACACTGTCCCCTCGCACCCCCTCTCGCTCTGTCCAATCGCTCCCTCTCGCACTGTCTCCTCAATCCCTCTCGCTCTGTCTCCTCACTCCCTCAGGCACTGATTCCTCTCTCCCTCTCGCACTGATAACTCTCTCCCTCTTGCTCTGTCTCCTCTCTCCCTCTCACAATGCATCCTCGCTCCCTCTCGCGCTGTCTGCTCGCTCCCTCTCGCGCTGTCTCCTCGCTCCCTCTCGGACTGTCGCCTCTCTCCCTCTCGCAATGTCTCATCTCACCCTCACGCTCTCTCTACTCTCACTCTCTCGCTCTGTCTCCTCGCTCCCCCTCACACATTCCCTCGCTCCCTCTCGCGCTGTCTCCTCGCTGCCTCTCGCACTGTCGCCTCTCTCCCTCTCGCAATCTCTCCTCTCACCCTCTCGCACTGTCTCCTCTCACTCTCTCGCTCTTTCTCCTCCCTCCCCATCACATTTTCCCTCGCTCCCTCTCGCACTGTCCCCTTGCTCCCTCTCGCACTGTCCACTCGCTCCCTCTCGCACTGTCCCCTCGCTCCCTCTCGCGCTGTCCCCTCGCTCCCTCTCGCACTGTCCACTCGCTCCCTCTCGCGCTGACACCTCGCTACCTCTCGCTCTGTCCCCTCGCTCCCTCTCGCACTGTCCCCTCGCTCCCTCTCGCGCTGACACCTCGCTACCTCTCGCTCTGTCCCCTCGCTCCCTCTCGCACTTTCCCTTCGCTCCCTCTCGCACTGTCCCCTCGCTCCCTCTCGCACTGTCCCCTCGCTCCCTCTCGCACTGTCCCCTCGCTTCCTCTCGCACTGTCCCCTCGCTCCCTCTCACGCTGTCCCCTCGTTCCCTCTCACGCTGTCCCCTGGTTCCCTCTCGCGCTGTCCCCTGGTTCCCTCTCGCGCTGTCCCCTCGCTCCCTCTTGCGCTGTCCCCTCGTTCTCACTCGCGCTGTCCCCTGGTTCCCTCTCGCGCTGTCCCCTCGCTCCCTCTCGCTCTGTCCCCTCGCCCCCTCTCGCACTGTCCCCTCGCTCCCTCTCGCTCTATCCCCTCACTCCCTCTCGCACTGTCCGCTTGCTCCCTCTCGCACTGTCCCCTCGCTCCCTCTCGCACTGTCCCCTCGCTCCCTCTCGCACTGTCCCCTCGCTCCCTCTCGCACTGTCCCGTCGCTCCCTCTCGCACTGTCCCCTCGCTCCCTCTCGCACTGTCCCCTCGCTCCCTCTCGCAATGTCCCCTCGCTCCCTCTCGCACTGTCCCCTCGCTCCCTCTCGTGCTGTCCCCTCGCTCCCTCTCGCACTGTCCCCTCGCTCCCTGTCACGCTGTCCCCTCACTGCCTCTCGCAATGACCCCTCGCTCCCTCTCGCACTGTCCCATTGCTGCCTCTCGCACTGTCCCCTCGCTCCCTGTCGCTCTGTCTCCTCGTTCCCTGTCGCGCTGTCCCCTCGCTCCCTCTCTCGCTGTCCACTCGCTCCCTCTCGCAATGTCCCCTCGCTCCCTCTCGCACAGTCCCCTCGCTCCCTCTCGCACTGTCCCCTCGCTCGCTCTCGCACTGTCCCCTCGCTCCCTGTCGCTTGGTCTGCTCGTTCCCTCACGCATTGTCTCCACCCTAAATCCGCTCAAACTCTCTGACTCTAATTTCTCTCTCTCCCGCACAGTCTCCCCTCTCACACTGCCGCAAAGTCTACTTTCTCTCTCTTCCTCACATTTTCATCGCTATCTCACAGTCTACTTTCTCTGTCTCTTGCACAGTCTCCGCACTCTCTCTCACCTGTGCAGCCTCTCTCTCTCTCCTGCAATTTCCCCTCTCTCCCTTTCACAAATTCTCTTCTCACTCTTACAAATCTTCCTGTCTCCCTCCGGCACAGATTCCTCGGTCTACCTCACACTATCTCCTCACTCCCTCTCGAACTGTCTCCTCACTCCCTCTCGCTCTGTCTCCTCACTCCATCTTGCACCGATTCCTCTCTCCCTCTCGCACTGATACCTCTCTCCCTCTCACTCAGACTCCTCTCTCCCTCTCGCAATGCCTCCTCGCTCCCACTCGCACTGTCCCCTCGCTCCCACTCGCACTGCCCCCTCGCACCTTGTCGCGCTGTCCCCTCGCACCCTCTCGCTGTGTCCCCTCGCTCCCTCTCGCACTATCCCCTCGCTCCCTCTCGCACTGTCCCCTCGCTCCCTCTCACACTGTCCCCTCGCTCCCTCTCGCTCTGTCCCCTCGCTCCCTCTCGCACTGTCTCCTCAATCCCTCTCGCTCTGTCTCCTCACTCCCTCAGGCACAGATTCCTCTCTCCCTCTCGCACTGATACCTCTCTCCCTCTCGCACTGTCCCCTCGATCCCTCTCGTGCTGTCCCCTCGCTCCCTCTCGCGCTGTCCCCTCGCTCCCTGTCGCGCTGTCCCCTCGCTCCCTCTCGCAATGTCCCATCGATCCCTCTCGCACTGTCCCATTGCTGCCTCTCGCACTGTCCCCTCGCTCCCTGTCGCTCTGTCTCCTCGTTCCCTGTCGCGCTGTCCCCTTGCTCCCTCTCGCACTGTCCACTCGCTCCCTCTCGCAATGTCCCCTCGCTCCCTCTCGCACAGTCCCCTCGCTTCCTGTTGCACTGTCCCCTTGCTCCCTCTCGCACTGTCCCCTCGCTCCCTGTCGCTCTGTCTCCTCGTTCCCTCTCGCATTGTCTCCTCCCTACCTCTTGCAATGTCTCAGCTCAAGCTCTCTGAGTCTAATTTCTCTCTCTCCCGCACAGTCTCCCCTCTCACTCTACAGCACAGGCTAATTTCTCTCTCTTCCTCACATTTTCATCGCTATCTCACAGTCTACTTTCTCTGTCTCTTGCACAGTCTCTGCACTCTCTCTCTCCTGTGCAGCATCTCTCTCCTGCAATTTCCCCTCTCTCCCTTTCACACATTCTCCTCTCTCTCTTACAAATCTTCCTGTCTCCCTCCGGCACAGATTCCTCGGTCTACCTCACACTGTCTCCTCACTCCCTCTCGAACTGTCTCCTCACTCCCTCTCGCTCTGTCTCCTCACTCCATCTTGCACCGATTCCTCTCTCCCTCTCGCACTGTCCCCTCGCTCCCTCTCGCACTGTCCCCTCGCTCCCTGTCGCACTGTCCCCTCGCACCCTCTCGCTCTGTCCCCTCGCTCCCTCTCGCACTGTCCCCTCGCTCCCTCTCGCTCTGTCCCCTCGCTCCCTCTCGCTCTGTCCCCTCGCTCTCTCTAGCACTGTCTCCTCAATCCCTCTCGCTCTGTCTCCTCACTCCCTCAGGCACTTATTCCTCTCTCCCTCTCGCACTGATACCTCTCTCCCTCTCGCTCTGTCTCCTCTCTCCCTCTCGCAATGCCTCCTCGCTCCCTCTCGCGCTGTCTGCTCGCTCCCTCTCGCACTGTCTCCTCGCTCCCTCTTGCACTGTCGCCTCTCTCCCTCTCGCAATGTCTCCTCTCACCCTCTCGCTCTATCTCCTCTCACTCTCTCGCTCTGTCTCCTCGGTCCCCCTCACACATTCCCTCGCTCCCTCTCGCGCGGTCTCCTTGCTCCCTCTCGCACTGTCGCCTCTCTCCCTCTCGCAATGTCTCCTCTCACCCTCTCGCTCTGTCTCCTCGCACTCTCTCGCTCTGTCTCCTCGCTCACCCTCACACTTTCCCTCGCTCCCTCTCACACTGTCCCCTCGCTCCCTCTCGCACTGTCCCCTCGCTCCCTCTCAAACTGTCCCCTCGCTCCCTCTCACACTGTCGCCTTGCTCCCTCTCGCACTCTCCCCTCGCTCCCTCTCGCTCTGTTGCCTCGCTCCCTCTCGCACTGTCCCCTCGCTCCGTCTCGCACTGTCCCCTCGCTCCCTCTCGCGCTGTCCCCTCGCTCCCTCTCGCAATGTCCCCTCGCTCCCTCTCGAAATTTCCCCTCGCTCCCTCTCGCACAGTCCCCTCGCTCCCTCTCGCACTGTCCCCTCGCTCCCTCTCGCACTGTCCCCTTGCTCCCTGTCGCACTGTCTCCTCGTTCCCTCTTGCATTGTCTCCTCCCTACCTCTTGCAATGTCTCCGCTCAAACTCTCTGAGCCTAATTTCTCTCTCTCCCGCACACTCTCCCCTCTCACTCTCCCGCACAGGCTAATCTCTCTCTCTTCCTCACATTTTCATCGCTATCTCACAGTCTACTTTCTCTGTCTCTTGCACAGTCTCCGCACTCTCTCACTCCTGTGCAGCCTCTCTCTCTCTCCTGCAATTTCCCCTCTCTCCCTTTCACACATTGTCCTCTCTCTCTTACAAAGCTTCCTGTCTCCCTCCGGCACAGATTCCTCGGTCTACCTCACACTATCTCCTCACTCCCTCTCGAACTGTCTCCTCACTCCCTCTCGCTCTGTCTCCTCACTCCATCTTGCACCGATTCCTCTCTCGCTCTCGCACTGATACCTCTCTCCCTCTCGCTCAGTCTCCTCTCTCCCTCTCGCAATGCCTCCTCGCTCCCTCTTGCACTGTCCCCTCGCTCCCCCTCGCACTGTCCCCTCGCACCCTCTTGCACTGAGCCCTCGCTCCCTATCGCGCTGTCCCCTCGCACCCTCTCGCTCTGTCCCCTCGCTCCCTCTCGCACTGTCCCCTCGCACCCTCTCGCACTGTCCCCTCGCTCCCTCTCGCACTGTCCCCTCGCTTCCTCTCACACTGACCCCTCGCACCCCCTCTCGCTCTGTCCCCTCGCTCCCTCTTGCACTGTCTCCTCAATCCCTGTCACTCTGTCTCTTCACTCCCTCAGGCACTGATTCCTCTCTCCCTCTCGCACTGTCCTCTCGCTCCCTCTCGCACTGTCCTCTCGCTCCCTCTCACACTGTCCCCTCGCTACCTCTCGCCATGTCCCCTCGTTCCCTCTCGCGCTGTCCCCTCGTTCCCTCTCGTGCTGTCACCTCGTTCCCTCTCGCGCTGTCCCCTGGTTCCCTCTCGCGCTGTCCCCTGGTTCCCTCTCGCGCTGTCCCCTCGCTCCCTCTTGCGCTGTCCCCTCGTTCCCTCTCGCGCTTTCCCCTGGTTCCCTCTAGCGCTGTCCCCTGGTTCCCTCTCACGCTGTCCCCTCGTTCCCTCTCGCTCTGTCCCCTCGCTCCCTCTCGCCCTGTCCGCTCGCTCCCTCTCGCACCGTCCCCTCGCTCCCTCTCGCACTGTTCCCACGCTCCCTCTCGCCCTGTCCCCTCGCTACCTCTCGCTCTGTCCCCTCGCTCCATCTCGCACTGACCCTCGCTCCGTCTCGCACTGTCCCCTCGCTCCCTGTCGCGCTGTCCCCTCGCTCCCTCTCGCAATGTCCCCTCGCTCCCCCTCGCACTGTCCCATTGCTGCCTCTCGCACTGTCCCCTCGCTCCCTGTCGCTCTGTCTCCTCGTTCCCTCTCGCACAGTCCCCTCGCTCCCTCTCGCACTGTCCCCTCGCTCCCTCTCGCACTGTCCCCTCGCTCCCTGTCGCTCTGTCTCCTCGTTCCCTCTCGCATTGTCTCCTCCCTAGCTCTTGCAATGTCTCCGCACAAACTCTCTGAGTCTAATTTCTCTCTCTCCCGCACAGTCTCCCCTCTCACTCTACCGCACAGGCTACTCTCTCTCTCTTCCTCATATTTTCATCGCTATCTCACAGTCTACTTTCTCTGTCTCTTGCACAGTCTCTGCATTCTCTCTCTCCTGTGCAGCCTCTCACTCCAGCAATTTCCCCTCACTCCCTTTCACACATTCTCCTCTCTCTCTTACAAATCTTCCTGTCTCCCTCCGGCACAGATTCCTCGGTCTACCTCACACTATCTCCTCACGCCCTCTCGAACTGTCTCCTCACTCCCTCTCGCTCTGTCTCCTCACTCCATCTTGCACCGATTCCTCTCTCCCTCTCGCACTAATACCTCTCTCCCTCTCGCTCAGTCTCCTCTCTCCCTCTCGCAATGCCTCCTCGCTCCCTATCGCATTGTCCCCTCGCTCCCACTCGTACTGTCCCCTCGCTCCCTCTCGCACTGTCCCCTCGCTCCCTGTCGCGCTGTCCCCTCGCACCCTCTCGCTGTGTCCCCTCGCTCCCTCTCGCACTGTCCCCTCGCTCCCTCTCGCACTGTCCCCTCGCTCCCTCTCACACTGTCCCCTCGCTCCCTCTCGCTCTGTCCCATCGCTCCCTCTCGCTCTGTCTCCGCACTCCCTCAGGCACTGATTCCTCTCGCCCTCTCGCACTCATAACTCTCTCCCTCTCGCTCTGTCTCCTCACTCCCTCTCGCAATGCCTCCTCGCTCCCTCTCGCGCTGTCTGCTCGCTCCCTCTCGCGCTGTCTCCTCGCTCCGCCTCACACATTCCCTCGCTCCCTCTCACACTGTCTCCTCGATTCCTCTCGCACTGTCGCCTCTCTCCCTTTCGCAATGTCTCCTCTCACCCTCTCCATTTTCTCTCTCTCCCGCACAGTCTCCCCTCTCACTCTACCGCACAGGCTACTCTCTCTCTCTTCCTCACATTTTCAGCGCTATCTCACAGTCTACTTTCTCTGTCTCTTGCAAAGTCTCTGCACTCTCTCTCTCCTGTGCAGCCTCTCTCTCCTGCAATTTCCCCTCTCTCCCTTTCACACATTCTCCTCTCTCTCTTACAAATCTTCCTGTCTCCCTCCGGCTCAGATTCCTCGGTCTACCTCACACTATCTCCTCACTCCCTCTCGAACTGTCTCCTCACTCCCTCTCGCTCTGCCTCCTCACTCCATCTTGCACCGATTCCTCTCTCCCTCTTGCACTGATATCTCTCTCCCTCTCGCTCAGTAACCTCTCTCCCTCTCGCAATGCCTCCTCGCTCCCTCTCGCACTGTCCCTTCTCTCCCACTCGCACTGTCCCCTCGCTCCCTCTCACACTGTCCCCTCGCTCCCTGTCGCGCTGTCCCGTCGCACCCTCTCGCTGTGTCCCCTCGCTCCCTCTCGCACTGTCCCCTCGCTCCCTCTCACACTGTCCCCTCGCTCCCTCTCGCTCTGTCCCCTCGCTCCCTCTTGCACTGTCTCCTCAATCCCTCTCGCTCTGTCTCCTCACTCCCTCAGGCACTGATTCCTTCCGCCCTCTCGCACTGATACCTCTCTCCCTCTCGCTCTGTCTCCTCTCTCCCTCTCGCAATGCCTCCTCGCTCCCTCTCGCGCTGTCTGCGCGCTCCCTCTCGCGCTGTCTCCTCGCTCCCTCTCGTACTGTCACCTCTCTCCCTCTCGCAATGTCTCCTCTCACCCTCTCGCTCTGTCTCCTCTCACTCTCTCGCTCTGTCTCCTCGCTCCCCCTCACACATTCCCTCGCTCCCTCTCGCGCTGTCTCCTGGATTCCTCTCGCACTGTCGCCTCTCTCCCTCTCGCAATGTCTCCTCTCACCCTCTCGCTCTGTCTCCTCTCACTCTCTCGCTCTGTCTCCTCCCTCCCCCTCACACTTTCCCTCGCTCCCTCTCGCACTGTCCCCTCGCTCCCTCTCGCACTGTCCCCTCGCTCCCTCTCGCACTGTCACATCGATCCCTCTCGCACTGTCCCCTCGCTCCCTCTCGCACAGTCCCCTCGCTCCCTCTCGCACTGTCCACTCGCTCCCTCTCACACTGTCCCCTCGCTCCCTCTCGCACTGTCCCCTCGCTCCATCTCGCTCTGTCCCCTCTCTCCCTCTCGCACTTTCCCCTCGCTCCCTCTCGCACTGTCCCCTCGCTCCCTCTCGCACTGTCCCCTCGCTCCCACTCGCACTGTCCCCTCGCTCCCTCTCGCACTGTCTTCTTGCTCCCTCTCGCGCAGTCCCGTCATTCCCTCTCTTGCTGTCCCCTCGTTCCCTCTCGCGCTGTCCCCTGGTTCCCTCTCGCGCTGTCCCCTGGTTCCCTCTCGCTCTCCCCTGGTTCCCTCTCGCGCTGTCCCCTCGCACCCTCTCGCGCTGTCCCCTCGTTCCCTCTCGCGCTTTCCCCTGGTTCCCTCTCGCTCTGTCCCCTCGTTCCCTCTCGCCCTGTCCCCTCGCTCCCTCTCGCACTGTCCCCTCGCTCCCTCTCGCACTGTCCCCTCGCTCCCTCGCACACTGTCACCTCGCTCCCTCTCGCACTGTCCCCTCGCTCCCTCTCGCACTGTCCCCTTGCTCCCTCTCGCACTGTCCCCTCGCTCCCTCTCGCACTGTCCCCTCTTTCCCTCTCGCACTGTCCCCTCGCTCCCTCTCGCGCTGTCCCGTCGCTCCCTGTCGTGCTGTCCCCACGCTCCCTGTCGCACTGTCCCTTCGCTCCCTCTCGCAATGTCTCCTCACTCCCTCTCGCAATGTCCCCTCGCTTCCTCTTGCACTGTCCCTTTGCTGCTTCTTGTACTGTCCCCTCGCTCCCTGTCGCTCTGTCTCCTCGTTCCCTGTCGCGCTGTCCCCTCGCTCCCTCTCGCGCTGTCCCCTCGCTCCCTCTCGCGCTGTCCCCTCGCTCCCTCTCGCAATGTCCCCTCAATCCCTCTCGCAGTCCCCTCGCTCCCTCTCACACTGTCCCCTCGCTCCCTGTCACTCTGTTTCCTCGTTCCCTCTCGCATTGTCTCCTCCCTACCTCTTGCAATGTCTCCGCTCAAACTCGCTGAGTCTAATTTATCTCTCTCCCGCACAGTCTCCCCTCTCACTCTACCGCACAGGCTACTCTCTCTCTCTTCCTCACATTTTCATCGCTATCTCACAGTCTCCTTTCTCTGTCTCTTGCACAGTCTCCGCACTCTCTCTCTCCTGTGCAGCCTCTCTCTCTCTCCTGCAATTTCCCCTCTCTCCCTTTCACACATTCTCCTCTCTCTCTTACAAAGCTTCCTGTCTCCCTGCGGCACAGATTCCTCGGTCTACCTCACACTATCTCCTCACACCCTCTCGAACTGTCTCCTCACTCCCTCTCGCTCTGTCTCCTCACTCCATCTTGCACCGATTCCTCTCTCCCTCTCGATCTGATACCTCTCTCCCTCTCGCTCAGTCTCCTCTCTCCCTCTCGCACTGTCCCCTCGGTCCCTCTCGCACTGTCCCCCTCGCTCCCTCTCGCACTGTTCCCTCGCTCCCTGTCGCGCTGTCCCCTCGCACCCTCTCGCTGTGTCCCCTCGCTCCCTCTCGCACTGTCCCCTCGCTCCCTCTCGCACTGTCCCCTCGCTCCCTCTCGCACTGTCCCATCGCACCCTCTCGCACTGTCCCCTCGCTCCCTCTCGCTCTGTCCCCTCGCTCCCTCTCGCTCTGTCCCCTCGTTCCCTCTCGCACTGTCTCCTCAATCTCTCTCGCTCTGCCTCCTCACTCCCTCAGGCACTGATTCCTCTCACCCTCTCCCACTGATACCTCTCTCCCTCTCGCTCTGTCTCCTCTCTCCCTCTCGCAATGCCTCCTCGCTCCCTCTAGCGCTGTCTGCTCACTCCCTCTCGCGCTGTCTCCTCGCTCCCTCTTGCACTGTCCCCTCTCTCCCTCTCGCAATGTCTCCTCTCACCCTCTCGCTCTGTCTCCTCTCACTCTCTCGCTCTGTCTCCTCGCTCCCCCTCACACATTCCCTCGCTCCCTCTCGCGCTGTCTCCTCGCTCAATCTCGCACTGTCACCTCTCTCCCTCTCACAATGTCTCCTCTCACCCTCTCGCTCTGTCTCCTCTCACTCTCTTGCTCTGTCTCCTCGATCCCCCTCACACTTTCCCTCGCACCCTCTCACACTGTCCCCTCGCTCCCTCTCGCACTGTCCCCTCGCTCCATCTCGCACTGTCCCCTTGCTCCCTCTCGCACTGTCGCCTCGCTCTCTCTCGCACTGTCCCATCGCTCCCTCTCGCTCTGTCGCCTCGCTCCCTCTCGCACTGTCCCCTCGCTCCGTCTCGCGCTGTCCCCTTGCTCCTTCTCGCAATGTCCCCTCGCTCCCTCTCGCAATTTCCCCTCGCTCCCTCTCGCACAGTCCCCTCGCTCCCTCACGCACTGTCCCCTTGCTCCCTCTCGCACTGTCCCCTCGCTCCCTGTCGCTCTGTCTCCTCGTTCCCTCTTGCATTGTCTCCTCCCTACCTCTTGCAATGTCTCCGCTCAAATTCTCTGAGCCTAATTTCTCTCTCTCCCGCACAGTCTTCCCTCTCACTCTACCGCACAGGCTACTCTGTCTCTCTTCCTCACATTTTCATCGCTATCTCACAGTCTACTTTCTCTGTCTCTTGCACAGTCTCCGCACTCTCTCTCTCCTGTGCAGCCTCTCTCTCTCTCCTGCAATTTCCCCTCTCTCCCTTTCACACATTCTCCTCTCTCTCTTACAAAGCTTCCTGTCTCACTCCGGCACAGATTCCTCGGTCTACCTCACACTATCTCCTCACTCCCTCTCGAACTGTCTCCTCACTCCCTCTCGCTCTGTCTCCTCACTCCATCTTGCACCGATTCCTCTCTCCCTCTCGCACTGATACCTCTCTCCCTCTCGCTCAGTCTCCTCTCTCTCTCTCGCAATGCCTCCTCGCTCCCTCTCGCACTGTCCCCTCGCTCCCTCTCGCAGTGTCCCCTCGCTCCCTCTCGTACCGTCCTCTCGCTCCCTGTCGCGCTGTCCCCTCGCCCCCTCTCGCTCTGTCCCCTCGCTCCCTCTCGCACTGTCCCCTCGCTCCCTTTCGCACTGTCCCCTCACTCCCTCTCGCACTGTCCCCTCGCTCCCTCTCAAACTGTCCCCTCGCTCCCTCTCGCACTGTCTCCTCAATCCCTCTCGCTCTGTCTCCTCACTCCCTCAGGCATTGATACCTTTCTCCCTCTCGCTCTGTCTCCTCTCTACCTCTCGCAATGCCTCCTCGCTCCCTCTCGCGCTGTCTGCTCGCTCCCTCTCGCGCTGTCCCCTCGCTCCCTCTCACGCTGTCCTCTCGCTCCCTCTCGCACTGTCCCCTCGCACCCTCTCGCACTGTCTCCTCTCTCCCTCTCGCAATGCCTCCTCGCTCCCTCTCGCACTGTCCCCTCGCTCCCTCTCGCATTGTCCCCTCGCTCCCTCTCGTACTGTCCTCTCGCTCCCTGTCGCGCTGTCCCCTCGCCCCCTCTCGCTCTGTCCCCTCGCTCCCTCTCGCACTGTCCCCTCGCTCCCTCTCGCACTGTCCCCTCACTCCCTCTCGAACTGTCCCCTCGCTCCCTCTCAAACTGTCCCCTCGCTCCCTCTCGCACTGTCTCCTCAATCCCTGTCGCTCTGTCTCCTCACTCCCTCAGGCATTGATACCTCTCTCCCTCTCGCTCTGTCTCCTCTCTCCCTCTCGCAATGCCTCCTCGCTCCCTCTTGCGCTGTCTGCTCGCTCCCTCTCGCACTGTCCCCTCGCTCCCTCTCGCACTGTCCCCTCGCACCCTCTCGCACTGTCTCCTCGCTCCTTCTTGCAATGTCTCCTCGCTCCCTCTCGCAATGTCCCCTTGCTCCCTCTTGCACTGTCCCTTTGCTGCCTCTCGTACTGTCCCCTCGCTCCCTGTCGCTCTGTCTCCTCGTTCCCTGTCGCGCTGTCCCCTCGCTCCCTCTCGCGCTGTCCCCTCGCTCCCTCTCGCAATGTCCCCTCAATCCCTCTCGCACAGTCCCCTCGCTCCCTCTCGCACTGTCCCCTCGCTCCCTGTCGCTCTGTCTCCTCGTTCCCTCTCGCATTGTCTCCTCCCTACCTCTTGCAATGTCTCCGCTCAAACTCGCTGAGTCTAATTTCTCTCTCTCCCGCACAGTCTCCCCTCTCACTCTACCGCACAGGCTACTCTCTCTCTCTTCCTCACATTTTCATCGCTATCTCACAGTCTACTTTCTCTGTCTCTTGCACAGTCTCCGCACTCTCTCTCTCCTGTGCAGCCTCTCTCTCTCTCCTGCAATTTCCCCTCTCTCCCTTTCACACATTCTCCTCTCTCTCTTACAAAGCTTCCTGTCTCCCTGCGGCACAGATTCCTCGGTCTACCTCACACTATCTCCTCACTCCCTCTCGAACTGTCTCCTCACTCCCTCTCGCTCTGTCTCCTCACTCCATCTTGCACCGATTCCTCTCTCCCTCTCGCACTGATACCTCTCTCCCTCTCGCTCTGTCTCCGCTCTCCCTCTCGCACTGTCCCCTCGCTCCCTCTCGCACTGTCCCCTCGCTCCCTCTCGCACTGTCCCCTCGCTCCCTGTCGCGCTGTCCCCTTGCACCCTCTTGCTCTGTCCCCTCACTCCCTCTCGCACTGTACCCTCGCTCCCTCTCGCACTGTCCCCTCACTCCCTCTCGCACTGTCCCCTCGCTCCCTCTCGCTCTGTCCCCTCGCTCCCTCTCGCTCTGTCCCCTCGCTCCCTCTCGCACTGTCTCCTCAATCTCTCTCGCTCTGCCTCCTCACTCCCTCAGGCACTGATTCCTCTCACCCTCGCGCACTGATACCTCTCTCCCTCTCACAATGTCTCCTCTCACCCTCTCGCTCTGTCTCCTCTCACTCTCTGTCACACTTTTCCTCGCACCCTCTCACACTGTCCCCTCGCTCCCTCTCGCACTGTCCCCTCGCTCCCTCTCGCACTGTCCCCTTGCTCCCTCTCCCTCTGTCGCCTCGCTCCCTCTCGCACTGTCCCCTCGCTCCCTCTCGCACTGTCCCCTCGCTCCCTCTCGCGCTGTCCCCTCGCTCCCTCTCGCAATGTCCCCTCGCTCCCTCTCGCAATTTCCCCTCGCTCCCTCTCGCACAGTCCCCTCGCTCCCTCTCGCACTGCCCCCTCGCTCCCTCTCGCACTGTCCCCTCGCTCCCTGTCGCTCTGTCTCCTCGTTCCCTCTTGCATTGTCTCCTCCCTACCTCTTGCAATGTCTCCGCTCAAATTCTCTGAGCCTAATTTCTCTCTCTCCCGCACAGTCTCCCCTCTCACTCTCCCGCACAGGCTACTCTCTCTCTCTTCCTCACATTTTCATCGCTATCTCACAGTCTACTTTCACTGTCTCTTGCACAGTCTCCGCACTCTCTCTCTCCTGTGCAGCCTGTCTCTCTCTCCTGCAATTTCCCCTCTCTCCCTTTCACACATTCTCCTCTCTCTCTTACAAAGCTTCCTGTCTCCCTCCGGCACAGAATCCTCGGTCTACCTCACACTATCTCCTCACTCCCTCTCATACTGTCTCCTCACTCCCTCTCGCTCTGTCTCCTCACTCCATCTTGCACCGATTCCTCTCTCCCTCTCGCACTGATACCTCTCTCCCTCTCGCTCAGTCTCCTCTCTCCCTCTCGCAATGCCTCCTCGCTCCCTCTCGCACTGTCCCCTCGCTCCCTCTCGCACTGTCCCCTCGCTCCCTCTCGCACTGTCCCCTCGCACCCTGTCACGCTGTCCCCTCGCCCCCCTCTCGCTCTGTCCCCTCGCTCCCTCTCGCACTGTCCCCTCGCTCCCTCTCGCACTGTCCCCCTCGCTCCCTCTCACACTGTCCCCTCGCACCCCCTCTCGCTCTGTCCCCTCGCTCCCTCTCGCACTGTCTCCTCAATCCCTCTCGCTCTGTCTCCTCACTCCCTCAGGCACTGATACCTCTCTCCCTCTCGCAATGTCTCCTCTCTCCCTCTCGCAATGCCTCCTCGCACCCTGTCGCGCTGTCCCCTCACCCCCTCTCGCTCTGTCCCCTCGCTCCCTCTCGCGCTGTCCCCTCGCTCCCTCTCGCGCTGTCCCCTCGCTCCCTCTCGCACTGTCCACTCGCTCCCTCTCGCACTGTGTTCTCGCTCGCTCTCGCACTGTCCTCTCGCTCCCTCTCGCACTGTCCTCTCACTCCCTCTCGCACTGTCCCCTCGTTCCCTCTCGCGCTGTCCCCTCGTTCCCTCTCGCGCTGTCCCCTCGTTCCCTCTCGCGCTGTCCCCTTGTTCCCTCTCGCGCTGTCCCCTGGTTCCCTCTCGCGCTGTCCCCTCGCTCCCTCTTGCGCTGTCCCCTCATTCCCTATCGCGCTGTCACCTGGTTCCCTCTCGCGCTGTCCCCTGGTTCCCTCTCGCGCTGTCCCCTCGCTCCCTCTCGCTCTGTCCCCTCGCTTCCTCTCGCACTGTCCCCTCGCTCCCTCTCGCACTGTCCCCTCGCTCCCTCTCGCACTGTCCGCTCGCTCCCTCTCGCACTGTCCCCTCGCTCCCTCTCGCACTGTCCCCTCGCTCCCTCTCGCACTGTTCCCTCGCTCCCTCTCGCAATGTCCCCTCGCTCCCTCTCGCACTGTCCCCTCGCTCCCTCTCGTGCTGTCCCCTCGCTCCCTCTCGTGCTGTCCCCTCGCTCCCTCTCGTGCTGTCCCCTCGCTCCCTCTCGCGCTGTCCCCTCGCTCCCTCTTGCGCTGTCCCCTCGCTCCCTGTCGCGCTGTCCCCTCGCTCCCTCTCGCGCTGTCCCCTCGCACCCTGTCGCGCTGTCCCCTCGCTCCCTCTTGCAATGTCCCCTCGCTCCATCTCGCACTGTCCCATTGCTGCCTCTCGCACTGTCCCCTCGCTCCCTGTCGCTCTGTCTTCTCGTTCCCTGTTGCGCTGTCCCCTCGCTCCCTCTCGCAATGTCCACTCTTTCCCTCTCGCAATGTTCCCTCGTTCCCTCTCGCACAGTCCCCTCGCTCCCTCTCGCACTGTCCCCCTCGCTCCCTCTCGCACTGTCCCCTCGCTCCCTGTCGCTCTGTCTCCTCGTTCCCTCTCGCATTGTCTCCTGCCTACCTCTTGCAATGTCTCCGCTCAAACTCTCTGAGTCTAATTTCTCTCTCTCCCGCACAGTCTCCCCTCTCACTCTACCGCACAGGCTACTCTCTCTCTCTTCCTCACATTTTCATCGCTATCTCACAGTCTACTTTCTCTGTCTCTTGCAAAGTCTCTGCACTCTCCCTCTCCTGTGCAGCCTCTCTCTCCTGCAATTTCCCCTCTCTCCCTTTCACACATTCTCCTCTCTCTCTTACAAATCTTCCTGTCTCCCTCCGGCTCAGATTCCTCGGTCTACCTCACACTATCTCCTCACTCCCTCTCGAACTGTCTCCTCACTCCCTCTCGCTCTGCCTCCTCACTCCATCTTGCACCGATTCCTCTCTCCCTCTCGCACTGATACCTCTCTCCCTCTCGCTCAGTCACCTCTCTCCCTCTCGCAATGCCTCCTCGCTCCCTCTCGCACTGTCCCCTCACTCCCACTCGCACTGTCCCCTCGCTCCCTCTCACACTGTCCCCTCGCTCCCTGTCGCGCTGTCCCATCGCACCCTCTCGCTGTGTCCCCTCGCTCCCTCTCGCACTGTCCCCTCGCTCCCTCTCGCACTGTCCCCTCGCTCCCTCTCACTCTGTCCCCTCGCTCCCTCTTGCACTGTATCCTCAATCCCTCTCACTCTGTCTCCTCACTCCCTCAGGCACTGATTCCTTCCGCCCTCTCGCACTAATACCTCTCTCCCTCTCGCTCTGTCTCCTCTCTCCCTCTCGCAATGCCTCCTCGCTCCCTCTCGCACTGTCCCCTCACTCCCTCTCGAACTGTCCCCTGGCTCCCTCTCAAACTGTCGCCTCGCTCCCTCTCGCACTGTCTCCTCAATCCCTCTCGCTCTGTCTCCTCACTCCCTCAGGCATTGGTACCTCTCTCCCTCTCGCTCTGTCTCCTGTCTCCCTCTCGCAATGCCTCCTCGCTCCCTCTCGCGCTGTCTCCTCGCTCCCTCTCGCACTGTCCCCTCGCTCCCTCTCGCGCTGTCCTCTCGCTCCCTCTCGCACTGTCCCCTCGCACCCTCTCGCACTGTCTCCTCGCTCCCTCTCGCAATGTCTCCTCGCTCCCTCTCGCAATGTCTCCTCGCTCCGTCTCGCAATGTCCCCTTGCTCCCTCTTGCACTGTCCCTTTGCTGCCTCTCGTACTCTCCCCTCGCTCCCTGTCGCTCTGTCTCCTCGTTCCCTGTCGCGCTGTCCCCTCGCTCCCTCTCGCGCTGTCCCCTCGCTCCCTCTCGCAATGTCCCCTCAATCCCTCTCGCACAGTCCCCTCGCTCCCTCTCGCTCTGTCTCCTCACTCCCTCAGGCATTGATACCTCTCTCCCTCTCGCTCTGTCTCCTCTCTCCCTCTCGCAATGCCTCCTCGCTCCCTCTCGCGCTGTCTGCTCGCTCCCTCTTGCGCTGTCCCCTCGCTCCCTCTCGCGCTGTCCTCTCGCTCCCTCTCGCACTGTCCCCTCGCACCCTCTCGCACCGTCTCCTCGCTCCCTCTCGCAATGTCCACTTGCTCCCTCTCGCACTGTGTTCTCGCTCCCTCTCGCACTGTCCTCTCGCTCCCTCTCACACTGTCCCCTTGCTCCCTCTCGCACTGTCCCCTCATTCCCTCTCGCGCTGACCCCTCGTTCCCTCTCGCGCTGTCCCCTGGTTCCCTCTCGCGCTGTCCCCTGGTTCCCTCTCGCGCTGTCCCCTGTTTCCCTCTCGTGCTGTCCCCTAGCTCCCTCTTGCGCTGTCCCCTCGTTCCCCCTCGTGCAGTCCCCTGGTTCCCTCTCGCGCTGTCCCCAGGTTCCCTCTCGCGCTGTCCCCTCGCTCCCTCTCGCTCTGTCCCCTCGCTCCCTCTCGCACTGTCCCCCTCGCTCCCTCTCGCACTGTCCCCTCGCTCCCTCTCGCACTGTCCCCTCGCTCCCTCTCGCACTGTCCGCTCGCTCCCTCTCGCACTGTCCCCTCGCTCCCTCTCGCACTGTCCCCTCGCTCCCTCTCGCACTGATCCCTCGCTCCCTCTCGCACTGTCCCCTCGCTCCCTCTCGCAATGTCCCCTCGCTCCCTCTCGCGCTGTCCCCTCGCTCCCTCTCGTGCTGTCCCCTCGCACCCTCTCGCGCTGTCCCCTCGCTCCCTGTCGCCCTGTCCCCTCGCTCCCTCTTGCAATGTCCCCTTGCTCCATCTCGCACTGTCCCATTGCTGCCTCTCGCACTGTCCCCTCGCTCCCTGGCGCTCAGTCACCTCTCTCCCTCTCGCAATGCCCCCTCGCTCCCTCTCGCACTGTCCCCTCACTCCCACTCGCACTGTCCCCTCGCTCCGTCTCACACTGTCCCCTCGCTCCCTGTCGCCTGTCCCCTCACACCCTCTCGCTGTGTCCCCTCGCTCCCTCTCGCACTGTCCCCTCGCTCCCTCTCACACTGTCCCCTCGCTCCCTCTCGCTCTGTCCCCTCGCTCCCTCTTGCACTGTCTCCTCAATCCCTCTCGCTCTGTCTCCTCACTCCCTCAGGCACTGATACCACTCGCCCTCTCGCACTGATATCTCTCTCCCTCTCGCTCTGTCTCCTCTCTCTCTCTCGCATTGCCTCCTCGCTCCCTCTCGCGCTGTCTGCTCGCTCCCTCTCGCGCTGTCTCCTCGCTCCCTCTCGCACTGTCACCTCCCTCCCTCTCGCAATGTCTCCTCTCACACTCTCGCTCTGTCTCCACTCACTCTCTCGCTCTGTCTCCTCGCTTCCCCTCACACACTCCCTCACTCCCTCTCGCGCTGTCTCCTGGATTCCTCTCGCACTGTCGCCTCTCTCCCTCTCACAAAGTCTCCTCTCACCCTCTTGCTCTGTCTCCTCTCACTCTCTCGCTCTGTCTCCTCGCTCCCCCTCACACTTTCCCTCGCTCCCTCTCGCACTGTCCATTCGCTCCCACTCGCACTGTCCCCTCGCTCCCTCTCGCACAGTCCCCTCGCTCCCTCTCGCACTGTCCCCTCGCTCCCTCTCACACTGTCCCCTCGCTCCCTCTCACAAGGTCCCCTCGCTCCATCTCGCTCTGTCCCCTTGCTCCCTCTGGCACTTTCACCTCGCTCCCTCTCGCACTGTCCCCTCGCTCCCTCTCGCACTGTCCCCTCGCTCCCTCTCGCACTGTCCTCTCGCTCCCTCTCGCGCTGTCCGCTCATTCCCTCTCGCGTTGTCTCCTCGTTCCCTCTCGCGCTGTCCCCTCGCTCCCTCTCGCACTGTCCCCTCGCTCCCTGTCGCTCTGTCTCCTCGTTCCCTCTCGCATTGTCTCCTGCCTACCTCTTGCAATGTCTCCGCTCAAACTCTCTGAGTCTAATTTCTCTCTCTCCCGCACAGTCTCCCCTCTCACTCTACCGCACAGGCTACTCTCTCTCTCTTCCTCACATTTTCATCGCTATCTCACAGTCTACTTTCTCTGTCTCTTGCAAAGTCTCTGCACTCTCCCTCTCCTGTGCAGCCTCTCTCTCCTGCAATTTCCCCTCTCTCCCTTTCACACATTCTCCTCTCTCTCTTACAAATCTTCCTGTCTCCCTCCGGCTCAGATTCCTCGGTCTACCTCACACTATCTCCTCACTCCCTCTCGAACTGTCTCCTCACTCCCTCTCGCTCTGCCTCCTCACTCCATCTTGCACCGATTCCTCTCTCCCTCTCGCACTGATACCTCTCTCCCTCTCGCTCAGTCACCTCTCTCCCTCTCGCAATGCCTCCTCGCTCCCTCTCGCACTGTCCCCTCACTCCCACTCGCACTGTCCCCTCGCTCCCTCTCACACTGTCCCCTCGCTCCCTGTCGCGCTGTCCCGTCGCACCCTCTCGCTGTGTCCCCTCGCTCCCTCTCGCACTGTCCCCTCGCTCCCTCTCGCACTGTCCCCTCGCTCCCTCTCACTCTGTCCCCTCGCTCCCTCTTGCACTGTATCCTCAATCCCTCTCACTCTGTCTCCTCACTCCCTCAGGCACTGATTCCTTCCGCCCTCTCGCACTGATACCTCTCTCCCTCTCGCTCTGTCTCCTCTCTCCCTCTCGCAATGCCTCCTCGCTCCCTCTCGCACTGTCCCCTCACTCCCTCTCGAACTGTCCCCTCGCTCCCTCTCAAACTGTCGCCTCGCTCCCTCTCGCACTGTCTCCTCAATCCCTCTCGCTCTGTCTCCTCACTCCCTCAGGCATTGATACCTCTCTCCCTCTCTCTCTGTCTCCTCTCTCCCTCTCGCAATGCCTCCTCGCTCCCTCTCGCGCTGTCTGCTCGCTCCCTCTCGCACTGTCCCCTCGCTCCCTCTCGCGCTGTACTCTCGCTCCCTCTCGCACTGTCCCCTCGCACCCTCTCGCACTGTCTCCTCGCTCCCTCTCGTAATGTCTCCTCGCTCCGTCTCGCAATGTCCCCTTGCTCCCTCTTGCACTGTCCCTTTGCTGCCTCTCGTACTCTCCCCTCGCTCCCTGTCGCTCTGTCTCCTCGTTCCCTGTCGCGCTGTCCCCTCGCTCCCTCTCGCGCTGTCCCCTCGCTCCCTCTCGCAATGTCCCCTCAATCCCTCTCGCACAGTCCCCTCGCTCCCTCTCGCTCTGTCTCCTCACTCCCTCAGGCATTGATACCTCTCTCCCTCTCGCTCTGTCTCCTCTCTCCCTCTCGCAATGCCTCCTCGCTCCCTCTCGCGCTGTCTGCTCGCTCCCTCTTGCGCTGTCCCCTCGCTCCCTCTCGCTCTGTCCTCTCGCTCCCTCTCGCACTGTCCCCTCGCACCCTCTCGCACTGTCTCCTCGCTCCCTCTCGCAATGTCCACTTGCTCCCTCTCGCACTGTGTTCTCGCTCCCTCTCGCACTGTCCTCTCACTCCCTCTCACACTGTCCCCGTGCTCCCTCTCGCACTGTCCCCTCATTCCCTCTCGCGCTGACCCCTCGTTCCCTCTCGCGCTGTCCCCTGGTTCCCTCTCGCGCTGTCCCCTGGTTCCCTCTCGCGCTGTCCCCTGGTTCCCTCTCGTGCTGTCCCCTAGCTCCCTCTTGCGCTGTCCCCTCGTTCCCCCTCGTGCAGTCCCCTGGTTCCCTCTCGCGCTGTCCCCTGGTTCCCTCTCGCGCTGTCCCCTCGCTCCCTCTCGCTCTGTCCCCTCGCTCCCTCTCGCACTGTCCCCTCGCTCCCTCTCGCACTGTCCCCTCGCTCCCTCTCGCACTGTCACCTCGCTCCCTCTCGCACTGTCCGCTCGCTCCCTCTCGCACTTTCCCCTCTCTCCCTCTCGCACTGTCCCCTCGCTCCCTCTCGCACTGTCCCCTTGCTCCCTCTCGAACTGTCCCCTCTCTCCCTCTCGCACTGTCCCCTCGCTCCCTCTCGCACAGTCCCCTCGCTCCCTCTCGCACTGTCCCCTCGCTCCCTCTCACACTGTCCCCTCGCTCCCTCTCACACGGTCCCCTCGCTCCATCTCGCACTGTCCCCTTGCTCCCTCTGGCACTTTCACCTCGCTCCCTCTCGCACTGTCCCCTCGCTCCCTCTCGCACTGTCCCCTCGCTCCCTCTCGCACTGTCCCCTCGTTCCCACTCTCACTGTCCCCTCGCTCCCTCTCGCACTGTCCTCTCGCTCCCTCTCGCGCTGTCCGCTCATTCCCTCTCGCGTTGTCTCCTCGTTCCCTCTCGCGCTGTCCCCTCGTTCCCTCTCGCGCTGTCCCCTGGTTCCCTCTCGCGCTCTCCCCTGGTTCCCTCTCGCGCTGTCCCCTCGCTCCCTCTTGCGCTGTCCCCTCGTTCCCTCTCGCGCTGTCCCCTGGTTCCCTCTCGCGCTGTCCCCTTGCTCCCTCTCGCTCTGTCCCCTCGCTCCTTCTCGCACTGCCCCCTCGCTCCCTCTCGCACTGTCCCCTCGCTCCCTCTCGCACTGTCCCCTCGCTCCCTCTCGCACTGTCCCCTCGCTCCCTCTCGCACTTTCCCCTCTCTCCCTCTCGCACTGTCCCCTCGCTCCCTCTCGCACTGTCCCCTTGCTCCCTCTCGAACTGTCCCCTCTCTCCCTCTCGCACTGTCCCCTCGCTCCCTCTCGCACTGTCCCCTCGCTCCCTCTTGCACTGTCCCCTCGCTCCCTCTCGCAATGTCGCCTCGCTCCCTCTCGCAATGTCCCCTCGCTCCCTCTCGCACTGTCCGCTCGCTCCCTCTCGCGCTGTCCCGTTGCTCCCTGTCGTGCTGTCCCCACGCTCCCTGTCGCACTGTCCCCTCGCTCCCTCTCACAATGTCTCCTCGCTCCCTCTTGCACTGTCCCTTTGCTGCCTCTCGTACTGTCCCCTCGCTCCCTGTCGCTCTGTCTCCTCGTTCCCTGTCGCGCTGACCCCTCGCTCCCTCTCGCACTGTCCCCTCGCTCCCTCTCGCAATGTCCCCTCAATCCCTCTCGCACAGTCCCCTCGATCCCTCTCGCACTGTCCCCTCGCTCCCTGTCGCTCGGTCTCCTCGTTCCCTCTCGCATTGTCTCCTCCCTACCTCTTGCAATGTCTCCGCTCAAACTCTCTGAGTCTAATTTCTCTCTCTCTCCCGCACAGTCTCCCCTCTCACTCTACCGCACAGGCTACTCTCTCTCTCTTCCTCACATTTTCATCGCTATCTCACAGTCTACTTTCTCTGTCTCTTGCACAGTCTCCGCACTCTCTCTCTCCTGTGCAGCCTCTCTCTCTCTGCTGCAATTTCCCCTCTCTCCCTTTCACACATTCTCCTCTCTCTCTTACAAAGCTTCCTGTCTCCCTGCGGCACAGATTCCACGGTGTACCTCACACTATCTCCTCACTCCCTCTCGAACTGTCTCCTCACTCCCTCTCGCTCTGTCTCCTCACTCCATCTTGCACCGATTCCTCTCTCCCTCTCGCACTGATACCTCTCTCCCTCTCGCTCTGTCTCCTCTCTCCCTCTCGCACTGTCCCCTCGCTCCCTCTCGCACTGTCCCCTCGCTCCCTCTCGCACTGTACCCTCGCTACCTGTCGCGCTGTCCCCTCGCACCCTCTCGCTCTGTCTCCTTGCTCCCTCTCGCACTGTCACCTCTCTCCCTCTCGCAATGTCTCCTCTCACCCTATCGCTCTGTCTCCTCTCACTCTCTCGCTCTGTCTCCTCGCTCCCCCTCACACATTCCCTCGCTCCCTCTCGCGATGTCTCCAGGATTCCTCTCGCACTGTCGCCTCTCTCCCTCTCGCAATGTCTCCTCTCACCCTCTAGCTCTGTCTCCTCTCACACTCTCGCTCTGTCTCCTCGCTCCCTCTCGCACTGTCCTCTCGCTCCCTCTCGCGCTGTCCGCTCATTCCCTCTCGCGTTGTCTCCTCGTTCCCTCTCGCGCTGTCCCCTCGCTCCCTCTCGCACTGTCCCCTCGCTCCCTGTCGCTCTGTCTCCTCGTTCCCTCTCGCATTGTCTCCTGCCTACCTCTTGCAATGTCTCCGCTCAAACTCTCTGAGTCTAATTTCTCTCTCTCCCGCACAGTCTCCCCTCTCACTCTACCGCACAGGCTACTCTCTCTCTCTTCCTCACATTTTCATCGCTATCTCACAGTCTACTTTCTCTGTCTCTTGCAAAGTCTCTGCACTCTCCCTCTCCTGTGCAGCCTCTCTCTCCTGCAATTTCCCCTCTCTCCCTTTCACACATTCTCCTCTCTCTCTTACAAATCTTCCTGTCTCCCTCCGGCTCAGATTCCTCGGTCTACCTCACACTATCTCCTCACTCCCTCTCGAACTGTCTCCTCACTCCCTCTCGCTCTGCCTCCTCACTCCATCTTGCACCGATTCCTCTCTCCCTCTCGCACTGATACCTCTCTCCCTCTCGCTCAGTCACCTCTCTCCCTCTCGCAATGCCTCCTCGCTCCCTCTCGCACTGTCCCCTCACTCCCACTCGCACTGTCCCCTCGCTCCCTCTCACACTGTCCCCTCGCTCCCTGTCGCGCTGTCCCGTCGCACCCTCTCGCTGTGTCCCCTCGCTCCCTCTCGCACTGTCCCCTCGCTCCCTCTCGCACTGTCCCCTCGCTCCCTCTCACTCTGTCCCCTCGCTCCCTCTTGCACTGTATCCTCAATCCCTCTCACTCTGTCTCCTCACTCCCTCAGGCACTGATTCCTTCCGCCCTCTCGCACTGATACCTCTCTCCCTCTCGCTCTGTCTCCTCTCTCCCTCTCGCAATGCCTCCTCGCTCCCTCTCGCACTGTCCCCTCACTCCCTCTCGAACTGTCCCCTCGCTCCCTCTCAAACTGTCGCCTCGCTCCCTCTCGCACTGTCTCCTCAATCCCTCTCGCTCTGTCTCCTCACTCCCTCAGGCATTGATACCTCTCTCCCTCTCTCTCTGTCTCCTCTCTCCCTCTCGCAATGCCTCCTCGCTCCCTCTCGCGCTGTCTGCTCGCTCCCTCTCGCACTGTCCCCTCGCTCCCTCTCGCGCTGTACTCTCGCTCCCTCTCGCACTGTCCCCTCGCACCCTCTCGCACTGTCTCCTCGCTCCCTCTCGTAATGTCTCCTCGCTCCGTCTCGCAATGTCCCCTTGCTCCCTCTTGCACTGTCCCTTTGCTGCCTCTCGTACTCTCCCCTCGCTCCCTGTCGCTCTGTCTCCTCGTTCCCTGTCGCGCTGTCCCCTCGCTCCCTCTCGCGCTGTCCCCTCGCTCCCTCTCGCAATGTCCCCTCAATCCCTCTCGCACAGTCCCCTCGCTCCCTCTCGCTCTGTCTCCTCACTCCCTCAGGCATTGATACCTCTCTCCCTCTCGCTCTGTCTCCTCTCTCCCTCTCGCAATGCCTCCTCGCTCCCTCTCGCGCTGTCTGCTCGCTCCCTCTTGCGCTGTCCCCTCGCTCCCTCTCGCTCTGTCCTCTCGCTCCCTCTCGCACTGTCCCCTCGCACCCTCTCGCACTGTCTCCTCGCTCCCTCTCGCAATGTCCACTTGCTCCCTCTCGCACTGTGTTCTCGCTCCCTCTCGCACTGTCCTCTCACTCCCTCTCACACTGTCCCCGTGCTCCCTCTCGCACTGTCCCCTCATTCCCTCTCGCGCTGACCCCTCGTTCCCTCTCGCGCTGTCCCCTGGTTCCCTCTCGCGCTGTCCCCTGGTTCCCTCTCGCGCTGTCCCCTGGTTCCCTCTCGTGCTGTCCCCTAGCTCCCTCTTGCGCTGTCCCCTCGTTCCCCCTCGTGCAGTCCCCTGGTTCCCTCTCGCGCTGTCCCCTGGTTCCCTCTCGCGCTGTCCCCTCGCTCCCTCTCGCTCTGTCCCCTCGCTCCCTCTCGCACTGTCCCCTCGCTCCCTCTCGCACTGTCCCCTCGCTCCCTCTCGCACTGTCACCTCGCTCCCTCTCGCACTGTCCGCTCGCTCCCTCTCGCACTTTCCCCTCTCTCCCTCTCGCACTGTCCCCTCGCTCCCTCTCGCACTGTCCCCTTGCTCCCTCTCGAACTGTCCCCTCTCTCCCTCTCGCACTGTCCCCTCGCTCCCTCTCGCACAGTCCCCTCGCTCCCTCTCGCACTGTCCCCTCGCTCCCTCTCACACTGTCCCCTCGCTCCCTCTCACACGGTCCCCTCGCTCCATCTCGCACTGTCCCCTTGCTCCCTCTGGCACTTTCACCTCGCTCCCTCTCGCACTGTCCCCTCGCTCCCTCTCGCACTGTCCCCTCGCTCCCTCTCGCACTGTCCCCTCGTTCCCACTCTCACTGTCCCCTCGCTCCCTCTCGCACTGTCCTCTCGCTCCCTCTCGCGCTGTCCGCTCATTCCCTCTCGCGTTGTCTCCTCGTTCCCTCTCGCGCTGTCCCCTCGTTCCCTCTCGCGCTGTCCCCTGGTTCCCTCTCGCGCTCTCCCCTGGTTCCCTCTCGCGCTGTCCCCTCGCTCCCTCTTGCGCTGTCCCCTCGTTCCCTCTCGCGCTGTCCCCTGGTTCCCTCTCGCGCTGTCCCCTTGCTCCCTCTCGCTCTGTCCCCTCGCTCCTTCTCGCACTGCCCCCTCGCTCCCTCTCGCACTGTCCCCTCGCTCCCTCTCGCACTGTCCCCTCGCTCCCTCTCGCACTGTCCCCTCGCTCCCTCTCGCACTTTCCCCTCTCTCCCTCTCGCACTGTCCCCTCGCTCCCTCTCGCACTGTCCCCTTGCTCCCTCTCGAACTGTCCCCTCTCTCCCTCTCGCACTGTCCCCTCGCTCCCTCTCGCACTGTCCCCTCGCTCCCTCTTGCACTGTCCCCTCGCTCCCTCTCGCAATGTCGCCTCGCTCCCTCTCGCAATGTCCCCTCGCTCCCTCTCGCACTGTCCGCTCGCTCCCTCTCGCGCTGTCCCGTTGCTCCCTGTCGTGCTGTCCCCACGCTCCCTGTCGCACTGTCCCCTCGCTCCCTCTCACAATGTCTCCTCGCTCCCTCTTGCACTGTCCCTTTGCTGCCTCTCGTACTGTCCCCTCGCTCCCTGTCGCTCTGTCTCCTCGTTCCCTGTCGCGCTGACCCCTCGCTCCCTCTCGCACTGTCCCCTCGCTCCCTCTCGCAATGTCCCCTCAATCCCTCTCGCACAGTCCCCTCGATCCCTCTCGCACTGTCCCCTCGCTCCCTGTCGCTCGGTCTCCTCGTTCCCTCTCGCATTGTCTCCTCCCTACCTCTTGCAATGTCTCCGCTCAAACTCTCTGAGTCTAATTTCTCTCTCTCTCCCGCACAGTCTCCCCTCTCACTCTACCGCACAGGCTACTCTCTCTCTCTTCCTCACATTTTCATCGCTATCTCACAGTCTACTTTCTCTGTCTCTTGCACAGTCTCCGCACTCTCTCTCTCCTGTGCAGCCTCTCTCTCTCTGCTGCAATTTCCCCTCTCTCCCTTTCACACATTCTCCTCTCTCTCTTACAAAGCTTCCTGTCTCCCTGCGGCACAGATTCCACGGTGTACCTCACACTATCTCCTCACTCCCTCTCGAACTGTCTCCTCACTCCCTCTCGCTCTGTCTCCTCACTCCATCTTGCACCGATTCCTCTCTCCCTCTCGCACTGATACCTCTCTCCCTCTCGCTCTGTCTCCTCTCTCCCTCTCGCACTGTCCCCTCGCTCCCTCTCGCACTGTCCCCTCGCTCCCTCTCGCACTGTACCCTCGCTACCTGTCGCGCTGTCCCCTCGCACCCTCTCGCTCTGTCTCCTTGCTCCCTCTCGCACTGTCACCTCTCTCCCTCTCGCAATGTCTCCTCTCACCCTATCGCTCTGTCTCCTCTCACTCTCTCGCTCTGTCTCCTCGCTCCCCCTCACACATTCCCTCGCTCCCTCTCGCGATGTCTCCAGGATTCCTCTCGCACTGTCGCCTCTCTCCCTCTCGCAATGTCTCCTCTCACCCTCTAGCTCTGTCTCCTCTCACACTCTCGCTCTGTCTCCTCGCTACCCCTCACAATTTCCCTCGCTCCCTCACGCACTGTCCCCTCGCTCCCTCTCGAACTGTCCCCTCGCTCCCTCTCGCACTGTCCCCTCGCTCCCTCTCGCACTGTCCCCTCGCTCCCTCTCGCACTGTCCCCTCGCTCCCTCTCGCACTGTCCCCTCGCTGCCTCTCCCACAGTCCCCTCGCTGCCTCTCGCACTGTCCCCTCGCTACCTCTCGCTCTGTCCCCTCGCTCCCTCTCGCACTTTCACCTCGCTCCCTCTCGCACTGTCCCCTCGCTCCCTCTCGCACTGTCCGCTCGCTCCCTCTCGCACTGTCCCATCGCTCCCTCTCGCACTGTCCCCTCGCTCCCTCTCGCACTGTCCCCTCGCTACCTCTCGCTCTGTCCCCTCGCTCCCTCTCGCACTGTCCCCTCGCTCCCTCTCGCACTGTCCCCTCGCTCCCTCTCGCACTGTCCGCTCGCTCCCTCTCGCACTGTCCCCTCGCTCCCTCTCGCACTGTCCCCTAGCTCCCTCTCGCACTGTCCCCTCGCTCCCTCTCGCACTGTCCCCTCGCTCCCTCTCGCACTGTCCCCTCACTGCCTCTCGCACTGTCCCCTCGCTCCCTCTCACTCTGTCCCCTCGCTCCCTCTTGCACTGTATCCTCAATCCCTCTCACTCTGTCTCCTCACTCCCTCAGGCACTGATTCCTTCCGCCCTCTCGCACTGATACCTCTCTCCCTCTCGCTCTGTCTCCTCTCTCCCTCTCGCAATGCCTCCTCGCTCCCTCTCGCACTGTCCCCTCACTCCCTCTCGAACTGTCCCCTCGCTCCCTCTCAAACTGTCGCCTCGCTCCCTCTCGCACTGTCTCCTCAATCCCTCTCGCTCTGTCTCCTCACTCCCTCAGGCATTGATACCTCTCTCCCTCTCTCTCTGTCTCCTCTCTCCCTCTCGCAATGCCTCCTCGCTCCCTCTCGCGCTGTCTGCTCGCTCCCTCTCGCACTGTCCCCTCGCTCCCTCTCGCGCTGTACTCTCGCTCCCTCTCGCACTGTCCCCTCGCACCCTCTCGCACTGTCTCCTCGCTCCCTCTCGTAATGTCTCCTCGCTCCGTCTCGCAATGTCCCCTTGCTCCCTCTTGCACTGTCCCTTTGCTGCCTCTCGTACTCTCCCCTCGCTCCCTGTCGCTCTGTCTCCTCGTTCCCTGTCGCGCTGTCCCCTCGCTCCCTCTCGCGCTGTCCCCTCGCTCCCTCTTGCAATGTCCCCTCAATCCCTCTCGCACAGTCCCCTCGCTCCCTCTCGCTCTGTCTCCTCACTCCCTCAGGCATTGATACCTCTCTCCCTCTCGCTCTGTCTCCTCTCTCCCTCTCGCAATGCCTCCTCGCTCCCTCTCGCGCTGTCTGCTCGCTCCCTCTTGCGCTGTCCCCTCGCTCCCTCTCGCTCTGTCCTCTCGCTCCCTCTCGCACTGTCCCCTCGCACCCTCTCGCACTGTCTCCTCGCTCCCTCTCGCAATGTCCACTTGCTCCCTCTCGCACTGTGTTCTCGCTCCCTCTCGCACTGTCCTCTCACTCCCTCTCACACTGTCCCCGTGCTCCCTCTCGCACTGTCCCCTCATTCCCTCTCGCGCTGACCCCTCGTTCCCTCTCGCGCTGTCCCCTGGTTCCCTCTCGCGCTGTCCCCTGGTTCCCTCTCGCGCTGTCCCCTGGTTCCCTCTCGTGCTGTCCCCTAGCTCCCTCTTGCGCTGTCCCCTCGTTCCCCCTCGTGCAGTCCCCTGGTTCCCTCTCGCGCTGTCCCCTGGTTCCCTCTCGCGCTGTCCCCTCGCTCCCTCTCGCTCTGTCCCCTCGCTCCCTCTCGCACTGTTCCCTCGCTCCCTCTCGCACTGTCCCCTCGCTCCCTCTCGCACTGTCACCTCGCTCCCTCTCGCACTGTCCGCTCGCTCCCTCTCGCACTTTCCCCTCTCTCCCTCTCGCACTGTCCCCTCGCTCCCTCTCGCACTGTCCCCTTGCTCCCTCTCGAACTGTCCCCTCTCTCCCTCTCGCACTGTCCCCTCGCTCCCTCTCGCACAGTCCCCTCGCTCCCTCTCGCACTGTCCCCTCGCTCCCTCTCACACTGTCCCCTCGCTCCCTCTCACACGGTCCCCTCGCTCCATCTCGCACTGTCCCCTTGCTCCCTCTGGCACTTTCACCTCGCTCCCTCTCGCACTGTCCCCTCGCTCCCTCTCGCACTGTCCCCTCGCTCCCTCTCGCACTGTCCCCTCGTTCCCACTCGCACTGTCCCCTCGCTCCCTCTCGCACTGTCCTCTCGCTCCCTCTCGCGCTGTCCGCTCATTCCCTCTCGCGTTGTCTCCTCGTTCCCTCTCGCGCTGTCCCCTCGTTCCCTCTCGCGCTGTCCCCTGGTTCCCTCTCGCGCTCTCCCCTGGTTCCCTCTCGCGCTGTCCCCTCGCTCCCTCTTGCGCTGTCCCCTCGTTCCCTCTCGCGCTGTCCCCTGGTTCCCTCTCGCGCTGTCCCCTTGCTCCCTCTCGCTCTGTCCCCTCGCTCCTTCTCGCACTGCCCCCTCGCTCCCTCTCGCACTGTCCCCTCGCTCCCTCTCGCACTGTCCCCTCGCTCCCTCTCGCACTGTCCCCTCGCTCCCTCTCGCACTTTCCCCTCTCTCCCTCTCGCACTGTCCCCTCGCTCCCTCTCGCACTGTCCCCTTGCTCCCTCTCGAACTGTCCCCTCTCTCCCTCTCGCACTGTCCCCTCGCTCCCTCTCGCACTGTCCCCTCGCTCCCTCTTGCACTGTCCCCTCGCTCCCTCTCGCAATGTCGCCTCGCTCCCTCTCGCAATGTCCCCTCGCTCCCTCTCGCACTGTCCGCTCGCTCCCTCTCGCGCTGTCCCGTTGCTCCCTGTCGTGCTGTCCCCACGCTCCCTGTCGCACTGTCCCCTCGCTCCCTCTCACAATGTCTCCTCGCTCCCTCTTGCACTGTCCCTTTGCTGCCTCTCGTACTGTCCCCTCGCTCCCTGTCGCTCTGTCTCCTCGTTCCCTGTCGCGCTGACCCCTCGCTCCCTCTCGCACTGTCCCCTCGCTCCCTCTCGCAATGTCCCCTCAATCCCTCTCGCACAGTCCCCTCGATCCCTCTCGCACTGTCCCCTCGCTCCCTGTCGCTCGGTCTCCTCGTTCCCTCTCGCATTGTCTCCTCCCTACCTCTTGCAATGTCTCCGCTCAAACTCTCTGAGTCTAATTTCTCTCTCTCTCCCGCACAGTCTCCCCTCTCACTCTACCGCACAGGCTACTCTCTCTCTCTTCCTCACATTTTCATCGCTATCTCACAGTCTACTTTCTCTGTCTCTTGCACAGTCTCCGCACTCTCTCTCTCCTGTGCAGCCTCTCTCTCTCTGCTGCAATTTCCCCTCTCTCCCTTTCACACATTCTCCTCTCTCTCTTACAAAGCTTCCTGTCTCCCTGCGGCACAGATTCCACGGTGTACCTCACACTATCTCCTCACTCCCTCTCGAACTGTCTCCTCACTCCCTCTCGCTCTGTCTCCTCACTCCATCTTGCACCGATTCCTCTCTCCCTCTCGCACTGATACCTCTCTCCCTCTCGCTCTGTCTCCTCTCTCCCTCTCGCACTGTCCCCTCGCTCCCTCTCGCACTGTCCCCTCGCTCCCTCTCGCACTGTACCCTCGCTACCTGTCGCGCTGTCCCCCTCGCACCCTCTCGCTCTGTCTCCTTGCTCCCTCTCGCACTGTCACCTCTCTCCCTCTCGCAATGTCTCCTCTCACCCTATCGCTCTGTCTCCTCTCACTCTCTCGCTCTGTCTCCTCGCTCCCCCTCACACATTCCCTCGCTCCCTCTCGCGATGTCTCCAGGATTCCTCTCGCACTGTCGCCTCTCTCCCTCTCGCAATGTCTCCTCTCACCCTCTAGCTCTGTCTCCTCTCACACTCTCGCTCTGTCTCCTCGCTACCCCTCACAATTTCCCTCGCTCCCTCACGCACTGTCCCCTCGCTCCCTCTCGAACTGTCCCCTCGCTCCCTCTCGCACTGTCCCCTCGCTCCCTCTCGCACTGTCCCCTCGCTCCCTCTCGCACTGTCCCCTCGCTCCCTCTCGCACTGTCCCCCTCGCTGCCTCTCCCACAGTCCCCTCGCTCCCTCTCGCTCTGTCTCCTCACTCCCTCAGGCATTGATACCTCTCTCCCTCTCGCTCTGTCTCCTCTCTCCCTCTCGCAATGCCTCCTCGCTCCCTCTCGCGCTGTCTGCTCGCTCCCTCTTGCGCTGTCCCCTCGCTCCCTCTCGCTCTGTCCTCTCGCTCCCTCTCGCACTGTCCCCTCGCACCCTCTCGCACTGTCTCCTCGCTCCCTCTCGCAATGTCCACTTGCTCCCTCTCGCACTGTGTTCTCGCTCCCTCTCGCACTGTCCTCTCACTCCCTCTCACACTGTCCCCGTGCTCCCTCTCGCACTGTCCCCTCATTCCCTCTCGCGCTGACCCCTCGTTCCCTCTCGCGCTGTCCCCTGGTTCCCTCTCGCGCTGTCCCCTGGTTCCCTCTCGCGCTGTCCCCTGGTTCCCTCTCGTGCTGTCCCCTAGCTCCCTCTTGCGCTGTCCCCTCGTTCCCCCTCGTGCAGTCCCCTGGTTCCCTCTCGCGCTGTCCCCTGGTTCCCTCTCGCGCTGTCCCCTCGCTCCCTCTCGCTCTGTCCCCTCGCTCCCTCTCGCACTGTCCCCTCGCTCCCTCTCGCACTGTCCCCTCGCTCCCTCTCGCACTGTCACCTCGCTCCCTCTCGCACTGTCCGCTCGCTCCCTCTCGCACTTTCCCCTCTCTCCCTCTCGCACTGTCCCCTCGCTCCCTCTCGCACTGTCCCCTTGCTCCCTCTCGAACTGTCCCCTCTCTCCCTCTCGCACTGTCCCCTCGCTCCCTCTCGCACAGTCCCCTCGCTCCCTCTCGCACTGTCCCCTCGCTCCCTCTCACACTGTCCCCTCGCTCCCTCTCACACGGTCCCCTCGCTCCATCTCGCACTGTCCCCTTGCTCCCTCTGGCACTTTCACCTCGCTCCCTCTCGCACTGTCCCCTCGCTCCCTCTCGCACTGTCCCCTCGCTCCCTCTCGCACTGTCCCCTCGTTCCCACTCTCACTGTCCCCTCGCTCCCTCTCGCACTGTCCTCTCGCTCCCTCTCGCGCTGTCCGCTCATTCCCTCTCGCGTTGTCTCCTCGTTCCCTCTCGCGCTGTCCCCTCGTTCCCTCTCGCGCTGTCCCCTGGTTCCCTCTCGCGCTCTCCCCTGGTTCCCTCTCGCGCTGTCCCCTCGCTCCCTCTTGCGCTGTCCCCTCGTTCCCTCTCGCGCTGTCCCCTGGTTCCCTCTCGCGCTGTCCCCTTGCTCCCTCTCGCTCTGTCCCCTCGCTCCTTCTCGCACTGCCCCCTCGCTCCCTCTCGCACTGTCCCCTCGCTCCCTCTCGCACTGTCCCCTCGCTCCCTCTCGCACTGTCCCCTCGCTCCCTCTCGCACTTTCCCCTCTCTCCCTCTCGCACTGTCCCCTCGCTCCCTCTCGCACTGTCCCCTTGCTCCCTCTCGAACTGTCCCCTCTCTCCCTCTCGCACTGTCCCCTCGCTCCCTCTCGCACTGTCCCCTCGCTCCCTCTTGCACTGTCCCCTCGCTCCCTCTCGCAATGTCGCCTCGCTCCCTCTCGCAATGTCCCCTCGCTCCCTCTCGCACTGTCCGCTCGCTCCCTCTCGCGCTGTCCCGTTGCTCCCTGTCGTGCTGTCCCCACGCTCCCTGTCGCACTGTCCCCTCGCTCCCTCTCACAATGTCTCCTCGCTCCCTCTTGCACTGTCCCTTTGCTGCCTCTCGTACTGTCCCCTCGCTCCCTGTCGCTCTGTCTCCTCGTTCCCTGTCGCGCTGACCCCTCGCTCCCTCTCGCACTGTCCCCTCGCTCCCTCTCGCAATGTCCCCTCAATCCCTCTCGCACAGTCCCCTCGATCCCTCTCGCACTGTCCCCTCGCTCCCTGTCGCTCGGTCTCCTCGTTCCCTCTCGCATTGTCTCCTCCCTACCTCTTGCAATGTCTCCGCTCAAACTCTCTGAGTCTAATTTCTCTCTCTCTCCCGCACAGTCTCCCCTCTCACTCTACCGCACAGGCTACTCTCTCTCTCTTCCTCACATTTTCATCGCTATCTCACAGTCTACTTTCTCTGTCTCTTGCACAGTCTCCGCACTCTCTCTCTCCTGTGCAGCCTCTCTCTCTCTGCTGCAATTTCCCCTCTCTCCCTTTCACACATTCTCCTCTCTCTCTTACAAAGCTTCCTGTCTCCCTGCGGCACAGATTCCACGGTGTACCTCACACTATCTCCTCACTCCCTCTCGAACTGTCTCCTCACTCCCTCTCGCTCTGTCTCCTCACTCCATCTTGCACCGATTCCTCTCTCCCTCTCGCACTGATACCTCTCTCCCTCTCGCTCTGTCTCCTCTCTCCCTCTCGCACTGTCCCCTCGCTCCCTCTCGCACTGTCCCCTCGCTCCCTCTCGCACTGTACCCTCGCTACCTGTCGCGCTGTCCCCTCGCACCCTCTCGCTCTGTCTCCTTGCTCCCTCTCGCACTGTCACCTCTCTCCCTCTCGCAATGTCTCCTCTCACCCTATCGCTCTGTCTCCTCTCACTCTCTCGCTCTGTCTCCTCGCTCCCCCTCACACATTCCCTCGCTCCCTCTCGCGATGTCTCCAGGATTCCTCTCGCACTGTCGCCTCTCTCCCTCTCGCAATGTCTCCTCTCACCCTCTAGCTCTGTCTCCTCTCACACTCTCGCTCTGTCTCCTCGCTACCCCTCACAATTTCCCTCGCTCCCTCACGCACTGTCCCCTCGCTCCCTCTCGAACTGTCCCCTCGCTCCCTCTCGCACTGTCCCCTCGCTCCCTCTCGCACTGTCCCCTCGCTCCCTCTCGCACTGTCCCCTCGCTCCCTCTCGCACTGTCCCCTCGCTGCCTCTCCCACAGTCCCCTCGCTGCCTCTCGCACTGTCCCCTCGCTACCTCTCGCTCTGTCCCCTCGCTCCCTCTCGCACTTTCACCTCGCTCCCTCTCGCACTGTCCCCTCGCTCCCTCTCGCACTGTCCGCTCGCTCCCTCTCGCACTGTCCCATCGCTCCCTCTCGCACTGTCCCCTCGCTCCCTCTCGCACTGTCCCCTCGCTACCTCTCGCTCTGTCCCCTCGCTCCCTCTCGCACTGTCCCCTCGCTCCCTCTCGCACTGTCCCCTCGCTCCCTCTCGCACTGTCCGCTCGCTCCCTCTCGCACTGTCCCCTCGCTCCCTCTCGCACTGTCCCCTAGCTCCCTCTCGCACTGTCCCCTCGCTCCCTCTCGCACTGTCCCCTCGCTCCCTCTCGCACTGTCCCCTCACTGCCTCTCGCACTGTCCCCTCGCTCCCTCTCACTCTGTCCCCTCGCTCCCTCTTGCACTGTATCCTCAATCCCTCTCACTCTGTCTCCTCACTCCCTCAGGCACTGATTCCTTCCGCCCTCTCGCACTGATACCTCTCTCCCTCTCGCTCTGTCTCCTCTCTCCCTCTCGCAATGCCTCCTCGCTCCCTCTCGCACTGTCCCCTCACTCCCTCTCGAACTGTCCCCTCGCTCCCTCTCAAACTGTCGCCTCGCTCCCTCTCGCACTGTCTCCTCAATCCCTCTCGCTCTGTCTCCTCACTCCCTCAGGCATTGATACCTCTCTCCCTCTCTCTCTGTCTCCTCTCTCCCTCTCGCAATGCCTCCTCGCTCCCTCTCGCGCTGTCTGCTCGCTCCCTCTCGCACTGTCCCCTCGCTCCCTCTCGCGCTGTACTCTCGCTCCCTCTCGCACTGTCCCCTCGCACCCTCTCGCACTGTCTCCTCGCTCCCTCTCGTAATGTCTCCTCGCTCCGTCTCGCAATGTCCCCTTGCTCCCTCTTGCACTGTCCCTTTGCTGCCTCTCGTACTCTCCCCTCGCTCCCTGTCGCTCTGTCTCCTCGTTCCCTGTCGCGCTGTCCCCTCGCTCCCTCTCGCGCTGTCCCCTCGCTCCCTCTTGCAATGTCCCCTCAATCCCTCTCGCACAGTCCCCTCGCTCCCTCTCGCTCTGTCTCCTCACTCCCTCAGGCATTGATACCTCTCTCCCTCTCGCTCTGTCTCCTCTCTCCCTCTCGCAATGCCTCCTCGCTCCCTCTCGCGCTGTCTGCTCGCTCCCTCTTGCGCTGTCCCCTCGCTCCCTCTCGCTCTGTCCTCTCGCTCCCTCTCGCACTGTCCCCTCGCACCCTCTCGCACTGTCTCCTCGCTCCCTCTCGCAATGTCCACTTGCTCCCTCTCGCACTGTGTTCTCGCTCCCTCTCGCACTGTCCTCTCACTCCCTCTCACACTGTCCCCGTGCTCCCTCTCGCACTGTCCCCTCATTCCCTCTCGCGCTGACCCCTCGTTCCCTCTCGCGCTGTCCCCTGGTTCCCTCTCGCGCTGTCCCCTGGTTCCCTCTCGCGCTGTCCCCTGGTTCCCTCTCGTGCTGTCCCCTAGCTCCCTCTTGCGCTGTCCCCTCGTTCCCCCTCGTGCAGTCCCCTGGTTCCCTCTCGCGCTGTCCCCTGGTTCCCTCTCGCGCTGTCCCCTCGCTCCCTCTCGCTCTGTCCCCTCGCTCCCTCTCGCACTGTTCCCTCGCTCCCTCTCGCACTGTCCCCTCGCTCCCTCTCGCACTGTCACCTCGCTCCCTCTCGCACTGTCCGCTCGCTCCCTCTCGCACTTTCCCCTCTCTCCCTCTCGCACTGTCCCCTCGCTCCCTCTCGCACTGTCCCCTTGCTCCCTCTCGAACTGTCCCCTCTCTCCCTCTCGCACTGTCCCCTCGCTCCCTCTCGCACAGTCCCCTCGCTCCCTCTCGCACTGTCCCCTCGCTCCCTCTCACACTGTCCCCTCGCTCCCTCTCACACGGTCCCCTCGCTCCATCTCGCACTGTCCCCTTGCTCCCTCTGGCACTTTCACCTCGCTCCCTCTCGCACTGTCCCCTCGCTCCCTCTCGCACTGTCCCCTCGCTCCCTCTCGCACTGTCCCCTCGTTCCCACTCGCACTGTCCCCTCGCTCCCTCTCGCACTGTCCTCTCGCTCCCTCTCGCGCTGTCCGCTCATTCCCTCTCGCGTTGTCTCCTCGTTCCCTCTCGCGCTGTCCCCTCGTTCCCTCTCGCGCTGTCCCCTGGTTCCCTCTCGCGCTCTCCCCTGGTTCCCTCTCGCGCTGTCCCCTCGCTCCCTCTTGCGCTGTCCCCTCGTTCCCTCTCGCGCTGTCCCCTGGTTCCCTCTCGCGCTGTCCCCTTGCTCCCTCTCGCTCTGTCCCCTCGCTCCTTCTCGCACTGCCCCCTCGCTCCCTCTCGCACTGTCCCCTCGCTCCCTCTCGCACTGTCCCCTCGCTCCCTCTCGCACTGTCCCCTCGCTCCCTCTCGCACTTTCCCCTCTCTCCCTCTCGCACTGTCCCCTCGCTCCCTCTCGCACTGTCCCCTTGCTCCCTCTCGAACTGTCCCCTCTCTCCCTCTCGCACTGTCCCCTCGCTCCCTCTCGCACTGTCCCCTCGCTCCCTCTTGCACTGTCCCCTCGCTCCCTCTCGCAATGTCGCCTCGCTCCCTCTCGCAATGTCCCCTCGCTCCCTCTCGCACTGTCCGCTCGCTCCCTCTCGCGCTGTCCCGTTGCTCCCTGTCGTGCTGTCCCCACGCTCCCTGTCGCACTGTCCCCTCGCTCCCTCTCACAATGTCTCCTCGCTCCCTCTTGCACTGTCCCTTTGCTGCCTCTCGTACTGTCCCCTCGCTCCCTGTCGCTCTGTCTCCTCGTTCCCTGTCGCGCTGACCCCTCGCTCCCTCTCGCACTGTCCCCTCGCTCCCTCTCGCAATGTCCCCTCAATCCCTCTCGCACAGTCCCCTCGATCCCTCTCGCACTGTCCCCTCGCTCCCTGTCGCTCGGTCTCCTCGTTCCCTCTCGCATTGTCTCCTCCCTACCTCTTGCAATGTCTCCGCTCAAACTCTCTGAGTCTAATTTCTCTCTCTCTCCCGCACAGTCTCCCCTCTCACTCTACCGCACAGGCTACTCTCTCTCTCTTCCTCACATTTTCATCGCTATCTCACAGTCTACTTTCTCTGTCTCTTGCACAGTCTCCGCACTCTCTCTCTCCTGTGCAGCCTCTCTCTCTCTGCTGCAATTTCCCCTCTCTCCCTTTCACACATTCTCCTCTCTCTCTTACAAAGCTTCCTGTCTCCCTGCGGCACAGATTCCACGGTGTACCTCACACTATCTCCTCACTCCCTCTCGAACTGTCTCCTCACTCCCTCTCGCTCTGTCTCCTCACTCCATCTTGCACCGATTCCTCTCTCCCTCTCGCACTGATACCTCTCTCCCTCTCGCTCTGTCTCCTCTCTCCCTCTCGCACTGTCCCCTCGCTCCCTCTCGCACTGTCCCCTCGCTCCCTCTCGCACTGTACCCTCGCTACCTGTCGCGCTGTCCCCTCGCACCCTCTCGCTCTGTCTCCTTGCTCCCTCTCGCACTGTCACCTCTCTCCCTCTCGCAATGTCTCCTCTCACCCTATCGCTCTGTCTCCTCTCACTCTCTCGCTCTGTCTCCTCGCTCCCCCTCACACATTCCCTCGCTCCCTCTCGCGATGTCTCCAGGATTCCTCTCGCACTGTCGCCTCTCTCCCTCTCGCAATGTCTCCTCTCACCCTCTAGCTCTGTCTCCTCTCACACTCTCGCTCTGTCTCCTCGCTACCCCTCACAATTTCCCTCGCTCCCTCACGCACTGTCCCCTCGCTCCCTCTCGAACTGTCCCCTCGCTCCCTCTCGCACTGTCCCCTCGCTCCCTCTCGCACTGTCCCCTCGCTCCCTCTCGCACTGTCCCCTCGCTCCCTCTCGCACTGTCCCCTCGCTGCCTCTCCCACAGTCCCCTCGCTGCCTCTCGCACTGTCCCCTCGCTACCTCTCGCTCTGTCCCCTCGCTCCCTCTCGCACTTTCACCTCGCTCCCTCTCGCACTGTCCCCTCGCTCCCTCTCGCACTGTCCGCTCGCTCCCTCTCGCACTGTCCCATCGCTCCCTCTCGCACTGTCCCCTCGCTCCCTCTCGCACTGTCCCCTCGCTACCTCTCGCTCTGTCCCCTCGCTCCCTCTCGCACTGTCCCCTCGCTCCCTCTCGCACTGTCCCCTCGCTCCCTCTCGCACTGTCCGCTCGCTCCCTCTCGCACTGTCCCCTCGCTCCCTCTCGCACTGTCCCCTAGCTCCCTCTCGCACTGTCCCCTCGCTCCCTCTCGCACTGTCCCCTCGCTCCCTCTCGCACTGTCCCCTCACTGCCTCTCGCACTGTCCCCTCGCTCCCTCTCGCACTGTCCCCTCGCTCCCTGTCGCAATGTCGCCTCTCTCCCTGTCGCACTGTCCCCCGCTCCCTCTCGCGCTGTCCCCTCGCTCCCTCTCGCGCTGTCCCCTCGCTCCCTGTCACGCTGTCCCCTCGCTCACTGTCGCGCTGTCCCCTCGCTCCCTCTCGCAATGTCCCCTCACTCCCTCTCGCAATGTCCCCTCGCTCCCTCTCGCACTGTCCCTTTGCTGCCTCTCGTACTGTCCTCTCGCTCCCTGTCGCTCTGTCTCCTCATTCCCTGTCGCGCTGTCCCCTCACTCCCTCTCGCGCTGTCCCCTCGCTCCCTCTCGCAATGTCCCCTTGCTCCCTCTCGCACAGTCCCCTCGCTCCCTCTCGCACTGTCCCCTCGCTCCCCGTCGCTCAGTCTCCTCGTTCCCTCTCGCATTGTCTCCTCGTTCCCTCTCGCATTGTCTCCTCCCTACCTCTTGCAATGTCTTCGCTCAAACTCTCTGAGTCTAATTTCTCTCTATCCCGCACAGTCTCCCCTCTCACTCTTCCGCACAGGCTACTCTCTCTCTCTTCCTCACATTTTCATCGCTATCTCACAGTCTACTTTCTCTGTCTCTTGCACAGTCTCCGCACTCTCTCTCTCCTGTGCAGCCTCTCTCTCTCTCTTGCAATTTCCCCTCTCTCCCTTTCACACATTCTCCTCTCTCTCTTACAAAGCTTCCTGTTTCCCTGCGGCACAGATTCCTCGGTGTACCTCACACTATCTCCTCACTCCCTCTCGAACTGTCTCCTCACTCCCTCTCGCTCTGTCTCCTCACTCCATCTTGCACCGATTCCTCTCTCCCTCTCGCACTGATACCTCTCTCCCTCTCGCAATGCCTCCATGCTCCCTCTCGCACTGTCCCCTCGCTCCCTCTCGCACTGTCCCCTCACTCCCTGTCGCGCTGTCCCCTCGCACACTCTCGCTCTGTCCCCTCGATCCCTCTCGCACTGTCCCCTCGCTCCCTCTCGCACTGTCCCCTCGCTCCCTCTCGCACTGTCCCCTCGCTCCCTCTCGCAATGTCCCCTCGCTCCCTCTCGCTCTGTCCCCTCGCTCCCTCTCGCACTGTCTCCTCAATCCCTCTCGCTCTGTCTCCTAACTCCCTCAGGCACTGATTCCTCTCTCCCTCTCGCACTAATACCTCTCTCGCTCTCGCTCTGTCTCCTCTCTCCCTGTCGCAATGCCTCCTCGCTCCCTCTCGCGCTGTCTGCTCGCTCCCACTCGCGCTGTCTCCTCGCTCCCTCTCGCACTGTCCCCTCTCTCCCTCTCGCAATGTCTCCTCTCACCCTCTCGCTCTGTCTCCTCTCACTCTCTCGCTCTGTCTCCTCACTCCCCCTCACACATTCCCTCGTTCCCTCTCGCGCTGTCTCCTCGCTCCCTCTCGCACTGTCGCCTCTCTCACTCTCGCAATGTTTCCTCTCACCCTCTCGCTCTGTCTCCTCTCACTCTGTCGCTCTGTCTCCTCGCTAACCCGCACACTTTCCCTTGCTCCCTCTCGCACTATCCCCTCGCTCCCTCTCGCACTGTCCCCTCACTCCCTCTCGCATATCCCCTCGCTCCCTCTCGCACTGTCCCCTCGCTCCCTCTCGCGCTGTCCCCTCGTTCCCTCTCGCGCTGTCCCCTCGTTCCCTCTCGTGCTGTCCCCTCGTTCCCTCTCGCGCTGTCCACTGGTTCCCTCTCGCGCTGTCCACTGGTTCCCTCTCGCGCTGTCCCCTCTCTCCCTCTTGCGCTGTCCCCTCGTTCCCACTGGCGCTGTCCCCTGGTTCCCTCTCGCGCTGTCCCCTGGTTCCCTCTCGTGCTGTCCCCTCGCTCCCTCTCGCTCTGTCGCCTCGCTCCCTCTCGCACTGTCAACTCGCTCCCTCTCGCACTGTCCACTCGCTCCCTCTCGCACTGTGTTCTCGCTCCCTCTCGCACTGTCCTCTCGCTCCCTCTCGCACTGTCCCCTCGTTCCCTCTCGCGCTGTCCCCTCGTTCCCTCTCGCGCTGTCCCCTCGTTCCCTCTCGCACTATTACCCTGGTTCCCTCTCGCGCGGTCCCCTGGTTCCCTCTCGCGCTGTCCCCTCGCTCCCTCTTGCGCTGTCCCCTCGCTCCCTCTCGCACTGTCCGCCTGCTCCCTCTCGCACTGTCCCCTCGCTCCCTCTCGCACTGTCCCCACGCTCCCTCTCGCACTGTCCCCTCGCTACCTCTCGCTCTGTCCCCTCGCTCCCTCTCGCACTGTCCCCTCGCTCCGTCTCGCACTGTCCCCTTGCTCCCTCTCGCACTGTCCCCTGGCTCCCTGTCGCGCTGTCCCCTCGCTCCCTCTCACAATGTCCCCTCGCTCCCTCTCACACTGTCCCATTGCTGCCTCTCGCACTGTCCCCTCGCTCCCTGTCTCTCTGTCTCCTCGTTCCCTCTCGCACAGTCCCCTCGCTCCCTCTCGCACTGTCCCCTCGCTCCCTCTCGCACTGTCCCCTCGCTCCCTGTCACTCTGTCTCCTCGTTCCCTCTCGCATTGTCTCCTCCCTACCTCTTGCAATGTCTCCGCTCAAACTCTCTGAGTCTAATTTCTCTCTCTCCCGCACAGTCTCCCCTCTCACTCTACCGCACAGGCTACTCTCTCTCTCTTCCTCACATTTTCATCGCTATCTCACAGTCTACTTTCTCTGTCTCTTGCACAGTCTCTGCACTCTCTCTCTCCTGTGCAGCCTCTCTCTCCTGCAATTTCCCCTCTCTCCCTTTCAAACATTCTCCTCTCTCTCTTACAAATCTTCCTGTCTCCCTCCGGCACAGATTCCTCGGTCTACCTCACACTATCTCCTCACTCCCTCTCGAACTGTCTCCTCACTCCCTCTCGCTCTGTCTCCTCACTCCATCTTGCACCGATTCCTCTCTCCCTCTCGCACTGATACCTCTCTCCCTCTCGCTCAGTCTCCTAATCCCTCTCACAATGCGTCCTCGCTCCCTCTCGCGCTGTCTGCTCGCTCCCTCTCGCGCTGTCTGCTCGCTCCCTCTCGTGCTGTCTCCTCGCTCCCTCTCGCATTGTCCCCTCTCTCCATCTCGCAATGCCTCCTCTCACCCTCTCGCTCTGTCTCCTCTCACTCTCTCGCTCTGTCTCCTCGTTCCCCCTCACACGTTCCCTCGCTCCCTCTCGCGCTGTCTCCTCGCTCCCTCTCGCACTGTCGCCTTTCTCCCTCTCGCAATGTCTCCTCTCACCCTCTCGCTCTGTCTCCTCTCACTCTGTCGCTCTGTCTCCTCGCTGCCCCTCTCACTTTCCCTCGCTCCCTCTCGCACTGTCCCCTCGCTCCCTCTCGCACTGTCCCCTCGCTCCCTCTCGCACTGTCCCCTCGCTCCCTGTTGCACTGTCTCCTCGTTGCCTCTTGCGCTGTCCCCTCGTTCCCTCTCGCACTGTCCCCTGGTTCCCTCTCGCGCTGTCCCCTGGTTCCCTCTCACGCTGTCCCCTCGCACCCTCTTGCGCTGTCCCCTCGCTCCCTCTCGCGCTGTCCCCTGGTTCCCTCTCGCGCTGTCCCCTGGTTCCCTCTCGCGCTGTCCCCTCGCTCCCTCTCGCTCTGTCCCCTCGCTCCCTCTCGCACTTTCCCCTCACTCCCTCTCGCACTGTCTCCTCGCTCCCTCTCGCACTGTCCACTCGCTCCCTCTCGCACTGTCCCCTCGCTCCCTCGCGCATGTCCTCTCGCTCCCTCTCGCACTGTCCCCTCGCTCCCTCTCGCAATGTCCCCTTGCTCCCTCTCTCACTGTCCCCTCGCTCCCTCTCGCACTGTCCCCTCGCTCCCTCTCACACTGTCGCCTCGCACTGTCCCCTCGCTCCCTCTTTTACTGTCCACTCGCTCCCTCTCGCACTGTCCTCTCGCTCCCTCTCGCACTGTCCCCTCGGTCCCTCTCGCACTGTCCCCTCGTTCCCTCTCGTGCTGTCCCCTCGTTCCCTCTCGCGCTGTCCCCTCGCTCCCTCTCGCGCTGTCCCCTGGTTCCCTCTCGCGCTGTCCCCTGGTTCCCTCTCGCTCTGTCCCCTCGCTCCCTCTTGCGCTGTCCCCTCGTTCCCTCTCGCGCTGTCCCCTGGTTCCCTCTCGCGCTGTCCCCTGGTTCCCTCTCGCGCTGTCCCCTCGCTCCCTCTCGCAATGCCTCCTCGCTCCCTCTCGCGCTGTCCGCTCGCTCCCTCTGGCGCTGTCCCCTTGCTCACTCTCACGCTGTCCCCTCGCTCCCTCTCGCACTGTCCTCTCGCTCCCTCTCGCACTGTCCCCTCGGTCCCTCTCGCACTGTCCCCTCGTTCCCTCTCGCGCTGTCCCCTCGTTCCCTCTCGCGCTGTCCCCTCGTTCCCTCTCGCGCTCTCCCCTGGTTCCCTCTCGCGCTGTCCCCTGGTTCCCTCTCGCGCTGTCCCCTGGTTCCCTCTCGCTCTGTCCCCTCGCTCCCTCTTGCGCTGTCCCCTGGTTCCCTTCGCGCTGTCCCCTGGTTCCCTCTCGCGCTGTCCCCTGGTTCCCTCTCGCGCTGTCCCCTCGCTCCCTCTCGCGCTGTCCCCTCGCTCCCTCTCACGCTGTCCCCTCGCTCCCTCTCGCGCTGTCCCCTCGCACTGTTCCCTCGCTCCCTCTCGCACTGTCCACTCGCTCCCTCTCGCACTGTCTTCTCGCTCACTCTCGCACTGTCCTCTCGCTCTCTGTCGCTCTGTCTCCTCGTTCCCTCTCGCGCTGTCCCCTCGCTCCCTCTCGCGCTGTCCCCTCGCTCCCTCTCGCGCTGTTCCCTCGCTCCCTCTCATAATGTCCCCTCGCTCCCTCTCGCACAGTCCCCTCGCTCCATCTCGCACTGTCCCCTCGCTCCCTCTCGCACTGTCCCCTCGCTCCCTGTTGCTCTGTCTCCTCGTTGCCTCTTGCGCTGTCCCCTCGTTCCCTCTCGCACTGTCCCCTGGTTCCCTCTCGCGCTGTCCCCTGGTTCCCTCTCACGCTGTCCCCTCGCACCCTCTTGCGCTGTCCCCTCGCTCCCTCTCGCGCTGTCCCCTGGTTCCCTCTCGCGCTGTCCCCTGGTTCCCTCTCGCGCTGTCCCCTCGCTCCCTCTCGCTCTGTCCCCTCGCTCCCTCTCGCACTGTCCCCTCACTCCCTCTCGCACTGTCTCCTCGCTCCCTCTCGCACTGTCCCCTCGCTCCCTCTCGCACTGTCCCCTCGCTCCCTCTCGCAATGTCCCCTTGCTCCCGCTCTCACTGTCCCCTCGCTCCCTCTCGCACTGTCCCCTCGCTCCCTCTCACACTGTCGCCTCGCACTGTCCCCTTGCTCCCTCTCGCACTGTCCACTCGCTCCCTCTCGCACTGTCCTCTCGCTCCCTCTCGCACTGTCCCCTCGGTCCCTCTCGCACTGTCCCCTCGTTCCCTCTCGCGCTGTCCCCTCGTTACCTCTCGCGCTGTCCCCTCGTTCCCTCTCGCGCTGTCCCTTCGTTCCCTCTCGCGCTGTCCCCTGGTTCCCTCTCGCGCTGTCCCCTGGTTCCCTCTCGCTCTGTCCCCTCGTTCCCTCTCGCGCTGTCCCCTCGCTCCCTGTCGCTCTGTCTCCTCGTTCCCTCTCGCGCTGTCCCCTCGCTCCCTCTCGCGCTGTCCCCTCGCTCCCTCTCGCGCTGTTCCCTCGCTCCCTCTCATAATGTCCCCTCGCTCCCTCTCGCACAGTCCCCTCGCTCCATCTCGCACTGTCCCCTCGCTCCCTCTCGCACTGTCCCCTCGCTCCCTGTTGCTCTGTCTCCTCGTTGCCTCTTGCGCTGTCCCCTCGTTCCCTCTCGCACTGTCCCCTGGTTCCCTCTCGCGCTGTCCCCTGGTTCCCTCTCACGCTGTCCCCTCGCACCCTCTTGCGCTGTCCGCTCGCTCCCTCTCGCGCTGTCCCCTGGTTCCCTCTCGCGCTGTCCCCTCGCTCCCTCTCGCTCTGTCCCCTCGCTCCCTCTCGCACTGTCCCCTCACTCCCTCTCGCACTGTCTCCTCGCTCCCTCTCGCACTGTCCCCTCGCTCCCTCTCGCACTGTCCCCTCGCTCCCTCTCGCAATGTCCCCTTGCTCCCGCTCTCACTGTCCCCTCGCTCCCTCTCGCACTGTCCCCTCGCTCCCTCTCACACTGTCGCCTCGCACTGTCCCCTCGCTCCCTCTCGCACTGTCCACTCGCTCCCTCTCGCACTGTCCTCTCGCTCCCTCTCGCACTGTCCCCTCGGTCCCTCTCGCACTGTCCCCTCGTTCCCTCTCGCGCTGTCCCCTCGTTACCTCTCGCGCTGTCCCCTCGTTCCCTCTCGCGCTGTCCCTTCGTTCCCTCTCGCGCTGTCCCCTGGTTCCCTCTCGCGCTGTCCCCTTGTTCCCTCTCGCTCTGTCCCCTCGCTCCCTCTTGCGCTGTCCCCTGGTTCCCTCTCGCGCTGTCCCCTGGTTCCCTCTCGCGCTGTCCCCTGGTTCCCTCTCGCGCTGTCCCCTGGTTCCCTCTCGCGCTGTCCCCTCGCTCCCTCTCGCAATGCCTCCTCGCTCCCTCTCGCGCTGTCCGCTCGCTCCCTCTCGCGCTGTCCCCTCGCTCCCTCTCACGCTGTCCCCTCGCTCCCTCTCGCGCTGTCCCCTCGCACTGTCCCCTCGCTCCCTCTCGCACTGTCCACTCGCTCCCTCTCGCACTGTCTTCTTGCTCACTCTCGCACTGTCCTCTCGCTCCCTGTCGCTCTGTCTCCTCGTTCCCTCTCGCGCTGTCCCCTCGCTCCCTCTCGCGTGTTCCCTCGCGCGCTCTCACAATGTCCCCTCGCTCCCTCTCGCACAGACCCCTCGCTCCCTCTCGCACTGTCCCCTCGCTCCCTCTCGCACTGTCCCCTCACTCCCTGTTGCTCTGTCTCCTCGTTGCCTCTTGCGCTGTCCCCTGGTTCCCTCTCGCGCTGTCCCCTCGCTCCCTCTCGCAATGCCTCCTCGCTCCCTCTCGCGCTGTCCGCTCGCTCCCTCTTGCGCTGTCCCCTCGCTCCCTCTCGCTCTCCCCTCGCTCCCTCTCGCGCTGTCCCCTCGCACTGTCCCCTCGCTCCCTCTCGCACTGTCCACTCGCTCCCTCTCGCACTGTCTTCTCGCTCCCTCTCGCACTGTCCTCTCGCTCCCTCTCGCACTGTCCCCCTCGCTCCCTCTCGCACTGTCCCCTCGTTCCCTCTCGCGCTGTCACCTCGTTCCCTCTCGCGCTGTCCCCTCGTTCCCTCTCGCTCTGTCCCCTGGTTCCCTCTCGCGCTGTCCCCTGGTTCCCTCTCGCGCTGTCCCCTCGCTCCCTCTCGCGCTGTCCCCTGGTTCCCTCTCGCGCTGTCCCCTGGTTCCCTCTCACGCTGTCCCCTCGCTCCCTCTCGCTCTGTCCCCTCGCTCCCTCTCGCACTGTCCCCTCGCTCCCTCTCGCACTGTCCCCTCGCTCCCTCTCGCACTGTCCCCTCGCTCCCTCTCGCGCTGTCCCCTGGTTCCCTCTCGCGCTGTCCCCTGGTTCCCTCTCGCGCTGTCCCCTCGCTCCGTCTCGCTCTGTCCCCTCGCTCCCTCTCGCACTGTCCCCTCACTGCCTCTCGCAGTGTCCCCTCGCTCCCTCTCGCACTGTCCCCTCACTCCCTCTCGCACTGTCCCCTCACTCCCTCTCGCACTGTCTCCTCGCTCCGTCTAGCTCTGTCCCCTAGCTGCCTTTCTCACTGTCCCCTCGCTCCCTCTCGCCCTGTCCCCTCGCTCCCTCTTGCACTGTCCCCTCGGTCCCTCTCGCAATGTCCCCTCGCTCCCTCTCGCACTGTCCACTCGCTCCCTCTCGCGCTGTCCCCCTCGCACTGTCCCCTCGCTCCCTCTCGCACTGTCCACTCGCTCCCTGTCGCTCTGTCTCCTCGTTCCCTCTCGCGCTGTCCTCTCGCTCCCTCTCGCACTGTCCCCTCGTTCCCTCTCGCACTGTCCCCTCGCTCCCTGTCGCTCTGTCTCCTCGTTCCCTCTCGCGCTGTCCCCTCGCTCCCTCTCGCGCTGTTCCCTCGCTCCCTCTCATAATGTCCCCCTCGCTCCCTCTCGCACAGTCCCCTCGCTCCATCTCACACTGTCCCCTCGCTCTCTCTCGCACTGTCCCCTCGCTCCCTGTTGCTCTGTCTCCTCGTTGCCTCTTGCGCTGTCCCCTTGGTCCCTCTCGCACTGTCCCCTGGTTCCCTCTCGCGCTGTCCCCTGGTTCCCTCTCACGCTGTCCCCTCGCACCCTCTTGCGCTCTCCCCTCGCTCCCTCTCGCGCTGTCCCCTGGTTCCCTCTCGCGCTGTCCCCTGGTTCCCTCTCGCGCTGTCCCCTCGCTCCCTCTCGCACTGTCCCCTCGCTCCCTCTCGCACTGTCCCCTCGCTCCCTCTCGCACTGTCCCCTCGCTCCCTCGCGCATGTCCTCTCGCTCCCTCTCGCACTGTCCCCTCGCTCCCTCTCGCAATGTCCCCTTGCTCCCTCTCTCACTGTCCCCTCGCTCCCTCTCGCACTGTCCCCTCGCTCCCTCTCACACTGTCGCCTCGCACTGTCCCCTCACTCCCTCTCGCACTGTCCACTCGCTCCCTCTCGCACTGTCCTCTCGCTCCCTCTCGCACTGTCCCCTCGGTCCCTCTCGCACTGTCCCCTCGTTCCCTCTCACGCTGTCCCCTCGTTACCTCTCGCGCTGTCCCCTCGTTCCCTCTCGCGCTGTCCCCTCGTTCCCTCTCGCGCTGTCCCCTGGTTCCCTCTCGCGCTGTCCCCTGGTTCCCTCTCGCTCTGTCCCCTCGCTCCCTCTTGCGCTGTCCCCTGGTTCCCTCTCGCGCTGTCCCCTGGTTCCCTCTCGCGCTGTCCCCTGGTTCCCTCTCGCGCTGTCCCCTCGCTCCCTCTCGCAATGCCTCCTCGCTCCCTCTCGCGCTGTCCGCTCGCTCCCTCTCGCGCTGTCCCCTCGCTCCCTCTCACGCTGTCCCCTCGCTCCCTCTCGCGCTGTCCCCTCGCACTGTCCCCTCGCTCCCTCTCGCACTGTCCACTCGCTCCCTCTCGCACTGTCTTCTCGCTCACTCTCGCACTGTCCTCTCGCTCCCTGTCGCTCTGTCTCCTCGTTCCCTCTCGCGCTGTCCCCTCGCTCCCTCTCGCGTGTTCCCTCGCGCGCTCTCACAATGTCCCCTCGCTCCCTCTCGCACTGTCCCCTCGCTCCCTCTCGCACTGTCCCCTCACTCCCTGTTGCTCTGTCTCCTCGTTGCCTCTTGCGCTGTCCCCTGGTTCCCTCTCGCGCTGTCCCCTCGCTCCCTCTCGCAATGCCTCCTCGCTCCCTCTCGCGCTGTCCGCTCGCTCCCTCTCGCGCTGTCCCCTCACTCCCTCTCGCTCTCCCCTCGCTCCCTCTCGCGCTGTCCCCTCGCACTGTCCCCTCGCTCCCTCTCGCACTGTCCACTCGCTCCCTCTCGCACTGTCTTCTCGCTCCCTCTCGCACTGTCCTCTCGCTCCCTCTCGCACTGTCCCCTCGCTCCCTCTCGCACTGTCCCCTCATTCCCTCTCGCGCTGTCCCCTCGTTCCCTCTCGCGCTGTCCCCTCGTTCCCTCTCGCGCTGTCCCCTGGTTCCCTCTCGCGCTGTCCCCTGGTTCCCTCTCGCGCTGTCAGCTCGCTCCCTCTCGCGCTGTCCCCTGGTTCCCTCTCGCGCTGTCCCCTGGTTCCCTCTCGCGCTGTCCCCCTCGCTCCCTCTCGCTCTGTCCCCTCGCTCCCTCTCGCACTGTCCCCTCGCTCCCTCTCGCACTGTCCCCTCGCTCCCTCTCGCGCTGTCCCCTGGTTCCCTCTCGCGCTGTCCCCCTCGCTCCATCTCGCTCTGTCCCCTCGCTCCCTCTCGCACTGTCCCCTCACTCCCTCTCGCACTGTCCCCTCGCTCCCTCTCGCACTGTCCCCTCACTCCCTCTCGCACTGTCTCCTCGCTCCGTCTAGCACTGTCCCCTAGCTCCCTTTCTCACTGTCCCCTCGCTCCCTCTCGCACTGTCCCCTCGCTCCCTCTCGCACTGTCCCCTCGCTCCCTCTCGCAATGTCCACTTGCTCCCTCTCTCACTGTCCCCTCGCTCCCTCTCGCACTGTCCCCTCGCTCCCTCTCACACTGTCGCCTCGCACTGTCCCCTCGCTCCCTCTTTTACTGTTCACTCGCTCCCTCTCGCACTGTCCTCTCGCTCCCTCTCGCACTGTCCCCTCGGTCCCTCTCGCACTGTCCCCTCGTTCCCTCTCGTGCTGTCCCCTCGTTCCCTCTCGCGCTGTCCCCTCGCTCCCTCTCGCGCTGTCCCCTGGTTCCCTCTCGCGCTGTCCCCTGGTTCCCTCTCGCTCTGTCCCCTCGCTCCCTCTTGCGCTGTCCCCTGGTTCCCTCTCGCGCTGTCCCCTGGTTCCCTCTCGCGCTGTCCCCTGGTTCCCTCTCGCGCTGTCCCCTCGCTCCCTCTCGCAATGCCTCCTCGCTCCCTCTCGCGCTGTCCGCTCGCTCCCTCTCGCGCTGTCCCCTCGCTCACTCTCACGCTGTCCCCTCGCTCCCTCTCGCACTGTCCTCTCGCTCCCTCTCGCACTGTCCCCTCGGTCCCTCTCGCACTGTCCCCTCGTTCCCTCTCGCGCTGTCCCCTCGTTCCCTCTCGCGCTGTCCCCCTCGTTCCCTCTCGCGCTGTCCCCTGGTTCCCTCTCGCGCTGTCCCCTGGTTCCCTCTCGCGCTGTCCCCTGGTTCCCTCTCGCTCTGTCCCCTCGCTCCCTCTTGCGCTGTCCCCTGGTTCCCTTCGCGCTGTCCCCTGGTTCCCTCTCGCGCTGTCCCCTGGTTCCCTCTCGCGCTGTCCCCTCGCTCCCTCTCGCAATGCCTCCTCGCTCCCTCTCGCGCTGTCCGCTCGCTCCCTCTCGCGCTGTCCCCTCGCTCCCTCTCACGCTGTCCCCTCGCTCCCTCTCGCGCTGTCCCCTCGCACTGTCCCCTCGCTCCCTCTCGCACTGTCCACTCGCTCCCTCTCGCACTGTCTTCTCGCTCACTCTCGCACTGTCCTCTCGCTCCCTGTCGCTCTGTCTCCTCGTTCCCTCTCGCGCTGTCCCCTCGCTCCCTCTCGCGCTGTCCCCTCGCTCCCTCTCGTGCTGTTCCCTCGCTCCCTCTCATAATGTCCCCTCGCTCCCTCTCGCACAGTCCCCTCGCTCCATCTCGCACTGTCCCCTCGCTCCCTCTCGCACTGTCCCCCTCGCTCCCTGTTGCTCTGTCTCCTCGTTGCCTCTTGCGCTGTCCCCTCGTTCCCTCTCGCACTGTCCCCTGGTTCCCTCTCGCGCTGTCCCCTGGTTCCCTCTCACGCTGTCCCCTCGCACCCTCTTGCGCTGTCCCCTCGCTCCCTCTCGCGCTGTCCCCTGGTTCCCTCTCGCGCTGTCCCCTGGTTCCCTCTCGCGCTGTCCCCTCGCTCCCTCTCGCTCTGTCCCCTCGCTCCCTCTCGCACTGTCCCCTCACTCCCTCTCGCACTGTCTCCTCGCTCCCTCTCGCACTGTCCCCTCGCTCCCTCTCGCACTGTCCCCTCGCTCCCTCTCGCAATGTCCCCTTGCTCCCGCTCTCACTGTCCCCTCGCTCCCTCTCGCACTGTCCCCTCGCTCCCTCTCACACTGTCGCCTCGCACTGTCCCCTTGCTCCCTCTCGCACTGTCCACTCGCTCCCTCTCGCACTGTCCTCTCGCTCCCTCTCGCACTGTCCCCTCGGTCCCTCTCGCACTGTCCCCTCGTTCCCTCTCGCGCTGTCCCCTCGTTACCTCTCGCGCTGTCCCCTCGTTCCCTCTCGCGCTGTCCCTTCGTTCCCTCTCGCGCTGTCCCCTTGTTCCCTCTCGCGCTGTCCCCTGGTTCCCTCTCGCTCTGTCCCCTCGTTCCCTCTCGCGCTGTCCCCTCGCTCCCTGTCGCTCTGTCTCCTCGTTCCCTCTCGCGCTGTCCCCTCGCTCCCTCTCGCGCTGTCCCCTCGCTCCCTCTCGCGCTGTTCCCTCGCTCCCTCTCATAATGTCCCCTCGCTCCCTCTCGCACAGTCCCCTCGCTCCATCTCGCACTGTCCCCTCGCTCCCTCTCGCACTGTCCCCTCGCTCCCTGTTGCTCTGTCTCCTCGTTGCCTCTTGCGCTGTCCCCTCGTTCCCTCTCGCACTGTCCCCTGGTTCCCTCTCGCGCTGTCCCCTGGTTCCCTCTCACGCTGTCCCCCTCGCACCCTCTTGCGCTGTCCGCTCGCTCCCTCTCGCGCTGTCCCCTGGTTCCCTCTCGCGCTGTCCCCTGGTTCCCTCTCGCGCTGTCCCCTCGCTCCCTCTCGCTCTGTCCCCTCGCTCCCACTCGCACTGTCCCCTCACTCCCTCTCGCACTGTCTCCTCGCTCCCTCTCGCACTGTCCCCTCGCTCCCTCTCGCACTGTCCCCTCGCTCCCTCTCGCAATGTCCCCTTGCTCCCGCTCTCACTGTCCCCTCGCTCCCTCTCGCACTGTCCCCTCGCTCCCTCTCACACTGTCGCCTCGCACTGTCCCCTCGCTCCCTCTCGCACTGTCCACTCGCTCCCTCTCGCACTGTCCTCCTCGCTCCCTCTCGCACTGTCCCCTCGGTCCCTCTCGCACTGTCCCCCTCGTTCCCTCTCGCGCTGTCCCCTCGTTACCTCTCGCGCTGTCCCCCTCGTTCCCTCTCGCGCTGTCCCTTCGTTCCCTCTCGCGCTGTCCCCTGGTTCCCTCTCGCGCTGTCCCCTTGTTCCCTCTCGCTCTGTCCCCTCGCTCCCTCTTGCGCTGTCCCCTGGTTCCCTCTCGCGCTGTCCCCTGGTTCCCTCTCACGCTGTCCCCTGGTTCCCTCTCGCGCTGTCCCCTCGCTCCCTCTCGCAATGCCTCCTCGCTCCCTCTCGCGCTGTCCGCTCGCTCCCTCTCGCGCTGTCCCCTCGCTCCCTCTCACGCTGTCCCCTCGCTCCCTCTCGCGCTGTCCCCTCGCACTGTCCCCTCGCTCCCTCTCGCACTGTCCACTCGCTCCCTCTCGCACTGTCTTCTCGCTCACTCTCGCACTGTCCTCTCGCTCCCTGTCGCTCTGTCTCCTCGTTCCCTCTCGCGCTGTCCCCCTCGCTCCCTCTCGCGTGTTCCCTCGCGCGCTCTCACAATGTCCCCTCGCTCCCTCTCGCACAGTCCCCTCGCTCCCTCTCGCACTGTCCCCTCGCTCCCTCTCGCACTGTCCCCTCACTCCCTGTTGCTCTGTCTCCTCGTTGCCTCTTGCGCTGTCCCCTGGTTCCCTCTCGCGCTGTCCCCTCGCTCCCTCTCGCAATGCCTCCTCGCTCCCTCTCGCGCTGTCCGCTCGCTCCCTCTTGCGCTGTCCCCCTCGCTCCCTCTCGCTCTCCCCCTCGCTCCCTCTCGCGCTGTCCCCTCGCACTGTCCCCTCGCTCCCTCTCGCACTGTCCACTCGCTCCCTCTCGCACTGTCTTCTCGCTCCCTCTCGCACTGTCCTCTCGCTCCCTCTCGCACTGTCCCCTCGCTCCCTCTCGCACTGTCCCCCTCGTTCCCTCTCGCGCTGTCACCTCGTTCCCTCTCGCGCTGTCCCCCTCGTTCCCTCTCGCGCTGTCCCCTGGTTCCCTCTCGCGCTGTCCCCTGGTTCCCTCTCGCGCTGTCCCCTGGTTCCCTCTCGCGCTGTCCCCTCGCTCCCTCTCGCGCTGTCCCCTGGTTCCCTCTCGCGCTGTCCCCTGGTTCCCTCTCGCGCTGTCCCCTCGCTCCCTCTCGCTCTGTCCCCTCGCTCCCTCTCGCACTGTCCCCTCGCTCCCTCTCGCACTGTCCCCTCGCTCCCTCTCGCACTGTCCCCTTGCTCCCTCTCGCGCTGTCCCCTGGTTCCCTCTCGCGCTGTCCCCTGGTTCCCTCTCGCGCTGTCCCCTCGCTCCGTCTCGCTCTGTCCCCTCGCTCCCTCTCGCACTGTCCCCTCACTGCCTCTCGCAGTGTCCCCTCGCTCCCTCTCGCACTGTCCCCTCACTCCCTCTCGCACTGTCCCCTCACTCCCTCTCGCACTGTCTCCTCGCTCCGTCTAGCTCTGTCCCCTAGCTGCCTTTCTCACTGTCCCCTCGCTCCCTCTCGCCCTGTCCCCTCGCTCCCTCTTGCACTGTCCCCTCGGTCCCTCTCGCAATGTCCCCTCGCTCCCTCTCGCACTGTCCACTCGCTCCCTCTCGCGCTGTCCCCTCGCACTGTCCCCTCGCTCCCTCTCGCACTGTCCACTCGCTCCCTGTCGCTCTGTCTCCTCGTTCCCTCTCGCGCTGTCCTCTCGCTCCCTCTCGCACTGTCCCCTCGTTCCCTCTCGCACTGTCCCCTCGCTCCCTGTCGCTCTGTCTCCTCGTTCCCTCTCGCGCTGTCCCCTCGCTCCCTCTCGCGCTGTTCCCTCGCACCCTCTCATAATGTCCCCTCGCTCCCTCTCGCACAGTCCCCTCGCTCCATCTCACACTGTCCCCTCGCTCTCTCTCGCACTGTCCCCTCGCTCCCTGTTGCTCTGTCTCCTCGTTGCCTCTTGCGCTGTCCCCTTGGTCCCTCTCGCACTGTCCCCTGGTTCCCTCTCGCGCTGTCCCCTGGTTCCCTCTCACGCTGTCCCCTCGCACCCTCTTGCGCTCTCCCCTCGCTCCCTCTCGCGCTGTCCCCTGGTTCCCTCTCGCGCTGTCCCCTGGTTCCCTCTCGCGCTGTCCCCTCGCTCCCTCTCGCACTGTCCCCTCGCTCCCTCTCGCACTGTCCCCTCGCTCCCTCTCGCACTGTCCCCTCGCTCCCTCGCGCATGTCCTCTCGCTCCCTCTCGCACTGTCCCCTCGCTCCCTCTCGCAATGTCCCCTTGCTCCCTCTCTCACTGTCCCCCTCGCTCCCTCTCGCACTGTCCCCTCGCTCCCTCTCACACTGTCGCCTCGCACTGTCCCCTCGCTCCCTCTCGCACTGTCCACTCGCTCCCTCTCGCACTGTCCTCTCGCTCCCTCTCGCACTGTCCCCTCGGTCCCTCTCGCACTGTCCCCTCGTTCCCTCTCACGCTGTCCCCTCGTTACCTCTCGCGCTGTCCCCTCGTTCCCTCTCGCGCTGTCCCCTCGTTCCCTCTCGCGCTGTCCCCTGGTTCCCTCTCGCTCTGTCCCCTCGCTCCCTCTTGCGCTGTCCCCTGGTTCCCTCTCGCGCTGTCCCCTGGTTCCCTCTCGCGCTGTCCCCTGGTTCCCTCTCGCGCTGTCCCCTCGCTCCCTCTCGCAATGCCTCCTCGCTCCCTCTCGCGCTGTCCGCTCGCTCCCTCTCGCGCTGTCCCCTCGCTCCCTCTCACGCTGTCCCCTCGCTCCCTCTCGCGCTGTCCCCTCGCACTGTCCCCTCGCTCCCTCTCGCACTGTCCACTCGCTCCCTCTCGCACTGTCTTCTCGCTCACTCTCGCACTGTCCTCTCGCTCCCTGTCGCTCTGTCTCCTCGTTCCCTCTCACGCTGTCCCCTCGCTCCCTCTCGCGTGTTCCCTCGCGCGCTCTCACAATGTCCCCTCGCTCCCTCTCGCACTGTCCCCTCGCTCCCTCTCGCACTGTCCCCTCACTCCCTGTTGCTCTGTCTCCTCGTTGCCTCTTGCGCTGTCCCCTGGTTCCCTCTCGCGCTGTCCCCTCGCTCCCTCTCGCAATGCCTCCTCGCTCCCTCTCGCGCTGTCCGCTCGCTCCCTCTCGCGCTGTCCCCTCACTCCCTCTCGCTCTCCCCTCGCTCCCTCTCGCGCTGTCCCCCTCGCACTGTCCCCTCGCTCCCTCTCGCACTGTCCACTCGCTCCCTCTCGCACTGTCTTCTCGCTCCCTCTCGCACTGTCCTCTCGCTCCCTCTCGCACTGTCCCCTCGCTCCCTCTCGCACTGTCCCCTCGTTCCCTCTCGCGCTGTCCCCTCGTTCCCTCTCGCGCTGTCCCCTCGTTCCCTCTCGCGCTGTCCCCTGGTTCCCTCTCGCGCTGTCCCCTGGTTCCCTCTCGCGCTGTCAGCTCGCTCCCTCTCGCGCTGTCCCCTGGTTCCCTCTCGCGCTGTCCCCTGGTTCCCTCTCGCGCTGTCCCCTCGCTCCCTCTCGCTCTGTCCCCTCGCTCCCTCTCGCACTGTCCCCTCGCTCCCTCTCGCGCTGTCCCCTGGTTCCCTCTCGCGCTGTCCCCTGGTTCCCTCTCGCGCTGTCCCCTCGCTCCGTCTCGCTCAGTCCCCTCGCTCCCTCTCGCACTGTCCCCTCACTCCCTCTCGCACTGTCCCCTCGCTCCCTCTCGCACTGTCCCCTCACTCCCTCTCGCACTGTCTCCTCGCTCCGTCTAGCACTGTCCCCTAGCTCCCTTTCTCACTGTCCCCCTCGCTCCCTCTCGCACTGTCCCCTCGCTCCCTCTCGCACTGTCCCCTCGGTCCCTCTCGCAATGTCCCCTCGCTTCCTCTCTCACTGTCCCCTCGCTCCCTCTCGCACTGCCCCTCGCTCCCTCTCGCACTGTCCCCTCGCTCCCTCTCACACTGTCCCCTCACACCCCGTCACGTTCTGTCCCCTCGCTCCCTCTCACACTGTCTCCTCAATCCCTCTCGCTCTGTCTCCTCACTCCCTCAGGCACTGATTCCTCTCTCCCTCTCGCACTGATACCTCTCTCCCTTTCACTCTGTCTCCTCTCTCCCTCTCGCAATGCCTCCTCGCTCCCTCCCGCGCTGTCCGCTCGCTCCCTCTCACGCTGTCCCCTCGCTCCCTCTCGCGCTGTCCCCTCGCTCCCTCTCGCGCTGTCCCCTCGCACTGTCCCCTCGCTCCCTCTCGCACTGTCCAATCGCTCCCTCTCGCACTGTCTTCTCGCTCCCTCTCGCACTGTCCCCTCGCTCCCTCTCGCACTGTCCCCTCGCTCCCTCTCGCACTGTCCCCTCGCTCCCTCTCGCACTGTCCCCTCGCTCCCTCTCGCGCTGTCCCCCTCGTTCCCTCTCGCGCTGTCCCCTCGTTCCCTCTCGCGCTGTCCCCTCGTTCCCTCTCGCGCTGTCCCCTGGTTCCCTCTCGCGCTGTCCCCTGGTTCCCTCTCGCACTGTCCCCTCGCTCCCTCTCGCGCTGTCCCCTGGTTCCCTCTCGCGCTGTCCCCTGGTTCCCTCTCGCGCTGTCCCCTCGCTCCCTCTCGCACTGTCCCCTTGCACCCTCTCGCACTGTCCCCTCGCTCCCTCTAGCACTGTCCCCTCGCTCCCTCTCGCACTGTCCCCTCGCTTCCTCTCGCACTGTCCCATCACTCCCTCTCGCACTGTCCCCTCGCTCCCTGTTGCTCTGTCTCCTCGTTGCCTCTTGCGCTGTCCCCCTCGTTCCCTCTCGCACTGTCCCCTGGTTCCCTCTCGCGCTGTCCCCTGGTTCCCTCTCACGCTGTCCCCTCGCTCCCTCTTGCGCTGTCCCCTCGCTCCCTCTCGCGCTGTCCCCTGGTTCCCTCTCGCGCTGTCCCCTCGCTCCCTCTCGCTCTGTCCCCTCGCTCCCTCTCGCACTGTCCCCTCGCTCCCTCTCGCACTGTCCCCTCGCTCCCTCTCGCGCTGTCCCCTGGTTCCCTCTCGCGCTGTCCCCTGGTTCCCTCTCGCGCTGTCCTCTCGCTCCGTCTCGCTCTGTCCCCTCGCTCCCTCTCGCACTGTCCCCTCACTCCCTCTCGCACTGTCCCCTCGCTCCCTCTCGCACTGTCCCCTCACTCCCTCTCGCACTGTCTCCTCGCTCCGTCTAGCACTGTCCCCTAGCTCCCTTTCTCACTGTCCCCTTGCTCCCTCTCGCACTGTCCCCTCGCTCCCTCTCGCACTGTCCCCTCGGTCCCTCTCGCAATGTCCCCTCGCTTCCTCTCTCACTGTCCCCTCGCTCCCTCTCGCACTGCCCCTCGCTCCCTCTCGCACTGTCCCCTCGCTCCCTCTCACACTGTCCCCTCACACCCCGTCACGTTCTGTCCCCTCGCTCCCTCTCACACTGTCTCCTCAATCCCTCTCGCTCTGTCTCCTCACTCCCTCAGGCACTGATTCCTCTCTCCCTCTCGCACTGATACCTCTCTCCCTTTCACTCTGTCTCCTCTCTCCCTCTCGCAATGCCTCCTCGCTCCCTCCCGCGCTGTCCGCTCGCTCCCTCTCACGCTGTCCCCTCGCTCCCTCTCGCGCTGTCCCCTCGCTCCCTCTCGCACTGTCCCCCTCGCACTGTCCCCTCGCTCCCTCTCGCACTGTCCAATCGCTCCCTCTCGCACTGTCTTCTCGCTCCCTCTCGCACTGTCCCCTCGCTCCCTCTCGCACTGTCCCCTCGCTCCCTCTCGCACTGTCCCCTCGCTCCCTCTCCACTGTCCCCTCGCTCCCTCTCGCGCTGTCCCCTCGTTCCCTCTCGCGCTGTCCCCTCGTTCCCTCTCGCGCTGTCCCCTCGTTCCCTCTCGCGCTGTCCCCTGGTTCCCTCTCGCGCTGTCCCCTGGTTCCCTCTCGCACTGTCCCCTCGCTCCCTCTCGCGCTGTCCCCTGGTTCCCTCTCGCGCTGTCCCCTGGTTCCCTCTCGCGCTGTCCCCCTCGCTCCCTCTCGCACTGTCCCCTTGCACCCTCTCGCACTGTCCCCTCGCTCCCTCTAGCACTGTCCCCTCGCTCCCTCTCGCACTGTCCCCTCGCTTCCTCTCGCACTGTCCCATCACTCCCTCTCGCACTGTCCCCTCGCTCCCTGTTGCTCTGTCTCCTCGTTGCCTCTTGCGCTGTCCCCTCGTTCCCTCTCGCACTGTCCCCTGGTTCCCTCTCGCGCTGTCCCCTGGTTCCCTCTCACGCTGTCCCCTCGCTCCCTCTTGCGCTGTCCCCTCGCTCCCTCTCGCGCTGTCCCCTGGTTCCCTCTCGCGCTGTCCCCTCGTTCCCTCTCGCTCTGTCCCCTCGCTCCCTCTCGCACTGTCCCCTCACTCCCTCTCGCACTGTCCCCCTCGCTCCCTCTCGCACTGTCCCCTCGCTCCCTCTCGCACTGTCCCCTCGCTCCCTCGCGCATGTCCTCTCGCTCCCTCTCGCACTGTCCCCTCGCCCCCTCTCGCAATGTCCCCTTGCTCCCTCTCTCACTGTCCCCTCGCTCCCTCTCGCACTGTCCCCTCGCTCCCTCTCACACTGTCGCCTCGCACTGTCCCCTCGCTCCCTCTCGCACTGTCCACTCGCTCCCTCTCGCACTGTCCTCTCGCTCCCTCTCGCACTGCCCCCTTGGTCCCTCTCGCACTGTCCCCTCGTTCCCTCTCGCGCTGTCCCCTCGTTACCTCTCGCGCTGTCCCCTCGTTCCCTCTCGCGCTGTCCCCTCGTTCCCTCTCGCGCTGTCCCCAGGTTCCCTCTCGCGCTGTCCCCTGGTTCCCTCTCGCTCTGTCCCCTCGCTCCCTCTCGCGCTGTCCCCTGGTTCCCTCTCGCGCTGTCCCCTGGTTCCCTCTCGCGCTGTCCCCTGGTTCCCTCTCGCGCTGTCCCCTCTCTCCCTCTCGCAATGCCTCCTCGCTCCCTCTCGCACTGTCCGCTCGCTCCCTCTCGCGCTGTCCCCTCGCTCCCTCTCACGCTGTCCCCTCGCTCCCTCTCGCGCTGTCCCCCTCGCACTGTCCCCTCGCTCCCTCTCGCACTGTCCACTCGCTCCCTCTCGCACTGTCTTCTCGCTCACTCTCGCACTGTCCTCTCGCTCCCTGTCGCTCTGTCTCCTCGTTCCCTCTCGCGCTGTCCCCTCGCTCCCTCTCGCGTGTTCCCTCGTGCGCTCTCACAATGTCCCCTCGCTCACTCTCGCACAGTCCCCTCGCTCCCTCTCGCACTGTCCCCTCGCTCCCTCTCGCACTGTCCCCTCACTCCCTGTTGCTCTGTCTCCTCGTTGCCTCTTGCGCTGTCCCCTGGTTCCCTCTCGCGCTGTCCCCTCGCTCCCTCTCGCAATGCCTCCTCGCTCCCTCTCGCGCTGTCCGCTCGCTCCCTCTCGCGCTGTCCCCTCACTCCCTCTCGCTCTCCCCTCGCTCCCTCTCGCGCTGTCCCCTCGCACTGTCCCCTCGCTCCCTCTCGCACTGTCCACTCGCTCCCTCTCGCACTGTCTTCTCGCTCCCTCTCGCACTGTCCTCTCGCTCCCTCTCGCACTGTCCACTCGCTCCCTCTCGCACTGTCTTCTCGCTCCCTCTCGCACTGTCCTCTCGCTCCCTCTCGCACTGTCCCCTCGCTCCCTCTCGCATTGTCCCCTCGTTCCCTCTCGCGCTGTCCCCTCGTTCCCTCTCGCGCTGTCCCCTGGTTCCCTCTCGCGCTGTCCGCTGGTTCCCTCTCGCGCTGTCCCCTGGTTCCCTCTCGCGCTGTCCCCTCGCTCCCTCTCGCTCTGTCCCCTCGCTCCCTCTCGCACTGTCCCCTCGCTCCCTCTCGCACTGTCCCCTCGCTCCCTCTCGCACTGTCCCCTCGCTCCCTCTCGCGCTGTCCCCTGGTTCCCTCTCGCGCTGTCCCCTGGTTCCCTCTCGCGCTGTCCCCTCGCTCCGTCTCGCTCTGTCCCCTCGCTCCCTCTCGCACTGTCCCCTCACTCCCTCTCGCACTGTCCCCTCGCTCCCTCTCGCACTGTCCCCTCACTCCCTCTCGCACTGTCTCCTCGCTCCGTCTAGCACTGTCCCCTAGCTCCCTTTCTCACTGTCCCCTCGCTCCCTCTCGCACTGTCCCCTCGCTCCCTCTCGCACTGTCCCCTCGGTCCCTCTCGCAATGTCCCCTCGCTTCCTCTCTCACTGTCCCCTCGCTCCCTCTCACACTGCCCCTCGCTCCCTCTCGCACTGTCCCCTCGCTCCCTCTCACACTGTCCCCTCACACCCCGTCACGTTCTGTCCCCTCGCTCCCTCTCACACTGTCTCCTCAATCCCTCTCGCTCTGTCTCCTCACTCCCTCAGGCACTGATTCCTCTCTCCCTCTCGCACTGATACCTCTCTCCCTTTCGCTCTGTCTCCTCTCTCCCTCTCGCAATGCCTCCTCGCTCCCTCTCGCGCTGTCCGCTCGCTCCCTCTCACGCTGTCCCCTCGCTCCCTCTCGCGCTGTCCCCTCGCTCCCTCTCGCGCTGTCCCCCTCGCACTGTCCCCTCGCTCCCTCTCGCACTGTCCAATCGCTCCCTCTCGCACTGTCTTCTCGCTCCCTCTCGCACTGTCCCCTCGCTCCCTCTCGCACTGTCCCCTCGCTCCCTCTCGCACTGTCCCCTCGCTCCCTCTTGCACTGTCCCCTCGTTCCCTCTCGCTCTGTCCCCTCGTTCCCTCTCGCGCTGTCCCCTGGTTCCCTCTCGCGCTGTCCCCTCGCTCCCTCTCGCACTGTCCCCTTGCACCCTCTCGCACTGTCCCCTCGCTCCCTCTAGCACTGTCCCCTCGCTCCCTCTCGCACTGTCCCCTCGCTTCCTCTCGCACTGTCCCATCACTCCCTCTCGCACTGTCCCCTCGCTCCCTCTCGCACTGTCCCCTCGCTCCCTGTCGCTCTGTCTCCTCGTTCCCTCTCGCATTGTCTCCTCCCTACCTCTTGCAATGTCTCCGCTCAAACTCTCTGAGTCTAATTTCTCTCTCTCCCGCACAGTCTCCCCTCTCACTCTACCGCACAGGCTACTCTCTCTCTCTTCCTCACATTTTCATCGCTATCTCACAGTCTACTTTCTCTGTCTCTTGCACAGTCTCCGCACTCTCTCTCTCTCCTGTGCAGCCTCTCTCTCTCTCCTGCAATTTCCCCTCTCTCCCTTTCACACATTCCCCTCTCTCTCTTACAAAGCTTCCTGTCTCCCTGCGGCACAGATTCCTCGGTCTACCTCACACTATCTCCTCACACCCTCTCGAACTGTCTCCTCACTCCCTCTCGCTCTGTCTCCTCACTCCATCTTGCACCGATTCCTCTCTCCCTCTCGCACTGATACCTCTCTCCCTCTCGCTCTGTCTCCTCTCTCCCTCTCGCAATGCCTCCTCGCACCGTCTCACACTGTCCCCTCGCTCCCGCTCGCACTGTCCCCTTGCTCCCTCTCGCACTGTCCCCTCGCTCCCTCTCGCACTGTCCCATCGCTCACTCTCGCACCGTCCCCTCGCTCCCTCTCACACTGTCCCCTCGCTCCCTCTCGCTCTGTCCCCTCGCTCGCTCTCGCACTGTCTCCTCAATCCCTCTCGCTCTGTCTCCTCACTCCCTCAGGCACTGATTCCTCTCTCCCTCTCGCACTGATATATCTCTCCCTCTCGCTCTGTCCCCTCTCTCCCTCTCGCAATGCCTCCTCGCTCCCTCTCGCGCTGTCTGCTCGCTCCCATTCGCACTGTCTCGTCGCTCCCTCTCGCACTGTCGCCTCCCTTCCTCTCGCAATGTCTCCTCTCACCCTTTCGCTCTGTCTCCTCTCACTCTCTCGCTCTGTCTCCTCGCTCCCCCTCACACATTCCCTCGCTCCCTCTCGCCCTGTCTCCTCGCTCCCTATCGCACTGTCACCTGTCTCCCTCTCACAATGTCTCCTCTCAACCTCTCGCTCTGTCTCCTCTCACTCTCTCGCTCTGTCTCCTCGCTCCCCCTCAAACTTTCCCTCGCTCCCTCTCGCACTGTCCCCTCACTCCCTCTCGCACTGTCCCCTCGCTCCCTCTCGCACTGTCCCCTCGCTCCCTCTCGCACTGTCCCCTCGGTCCCTCTCGCACTGTCCCCTCGCTCCCTCTCGCTCTGTCCCCTCGCTCCCTCTCGCACTGTCCCCTCGCTCCCTCTCGCACTGTCCCCTCGCTCCCTCTCGCGCTGTCCCCTCGCTCCCTCTCGCAATGTTCCCTCGTTCCCTCTCGCACAGTCCCCTCGCTCCCTCTCGCACTGTCCCTTCGCTCCCTGTCGCTCTGTCTCCTCGTTCCCAGTCGCGCTGTCCCCTCGCTCCCTCTCGCGCTGTCCACTCGCTCCCTCTCGCAATGTCCCCTCGCTCCCTCTCGCACAGACCCCTCGCTCCCTCTCGCAGTGTCCCCTCGCTCCCTCTCGCAATGTCCCCTCGCTCCCTCTCGCACAGTCCCCTCGCTCCCTCTCGCAGTGTCCCCTCGCTCCCTCTCGCACTGTCCCCTCGCTCCCTGTCGCTCTGTCTCCTCGTTCCCTCTCGCATTGTCTCCACCCTACCTCTTGCAATGTCTCCGCTCAAACTCTCTGAGTCTAATTTCTCTCTCTCCCTCTCGCACTGATACCTCTCTCCCTCTCGCTCTGTCCCCTCTCTCCCTCTCGCAATGCCTCCTCGCTCCCTCTCGCGCTGTCTGCTCGCTCCCTCTCGCGCTGTCTCGTCGCTCCCTCTCGCACTGTCGCCTCTCTTCCTCTCGCAATGTCTCCTCTCACCCTTTCGCTCTGTCTCCTCTCACTCTCTCGCTCTGTCTCCTCGCACCCCCTCACACATTCCCTCGCACCCTCTCGCGCTGTCTCCTCGCTCCCTCTCGCACAGTCGCCTCTCTCCCTCTCGCAATGTCTCCTCTCACCCTCTCGCTCTGTCTCCTCTCACTCTCTCGCTCTGTCTCCTCCCTCCCCATCACACTTTCCCTCGCTCCCTCTCGCACTGTCCCCTCGCTCCCTCTCGCACTGTCCCCTCGCTCCCTGTCGCTCTGTCTCCTCGTTCCCTCTTGCGCTGTCCCCTCGCTCCATCTCGCGCTGTTCCCTCGCTCCCTCTCACAATGTCCCCTCGATCCCTCTCGCACTGTCCCCTCGCTCCCTCTCGCACTGTCCCCTCGCTCCCTCTCGCACTGTCCCCTCGTTCCCTGTTGCTCTGTCTCATCGTTGCCTCTTGCGCTGTCCCCTCGTTCCCTCTCGCACTGTCCCCTGGTTCCCTCTCGCGCTGTCCCCTGGTTCCCTCTCGCGCTGTCCCCTCGCCCCCTCTTGCGCTGTCCCCTCGCTCCCTCTCGCTCTGTCCCCTGGTTCCCTCTCGCGCTGTCCCCGGTTCCCTCTCGCACTGTCCCCTCGCTCCCTCTCGCACTGTCCCCTCGTTCCCTGTTGCTCTGTCTCATCGTTGCCTCTTGCGCTGTCCCCTCGTTCCCTCTCGCACTGTCCCCTGGTTCCCTCTCGCGCTGTCCCCTGGTTCCCTCTCACGCTGTCCCCTCGCCCCCTCTTGCGCTGTCCCCTCGCTCCCTCTCGCTCTGTCCCCTGGTTCCCTCTCGCGCTGTCCCCGGTTCCCTCTCGCGCTGTCCCCTCGCTCCCTCTCGCTCTGTCCCCTCGCTCCCTCTCGCACTGTCCCCTCACTCCCTCTCGCACTGTCTCCTCGCTCCCTCTCGCACAGTCCCCTCACTCCTTCTCGCACTGTCCCCTCGCTCCCGCTCGCATGTCTTCTCGCTCCCTCTCGCACTGTCCCCTCGCTCCCTCTCGCAATGTCCCCTCGCTCCCGGTCTCACTGTCCCCTCGCTCCCTCTCGCAATGTCCCCTCGCTCCCTCTCTCACTGTCCCCTCGCTCCCTCTCGCACTGTCACCTCGCTCCCTCTCACATTGTCGCCTTGCACTGTCCCCTCGCTCCCTCTCGCACTGTCCACTCGCTCCCTCTCGCGCTGTCCTCTCGCTCCCTCTCGCACTGTCCCCTCGCTCCCTCTCGCACTGTCCCCTCGTTCCCTCTCGCGCTGTCCCCTCGTACCCTCTCGCGCTGTCACCTCGTTCCCTCTCGCGCTGTCCCCTCGTTCCCTCTCGCGCTGTCCCCTGGCTCCCTCTCGCGCTGTCCCCTGGTTCCCTCTCGCGCAGTCCCCTGGATCCCTCTTGCGCTGTCCCCTCGCTCCCTCTCGCTCTGTCCCCACGCTCCCTCTAGCACTGTCCCCTCACTCCCTCTCGCACTGTCTCCTCGCTCCCTCTTGCACTGTCCCCTCGCTCCCTCTCGCACTGTCCCCTCGCTCCCTCTCGCACTGTCCTCTCGCTCCCTCTCGCACTGTCCCCTCGCTCCCTCTCGCAATGTCCCCTCGCTCCCTCTCTCACTGTCACCTCGCTCCCTCTCGCACTGTCCCCTCGCTCCCTCTCACACTGTCGCCTCGCACTGTCCCCTCGCTCCCTCTCGCACTGTCCACTCGCTCCCTCTCGCACTGTCCTCGCGCTCCCTCTCGCACTGTCCCCTCGCTCCCTCTCGCACTGTCCCCTCGTTCCCTCTCGCGCAGTCCCCTCGTTCCCTCTCGCGCTGTCCCCTCGTTCCCTCTCGCGCTGTCCCCTGGTTCCCTCTCGCGCTGTCCCCTGGTTCCCTCTCGCGCTGTCCCTTCGCACTGTCCCCTCGCTCCCTCTCGCACTGTCCACTCGCTCCCTCTCGCACTGTCTTCTCGCTCCCTCTCGCACTGTCCTCTCGCTCCCTCTCGCACTGTCCCCTCGCTCCCTCTCGCACTGTCCCCTCGTTCCCTCTCGTGCTGTCCCCTCGTTCCCTCTCGCGCTGTCGCCTGGTTCCCTCTCGCGCTGTCCCCTCGTTCCATCTCGCGCTGTCCCCTGGTTCCCTCTCGCGCTGTCCCCTGGTTCCCTCTCGCGCTGTCCCCTGGTTCCCTCTCGCGCTGTCCCCTCGCTCCCTCTCGCTCTGTCCCCTCGCTCCCTCTTGCACTATCCCCTCGCTCCCTCTCGCACTGTCCCCTCGCTCCCTCTCGCACTGTCCCCTCGCTCCCTCTCGCACTGTCCCCTCGCTCCCGCTCGCACTGTCCCCTCGCTCCCTCTAGCTCTGTCCCCTCGCTCCCTCTCGCACTGTCCCCTCGCTCCCTCTCGCACTGTCCCCTCGCTCCCTCTCGCGCTGTCTCCTCGTTCCCTGTCGCGCTGTCCCCTCGCTCCCTCTCGCGCTGTCCACTCGCTCCCTCACGCAATGTCCCCTCGCTCCCTCTCGCACAGTCCCCTCGCTCCCTCTCGCAGTGTCCCCTCGCTCCCTCTCGCACTGTCCCCTCGCTCCCTGTCGCTCTGTCTCCTCGTTCCCTCTCGCATTGTCTCCACCCTACCACTTGCAATGTCTCCGCTCAAACTCTCTGAGTCTAATTTCTCTCTCTCCTTCTCGCACTGATAACTCTCTCCCTCTTGCTCTGTCTCCTCTCTCCCTCTCGCAATGCCTCCTCGCTCCCTCTCGCGCTGTCTGCTCGCTCCCTCTCGCGCTGTCTCCTCGCTCCATCTCGCACTGTCGCCTCTCTCCCTCTCGCACTGTCTCCTCTCACCCTCTCACTCTCCCTCCTCTCACTCTCTCGCTCTGTCTCCTCGCACCCCCTCACACATTCCCTCGCTCCCTCTCGCGCTGTCTCCTCGCTCCCTCTCGCACAGTCGCCTCTCTCCCTCTCGCAATGTCTCCTCTCACTCTCTCGCTCTGTCTCCTCCCTCCCCATCACACTTTCCCTCGCTCCTTCTCGCACTGTCCCCTCGCTCCCTCTCGCACTGTCCCCGCGCTCCCTGTCGCTCTGTCTCCTCGTTCCCTGTCGCGCTGTCCCTCGCTCCCTCTTGCGCTGTTCCCTCGCTCCCTCTCACAATGTCCCCTCGCTCCCTCTCGCACAGTCCCCTCGCTCCCTCTCGCACTGTCCCCTCGCTCCCTGTTGCTCTGTCTCCTCGTTGCCTCTTGCGCTGTCCCCTCGTTCCCTCTCGCACTGTCCCCTGCTTCCCTCTCGCGCTGTCCCCTGGTTCCCTCTCGCGCTGTCCCCTCGCTCCCTCTTGCGCTGTCCCCTCGCTCCCTCTCGCGCTGTCCCCTGGTTCCCTCTCGCGCTGTCCCCTGGTTCCGTCTCGCGCTGTCCCCTCGCTCCCTCTTGCGCTGTCCCCTCGCTCCCTCTCGCACTGTCCCCTCGCTCCCTCTCGCACTGTCCCCTCTCTCCCTCTCGCACTGTCCTCTCGCTCCCTCTCGCACTGTCCCCTCGCTCCCTCTCGCAATGTCCCCTCGCTCCCTCTCTCACTGTCCCCTCGCTCCCTCTCGCACTGTCCCCTCGCTCCCTCTCACACTGTCGCCTCGCACTGTCCCCTCGCTCCCTCTCGCACTGTCCACTCGCTCCCTCTCGCACTGTCCTCTCGCTCCCTCTCGCACTGTCCCCTCGCTCCCTCTCGCACTGTCCCCTCGTTCCCTCTCGCGCTGTCCCCTCGTACCCTCTCGCGCTGTCCCCTTGTTCCCTCTCGCGCTGTCCCTTGGTTCCCTCTCGCGCTGTCCCCTGGTTCCCTCTCGCGCTGTCCCCTCGCACTGTCCCCTCGCTCCCTCTCGCACTGTCCACTCGCTCCCTCTCGCACTGTCTTCACGCTCCCTCTCGCACTGTCCTCTCGCTCCCTCTCGCACTGTCCCCTCGCTCCCTCTCGAGCTGTCCCCTCGTTCCCTCTCGCGCTGTCCCCTCGTTCCCTCTCGCGCTGTCCCCTGGCTCCCTCTCGCGCTGTCCCCTGGTTCCCTCTCGCGCAGTCCCCTGGTTCCCTCTCGCGCTGTCCCCTCGCTCCCTCTCGCTCTGTCCCCACGCTCCCTCTCGCACTATCCCCTCACTCCCTCTCGCACTGTCTCCTCGCTCCCTCTCGCACTGTCCCCTCGCTCCCTCTCGCACTGTCCCCTCGCTCCCTCTCGCACTGTCCTCTCGCTCTCTCTCGCACTGTCCCCTCGCTCCCTCTCGCGCTGTCCCCTCGTTCCCTCTCTCGCTGTCCCCTCGTTACCTCTCGCGCTTTCCCCTGGCTCCCTCTCGCGCTGTCCCCTGGTTCCCTCTCGCGCAGTCCCCTGGTTCCCTCTCGCGCTGTCCCCTCGCTCCCTCTCGCTCTGTCCCCACGCTCCCTCTCGCACTGTCCCCTCACTCCCTCTCGCACTGTCTCCTCGCTCCCTCTTGCACTGTCCCCTCGCTCCCTCTCGCACTGTCCCCTCGCTCCCTCTCGCACTGTCCTCTCGCTCCCTCTCGCACTGTCCCCTCGCTCCCTCTCGCGCTGTCCCCTCGCTCCCTCTCTCACTGTCCCCTCGCTCCCTCTCGCACTATCCCCTCGCTCCCTCTCACACTGTCACCTCGCACTGTCCCCTCGCTCCCTCTCGCACTGTCCACTCGCTCCCTCTTGCACTGTCCCCTCGCTCCCTCTCGCACTGTCCCCTCGTTCCCTCTCGCGCTGTCCCCTCGTTCCCTCTCGCGCTGTCCCCTCGTTCCCTCTCGCGCTGTTTCCTGGTTCCCTCTCGCGCTGTCCCCTGGTTCCCTCTCGCGGTGTCCCCTCGCACTGTCCCCTCGCTCCCTCTCGCACTGTCCACTCGCTCCCTCTCGCACTGTCTTCTCGCTCCCTCTCGCACTGTCCTCTCGCTCCCTCTCGCACTGTCCCCTCGCTCCCTCTCGCACTGTCCCCTCGTTCCGTCTCGTGCTGTCCCCTCGTTCCCTCTCGTGCTGTCCCCTCGTTCCCTCTCGCGCTGTCCCCTGGTTCCCTCTCGCGCTGTCCCCTCGTTCCATCTCGCGCTGTCCCCTGGTTCCCTCTCGCGCTTTCCCCTGGTTCCCTCTCGCGCTCTCTCCTGGTTCCCTCTCGCGCTGTCCCCTCGCTCCCTCTCGCTCTGTCCCCTCGCTCCCTCTCGCACTATCCCCTCGCTCCCTCTCGCACTGTCCCCTCGCTCCCTCTCGCACTGTCCCCTCGCTCCCTCTCGCACTGTCCCCTCGCTCCCTCTCGCACTGTCCCCTCGCTCCCTCTCGCACTGTCCCCTCGGTCCCTCTCGCACTGTCCCCTCGCTCCCTCTCGCTCTGTCCCCTCGCTCCCTCTCGCACTGTCCCCTCGCTCCCTCTCGCACTGTCCCCTCGCTCCCTCTCGCGCTGTCTCCTCGTTCCCTGTCGCGCTGTCCCCTCGCTCCCTCTCGCACAGTCCCCTTGCTCCCTCTCGCAGTGTCCCCTCACTCCCTCTCGCACTGTCCCCTCGCTCCCTGTCGCTCTGTCTCCTCGTTCCCTCTCGCATTGTCTCCACCCTACCTCTTGCAATGTCTCCGCTCAAACTCTCTGAGTCTAATTTCTCTCTCTCCTTCTCGCACTGATAACTCTCTCCCTCTTTCTCTGTCTCCTCTCTCCCACTCGCAATGCCTCCTCGCTCCCTCTCGCGCTGTCTGCTCGCTCCTTCTCGCGCTGTCTCCTCGCTCCATCTCGCACTGTCGCCTCTCTCCCTCTCGCGCTGTCTCCTCTCACCCTCTCACTCTCCCTCTTCTCACTCTCTCGCTCTGTCTCCTCGCACCCCCTCACACATTCCCTCGCTCCCTCTCGCGCTGTCTCCTCGCTCCCTCTCGCACAGTCGCCTCTCGCCCTCTCGCAATGTCCCCTCTCACTCTCTCGCTCTGTCTCCTCCCTCCCCATCACACTTTCCCTCGCTCCCTCTCGCACTGTCCCCTCGCTCCCTCTCGCACTGTCCCCTCGCTCCCTGTCGCACTGTCTCCTCGTTCCCTGTCGCGCTGTCCCTCGCTCCCTCTCGCGCTGTTCCCTCGCTCCCTCTCACAATGTCCCCTCGCTCCCTCTCGCACAGTCCCCTCGCTCCCTCTCGCACTGTCCCCTCGCTCACTCTCGCACTGTCCCCTCGCTCCCTGTTGCTCTGTCTCCTCGTTGCCTCTTGCACTGTCCCCTCGTTCCCTCTCGCACTGTCCCCTGGTTCCCTCTCGCGCTGTCCCCTGGTTCCCTCTGGCGCTGTCCCCTCACTCCCTCTTGCGCTGTCCCCTCGCTCCCTCTCGCGCTGTCCCCTGGTTCCCTCTCGCGCTGTCCCCTGGTTCCGTCTCGCGCTGTCCCCACGCTCCCTCTTGCGCTGTCCCCTCGCTCCGTCTCGCACTGTCCCCTCGCTCCCTCTCGCACTGTCCCCTCGCTCCCTCTCGCACTGTCCTCTCGCTCCCTCTCGCACTGTCCCCTCGCTCCCTCTCGCAATGTCCCCTCGCTCCCTCTCTCACTGTCCCCTCGCTCCCTCTCGCAATGTCCCCACGCTCCCTCTCTCACTGTCCCCTCGCTCCCTCTCGCACTGTCCCCTCGCTCCCTCTCACACTGTCGCCTCGCACTGTCCCCTCACTCCCTCTCGCACTGTCCACTCGCTCCCTCTCGCACTGTCCTCTCGCTCCCTCTCGCACTGTCCCCTCGCTCCCTCTCGCACTGTCCCCTCGTTCCCTCTCGCGCTGTCCCCTCGTTCCCTCTCGCGCTGTCCCCTCGTTCCCTCTCGCGCTGTCCCTTGGTTCCCTCTCGCGCTATCCCCTGGTTCCCTCTCGCGCTGTCCCCTCGCACTGTCCCCTCGCTCCCTCTCGCACTGTCCACTCGCTCCCTCTCGCACTGTCTTCACGCTCCCTCTCGCACTGTCCTCTCGCTCCCTCTCGCACTGTCCCCTCGCTCCCTATCGCACTGTCCCCTCGTTCCCTCTCGCGCTGTGCCCTCGTTCCCTCTCGCGCTGTCCCCTGGCTCCCTCTCGCGCTGTCCCCTGGTTCCCTCTCGCGCAGTCCCCTGGTTCCCTCTCGCGCTGTCCCCTCGCTCCCTCTCGCTCTGTCCCCACGCTCCCTCTCGCACTGTCCCCTCACTCCCTCTCGCACTGTCTCCTCGCTCCCTCTCGCACTGTCCCCTCGCTCCCTCTCGCACTGTCCCCTCGCTCCCTCTCGCACTGTCCTGTCGCTCTCTCTCGCACTGTACCCTCGCTCCCTCTCGCAATGTCCCCTCGCTCCCTCTCTCACTGTCCCCTCGCTCCCTCTAGCACTGTCCCCTCGCTCCCTCTCACACTGTCGCCTCGCACTGTACCCTCGCTCCCTCTCGCACTGTCCACTCGCTCCCTCTCGCACTGTCCTCTCGCTCCCTCTCGCACTGTCCCCTCGCTCCCTCTCGCACTGTCCCCTCGTTCCCTCTCGCGCTGTCCCCTCGTTCCCTCTCGCGCTGTCCCCTCGTTCCCTCTCGCGCTGTCCCCTGGTTCCCTCTCGCGCTGTCCCCTGGTTCCCTCTCGCGCTGTCCCCCTCGCACTGTCCCCTCGCTCCCTCTCGCACTGTCCACTCGCTCCCTCTCGCACTATCTTCTCGCTCCCTCTCGCACTGTCCTCTCGCTCCCTCTCGCACTGTCCCCTCGCTCCCTCTCGCACTGTCCCCTCGCTCCCTCTCGCACTGTCCCCTCGTTCCCTCTCGCGCTGTCCCCTGGTTCCCTCTCGCGCTGTCCCCTGGTTCCCTCTCGCGCTGTCCCCTCGTTCCATCTCGCGCTGTCCCCTGGTTCCCTCTCGCGCTGTCCCCTGGTTCCCTCTCGCGCTGTCCCCTCGTTCCATCTCGCGCTGTCCCCTGGTTCCCTCTCGCGCTGTCCCCTGGTTCCCTCTCGTGCTGTCCCCTGGTTCCCTCTCGCGCTGTCCCCTCGCTCCCTCTCGCTCTGTCCCCTCGCTCCCTCTCGCACTATCCCCTCGCTCCCTCTCGCACTGTCCCCTCGCTCCCTCTCGCACTGTCCCCTCGCTCCCAATAGCACTGTCCCCTCGGTCCCTCTCGCACTGTCCCCTCGCTCCCTCTCGCTCTGTCCCCTCGCTCCCTCTCGCACTGTCCCCTCGCTCCCTCTCGCACTGTCCCCTCGCTCCCTCTCGCGCTGTCTCCTCGTTCCCTGTCGCGCTGTCCCCTCGCTCCCTCTCGCGCTGTCCACTCGCTCCCTCACGCAATGTCCCCTCGCTCCCTCTCGCACAGTCCCCTCGCTCCCTCTCACAGTGTCCCCTCGCTCCCTCTCGCACTGTCCCCTCGCTCCCTGTCGCTCAGTCTCCTCGTTCCCTCTCGCATTGTCTCCACCCTACCTCTTGCAATGTCTCCGCTCAAACTCTCTGAGTCTAATTTCTCTCTCTCCTTCTCGCACTGATAACTCTCTCCCTCTTGCTCTGTCTCCTCTCTCCCTCTCGCAATGCCTCCTCGTTCCCTCTCGCGCTGTCTGCTCGCTCCCTCTCGCGTTGTCTCCTCGCTCCATCTCGCACTGTCGCCTCTCTCCCTCTCGCACTGTCTTCTCTCACTCTCTCACTCTCCCTCCTCTCACTCTCTCGCTCTGTCTCCTCGCACCCCCTCACACATTCCCTCGCTCCCTCTCGCGCTGTCTCCTCGCTCCCTCTCGCACAGTCGCCTCTCTCCCTCTCGCAATGTCTCCTCTCAGCCTCTCGCTCTGTCTCTTCTCACTCTCTCGCTCTGTCTCCTCCCTCCCCATCACACTTTCTCTCGCTCCCTCTCGCACTGTCCCCTCGCTCCCTCTCGCACTGTCCCCTCGCTCCCTGTCGCTCTGTCTCCTCGTTCACTGTCACGCTGTCCCTCGCTCCCTCTCGCGCTGTTCCCTCGCTCCCTCTCACAATGTCCCCTCGCTCCCTCTCGCACAGTCCGCTCGCTCCCTCTCGCACTGTCCCCTTGCTCCCTCTCGCACTGTCCCCTCGCTCCCTGTTGCTCTGTCTCCTCATGGCCTCTTGCGCTGTCCCCCTCGTTCCCTCTCGCACTGTCCCCTGGTTCCCTCTCGCACTGTCCCCTGGTTCCCTCTCGCGCTGTCCCCTCGCTCCCTCTTGCACTGTCCCCTCGCTCCCTCTCGTGCTGTCCCCTGGTTCCCTCTCGCGCTGTCCCCTGGTTCCGTCTCGCGCTGTCCCCTCGCTCCCTCTTGCGCTGTCCCCTCGCTCCCTCTCACACTGTCCCTCGCTCCCTCTCGCACTGTCCCCTCGCTCCCTCTCGCACTGTCCTCTCGCTCCCTCTCGCACTGTCCCCTCGCTCCCTCTCGCAATGTCCCCTCGCTCCCTCTCTCACTGTCCCCTCGCTCCCTCTCGCACTGTCCCCTCGCTCCCTCTCACACTGTCGCCTCGCACTCTCCCCTCGCTCCCTCTCGCACTGTCCACTCGCTCCCTCTCGCACTGTCCTCTCGCTCCCTCTCGCACTGTCCCCTCGCTCCCTCTCGCACAGTCCCCTCGTTCCCTCTCGCGCTGTCCCCTCGTTCCCTCTCGCGCTGTCCCCTCGTTCCCTCTCGCGCTGTTCCTTGGTTCCCTCTCGCGCTGTCCCCTGGTTCCCTCTCGCGCTGTCCCCTCGCACTGTCCGCTCGCTCCCTCTCGCACTGTCCACTCGCTCCCTCTCGCACTGTCTTCTCGCTCCCTCTCGCACTGTCCTCTCGCTCCTTCTCGCACTGTCCCCTCGCTCCCTCTCGCGCTGTCCCCTCGTTCCCTCTGGCTCTGTCCCCTCGTTTCCTCTCGCGCTGTCCCCTGGTTCCCTCTCGCGCTGTCCCCTGGTTCCCTCTCGCGCTGTCCCCTCGTTCCATCTCGCGCTGTCCCCTGGTTCCCTCTCGCGCTGTCCCCTGGTTCCCTCTCGCGCTGCCCCTGGTTCCCTCTCGCACTGTCCCCTCGCTCCCTCTCGCTCTGTCCCCTCGCTCCCTCTCGCACTATCCCCTCGCTCCCTCTCGCACTGTCCCCTCGCTCCCTCCTGCACTGTCCCCTCTCTCCCTCTCGCACTGTCCCCTCTCGCACTGTTCCCTCGCTCCCTCTCGCTCTGTCCCCTCGCTCCCTCTCGCACTATCCCCTCGCTCCCTCTCGCACTGTCCCCTCGCTCCCTCCTGCACTGTCCCCTCGCTCCCTCTCGCACTGTCCCCTCGCTCCCTCTCGCGCTGTCCCCTCGCTCCCTCTCGCAATGTCCCCTCATTCCCTCTCGCACAGTCCCCTCGCTCCCTCTCGCACTGTCCCTTCGCTCCCTGTCGCTCTGTCTCCTCGTTCCCTGTCGCGCTGTCCCCTCGCTCCCTCTCGCGCTGTCCACTCGCTCCCTCTCGCAATGTCCCCTCGCTCCCTCTCGCACAGTCCCCTCGCTCCCTCTCGCAGTGTCCCCTCGCTCCCTCTCGCACTGTCCCCTCGCTCCCTGTCGCTCTGTCTCCTCGTTCCCTCTCGCATTGTCTCCACCCTACCTCTTGCAATGTCTCCGCTCAAACTCTCTGAGTCTAATTTCTCTCTCTCCTTCTCGCGCTGATAACTCTCTCCCTCTTGCTCTGTCTCCTCTCTCCCTCTCGCAATGCCTCCTCGCTCCCTCTCGCGCTGTCTGCTCGCTCCCTCTCGCGCTGTCTCCTCGCTCCATCTCGCACTGTCGCCTCTCTCCCTCTCGCAATGTCTCCTCTCACCCTCTCACTCTCTCTCCTCTCACTCTCTCGCTCTGTCTCCTCGCACCCCCTCACACATTCCCTCGCTCCCTCTCGCGCTGTCTCCTCGCTCCCTCTCGCACAGTCGCCTCTGTCCCTCTCGCAATGTCTCCTCTCACCCTCTCGCTCTGTCTCCTCTCAGTCTCTCGCTCTGTCTCCTCCCTCCCCATCACACTTTCCCTCGCTCCCTCTCGCACTGTCCCCTCGCTCCCTCTCGCACTGTCCCCTCGCTCCCTGTCGCTCTGTCTCCTCGTTCCCTGTCGCGCTGTCCCTCGCTCCCTCTCGCGCTGTTCCCTCGCTCCCTCTCACAATGTCCCCTCGCTCCCTCTCGCACAGTCCCCTCGCTCCCTCTCGCACTGTCCCCTCGCTCCCTCTCGCACTGTCCCCTCGCTCCCTGTTGCTCTGTCTCCTCGTTGCCTCTTGCGCTGTCCCCTCGTTCCCTCTCGCACTGTCCCCTGGTTCCCTCTCGCGCTGTCCCCTGGTTCCCTCTCGCGCTGTCCCCTCGCTCCCTCTTGCGCTGTCCCCTCGCTCCCTCTCGCGCTGTCCCCTGGTTCCCTCTCGCGCTGTCCCCTGGTTCCGTCTCGCGCTGTCCCCTCGCTCTCTATTGCTCTGTCCCCGCGCTCCATCTTGCACTGTCCCCTCACTCCCTCTCGCACTGTCTCCTCGCTCCCTCTCGCACTGTCCCCTCGCTCCCTCTCGCACTGTCCCCTCGCTCCCTCTCGCACTGTCCTCTCGCTCCCTCTCGCACTGTCCCCTCGCTCCCTCTCGCAATGTCCCCTCGCTCCCTCTCTCACTGTCCCCTCGCACCCTCTCGCACTGTCCCCTCGCTCCCTCTCACACTGTCGCCTCGCACTGTCCCCTCGATCCCTCTCGCACTGTCCACTCGCTCCCTCTGGCACTGTACCCTCGCTCCCTCTCGCACTGCATCCTCGATCCCTCTCGCGCTGTCCCCTCGTTCCCTCACGCGCTGTCCCCTCGTTCCCTCTCGTGCTGTCCCCTGGTTCCCTCTCGCGCTGTCCCCTCGCTCCCTCTCGCAATGCCTCCTCGCTCCCTCTCGCGCTGTCCGCTCGCTCCCTCTCGCGCTGTCCCCTCGCTCCCTCTCGCGCTGTCCCCTCGCTTCCTCTCGCGCTGTCCCCTCGCACTGTCCCCTCGCTCCCTCTCGCACTGTCCACTCGCTCCCTTTCGCACTGTCTTCTCGCTACCTCTCGCACTGTCCCCTCGCTCCCTCTCGCACTGTCCCCTCGCTCCCTCTCGCGCTGTCCCATCGTTCCCTCTCGCGCTGTCCCCTCGTTCCCTCTCGCGCTGTCCCCTCGTTCCCTCTCGCGCTGTCCCCTGGTTCCCTCTCGCGCTGTCCCCTCGTTCCCTCTCGCGCTGTCCCCTCGCTCCCTCTCGCGCTGTCCCCTGGTTCCCTCTCGCGCTGTCCCCTGGTTCCCTCTCGCGCTGTCCCCTCGCTCCCTCTCGCTCTGTCCCCTCGCTCCCTCTCGCACTGTCCCCTCGCTCCCTCTCGCACTGTCCCCTCGCTCCCTCTCGCACTGTCCCCTCGCTCCCTGTCGCTCTGTCTCCTCGTTCACTGTCACGCTGTCCCTCGCTCCCTCTCGCGCTGTTCCCTCGCTCCCTCTCACAATGTCCCCTCGCTCCCTCTCGCACAGTCCGCTCGCTCCCTCTCGCACTGTCCCCTTGCTCCCTCTCGCACTGTCCCCTCGCTCCCTGTTGCTCTGTCTCCTCATGGCCTCTTGCGCTGTCCCCTCGTTCCCTCTCGCACTGTCCCCTGGTTCCCTCTCGCACTGTCCCCTGGTTCCCTCTCGCGCTGTCCCCTCGCTCCCTCTTGCACTGTCCCCTCGCTCCCTCTCGTGCTGTCCCCTGGTTCCCTCTCGCGCTGTCCCCTGGTTCCGTCTCGCGCTGTCCCCTCGCTCCCTCTTGCGCTGTCCCCTCGCTCCCTCTCACACTGTCCCTCGCTCCCTCTCGCACTGTCCCCTCGCTCCCTCTCGCACTGTCCTCTCGCTCCCTCTCGCACTGTCCCCTCGCTCCCTCTCGCAATGTCCCCTCGCTCCCTCTCTCACTGTCCCCTCGCTCCCTCTCGCACTGTCCCCTCGCTCCCTCTCACACTGTCGCCTCGCACTCTCCCCTCGCTCCCTCTCGCACTGTCCACTCGCTCCCTCTCGCACTGTCCTCTCGCTCCCTCTCGCACTGTCCCCTCGCTCCCTCTCGCACAGTCCCCTCGTTCCCTCTCGCGCTGTCCCCTCGTTCCCTCTCGCGCTGTCCCCTCGTTCCCTCTCGCGCTGTTCCTTGGTTCCCTCTCGCGCTGTCCCCTGGTTCCCTCTCGCGCTGTCCCCTCGCACTGTCCGCTCGCTCCCTCTCGCACTGTCCACTCGCTCCCTCTCGCACTGTCTTCTCGCTCCCTCTCGCACTGTCCTCTCGCTCCTTCTCGCACTGTCCCCTCGCTCCCTCTCGCGCTGTCCCCTCGTTCCCTCTGGCTCTGTCCCCTCGTTTCCTCTCGCGCTGTCCCCTGGTTCCCTCTCGCGCTGTCCCCTGGTTCCCTCTCGCGCTGTCCCCTCGTTCCATCTCGCGCTGTCCCCTGGTTCCCTCTCGCGCTGTCCCCTGGTTCCCTCTCGCGCTGCCCCTGGTTCCCTCTCGCACTGTCCCCTCGCTCCCTCTCGCTCTGTCCCCTCGCTCCCTCTCGCACTATCCCCTCGCTCCCTCTCGCACTGTCCCCTCGCTCCCTCCTGCACTGTCCCCTCTCTCCCTCTCGCACTGTCCCCTCTCGCACTGTTCCCTCGCTCCCTCTCGCTCTGTCCCCTCGCTCCCTCTCGCACTATCCCCTCGCTCCCTCTCGCACTGTCCCCTCGCTCCCTCCTGCACTGTCCCCTCGCTCCCTCTCGCACTGTCCCCTCGCTCCCTCTCGCGCTGTCCCCTCGCTCCCTCTCGCAATGTCCCCTCATTCCCTCTCGCACAGTCCCCTCGCTCCCTCTCGCACTGTCCCTTCGCTCCCTGTCGCTCTGTCTCCTCGTTCCCTGTCGCGCTGTCCCCTCGCTCCCTCTCGCGCTGTCCACTCGCTCCCTCTCGCAATGTCCCCTCGCTCCCTCTCGCACAGTCCCCTCGCTCCCTCTCGCAGTGTCCCCTCGCTCCCTCTCGCACTGTCCCCTCGCTCCCTGTCGCTCTGTCTCCTCGTTCCCTCTCGCATTGTCTCCACCCTACCTCTTGCAATGTCTCCGCTCAAACTCTCTGAGTCTAATTTCTCTCTCTCCTTCTCGCGCTGATAACTCTCTCCCTCTTGCTCTGTCTCCTCTCTCCCTCTCGCAATGCCTCCTCGCTCCCTCTCGCGCTGTCTGCTCGCTCCCTCTCGCGCTGTCTCCTCGCTCCATCTCGCACTGTCGCCTCTCTCCCTCTCGCAATGTCTCCTCTCACCCTCTCACTCTCTCTCCTCTCACTCTCTCGCTCTGTCTCCTCGCACCCCCTCACACATTCCCTCGCTCCCTCTCGCGCTGTCTCCTCGCTCCCTCTCGCACAGTCGCCTCTGTCCCTCTCGCAATGTCTCCTCTCACCCTCTCGCTCTGTCTCCTCTCAGTCTCTCGCTCTGTCTCCTCCCTCCCCATCACACTTTCCCTCGCTCCCTCTCGCACTGTCCCCTCGCTCCCTCTCGCACTGTCCCCTCGCTCCCTGTCGCTCTGTCTCCTCGTTCCCTGTCGCGCTGTCCCTCGCTCCCTCTCGCGCTGTTCCCTCGCTCCCTCTCACAATGTCCCCTCGCTCCCTCTCGCACAGTCCCCTCGCTCCCTCTCGCACTGTCCCCTCGCTCCCTCTCGCACTGTCCCCTCGCTCCCTGTTGCTCTGTCTCCTCGTTGCCTCTTGCGCTGTCCCCTCGTTCCCTCTCGCACTGTCCCCTGGTTCCCTCTCGCGCTGTCCCCTGGTTCCCTCTCGCGCTGTCCCCTCGCTCCCTCTTGCGCTGTCCCCTCGCTCCCTCTCGCGCTGTCCCCTGGTTCCCTCTCGCGCTGTCCCCTGGTTCCGTCTCGCGCTGTCCCCTCGCTCTCTATTGCTCTGTCCCCGCGCTCCATCTTGCACTGTCCCCTCACTCCCTCTCGCACTGTCTCCTCGCTCCCTCTCGCACTGTCCCCTCGCTCCCTCTCGCACTGTCCCCTCGCTCCCTCTCGCACTGTCCTCTCGCTCCCTCTCGCACTGTCCCCTCGCTCCCTCTCGCAATGTCCCCTCGCTCCCTCTCTCACTGTCCCCTCGCACCCTCTCGCACTGTCCCCTCGCTCCCTCTCACACTGTCGCCTCGCACTGTCCCCTCGATCCCTCTCGCACTGTCCACTCGCTCCCTCTGGCACTGTACCCTCGCTCCCTCTCGCACTGCATCCTCGATCCCTCTCGCGCTGTCCCCTCGTTCCCTCACGCGCTGTCCCCTCGTTCCCTCTCGTGCTGTCCCCTGGTTCCCTCTCGCGCTGTCCCCTCGCTCCCTCTCGCAATGCCTCCTCGCTCCCTCTCGCGCTGTCCGCTCGCTCCCTCTCGCGCTGTCCCCCTCGCTCCCTCTCGCGCTGTCCCCTCGCTTCCTCTCGCGCTGTCCCCCTCGCACTGTCCCCTCGCTCCCTCTCGCACTGTCCACTCGCTCCCTTTCGCACTGTCTTCTCGCTACCTCTCGCACTGTCCCCTCGCTCCCTCTCGCACTGTCCCCTCGCTCCCTCTCGCGCTGTCCCATCGTTCCCTCTCGCGCTGTCCCCTCGTTCCCTCTCGCGCTGTCCCCTCGTTCCCTCTCGCGCTGTCCCCTGGTTCCCTCTCGCGCTGTCCCCTCGTTCCCTCTCGCGCTGTCCCCTCGCTCCCTCTCGCGCTGTCCCCTGGTTCCCTCTCGCGCTGTCCCCTGGTTCCCTCTCGCGCTGTCCCCTCGCTCCCTCTCGCTCTGTCCCCTCGCTCCCTCTCGCACTGTCCCCTCGCTCCCTCTCGCACTGTCCCCTCGCTCCCTCTCGCACTGTCCCCTCGCTCCCTCTCGCGCTATCCCCTGGTTCCCTCACGCGCTATCCCCACGCTCCCTCTCGCTCTGTCCCCTTGCTCCCTCTCGCACTGTCCCCTAACTCCCTCTCGCACTGTCCCCTCACTCCCTCTCGCACTGTCTCCTCGCTCCGTCTCGCACTTTCCCCTCGCTCCCTTTCGCACTGTCCCCTCGCTCCCTCTCGCACTGTCCCCTCGCTCCCTCTCGCACTGTCCCCTCGGTCCCTCTCGCAATGTCCCCTCGCTTCCTCTCTCACTGTCCCCTCGCTCCCTCTCGCACTGCCCCTCGCTCCCTCTCGCACTGCCCCTCGCTCCCTCTCGCACTGTCCCCTCGCTCCCTCTCACACTGTCCCCTCGCACCCCGTCTCGTTCTGTCCCCTCGCTCCCTCTCGCACTGTCTCCTCAATCCCTCTTGCTCTGTCTCCTCACTCCCTCAGGCACTGAATCCTCTCTCCCTCTCGCACTGATACCTCTCTCCCGTTCGGTCTGTCTCCTCTCTCCCTCTCGCAATGCCTCCTCGCTCCCTCTCGCGCTGTCCGCTCGCTCCCTCTCGCGCTGTCCCCTCGCTCCCTCTCGTGCTGTCCCCTCGCTCCCTCTCGCACTGTCCCCTCGCACTGTCCCCGCGCTCCCTCTCGCATTGTCTCCTCCCTACCTCTCACGCTGTCCCCTCGTTCCCTCTCGCGCTGTCCCCTGGTTCCCTCTCGCGCTGTCCCCTGGTTTCCTCTCGCGCTGTCCCCTCGCTCCCTCTCGCGCTGCCCCCTGGTTCCCTCTCGCGCTGTCCCCTGGTTCCCTCTCGCGCTGTCCCCTGGTTCCCTCTCGCGCTGTCCCCTCGCTCCCTCTCGCTCTGTCCCCTCGCTCCCTCTCGCAATGTCCCCTCACTCCCTCTCGCACTGTCTCCTCGCTCCGTCTCGCACTGTCCCCTCGCTCCCTTTCGCACTGTCCCCTCGCTCCCTCTCGCACTGTCCCCTCGCTCCTTCTCGCACTGTCCCCTCGCTCCCTCTCGCAATGTCCCCTCGCTTCCTCTCTCACTGTCCCCTCGCTCCCTCTCGCACTGCCCCTCGCTCCCTCTCGCACTGTCCCCTCGCTCCCTCTCACACTGTCCCCTCGCACCCCGTCTCGTTCTGTCCCCTCGCTCCCTCTCGCACTGTCTCCTCAATCCCTCTCGCTCTGTCTCCTCACTCCCTCAGGCACTGATTCCTCTCTCCCTCTCGCACTGATACCTCTCTCCCTTTCGCTCTGTCTCCTCTCTCCCTCTCGCAATGCCTCCTCGCTCCCTCTCGCGCTGTCCGCTCGCTCCCTCTCGCGCTGTCCCCTCGCTCCCTCTCGCACTGTCCCCTCGCTCCCTCTCGCGCTGTCCCCTCGCACTGTCCCCTCGCTCCCTCTCGCACTGTCCAATCGCTCCCTCTCGCACTGTCTTCTCGCTCCCTCTCGCACTGTCCTCTCGCTCCCTCTCTCACTGTCCTCTCGCTCCCTCTCGCACTGTCCCCTCGCTCCCTCTCGCACTGTCCCCTCGTTCCCTCTCGCGCTGTCCTCTCGTTCCCTCTCGCGCTGTCCCCTCGTTCCCTCTCGCGCTGTCCCCTGGTTCCCTCTCGCAATGTCCCCTCGCTCCCTCTCGCAATGTCCCCTGACTCCCTCTCGCACTGTCCCTTTGCTGCCTCTCGTACTGTCCCCTCGCTCCCTGTCGCTCTGTCTCCTCGTTCCCTGTCGCGCTGTCCCCTCGCTCCCTCTCGCGCTGTCCCCTCGATCCCTCTCGCAATGTCCCCTCGCTCCCTCTCGCACGGTCCCCTTGCTCCCTCTCGCACTGTCCCCTCGCTCCCTGTCGCTCAGTCTACTCGTTCCCTCTCGCATTGTCTCCTCGTTCCCTCTCGCCTTGTCTCCTCCCTACCTCTTGCAATGTCTCCGCTCAAACTCTCTGAGTCTAATTTCTCTCTCTCCCACACAGTCTCCCCTCTCACTCTACCACACAGGCTACTCTCTCTCTCTTCCTCACATTTTCATCGCTATCTCACAGTCTACTTTCTCTGTCTCTTGCACAGTCTCCGCACTCTCTCTCTCCTGTGCAGCCTCTCTCTCTCTCCTGCAATTTCCCCTCTCTCCCTTTCACACATTCTCCTCTCTCTCTTACAAAGCTTCCTGTCTCCCTCCGGCACAGATTCCTCGGTCTACCTCACACTATCTCCTCACTCCCTCTCGAACTGTCTCCTCACTCCCTCTCGCTCTGTTTCCTCACTCCATCTTGCACCAATTCCTCTCTCCCTCTCGCACTGATACCTCTCTCCCTCTCGCAATGCCTCCTCGCTGCCTCTCGCACTGTCCCCTCGCTCCCTCTCGCACTGTCCCCTCGCTCCCTCTCGCACTGTTCCCTCGCTCCCTGTAGCGCTGTCCCCTCGCACCCTCTTGATCTGTCCCCTCGCTCCCTCTCGCACTGTCACCTCGCTCCATCTCACACTGTCCCCTCGCACCCTCTCGCACTGTCCCCTCGCTCCCTGTAGCGCTGTCCCCTCGCACCCTCTTGCTCTGTCCCCTCGCTCCCTCTCGCTCTGTCCACTCGCTCCCTCTCGCACTGTCTCCTCAATCCCTCTCGCTCTGTCTCCTCACTCCCTCAGGCACTGATTCCTCTCTCCCTCTCGCACTGATAACTCTCTCCCTCTTGCTCTGTCTCCTCTCTCCCTCTCGCAATGCCTCCTCGCTCCCTCTCGCGCTGTCTGCTCGCTCCCTCTCGCGCTGTCTCCTCGCACCCTCTCGCACTGTCGCCTGTCTCCCTCTCGCAATGTCTCCTCTCACCCTCTCGCTCTCTCTCCTCTCACTCTCTCGCTCTGTCTCCTCGCACCCCCTCACACATTCCCTCTCTCCCTCTCGCAATGTCTCCTCTCACCCTCTCGCTCTGTCTCCTCTCACTCTCTCGCTCTGTCTCCTCCCTCCCCATCACACATTCCCTCGCTCCCTCTCGCACTGTCCCCTCGCTCCCTCTTGCACTGTCCCCTCGCTCCCTGTCGCGCTGTCCCCTCGCTCCCTCTCGCGCTGTTCCCTCGCTCCCTCTCGCAATGTCCCCTCGCTCCCTCTCGCATAGTCCCCTCGCTCCCTCTCGCACTGTCCCCTCGCTCCCTCTCGCACTGTCCCCTCGCTCCCTGTTGCTCTGTCTCCTCGTTGCCTCTTGCGCTGTCCCCTCGTTCCCTCTCGCGCTGTCCCCTGGTTCCCTCTCGCGCTGTCCCCGGTTCCCTCTCGCGCTGTCCCCTCGCTCCCTCTTGCGCTGTCCCCTGGTTCCCTCTCGCGCTGTCCCCTGGTTCCCTCTCGCGCTGTCCCCTGGTTCCCTCTCGCGCTGTCCCCTCGCTCACTCTCGCTCTGTCCCCTCGCTCCCTCTCGCACTGTCCCCTCGCTCCCTCTTGCACTATCCCATCGCTCCCTCTCGCACTGTCCCCTCGCTCCCTCTCGCACTGTCTCCTCGCTCCCTCCCGCACTGTCCCCTCGCTCCCTCTCGCACTGTCCCCTCGCTCCCTCTCCCACTGTCCCCTCGCTCCCTCTCGCACTGTCCCGTCGCTCCCTCTCGCAATGTCCTCTCGCTCCCTCTCTCACTGTCCCCTCACTCCCTCTCGCACTGTCCCCTCGCTCCCTTTCGCACTGTCCCCTCGCACTGTCCCCTCGTTCCCTCTCGCACTGTCCACTCGCTCCCTCTCGCACTGTCCTCTCGCTCCCTCTCGCACTGTCCCCTCGCTCCCTCTCTCACTGTCCCCTCATTCCCTCTCGCGCTGTCCCCTCATTCCCTCTCGCGCTGTCCCCTCGTTCCCTCTCGCGCTGTCCCCCGGTTCCCTCTCGCGCTGTCCCCTGGTTCTCTCACGCGCTGTCCCCTCGCTCCCTCTCGCGCTGTCCCCTGGTTCCCTCTCGCGCTGTCCCCTGGTTCCCTCTCGCGCGGTCCCCTGGTTCCCTTTCGCGCTGTCCCCTCGCTCCCTCTCGCAATGCCTCCTCGCTCCCTCTCGCGCTGTCCGCTCGCACCCTCTCGCGCTGTCCCCTCGCTCCCTCTCGCGCTGTCCCCTCGCTCCCTCTCACGCTGTCCCCTCGCACTGTCCCCTCGCTCCCTCTCGCACTGTCCACTCGCTCCCTCTCGCACTGTCTTCTCGCTCCCTCTCGCACTGTCCTCTCGCTCCCTCTCGCACTGTCCCCTCGCTCCCTCTCGCTATGTCCCCTGGTTCCCTCTCGCGCTGTCCCCTGGTTGCCTCTCGCGCTGTCCCCTCGCTCCCTCTCGCGCTGTCCCCTGGTTCCCTCTCGCGCTGTCCCCTGGTTCCCTCTCGCGCTGTCCCCTCGCTCCCTCTCGCTCTGTGACCTCGCTCCCACTCGCACTGTCCCCTCTCTCCCTCTCGCACTGTCCCCTCGCTCCCTCTCGCACTGTCCCCTCGCTCCCTCTCGCGCTGTCCCCTGGTTCCCTCTCGCGCTGTCCCCTGGTTCCCTCTCGCGCTATCCCCTCGCTCCCTCTCGCTCTATCCCCTCGCTCCCTCTCGCACTGTTCCCTCGCTCCCTCTCGCACTGTCCCCTCGCTCTCTCTCACACTGTCCCCTCACTCCCTCTCGCACTGTCTCCTCGCTCCCTCTCGCACTGTCCCCTCGCTCCCTTTTGTACTGTCACCTCGTTCCCTCTCGCTCTGTCCCATCGCTCCCTCTCGCACTGTCCCCTCACTCCCTCTCGCACTGTCCCCTCGCTCCCTCTCGCACTGTCCCCTCGCACTGTCCCCTCGCTCCCTCTCGCACTGTCCAATCGCTCCCTCTCGCACTGTCTTCTCGCTCCCTCTCGCACTATCCATTCGTTCCCTCTCGGACTGTCCCCTCGCTCCCTCTAGCACTGTCCCCTCACTCCCTCTCGCAATGCCTCCTCGCTCCCTCTCGCGCTGTCTGCTCGCTCCCTCTCGCGCTGTCTCCTCGCACCCTCTCGCACTGTCGCCTGTCTCCCTCTCGCAATGTCTCCTCTCACCCTCTCGCTCTCTCTCCTCTCACTCTCTCGCTCTGTCTCCTCGCACCCCCTCACACATTCCCTCTCTCCCTCTCGCAATGTCTCCTCTCACCCTCTCGCTCTGTCTCCTCTCACTCTCTCGCTCTGTCTCCTCCCTCCCCATCACACATTCCCTCGCTCCCTCTCGCACTGTCCCCTCACTCCCTCTTGCACTGTCCCCTCGCTCCCTGTCGCTCTGTCTCCTCGTTCCCTGTCGCGCTGTCCCCTCGCTCCCTCTCGCGCTGTTCCCTCGCTCCCACTCGCAATGTCCCCTCGCTCCCTCTCGCACAGTCCCCTCGCTCCCTCTCGCACTGTCCCCCTCGCTCCCTCTCGCACTGTCCCCTCGCTCCCCGTTGCTCTGTCTCCTCGTTGCCTCTTGCGCTGTCCACTCGTTCCCTCTCGCGCTGTCCCCTGGTTCCCTCTCGCGCTGTCCCCTGGTTCCCTCTTGCGCTGTCCCCTCGCTCCCTCTTGCGCTGTCCCCTCGCTCCCTCTCGCGCTGTCCCCTGGTTCCATCTCGCGCTGTCCCCTGGTTCCCTCTCGCGCTGTCCCCTCGCTCCCACTCGCTCTGTCCCCTCGCTCCCTCTCGCACTGTCCCCTCGCTCCCTCTTGCACTGTCCCATCGCTCCCTCTCGCACTGTCCCCTCGCTCCCTCTCGCACTGTCTCCTCGCTCCCTCTCACACTGTCCCCTCGCTCCCTCTCGCACTGTCCCGTCGCTCCCTCTCGCAATGTCCCCTCGCTCCCTCTCTCACTGTCCCCTCGCTCCCTCTCGCACTGTCCCCTCGCTCCCTTTCACACTGTCCCCCTCGCACTGTCCCCTCGTTCCCTCTCGCACTGTCCACTCGCTCCCTCTCGCACTGTCCTCTCGCTCCCTCTCGCACTGTCCCCTCGCTCCCTCTCTCACTGTCCCCTCTTTCCCTCTCGCGCTGTCCCCTCGTTCCCTCTCGTGCTGTCCCCTCGTTCTATCTCGCGCTGTCCCCCGGTTCCCTCTCGCGCTGTCCCCTGGTTCTCTCACGCGCTGTCCCCTCGCACCCTCTCGCGCTGTCCCCTGGTTCCCTCTCGCGCTGTCCCCTGGTTCCCTCTCGCGCGGTCCCCTGGTTCCCTTTCGCGCTGTCCCCTCGCTCCCTCTCGCAATGCCTCCTCGCTCCCTCTCGCGCTGTCCGCTCGCACCCTCTCGCGCTGTCCCCTCGCTCCCTCTCGCGCTGTCCCCTCGCTCCCTCTCACGCTGTCCCCTCGCACTGTCCCCTCGCTCCCTCTCGCACTGTCCACTCGCTCCCTCTCGCACTGTCCTCTCGCTCCCTCTCGCACTGTCGTCTCGCTCCCCCTCGCACTGTCCCCTCGCTCCCTCTCGCGCTGTCCCCTGGTTCCCTCTCGCGCTGTCCCCTGGTTGCCTCTCGCGCTATCCCCTCGCTCCCTCTCGCGCTGTCCCCTGGTTCCCTCTCGCGCTGTCCCCTGGTTCCCTCTCGCGCTGTCCCCTCGCTCCCTCTCGCTCTGTGACCTCGCTCCCTCTCACACTGTCCCCTCTCTCCCTCTCGCACTGTCCCCTCGCTCCCTCTCGCACTGTCCCCTCGCTCCCTCTCGCGCTGTCCCCTGGTTCCCTCTCGCGCTGTCCCCTGGTTCCCTCTCGCGCTATCCCCTCGCTCCCTCTCGCTTTATCCCCTCGCTCCCTCTCGCACTGTTCCCTCGCTCCCTCTCGCACTGTCCCCTCGCTCTCTCTCACACTGTCCCCTCACTCCCTCTCGCACTGTCTCCTCGCTCCCTCTCGCACTGTCCCCTCGCTCCCTTTTGTACTGTCACCTCGTTCCCTCTCGCTCTGTCCCCTCGCTCCCTCTCGCACTGTCCCCTCACTCCCTCTCGCACTGTCCCCTCGCTCCCTCTCGCACTGTCCCCCTCGCACTGTCCCCTCGCTCCCTCTCGCACTGTCCAATCGCTCCCTCTCGCACTGTCTTCTCGCTCCCTCTCGCACTCTCCATTCGTTCCCTCTCGGACTGTCCCCTCGCTCCCTCTCGCACTGTCCCCTCACTCCCTCTCGCACTGTCCCCTCGTTCCCTCTCGCGCTGTCCCCCTCACTCCCTCTCACTCTGACCCCTCGCTCCCTCTCACACTGTCCCCTCGCTCCCTCTCGCACTGTCCCCTCGCTCCCTCTCGCACTGTCCCCTCGCTCCCTCTCGCACTGTCCGCTTGCTCCCTCTTGCACTGTCCTCTCGCTCCCTCTCGCACTGTCCGCTCGTTCCCTCTCGCACTGTCCCCTCGCTCCCTCTCGCACTGTCCCCTCGCTCCCTCTCGCACTGTCCCCTCGCTCCCTCTTGCACTGTCCCCTCGCTCCCTATCGCACTGTCCCCTCGCTCCCTCTCGCACTGTCCCCTCGCTCCCTCTCGCACTGTCCCCTCGCTCCCTCTAGCACTGTCCCCTCGCTCCCTCTCGCACTGTCCCCTCGGTTCCTCTCGCACTGTCCCCTCACTCCCTCTCGCAGTGTCCCCTCGCTCCCTCTCGCACTGTCCCCTCGCTCCCTGTCGCTCTGTCTCCTCGTTCCCTCTCGCATTGTCCCCTCGCTCCCTCTCGCACTGTCCCCTCGCTCCCTGTCGCTCTGTCTCCTCGTTCCCTCTCGCATTGTCTCCTCCCTACTTCTTGCAATGTCTCCGCTCAAACTCTCTGAGTCTAATTTATCTCTCTCCCGCACAGTCTCGCCTCTCACTCTACCGCACAGGCTACTCTCTCTCTCTTCCTCACATTTTCATCGCTATCTCACAGTCTACTTTCTCTGTCTCTTGCACAGTCTCCGCACTCTCTCTCTCTCCTGTGCATCCTCTCTCTCTCTCCTGCAATTTCCCCTCTCTCCCTTTCACACATTCTCCTCTCTCTCTTACAAAGCTTCCTGTCTCCCTGCGGCACAGATTCCTCGGTCTACCTCACACTATCTCCTCACTCCCTCTTGAACTGTCTCCTCACTCCCTCTCGCTCTGTCTCCTCACTCCATCTTGCACCGATTCCTCTCTCCGTCTCGCACTGATACCTCTCTCCCTCTCGCTCTGTCTCCTCTCTCCCTTCTCACAATGCCTCCTCGCACCCTCTATCACTGTCCCCTCACTCCCGCTCGCACTGTCCCCTTGCTCCCTCTCGCACTGTCCCCTCGCTCCCTGTCGCGCTGTCCCCTCGCACCCTCTCGCTCTGTCCCCTCGCTCCCTCTCACACTGTCCCATCGCTCACTCTCGCACCGTCCCCTCGCTCCCTCTCGCACTGTCCCCTCGCTCCCTCTCGCTCTGTCCCCTCGCTCCCTCTCGCACTGTCTCCTCAATCCCGCTCGCTCTGTCTCCTCACTCCCTCAGGCACTGATTCCTCTCTCGCTCTCGCACTGATACCTCTCTCCCTCTCGCTCTGTCCCCTCTCTCCCTCTCTCAATGCCTCCTCGCTCCCTCTCGCGCTGTCTGCTCGCTCCCTCTCGCGCTGTCTCGTCGCTCCCTCTCGCACTGTCGCCTCTCTTCCTCTCGCAATGTCTCCTCTCACCCTTTCGCTCTGTCTCCTCTCACTCTCTCGCTCTGTCTCCTCACTCCCCCTCACACATTCCCTCGCTCCCTCTCGCGCTGTCTCCTCGCTCCCTCTCGCACTGTCACCTGTCTCCCTCTCACAATGTCTCCTCTCAACCTCTCGCTCTGTCTCCTCTCACTCTCACGCTCTGTCTCCTCGCTCCCCCTCAAACTTTCCCTCGCTCCCTCTCGCACTGTCCCCTCGCTCCCTCTCGCACTGTCCCCTCGCTCCCTCTCGCACTGTCCCCTCGCTCCCTCTCGCACTGTCCCCTCGGTCCCTCTCGCACTGTCCCCTCGCTCCCTCTCGCTCTGTCCCCTCGCTCCCTCTCGCACTGTCTCCTCGTTCCCTGTCGCGCTGTCCCCTCGCTCCCTCTCGCCCTGTCCACTCGCTCCCTCTCGCAATGTCCCCTCGCTCCCTCTCACACAGTCCCCTCGCTCCCTCTCGCAGTGTCCCCTCGCTCCCTCTCGCACTGTCCCCTCGCTCCCTGTCGCTCTGTCTCCTCGTTCCCTCTCGCATTGTCTCCACCCGTCCTCTTGCAATGTCTCCGCTGAAACTCTCTGAGTCTAATTTCTCTCTCTCCCTCTCGCACTGATAACTCTCTCCCTCTTGCTCTGTCTCCTCTCTCCCTCTTGCAATGCCTCCTCGCGCCCTCTCGCGCTGTGTGCTCGCTCCCTCTCGCGCTGCCTCATCACTCCCTCTCGCACTGTCGCCTCTCTCCCTCTCGCAATGTCTCCTCTCACCCTCTCACTCTCTCTCCTCTCACTCTCTCGCTCTGTCTCCTCGCACCCCCTCACACATTTCCTCACTCCCTCTCGCGCTGTCTCCTCGCTCCCTCTCGCACAGTCGCCTCTCTCCCTCTCGCAATGTCTCCTCTCACTCTCTCGCTCTGTCTCCTCTCAGTCTCTCGCTCTGTCTCCTCCCTCCCCATCACACTTTCCCTCGCTCCCTTTCGCACTGTCCCCTCGCTCCCTCTCGCACTGTCCCCTCGCTCCCTGTTGCTCTGTCTCCTCGTTCCCTGTCGCGCTGTCATCTCGCTCCTTCTCGCGCTGTTCCCTCGCTCCCTCTCACAATGTCCCCTCGCTCCCTCTCGCACAGTCCCCCTCGCTCCCTCTCGCACTGTCCCCTCGCTCCCTCTCGCACTGTCCCCTCGCTCCCTGTTGCTCTGTCTCCTCGTTGCCTCTTGCGCTGTCCCCTCGTTCCCTCTCGCACTGTCCCCTGGTTCCCTCTCGCGCTGTCCCCTGGTTCCCTGTCGCGCTGTCCCCTCGCTCCCTCTCGCTCTGTCCCCTCGCTCCCTCTCGCACTGTCCCCTCACTCCCTCTCGCACTGTCTCCTCGCTCCCTCTCGCACTGTCCCCTCGCTCCCTCTCGCACTGTCCCCTCGCTCCCTCTCGCACTGTCCTCTCGCTCCCTCTCTCACTGTCCCCTCGCTCCCTCTCGCACTGTCCCCTCGCTCCCTCTCACACTGTCGCCTCGCACTGTCCCCTCGCTCCCTCTCGCACTGTCCACTCACTCCCTCTCGCACTGTCCCCTCGCTCCCTCTCGCACTGTCCCCTCGTTCCCTCTCGCGCTCTCCCCTCGTTCCCTCTCGCGCTGCCCCCTCGTTCCCTCTCGCGCTGTCCCCTGGTTCCCTCTCGCGCTGTCCCCTGGTTCCCTCTCGCGCTGTCCCCTCGCTCCCTCTTGCACTGTCCCCTGGTTCCCTCTCGTGCTGTCCCCTGGTTCCCTCTCGCGCTGTCCCCTCGCTCCCTCTCGCAATGCCTCCTCGCTCCCTCTCGTGCTGTCCGCTCGCTCCCTCTCGCGCTGTCCCCTCGCTCCCTCTCGCGCTGTCCCCTCGCTCCCTCTCGCACTGTCCCCTCGCACTGTCCCCTCGCTCCCTCTCGCACTGTCCACTCGCTCCCTCTCGCACTGTCTTCTCGCTCACTCTCGCACTGTCCTCTCGCTCCCTCTCGCACTGTCCCCACGCTCCCTCTCGCACTGTCCCCTCCTTCCCTCTCGCAATGTCCCCTCCTTCCCTCTCACGCTGTCCCCTCGTTCCCTCTCGCGCTGTCCCCTGGTTCCCTCTCGCGCTGTCCCCTGGTTCCCTCTCACGCTGTCCCCTCGCTCCCTCTCGCGCTGTCCCCTGGTTCCCTCTCGCGCTGTCCCCTGGTTCCCTCTCGCGCTGTCCCCTCGCTCCCTCTCGCACTGTCCCCTCGCTCCCTCTCGCACTGTCTCCTCGCTCCATCTCGCACTGTCCCCTCGCTCCCTTTCGCACTGTCCCCTCACTCCCTCTCGCACTGTCCCCTCGTTCCCTCTCGCGCTGTCCCCCTCGCTCCCTCTCACTCTGACCCCTCGCTCCCTCTCGCACTGTCCCCTCGCTCCCTCTCGCACTGTCCCCTCGCTCCCTCTCGCACTGTCCCCTCACTCCCTCTCGCAATGTCCGCTCGCTCCCTCTCGCACTGTCCCCTCGCTCCCTCTCGCACTGTCTCCTCGCTCCATCTCGCACTGTCCCCTCGCTCCCTTTCGCACTGTCCCCTCACTCCCTCTCGCACTGTCCCCTCGTTCCCTCTCGCGCTGTCCCCTCGCTCCCTCTCACTCTGACCCCTCGCTCCCTCTCGCACTGTCCCCTCGCTCCCTCTCGCACTGTCCCCTCGCTCCCTCTCGCACTGTCCCCTCGCTCCCTCTCGCACTGTCCCCTCGCTCCCTCTCGCACTGTCCCCTCGCTCCCTCTCACACTGTCCCCTCGCTCCCTCTAGCACTGTCCCCTCGCTCCCTCTCGCACTGTCCCCTCGCTTCCTCTCGCACTGTCCCCTCACTCCCTCTCGCACTGTCCCCTCGCTCCCTCTCGCACTGTCCCCTCGCTCCCTGTCGCTCTGTCTCCTCGTTCCCTCTCGCATTGTCTCCTCCCTACCTCTTGCAATGTCTCCGCTCAAACTCACTGAGTCTAATTTCTCTCTCTCCCGCACAGTCTCCCCTCTCACTCTACCGCACAGGCTACTCTCTCTCTCTTCCTCACATTTTCATCGCTATCTCACAGTCTACTTTCTCTGTCTCTTGCACAGTCTCCGCACTCTCTCTCTCTCCTGTGCAGCCTCTCTCTCTCTCCTGCAATTTTCCCTCTCTCCCTTTCACACATTCTCCTCTCTCTCTTACAAAGCTTCCTGTCTCCCTGCGGCACAGATTCCTCGGTCTACCTCACACTATCTCCTCACTCCCTCTTGAACTGTCTCCTCACTCCCTCTCACTCTGTCTCCTCACTCCATCTTGCACCGATTCCTCTCTCCCTCTCGCACTGATACCTCTCTCCCTCTCGCTCTGTCTCCTCTCTCCCTCTCGCAATGCCTCCTCACACCCTCTCTCACTGTCCCCTCGCTTCCGCTCGCACTGTCCCCTCGCTCCCTCTCACACTGTCCCATCGCTCACTCTCGCACCGTCCCCTCGCTCCCTCTCGCACAGTCCCCTCGCTCCCTCTCGCTCTGTCCCCTCGCTCCCTCTCGCACTGTCTCCTCAATCCCTCTCGCTCTGTCTCCTCACTCCCTCAGGCACTGATTCCTCTCTCGCTCTCACACTGATACCTCTCTCCCTCTCGCTCTGTCCCCTCTCTCCCTCTCGCAATGCCTCCTCGCTCCCTCTCGCGCTGTCTGCTCGCTCCCTCTCGCGCTGTCTCGTCGCTCCCTCTCGCACTGTCGCCTCTCTTCCTCTCGCAATGTCTCCTCTCACCCTTTCGCTCTGTCTCCTCTCACTCTCTCGCTCTGTCTCCTCGCTCCCCCTCACACATTCCCTCGCTCCCTCTCGCGCTGTCTCCTCGCTCCCTCTCGCACTGTCACCTGTCTCCCTCTCACAATGTCTCCTCTCAACCTCTCGCTCTGTCTCCTCTCACTCTCACGCTCTGTCTCCTCGCTCCCCCTCAAACTTTCCCTCGCTCCCTCTCGCACTGTCCCCTCGCTCCCTCTCGCACTGTCCCCTCGCTCCCTCTCGCACTGTCCCCTCGCTCCCTCTCGCACTGTCCCCTCGGTCCCTCTCGCACTGTCCCCTCGCTCCCTCTCGCTCTGTCCCCTCGCTCCCTCTTGCACTGTCTCCTCGTTCCCTGTCGCGCTGTCCCCTCGCTCCCTCTCGCCCTGTCCACTCGCTCCCTCTCGCAATGTCCCCTCGCTCCCTCTCGCACAGTCCCCTCGCTCCCTCTCGCAGTGTCCCCTCGCTCCCTCTCGCACTGTCCCCTCGCTCCCTGTCACTCTGTCTCCTCGTTCCCTCTCGCATTGTCTCCACCCGTCCTCTTGCAATGTCTCCGCTGAAACTCTCTGAGTCTAATTTCTCTCTCTCCCTCTCGCACTGATAACTCTCTCCCTCTTGCTCTGTCTCCTCTCTCCCTCTTGCAATGCCTCCTCGCGCCCTCCCGCGCTGTGTGCTCGCTCCCTCTCGCGCTGTCTCGTCACTCCCTCTCGCACTGTCGCCTCTCTCCCTCTCGCAATGTCTCCTCTCACCCTCTCACTCTCTCTCCTCTCACTCTCTCGCTCTGTCTCCTCGCACCCCCTCACACATTTCCTCACTCCCTCTCGCGCTGTCTCCTCGCTCCCTCTTGCACAGTCGCCTCTCTCCCTCTCGCAATGTCTCCTCTCACCCTCTCGCTCTGTCTCCTCTCAGTCTCTCGCTCTGTCTCCTCCCTCCCCATCACACTTTCCCTCGCTCCCTTTCGCACTGTCCCCTCGCTCCCTCTCGCACTGTCCCCTCGCTCCCTGTTGCTCTGTCTCCTCGTTCCCTGTCGCGCTGTCATCTCGCTCCCTCTCGCGCTGTTCCCTCGCTCCCTCTCACAATGTCCCCTCGCTCCCTCTCGCACAGTCCCCTCGCTCCCTCTCGCACTGTCCCCTCGCTCCCTCTCGCACTGTCCCCTCGCTCCCTGTTGCTCTGTCTCCTCGTTGCCTCTTGCGCTGTCCCCTCGTTCCCTCTCGCACTGTCCCCTGGTTCCCTCTCGCGCTGTCCCCTGGTTCCCTGTCGCGCTGTCCCCTCGCTCCCTCTCGCTCTGTCCCCTCGCTCCCTCTCGCACTGTCCCCTCACTCCCTCTCGCACTGTCTCCTCGCTCCCTCTCGCACTGTCCCCTCGCTCCCTCTCGCACTGTCCCCTCGCTCCCTCTCGCACTGTCCTCTCGCTCCCTCTCTCACTGTCCCCTCGCTCCCTCTCGCACTGTCCCCCTCGCTCCCTCTCACACTGTCGCCTCGCACTGTCCCCTCGCTCCCTCTCGCACTGTCCACTCACTCCCTCTCGCACTGTCCCCTCGCTCCCTCTCGCACTGTCCCCTCGTTCCCTCTCGCGCTGTCCCCTCGTTCCCTCTCGCGCTGCCCCCTCGTTCCCTCTCGCGCTGTCCCCTGGTTCCCTCTCGCGCTGTCCCCTGGTTCCCTCTCGCGCTGTCCCCTCGCTCCCTCTTGCACTGTCCCCTGGTTCCCTCTCGTGCTGTCCCCTGGTTCCCTCTCGCGCTGTCCCCTCGCTCCCTCTCGCAATGCCTCCTCGCTCCCTCTCGTGCTGTCCGCTCGCTCCCTCTCGCGCTGTCCCCTCGCTCCCTCTCACGCTGTCCCCTCGCTCCCTCTCGCACTGTCCCCTCGCACTGTCCCCTCGCTCCCTCTCGCACTGTCCACTCGCTCCCTCTCGCGCTGTCTTCTCGCTCACTCTCGCACTGTCCTCTCGCTCCCTCTCGCACTGTCCCCTCGCTCCCTCTCGCACTGTCCCCTCCTTCCCTCTCGCAATGTCCCCTCCTTCCCTCTCACGCTGTACCCTCGTTCCCTCTCGCGCTGTCCCCTGGTTCCCTCTTGCGCTGTCCCCTGGTTCCCTCTCACGCTGTCCCCTCGCTCCCTCTCGCGCTGTCCCCTGGTTCCCTCTCGCGCTGTCCCCTGGTTCCCTCTCGCGCTGTCCCCTCGCTCCCTCTCGCACTGTCCCCTCGCTCCCTCTCGCACTGTCTCCTCGCTCCATCTCGCACTGTCCCCTCGCTCCCTTTCGCACTGTCCCCTCACTCCCTCTCGCACTGTCCCCTCGTTCCCTCTCGCGCTGTCCCCTCGCTCCCTCTCACTCTGACCCCTCGCTCCCTCTCGCACTGTCCCCTCGCTCCCTCTCGCACTGTCCCCTCGCTCCCTCTCGCACTGTCTCCTCGCTCCATCTCGCACTGTCCCCTCGCTCCCTTTCGCACTGTCCCCTCACTCCCTCTCGCACTGTCCCCTCGTTCCCTCTCGCGCTGTCCCCTCGCTCCCTCTCACTCTGACCCCTCGCTCCCTCTCGCACTGTCCCCTCGCTCCCTCTCGCACTGTCCCCTCGCTCCCTCTCGCACTGTCCCCTCACTCCCTCTCGCAATGTCCGCTCGCTCCCTCTCGCACTGTCCCCTCGCTCCCTCTCGCACTGTCTCCTCGCTCCATCTCGCACTGTCCCCTCGCTCCCTTTCGCACTGTCCCCTCACTCCCTCTCGCACTGTCCCCTCGTTCCCTCTCGCGCTGTCCCCTCGCTCCCTCTCACTCTGACCCCTCGCTCCCTCTCGCACTGTCCCCTCGCTCCCTCTCGCACTGTCCCCTCGCTCCCTCTCGCACTGTCCCCTCGCTCCCTCTCGCACTGTCCCCTCGCTCCCTCTCGCACTGTCCCCCTCGCTCCCTCTCACACTGTCCCCTCGCTCCCTCTAGCACTGTCCCCTCGCTCCCTCTCGCACTGTCCCCTCGCTTCCTCTCGCACTGTCCCCTCACTCCCTCTCGCACTGTCCCCTCGCTCCCTCTCGCACTGTCCCCTCGCTCCCTGTCGCTCTGTCTCCTCGTTCCCTCTCGCATTGTCTCCTCCCTACCTCTTGCAATGTCTCCGCTCAAACTCACTGAGTCTAATTTCTCTCTCTCCCGCACAGTCTCCCCTCTCACTCTACCGCACAGGCTACTCTCTCTCTCTTCCTCACATTTTCATCGCTATCTCACAGTCTACTTTCTCTGTCTCTTGCACAGTCTCCGCACTCTCTCTCTCTCCTGTGCAGCCTCTCTCTCTCTCCTGCAATTTTCCCTCTCTCCCTTTCACACATTCTCCTCTCTCTCTTACAAAGCTTCCTGTCTCCCTGCGGCACAGATTCCTCGGTCTACCTCACACTATCTCCTCACTCCCTCTTGAACTGTCTCCTCACTCCCTCTCACTCTGTCTCCTCACTCCATCTTGCACCGATTCCTCTCTCCCTCTCGCACTGATACCTCTCTCCCTCTCGCTCTGTCTCCTCTCTCCCTCTCGCAATGCCTCCTCACACCCTCTCTCACTGTCCCCTCGCTTCCGCTCGCACTGTCCCCTCGCTCCCTCTCACACTGTCCCATCGCTCACTCTCGCACCGTCCCCTCGCTCCCTCTCGCACAGTCCCCTCGCTCCCTCTCGCTCTGTCCCCTCGCTCCCTCTCGCACTGTCTCCTCAATCCCTCTCGCTCTGTCTCCTCACTCCCTCAGGCACTGATTCCTCTCTCGCTCTCGCACTGATACCTCTCTCCCTCTCGCTCTGTCCCCTCTCTCCCTCTCGCAATGCCTCCTCGCTCCCTCTCGCGCTGTCTGCTCGCTCCCTCTCGCGCTGTCTCGTCGCTCCCTCTCGCACTGTCGCCTCTCTTCCTCTCGCAATGTCTCCTCTCACCCTTTCGCTCTGTCTCCTCTCACTCTCTCGCTCTGTCTCCTCGCTCCCCCTCACACATTCCCTCGCTCCCTCTCGCGCTGTCTCCTCGCTCCCTCTCGCACTGTCACCTGTCTCCCTCTCACAATGTCTCCTCTCAACCTCTCGCTCTGTCTCCTCTCACTCTCACGCTCTGTCTCCTCGCTCCCCCTCAAACTTTCCCTCGCTCCCTCTCGCACTGTCCCCTCGCTCCCTCTCGCACTGTCCCCTCGCTCCCTCTCGCACTGTCCCCTCGCTCCCTCTCGCACTGTCCCCTCGGTCCCTCTCGCACTGTCCCCTCGCTCCCTCTCGCTCTGTCCCCTCGCTCCCTCTCGCACTGTCTCCTCGTTCCCTGTCGCGCTGTCCCCTCGCTCCCTCTCGCCCTGTCCACTCGCTCCCTCTCGCAATGTCCCCTCGCTCCCTCTCACACAGTCCCCTCGCTCCCTCTCGCAGTGTCCCCTCGCTCCCTCTCGCACTGTCCCCTCGCTCCCTGTCACTCTGTCTCCTCGTTCCCTCTCGCATTGTCTCCACCCGTCCTCTTGCAATGTCTCCGCTGAAACTCTCTGAGTCTAATTTCTCTCTCTCCCTCTCGCACTGATAACTCTCTCCCTCTTGCTCTGTCTCCTCTCTCCCTCTTGCAATGCCTCCTCGAGCCCTCCCGCGCTGTGTGCTCGCTCCCTCTCGCGCTGTCTCGTCACTCCCTCTCGCACTGTCGCCTCTCTCCCTCTCGCAATGTCTCCTCTCACCCTCTCACTCTCTCTCCTCTCACTCTCTCGCTCTGTCTCCTCGCACCCCCTCACACATTTCCTCACTCCCTCTCGCGCTGTCTCCTCGCTCCCTCTCGCACAGTCGCCTCTCTCCCTCTCGCAATGTCTCCTCTCACCCTCTCGCTCTGTCTCCTCTCAGTCTCTCGCTCTGTCTCCTCCCTCCCCATCACACTTTCCCTCGCTCCCTTTCGCACTGTCCCCTCGCTCCCTCTCGCACTGTCCCCTCGCTCCCTGTTGCTCTGTCTCCTCGTTCCCTGTCGCGCTGTCATCTCGCTCCCTCTCGCGCTGTTCCCTCGCTCCCTCTCACAATGTCCCCTCGCTCCCTCTCGCACAGTCCCCTCGCTCCCTCTCGCACTGTCCCCTCGCTCCCTCTCGCACTGTCCCCTCGCTCCCTGTTGCTCTGTCTCCTCGTTGCCTCTTGCGCTGTCCCCTCGTTCCCTCTCGCACTGTCCCCTGGTTCCCTCTCGCGCTGTCCCCTGGTTCCCTGTCGCGCTGTCCCCTCGCTCCCTCTCGCTCTGTCCCCTCGCTCCCTCTCGCACTGTCCCCTCACTCCCTCTCGCACTGTCTCCTCGCTCCCTCTCGCACTGTCCCCTCGCTCCCTCTCGCACTGTCCCCTCGCTCCCTCTCGCACTGTCCTCTCGCTCCCTCTCTCACTGTCCCCTCGCTCCCTCTCGCACTGTCCCCTCGCTCCCTCTCACACTGTCGCCTCGCACTGTCCCCTCGCTCCCTCTCGCACTGTCCACTCACTCCCTCTCGCACTGTCCCCTCGCTCCCTCTCGCACTGTCCCCTCGTTCCCTCTCGCGCTGTCCCCTCGTTCCCTCTCGCGCTGCCCCCTCGTTCCCTCTCGCGCTGTCCCCTGGTTCCCTCTCGCGCTGTCCCCTGGTTCCCTCTCGCGCTGTCCCCTCGCTCCCTCTTGCACTGTCCCCTGGTTCCCTCTCGTGCTGTCCCCTGGTTCCCTCTCGCGCTGTCCCCTCGCTCCCTCTCGCAATGCCTCCTCGCTCCCTCTCGTGCTGTCCGCTCGCTCCCTCTCGCGCTGTCCCCTCGCTCCCTCTCGCGCTGTCCCCTCGCTCCCTCTCGCACTGTCCCCTCGCACTGTCCCCTCGCTCCCTCTCGCACTGTCCACTCGCTCCCTCTCGCACTGTCTTCTCGCTCACTCTCGCACTGTCCTCTCGCTCCCTCTCGCACTGTCCCCTCGCTCCCTCTCGCACTGTCCCCTCCTTCCCTCTCGCAATGTCCCCTCCTTCCCTCTCACGCTGTACCCTCGTTCCCTCTCGCGCTGTCCCCTGGTTCCCTCTCGCGCTGTCCCCTGGTTCCCTCTCACGCTGTCCCCTCGCTCCCTCTCGCGCTGTCCCCTGGTTCCCTCTCGCGCTGTCCCCTGGTTCCCTCTCGCGCTGTCCCCTCGCTCCCTCTCGCACTGTCCCCTCGCTCCCTCTCGCACTGTCTCCTCGCTCCATCTCGCACTGTCCCCTCGCTCCCTTTCGCACTGTCCCCTCACTCCCTCTCGCACTGTCCCCTCGTTCCCTCTCGCGCTGTCCCCTCGCTCCCTCTCACTCTGACCCCTCGCTCCCTCTCGCACTGTCCCCTCGCTCCCTCTCGCACTGTCCCCTCGCTCCCTCTCGCACTGTCCCCTCACTCCCTCTCGCAATGTCCGCTCGCTCCCTCTCGCACTGTCCCCTCGCTCCCTCTCGCACTGTCCCCTCGCTCCCTCTCGCAGTGTCCCCTCGCTCCCTCTCGCACTGTCCCCTCGCTCCCTCTCGCACTGTCCCCTCGCTCCCTCTCGCACTGTCCCCTCGCTCCCTCTAGCACTGTCCCCTCGCTCCCTCTCGCACTGTCCCCTCGCTTCCTCTCGCACTGTCCCCTCACTCCCTCTCGCACTGTCCCCTCGCTCCCTCTCGCACTGTCCCCTCGCTCCCTGTCGCTCTGTCTCCTCGTTCCCTCTCGCATTGTCTCCTCCCTACCTCATGCAATGTCTCCGCTCAAACTCACTGAGTCTAATTTCTCTCTCTCCCGCACAGTCTCCCCTCTCACTCTACCGCACAGGCTACTCTCTCTCTCTTCCTCACATTTTCATCGCTATCTCACAGTCTACTTTCTCTGTCTCTTGCACAGTCTCCGCACTCTCTCTCTCTCCTGTGCAGCCTCTCTCTCTCTCCTGCAATTTTCCCTCTCTCCCTTTCACACATTCTCCTCTCTCTCTTACAAAGCTTCCTGTCTCCCTGCGGCACAGATTCCTCGGTCTACCTCACACTATCTCCTCACTCCCTCTTGAACTGTCTCCTCACTCCCTCTCACTCTGTCTCCTCACTCCATCTTGCACCGATTCCTCTCTCCCTCTCGCACTGATACCTCTCTCCCTCTCGCTCTGTCTCCTCTCTCCCTCTCGCAATGCCTCCTCACACCCTCTCTCACTGTCCCCTCGCTTCCGCTCGCACTGTCCCCTTGCTCCCTCTCGCACTGTCCCCTCGCCCCCTGTCGTGCTGTCCCCTCGCACCCTCTCGCTCTGTCCCCTCGCTCCCTCTCACACTGTCCCATCGCTCACTCTCGCACCGTCCCCTCGCTCCCTCTCGCACAGTCCCCTCGCTCCCTCTCGCTCTGTCCCCTCGCTCCCTCTCGCACTGTCTCCTCAATCCCTCTCGCTCTGTCTCCTCACTCCCTCAGGCACTGATTCCTCTCTCGCTCTCGCACTGATACCTCTCTCCCTCTCGCTCTGTCCCCTCTCTCCCTCTCGCAATGCCTCCTCGCTCCCTCTCGCGCTGTCTGCTCGCTCCCTCTCGCGCTGTCTCGTCGCTCCCTCTCGCACTGTCGCCTCTCTTCCTCTCGCAATGTCTCCTCTCACCCTTTCGCTCTGTCTCCTCTCACTCTCTCGCTCTGTCTCCTCGCTCCCCCTCACACATTCCCTCGCTCCCTCTCGCCCTGTCTCCTCGCTCCCTCTCACACTGTCACCTGTCTCCCTCTCACAATGTCTCCTCTCAACCTCTCGCTCTGTCTCCTCTCACTCTCTCGCTCTGTCTCCTCGCTACCCATCAAACTTTCCCTCGCTCCCTCTCGCACTGTCCCCTCGCTCCCTCTCGCACTGTCTCCTCGCTCCCTCTCGCACTGTCCCCTCGCTCCCTCTCGCACTGTCCCCTCGGTCCCTCTTGCACTGTCCCCTCGCTCCCTCTCGCTCTGTCCCCTCGCTCCCTCTCGCACTGTCCCCTCGCTCCCTCTCGCACTGTCCCCTCGCTCCCTCTCGCGCTGTCCCCTCACTCCCTCTCGCAATGTCCCCTCGTTCCCTCTCGCACAGTCCCCTCGCTCCCTCTCGCACTGTCCCTTCGCTCCCTGTCGCTCTGTCTCCTCGTTCCCTGTCGCGCTGTCCCCCTCGCTCCCTCTTGTGCTGTCCACTCGCTCCCTCTCGCAATGTCCCCTCGCTCCCTCTCGCACAGTCCCCTCGCTCCCTCTCGCAGTGTCCCCTCGCTCCCTCTCGCACTGTCCCCTCGCTCCCTGTCGCTCTGTCTCCTCATTCCCTCTCGCATTGTCTCCACCCGTCCTCTTGCAATGTCTCCGCTCAAACTCTCTGAGTCTAATTTCTCTCTCTCCCTCTCGCACTGATAACTCTCTCCCTCTTGCTCTGTCTCCTCTCTCCCTCTCACAATGCCTCCTCGCTCCCTCTCGCGCTGTCTGTTCGCTCCCTCTCGCGCTGTCTCCTCGCTCCCTCTCGCACTGTCGCCTCTCTCCCTCTCGCAATGTCTCCTCTCACCCTCTCACTCTCTCTCCTCTCACTCTCTCGCTCTGTCTCCTCGCACCCCCTCACACATTCCCTCACTCCCTCTCGCGCTGTCTCCTCGCTCCCTCTCGCACAGTCGCCTCTCTCCCTCTCGCAATGTCTCCTCTCACCCTCTCGCTCTGTCTCCTCTCAGTTTCTCGCTCTGTCTCCTCCCTCCCCATCACACTTTCCCTCGCTCCCTCTCGCACTGTCCCCTCGATCCCTTTCGCAATGTCCCCTCGCTCCCTGTCGCTCTGTCTCCTCGTTCCCTGTCGCGCTGTCCCATCGCTCCCTCTCGCGCTGTTCCCTCGCTCCCTCTCACAATGTCCCCTCGCTCCCTCTCGCACAGTCCCCTCGCTCCCTCTCGCACTGTCCCCTCGCTCCCTCTCGCACTGTCCCCTCGCTCCCTGTTGCTCTGTCTCCTCGTTGCCTCTTGCGCTGTCCCCTCGTTCCCTCTCGCACTGTCCCCTGGTTCCCTCTCGCGCTGTCCCCTGGTTCCCTCTCGCGCTGTCCCCTCGCTCCCTCTTGCGCTGTCCCCTCGCTCCCTCTCGCGCTGCCCCTGGTTCCCTCTCGCTCTGTCCCCTCGCTCCCTCTCGCACTGTCCCCTCACTCCCTCTCGCACTGTCTCCTCGCTCCCTCTCGCACTGACCCCTCGCTCCCTCTCGCACTGTACCCTCGCTCCCTCTCGCACTGTCCTCTCGCTACCTCTCGCACTGTCCCCTCGCTCCCTCTCGCAATGTCCCCTCGCTCCCTCTCTCACTGTCCCCTCGCTCCCTCTCGCACTGTCGCCTCGCTCCCTCTCACACTGTTGCCTCGCACTGTCCCCTCGCTCCCTTTCGCACTGTCCACTCGCTCCCTCTCGCACTGTCCTCTCGCTCCCTCTCGCACTGTCCCCTCGCTCCCTCTCGCACTGTCCCCTCATTCCCTCTCGCGCTGTCCCCTCGTTCCCTCTCGCGCTGTCCACTGGTTCCCTCTCGCGCTGTCCCCTGGTTCACTCTCGCGCTGTCCCCTGGTTCCCTCTCGCGCTGTCCCCTCGCTCCCTCTTGCGCTGTCCCCTGGTTCCCGCTCGCGCTGTCCCCTGGTTCCTCTCGCGCTGTCCCCTCGCTCCCTCTCGCAATGCCTCCTCGCTCCCTCTCGCGCTGTCCGCTCGCTCCCTCTCGCGCTGTCCCCTCGCTCCCTCTCGCGCTGTCCCCTCGCACTGTCCCCTCGCTCCCTCTCGCACTGTCCACTCGCTCCCTCTCGCACTGTCCCCTCGCTCACTCTCGCACTGTCCTCTCGCTCCCTCTCGCACTGTCCCCTCGCTCCCTCTCGCACTGTCCAATCACTCCCTCTCGCACTGTCTTCTCGCTCCCTCTCTCACTGTCCTCTCGCTCCCTCTCGCACTGTCCCCTCGCTCCCTCTCGCACTGTCCCCTCACTCCCTCTCGCACTGTCCCCTCGTTCCCTCTCGCGCTGTCCCCTCGTTCCCTCTCGCGCTGTCCCCTCATTCCCTCTCGCGCTGTCCCCTGGTTCCCTCTCGCGCTGTAACCTGGTTCCCTCTCGCGCTGTCCCCTGGTTCCCTCTCGTGCTGTCCCCTCGCTCCCTCTCGCGCTGTCCCCAGGTTCCCTCTCGCGCTGTCCCCTGGTTCCCTCTCGCGCTGTCCCCTGGTTCCCTCTCGCGCTGTCCCCTCGCTCCCTCTCGCTCTGTCCCCTCGCTCCCTCTCGCACTGTCCCCTCGCTCCCTCTCGCACTGTATCCTCGCTCCGTCTCGCACTGTCCCCTCGCTCCCTTTCGCACTCTCCCCTCGCTCCCTCTCGCACTGTCCCCTCGCTCCCTCTCGCACTGTCCCCTCGCTCCCTCTCGCAATGTCCCCTCGCTTCCTCTCTCACTGTCCCCTCGCGCCCTCTCGCACTGCCCCTCGCTCCCTCTCGCACTGTCCCCTCGCTCCCTCTCACACTGTCCCCTCGCACCCCGTCTCGTTCTTTCCCCTCGCTCCCTCTCGCACTGTCTCCTCAATCCCTCTCGCTCTGTCTCCTCACTCCCTCAGGCACTGATTCCTCTCTCCCTCTCGCACTGATACCTCTCTCCCTTTCGCTCTGTCTCCTCTCTCCCTCTTGCAATGCCTCCTCGCTCCCTCTCGCGCTGTCCGCTCGCTCCCTCTCGCGCTGTCCCCTCGCTCCCTCTCGCGCTGTCCCCTCGCTCCCTCTCGCGCTGTCCCCTCGCACTGTCCCATCGCTCCCTCTCGCACTGTCCAATCGCTCCCTCTCGCACTGTCTTCTCGCTCCCTCTCGCACTGTCCCCTCGCTCCCTCTCGCGCTGTCCCCTCACTCCCTCTCGCAATGTCCCCTCGTTCCCTCTCGCACAGTCCCCTCGCTCCCTCTCGCACTGTCCCTTCGCTCCCTGTCGCTCTGTCTCCTCGTTCCCTGTGGCGCTGTCCCCTCGCACCCTCTCGCGCTGTCCACTCGCTCCCTCTCGCAATGTCCCCTCGCTCCCTCTCGCACAGTCCCCTCGCTCCCTCTCGCAGTGTCCCCTCGCTCCCTCTCGCACTGTCCCCCTCGCTCCCTGTCGCTCTGTCTCCTCATTCCCTCTCGCATTGTCTCCACCCGTCCTCTTGCAATGTCTCCGCTCAAACTCTCTGAGTCTAATTTCTCTCTCTCCCTCTCGCACTGATAACTCTCTCCCTCTTGCTCTGTCTCCTCTCTCCCTCTCACAATGCCTCCTCGCTCCCTCTCGCGCTGTCTGTTCGCTCCCTCTCGCGCTGTCTCCTCGCTCCCTCTCGCCTTGTCGCCTCTCTCCCTCTCGCAATGTCTCCTCTCACCCTCTCACTCTCTCTCCTCTCACTCTCTCGCTCTGTCTCCTCGCACCCCCTCACACATTCCCTCGCTCCCTCTCGCGCTGTCTCCTCGCTCCCTCTCGCACAGTCGCCTCTCTCCCTCTCGCAATGTCTCCTCTCACCCTCTCGCTCTGTCTCCTCTCAGTTTCTCGCTCTGTCTCCTCCCTCCCCATCACACTTTCCCTCGCTCCCTCTCGCACTGTCCCCTCGATCCCTTTCGCAATGTCCCCTCGCTCCCTGTCGCTCTGTCTCCTCGTTCCCTGTCGCGCTGTCCCATTGCTCCCTCTCGCGCTGTTCCCTCGCTCCCTCTCACAATGTCCCCTCGCTCCCTCTCGCACAGTCCCCTCGCTCCCTCTCGCACTGTCCGCTCGCTCCCTCTCGCACTGTCCCCTCGCTCCCTGTTGCTCTGTCTCCTCGTTGCCTCTTGCGCTGTCCCCTCGTTCCCTCTCGCACTGTCCCCTGGTTCCCTCTCGCGCTGTCCCCTGGTTCCCTCTCGCGCTGTCCCCTCGCTCCCTCTTGCGCTGTCCCCTCGCTCCCTCTCGCGCTGCCCCTGGTTCCCTCTCGCTCTGTCCCCTCGCTCCCTCTCGCACTGTCCCCTCACTCCCTCTCGCACTGTCTCCTCGCTCCCTCTCGCACTGACCCCTCGCTCCCTCTCGCACTGTACCCTCGCTCCCTCTCGCACTGTCCTCTCGCTACCTCTCGCACTGTCCCCTCGCTCCCTCTCGCAATGTCCCCTCGCTCCCTCTCTCACTGTCCCCTCGCTCCCTCTCGCACTGTCGCCTCGCTCCCTCTCACACTGTTGCCTCGCACTGTCCCCTCGCTCCCTTTCGCACTGTCCACTCGCTCCCTCTCGCACTGTCCTCTCGCTCCCTCTCGCACTGTCCCCTCGCTCCCTCTCGCACTGTCCCCTCATTCCCTCTCGCGCTGTCCCCTCGTTCCCTCTCGCGCTGTCCACTGGTTCCCTCTCGCGCTGTCCCCTGGTTCACTCTCGCGCTGTCCCCTGGTTCCCTCTCGCGCTGTCCCCTCGCTCCCTCTTGCGCTGTCCCCTGGTTCCCGCTCGCGCTGTCCCCTGGTTCCCTCTCGCGCTGTCCCCTCGCTCCCTCTCGCAATGCCTCCTCGCTCCCTCTCGCGCTGTCCGCTCGCTCCCTCTCGCGCTGTCCCCTCGCTCCCTCTCGCGCTGTCCCCTCGCACTGTCCCCTCGCTCCCTCTCGCACTGTCCACTCGCTCCCTCTTGCACTGTCCCCTCGCTCACTCTCGCACTGTCCTCTCGCTCCCTCTCGCACTGTCCCCTCGCTCCCTCTCGCACTGTCCAATCACTCCCTCTCGCACTGTCTTCTCGCTCCCTCTCTCACTGTCCTCTCGCTCCCTCTCGCACTGTCCCCTCGCTCCCTCTCGCACTGTCCCCTCACTCCCTCTCGCACTGTCCCCTCGTTCCCTCTCGCGCTGTCCCCTCGTTCCCTCTCGCGCTGTCCCCTCATTCCCTCTCGCGCTGTCCCCTGGTTCCCTCTCGCGCTGTAACCTGGTTCCCTCTCGCGCTGTCCCCTGGTTCCCTCTCGTGCTGTCCCCTCGCTCCCTCTCGCGCTGTCCCCAGGTTCCCTCTCGCGCTGTCCCCTGGTTCCCTCTCGCGCTGTCCCCTGGTTCCCTCTCGCGCTGTCCCCTCGCTCCCTCTCGCTCTGTCCCCTCGCTCCCTCTCGCACTGTCCCCTCGCTCCCTCTCGCACTGTATCCTCGCTCCGTCTCGCACTGTCCCCTCGCTCCCTTTCGCACTCTCCCCTCGCTCCCTCTCGCACTGTCCCCTCGCTCCCTCTCGCACTGTCCCCTCGCTCCCTCTCGCAATGTCCCCTCGCTTCCTCTCTCACTGTCCCCTCGCGCCCTCTCGCACTGCCCCTCGCTCCCTCTCGCACTGTCCCCTCGCTCCCTCTCACACTGTCCCCTCGCACCCCGTCTCGTTCTTTCCCCTCGCTCCCTCTCGCACTGTCTCCTCAATCCCTCTCGCTCTGTCTCCTCACTCCCTCAGGCACTGATTCCTCTCTCCCTCTCGCACTGATACCTCTCTCCCTTTCGCTCTGTCTCCTCTCTCCCTCTTGCAATGCCTCCTCGCTCCCTCTCGCGCTGTCCGCTCGCTCCCTCTCGCGCTGTCCCCCTCGCTCCCTCTCGCGCTGTCCCCTCGCTCCCTCTCGCGCTGTCCCCTCGCACTGTCCCATCGCTCCCTCTCGCACTGTCCAATCGCTCCCTCTCGCACTGTCTTCTCGCTCCCTCTCGCACTGTCCCCTCGCTCCCTCTCGCGCTGTCCCCTCACTCCCTCTCGCAATGTCCCCTCGTTCCCTCTCGCACAGTCCCCTCGCTCCCTCTCGCACTGTCCCTTCGCTCCCTGTCGCTCTGTCTCCTCGTTCCCTGTGGCGCTGTCCCCTCGCACCCTCTCGCGCTGTCCACTCGCTCCCTCTCGCAATGTCCCCTCGCTCCCTCTCGCACAGTCCCCTCGCTCCCTCTCGCAGTGTCCCCTCGCTCCCTCTCGCACTGTCCCCTCGCTCCCTGTCGCTCTGTCTCCTCATTCCCTCTCGCATTGTCTCCACCCGTCCTCTTGCAATGTCTCCGCTCAAACTCTCTGAGTCTAATTTCTCTCTCTCCCTCTCGCACTGATAACTCTCTCCCTCTTGCTCTGTCTCCTCTCTCCCTCTCACAATGCCTCCTCGCTCCCTCTCGCGCTGTCTGTTCGCTCCCTCTCGCGCTGTCTCCTCGCTCCCTCTCGCACTGTCGCCTCTCTCCCTCTCGCAATGTCTCCTCTCACCCTCTCACTCTCTCTCCTCTCACTCTCTCGCTCTGTCTCCTCGCACCCCCTCACACATTCCCTCGCTCCCTCTCGCGCTGTCTCCTCGCTCCCTCTCGCACAGTCGCCTCTCTCCCTCTCGCAATGTCTGTCCTCACCCTCTCGCTCTGTCTCCTCTCAGTTTCTCGCTCTGTCTCCTCCCTCCCCATCACACTTTCCCTCGCTCCATCTCGCACTGTCCCCTCGATCCCTTTCGCAATGTCCCCTCGCTCCCTGTCGCTCTGTCTCCTCGTTCCCTGTCGCGCTGTCCCATCGCTCCCTCTCGCGCTGTTCCCTCGCTCCCTCTCACAATGTCCCCTCGCTCCCTCTCGCACAGTCTTCTCGCTCCCTCTCGCACTGTCCCCTCGCTCCCTCTCGCACTGTCCCCTCGCTCCCTGTTGCTCTGTCTCCTCGTTGCCTCTTGCGCTGTCCCCTCGTTCCCTCTCGCACTGTCCCCTGGTTCCCTCTCGCGCTGTCCCCTGGTTCCCTCTCGCGCTGTCCCCCTCGCTCCCGCTTGCGCTGTCCCCTCGCTCCCTCTCGCGCTGCCCCTGGTTCCCTCTCGCTCTGTCCCCTCGCTCCCTCTCGCACTGTCCCCTCACTCCCTCTCGCACTGTCTCCTCGCTCCCTCTCGCACTGACCCCTCGCTCCCTCTCGCACTGTACCCTCGCTCCCTCTCGCACTGTCCTCTCGCTACCTCTCGCACTGTCCCCTCGCTCCCTCTCGCAATGTCCCCTCGCTCCCTCTCTCACTGTCCCCTCGCTCCCTCTCGCACTGTCGCCTCGCTCCCTCTCACACTGTTGCCTCGCACTGTCCCCTCGCTCCCTTTCGCACTGTCCACTCGCTCCCTCTCGCACTGTCCTCTCGCTCCCTCTCGCACTGTCCCCTCGCTCCCTCTCGCACTGTCCCCTCATTCCCTCTCGCGCTGTCCCCTCATTCCCTCTCGCGCTGTCCACTGGTTCCCTCTCGCGCTGTCCCCTGGTTCACTCTCGCGCTGTCCCCTGGTTCCCTCTCGCGCTGTCCCCTCGCTCCCTCTTGCGCTGTCCCCTGGTTCCCGCTCGCGCTGTCCCCTGGTTCCCTCTCGCGCTGTCCCCTCGCTCCCTCTCGCAATGCCTCCTCGCTCCCTCTCGCGCTGTCCGCTCGCTCCCTCTCGCGCTGTCCCCTCGCTCCCTCTTGCGCTGTCCCCTCGCACTGTCCCCCTCGCTCCCTCTCGCACTGTCCACTCGCTCCCTCTCGCACTGTCCCCTCGCTCACTCTCGCACTGTCCTCTCGCTCCCTCTCGCACTGTCCCCCTCGCTCCCTCTCGCACTGTCCAATCACTCCCTCTCGCACTGTCTTCTCGCTCCCTCTCTCACTGTCCTCTCGCTCCCTCTCGCACTGTCCCCTCGCTCCCTCTCGCACTGTCCCCTCACTCCCTCTCGCACTGTCCCCTCGTTCCCTCTCGCGCTGTCCCCTCGTTCCCTCTCGCGCTGTCCCCTCATTCCCTCTCGCGCTGTCCCCTGGTTCCCTCTCGCGCTGTAACCTGGTTCCCTCTCGCGCTGTCCCCTGGTTCCCTCTCGTGCTGTCACCTCGCTCCCTCTCGCGCTGTCCCCAGGTTCCCTCTCGCGCTGTCCCCTGGTTCCCTCTCGCGCTGTCCCCTGGTTCCCTCTCGCGCTGTCCCCTCGCTCCCTCTCGCTCTGTCCCCTCGCTCCCTCTCGCACTGTCCCCTCGCTCCCTCTCGCACTGTATCCTCGCTCCGTCTCGCACTGTCCCCTCGCTCCCTTTCGCACTCTCCCCTCGCTCCCTCTCGCACTGTCCCCTCGCTCCCTATCGCACTGTCCCCTCGCTCCCTCTCGCAATGTCCCCTCGCTTCCTCTCTCACTGTCCCCTCGCGCCCTCTCGCACTGCCCCTCGCTCCCTCTCGCACTGTCCCCCTCGCTCCCTCTCACACTGTCCCCTCGCACCCCGTCTCGTTCTTTCCCCTCGCTCCCTCTCGCACTGTCACCTCAATCCCTCTCGCTCTGTCTCCTCACTCCCTCAGGCACTGATTCCTCTCTCCCTCTCGCACTGATACCTCTCTCCCTTTCGCTCTGTCTCCTCTCTCCCTCTTGCATTGCCTCCTCGCTCCCTCTCGCGCTGTCCGCTCGCTCCCTCTCGCGCTGTCCCCTCGCTCCCTCTCGCGCTGTCCCCTCGCTCCCTCTCGCGCTGTCCCCCTCGCACTGTCCCATCGCTCCCTCTCGCACTGTCCAATCGCTCCCTCTCGCACTGTCTTCTCGCTCCCTCTCTCACTGTCCTCTCGCTCCCTCTCGCACTGTCCCCTCGCTCCCTCTCGCACTGTCCCCTCACTCCCTCTCGCACTGTCCCCCTCGTTCCCTCTCGCGCTGTCCCCTCGTTCCAACTCGCGCTGTCCCCTCATTCCCTCTCGCGCTGTCCCCTGGTTCCCTCTCGCGCTGTAACCTGGTTCCCTCTCGCGCTGTCCCCTCGCTCCCTCTCGCGCTGTCCCCTGGTTCCCTCTCACGCTGTCCCCTGGTTCCCTCTCGCGCTGTCCCCTGGTTCCCTCTCGCGCTGTCCCCTCGCTCCCTCTCGCACTGTCCCTTCGCTCCCTCTCGCACTGTCCCCTCGCTCCCTCTCGCACTGACCGCTTGCTCCCTCTCGCACTGTCCTCTCGCTCCCTCTCGCAGTGTCCCCTCGCTCCCTCTCGCACTGTCCCCTCGCTCCCTCTCGCACTGTCCCCTCGCTCCCTCTCGCTCTATCCCCTCGCTCCCTCTCGCACTGTCCCCCTCGCTCCCTCTCGCACTGTCCCCCTCGCTCCCTCTAGCATTGTCCCCTCGCTCCCTCTCGCGCTGTCCCCTCGCTCCCTCTCGCGCTGTCCCCTCGCTCCCTCTCGCTCTGTCCCCTCGCTCCCTCTCGCACTGTCCCCTCGCTCCCTCTCGCACTGTCCCCTCGCTCCCTCTAGCACTGTCCCCTCGCTCCCTCTCGCATTGTCCCCTCGCTCCCTCTCGCGCTGTCCCCTCACTCCCTCTCGCACTGTCCCCCTCGCTCCCTCTCGCACTGGCCCCTCGCTCCCTCTCGCACTGTCCCCTCGCTCCCTCTCGCAAAGTCGCCTCGCTCCCTGTCGCGCTGTCCCCTCGGTCCCTCTCGCGCTATCCCCTTGCTCCCTCTCGCGCTTTCCCCTCGCTCCCTGTCACGCTGTCCCCTCGCTCCCTTTCGCGCTGTCCCCTCGCTCCCTCTCGCACTGTCCCCTCGCTCCCTCTCGCACTGTCCCCTCGCTCCCTCTCGCGCTGTCCACTCGCTCCCTCTCGCGCTGTCCCCTCACTACCTCTCGCGCTGTCCCCTCGCTCCCTCTCGCGCTGTCCCCTCGCACTGTCCCCTCGATCCCTCTTGCACTGTCCACTCGCTCCCTCTCGCACTGTCTTCTCGCTCCCTCTCGCACTGTATTCTCGCTCCCTCTCGCACTGTCCCTTCGCTCCCTCTCGCACTGTCCCCTCGCTCCCTCTCGCACTGACCGCTCGCTCCCTCTCGCACTGTCCTCTCGCGCCCTCTCGCAGTGTCCCCTCGCTCCCTCTCGCACTGTCCCCTCGCTCCCTCTCGCACTGTCCCCTCGCTCCCTCTCGCACTGTCCCCTCGCTCCCTCTCGCGCTGTCCCCTCGCTCCCTCTCGCGCTGTCCCCCTCGCTCCCTCTCGCTCTGTCCCCTCGCTCCCTCTCGCACTGTCCCCTCGCTCCCTCTCGCACTGTCCCCTTGCTCCCTCTAGCACTGTCCCCTCGCTCCCTCTCGCATTGTCCCCTCGCTCCCTCTCGCACTGTCCCCTCACTCCCTCTCGCACTGTCCCCTCGCTCCCTCTCGCACTGGCCCCTCGCTCCCTCTCGCACTGTCCCCTCGCACCCTCTCGCAATGTCGCCTCGCTCCCTGTCGCGCTATCCCCTCGGTCCCTCTCGCGCTATCCCCTTGCTCCCTCTCGCGCTTTCCCCTCGCTCCCTGTCACGCTGTCCCCTCGCTCCCTTTCGCGCTGTCCCCTCGCTCCCTCTCGCAATGTCCCCTTGCTCCCTCTCCCAATGTCCCCTCACTCCTTCTCGCACTGTCCCTTTGCTGCCTCTCGTACTGTCCCCTCGCTCCCTGTCGCTCTGTCTCCTCGTTCCCTGTTGCGCTGTCCCCTCGCTCCCTCTCGCACTGTCCCCTCACTCTCTCTCGCAATGACTCCTCGCTCCCTCTCTCACTGTCCCCTCGCTCCCTCTCTACTGTCCCCTCGCTCCCTCTCGCACTGTCCCCTCGCTCCCTCTCGCACTGTCCCCTCGCACCCCCTCTCGCTCTGTCCCCTCGCTCCCTCTCGCACTGTCTCCTCAATCCCTCTCGCTCTGTCTCCTCACTCCCTCAGGCATTGATTCCTCTCTCCCTCTCGCACTGATACCTCTCTCCCTTTCGCTCTGTCTCCTCTCTCCCTCTCGCAATGCCTCCTCGCTCCCTCTCGCGCTGTCCACTCGCTCCCTCTCGCGCTGTCCCCTCACTCCCTCTCGCGCTGTCCCCTCGCTCCCTCTCGCGCTGTCCCCTCGCACTGTCCCCTCGATCCCTATCGCACTGTCCACTCGCTCCCTCTCGCACTGTCTTCTCGCTCCCTCTCGCACTGTCCTCTCGCTCCCTCTTGCACTGTCCCCTCGCTCTCTCTCGCACTGTCCCCCTCGTTCCCTCTCGCGCTGTCCCCTCGTTCCCTCTCGCACTGTCCCCTCGTTCCCTCTCGCACTGTCCCCTCGTTCCCTTTCGCGCTGACCCCTGGTTCCCTCTCGCGCTGTCCCCTGGTTCCCTCTCGCGCTGTCCCCTCGCTCCCTCTCGTGCTGTCCCCTGGTTCCCTCTCGAGCTATCCCCTGGTTCCCTCTCGCGCTGTCCCCTGGTTCCCTCTCGCGCTGTCCCCTCGCTCCCTCTCGCTCTGTCCCCTCGCTCCCTCTCGCACTGTCCCCTCGCTCCCTCTCGCACTCTCCCCTCGCTCCCTCTCGCACTGTCCCCTCGCTCCCTCTCGCACTGTCCGCTCGCTCCCTCTCGCACTGTCCCCTCGCACCCTCTCGCACTGTCCCCTCGCTCCCTCTCGCACTGTCCCCTCGCTACCTCTCGCTCTGTCCCCTCGCTCCCTCTGGCACTGTCCCCTCGCTCCCTCTCGCACCGTCCCCTCGCTCCCTCTCGCACTGTCCCCTCGCTCCCTCTCGCACTGTCCCCTCGCTCCCTCTCGCACTGTCCCCTCGCTCCATCTCGCACTGTTCCGTCGCTCCCTCTCGCACTGTCCCCTCGCTCCCTCTCACACTGGCACCTCGATCCCTCTCGCACTGTCCCCTCGCTCCCTCTCGCAATGTCGTCTCGCTCCCTCTCACGCTGTCCCCTCGTTCCCTCTCGCGCTGTCCCCTCCCTCCCTCTCGCGCTGTCCCCTCGCTCCCTGTCGCGCTGTCCCCTCGCTCCCTGTCGCGCTGTCCCCTCGCTCCCTCTCGCAATGTCCCCTCGCTCCCTCTCGCAATGTCCCCTCGCTCCCTCTCGCAATGTCCCCTGACTCCCTCTCGCACTGTCCCTTTGCTGCCTCTCGTACTGTCCCCTCGCTCCCTGTCGCTCTGTCTCCTCGTTCCCTGTCGCGCTGTCCCCTCGCTCCCTCTCGCGCTGTCCCCTCGCTCCCTCTCGCAATGTCCCCTCGCTCCCTCTCGCACGGTCCCCTTGCTCCCTCTCGCACTGTCCCCTCGCTCCCTGTCGCTCAGTCTCCTCGTTCCCTCTCGCATTGTCTCCTCGTTCCCTCTCGCATTGTCTCCTCCCTGCCTCTTGCAATGTCTCCGCTCAAACTCTCTGAGTCTAATTTCTCTCTCTCCCGCACAGTCTCCCCTCTCACTCTACCGCACAGGCTACTCTCTCTCTCTTCCTCACATTTTCATCGCTATCTCACAGTCTACTTTCTCTGTCTCTTGCACAGTCTCCGCACTCTCTCTCTCCTGTGCAGCCTCTCTCTCTCTCCTGCAATTTCCCCTCTCTCCCTTTCACACATTCTCCTCTCTCTCTTAAAAAGCTTCCTGTCTCCCTCCGGCACAGATTCCTCGGTCTACCTCACACTATCTCCTCACTCCCTCTCGAACTGTCTCCTCACTCCCTCTCGCTCTGTTTCCTCACTCCATCTTGCACCAATTCCTCTCTCCCTCTCGCACTGATACCTCTCTCCCTCTCGCAATGCCTCCTCGCTCCCTCTCGCACTGTCCCCTCGCTCCCTCTCGCACTGTCCCCTCGCTCCCTCTCGCACTGTCCGCTCGCTCCCTCTCGCACTGTCCCCTCGCTCCCTGTAGCGTTGTCCCCTCGCACCCTCTTGCTCTGTCCCCTCGCTCCCTCTCGCACTGTCACCTCGCTCCCTCTCACACTGTCCCCTCGCACCCTCTCGCACTGTCCCCTTGCTCCCTGTAGCGCTGTCCCCTCGCACCCTCTTGCTCTGTCCCCTCGCTCCCTCTCGCTCTGTCCACTCGCTCCCTCTCGCACTGTCTCCTCAATCCCTCTCGCTCTGTGTCCTCACTCCCTCAGGCACTGATTCCTCTCTCCCTCTCGCACTGATAACTCTCTCCCTCTTGCTCTGTCTCCTCTCTCCCTCTCGCAATGCCTCCTCGCTCCCTCTCGCGCTGTCTGCTCGCTCCCTCTCGCGCTGTCTCCTCGCACCCTCTCGCACTGTCGCCTCTCTCCCTCTCGCAATGTCTCCTCTCACCCTCTCGCTCTCTCTCCTCTCACTCTCTCGCTCTGTCTCCTCGCACCCCCTCACACATTCCCTCTCTCCCTCTCGCACTGTCTCCTCGCTCCCTCTCGCACAGTCGCCTCTCTCCCTCTCGCAATGTCTCCACTCACTCTCTCGCTCTGTCTCCTCCCTCCCCATCACACATTCCCTCGCTCCCTCTCGCACTGTCCCCTCGCTCCCTCTCGCGATGTTCCCTCGCTCCCTCTCACAATGTCCCCTCGCTCCCTCTCGCACAGTCCCCTCGCTCCCTCTCGCACTGTCCCCTCGCTCCCTCTCGCACTGTCCCCTCGCTCCCTGTTGCGCTGTCCCCTCGTTCCCACTCGCACTGTCCACTCGCTCCCTCTCGCACTGTCCTCTCGCTCCCTCTCGCACTGTCCCCTCGCTCCCTCTCGCAGTGTCCCCTCGTTCCCTCTCGCGATGCCTCCTCGCTCCCTCTCGCGCTGTCCGCTCGCTCCCTCTCGCGCTGTCCCCTCGTTCCCTCTCGCGCTGTCCCCTCGCTCCCTCTCGCTCTGTCCCCTCGCTCCCTCTCGCACTGTCCCCTCGCTCCCTCTCGCACTGTCCCCTCGCTCCCTCTCGCACTGTCCCCTCGCTCCCTCTCGCACTGTCTCCTCGCTCCTTCCCGCACTGTCCCCTCGCTCCCTCTCGCACTGTCCCCACGCTCCCTCTCACACTGTCCACTCGCTCCCTCTCGCACTGTCCCCTCGCTCCCTCTCGCAATGTCCCCTCGCTCCCTCTCTCACTGTCCCCTCGCTCCCTCTCGCACTGTCCCCTCGCTCCCTTTCACACTGTCCCCTCGCACTGTCCCCTCGTTCCCTCTCGCACTGTCCACTCGCTCCCTCTCGCACTGTCCTCTCGCTCCCTCTCGCACTGTCCCCTCACTCCCTCTCGCAGTGTCCCCTCGTTCCCTCTCGCGCTGTCCCCTCGTTCCCTCTCGCGCTGTCCCCTGGTTCCCTCTCGCGCTGTCCCCTGGTTCCCTCTCGCGCTGTCCCCTGGTTCTCTCTCGCGCTGTCCCCTCGCTCCCTCTCGCGCTGTCCACGGTTCCATCTCGCGCTGTCCCCTGGTTCCCTCTCGCGCGGTCCCCTGGTTCCCTTTCGCGCTGTCCCCTCGCTCCCTCTCGCAATGCCTCCTCGCTCCCTCTCGCGCTGTCCGCTCGCTCCCTCTCGCGCTGTCACCTCGCTCCCTCTCGCGCTGTCCCCTCGCTCCCTCTCGCGCTGTCCACTCGCTCCCTCTCGCACTGTCTTCTCGCTCCCTCTCGCACTGTCCTCTCGCTCCGTCTCGCACTGTCCCCTCGTTCCCTCTCGCGCTGTCCCCTGGTTCCCTCTCGCGCTGTCCCCTGGTTCCCTCTCGCGCTGTCCCCTGGTTCCCTCTCGCGCTGTCCCCTCGCTCCCTCTCGCTCTGTCCCCTCGCTCCCTCTCGCACTGTCCCCTCGCACCCTCTTGCACTGTCCCCTCGCTCCCTCTCGCACTGTCCCCTCGCTACCTCTCGCTCTGTCCCCTCGCTCCCTCTGGCACTGTCCCCTCGCTCCCTCTCGCACCGTCCCCTCGCTCCCTCTCGCACTGTCCCCTCGCTCCCTCTCGCACTGTCCCCTCGCTCCCTCTCGCACTGTCCCCTCGCTCCATCTCGCACTGTTCCGTTGCTCCCTCTCGCACTGTCCCCTCGCTCCCTCTCACACTGGCACCTCGATCCCTCTCGCACTGTCCCCTCGCTCCCTCTCGCAATGTCGTCTCGCACCCTCTCACGCTGTCCCCTCGGTCCCTCTCGCGCTGTCCCCTCCCTCCCTCTCGCGCTGTCCCCTCGCTCCCTGTCGCGCTGTCCCCTCGCTCCCTGTCGCGCTGTCCCCTCGCTCCCTCTCGCAATGTCCCCTCGCTCCCTCTCGCAATGTCCCCTCGCTCCCTCTCGCAATGTCCCCTGACTCCCTCTCGCACTGTCCCTTTGCTGCCTCTCGTACTGTCCCCTCGCTCCCTGTCGCTCTGTCTCCTCGTTCCCTGTCGCGCTGTCCCCTCGCTCCCTCTCGCGCTGTCCCCTCGCTCCCTCTCGCAATGTCCCCTCGCTCCCTCTCGCACGGTCCCCTCGCTCCCTCTCGCACTGTCCCCTCGCTCCCTGTCGCTCAGTCTCCTCGTTCCCTCTCGCATTGTCTCCTCGTTCCCTCTCGCATTGTCTCCTCCCTGCCTCTTGCAATGTCTCCGCTCAAACTCTCTGAGTCTAATTTCTCTCTCTCCCGCACAGTCTCCCCTCTCACTCTACCGCACAGGCTACTCTCTCTCTCTTCCTCACATTTTCATCGCTATCTCACAGTCTACTTTCTCTGTCTCTTGCACAGTCTCCGCACTCTCTCTCTCCTGTGCAGCCTCTCTCTCTCTCCTGCAATTTCCCCTCTCTCCCTTTCACACATTCTCCTCTCTCTCTTACAAAGCTTCCTGTCTCCCTCCGGCACAGATTCCTCGGTCTACCTCACACTATCTCCTCACTCCCTCTCGAACTGTCTCCTCACTCCCTCTCGCTCTGTTTCCTCACTCCATCTTGCACCAATTCCTCTCTCCCTCTCGCACTGATACCTCTCTCCCTCTCGCAATGCCTCCTCGCTCCCTCTCGCACTGTCCCCTCGCTCCCTCTCGCACTGTCCCCTCGCTCCCTCTCGCACTGTCCGCTCGCTCCCTCTCGCACTGTCCCCTCGCTCCCTGTAGCGTTGTCCCCTCGCACACTCTTGCTCTGTCCCCTCGCTCCCTCTCGCACTGTCACCTCGCTCCCTCTCACACTGTCCCCTCGCACCCTCTCGCACTGTCCCCTTGCTCCCTGTAGCGCTGTCCCCTCGCACCCTCTTGCTCTGTCCCCTCGCTCCCTCTCGCTCTGTCCACTCGCTCCCTCTCGCACTGTCTCCTCAATCCCTCTCGCTCTGTCTCCTCACTCCCTCAGGCACTGATTCCTCTCTCCCTCTCGCACTGATAACTCTCTCCCTCTTGCTCTGTCTCCTCTCTCCCTCTCGCAATGCCTCCTCGCTCCCTCTCGCGCTGTCTGCTCGCTCCCTCTCGCGCTGTCTCCTCGCACCCTCTCGCACTGTCGCCTCTCTCCCTCTCGCAATGTCTCCTCTCACCCTCTCGCTCTCTCTCCTCTCACTCTCTCGCTCTGTCTCCTCGCACCCCCTCACACATTCCCTCGCTCCCTCTCGCACTGTCTCCTCTCTCCCTCTCGCACAGTCGCCTCTCTCCCTCTCGCAATGTCTCCTCTCACTCTCTCGCTCTGTCTCCTCCCTCCCCATCACACATTCCCTCGCTCCCTCTCGCACTGTCCCCTCGCTCCCTCTCGCGATGTTCCCTCGCTCCCTCTCACAATGTCCCCTCGCTCCCTCTCGCACAGTCCCCTCGCTCCCTCACGCACTGTCCCCTCGCTCCCTCTCGCACTGTCCCCTCGCTCCCTGTTGCGCTGTCCCCTCGCTCCCTCTCGCACTGTCCTCTCGCTCCCTCTCGCACTGTCCCCTCGCTCCCTCTCGCAGTGTCCCCTCGTTCCCTCTCGCGATGCCTCCTCGCTCCCTCTCGCGCTGTCCGCTCGCTCCCTCTCGCGCTGTCCCCTCGTTCCCTCTCGCGCTGTCCCCCTCGCTCCCTCTCGCTCTGTCCCCTCGCTCCCTCTCGCACTGTCCCCTCGCTCCCTCTCGCACTGTCCCCTCGCTCCCTCTCGCACTGTACCCTCGCTCCCTCTCACACTGTCTCCTCGCTCCTTCCCGCACTGTCCCCTCGCTCCCTCTCGCACTGTCCCCACGCTCCCTCTCACACTGTCCACTCGCTCCCTCTCGCACTGTCCCCTCGCTCCCTCTCGCAATGTCCCCTCGCTCCCTCTCTCACTGTCCCCCTCGCTCCCTCTCGCACTGTCCCCTCGCTCCCTTTCACACTGTCCCCTCGCACTGTCCCCTCGTTCCCTCTCGCACTGTCCACTCGCTCCCTCTCGCACTGTCCTCTCGCTCCCTCTCGCACTGTCCCCTCACTCCCTCTCGCAGTGTCCCCTCGTTCCCTCTCGCGCTGTCCCCTCGTTCCCTCTCGCGCTGTCCCCTGGTTCCCTCTCGCGCTGTCCCCTGGTTCTCTCTCGCGCTGTCCCCTCGCTCCCTCTCGCGCTGTCCACGGTTCCATCTCGCGCTGTCCCCTGGTTCCCTCTCGCGCGGTCCCCTGGTTCCCTTTCGCGCTGTCCCCTCGCTCCCTCTCGCAATGCCTCCTCGCTCCCTCTCGCGCTGTCCGCTCGCTCCCTCTCGCGCTGTCACCTCGCTCCCTCTCGCGCTGTCCCCTCGCTCCCTCTCGCGCTGTCCCCTCGCACTGTCCCCTCGCTCCCTCTCGCACTGTCCACTCGCTCCCTCTCGCACTGTCTTCTCGCTCCCTCTCGCACTGTCCTCTCGCTCCGTCTCGCACTGTCCCCTCGTTCCCTCTCGCGCTGTCCCCTGGTTCCCTCTCGCGCTGTCCCCTGGTTCTCTCTCGCGCTGTCCCCTCGCTCCCTCTCGCGCTGTCCCCTGGTTCCCTCTCGCGCTGTCCCCTGGTTCCCTCTCGCGCTGTCCCCTCGCTCCCTCTCGCTCTGTCCCCTCGCTCCCTCTCGCACTGTCCCCTCTCTCCCTCTCGCACTGTCCCCTGGCTGCCTCTCGCACTGTCCCCTGGCTCCCTCTCGCGCTGTCCCCTGGTTCCCTCTCGCGCTGTCCCCTGGTTCGCTCTCGCGCTATCCCCTCGCTCCCTCTCGCTCTGTCCCTTTGCTCCCTCTCGCACTGTCCCCTCGCTCCCTCTCGCAATGTCCCCTCGCTCCCTCTCTCACTGTCCCCTCGCTCCCTCTCGCACTGTCCTCTCGCTCCCTCTCGCACTGTCCCCTCGCTCCCTCTCGCACTGTCCAATCACTCCCTCTCGCACTGTCTTCTCGCTCCCTCTCTCACTGTCCTCTCGCTCCCTCTCGCACTGTCCCCTCGCTCCCTCTCACACTGTCCCCTCACTCCCTCTCGCACTGTCCCCTCGTTCCCTCTCGCGCTGTCCCCCTCGTTCCCTCTCGCGCTGTCCCCTCATTCCCTCTCGCGCTGTCCCCTGGTTCCCTCTCGCGCTGTAACCTGGTTCCCTCTCGCGCTGTCCCCTGGTTCCCTCTCGTGCTGTCCCCTCGCTCCCTCTCGCGCTGTCCCCAGGTTCCCTCTCGCGCTGTCCCCTGGTTCCCTCTCGCGCTGTCCCCTGGTTCCCTCTCGCGCTGTCCCCTGGTTCCCTCTCGCGCTGTCCCCTCGCTCCCTCTCGCTCTGTCCCCTCGCTCCCTCTCGCACTGTCCCCTCGCTCCCTCTCGCACTGTATCCTCGCTCCGTCTCGCACTGTCCCCTCGCTCCCTTTCGCACTCTCCCCTCGCTCCCTCTCGCACTGTCCCCTCGCTCCCTCTCGCACTGTCCCCTCGCTCCCTCTCGCAATGTCCCTTCGCTTCCTCTCTCACTGTCCCCTCGCGCCCTCTCGCACTGCCCCTCGCTCCCTCTCGCACTGTCCCCTCGCTCCCTCTCACACTGTCCCCTCGCACCCCGTCTCGTTCTTTCCCCTCGCTCCCTCTCGCACTGTCTCCTCAATCCCTCTCGCTCTGTCTCCTCACTCCCTCAGGCACTGATTCCTCTCTCCCTCTCGCACTGATACCTCTCTCCCTTTCGCTCTGTCTCCTCTCTCCCTCTTGCAATGCCTCCTCGCTCCCTCTCGCGCTGTCCGCTCGCTCCCTCTCGCGCTGTACCCTCGCTCCCTCTCGCGCTGTCCCCTCGCTCCCTCTCGCGCTGTCCCTTCGCACTGTCCCATCGCTCCCTCTCGCACTGTACAATCGCTCCCTCTCGCTCTGTCTTCTCGCTCCCTCTCTCACTGTCCTCTCGCTCCCTCTCGCACTGTCCCCTCGCTCCCTCTCGCACTGTCCCCTCACTCCCTCTCGCACTGTCCCCTCACTCCCTCTCGCACTGTCCCCTCGTTCCCTCTCGCGCTGTCCCCTCGTTCCCTCTCGCGCTGTCCCCTCATTCCCTCTCGCGCTGTCCCCTGGTTCCCTCTCGCGCTGTAACCTGGTTCCCTCTCGCGCTGTCCCCTCGCTCCCTCTCGCGCTGTCCCCTGGTTCCCTCTCACGCTGTCCCCTGGTTCCCTCTCGCGCTGTCCCCTGGTTCCCTCTCGCGCTGTCCCCTCGCTCCCTCTCGCACTGTCCCTTCGCTCCCTCTCACACTGTCCCCTCGCTCCCTCTCGCACTGACCGCTCGCTCCCTCTCGCACTGTCCTCTCGCTCCCTCTCGCAGTGTCCCCTCGCTCCCTCTCGCACTGTCCCCTCGCTCCCTCTCGCACTGTCCCCTCGCTCCCTCTCGCTCTATCCCCTCGCTCCCTCTCGCACTGTCCCCTCGCTCCCTCTCGCACTGTCCCCTCGCTCCCTCTAGCATTGTCCCCTCGCTCCCTCTCGCGCTGTCCCCTCGCTCCCTCTCGCGCTGTCCCCTCGCTCCCTCTCGCTCTGTCCCCTCGCTCCCTCTCGCACTGTCCCCTCGCTCCCTCTCGCACTGTCCCCTCGCTCCCTCTAGCACTGTCCCCTCGCTCCCTCTCGCATTGTCCCCTCGCTCCCTCTCGCACTGTCCCCTCACTCCCTCTCGCACTGTCCCCTCGCTCCCTCTCGCACTGGCCCCTCGCTCCCTCTCGCACTGTCCCCTCGCTCCCTCTCGCAATGTCGCCTCGCTCCCTGTCGCGCTGTCCCCTCGGTCCCTCTCGCGCTATCCCCTTGCTCCCTCTCGCGCTTTCCCCTCGCTCCCTGTCACGCTGTCCCCTCGCTCCCTTTCGCGCTGTCCCCCTCGCTCCCTCTCGCAATGTCCCCTTGCTCCCTCTCCCAATGTCCCCTCACTCCCTCTCGCACTGTCCCTTTGCTGCCTCTCGTACTGTCCGCTCGCTCCCTGTCGCTCTGTCTCCTCGTTCCCTGTTGCGCTGTCCCCTCGCTCCCTCTCGCACTGTCCCCTCACTCTCTCTCGCAATGTCCCCTCGCTCCCTCTCGCACTGTCCCCTCGCTCGCTCTCGCACTGTCCCCTCGCTCCCTCTCGCACTGTCCCCTCGCACCCCCTCTCGCTCTGTCCCCTCGCTCCCTCTCGCACTGTCTCCTCAATCCCTCTCGCTCTGTCTCCTCACTCCCTCAGGCATTGATTCCTCTCTCCCTCTCGCACTGATACCTCTCTCCCTTTCGCTCTGTCTCCTCTCTCCCTCTCGCAATGCCTCCTCGCTCCCTCTCGCGCTGTCCACTCGCTCCCTCTCGCGCTGTCCCCTCGCTCCCTCTCGCGCTGTCCCCTCGCTCCCTCTCGCGCTGTCCCTTCGCACTGTCCCATCGCTCCCTCTCGCACTGTACAATCGCTCCCTCTCGCTCTGTCTTCTCGCTCCCTCTCTCACTGTCCTCTCGCTCCCTCTCGCACTGTCCCCTCGCTCCCTCTCGCACTGTCCCCTCACTCCCTCTCGCACTGTCCCCTCACTCCCTCTCGCACTGTCCCCTCGTTCCCTCTCGCGCTGTCCCCTCGTTCCCTCTCGCGCTGTCCCCTCATTCCCTCTCGCGCTGTCCCCTGGTTCCCTCTCGCGCTGTAACCTGGTTCCCTCTCGCGCTGTCCCCTCGCTCCCTCTCGCGCTGTCCCCTGGTTCCCTCTCACGCTGTCCCCTGGTTCCCTCTCGCGCTGTCCCCTGGTTCCCTCTCGCGCTGTCCCCTCGCTCCCTCTCGCACTGTCCCTTCGCTCCCTCTCACACTGTCCCCTCGCTCCCTCTCGCACTGACCGCTCGCTCCCTCTCGCACTGTCCTCTCGCTCCCTCTCGCAGTGTCCCCTCGCTCCCTCTCGCACTGTCCCCTCGCTCCCTCTCGCACTGTCCCCTCGCTCCCTCTCGCTCTATCCCCTCGCTCCCTCTCGCACTGTCCCCTCGCTCCCTCTCGCACTGTCCCCTCGCTCCCTCTAGCATTGTCCCCTCGCTCCCTCTCGCGCTGTCCCCCTCGCTCCCTCTCGCGCTGTCCCCTCGCTCCCTCTCGCTCTGTCCCCTCGCTCCCTCTCGCACTGTCCCCTCGCTCCCTCTCGCACTGTCCCCTCGCTCCCTCTAGCACTGTCCCCTCGCTCCCTCTCGCATTGTCCCCTCGCTCCCTCTCGCACTGTCCCCTCACTCCCTCTCGCACTGTCCCCTCGCTCCCTCTCGCACTGGCCCCTCGCTCCCTCTCGCACTGTCCCCTCGCTCCCTCTCGCAATGTCGCCTCGCTCCCTGTCGCGCTGTCCCCTCGGTCCCTCTCGCGCTATCCCCTTGCTCCCTCTCGCGCTTTCCCCTCGCTCCCTGTCACGCTGTCCCCTCGCTCCCTTTCGCGCTGTCCCCTCGCTCCCTCTCGCAATGTCCCCTTGCTCCCTCTCCCAATGTCCCCTCACTCCCTCTCGCACTGTCCCTTTGCTGCCTCTCGTACTGTCCGCTCGCTCCCTGTCGCTCTGTCTCCTCGTTCCCTGTTGCGCTGTCCCCTCGCTCCCTCTCGCACTGTCCCCTCACTCTCTCTCGCAATGTCCCCTCGCTCCCTCTCGCACTGTCCCCTCGCTCGCTCTCGCACTGTCCCCTCGCTCCCTCTCGCACTGTCCCCTCGCACCCCCTCTCGCTCTGTCCCCTCGCTCCCTCTCGCACTGTCTCCTCAATCCCTCTCGCTCTGTCTCCTCACTCCCTCAGGCATTGATTCCTCTCTCCCTCTCGCACTGATACCTCTCTCCCTTTCGCTCTGTCTCCTCTCTCCCTCTCGCAATGCCTCCTCGCTCCCTCTCGCGCTGTCCACTCGCTCCCTCTCGCGCTGTCCCCTCACTACCTCTCGCGCTGTCCCCTCGCTCCCTCTCGCGCTGTCCCCTCGCACTGTCCCCTCGATCCCTCTCGCACTGTCCACTCGCTCCCTCTCGCACTGTCTTCTCGCTCCCTCTCGCACTGTCCTCTCGCTCCCTCTCGCACTGTCCCTTCGCTCCCTCTCGCACTGTCCCCTCGCACCCTCTCGCACTGACCGCTCGCTCCCTCTCGCACTGTCCTCCTCGCTCCCTCTCGCAGTGTCCCCTCGCTCCCTCTCGCACTGTCCCCTCGCTCCCTCTCGCACTGTCCCCTCGCTCCCTCTCGCACTGTCCCCTCGCTCCCTCTCGCGCTGTCCCCTCGCTCCCTCTCGCGCTGTCCCCTCGCTCCCTCTCGCTCTGTCCCCTCGCTCCCTCTCGCACTGTCCCCTCGCTCCCTCTCGCACTGTCCCCTTGCTCCCTCTAGCACTGTCCCCTCGCTCCCTCTCGCATTGTCCCCTCGCTCCCTCTTGCACTGTCCCCTCACTCCCTCTCGCACTGTCCCCTCGCTCCCTCTCGCACTGGCCCCTCGCTCCCTCTCGCACTGTCCCCTCGCTCCCTCTCGCAATGTCGCCTCGCTCCCTGTCGCGCTATCCCCTCGGTCCCTCTCGCGCTATCCCCTTGCTCCCTCTCGCGCTTTCCCCTCGCTCCCTGTCAGGCTGTCTCCTCAATCACTCTCGCTCTGTCTCCTCACTCCCTCAGGCATTGATTCCTCTCTCCCTCTCGCACTGATACCTCTCTCCCTTTCGCTCTGTCTCCTCTCTCCCTCTCGCAATGCCTCCTCGCTCCCTCTCGCGCTGTCCACTCGCTCCCTCTCGCGCTGTCCCCTCACTACCTCTCGCGCTGTCCCCTCGCTCCCTCTCGCGCTGTCCCCTCGCACTGTCCCCTCGATCCCTCTCGCACTGTCCACTCGCTCCCTCTCGCACTGTCTTCTCGCTCCCTCTCGCACTGTCCTCTCGCTCCCTCTCGCACTGTCCCCTCGCTCCCTCTCGCACTGACCGCTCGCTCCCTCTCGCACTGTCCTCTCGCTCCCTCTCGCAGTGTCCCCTCGCTCCCTCTCGCACTGTCCCCTCGCTCCCTCTCGCACTGTCCCCTCGCTCCCTCTCGCACTGTCCCCTCGCTCCCTCTCGCGCTGTCCCCTCGCTCCCTCTCGCGCTGTCCCCCTCGCTCCCTCTCGCTCTGTCCCCTCGCTCCCTCTCGCACTGTCCCCTCGCTCCCTCTCGCACTGTCCCCTCGCTCCCTCTAGCACTGTCCCCTCGCTCCCTCTCGCATTGTCCCCTCGCTCCCTCTCGCACTGTCCCCTCACTCCCTCTCGCACTGTCCCCTCGCTCCCTCTCGCACTGGCCCCTCGCTCCCTCTCGCACTGTCCCCTCGCTCCCTCTCGCAATGTCGCCTCGCTCCCTGTCGCGCTATCCCCTCGGTCCCTCTCGCGCTCTCCCCTTGCTCCCTCTCGCGCTTTCCCCTCGCTCCCTGTCACGCTGTCCCCTCGCTCCCTTTCGCGCTGTCCCCTCGCTCCCTCTCGCAATGTCCCCTTGCTCCCTCTCCCAATGTCCCCTCACTCCTTCTCGCACTGTCCCTTTGCTGCCTCTCGTACTGTCCCCTCGCTCCCTCTCGCGCTGTCCCCTCGCTCCCTCTCGCGCTGTCCCCTCGCTCCCTCTCGCTCTGTCCCCTCGCTCCCTCTCGCACTGTCCCCTCGCTCCCTCTCGCACTGTCCCCTCGCTCCCTCTAGCACTGTCCCCTCGCTCCCTCTCGCATTGTCCCCTCGCTCCCTCTCGCACTGTCCCCTCACTCCCTCTCGCACTGTCCCCTCGCTCCCTCTCGCACTGGCCCCTCGCTCTCTCTCGCACTGTCCCCTCGCTCCCTCTCGCAATGTCGCCTCGCTCCCTGTCGCGCTATCCCCTCGGTCCCTCTCGCGCTCTCCCCTTGCTCCCTCTCGCGCATTCCCCTCGCTCCCTGTCACGCTGTCCCCTCGCTCCCTTTCGCGCTGTCCCCTCGCTCCCTCTCGCAATGTCCCCTTGCTCCCTCTCCCAATGTCCCCTCACTCCTTCTCGCACTGTCCCTTTGCTGCCTCTCGTACTGTCCCCTCGCTCCCTGTCGCTCTGTCTCCTCGTTCCCTGTTGCGCTGTCCCCTCGCTCCCTCTCGCACTGTCCCCTCACTCTCTCTCGCAATGACTCCTCGCTCCCTCTCTCACTGTCCCCTCGCTCCCTCTCGCACTGTCCCCTCGCTCCCTCTCGCACTGTCCCCTCGCTCCCTCTCGCACTGTCCCCTCGCACCCCCTCTCGCTCTGTCCCCTCGCTCCCTCTCGCACTGTCTCCTCAATCCCTCTCGCTCTGTCTCCTCACTCCCTCAGGCATTGATTCCTCTCTCCCTCTCGCACTGATACCTCTCTCCCTTTCGCTCTGTCTCCTCTCTCCCTCTCGCAATGCCTCCTCGCTCCCTCTCGCCCTGTCCACTCGCTCCCTCTCGCGCTGTCCCCTCACTCCCTCTCGCGCTGTCCCCTCGCTCCCTCTCACGCTGTCCCCTCGCACTGTCCCCTCGATCCCTCTCGCACTGTCCACTCGCTCCCTCTCGCACTGTCTTCTCGCTCCCTCTCGCACTGTCCTCTCGCTCCCTCTCGCACTGTCCCCTCGCTCTCTCTCGCACTGTCCCCTCGTTCCCTCTCGCGCTGTCCCCTCGTTCCCTCTCGCACTGTCCCCTCGTTCCCTTTCGCGCTGTCCCCTGGTTCCCTCTCGCGCTGTCCCCTGGTTCCCTCTCGCGCTGTCCCCTCGCTCCCTCTCGTGCTGTCCCCTGGTTCCCTCTCGAGCTATCCCCTGGTTCCCTCTCGCGCTGTCCCCTGGTTCCCTCTCGCGCTGTCCCCTCGCTCCCTCTCGCTCTGTCCCCTCGCTCCCTCTCGCACTGTCCCCTCGCTCCCTCTCGCACTCTCCCCTCGCTCCCTCTCGCACTGTCCCCTCGCTCCCTCTCGTACTGTCCGCTCGCTCCCTCTCGCACTGTCCCCTCGCACCCTCTCGCACTGTCCCCTCGCTCCCTCTCGCACTGTCCCCTCGCTACCTCTCGCTCTGTCCCCTCGCTCCCTCTGGCACTGTCCCCTCGCTCCCTCTCGCACCGTCCCCTCGCTCCCTCTCGCACTGTCCCCTCGCTCCCTCTCGCACTGTCCCCTCGCTCCCTCTCGCACTGTCCCCTCGCTCCATCTCGCACTGTTCCGTCGCTCCCTCTCGCACTGTCCCCTCGCTCCCTCTCACACTGGCACCTCGATCCCTCTCGCACTGTCCCCTCGCTCTTTCTCGCAATGTCGTCTCGCTCCCTCTCACGCTGTCCCCTCGGTCCCTCTCGCGCTGTCCCCTCCCTCCCTCTCGCGCTGTCCCCTCGCTCCCTGTCGCGCTGTCCCCTCGCTCCCTGTCGCGCTGTCCCCTCGCTCCCTCTCGCAATGTCCCCTCGCTCCCTCTCGCAATGTCCCCTCGCTCCCTCTCGCAATGTCCCCTGACTCCCTCTCGCACTGTCCCTTTGCTGCCTCTCGTACTGTCCCCTCGCTCCCTGTCGCTCTGTCTCCTCATTCCCTGTCGCGCTGTCACCTCGCTCCCTCTCGCGCTGTCCCCTCGCTCCCTCTCGCAATGTCCCCTCGCTCCCTCTCGCACGGTCCCCTTGCTCCCTCTCGCACTGTCCCCTCGCTCCCTGTCGCTCAGTCTCCTCGTTCCCTCTCGCATTGTCTCCTCGTTCCCTCTCGCATTGTCTCCTCCCTGCCTCTTGCAATGTCTCCGTTCAAACTCTCTGAGTCTAATTTCTCTCTCTCCCGCACAGTCTCCCCTCTCACTCTACCGCACAGGCTACTCTCTCTCTCTTCCTCACATTTTCATCGCTATCTCACAGTCTTCTTTCTCTGTCTCTTGCACAGTCTCCGCACTCTCTCTCTCCTGTGCAGCCTCTCTCTCTCTCCTGCAATTTCCCCTCTCTCCCTTTCACACATTCTCCTCTCTCTCTTACAAAGCTTCCTGTCTCCCTCCGGCACAGATTCCTCGGTCTACCTCACACTATCTCCTCACTCCCTCTCGAACTGTCTCCTCACTCCCTCTCGCTCTGTTTCCTCACTCCATCTTGCACCAATTCCTCTCTCCCTCTCGCACTGATACCTCTCTCCCTCTCGCAATGCCTCCTCGCTCCCTCTCGCACTTTCCCCTCGCTCCCTCTCGCACTGTCCCCTCGCTCCCTCTCGCACTGTCCGCTCGCTCCCTCTCGCACTGTCCCCTCGCTCCCTGTAGCGCTGTCCCCTCGCACCCTCTTGCTCTGTCCCCTCGCTCCCTCTCGCACTGTCACCTCGCTCCCTCTCACACTGTCCCCTCGCACCCTCTCGCACTGTCCCCTCGCTCCCTGTAGCGCTGTCCCCTCGCACCCTCTTGCTCTGTCCCCTCGCTCCCTCTCGCTCTGTCCACTCGCTCCCTCTCGCACTGTCTCCTCAATCCCTCTCGCTCTGTCTCCTCACTCCCTCAGGCACTGATTCCTCTCTCCCTCTCGCACTGATACCTCTCTCCCTTTCGCTCTGTCTCCTCTCTCCCTCTTGCAATGCCTCCTCGCTCCCTCTCGCGCTGTCCCCTCGCTCCCTCTCGCGCTGTCCCTTCGCACTGTCCCATCGCTCCCTCTCGCACTGTCCAATCGCTCCCTCTCGCACTGTCTTCTCGCTCCCTCTCTCACTGTCCTCTCGCTCCCTCTCGCACTGTCCCCTCGCTCCCTCTCGCACTGTCCCCTCACTCCCTCTCGCACTGTCCCCTCACTCCCTCTCGCACTGTCCCCTCGTTCCCTCTCGCGCTGTCCCCTCGTTCCCTCTCGCGCTGTCCCCTCATTCCCTCTCGCGCTGTCCCCTGGTTCCCTCTCGCGCTGTAACCTGGTTCCCTCTCGCGCTGTCCCCTCGCTCCCTCTCGCGCTGTCCCCTGGTTCCCTCTCACGCTGTCCCCTGGTTCCCACTCGCGCTGTTCCCTGGTTCCCTCTCGCGCTCTCCCCTCGCTCCCTCTCGCACTGTCCCTTCGCTCCCTCTCACACTGTCCCCTCGCTCCCTCTCGCACTGACCGCTCGCTCCCTCTCGCACTGTCCTCTCGCTCCCTCTCGCAGTGTCCCCTCGCTCCCTCTCGCACTGTCCCCTCGCTCCCTCTCGCACTGTCACCTCGCTCCCTCTCGCTCTATCCCCTCGCTCCCTCTCGCACTGTCCCCTCGCTCCCTCTCGCACTGTCCCCTCGCTCCCTCTAGCATTGTCCCCTCGCTCCCTCTCGCGCTGTCCCCTCGCTCCCCTCTCGCGCTGTCCCCTCGCTCCCTCTCGCGCTGTCCCCTCGCTCCCTCTCGCGCTGTCCCTTCGCACTGTCCCATCGCTCCCTCTCGCACTGTCCAATCGCTCCCTCTCGCACTGTCTTCTCGCTCCCTCTCTCACTGTCCTCTCGCTCCCTCTCGCACTGTCCCCTCGCTCCCTCTCGCACTGTCCCCTCACTCCCTCTCGCACTGTCCCCTCACTCCCTCTCGCACTGTCCCCTCGTTCCCTCTCGCGCTGTCCCCTCGTTCCCTCTCGCGCTGTCCCCTCATTCCCTCTCGCGCTGTCCCCTGGTTCCCTCTTGCGCTGTAACCTGGTTCCCTCTCGCGCTGTCCCCTCGCTCCCTCTCGCGCTGTCCCCTGGTTCCCTCTCACGCTGTCCCCTGGTTCCCTCTCGCGCTGTTCCCTGGTTCCCTCTCGCGCTCTCCCCTCGCTCCCTCTCGCACTGTCCCTTCGCTCCCTCTCACACTGTCCCCTCGCTCCCTCTCGCACTGACCGCTCGCTCCCTCTCGCACTGTCCTCTCGCTCCCTCTCGCAGTGTCCCCTCGCTCCCTCTCGCACTGTCCCCTCGCTCCCTCTCGCACTGTCACCTCGCTCCCTCTCGCTCTATCCCCTCGCTCCCTCTCGCACTGTCCCCTCGCTCCCTCTCGCACTGTCCCCTCGCTCCCTCTAGCATTGTCCCCCTCGCTCCCTCTCGCGCTGTCCCCTCGCTCCCTCTCGCGCTGTCCCCTCGCTCCCTCTCGCTCTGTCCCCTCGCTCCCTCTCGCACTGTCCCCTCGCTCCCTCTCGCACTGTCCCCTCGCTCCCTCTAGCACTGTCCCCTCGCTCCCTCTCGCATTGTCCCCTCGCTCCCTCTCGCACTGTCCCCTCACTCCCTCTCGCACTGTCCCCTCGCTCCCTCTCGCACTGGCCCCTCGCTCCCTCTCGCACTGTCCCCTCGCTCCCTCTCGCAATGTCGCCTCGCTCCCTGTCGCGCTGTCCCCTCGGTCCCTCTCGCGCTATCCCCTTGCTCCCTCTCGCGCTTTCCCCTCGCTCCCTGTCACGCTGTCCCCTCGCTCCCTTTCGCGCTGTCCCCTCGCTCCCTCTCGCAATGTCCCCTTGCTCCCTCTCCCAATGTCCCCTCACTCCCTCTCGCACTGTCCCTTTGCTGCCTCTCGTACTGTCGCTCGCTCCCTGTCGCTCTGTCTCCTCGTTCCCTGTTGCGCTGTCCCCTCGCTCCCTCTCGCACTGTCCCCTCACTCTCTCTCGCAATGTCCCCTCGCTCCCTCTCGCACTGTCCCCTCGCTCCCTCTCGCACTGTCCCCTCGCTCCCTCTCGCACTGTCCCCTCGCACCCCCTCTCGCTCTGTCCCCTCGCTCCCTCTCGCACTGTCTCCTCAATCCCTCTCGCTCTGTCTCCTCACTCCCTCAGGCATTGATTCCTCTCTCCCTCTCGCACTGATACCTCTCTCCCTTTCGCTCTGTCTCCTCTCTCCCTCTCGCAATGCCTCCTCGCTCCCTCTCGCGCTGTCCACCTCGCTCCCTCTCGCGCTGTCCCCTCACTACCTCTCGCGCTGTCCCCTCGCTCCCTCTCGCGCTGTCCTTTCGCACTGTCCCCTCGATCCCTCTCGCACTGTCCACTCGCTCCCTCTCGCACTGTCTTCTCGCTCCCTCTCGCACTGTCCTCTCGCTCCCTCTCGCGCTGTCCCCTCACTACCTCTCGCGCTGTCCCCTCGCTCCCTCTCGCGCTGTCCTTTCGCACTGTCCCCTCGATCCCTCTCGCACTGTCCACTCGCTCCCTCTCGCAATGCCTCCTCGCTCCCTCTCGCGCTGTCCACTCGCTCCCTCTCGCGCTGTCCCCTCACTAACTCTCGCGCTGTCCCCTCGCTCCCTCTCGCGCTGTCCACTCGCACTGTCCCCTCGATCCCTCTCGCACTGTCCACTCGCTCCCTCTCGCACTGTCTTCTCGCTCCCTCTCGCACTGTCCTCTCGCTCCCTCTCGCACTGTCCCCTCGCTCCCTCTCGCACTGACCGCTCGCTCCCTCTCGCACTGTCCTCTCGCTCCCTCTCGCAGTGTCCCCTCGCTCCCTCTCGCACTGTCCCCTCGCTCCCTCTCGCACTGTCCCCTCGCTCCCTCTCGCACTGTCCCCTCGCTCCCTCTCGCGCTGTCCCCTCGCTCCCTCTCGCGCTGTCCCCTCGCTCCCTCTCGCTCTGTCCCCTCGCTCCCTCTCGCACTGTCCCCTCGCTCCCTCTCGCACTGTCCCCTCGCTCCCTCTAGCACTGTCCCCTCGCTCCCTCTCGCATTGTCCCCTCGCTCCCTCTCGCACTGTCCCCTCACTCCCTCTCGCACTGTCCCCTCGCTCCCTCTCGCACTGGCCCCTCGCTCCCTCTCGCACTGTCCCCTCGCTCCCTCTCGCAATGTCGCCTCGCTCCCTGTCGCGCTATCCCCTCGGTCCCTCTCGCGCTCTCCCCCTTGCTCCCTCTCGCGCTTTCCCCTCGCTCCCTGTCACGCTGTCCCCTCGCTCCCTTTCGCGCTGTCCCCTCGCTCCCTCTCGCAATGTCCCCTCGCTCCCTCTCCCAATGTCCCCTCACTCCTTCTCGCACTGTCCCTTTGCTGCCTCTCGTACTGTCCCCTCGCTCCCTCTCGCGCTGTCCCCTCGCTCCCTCTCGCGCTGTCCCCTCGCTCCCTCTCGCTCTGTCCCCTCGCTCCCTCTCGCACTGTCCCCTCGCTCCCTCTCGCACTGTCCCCTCGCTCCCTCTAGCACTGTCCCCTCGCTCCCTCTCGCATTGTCCCCTCGCTCCCTCTCGCACTGTCCCCTCACTCCCTCTCGCACTGTCCCCTCGCTCCCTCTCGCACTGGCCCCTCGCTCTCTCTCGCACTGTCCCCTCGCTCCCTCTCGCAATGTCGCCTCGCTCCCTGTCGCGCTATCCCCTCGGTCCCTCTCGCGCTCTCCCCTTGCTCCCTCTCGCGCTTTCCCCTCGCTCCCTGTCACGCTGTCCCCTCGCTCCCTTTCGCGCTGTCCCCTCGCTCCCTCTCGCAATGTCCCCTTGCTCCCTCTCCCAATGTCCCCTCACTCCTTCTCGCACTGTCCCTTTGCTGCCTCTCGTACTGTCCCCTCGCTCCCTGTCGCTCTGTCTCCTCGTTCCCTGTTGCGCTGTCCCCTCGCTCCCTCTCGCACTGTCCCCTCACTCTCTCTCGCAATGACTCCTCGCTCCCTCTCTCACTGTCCCCTCGCTCCCTCTCGCACTGTCCCCTCGCTCCCTCTCGCTCTGTCCCCTCGCTCCCTCTCGCACTGTCCCCTCGCACCCCCTCTCGCTCTGTCCCCTCGCTCCCTCTCGCACTGTCTCCTCAATCCCTCTCGCTCTGTCTCCTCACTCCCTCAGGCATTGATTCCTCTCTCCCTCTCGCACTGATACCTCTCTCCCTTTCGCTCTGTCTCCTCTCTCCCTCTCGCAATGCCTCCTCGCTCCCTCTCGCGCTGTCCACTCGCTCCCTCTCGCGCTGTCCCCTCACTCCCTCTCGCGCTGTCCCCCTCGCTCCCTCTCACGCTGTCCCCTCGCACTGTCCCCTCGATCCCTCTCGCACTGTCCACTCGCTCCCTCTCGCTCTGTCCCCTCGCTCCCTCTCGCGCTGTCCCCTCGCTCCCTCTCACGCTGTCCCCTCGCACTGTCCCCTCGATCCCTCTCGCGCTGTCCCCTCGCTCCCTCTCGCTCTGTCCCCTCGCTCCCTCTCGCACTGTCCCCTCGCTCCCTCTCGCACTGTCCCCTCGCTCCCTCTAGCACTGTCCCCTCGCTCCCTCTCGCATTGTCCCCTCGCTCCCTCTCGCACTGTCCCCTCACTCCCTCTCGCACTGTCCCCTCGCTCCCTCTCGCACTGGCCCCTCGCTCCCTCTCGCACTGTCCCCTCGCTCCCTCTCGCAATGTCGCCTCGCTCCCTGTCGCGCTGTCCCCTCGGTCCCTCTCGCGCTATCCCCTTGCTCCCTCTCGCGCTTTCCCCTCGCTCCCTGTCACGCTGTCCCCTCGCTCCCTTTCGCGCTGTCCCCTCGCTCCCTCTCGCAATGTCCCCTTGCTCCCTCTCCCAATGTCCCCTCACTCCCTCTCGCACTGTCCCTTTGCTGCCTCTCGTACTGTCGCTCGCTCCCTGTCGCTCTGTCTCCTCGTTCCCTGTTGCGCTGTCCCCTCGCTCCCTCTCGCACTGTCCCCTCACTCTCTCTCGCAATGTCCCCTCGCTCCCTCTCGCACTGTCCCCTCGCTCCCTCTCGCACTGTCCCCTCGCTCCCTCTCGCACTGTCCCCTCGCACCCCCTCTCGCTCTGTCCCCTCGCTCCCTCTCGCACTGTCTCCTCAATCCCTCTCGCTCTGTCTCCTCACTCCCTCAGGCATTGATTCCTCTCTCCCTCTCGCACTGATACCTCTCTCCCTTTCGCTCTGTCTCCTCTCTCCCTCTCGCAATGCCTCCTCGCTCCCTCTCGCGCTGTCCACTCGCTCCCTCTCGCGCTGTCCCCTCACTACCTCTCGCGCTGTCCCCTCGCTCCCTCTCGCGCTGTCCTTTCGCACTGTCCCCTCGATCCCTCTCGCACTGTCCACTCGCTCCCTCTCGCACTGTCTTCTCGCTCCCTCTCGCACTGTCCTCTCGCTCCCTCTCGCGCTGTCCCCTCACTACCTCTCGCGCTGTCCCCTCGCTCCCTCTCGCGCTGTCCTTTCGCACTGTCCCCTCGATCCCTCTCGCACTGTCCACTCGCTCCCTCTCGCAATGCCTCCTCGCTCCCTCTCGCGCTGTCCACTCGCTCCCTCTCGCGCTGTCCCCTCACTAACTCTCGCGCTGTCCCCTCGCTCCCTCTCGCGCTGTCCACTCGCACTGTCCCCTCGATCCCTCTCGCACTGTCCACTCGCTCCCTCTCGCACTGTCTTCTCGCTCCCTCTCGCACTGTCCTCTCGCTCCCTCTCGCACTGTCCCCTCGCTCCCTCTCGCACTGACCGCTCGCTCCCTCTCGCACTGTCCTCTCGCTCCCTCTCGCAGTGTCCCCTCGCTCCCTCTCGCACTGTCCCCTCGCTCCCTCTCGCACTGTCCCCTCGCTCCCTCTCGCACTGTCCCCTCGCTCCCTCTCGCGCTGTCCCCTCGCTCCCTCTCGCGCTGTCCCCTCGCTCCCTCTCGCTCTGTCCCCTCGCTCCCTCTCGCACTGTCCCCTCGCTCCCTCTCGCACTGTCCCCTCGCTCCCTCTAGCACTGTCCCCTCGCTCCCTCTCGCATTGTCCCCTCGCTCCCTCTCGCACTGTCCCCTCACTCCCTCTCGCACTGTCCCCTCGCTCCCTCTCGCACTGGCCCCTCGCTCCCTCTCGCACTGTCCCCTCGCTCCCTCTCGCAATGTCGCCTCGCTCCCTGTCGCGCTATCCCCTCGGTCCCTCTCGCGCTCTCCCCTTGCTCCCTCTCGCGCTTTCCCCTCGCTCCCTGTCACGCTGTCCCCCTCGCTCCCTTTCGCGCTGTCCCCTCGCTCCCTCTCGCAATGTCCCCTCGCTCCCTCTCCCAATGTCCCCTCACTCCTTCTCGCACTGTCCCTTTGCTGCCTCTCGTACTGTCCCCTCGCTCCCTCTCGCGCTGTCCCCTCGCTCCCTCTCGCGCTGTCCCCTCGCTCCCTCTCGCTCTGTCCCCTCGCTCCCTCTCGCACTGTCCCCTCGCTCCCTCTCGCACTGTCCCCTCGCTCCCTCTAGCACTGTCCCCTCGCTCCCTCTCGCATTGTCCCCTCGCTCCCTCTCGCACTGTCCCCTCACTCCCTCTCGCACTGTCCCCTCGCTCCCTCTCGCACTGGCCCCTCGCTCTCTCTCGCACTGTCCCCTCGCTCCCTCTCGCAATGTCGCCTCGCTCCCTGTCGCGCTATCCCCTCGGTCCCTCTCGCGCTCTCCCCTTGCTCCCTCTCGCGCTTTCCCCTCGCTCCCTGTCACGCTGTCCCCTCGCTCCCTTTCGCGCTGTCCCCTCGCTCCCTCTCGCAATGTCCCCTTGCTCCCTCTCCCAATGTCCCCTCACTCCTTCTCGCACTGTCCCTTTGCTGCCTCTCGTACTGTCCCCTCGCTCCCTGTCGCTCTGTCTCCTCGTTCCCTGTTGCGCTGTCCCCTCGCTCCCTCTCGCACTGTCCCCTCACTCTCTCTCGCAATGACTCCTCGCTCCCTCTCTCACTGTCCCCTCGCTCCCTCTCGCACTGTCCCCTCGCTCCCTCTCGCTCTGTCCCCTCGCTCCCTCTCGCACTGTCCCCTCGCACCCCCTCTCGCTCTGTCCCCTCGCTCCCTCTCGCACTGTCTCCTCAATCCCTCTCGCTCTGTCTCCTCACTCCCTCAGGCATTGATTCCTCTCTCCCTCTCGCACTGATACCTCTCTCCCTTTCGCTCTGTCTCCTCTCTCCCTCTCGCAATGCCTCCTCGCTCCCTCTCGCGCTGTCCACTCGCTCCCTCTCGCGCTGTCCCCTCACTCCCTCTCGCGCTGTCCCCTCGCTCCCTCTCACGCTGTCCCCTCGCACTGTCCCCTCGATCCCTCTCGCACTGTCCACTCGCTCCCTCTCGCACTGTCTTCTCGCTCCCTCTCGCACTGTCCTCTCGCTCCCTCTCGCACTGTCCCCTCGCTCTCTCTCGCACTGTCCCCTCGTTCCCTCTCGCGCTGTCCCCTCGTTCCCTCTCGCACTGTCCCCTCGTTCCCTTTCGCGCTGTCCCCTGGTTCCCTCTCGCGCTGTCCCCTGGTTCCCTCTCGCACTGTCCCCTCGCTCCCTCTCGTGCTGTCCCCTGGTTCCCTCTCGAGCTATCCCCTGGTTCCCTCTCGCGCTGTCACCTGGTTCCCTCTCGCGCTGTCCCCTCGCTCCCTCTCGCTCTGTCCCCTCGCTCCCTCTCGCACTGTCCCCTCGCTCCCTCTCGCACTCTCCCCTCGCTCCCTCTCGCACTGTCCCCTCGCTCCCTCTCGCACTGTCCGCTCGCTCCCTCTCGCACTGTCCCCTTGCACCCTCTCGCACTGTCCCCTCGCTACCTCTCGCACTGTCCCCTCGCTACCTCTCGCTCTGTCCCCTCGCTCCCTCTGGCACTGTCCCCTCGCTCCCTGTCGCACCGTCCCCTCGCTCCCTCTCGCACTGTCCCCTCGCTCCCTCTCGCACTGTCCCCTCGCTCCCTCTCGCACTGTCCCCTCGCTCCATCTCGCACTGTTCCGTCGCTCCCTCTCGCACTGTCCCCTCGCTCCCTCTCACACTGGCACCTCGATCCCTCTCGCACTGTCCCCTCGCTCCCTCTCGCAATGTCGTCTCGCTCCCTCTCACGCTGTCCCCTCGGTCCCTCTCGCGCTGTCCCCTCCCTCCCTCTCGCGCTGTCCCCTCGCTCCCTGTCGCGCTGTCCCCTCGCTCCCTGTCGCGCTGTCCCCTCGCTCCCTCTCGCAATGTCCCCTCGCTCCCTCTCGCAATGTCCCCTCGCTCCCTCTCGCAATGTCCCCTGACTCCCTCTCGCACTGTCCCTTTGCTGCCTCTCGTACTGTCCCCTCGCTCCCTGTCGCTCTGTCTCCTCATTCCCTGTCGCGCTGTCCCCTCGCTCCCTCTCGCGCTGTCCCCTCGCTCCCTCTCGCAATGTCCCCTCGCTCCCTCTCGCACGGTCCCCTTGCTCCCTCTCGCACTGTCCCCCTCGCTCCCTGTCGCTCAGTCTCCTCGTTCCCTCTCGCATTGTCTCCTCGTTCCCTCTCGCATTGTCTCCTCCCTGCCTCTTGCAATGTCTCCGTTCAAACTCTCTGAGTCTAATTTCTCTCTCTCCCGCACAGTCTCCCCTCTCACTCTACCGCACAGGCTACTCTCTCTCTCTTCCTCACATTTTCATCGCTATCTCACAGTCTACTTTCTCTGTCTCTTGCACAGTCTCCGCACTCTCTCTCTCCTGTGCAGCCTCTCTCTCTCTCCTGCAATTTCCCCTCTCTCCCTTTCACACATTCTCCTCTCTCTCTTACAAAGCTTCCTGTCTCCCTCCGGCACAGATTCCTCGGTCTACCTCACACTATCTCCTCACTCCCTCTCGAACTTTCTCCTCACTCCCTCTCGCTCTGTTTCCTCACTCCATCTTGCACCAATTCCTCTCTCCCTCTCGCACTGATACCTCTCTCCCTCTCGCAATGCCTCCTCGCTCCCTCTCGCACTGTCCCCTCGCTCCCTCTCGCACTGTCCGCTCGCTCCCTCTCGCACTGTCCCCTCGCTCCCTGTAGCGCTGTCCCCTCGCACCCTCTTGCTCTGTCCCCTCGCTCCCTCTCGCACTGTCACCTCGCTCCCTCTCACACTGTCCCCTCGCACCCTCTCGCACTGTCCCCTCGCTCCCTGTAGCGCTGTCCCCTCGCACCCTCTTGCTCTGTCCCCTCGCTTCCTCTCGCTCTGTCCACTCGCTCCCTCTCGCACTGTCTCCTCAATCCCTCTCGCTCTGTCTCCTCACTCCCTCAGGCACTGATTCCTCTCTCCCTCTCGCACTGATAACTCTCTCCCTCTTGCTCTGTCTCCTCTCTCCCTCTCGCAATGCCTCCTCGCTCCCTCTCGCGCTGTCTGCTCGCTCCCTCTCGCGCTGTCTCCTCGCACCCTCTCGCACTGTCGCCTCTCTCCCTCTCGCAATGTCTCCTCTCACCCTCTCGCTCTCTCTCCTCTCACTCTCTCGCTCTGTCTCCTCGCACCCCCTCACACATTCCCTCGCTCCCTCTCGCACTGTCTCCTCGCTCCCTCTCGCACAGTCGCCTCTCTCCCTCTCGCAATGTCTCCTCTCACTCTCTCGCTCTGTCTCCTCCCTCCCCATCACACATTCCCTCGCTCCCTCTCGCACTGTCCCCTCGCTCCCTCTCGCGATGTTCCCTCGCTCCCTCTCACAATGTCCCCTCGCTCCCTCTCGCACAGTCCCCTCGCTCCCTCTCGCACTGTCCCCTCGCTCCCTCTCGCACTGTCCCCTCGCTCCCTGTTGCGCTGTCCCCTCGTTCCCTCTCGCACTGTCCACTCGCTCCCTCTCGCACTGTCCTCTCGCTCCCTCTCGCACTGTCCCCTCGCTCCCTCTCGCAGTGTCCCCTCGTTCCCTCTCGCGATGCCTCCTCGCTCCCTCTCGCGCTGTCCGCTCGCTCCCTCTCGCGCTGTCCCCTCGTTCCCTCTCGCGCTGTCCCCTCGCTCCCTCTCGCTCTGTCCCCTCGCTCCCTCTCGCACTGTCCCCTCGCTCCCTCTCGCACTGTCCCCTCGCTCCCTCTCGCACTGTCCCCTCGCTCCCTCTCGCACTGTCTCCTCGCTCCTTCCCGCACTGTCCCCTCGCTCCCTCTCGCACTGTCCCCTCGCTCCCTCTCACACTGTCCACTCGCTCCCTCTCGCACTGTCCCCTCGCTCCCTCTCGCAATGTCCCCTCGCTCCCTCTCTCACTGTCCCCTCGCTCCCTCTCGCACTGTCCCCTCGCTCCCTTTCACACTGTCCCCTCGCACTGTCCCCTCGTTCCCTCTCGCACTGTCCCCTCGCTCCGTCTTGCACTGTCCACTCGCTCCCTCTCGCACAGTCCCGTCGCTCCCTCTCGCACTGTCCCCTCGCTCCCTCTCGCACTGTCCACTCGCTCCCTCTCGCACTGTCCACTCGCTCCCTCTCGCACTGTCCTCTCGCTCCCTCTCGCACTGTCCCCTCGCTCCCGCTCGCAGTGTCCCCTCGTTCCCTCTCGCGATGCCTCCTCGCTCCCTCTCGCGCTGTCCGCTCGCTCCCTCTCGCGCTGTCCCCTCGTTTCCTCTCGCGCTGTCCCCTCGCTCCCTCTCGCTCTGTCCCCTCACTCCCTCTCGCACTGTCCCCTTGCTCCCTCTCGCACTGTCCCCTCGCTCCCTCTCACACTGTCCCCTCGCTCCCTCTCGCACTGGCTCCTCGCTCCTTCCCGCACTGTCCCCTCGCTCCCTCTCGCACTGTCCCCTCGCTCCCTCTCACACTGTCCACTCGCTCCCTCTCGCACTGTCCCCTCGCTCCCTCTCGCAATGTCCCCTCGCTCCCTCTCTCACTGTCCCCTCGCTCCCTCTCGCACTGTCCCCTCGCTCCCTTTCACACTGTCCCCTCGCACTGTCCCCTCGTTCCCTCTCGCACTGTCCACTCGCTCCCTCTCGCACTGTCCTCTCGCTCCCTCTCGCACTGTCCCCTCGCTCCCTCTCGCAGTGTCCCCTCGTTCCCTCTCGCGCTGTCCCCTCGTTCCCTCTCGCGCTGTCCCCTTGTTCCCTCTCGCGCTGTCCCCTGGTTCCCTCTCGCGCTGTCCCCTGGTTCTCTCTCGCGCTGTCCCCTCGCTCCCTCTCGTGCTGTCCCCTGGTTCCCTCTCGAGCTATCCCCTGGTTCCCTCTCGCGCTGTCCCCTGGTTCCCTCTCGCGCTGTCCCCTCGCTCCCTCTCGCTCTGTCCCCTCGCTCCCTCTCGCACTGTCCCCTCGCTCCCTCTCGCACTCTCCCCTCGCTCCCTCTCGCACTGTCCCCTCGCTCCCTCTCGTACTGTCCGCTCGCTCCCTCTCGCACTGTCCCCTCGCACCCTCTCGCACTGTCCCCTCGCTCCCTCTCGCACTGTCCCCTCGCTACCTCTCGCTCTGTCCCCTCGCTCCCTCTGGCACTGTCCCCTCGCTCCCTCTCGCACCGTCCCCTCGCTCCCTCTCGCACTGTCCCCTCGCTCCCTCTCGCACTGTCCCCTCGCTCCCTCTCGCACTGTCCCCTCGCTCCATCTCGCACTGTTCCGTCGCTCCCTCTCGCACTGTCCCCTCGCTCCCTCTCACACTGGCACCTCGATCCCTCTCGCACTGTCCCCTCGCTCTTTCTCGCAATGTCGTCTCGCTCCCTCTCACGCTGTCCCCTCGGTCCCTCTCGCGCTGTCCCCTCCCTCCCTCTCGCGCTGTCCCCTCGCTCCCTGTCGCGCTGTCCCCTCGCTCCCTGTCGCGCTGTCTCCTCGCTCCCTCTCGCAATGTCCCCTCGCTCCCTCTCGCAATGTCCCCTCGCTCCCTCTCGCAATGTCCCCTGACTCCCTCTCGCACTGTCCCTTTGCTGCCTCTCGTACTGTCCCCTCGCTCCCTGTCGCTCTGTCTCCTCATTCCCTGTCGCGCTGTCCCCTCGCTCCCTCTCGCGCTGTCCCCTCGCTCCCTCTCGCAATGTCCCCTCGCTCCCTCTCGCACGGTCCCCTTGCTCCCTCTCGCACTGTCCCCTCGCTCCCTGTCGCTCAGTCTCCTCGTTCCCTCTCGCATTGTCTCCTCGTTCCCTCTCGCATTGTCTCCTCCCTGCCTCTTGCAATGTCTCCGTTCAAACTCTCTGAGTCTAATTTCTCTCTCTCCCGCACAGTCTCCCCTCTCACTCTACCGCACAGGCTACTCTCTCTCTCTTCCTCACATTTTCATCGCTATCTCACAGTCTTCTTTCTCTGTCTCTTGCACAGTCTCCGCACTCTCTCTCTCCTGTGCAGCCTCTCTCTCTCTCCTGCAATTTCCCCTCTCTCCCTTTCACACATTCTCCTCTCTCTCTTACAAAGCTTCCTGTCTCCCTCCGGCACAGATTCCTCGGTCTACCTCACACTATCTCCTCACTCCCTCTCGAACTGTCTCCTCACTCCCTCTCGCTCTGTTTCCTCACTCCATCTTGCACCAATTCCTCTCTCCCTCTCGCACTGATACCTCTCTCCCTCTCGCAATGCCTCCTCGCTCCCTCTCGCACTTTCCCCTCGCTCCCTCTCGCACTGTCCCCTCGCTCCCTCTCGCACTGTCCGCTCGCTCCCTCTCGCACTGTCCCCTCGCTCCCTGTAGCGCTGTCCCCTCGCACCCTCTTGCTCTGTCCCCTCGCTCCCTCTCGCACTGTCACCTCGCTCCCTCTCACACTGTCCCCTCGCACCCTCTCGCACTGTCCCCTCGCTCCCTGTAGCGCTGTCCTCTCGCACCCTCTTGCTCTGTCCCCACGCTCCCTCTCGCTCTGTCCACTCGCTCCCTCTCGCACTGTCTCCTCAATCCCTCTCGCTCTGTCTCCTCACTCCCTCAGGCACTGATTCCTCTCTCCCTCTCGCACTGATACCTCTCTCCCTTTCGCTCTGTCTCCTCTCTCCCTCTTGCAATGCCTCCTCGCTCCCTCTCGCGCTGTCCGCTCGCTCCCTCTCGCGCTGTCCCCTCGCTCCCTCTCGCGCTGTCCCCTCGCTCCCTCTCGCGCTGTCCCTTCGCACTGTCCCATCGCTCCCTCTCGCACTGTCCAATCGCTCCCTCTCGCACTGTCTTCTCGCTCCCTCTCTCACTGTCCTCTCGCTCCCTCTCGCACTGTCCCCTCGCTCCCTCTCGCACTGTCCCCTCACTCCCTCTCGCACTGTCCCCTCACTCCCTCTCGCACTGTCCCCTCGTTCCCTCTCGCGCTGTCCCCTCGTTCCCTCTCGCGCTGTCCCCTCATTCCCTCTCGCGCTGTCCCCTGGTTCCCTCTCGCGCTGTAACCTGGTTCACTCTCGCGCTGTCCCCTCGCTCCCTCTCGCGCTGTCCCCTGGTTCCCTCTCACGCTGTCCCCTGGTTCCCTCTCGCGCTGTCCCCTGGTTCCCTCTCGCGCTGTCCCCTCGCTCCCTCTCGCACTGTCCCTTCGCTCCCTCTCACACTGTCCCCTTGCTCCCTCTCGCACTGACCGCTCGCTCCCTCTCGCACTGTCCTCTCGCTCCCTCTCGCAGTGTCCCCTCGCTCCCTCTCGCACTGTCCCCTCGCTCCCTCTCGCGCTGTCCCCTCGCTCCCTCTCGCTCTATCCCCTCGCTCCCTCTCGCACTGTCCCCTCGCTCCCTCTCGCACTGTCCCCTCGCTCCCTCTAGCATTGTCCCCTCGCTCCCTCTCGCGCTGTCCCCTCGCTCCCTCTCGCGCTGTCCTCTCGCTCCCTCTCGCTCTGTCCCCTCGCTCCCTCTCGCACTGTCCCCTCGCTCCCTCTCGCACTGTCCCCTCGCTCCCTCTAGCACTGTCCCCTCGCTCCCTCTCGCATTGTCCCCTCGCTCCCTCTCGCACTGTCCCCTCACTCCCTCTCGCACTGTCCCCTCGCTCCCTCTCGCACTGGCCCCTCGCTCCCTCTCGCACTGTCCCCTCGCTCCCTCTCGCAATGTCGCCTCGCTCCCTGTCGCACTGTCCCCTCGGTCCCTCTCGCGCTATCCCCTTGCTCCCTCTCGCGCTTTCCCCTCGCTCCCTGTCACGCTGTCCCCTCGCTCCCTTTCGCGCTGTCCCCTCGCTCCCTCTCGCAATGTCCCCTTGCTCCCTCTCCCAATGTCCCCTCACTCCCTCTCGCACTGTCCCTTTGCTGCCTCTCGTACTGTCGCTCGCTCCCTGTCGCTCTGTCTCCTCGTTCCCTGTTGCGCTGTCCCCTCGCTCCCTCTCGCACTGTCCCCTCACTCTCTCTCGCAATGTCCCCTCGCTCCCTCTCGCACTGTCCCCTCGCTCCCTCTCGCACTGTCCCCTCGCTCCCTCTCGCACTGTCCCCTCGCACCCCCTCTCGCTCTGTCCCCTCGCTCCCTCTCGCACTGTCTCCTCAATCCCTCTCGCTCTGTCTCCTCACTCCCTCAGGCATTGATTCCTCTCTCCCTCTCGCACTGATACCTCTCTCCCTTTCGCTCTGTCTCCTCTCTCCCTCTCGCAATGCCTCCTCGCTCCCTCTCGCGCTGTCCACTCGCTCCCTCTCGTGCTGTCCCCTCACTACCTCTCGCGCTGTCCCCTCGCTCCCTCTCGCGCTGTCCCCTCGCACTGTCCCCTCGATCCCTCTCGCACTGTCCACTCGCTCCCTCTCGCACTGTCTTCTCGCTCCCTCTCGCACTGTCCTCTCGCTCCCTCTCGCACTGTCCCTTCGCTCCCTCTCGCACTGTCCCCTCGCTCCCTCTCGCACTGACCGCTCACTCCCTCTCGCACTGTCCTCTCGCTCCCTCTCGCAGTGTCCCCTCGCTCCCTCTCGCACTGTCCCCTCGCTCCCTCTCGCACTGTCCCCTCGCTCCCTCTCGCACTGTCCCCTCGCTCCCTCTCGCGCTGTCCCCTCGCTCCCTCTCGCGCTGTCCCCCTCGCTCCCTCTCGCTCTGTCCCCTCGCTCCCTCTCGCACTGTCCCCTCGCTCCCTCTCGCACTGTCCCCTTGCTCCCTCTAGCACTGTCCCCTCGCTCCCTCTCGCATTGTCCCCTCGCTCCCTCTCGCACTGTCCCCTCACTCCCTCTCGCACTGTCCCCTCGCTCCCTCTCGCACTGGCCCCTCGCTCCCTCTCGCGCTGTCCCCTCGCTCCCTCTCGCAATGTCGCCTCGCTCCCTGTCGCGCTATCCCCTCGGTCCCTCTCGCGCTATCCCCTTGCTCCCTCTCGCGCTTTCCCCTCGCTCCCTGTCAGGCTGTCTCCTCAATCACTCTCGCTCTGTCTCCTCACTCCCTCAGGCATTGATTCCTCTCTCCCTCTCGCACTGATACCTCTCTCCCTTTCGCTCTGTCTCCTCTCTCCCTCTCGCAATGCCTCCTCGCTCCCTCTCGCGCTGTCCACTCGCTCCCTCTCGCGCTGTCCCCTCACTACCTCTCGCGCTGTCCCCTCGCTCCCTCTCGCGCTGTCCACTCGCACTGTCCCCTCGATCCCTCTCGCACTGTCCACTCGCTCCCTCTCGCACTGTCTTCTCGCTCCCTCTCGCACTGTCCTCTCGCTCCCTCTCGCACTGTCCCCTCGCTCCCTCTCGCACTGACCGCTCGCTCCCTCTCGCACTGTCCTCTCGCTCCCTCTCGCAGTGTCCCCTCGCTCCCTCTCGCACTGTCCCCTCGCTCCCTCTCGCACTGTCCCCTCGCTCCCTCTCGCACTGTCCCCTCGCTCCCTCTCGCGCTGTCCCCTCGCTCCCTCTCGCGCTGTCCCCTCGCTCCCTCTCGCTCTGTCCCCTCGCTCCCTCTCGCACTGTCCCCTCGCTCCCTCTCGCACTGTCCCCTCGCTCCCTCTAGCACTGTCCCTTCGCTCCCTCTCACATTGTCCCCTCGCTCCCTCTCGCACTGTCCCCTCACTCCCTCTCGCACTGTCCCCTCGCTCCCTCTCGCACTGGCCCCTCGCTCCCTCTCGCACTGTCCCCTCGCTCCCTCTCGCAATGTCGCCTCGCTCCCTGTCGCGCTATCCCCTCGGTCCCTCTCGCGCTCTCCCCTTGCTCCCTCTCGCGCTTTCCCCTCGCTCCCTGTCACGCTGTCCCCTCGCTCCCTTTCGCGCTGTCCCCTCGCTCCCTCTCGCAATGTCCCCTCGCTCCCTCTCCCAATGTCCCCTCACTCCTTCTCGCACTGTCCCTTTGCTGCCTCTCGTACTGTCCCCTCGCTCCCTCTCGCGCTGTCCCCTCGCTCCCTCTCGCGCTGTCCCCTCGCTCCCTCTCGCTCTGTCCCCTCGCTCCCTCTCGCACTGTGCCCTCGCTCCCTCTCGCACTGTCCCCTCGCTCCCTCTAGCACTGTCCCCTCGCTCCCTCTCGCATTGTCCCCTCGCTCCCTCTCGCACTGTCCCCTCACTCCCTCTCGCACTGTCCCCTCGCTCCCTCTCGCACTGGCCCCTCGCTCTCTCTCGCACTGTCCCCTCGCTCCCTCTCGCAATGTCGCCTCGCTCCCTGTCGCGCTATCCCCTCGGTCCCTCTCGCGCTCTCCCCTTGCTCCCTCTCGCGCTTTCCCCTCGCTCCCTGTCACGCTGTCCCCTCGCTCCCTTTCGCGCTGTCCCCCTCGCTCCCTCTCGCAATGTCCCCTTGCTCCCTCTCCCAATGTCCCCTCACTCCTTCTCGCACTGTCCCTTTGCTGCCTCTCGTACTGTCCCCTCGCTCCCTGTCGCTCTGTCTCCTCGTTCCCTGTTGCGCTGTCCCCTCGCTCCCTCTCGCACTGTCCCCTCACTCTCTCTCGCAATGACTCCTCGCTCCCTCTCTCACTGTCCCCTCGCTCCCTCTCGCACTGTCCCCTCGCTCCCTCTCGCACTGTCCCCTCGCTCCCTCTCGCACTGTCCCCTCGCACCCCCTCTCGCTCTGTCCCCTCGCTCCCTCTCGCACTGTCTCCTCAATCCCTCTCGCTCTGTCTCCTCACTCCCTCAGGCATTGATTCCTCTCTCCCTCTCGCACTGATACCTCTCTCCCTTTCGCTCTGTCTCCTCTCTCCCTCTCGCAATGCCTCCTCGCTCCCTCTCGCGCTGTCCACTCGCTCCCTCTCGCGCTGTCCCCTCACTCCCTCTCGCGCTGTCCCCTCGCTCCCTCTCACGCTGTCCCCTCGCACTGTCCCCTCGATCCCTCTCGCACTGTCCACTCGCTCCCTCTCGCACTGTCTTCTCGCTCCCTCTCGCACTGTCCTCTCGCTCCCTCTCGCACTGTCCCCTCGCTCTCTCTCGCACTGTCCCCTCGTTCCCTCTCGCGCTGTCCCCTCGTTCCCTCTCGCACTGTCCCCTCGTTCCCTTTCGCGCTGTCCCCTGGTTCCCTCTCGCGCTGTCCCCTGGTTCCCTCTCGCGCTGTCCCCTCGCTCCCTCTCGCGCTGTCCCCTGGTTCCCTCTCGAGCTATCCCCTGGTTCCCTCTCGCGCTGTCCCCTGGTTCCCTCTCGCGCTGTCCCCTCGCTCCCTCTCGCTCTGTCCCCTCGCTCCCTCTTGCACTGTCCCCTCGCTCCCTCTCGCACTCTCCCCTCGCTCCCTCTCGCACTGTCCCCTCGCTCCCTCTCGCACTGTCCGCTCGCTCCCTCTCGCACTGTCCCCTTGCACCCTCTCGCACTGTCCCCTCGCTACCTCTCGCACTGTCCCCTCGCTACCTCTCGCTCTGTCCCCTCGCTCCCTCTGGCACTGTCCCCTCGCTCCCTGTCGCACCGTCCCCTCGCTCCCTCTCGCACTGTCCCCTCGCTCCCTCTCGCACTGTCCCCTCGCTCCCTCTCGCACTGTCCCCTCGCTCCATCTCGCACTGTTCCGTCGCTCCCTCTCGCACTGTCCCCTCGCTCCCTCTCACACTGGCACCTCGATCCCTCTCGCACTGTCCCCTCGCTCCCTCTCGCAATGTCGTCTCGCTCCCTCTCACGCTGTCCCCTCGGTCCCTCTCGCGCTGTCCCCTCCCTCCCTCTCGCGCTGTCCCCTCGCTCCCTGTCGCGCTGTCCCCTCGCTCCCTGTCGCGCTGTCCCCTCGCTCCCTCTCGCAATGTCCCCTCGCTCCCTCTCGCAATGTCCCCTCGCTCCCTCTCGCAATGTCCCCTGACTCCCTCTCGCACTGTCCCTTTGCTGCCTCTCGTACTGTCCCCTCGCTCCCTGTCGCTCTGTCTCCTCATTCCCTGTCGCGCTGTTCCCTCGCTCCCTCTCGCGCTGTCCCCTCGCTCCCTCTCGCAATGTCCCCTCGCTCCCTCTCGCACGGTCCCCTTGCTCCCTCTCGCACTGTCCCCTCGCTCCCTGTCGCTCAGTCTCCTCGTTCCCTCTCGCATTGTCTCCTCGTTCCCTCTCGCATTGTCTCCTCCCTGCCTCTTGCAATGTCTCCGTTCAAACTCTCTGAGTCTAATTTCTCTCTCTCCCGCACAGTCTCCCCTCTCACTCTACCGCACAGGCTACTCTCTCTCTCTTCCTCACATTTTCATCGCTATCTCACAGTCTACTTTCTCTGTCTCTTGCACAGTCTCCGCACTCTCTCTCTCCTGTGCAGCCTCTCTCTCTCTCCTGCAATTTCCCCTCTCTCCCTTTCACACATTCTCCTCTCTCTCTTACAAAGCTTCCTGTCTCCCTCCGGCACAGATTCCTCGGTCTACCTCACACTATCTCCTCACTCCCTCTCGAACTGTCTCCTCACTCCCTCTCGCTCTGTTTCCTCACTCCATCTTGCACCAATTCCTCTCTCCCTCTCGCACTGATACCTCTCTCCCTCTCGCAATGCCTCCTCGCTCCCTCTCGCACTTTCCCCTCGCTCCCTCTCGCACTGTCCCCTCGCTCCCTCTCGCACTGTCCGCTCGCTCCCTCTCGCACTGTCCCCTCGCTCCCTGTAGCGCTGTCCCCTCGCACCCTCTTGCTCTGTCCCCTCGCTCCCTCTCGCACTGTCACCTCGCTCCCTCTCACACTGTCCCCTCGCACCCTCTCGCACTGTCCCCTCGCTCCCTGTAGCGCTGTCCCCTCGCACCCTCTTGCTCTGTCCCCTCGCTTCCTCTCGCTCTGTCCACTCGCTCCCTCTCGCACTGTCTCCTCAATCCCTCTCGCTCTGTCTCCTCACTCCCTCAGGCACTGATTCCTCTCTCCCTCTCGCACTGATAACTCTCTCCCTCTTGCTCTGTCTCCTCTCTCCCTCTCGCAATGCCTCCTCGCTCCCTCTCGCGCTGTCTGCTCGCTCCCTCTCGCGCTGTCTCCTCGCACCCTCTCGCACTGTCGCCTCTCTCCCTCTCGCAATGTCTCCTCTCACCCTCTCGCTCTCTCTCCTCTCACTCTCTCGCTCTGTCTCCTCGCACCCCCTCACACATTCCCTCGCTCCCTCTCGCACTGTCTCCTCGCTCCCTCTCGCACAGTCGCCTCTCTCCCTCTCGCAATGTCTCCTCTCACTCTCTCGCTCTGTCTCCTCCCTCCCCATCACACATTCCCTCGCTCCCTCTCGCACTGTCCCCTCGCTCCCTCTCGCGATGTTCCCTCGCTCCCTCTCACAATGTCCCCTCGCTCCCTCTCGCACAGTCCCCTCGCTCCCTCTCGCACTGTCCCCTCGCTCCCTCTCGCACTGTCCCCTCGCTCCCTGTTGCGCTGTCCCCTCGTTCCCTCTCGCACTGTCCACTCGCTCCCTCTCGCACTGTCCTCTCGCTCCCTCTCGCACTGTCCCCTCGCTCCCTCTCGCAGTGTCCCCTCGTTCCCTCTCGCGATGCCTCCTCGCTCCCTCTCGCGCTGTCCGCTCGCTCCCTCTCGCGCTGTCCCCTCGTTCCCTCTCGCGCTGTCCCCTCGCTCCCTCTCGCTCTGTCCCCTCGCTCCCTCTCGCACTGTCCCCTCGCTCCCTCTCGCACTGTCCCCCTCGCTCCCTCTCGCACTGTCCCCTCGCTCCCTCTCGCACTGTCTCCTCGCTCCTTCCCGCACTGTCCCCTCGCTCCCTCTCGCACTGTCCCCTCGCTCCCTCTCACACTGTCCACTCGCTCCCTCTCGCACTGTCCCCTCGCTCCCTCTCGCAATGTCCCCTCGCTCCCTCTCTCACTGTCCCCTCGCTCCCTCTCGCACTGTCCCCTCGCTCCCTTTCACACTGTCCCCTCGCACTGTCCCCTCGTTCCCTCTCGCACTGTCCACTCGCTCCCTCTCGCACTGTCCTCTCGCTCCCTCTCGCACTGTCCCCTCACTCCCTCTCGCAGTGTCCCCTCGTTCCCTCTCGCGCTGTCCCCTCGTTCCCTCTCGCGCTGTCCCCTGGTTCCCTCTCGCGCTGTCCCCTGGTTCCCTCTCGCGCTGTCCCCTGGTTCTCTCTCGCGCTGTCCCCTCGCTCCCTCTCGCGCTGTCCCCGGTTCCATCTCGCACTGTCCCCTGGTTCCCTCTCGCGCGGTCCCCTGGTTACCTTTCGCGCTGTCCCCTCGCTCCCTCTCGCAATGCCTCCTCGCTCCCTCTCGCGCTGTCCGCTCGCTCCCTCTCGCGCCGTCACCTCGCTCCCTCTCGCGCTGTCCCCTCGCTCCCTCTCGGGCTGTCCCCTCGCACTGTCCCCTCGCTCCCTCTCGCACTGTCCACTCGCTCCCTCTCGCACTGTCTGCTCGCTCCCTCTCGCACTGTCCTCTCGCTCCGTCTCGCACTGTCCCTCGTTCCCTCTCGCGCTGTGCCCTGGTTCCCTCTCGCGCTGTCCCCTGGTTCCCTCTCGCGCTGTCCCCTCGCTCCCTCTCGCGCTGTCCCCTGGTTCCCTCTCGCGCTGTCCCCTGGTTCCCTCTCGCGCTGTCCCCTCGCTCCCTCTCGCTCTGTCCCCTCGCTCCCTCTCGCAATGTCCCCTCTCTCCCTCTCGCACTGTCCCCTCGCTCCCTCTCGCACTGTCCACTCGCTCCCTCTCGCACTGTCCACTCGCTCCCTCTCGCACTGTCCTCTCGCTCCCGCTCGCAGTGTCCCCTCGTTCCCTCTCGCGATGCCTCCTCGCTCCCTCTCGCGCTGTCCGCTCGCTCCCTCTCGCGCTGTCCCCTCGTTTCCTCTCGCGCTGTCCCCTCGCTCCCTCTCGCTCTGTCCCCTCACTCCCTCTCGCACTGTCCCCTTGCTCCCTCTCGCACTGTCCCCTCGCTCCCTCTCACACTGTCCCCTCGCTCCCTCTCGCACTGGCTCCTCGCTCCTTCCCGCACTGTCCCCTCGCTCCCTCTCGCACTGTCCCCTCGCTCCCTCTCACACTGTCCACTCGCTCCCTCTCGCACTGTCCCCTCGCTCCCTCTCGCAATGTCCCCTCGCTCCCTCTCTCACTGTCCCCTCGCTCCCTCTCGCACTGTCCCCTCGCTCCCTTTCACACTGTCCCCTCGCACTGTCCCCTCGTTCCCTCTCGCACTGTCCACTCGCTCCCTCTCGCACTGTCCTCTCGCTCCCTCTCGCACTGTCCCCTCGCTCCCTCTCGCAGTGTCCCCTCGTTCCCTCTCGCGCTGTCCCCTCGTTCCCTCTCGCGCTGTCCCCTCGTTCCCTCTCGCGCTGTCCCCTGGTTCCCTCTCGCGCTGTCCCCTGGTTCACTCTCGCGCTGTCCCCTCGCTCCCTCTCGCGCTGTCCCCTGGTTCCATCTCGCGCTGTCCCCTGGTTCCCTCTCGTGAGGTCCCCTGGTTCCCTTTCGCGCTGTCCCCTCGCTCCCTCTCGCAATGCCTCCTCGCTCCATCTCGCGCTGTCCGCTCGCTCCCTCTCGCGCTGTCACCTCGCTCCCTCTCGCGCTGTCCCCTCGCTCCCTCTCGCGCTGTCCCCTCGCACTGTCCCCTCGCTCCCTCTCGCACAGTCCCCTCGCTCCCTCTCGCACTGTCCCCTCGCTCCCTCTCGCACTGTCCCCTCGCTCCCTGTTGCGCTGTCCCCTCGTTCCCTCTCGCACTGTCCACTCGCTCCCTCTCGCACTGTCCTCTCGCTCCCTCTTGCACTGTCCCCTCGCTCCCTCTCGCAGTGTCCCCTCGTTCCCTCTCGCGATGCCTCCTCGCTCCCTCTCGCGCTGTCCGCTCGCTCCCTCTCGCGCTGTCCCCTCGTTCCCTCTCGCACTGTCCCCTCGCTCCCTCTCGCTCTGTCCCCTCGCTCCCTCTCGCACTGTCCCCTCGCTCCCTCTCTCACTGTCCCCTCGCTCCCTCTCGCACTGTCCCCTCGCTCCCTCTCGCACTGTCTCCTCGCTCCTTCCCGCACTGTCCCCTCGCTCCCTCTCGCACTGTCCCCTCGCTCCCTCTCGCACTGTCCACTCGCTCCCTCTCGCACTGTCCCCTCGCTCCCTCTCGCAATGTCTGCTCGCTCCCTCTCTCACTTTCCCCTCGCTCCCTCTCGCACTTTCCCCTCGCTCCCTTTCACACTGTCCCCTCGCACTGTCCACTCGTTCCCTCTCGCACTGTCCACTCGCTCCCTCTCGCACTGTCCTCTCGCTCCCTCTCCCACTGTCCCCTCGCTCCCTCTCGCAGTGTCCCCTCGTTCCCTCTCGCGCTGTCCCCTCGTTCCCTCTCGCGCTGTCCCCTCGTTCCCTCTCGCGCTGTCCCCTGGTTCCCTCTCGCGCTGTCCCCTGGTTCTCTCTCGCGCTGTCCCCTCGCTCCCTCTCGCGCTGTCCCCTGGTTCCATCTCGCGCTGTCCCCTGGTTCCCTCTCGCGCTGTCCCCTGGTTCTCTCTCGCGCTGTCCGCTCGCTCCCTCTCGCGCTGTCACCTCGCTCCCTCTCGCGCTGTCCGCTCGCTCCCTCTCGCGCTGTCCCCTCGCACTGTCCCCTCGCTCCCTCTCGCACTGTCCACTCGCTCCCTCTCGCACTGTCCTCTCGCTCCGTCTCGCACTGTCCCCTCGTTCCCTCTCGCGCTGTCCCCTGGTTCCCTCTCGCGCTGTCCCCTGGTTCCCTCTCGCGCTGTCCCCTCGCTCCCTCTCGCGCTGTCCCCTGGTTCCCTCTCGCGCTGTCCCCTGGTTCCCTCTCGCGCTGTCCCCTCGCTCCCTCTCGCTCTGTCCCCTCGCTCCCTCTCGCACTGTCCCCTCTCTCCCTCTCGCAATGTCCCCTCGCTCCCTCTCGCACTGTCCCCTCGCTCCCTCTCGCGCTGTCCCCTGGTTCCCTCTCGCGCTGTCCCCTGGTTCGCTCTCGCGCTATCACCTCGCTCCCTCTCGCTCTGTCCCCTCGCTCCCTCTCGCACTGTTCCCTCGCTCCCTCTCGCACTGTCCCCTCGCTCCCTCTCACACTGTCCCCTCGCTCCCTCTCGCACTGTCTCCTCGCTCCCTCTCGCACTGTCCCCTCGCTCCCTTTCGTACTGTCCCCTCGTTCGCTCTCGTACTGTCCCCTCGCTCCCTCTTGCACTGTCCCCTCGCTCCCTCTCGCACTGTCCCCTCGCTCCCTCTCTCACTGTCCCCTCGCTCCCTCTCGCACTGTCCCCTCGCTCCGTCTTGCACTGTCCACTCGCTCCCTCTCGCACTGTCCTCTCACTCCCTCTCGCACTGTCCCCTCGCTCCCTCTCGCACTGTCCCCTTGTTCCCTCTCGCGCTGTCCCCTCGTTCCCTCTCGCGCTGTCCCCTGGTTCCCTCTCGCGCTGTCCCCTGGTTCTCTCTCGTGCTGTCCCCTCGCTCCCTCTCGCGCTGTCCCCTGGTTCCCTCTCGCGCTGTCCCCTGGTTCCCTCTCGCGCTGTCCCCTGGTTCCCTCTCGCGCTGTCCCCTGGTTCCCTCTCGCGATGCCTCCTCGCTCCCTCTCGCGCTGTCCGCTCGCTCCCTCTCGCGCTGTCCCCTCGTTCCCTCTCGCACTGTCCCCTCGTTCCCTCTTGCGCTGTCCCCTCGTTCCCTTTCGCGCTGTCCCCTGGTTCCCTCTCGCGCTGTCCCCTGGTTCTCTCTTGTGCTGTCCCCTCGCTCCCTCTCGCGCTGTCCCCTGGTTCCCTCTCGCGCTGTCCCCTGGTTCCCTCTCGCGCTGTCCCCTGGTTCCCTCTCGCGCTGTCCCCTGGTTCCCTCTCGCGCTGTCCCCTCGTTCCCTCTCGCGATGCCTCCTCACTCCCTCTCGCGCTGTCCGCCTGCTCCCTCTCGCGCTGTCCCCTCGTTCCCTCTCGTGCTGTCCCCTCGCTCCCTCTCGCTCTGTCCCCTCGCTCCCTCTCGCACTGTCCCCTCGCTCCCTCTCGCACTGTCCCCTCACTCCCTCTCGCACTGTCCCCTCGCTCCGTCTCGCACTGTCTCCTCGCTCCTTCCCGCACTGTCCCCTCGCTCCCTCTCGCAATGTCCGCTCGCTCCCTCTCTCACTGTCCCCTCGCTCCCTCTCGCACTGTCCCCTCGCTTCCTTTCACACTGTCCCCTCGCACTGTCCCCTCGTTCCCTCTCGCACTGTCCACTCGCTCGCTCTCGCACTGTCCTCTCGCTCCCTCTCGCACTGTCCCCTCGCTCCCTCTCGCAGTGTCCCCTCGTTCCCTCTCGCGCTGTCCCCTCGTTCCCTCTCGCGCTGTCCCCTCGTTCCCTCTCGCGCTGTCCCCTGGTTCCCTCTCGCGCTGTCCCCTGGTTCTCTCTCGCGCTGTCCTCTCGCTCCCTCTCGCGCTGTCCCCTGGTTCCCTCTCGTTCTGTCCCCTGGTTCCCTCTCGCGCGGTCCCCTGGTTCCCTTTCGCGCTGACCCCTCGCTCCCTCTCGCAATGCCTCCTCGCTCCCTCTCGCGCTGTCCGCTCGCTCCCTCTCGCGCTGTCACCTCGCTCCCTCTCGCGCTGTACCCTCGCTCCCTCTCGTGCTGTCCCCTCGCACTGTCCCCTCGCTCCCTCTCGCACTGTCCACTCGCTCCCTCTCGCACTGTCTTCTCGCTCCCTCTCGCAATGTCCTCTCGCTCCGTTTCGCACTTTCCCCTCGCTCCCTCTTGCGCTGTCCCCTGGTTCCCTCTCGCGCTGTCCCCTGGATCCCTCTCGCGCTGTCCCCTCGCTCCCTCTCGCGCTGTCCCCTGGTTCCCTCTCGCGCTGTCCCCTGGTTCCCTCTCGCGCTGTCCCCTCGCTCCCTCTCGCTCTGTCCCCTCACTCCCTCTCGCACTGTCCCCTCTCTCCCTCTCGCACTGTCCCCTCGCTCCCTCTCGCACTGTCCCCTCGCTCCCTCTCGCGCTGTCCCCTGGTTCCCTCTCGCGCTGTCCCCTGGTTCCCTCTCGCGCTATCCCCTCGCTCCCTCTCGCTCTGTCCCCTCACTCCCTCTCGCACTGTTCCCTCGCTCCCTCTCGCACTGTCCCCTCGCTCCCTCTCGCACTGTACCCTCGCTCCCTCTCGCACTGTCCCCTCGCTCCCTTTCGTACTGTCCCCTCGTTCCCTCTCGTACTGTCCCCTCGATCCCTCTCGCACTGTCCCCTCGCTCCCTCTCGCACTGTCCCCTCGCTCCCTCTCTCACTGTCCCCTCGCTCCCTCTCGCACTGTCCCCTCGCTCCGTGCACTGTCCACTCGCTCCCTCTCGCACTGTCCTCTCGCTCCCTCTCGCACTGTCCCCTCGCTCCCTCTCGCACTGTCCCCCTCGTTCCCTCTCGCGCTGTCCCCTCGTTCCCTCTCGCGCTGTCCCCCTCGTTCCCTCTCGCGCTGTCCCCTGGTTCCCTCTCGCGCTGTCCCCTGGTTCTCACACGCGCTGTCCCCCTCGCTCCCTCTTGCGCTGTCCCCTGGTTCCCTCTCGCGCTGTCCCCTGGTTCCCTCTCGCGCTGTCCCCTGGTTCCCTCTCGCGCTGTCCCCTCCCTCCCTCTCGCGATGCCTCCTCGCTCCCTCTCGCGCTGTCCGCTCGCTCCCTCTCGCGCTGTCCCCTCGCTCCCTCTCGCGCTGTCCCCTGGTTCTCTCTCGCGCTGTCCCCTCGCTCCCTCTCGCGCTGTCCCCTGGTTCCCTCTCGCGCTGTCCCCTGGATCCCTCTCGCGCTGTCCCCTGGTTCCCTCTCGCGCTGTCCCCTCCCTCCCTCTCGCGATGCCTCCTCGCTCCCTCTCAAGCTGTCCGCTCGCTCCCTCTCGCGCTGTCCCCTCGCTCCCTCTCGCACTGTCCCCCTCTTTCCCTCTCGCGCTGTCCCCTCGTTCCCTCTCGCGCTGTCCCCCTCGTTCCCTCTCGCGCTGTCCCCTGGTTCCCTCTCGCGCTGTCCCCTGGTTCCCTCTCGCGCTGTCCTCTGGTTCCCTCTCGCGCTGTCCCTTCACTCCCTCTCGCTCTGTCCCCTCGCTCCCTGTCGCACTGTCCCCTCGCTCCCTCTCGCACTGTCCCCTCGCTCCCTCTCGCACTGTCCCCCTCGCTCCCTCTCGCATTGTCTCCTCGCTCCCTCTCGCACTGTCCCCTCGCTCCCTTTCGTACTGTCCCCCTCGTTCCCTCTCGCACTGTCCCCTCGCTCCCTCTCGCACTGTCTTCTCGCTCCCTCTCTCACTGTCCCCCTCGCTCCCTCTCGCACTGTCTCCTCAATCCCTCTCGCTCTGTCTCCTCAATCCCTCAGGCACTGATTCCTCTCTCCCTCTCGCTATGTCTCCTCTCTCCCTCTCGCAATGCCTCCTCGCTCCCTCTTGCGCTGTCTGCTCGCTCCTTCTCGCGCTGTCACCTCGCTCCCTCTCGCGCTGTCCCCTCGCTCTCTCTCGCGCTGTCCCCCTCGCACTGTCCCCTCGCTCCTTCTCGCACTGTCCCCTCACTCCCTCTCGCACTGTCTCCTCGCTCCCCTCTCGCGCTGTCCCCCTCGCTCCCTCTCGCACTGTCCCCTCGCTCCCTCTCGCACTGTCCTCTCGCTCCCTCTCGCACTGTCTCCTCGCTCCCTCTCGCAATGTCCCCTCGCTCCCTCTCTCACTGTCCCCTTCCTTCCTCTCGCACTGTCCCCTCGCTCCCTCTCACACTGTCGCCTCGCACTGTCCCCTCGCTCCCTCTCGCACTGTCCACTCGCTCCCTCTCGCACTGTCCTCTCGCTCCCTCTCGCACTGTCCCCTTGCTCCCTCTCGCGCTGTCCCCCTCGCACTGTCCCCCTCGCTCCCTCTCGCACTGTCCACTCGCTCCCTCTCACACTGTCCCACTCGCTCCCTCTCACACTGTCTTCTCGCTCACTCTCGCACTGTCCTCTCGCTGCCCTCTCGCACTGTCCCATCGCTCCCTCTCGCACTGTCCCCTCGTTCCCTCTCCGCGCTGTCCCCCTCCTTCCCTCTCACACTGTCCCCTCGTTCCCTCTCGCGCTGTCCCCTGGTTCCCTCTCGCGCTGTCACCTGGTTCCCTCTCGCGCTGTCCCCTCGCTCCCTCTCGCGCTGTCCCCTGGTTCCCTCTCGCGCTGTCCCCTGGTTCCCTCTTGCGCTGTCCCCTGGCTCCCTCTCGCGCTGTCCCCTGGTTCCCTCTCGCGTTCCCCTCGCTCCCTCTAGCTCTGTCCCCTCGCTCCCTCTCGCACTGTCCCCCTCGCACCCTCTTGCACTGTCTCCCTCGCTCCGTCTCGCACTGTCCCCTCGCTCCCTTTCGCACTGTCCCCTCGCTCCCCTCTTGCACTGACCCCTCGCTCCCTTTCGCACTGTCCCCTCTCTCCCTCTTGCACTGTCCCCTCGCTCCCTCTCGCACTGTCCCCTCGCTCCCTCTCGCACTGTACCCCTCGCTCCCTCTCGCACTGTCCCCTCGATCCCTCTCGCACTGTCCCCTCGCTCCCTCTCGCCATGTCGTCTCGCTCCCTCTCACGCTGTCCCCTCGGTCCCTCTCGCGCTGTCCCCTCGCTCCCTCTCGCGCTGTCCCCTCGCTCCCTGTCGCGCTGTCCCCCTCGCTCCCTGTCGCGCTGTCCCCTCGCTCCCTCTCGCAATGTCCCCTCGCTCCCTCTCGCAATGTCCCCTCGCTCCCTCTCGCAATGTGCCCTGACTCCCTCTCGCACTGTCCCTTTGCTGCCTCTCGTACTGTCCCCTCGCTCCCTGTCGCTCTGTCTCCTCGTTCCCTGTCGCGCTGTCCCCTTGCTCCCTCTCGCGCTGTCCCCCTCGCTCCCTCTCGCAATGTCCCCTCGCTCCCTCTCGCACGGTCCCCTTGCTCCCTCTCGCACTGTCCCCTCGCTCCCTGTCGCTCAGTCTCCTCGTTCCCTCTCGCATTGTCTCCTCGTTCCCCTCTCGCATTGTCTCCTCCCTGCCTCTTGCAATGTCTCCGCTCAAACTCTCTGAGTCTAATTTCTCTCTCTCCCGCACAGTCCTCCCCTCTCACTCTACCGCACAGGCTACTCTCTCTCTCTTCCTCACATTTTCATCGCTATCTCCTCACATTTTCATCGCTATCTCACAGTCTACTTTCTCTGTCTCTTGCACAGTCTCCGCACTCTCTCTCTCCTGTGCAGCCTCTCTCTCTCTCCTGCAATTTCCCCTCTCTCCCTTTCACACATTCTCCTCTCTCTCTTACAAAGCTTCCTGTCTCCCTCCGGCACAGATTCCTCGGTCTACCTCACACTATCTCCTCACTCCCTCTCGAACTGTCTCCTCACTCCCTCTCGCTCTGTTTCCTCACTCCATCTTGCACCAATTCCTCTCTCCCTCTCGCACTGATACCTCTCTCCCTCTCGCAATGCCTCCTCGCTCCCTCTCGCACTGTCCCCTCGCTCCCTCTCGCACTGTCCCCTCGCTCCCTCTCGCACTGTCCCCTCGCTCCCTCTCGCACTGTCCCCTCGCTCCCTGTAGCGCTGTCCCCTCACACCCTCTTGCTCTGTCCCCTCGCTCCCTCTCGCACTGTCACCTCGCTCCCTCTCACACTGTCCCCTCGCACCCTCTCGCACTGTCCCCTCGCTCCCTGTAGCGCTGTCCCCTCGCACCCTCTTGCTCTGTCCCCTCGCTCCCTCTCGCTCTGTCCACTCGCTCCCTCTCGCACTGTCTCCTCAATCCCTCTCGCTCTGTCTCCTCACTCCCTCAGGCACTGATTCCTCTCTCCCTCTCGCACTGATAACTCTCTCCCTCTTGCTCTGTCTCCTCTCTCCCTCTCGCAATGCCTCCTCGCTCCCTCTCGCGCTGTCTGCTCGCTCCCTCTCTCGCTGTCTCCTCGCACCCTCTCGCACTGTCGCCTCTCTCCCTCTCGCAATGTCTCCTCTCACCCTCTCGCTCTCTCTCCTCTCACTCTCTCGTTCTGTCTCCTCGCACCCACTCACACATTCCCTCGCTCCCTCTCGCGCTGTCTCCTCGCTCCCCCTCGCACAGTCGCCTCTCTCCCTCTCGCAATGTCTCCTCTCCCCGGCTCGCTCTGTCTCCTCTCACTCTCTTGCTCTGTCTCCTCCCTCCCCATCACACATTACCTCGCTCCCTCTCGCACTGTCCCCTCGCACCCTCTTGCACTGTCCCCTCGCTTCCTGTCGCTCTGTCTCCTCGTTCACTGTCGCGCTGTCCCCTCGCTCCCTCTCGCGCTGTTCCCACGCTCCCTCTCACAATGTCCCCTCGCTCCCTCTCGCACAGTCGCCTCGCTCCCTCTCGCACTGTCCCCTCGCTCCCTCTCGCACTGTCCCCTCGCTCCCTGTTGCTCTGTCTCCTCGTTGCCTCTTGCGCTGTCCCCTCGTTCCCTCTCGCACTGTCCCCTGGTTCCCTCTCGCGCTGTCCCCTGGTTCCCTCTCGCGCTGTCCCCCTCGCTCCCTCTTGCACTGTCCCCTCGATCCCTCTCGCACTGTCCCCTGGTTCCCTCTCGCGCTGTCCCCTGGTTCCCTCTCGCGCTGTCCCCTCGCTCCCTCTCGCACTGTCCCCTCGCTCCCTCTCGCACTGTCTCCTCGCTCCCTCTCGCACTGTCGCCTCGCTCCCTTTCGTACTGTCCCCTCGTTCCCTCTCGCACTGTCCCCTCGCTCCCTCTCGCACTGTCCCCCTCGCTCCCTCTCGCACTGTCCCCTCGCTCCCTCTCTCACTGTCCCCTCGCTCCCTCTCGCACTGTCCCCTCGCTCCGTCTCGCACTGTCCACTCGCTCCCTCTCGCACTGTCCTCTCGCTCCCTCTCGCACTGTCCCCTCGCTCCCTCTCGCACTGTCCCATCGTTCCCACTCGCGCTGTCCCCTCGTTCCCTCTCGCGCTGTCCCCTCGTTGCCTCTCGCGCTGTCCCCTCGTTCCCTCTCGCGCTGTCCCCTGGTTCCCTCTCGCGCTGTCCCCTGGTTCTCTCTCGCGCTGTCCCCCTCGCTCCCTCTCGCGCTGTCCCCTGGTTCCCTCTCGCGCTGTCCCCTGGTTCCCTCTCGCGCTGTCCCCTGGTTCCCTCTCGCGCTGTCCCCTCCCTCCCTCTCGCGATGCCTCCTCGCTCCCTCTCGCGCTGTCCGCTCGCTCCCTCTCGCGCTGTCCCCTCGCTCCCTCTCGCGCTGTCCCCTCGCTCCCTCTCGCGCTGTCCCCTCGCACTGTCCCCTCGCTCCCTCTCGCACTGTCCACTCGCTCCCTCTTGCACTGTCTTCTCGCTCCCTCTCGCACTGTCCTCTCGCTCCCTCTCGCACTGTCCCCTCGCTCCCTCTTGCCTGTTCCCTCGTTCCCTCTCGCGCTGTCCCCCTCGTTCCCTCTCGCGCTGTCCCCCTCGTTCCCTCTCGCGCTGTCCCCTGGTACCCTCTCGCGCTGTCCCCCTGGTTCCCTCTCGCGCTGTCCCCTGGTTCCCTCTCGCCCTGTCCCCTGGTTCCCTCTCGCGCTGTCCTCTCGCTCCCTCTCGCTCTGTCCCCTCGCTCCCTCTCGCACTGTCCCCCTCACTCCCTCTCGCACTGTCCCCTCGCTCCCTTTCGCACTGTCCCCTCGCTCCCTCTCGCGCTGTCTCCTCGCTCCCTCTCGCACTGTCCCCTCACTCCCTCTCGCACTGTCCCCTCGCTCCCACTCGCACTGTCCCCTCGCTCCCACTCTCACTGTCCCCTCGCTCCCTCTCGCACTGTCCCCTCGCTCCGTCTCGCACTGTCCCCTCGCTCCCTCTCGCACTGTCCCCTCACACCCCCTCTCGCTCTGTCCCCTCGCTCCCTCTCGCACTGTCTCCTCATTCCCTCTCGCTCTGTCTCCTCACTCCCTCAGGCACTGATTCCTCTCTCCCTCTCGCACTGATACCTCTCTCCCTTTCGCTACGTCTCCTCTCTCCCTCTCGCAATGCCTCCTCGCTCCCTCTCGCGCTGTCTGCTCGCTCCCTCTCGCGCTGTCCCCTCGCTCCCTCTCGCGCTGTCCCCCTCGCTCCCTCTCGCGCTGTCCCCTCGCACTGTCCCCCTCGCTCCCTCTCGCACTGTCCACTCGCTCCCTCTCGCACTGTCTTCTCGCTCCCTCTTGCACTGTCCTCTCGCTCCATCTCGCACTGTCCCCTCGCTCCCTCTTGCACTGTCCCCCTCGTTCCCTCTCGCGCAGTCCCCTCGTTCCCTCTCGCGCTGTCCCCTCGTTCGCTCTCGCGCTGTCCCCTGGTTCCCTCTCGCGCTGTCCCCTGGTTCCCTCTCGCTCTGTCCCCTCGCTCCCTCTCGCACTGTTCCCTCGCTCCCTCTCGCACTGTCCCCTCGCTCCCTCTCGCACTGTCCCCTCGCTCCCTCTCGCACTGTCTCCTCGCTCCATCTCGCACTGTCCCCTCGCTCCCTTTCGTACTGTCCCCTCATTCCCTCTCGCAAAGTCCCCTCGCTCCCTCTCGCACTGTCCCCTCGCTCCCTCTCGCACTGTCCCCTCGCTCCCTCTCTCACGGTCCCCCTCGCTCCCTCTCGCACTGTCCCCTCGCTCCGTCTCGCACTGTCCACTCGCTCCCTCTCGCACTGTCCTCTCGCTCCCTCTCGCACTGTCCCCTCGTTCCCTCTCGCGCTGTCCCCCTCGTTCCCTCTCGCGCTGTCCCCCTCGTTCCCTCTCCCGCTGTCCCCCTCGTTCCCTCTCGCGCTGTCCCCTGGTTCTCTCTCGCGCTGTCCCCGCGCTCCCTCTCGCACTGTCCCCTGGTTCCCTCTCGCGCTGTCCCCTGGTTCCATCTCGCGCTGTCCCCTGGTTCCCTCTCGCGCTGTCCCCTCGTTCCCTCTCGCGATGCCTCCTCGCTCCCACTCGCGCTGTCCGCTCGCTCCCTCTCGCGCTGTCCCCTGGTTCCCTCTCGCGCTGTCCCCTCGCTCCCTCTTGCACTGTCCCCTCGATCCCTCTCGCACTGTCCCCTGGTTCCCTCTCGCGCTGTCCCCTGGTTCCCTCTCGCGCTGTCCCCCTCGCTCCCTCTCGCACTGTCCCCTCGCTCCCTCTCGCACTGTCTCCTCGCTCCCTCTCGCACTGTCGCCTCGCTCCCTTTCGTACTGTCCCCCTCGTTCCCTCTCGCACTGTCCCCTCGCTCCCTGTCGCACTGTCCCCCTCGCTCCCTCTCGCACTGTCCCCTCGCTCCCTCTCTCACTGTCCCCTCGCTCCCTCTCGCACTGTCCCCTCGCTCCGTCTCGCACTGTCCACTCGCTCCCTCTCGCACTGTCCTCTCGCTCCCTCTCGCACTGTCCCCCTCGCTCCCTCTCGCACTGTCCCATCGTTCCCACTCGCGCTGTCCCCTCGTTCCCTCTCGCGCTGTCCCCCTCGTTGCCTCTCGCGCTGTCCCCTCGTTCCCTCTCGCGCTGTCCCCTGGTTCCCTCTCGCGCTGTCCCCTGGTTCTCTCTCGCGCTGTCCCCTCGCTCCCTCTCGCGCTGTCCCCTGGTTCCCTCTCGCGCTGTCCCCTGGTTCCCTCTCGCGCTGTCCCCTGGTTCCCTCTCGCGCTGTCCCCTCCCTCCCTCTCGCGATGCCTCCTCGCTCCCTCTCGCGCTGTCCGCTCGCTCCCTCTCGCGCTGTCCCCCTCGCTCCCTCTCGCGCTGTCCCCTCGCTCCCTCTCGCGCTGTCCCCCTCGCACTGTCCCCTCGCTCCCTCTCGCACTGTCCACTCGCTCCCTCTTGCACTGTCTTCTCGCTCCCTCTTGCACTGTCCTCTCGCTCCATCTCGCACTGTCCCCTCGCTCCCTCTTGCACTGTCCCCTCGTTCCCTCTCGCGCAGTCCCCTCGTTCCCTCTCGCGCTGTCCCCTCGTTCGCTCTCGCGCTGTCCCCTGGTTCCCTCTCGCGCTGTCCCCTGGTTCCCTCTCGCTCTGTCCCCTCGCTCCCTCTCGCACTGTTCCCTCGCTCCCTCTCGCACTGTCCCCTCGCTCCCTCTCGCACTGTCCCCTCGCTCCCTCTCGCACTGTCTCCTCGCTCCATCTCGCACTGTCCCCTCGCTCCCTTTCGTACTGTCCCCTCATTCCCTCTCGCAAAGTCCCCTCGCTCCCTCTCGCACTGTCCCCCTCGCTCCCTCTCGCACTGTCCCCTCGCTCCCTCTCTCACGGTCCCCTCGCTCCCTCTCGCACTGTCCCCTTGCTCCGTCTCGCACTGTCCACTCGCTCCCTCTCGCACTGTCCTCTCGCTCCCTCTCGCACTGTCCCCTCGTTCCCTCTCGCGCTGTCCCCTCGTTCCCTCTCGCGCTGTCCCCTCGTTCCCTCTCGCGCTGTCCCCTCGTTCCCTCTCGCGCTGTCCCCTGGTTCTCTCTCGCGCTGTCCCCGCGCTCCCTCTCGCACTGTCCCCTGGTTCCCTCTCGCGCTGTCCCCTGGTTCCATCTCGCGCTGTCCCCTGGTTCCCTCTCGCGCTGTCCCCTCGTTCCCTCTCGCGATGCCTCCTCGCTCCCACTCGCGCTGTCCGCTCGCTCCCTCTCGCGCTGTCCCCTGGTTCCCTCTCGCGCTGTCCCCCTCGCTCCCTCTTGCACTGTCCCCTCGATCCCTCTCGCACTGTCCCCTGGTTCCCTCTCGCGCTGTCCCCTGGTTCCCTCTCGCGCTGTCCCCTCGCTCCCTCTCGCACTGTCCCCTCGCTCCCTCTCGCACTGTCTCCTCGCTCCCTCTCGCACTGTCGCCTCGCTCCCTTTCGTACTGTCCCCTCGTTCCCTCTCGCACTGTCCCCTCGCTCCCTCTCGCACTGTCCCCCTCGCTCCCTCTCGCACTGTCCCCTCGCTCCCTCTCTCACTGTCCCCCTCGCTCCCTCTCGCACTGTCCCCTCGCTCCGTCTCGCACTGTCCACTCGCTCCCTCTCGCACTGTCCTCTCGCTCCCTCTCGCACTGTCCCCCTCGCTACCTCTCGCACTGTCCCATCGTTCCCACTCGCGCTGTCCCCTCGTTCCCTCTCGCGCTGTCCCCTCGTTGCCTCTCGCGCTGTCCCCCTCGTTCCCTCTCGCGCTGTCCCCTGGTTCCCTCTCGCGCTGTCCCCTGGTTCTCTCTCGCGCTGTCCCCTCGCTCCCTCTCGCGCTGTCCCCTGGTTCCCTCTCGCGCTGTCCCCTGGTTCCCTCTCGCGCTGTCCCCTGGTTCCCTCTCGCGCTGTCCCCTCCCTCCCTCTCGCGATGCCTCCTCGCTCCCTCTCGCGCTGTCCGCTCGCTCCCTCTCGCGCTGTCCCCCTCGCTCCCTCTCGCGCTGTCCCCTCGCTCCCTCTCGCGCTGTCCCCCTCGCACTGTCCCCCTCGCTCCCTCTCGCACTGTCCACTCGCTCCCTCTTGCACTGTCTTCTCGCTCCCTCTCGCACTGTCCTCTCGCTCCCTCTCACACTGTCCCCCTCGCTCCCTCTTGCCTGTTCCCTCGTTCCCTCTCGCACTGTCCCCTCGTTCCCTCTCGCGCTGTCCCCTCGTTCCCTCTCGCGCTGTCCCCTGGTACCCTCTCGCGCTGTCCCCTGGTTCCCTCTCGCGCTGTCCCCTGGTTCCCTCTCGCCCTGTCCCCTGGTTCCCTCTCGCGCTGTCCTCTCGCTCCCTCTCGCTCTGTCCCCTCGCTCCCTCTCGCACTGTCCCCTCACTCCCTCTCGCACTGTCCCCTCGCTCCCTTTCGCACTGTCCCCTCGCTCCTTCTCGCGCGGTCTCCTCGCTCCCTCTCGCACTGTCCCCTCACTCCCTTTCGTACTGTCCCCTCATTCCCTCTCGCACTGTCCCCCTCGCTCCCTCTCGCACTGTCCCCTCGCTCCCTCTCGCACTGTCCCCTCGCTCCCACTCTCACTGTCCCCTCGCTCCCTCTCGCACTGTCCCCTCGCTCCGTCTCGCACTGTCCCCCTCGCTCCCTCTCGCACTGTCCCCTCACACCCCCTCTCGCTCTGTCCCCTCGCTCCCTCTCGCACTGTCTCCTCATTCCCTCTCGCTCTGTCTCCTCACTCCCTCAGGCACTGATTCCTCTCTCCCTCTCGCACTGATACCTCTCTCCCTTTCGCTACGTCTCCTCTCTCCCTCTCGCAATGCCTCCTCGCTCCCTCTCGCGCTGTCTGCTCGCTCCCTCTCGCGCTGTCCCCTCGCTCCCTCTCGCGCTGTCCCCTCGCTCCCTCTCGCGCTGTCCCCTCGCACTGTCCCCTCGCTCCCTCTCGCACTGTCCACTCGCTCCCTCTCGCACTGTCTTCTCGCTCCCTCTTGCACTGTCCTCTCGCTCCATCTCGCACTGTCCCCTCGCTCCCTCTTGCACTGTCCCCTCGTTCCCTCTCGCGCAGTCCCCTCGTTCCCTCTCGCGCTGTCCCCGCGTTCACTCTCGCGCTGTCCCCTGGTTCCCTCTCGCGCTGTCCCCTGGTTCCCTCTCGCTCTGTCCCCTCGCTCCCTCTCGCACTGTTCCCTCGCTCCCTCTCGCACTGTCCCCTCGCTCCCTCTCGCACTGTCCCCTCGCTCCCTCTCGCACTGTCTCCTCGCTCCATCTCGCACTGTCCCCTCGCTCCCTTTCGTACTGTCCCCTCATTCCCTCTCGCACTGTCCCCTCGAACCCTCTCGCACTGTCCCCTCGCTCCCTCTCGCACTGTCCCCTCGCTCCCTCTCTCACGGTCCCCTCGCTCCCTCTCGCACTGTCCCCTCGCTCCGTCTCGCACTGTCCACTCGCTCCCTCTCGCACTGTCCTCTCGCTCCCTCTCGCACTGTCCCCTCGTTCCCTCTCGCGCTGTCCCCTCGTTCCCTCTCGCGCTGTCCCCTCGTTCCCTCTCGCGCTGTCCCCCTCGTTCCCTCTCGCGCTGTCCCCTGGTTCTCTCTCGCGCTGTCCCCCGCGCTCCCTCTCGCACTGTCCCCTGGTTCCCTCTCGCGCTGTCCCCTGGTTCCATCTCGCGCTGTCCCCTGGTTCCCTCTCGCGCTGTCCCCCTCGTTCCCTCTCGCGATGCCTCCTCGCTCCCACTCGCGCTGTCCGCTCGCTCCCTCTCGCGCTGTCCCCTCATTCCCTCTCGCGCTGTCCCCTCGCTCCCTCTCGCTCTGTCCCCTCGCTCCCTCTCGCACTGTCCCCTCGCTCCCTCTCGCACTGTCCCCTCGCTCCCTCTCGCACTGTCCCCTCGCTCCCTCTCGCACTGTCTCCTCGCTCCTTCCCGCACTGTCCCCTCGCTCCCTCTCGCACTGTCCCCTCGCTCCCTCTCACTCTGTCCACTCGCTCCCTCTCGCACTGTCCCCTCGCTCCCTCTCGCAATGTACCCTCGCTCCCTCTCTCACTGTCCCCTTGCTCCCTCTCGCACTGTCCCCCTCGCTCCCTTTCACACTGTCCCCTCGCACTGTCCCCTTGTTCCCTCTCGCACTGTCCACTCGCTCCCTCTCGCACTGTCGCCTCGCTCCCTCTAGCACTGTCCCCTCGCTCCCTCTCGCAGTGTCCCCTCGTTCCCTCTCGCGCTGTCCCCCTCGTTCCCTCTCGCGCTGTCCCCTCGTTCCCTCTCGCGCTGTCCCCTGGTTCCCTCTCGCGCTGTCCCCTGGTTCTCTCTCGCGCTGTCCCCCTCGCTCCCTCTCGCGCTGTCCCCTGGTTCCCTCTCGCGCGGTCCCCCTGGTTCCCTTTCGCGCTGTCCCGTCGCTCCCTCTCGCAATGCCTCCTCGCTCCCTCTCGCGCTGTCCGCTCGCTCCCTCTCGCGCTGTCACCTCGCTGCCTCTCGCGCTGTCCCCCTCGCTCCCTCTCGCGCTGTCCCCCTCGCACTGTCCCCTCGCTCCCTCTCGCACTGTCCACTCGCTCCCTCTCGCACTGTCTTCTCGCTCCCTCTCGCACTGTCCTCTCGCTCCGTCTCGCACTGTCCCCCTCGCTCCCTCTCGCGCTGTCCCCTGGTTCCCTCTCGTGCTGTCCCCTGGTTCCCTCTCGCGCTGTCCCCTCGCTCCCTCTCGCGCTGTCCCCTGGTTCCCTCTCGCGCTGTCCCCTGGTTCCCTCTCGCGCTGTCCCCTCGCTCCCTCTCGCTCTGTCCCCTCGCTCCCTCTCGCACTGTCCCCTCTCTCCCTCTCGCACTGTCCCCTCGCTCCCTCTCGCACTGTCCCCTCGCTCCCTCTCGCGCTGTCCCCTGGTTCCCTCTCGCGCTGTCCCCTGGTTCCCTCTCGCGCTATCCCCTCGCTCCCTCTCGCTCTGTACCCTCGCTCCCTCTCGCACTGTTCCCTCGCTCCCTCTCGCACTGTCCCCTCGCTCCCTCTCGCACTGTCCCCTCGCTCCCTCTCGCACTGTCTCCTCGCTCCCTCTCGCACTGTCCCCTCGCTCCCTTTCGTACTGTCCCCTCGTTCCCTCTCGCACTGTCCCCTCGGTCCCTCTCGCGCTGTCCCCTGGTTCCCTCTCGCGCTGTCCCCTGGTTCGCTCTCGCGCTATCCCCTCGCTCCCTCTCGCTCTGTCCCCTCGCTCCCCTCTCGCACTGTTCCCTCGCTCCCTCTCGCACTGTCGCCTCGCTCCCTCTCGCACTGTCCCCTCGCTCCCTCTCGCACTGTCCCCTCGCTCCCTCTCACACAGTCCACTCGCTCCCTCTCGCACTGTCCCCTCGCTCCCTCTCGCAATGTACCCTCGCTCCCTCTCTCACTGTCCCCTTGCTCCCTCTCGCACTGTCCCCTCGCTCCCTTTCACACTGTCCCCTCGCACTGTCCCCTTGTTCCCTCTCGCACTGTCCACTCGCTCCCTCTCGCACTGTCCTCTCGCTCCCCCTAGCACTGTCCCCTCGCTCCCTCTCGCAGTGTCCCCTCGCTCCCTCTCGCAATGCCTCCTCGCTCCCTCTCGCGCTGTCCGCTCGCTCCCTCTCGCGCTGTCACCTCGCTCCCTCTCGCGCTGTCCCCTCGCTGCCTCTCGCGCTGTCCCCCTTGCACTGTCCCCTCGCTCCCTCTCGCACTGTCCACTCGCTCCCTCTCGCACTGTCCCCTCGCTCACTCTCGCACTGTCCTCTCGCTCCGTCTCGCACTGTCCCCTCGCTCCCTCTCGCGCTGTCCCCTGGTTCCCTCTTGTGCTGTCCCCTGGTTCCCTCTCGCACTGTCCCCTCGCTCCCTCTCGCGCTGTCCCCTGGTTCCCTCTCGCGCTGTCCCCTGGTTCCCTCTCGCGCTGTCCCCTCGCTCCCTCTCGCTCTGTCCCCTCGCTCCCTCTCGCACTGTCCCCTCTCTCCCTCTCGCACTGTCCCCTCGCTCCCTCTCGCACTGTCCCCTCGCTCCCTCTCGCGCTGTCCCCTGGTTCCCTCTCGCGCTGTCCCCTGGTTCCCTCTCGCGCTATCCCCTCGCTCCCTCTCGCTCTGTACCCTCGCTCCCTCTCGCACTGTTCCCCTCGCTCCCTCTCGCACTGTCCCCTCGCTCCCTCTCGCACTGTCCCCTCGCTCCCTGTCGCACTGTCTCCTCGCTCCCTCTCGCACTGTCCCCTCGCTCCCTTTCGTACTGTCCCCTCGTTCCCTCTCGCACTGTCCCCTCGCTCCCTCTCGCAATGTCCCCTCGCTCCCTCTCGCACTGTCCCCTCGCTCCCTCTCTCACTGTCCCCTCGCTCCCTCTCGCACTGTTCCCTCGCTCCGTCTCGCACTGTCCCCTCGCTCCCTCTCACACTGTCCTCTCGCTCCCTCTCGCACTGTCCCCTCGCTCCCTCTCGCACTGTCCCATCGTTCCCACTCGCGCTGTCCCCTCGTTCCCTCTCGCGCTGTCCCCTCGTTCCCTCTCGCGCTGTCCCCCTCGTTCCCTCTCGCGCTGTCCCCTGGTTCCCTCTCGCGCTGTCCCCTGGTTCTCTCTCGCGCTGTCCCCTCGCTCCCTCTCGCGCTGTCCCCTGGTTCCCTCTCGCGCTGTCCCCTGGTTCCCTCTCGCGCTGTCCCCTCCCTCCCTCTCGCGATGCCTCCTCGCTCCCTCTCGCGCTGTCCGCTCGCTCCCTCTCGCGCTGTCCCCTCGCTCCCTCTCGCGCTGTCCCCTCGCTCCCTCTCGCGCTGTCCCCTTGCACTGTCCCCTCGCTCCCTCTCGCACTGTCCACTCGCTCCCTCTTGCACTGTCTTCTCGCTCCCTCTCGCACTGTCCTCTCGCTCCCTCTCGCACTGTCCCCTCGCTCCCTCTCGCCTGTTCCCTCGTTCCCTCTCGCGCTGTCCCCTCGTTCCCTCTCGCGCTGTCCCCTCGTTCCCTCTCGCGCTGTCCCCTGGTACCCTCTCGCGCTGTCCCCTGGTTCCCTCTCGCGCTGTCCCCTGGTTCCCTCTCGCGCTGTCCCCTGGTTCCCTCTCGCGCTGTCCTCTCGCTCCCTCTCGCTCTGTCCCCTCGCTCCCTCTCGCACTGTCCCCTCGCTCCCTCTCGCACTGCCCCTCGCTCCCTTTCGCACTGTCCCCTCGGTCCCTCTCGCGCTGTCTCCTCTCTCCCTCTCGCACTGTCCCCTCACTCCCTTTCGTACTGTCCCCTCATTCCCTCTCGCACTGTCCCCTCGCTCCCTCTCGCACTGTCCCCTCGCTCCCTCTCGCACTGTCACCTCGCTCCCACTCTCACTGTCCCCTCGCTCCCTCTCGCACTGTCCCCTCGCTCCGTCTCGCACTGTCCCCTCGCTCCCTCTCGCACTGTCCCCTCACACCCCCTCTCGCTCTGTCCCCTCGCTCCCTCTCGCACTGTCTCCTCAATCCCTCTCGCTCTGTCTCCTCACTCCCTCAGGCACTGATTCCTCTCTCCCTCTCGCACTGATTCCTCTCTCCCTCTCACACTGATACCTCCCTCCCTTTCGCTACGTCTCCTCTCTCCCTCTCGCAATGCCTCCTCGCTCCCTCTCGCGCTGTCTGCTCGCTCCCTCTCGCGCTGTCCCCTCGCTCCCTCTCGCGCTGTCCCCTCGCTCCCTCTCGCGCTGTCCCCTCGCACTGTCCCCCTCGCTCCCTCTCGCACTGTCCACTCGCTCCCTCTCGCACTGTCTTCTCGCTCCCTCTTGCACTGTCCTCTCGCTCCATCTCGCACTGTCCCCTCGCTCCCTCTTGCACTGTCCCCTCGTTCCCTCTCGCGCAGTCCCCTCGTTCCCTCTCGCGCTGTCCCCTCGTTCGCTCTCGCGCTGTCCCCTGGTTCCCTCTCGCGCTGTCCCCTGGTTCCCTCTCGCGCTGTCCCCACGCTCCCTCTCGGGCTGTCCCCTGGTTCCCTCTCACGCTGTCCCCAGGTTCCCGCTCGCGCTGTCCCCTGGTTCCCTCTCGCGCTGTCCCCTCGCTCCCTCTCGCTCTGTCCCCTCGCTCCCTCTCGCACTGTCCCCTCGCTCCCTCTCGCACTGTCCCCCTCGCTCCCTCTCGCACTGTCCGCTCGCTCCCTCTCGCACTGTCCCCTCGCTCCCTCTCGCACTGTCCCCTCGCTCCCTCTCGCACTGCCCCTCGCTACCTCTCACTCTGTCCCCTCGCTCCCTCTCGCACTGTCCCCCTCGCTCCCTCTCGCACTGTCCCCTCGCTCCCTCTCGCACTGTCCCCTCCCTCCCTCACGCACTGTCCCCTCGCTCCCTCTCGCACTGTCCCCTCGCTCCCTCTCGCACTGTCCCCTCGCTCCCTCTCGCACTGTCCCCTCGCTCCCTCACGCACTGTCCCCTCGCTCCCTCTCGCACTGTCCCCTCGCTCCATCTTGCACTGTCCCCTCACTCCCTCTCGCACTGTGCCCTCGCTCCCTCTCGCACTGGCACCTCGATCCCTCTCGCACTGTCCCCTCGCTCCCTCTCGCAATGTCGTCTCGCTCCCTCTCGCGCTGTCCCCTCCGTCCCTCTCGCGCTGTCCCCTCGCACCCTCTCGCGCTGTCCCCTCGCTCCCTCTCGCTCAGTCCCCTCGCTCCCTCTCGCACTGTACCCTCTCTCCCTCTCGCACTGTCCCTCGCTCCCTCTCGCACTGTCCCCTCGCTCCCTCTCGCGCTGTCCCCTCGCTCCCTGTCGCGCTGTCCGCTCGCTCCCTGTCGCGCTGTCCCCTCGCTCCCTCTCGCAATGTCCCCTCGCTCCCTCTCGCAATGTCCCCCTCGCTCCCTCTCGCACTGTCCCCCTCGCTCCCTCTCGCACTGTCCCCTCGCTCCCTCTCGCACTGTCCCCTCGCTCCCTCTCGCGCTGTCCCCTTGTTCCCTCCCGCGCTGTCCCCTTGTTCCCTCTCGCGCTGTCCCCTCGCTCCCTCTCGCTCTGTCCCCTCGCTCCCTCCCGCACTGTCCCCTCGCTCCCTCTCGCACTGTCCCCTCGCTCCCTCTCACACTGTCCACTCGCTCCCTCTCACACTGTCCCCTCGCTCCCTCTCGCAATGTCCCCTCGCTCCCTCTCTCACTGTCCCCTCGCTCCCTCTTGCACTGTCCCCTCGCTCCCTTTCACACTGTCCCCTCGCGCTGTCCCCTCGTTCCCTCTCGCACTGTCCACTCGCTCCCTCTCGCACTGTCCTCTCACTCCCTCTCGCACTGTCCCCTCGCTCCCTCTCGCGCTGTCCCCTCGTTCTCTCTCGCGCTGTCCCCTCGTTCCTTCTCGCGCTGTCCCCTCGTTCCCTCTCGCGCTGTCCCCTGGTTCCCTCTCGCGCTGTCCCCTGGTACCCTCTCGTGCTGTCCCCATGTTCCCTCTCACGCGGTCCCCTGGTTCCCTTTCGCGCTGTCCCCTCGCTCCCTCTCGCAATGCCTCCTCGCTCCCTCTCGCGCTGTCCGCTCGCTCCCTCTCGCGCTGTCCCCTCGCTCCCTCTCGCGCTGTCCCCTCGCTCCCTCAGGCGCTGCCCCTCGCACTGTCCCCTCGCTCACTCTCGCACTGTCCACTCGTTCCCTCTCGCACTGTCTTCTCGCTCGCTCTCGCACTGTCCTCTCGCTCCCTCTCGCACTGTCCCCTCGCTCCCTCTCGCACTGTCCCCGGTTCCCTCTCACGCTGTCCCCTGGTTCCCTCTCGCGCTGTCCCCTCAATCCCTCTCGCGCTGTCCCCTGGTTCCCTCTCGCGCTGTCCACTGGTTCCCTCTCGCGCCTACCCCTCGCTCCCTCTCGCTGAGTCCCCTCGCTCCCTCTCGCACTGTCCCCTCTCTCCCTCTCGCACTGTCCCCTCGCTCCCTCTCGCACTGTCCCCTCGCTCCCTCTCGCGCTGTCCTCTGGTTCCCTCTCGCGCTGTCCCCTGGTTCCCTCTCGCGCTATCCCCTCGCTCCCTCTCGCTCTGTCCCCTCGCTCCCTCTCTCACTGTTCCCTCGCTCCCTCTCACACTGTCCCCTCGCTCACTCTCGCACTGTCCCCTCGCTCCCTCTCGCACTGGCTCCTCGCTCCCTCTCGCACTGTCCCCCTCGCTCCCTTTCGTACTGTCCCCTCGTTCCCTCTCGCACTGTCCCCTCGCTCCCTCTCGCACTGTCCCCTCGCTCCCTCTCGCACTGTCCCCTCGCTCCCTCTCTCACTGTCGCCTCGCTCCCTCTCACACTGTCCCCTCGCTCCCTCTCGCACTGTCCCCTCGCTCCCTCTCGCACTGTCCCCTCGCTACCTCTCACTCTGTCCCCTCGCTCCCTCTCGCACTGTCCCCTCGCTCCCTCTCACACTGTCCCCTCGCTCCCTCTCGCTCTGTCCCCTCGCTCCCTCTCGCACTGTCCCCTCGCTCCCTCTCGCACTGTCCCCTCGCTCCCTCTCGCACTGTCCCCTCGCTCCCTCTCGCACTGTCCCCTCGCTCCCTCTCGCACTGTCCCCTCGCTCCATCTTGCACTGTCCCCTCGCTCCCTCTCGCACTGTCCCCTCGCTCCCTCTCGCACTGGCACCCTCGATCCCTCTAGCACTGTCCCCTCGCTCCCTCTCGCAATGTCGTCTCGCTCCCTCTCGCGCTGTCCCCTCCGTCCCTCTCGCGCTGTCCCCTCGCTCCCTCTTGCGCTGTCCCCTCGCTCCCTCTTGCTCAGTCCCCTCGCTCCCTCTCGCGCTGTCCCCTCGCTCCCTCTCGCTCTGTCCCCTCGCTCCCTCCCGCACTGTCCCCTCGCTCCCTCTCGCACTGTCCCCTCGCTCCCTCTCACACTGTCCACTCGCTCCCTCTCACACTGTCCCCCTCGCTCCCTCTCGCAATGTCCCCTCGCTCCCTCTCTCACTGTCCCCCTCGCTCCCTCTCGCACTGTCCCCTCGCTCCCTTTCACACTGTCCCCTCGCGCTGTCCCCTCGTTCCCTCTCGCACTGTCCACTCGCTCCCTCTCGCACTGTCCTCTCGCTCCCTCTTGCACTGTCCCCTCGCTCCCTCTCGCAGTGTCCCCTCGTTCTCTCTCGCGCTGTCCCCTCGTTCCCTCTCGCGCTGTCCCCTCGTTCCCTCTCGCGCTGTCCCCTGGTTCCCTCTCGCGCTGTCCCCTGGTTCTCTCTCGCGCTGTCCCCCTCGCTCCCTCTCGCGCTGTCTCCTGGTTCCCTCTCGTGCTGTCCCCATGTTCCCTCTCACGCGGTCCCCTGGTTCCCTCTCGCTCTGTCCCCTCGCTCCCTCTCGCACTGTCCCCTCGCTCCCTCTCGCACTGTCCCCTCGCTCCCTCTCGCACTGTCCCCTCGCTCCCTCTCGCGCTGTCCCCTCTGTCCCTCTCGCGCTGTCCCCTCGCTCCCTCTTGCGCTGTCCCCTCGCTCCCTCTTGCTCAGTCCCCTCGCTCCCTCTCGCACTGTCCCCTCTCTCCCTCTCGCACTGTCCCCTCGCTCCCTCTCGCAATGTCCCCTCGCTCCCTCTCGCGCTGTCCCCTCGCTCCCTGTCGCGCTGTCCGCTCGCTCCCTGTCGCGCTGTCCCCTCGCTCCCTCTCGCAATGTCCCCTCGCTCCCTCTCGCAATGTCCCCTCGCTCCCTCTCGCGCTGTACCCTGGTTCCCTCTCGCGCTGTCCCCTGGTTCCCTCTCGCGCTGTCCCCCTCGCTCCCTCTCGCTCTGTCCCCTCGCTCCCTCCCGCACTGTCCCCTCGCTCCCTCTCGCACTGTCCCCTCGCTCCCTCTCACACTGTCCACTCGCTCCCTCTCACACTGTCCCCTCGCTCCCTCTCGCAATGTCCCCTCGCTCCCTCTCGCACTGTCCCCTCGCTCTCTTTCACACTGTCCCCCTCGCGCTGTCCCCTCGTTCCCTCTCGCACTGTCCACTCGCTCCCTCTCGCACTGTCCTCTCGCTCCCTCTTGCACTGTCCCCTCGCTCCCTCTCGCAGTGTCCCCTCGTTCTCTCTCGCGCTGTCCCCTCGTTCCCTCTCGCGCTGTCCCCTCGTTCCCTCTCGCGCTGTCCCCTGGTTCCCTCTCGCGCTGTCCCCTGGTTCTCTCTCGCGCTGTCCCCTCGCTCCCTCTCGCGCTGTCCCCTGGTTCCCTCTCGTGCTGTCCCCATGTTCCCTCTCACGCGGTCCCCTGGTTCCCTCTCGCACTGTCCCCTCGCTCCCTCTCGCACTGTCCCCTCGCTACCTCTCACTCTGTCCCCTCGCTCCCTCTCGCACTGTCCCCTTGCTCCCTCTCGCACTGTCCCCTCGCTCCCTCTCGCACTGTCCCCTCGCTCCCTCTCACTCTGTCCCCTCGCTCCCTCTCGCACTGTCCCCTCGCTCCCTCTCGCACTGTCCCCTCGCTCCCTCTCGCACTGTCCCCTCGCTCCCTCTCGCACTGTCCCCTCGCTCCCTCTCGCACTGTCCCCTCGCTCCATCTTGCACTGTCCCCTCGCTCCCTCTCGCACTGTCCCCTCGCTCGCTCTCGCACTGGCACCTCGATCCCTCTCGCACTGTCCCCTCGCTCCCTCTCGCAATGTCGTCTCGCTCCCTCTCGCGCTGTCCCCTCCGTCCCTCTCGCGCTGTCCCCTCGCTCCTTCTTGCGCTGTCCCCTCGCTCCCTCTTGCTCAGTCCCCTCGCTCCCTCTCGCACTGTCCCCTCTCTCCCTCTCGCACTGTCCCCTCGCTCCCTCTCGCACTGTCCCCTCGCTCCCTCTCGCGCTGTCCCCCTCGCTCCCTGTCGCGCTGTCCGCTCGCTCCCTGTCGCGCTGTCCCCTCGCTCCCTCTCGCAATGTACCCTCGCTCCCTCTCGCGATGTCCCCTCGCTCCCTCTCGCACTGTCCCCTCGCTCCCTCTCGCACTGTCCCCTCGCTCCCTCTCGCACTGTCCCCTCGCTCCCTCTCGCGCTGTACCCTGGTTCCCTCTCGCGCTGTCCCCTGGTTCCCTCTCGCGCTGTCCCCTCGCTCCCTCTCGCTCTGTCCCCTCGCTCCCTCCCGCACTGTCCCCTCGCTCCCTCTCGCACTGTCCCCTCGCTCCCTCTCGCGCTGTACCCTGGTTCCCTCTCGCGCTGTCCCCTGGTTCCCTCTCGCGCTGTCCCCTCGCTCCCTCTCGCTCTGTCCCCTCGCTCCCTCCCGCACTGTCCCCTCGCTCCCTCTCACACTGTCCACTCGCTCCCTCTCACACTGTCCCCTCGCTCCCTCTCGCAATGTCCCCTCGCTCCCTCTCTCACTGTCCCCTCGCTCCCTCTCGCACTGTCCCCTCGCTCCCTTTCACACTGTCCCCTCGCGCTGTCCCCTCGTTCCCTCTCGCACTGTCCACTCGCTCCCTCTCGCACTGTCCTCTCGCTCCCTCTTGCACTGTCCCCTCGCTCCCTCTCGCAGTGTCCCCTCTTTCTCTCTCGCGCTGTCCCCTCGTTCCCTCTCGCGCTGTCCCCTCGTTCCCTCTCGCGCTGTCCCCTGGTTCCCTCTCGCGCTGTCCCCTGGTTCTCTCTCGCGCTGTCCCCCTCGCTCCCTCTCGCGCTGTCCCCTGGTTCCCTCTCGTGCTGTCCCCATGATCCCTCTCACGCGGTCCCCTGGTTCCCTTTCGCGCTGTCCCCCTCGCTCCCTCTCGCAATGCCTCCTCGCTCCCTCTCGCGCTGTCCGCTCGCTCCCTCTCGCGCTGTCCCCTCGCTCCCTCTCGCGCTGTCCCCTCACTCCCTCTGGCGCTGCCCCTCGCACTGTCCCCTCGCTCACTCTCGCACTGTCCACTCGTTCCCTCTCGCACTGTCTTCTCGCTCGCTCTCGCACTGTCCTCTCGCTCCCTCTCGCACTGTCCCCTCGCTCCCTCTCGCGCTGTCCCCTCAATCCCTCTCGCGCTGTACCCTGGTTCCCTCTCGCGCTGTCCACTGGTTCCCTCTCGCGCTGTCCCCTCGCTCCCTCTCGCTGAGTCCCCTCGCTCCCTCTCGCACTGTCCCCTCTCTCCCTCTCGCATTGTCCCCTCGCACCCTCTCGCGCTGTCCTCTGGTTCCCTCTCGCACTGTTCCCTCGCTCCCTCTCGCACTGTCCCCTCGCTCCCTCTCGCACTGTCCCCCTCGCTCCCTCTCGCACTGTCTCCTCGCTCCCTCTCGCACTGTCCCCTCGCTCCCTTTCGTACTGTCCCCTCGTTCCCTCTCGCACTGTCCCCTCGCTCCCTCTCGCACTGTCCCCTCGCTCCCTCTCGCACTGTCCCCTCGCTCCCTCTCTCACTGTCCCCTCGCTCCCTCTCGCACTGTCCCCTCGCTCCGTCTCGCACTGTCCACTCGCTCCCTCTCGCACTGTCCTCTCGCTCCCTCTCACACTGTCCCCTCGCTCCCTCTCGCACTGTCCCCTCGTTCCCTCTCACGCTGTCCCCTCGTTCCCTCTCGCGCTGTCCCCTCGCTCCCTCTCGCGCTGTCCCCTGGTTCCCTCTCGCGCTGTCCCCTGGTTCCCTCTCGCGCTGTCCACTGGTTCTCTCTCGCGCTGTCCCCTCGCTCCTTCTCGCGCTGTCCCCTTGTTCCCTCTCGCGCTGTCCCCTGGTTCCCTCTCGCGCTGTTCCCTGGTTCCCTCTCACGCTGTCCCCTCGTTCCCTCTCGCGATGCCTCCTCGCTCCCTCTCGCGCTGTCCGCTCGCTCCCTCTCGCGCTGTCCCCTCGTTCCCTCTCGCGCTGTCCCCTCGCTCCCTCTCGCTCTGTCCCCTCGCTCCCTCTCGCACTGTCCCCTCGCTCCCTCTCGCACTGTCCCCTCGCTCCCTCTCGCACTGTCCCCTCGCTCCCTCTCGCACTGTCTCCTCCCTCCTTCCCGCACTGTCCCCTCGCTCCCTCTCGCACTGTCCCCTCGCTCCCTCTCACACTGTCCACTCGCTCCCTCTCGCACTGTCCCCTCACTCCCTCTCGCAATGTCCCCTCGCTCCCTCTCTCACTGTCCCCTCGCTCCCTCTCGCACTGTCCCCTGCTCCCTTTCACACTGTCCCCCTCGCACTGTCCCCTTGTTCCCTCTCGCACTGTCCACTCGCTCCCTCTCGCACTGTCCTCTCGCTCCCTCTCGCACTGTCCCTTCGCTCCCTCTCGCAATGTCCCCTCGCTCCCTCTCTCACTGTCCCCTCGCTCACTCTCGCAATGTCCCCTCGCTCCCTTTCACACTGTCCCCTCGCGCTGTCCCCCTCGTTCCCTCTCGCAGTGTCCCCTCGTTCTCTCTCGCGCTGTCCCCTCGTTCCCTCTCGCGCTGTCCCCCTCGTTCCCTCTCGCGCTGTCCCCTGGTTCCCTCTCGCGCTGTCCCCTGGTTCTCTCTCGCGCTGTCCCCTCGCTCCCTCTCGCGCTGTCCCCTGGTTCCCTCTCGTGCTGGCCCCATGTTCCCTCTCACGCGGTCCCCTGGTTCCCTTTCGCGCTGTCCCCTCGCTCCCTCTCGCAATGCCTCCTCGCTCCCTCTCGCACTGTCCGCTTGCTCCCTCTCGCGCTGTCCCCTCGCTCCCTCTCGCGCTGTCCCCTCGCTCCCTCTCGCGCTGCCCCTCGCACTGTCCCCTCGCTCCCTCTCGCACTGTCCACTCGCTCCCTCTCGCACTGTCTTCTCGCTCGCTCTTGCACTGTCCTCTCGCTCCCTCTCGCACTGTCCCCTCGCTCCCTCTCGCGCTGTCCCCTGGTTCCCTCTCGCGCTGTCCCCTGGTTCCCTCTCGCGCTGTCCCCTCGCTCCCTCTCGCGCTGTCCCCTGGTTCCCTCTCGCGCTGTCCACTGGTTCCCTCTCGCGCTGTCCCCTCGCTCCCTCTCGCTCAGTCCCCTCGCTCCCTCTCGCACTGTCCCCTCTCTCCCTCTCGCACTGTCCCCTCGCTCCCTCTCGCACTGTCCCCTCGCTCCCTCTCGCGCTGTCCTCTGGTTCCCTCTCGCGCTGTCCCCTGGTTCCCTCTCGCGCTATCCCCTCGCTCCCTCTCGCTCTGTCCCCTCGCTCCCTCTCGCACTGTTCCCTCGCTCCCTCTCGCACTGTCCCCTCGCTCCCTCTCGCACTGTCCCCTCGCTCCCTCTCGCACTGTCTCCTCGCTCCCTCTCGCACTGTCCCCTCGCTCCCTTTCGTACTGTCCCCTCGTTCCCTCTCGCACTGTCCCCTCGCTCCCTCTCGCACTGTCCCCCTCGCTCCATCTCGCACTGTCCCCTCGCTCCCTCTCTCACTGTCCCCTCGCTCCCTCTCGCACTGTCCGCTTGCTCCGTTTCGCACTGTCCACTCGCTCCCTCTCGCACTGTCCTCTCGCTCCCTCTCGCACTGTCCCCTCGCTCCCTCTCGCACTGTCCCCTCGTTCCCTCTCGCGCTGTCCCCTCGTTCCCTCTCGCGCTGTCCCCTCGTTCCCTCTTGCGCTGTCCCCTGGTTCCCTCTCGCGCTGTCCACTGGTTCTCTCTCGCGCTGTCCCCTCGCTCCCTCTCGCGCTGTCCCCTGGTTCCCTCTCGCGCTGACCCCTGGTTCCCTCTCGCGCTGTCCCCTGGTTCCCTTTCGCGCTGTCCCCTCGTTCCCTCTCGCGATGCCTCCTCGCTCCCTCTCGCGCTGTCCGCTCGCTCCCTCTCGCGCTGTCCCCCTCGTTCCCTCTCGCGCTGTCCCCTCGCTCTCTCTCGCTCTGTCCCCTCGCTCCCTCTCGCACTGTCACCTCGCTCCCTCTCGCACTGTCCCCTCGCTCCCTCTCGCACTGTCCCCTCACTCCCTCTTGCACTGTCTCCTCGCTCCTTCCCGCACTGTCCCCTCGCTCCCTCTCGCACTGTCCCCTCGCTCCCTCTCACACTGTCCACTCGCTCCCTCTCGCACTGTCCCCTCGCTCCCTCTCGCAATGTCCCCTCGCTCCCTCTCTCACTGTCCCCTCGCTCCCTCTCGCACTGTCCCCTCGCTCCCTTTCACACTGTCCCCTTGCATTGACCCCTTGTTCCCTCTCGCACTGTCCACTCGCTCCCTCTCGCACTGTCCTCTCGCTCCCTCTCGCACTGTCCCCTCGCTCCCTCTCGCAATGTCCCCTCGTTCCCTCTCGCGCTGTCCCCTCGTTCCCTCTCGCGCTGTCCCCTGGTTCCCTCTCGCGCTGTCCCCTGGTGCTCTCTCGCGCTGTCCCCCTCGCTCCCTCTCGCGCTGTCCCCTGGTTCCCTCTCGCGCTGTCCCCTGGTTCCCTCTCGCGCTGTCCCCTGGTTCCCATTCGCGCTGTCCCCTCGCTCCCTCTCGCAATGCCTCCTCGCTCCCTCTCGCGCTGTCCGCTCGCTCCCTCTCGCGCTGTCAGCTCGCTCCCTCTCGCGCTGTCCCCTCGCTCCCTCTCTCACTGTCCCCTCGCTCCCTCTCGCACTGTCCCCTCGCTCCCTTTCACACTGTCCCCTTGCACTGACCCCTTGTTCCCTCTCGCACTGTCCACTCGCTCCCTCTCGCACTGTCCTCTCGCTCCCTCTCGCACTGTCCCCTCGCTCCCTCTCGCAATGTCCCCTCGTTCCCTCTCGCGCTGTCCCCTCGTTCCCTCTCGCGCTGTCCCCTGGTTCCCTCTCGCGCTGTCCCCTGGTGCTCTCTCGCGCTGTCCCCTCGCTCCCTCTCGCGCTGTCCCCTGGTTCCCTCTCGCGCTGTCCCCTGGTTCCCTCCCGCGCTGTCCCCTGGTTCCCATTCGCGCTGTCCCCTCGCTCCCTCTCGCAATGCCTCCTCGCTCCCTCTCGCGCTGTCCGCTCGCTCCCTCTCGCGCTGTCAGCTCGCTCCCTCTCGCGCTGTCCCCTCGCTCCCTCTCGCGCTGTCCCCTCGCACTGTACCCTCGCTCCCTCTCGCACTGTCCCCTCGCTCCCTCTCGCACTGTCTTCTCGCTCACTCTCGCACTGTCCTCTCGCTCCGTCTCGCACTGTCCCCTCGCTCCCTCTCGCGCTGTCCCCTGGTTCCCTCTCGCTCAGTCCCCTGGTTCCCTCTCGCGCTGTCCCCTCGCTCCCTCTCGCGCTGTCCCCTGGTTCCCTCTCGCGCTGTCCCCTCGCTCCCTCTCGCTCTGTCCCCTCGCTCCCTCTCGCACTGTCCCCTCTCTCCCTCTCGCACTGTCCCCTCGCTCCCTCTCGCACTGTCCCCTCGCTCCCTCTCGCGCTGTCCCCTGGTTCCCTCTCGCGCTGTCCCCTGGTCCCCTCTCGCGCTATCCCCTCGCTCCCTCTCGCTCTGTCCCCTCGCTCCCTCTCGCACTGTTCCCTCGCTCCCTCTCGCACTGTCCCCTCGCTCCCTCTCGCACTGTCCCCTCGCTCCCTCTCGCACTGTCTCCTCGCTCCCTCTCGCACAGTCCCCTCGCTCCCTTTCGTACTGTCCCCTCGTTCCCTCTCGCACTGTCCCCCTCGCTCCCTCTCGCACTGTCCCCTCGCTCCCTCTCGCACTGTCCCCTCGCTCCCTCTCTCACTGTCCCCTCGCTCCCTCTCGCACTGTCCCCTCGCTCCGTCTCGCACTGTCCACTCGCTCCCTCTCGCACTGCCCTCTCGCTCCCTCTCGCACTGTCCCCCTCGCTCACTCTCGCACTGTCCCCTCGTTCCCTCTCGCGCTGTCCCCTCGTTCCCTCTCGCGCTGTCCCCTCGTTCCCTCTCGCGCTGTCCCCTGGTTCCCTCTCGCGCTGTCCCCTGGTTCTCTCTCGCGCTGTCCCATCGCTCCCTCTCGCGCTGTCCCCTGGTTCCCTCTCGCTCTGTCCCCTGTTTCCCTCTCGCGCTGTCCCCTGGTTCCCTCTCGCGCTGTCCCCTCCCTCCCTCTCGCAATGCCTCCTCGCTCCCTCTGGCGCTGTCCGCTCGCTCCCTCTCGCGCTGTCCCCCTCGCTCCCTCTCGCGCTGTCCCCCTCGCTCCCTCTCGCGCTGTCCCCCTCGCACTGTCCCCTCGCTCCCTCTCGCACTGTCCACTCGCTCCCTCTCGCACTGTCTTCTCGCTCCCTTTCGCACTGTCCTCTCGCTCCCTCTCGCACTGTCCCCTCGCTCCCTCTCGCACTGACCCCTCGTTCCCTCTCGTGCTGTCCCCTCGTTCCCTCTCGCGCTGTCCCCTCGTTCCCTCTCGCGCTGTCCCCTGGTTCCCTCTCGTGCTGTCCCCTGGTTCCCTCTCGCGCTGTCCCCTCGCACCCTCTCGCTCTGTCCCCTCGCTCCCTCTCGCACTGTCCCCTCGCTCCCTCTCGCACTGTCCCCTCGCTCCCTCTCGCACTGTCCCCCTCGCTCCCTCTCGCACTGTCTCCTCGCTCCCTCTCGCAATGTCCCCTCGCTCCCTCTTGCAATGTCCCCTCGCTCCCTCTCGCAATGTCCCCTCACACCCTCTCGCACTGTCTCTTTGTTGCCTCTCGTACTTTCCCCTCGCTCCCTGTCGCTCTGTCTCCTCATTCCCTGTCGCGCTGTCCCCTCGCTCCCTCTCGCGCTGTCCCCTCGCTCCCTCTCGCAATGTCCCCTCGCTCCCTCTCGCACGGTCCCCTTGCTCCCTCTCGCACTGTCCCCTCGCTCCCTGTCGCTCAGTCTCCTCGTTCCCTCTCGCATTGTCTCCTCCCTACCTCTTGCAATGTCTCCGCTCAAACTCTCTGAGTCTAATTTCTCTCTCTCCCGCACAGTCTCCCCTCTCACTCTACCGCACAGGCTGCTCTCTCTCTCTTCCTCACATTTTCATCGCTATCTCACAGTCTACTTTCTCTGTCTCTTGCACAGTCTCCGCACTCTCTCTCTCCTGTGCAGCCTCTCTCTCTCTCCTGCAATTTCCCCTCTCTCCCTTTCACACATTCTCCTCTCTCTCTTACAAAGCTTCCTGTCTCCCTCCGGCACAGATTCCTCGGTCTACCTCACACTATCTCCTCACTCCCTCTCGAACTGTCTCCTCACTCCCTCTCGCTCTGTTTCCTCACTCCATCTTGCACCAATTCGTCTCTCCCTCTCGCACTGATACCTCTCTCCCTCTCGCAATGCCTCCTCGCTCCCTCTCGCACTGTCCCCTCGCTCCCTCTCGCACTGTCCCCTCGCACCCTCTCGCACTGTCCCCTCGCTCCCTGTAGCGCTGTCCCCTCGCACCCTCTTGCTCTGTCCCCTCGCTCCCTCTCGCACTGTCCATACGCTCCCTCTCACACTGTCCCCTCCCATCCTCTCGCACTGTCCCCTCGCTCCCTGTAGCGCTGTCCGCTCGCACCCTCTTGCTCTGTCCCCTCGCTCCCTCTCGCTCTGTCCACTCGCTCCCTCTCGCACTGTCTCCTCAATCCCTCTCGCTCTGTCTCCTCACTCCCTCAGGTACTGATTCCTCTCTCCCTCTCGCACTGATAACTCTCTCCCTCTTGCTCTGTCTCCTCTCTCCCTCTCGCAATGCCTCCTCGCTCCCTCTCGCGCTGTCTGCTCGCTCCCTCTCGCGCTGTCTCCTCGCACCCTCTCGCACTGTCGCCTCTCTCCCTCTCGCAATGTCTCCTCTCACCCTCTCGCTCTCTCTCCTCTCACTTTCTCGCTCTGTCTCCTCGCACCCCCTCACACATTCCCTCGCTCCCTCTCGCGCTGTCTCCTCGCTCCCTCTCGCACAGTCGCCTCTCTCCCTCTCGCAATGTCTCCTCTCACCTCTCGCTCTGTCTCCTCTCACTCTCTCGCTCTGTCTCCTCCCTCCCCATCACACTTTCCCTTGCTCCCTCTCGCACTGTCCCCTCGCTCCCTCTTGCACTGTCCCCTCGCTCCCTGTCGCTCTGTCTCCTCGTTCCCTGTCGCGCTGTCCCCTCGCTCCCTCTCGCGCTGTTCCCTCGCTCCCTCTCGCAATGTCCCCTCGCTCCCTCACGCACAGTCCCCTCGCTCCCTCTCGCACTGTCCCCTCGCTCCCTCTCGCACTGTCCCCTCGCTCCCTGTTGCTCTGTCTCCTCGTTGCCTCATGCGCTGTCCCCTCGTTCCCTCTCGCGCTGTCCCCTGGTTCCCTCTCGCGCTGTCCCCTGGTTCCCTCTCGCGCTGTCCCCTCGCTCCCTCTTGTGCTGTCCCCTCGCTCCCTCTCGCACTGTCCCCTCGCTCCCTCTCACACTGTCCCCTCACTCCCACTCGCACTGTCCCCTCGCTCCCTCTCGCAATGTCCCCTCGCTCCCTCTCTCACGGTCCCCTCGCTCCCTGTCGCACTGTCCCCTCGCTCCCTTTCACACTGTCCCCTCGCACTGTCCCCTCGCTCCCTCTCGCACTGTCCACTCGCTCCCTCTCGCACTGTCCTCTCGCTCCCTCTCGCACTGTCCCCTCGCTCCCTATCGCACTGTCCCCTCGTTCCCTCTCGCGCTGTCCCCTCGTTCCCTCTCGCGCTGTCCCCTCGTTCCCTCTCGCGCTGTCCCCTGGTTCTCTCTCGCGCTGTCCCCTCGCTCCCTCTCGCGCTGTCCCCTGGTTCCCTCTCGCGCTGTCCCCTGGTTCCCTCTCGCGCTGTCCCCTGGTTCCCTTTCGCGCTGTCCCCTCGCTCCCTCTCGCAATGCCTCCTCGCTCCCTCTCGCGCTGTCCGCTCGCTCCCTCTCACGCTGTCCCCTCGCTCCCTCTCGCGCTGTCCCCTTGCTCCCTCTCGCGCTGTCCCCTCGCACTGGCCCTTCGCTCCCTCTCGCACTGTCCACTCACTCCCTCTCGCACTGTCCGCTCGCTCCCTCTCGCACTGTCCCCTCGCTCCCTCTCGCTCTGTCCCCTCGTTACCTCTCGCGCTGTCCCCTCGTTCCCTCTCGCGCTGTCACCTGGTTCCCTCTCGCGCTGTCCCCTGGTTCCCTCTCGCGCTGTCCCCTCGCTCCCTCTCGCGCTGTCCCCTGGTTCCCTCTCGCGCTGTCCCCTGGTTCCCTCTCGCGCTGACCCCTGGTTCCCTCTCGCGCTGTCCCCTCGCTCCCTCTCGCTCTGTCCCCTCGCTCCCTCTCGCACTGTCCCCTCGCTCCCTCTCGCACTGTCCCCTTGCTCCCTCTCGCACTGTCCCCTTGCTCCCTCTCGCGCTGTCCCCTGGTTCCCTCTCGCGCTGTCCCCTGGTTCCCTCTCGCGCTCTCCCCTCGCTCCCTCTCGCTCTGTCCCCTCGCTCCCTCTCGCACTGTCCCCTCGCTCCCTCTCGCACTGTCCCCTCGCTCCCTCTCGCACTGTCTCCTCGCTCCCTCTCGCACTGTCCCCTCGCTCCCTTTCTTACTGTCCCCCTCGTTCCCTCTCGCACTGTCCCCTGGCTCCCTCTCGCACTGTCCCCTGGCTCCCTCTCGCACTGTCCCCTCGCTCCCTCTCTCACTGTCCCCTCGCTCCCTCTCGAACTGTCCCATCGCTCCCTCTCGCACTGTCCCCTCGCTCCCTCTCGCACTGTCCCCTCGCACCCCCTCTCGCTCTGTCCCCTCGCTCCCTCTCGCACTGTCTCCTCATCCCTCTCGCTCTGTCTCCTCACTCCCTCAGGCACTGATTCCTCTCTCTCTCTCGCACTGATACCTCTCTCCCTTTCGCTCTGTCTCCTCTCTCCCTCTCGCAATGCCTCCTCGCTCCCTCTCGCGCTGTCCGCTCGCTCCCTCTCGCGCTGTCACCCTCGCTCACTCTCGCGCTGTCCCCTCGCTCCTTCTCGTGCTGTCCCCTCGCACTGTCCCCTCACTCCCTCTCGCACTGTCCACTCGCTCCCTCTCGCACTGTCTTCTCGGTCCCTCTCGCACTGTCCTCTCGCTCCATCTCGCACTGTCCCCCTCGCTCCCTCTCGCACTGTCCACTCGTTCCCTCTCGCGCTGTCCCCTCGTTCCCTCTCGCACTGTCCCCTCGTTCGCTCTCGCGCTGTCCCCTGGTTCCCTCTCGCGCTGTCCCCTGGTTCCCTCTTGCGCTGTCCCCTCGCTCCCTCTCGCGCTGTCCCCTGGTTCCCTCTCGCGCTGTCCCCTGGTTCCCTCTCGCGCTGTCCCCTGGTTCCCTCTCGCGCTGTCCCCTCGCTCCCTCTCGCTCTGTCCCCTCGCTCCCTCTCGCACTGTCCGCTCGCTCCCTCTCGCACTGTCCCCTCGCTCACTCTTGCACTGTCCCCTCGCTCCCTCTCGCACTGTCCTCTCGCTCCATCTCGCACTGTCCCCTCGCTCCCTCTCGCACTGTCCCCTCGCTCCCTCTCGCACTGTCCCGTCGTTACCTCTCGCGCTGTCCCCTCGTTCCCTCTCGCACTGTCCCCTGGTTCCCTCTCGCGCTGTCCCCTGGTTCCCTCTCGCGCTGTCCCCTGGTTCCCTCTCGCGCTGTCCCCTCGCTCCCTCTCGCGCTGTCCCCTGGTTCCCTCTCGCGCTGTCCCCTGGTTCCCTCTCGCACTGTCCACTGGTTCCCTCTCGCGCTGTCCCCTCGCTCCCTCTCGCTCTGCCCCTCGCTCCCTCTCGCACTGTCCCCTCGCTCCCTCTCGCACTGTCCCCTCGCTCCCTCTCGCACTGTCCCGTCGTTACCTCTCGCGCTGTCCCCTCGCTCCCTCTCGCTCTGCCCCTCGCTCCCTCTCGCACTGTCCCCTCGCTCCCTCTCGCACTGTCCCCTCGCTCCCTCTCGCACTGTCCCCTCGCTCCCTCTCGCGCTGTCCCCTGGTTCCCTCTCGCGCTGTCCCCTGGTTCCCTCTCGCGCTGTCCCCTCGCTCCCTCTCGCTCTGTCCCCTCGCTCCCTCTCGCTCTGTCCCCTCGCTCCCTCTCGCACTGTCCACTCGCTCCCTCTTGCACTGTCCCCTCGCTCCCTCTCGCACTGTCTCCTCGCTCCCTCTCGCACTGTCCCCTCACTCCCTTTCGTGCTGTCCCCTCGTTCCCTCTCGCACTGCCCCTCGCTCCCTCTCGCACTGTCCCCTCGCTCCCTCTCGCACTGACCCCTCGCTCCCTCTCTCACTGTCCCCTCGATCCCTCTCGAACTGTCCCCTCGCTCCGTCTCGCACTGTCCCCTCGCTCCCTCTCGCACTGTCACCTCGCACCCCCCTCTCGCTCTGTCCCCTCGCTCCCTCTCGCACTGTCTGCTCAATCCCTCTCGCTCTGTCTCCTCACTCCCTCAGGCACTGATTCCTGTCTCCGTCTCGCACTGATACCTCTCTCCCTTTCGCTCTGTCTCCTCTCTCCCTCTCGCAATGCCTCCTCGCTCCCTCTCGCGCTGTCCGCTCGCTCCCTCTCGCGCTGTCACCTCGCTCCCTCTCGCGCTGTCCCCTCGCTCCCTCTCGTGCTGTCCCCTCGCACTGTCCCCTCGCTCCCTCTCGCACTGTCCTCTCGCTCCCTCTCGCACTGTCCTCTCGCTCCATCTCGCACTGTCCCCTCGCTCCCTCTCGCACTGTCCCCTCATTCCCTCTCGCGCTGTCCCCTCGTTCCCTCTCGCGCTGTCCCCCTCGTTCGCTCTCGCGCTGTCCCCTGGTTCCCTCTCGCGCTGTCCCCTGGTTCCCTCTCGCGCTGTCCCCTCGCTCCCTCTCGCGCTGTCCCCTGGTTCCGTCTCGCGCTGTCCCCTGGTTCCCTCTCGCGCTGTCCCCTGGTTCCCTCTCGCGCTGTCCCCTCGCTCCCTCTCGCTCTGTCCCCTCGCTCCCTCTCGCACTGTCCGCTCGCTCCCTCTCGCACTGTCCCCTCGCTCGCTCTCGCGCTGTCCCCTGGCTCCCTCTCGCACTGTCCCCTCGCTCCCTCTCGCACTGTCCGCTCGCTCCATCTCGCACTGTCCCCTCGCTCCCTCTCGCACTGTCCCCTCGCTCCCTCTCGCACTGTCCCCTCGCTACCTCTCGCTCTGTCCCCTCGCTCCCTCTTGCACTGTCCCCTCGCTCCCTCTCGCACTGTCCCCTCGCTCCCTCTCGCACTGTCGCCTCGCTCCCTCTCGCACTGTCCCCTCTCTCCCTCTCGCACTGTCCCCTCGCTCCCTCTCGCACTGTCCCCTCGCTCCATCTCGCACTGTCCCCTCGCTCCCTCTCTCACTGTCCCCTCGCTCCCTCTCGCACTGTCCGCTTGCTCCGTTTCGCACTGTCCACTCGCTCCCTCTCGCACTGTCCTCTCGCTCCCTCTCGCACTGTCCCCTCGCTCCCTCTCGCACTGTCCCCTCGTTCCCTCTCGCGCTGTCCCCTCGTTCCCTCTCGCGCTGTCCCCTCGTTCCCTCTTGCGCTGTCCCCTGGTTCCCTCTCGCGCTGTCCACTGGTTCTCTCTCGCGCTGTCCCCTCGCTCCCTCTCGCGCTGTCCCCTGGTTCCCTCTCGCGCTGACCCCTGGTTCCCTCTCGCGCTGTCCCCTGGTTCCCTTTCGCGCTGTCCCCTCGTTCCCTCTCGCGATGCCTCCTCGCTCCCTCTCGCGCTGTCCGCTCGCTCCCTCTCGCGCTGTCCCCTCGTTCCCTCTCGCGCTGTCCCCTCGCTCTCTCTCGCTCTGTCCCCTCGCTCCCTCTCGCACTGTCACCTCGCTCCCTCTCGCACTGTCCCCTCGCTCCCTCTCGCACTGTCCCCTCACTCCCTCTTGCACTGTCTCCTCGCTCCTTCCCGCACTGTCCCCTCGCTCCCTCTCGCACTGTCCCCTCGCTCCCTCTCACACTGTCCACTCGCTCCCTCTCGCACTGTCCCCTCGCTCCCTCTCGCAATGTCCCCTCGCTCCCTCTCTCACTGTCCCCTCGCTCCCTCTCGCACTGTCCCCTCGCTCCCTTTCACACTGTCCCCTTGCACTGACCCCTTGTTCCCTCTCGCACTGTCCACTCGCTCCCTCTCGCACTGTCCTCTCGCTCCCTCTCGCACTGTCCCCTCGCTCCCTCTCGCAATGTCCCCTCGTTCCCTCTCGCGCTGTCCCCTCGTTCCCTCTCGCGCTGTCCCCTGGTTCCCTCTCGCGCTGTCCCCTGGTGCTCTCTCGCGCTGTCCCCTCGCTCCCTCTCGCGCTGTCCCCTGGTTCCCTCTCGCGCTGTCCCCTGGTTCCCTCTCGCGCTGTCCCCTGGTTCCCATTCGCGCTGTCCCCTCGCTCCCTCTCGCAATGCCTCCTCGCTCCCTCTCGCGCTGTCCGCTCGCTCCCTCTCGCGCTGTCAGCTCGCTCCCTCTCGCGCTGTCCCCCTCGCTCCCTCTCGCACTGTCCCCTCGCTCCCTCTCGCACTGTCTTCTCGCTCACTCTCGCACTGTCCTCTCGCTCCGTCTCGCACTGTCCCCTCGCTCCCTCTCGCGCTGTCCCCTGGTTCCCTCTCGCGCTGTCCCCTCGCTCCCTCTCGCTCTGTCCCCTCGCTCCCTCTCGCACTGTCCCCTCGCTCCCTCTCTCACTGTCCCCTCGCTCCCTCTCGCACTGTCCCCCTCGCTCCCTCTCGCACTGTCCACTCGCTCCCTCTCGCACTGCCCTCTCGCTCCCTCTCGCACTGTCCCCTCGCTCACTCTCGCACTGTCCCCTCGTTCCCTCTCGCGCTGTCCCCTCGTTCCCTCTCGCGCTGTCCCCTCGTTCCCTCTCGCGCTGTCCCCTGGTTCCCTCTCGCGCTGTCCCCTGGTTCCCTCTCGCGCTGTCCCCTCGCTCCCTCTCGCGCTGTCCCCTGGTTCCCTCTCGCGCTGTCCCCCTCGCTCCCTCTCGCTCTGTCCCCTCGCTCCCTCTCGCACTGTCCCCTCTCTCCCTCTCGCACTGTCCCCTCGCTCCCTCTCGCACTGTCCCCTCGCTCCCTCTCGCGCTGTCCCCTGGTTCCCTCTCGCGCTGTCCCCTGGTCCCCTCTCGCGCTATCCCCTCGCTCCCTCTCGCTCTGTCCCCTCGCTCCCTCTCGCACTGTTCCCTCGCTCCCTCTCGCACTTTCCCCTCGCTCCCTCTCGCACTGTCCCCTCGCTCCCTCTCGCACTGTCTCCTCGCTCCCTCTCGCACAGTCCCCTCGCTCCCTTTCGTACTGTCCCCTCGTTCCCTCTCGCACTGTCCCCTCGCTCCCTCTCGCACTGTCCCCTCGCTCCCTCTCGCACTGTCCCCTCGCTCCCTCTCTCACTGTCCCCTCGCTCCCTCTCGCACTGTCCCCTCGCTCCCTCTCGCACTGTCCACTCGCTCCCTCTCGCACTGCCCTCTCGCTCCCTCTCGCACTGTCCCCCTCGCTCACTCTCGCACTGTCCCCTCGTTCCCTCTCGCGCTGTCCCCTCGTTCCCTCTCGCGCTGTCCCCTCGTTCCCTCTCGCGCTGTCCCCTGGTTCCCTCTCGCGCTGTCCCCTGGTTCTCTCTCGCGCTGTCCCATCGCTCCCTCTCGCGCTGTCCCCTGGTTCCCTCTCGCTCTGTCCCCTGTTTCCCTCTCGCGCTGTCCCCTGGTTCCCTCTCGCGCTGTCCCCTCCCTCCCTCTCGCAATGCCTCCTCGCTCCCTCTGGCGCTGTCCGCTCGCTCCCTCTCGCGCTGTCCCCTCGCTCCCTCTCGCGCTGTCCCCTCGCTCCCTCTCGCGCTGTCCCCTCGCACTGTCCCCTCGCTCCCTCTCGCACTGTCCACTCGCTCCCTCTCGCACTGTCTTCTCGCTCCCTTTCGCACTGTCCTCTCGCTCCCTCTCGCACTGTCCCCTCGCTCCCTCTCGCACTGACCCCTCGTTCCCTCTCGTGCTGTCCCCTCGTTCCCTCTCGCGCTGTCCCCTCGTTCCCTCTCGCGCTGTCCCCTGGTTCCCTCTCGTGCTGTCCCCTGGTTCCCTCTCGCGCTGTCCCCTCGCACCCTCTCGCTCTGTCCCCTCGCTCCCTCTCGCACTGTCCCCTCGCTCCCTCTCGCACTGTCCCCTCGCTCCCTCTCGCACTGTCCCCTCGCTCCCTCTCGCACTGTCTCCTCGCTCCCTCTCGCAATGTCCCCTCGCTCCCTCTTGCAATGTCCCCTCGCTCCCTCTCGCAATGTCCCCTCACACCCTCTCGCACTGTCTCTTTGTTGCCTCTCGTACTTTCCTCTCGCTCCCTGTCGCTCTGTCTCCTCATTCCCTGTCGCGCTGTCCCCTCGCTCCCTCTCGCGCTGTCCCCTCGCTCCCTCTCGCAATGTCCCCTCGCTCCCTCTCGCACGGTCCCCTTGCTCCCTCTCGCACTGTCCCCTCGCTCCCTGTCGCTCAGTCTCCTCGTTCCCTCTCGCATTGTCTCCTCCCTACCTCTTGCAATGTCTCCGCTCAAACTCTCTGAGTCTAATTTCTCTCTCTCCCGCACAGTCTCCCCTCTCACTCTACCGCACAGGCTGCTCTCTCTCTCTTCCTCACATTTTCATCGCTATCTCACAGTCTACTTTCTCTGTCTCTTGCACAGTCTCCGCACTCTCTCTCTCCTGTGCAGCCTCTCTCTCTCTCCTGCAATTTCCCCTCTCTCCCTTTCACACATTCTCCTCTCTCTCTTACAAAGCTTCCTGTCTCCCTCCGGCACAGATTCCTCGGTCTACCTCACACTATCTCCTCACTCCCTCTCGAACTGTCTCCTCACTCCCTCTCGCTCTGTTTCCTCACTCCATCTTGCACCAATTCCTCTCTCCCTCTCGCACTGATACCTCTCTCCCTCTCGCAATGCCTCCTCGCTCCCTCTCGCACTGTCCCCTCGCTCCCTCTCGCACTGTCCCCTCGCACCCTCTCGCACTGTCCCCTCGCTCCCTGTAGCGCTGTCCCCTCGCACCCTCTTGCTCTGTCCCCTCGCTCCCTCTCGCACTGTCCATACGCTCCCTCTCACACTGTCCCCTCCCATCCTCTCGCACTGTCCCCTCGCTCCCTGTAGCGCTGTCCGCTCGCACCCTCTTGCTCTGTCCCCTCGCTCCCTCTCGCTCTGTCCACTCGCTCCCTCTCGCACTGTCTCCTCAATCCCTCTCGCTCTGTCTCCTCACTCCCTCAGGTACTGATTCCTCTCTCCCTCTCGCACTGATAACTCTCTCCCTCTTGCTCTGTCTCCTCTCTCCCTCTCGCAATGCCTCCTCGCTCCCTCTCGCGCTGTCTGCTCGCTCCCTCTCACGCTGTCTCCTCGCACCCTCTCGCACTGTCGCCTCTCTCCCTCTCGCAATGTCTCCTCTCACCCTCTCGCTCTCTCTCCTCTCACTTTCTCGCTCTGTCTCCTCGCACCCCCTCACACATTCCCTCGCTCCCTCTCGCGCTGTCTCCTCGCTCCCTCTCGCACAGTCGCCTCTCTCCCTCTCGCAATGTCTCCTCTCACCTCTCGCTCTGTCTCCTCTCACTCTCTCGCTCTGTCTCCTCCCTCCCCATCACACTTTCCCTCGCTCCCTCTCGCACTGTCCCCTCGCTCCCTCTTGCACTGTCCCCTCGCTCCCTGTCGCTCTGTCTCCTCGTTCCCTGTCGCGCTGTCCCCTCGCTCCCTCTCGCGCTGTTCCCTCGCTCCCCTCTCGCAATGTCCCCTCGCTCCCTCACGCACAGTCCCCTCGCTCCCTCTCGCACTGTCCCCTCGCTCCCTCTCGCACTGTCCCCTCGCTCCCTGTTGCTCTGTCTCCTCGTTGCCTCTTGCGCTGTCCCCCTCGTTCCCTCTCGCGCTGTCCCCTGGTTCCCTCTCGCGCTGTCCCCTGGTTCCCTCTCGCGCTGTCCCCTCGCTCCCTCTTGTGCTGTCCCCTCGCTCCCTCTCGCACTGTCCCCTCGCTCCCTCTCACACTGTCCCCTCACTCCCACTCGCACTGTCCCCTCGCTCCCTCTCGCAATGTCCCCTCGCTCCCTCTCTCACGGTCCCCTCGCTCCCTGTCGCACTGTCCCCTCGCTCCCTTTCACACTGTCCCCTCGCACTGTCCCCTCGCTCCCTCTCGCACTGTCCACTCGCTCCCTCTCGCACTGTCCTCTCGCTCCCTCTCGCACTGTCCCCTCGCTCCCTATCGCACTGTCCCCTCGTTCCCTCTCGCGCTGTCCCCTCGTTCCCTCTCGCGCTGTCCCCTCGTTCCCTCTCGCGCTGTCCCCTGGTTCTCTCTCGCGCTGTCCCCTCGCTCCCTCTCGCGCTGTCCCCTGGTTCCCTCTCGCGCTGTCCCCTGGTTCCCTCTCGCGCTGTCCCCTGGTTCCCTTTCGCGCTGTCCCCTCGCTCCCTCTCGCAATGCCTCCTCGCTCCCTCTCGCGCTGTCCGCTCGCTCCCTCTCACGCTGTCCCCTCGCTCCCTCTCGCGCTGTCCCCTTGCTCCCTCTCGCGCTGTCCCCTCGCACTGGCCCCTCGCTCCCTCTCGCACTGTCCACTCACTCCCTCTCGCACTGTCCGCTCGCTCCCTCTCGCACTGTCCCCTCGCTCCCTCTCGCTCTGTCCCCTCGTTACCTCTCGCGCTGTCCCCTCGTTCCCTCTCGCGCTGTCACCTGGTTCCCTCTCGCGCTGTCCCCTGGTTCCCTCTCGCGCTGTCCCCTGGTTCCCTCTCGCGCTGTCCCCTGGCTCCCTCTCGCGCTGTCCCCTGGTTCCCTCTCGCGCTGTCCCCTGGTTCCCTCTCGCGCTGACCCCTGGTTCCCTCTCGCGCTGTCCCCTCGCTCCCTCTCGCTCTGTCCCCTCGCTCCCTCTCGCACTGTCCCCTCGCTCCCTCTCGCACTGTCCCCTTGCTCCCTCTCGCACTGTCCCCTTGCTCCCTCTCGCGCTGTCCCCTGGTTCCCTCTCGCGCTGTCCCCTGGTTCCCTCTCGCGCTCTCCCCTCGCTCCCTCTCGCTCTGTCCCCTCGCTCCCTCTCGCACTGTCCCCTCGCTCCCTCTCGCACTGTCCCCTCGCTCCCTCTCGCACTGTCTCCTCGCTCCCTCTCGCACTGTCCCCTCGCTCCCTTTCTTACTGTCCCCTCGTTCCCTCTCGCACTGTCCCCTGGCTCCCTCTCGCACTGTCCCCTGGCTCCCTCTCGCACTGTCCCCTCGCTCCCTCTCTCACTGTCCCCTCGCTCCCTCTCGAACTGTCCCATCGCTCCCTCTCGCACTGTCCCCTCGCTCCCTCTCACACTGTCCCCTCGCACCCCCTCTCGCTCTGTCCCCTCGCTCCCTCTCGCACTGTCTCCTCATCCCTCTCGCTCTGTCTCCTCACTCCCTCAGGCACTGATTCCTCTCTCTCTCTCGCACTGATAACTCTCTCCCTTTCGCTCTGTCTCCTCTCTCCCTCTCGCAATGCCTCCTCGCTCCCTCTCGCGCTGTCCGCTCGCTCCCTCTCGCGCTGTCACCTCGCTCACTCTCGCGCTGTCCCCTCGCTCCTTCTCGTGCTGTCCCCTCGCACTGTCCCCTCACTCCCTCTCGCACTGTCCACTCGCTCCCTCTCGCACTGTCTTCTCGGTCCCTCTCGCACTGTCCTCTCGCTCCATCTCGCACTGTCCCCTCGCTCCCTCTCGCACTGTCCACTCGTTCCCTCTCGCGCTGTCCCCTCGTTCCCTCTCGCACTGTCCCCTCGTTCGCTCTCGCGCTGTCCCCTGGTTCCCTCTCGCGCTGTCCCCTGGTTCCCTCTTGCGCTGTCCCCTCGCTCCCTCTCGCGCTGTCCCCTGGTTCCCTCTCGCGCTGTCCCCTGGTTCCCTCTCGCGCTGTCCCCTGGTTCCCTCTCGCGCTGTCCCCCGCGCTCCCTCGCGCTCTGTCCCCTCGCTCCCTCTCGCACTGTCCGCTCGCTCCCTCTCGCACTGTCCCCTCGCTCACTCTTGCACTGTCCCCTCGCTCCCTCTCGCACTGTCCTCTCGCTCCATCTCGCACTGTCCCCTCGCTCCCTCTCGCACTGTCCCCTCGCTCCCTCTCGCACTGTCCCGTCGTTACCTCTCGCGCTGTCCCCTCGTTCCCTCTCGCACTGTCCCCTGGTTCCCTCTCGCGCTGTCCCCTGGTTCCCTCTCGCGCTGTCCCCTGGTTCCCTCTCGCGCTGTCCCCTCGCTCCCTCTCGCGCTGTCCCCTGGTTCCCTCTCGCGCTGTCCCCTGGTTCCCTCTCGCACTGTCCACTGGTTCCCTCTCGCGCTGTCCCCTCGCTGCCTCTCGCTCTGCCCCTCGCTCCCCCTCTCGCACTGTCCCCTCGCTCCCTCTCGCACTGTCCCCTCGCTCCCTCTCGCACTGTCCCGTCGTTACCTCTCGCGCTGTCCCCTCGCTCCCTCTCGCTCTGCCCCTCGCTCCCTCTCGCACTGTCCCCTCGCTCCCTCTCGCACTGTCCCCTCGCTCCCTCTCGCACTGTCCCCTCGCTCCCTCTCGCGCTGTCCCCTGGTTCCCTCTCGCGCTGTCCCCTGGTTCCCTCTCGCGCTGTCCCCTCGCTCCCTCTCGCTCTGTCCCCTCGCTCCCTCTCGCTCTGTCCCCTCGCTCCCTCTCGCACTGTCCACTCGCTCCCTCTTGCACTGTCCCCTCGCTCCCTCTCGCACTGTCTCCTCGCTCCCTCTCGCACTGTCCCCTCACTCCCATTCGTGCTGTCCCCTCGTTCCCTCTCGCACTGCCCCTCGCTCCCTCTCGCACTGTCCCCTCGCTCCCTCTCGCACTGTCCCCTCGCTCCCTCTCTCACTGTCCCCTCGATCCCTCTCGAACTGTCCCCTCGCTCCGTCTCGCACTGTCCCCTCGCTCCCTCTCGCACTGTCACCTCGCACCCCCTCTCGCTCTGTCCCCTCGCTCCCTCTCGCACTGTCTGCTCAATCCCTCTCGCTCTGTCTCCTCACTCCCTCAGGCACTGATTCCTGTCTCCGTCTCGCACTGATACCTCTCTCCCTTTCGCTCTGTCTCCTCTCTCCCTCTCGCAATGCCTCCTCGCTCCCTCTCGCGCTGTCCGCTCGCTCCCTCTCGCGCTGTCACCTCGCTCCCTCTCGCGCTGTCCCCTCGCTCCCTCTCGTGCTGTCCCCTCGCACTGTCCCCTCGCTCCCTCTCGCACTGTCCTCTCGCTCCCTCTCGCACTGTCCTCTCGCTCCATCTCGCACTGTCCCCTCGCTCCCTCTCGCACTGTCCCCTCATTCCCTCTCGCGCTGTCCCCTCGTTCCCTCTCGCGCTGTCCCCCTCGTTCGCTCTCGCGCTGTCCCCTGGTTCCCTCTCGCGCTGTCCCCTGGTTCCCTCTCGCGCTGTCCCCTCGCTCCCTCTCGCGCTGTCCCCTGGTTCCCTCTCGCGCTGTCCCCTGGTTCCCTCTCGCGCTGTCCCCTGGTTCCCTCTCGCGCTGTCCCCTCGCTCCCTCTCGCTCTGTCCCCTCGCTCCCTCTCGCACTGTCCGCTCGCTCCCTCTCGCACTGTCCCCTCGCTCCCTCTCGCGCTGTCCCCTGGCTCCCTCTCGCACTGTCCCCTCGCTCCCTCTCGCACTGTCCGCTCGCTCCATCTCGCACTGTCCCCTCGCTCCCTCTCGCACTGTCCCCTCGCTCCCTCTCGCACTGTCCCCTCGCTACCTCTCGCTCTGTCCCCTCGCTCCCTCTCGCACTGTCCCCTCGCTCCCTCTCGCACTGTCCCCTCGCTCCCTCTCGCACTGTCGCCTCGCTCCCTCTCGCACTGTCCCCTGTCTCCCTCTCGCACTTTCCCCTCGCTACCTCTCGCACTGTCCCCTCACTCCTTCTCGCACTCTCCCCTCGCTCGCTCTCGGACTGTCCCCTCGCTCCCTCTCGCACTGGCACCTCGATCCCTCTCGCACTGTCCCCTCGCTCCCTCTCGCAATGTCGTCCCGCTCCCTCTCACGCTGTCCCCTCGGTCCCTCTCGCGCTGTCCCCTTGCTCCCCCTCGCGCTGTCCCCTCGCTCCCTGTCGCGCTGTCCCCTCGCTCCCTGTCGCGCTGTCCCCTCGCTCCCTCTCGCAATGTCCCCTCGCTACCTCTCGCAATGTCACCTCACTCCCTCTCGCACTGTCCCCTGGTTCCCTCTCGCGCTGTCCCCTCGCTCCCTCTCGCAATGCCTCCTCGCTCCCTGTCGCGCTGTCTCCTTGCTCTGTGTCGCGCTGTGACTTTGCTCCTTCTCGAACTGTCGCTTCATTCCCTCTCGCAATGTCTCCTCTCACCCTCTCGCTCTGTCACCTCACTCCCTATCGCGCTGTCTACTCGCTCGCTCTAGCGCTGTCTCCTCGCACCCTCTCGCGCTGTCTCCTTGCTCACTGTCGGCCTGTCTCCTCGCTTCCTTTCGCGCTGTCTCCTCGCTCCCTGTCACTATGTCACCTCGCTCGCTGTCGCGCTGTCTCCTCGCTCCCTTTCACGCTGTCTCCTCACTCCCTGTCGCGCTGTGTCCTTGCTCGCTGTCGCGCTATCTCCTCGCTCCCTGTCGCGCTGTCTCCTCGCACCCTGTCGTGCTGTCTCATCGCTTACTCTAGCGCTGTCTCCTCGCTCCCTCTTGCGCTGTCTCCTCACTCCCTGTCGCACTCTCTCCTCGCTCCCTTTCGCACTGTCTCCTCGCTCCCTGTCGCGCTGTCTCCTCGCTCCCTGTCGTGCTGTCTCCTCGCTCCCTTCGCGCTGTCTCCTCGCTCCCTTCGCGCTGTCTCCTCGCTTCCTGTCGCGCTGTCTCCTCTCTCCCTGTCGCGGTTTCTGATCGCTCCCTGTTGCGCTGTCTCCTCGCTCCCTGTCACACTGACTCCTCGCTCCCTGTCGCGCTGTCTCCTCGCTCCCTGTCACTATGTCACCTCGCTCCCTGTCGTGCTGTCTCCTCGCTCCCTGTCACGCTGTCTCCTCGCTCCCTGTCGCGCTGTGTCCTCGCTCGCTGTCGCGCTGTCTCCTCGCTCCCTGTCGCGCTGTCTCCTCGCACCCTGTCGCGCTCTCATCGCTGACTCTAGCGCTGTCTCCTCGCACCCTCTCGCACTGTCTCCTCACTCACTGTCGCGCTGTCTCATCGCTCCCTGTCGCGCTGTATCCTCGCTCCCTGTCGCACTGTCTCCTCACTCCCTGTGGCGCTGTCTCCTCGCTCACTCTCGCGCTTTCTCATCGCTCCCTGTCGCGCTGTCTCCTCGCTGCCTGTCGAACTGTCTCATCGCTCCCTGTCGATCTGTCTCCTCGCTCCCTGTCGCACTGTCTCCTGGCTCCCTCTCGCACTGTCCCCTCGCTCCCTCTCGCACTGTCCCCTCGCTCCCTCTCTCACTGTCCCCTCGATCCCTCTCGAACTGTCCCCTCGCTCCGTCTCGCACTGTCCCCCTCGCTCCCTCTCGCACTGTCACCTCGCACCCCCTCTCGCTCTGTCCCCTCGCTCCCTCTCGCACTGTCTGCTCAATCCCTCTCGCTCTGTCTCCTCACTCCCTCAGGCACTGATTCCTGTCTCCGTCTCGCACTGATACCTCTCTCCCTTTCGCTCTGTCTCCTCTCTCCCTCTCGCAATGCCTCCTCGCTCCCTCTCGCGCTGTCCGCTCGCTCCCTCTCGCGCTGTCACCTCGCTCCCTCTCGCGCTGTCCCCTCGCTCCCTCTCGTGCTGTCCCCTCGCACTGTCCCCTCGCTCCCTCTCGCACTGTCCTCTCGCTCCCTCTCGCACTGTCCTCTCGCTCCATCTCGCACTGTCCCCTCGCTCCCTCTCGCACTGTCCCCTCATTCCCTCTCGCGCTGTCCCCTCGTTCCCTCTCGCGCTGTCCCCTCGTTCGCTCTCGCGCTGTCCCCTGGTTCCCTCTCGCGCTGTCCCCTGGTTCCCTCTCGCGCTGTCCCCTCGCTCCCTCTCGCGCTGTCCCCTGGTTCCCTCTCGCGCTGTCCCCTGGTTCCCTCTCGCGCTGTCCCCTGGTTCCCTCTCGCGCTGTCCCCTCGCTCCCTCTCGCTCTGTCCCCTCGCTCCCTCTCGCACTGTCCGCTCGCTCCCTCTCGCACTGTCCCCTCGCTCCCTCTCGCGCTGTCCCCTGGCTCCCTCTCGCACTGTCCCCTCGCTCCCTCTCGCACTGTCCGCTCGCTCCATCTCGCACTGTCCCCTCGCTCCCTCTCGCACTGTCCCCTCGCTCCCTCTCGCACTGTCCCCTCGCTACCTCTCGCTCTGTCCCCTCGCTCCCTCTCGCACTGTCCCCTCGCTCCCTCTCGCACTGTCCCCTCGCTCCCTCTCGCACTGTCACCTCGCTCCCTCTCGCACTGTCCCCTCTCTCCCTCTCGCACTTTCCCCTCGCTACCTCTCGCACTGTCCCCTCACTCCTTCTCGCACTCTCCCCTCGCTCGCTCTCGGACTGTCCCCTCGCTCCCTCTCGCACTGGCACCTCGATCCCTCTCGCACTGTCCCCTCGCTCCCTCTCGCAATGTCGTCCCGCTCCCTCTCACGCTGTCCCCTCGGTCCCTCTCGCGCTGTCCCCTTGCTCCCCCTCGCGCTGTCCCCTCGCTCCCTGTCGCGCTGTCCCCTCGCTCCCTGTCGCGCTGTCCCCTCGCTCCCTCTCGCAATGTCCCCTCGCTACCTCTCGCAATGTCACCTCACTCCCTCTCGCACTGTCCCCTGGTTCCCTCTCGCGCTGTCCCCTCGCTCCCTCTCGCAATGCCTCCTCGCTCCCTGTCGCGCTGTCTCCTTGCTCTGTGTCGCGCTGTGACTTTGCTCCTTCTCGAACTGTCGCTTCATTCCCTCTCGCAATGTCTCCTCTCACCCTCTCGCTCTGTCACCTCACTCCCTATCGCGCTGTCTACTCGCTCGCTCTAGCGCTGTCTCCTCGCACCCTCTCGCGCTGTCTCCTTGCTCACTGTCGGCCTGTCTCCTCGCTTCCTTTCGCGCTGTCTCCTCGCTCCCTGTCACTATGTCACCTCGCTCGCTGTCGCGCTGTCTCCTCGCTCCCTTTCACGCTGTCTCCTCACTCCCTGTCGCGCTGTGTCCTTGCTCGCTGTCGCGCTATCTCCTCGCTCCCTGTCGCGCTGTCTCCTCGCACCCTGTCGTGCTGTCTCATCGCTTACTCTAGCGCTGTCTCCTCGCTCCCTCTTGCGCTGTCTCCTCACTCCCTGTCGCACTCTCTCCTCGCTCCCTTTCGCACTGTCTCCTCGCTCCCTGTCGCGCTGTCTCCTCGCTCCCTGTCGTGCTGTCTCCTCGCTCCCTTCGCGCTGTCTCCTCGCTCCCTTCGCGCTGTCTCCTCGCTTCCTGTCGCGCTGTCTCCTCTCTCCCTGTCGCGGTTTCTGATCGCTCCCTGTTGCGCTGTCTCCTCGCTCCCTGTCACACTGACTCCTCGCTCCCTGTCGCGCTGTCTCCTCGCTCCCTGTCACTATGTCACCTCGCTCCCTGTCGTGCTGTCTCCTCGCTCCCTGTCACGCTGTCTCCTCGCTCCCTGTCGCGCTGTGTCCTCGCTCGCTGTCGCGCTGTCTCCTCGCTCCCTGTCGCGCTGTCTCCTCGCACCCTGTCGCGCTCTCATCGCTGACTCTAGCGCTGTCTCCTCGCACCCTCTCGCACTGTCTCCTCACTCACTGTCGCGCTGTCTCATCGCTCCCTGTCGCGCTGTATCCTCGCTCCCTGTCGCACTGTCTCCTCACTCCCTGTGGCGCTGTCTCCTCGCTCACTCTCGCGCTTTCTCATCGCTCCCTGTCGCGCTGTCTCCTCGCTGCCTGTCGAACTGTCTCATCGCTCCCTGTCGCACTGTCTCCTCGCTCCCTGTCGCACTGTCTCCTGGCTGCCTGTCGCACAGTCTCCTCGCTCCCTGTCACACAGTCTCCTCGCTCCCTGTCGCGCTGTCTCCTCGCTCACTCTAGCGCTGTCTCCTCGCTCCCTCTCGCACTGTCTCCTCACTCACTGTCGCGCTCTCTCATCGCTCCCTGTCGCGCTGTCTCCTCACTCCCTGTCGCGATGGCTCCTCGCTCCCTGTCGCACTGTCTCCTCGCTCCCTGTCGCACTGCCTCCTCGCTCCCTGTCGCGATGTCTCCTCACTCCCTGTCGCGATGTCTCCTCACTCCCTGTCGCGCTGTCTCCTCGCTCTCTGTCGCACTGTCTCCTCGCTTCCTGTCGCACTGTCTCCTCGCTCCCTCTCGCACTGTCCCCTCGTGCCCTGTCGCACTGACTCCTCGCTCCCTGTCGCACTGTCTCCTCGCTCCCTGTCGCGCTGTCTCCTTGCTCTGTGTCGCGCTGTGACTTTGCTCCTTCTCGAACTGTCGCTTCATTCCCTCTCGCAATGTCTCCTCTCACCCTCTCGCTCTGTCACCTCACTCCCTATTGCGCTGTCTACTCGCTCGCTCTAGCGCTGTCTCCTCGCACCCTCTCGCGCTGTCTCCTCGCTCCCTCTCGCTCTGTCCCCTCGCTCCCTCTCGCTCTGTCCCCTCGCTCCCTCTCGCACTGTCCACTCGCTCCCTCTTGCACTGTCCCCTCGCTCCCTCTCGCACTGTCTCCTCGCTCCCTCTCGCACTGTCCCCTCACTCCCTTTCGTGCTGTCCCCTCGTTCCCTCTCGCACTGCCCCTCGCTCCCTCTCGCACTGTCCCCTCGCTCCCTCTCGCACTGTCCCCCTCGCTCCCTCTCTCACTGTCCCCTCGATCCCTCTCGAACTGTCCCCTCGCTCCGTCTCGCACTGTCCCCTCGCTCCCTCTCGCACTGTCACCTCGCACCCCCTCTCGCTCTGTCCCCTCGCTCCCTCTCGCACTGTCTGCTCAATCCCTCTCGCTCTGTCTCCTCACTCCCTCAGGCACTGATTCCTGTCTCCGTCTCGCACTGATACCTCTCTCCCTTTCGCTCTGTCTCCTCTCTCCCTCTCGCAATGCCTCCTCGCTCCCTCTCGCGCTGTCCGCTCGCTCCCTCTCGCGCTGTCACCTCGCTCCCTCTCGCGCTGTCCCCTCGCTCCCTCTCGTGCTGTCCCCCTCGCTTTGTCCCCTCGCTCCCTCTCGCACTGTCCTCTCGCTCCCTCTCGCACTGTCCTCTCGCTCCATCTCGCACTGTCCCCTCGCTCCCTCTCGCACTGTCCCCTCATTCCCTCTCGCGCTGTCCCCTCGTTCCCTCTCGCGCTGTCCCCTCGTTCGCTCTCGCGCTGTCCCCTGGTTCCCTCTCGCGCTGTCCCCTGGTTCCCTCTCGCGCTGTCCCCTCGCTCCCTCTCGCGCTGTCCCCTGGTTCCCTCTCGCGCTGTCCCCTGGTTCCCTCTCGCGCTGTCCCCTGGTTCCCTCTCGCGCTGTCCCCTCGCTCCCTCTCGCTCTGTCCCCTCGCTCCCTCTCGCACTGTCCGCTCGCTCCCTCTCACACTGTCCCCTCGCTCCCTCTCGCGCTGTCCCCTGGCTCCCTCTCGCACTGTCCCCTCGCTCCCTCTCGCACTGTCCGCTCGCTCCATCTCGCACTGTCCTCTCGCTCCCTCTCGCACTGTCCCCTCGCTCCCTCTCGCACTGTCCCCTCGCTACCTCTCGCTCTGTCCCCTCGCTCCCTCTCGCACTGTCCCCTCGCTCCCTCTCGCACTGTCCCCTCGCTCCCTCTCGCACTGTCGCCTCGCTCCCTCTCGCACTGTCCCCTCTCTCCCTCTCGCACTTTCCCCTCGCTACCTCTCGCACTGTCCCCTCACTCCTTCTCGCACTGTCCCCTCGCTCGCTCTCGGACTGTCCCCTCGCTCCCTCTCGCACTGGCACCTCGATCCCTCTCGCACTGTCCCCTCGCTCCCTCTCGCAATGTCGTCCCGCTCCCTCTCGCGCTGTCCCCTCGGTCCCTCTCGCGCTGTCCCCTTGCTCCCCCTCGCGCTGTCCCCTCGCTCCCTGTCGCGCTGTCCCCTCGCTCCCTGTCGCGCTGTCCCCTCGCTCCCTCTCGCAATGTCCCCTCGCTACCTCTCGCAATGTCACCTCACTCCCTCTCGCACTGTCCCCTGGTTCCCTCTCGCGCTGTCCCCTCGCTCCCTCTCGCAATGCCTCCTCGCTCCCTGTCGCGCTGTCTCCTTGCTCTGTGTCGCGCTGTGACTTTGCTCCTTCTCGAACTGTCGCTTCATTCCCTCTCGCAATGTCTCCTCTCACCCTCTCGCTCTGTCACCTCACTCCCTATCGCGCTGTCTACTCGCTCGCTCTAGCGCTGTCTCCTCGCACCCTCTCGCGCTGTCTCCTTGCTCACTGTCGGCCTGTCTCCTCGCTTCCTTTCGCGCTGTCTCCTCGCTCCCTGTCACTATGTCACCTCGCTCGCTGTCGCGCTGTCTCCTCGCTCCCTTTCACGCTGTCTCCTCACTCCCTGTCGCGCTGTGTCCTTGCTCGCTGTCGCGCTATCTCCTCGCTCCCTGTCGCGCTGTCTCCTCGCACCCTGTCGTGCTGTCTCATCGCTCACTCTAGCGCTGTCTCCTCGCTCCCTCTTGCGCTGTCTCCTCACTCCCTGTCGCACTCTCTCCTCGCTCCCTTTCGCACTGTCTCCTCGCTCCCTGTCGCGCTGTCTCCTCGCTCCCTGTCGTGCTGTCTCCTCGCTCCCTTCGCGCTGTCTCCTCGCTCCCTTCGCGCTGTCTCCTCGCTTCCTGTCGCGCTGTCTCCTCTCTCCCTGTCGCGGTTTCTGATCGCTCCCTGTTGCGCTGTCTCCTCGCTCCCTGTCACACTGACTCCTCGCTCCCTGTCGCGCTGTCTCCTCGCTCCCTGTCACTATGTCACCTCGCTCCCTGTCGTGCTGTCTCCTCGCTCCCTGTCACGCTGTCTCCTCGCTCCCTGTCGCGCTGTGTCCTCGCTCGCTGTCGCGCTGTCTCCTCGCTCCCTGTCGCGCTGTCTCCTCGCACCCTGTCGCGCTCTCATCGCTGACTCTAGCGCTGTCTCCTCGCACCCTCTCGCGCTGTCTCCTCACTCACTGTCGCGCTGTCTCATCGCTCCCTGTCGCGCTGTATCCTCGCTCCCTGTCGCACTGTCTCCTCACTCCCTGTGGCGCTGTCTCCTCGCTCACTCTCGCGCTTTCTCATCGCTCCCTGTCGCGCTGTCTCCTCGCTGCCTGTCGAACTGTCTCATCGCTCCCTGTCGCACTGTCTCCTCGCTCCCTGTCGCACTGTCTCCTGGCTGCCTGTCGCACAGTCTCCTCGCTCCCTGTCACACAGTCTCCTCGCTCCCTGTCGCGCTGTCTCCTCGCTCACTCTAGCGCTGTCTCCTCGCTCCCTCTCGCACTGTCTCCTCACTCACTGTCGCGCTCTCTCATCGCTCCCTGTCGCGCTGTCTCCTCACTCCCTGTCGCGATGGCTCCTCGCTCCCTGTCGCACTGTCTCCTCGCTCCCTGTCGCACTGCCTCCTCGCTCCCTGTCGCGATGTCTCCTCACTCCCTGTCGCGATGTCTCCTCACTCCCTGTCGCGCTGTCTCCTCGCTCTCTGTCGCACTGTCTCCTCGCTTCCTGTCGCACTGTCTCCTCGCTCCCTCTCGCACTGTCCCCTCGTGCCCTGTCGCACTGACTCCTCGCTCCCTGTCGCACTGTCTCCTCGCTCCCTGTCGCGCTGTCTCCTTGCTCTGTGTCGCGCTGTGACTTTGCTCCTTCTCGAACTGTCGCTTCATTCCCTCTCGCAATGTCTCCTCTCACCCTCTCGCTCTGTCACCTCACTCCCTATTGCGCTGTCTACTCGCTCGCTCTAGCGCTGTCTCCTCGCACCCTCTCGCGCTGTCTCCTCGCTCCCTCTCGCTCTGTCCCCTCGCTCCCTCTCGCTCTGTCCCCTCGCTCCCTCTCGCACTGTCCACTCGCTCCCTCTTGCACTGTCCCCTCGCTCCCTCTCGCACTGTCTCCTCGCTCCCTCTCGCACTGTCCCCTCACTCCCTTTCGTGCTGTCCCCTCGTTCCCTCTCGCACTGCCCCTCGCTCCCTCTCGCACTGTCCCCTCGCTCCCTCTCGCACTGTCCCCTCGCTCCCTCTCTAACTGTCCCCTCGCTCCGTCTCGCACTGTCCCCTCGCTCCCTCTCGCACTGTCACCTCGCACCCCCTCTCGCTCTGTCCCCTCGCTCCCTCTCGCACTGTCTGCTCAATCCCTCTCGCTCTGTCTCCTCACTCCCTCAGGCACTGATTCCTGTCTCCGTCTCGCACTGATACCTCTCTCCCTTTTGCTCTGTCTCCTCTCTCCCTCTCGCAATGCCTCCTCGCTCCCTCTCGCGCTGTCCGCTCGCTCCCTCTCGCGCTGTCACCTCGCTCCCTCTCGCGCTGTCCCCTCGCTCCCTCTCGTGCTGTCCCCTCGCACTGTCCCCTCGCTCCCTCTCGCACTGTCCTCTCGCTCCCTCTCGCACTGTCCTCTCGCTCCATCTCGCACTGTCCCCTCGCTCCCTCTCGCACTGTCCCCTCATTCCCTCTCGCGCTGTCCCCTCGTTCCCTCTCGCGCTGTCCCCTCGTTCGCTCTCGCGCTGTCCCCTGGTTCCCTCTCGCGCTGTCCCCTGGTTCCCTCTCGCGCTGTCCCCTCGCTCCCTCTCGCGCTGTCCCCTGGTTCCCTCTCGCGCTGTCCCCTGGTTCCCTCTCGCGCTGTCCCCTGGTTCCCTCTCGCGCTGTCCCCTCGCTCCCTCTCGCTCTGTCCCCTCGCTCCCTCTCGCACTGTCCGCTCGCTCCCTCTCGCACTGTCCCCTCGCTCCCTCTCGCGCTGTCCCCTGGCTCCCTCTTGCACTGTCCCCTCGCTCCCTCTCGCACTGTCCGCTCGCTCCATCTCGCACTGTCCCCTCGCTCCCTCTCGCACTGTCCCCTCGCTCCCTCTCGCACTGTCCCCTCGCTACCTCTCGCACTGTCCCCTCGCTCCCTCTCGCACTGTCCCCTCGCTCCCTCTCGCACTGTCCCCTCGCTCCCTCTCGCACTGTCGCCTCGCTCCCTCTCGCACTGTCCCCTCTCTCCCTCTCGCACTTTCCCCTCGCTACCTCTCGCACTGTCCCCTCACTCCTTCTCGCACTGTCCCCTCGCTCGCTCTCGGACTGTCCCCTCGCTCCCTCTCGCACTGGCACCTCGATCCCTCTCGCACTGTCCCCTCGCTCCCTCTCGCAATGTCGTCCCGCTCCCTCTCGCGCTGTCCCCTCGGTCCCTCTCGCGCTGTCCCCTTGCTCCCCCTCGCGCTGTCCCCTCGCTCCCTGTCGCGCTGTCCCCTCGCTCCCTGTCGCGCTGTCCCCTCGCTCCCTCTCGCAATGTCCCCTCGCTACCTCTCGCAATGTCACCTCACTCCCTCTCGCACTGTCCCCTGGTTCCCTCTCGCGCTGTCCCCTTGCTCCCCCTCGCGCTGTCCCCTCGCTCCCTGTCGCGCTGTCCCCTCGCTCCCTGTCGCGCTGTCCCCTCGCTCCCTGTCGCGCTGTCCCCTCGCTCCCTCTCGCAATGTCCCCTCGCTACCTCTCGCAATGTCACCTCACTCCCTCTCGCACTGTCCCCTGGTTCCCTCTCGCGCTGTCCCCTCGCTCCCTCTCGCAATGCCTCCTCGCTCCCTGTCGCGCTGTCTCCTTGCTCTGTGTCGCGCTGTGACTTTGCTCCTTCTCGAACTGTCGCTTCATTCCCTCTCGCAATGTCTCCTCTCACCCTCTCGCTCTGTCACCTCACTCCCTATCGCGCTGTCTACTCGCTCGCTCTAGCGCTGTCTCCTCGCACCCTCTCGCGCTGTCTCCTTGCTCACTGTCGGCCTGTCTCCTCGCTTCCTTTCGCGCTGTCTCCTCGCTCCCTGTCACTATGTCACCTCGCTCGCTGTCGCGCTGTCTCCTCGCTCCCTTTCACGCTGTCTCCTCACTCCCTGTCGCGCTGTGTCCTTGCTCGCTGTCGCGCTATCTCCTCGCTCCCTGTCGCGCTGTCTCCTCGCACCCTGTCGTGCTGTCTCATCGCTCACTCTAGCGCTGTCTCCTCGCTCCCTCTTGCGCTGTCTCCTCACTCCCTGTCGCACTCTCTCCTCGCTCCCTTTCGCACTGTCTCCTCGCTCCCTGTCACGCTGTCTCCTCGCTCCCTGTCGTGCTGTCTCCTCGCTCCCTTCGCGCTGTCTCCTCGCTCCCTTCGCGCTGTCTCCTCGCTTCCTGTCGCGCTGTCTCCTCTCTCCCTGTCGCGGTTTCTGATCGCTCCCTGTTGCGCTGTCTCCTCGCTCCCTGTCACACTGACTCCTCGCTCCCTGTCGCGCTGTCTCCTCGCTCCCTGTCACTATGTCACCTCGCTCCCTGTCGTGCTGTCTCCTCGCTCCCTGTCACGCTGTCTCCTCGCTCCCTGTCGCGCTGTGTCCTCGCTCGCTGTCGCGCTGTCTCCTCGCTCCCTGTCGCGCTGTCTCCTCGCACCCTGTCGCGCTCTCATCGCTGACTCTAGCGCTGTCTCCTCGCACCCTCTCGCGCTGTCTCCTCACTCACTGTCGCGCTGTCTCATCGCTCCCTGTCGCGCTGTATCCTCGCTCCCTGTCGCACTGTCTCCTCACTCCCTGTGGCGCTGTCTCCTCGCTCACTCTCGCGCTTTCTCATCGCTCCCTGTCGCGCTGTCTCCTCGCTGCCTGTCGAACTGTCTCATCGCTCCCTGTCGCACTGTCTCCTCGCTCCCTGTCGCACTGTCTCCTGGCTGCCTGTCGCACAGTCTCCTCGCTCCCTGTCACACAGTCTCCTCGCTCCCTGTCGCGCTGTCTCCTCGCTCACTCTAGCGCTGTCTCCTCGCTCCCTCTCGCACTGTCTCCTCACTCACTGTCGCACTCTCTCATCGCTCCCTGTCGCGCTGTCTCCTCACTCCCTGTCGCGATGGCTCCTCGCTCCCTGTCGCACTGTCTCCTCGCTCCCTGTCGCGATGTCTCCTCACTCCCTGTCGCGATGTCTCCTCACTCCCTGTCGCGCTGTCTCCTCGCTCTCTGTCGCACTGTCTCCTCGCTTCCTGTCGCACTGTCTCCTCGCTCCCTCTCGCACTGTCCCCTCGTGCCCTGTCGCACTGACTCCTCGCTCCCTGTCGCACTGTCTCCTCGCTCCCTGTCGCGCTGTCTCCTTGCTCTGTGTCGCGCTGTGACTTTGCTCCTTCTCGAACTGTCGCTTCATTCCCTCTCGCAATGTCTCCTCTCACCCTCTCGCTCTGTCACCTCACTCCCTATTGCGCTGTCTACTCGCTCGCTCTAGCGCTGTCTCCTCGCACCCTCTCGCGCTGTCTCCTTGCTCACTGTCGGCCTGTCTCCTCGTTTCCTTTCGCGCTGTCTCCTCGCTCCCTGTCAGTATGTCACCTCGCTCGCTGTCGCATTGTCTCCTCGCTCCCTGTCATGCTGTCTCCTCACTCCCTGTCGCGCTGTGTCCTTGCTCGCTGTCGCGCTGTCTCATCGCTCACTCTAGCGCTGTCTCCTCGCTCCCTCTTGCGCTGTCTCCTCACTCCCTGTCGCACTCTCTCCTCGCTCCCTTTCGCGCTGTCTCCTCACTCCCTGTCGCGCTGTCTCCTCACTCCCTGTCGCGCTGTCTCCTCGCTCCCTTCGCGCTGTCTCCTCGCTCCCTTCGTGCTGTCTCCTCGCTTCCTGTCGCGCTGTCTCCTCTCTCCCTGTCGCGGTTTCTCATCGCTCCCTGTTGTGCTGTCTACTCGTTCCCTGTTGCGCTGTCTCCTCGCTCCCTGTCACACTGACTCCTCGCTCCCTGTCGCGCTGTCTCCTTGCTCCATGTCACTATGTCACCTCGATCCCTGTCGTGTTGTCTCCTCGCTCCCTGTCACGCTGTCTCCTCACTCCCTGTCGAGCTGTGTCCTTGCTCGCTGTCGCGCTATCTCCTCGCTCCCTGTCGCGCTGTCTCCTCGCACCCTGTCGCGCTGTCTCATCGCTCACTCTAGCGCTGTCTCCTCGCTCCCTCTTGCGCTGTCTCCTCACTCCCTGTCGCACTCTCTCCTCGCTCCCTTTCGCACTGTCTCCTCGCTCCCTGTCGCGCTGTCTCCTCGCTCCCTGTCGCGCTGTCTCCTCGCTCCCTTCGCGCTGTCTCCTCGCTCCCTTCGCGCTGTCTCCTCGCTTCCTGTCGCGCTGTCTCCTCTCTCCCTGTCGCGGTTTCTCATCGCTCCCTGTTGCGCTGTCTCCTCGCTCCCTGTCACACTGACTCCTCGCTCCCTGTCGCGCTGTCTCCTCGCTCCCTGTCACTATGTCACCTCGCTCCCTGTCGTGCTGTCTCCTCGCTCCCTGTCACGCTGTCTCCTCGCTCCCTGTCGCGCTGTGTCCTCGCTCGCTGTCGCGCTGTCTCCTCGCTCCCTGTCGCGCTGTCTCCTCGCACCCTGTCGCGCTGTCTCATCGCTGACTCTAGCGCTGTCGCCTCGCACCCTCTCGCGCTTTCTCATCGCTCACTCTAGCGCTGTCTCCTCGCTCCCTCTCGCGCTGTCTCCTCACTCACTGTCGCACTGTCTCATCGCTCCCTGTCGCGCTGTATCCTCGCTCCCTGTCGCACTGTCTCCTCTCTCCCTGTGGCGCTGTCTCCTCGCTCACTCTCGCGCTTTCTCATCGCTCCCTGTCGCGCTGTCTCCTGGCTCCCTGTTGCACTGTCTCCTCGCTCCCTGTCGCACTGCGTCCTCGCTCCCTGTCGCGATGTCTCCTCACTCCCTGTCGCGATGTCTCCTCACTCCCTGTCGCTCTGTCTCCTCGCTCCCTGTCGCACTGTCTCCTCGCTCCCTCTTGCACTGTCCCCTCGTGCCCTGTCGCACTGACTCCTCGCTCCCTGTCGCACTGTCTCCTCGCTCCCTGTCGTGCTGTCTCCTTGCTCTGTGTCGCGCTGTGACTTTGCTCCTTCTCGAACTGTCGCTTCATTCCCTCTCGCAATGTCTCCTCTCACCCTCTCGCTCTGTCACGTCACTCCCTATCGCACTGTCTACTCGCTCGCTCTAGCGCTGTCTCCTCGCACCCTCTCGCGCTGTCTCCTTGCTCACTGTCGGCCTGTCTCCTCGCTTCTTTCGCGCTGTCTCCTCGCTCCCTGTCACTATGTCACCTCGCTCGCTGTCGCACTGTCTCCTCGCTCCCTGTCACGCTGCCTCCTCACTCCCTGTCGCGCTGTGTCCTTGCTCGCTGTCGCGCTGTCTCATCGCTCACTCTAGCGCTGTCTCCTCGCTCCCTCTTGCGCTGTCTCCTCACTCCCTGTCGCACTCTCTCCTCGCTCCCTTTCGCGCTGTCTCCTCGCTCCCTGTCACGCTGTCTCCTCGCTCCCTGTCGCGCTGTCTCCTCGCTCCCTTCGCGCTGTCTCCTCGCTCCATTCGCGCTGTCTCCTCGCTCCCTGTCACTATGTCACCTCGATCCCTGTCGTGCTGTCTCCTCGCTCCCTGTCACGCTGTCTCCTCGCTCCCTGTCGCGCTGTGTCCTCGCTCGCTGTCGCGCTGTCTCCTCGCTCGCTGTCGCGCTGTCTCCTCGCTCCCTGTCGCGCTGTCTCCTCGCACCCTGTCGCGCTGTCTCATTGCTCACTCTAGCGCTGTCTCCTCGCACCCTCTCGCGCTGTCTCATCGCTCACTCTAGCGCTGTCTCCACGCTCCCTGTCGCGCTGTATCCTCACTCCCTGTCGCGCTGTCTCCTCGCTCACTCTCGCGCTTTCTCATCGCTCCCTGTCGCGCTGTCTCCTGGCTCCCTGTCGCACTGTCTCCTCGCTCCCTGTCGCACTGCCTCCTCGCTCCCTGTCGCGATGTCTCCTCGCTCCCTGTCGCACTGTCTCCTCGCTCCCTGTCGCACTGCCTCCTCGCTCCCTGTCGCGATGTCTCCTCACTCCCTGTCGCGATGTCTCCTCACTCCCTGTCGCGCTGTCTCCTCGCTCTCTGTCGCACTGTCTCCTCGCTTCCTGTCGCACTGTCTCCTCGCTCCCTCTCGCACTGTCCCCTCGTGCCCTGTCGCACTGTCGCCTCGCTCCCTGTCGCACTGTCTCCTCGCTCCCTGTCGCGCTGTCTCCTTGCTCTGTGTCGCGCTGTGACTTTGCTCCTTCTCGAACTGTCGCTTCATTCCCTCTCGCAATGTCTCCTCTCACCCTCTCGCTCTGTCACCTCACTCCCTATCGCGCTGTCTACTCGCTCGCTCTAGCGCTGTCTCCTCGCACCCTCTCGCGCTGTCTCCTTGCTCACTGTCGGCCTGTCTCCTCGCTTCCTTTCACGCTGTCTCCTCGCTCCCTGTCACTATGTCACCTCGCTCGCTGTCGCGCTGTCTCCTCGCTCCCTGTCACGCTGTCTCCTCACTCCCTGTCGCGCTGTGTCCTTGCTCGCTGTCGCGCTGTCTCATCGCTCACTCTAGCGCTGTCTCCTCGCTCCCTCTTGCGCTGTCTCCTCACTCCCTGTCGCACTCTCTCCTCGCTCCCTTTCGCGCTGTCTCCTCGCTCCCTGTCGCGCTGTCTCCTCGCTCCCTGTCACGCTGTCTCCTCGCTCCCTTCGCGCTGTCTCCTCGCTCCCTTCGCGCTGTCTCCTCGCTTCCTGTTGCGCTGTCTCCTCGCTCCCTGTCACACTGACTCCTCGCTCCCTGTCGCGCTGTCTCCTCGCTCCCTGTCACTATGTCACCTCGATCCCTGTCGTGCTGTCTCCTCGCTCCCTGTCACGCTGTCTCCTCGCTCCCTGTCGCGCTGTGTCCTCGCTCGCTGTCGCGCTGTCTCCTCGCTCGCTGTCGCGCTGTCTCCTCGCTCCCTGTCGCGCTGTCTCCTCGCACCCTGTCGCGCTGTCTCATTGCTCACTCTAGCGCTGTCTCCTCGCACCCTCTCGCGCTGTCTCATCGCTCACTCTAGCGCTGTCTCCTCGCTCCCTGTCGCGCTGTATCCTCACTCCCTGTCCCGCTGTCTCCTCGCTCACTCTCGCGCTTTCTCATCGCTCCCTGTCGCGCTGTCTCCTGGCTCCCTGTCGCACTGTCTCCTCGCTCCCTGTCGCACTGTCTCCTCGCTCCCTGTCGCACTGCCTCTTCGCTCCCTGTCGCGATGTCTCCTCACTCCCTGTCGCGATGTCTCCTCACTCCCTGTCGCGCTGTCTCCTCGCTCTCTGTCGCACTGTCTCCTCGCTTCCTGTCGCACTGTCTCCTCGCTCCCTCTCGCGCTGTCCCCTCGTGCCCTGTCGCACTGTCGCCTCGCTCCCTGTCGCACTGTCTCCTCGCTCCCTGTCGCGCTGTCTCCTTGCTCTGTGTCGCGCTGTGACTTTGCTCCTTCTCGAACTGTCGCTTCATTCCCTCTCGCAATGTCTCCTCTCACCCTCTCGCTCTGTCACCTCACTCCCTATCGCGCTGTCTACTCGCTCGCTCTAGCGCTGTCTCCTCGCACCCTCTCGCGCTGTCTCCTTGCTCACTGTCGGCCTGTTTCCTTGCTTCCTTTCGCGCTGTCTCCTCGCTCCCTGTCACTATGTCACCTCGCTCGCTGTCGCGCTGTCTCCTCGCTCCCTGTCACGCTGTCTCCTCGCTCCCTGTCGCGCTGTCTCCTCGCACCCTGTCGCGCTGTCTCATCGCTCACTCTAGCGCTGTCTCCTCGCTCCCTCTTGCGCTCTCTCCTCACTCCCTGTCGCACTCTCTCCTCGCTCCCTTTCGCACTGTCTCCTCGCTCCCTGTCGCGCTGTCTCCTCGCTCCCTTCGCGCTGTCTCCTCGCTCCCTTCGCGCTGTCTCCTCGCTTCCTGTCGCGCTGTCTCCTCTCTCCCTGTCGCGGTTTCTCATCGCTCCCTGTTGCGCTGTCTCCTCGCTCCCTGTCACACTGGCTCCTCGCTCCCTGTCGCGCTGTCTCCTCGCTCCCTGTCACTATGTCACCTCGCTCCCTGTCGTGCTGTCTCCTCGCTCCCTGTCACGCTGTCTCCTCGCTCCCTGTCGCGCTGTGTCCTCGCTCGCTGTTGCGATGTCTCCTCGCTCCCTGTCGCGCTGTCTCCTCGCACCCTGTCGCGCTGTCTCATCGCTGACTCTAGCGCTGTCTCCTTGCACCCTCTCGCGCTGTCTCATCGCTCACTCTAGCGCTGTCTCCTCCCTCCCTCTCGCGCTGTCTCCTCACTCACTGTCGCGCTGTCTCATCGGTCCCTGTCGCGCTGTATCCTCGCTCCCTGTCGCACTGTCTCCTCACTCCCTGTGGCGCTGTCTCCTCGCTCACTCTCGCGCTTTCTCATCGCTCCCTGTCGCGCTGTCTCCTGGCTCCCTGTTGCACTGTCTCCTCGCTCCCTGTCGCACTGCCTCCTCGCTCCCTGTCGCGATGTCTCCTCACTCCCTGTCGCGATGTCTCCTCACTCCCTGTCGCGCTGTCTCCTCGCTCCCTGTCGCACTGTCTCCTCGCTCCCTCTTGCACTGTCCCCTCGTGCCCTGTCGCACTGACTCCTCGCTCCCTGTCGCACTGTCTCCTCACTCCCTGTCGCGCTCTCTCCTTGCTCTGTGTCGCGCTGTGACTTTGATCCTTCTCGAACTGTCGCTTCATTCCCTCTCGCAATGTCTCCTCTCACCCTCTCGCTCTGTCACCTCACTCCCTATCACGCTGTCTACTCGCTCGCTCTAGCGCTGTCTCCTTGCACCCTCTCGCGCTGTCTCCTTGCTCACTGTCGTCCTGTCTCCTCGCTCCCTTTCGCGGTGTCTCCTCGCTCCCTGTCACTATGTCACCTCGCTCGCTGTCGCGCTGTCTCCTCGCTCCCTGTCACGCTGTCTCCTCGCTCCCTGTCGCGCTGTGTCCTTGCTCACTGTCGCGCTGTCTCATCACAAACTCTAGCACTGTCTCCTCGCTCCCTGTGTCGCTATCTCCTCGCTCCCTGTCGCACTGTCTCCTCGCTCCCTGTCGCACTGCCTCCTCGCTCCCTGTCGCGATGTCTCCTCACTCCCTGGCGCGCTGTCTCCTCGCAACCTGTCGCGCTTTCTCATCGCTCACTCTAGCGCTGTCTCCTCGCTCCCTCTCGCGCTGTCTCCTCACTCACTGTTGCGCTGTCTCATCGCTCCCTGTTGCGCTGTAACCTCGCTCCCTGTCGCACTGTCTCCTCACTCCCTGTCGCGCTGTCTCCTCGCTCACTCTCGCGCTTTCTCATCGCTCCCTGTCGCGCTGTCTCCTGGCTCCCTGTCGCACTGTCTCCTCGCTCCCAGTCGCACTGCCTCCTTGCTCCCAGTTGCGATGTCTCCTCACTCCCTGTCGCGATGTCTCCTCACTCCCTGTCGCGCTGTCTCCTCGCTCTCTGTCGCACTGTCTCCTCGCTCCCCGTCGCACTGTCTCCTCGCTCCCTGTTGCGCTGTGTCCTCGCTCGCTGTCGCACTGTCTCATTGCTCTCTGTCGCACTGTCTCCTCGCTCCCTGTCGCACTGTCTCCTCGCTCCCTGTCGCACTGCCTCCTTGCTCCCTGATGCGCTGTCTCCTCGCACCCTGTCGCGCTGTCTCCTCGCTCCCTGTCGCACTGTCTCCTCGCTCCCTGTCGCACTGTCTCCTCGCTCCCTGTCGCACTGTCTCCTCGTTCCCTGTCGCACTGTCCCCTTGCTCCCTGATGCGCTGTCTCCTCGCTCCCTGTCGCACTGTCTCCTCGCTCCCTGTCGCACTGTCTCCTCACTCCCTGTCGCAATGTCTCCTCGCTCCCTGTCGCACTGTCTCCTCGCTCCCTGTCGCACTGTCTCCTGGCTGCCTGTCGCACAGTCTCCTCGCTCCCTGTCGCACAGTCTCCTCGCTCCCTGTCGCGCTGTCTCCTCTCTCCCTTCACGATGTCTCCTCACTCCCTGTCGCGCTGTCTCCTCGCTCTCTGTCGCACTGTCTCCTCGCTCCCAGTCGCACTGCCTCCTTGCTCCCAGTCGCGATGTCTCCTCACACCCTGTCGCGATGTCTCCTCACTCCCTGTCGCGCTGTCTCCTCGCTCTCTGTCGCACTGTCTCCTCGCTCCCTGTTGCGCTGTGTCCTCGCTCGCTGTCGCACTGTCTCATTGCTCTCTGTCGCACTGTCTCCTCGCTCCCTGTCGCACTGTCTCCTCACTCCCTGTCGCACTGTCTCCTTGCTCCCTGATGCGCTGTCTCCTCGCACCCTGTCGCGCTGTCTCCTCGCTCCCTGTCGCACTGTCTCCTCGCTCCCTGTCGCACTGTCTCCTCGCTCCCTGTCGCACTGTCTCCTCGCTCCCTGTCGCACTGTCCCCTTGCTCCCTGTCGCACTGTCCCCTTGCTCCCTGATGCGCTGTCTCCTCTCTCCCTGTCACGCTGTCTCCTCGCTCCCTGTCGCACTGTCTCCTCGCTCCCTGTCGCACTGTCTCCTCGCTCCCTGTCGCACTGTCTCCTGGCTGCCTGTCGCACAGTCTCCTCGCTCCCTGTCGCACAGTCTCCTCGCTCCCTGTCGCGCTGTCTCCTCGCTCCCTGTCATGCTGTCTCCTCGTTCCCTGTCGCGCTGTCTCCTCGCTCCCTGTCGCGCTTTCTCTTCGCTCCATGTCGCGCTGTCTCCTCGCTCCCTGTCACGCTGTCTCCTCGCTCCCTGTCGCGCTGTCTCCTCTCTCCCTTCACGATGTCTCCTCACTCCCTGTCGCGCTGTCTCCTCGCTCTCTGTCGCACTGTCTCCTCACTCCCCGTCGCACTGTCTCCTCGCTCCATGTTGCGCTGTGTCCTCGCTCGCTGTCGCACTGTCTCATTGCTCTCTGTCGCACTGTCTCCTCGCTCCCTGTCGCACTGTCTCCTCGCTCCCTGTCGCACTGTCTCCTTGCTCCCTGATGCGCTTTCTCCTCGCACCCTGTCGCGCTGTCTCCTCGCTCCCTGTCGCACTGTCTCCTCGCTCCCTGTCGCACTGTCTCCTCGCTCCCTGTCGCACTGTCTCCTCGCTCCCTGTCGCACTGTCCCCTTGCTCCCTGATGCACTGTCTCCTCTCTCCCTGTCACGCTGTCTCCTCGCTCCCTGTCGCACTGTCTCCTCGCTCCCTGTCGCACTGTCTCCTCGCTCCCTGTCGCACTGTCTCCTGGCTGCCTGTCGCACAGTCTCCTCGCTCCCTGTCGCACAGTCTCCTCGCTCCCTGTCGCGCTGTCTCCTCGCTCCCTGTCATGCTGTCTCCTCGTTCCCTGTCGCGCTGTCTCCTCGCTCCCTGTCGCGCTGTCTCTTCGCTCCTGTCGCGCTGTCTCCTCGCTCCCTGTCACGCTGTCTCCTCGCTCCCTGTCGCGCTGTCTCCTCTCTCCCTTCACGATGTCTCCTCACTCCCTGTCGCGCTGTCTCCTCGCTCTCTGTCGCACTGTCTCCTCGCTCCCCGTCGCACTGTCTCCTCGCTCCATGTTGCGCTGTGTCCTCGCTCGCTGTCGCACTGTCTCATTGCTCTCTGTCGCACTGTCTCCTCGCTCCCTGTCGCACTGTCTCCTCGCTCCCTGTCGCACTGTCTCCTTGCTCCCTGATGCGCTTTCTCCTCGCACCCTGTCGCGCTGTCTCCTCGCTCCCTGTCGCACTGTCTCCTCGCTCCCTGTCGCACTGTCTCCTCGCTCCCTGTCGCACTGTCTCCTCGCTCCCTGTCGCACTGTCTCCTCGCTCCCTGTCGCACTGTCCCCTTGCTCCCTGATGCGCTGTCTCCTCGCTCCCTGTCGCGCTGTCTCCTCGCTCCCTGTCACACTGTCTCCTCGCTCCCTGTCGCACTGTCTCCTCGCTCCCTCTCGCACTGTCTCCTCGCTCCCTGTCGCACTGTCTCCTGGCTGCCTGTTGCACAGTCTCCTCGCTCCCTGTCGCACAGTCTCCTCGCTCCCTGTCGCGCTGTCTCCTCGCTCCCTGTCATGCTGTCTCCTCGCTCCCTGTCACGCTGTCTCCTCGCTCCCTGTCGCGCTGTCTCTTCGCTCCCTGTCGCGCTGTCTCCTCGATCCCTGTTGCGCTGTCTTTTCGCTCACTGTCGCACTGTCTCCTCGCTCCCTCTCGCACTGTCCCCTCGCTTCCTGTCGCACTGACTCCTCGCTCCCTGTCGCGCTGTCTCCTTGCTCTGTGTCGCGCTGTGACTTTGCTCCTTCTCGCACTGTCGCTTCATTCCCTCTCGCAATGTCTCCTCTCACCCTCTCGCTCTGTCACCTCACTCCCTATCGCGCTGTCTCCTCGCTCGCTCTAGCGCTGTTTCCTCGCTCCCTCTCGCGCTGTCTCCTCACTCACTGTTGCGCTGTCTCATCGCTCCCTGTTGCGCTGTAACCTCGCTCCCTGTCGCACTGTCTCCTCACTCCCTGTCGCGCTGTCTCCTCGCTCACTCTCGCGCTTTCTCATCGCTCCCTGTCGCGCTGTCTCCTGGCTCCCTGTCGCACTGTCTCCTCGCTCCCAGTCGCACTGCCTCCTTGCTCCCAGTTGCGATGTCTCCTCACTCCCTGTCGCGATGTCTCCTCACTCCCTGTCGCGCTGTCTCCTCGCTCTCTGTCGCACTGTCTCCTCGCTCCCCGTCGCACTGTCTCCTCGCTCCCTGTTGCGCTGTGTCCTCGCTCGCTGTCGCACTGTCTCATTGCTCTCTGTCGCACTGTCTCCTCGCTCCCTGTCGCACTGTCTCCTCGCTCCCTGTCGCACTGCCTCCTTGCTCCCTGATGCGCTGTCTCCTCGCACCCTGTCGCGCTGTCTCCTCGCTCCCTGTCGCACTGTCTCCTCGCTCCCTGTCGCACTGTCTCCTCGCTCCCTGTCGCACTGTCTCCTCGCTCCCTGTCGCACTGTCTCCTCGTTCCCTGTCGCACTGTCCCCTTGCTCCCTGATGCGCTGTCTCCTCGCTCCCTGTCGCACTGTCTCCTCGCTCCCTGTCGCACTGTCTCCTCGCTCCCTGTCGCAATGTCTCCTCGCTCCCTGTCGCACTGTCTCCTCGCTCCCTGTCGCACTGTCTCCTGGCTGCCTGTCGCACAGTCTCCTCGCTCCCTGTCGCACAGTCTCCTCGCTCCCTGTCGCGCTGTCTCCTCGCTCCCTGTCATGCTGTCTCCTCGCTCCCTGTCGCGCTGTCTCCTCGCTCCCTGTCGCGCTGTCTCTTCGCTCCCTGTCGCGCTGTCTCCTCGCTCCCTGTCACGCTGTCTCCTCGCTCCCTGTCGCGCTGTCTCCTCTCTCCCTTCACGATGTCTCCTCACTCCCTGTCGCGCTGTCTCCTCGCTCTCTGTCGCACTGTCTCCTCGCTCCCAGTCGCACTGCCTCCTTGCTCCCAGTCGCGATGTCTCCTCACACCCTGTCGCGATGTCTCCTCACTCCCTGTCGCGCTGTCTCCTCGCTCTCTGTCGCACTGTCTCCTCGCTCCCTGTTGCGCTGTGTCCTCGCTCGCTGTCGCACTGTCTCATTGCTCTCTGTCGCACTGTCTCCTCGCTCCCTGTCGCACTGTCTCCTCACTCCCTGTCGCACTGTCTCCTTGCTCCTGATGCGCTGTCTCCTCGCGCCCTGTCGCGCTGTCTCCTCGCTCCCTGTCGCACTGTCTCCTCGCTCCCTGTCGCACTGTCTCCTCGCTCCCTGTCGCACTGTCTCCTCGCTCCCTGTCGCACTGTCTCCTCGCTCCCTGTCGCACTGTCCCCTTGCTCCCTGATGCGCTGTCTCCTCTCTCCCTGTCACGCTGTCTCCTCGCTCCCTGTCGCACTGTCTCCTCGCTCCCTGTCGCACTGTCTCCTCGCTCCCTGTCGCACTGTCTCCTGGCTGCCTGTCGCACAGTCTCCTCGCTCCCTGTCGCACAGTCTCCTCGCTCCCTGTCGCGCTGTCTCCTCGCTCCCTGTCATGCTGTCTCCTCGTTCCCTGTCGCGCTGTCTCCTCGCTCCCTGTCGCGCTGTCTCTTCGCTCCATGTCGCGCTGTCTCCTCGCTCCCTGTCACGCTGTCTCCTCGCTCCCTGTCGCGCTGTCTCCTCTCTCCCTTCACGATGTCTCCTCACTCCCTGTCGCGCTGTCTCCTCGCTCTCTGTCGCACTGTCTCCTCGCTCCCCGTCGCACTGTCTCCTCGCTCCATGTTGCGCTGTGTCCTCGATCGCTGTCGCACTGTCTCATTGCTCTCTGTCGCACTGTCTCCTCGCTCCCTGTCGCACTGTCTCCTCGCTCCCTGTCGCACTGTCTCCTTGCTCCCTGATGCGCTTTCTCCTCGCACCCTGTCGCGCTGTCTCCTCGCTCCCTGTCGCACTGTCTCCTCGCTCCCTGTCGCACTGTCTCCTCGCTCCCTGTCGCACTGTCTCCTCGCTCCCTGTCGCACTGTCCCCTTGCTCCCTGATGCGCTGTCTCCTCGCTCCCTGTCGCGCTGTCTGCTCGCTCCCTGTCACACTGTCTCCTCGCTCCCTGTCGCACTTTCTTCTCGCTCCCTCTCGCACTGTCTCCTCGCTCCCTGTCGCACTGTCTCCTGGCTGCCTGTTGCACAGTCTCCTCGCTCCCTGTCGCACAGTCTCCTCGCTCCCTGTCGCGCTGTCTCCTCGCTCGCTGTCATGCTGTCTCCTCGCTCCCTGTCGCGCTGTCTCCTCGCTCCCTGTCGCGCTGTCTCTTCGCTCCCTGTCGCGCTGTCTCCTCGATCCCTGTTGCGCTGTCTTTTCGCTCCCTGTCGCACTGTCTCCTCGCTCCCTCTCGCTCTGTCCCCTCGCTCCCTCTCGCACTGTCCGCTCGCTCCCTCTCGCACTGTCCCCTCGCTCCCTCTCGCGCTGTCCCCTGGCTCCCTCTTGCACTGTCCCCTCGCTCCCTCTCGCACTGTCCGCTCGCTCCATCTCGCACTGTCCCCTCGCTCCCTCTCGCACTGTCCCCTCGCTCCCTCTCGCACTGTCCCCTCGCTACCTCTCGCTCTGTCCCCTCGCTCCCTCTCGCACTGTCCCCTCGCTCCCTCTCGCACTGTCCCCTCGCTCCCTCTCGCACTGTCGCCTCGCTCCCTCTCGCACTGTCCCCTCTCTCCCTCTCGCACTTTCCCCTCGCTACCTCTCGCACTGTCCCCTCACTCCTTCTCGCACTGTCCCCTCGCTCGCTCTCGGACTGTCCCCTCGCTCCCTCTCGCACTGGCACCTCGATCCCTCTCGCACTGTCCCCTCGCTCCCTCTCGCAATGTCGTCCCGCTCCCTCTCGCGCTGTCCCCTCGGTCCCTCTCGCGCTGTCCCCTTGCTCCCCCTCGCGCTGTCCCCTCGCTCCCTGTCGCGCTGTCCCCTCGCTCCCTGTCGCGCTGTCCCCTCGCTCCCTCTCGCAATGTCCCCTCGCTACCTCTCGCAATGTCACCTCACTCCCTCTCGCACTGTCCCCTGGTTCCCTCTCGCGCTGTCCCCTCGCTCCCTCTCGCAATGCCTCCTCGCTCCCTGTCGCGCTGTCTCCTTGCTCTGTGTCGCGCTGTGACTTTGCTCCTTCTCGAACTGTCGCTTCATTCCCTCTCGCAATGTCTCCTCTCACCCTCTCGCTCTGTCACCTCACTCCCTATCGCGCTGTCTACTCGCTCGCTCTAGCGCTGTCTCCTCGCACCCTCTCGCGCTGTCTCCTTGCTCACTGTCGGCCTGTCTCCTCGCTTCCTTTCGCGCTGTCTCCTCGCTCCCTGTCACTATGTCACCTCGCTCGCTGTCGCGCTGTCTCCTCGCTCCCTTTCACGCTGTCTCCTCACTCCCTGTCGCGCTGTGTCCTTGCTCGCTGTCGCGCTATCTCCTCGCTCCCTGTCGCGCTGTCTCCTCGCACCCTGTCGTGCTGTCTCATCGCTCACTCTAGCGCTGTCTCCTCGCTCCCTCTTGCGCTGTCTCCTCACTCCCTGTCGCACTCTCTCCTCGCTCCCTTTCGCACTGTCTCCTCGCTCCCTGTCGCGCTGTCTCCTCGCTCCCTGTCGTGCTGTCTCCTCGCTCCCTTCGCGCTGTCTCCTCGCTCCCTTCGCGCTGTCTCCTCGCTTCCTGTCGCGCTGTCTCCTCTCTCCCTGTCGCGGTTTCTGATCGCTCCCTGTTGCGCTGTCTCCTCGCTCCCTGTCACACTGACTCCTCGCTCCCTGTCGCGCTGTCTCCTCGCTCCCTGTCACTATGTCACCTCGCTCCCTGTCGTGCTGTCTCCTCGCTCCCTGTCACGCTGTCTCCTCGCTCCCTGTCGCGCTGTGTCCTCGCTCGCTGTCGCGCTGTCTCCTCGCTCCCTGTCGCGCTGTCTCCTCGCACCCTGTCGCGCTCTCATCGCTGACTCTAGCGCTGTCTCCTCGCACCCTCTCGCGCTGTCTCCTCACTCACTGTCGCGCTGTCTCATCGCTCCCTGTCGCGCTGTATCCTCGCTCCCTGTCGCACTGTCTCCTCACTCCCTGTGGCGCTGTCTCCTCGCTCACTCTCGCGCTTTCTCATCGCTCCCTGTCGCGCTGTCTCCTCGCTGCCTGTCGAACTGTCTCATCGCTCCCTGTCGCACTGTCTCCTCGCTCCCTGTCGCACTGTCTCCTGGCTGCCTGTCGCACAGTCTCCTCGCTCCCTGTCACACAGTCTCCTCGCTCCCTGTCGCGCTGTCTCCTCGCTCACTCTAGCGCTGTCTCCTCGCTCCCTCTCGCACTGTCTCCTCACTCACTGTCGCGCTCTCTCATCGCTCCCTGTCGCGCTGTCTCCTCACTCCCTGTCGCGATGGCTCCTCGCTCCCTGTCGCACTGTCTCCTCGCTCCCTGTCGCGATGTCTCCTCACTCCCTGTCGCGATGTCTCCTCACTCCCTGTCGCGCTGTCTCCTCGCTCTCTGTCGCACTGTCTCCTCGCTTCCTGTCGCACTGTCTCCTCGCTCCCTCTCGCACTGTCCCCTCGTGCCCTGTCGCACTGACTCCTCGCTCCCTGTCGCACTGTCTCCTCGCTCCCTGTCGCGCTGTCTCCTTGCTCTGTGTCGCGCTGTGACTTTGCTCCTTCTCGAACTGTCGCTTCATTCCCTCTCGCAATGTCTCCTCTCACCCTCTCGCTCTGTCACCTCACTCCCTATTGCGCTGTCTACTCGCTCGCTCTAGCGCTGTCTCCTCGCACCCTCTCGCGCTGTCTCCTTGCTCACTGTCGGCCTGTCTCCTCGTTTCCTTTCGCGCTGTCTCCTCGCTCCCTGTCAGTATGTCACCTCGCTCGCTGTCGCATTGTCTCCTCGCTCCCTGTCATGCTGTCTCCTCACTCCCTGTCGCGCTGTGTCCTTGCTCGCTGTCGCGCTGTCTCATCGCTCACTCTAGCGCTGTCTCCTCGCTCCCTCTTGCGCTGTCTCCTCACTCCCTGTCGCACTCTCTCCTCGCTCCCTTTCGCGCTGTCTCCTCGCTCCCTGTCGCGCTGTCTCCTCGCTCCCTGTCGCGCTGTCTCCTCGCTCCCTTCGCGCTGTCTCCTCGCTCCCTTCGTGCTGTCTCCTCGCTTCCTGTCGCGCTGTCTCCTCTCTCCCTGTCGCGGTTTCTCATCGCTCCCTGTTGTGCTGTCTACTCGTTCCCTGTTGCGCTGTCTCCTCGCTCCCTGTCACACTGACTCCTCGCTCCCTGTCGCGCTGTCTCCTTGCTCCATGTCACTATGTCACCTCGATCCCTGTCGTGTTGTCTCCTCGCTCCCTGTCACGCTGTCTCCTCACTCCCTGTCGAGCTGTGTCCTTGCTCGCTGTCGCGCTATCTCCTCGCTCCCTGTCGCGCTGTCTCCTCGCACCCTGTCGCGCTGTCTCATCGCTCACTCTAGCGCTGTCTCCTCGCTCCCTCTTGCGCTGTCTCCTCACTCCCTGTCGCACTCTCTCCTCGCTCCCTTTCGCACTGTCTCCTCGCTCCCTGTCGCGCTGTCTCCTCGCTCCCTGTCGCGCTGTCTCCTCGCTCCCTTCGCGCTGTCTCCTCGCTCCCTTCGCGCTGTCTCCTCGCTTCCTGTCGCGCTGTCTCCTCTCTCCCTGTCGCGGTTTCTCATCGCTCCCTGTTGCGCTGTCTCCTCGCTCCCTGTCACACTGACTCCTCGCTCCCTGTCGCGCTGTCTCCTCGCTCCCTGTCACTATGTCACCTCGCTCCCTGTCGTGCTGTCTCCTCGCTCCCTGTCACGCTGTCTCCTCGCTCCCTGTCGCGCTGTGTCCTCGCTCGCTGTCGCGCTGTCTCCTCGCTCCCTGTCGCGCTGTCTCCTCGCACCCTGTCGCGCTGTCTCATCGCTGACTCTAGCGCTGTCGCCTCGCACCCTCTCGCGCTTTCTCATCGCTCACTCTAGCGCTGTCTCCTCGCTCCCTCTCGCGCTGTCTCCTCACTCACTGTCGCACTGTCTCATCGCTCCCTGTCGCGCTGTATCCTCGCTCCCTGTCGCACTGTCTCCTGGCTCCCTGTTGCACTGTCTCCTCGCTCCCTGTCGCACTGCGTCCTCGCTCCCTGTCGCGATGTCTCCTCACTCCCTGTCGCGATGTCTCCTCACTCCCTGTCGCTCTGTCTCCTCGCTCCCTGTCGCACTGTCTCCTCGCTCCCTCTTGCACTGTCCCCTCGTGCCCTGTCGCACTGACTCCTCGCTCCCTGTCGCACTGTCTCCTCGCTCCCTGTCGTGCTGTCTCCTTGCTCTGTGTCGCGCTGTGACTTTGCTCCTTCTCGAACTGTCGCTTCATTCCCTCTCGCAATGTCTCCTCTCACCCTCTCGCTCTGTCACGTCACTCCCTATCGCACTGTCTACTCGCTCGCTCTAGCGCTGTCTCCTCGCACCCTCTCGCGCTGTCTCCTTGCTCACTGTCGGCCTGTCTCCTCGCTTCCTTTCGCGCTGTCTCCTCGCTCCCTGTCACTATGTCACCTCGCTCGCTGTCGCACTGTCTCCTCGCTCCCTGTCACGCTGCCTCCTCACTCCCTGTCGCGCTGTGTCCTTGCTCGCTGTCGCGCTGTCTCATCGCTCACTCTAGCGCTGTCTCCTCGCTCCCTCTTGCGCTGTCTCCTCACTCCCTGTCGCACTCTCTCCTCGCTCCCTTTCGCGCTGTCTCCTCGCTCCCTGTCACGCTGTCTCCTCGCTCCCTGTCGCGCTGTCTCCTCGCTCCCTTCGCGCTGTCTCCTCGCTCCATTCGCGCTGTCTCCTCGCTCCCTGTCACTATGTCACCTCGATCCCTGTCGTGCTGTCTCCTCGCTCCCTGTCACGCTGTCTCCTCGCTCCCTGTCGCGCTGTGTCCTCGCTCGCTGTCGCGCTGTCTCCTCGCTCGCTGTCGCGCTGTCTCCTCGCTCCCTGTCGCGCTGTCTCCTCGCACCCTGTCGCGCTGTCTCATTGCTCACTCTAGCGCTGTCTCCTCGCACCCTCTCGCGCTGTCTCATCGCTCACTCTAGCGCTGTCTCCACGCTCCCTGTCGCGCTGTATCCTCACTCCCTGTCGCGCTGTCTCCTCGCTCACTCTCGCGCTTTCTCATCGCTCCCTGTCGCGCTGTCTCCTGGCTCCCTGTCGCACTGTCTCCTCGCTCCCTGTCGCACTGCCTCCTCGCTCCCTGTCGCGATGTCTCCTCGCTCCCTGTCGCACTGTCTCCTCGCTCCCTGTCGCACTGCCTCCTCGCTCCCTGTCGCGATGTCTCCTCACTCCCTGTCGCGATGTCTCCTCACTCCCTGTCGCGCTGTCTCCTCGCTCTCTGTCGCACTGTCTCCTCGCTTCCTGTCGCACTGTCTCCTCGCTCCCTCTCGCACTGTCCCCTCGTGCCCTGTCGCACTGTCGCCTCGCTCCCTGTCGCACTGTCTCCTCGCTCCCTGTCGCGCTGTCTCCTTGCTCTGTGTCGCGCTGTGACTTTGCTCCTTCTCGAACTGTCGCTTCATTCCCTCTCGCAATGTCTCCTCTCACCCTCTCGCTCTGTCACCTCACTCCCTATCGCGCTGTCTACTCGCTCGCTCTAGCGCTGTCTCCTCGCACCCTCTCGCGCTGTCTCCTTGCTCACTGTCGGCCTGTCTCCTCGCTTCCTTTCACGCTGTCTCCTCGCTCCCTGTCACTATGTCACCTCGCTCGCTGTCGCGCTGTCTCCTCGCTCCCTGTCACGCTGTCTCCTCACTCCCTGTCGCGCTGTGTCCTTGCTCGCTGTCGCGCTGTCTCATCGCTCACTCTAGCGCTGTCTCCTCGCTCCCTCTTGCGCTGTCTCCTCACTCCCTGTCGCACTCTCTCCTCGCTCCCTTTCGCGCTGTCTCCTCGCTCCCTGTCGCGCTGTCTCCTCGCTCCCTGTCACGCTGTCTCCTCGCTCCCTTCGCGCTGTCTCCTCGCTCCCTTCGCGCTGTCTCCTCGCTTCCTGTTGCGCTGTCTCCTCGCTCCCTGTCACACTGACTCCTCGCTCCCTGTCGCGCTGTCTCCTCGCTCCCTGTCACTATGTCACCTCGATCCCTGTCGTGCTGTCTCCTCGCTCCCTGTCACGCTGTCTCCTCGCTCCCTGTCGCGCTGTGTCCTCGCTCGCTGTCGCGCTGTCTCCTCGCTCGCTGTCGCGCTGTCTCCTCGCTCCCTGTCGCGCTGTCTCCTCGCACCCTGTCGCGCTGTCTCATTGCTCACTCTAGCGCTGTCTCCTCGCACCCTCTCGCGCTGTCTCATCGCTCACTCTAGCGCTGTCTCCTCGCTCCCTGTCGCGCTGTATCCTCACTCCCTGTCCCGCTGTCTCCTCGCTCACTCTCGCGCTTTCTCATCGCTCCCTGTCGCGCTGTCTCCTGGCTCCCTGTCGCACTGTCTCCTCGCTCCCTGTCGCACTGTCTCCTCGCTCCCTGTCGCACTGCCTCTTCGCTCCCTGTCGCGATGTCTCCTCACTCCCTGTCGCGATGTCTCCTCACTCCCTGTCGCGCTGTCTCCTCGCTCTCTGTCGCACTGTCTCCTCGCTTCCTGTCGCACTGTCTCCTCGCTCCCTCTCGCGCTGTCCCCTCGTGCCCTGTCGCACTGTCGCCTCGCTCCCTGTCGCACTGTCTCCTCGCTCCCTGTCGCGCTGTCTCCTTGCTCTGTGTCGCGCTGTGACTTTGCTCCTTCTCGAACTGTCGCTTCATTCCCTCTCGCAATGTCTCCTCTCACCCTCTCGCTCTGTCACCTCACTCCCTATCGCGCTGTCTACTCGCTCGCTCTAGCGCTGTCTCCTCGCACCCTCTCGCGCTGTCTCCTTGCTCACTGTCGGCCTGTTTCCTTGCTTCCTTTCGCGCTGTCTCCTCGCTCCCTGTCACTATGTCACCTCGCTCGCTGTCGCGCTGTCTCCTCGCTCCCTGTCACGCTGTCTCCTCGCTCCCTGTCGCGCTGTCTCCTCGCACCCTGTCGCGCTGTCTCATCGCTCACTCTAGCGCTGTCTCCTCGCTCCCTCTTGCGCTCTCTCCTCACTCCCTGTCGCACTCTCTCCTCGCTCCCTTTCGCACTGTCTCCTCGCTCCCTGTCGCGCTGTCTCCTCGCTCCCTTCGCGCTGTCTCCTCGCTCCCTTCGCGCTGTCTCCTCGCTTCCTGTCGCGCTGTCTCCTCTCTCCCTGTCGCGGTTTCTCATCGCTCCCTGTTGCGCTGTCTCCTCGCTCCCTGTCACACTGGCTCCTCGCTCCCTGTCGCGCTGTCTCCTCGCTCCCTGTCACTATGTCACCTCGCTCCCTGTCGTGCTGTCTCCTCGCTCCCTGTCACGCTGTCTCCTCGCTCCCTGTCGCGCTGTGTCCTCGCTCGCTGTTGCGATGTCTCCTCGCTCCCTGTCGCGCTGTCTCCTCGCACCCTGTCGCGCTGTCTCATCGCTGACTCTAGCGCTGTCTCCTTGCACCCTCTCGCGCTGTCTCATCGCTCACTCTAGCGCTGTCTCCTCCCTCCCTCTCGCGCTGTCTCCTCACTCACTGTCGCGCTGTCTCATCGGTCCCTGTCGCGCTGTATCCTCGCTCCCTGTCGCACTGTCTCCTCACTCCCTGTGGCGCTGTCTCCTCGCTCACTCTCGCGCTTTCTCATCGCTCCCTGTCGCGCTGTCTCCTGGCTCCCTGTTGCACTGTCTCCTCGCTCCCTGTCGCACTGCCTCCTCGCTCCCTGTCGCGATGTCTCCTCACTCCCTGTCGCGATGTCTCCTCACTCCCTGTCGCGCTGTCTCCTCGCTCCCTGTCGCACTGTCTCCTCGCTCCCTCTTGCACTGTCCCCTCGTGCCCTGTCGCACTGACTCCTCGCTCCCTGTCGCACTGTCTCCTCACTCCCTGTCGCGCTCTCTCCTTGCTCTGTGTCGCGCTGTGACTTTGATCCTTCTCGAACTGTCGCTTCATTCCCTCTCGCAATGTCTCCTCTCACCCTCTCGCTCTGTCACCTCACTCCCTATCACGCTGTCTACTCGCTCGCTCTAGCGCTGTCTCCTTGCACCCTCTCGCGCTGTCTCCTTGCTCACTGTCGTCCTGTCTCCTCGCTCCCTTTCGCGGTGTCTCCTCGCTCCCTGTCACTATGTCACCTCGCTCGCTGTCGCGCTGTCTCCTCGCTCCCTGTCACGCTGTCTCCTCGCTCCCTGTCGCGCTGTGTCCTTGCTCACTGTCGCGCTGTCTCATCACAAACTCTAGCACTGTCTCCTCGCTCCCTGTGTCGCTATCTCCTCGCTCCCTGTCGCACTGTCTCCTCGCTCCCTGTCGCACTGCCTCCTCGCTCCCTGTCGCGATGTCTCCTCACTCCCTGGCGCGCTGTCTCCTCGCAACCTGTCGCGCTTTCTCATCGCTCACTCTAGCGCTGTCTCCTCGCTCCCTCTCGCGCTGTCTCCTCACTCACTGTTGCGCTGTCTCATCGCTCCCTGTTGCGCTGTAACCTCGCTCCCTGTCGCACTGTCTCCTCACTCCCTGTCGCGCTGTCTCCTCGCTCACTCTCGCGCTTTCTCATCGCTCCCTGTCGCGCTGTCTCCTGGCTCCCTGTCGCACTGTCTCCTCGCTCCCAGTCGCACTGCCTCCTTGCTCCCAGTTGCGATGTCTCCTCACTCCCTGTCGCGATGTCTCCTCACTCCCTGTCGCGCTGTCTCCTCGCTCTCTGTCGCACTGTCTCCTCGCTCCCCGTCGCACTGTCTCCTCGCTCCCTGTTGCGCTGTGTCCTCGCTCGCTGTCGCACTGTCTCATTGCTCTCTGTCGCACTGTCTCCTCGCTCCCTGTCGCACTGTCTCCTCGCTCCCTGTCGCACTGCCTCCTTGCTCCCTGATGCGCTGTCTCCTCGCACCCTGTCGCGCTGTCTCCTCGCTCCCTGTCGCACTGTCTCCTCGCTCCCTGTCGCACTGTCTCCTCGCTCCCTGTCGCACTGTCTCCTCGTTCCCTGTCGCACTGTCCCCTTGCTCCCTGATGCGCTGTCTCCTCGCTCCCTGTCGCACTGTCTCCTCGCTCCCTGTCGCACTGTCTCCTCACTCCCTGTCGCAATGTCTCCTCGCTCCCTGTCGCACTGTCTCCTCGCTCCCTGTCGCACTGTCTCCTGGCTGCCTGTCGCACAGTCTCCTCGCTCCCTGTCGCACAGTCTCCTCGCTCCCTGTCGCGCTGTCTCCTCTCTCCCTTCACGATGTCTCCTCACTCCCTGTCGCGCTGTCTCCTCGCTCTCTGTCGCACTGTCTCCTCGCTCCCAGTCGCACTGCCTCCTTGCTCCCAGTCGCGATGTCTCCTCACACCCTGTCGCGATGTCTCCTCACTCCCTGTCGCGCTGTCTCCTCGCTCTCTGTCGCACTGTCTCCTCGCTCCCTGTTGCGCTGTGTCCTCGCTCGCTGTCGCACTGTCTCATTGCTCTCTGTCGCACTGTCTCCTCGCTCCCTGTCGCACTGTCTCCTCACTCCCTGTCGCACTGTCTCCTTGCTCCCTGATGCGCTGTCTCCTCGCACCCTGTCGCGCTGTCTCCTCGCTCCCTGTCGCACTGTCTCCTCGCTCCCTGTCGCACTGTCTCCTCGCTCCCTGTCGCACTGTCTCCTCGCTCCCTGTCGCACTGTCCCCTTGCTCCCTGTCGCACTGTCCCCTTGCTCCCTGATGCGCTGTCTCCTCTCTCCCTGTCACGCTGTCTCCTCGCTCCCTGTCGCACTGTCTCCTCGCTCCCTGTCGCACTGTCTCCTCGCTCCCTGTCGCACTGTCTCCTGGCTGCCTGTCGCACAGTCTCCTCGCTCCCTGTCGCACAGTCTCCTCGCTCCCTGTCGCGCTGTCTCCTCGCTCCCTGTCATGCTGTCTCCTCGTTCCCTGTCGCGCTGTCTCCTCGCTCCCTGTCGCGCTTTCTCTTCGCTCCATGTCGCGCTGTCTCCTCGCTCCCTGTCACGCTGTCTCCTCGCTCCCTGTCGCGCTGTCTCCTCTCTCCCTTCACGATGTCTCCTCACTCCCTGTCGCGCTGTCTCCTCGCTCTCTGTCGCACTGTCTCCTCACTCCCCGTCGCACTGTCTCCTCGCTCCATGTTGCGCTGTGTCCTCGCTCGCTGTCGCACTGTCTCATTGCTCTCTGTCGCACTGTCTCCTCGCTCCCTGTCGCACTGTCTCCTCGCTCCCTGTCGCACTGTCTCCTTGCTCCCTGATGCGCTTTCTCCTCGCACCCTGTCGCGCTGTCTCCTCGCTCCCTGTCGCACTGTCTCCTCGCTCCCTGTCGCACTGTCTCCTCGCTCCCTGTCGCACTGTCTCCTCGCTCCCTGTCGCACTGTCCCCTTGCTCCCTGATGCGCTGTCTCCTCTCTCCCTGTCACGCTGTCTCCTCGCTCCCTGTCGCACTGTCTCCTCGCTCCCTGTCGCACTGTCTCCTCGCTCCCTGTCGCACTGTCTCCTGGCTGCCTGTCGCACAGTCTCCTCGCTCCCTGTCGCACAGTCTCCTCGCTCCCTGTCGCGCTGTCTCCTCGCTCCCTGTCATGCTGTCTCCTCGTTCCCTGTCGCGCTGTCTCCTCGCTCCCTGTCGCGCTGTCTCTTCGCTCCATGTCGCGCTGTCTCCTCGCTCCCTGTCACGCTGTCTCCTCGCTCCCTGTCGCGCTGTCTCCTCTCTCCCTTCACGATGTCTCCTCACTCCCTGTCGCGCTGTCTCCTCGCTCTCTGTCGCACTGTCTCCTCGCTCCCCGTCGCACTGTCTCCTCGCTCCATGTTGCGCTGTGTCCTCGCTCGCTGTCGCACTGTCTCATTGCTCTCTGTCGCACTGTCTCCTCGCTCCCTGTCGCACTGTCTCCTCGCTCCCTGTCGCACTGTCTCCTTGCTCCCTGATGCGCTTTCTCCTCGCACCCTGTCGCGCTGTCTCCTCGCTCCCTGTCGCACTGTCTCCTCGCTCCCTGTCGCACTGTCTCCTCGCTCCCTGTCGCACTGTCTCCTCGCTCCCTGTCGCACTGTCTCCTCGCTCCCTGTCGCACTGTCCCCTTGCTCCCTGATGCGCTGTCTCCTCGCTCCCTGTCGCGCTGTCTCCTCGCTCCCTGTCACACTGTCTCCTCGCTCCCTGTCGCACTGTCTCCTCGCTCCCTCTCGCACTGTCTCCTCGCTCCCTGTCGCACTGTCTCCTGGCTGCCTGTTGCACAGTCTCCTCGCTCCCTGTCGCACAGTCTCCTCGCTCCCTGTCGCGCTGTCTCCTCGCTCCCTGTCATGCTGTCTCCTCGCTCCCTGTCACGCTGTCTCCTCGCTCCCTGTCGCGCTGTCTCTTCGCTCCCTGTCGCGCTGTCTCCTCGATCCCTGTTGCGCTGTCTTTTCGCTCACTGTCGCACTGTCTCCTCGCTCCCTCTCGCACTGTCCCCTCGCTTCCTGTCGCACTGACTCCTCGCTCCCTGTCGCGCTGTCTCCTTGCTCTGTGTCGCGCTGTGACTTTGCTCCTTCTCGCACTGTCGCTTCATTCCCTCTCGCAATGTCTCCTCTCACCCTCTCGCTCTGTCACCTCACTCCCTATCGCGCTGTCTCCTCGCTCGCTCTAGCGCTGTTTCCTCGCTCCCTCTCGCGCTGTCTCCTCACTCACTGTTGCGCTGTCTCATCGCTCCCTGTTGCGCTGTAACCTCGCTCCCTGTCGCACTGTCTCCTCACTCCCTGTCGCGCTGTCTCCTCGCTCACTCTCGCGCTTTCTCATCGCTCCCTGTCGCGCTGTCTCCTGGCTCCCTGTCGCACTGTCTCCTCGCTCCCAGTCGCACTGCCTCCTTGCTCCCAGTTGCGATGTCTCCTCACTCCCTGTCGCGATGTCTCCTCACTCCCTGTCGCGCTGTCTCCTCGCTCTCTGTCGCACTGTCTCCTCGCTCCCCGTCGCACTGTCTCCTCGCTCCCTGTTGCGCTGTGTCCTCGCTCGCTGTCGCACTGTCTCATTGCTCTCTGTCGCACTGTCTCCTCGCTCCCTGTCGCACTGTCTCCTCGCTCCCTGTCGCACTGCCTCCTTGCTCCCTGATGCGCTGTCTCCTCGCACCCTGTCGCGCTGTCTCCTCGCTCCCTGTCGCACTGTCTCCTCGCTCCCTGTCGCACTGTCTCCTCGCTCCCTGTCGCACTGTCTCCTCGCTCCCTGTCGCACTGTCTCCTCGTTCCCTGTCGCACTGTCCCCTTGCTCCCTGATGCGCTGTCTCCTCGCTCCCTGTCGCACTGTCTCCTCGCTCCCTGTCGCACTGTCTCCTCGCTCCCTGTCGCAATGTCTCCTCGCTCCCTGTCGCACTGTCTCCTCGCTCCCTGTCGCACTGTCTCCTGGCTGCCTGTCGCACAGTCTCCTCGCTCCCTGTCGCACAGTCTCCTCGCTCCCTGTCGCGCTGTCTCCTCGCTCCCTGTCATGCTGTCTCCTCGCTCCCTGTCGCGCTGTCTCCTCGCTCCCTGTCGCGCTGTCTCTTCGCTCCCTGTCGCGCTGTCTCCTCGCTCCCTGTCACGCTGTCTCCTCGCTCCCTGTCGCGCTGTCTCCTCTCTCCCTTCACGATGTCTCCTCACTCCCTGTCGCGCTGTCTCCTCGCTCTCTGTCGCACTGTCTCCTCGCTCCCAGTCGCACTGCCTCCTTGCTCCCAGTCGCGATGTCTCCTCACACCCTGTCGCGATGTCTCCTCACTCCCTGTCGCGCTGTCTCCTCGCTCTCTGTCGCACTGTCTCCTCGCTCCCCGTCGCACTGTCTCCTCGCTCCCTGTTGCGCTGTGTCCTCGCTCGCTGTCGCACTGTCTCATTGCTCTCTGTCGCACTGTCTCCTCGCTCCCTGTCGCACTGTCTCCTCACTCCCTGTCGCACTGTCTCCTTGCTCCTGATGCGCTGTCTCCTCGCGCCCTGTCGCGCTGTCTCCTCGCTCCCTGTCGCACTGTCTCCTCGCTCCCTGTCGCACTGTCTCCTCGCTCCCTGTCGCACTGTCTCCTCGCTCCCTGTCGCACTGTCTCCTCGCTCCCTGTCGCACTGTCCCCTTGCTCCCTGATGCGCTGTCTCCTCTCTCCCTGTCACGCTGTCTCCTCGCTCCCTGTCGCACTGTCTCCTCGCTCCCTGTCGCACTGTCTCCTCGCTCCCTGTTGCACTGTCTCCTGGCTGCCTGTCGCACAGTCTCCTCGCTCCCTGTCGCACAGTCTCCTCGCTCCCTGTCGCGCTGTCTCCTCGCTCCCTGTCATGCTGTCTCCTCGTTCCCTGTCGCGCTGTCTCCTCGCTCCCTGTCGCGCTGTCTCTTCGCTCCATGTCGCGCTGTCTCCTCGCTCCCTGTCACGCTGTCTCCTCGCTCCCTGTCGCGCTGTCTCCTCTCTCCCTTCACGATGTCTCCTCACTCCCTGTCGCGCTGTCTCCTCGCTCTCTGTCGCACTGTCTCCTCGCTCCCCGTCGCACTGTCTCCTCGCTCCATGTTGCGCTGTGTCCTCGATCGCTGTCGCACTGTCTCATTGCTCTCTGTCGCACTGTCTCCTCGCTCCCTGTCGCACTGTCTCCTCGCTCCCTGTCGCACTGTCTCCTTGCTCCCTGATGCGCTTTCTCCTCGCACCCTGTCGCGCTGTCTCCTCGCTCCCTGTCGCACTGTCTCCTCGCTCCCTGTCGCACTGTCTCCTCGCTCCCTGTCGCACTGTCTCCTCGCTCCCTGTCGCACTGTCCCCTTGCTCCCTGATGCGCTGTCTCCTCGCTCCCTGTCGCGCTGTCTCCTCGCTCCCTGTCACACTGTCTCCTCGCTCCCTGTCGCACTTTCTTCTCGCTCCCTCTCGCACTGTCTCCTCGCTCCCTGTCGCACTGTCTCCTGGCTGCCTGTTGCACAGTCTCCTCGCTCCCTGTCGCACAGTCTCCTCGCTCCCTGTCGCGCTGTCTCCTCGCTCGCTGTCATGCTGTCTCCTCGCTCCCTGTCGCGCTGTCTCCTCGCTCCCTGTCGCGCTGTCTCCTCGCTCCCTGTCGCGCTGTCTCCTCGATCCCTGTCACGCTGTCTCCTCGCTCCCTTCGCGCTGTCTCCTCGCTCCCTTCGCGCTGTCTCCTCGCTTCCTGTTGCGCTGTCTCCTCGCTCCCTGTCACACTGACTCCTCGCTCCCTGTCGCGCTGTCTCCTCGCTCCCTGTCACTATGTCACCTCGATCCCTGTCGTGCTGTCTCCTCGCTCCCTGTCACGCTGTCTCCTCGCTCCCTGTCGCGCTGTTTCCTCGCTCGCTGTCGCGCTGTCTCCTCGCTCGCTGTCGCGCTGTCTCCTCGCTCCCTGTCGCGCTGTCTCCTCGCACCCTGTCGCGCTGTCTCATTGCTCACTCTAGCGCTGTCTCCTCGCACCCTCTCGCGCTGTCTCATCGCTCACTCTAGCGCTGTCTCCTCGCTCCCTGTCGCGCTGTATCCTCACTCCCTGTCCCGCTGTCTCCTCGCTCACTCTCGCGCTTTCTCATCGCTCCCTGTCGCGCTGTCTCCTGGCTCCCTGTCGCACTGTCTCCTCGCTCCCTGTCGCACTGCCTCTTCGCTCCCTGTCGCGATGTCTCCTCACTCCCTGTCGCGATGTCTCCTCACTCCCTGTCGCGCTGTCTCCTCGCTCTCTGTCGCACTGTCTCCTCGCTTCCTGTCGCACTGTCTCCTCGCTCCCTCTCGCACTGTCCCCTCGTGCCCTGTCGCACTGTCGCCTCGCTCCCTGTCGCACTGTCTCCTCGCTCCCTGTCGCGCTGTCTCCTTGCTCTGTGTCGCGCTGTGACTTTGCTCCTTCTCGAACTGTCGCTTCATTCCCTCTCGCAATGTCTCCTCTCACCCTCTCGCTCTGTCACCTCACTCCCTATCGCGCTGTCTACTCGCTCGCTCTAGCGCTGTCTCCTCGCACCCTCTCGCGCTGTCTCCTTGCTCACTGTCGGCCTGTTTCCTTGCTTCCTTTCGCGCTGTCTCCTCGCTCCCTGTCACTATGTCACCTCGCTCGCTGTCGCGCTGTCTCCTCGCTCCCTGTCACGCTGTCTCCTCGCTCCCTGTCGCGCTGTCTCCTCGCACCCTGTCGCGCTGTCTCATCGCTCACTCTAGCGCTGTCTCCTCGCTCCCTCTTGCGCTCTCTCCTCACTCCCTGTCGCACTCTCTCCTCGCTCCCTTTCGCACTGTCTCCTCGCTCCCTGTCGCGCTGTCTCCTCGCTCCCTTCGCGCTGTCTCCTCGCTCCCTTCGCGCTGTCTCCTCGCTTCCTGTCGCGCTGTCTCCTCTCTCCCTGTCGCAGTTTCTCATCGCTCCCTGTTGCGCTGTCTCCTCGCTCCCTGTCACACTGGCTCCTCGCTCCCTGTCGCGCTGTCTCCTCGCTCCCTGTCACTATGTCACCTCGCTCCCTGTCGTGCTGTCTCCTCGCTCCCTGTCACGCTGTCTCCTCGCTCCCTGTCGCGCTGTGTCCTCGCTCGCTGTTGCGATGTCTCCTCGCTCCCTGTCGCGCTGTCTCCTCGCACCCTGTCGCGCTGTCGCATCGCTGACTCTAGCGCTGTCTCCTTGCACCCTCTCGCGCTGTCTCATCGCTCACTCTAGCGCTGTCTCCTCCCTCCCTCTCGCGCTGTCTCCTCACTCACTGTCGCGCTGTCTCATCGGTCCCTGTCGCGCTGTATCCTCGCTCCCTGTCGCACTGTCTCCTCACTCCCTGTGGCGCTGTCTCCACGCTCACTCTCGCGCTTTCTCATCGCTCCCTGTCGCGCTGTCTCCTGGCTCCCTGTTGCACTGTCTCCTCGCTCCCTGTCGCACTGCCTCCTCGCTCCCTGTCGCGATGTCTCCTCACTCCCTGTCGCGATGTCTCCTCACTCCCTGTCGCGCTGTCTCCTCGCTCCCTGTCGCACTGTCTCCTCGCTCCCTCTTGCACTGTCCCCTCGTGCCCTGTCGCACTGACTCCTCGCTCCCTGTCGCACTGTCTCCTCACTCCCTGTCGCGCTGTCTCCTTGCTCTGTGTCGCGCTGTGACTTTGATCCTTCTCGAACTGTCGCTTCATTCCCTCTCGCAATGTCTCCTCTCACCCTCTCGCTCTGTCACCTCACTCCCTATCACGCTGTCTACTCGCTCGCTCTAGCGCTGTCTCCTTGCACCCTCTCGCGCTGTCTCCTTGCTCACTGTCGTCCTGTCTCCTCGCTCCCTTTCGCGGTGTCTCCTCGCTCCCTGTCACTATGTCACCTCGCTCGCTGTCGCGCTGTCTCCTCGCTCCCTGTCACGCTGTCTCCTCGCTCCCTGTCGCGCTGTGTCCTTGCTCACTGTCGCGCTATCTCCTCGCTCCCTGTCGCGCTGTGTCCTCACACCCTGTCGCGCTGTCTCATCACAAACTCTAGCGCTGTCTCCTCGCTCCCTCTTGCGCTGTCTCCTCACTCCCTGTCGCACTGTCTCCTCGCTCCCTGTCGCGCTATCTCCTCGCTCCCTGTCGCACTGTCTCCTCGCTCCCTGTCGCACTGCCTCCTCGCTCCCTGTCGCGATGTCTCCTCACTCCCTGGCGCGCTGTCTCCTCGCAACCTGTCGCGCTTTCTCATCGCTCACTCTAGCGCTGTCTCCTCGCTCCCTCTCGCGCTGTCTCCTCACTCACTGTTGCGCTGTCTCATCGCTCCCTGTTGCGCTGTAACCTCGCTCCCTGTCGCACTGTCTCCTCACTCCCTGTCGCGCTGTCTCCTCGCTCACTCTCGCGCTTTCTCATCGCTCCCTGTCGCGCTGTCTCCTGGCTCCCTGTCGCACTGTCTCCTCGCTCCCAGTCGCACTGCCTCCTTGCTCCCAGTTGCGATGTCTCCTCACTCCCTGTCGCGATGTCTCCTCACTCCCTGTCGCGCTGTCTCCTCGCTCTCTGTCGCACTGTCTCCTCGCTCCCCGTCGCACTGTCTCCTCGCTCCCTGTTGCGCTGTGACCTCGCTCGCTGTCGCACTGTCTCATTGCTCTCTGTCGCACTGTCTCCTCGCTCCCTGTCGCACTGTCTCCTCGCTCCCTGTCGCACTGCCTCCTTGCTCCCTGATGCGCTGTCTCCTCGCACCCTGTCGCGCTGTCTCCTCGCTCCCTGTCGCACTGTCTCCTCGCTCCCTGTCGCACTGTCTCCTCGCTCCCTGTCGCACTGTCTCCTCGTTCCCTGTCGCACTGTCCCCTTGCTCCCTGATGCGCTGTCTCCTCGCTCCCTGTCGCACTGTCTCCTCGCTCCCTGTCGCACTGTCTCCTCACTCCCTGTCGCAATGTCTCCTCGCTCCCTGTCGCACTGTCTCCTCGCTCCCTGTCGCACTGTCTCCTGGCTGCCTGTCGCACAGTCTCCTCGCTCCCTGTCGCACAGTCTCCTCGCTCCCTGTCGCGCTGTCTCCTCTCTCCCTTCACGATGTCTCCTCACTCCCTGTCGCGCTGTCTCCTCGCTCTCTGTCGCACTGTCTCCTCGCTCCCAGTCGCACTGCCTCCTTGCTCCCAGTCGCGATGTCTCCTCACACCCTGTCGCGATGTCTCCTCACTCCCTGTCGCGCTGTCTCCTCGCTCTCTGTCGCACTGTCTCCTCGCTCCCTGTTGCGCTGTGTCCTCGCTCGCTGTCGCACTGTCTCATTGCTCTCTGTCGCACTGTCTCCTCGCTCCCTGTCGCACTGTCTCCTCACTCCCTGTCGCACTGTCTCCTTGCTCCCTGATGCGCTGTCTCCTCGCACCCTGTCGCGCTGTCTCCTCGCTCCCTGTCGCACTGTCTCCTCGCTCCCTGTCGCACTGTCTCCTCGCTCCCTGTCGCACTGTCTCCTCGCTCCCTGTCGCACTGTCCCCTTGCTCCCTGTCACACTGTCCCCTTGCTCCCTGATGCGCTGTCTCCTCTCTCCCTGTCACGCTGTCTCCTCGCTCCCTGTCGCGCTGTCTCCTCGCTCCCTGTCGCACTGTCTCCTCGCTCCCTGTCGCACTGTCTCCTGGCTGCCTGTCGCACTCTCTCCTCGTTCCCTGTCGCACTCTCTCCTCGTTCCCTGTCGCACTGTCCCCTTGCTCCCTGATGCGCTGTCTCCTCGCTCCCTGTCGCACTGTCTCCTCGCTCCCTGTCGCACTGTCTCCTCACTCCCTGTCGCAATGTCTCCTCGCTCCCTGTCGCACTGTCTCCTCGCTCCCTGTCGCACTGTCTCCTGGCTGCCTGTCGCACAGTCTCCTCGCTCCCTGTCGCACAGTCTCCTCGCTCCCTGTCGCGCTGTCTCCTCTCTCCCTTCACGATGTCTCCTCACTCCCTGTCGCGCTGTCTCCTCGCTCTCTGTCGCACTGTCTCCTCGCTCCCAGTCGCACTGCCTCCTTGCTCCCAGTCGCGATGTCTCCTCACACCCTGTCGCGATGTCTCCTCACTCCCTGTCGCGCTGTCTCCTCGCTCTCTGTCGCACTGTCTCCTCGCTCCCTGTTGCGCTGTGTCCTCGCTCGCTGTCGCACTGTCTCATTGCTCTCTGTCGCACTGTCTCCTCGCTCCCTGTCGCACTGTCTCCTCACTCCCTGTCGCACTGTCTCCTTGCTCCCTGATGCGCTGTCTCCTCGCACCCTGTCGCGCTGTCTCCTCGCTCCCTGTCGCACTGTCTCCTCGCTCCCTGTCGCACTGTCTCCTCGCTCCCTGTCGCACTGTCTCCTCGCTCCCTGTCGCACTGTCCCCTTGCTCCCTGTCGCACTGTCCCCTTGCTCCCTGATGCGCTGTCTCCTCTCTCCCTGTCACGCTGTCTCCTCGCTCCCTGTCGCACTGTCTCCTCGCTCCCTGTCGCACTGTCTCCTCGCTCCCTGTCGCACTGTCTCCTGGCTGCCTGTCGCACAGTCTCCTCGCTCCCTGTCGCACAGTCTCCTCGCTCCCTGTCGCGCTGTCTCCTCGCTCCCTGTCATGCTGTCACCTCGTTCCCTGTCGCGCTGTCTCCTCGCTCCCTGTCGCGCTTTCTCTTCGCTCCATGTCGCGCTGTCTCCTCGCTCCCTGTCACGCTGTCTCCTCGCTCCCTGTCGCGCTGTCTCCTCTCTCCCTTCACGATGTCTCCTCACTCCCTGTCGCGCTGTCTCCTCGCTCTCTGTCGCACTGTCTCCTCACTCCCCGTCGCACTGTCTCCTCGCTCCATGTTGCGCTGTGTCCTCGCTCGCTGTCGCACTGTCTCATTGCTCTCTGTCGCACTGTCTCCTCGCTCCCTGTCGCACTGTCTCCTCGCTCCCTGTCGCACTGTCTCCTTGCTCCCTGATGCGCTTTCTCCTCGCACCCTGTCGCGCTGTCTCCTCGCTCCCTGTCGCACTGTCTCCTCGCTCCCTGTCGCACTGTCTCCTCGCTCCCTGTCGCACTGTCTCCTCGCTCCCTGTCGCACTGTCCCCTTGCTCCCTGATGCGCTGTCTCCTCTCTCCCTGTCACGCTGTCTCCTCGCTCCCTGTCGCACTGTCTCCTCGCTCCCTGTCGCACTGTCTCCTCGCTCCCTGTCGCACTGTCTCCTGGCTGCCTGTCGCACAGTCTCCTCGCTCCCTGTCGCACAGTCTCCTCGCTCCCTGTCGCGCTGTCTCCTCGCTCCCTGTCATGCTGTCTCCTCGTTCCCTGTCGCGCTGTCTCCTCGCTCCCTGTCGCGCTGTCTCTTCGCTCCATGTCGCGCTGTCTCCTCGCTCCCTGTCACGCTGTCTCCTCGCTCCCTGTCGCGCTGTCTCCTCTCTCCCTTCACGATGTCTCCTCACTCCCTGTCGCGCTGTCTCCTCGCTCTCTGTCGCACTGTCTCCTCGCTCCCCGTCGCACTGTCTCCTCGCTCCATGTTGCGCTGTGTCCTCGCTCGCTGTCGCACTGTCTCATTGCTCTCTGTCGCACTGTCTCCTCGCTCCCTGTCGCACTGTCTCCTCGCTCCCTGTCGCACTGTCTCCTTGCTCCCTGATGCGCTTTCTCCTCGCACCCTGTCGCGCTGTCTCCTCGCTCCCTGTCGCACTGTCTCCTCGCTCCCTGTCGCACTGTCTCCTCGCTCCCTGTCGCACTGTCTCCTCGCTCCCTGTCGCACTGTCCCCTTGCTCCCTGATGCGCTGTCTCCTCGCTCCCTGTCGCGCTGTCTCCTCGCTCCCTGTCACACTGTCTCCTCGCTCCCTGTCGCACTGTCTCCTCGCTCCCTCTCGCACTGTCTCCTCGCTCCCTGTCGCACTGTCTCCTGGCTGCCTGTTGCACAGTCTCCTCGCTCCCTGTCGCACAGTCTCCTCGCTCCCTGTCGCGCTGTCTCCTCGCTCCCTGTCATGCTGTCTCCTCGCTCCCTGTCACGCTGTCTCCTCGCTCCCTGTCGCGCTGTCTCTTCGCTCCCTGTCGCGCTGTCTCCTCGATCCCTGTTGCGCTGTCTTTTCGCTCACTGTCGCACTGTCTCCTCGCTCCCTCTCGCACTGTCCCCTCGCTTCCTGTCGCACTGACTCCTCGCTCCCTGTCGCGCTGTCTCCTTGCTCTGTGTCGCGCTGTGACTTTGCTCCTTCTCGCACTGTCGCTTCATTCCCTCTCGCAATGTCTCCTCTCACCCTCTCGCTCTGTCACCTCACTCCCTATCGCGCTGTCTCCTCGCTCGCTCTAGCGCTGTTTCCTCGCTCCCTCTCGCGCTGTCTCCTCACTCACTGTTGCGCTGTCTCATCGCTCCCTGTTGCGCTGTAACCTCGCTCCCTGTCGCACTGTCTCCTCACTCCCTGTCGCGCTGTCTCCTCGCTCACTCTCGCGCTTTCTCATCGCTCCCTGTCGCGCTGTCTCCTGGCTCCCTGTCGCACTGTCTCCTCGCTCCCAGTCGCACTGCCTCCTTGCTCCCAGTTGCGATGTCTCCTCACTCCCTGTCGCGATGTCTCCTCACTCCCTGTCGCGCTGTCTCCTCGCTCTCTGTCGCACTGTCTCCTCGCTCCCCGTCGCACTGTCTCCTCGCTCCCTGTTGCGCTGTGTCCTCGCTCGCTGTCGCACTGTCTCATTGCTCTCTGTCGCACTGTCTCCTCGCTCCCTGTCGCACTGTCTCCTCGCTCCCTGTCGCACTGCCTCCTTGCTCCCTGATGCGCTGTCTCCTCGCACCCTGTCGCGCTGTCTCCTCCCTCCCTGTCGCACTGTCTCCTCGCTCCCTGTCGCACTGTCTCCTCGCTCCCTGTCGCACTGTCTCCTCGCTCCCTGTCGCACTGTCTCCTCGTTCCCTGTCGCACTGTCCCCTTGCTCCCTGATGCGCTGTCTCCTCGCTCCCTGTCGCACTGTCTCCTCGCTCCCTGTCGCACTGTCTCCTCGCTCCCTGTCGCAATGTCTCCTCGCTCCCTGTCGCACTGTCTCCTCGCTCCCTGTCGCACTGTCTCCTGGCTGCCTGTCGCACAGTCTCCTCGCTCCCTGTCGCACAGTCTCCTCGCTCCCTGTCGCGCTGTCTCCTCGCTCCCTGTCATGCTGTCTCCTCGCTCCCTGTCGCGCTGTCTCCTCGCTCCCTGTCGCGCTGTCTCTTCGCTCCCTGTCGCGCTGTCTCCTCGCTCCCTGTCACGCTGTCTCCTCGCTCCCTGTCGCGCTGTCTCCTCTCTCCCTTCACAATGTCTCCTCACTCCCTGTCGCGCTGTCTCCTCGCTCTCTGTCGCACTGTCTCCTCGCTCCCAGTCGCACTGCCTCCTTGCTCCCAGTCGCGATGTCTCCTCACACCCTGTCGCGATGTCTCCTCACTCCCTGTCGCGCTGTCTCCTCGCTCTCTGTCGCACTGTCTCCTCGCTCCCCGTCGCACTGTCTCCTCGCTCCCTGTTGCGCTGTGTCCTCGCTCGCTGTCGCACTGTCTCATTGCTCTCTGTCGCACTGTCTCCTCGCTCCCTGTCGCACTGTCTCCTCACTCCCTGTCGCACTGTCTCCTTGCTCCTGATGCGCTGTCTCCTCGCGCCCTGTCGCGCTGTCTCCTCGCTCCCTGTCGCACTGTCTCCTCGCTCCCTGTCGCACTGTCTCCTCGCTCCCTGTCGCACTGTCTCCTCGCTCCCTGTCGCACTGTCTCCTCGCTCCCTGTCGCACTGTCCCCTTGCTCCCTGATGCGCTGTCTCCTCTCTCCCTGTCACGCTGTCTCCTCGCTCCCTGTCGCACTGTCTCCTCGCTCCCTGTCGCACTGTCTCCTCGCTCCCTGTCGCACTGTCTCCTGGCTGCCTGTCGCACAGTCTCCTCGCTCCCTGTCGCACAGTCTCCTCGCTCCCTGTCGCGCTGTCTCCTCGCTCCCTGTCATGCTGTCTCCTCGTTCCCTGTCACGCTGTCTCCTCGCTCCCTGTCGCGCTGTCTCTTCGCTCCATGTCGCGCTGTCTCCTCGCTCCCTGTCACGCTGTCTCCTCGCTCCCTGTCGCGCTGTCTCCTCTCTCCCTTCACGATGTCTCCTCACTCCCTGTCGCGCTGTCTCCTCGCTCTCTGTCGCACTGTCTCCTCGCTCCCCGTCGCACTGTCTCCTCGCTCCATGTTGCGCTGTGTCCTCGATCGCTGTCGCACTGTCTCATTGCTCTCTGTCGCACTGTCTCCTCGCTCCCTGTCGCACTGTCTCCTCGCTCCCTGTCGCACTGTCTCCTTGCTCCCTGATGCGCTTTCTCCTCGCACCCTGTCGCGCTGTCTCCTCGCTCCCTGTCGCACTGTCTCCTCGCTCCCTGTCGCACTGTCTCCTCGCTCCCTGTCGCACTGTCTCCTCGCTCCCTGTCGCACTGTCCCCTTGCTCCCTGATGCGCTGTCTCCTCGCTCCCTGTCGCGCTGTCTCCTCGCTCCCTGTCACACTGTCTCCTCGCTCCCTGTCGCACTTTCTTCTCGCTCCCTCTCGCACTGTCTCCTCGCTCCCTGTCGCACTGTCTCCTCGCTCCCTGTCGCGCTGTCTCTTCGCTCCCTGTCGCGCTGTCTCCTCGATCCCTGTTGCGCTGTCTTTTCGCTCCCTGTCGCACTGTCTCCTCGCTCCCTGTCGCGCTGTCTCTTCGCTCCCTGTCGCGCTGTCTCCTCGATCCCTGTTGCGCTGTCTTTTCGCTCACTGTCGCACTGTCTCCTCGCTCCCTCTCGCACTGTCCCCTCGCTTCCTGTCGCACTGACTCCTCGCTCCCTGTCGCGCTGTCTCCTTGCTCTGTGTCGCGCTGTGACTTTGCTCCTTCTCGCACTGTCGCTTCATTCCCTCTCGCAATGTCTCCTCTCACCCTCTCGCTCTGTCACCTCACTCCCTATCGCGCTGTCTCCTCGCTCGCTCTAGCGCTGTTTCCTCGCTCCCTCTCGCGCTGTCTCCTCACTCACTGTTGCGCTGTCTCATCGCTCCCTGTTGCGCTGTAACCTCGCTCCCTGTCGCACTGTCTCCTCACTCCCTGTCGCGCTGTCTCCTCGCTCACTCTCGCGCTTTCTCATCGCTCCCTGTCGCGCTGTCTCCTGGCTCCCTGTCGCACTGTCTCCTCGCTCCCAGTCGCACTGCCTCCTTGCTCCCAGTTGCGATGTCTCCTCACTCCCTGTCGCGATGTCTCCTCACTCCCTGTCGCGCTGTCTCCTCGCTCTCTGTCGCACTGTCTCCTCGCTCCCCGTCGCACTGTCTCCTCGCTCCCTGTTGCGCTGTGTCCTCGCTCGCTGTCGCACTGTCTCATTGCTCTCTGTCGCACTGTCTCCTCGCTCCCTGTCGCACTGTCTCCTCGCTCCCTGTCGCACTGCCTCCTTGCTCCCTGATGCGCTGTCTCCTCGCACCCTGTCGCGCTGTCTCCTCCCTCCCTGTCGCACTGTCTCCTCGCTCCCTGTCGCACTGTCTCCTCGCTCCCTGTCGCACTGTCTCCTCGCTCCCTGTCGCACTGTCTCCTCGTTCCCTGTCGCACTGTCCCCTTGCTCCCTGATGCGCTGTCTCCTCGCTCCCTGTCGCACTGTCTCCTCGCTCCCTGTCGCACTGTCTCCTCGCTCCCTGTCGCAATGTCTCCTCGCTCCCTGTCGCACTGTCTCCTCGCTCCCTGTCGCACTGTCTCCTGGCTGCCTGTCGCACAGTCTCCTCGCTCCCTGTCGCACAGTCTCCTCGCTCCCTGTCGCGCTGTCTCCTCGCTCCCTGTCATGCTGTCTCCTCGCTCCCTGTCGCGCTGTCTCCTCGCTCCCTGTCGCGCTGTCTCTTCGCTCCCTGTCGCGCTGTCTCCTCGCTCCCTGTCACGCTGTCTCCTCGCTCCCTGTCGCGCTGTCTCCTCTCTCCCTTCACGATGTCTCCTCACTCCCTGTCGCGCTGTCTCCTCGCTCTCTGTCGCACTGTCTCCTCGCTCCCAGTCGCACTGCCTCCTTGCTCCCAGTCGCGATGTCTCCTCACACCCTGTCGCGATGTCTCCTCACTCCCTGTCGCGCTGTCTCCTCGCTCTCTGTCGCACTGTCTCCTCGCTCCCCGTCGCACTGTCTCCTCGCTCCCTGTTGCGCTGTGTCCTCGCTCGCTGTCGCACTGTCTCATTGCTCTCTGTCGCACTGTCTCCTCGCTCCCTGTCGCACTGTCTCCTCACTCCCTGTCGCACTGTCTCCTTGCTCCTGATGCTCTGTCTCCTCGCGCCCTGTCGCGCTGTCTCCTCGCTCCCTGTCGCACTGTCTCCTCGCTCCCTGTCGCACTGTCTCCTCGCTCCCTGTCGCACTGTCTCCTCGCTCCCTGTCGCACTGTCTCCTCGCTCCCTGTCGCACTGTCCCCTTGCTCCCTGATGCGCTGTCTCCTCTCTCCCTGTCACGCTGTCTCCTCGCTCCCTGTCGCACTGTCTCCTCGCTCCCTGTCGCACTGTCTCCTCGCTCCCTGTCGCACTGTCTCCTGGCTGCCTGTCGCACAGTCTCCTCGCTCCCTGTCGCACAGTCTCCTCGCTCCCTGTCGCGCTGTCTCCTCGCTCCCTGTCATGCTGTCTCCTCGTTCCCTGTCACGCTGTCTCCTCGCTCCCTGTCGCGCTGTCTCTTCGCTCCATGTCGCGCTGTCTCCTCGCTCCCTGTCACGCTGTCTCCTCGCTCCCTGTCGCGCTGTCTCCTCTCTCCCTTCACGATGTCTCCTCACTCCCTGTCGCGCTGTCTCCTCGCTCTCTGTCGCACTGTCTCCTCGCTCCCCGTCGCACTGTCTCCTCGCTCCATGTTGCGCTGTGTCCTCGATCGCTGTCGCACTGTCTCATTGCTCTCTGTCGCACTGTCTCCTCGCTCCCTGTCGCACTGTCTCCTCGCTCCCTGTCGCACTGTCTCCTTGCTCCCTGATGCGCTTTCTCCTCGCACCCTGTCGCGCTGTCTCCTCGCTCCCTGTCGCACTGTCTCCTCGCTCCCTGTCGCACTGTCTCCTCGCTCCCTGTCGCACTGTCTCCTCGCTCCCTGTCGCACTGTCCCCTTGCTCCCTGATGCGCTGTCTCCTCGCTCCCTGTCGCGCTGTCTCCTCGCTCCCTGTCACACTGTCTCCTCGCTCCCTGTCGCACTTTCTTCTCGCTCCCTCTCGCACTGTCTCCTCGCTCCCTGTCGCACTGTCTCCTGGCTGCCTGTTGCACAGTCTCCTCGCTCCCTGTCGCACAGTCTCCTCGCTCCCTGTCGCGCTGTCTCCTCGCTCCCTGTCATGCTGTCTCCTCGCTCCCTGTCGCGCTGTCTCCTCGCTCCCTGTCGCGCTGTCTCTTCGCTCCCTGTCGCGCTGTCTCCTCGATCCCTGTTGCGCTGTCTTTTCGCTCCCTGTCGCACTGTCCCCTCGCTCCCTCTCGCACTGTCCCCTCGCTTCCTGTCGCACTGACTCCTCGCTCCCTGTCGCGCTGTCTCCTTGCTCTGTGTCGCGCTGTGACTTTGCTCCTTCTCGCACTGTCGCTTCATTCCCTCTCGCAATGTCTCCTCTCACCCTCTCGCTCTGTCACCTCACTCCCTATCGCGCTGTCTCCTCGCTCGCTCTAGCGCTGTCTCCTCGCACCCTCTCGCGCTGTCTCCTTGCTCACTGTCGCCCTGTCTCCTCGCTCCCTTTCGCGCTGTCTCCTCGCTCCCTGTCACTATGTCTCCTCGCTCCCTGTCGCGCTGTCTCCTCACTCCCTGTCACGCTGTCTCCTCGCTCCCTGTCACGCTGTGTCCTCACTCGCTGTCGCGCTGTCTCCTCACTCCCTGTCGCGCTGTCTCCTCGCACCCTGTCACGCTGTCTCATCGCTCACTCTAGCACTGTCTCCTCACTCCCTGTCGCACTGTCTCCTCGCTCCCTGTCGCACTGTCTCCTCGCTCCCTGTCGCACTGTCTCCTCGCTCCCTGTCGCACTGTCTCCTCGTTCCCTGTCGCACTGTCCCCTTGCTCCCTGATGCGCTGTCTCCTCGCTCCCTGTCGCACTGTCTCCTCGCTCCCTGTCGCACTGTCTCCTCGCTCCCTGTCGCAATGTCTCCTCGCTCCCTGTCGCACTGTCTCCTCGCTCCCTGTCGCACTGTCTCCTGGCTGCCTGTCGCACAGTCTCCTCGCTCCCTGTCGCACAGTCTCCTCGCTCCCTGTCGCGCTGTCTCCTCGCTCCCTGTCATGCTGTCTCCTCGCTCCCTGTCGCGCTGTCTCCTCGCTCCCTGTCGCGCTGTCTCTTCGCTCCCTGTCGCGCTGTCTCCTCGCTCCCTGTCACGCTGTCTCCTCGCTCCCTGTCGCGCTGTCTCCTCTCTCCCTTCACGATGTCTCCTCACTCCCTGTCGCGCTGTCTCCTCGCTCTCTGTCGCACTGTCTCCTCGCTCCCAGTCGCACTGCCTCCTTGCTCCCAGTCGCGATGTCTCCTCACACCCTGTCGCGATGTCTCCTCACTCCCTGTCGCGCTGTCTCCTCGCTCTCTGTCGCACTGTCTCCTCGCTCCCCGTCGCACTGTCTCCTCGCTCCCTGTTGCGCTGTGTCCTCGCTCGCTGTCGCACTGTCTCATTGCTCTCTGTCGCACTGTCTCCTCGCTCCCTGTCGCACTGTCTCCTCACTCCCTGTCGCACTGTCTCCTTGCTCCTGATGCGCTGTCTCCTCGCGCCCTGTCGCGCTGTCTCCTCGCTCCCTGTCGCACTGTCTCCTCGCTCCCTGTCGCACTGTCTCCTCGCTCCCTGTCGTACTGTCTCCTCGCTCCCTGTCGCACTGTCTCCTCGCTCCCTGTCGCACTGTCCCCTTGCTCCCTGATGCGCTGTCTCCTCTCTCCCTGTCACGCTGTCTCCTCGCTCCCTGTCGCACTGTCTCCTCGCTCCCTGTCGCACTGTCTCCTCGCTCCCTGTCGCACTGTCTCCTGGCTGCCTGTCGCACAGTCTCTTCGCTCCCTGTCGCACAGTCTCCTCGCTCCCTGTCGCGCTGTCTCCTCGCTCCCTGTCATGCTGTCTCCTCGTTCCCTGTCGCGCTGTCTCCTCGCTCCCTGTCGCGCTGTCTCTTCGCTCCATGTCGCGCTGTCTCCTCGCTCCCTGTCACGCTGTCTCCTCGCTCCCTGTCGCGCTGTCTCCTCTCTCCCTTCACGATGTCTCCTCACTCCCTGTCGCGCTGTCTCCTCGCTCTCTGTCGCACTGTCTCCTCGCTCCCCGTCGCACTGTCTCCTCGCTCCATGTTGCGCTGTGTCCTCGATCGCTGTCGCACTGTCTCATTGCTCTCTGTCGCACTGTCTCCTCGCTCCCTGTCGCACTGTCTCCTCGCTCCCTGTCGCACTGTCTCCTTGCTCCCTGATGCGCTTTCTCCTCGCACCCTGTCGCGCTGTCTCCTCGCTCCCTGTCGCACTGTCTCCTCGCTCCCTGTCGCACTGTCTCCTCGCTCCCTGTCGCACTGTCTCCTCGCTCCCTGTCGCACTGTCCCCTTGCTCCCTGATGCGCTGTCTCCTCGCTCCCTGTCGCGCTGTCTCCTCGCTCCCTGTCACACTGTCTCCTCGCTCCCTGTCGCACTTTCTTCTCGCTCCCTCTCGCACTGTCTCCTCGCTCCCTGTCGCACTGTCTCCTGGCTGCCTGTTGCACAGTCTCCTCGCTCCCTGTCGCACAGTCTCCTCGCTCCCTGTCGCGCTGTCTCCTCGCTCCCTGTCATGCTGTCTCCTCGCTCCCTGTCGCGCTGTCTCCTCGCTCCCTGTCGCGCTGTCTCTTCGCTCCCTGTCGCGCTGTCTCCTCGATCCCTGTTGCGCTGTCTTTTCGCTCCCTGTCGCACTGTCTCCTCGCTCCCTCTCGCACTGTCCCCTCGCTTCCTGTCGCACTGACTCCTCGCTCCCTGTCGCGCTGTCTCCTTGCTCTGTGTCGCGCTGTGACTTTGCTCCTTCTCGCACTGTCGCTTCATTCCCTCTCGCAATGTCTCCTCTCACCCTCTCGCTCTGTCACCTCACTCCCTATCGCGCTGTCTCCTCGCTCGCTCTAGCGCTGTCTCCTCGCACCCTCTCGCGCTGTCTCCTTGCACACTGTTGCCCTGTCTCCTCGCTCCCTTTCACGCTGTCTCCTCGCTCCCTGTCACTATGTCTCCTCACTCCCTGTCGCGCTGTCTCCTCGCTCCCTGTCGCGCTGTCTCCTCGCTCCCTGTCACGCTGTGTCCTCGCTCCGTCGCGCTGTGTCCTCGCTCCCTGTCGCGCTGTCTCCTCACTCCCTGTCGCGCTGTCTCCTCGCACCCTGTCATGCTGTCTCATCGCTCACTCTAGCACTGTCTCCTCGCTCCCTGTCGCGCTGTCTCCTCGCTCGCTCTAGCGCTGTCTCCTCGCACCCTCTCGCGCTGTCTCCTTGCTCACTGTCGCCCTGTCTCCTCGCTCCCTTTCGCGCTGTCTCCTCGCTCCCTGTCACTATGTCTCCTCGCTCCCTGTCGCGCTGTCTCCTCGCTCCCTGTCGCGCTGTCTCCTCGCTCCCTGTCACGCTGTGTCCTCGCTCCGTCGCGCTGTGTCCTCGCTCGCTGTCGCGCTGTCTCCTCACTCCCTGTCGCGCTGTCTCCTCGCACCCTGTCACGCTGTCCCATCGCTCACTCTAGCACTGTCTCCTCGCTCCCTCTCGTGCTGTCTCCTCACTCCCTGTCACGCTGTCTCCTCGCTCCCTGTCGCGCTGTCTCCTCGCACCCTGTCGCGCTGTCTCATCGCTGACTCTAGCGCTGTCTCCTCGCACCCTCTCGCGCTGTCTCATCGCTCACTCTAGCGCTGTCTCCTCGCTCCCTCTCGCGCTGTCTCCTCACTCACTGTCGCACTGTCTCATCGCTCCCTGTCGCGCTGTATCCTCGCTCCCTGTCGCACTGTCTCCTCACTCCCAGTGGCGCTGTCTCCTCGCTCACTCTCGCGCTTTCTCCTCACTCCCTGTCGCACTGTCCCCTCGCTCCCTGTCGCGATGTCTCCTCACTCCCTGTCGCGATGTCTCCTCACTCCCTGTCGCGCTGTCTCCTCGCTCCCTGTCGCACTGTCTCCTCACTCCCTGTCGCGCTGTCTCCTTGCTCTGTGTCGCGCTGTGACTTTGATCCTTCTCGAACTGTCGCTTCATTCCCTCTCGCAATGTCTCCTCTCACCCTCTCGCTCTGTCACCTCACTCCCTATCACGCTGTCTACTCGCTCGCTCTAGCGCTGTCTCCTCGCACCCTCTCGCGCTGTCTCCTTGCTCACTGTCGTCCTGTCTCCTCGCTCCCTTTCACGGTGTCTCCTCGCTCCCTGTCACTATGTCACCTCGCTCCCTGTCGCGCTGTGTCCTTGCTCACTGTCGCGCTATCTCCTCGCTCCCTGTCGCGCTGTCTCCTCACACCCTGTCGCGCTGTCTCATCACAAACTCAAGCGCTGTCTCCTCGCTCCCTCTTGCGCTGTCTCCTCACTCCCTGTCGCACTGTCTCCTCGTTCCCTGTCGCGCTTTCTCATCGCTCCCTGTCGCACTGTCTCCTCGCTCCCTGTCGCACTGCCTCCTCGCTCCCTGTCGCGATGTCTCCTCACTCCCTGGCGCGCTGTCTCCTCGCAACCTGTCGCGCTTTCTCATCGCTCACTCTAGCGCTGTCTCCTCGCTCCCTCTCGCGCTCTCTCCTCACTCACTGTTGCCCTGTCTCATCGCTCCCTGTTGCGCTGTAACCTCGCTCCCTGTCGCACTGTCTCCTCACTCCCTGTCGCGCTGTCTCCTCGCTCACTCTCGCGCTTTCTCATCGCTCCCTGTCGCGCTGTCTCCTGGCTCCCTGTCGCACTGTCTCCTCGCTCCCAGTCGCACTGCCTCCTTGCTCCCAGTTGCGATGTCTCCTCGCTCTCTGTCGCACTGTCTCCTCGCTCCCTGTCATGCTGTCTCCTCGCTCCCTGTCGCGCTGTCTCCTCGCTCCCTGTCGCGCTGTCTCTTCGCTCCCTGTCGCGCTGTCTCCTCGATCCCTGTTGCGCTGTCTTTTCGCTCCCTGTCGCACTGTCTCCTCGCTCCCTCTCGCACTGTCCCCTCGCTTCCTGTCGCACTGACTCCTCGCTCCCTGTCGCGCTGTCTCCTTGCTCTGTGTCGCGCTGTGACTTTGCTCCTTCTCGCACTGTCGCTTCATTCCCTCTCGCAATGTCTCCTCTCACCCTCTCGCTCTGTCACCTCACTCCCTATCGCGCTGTCTCCTCGCTCGCTCTAGCGCTGTCTCCTCGCACCCTCTCGCGCTGTCTCCTTGCACACTGTTGCCCTGTCTCCTCGCTCCCTTTCACGCTGTCTCCTCGCTCCCTGTCACTATGTCTCCTCACTCCCTGTCGCGCTGTCTCCTCGCTCCCTGTCGCGCTGTCTCCTCGCTCCCTGTCACGCTGTGTCCTCGCTCCGTCGCGCTGTGTCCTCGCTCCCTGTCGCGCTGTCTCCTCACTCCCTGTCGCGCTGTCTCCTCGCACCCTGTCATGCTGTCTCATCGCTCACTCTAGCACTGTCTCCTCGCTCCCTGTCGCGCTGTCTCCTCGCTCGCTCTAGCGCTGTCTCCTCGCACCCTCTCGCGCTGTCTCCTTGCTCACTGTCGCCCTGTCTCCTCGCTCCCTTTCGCGCTGTCTCCTCGCTCCCTGTCACTATGTCTCCTCGCTCCCTGTCGCGCTGTCTCCTCGCTCCCTGTCGCGCTGTCTCCTCGCTCCCTGTCACGCTGTGTCCTCGCTCCGTCGCGCTGTGTCCTCGCTCGCTGTCGCGCTGTCTCCTCACTCCCTGTCGCGCTGTCTCCTCGCACCCTGTCACGCTGTCCCATCGCTCACTCTAGCACTGTCTCCTCGCTCCCTCTCGTGCTGTCTCCTCACTCCCTGTCACGCTGTCTCCTCGCTCCCTGTCGCGCTGTCTCCTCGCACCCTGTCGCGCTGTCTCATCGCTGACTCTAGCGCTGTCTCCTCGCACCCTCTCGCGCTGTCTCATCGCTCACTCTAGCGCTGTCTCCTCGCTCCCTCTCGCGCTGTCTCCTCACTCACTGTCGCACTGTCTCATCGCTCCCTGTCGCGCTGTATCCTCGCTCCCTGTCGCACTGTCTCCTCACTCCCAGTGGCGCTGTCTCCTCGCTCACTCTCGCGCTTTCTCCTCACTCCCTGTCGCACTGTCCCCTCGCTCCCTGTCGCGATGTCTCCTCACTCCCTGTCGCGATGTCTCCTCACTCCCTGTCGCGCTGTCTCCTCGCTCCCTGTCGCACTGTCTCCTCACTCCCTGTCGCGCTGTCTCCTTGCTCTGTGTCGCGCTGTGACTTTGATCCTTCTCGAACTGTCGCTTCATTCCCTCTCGCAATGTCTCCTCTCACCCTCTCGCTCTGTCACCTCACTCCCTATCACGCTGTCTACTCGCTCGCTCTAGCGCTGTCTCCTCGCACCCTCTCGCGCTGTCTCCTTGCTCACTGTCGTCCTGTCTCCTCGCTCCCTTTCACGGTGTCTCCTCGCTCCCTGTCACTATGTCACCTCGCTCCCTGTCGCGCTGTGTCCTTGCTCACTGTCGCGCTATCTCCTCGCTCCCTGTCGCGCTGTCTCCTCACACCCTGTCGCGCTGTCTCATCACAAACTCAAGCGCTGTCTCCTCGCTCCCTCTTGCGCTGTCTCCTCACTCCCTGTCGCACTGTCTCCTCGTTCCCTGTCGCGCTTTCTCATCGCTCCCTGTCGCACTGTCTCCTCGCTCCCTGTCGCACTGCCTCCTCGCTCCCTGTCGCGATGTCTCCTCACTCCCTGGCGCGCTGTCTCCTCGCAACCTGTCGCGCTTTCTCATCGCTCACTCTAGCGCTGTCTCCTCGCTCCCTCTCGCGCTCTCTCCTCACTCACTGTTGCCCTGTCTCATCGCTCCCTGTTGCGCTGTAACCTCGCTCCCTGTCGCACTGTCTCCTCACTCCCTGTCGCGCTGTCTCCTCGCTCACTCTCGCGCTTTCTCATCGCTCCCTGTCGCGCTGTCTCCTGGCTCCCTGTCGCACTGTCTCCTCGCTCCCAGTCGCACTGCCTCCTTGCTCCCAGTTGCGATGTCTCCTCGCTCTCTGTCGCACTGTCTCCTCGCTCCCCGTCGCACTGTCTCCTCGCTCCCTGTTGTGCTGTGTCCTCGCTCGCTGTCGCACTGTCTCATTGCTCTCTGTCGCACTGTCTCCTCGCTCCCTGTCGCACTGTCTCCTCGCTCCCTGTCGCACTGCCTCCTTGCTCCCTGATGCGCTGTCTCCTCGCACCCTGTCGCGCTGTCTCCTCGCTCCCTGTCGCACTGTCTCCTCGCTCCCTGTCGCACTGTCTCCTCGCTCCCTGTCGCACTGTCCCCTCGCTCCCTGTCGCACTGTCCCCTTGCTCCCTGATGCGCTGTCTCCTCGCTCCCGGTCGCGCTGTCTCCTCGCTCCCTGTCGCACTGTCTCCTCGCTCCCTGTCGCAATGTCTCCTCGCTCCCTGTCGCACTGTCTCCTCGCTCCCTGTCGCACTGTCTCCTGGCTGCCTGTCGCACAGTCTCCTCGCTCCCTGTCGCACAGTCTCCTCGCTCCCTGTCGCGCTGTCTCCTCGCTCCCTGTCATGCTGTCTCCTCGCTCCCTGTCGCGCTGTCTCCTCGCTCCCTGTCGCGCTGTCTCTTCGCTCCCTGTCGCGCTGTCTCCTCGCTCCCTGTCACGCTGTCTCCTCGCTCCCTGTCGCGCTGTCTCCTCGCTCTCTGTCGCACTGTCTCCTCGCTCCCAGTCGCGCTGTCTCTTCGCTCCCTGTCGCGCTGTCTCCTCGCTCCCTGTCACGATGTCTCCTCACTCCCTGTTGCGCTGTCTCCTCGCTCTCTGTCGCACTGTCTCCTCGCTCCCAGTCGCACTGCCTCCTTGCTCCCAGTCGCGATGTCTCCTCACACCCTGTCGCGATGTCTCCTCACTCCCTGTCGCGCTGTTTCCTCGCTCTCTGTCGCACTGTCTCCTCGCTCCCCGTCGCACTGTCTCCTCGCTCCCTGTTGCGCTGTGTCCTCGCTCGCTGTCGCACTGTCTCATTGCTCTCTGTCGCACTGTCTCCTCGCTCCCTGTCGCACTGTCTCCTCGCTCCCTGTCGCACTGTCTCCTTGCTCCCTGATGCGCTGTCTCCTCGCACCCTGTCGCGCTGTCTCCTCGCTCCCTGTCGCACTGTCTCCTCGCTCCCTGTCGCACTGTCTCCTCGCTCCCTGTCGCACTGTCTCCTCGCTCCCTGTCACGCTGTCTCCTCGCTCCCTGTCGCGCTGTCTCCTCTCTCCCTTCACGATGTCTCCTCACTCCCTGTCGCGCTGTCTCCTCGCTCCCCGTCGCACTGTCTCCTCGCTCCCTGTTGCGCTGTGTCCTCGCTCGCTGTCGCACTGTCTCATTGCTCTCTGTCGCACTGTCTCCTCGCTCCCTGTCGCACTGTCTCCTCGCTCCCTGTCGCACTGTCTCCTGGCTCCCTGATGCGCTGTCTCCTCGCACCCTGTCGCGCTGTCTCCTCGCTCCCTGTGGCACTGTCTCCTCGCTCCCTGTCGCACTGTCTCCTCGCTCCCTGTCGCACTGTCTCCTCGCTCCCTGTCGCACTGTCTCCTCGCTCCCTGTCGCACTGTCCCCTTGCTCCCTGATGCGCTGTCTCCTCGCTCCCTGTCACGCTGTCTCCTCGCTCCCTGTCACACTGTCTCCTCGCTCCCTGTCGCACTGTCTCCTCGCTCCCTGTCGCACTGTCTCCTCGCTCCCTGTCGCACTGTCTCCTGGCTGCCTGTTGCACAGTCTCCTCGCTCCCTGTCGCGCTGTCTCCTCGCTCCCTGTCGCGCTGTCTCCTCGCTCCCTGTCATGCTGTCTCCTCGCTCCCTGTCGCGCTGTCTCCTCGCTCCCTGTCGCGCTGTCTCTTCGCTCCCTGTCATGCTGTCTCCTCGCTCCCTGTCGCGCTGTCTCCTCACTCCCTGTCACACTGTCTCCTCGTTCCCTGTCGCGCTTTCTCATCGCTCCCTGTCGCACTGTCTCCTCGCTCCCTGTCGCACTGCCTCCTCGCTCCCTGTCGCGATGTCTCCTCACTCCCTGGCGCGCTGTCTCCTCGCAACCTGTCGCGCTTTCTCATCGCTCACTCTAGCGCTGTCTCCTCGCTCCCTCTCGCGCTCTCTCCTCACTCACTGTTGCCCTGTCTCATCGCTCCCTGTTGCGCTGTAACCTCGCTCCCTGTCGCACTGTCTCCTCACTCCCTGTCGCGCTGTCTCCTCGCTCACTCTCGCGCTTTCTCATCGCTCCCTGTCGCGCTGTCTCCTGGCTCCCTGTCGCACTGTCTGCTCGCTCCCAGTCGCACTGCCTCCTTGCTCCCAGTTGCGATGTCTCCTCGCTCTCTGTCGCACTGTCTCCTCGCTCCCCGTCGCACTGTCTCCTCGCTCCCTGTTGTGCTGTGTCCTCGCTCGCTGTCGCACTGTCTCATTGCTCTCTGTCGCACTGTCTCCTCGCTCCCTGTCGCACTGTCTCCTCGCTCCCTGTCGCACTGCCTCCTTGCTCCCTGATGCGCTGTCTCCTCGCACCCTGTCGCGCTGTTTCCTCGCTCCCTGTCGCACTGTCTCCTCGCTCCCTGTCGCACTGTCTCCTCGCTCCCTGTCGCACTGTCCCCTCGCTCCCTGTCGCACTGTCCCCTTGCTCCCTGATGCGCTGTCTCCTCGCTCCCGGTCGCGCTGTCTCCTCGCTCCCTGTCGCACTGTCTCCTCGCTCCCTGTCGCAATGTCTCCTCGCTCCCTGTCGCACTGTCTCCTCGCTCCCTGTCGCACTGTCTCCTGGCTGCCTGTCGCACAGTCTCCTCGCTCCCTGTCGCACAGTCTCCTCGCTCCCTGTCGCGCTGTCTCCTCGCTCCCTGTCATGCTGTCTCCTCGCTCCCTGTCGCGCTGTCTCCTCGCTCCCTGTCGCGCTGTCTCTTCGCTCCCTGTCGCGCTGTCTCCTCGCTCCCTGTCACGCTGTCTCCTCGCTCCCTGTCGCGCTGTCTCCTCGCTCTCTGTCGCACTGTCTCCTCGCTCCCAGTCGCGCTGTCTCTTCGCTCCCTGTCGCGCTGTCTCCTCGCTCCCTGTCACGATGTCTCCTCACTCCCTGTTGCGCTGTCTCCTCGCTCTCTGTCGCACTGTCTCCTCGCTCCCAGTCGCACTGCCTCCTTGCTCCCAGTCGCGATGTCTCCTCACACCCTGTCGCGATGTCTCCTCACTCCCTGTCGCGCTGTTTCCTCGCTCTCTGTCGCACTGTCTCCTCGCTCCCCGTCGCACTGTCTCCTCGCTCCCTGTTGCGCTGTGTCCTCGCTCGCTGTCGCACTGTCTCATTGCTCTCTGTCGCAATGTCTCCTCGCTCCCTGTCGCACTGTCTCCTCGCTCCCTGTCGCACTGTCTCCTTGCTCCCTGATGCGCTGTCTCCTCGCACCCTGTCGCGCTGTCTCCTCGCTCCCTGTCGCACTGTCTCCTCGCTCCCTGTCGCACTGTCTCCTCGCTCCCTGTCGCACTGTCTCCTCGCTCCCTGTCGCACTGTCTCCTCGCTCCCTGTCACGCTGTCTCCTCGCTCCCTGTCGCGCTGTCTCCTCTCTCCCTTCACGATGTCTCCTCACTCCCTGTCGCGCTGTCTCCTCGCTCCCCGTCGCACTGTCTCCTCGCTCCCTGTTGCGCTGTGTCCTCGCTCGCTGTCGCACTGTCTCATTGCTCTCTGTCGCACTGTCTCCTCGCTCCCTGTCGCACTGTCTCCTCGCTCCCTGTCGCACTGTCTCCTGGCTCCCTGATGCGCTGTCTCCTCGCACCCTGTCGCGCTGTCTCCTCGCTCCCTGTGGCACTGTCTCCTCGCTCCCTGTCGCACTGTCTCCTCGCTCCCTGTCGCACTGTCTCCTCGCTCCCTGTCGCACTGTCTCCTCGCTCCCTGTCGCACTGTCCCCTTGCTCCCTGATGCGCTGTCTCCTCGCTCCCTGTCGCGCTGTCTCCTCGCTCCCTGTCACACTGTCTCCTCGCTCCCTGTCGCACTGTCTCCTCGCTCCCTGTCGCACTGTCTCCTCGCTCCCTGTCGCACTGTCTCCTGGCTGCCTGTTGCACAGTCTCCTCGCTCCCTGTCGCGCTGTCTCCTCGCTCCCTGTCGCGCTGTCTCCTCGCTCCCTGTCATGCTGTCTCCTCGCTCCCTGTCGCGCTGTCTCCTCGCTCCCTGTCGCGCTGTCTCTTCGCTCCCTGTCATGCTGTCTCCTCGCTCCCTGTCGCGCTGTCTCCTCGCTCCCTGTCGCACTGTCTCCTCGCTCCCTGTCGCACTGTCCCCTTGCTCCCTGATGCGCTGTCTCCTCTCTCCCTGTCACGCTGTCTCCTCGCTCCCTGTCGCACTGTCTCCTCGCTCCCTGTCGCACTGTCTCCTCGCTCCCTGTCGCACTGTCTCCTGGCTGCCTGTCGCACAGTCTCCTCGCTCCCTGTCGCACAGTCTCCTCGCTCCCTGTCGCGCTGTCTCCTCGCTCCCTGTCATGCTGTCTCCTCGTTCCCTGTCGCGTTGTCTCCTCGCTCCCTGTCGCGCTGTCTCTTCGCTCCATGTCGCGCTGTCTCCTCGCTCCCTGTCACGCTGTCTCCTCGCTCCCTGTCGCGCTGTCTCCTCTCTCCCTTCACGATGTCTCCTCACTCCCTGTCGCGCTGTCTCCTCGCTCTCTGTCGCACTGTCTCCTCGCTCCCCGTCGCACTGTCTCCTCGCTCCATGTTGCGCTGTGTCCTCGCTCGCTGTCGCACTGTCTCATTGCTCTCTGTCGCACTGTCTCCTCGCTCCCTGTCGCACTGTCTCCTCGCTCCCTGTCGCACTGTCTCCTTGCTCCCTGATGCACTTTCTCCTCGCACCCTGTCGCGCTGTCTCCTCGCTCCCTGTCGCACTGTCTCCTCGCTCCCTGTCGCACTGTCTCCTCGCTTCCTGTCGCACTGTCTCCTCGCTCCCTGTCGCACTGTCTCCTCGCTCCCTGTCGCACTGTCCCCTTGCTCCCTGATGCGCTGTCTCCTCGCTCCCTGTCGCGCTGTCTCCTCGCTCCCTGTCACACTGTCTCCTCGCTCCCTGTCGCACTGTCTCCTCGCTCCCTCTCGCACTGTCTCCTCGCTCCCTGTCGCACTGTCTCCTGGCTGCCTGTTGCACAGTCTCCTCGCTCCCTGTCGCACAGTCTCCTCGCTCCCTGTCATGCTGTCTCCTCGCTCCCTGTCGCGCTGTCTCCTCGCTCCCTGTCGCGCTGTCTCTTCGCTCCCTGTCGCGCTGTCTCCTCGATCCCTGTTGCGCTGTCTTTTCGCTCCCTGTCGCACTGTCTCCTCGCTCCCTCTCGCACTGTCCCCTCGCTTCCTGTCGCACTGACTCCTCGCTCCCTGTCGCGCTGTCTCCTTGCTCTGTGTCGCGCTGTGACTTTGCTCCTTCTCGCACTGTCGCTTCATTCCCTCTCGCAATGTCTCCTCTCACCCTCTCGCTCTGTCACCTCACTCCCTATCGCGCTGTCTCCTCGCTCGCTCTAGCGCTGTCTCCTCGCACCCTCTCGCGCTGTCTCCTTGCTCACTGTCGCCCTGTCTCCTCGCTCCCTTTCGCGCTGTCTCCTCGCTCCCTGTCACTATGTCTCCTCGCTCCCTGTCGCGCTGTCTCCTCGCTCCCTGTCGCGCTGTCTCCTCGCTCCCTGTCACGCTGTGTCCTCGCTCCGTCGCGCTGTGTCCTCGCTCGCTGTCGCGCTGTCTCCTCACTCCCTGTCGCGCTGTCTCCTCGCACCCTGTCACGCTGTCCCATCGTTCACTCTAGCACTTTCTCCTCGCTCCCTCTCGTGCTGTCTCCTCACTCCCTGTCACGCTGTCTCCTCGCTCCCTGTCGCGCTGTCTCCTCGCACCCTGTCGCGCTGTCTCATCGCTGACTCTAGCGCTGTCTCCTCGCACCCTCTCGCGCTGTCTCATCGCTCACTCTAGCGCTGTCTCCTCGCTCCCTCTCGCGCTGTCTCCTCACTCACTGTCGCACTGTCTCATCGCTCCCTGTCGCGCTGTATCCTCGCTCCCTGTCGCACTGTCTCCTCACTCCCTGTGGCGCTGTCTCCTCGCTCACTCTCGCGCTTTCTCATCGCTCCCTGTCGCGCTGTCTCCTGGCTCCCTGTTGCACTGTCTCCTCACTCCCTGTCGCACTGTCTCCTCGCTCCCTGTCGCGATGTCTCCTCACTCCCTGTCGCGATGTCTCCTCACTCCCTGTCGCGCTGTCTCCTCGCTCCCTGTCGCACTGTCTCCTCACTCCCTGTCGCGCTGTCTCCTTGCTCTGTGTCGCGCTGTGACTTTGATCCTTCTCGAACTGTCGCTTCATTCCCTCTCACAATGTCTCCTCTCACCCTCTCGCTCTGTCACCTCACTCCCTATCACGCTGTCTACTCGCTCGCTCTAGCGCTGTCTCCTCGCACCCTCTCGCGCTGTCTCCTTGCTCACTGTCGTCCTGTCTCCTCGCTCCCTTTCACGGTGTCTCCTCGCTCCCTGTCACTATGTCACCTCGCTCGCTGTCGCGCTGTCTCCTCGCTCCCTGTCACGCTGTCTCCTCGCTCCCTGTCGCGCTGTGTCCTTGCTCACTGTCGCGCTATCTCCTCGCTCCCTGTCGCGCTGTCTCCTCACACCCTGTCGCGCTGTCTCATCACAAACTCAAGCGCTGTCTCCTCGCTCCCTCTTGCGCTGTCTCCTCACTCCCTGTCGCACTGTCTCCTCGCTCCCTGTCGCGCTTTCTCATCGCTCCCTGTCGCACTGTCTCCTCGCTCCCTGTCGCACTGCCTCCTCGCTCCCTGTCGCGATGTCTCCTCACTCCCTGGCGCGCTGTCTCCTCGCAACCTGTCGCGCTTTCTCATCGCTCACTCTAGCGCTGTCTCCTCGCTCCCTCTCGCGCTGTCTCCTCACTCACTGTTGCCCTGTCTCATCGCTCCCTGTTGCGCTGTAACCTCGCTCCCTGTCGCACTGTCTCCTCACTCCCTGTCGCGCTGTCTCCTCGCTCACTCTCGCGCTTTCTCATCGCTCCCTGTCGCGCTGTCTCCTGGCTCCCTGTCGCACTGTCTCCTCGCTCCCAGTCGCACTGCCTCCTTGCTCCCAGTTGCGATGTCTCCTCACTCCCTGTCGCGATGTCTCCTCACTCCCTGTCGCGCTGTCTCCTCGCTCTCTGTCGCACTGTCTCCTCGCTCCCCGTCGCACTGTCTCCTCGCTCCCTTTTGCGCTGTGTCCTCGCTCGCTGTCGCACTGTCTCATTGCTCTCTGTCGCACTGTCTCCTCGCTCCCTGTCGCACTGTCTCCTCGCTCCCTGTCGCACTGTCTCCTCGCTCCCTGTCGCACTGTCCCCTCGCTCCCTGTCGCACTGTCCCCTTGCTCCCTGATGCGCTGTCTCCTCGCTCCCGGTCGCGCTGTCTCCTCGCTCCCTGTCGCACTGTCTCCTCGCTCCCTGTCGCAATGTCTCCTCGCTCCCTGTCGCACTGTCTCCTGGCTGCCTGTCGCACAGTCTCCTCGCTCCCTGTCGCACAGTCTCCTCGCTCCCTGTCGCACAGTCTCCTCGCTCCCTGTCGCGCTGTCTCCTCGCTCCCTGTCATGCTGTCTCCTCGCTCCCTGTCGCGCTGTCTCCTCGCTCCCTGTCGCGCTGTCTCCTCGCTCCCTGTCGCGCTGTCTCCTCTCTCCCTTCACGATGTCTCCTCACTCCCTGTCGCGCTGTCTCCTCGCTCTCTGTCGCACTGTCTCCTCGCTCCCAGTCGCACTGCCTCCTTGCTCCCAGTCGCGATGTCTCCTCACACCCTGTCGCGATGTCTCCTCACTCCCTGTCGCGCTGTCTCCTCGCTCTCTGTCGCACTGTCTCCTCGCTCCCCGTCGCACTGTCTCCTCGCTCCCTGTTGCGCTGTGTCCTCGCTCGCTGTCGCACTGTCTCATTGCTCTCTGTCGCACTGTCTCCTCGCTCCCTGTCGCACTGTCTCCTCGCTCCCTGTCGCACTGTCTCCTTGCTCCCTGATGCGCTGTCTCCTCGCACCCTGTCGCGCTGTCTCCTCGCTCCCTGTCGCACTGTCTCCTCGCTCCCTGTCGCACTGTCTCCTCGCTCCCTGTCGCACTGTCTCCTCGCTCCCTGTCACGCTGTCTCCTCGCTCCCTGTCGCGCTGTCTCCTCTCTCCATTCACGATGTCTCCTCACTCCCTGTCGCGCTGTCTCCTCGCTCTCTGTCGCACTGTCTCCTCGCTCCCCGTCGCACTGTCTCCTCGCTCCCTGTTGCGCTGTGTCCTCGCTCGCTGTCGCACTGTCTCATTGCTCTCTGTCGCACTGTCTCCTCGCTCCCTGTCACACTGTCTCCTCGCTCCCTGTCGCACTGTCTCCTTGCTCCCTGATGCGCTGTCTCCTCGCACCCTGTCGCGCTGTCTCCTCGCTCCCTGTCGCACTGTCTCCTCGCTCCCTGTCGCACTGTCTCCTCGCTTCCTGTCGCACTGTCTCCTCGCTCCCTGTCGCACTGTCTCCTCGCTCCCTGTCGCACTGTCCCCTTGCTCCCTGATGCGCTGTCTCCTCGCTCCCTGTCGCGCTGTCTCCTCGCTCCCTGTCACACTGTCTCCTCGCTCCCTGTCGCACTGTCTCCTCGCTCCCTCTCGCACTGTCTCCTCGCTCCCTGTCGCACTGTCTCCTGGCTGCCTGTTGCACAGTCTCCTCGCTCCCTGTCGCACAGTCTCCTCGCTCCCTGTCATGCTGTCTCCTCGCTCCCTGTCGCGCTGTCTCCTCGCTCCCTGTCGCGCTGTCTCTTCGCTCCCTGTCGCGCTGTCTCCTCGATCCCTGTTGCGCTGTCTTTTCGCTCCCTGTCGCACTGTCTCCTCGCTCCCTCTCGCACTGTCCCCTCGCTTCCTGTCGCACTGACTCCTCGCTCCCTGTCGCGCTGTCTCCTTGCTCTGTGTCGCGCTGTGACTTTGCTCCTTCTCGCACTGTCGCTTCATTCCCTCTCGCAATGTCTCCTCTCACCCTCTCGCTCTGTCACCTCACTCCCTATCGCGCTGTCTCCTCGCTCGCTCTAGCGCTGTCTCCTCGCACCCTCTCGCGCTGTCTCCTTGCTCACTGTCGCCCTGTCTCCTCGCTCCCTTTCGCGCTGTCTCCTCGCTCCCTGTCACTATGTCTCCTCGCTCCCTGTCGCGCTGTCTCCTCGCTCCCTGTCGCGCTGTCTCCTCGCTCCCTGTCACGCTGTGTCCTCGCTCCGTCGCGCTGTGTCCTCGCTCGCTGTCGCGCTGTCTCCTCACTCCCTGTCGCGCTGTCTCCTCGCACCCTGTCACGCTGTCCCATCGTTCACTCTAGCACTTTCTCCTCGCTCCCTCTCGTGCTGTCTCCTCACTCCCTGTCACGCTGTCTCCTCGCTCCCTGTCGCGCTGTCTCCTCGCACCCTGTCGCGCTGTCTCATCGCTGACTCTAGCGCTGTCTCCTCGCACCCTCTCGCGCTGTCTCATCGCTCACTCTAGCGCTGTCTCCTCGCTCCCTCTCGCGCTGTCTCCTCACTCACTGTCGCACTGTCTCATCGCTCCCTGTCGCGCTGTATCCTCGCTCCCTGTCGCACTGTCTCCTCACTCCCTGTGGCGCTGTCTCCTCGCTCACTCTCGCGCTTTCTCATCGCTCCCTGTCGCGCTGTCTCCTGGCTCCCTGTTGCACTGTCTCCTCACTCCCTGTCGCACTGTCTCCTCGCTCCCTGTCGCGATGTCTCCTCACTCCCTGTCGCGATGTCTCCTCACTCCCTGTCGCGCTGTCTCCTCGCTCCCTGTCGCACTGTCTCCTCACTCCCTGTCGCGCTGTCTCCTTGCTCTGTGTCGCGCTGTGACTTTGATCCTTCTCGAACTGTCGCTTCATTCCCTCTCACAATGTCTCCTCTCACCCTCTCGCTCTGTCACCTCACTCCCTATCACGCTGTCTACTCGCTCGCTCTAGCGCTGTCTCCTCGCACCCTCTCGCGCTGTCTCCTTGCTCACTGTCGTCCTGTCTCCTCGCTCCCTTTCACGGTGTCTCCTCGCTCCCTGTCACTATGTCACCTCGCTCGCTGTCGCGCTGTCTCCTCGCTCCCTGTCACGCTGTCTCCTCGCTCCCTGTCGCGCTGTGTCCTTGCTCACTGTCGCGCTATCTCCTCGCTCCCTGTCGCGCTGTCTCCTCACACCCTGTCGCGCTGTCTCATCACAAACTCAAGCGCTGTCTCCTCGCTCCCTCTTGCGCTGTCTCCTCACTCCCTGTCGCACTGTCTCCTCGCTCCCTGTCGCGCTTTCTCATCGCTCCCTGTCGCACTGTCTCCTCGCTCCCTGTCGCACTGCCTCCTCGCTCCCTGTCGCGATGTCTCCTCACTCCCTGGCGCGCTGTCTCCTCGCAACCTGTCGCGCTTTCTCATCGCTCACTCTAGCGCTGTCTCCTCGCTCCCTCTCGCGCTGTCTCCTCACTCACTGTTGCCCTGTCTCATCGCTCCCTGTTGCGCTGTAACCTCGCTCCCTGTCGCACTGTCTCCTCACTCCCTGTCGCGCTGTCTCCTCGCTCACTCTCGCGCTTTCTCATCGCTCCCTGTCGCGCTGTCTCCTGGCTCCCTGTCGCACTGTCTCCTCGCTCCCAGTCGCACTGCCTCCTTGCTCCCAGTTGCGATGTCTCCTCACTCCCTGTCGCGATGTCTCCTCACTCCCTGTCGCGCTGTCTCCTCGCTCTCTGTCGCACTGTCTCCTCGCTCCCCGTCGCACTGTCTCCTCGCTCCCTTTTGCGCTGTGTCCTCGCTCGCTGTCGCACTGTCTCATTGCTCTCTGTCGCACTGTCTCCTCGCTCCCTGTCGCACTGTCTCCTCGCTCCCTGTCGCACTGTCTCCTCGCTCCCTGTCGCACTGTCCCCTCGCTCCCTGTCGCACTGTCCCCTTGCTCCCTGATGCGCTGTCTCCTCGCTCCCGGTCGCGCTGTCTCCTCGCTCCCTGTCGCACTGTCTCCTCGCTCCCTGTCGCAATGTCTCCTCGCTCCCTGTCGCACTGTCTCCTGGCTGCCTGTCGCACAGTCTCCTCGCTCCCTGTCGCACAGTCTCCTCGCTCCCTGTCGCACAGTCTCCTCGCTCCCTGTCGCGCTGTCTCCTCGCTCCCTGTCATGCTGTCTCCTCGCTCCCTGTCGCGCTGTCTCCTCGCTCCCTGTCGCGCTGTCTCCTCGCTCCCTGTCGCGCTGTCTCCTCTCTCCCTTCACGATGTCTCCTCACTCCCTGTCGCGCTGTCTCCTCGCTCTCTGTCGCACTGTCTCCTCGCTCCCAGTCGCACTGCCTCCTTGCTCCCAGTCGCGATGTCTCCTCACACCCTGTCGCGATGTCTCCTCACTCCCTGTCGCGCTGTCTCCTCGCTCTCTGTCGCACTGTCTCCTCGCTCCCCGTCGCACTGTCTCCTCGCTCCCTGTTGCGCTGTGTCCTCGCTCGCTGTCGCACTGTCTCATTGCTCTCTGTCGCACTGTCTCCTCGCTCCCTGTCGCACTGTCTCCTCGCTCCCTGTCGCACTGTCTCCTTGCTCCCTGATGCGCTGTCTCCTCGCACCCTGTCGCGCTGTCTCCTCGCTCCCTGTCGCACTGTCTCCTCGCTCCCTGTCGCACTGTCTCCTCGCTCCCTGTCGCACTGTCTCCTCGCTCCCTGTCACGCTGTCTCCTCGCTCCCTGTCGCGCTGTCTCCTCTCTCCATTCACGATGTCTCCTCACTCCCTGTCGCGCTGTCTCCTCGCTCTCTGTCGCACTGTCTCCTCGCTCCCCGTCGCACTGTCTCCTCGCTCCCTGTTGCGCTGTGTCCTCGCTCGCTGTCGCACTGTCTCATTGCTCTCTGTCGCACTGTCTCCTCGCTCCCTGTCACACTGTCTCCTCGCTCCCTGTCGCACTGTCTCCTTGCTCCCTGATGCGCTGTCTCCTCGCACCCTGTCGCGCTGTCTCCTCGCTCCCTGTCGCACTGTCTCCTCGCTCCCTGTCACACTGTCTCCTCGCTCCCTGTCGCACTGTCTCCTCGCTCCCTGTCGCACTGTCTCCTCGCTCCCTGTCGCACTGTCCCCTTGCTCCCTGATGCGCTGTCTCCTCGCTCCCAGTCGCGCTGTCTCCTCGCTCCCTGTCACACTGTCTCCTCGCTCCCTGTCGCACTGTCTCCTCGCTCCCTGTCGCACTGTCTCCTCGCTCCCTGTCGCACTGTCTCCTGGCTGCCTGTTGCACAGTCTCCTCGCTCCCTGTCGCACAGTCTCCTCGCTCCCTGTCGCGCTGTCTCCTCGCTCCCTGTCATGCTGTCTCCTCGCTCCCTGTCGCGCTGTCTCCTCGCTCCCTGTCGCGCTGTCTCTTCGCTCCCTGTCGCGCTGTCTCCTCGCTCCCTGTTGCGCTGTCTTTTCGCTCCCTGTTGCACTGTCTCCTCGCTCCCTCTCGCACTGTCCCCTCGCTTCCTGTCGCACTGACTCCTCGCTCCCTGTCGCGCTGTCTCCTTGCTCTGTGTCGCGCTGTGACTTTGCTGCTTCTCGCACTGTCGCTTCATTCCCTCTCGCAATGTCTCCTCTCACCCTCTCGCTCTGTCACCTCACTCCCTATCGCGCTGTCTCCTCGCTCTCTCTAGCGCTGTCTCCTCGCACCCTCTCGCGCTGTCTCCTTGCTCACTGTCGCCCTGTCTCCTCGCTTCCTTTCGCGCTGTCTCCTCGCTCCCTGTCACTATGTCTCCTCGCTCCCTGTCGCGCTGTCTCCTCGCTCCCTGTCGCGCTGTCTCCTCGCTCCCTGTCACGCTGTGTCCTCGCTCCGTCGCGCTGTGTCCTCGCTCGCTGTCGCGCTGTCTCCTCACTCCCTGTCGCGCTGTCTCCTCGCACCCTGTCACGCTGTCTCATCGCTCACTCTAGCACTGTCTCCTCGCACCCTCTCGTGCTGTCTCCTCACTCCCTGTCGCACTGTCTCCTCGCTCCCTGTCGCCCTTTGTCATCGCTCCCTGTCACACTGTCTCCTCGCTCCCTGTCGCACTGCCTCCTCGCTCCCTGTCGCGATGTCTCCTCACTCCCTGTCACGCTGTCTCCTTGCTCTGAGTCGCGCTGTCTCATCGCTCACTCTAGCGCTGTCTCGTCGCTCCTTCTCGCGCTGTCTCCTCACTCACTGTCGCGCTGTCTCATCGCTCCCTGTCGCGCTGCAATCTCGCTCCCTGTCGCACTGTCTCCTCACTCCCTGTCGCACTGTCTCCTCGCTCCCTGTCGCGCTTTCTCATCGCTCCCTGTCGCGCTGTCTCCTGGCTCTCTGTCGCACTGTCTCCTCGCTCCCTGTCGCACTGTCTCCTCGCTCCCTGATGTGCTGTCTCCTCGCTCCCCGTCGCGCTGTCTCCTCGCTCCCTGTCGCGCTGTCTCCTCGCTCTCTGTCGCACTGTCTCCTCGCTCCCTGTCGCACTGTCACCTCACTCCCTGTCGCACTGTCTCCTCGCTCCCTGTCGCACTGTCACCTCACTCCCTGTCGCACTGTCTCCTCGCTCCCTGTCGCACTGTCTCCTCGCTCTCTGATGTGCTGTCTCCTCGCTCCCTTTCGCGCTCTCTCCTCGCTCTCTGTCGCGCTGTCTCCTCGCTCCCTGTCGCGCTGTCTCCTCGCTCCCTGTCGCACTGTCTCCTCGCTCCCTGTCGCAGTGTCTCCTCGCTCCCTGTCGCACTGTCTCCTGGCTGCCTGTCGCACTGTCTCCTCACTCCCTGTTCCACAGTCTCCTCGCTCCCTGTCGCGCTGTCTCCTCGCTCCCTGTCATGCTGTCTCCTCGCTCCCTGTCGCGCTGTCTCCTCCATCCCTGTCGCGCTGTCTCCTCACTCCCTGTCGCGCTGTCTCCTCGCTCCCTGTCACGCTGTCTCCTCGCTCCCTGTCGCGCTGTCTCCTCTCTCCCTTCACGCTGTCTCCTCGCTCCCTGTCTTGCTATCTCCTCGCTCCCTGTCACGCTGTCTCCTCGCACCCTCTCGCCCTGTCTCCTCGCTCACTGTCGCCCTGTCTCCTCGCTCCCTGTTGCGCTGTCTTTTCGCTCCCTGTCGCACTGTCTCCTCGCTCCCTCTCGCACTGTCCCCTCGCTTCCTGTCGCACTGACTCCTCGCTCCCTGTCGCGCTGTCTCCTTGCTCTGTGTCGCGCTGTGACTTTGCTCCTTCTCGCACTGTCGCTTCATTCCCTCTCGCAATGTCTCCTCTCACCCTCTCGCTCTGTCACCTCAATCCCTATCGCGCTGTCTCCTCGCTCGCTCTAGCGCTGTCTCCTCGCACCCTCTCGCGCTGTCTCCTTGCTCACTGTCGCCCTGTCTCCTCGCTCCCTTTCGCGCTGTCTCCTCGCTCCCTGTCACTATGTCTCCTCGCTCCCTGTCGCGCTGTCTCCTCGCTCCCTGTCGCGCTGTCTCCTCGCTCCCTGTCACGCTGTGTCCTCGCTCCGTCGCGCTGTGTCCTCGCTCGCTGTCGCACTGTCTCCTCACTCCCTGTCGCGCTGTCTCCTCGCACCCTGTCACGCTGTCTCATCACTCACTCTAGCAATGTCTCCTCGCTCCCTCTCGTGCTGTCTCCTCACTCCCTGTCGCACTGTCTCCTCGCTCCCTGTCGCGCTTTGTCATCGCTCCCTGTCACACTGTCTCCTTGCTCCCTGTCGCACTGCCTCCTGGCTCCCTGTCGCGATGTCTCCTCACTCTCTGTCACGCTGTCTCCTTGCTCAGATTCGCGCTGTCTCATCGCTCACTCTAGCGCTGTCTCCTCGCTCCTTCTCGCGCAGTCTCCTCACTCACTGTCGCGCTGTCTCATCGCTCCCTGTCGCGCTGCAAACTCGCTCCCTGTCGCACTGTCTCCTCACTCCCTGTCGCGCTGTCTCCTCGCTCCCTGTCGCGCTTTCTCATCGCTCCCTGTCGCGCTGTCTCCTGGCTCTCTGTCGCACTGTCTCCTCGCTCCCTGTCGCACTGTCTCCTCGCTCCCTGATGTGCTGTCTCCTCGCTCCCTGTCGCGCTGTCTCCTCGCACCCTCTCGCGCTGTCTCATCGCTCACTCTAGCGCTGTCTCCTCGCTCCCTCTCGCGCTGTCTCCTCACTCACTGTCGCACTGTCTCATCGCTCCCTGTCGCGCTGTATCCTCGTTCCCTGTCGCACTGTCTCCTCTCTCCCTGTGGCGCTGTCTCCTCGCTCCCTGTCGCACTGTCTCCTCGCTCCCTGTCGCACTGTCTCCTTGCTCCCTGATGCGCTGTCTCCTCGCACCCTGTCGCGCTGTCTCCTCGCTCCCTGTGGCACTGTCTCCTCGCTCCCTGTCGCACTGTCTCCTCGCTCCCTGTCGCACTGTCTCCTCGCTCCCTGTCGCACTGTCTCCTCGCTCCCTGTCGCACTGTCCCCTTGCTCCCTGATGCGCTGTCTCCTCGCTCCCAGTCGCGCTGTCTCCTCGCTCCCTGTCACACTGTCTCCTCGCTCCCTGTCGCACTGTCTCCTCGCTCCCTGTCGCACTGTCTCCTCGCTCCCTGTCGCACTGTCTCCTGGCTGCCTGTTGCACAGTCTCCTCGCTCCCTGTCGCACAGACTCCTCGCTCCCTGTCGCGCTGTCTCCTCGCTCCCTGTCATGCTGTCTCCTCGCTCCCTGTCGCGCTGTCTCCTCGCTCCCTGTCGCGCTGTCTCTTCGCTCCCTGTCGTGCTGTCTCCTCGCTCCCTGTTGCGCTGTCTTTTCGCTCCCTGTTGCACTGTCTCCTCGCTCCCTCTCGCACTGTCCCCTCGCTTCCTGTCGCACTGACTCCTCGCTCCCTGTCGCGCTGTCTCCTTGCTCTGTGTCGCGCTGTGACTTTGCTGCTTCTCGCACTGTCGCTTCATTCCCTCTCGCAATGTCTCCTCTCACCCTCTCGCTCTGTCACCTCACTCCCTATCGCGCTGTCTCCTCGCTCTCTCTAGCGCTGTCTCCTCGCACCCTCTCGCGCTGTCTCCTTGCTCACTGTCGCCCTGTCTCCTCGCTTCCTTTCGCGCTGTCTCCTCGCTCCCTGTCACTATGTCTCCTCGCTCCCTGTCGCGCTGTCTCCTCGCTCCCTGTCGCGCTGTCTCCTCGCTCCCTGTCACGCTGTGTCCTCGCTCCGTCGCGCTGTGTCCTCGCTCGCTGTCGCGCTGTCTCCTCACTCCCTGTCGCGCTGTCTCCTCGCACCCTGTCACGCTGTCTCATCGCTCACTCTAGCACTGTCTCCTCGCACCCTCTCGTGCTGTCTCCTCACTCCCTGTCGCACTGTCTCCTCGCTCCCTGTCGCCCTTTGTCATCGCTCCCTGTCACACTGTCTCCTCGCTCCCTGTCGCACTGCCTCCTCGCTCCCTGTCGCGATGTCTCCTCACTCCCTGTCACGCTGTCTCCTTGCTCTGAGTCGCGCTGTCTCATCGCTCACTCTAGCGCTGTCTCGTCGCTCCTTCTCGCGCTGTCTCCTCACTCACTGTCGCGCTGTCTCATCGCTCCCTGTCGCGCTGCAATCTCGCTCCCTGTCGCACTGTCTCCTCACTCCCTGTCGCACTGTCTCCTCGCTCCCAGTCGCGCTTTCTCATCGCTCCCTGTCGCGCTGTCTCCTGGCTCTCTGTCGCACTGTCTCCTCGCTCCCTGTCGCACTGTCTCCTCGCTCCCTGATGTGCTGTCTCCTCGCTCCCCGTCGCGCTGTCTCCTCGCTCCCTGTCGCGCTGTCTCCTCGCTCTCTGTCGCACTGTCTCCTCGCTCCCTGTCGCACTGTCACCTCACTCCCTGTCGCACTGTCTCCTCGCTCCCTGTCGCACTGTCACCTCACTCCCTGTCGCACTGTCTCCTCGCTCCCTGTCGCACTGTCTCCTCGCTCTCTGATGTGCTGTCTCCTCGCTCCCTTTCGCGCTCTCTCCTCACTCCCTGTCGCAATGTCTCCTCGCTCCCTGTCGCACTGTCTCCTCGCTCCCTGTCGCACTGTCTCCTGGCTGCCTGTCGCACAGTCTCCTCGCTCCCTGTCGCACAGTCTCCTCGCTCCCTGTCGCGCTGTCTCCTCTCTCCCTTCACGATGTCTCCTCACTCCCTGTCGCGCTGTCTCCTCGCTCTCTGTCGCACTGTCTCCTCGCTCCCAGTCGCACTGCCTCCTTGCTCCCAGTCGCGATGTCTCCTCACACCCTGTCGCGATGTCTCCTCACTCCCTGTCGCGCTGTCTCCTCGCTCTCTGTCGCACTGTCTCCTCGCTCCCTGTTGCGCTGTGTCCTCGCTCGCTGTCGCACTGTCTCATTGCTCTCTGTCGCACTGTCTCCTCGCTCCCTGTCGCACTGTCTCCTCACTCCCTGTCGCACTGTCTCCTTGCTCCCTGATGCGCTGTCTCCTCGCACCCTGTCGCGCTGTCTCCTCGCTCCCTGTCGCACTGTCTCCTCGCTCCCTGTCGCACTGTCTCCTCGCTCCCTGTCGCACTGTCTCCTCGCTCCCTGTCGCACTGTCCCCTTGCTCCCTGTCGCACTGTCCCCTTGCTCCCTGATGCGCTGTCTCCTCTCTCCCTGTCACGCTGTCTCCTCGCTCCCTGTCGCACTGTCTCCTCGCTCCCTGTCGCACTGTCTCCTCGCTCCCTGTCGCACTGTCTCCTGGCTGCCTGTCGCACAGTCTCCTCGCTCCCTGTCGCACAGTCTCCTCGCTCCCTGTCGCGCTGTCTCCTCGCTCCCTGTCATGCTGTCTCCTCGTTCCCTGTCGCGCTGTCTCCTCGCTCCCTGTCGCGCTTTCTCTTCGCTCCATGTCGCGCTGTCTCCTCGCTCCCTGTCACGCTGTCTCCTCGCTCCCTGTCGCGCTGTCTCCTCTCTCCCTTCACGATGTCTCCTCACTCCCTGTCGCGCTGTCTCCTCGCTCTCTGTCGCACTGTCTCCTCACTCCCCGTCGCACTGTCTCCTCGCTCCATGTTGCGCTGTGTCCTCGCTCGCTGTCGCACTGTCTCATTGCTCTCTGTCGCACTGTCTCCTCGCTCCCTGTCGCACTGTCTCCTCGCTCCCTGTGGCGCTGTCTCCTCCCTCCCTCTCGCGCTGTCTCCTCACTCACTGTCGCGCTGTCTCATCGGTCCCTGTCGCGCTGTATCCTCGCTCCCTGTCGCACTGTCTCCTCACTCCCTGTGGCGCTGTCTCCTCGCTCACTCTCGCGCTTTCTCATCGCTCCCTGTCGCGCTGTCTCCTGGCTCCCTGTTGCACTGTCTCCTCGCTCCCTGACGCACTGCCTCCTCGCTCCCTGTCGCGATGTCTCCTCACTCCCTGTCGCGATGTCTCCTCACTCCCTGTCGCGCTGTCTCCTCGCTCCCTGTCGCACTGTCTCCTCGCTCCCTCTTGCACTGTCCCCTCGTGCCCTGTCGCACTGACTCCTCGCTCCCTGTCGCACTGTCTCCTCACTCCCTGTCGCGCTGTCTCCTTGCTCTGTGTCGCGCTGTGACTTTGATCCTTCTCGAACTGTCGCTTCATTCCCTCTCGCAATGTCTCCTCTCACCCTCTCGCTCTGTCACCTCACTCCCTATCACGCTGTCTACTCGCTCGCTCTAGCGCTGTCTCCTTGCACCCTCTCGCGCTGTCTCCTTGCTCACTGTCGTCCTGTCTCCTCGCTCCCTTTCGCGGTGTCTCCTCGCTCCCTGTCACTATGTCACCTCGCTCGCTGTCGCGCTGTCTCCTCGCTCCCTGTCACGCTGTCTCCTCGCTCCCTGTCGCGCTGTGTCCTTGCTCACTGTCGCGCTATCTCCTCGCTCCCTGTCGCGCTGTGTCCTCACACCCTGTCGCGCTGTCTCATCACAAACTCTAGCGCTGTCTCCTCGCTCCCTCTTGCGCTGTCTCCTCACTCCCTGTCGCACTGTCTCCTCGCTCCCTGTCGCGCTATCTCCTCGCTCCCTGTCGCACTGTCTCCTCGCTCCCTGTCGCACTGCCTCCTCGCTCCCTGTCGCGATGTCTCCTCACTCCCTGGCGCGCTGTCTCCTCGCAACCTGTCGCGCTTTCTCATCGCTCACTCTAGCGCTGTCTCCTCGCTCCCTCTCGCGCTGTCTCCTCACTCACTGTTGCGCTGTCTCATCGCTCCCTGTTGCGCTGTAACCTCGCTCCCTGTCGCACTGTCTCCTCACTCCCTGTCGCGCTGTCTCCTCGCTCACTCTCGCGCTTTCTCATCGCTCCCTGTCGCGCTGTCTCCTGGCTCCCTGTCGCACTGTCTCCTCGCTCCCAGTCGCACTGCCTCCTTGCTCCCAGTTGCGATGTCTCCTCACTCCCTGTCGCGATGTCTCCTCACTCCCTGTCGCGCTGTCTCCTCGCTCTCTGTCGCACTGTCTCCTCGCTCCCCGTCGCACTGTCTCCTCGCTCCCTGTTGCGCTGTGACCTCGCTCGCTGTCGCACTGTCTCATTGCTCTCTGTCGCACTGTCTCCTCGCTCCCTGTCGCACTGTCTCCTCGCTCCCTGTCGCACTGCCTCCTTGCTCCCTGATGCGCTGTCTCCTCGCACCCTGTCGCGCTGTCTCCTCGCTCCCTGTCGCACTGTCTCCTCGCTCCCTGTCGCACTGTCTCCTCGCTCCCTGTCGCACTCTCTCCTCGTTCCCTGTCGCACTGTCCCCTTGCTCCCTGATGCGCTGTCTCCTCGCTCCCTGTCGCACTGTCTCCTCGCTCCCTGTCGCACTGTCTCCTCACTCCCTGTCGCAATGTCTCCTCGCTCCCTGTCGCACTGTCTCCTCGCTCCCTGTCGCACTGTCTCCTGGCTGCCTGTCGCACAGTCTCCTCGCTCCCTGTCGCACAGTCTCCTCGCTCCCTGTCGCGCTGTCTCCTCTCTCCCTTCACGATGTCTCCTCACTCCCTGTCGCGCTGTCTCCTCGCTCTCTGTCGCACTGTCTCCTCGCTCCCAGTCGCACTGCCTCCTTGCTCCCAGTCGCGATGTCTCCTCACACCCTGTCGCGATGTCTCCTCACTCCCTGTCGCGCTGTCTCCTCGCTCTCTGTCGCACTGTCTCCTCGCTCCCTGTTGCGCTGTGTCCTCGCTCGCTGTCGCACTGTCTCATTGCTCTCTGTCGCACTGTCTCCTCGCTCCCTGTCGCACTGTCTCCTCACTCCCTGTCGCACTGTCTCCTTGCTCCCTGATGCGCTGTCTCCTCGCACCCTGTCGCGCTGTCTCCTCGCTCCCTGTCGCACTGTCTCCTCGCTCCCTGTCGCACTGTCTCCTCGCTCCCTGTCGCACTGTCTCCTCGCTCCCTGTCGCACTGTCCCCTTGCTCCCTGTCGCACTGTCCCCTTGCTCCCTGATGCGCTGTCTCCTCTCTCCCTGTCACGCTGTCTCCTCGCTCCCTGTCGCACTGTCTCCTCGCTCCCTGTCGCACTGTCTCCTCGCTCCCTGTCGCACTGTCTCCTGGCTGCCTGTCGCACAGTCTCCTCGCTCCCTGTCGCACAGTCTCCTCGCTCCCTGTCGCGCTGTCTCCTCGCTCCCTGTCATGCTGTCTCCTCGTTCCCTGTCGCGCTGTCTCCTCGCTCCCTGTCGCGCTTTCTCTTCGCTCCATGTCGCGCTGTCTCCTCGCTCCCTGTCACGCTGTCTCCTCGCTCCCTGTCGCGCTGTCTCCTCTCTCCCTTCACGATGTCTCCTCACTCCCTGTCGCGCTGTCTCCTCGCTCTCTGTCGCACTGTCTCCTCACTCCCCGTCGCACTGTCTCCTCGCTCCATGTTGCGCTGTGTCCTCGCTCGCTGTCGCACTGTCTCATTGCTCTCTGTCGCACTGTCTCCTCGCTCCCTGTCGCACTGTCTCCTCGCTCCCTGTCGCACTGTCTCCTTGCTCCCTGATGCGCTTTCTCCTCGCACCCTGTCGCGCTGTCTCCTCGCTCCCTGTCGCACTGTCTCCTCGCTCCCTGTCGCACTGTCTCCTCGCTCCCTGTCGCACTGTCTCCTCGCTCCCTGTCGCACTGTCCCCTTGCTCCCTGATGCGCTGTCTCCTCTCTCCCTGTCACGCTGTCTCCTCGCTCCCTGTCGCACTGTCTCCTCGCTCCCTGTCGCACTGTCTCCTCGCTCCCTGTCGCACTGTCTCCTGGCTGCCTGTCGCACAGTCTCCTCGCTCCCTGTCGCACAGTCTCCTCGCTCCCTGTCGCGCTGTCTCCTCGCTCCCTGTCATGCTGTCTCCTCGTTCCCTGTCGCGCTGTCTCCTCGCTCCCTGTCGCGCTGTCTCTTCGCTCCATGTCGCGCTGTCTCCTCGCTCCCTGTCACGCTGTCTCCTCGCTCCCTGTCGCGCTGTCTCCTCTCTCCCTTCACGATGTCTCCTCACTCCCTGTCGCGCTGTCTCCTCCCTCTCTGTCGCACTGTCTCCTCGCTCCCCGTCGCACTGTCTCCTCGCTCCATGTTGCGCTGTGTCCTCGCTCGCTGTCGCACTGTCTCATTGCTCTCTGTCGCACTGTCTCCTCGCTCCCTGTCGCACTGTCTCCTCGCTCCCTGTCGCACTGTCTCCTTGCTCCCTGATGCGCTTTCTCCTCGCACCCTGTCGCGCTGTCTCCTCGCTCCCTGTCGCACTGTCTCCTCGCTCCCTGTCGCACTGTCTCCTCGCTCCCTGTCGCACTGTCTCCTCGCTCCCTGTCGCACTGTCTCCTCGCTCCCTGTCGCACTGTCCCCTTGCTCCCTGATGCGCTGTCTCCTCGCTCCCTGTCGCGCTGTCTCCTCGCTCCCTGTCACACTGTCTCCTCGCTCCCTGTCGCACTGTCTCCTCGCTCCCTCTCGCACTGTCTCCTCGCTCCCTGTCGCACTGTCTCCTGGCTGCCTGTTGCACAGTCTCCTCGCTCCCTGTCGCACAGTCTCCTCGCTCCCTGTCGCGCTGTCTCCTCGCTCCCTGTCATGCTGTCTCCTCGCTCCCTGTCACGCTGTCTCCTCGCTCCCTGTCGCGCTGTCTCTTCGCTCCCTGTCGCGCTGTCTCCTCGATCCCTGTTGCGCTGTCTTTTCGCTCACTGTCGCACTGTCTCCTCGCTCCCTCTCGCACTGTCCCCTCGCTTCCTGTCGCACTGACTCCTCGCTCCCTGTCGCGCTGTCTCCTTGCTCTGTGTCGCGCTGTGACTTTGCTCCTTCTCGCACTGTCGCTTCATTCCCTCTCGCAATGTCTCCTCTCACCCTCTCGCTCTGTCACCTCACTCCCTATCGCGCTGTCTCCTCGCTCGCTCTAGCGCTGTTTCCTCGCTCCCTCTCGCGCTGTCTCCTCACTCACTGTTGCGCTGTCTCATCGCTCCCTGTTGCGCTGTAACCTCGCTCCCTGTCGCACTGTCTCCTCACTCCCTGTCGCGCTGTCTCCTCGCTCACTCTCGCGCTTTCTCATCGCTCCCTGTCGCGCTGTCTCCTGGCTCCCTGTCGCACTGTCTCCTCGCTCCCAGTCGCACTGCCTCCTTGCTCCCAGTTGCGATGTCTCCTCACTCCCTGTCGCGATGTCTCCTCACTCCCTGTCGCGCTGTCTCCTCGCTCTCTGTCGCACTGTCTCCTCGCTCCCCGTCGCACTGTCTCCTCGCTCCCTGTTGCGCTGTGTCCTCGCTCGCTGTCGCACTGTCTCATTGCTCTCTGTCGCACTGTCTCCTCGCTCCCTGTCGCACTGTCTCCTTGCTCCCTGTCGCACTGCCTCCTTGCTCCCTGATGCGCTGTCTCCTCGCACCCTGTCGCGCTGTCTCCTCGCTCCCTGTCGCACTGTCTCCTCGCTCCCTGTCGCACTGTCTCCTCGCTCCCTGTCGCACTGTCTCCTCGCTCCCTGTCGCACTGTCTCCTCGTTCCCTGTCGCACTGTCCCCTTGCTCCCTGATGCGCTGTCTCCTCGCTCCCTGTCGCACTGTCTCCTCGCTCCCTGTCGCACTGTCTCCTCGCTCCCTGTCGCAATGTCTCCTCGCTCCCTGTCGCACTGTCTCCTCGCTCCCTGTCGCACTGTCTCCTGGCTGCCTGTCGCACAGTCTCCTCGCTCCCTGTCGCACAGTCTCCTCGCTCCCTGTCGCGCTGTCTCCTCGCTCCCTGTCATGCTGTCTCCTCGCTCCCTGTCGCGCTGTCTCCTCGCTCCCTGTCGCGCTGTCTCTTCGCTCCCTGTCACGCTGTCTCCTCGCTCCCTGTCACGCTGTCTCCTCGCTCCCTGTCGCGCTGTCTCCTCTCTCCCTTCACGATGTCTCCTCACTCCCTGTCGCGCTGTCTCCTCGCTCTCTGTCGCACTGTCTCCTCGCTCCCAGTCGCACTGCCTCCTTGCTCCCAGTCGCGATGTCTCCTCACACCCTGTCGCGATGTCTCCTCACTCCCTGTCGCGCTGTCTCCTCGCTCTCTGTCGCACTGTCTCCTCGCTCCCCGTCGCACTGTCTCCTCGCTCCCTGTTGCGCTGTGTCCTCGCTCGCTGTCGCACTGTCTCATTGCTCTCTGTCGCACTGTCTCCTCGCTCCCTGTCGCACTGTCTCCTCACTCCCTGTCGCACTGTCTCCTTGCTCCTGATGCGCTGTCTCCTCGCGCCCTGTCGCGCTGTCTCCTCGCTCCCTGTCGCACTGTCTCCTCGCTCCCTGTCGCACTGTCTCCTCGCTCCCTGTCGCACTGTCTCCTCGCTCCCTGTCGCACTGTCTCCTCGCTCCCTGTCGCACTGTCCCCTTGCTCCCTGATGCGCTGTCTCCTCTCTCCCTGTCACGCTGTCTCCTCGCTCCCTGTCGCACTGTCTCCTCGCTCCCTGTCGCACTGTCTCCTCGCTCCCTGTCGCACTGTCTCCTGGCTGCCTGTCGCACAGTCTCCTCGCTCCCTGTCGCACAGTCTCCTCGCTCCCTGTCGCGCTGTCTCCTCGCTCCCTGTCATGCTGTCTCCTCGTTCCCTGTCACGCTGTCTCCTCGCTCCCTGTCGCGCTGTCTCTTCGCTCCATGTCGCGCTGTCTCCTCGCTCCCTGTCACGCTGTCTCCTCGCTCCCTGTTGCGCTGTCTCCTCTCTCCCTTCACGATGTCTCCTCACTCCCTGTCGCGCTGTCTCCTCGCTCTCTGTCGCACTGTCTCCTCGCTCCCCGTCGCACTGTCTCCTCGCTCCATGTTGCGCTGTGTCCTCGATCGCTGTCGCACTGTCTCATTGCTCTCTGTCGCACTGTCTCCTCGCTCCCTGTCGCACTGTCTCCTCGCTCCCTGTCGCACTGTCTCCTTGCTCCCTGATGCGCTTTCTCCTCGCACCCTGTCGCGCTGTCTCCTCGCTCCCTGTCGCACTGTCTCCTCGCTCCCTGTCGCACTGTCTCCTCGCTCCCTGTCGCACTGTCTCCTCGCTCCCTGTCGCACTGTCCCCTTGCTCCCTGATGCGCTGTCTCCTCGCTCCCTGTCGCGCTGTCTCCTCGCTCCCTGTCACACTGTCTCCTCGCTCCCTGTCGCACTTTCTTCTCGCTCCCTCTCGCACTGTCTCCTCGCTCCCTGTCGCACTGTCTCCTGGCTGCCTGTTGCACAGTCTCCTCGCTCCCTGTCGCACAGTCTCCTCGCTCCCTGTCGCGCTGTCTCCTCGCTCCCTGTCATGCTGTCTCCTCGCTCCCTGTCGCGCTGTCTCCTCGCTCCCTGTCGCGCTGTCTCTTCGCTCCCTGTCGCGCTGTCTCCTCGATCCCTGTTGCGCTGTCTTTTCGCTCCCTGTCGCACTGTCTCCTCGCTCCCTCTCGCACTGTCCCCTCGCTTCCTGTCGCACTGACTCCTCGCTCCCTGTCGCGCTGTCTCCTTGCTCTGTGTCGCGCTGTGACTTTGCTCCTTCTCGCACTGTCGCTTCATTCCCTCTCGCAATGTCTCCTCTCACCCTCTCGCTCTGTCACCTCACTCCCTATCGCGCTGTCTCCTCGCTCGCTCTAGCGCTGTCTCCTCGCACCCTCTCGCGCTGTCTCCTTGCTCACTGTCGCCCTGTCTCCTCGCTCCCTTTCGCGCTGTCTCCTCGCTCCCTGTCACTATGTCTCCTCGCTCCCTGTCGCGCTGTCTCCTCACTCCCTGTCACGCTGTCTCCTCGCTCCCTGTCACGCTGTGTCCTCACTCGCTGTCGCGCTGTCTCCTCACTCCCTGTCGCGCTGTCTCCTCGCACCCTGTCACGCTGTCTCATCGCTCACTCTAGCACTGTCTCCTCACTCCCTGTCGCACTGTCTCCTCGCTCCCTGTCGCACTGTCTCCTCGCTCCCTGTCGCACTGTCTCCTCGCTCCCTGTCGCACTGTCTCCTCGTTCCCTGTCGCACTGTCCCCTTGCTCCCTGATGCGCTGTCTCCTCGCTCCCTGTCGCACTGTCTCCTCGCTCCCTGTCGCACTGTCTCCTCGCTCCCTGTCGCAATGTCTCCTCGCTCCCTGTCGCACTGTCTCCTCGCTCCCTGTCGCACTGTCTCCTGGCTGCCTGTCGCACAGTCTCCTCGCTCCCTGTCGCACAGTCTCCTCGCTCCCTGTCGCGCTGTCTCCTCGCTCCCTGTCATGCTGTCTCCTCGCTCCCTGTCGCGCTGTCTCTTCGCTCCCTGTCGCGCTGTCTCCTCGCTCCCTGTCACGCTGTCTCCTCGCTCCCTGTCGCGCTGTCTCCTCTCTCCCTTCACGATGTCTCCTCACTCCCTGTCGCGCTGTCTCCTCGCTCTCTGTCGCACTGTCTCCTCGCTCCCAGTCGCACTGCCTCCTTGCTCCCAGTCGCGATGTCTCCTCACACCCTGTCGCGATGTCTCCTCACTCACTGTCGCGCTGTCTCCTCGCTCTCTGTCGCACTGTCTCCTCGCTCCCCGTCGCACTGCCTCCTCGCTCCCTGTTGCGCTGTGTCCTCGCTCGCTGTCGCACTGTCTCATTGCTCTCTGTCGCACTGTCTCCTCGCTCCCTGTCGCACTGTCTCCTCACTCCCTGTCGCACTGTCTCCTTGCTACTGATGCGCTGTCTCCTCGCGCCCTGTCGCGCTGTCTCCTCGCTCCCTGTCGCACTGTCTCCTCGCTCCCTGTCGCACTGTCTCCTCGCTCCCTGTCGTACTGTCTCCTCGCTCCCTGTCGCACTGTCTCCTCGCTCCCTGTCGCACTGTCCCCTTGCTCCCTGATGCGCTGTCTCCTCTCTCCCTGTCACGCTGTCTCCTCGCTCCCTGTCGCACTGTCTCCTCGCTCCCTGTCGCACTGTCTCCTCGCTCCCTGTCGCACTGTCTCCTGGCTGCCTGTCGCACAGTCTCCTCGCTCCCTGTCGCACAGTCTCCTCGCTCCCTGTCGCGCTGTCTCCTCGCTCCCTGTCATGCTGTCTCCTCGTTCCCTGTCGCGCTGTCTCCTCGCTCCCTGTCGCGCTGTCTCTTCGCTCCATGTCGCGCTGTCTCCTCGCTCCCTGTCACGCTGTCTCCTCGCTCCCTGTCGCGCTGTCTCCTCTCTCCCTTCACGATGTCTCCTCACTCCCTGTCGCGCTGTCTCCTCGCTCTCTGTCGCACTGTCTCCTCGCACCCCGTCGCACTGTCTCCTCGCTCCATGTTGCGCTGTGTCCTCGATCGCTGTCGCACTGTCTCATTGCTCTCTGTCGCACTGTCTCCTCGCTCCCTGTCGCACTGTCTCCTCGCTCCCTGTCGCACTGTCTCCTTGCTCCCTGATGCGCTTTCTCCTCGCACCCTGTCGCGCTGTCTCCTCGCTCCCTGTCGCACTGTCTCCTCGCTCCCTGTCGCACTGTCTCCTCGCTCCCTGTCGCACTGTCTCCTCGCTCCCTGTCGCACTGTCCCCTTGCTCCCTGATGCGCTGTCTCCTCGCTCCCTGTCGCGCTGTCTCCTCGCTCCCTGTCACACTGTCTCCTCGCTCCCTGTCGCACTTTCTTCTCGCTCCCTCTCGCACTGTCTCCTCGCTCCCTGTCGCACTGTCTCCTGGCTGCCTGTTGCACAGTCTCCTCGCTCCCTGTCGCACAGTCTCCTCGCTCCCTGTCGCGCTGTCTCCTCGCTCCCTGTCATGCTGTCTCCTCGCTCCCTGTCGCGCTGTCTCCTCGCTCCCTGTCGCGCTGTCTCTTCGCTCCCTGTCGCGCTGTCTCCTCGATCCCTGTTGCGCTGTCTTTTCGCTCCCTGTCGCACTGTCTCCTCGCTCCCTCTCGCACTGTCCCCTCGCTTCCTGTCGCACTGACTCCTCGCTCCCTGTCGCGCTGTCTCCTTGCTCTGTGTCGCGCTGTGACTTTGCTCCTTCTCGCACTGTCGCTTCATTCCCTCTCGCAATGTCTCCTCTCACCCTCTCGCTCTGTCACCTCACTCCCTATCGCGCTGTCTCCTCGCTCGCTCTAGCGCTGTCTCCTCGCACCCTCTCGCGCTGTCTCCTTGCACACTGTTGCCCTGTCTCCTCGCTCCCTTTCACGCTGTCTCCTCGCTCCCTGTCACTATGTCTCCTCACTCCCTGTCGCGCTGTCTCCTCGCTCCCTGTCGCGCTGTCTCCTCGCTCCCTGTCACGCTGTGTCCTCGCTCCGTCGCGCTGTGTCCTCGCTCCCTGTCGCGCTGTCTCCTCACTCCCTGTCGCGCTGTCTCCTCGCACCCTGTCATGCTGTCTCATCGCTCACTCTAGCACTGTCTCCTCGCTCCCTGTCGCGCTGTCTCCTCGCTCGCTCTAGCGCTGTCTCCTCGCACCCTCTCGCGCTGTCTCCTTGCTCACTGTCGCCCTGTCTCCTCGCTCCCTTTCGCGCTGTCACCTCGCTCCCTGTCACTATGTCTCCTCGCTCCCTGTCGCGCTGTCTCCTCGCTCCCTGTCGCGCTGTCTCCTCGCTCCCTGTCACGCTGTGTCCTCGCTCCGTCGCGCTGTGTCCTCGCTCGCTGTCGCGCTGTCTCCTCACTCCCTGTCGCGCTGTCTCCTCGCACCCTGTCACGCTGTCCCATCGCTCACTCTAGCACTGTCTCCTCGCTCCCTCTCGTGCTGTCTCCTCACTCCCTGTCACGCTGTCTCCTCGTTCCCTGTCGCCCTGTCTCCTCGCTCCCTTTCGCGCTGTCTCCTCGCTCCCTGTCACTATGTCTCCTCGCTCCCTGTCGCGCTGTCTCCTCACTCCCTGTCACGCTGTGTCCTCGCTCCGTCGCGCTGTGTCCTCGCTCGCTGTCGCACTGTCTCCTCACTCCCTGTCGCGCTGTCTCCTCGCACCCTGTCACGCTGTCTCATCGCTCACTCTAGCACTGTCTCCTCACTCCCTGTCGCACTGTCTCCTCGCTCCCTGTCGCACTGTCTCCTCGCTCCCTGTCGCACTGTCTCCTCGCTCCCTGTCGCACTGTCTCCTCGTTCCCTGTCGCACTGTCCCCTTGCTCCCTGATGCGCTGTCTCCTCGCTCCCTGTCGCACTGTCTCCTCGCTCCCTGTCGCACTGTCTCCTCGCTCCCTGTCGCAATGTCTCCTCGCTCCCTGTCGCACTGTCTCCTCGCTCCCTGTCGCACTGTCTCCTGGCTGCCTGTCGCACAGTCTCCTCGCTCCCTGTCGCACAGTCTCCTCGCTCCCTGTCGCGCTGTCTCCTCGCTCCCTGTCATGCTGTCTCCTCGCTCCCTGTCGCGCTGTCTCTTCGCTCCCTGTCGCGCTGTCTCCTCGCTCCCTGTCACGCTGTCTCCTCGCTCCCTGTCGCGCTGTCTCCTCTCTCCCTTCACGATGTCTCCTCACTCCCTGTCGCGCTGTCTCCTCGCTCTCTGTCGCACTGTCTCCTCGCTCCCAGTCGCACTGCCTCCTTGCTCCCAGTCGCGATGTCTCCTCACACCCTGTCGCGATGTCTCCTCACTCCCTGTCGCGCTGTCTCCTCGCTCTCTGTCGCACTGTCTCCTCGCTCCCCGTCGCACTGTCTCCTCGCTCCCTGTTGCGCTGTGTCCTCGCTCGCTGTCGCACTGTCTCATTGCTCTCTGTCGCACTGTCTCCTCGCTCCCTGTCGCACTGTCTCCTCACTCCCTGTCGCACTGTCTCCTTGCTACTGATGCGCTGTCTCCTCGCGCCCTGTCGCGCTGTCTCCTCGCTCCCTGTCGCACTGTCTCCTCGCTCCCTGTCGCACTGTCTCCTCGCTCCCTGTCGTACTGTCTCCTCGCTCCCTGTCGCACTGTCTCCTCGCTCCCTGTCGCACTGTCCCCTTGCTCCCTGATGCGCTGTCTCCTCTCTCCCTGTCACGCTGTCTCCTCGCTCCCTGTCGCACTGTCTCCTCGCTCCCTGTCGCACTGTCTCCTCGCTCCCTGTCGCACTGTCTCCTGGCTGCCTGTCGCACAGTCTCCTCGCTCCCTGTCGCACAGTCTCCTCGCTCCCTGTCGCGCTGTCTCCTCGCTCCCTGTCATGCTGTCTCCTCGTTCCCTGTCGCGCTGTCTCCTCGCTCCCTGTCGCGCTGTCTCTTCGCTCCATGTCGCGCTGTCTCCTCGCTCCCTGTCACGCTGTCTCCTCGCTCCCTGTCGCGCTGTCTCCTCTCTCCCTTCACGATGTCTCCTCACTCCCTGTCGCGCTGTCTCCTCGCTCTCTGTCGCACTGTCTCCTCGCACCCCGTCGCACTGTCTCCTCGCTCCATGTTGCGCTGTGTCCTCGATCGCTGTCGCACTGTCTCATTGCTCTCTGTCGCACTGTCTCCTCGCTCCCTGTCGCACTGTCTCCTCGCTCCCTGTCGCACTGTCTCCTTGCTCCCTGATGCGCTTTCTCCTCGCACCCTGTCGCGCTGTCTCCTCGCTCCCTGTCGCACTGTCTCCTCGCTCCCTGTCGCACTGTCTCCTCGCTCCCTGTCGCACTGTCTCCTCGCTCCCTGTCGCACTGTCCCCTTGCTCCCTGATGCGCTGTCTCCTCGCTCCCTGTCGCGCTGTCTCCTCGCTCCCTGTCACACTGTCTCCTCGCTCCCTGTCGCACTTTCTTCTCGCTCCCTCTCGCACTGTCTCCTCGCTCCCTGTCGCACTGTCTCCTGGCTGCCTGTTGCACAGTCTCCTCGCTCCCTGTCGCACAGTCTCCTCGCTCCCTGTCGCGCTGTCTCCTCGCTCCCTGTCATGCTGTCTCCTCGCTCCCTGTCGCGCTGTCTCCTCGCTCCCTGTCGCGCTGTCTCTTCGCTCCCTGTCGCGCTGTCTCCTCGATCCCTGTTGCGCTGTCTTTTCGCTCCCTGTCGCACTGTCTCCTCGCTCCCTCTCGCACTGTCCCCTCGCTTCCTGTCGCACTGACTCCTCGCTCCCTGTCGCGCTGTCTCCTTGCTCTGTGTCGCGCTGTGACTTTGCTCCTTCTCGCACTGTCGCTTCATTCCCTCTCGCAATGTCTCCTCTCACCCTCTCGCTCTGTCACCTCACTCCCTATCGCGCTGTCTCCTCGCTCCCTGTCACTATGTCTCCTCACTCCCTGTCGCGCTGTCTCCTCGCTCCCTGTCGCGCTGTCTCCTCGCTCCCTGTCACGCTGTGTCCTCGCTCCGTCGCGCTGTGTCCTCGCTCCCTGTCGCGCTGTCTCCTCACTCCCTGTCGCGCTGTCTCCTCGCACCCTGTCATGCTGTCTCATCGCTCACTCTAGCACTGTCTCCTCGCTCCCTGTCGCGCTGTCTCCTCGCTCGCTCTAGCGCTGTCTCCTCGCACCCTCTCGCGCTGTCTCCTTGCTCACTGTCGCCCTGTCTCCTCGCTCCCTTTCGCGCTGTCACCTCGCTCCCTGTCACTATGTCTCCTCGCTCCCTGTCGCGCTGTCTCCTCGCTCCCTGTCGCGCTGTCTCCTCGCTCCCTGTCACGCTGTGTCCTCGCTCCGTCGCGCTGTGTCCTCGCTCGCTGTCGCGCTGTCTCCTCACTCCCTGTCGCGCTGTCTCCTCGCACCCTGTCACGCTGTCCCATCGCTCACTCTAGCACTGTCTCCTCGCTCCCTCTCGTGCTGTCTCCTCACTCCCTGTCACGCTGTCTCCTCGTTCCCTGTCGCGCTGTCTCCTCGCACCCTGTCGCGCTGTCTCATCGCTGACTCTAGCGCTGTCTCCTCGCACCCTCTCGCGCTGTCTCATCGCTCACTCTAGCGCTGTCTCCTCGCTCCCTCTCGCGCTGTCTCCTCACTCACTGTCGCACTGTCTCATCGCTCCCTGTCGCGCTGTATCCTCGCTCCCTGTCGCACTGTCCCCTCGCTCCCTGTCGCGATGTCTCCTCACTCCCTGTCGCGATGTCTCCTCACTCCCTGTCGCGCTGTCTCCTCGCTCCCTGTCGCACTGTCTCCTCACTCCCTGTCGCGCTGTCTCCTTGCTCTGTGTCGCGCTGTGACTTTGATCCTTCTCGAACTGTCGCTTCATTCCCTCTCGCAATGTCTCCTCTCACCCTCTCGCTCTGTCACCTCACTCCCTATCACGCTGTCTACTCGCTCGCTCTAGCGCTGTCTCCTCGCACCCTCTCGCGCTGTCTCCTTGCTCACTGTCGTCCTGTCTCCTCGCTCCCTTTCACGGTGTCTCCTCGCTCCCTGTCACTATGTCACCTCGCTCCCTGTCGCGCTGTGTCCTTGCTCACTGTCGCGCTATCTCCTCGCTCCCTGTCGCGCTGTCTCCTCACACCCTGTCGCGCTGTCTCATCACAAACTCAAGCGCTGTCTCCTCGCTCCCTCTTGCGCTGTCTCCTCACTCCCTGTCGCACTGTCTCCTCGTTCCCTGTCGCGCTTTCTCATCGCTCCCTGTCGCACTGTCTCCTCGCTCCCTGTCGCACTGCCTCCTCGCTCCCTGTCGCGATGTCTCCTCACTCCCTGGCGCGCTGTCTCCTCGCAACCTGTCGCGCTTTCTCATCGCTCACTCTAGCGCTGTCTCCTCGCTCCCTCTCGCGCTCTCTCCTCACTCACTGTTGCCCTGTCTCATCGCTCCCTGTTGCGCTGTAACCTCGCTCCCTGTCGCACTGTCTCCTCACTCCCTGTCGCGCTGTCTCCTCGCTCACTCTCGCGCTTTCTCATCGCTCCCTGTCGCGCTGTCTCCTGGCTCCCTGTCGCACTGTCTCCTCGCTCCCAGTCGCACTGCCTCCTTGCTCCCAGTTGCGATGTCTCCTCGCTCTCTGTCGCACTGTCTCCTCGCTCCCCGTCGCACTGTCTCCTCGCTCCCTGTTGTGCTGTGTCCTCGCTCGCTGTCGCACTGTCTCATTGCTCTCTGTCGCACTGTCTCCTCGCTCCCTGTCGCACTGTCTCCTCGCTCCCTGTCGCACTGCCTCCTTGCTCCCTGATGCGCTGTCTCCTCGCACCCTGTCGCGCTGTCTCCTCGCTCCCTGTCGCACTGTCTCCTCGCTCCCTGTCGCACTGTCTCCTCGCTCCCTGTCGCACTGTCCCCTCGCTCCCTGTCGCACTGTCCCCTTGCTCCCTGATGCGCTGTCTCCTCGCTCCCGGTCGCGCTGTCTCCTCGCTCCCTGTCGCAATGTCTCCTCGCTCCCTGTCGCACTGTCTCCTCGCTCCCTGTCGCACTGTCTCCTGGCTGCCTGTCGCACAGTCTCCTCGCTCCCTGTCGCACAGTCTCCTCGCTCCCTGTCGCGCTGTCTCCTCGCTCCCTGTCATGCTGTCTCCTCGCTCCCTGTCGCGCTGTCTCCTCGCTCCCTGTCGCGCTGTCTCTTCGCTCCCTGTCGCGCTGTCTCCTCGCTCCCTGTCACGCTGTCTCCTCGCTCCCTGTCGCGCTGTCTCCTCGCTCTCTGTCGCACTGTCTCCTCGCTCCCAGTCGCGCTGTCTCTTCGCTCCCTGTCGCGCTGTCTCCTCGCTCCCTGTCACGATGTCTCCTCACTCCCTGTTGCGCTGTCTCCTCGCTCTCTGTCGCACTGTCTCCTCGCTCCCAGTCGCACTGCCTCCTTGCTCCCAGTCGCGATGTCTCCTCACACCCTGTCGCGATGTCTCCTCACTCCCTGTCGCGCTGTTTCCTCGCTCTCTGTCGCACTGTCTCCTCGCTCCCCGTCGCACTGTCTCCTCGCTCCCTGTTGCGCTGTGACCTCGCTCGCTGTCGCACTGTCTCATTGCTCTCTGTCGCACTGTCTCCTCGCTCCCTGTCGCACTGTCTCCTCGCTCCCTGTCGCACTGTCTCCTTGCTCCCTGATGCGCTGTCTCCTCGCACCCTGTCGCGCTGTCTCCTCGCTCCCTGTCGCACTGTCTCCTCGCTCCCTGTCGCACTGTCTCCTCGCTCCCTGTCGCACTGTCTCCTCGCTCCCTGTCACGCTGTCTCCTCGCTCCCTGTCGCGCTGTCTCCTCTCTCCCTTCACGATGTCTCCTCACTCCCTGTCGCGCTGTCTCCTCGCTCCCCGTCGCACTGTCTCCTCGCTCCCTGTTGCGCTGTGTCCTCGCTCGCTGTCGCACTGTCTCATTGCTCTCTGTCGCACTGTCTCCTCGCTCCCTGTCGCACTGTTTCCTCGCTCCCTGTCGCACTGTCTCCTGGCTCCCTGATGCGCTGTCTCCTCGCACCCTGTCGCGCTGTCTCCTCGCTCCCTGTGGCACTGTCTCCTCGCTCCCTGTCGCACTGTCTCCTCGCTCCCTGTCGCACTGTCTCCTCGCTCCCTGTCGCACTGTCTCCTCGCTCCCTGTCGCACTGTCCCCTTGCTCCCTGATGCGCTGTCTCCTCGCTCCCTGTCGCGCTGTCTCCTCGCTCCCTGTCACACTGTCTCCTCGCTCCCTGTCGCACTGTCTCCTCGCTCCCTGTCGCACTGTCTCCTCGCTCCCTGTCGCACTGTCTCCTGGCTGCCTGTTGCACAGTCTCCTCGCTCCCTGTCGCGCTGTCTCCTCGCTCCCTGTCGCGCTGTCTCCTCGCTCCCTGTCATGCTGTCTCCTCGCTCCCTGTCGCGCTGTCTCCTCGCTCCCTGTCGCGCTGTCTCTTCGCTCCCTGTCATGCTGTCTCCTCGCTCCCTGTCGCGCTGTCTCCTCGCTCCCTGTCGCACTGTCTCCTCGCTCCCTGTCGCACTGTCCCCTTGCTCCCTGATGCGCTGTCTCCTCTCTCCCTGTCACGCTGTCTCCTCGCTCCCTGTCGCACTGTCTCCTCGCTCCCTGTCGCACTGTCTCCTCGCTCCCTGTCGCACTGTCTCCTGGCTGCCTGTCGCACAGTCTCCTCGCTCCCTGTCGCACAGTCTCCTCGCTCCCTGTCGCGCTGTCTCCTCGCTCCCTGTCATGCTGTCTCCTCGTTCCCTGTCGCGTTGTCTCCTCGCTCCCTGTCGCGCTGTCTCTTCGCTCCATGTCGCGCTGTCTCCTCGCTCCCTGTCACGCTGTCTCCTCGCTCCCTGTCGCGCTGTCTCCTCTCTCCCTTCACGATGTCTCCTCACTCCCTGTCGCGCTGTCTCCTCGCTCTCTGTCGCACTGTCTCCTCGCTCCCCGTCGCACTGTCTCCTCGCTACATGTTGCGCTGTGTCCTCGCTCGCTGTCGCACTGTCTCATTGCTCTCTGTCGCACTGTCTCCTCGCTCCCTGTCGCACTGTCTCCTCGCTCCCTGTCGCACTGTCTCCTTGCTCCCTGATGCACTTTCTCCTCGCACCCTGTCGCGCTGTCTCCTCGCTCCCTGTCGCACTGTCTCCTCGCTCCCTGTCGCACTGTCTCCTCGCTTCCTGTCGCACTGTCTCCTCGCTCCCTGTCGCACTGGCTCCTCGCTCCCTGTCGCACTGTCCCCTTGCTCCCTGATGCGCTGTCTCCTCGCTCCCTGTCGCGCTGTCTCCTCGCTCCCTGTCACACTGTCTCCTCGCTCCCTGTCGCACTGTCTCCTCGCTCCCTCTCGCACTGTCTCCTCGCTCCCTGTCGCACTGTCTCCTGGCTGCCTGTTGCACAGTCTCCTCGCTCCCTGTCGCACAGTCTCCTCGCTCCCTGTCATGCTGTCTCCTCGCTCCCTGTCGCGCTGTCTCCTCGCTCCCTGTCGCGCTGTCTCTTCGCTCCCTGTCGCGCTGTCTCCTCGATCCCTGTTGCGCTGTCTTTTCGCTCCCTGTCGCACTGTCTCCTCGCTCCCTCTCGCACTGTCCCCTCGCTTCCTGTCGCACTGACTCCTCGCTCCCTGTCGCGCTGTCTCCTTGCTCTGTGTCGCGCTGTGACTTTGCTCCTTCTCGCACTGTCGCTTCATTCCCTCTCGCAATGTCTCCTCTCACCCTCTCGCTCTGTCACCTCACTCCCTATCGCGCTGTCTCCTCGCTCGCTCTAGCGCTGTCTCCTCGCACCCTCTCGCGCTGTCTCCTTGCTCACTGTCGCCCTGTCTCCTCGCTCCCTTTCGCGCTGTCTCCTCGCTCCCTGTCACTATGTCTCCTCGCTCCCTGTCGCGCTGTCTCCTCGCTCCCTGTCGCGCTGTCTCCTCGCTCCCTGTCACGCTGTGTCCTCGCTCCGTCGCGCTGTGTCCTCGCTCGCTGTCGCGCTGTCTCCTCACTCCCTGTCGCGCTGTCTCCTCGCACCCTGTCACGCTGTCCCATCGTTCACTCTAGCACTTTCTCCTCGCTCCCTCTCGTGCTGTCTCCTCACTCCCTGTCACGCTGTCTCCTCGCTCCCTGTCGCGCTGTCTCCTCGCACCCTGTCGCGCTGTCTCATCGCTGACTCTAGCGCTGTCTCCTCGCACCCTCTCGCGCTGTCTCATCGCTCACTCTAGCGCTGTCTCCTCGCTCCCTCTCGCGCTGTCTCCTCACTCACTGTCGCACTGTCTCATCGCTCCCTGTCGCGCTGTATCCTCGCTCCCTGTCGCACTGTCTCCTCACTCCCTGTGGCGCTGTCTCCTCGCTCACTCTCGCGCTTTCTCATCGCTCCCTGTCGCGCTGTCTCCTGGCTCCCTGTTGCACTGTCTCCTCACTCCCTGTCGCACTGTCTCCTCGCTCCCTGTCGCGATGTCTCCTCACTCCCTGTCGCGATGTCTCCTCACTCCCTGTCGCGCTGTCTCCTCGCTCCCTGTCGCACTGTCTCCTCACTCCCTGTCGCGCTGTCTCCTTGCTCTGTGTCGCGCTGTGACTTTGATCCTTCTCGAACTGTCGCTTCATTCCCTCTCACAATGTCTCCTCTCACCCTCTCGCTCTGTCACCTCACTCCCTATCACGCTGTCTACTCGCTCGCTCTAGCGCTGTCTCCTCGCACCCTCTCGCGCTGTCTCCTTGCTCACTGTCGTCCTGTCTCCTCGCTCCCTTTCACGGTGTCTCCTCGCTCCCTGTCACTATGTCACCTCGCTCGCTGTCGCGCTGTCTCCTCGCTCCCTGTCACGCTGTCTCCTCGCTCCCTGTCGCGCTGTGTCCTTGCTCACTGTCGCGCTATCTCCTCGCTCCCTGTCGCGCTGTCTCCTCACACCCTGTCGCGCTGTCTCATCACAAACTCAAGCGCTGTCTCCTCGCTCCCTCTTGCGCTGTCTCCTCACTCCCTGTCGCACTGTCTCCTCGCTCCCTGTCGCGCTTTCTCATCGCTCCCTGTCGCACTGTCTCCTCGCTCCCTGTCGCACTGCCTCCTCGCTCCCTGTCGCGATGTCTCCTCACTCCCTGGCGCGCTGTCTCCTCGCAACCTGTCGCGCTTTCTCATCGCTCACTCTAGCGCTGTCTCCTCGCTCCCTCTCGCGCTGTCTCCTCACTCACTGTTGCCCTGTCTCATCGCTCCCTGTTGCGCTGTAACCTCGCTCCCTGTCGCACTGTCTCCTCACTCCCTGTCGCGCTGTCTCCTCGCTCACTCTCGCGCTTTCTCATCGCTCCCTGTCGCGCTGTCTCCTGGCTCCCTGTCGCACTGTCTCCTCGCTCCCAGTCGCACTGCCTCCTTGCTCCCAGTTGCGATGTCTCCTCACTCCCTGTCGCGATGTCTCCTCACTCCCTGTCGCGCTGTCTCCTCGCTCTCTGTCGCACTGTCTCCTCGCTCCCCGTCGCACTGTCTCCTCGCTCCCTTTTGCGCTGTGTCCTCGCTCGCTGTCGCACTGTCTCATTGCTCTCTGTCGCACTGTCTCCTCGCTCCCTGTCGCACTGTCTCCTCGCTCCCTGTCGCACTGTCTCCTCGCTCCCTGTCGCACTGTCCCCTCGCTCCCTGTCGCACTGTCCCCTTGCTCCCTGATGCGCTGTCTCCTCGCTCCCGGTCGCGCTGTCTCCTCGCTCCCTGTCGCACTGTCTCCTCGCTCCCTGTCGCAATGTCTCCTCGCTCCCTGTCGCACTGTCTCCTGGCTGCCTGTCGCACAGTCTCCTCGCTCCCTGTCGCACAGTCTCCTCGCTCCCTGTCGCACAGTCTCCTCGCTCCCTGTCGCGCTGTCTCCTCGCTCCCTGTCATGCTGTCTCCTCGCTCCCTGTCGCGCTGTCTCCTCGCTCCCTGTCGCGCTGTCTCCTCGCTCCCTGTCGCGCTGTCTCCTCTCTCCCTTCACGATGTCTCCTCACTCCCTGTCGCGCTGTCTCCTCGCTCTCTGTCGCACTGTCTCCTCGCTCCCAGTCGCACTGCCTCCTTGCTCCCAGTCGCGATGTCTCCTCACACCCTGTCGCGATGTCTCCTCACTCCCTGTCGCGCTGTCTCCTCGCTCTCTGTCGCACTGTCTCCTCGCTCCCCGTCGCACTGTCTCCTCGCTCCCTGTTGCGCTGTGTCCTCGCTCGCTGTCGCACTGTCTCATTGCTCTCTGTCGCACTGTCTCCTCGCTCCCTGTCGCACTGTCTCCTTGCTCCCTGATGCGCTGTCTCCTCGCACCCTGTCGCGCTGTCTCCTCGCTCCCTGTCGCACTGTCTCCTCGCTCCCTGTCGCACTGTCTCCTCGCTCCCTGTCGCACTGTCTCCTCGCTCCCTGTCACGCTGTCTCCTCGCTCCCTGTCGCGCTGTCTCCTCTCTCCCTTCACGATGTCTCCTCACTCCCTGTCGCGCTGTCTCCTCGCTCTCTGTCGCACTGTCTCCTCGCTCCCCGTCGCACTGTCTCCTCGCTCCCTGTTGCGCTGTGTCCTCGCTCGCTGTCGCACTGTCTCATTGCTCTCTGTCGCACTGTCTCCTCGCTCCCTGTCGCACTGTCTCCTCGCTCCCTGTCGCACTGTCTCCTTGCTCCCTGATGCGCTGTCTCCTCGCACCCTGTCGCGCTGTCTCCTCGCTCCCTGTGGCACTGTCTCCTCGCTCCCTGTCGCACTGTCTCCTCGCTCCCTGTCGCACTGTCTCCTCGCTCCCTGTCGCACTGTCTCCTCGCTCCCTGTCGCACTGTCCCCTTTCTCCCTGATGCGCTGTCTCCTCGCTCCCAGTCGCGCTGTCTCCTCGCTCCCTGTCACACTGTCTCCTCGCTCCCTGTCGCACTGTCTCCTCGCTCCCTGTCGCACTGTCTCCTCGCTCCCTGTCGCACTGTCTCCTGGCTGCCTGTTGCACAGTCTCCTCGCTCCCTGTCGCACAGTCTCCTCGCTCCCTGTCGCGCTGTCTCCTCGCTCCCTGTCATGCTGTCTCCTCGCTCCCTGTCGCGCTGTCTCCTCGCTCCCTGTCGCGCTGTCTATTCGCTCCCTGTCGCGCTGTCTCCTCGCTCCCTGTTGCGCTGTCTTTTCGCTCCCTGTTGCACTGTCTCCTCGCTCCCTCTCGCACTGTCCCCTCGCTTCCTGTCGCACTGACTCCTCGCTCCCTGTCGCGCTGTCTCCTTGCTCTGTGTCGCGCTGTGACTTTGCTGCTTCTCGCACTGTCGCTTCATTCCCTCTCGCAATGTCTCCTCTCACCCTCTCGCTCTGTCACCTCACTCCCTATCGCGCTGTCTCCTCGCTCTCTCTAGCGCTGTCTCCTCGCACCCTCTCGCGCTGTCTCCTTGCTCACTGTCGCCCTGTCTCCTCGCTTCCTTTCGCGCTGTCTCCTCGCTCCCTGTCACTATGTCTCCTCGCTCCCTGTCGCGCTGTCTCCTCGCTCCCTGTCGCGCTGTCTCCTCGCTCCCTGTCACGCTGTGTCCTCGCTCCGTCGCGCTGTGTCCTCGCTCGCTGTCGCGCTGTCTCCTCACTCCCTGTCGCGCTGTCTCCTCGCACCCTGTCACGCTGTCTCATCGCTCACTCTAGCACTGTCTCCTCGCACCCTCTCGTGCTGTCTCCTCACTCCCTGTCGCACTGTCTCCTCGCTCCCTGTCGCCCTTTGTCATCGCTCCCTGTCACACTGTCTCCTCGCTCCCTGTCGCACTGCCTCCTCGCTCCCTGTCGCGATGTCTCCTCACTCCCTGTCACGCTGTCTCCTTGCTCTGAGTCGCGCTGTCTCATCGCTCACTCTAGCGCTGTCTCGTCACTCCTTCTCGCGCTGTCTCCTCACTCACTGTCGCGCTGTCTCATCGCTCCCTGTCGCGCTGCAATCTCGCTCCCTGTCGCACTGTCTCCTCACTCCCTGTCGCACTGTCTCCTCGCTCCCTGTCGCGCTTTCTCATCGCTCCCTGTCGCGCTGTCTCCTGGCTCTCTGTCGCACTGTCTCCTCGCTCCCTGTCGCACTGTCTCCTCGCTCCCTGATGTGCTGTCTCCTCGCTCCCCGTCGCGCTGTCTCCTCGCTCCCTGTCGCGCTGTCTCCTCGCTCTCTGTCGCACTGTCTCCTCGCTCCCTGTCGCACTGTCACCTCACTCCCTGTCGCACTGTCTCCTCGCTCCCTGTCGCACTGTCACCTCACTCCCTGTCGCACTGTCTCCTCGCTCCCTGTCGCACTGTCTCCTCGCTCTCTAATGTGCTGTCTCCTCGCTCCCTTTCGCGCTCTCTCCTCGCTCTCTGTCGCGCTGTCTCCTCGCTCCCTGTCGCGCTGTCTCCTCGCTCCCTGTCGCACTGTCTCCTCGCTCCCTGTCGCAGTGTCTCCTCGCTCCCTGTCGCACTGTCTCCTGGCTGCCTGTCGCACTGTCTCCTCACTCCCTGTTCCACAGTCTCCTCGCTCCCTGTCGCGCTGTCTCCTCGCTCCCTGTCATGCTGTCTCCTCGCTCCCTGTCGCGCTGTCTCCTCCATCCCTGTCGCGCTGTCTCCTCACTCCCTGTCGCGCTGTCTCCTCGCTCCCTGTCACGCTGTCTCCTCGCTCCCTGTCGCGCTGTCTCCTCTCTCCCTTCACGCTGTCTCCTCGCTCCCTGTCTTGCTATCTCCTCGCTCCCTGTCACGCTGTCTCCTCGCACCCTCTCGCCCTGTCTCCTCGCTCACTGTCGCCCTGTCTCCTCGCTCCCTGTTGCGCTGTCTTTTCGCTCCCTGTCGCACTGTCTCCTCGCTCCCTCTCGCACTGTCCCCTCGCTTCCTGTCGCACTGACTCCTCGCTCCCTGTCGCGCTGTCTCCTTGCTCTGTGTCGCGCTGTGACTTTGCTCCTTCTCGCACTGTCGCTTCATTCCCTCTCGCAATGTCTCCTCTCACCCTCTCGCTCTGTCACCTCAATCCCTATCGCGCTGTCTCCTCGCTCGCTCTAGCGCTGTCTCCTCGCACCCTCTCGCGCTGTCTCCTTGCTCACTGTCGCCCTGTCTCCTCGCTCCCTTTTGCGCTGTGTCCTCGCTCCCTGTCACTATGTCTCCTCGCTCCCTGTCGCGCTGTCTCCTCGCTCCCTGTCGCGCTGTCTCCTCGCTCCCTGTCACGCTGTGTCCTCGCTCCGTCGCGCTGTGTCCTCGCTCGCTGTCGCACTGTCTCCTCACTCCCTGTCGCGCTGTCTCCTCGCACCCTGTCATGCTGTCTCATCACTCACTCTAGCAATGTCTCCTCGCTCCCTCTCGTGCTGTCTCCTCACTCCCTGTCGCACTGTCTCCTCGCTCCCTGTCGCGCTTTGTCATCGCTCCCTGTCACACTGTCTCCTTGCTCCCTGTCGCACTGCCTCCTGGCTCCCTGTCGCGATGTCTCCTCACTCTCTGTCACGCTGTCTCCTTGCTCAGATTCGCGCTGTCTCATCGCTCACTCTAGCGCTGTCTCCTCGCTCCTTCTCGCGCAGTCTCCTCACTCACTGTCGCGCTGTCTCATCGCTCCCTGTCGCGCTGCAAACTCGCTCCCTGTCGCACTGTCTCCTCACTCCCTGTCGCGCTGTCTCCTCGCTCCCTGTCGCGCTTTCTCATCGCTCCCTGTCGCGCTGTCTCCTGGCTCTCTGTCGCACTGTCTCCTCGCTCCCTGTCGCACTGTCTCCTCGCTCCCTGATGTGCTGTCTCCTCGCTCCCTGTCGCGCTGTCTCCTCGCACCCTCTCGCGCTGTCTCATCGCTCACTCTAGCGCTGTCTCCTCGCTCCCTCTCGCGCTGTCTCCTCACTCAGTGTCGCACTGTCTCATCGCTCCCTGTCGCGCTGTATCCTCGCTCCCTGTCGCACTGTCTCCTCTCTCCCTGTGGCGCTGTCTCCTCGCTCCCTGTCGCACTGTCTCCTCGCTCCCTGTCGCACTGTCTCCTTGCTCCCTGATGCGCTGTCTCCTCGCACCCTGTCGCGCTGTCTCCTCGCTCCCTGTGGCACTGTCTCCTCGCTCCCTGTCGCACTGTCTCCTCGCTCCCTGTCGCACTGTCTCCTCGCTCCCTGTCGCACTGTCTCCTCGCTCCCTGTCGCACTGTCCCCTTGCTCCCTGATGCGCTGTCTCCTCGCTCCCAGTCGCGCTGTCTCCTCGCTCCCTGTCACACTGTCTCCTCGCTCCCTGTCGCACTGTCTCCTCGCTCCCTGTCGCACTGTCTCCTCGCTCCCTGTCGCACTGTCTCCTGGCTGCCTGTTGCACAGTCTCCTCGCTCCCTGTCGCACAGACTCCTCGCTCCCTGTCGCGCTGTCTCCTCGCTCCCTGTCATGCTGTCTCCTCGCTCCCTGTCGCGCTGTCTCCTCGCTCCCTGTCGCGCTGTCTCTTCGCTCCCTGTCGCGCTGTCTCCTCGCTCCCTGTTGCGCTGTCTTTTCGCTCCCTGTTGCACTGTCTCCTCGCTCCCTCTCGCACTGTCCCCTCGCTTCCTGTCGCACTGACTCCTCGCTCCCTGTCGCGCTGTCTCCTTGCTCTGTGTCGCGCTGTGACTTTGCTGCTTCTCGCACTGTCGCTTCATTCCCTCTCGCAATGTCTCCTCTCACCCTCTCGCTCTGTCACCTCACTCCCTATCGCGCTGTCTCCTCGCTCTCTCTAGCGCTGTCTCCTCGCACCCTCTCGCGCTGTCTCCTTGCTCACTGTCGCCCTGTCTCCTCCCTCCCTTTCGCGCTGTCTCCTCGCTCCCTGTCACTATGTCTCCTCGCTCCCTGTCGCGCTGTCTCCTCGCTCCCTGTCACACTGTCTCCTTGCTCCCTGTCGCGCTGTCTCCTTGCTCTGTGTCGCGCTGTGACTTTGCTCCTTCTCGCACTGTCGCTTCATTCCCTCTCGCAATGTCTCCTCTCACCCTCTCGCTCTGTCACCTCACTCCCTATCGCGCTGTCTCCTCGCTCTCTCTAGCGCTGTCTCCTCGCACCCTCTCGCGCTGTCTCCTTGCTCACTGTCGCCCTGTCTCCTCGCTCCCTTTCGCGCTGTCTCCTCGCTCCCTGTCACTATGTCTCCTCGCTCCCTGTCGCGCTGTCTCCTCGCTCCCTGTCGCGCTGTCTCCTCGCTCCCTGTCACGCTGTGTCCTCGCTCCGTCGCGCTGTGTCCTCGCTCGCTGTCGCGCTGTCTCCTCACTCCCTGTCGCGCTGTCTCCTCGCACCCTGTCACGCTGTCTCATCGCTCACTCTAGCACTGTCTCCTCGCACCCTCTCGTGCTGTCTCCTCACTCCCTGTCGCACTGTCTCCTCGCTCCCTGTCGCCCTTTGTCATCGCTCCCTGTCACACTGTCTCCTCGCTCCCTGTCGCACTGCCTCCTCGCTCCCTGTCGCGATGTCTCCTCACTCCCTGTCACGCTGTCTCCTTGCTCTGAGTCGCGCTGTCTCATCGCTCACTCTAGCGCTGTCTCGTCGCTCCTTCTCGCGCTGTCTCCTCACTCACTGTCGCGCTGTCTCATCGCTCCCTGTCGCGCTGCAATCTCGCTCCCTGTCGCACTGTCTCCTCACTCCCTGTCGCACTGTCTCCTCGCTCCCAGTCGCGCTTTCTCATCGCTCCCTGTCGCGCTGTCTCCTGGCTCTCTGTCGCACTGTCTCCTCGCTCCCTGTCGCACTGTCTCCTCGCTCCCTGATGTGCTGTCTCCTCGCTCCCCGTCGCGCTGTCTCCTCGCTCCCTGTCGCGCTGTCTCCTCGCTCTCTGTCGCACTGTCTCCTCGCTCCCTGTCGCACTGTCACCTCACTCCCTGTCGCACTGTCTCCTCGCTCCCTGTCGCACTGTCACCTCACTCCCTGTCGCACTGTCTCCTCGCTCCCTGTCGCACTGTCTCCTCGCTCTCTGATGTGCTGTCTCCTCGCTCCCTTTCGCGCTCTCTCCTCACTCTCTGTCGCGCTGTCTCCTCGCTCCCTGTCGCGCTGTCTCCTCGCTCCCTGTCGCACTGTCTCCTCGCTCCCTGTCGCAGTGTCTCCTCGCTCCCTGTCGCACTGTCTCCTGGCTGCCTGTCGCACTGTCTCCTCACTCCCTGTTCCACAGTCTCCTCGCTCCCTGTCGCGCTGTCTCCTCGCTCCCTGTCATGCTGTCTCCTCGCTCCCTGTCGCGCTGTCTCCTCCATCCCTGTCGCGCTGTCTCCTCACTCCCTGTCGCGCTGTCTCCTCGCTCCCTGTCACGCTGTCTCCTCGCTCCCTGTCGCGCTGTCTCCTCTCTCCCTTCACGCTGTCTCCTCGCTCCCTGTCTTGCTATCTCCTCGCTCCCTGTCACGCTGTCTCCTCGCACCCTCTCGCCCTGTCTCCTCGCTCACTGTCGCCCTGTCTCCTCGCTCCCTGTTGCGCTGTCTTTTCGCTCCCTGTCGCACTGTCTCCTCGCTCCCTCTCGCACTGTCCCCTCGCTTCCTGTCGCACTGACTCCTCGCTCCCTGTCGCGCTGTCTCCTTGCTCTGTGTCGCGCTGTGACTTTGCTCCTTCTCGCACTGTCGCTTCATTCCCTCTCGCAATGTCTCCTCTCACCCTCTCGCTCTGTCACCTCAATCCCTATCGCGCTGTCTCCTCGCTCGCTCTAGCGCTGTCTCCTCGCACCCTCTCGCGCTGTCTCCTTGCTCACTGTCGCCCTGTCTCCTCGCTCCCTTTCGCGCTGTGTCCTCGCTCCCTGTCACTATGTCTCCTCGCTCCCTGTCGCGCTGTCTCCTCGCTCCCTGTCGCGCTGTCTCCTCGCTCCCTGTCACGCTGTGTCCTCGCTCCGTCGCGCTGTGTCCTCGCTCGCTGTCGCACTGTCTCCTCACTCCCTGTCGCGCTGTCTCCTCGCACCCTGTCACGCTGTCTCATCACTCACTCTAGCAATGTCTCCTCGCTCCCTCTCGTGCTGTCTCCTCACTCCCTGTCGCACTGTCTCCTCGCTCCCTGTCGCGCTTTGTCATCGCTCCCTGTCACACTGTCTCCTTGCTCCCTGTCGCACTGCCTCCTGGCTCCCTGTCGCGATGTCTCCTCACTCTCTGTCACGCTGTCTCCTTGCTCAGATTCGCGCTGTCTCATCGCTCACTCTAGCGCTGTCTCCTCACTCCTTCTCGCGCAGTCTCCTCACTCACTGTCGCGCTGTCTCATCGCTCCCTGTCGCGCTGCAAACTCGCTCCCTGTCGCACTGTCTCCTCACTCCCTGTCGCGCTGTCTCCTCGCTCCCTGTCGCGCTTTCTCATCGCTCCCTGTCGCGCTGTCTCCTGGCTCTCTGTCGCACTGTCTCCTCGCTCCCTGTCGCACTGTCTCCTCGCTCCCTGATGTGCTGTCTCCTCGCTCCCTGTCGCGCTGTCTCCTCGCACCCTCTCGCGCTGTCTCATCGCTCACTCTAGCGCTGTCTCCTCCCTCCCTCTCGCGCTGTCTCCTCACTCACTGTCGCACTGTCTCATCGCTCCCTGTCGCGCTGTATCCTCGCTCCCTGTCGCACTGTCTCCTCTCTCCCTGTGGCGCTGTCTCCTCGCTCACTCTCGCGCTTACTCATCGCTCCCTGTCGCGCTGTCTCCTGGCTCCCTGTTGCACTGTCTCCTCACTCCCTGTCGCACTGTCTCCTCGCTCCCTGTCGCGATGTCTCCTCACTCCCTGTCGCGATGTCTCCTCACTCCCTGTCGCGCTGTCTCCTCGCTCCCTGTCGCACTGTCTCCTCACTCCCTGTCGCGCTGTCTCCTTGCTCTGTGTCGCGCTGTGACTTTGATCCTTCTCGAACTGTCGCTTCATTCCCTCTCGCAATGTCTCCTCTCACCCTCTCGCTCTGTCACCTCACTCCCTATCACGCTGTCTACCCGCTCGCTCTAGCCCTGTCTCCTCGCACCCTCTCGCGCTGTCTCCTTGCTCACTGTCATCCTGTCTCCTCGCTCCCTTTCACGGTGTCTCCTCGCTCCCTGTCACTATGTCACCTCGCTCGCTGTCGCGCTGTCTCCTCGCTCCCTGTCACGCTGTCTCCTCGCTCCCTGTCGCGCTGTGTCCTTGCTCACTGTCGCGCTATCTCCTCGCTCCCTGTCGCGCTGTCTCCTCACACCCTGTCGCGCTGTCTCATCACAAACTCAAGCGCTGTCTCCTCGCTCCCTCTTGCGCTGTCTCCTCACTCCCTGTCGCACTGTCTCCTCGCTCCCTGTCGCGCTTTCTCATCGCTCCCTGTCGCACTGTCTCCTCGCTCCCTGTCGCACTGCCTCCTCGCTCCCTGTCGCGATGTCTACTCACTCCCTGGCGCGCTGTCTCCTCGCAACCTGTCGCGCTTTCTCATCGCTCACTCTAGCGCTGTCTCCTCGCTCCCTCTCGCGCTGTCTCCTCACTCACTGTTGCCCTGTCTCATCGCTCCCTGTTGCGCTGTAACCTCGCTCCCTGTCGCACTGTCTCCTCACTCCCTGTCGCGCTGTCTCCTCGCTCACTCTCGCGCTTTCTCATCGCTCCCTGTCGCGCTGTCTCCTGCCTCCCTGTCGCACTGTCTCCTCGCTCCCAGTCGCACTGCCTCCTTGCTCCCAGTTGCGATGTCTCCTCACTCCCTGTCGCGATGTCTCCTCACTCCCTGTCGCGCTGTCTCCTCGCTCTCTGTCGCACTGTCTCCTCGCTCCCCGTCGCACTGTCTCCTCGCTCCCTTTTGCGCTGTGTCCTCGCTCGCTGTCGCACTGTCTCATTGCTCTCTGTCGCACTGTCTCCTCGCTCCCTGTCGCACTGTCTCCTCGCTCCCTGTCGCACTGCCTCCTTGCTCCCTGATGCGCTGTCTCCTCGCACCCTGTCGCGCTGTCTCCTCGCTCCCTGTCGCACTGTCTCCTCGCTCCCTGTCGCACTGTCCCCTCGCTCCCTGTCGCACTGTCCCCTTGCTCCCTGATGCGCTGTCTCCTCGCTCCCGGTCGCGCTGTCTCCTCGCTCCCTGTCGCACTGTCTCCTCGCTCCCTGTCGCAATGTCTCCTCGCTCCCTGTCGCACTGTCTCCTCGCTCCCTGTCGCACTGTCTCCTGGCTGCCTGTCGCACAGTCTCCTCGCTCCCTGTCGCACAGTCTCCTCGCTCCCTGTCGCGCTGTCTCCTCGCTCCCTGTCATGCTGTCTCCTCGCTCCCTGTCGCGCTGTCTCTTCGCTCCCTGTCGCGCTGTCTCTTCGCTCCCTGTCGCGCTGTCTCCTCGCTCCCTGTCACGCTGTCTCCTCGCTCCCTGTCGCGCTGTCTCCTCTCTCCCTTCACGATGTCTCCTCACTCCCTGTCGCGCTGTCTCCTCGCTCTCTGTCGCACTGTCTCCTCGCTCCCAGTCGCACTGCCTCCTTGCTCCCAGTCGCGATGTCTCCTCACACCCTGTCGCGATGTCTCCTCACTCCCTGTCGCGCTGTCTCCTCGCTCTCTGTCGCACTGTCTCCTCGCTCCCCGTCGCACTGTCTCCTCGCTCCCTGTTGCGCTGTGTCCTTGCTCGCTGTCGCACTGTCTCATTGCTCTCTGTCGCACTGTCTCCTCGCTCCCTGTCGCACTGTCTCCTCGCTCCCTGTCGCACTGTCTCCTTGCTCCCTGATGCGCTGTCTCCTCGCACCCTGTCGCGCTGTCTCCTTGCTCCCTGTCGCACTGTCTCCTCGCTCCCTGTCGCACTGTCTCCTCGCTCCCTGTCGCACTGTCTCCTCGCTCCCTGTCACGCTGTCTCCTCGCTCCCTGTCGCGCTGTCTCCTCTCTCCCTTCACGATGTCTCCTCACTCCCTGTCGCGCTGTCTCCTCGCTCTCTGTCGCACTGTCTCCTCGCTCCCCGTCGCACTGTTTCCTCGCTCCCTGTTGCGCTGTGTCCTCGCTCGCTGTCGCACTGTCTCATTGCTCTCTGTCGCACTGTCTCCTCGCTCCCTGTCGCACTGTCTCCTCGCTCCCTGTCGCACTGTCTCCTTGCTCCCTGATGCGCTGTCTCCTCGCACCCTGTCGCGCAGTCTCCTCGCTCCCTGTGGCACTGTCTCCTCGCTCCCTGTCGCACTGTCTCCTCGCTCCCTGTCGCACTGTCTCCTCGCTCCCTGTCGCACTGTCCCCTTGCTCCCTGATGCGCTGTCTCCTCGCTCCCTGTCGCCCTGTCTCCTCGCTCCCTGTCACACTGTCTCCTCGCTCCCTGTCGCACTGTCTCCTCGCTCCCTGTCGCACTGTCTCCTCGCTCCCTGTCGCACTGTCTCCTGGCTGCCTGTTGCACAGTCTCCTCGCTCCCTGTCGCACAGTCTCCTCGCTCCCTGTCGCGCTGTCTCCTCGCTCCCTGTCATGCTGTCTCCTCGCTCCCTGTCGCGCTGTCTCCTCGCTCCCTGTCGCGCTGTCTCTTCGCTCCCTGTCGCGCTGTCTCCTCGCTCCCTGTTGCGCTGTCTTTTCGCTCCCTGTTGCACTGTCTCCTCGCTCCCTCTCGCACTGTCCCCTCGCTTCCTGTCGCACTGACTCCTCGCTCCCTGTCGCGCTGTCTCCTTGCTCTGTGTCGCGCTGTGACTTTGCTGCTTCTCGCACTGTCGCTTCATTCCCTCTCGCAATGTCTCCTCTCACCCTCTCGCTCTGTCACCTCACTCCCTATCGCGCTGTCTCCTCGCTCTCTCTAGCGCTGTCTCCTCGCACCCTCTCGCGCTGTCTCCTTGCTCACTGTCGCCCTGTCTCCTCGCTCCCTTTCGCGCTGTCTCCTCGCTCCCTGTCACTATGTCTCCTCGCTCCCTGTCGCGCTGTCTCCTCGCTCCCTGTCGCGCTGTCTCCTCGCTCCCTGTCACGCTGTGTCCTCGCTCCGTCGCGCTGTGTCCTCACTCCCTGTCGCGCTGTCTCCTCGCACCCTGTCACGCTGTCTCATCGCTCACTCTAGCACTGTCTCCTCGCACCCTCTCGTGCTGTCTCCTCACTCCCTGTCGCACTGTCTCCTCGCTCCCTGTCGCGCTTTGTCATCGCTCCCTGTCACACTGTCTCCTCGCTCCCTGTCGCACTGCATCCTCGCTCCCTGTCGCGATGTCTCCTCACTCCCTGTCACGCTGTCTCCTTGCTCAGAGTCGCGCTGTCTCATCGCTCACTTTAGCGCTGTCTCGTCGCTCCTTCTCGCGCTGTCTCCTCACTCACTGTCGCGCTGTCTCATCGCTCCCTGTCGCGCTGCAATCTCGCTCCCTGTCGCACTGTCTCCTCACTCCCTGTCGCGCTGTCTCCTCGCTCCCTGTCGCGCTTTCTCATCGCTCCCTGTCGCGCTGTCTCCTGGCTCTCTGTCACACTGTCTCCTCGCTCCCTGTCGCACTGTCTCCTCGCTCACTGATGTGCTGTCTCCTCGCTCCCTGTCGCGCTGTCTCCTCGCTCCCTGTCGCGCTGTCTCCTCGCTCTCTGTCGCACTGTCTCCTCGCTCCCTGTCGCACTGTCACCTCACTCCCTGTCGCTCTGTCTCCTCGCTCCCTGTCGCACTGTCACCTCACTCCCTGTCGCACTGTCTCCTCGCTCCCTGTCGCACTGTCTCCTCGCTCTCTGATGTGCTGTCTCCTCGCTCCCTTTCGCGCTGTCTCCTCGCTCTCTGTCGCGCTGTCTCCTCGCTCCCTGTCGCGCTGTCTCCTCGCTCCCTGTCGCACTGTCTCCTCGCTCCCTGTCGCACTGTCTCCTGGCTGCCTGTCGCACTGTCTCCTCGCTCTCTGTTCCACAGTCTCCTCGCTCCCTGTCGCACAGTCTCCTCGCTCCCTGTCGCGCTGTCTCCTCGCTCCCTGTCATGCTGTCTCCTCGCTCCCTGTCGCGCTGTCTCCTCGCTCCCTGTCGCGCTGTCTCCTCGCTCCCTGTCGCGCTGTCTCCTCTCTCCCTTCACGATGTCTCCTCACTCCCTGTCGCGCTGTCTCCTCGCTCTCTGTCGCACTGTCTCCTCGCTCCCAGTCGCACTGCCTCCTTGCTCCCAGTCGCGATGTCTCCTCACACCCTGTCGCGATGTCTCCTCACTCCCTGTCGCGCTGTCTCCTCGCTCTCTGTCGCACTGTCTCCTCGCTCCCCGTCGCACTGTCTCCTCGCTCCCTGTTGCGCTGTGTCCTCGCTCGCTGTCGCACTGTCTCATTGCTCTCTGTCGCACTGTCTCCTCGCTCCCTGTCGCACTGTCTCCTTGCTCCCTGATGCGCTGTCTCCTCGCACCCTGTCGCGCTGTCTCCTCGCTCCCTGTCGCACTGTCTCCTCGCTCCCTGTCGCACTGTCTCCTCGCTCCCTGTCGCACTGTCTCCTCGCTCCCTGTCACGCTGTCTCCTCGCTCCCTGTCGCGCTGTCTCCTCTCTCCCTTCACGATGTCTCCTCACTCCCTGTCGCGCTGTCTCCTCGCTCTCTGTCGCACTGTCTCCTCGCTCCCCGTCGCACTGTCTCCTCGCTCCCTGTTGCGCTGTGTCCTCGCTCGCTGTCGCACTGTCTCATTGCTCTCTGTCGCACTGTCTCCTCGCTCCCTGTCGCACTGTCTCCTCGCTCCCTGTCGCACTGTCTCCTTGCTCCCTGATGCGCTGTCTCCTCGCACCCTGTCGCGCTGTCTCCTCGCTCCCTGTCGCACTGTCTCCTCGCTCCCTGTCGCACTGTCTCCTCGCTCCCTGTCGCACTGTCTCCTCGCTCCCTGTCGCACTGTCTCCTCGCTCCCTGTCGCACTGTCCCCTTTCTCCCTGATGCGCTGTCTCCTCGCTCCCAGTCGCGCTGTCTCCTCGCTCCCTGTCACACTGTCTCCTCGCTCCCTGTCGCACTGTCTCCTCGCTCCCTGTCGCACTGTCTCCTCGCTCCCTGTCGCACTGTCTCCTGGCTGCCTGTTGCACAGTCTCCTCGCTCCCTGTCGCACAGTCTCCTCGCTCCCTGTCGCGCTGTCTCCTCGCTCCCTGTCATGCTGTCTCCTCGCTCCCTGTCGCGCTGTCTCCTCGCTCCCTGTCGCGCTGTCTATTCGCTCCCTGTCGCGCTGTCTCCTCGCTCCCTGTTGCGCTGTCTTTTCGCTCCCTGTTGCACTGTCTCCTCGCTCCCTCTCGCACTGTCCCCTCGCTTCCTGTCGCACTGACTCCTCGCTCCCTGTCGCGCTGTCTCCTTGCTCTGTGTCGCGCTGTGACTTTGCTGCTTCTCGCACTGTCGCTTCATTCCCTCTCGCAATGTCTCCTCTCACCCTCTCGCTCTGTCACCTCACTCCCTATCGCGCTGTCTCCTCGCTCTCTCTAGCGCTGTCTCCTCGCACCCTCTCGCGCTGTCTCCTTGCTCACTGTCGCCCTGTCTCCTCGCTTCCTTTCGCGCTGTCTCCTCGCTCCCTGTCACTATGTCTCCTCGCTCCCTGTCGCGCTGTCTCCTCGCTCCCTGTCGCGCTGTCTCCTCGCTCCCTGTCACGCTGTGTCCTCGCTCCGTCGCGCTGTGTCCTCGCTCGCTGTCGCGCTGTCTCCTCACTCCCTGTCGCGCTGTCTCCTCGCACCCTGTCACGCTGTCTCATCGCTCACTCTAGCACTGTCTCCTCGCACCCTCTCGTGCTGTCTCCTCACTCCCTGTCGCACTGTCTCCTCGCTCCCTGTCGCCCTTTGTCATCGCTCCCTGTCACACTGTCTCCTCGCTCCCTGTCGCACTGCCTCCTCGCTCCCTGTCGCGATGTCTCCTCACTCCCTGTCACGCTGTCTCCTTGCTCTGAGTCGCGCTGTCTCATCGCTCACTCTAGCGCTGTCTCGTCACTCCTTCTCGCGCTGTCTCCTCACTCACTGTCGCGCTGTCTCATCGCTCCCTGTCGCGCTGCAATCTCGCTCCCTGTCGCACTGTCTCCTCACTCCCTGTCGCACTGTCTCCTCGCTCCCTGTCGCGCTTTCTCATCGCTCCCTGTCGCGCTGTCTCCTGGCTCTCTGTCGCACTGTCTCCTCGCTCCCTGTCGCACTGTCTCCTCGCTCCCTGATGTGCTGTCTCCTCGCTCCCCGTCGCGCTGTCTCCTCGCTCCCTGTCGCGCTGTCTCCTCGCTCTCTGTCGCACTGTCTCCTCGCTCCCTGTCGCACTGTCACCTCACTCCCTGTCGCACTGTCTCCTCGCTCCCTGTCGCACTGTCACCTCACTCCCTGTCGCACTGTCTCCTCGCTCCCTGTCGCACTGTCTCCTCGCTCTCTAATGTGCTGTCTCCTCGCTCCCTTTCGCGCTCTCTCCTCGCTCTCTGTCGCGCTGTCTCCTCGCTCCCTGTCGCGCTGTCTCCTCGCTCCCTGTCGCACTGTCTCCTCGCTCCCTGTCGCAGTGTCTCCTCGCTCCCTGTCGCACTGTCTCCTGGCTGCCTGTCGCACTGTCTCCTCACTCCCTGTTCCACAGTCTCCTCGCTCCCTGTCGCGCTGTCTCCTCGCTCCCTGTCATGCTGTCTCCTCGCTCCCTGTCGCGCTGTCTCCTCCATCCCTGTCGCGCTGTCTCCTCACTCCCTGTCGCGCTGTCTCCTCGCTCCCTGTCACGCTGTCTCCTCGCTCCCTGTCGCGCTGTCTCCTCTCTCCCTTCACGCTGTCTCCTCGCTCCCTGTCTTGCTATCTCCTCGCTCCCTGTCACGCTGTCTCCTCGCACCCTCTCGCCCTGTCTCCTCGCTCACTGTCGCCCTGTCTCCTCGCTCCCTGTTGCGCTGTCTTTTCGCTCCCTGTCGCACTGTCTCCTCGCTCCCTCTCGCACTGTCCCCTCGCTTCCTGTCGCACTGACTCCTCGCTCCCTGTCGCGCTGTCTCCTTGCTCTGTGTCGCGCTGTGACTTTGCTCCTTCTCGCACTGTCGCTTCATTCCCTCTCGCAATGTCTCCTCTCACCCTCTCGCTCTGTCACCTCAATCCCTATCGCGCTGTCTCCTCGCTCGCTCTAGCGCTGTCTCCTCGCACCCTCTCGCGCTGTCTCCTTGCTCACTGTCGCCCTGTCTCCTCGCTCCCTTTCGCGCTGTGTCCTCGCTCCCTGTCACTATGTCTCCTCGCTCCCTGTCGCGCTGTCTCCTCGCTCCCTGTCGCGCTGTCTCCTCGCTCCCTGTCACGCTGTGTCCTCGCTCCGTCGCGCTGTGTCCTCGCTCGCTGTCGCACTGTCTCCTCACTCCCTGTCGCGCTGTCTCCTCGCACCCTGTCATGCTGTCTCATCACTCACTCTAGCAATGTCTCCTCGCTCCCTCTCGTGCTGTCTCCTCACTCCCTGTCGCACTGTCTCCTCGCTCCCTGTCGCGCTTTGTCATCGCTCCCTGTCACACTGTCTCCTTGCTCCCTGTCGCACTGCCTCCTGGCTCCCTGTCGCGATGTCTCCTCACTCTCTGTCACGCTGTCTCCTTGCTCAGATTCGCGCTGTCTCATCGCTCACTCTAGCGCTGTCTCCTCGCTCCTTCTCGCGCAGTCTCCTCACTCACTGTCGCGCTGTCTCATCGCTCCCTGTCGCGCTGCAAACTCGCTCCCTGTCGCACTGTCTCCTCACTCCCTGTCGCGCTGTCTCCTCGCTCCCTGTCGCGCTTTCTCATCGCTCCCTGTCGCGCTGTCTCCTGGCTCTCTGTCGCACTGTCTCCTCGCTCCCTGTCGCACTGTCTCCTCGCTCCCTGATGTGCTGTCTCCTCGCTCCCTGTCGCGCTGTCTCCTCGCACCCTCTCGCGCTGTCTCATCGCTCACTCTAGCGCTGTCTCCTCGCTCCCTCTCGCGCTGTCTCCTCACTCAGTGTCGCACTGTCTCATCGCTCCCTGTCGCGCTGTATCCTCGCTCCCTGTCGCACTGTCTCCTCTCTCCCTGTGGCGCTGTCTCCTCGCTCCCTGTCGCACTGTCTCCTCGCTCCCTGTCGCACTGTCTCCTTGCTCCCTGATGCGCTGTCTCCTCGCACCCTGTCGCGCTGTCTCCTCGCTCCCTGTGGCACTGTCTCCTCGCTCCCTGTCGCACTGTCTCCTCGCTCCCTGTCGCACTGTCTCCTCGCTCCCTGTCGCACTGTCTCCTCGCTCCCTGTCGCACTGTCCCCTTGCTCCCTGATGCGCTGTCTCCTCGCTCCCAGTCGCGCTGTCTCCTCGCTCCCTGTCACACTGTCTCCTCGCTCCCTGTCGCACTGTCTCCTCGCTCCCTGTCGCACTGTCTCCTCGCTCCCTGTCGCACTGTCTCCTGGCTGCCTGTTGCACAGTCTCCTCGCTCCCTGTCGCACAGACTCCTCGCTCCCTGTCGCGCTGTCTCCTCGCTCCCTGTCATGCTGTCTCCTCGCTCCCTGTCGCGCTGTCTCCTCGCTCCCTGTCGCGCTGTCTCTTCGCTCCCTGTCGCGCTGTCTCCTCGCTCCCTGTTGCGCTGTCTTTTCGCTCCCTGTTGCACTTTCTCCTCGCTCCCTCTCGCACTGTCCCCTCGCTTCCTGTCGCACTGACTCCTCGCTCCCTGTCGCGCTGTCTCCTTGCTCTGTGTCGCGCTGTGACTTTGCTGCTTCTCGCACTGTCGCTTCATTCCCTCTCGCAATGTCTCCTCTCACCCTCTCGCTCTGTCACCTCACTCCCTATCGCGCTGTCTCCTCGCTCTCTCTAGCGCTGTCTCCTCGCACCCTCTCGCGCTGTCTCCTTGCTCACTGTCGCCCTGTCTCCTCCCTCCCTTTCGCGCTGTCTCCTCGCTCCCTGTCACTATGTCTCCTCGCTCCCTGTCGCGCTGTCTCCTCGCTCCCTGTCACACTGTCTCCTTGCTCCCTGTCGCGCTGTCTCCTTGCTCTGTGTCGCGCTGTGACTTTGCTCCTTCTCGCACTGTCGCTTCATTCCCTCTCGCAATGTCTCCTCTCACCCTCTCGCTCTGTCACCTCACTCCCTATCGCGCTGTCTCCTCGCTCTCTCTAGCGCTGTCTCCTCGCACCCTCTCGCGCTGTCTCCTTGCTCACTGTCGCCCTGTCTCCTCGCTCCCTTTCGCGCTGTCTCCTCGCTCCCTGTCACTATGTCTCCTCGCTCCCTGTCGCGCTGTCTCCTCGCTCCCTGTCGCGCTGTCTCCTCGCTCCCTGTCACGCTGTGTCCTCGCTCCGTCGCGCTGTGTCCTCGCTCGCTGTCGCGCTGTCTCCTCACTCCCTGTCGCGCTGTCTCCTCGCACCCTGTCACGCTGTCTCATCGCTCACTCTAGCACTGTCTCCTCGCACCCTCTCGTGCTGTCTCCTCACTCCCTGTCGCACTGTCTCCTCGCTCCCTGTCGCCCTTTGTCATCGCTCCCTGTCACACTGTCTCCTCGCTCCCTGTCGCACTGCCTCCTCGCTCCCTGTCGCGATGTCTCCTCACTCCCTGTCACGCTGTCTCCTTGCTCTGAGTCGCGCTGTCTCATCGCTCACTCTAGCGCTGTCTCGTCGCTCCTTCTCGCGCTGTCTCCTCACTCACTGTCGCGCTGTCTCATCGCTCCCTGTCGCGCTGCAATCTCGCTCCCTGTCGCACTGTCTCCTCACTCCCTGTCGCACTGTCTCCTCGCTCCCAGTCGCGCTTTCTCATCGCTCCCTGTCGCGCTGTCTCCTGGCTCTCTGTCGCACTGTCTCCTCGCTCCCTGTCACACTGTCTCCTCGCTCCCTGATGTGCTGTCTCCTCGCTCCCCGTCGCGCTGTCTCCTCGCTCCCTGTCGCGCTGTCTCCTCGCTCTCTGTCGCACTGTCTCCTCGCTCCCTGTCGCACTGTCACCTCACTCCCTGTCGCACTGTCTCCTCGCTCCCTGTCGCACTGTCACCTCACTCCCTGTCGCACTGTCTCCTCGCTCCCTGTCGCACTGTCTCCTCGCTCTCTGATGTGCTGTCTCCTCGCTCCCTTTCGCGCTCTCTCCTCACTCTCTGTCGCGCTGTCTCCTCGCTCCCTGTCGCGCTGTCTCCTCGCTCCCTGTCGCACTGTCTCCTCGCTCCCTGTCGCAGTGTCTCCTCGCTCCCTGTCGCACTGTCTCCTGGCTGCCTGTCGCACTGTCTCCTCACTCCCTGTTCCACAGTCTCCTCGCTCCCTGTCGCGCTGTCTCCTCGCTCCCTGTCATGCTGTCTCCTCGCTCCCTGTCGCGCTGTCTCCTCCATCCCTGTCGCGCTGTCTCCTCACTCCCTGTCGCGCTGTCTCCTCGCTCCCTGTCACGCTGTCTCCTCGCTCCCTGTCGCGCTGTCTCCTCTCTCCCTTCACGCTGTCTCCTCGCTCCCTGTCTTGCTATCTCCTCGCTCCCTGTCACGCTGTCTCCTCGCACCCTCTCGCCCTGTCTCCTCGCTCACTGTCGCCCTGTCTCCTCGCTCCCTGTTGCGCTGTCTTTTCGCTCCCTGTCGCACTGTCTCCTCGCTCCCTCTCGCACTGTCCCCTCGCTTCCTGTCGCACTGACTCCTCGCTCCCTGTCGCGCTGTCTCCTTGCTCTGTGTCGCGCTGTGACTTTGCTCCTTCTCGCACTGTCGCTTCATTCCCTCTCGCAATGTCTCCTCTCACCCTCTCGCTCTGTCACCTCAATCCCTATCGCGCTGTCTCCTCGCTCGCTCTAGCGCTGTCTCCTCGCACCCTCTCGCGCTGTCTCCTTGCTCACTGTCGCCCTGTCTCCTCGCTCCCTTTCGCGCTGTGTCCTCGCTCCCTGTCACTATGTCTCCTCGCTCCCTGTTGCGCTGTCTCCTCGCTCCCTGTCGCGCTGTCTCCTCGCTCCCTGTCACGCTGTGTCCTCGCTCCGTCGCGCTGTGTCCTCGCTCGCTGTCGCACTGTCTCCTCACTCCCTGTCGCGCTGTCTCCTCGCACCCTGTCACGCTGTCTCATCACTCACTCTAGCAATGTCTCCTCGCTCCCTCTCGTGCTGTCTCCTCACTCCCTGTCGCACTGTCTCCTCGCTCCCTGTCGCGCTTTGTCATCGCTCCCTGTCACACTGTCTCCTTGCTCCCTGTCGCACTGCCTCCTGGCTCCCTGTCGCGATGTCTCCTCACTCTCTGTCACGCTGTCTCCTTGCTCAGATTCGCGCTGTCTCATCGCTCACTCTAGCGCTGTCTCCTCACTCCTTCTCGCGCAGTCTCCTCACTCACTGTCGCGCTGTCTCATCGCTCCCTGTCGCGCTGCAAACTCGCTCCCTGTCGCACTGTCTCCTCACTCCCTGTCGCGCTGTCTCCTCGCTCCCTGTCGCGCTTTCTCATCGCTCCCTGTCGCGCTGTCTCCTGGCTCTCTGTCGCACTGTCTCCTCGCTCCCTGTCGCACTGTCTCCTCGCTCCCTGATGTGCTGTCTCCTCGCTCCCTGTCGCGCTGTCTCCTCGCACCCTCTCGCGCTGTCTCATCGCTCACTCTAGCGCTGTCTCCTCGCTCCCTCTCGCGCTGTCTCCTCACTCACTGTCGCACTGTCTCATCGCTCCCTGTCGCGCTGTATCCTCGCTCCCTGTCGCACTGTCTCCTCTCTCCCTGTGGCGCTGTCTCCTCGCTCACTCTCGCGCTTACTCATCGCTCCCTGTCGCGCTGTCTCCTGGCTCCCTGTTGCACTGTCTCCTCACTCCCTGTCGCACTGTCTCCTCGCTCCCTGTCGCGATGTCTCCTCACTCCCTGTCGCGATGTCTCCTCACTCCCTGTCGCGCTGTCTCCTCGCTCCCTGTCGCACTGTCTCCTCACTCCCTGTCGCGCTGTCTCCTTGCTCTGTGTCGCGCTGTGACTTTGATCCTTCTCGAACTGTCGCTTCATTCCCTCTCGCAATGTCTCCTCTCACCCTCTCGCTCTGTCACCTCACTCCCTATCACGCTGTCTACCCGCTCGCTCTAGCCCTGTCTCCTCGCACCCTCTCGCGCTGTCTCCTTGCTCACTGTCGTCCTGTCTCCTCGCTCCCTTTCACGGTGTCTCCTCGCTCCCTGTCACTATGTCACCTCGCTCGCTGTCGCGCTGTCTCCTCGCTCCCTGTCACGCTGTCTCCTCGCTCCCTGTCGCGCTGTGTCCTTGCTCACTGTCGCGCTATCTCCTCGCTCCCTGTCGCGCTGTCTCCTCACACCCTGTCGCGCTGTCTCATCACAAACTCAAGCGCTGTCTCCTCGCTCCCTCTTGCGCTGTCTCCTCACTCCCTGTCGCACTGTCTCCTCGCTCCCTGTCGCGCTTTCTCATCGCTCCCTGTCGCACTGTCTCCTCGCTCCCTGTCGCACTGCCTCCTCGCTCCCTGTCGCGATGTCTACTCACTCCCTGGCGCGCTGTCTCCTCGCAACCTGTCGCGCTTTCTCATCGCTCACTCTAGCGCTGTCTCCTCGCTCCCTCTCGCGCTGTCTCCTCACTCACTGTTGCCCTGTCTCATCGCTCCCTGTTGCGCTGTAACCTCGCTCCCTGTCGCACTGTCTCCTCACTCCCTGTCGCGCTGTCTCCTCGCTCACTCTCGCGCTTTCTCATCGCTCCCTGTCGCGCTGTCTCCTGCCTCCCTGTCGCACTGTCTCCTCGCTCCCAGTCGCACTGCCTCCTTGCTCCCAGTTGCGATGTCTCCTCACTCCCTGTCGCGATGTCTCCTCACTCCCTGTCGCGCTGTCTCCTCGCTCTCTGTCGCACTGTCTCCTCGCTCCCCGTCGCACTGTCTCCTCGCTCCCTTTTGCGCTGTGTCCTCGCTCGCTGTCGCACTGTCTCATTGCTCTCTGTCGCACTGTCTCCTCGCTCCCTGTCGCACTGTCTCCTCGCTCCCTGTCGCACTGCCTCCTTGCTCCCTGATGCGCTGTCTCCTCGCACCCTGTCGCGCTTTCTCCTCGCTCCCTGTCGCACTGTCTCCTCGCTCCCTGTCGCACTGTCCCCTCGCTCCCTGTCGCACTGTCCCCTTGCTCCCTGATGCGCTGTCTCCTCGCTCCCGGTCGCGCTGTCTCCTCGCTCCCTGTCGCACTGTCTCCTCGCTCCCTGTCGCAATGTCTCCTCGCTCCCTGTCGCACTGTCTCCTCGCTCCCTGTCGCACTGTCTCCTGGCTGCCTGTCGCACAGTCTCCTCGCTCCCTGTCGCACAGTCTCCTCGCTCCCTGTCGCGCTGTCTCCTCGCTCCCTGTCATGCTGTCTCCTCGCTCCCTGTCGCGCTGTCTCTTCGCTCCCTGTCGCGCTGTCTCCTCGCTCCCTGTCACGCTGTCTCCTCGCTCCCTGTCGCGCTGTCTCCTCTCTCCCTTCACGATGTCTCCTCACTCCCTGTCGCGCTGTCTCCTCGCTCTCTGTCGCACTGTCTCCTCGCTCCCAGTCGCACTGCCTCCTTGCTCCCAGTCGCGATGTCTCCTCACACCCTGTCGCGATGTCTCCTCACTCCCTGTCGCGCTGTCTCCTCGCTCTCTGTCGCACTGTCTCCTCGCTCCCCGTCGCACTGTCTCCTCGCTCCCTGTTGCGCTGTGTCCTTGCTCGCTGTCGCACTGTCTCATTGCTCTCTGTCGCACTGTCTCCTCGCTCCCTGTCGCACTGTCTCCTCGCTCCCTGTCGCACTGTCTCCTTGCTCCCTGATGCGCTGTCTCCTCGCACCCTGTCGCGCTGTCTCCTTGCTCCCTGTCGCACTGTCTCCTCGCTCCCTGTCGCACTGTCTCCTCGCTCCCTGTCGCACTGTCTCCTCGCTCCCTGTCACGCTGTCTCCTCGCTCCCTGTCGCGCTGTCTCCTCTCTCCCTTCACGATGTCTCCTCACTCCCTGTCGCGCTGTCTCCTCGCTCTCTGTCGCACTGTCTCCTCGCTCCCCGTCGCACTGTTTCCTCGCTCCCTGTTGCGCTGTGTCCTCGCTCGCTGTCGCACTGTCTCATTGCTCTCTGTCGCACTGTCTCCTCGCTCCCTGTCGCACTGTCTCCTCGCTCCCTGTCGCACTGTCTCCTTGCTCCCTGATGCGCTGTCTCCTCGCACCCTGTCGCGCAGTCTCCTCGCTCCCTGTGGCACTGTCTCCTCGCTCCCTGTCGCACTGTCTCCTCGCTCCCTGTCGCACTGTCTCCTCGCTCCCTGTCGCACTGTCCCCTTGCTCCCTGATGCGCTGTCTCCTCGCTCCCTGTCGCGCTGTCTCCTCGCTCCCTGTCACACTGTCTCCTCGCTCCCTGTCGCACTGTCTCCTCGCTCCCTGTCGCACTGTCTCCTCGCTCCCTGTCGCACTGTCTCCTGGCTGCCTGTTGCACAGTCTCCTCGCTCCCTGTCGCACAGTCTCCTCGCTCCCTGTCGCGCTGTCTCCTCGCTCCCTGTCATGCTGTCTCCTCGCTCCCTGTCGCGCTGTCTCCTCGCTCCCTGTCGCGCTGTCTCTTCGCTCCCTGTCGCGCTGTCTCCTCGCTCCCTGTTGCGCTGTCTTTTCGCTCCCTGTTGCACTGTCTCCTCGCTCCCTCTCGCACTGTCCCCTCGCTTCCTGTCGCACTGACTCCTCGCTCCCTGTCGCGCTGTCTCCTTGCTCTGTGTCGCGCTGTGACTTTGCTGCTTCTCGCACTGTCGCTTCATTCCCTCTCGCAATGTCTCCTCTCACCCTCTCGCTCTGTCACCTCACTCCCTATCGCGCTGTCTCCTCGCTCTCTCTAGCGCTGTCTCCTCGCACCCTCTCGCGCTGTCTCCTTGCTCACTGTCGCCCTGTCTCCTCGCTCCCTTTCGCGCTGTCTCCTCGCTCCCTGTCACTATGTCTCCTCGCTCCCTGTCGCGCTGTCTCCTCGCTCCCTGTCGCGCTGTCTCCTCGCTCCCTGTCACGCTGTGTCCTCGCTCCGTCGCGCTGTGTCCTCACTCCCTGTCGCGCTGTCTCCTCGCACCCTGTCACGCTGTCTCATCGCTCACTCTAGCACTGTCTCCTCGCACCCTCTCGTGCTGTCTCCTCACTCCCTGTCGCACTGTCTCCTCGCTCCCTGTCGCGCTTTGTCATCGCTCCCTGTCACACTGTCTCCTCGCTCCCTGTCGCACTGCATCCTCGCTCCCTGTCGCGATGTCTCCTCACTCCCTGTCACGCTGTCTCCTTGCTCAGAGTCGCGCTGTCTCATCGCTCACTTTAGCGCTGTCTCGTCGCTCCTTCTCGCGCTGTCTCCTCACTCACTGTCGCGCTGTCTCATCGCTCCCTGTCGCGCTGCAATCTCGCTCCCTGTCGCACTGTCTCCTCACTCCCTGTCGCGCTGTCTCCTCGCTCCCTGTCGCGCTTTCTCATCGCTCCCTGTCGCGCTGTCTCCTGGCTCTCTGTCACACTGTCTCCTCGCTCCCTGTCGCACTGTCTCCTCGCTCACTGATGTGCTGTCTCCTCGCTCCCTGTCGCGCTGTCTCCTCGCTCCCTGTCGCGCTGTCTCCTCGCTCTCTGTCGCACTGTCTCCTCGCTCCCTGTCGCACTGTCACCTCACTCCCTGTCGCTCTGTCTCCTCGCACCCTGTCGCACTGTCACCTCACTCCCTGTCGCACTGTCTCCTCGCTCCCTGTCGCACTGTCTCCTCGCTCTCTGATGTGCTGTCTCCTCGCACCCTTTCGCGCTGTCTCCTCGCTCTCTGTCGTGCTGTCTCCTCGCTCCCTGTCGCGCTGTCTCCTCGCTCCCTGTCGCACTGTCTCCTCGCTCCCTGTCGCACTGTCTCCTGGCTGCCTGTCGCACTGTCTCCTCGCTCTCTGTTCCACAGTCTCCTCGCTCCCTGTCGCGCTGTCTCCTCGCTCCCTGTCATGCTGTCTCCTCGCTCCCTGTCGCGCTGTCTCCTCGATCCCTGTCACGCTGTCTCCTCGCTCCCTGTCGCGCTGTCTCCTCTCTCCCTTCACGCTGTCTCCTCGCTCCCTGTCTTGCTATCTCCTCGCTCCCTGTCACGCTGTCTCCTCGCACCCTCTCGCCCTGTCTCCTCGCTCACTGTCGCCCTGTCTCCTCGCTCCCTGTTGCGCTGTCTTTTCGCTCCCTGTCGCACTGTCTCCTCGCTCCCTCTCGCACTGTCCCCTCGCTTCCTGTCGCACTGACTCCTCGCTCCCTGTCGCGCTGTCTCCTTGCTCTGTGTCGCGCTGTGACTTTGCTCCTTCTCGCACTGTCGCTTCATTCCCTCTCGCAATGTCTCCTCTCACCCTCTCGCTCTGTCACCTCACTCCCTATCGCGCTGTCTCCTCGCTCGCTCTAGCGCTGTCTCCTCGCACCCTCTCGCGCTGTCTCCTTGCTCACTGTCGCCCTGTCTCCTCGCTCCCTTTCGCGCTGTGTCCTCGCTCCCTGTCACTATGTCTCCTCGCTCCCTGTCGCGCTGTCTCCTCGCTCCCTGTCGCGCTGTCTCCTCGCTCCCTGTCACGCTGTGTCCTCGCTCCGTCGCGCTGTGTCCTCGCTCGCTGTCGCACTGTCTCCTCACTCCCTGTCGCGCTGTCTCCTCGCACCCTGTCACGCTGTCTCATCACTCACTCTAGCAATGTCTCCTCGCTCCCTCTCGTGCTGTCTCCTCACTCCCTGTCGCACTTTGTCATCGCTTCCTGTCACACTGTCTCCTCGCTCCCTGTCGCACTGCCTCCTGGCTCCCTGTCGCGATGTCTCCTCACTCTCTGTCACGCTGTCTCCTCGCTCTCTGTCGCACTGTCTCCTCGCTCCCTGTCGCACTGTCACCTCGCTCCCTGTCGCACTGTCTCCTCGCTCCCTGTCGCACTGTCTCCTCGCTCCCTGATGTGCTGTCTCCTCGCTCCCTGTCGCACTGTCTCCTCGCTCCCTGTCGCACTGTCTCCTTGCTGCCTGTCACACTGTCTCCTCGCTCCCTGTCGCACTGTCTCCTCGCTCCCTGTCGCGCTGTCTCCTCGCTCTCTGTCGCGCTGTCTCCTCGCTCCCTGTCGCGCTGTCTCCTCGCTCCCTGTCGCACTGTCTCCTCGCTCCCTGTTGCACTGTCTCCTCGCTCCCTGTCGCACTGTCTCCTGGCTGCCTGTCGCACTGTCTCCTCGCTCCCTGTTCCACAGTCTCTTCGCTCCCTGTCGCGCTGTCTCCTCGCTCCCTGTCATGCTGTCTCCTCGCTCCCTGTCGCGCTGTCTCCTCGATCCCTGTCGCGCTGTCTCCTCACTCCCTGTCGCGCTGTCTCCTCGCTCCCTGTCACGCTGTCTCCTCGCTCCCTGTCGCGCTGTCTCCTCTCTCCCTTCACGCTGTCTCCTCGCTCCCTGTCATGCTATCTCCTCGCTCCCTGTCACGCTGTCTCCTCGCACCCTCTCGCCCTGTCTCCTCGCTCACTGTCGCCCTGTCTCCTCGCTCCCTGTTGCGCTGTCTTTTCGCTCCCTGTCGCACTGTCTCCTCGCTCCCTCTCGCACTGTCCCCTCGCTTCCTGTCGCACTGACTCCTCGCTCCCTGTCGCGCTGTCTCCTTGCTCTGTGTCGCGCTGTGACTTTGCTCCTTCTCGCACTGTCGCTTCATTCCCTCTCGCAATGTCTCCTCTCACCCTCTCGCTCTGTCACCTCACTCCCTATCGCGCTGTCTCCTCGCTCGCTCTAGCGCTGTCTTCTCGCACCCTCTCGCGCTGTCTCCTTGCTCACTGTCGCCCTGTCTCCTCGCTCCCTTTCGCGCTGTGTCCTCGCTCCCTGTCACTATGTCTCCTCGCTCCCTGTCGCGCTGTCTCCTCGCTCCCTGTCGCGCTGTCTCCTCGCTCCCTGTCACGCTGTGTCCTCGCTCCGTCGCGCTGTGTCCTCGCTCCCTGTCGCGCTGTCTCCTCGCCTCCTGTCGCGCTGTCTCCTCTCTCCCTTCGCACTGTCTCCTCGCTCACTGTCATGCTGTCTCCTCGCTCCCTGTCGTGCTGTCTCCTCCCACCCTCTCACCCTCTCTCCTCGCTCCCTGTCGCGCTGTCTCCTCTCACCCTCTCGCAATGCCTCTGCAATCCCTGTCACACTGTTTCCTAGCTCCCTGTCGCAGTGACTCCTCGCTCCCTCTCGCGCTGTATCCTTGCTCTGTGGCGCGCTGTCACTTCGCTCCTTCTTGCACTGTCGCTTCTCTCCCTCTTGCAATGTCTCCTCTCACCCTCTCGCTCTGTCACCTCACTCCCTATCGCGCTGTCTCCTAGCTCGCTATGGCGCTGTCTCCTCGCACCCTCTCACGCTGTCTCCTCGCTCACTGTCGCCCTGCCGCATCGCTCCCTTTCGCGCTGTCTCCTTGCTCCCTGTCACCAAGTCTCCTCACTCCCTCAACCCCTGTCGAGGTTTCTCCTCGCTCCCTGTTGCACTGTTTCCTCTTCTCTGTCGCACTGTCCCCTCGCTCCCTGTCACACTGTCTCCTCGCTCCCTGTCACACTGTCTCCTCGCTCCCTGTCGCACTGACTCCTCGCTACCTGTCGCGGTTTCTCATCGCTCCCTGTCACTATGTCTCCTCGCTCCCTCTCGCGCTGTCTCCTCGCTCCCTGTCGCGCTGTCTCCTCGCTCCCTGTCACGCTGTGTCCTCGCTCCGTCGCGCTGTGTCCTCGCTCGCTGTCGCGCTGTCTCCTCACTCCCTGTCACGCTGTCTCCTCGCACCCTGTCACGCTGTCTCATCGCTCACTCTAGCACTGTCTCCTCGCTCCCTCTCGTGCTGTCTCCTCACTCCCTGTCGCACTGTCTCCTCGCTCCCTGTCGCGCTTTCTCATTGCTCCATGTCACACTGTCTCTTCGCTCCCTGTCGCACTGCCTCCTCGCTCCCTGTCGCGATGTCTCCTCACTCCCTGTCACGCTGTCTCCTTGCTCAGAGTCGCGCTGTCTCATCGCTCACTCTAGCGCTGTCTCCTCGCTCCCTGTCACACTGTCTCCTCACTCCCTGTCGCGCTGTCTCCTCGCTCCCTGTCGCGCTTTCTCATCGCTCCCTGTCGCGCTGTCTCCTGGCTCTCTGTCGCACTGTCTCCTCGCTCCCTGTCGCACTGTCTCCTCGCTCCCTGATGTGCTGTCTCCTCGTTCCCTGTCGCGCTGTCTCCTCGCTCCCTGTCGTGCTGTCTCCTCGCTCTCTGTCGCACTGTCTCCTCGCTCCCTGTCGCACTGTCACCTCGCTCCCTGTCGCACGGTCTCCTCGCTCCCTGTCGCACTGTCTCCTCGCTCCCTGAAGTGCTGTCTCCTCGCTCCCTGTCGCACTGTCTCCTCGCTCCCTGTCGCACTGTCTCCTTGCTGCCTGTCGCACTGTCTCCTCGCTCCCTGTCGCACTGTCTCCTCGCTCCCTGTCGCGCTGTCTCCTCGCTCTCTGTCGCGCTGTCTCCTCGCTCCCTGTCACGCTGTCTCCTCGCTCCCTGTCGCACTATCTCCTCGCTCCCTGTCGCACTGTCTCCTCGCTCCCTGTCACTATGTCTCCTCGCTCCCTGTCGCGCTGTCTCCTCGCTCCCTGTCACGCTGTCTCCTCGCTCCCTGTCACGCTGTGTCCTCGCTCGCTGTCGCGCTGTCTCCTCACTCCCTGTCGCGCTGTCTCCTCGCACCCTGTCACGCTGTCTCATCGCTCACTCAAGCACTGTCTCCTCACTCCCTGTCGCACTCTCCTCGCCCCCTGTAGCGCTTTGTCATCGCTCCCTGTCACACTGTCTCCTCGCTCCCTGTCGCACTGCCTCCTCGCTCCCTGTCGCGATGTCTCCTCACTCCCTGTCACGCTGTCTCCTTGCTCAGAGTCGCGCTGTCTCATCGCTCCCTGTCGCGCTGCAAACTCGCTCCCTGTCGCACTGTCTCCTCACTCCCTGTCGCGCTGTCTCCTCGCTCCCTGTCGCGCTTTCTCATCGCTCCCTGTCGCGCTGTCTCCTGGCTCTCTGTCGCACTGTCTCCTCGCTCCCTGTCGCACTGTCTCCTCGCTCCCTGATGTGCTGTCTCCTCGCTCCCTGTCGCGCTGTCTCCTCGCTCCCTGTCGCGCTGTGTCCTCGCTCTCTGTCGCACTGTCTCCTCGCTCCCTGTCGCACTGTCACCTCGCTCCCTGTCGCACTGTCTCCTCGCTCCCTGATGTGCTGTCTCCTCGCTCCCTGTCGCACTGTCTCCTCGCTCCCTGTCGCACTGTCTCCTTGCTGCCTGTCACACTGTCTCCTCGCTCCCTGTCGCGCTGTCTCCTCGCTCTCTGTCGCGCTGTCTCCTCGCTCCCTGTCGCGCTGTCTCCTCGCTCCCTGTCGCACTGTCTCCTCGCTCCCTGTCGCACTGTCTCCTCGCTCCCTGTCGCACTGTCTCCTGGCTGCCTGTCGCACTGTCTCCTCGCTCCCTGTTCCACAGTCTCCTCGCTCCCTGTCGCGCTGTCTCCTCGCTCCCTGTCATGCTGTCTCCTCGCTCCCTGTCGCGCTGTCTCCTCGATCCCTGTCGCGCTGTCTCCTCACTCCCTGTCGCGCTGTCTCCTCGCTCCCTGTCACGCTGTCTCCTCGCTCCCTGTCGCGCTGTCTCCTCTCTCCCTTCACGCTGTCTCCTCGCTCCCTGTCATGCTATCTCCTCGCTCCCTGTCACGCTGTCTCCTCGCACCCTCTCGCCCTGTCTCCTCGCTCACTGTCGCCCTGTCTCCTCGCTCCCTGTTGCGCTGTCTTTTCACTCCCTGTCGCACTGTCTCCTCGCTCCCTGTCACGCTGTCTCCTTGCTCAGAGTCGCGCTGTCTCATCGCTCACTCTAGCGCTGTCTCCTCGCTCCCTGTCACACTGTCTCCTCACTCCCTGTCGCGCTGTCTCCTCGCTCCCTGTCGCGCTTTCTCATCGCTCCCTGTCGCGCTGTCTCCTGGCTCTCTGTCGCACTGTCTCCTCGCTCCCTGTCGCACTGTCTCCTCGCTCTCTGTCGCACTGTCTCCTCGCTCCCTGTCGCACTGTCACCTCGCTCCCTGTCGCACTGTCTCCTCGCTTCCTGTCGCACTGTCTCCTCGCTCCCTGAAGTGCTGTCTCCTCGCTCCCTGTCGCACTGTCTCCTCGCTCCCTGTCGCACTGTCTCCTCGCTGCCTGTCGCACTGTCTCCTCGCTCCCTGTCGCACTGTCTCCTCGCTCCCTGTCGCGCTGTCTCCTCGCTCTCTGTCGCGCTGTCTCCTCGCTCCCTGTCGCACTGTCTCCTCGCTCCCTGTCGCAATGTCTCCTGGCTCCCTGTCGCACTGTCTCCTGGCTGCCTGTCGCACAGTCTCCTCGCTCCCTGTCGCACAGTCTCCTCGCTCCCTGTCGCACAGTCTCCTCGCTCCCTGTCGCGCTGTCTCCTCGCTCCCTGTCATGCTGTCTCCTCGCTCCCTGTCGCGCTGTCTCCTCGCTCCCTGTCGCGCTGTCTCTTCGCTCCCTGTCGCGCTGTCTCCTCGCTCCCTGTCACGCTGTCTCCTCGCTCCCTGTCGCGCTGTCTCCTCTCTCCCTTCACGATGTCTCCTCACTCCCTGTCGCGCTGTCTCCTCGCTCCCAGTCGCACTGCCTCCTTGCTCCCAGTCGCGATGTCTCCTCACACCCTGTCGCGATGTCTCCTCACTCCCTGTCGCGCTGTCTCCTCGCTCTCTGTCGCACTGTCTCCTCGCTCCCCGTCGCACTGTCTCCTCGCTCCCTGTTGCGCTGTGTCCTCGCTCGCTGTCGCACTGTCTCATTGCTCTCTGTCGCACTGTCTCCTCGCTCCCTGTCGCACTGTCTCCTCGCTCCCTGTCGCACTGTCTCCTTGCTCCCTGATGCGCTGTCTCCTCGCACCCTGTCGCGCTGTCTCCTCGCTCCCTGTCGCACTGTCTCCTCGCTCCCTGTCGCACTGTCTCCTCGCTCCCTGTCGCACTGTCTACTCGCTCCCTGTCACGCTGTCTCCTCGGTCCCTGTCGCGCTGTCTCCTCTCTCCCTTCACGATGTCTCCTCACTCCCTGTCGCGCTGTCTCCTCGCTCTCTGTCGCACTTTCTCCTCGCTCCCCGTCGCACTGTCTCCTCGCTCCCTGTTGCGCTGTGTCCTCGCTCGCTGTCGCACTGTCTCATTGCTCTCTGTCGCACTGTCTCCTCGCTCCCTGTCGCACTGTCTCCTCGCTCCCTGTCGCACTGTCTCCTCGCTCCCTGATGCGCTGTCTCCTCGCACCCTGTCGCGCTGTCTCCTCGCTCCCTGTCGCACTGTCTCCTCGCTCCCTGTCGCACTGTCTCCTCGCTCCCTGTCGCACTGTCTCCTCGCTCCCTGTCGCACTGTCCCCTTGCTCCCTGATGCGCTGTCTCCTCGCTCCCTGTCGCGCTGTCTCCTCGCTCCCTGTCGCGCTGTCTCCTCGCACGCTGTCACGCTGTCTCATCACTCACTCTAGCAATGTCTCCTCGCTCCCTCTCGTGCTGTCTCCTCACTCCCTGTCGCACTGTCTCCTCGCTCCCTGTCGCGCTTTGTCATCGCTTCCTGTCACACTGTCTCCTCGCTCCCTGTCGCACTGCCTCCTGGCTCCCTGTCGCGATGTCTCCTCACTCTCTGTCACGCTGTCTCCTCGCTCTCTGTCGCACTGTCTCCTCGCTCCCTGTCGCACTGTCACCTCGCTCCCTGTCGCACTGTCTCCTCGCTCCCTGTCGCACTGTCTCCTCGCTCCCTGATGTGCTGTCTCCTCGCTCCCTGTCGCACTGTCTCCTCGCTCCCTGTCGCACTGTCACCTCGCTCCCTGTCGCACTGTCTCCTCGCTCCCTGTCGCACTGTCTCCTCGCTCCCTGATGTGCTGTCTCCTCGCTCCCTGTCGCACTGTCTCCTCGCTCCCTGTCGCGCTGTCTCCTCGCTCTCTGTCGCGCTGTCTCCTCGCTCCCTGTCGCGCTGTCTCCTCGCTCCCTGTCGCACTGTCTCCTCGCTCCCTGTTGCACTGTCTCCTCGCTCCCTGTCGCACTGTCTCCTGGCTGCCTGTCGCACTGTCTCCTCGCTCCCTGTTCCACAGTCTCTTCGCTCCCTTTCGCGCTGTCTCCTCGCTCCCTGTCATGCTGTCTCCTCGCTCCCTGTCGCGCTGTCTCCTCGATCCCTGTCGCGCTGTCTCCTCACTCCCTGTCGCGCTGTCTCCTCGCTCCCTGTCACGCTGTCTCCTCGCTCCCTGTCGCGCTGTCTCCTCTCTCCCTTCACGCTGTCTCCTCGCTCCCTGTCATGCTATCTCCTCGCTCCCTGTCACGCTGTCTCCTCGCACCCTCTCGCCCTGTCTCCTCGCTCACTGTCGCCCTGTCTCCTCGCTCCCTGTTGCGCTGTCTTTTCGCTCCCTGTCGCACTGTCTCCTCGCTCCCTCTCGCACTGTCCCCTCGCTTCCTGTCGCACTGACTCCTCGCTCCCTGTCGCGCTGTCTCCTTGCTCTGTGTCGCGCTGTGACTTTGCTCCTTCTCGCACTGTCGCTTCATTCCCTCTCGCAATGTCTCCTCTCACCCTCTCGCTCTGTCACCTCACTCCCTATCGCGCTGTCTCCTCGCTCGCTCTAGCGCTGTCTTCTCGCACCCTCTCGCGCTGTCTCCTTGCTCACTGTCGCCCTGTCTCCTCGCTCCCTTTCGCGCTGTGTCCTCGCTCCCTGTCACTATGTCTCCTCGCTCCCTGTCGCGCTGTCTCCTCGCTCCCTGTCGCGCTGTCTCCTCGCTCCCTGTCACGCTGTGTCCTCGCTCCGTCGCGCTGTGTCCTCGCTCCCTGTCGCGCTGTCTCCTCGCCTCCTGTCGCGCTGTCTCCTCTCTCCCTTCGCACTGTCTCCTCGCTCACTGTCATGCTGTCTCCTCGCTCCCTGTCGTGCTGTCTCCTCCCACCCTCTCACCCTCTCTCCTCGCTCCCTGTCGCGCTGTCTCCTCTCACCCTCTCGCAATGCCTCTGCAATCCCTGTCACACTGTTTCCTAGCTCCCTGTCGCAGTGACTCCTCGCTCCCTCTCGCGCTGTATCCTTGCTCTGTGGCGCGCTGTCACTTCGCTCCTTCTTGCACTGTCGCTTCTCTCCCTCTTGCAATGTCTCCTCTCACCCTCTCGCTCTGTCACCTCACTCCCTATCGCGCTGTCTCCTAGCTCGCTATGGCGCTGTCTCCTCGCACCCTCTCACGCTGTCTCCTCGCTCACTGTCTCCCTGCCGCATCGCTCCCTTTCGCGCTGTCTCCTTGCTCCCTGTCACCAAGTCTCCTCACTCCCTCAACCCCTGTCGAGGTTTCTCCTCGCTCCCTGTTGCACTGTTTCCTCTTCTCTGTCGCACTGTCCCCTCGCTCCCTGTCACACTGTCTCCTCGCTCCCTGTCACACTGTCTCCTCGCTCCCTGTCGCACTGACTCCTCGCTACCTGTCGCGGTTTCTCATCGCTCCCTGTCACTATGTCTCCTCGCTCCCTCTCGCGCTGTCTCCTCGCTCCCTGTCGCGCTGTCTCCTCGCTCCCTGTCACGCTGTGTCCTCGCTCCGTCGCACTGTGTCCTCGCTCGCTGTCGCGCTGTCTCCTCACTCCCTGTCACGCTGTCTCCTCGCACCCTGTCACGCTGTCTCATCGCTCACTCTAGCACTGTCTCCTCGCTCCCTCTCGTGCTGTCTCCTCACTCCCTGTCGCACTGTCTCCTCGCTCCCTGTCGCGCTTTCTCATTGCTCCATGTCACACTGTCTCTTCGCTCCCTGTCGCACTGCCTCCTCGCTCCCTGTCGCGATGTCTCCTCACTCCCTGTCACGCTGTCTCCTTGCTCAGAGTCGCGCTGTCTCATCGCTCACTCTAGCGCTGTCTCCTCGCTCCCTGTCACACTGTCTCCTCACTCCCTGTCGCGCTGTCTCCTCGCTCCCTGTCGCGCTTTCTCATCGCTCCCTGTCGCGCTGTCTCCTGGCTCTCTGTCGCACTGTCTCCTCGCTCCCTGTCGCACTGTCTCCTCGCTCCCTGATGTGCTGTCTCCTCGTTCCCTGTCGCGCTGTCTCCTCGCTCCCTGTCGTGCTGTCTCCTCGCTCTCTGTCGCACTGTCTCCTCGCTCCCTGTCGCACTGTCACCTCGCTCCCTGTCGCACGGTCTCCTCGCTCCCTGTCGCACTGTCTCCTCGCTCCCTGAAGTGCTGTCTCCTCGCTCCCTGTCGCACTGTCTCCTCGCTCCCTGTCGCACTGTCTCCTTGCTGCCTGTCGCACTGTCTCCTCGCTCCCTGTCGCACTGTCTCCTCGCTCCCTGTCGCGCTGTCTCCTCGCTCTCTGTCGCGCTGTCTCCTCGCTCCCTGTCACGCTGTCTCCTCGCTCCCTGTCGCACTATCTCCTCGCTCCCTGTCGCACTGTCTCCTCGCTCCCTGTCACTATGTCTCCTCGCTCCCTGTCGCGCTGTCTCCTCGCTCCCTGTCACGCTGTCTCCTCGCTCCCTGTCACGCTGTGTCCTCGCTCGCTGTCGCGCTGTCTCCTCACTCCCTGCCGCGCTGTCTCCTCGCACCCTGTCACGCTGTCTCATCGCTCACTCTAGCACTGTCTCCTCACTCCCTGTCGCACTCTCCTCGCCCCCTGTAGCGCTTTGTCATCGCTCCCTGTCACACTGTCTCCTCGCTCCCTGTCGCACTGCCTCCTCGCTCCCTGTCGCGATGTCTCCTCACTCCCTGTCACGCTGTCTCCTTGCTCAGAGTCGCGCTGTCTCATCGCTCCCTGTCGCGCTGCAAACTCGCTCCCTGTCGCACTGTCTCCTCACTCCCTGTCGCGCTGTCTCCTCGCTCCCTGTCGCGCTTTCTCATCGCTCCCTGTCGCGCTGTCTCCTGGCTCTCTGTCGCACTGTCTCCTCGCTCCCTGTCGCACTGTCTCCTCGCTCCCTGATGTGCTGTCTCCTCGCTCCCTGTCGCGCTGTCTCCTCGCTCCCTGTCGCGCTGTGTCCTCGCTCTCTGTCGCACTGTCTCCTCGCTCCCTGTCGCACTGTCACCTCGCTCCCTGTCGCACTGTCTCCTCGCTCCCTGATGTGCTGTCTCCTCGCTCCCTGTCGCACTGTCTCCTCGCTCCCTGTCGCACTGTCTCCTTGCTGCCTGTCACACTGTCTCCTCGCTCCCTGTCGCGCTGTCTCCTCGCTCTCTGTCGCGCTGTCTCCTCGCTCCCTGTCGCGCTGTCTCCTCGCTCCCTGTCGCACTGTCTCCTCGCTCCCTGTCGCACTGTCTCCTCGCTCCCTGTCGCACTGTCTCCTGGCTGCCTGTCGCACTGTCTCCTCGCTCCCTGTTCCACAGTCTCCTCGCTCCCTGTCGCGCTGTCTCCTCGCTCCCTGTCATGCTGTCTCCTCGCTCCCTGTCGCGCTGTCTCCTCGATCCCTGTCGCGCTGTCTCCTCACTCCCTGTCGCGCTGTCTCCTCGCTCCCTGTCACGCTGTCTCCTCGCTCCCTGTCGCGCTGTCTCCTCTCTCCCTTCACGCTGTCTCATGGCTCCCTGTCATGCTATCTCCTCGCTCCCTGTCACGCTGTCTCCTCGCACCCTCTCGCCCTGTCTCCTCGCTCACTGTCGCCCTGTCTCCTCGCTCCCTGTTGCGCTGTCTTTTCACTCCCTGTTGCACTGTCTCCTCGCTCCCTGTCACGCTGTCTCCTTGCTCAGAGTCGCGCTGTCTCATCGCTCACTCTAGCGCTGTCTCCTCGCTCCCTGTCACACTGTCTCCTCACTCCCTGTCGCGCTGTCTCCTCGCTCCCTGTCGCGCTTTCTCATCGCTCCCTGTCGCGCTGTCTCCTGGCTCTCTGTCGCACTGTCTCCTCGCTCCCTGTCGCACTGTCTCCTCGCTCCCTGATGTGCTGTCTCCTCGTTCCCTGTCTCCTCGCTCCCTGTCGCGCTGTCTCCTCGCTCTCTGTCGCACTGTCTCCTCGCTCCCTGTCGCACTGTCACCTCGCTCCCTGTCGCACTGTCTCCTCGCTTCCTGTCGCACTGTCTCCTCGCTCCCTGAAGTGCTGTCTCCTCGCTCCCTGTCGCACTGTCTCCTCGCTCCCTGTCGCACTGTCTCCTCGCTGCCTGTCGCACTGTCTCCTCGCTCCCTGTCGCACTGTCTCCTCGCTCCCTGTCGCGCTGTCTCCTCGCTCTCTGTCGCGCTGTCTCCTCGCTCCCTGTCGCACTGTCTCCTCGCTCCCTGTCGCAATGTCTCCTGGCTCCCTGTCGCACTGTCTCCTGGCTGCCTGTCGCACAGTCTCCTCGCTCCCTGTCGCACAGTCTCCTCGCTCCCTGTCGCGCTGTCTCCTCTCTCCCTTCACGCTGTCTCCTCGCTCCCTGTCATGCTATCTCCTCGCTCCCTGTCACGCTGTCTCCTCGCACCCTCTCGCCCTGTCTCCTCGCTCACTGTCGCCCTGTCTCCTCGCTCCCTGTTGCGCTGTCTTTTCACTCCCTGTCGCACTGTCTCCTCGCTCCCTGTCACGCTGTCTCCTTGCTCAGAGTCGCGCTGTCTCATCGCTCACTCTAGCGCTGTCTCCTCGCTCCCTGTCACACTGTCTCCTCACTCCCTGTCGCGCTGTCTCCTCGCTCCCTGTCGCGCTTTCTCATCGCTCCCTGTCGCGCTGTCTCCTGGCTCTCTGTCGCACTGTCTCCTCGCTCCCTGTCGCACTGTCTCCTCGCTCCCTGATGTGCTGTCTCCTCGTTCCCTGTCGCGCTGTCTCCTCGCTCCCTGTCGCGCTGTCTCCTCGCTCTCTGTCGCACTGTCTCCTCGCTCCCTGTCGCACTGTCACCTCGCTCCCTGTCGCACTGTCTCCTCGCTTCCTGTCGCACTGTCTCCTCGCTCCCTGAAGTGCTGTCTCCTCGCTCCCTGTCGCACTGTCTCCTCGCTCCCTGTCGCACTGTCTCCTCGCTGCCTGTCGCACTGTCTCCTCGCTCCCTGTCGCACTGTCTCCTCGCTCCCTGTCGCGCTGTCTCCTCGCTCTCTGTCGCGCTGTCTCCTCGCTCCCTGTCGCACTGTCTCCTCGCTCCCTGTCGCAATGTCTCCTGGCTCCCTGTCGCACTGTCTCCTGGCTGCCTGTCGCACAGTCTCCTCGCTCCCTGTCGCACAGTCTCCTCGCTCCCTGTCGCACAGTCTCCTCGCTCCCTGTCGCGCTGTCTCCTCGCTCCCTGTCATGCTGTCTCCTCGCTCCCTGTCGCGCTGTCTCCTCGCTCCCTGTCGCGCTGTCTCTTCGCTCCCTGTCGCGCTGTCTCCTCGCTCCCTGTCACGCTGTCTCCTCGCTCCCTGTCGCGCTGTCTCCTCTCTCCCTTCACGATGTCTCCTCACTCCCTGTCGCGCTGTCTCCTCGCTCCCAGTCGCACTGCCTCCTTGCTCCCAGTCGCGATGTCTCCTCACACCCTGTCGCGATGTCTCCTCACTCCCTGTCGCGCTGTCTCCTCGCTCTCTGTCGCACTGTCTCCTCGCTCCCCGTCGCACTGTCTCCTCGCTCCCTGTTGCGCTGTGTCCTCGCTCGCTGTCGCACTGTCTCATTGCTCTCTGTCGCACTGTCTCCTCGCTCCCTGTCGCACTGTCTCCTCGCTCCCTGTCGCACTGTCTCCTTGCTCCCTGATGCGCTGTCTCCTCGCACCCTGTCGCGCTGTCTCCTCGCTCCCTGTCGCACTGTCTCCTCGCTCCCTGTCGCACTGTCTCCTCGCTCCCTGTCGCACTGTCTCCTCGCTCCCTGTCACGCTGTCTCCTCGGTCCCTGTCGCGCTGTCTCCTCTCTCCCTTCACGATGTCTCCTCACTCCCTGTCGCGCTGTCTCCTCGCTCTCTGTCGCACTTTCTCCTCGCTCCCCGTCGCACTGTCTCCTCGCTCCCTGTTGCGCTGTGTCCTCGCTCGCTGTCGCACTGTCTCATTGCTCTCTGTCGCACTGTCTCCTCGCTCCCTGTCGCACTGTCTCCTCGCTCCCTGTCGCACTGTCTCCTCGCTCCCTGATGCGCTGTCTCCTCGCACCCTGTCGCGCTGTCTCCTCGCTCCCTGTGGCACTGTCTCCTCGCTCCCTGTCGCACTGTCTCCTCGCTCCCTGTCGCACTGTCTCCTCGCTCCCTGTCGCACTGTCTCCTCGCTCCCTGTCGCACTGTCCCCTTGCTCCCTGATGCGCTGTCTCCTCGCTCCCTGTCGCGCTGTCTCCTCGCTCCCTGTCACACTGTCTCCTCGCTCCCTGTCGCACTGTCTCCTCGCTCCCTGTCGCACTGTCTCCTCGCTCCCTGTCGCACTGTCTCCTGGCTGCCTGTTGCACAGTCTCCTCGCTCCCTGTCGCACAGTCTCCTCGCTCCCTGTCGCGCTGTCTCCTCGCTCCCTGTCATGCTGTCTCCTCGCTCCCTGTCGCGCTGTCTCCTCGCTCCCTGTCGCGCTGTCTCTTCGCTCCATGTCGCGCTGTCTCCTCGCTCCCTGTTGCGCTGTCTTTTCGCTCCCTGTTGCACTGCCTCCTCGCTCCCTCTCGCACTGTCCCCTCGCTTCCTGTCGCACTGACTCCTCGCTCCCTGTCGCGCTGTCTCCTTGCTCTGTGTCGCGCTGTGACTTTGCTGCTTCTCGCACTGTCGCTTCATTCCCTCTCGCAATGTCTCCTCTCACCCTCTCGCTCTGTCACCTCACTCCCTATCGCGCTGTCTCCTCGCTCTCTCTAGCGCTGTCTCCTCGCACCCTCTCGCGCTGTCTGCTTGCTCACTGTCGCCCTGTCTCCTCGCTCCCTTTCGCGCTGTCTCCTCGCTCCCTGTCACTATGTCTCCTCGCTCCCTGTCGCGCTGTCTCCTCGCTCCCTGTCACACTGTCTCCTTGCTCCCTGTCGCGCTGTCTCCTTGCTCTGTGTCGCGCTGAGACTTTGCTCCTTCTCGCACTGTCGCTTCATTCCCTCTCGCAATGTCTCCTCTCACCCTCTCGCTCTGTCACCTCACTCCCTATCGCGCTCTCTCCTCGCTCTCTCTAGCGCTGTCTCCTCGCACCCTCTCGCGCTGTCTCCTTGCTCACTGTCGCCCTGTCTCCTCGCTCGCTTTCCCGCTGTCTCCTCGCTCCCTGTCACTATGTCTCCTCGCTCCCTGTCGCGCTGTCTCCTCGCTCCCTGTCGCGCTGTCTCCTCACTCCCTGTCGCGCTGTCTCCTCGCACCCTGTCACGCTGTCTCATCGCTCACTCTAGCACTGTCTCCTCGCACCCTCTCGTGCTGTCTCCTCACTCCCTGTCGCACTGTCTCCTCGCTCCCTGTCGCGCTTTGTCATCGCTCCCTGTCACACTGTCTCCTCGCTCCCTGTCGCACTGCCTCCTCGCTCCCTGTCGCGATGTCTCCTCACTCCCTGTCACGCTGTCTCCTTGCTCAGAGTCGCGCTGTCTCATCGCTCACTCTAGCGCTGTCTCGTCGCTCCTTCTCGCGCTGTCTCCTCACTCACTGTCGCGCTGTCTCATCGCTCCCTGTCGCGCTGCAATCTCGCTCCCTGTCGCACTGTCTCCTCACTCCCTGTCGCACTGTCTCCTCGCTCCCTGTCGCGCTTTCTCATCGCTCCCTGTCGCGCTGTCTCCTGGCTCTCTGTCGCACTGTCTCCTCGCTCCCTGTCGCACTGTCTCCTCGCTCCCTGATGTGCTGTCTCCTCGCTGCCTGTCGCACTGTCTCCTCGCTCCCTGTCGCACTGTCTCCTCGCTCCCTGTCGCGCTGTCTCCTCGCTCTCTGTCGCGCTGTCTCCTCGCTCCCTGTCGCACTGTCTCCTCGCTCCCTGTCGCAATGTCTCCTGGCTCCCTGTCGCACTGTCTCCTGGCTGCCTGTCGCACAGTCTCCTCGCTCCCTGTCGCACAGTCTCCTCGCTCCCTGTCGCACAGTCTCCTCGCTCCCTGTCGCGCTGTCTCCTCGCTCCCTGTCATGCTGTCTCCTCGCTCCCTGTCATGCTGTCTCCTCGCTCCCTGTCGCGCTGTCTCCTCGCTCCCTGTCGCGCTGTCTCTTCGCTCCCTGTCGCGCTGTCTCCTCGCTCCCTGTCACGCTGTCTCCTCGCTCCCTGTCGCGCTGTCTCCTCTCTCCCTTCACGATGTCTCCTCACTCCCTGTCGCGCTGTCTCCTCGCTCCCAGTCGCACTGCCTCCTTGCTCCCAGTCGCGATGTCTCCTCACACCCTGTCGCGATGTCTCCTCACTCCCTGTCGCGCTGTCTCCTCGCTCTCTGTCGCACTGTCTCCTCGCTCCCCGTCGCACTGTCTCCTCGCTCCCTGTTGCGCTGTGTCCTCGCTCGCTGTCGCACTGTCTCATTGCTCTCTGTCGCACTGTCTCCTCGCTCCCTGTCGCACTGTCTCCTCGCTCCCTGTCGCACTGTCTCCTTGCTCCCTGATGCGCTGTCTCCTCGCACCCTGTCGCGCTGTCTCCTCGCTCCCTGTCGCACTGTCTCCTCGCTCCCTGTCGCACTGTCTCCTCGCTCCCTGTCGCACTGTCTCCTCGCTCCCTGTCACGCTGTCTCCTCGGTCCCTGTCGCGCTGTCTCCTCTCTCCCTTCACGATGTCTCCTCACTCCCTGTCGCGCTGTCTCCTCGCTCTCTGTCGCACTTTCTCCTCGCTCCCCGTCGCACTGTCTCCTCGCTCCCTGTTGCGCTGTGTCCTCGCTCGCTGTCGCACTGTCTCATTGCTCTCTGTCGCACTGTCTCCTCGCTCCCTGTCGCACTGTCTCCTCGCTCCCTGTCGCACTGTCTCCTCGCTCCCTGATGCGCTGTCTCCTCGCACCCTGTCGCGCTGTCTCCTCGCTCCCTGTGGCACTGTCTCCTCGCTCCCTGTCGCACTGTCTCCTCGCTCCCTGTCGCACTGTCTCCTCGCTCCCTGTCGCACTGTCTCCTCGCTCCCTGTCGCACTGTCCCCTTGCTCCCTGATGCGCTGTCTCCTCGCTCCCTGTCGCGCTGTCTCCTCGCTCCCTGTCACACTGTCTCCTCGCTCCCTGTCGCACTGTCTCCTCGCTCCCTGTCGCACTGTCTCCTCGCTCCCTGTCGCACTGTCTCCTGGCTGCCTGTTGCACAGTCTCCTCGCTCCCTGTCGCACAGTCTCCTCGCTCCCTGTCGCGCTGTCTCCTCGCTCCCTGTCATGCTGTCTCCTCGCTCCCTGTCGCGCTGTCTCCTCGCTCCCTGTCGCGCTGTCTCTTCGCTCCATGTCGCGCTGTCTCCTCGCTCCCTGTTGCGCTGTCTTTTCGCTCCCTGTTGCACTGCCTCCTCGCTCCCTCTCGCACTGTCCCCTCGCTTCCTGTCGCACTGACTCCTCGCTCCCTGTCGCGCTGTCTCCTTGCTCTGTGTCGCGCTGTGACTTTGCTGCTTCTCGCACTGTCGCTTCATTCCCTCTCGCAATGTCTCCTCTCACCCTCTCGCTCTGTCACCTCACTCCCTATCGCGCTGTCTCCTCGCTCTCTCTAGCGCTGTCTCCTCGCACCCTCTCGCGCTGTCTGCTTGCTCACTGTCGCCCTGTCTCCTCGCTCCCTTTCGCGCTGTCTCCTCGCTCCCTGTCACTATGTCTCCTCGCTCCCTGTCGCGCTGTCTCCTCGCTCCCTGTCACACTGTCTCCTTGCTCCCTGTCGCGCTGTCTCCTTGCTCTGTGTCGCGCTGAGACTTTGCTCCTTCTCGCACTGTCGCTTCATTCCCTCTCGCAATGTCTCCTCTCACCCTCTCGCTCTGTCACCTCACTCCCTATCGCGCTCTCTCCTCGCTCTCTCTAGCGCTGTCTCCTCGCACCCTCTCGCGCTGTCTCCTTGCTCACTGTCGCCCTGTCTCCTCGCTCCCTTTCGCACTGTCTCCTCGCTCCCTGTCACTATGTCTCCTCGCTCCCTGTCGCGCTGTCTCCTCGCTCCCTGTCGCGCTGTCTCCTCACTCCCTGTCGCGCTGTCTCCTCGCACCCTGTCACGCTGTCTCATCGCTCACTCTAGCACTGTCTCCTCGCACCCTCTCGTGCTGTCTCCTCACTCCCTGTCGCACTGTCTCCTCGCTCCCTGTCGCGCTTTGTCATCGCTCCCTGTCACACTGTCTCCTCGCTCCCTGTCGCACTGCCTCCTCGCTCCCTGTCGCGATGTCTCCTCACTCCCTGTCACGCTGTCTCCTTGCTCAGAGTCGCGCTGTCTCATCGCTCACTCTAGCGCTGTCTCGTCGCTCCTTCTCGCGCTGTCTCCTCACTCACTGTCGCGCTGTCTCATCGCTCCCTGTCGCGCTGCAATCTCGCTCCCTGTCGCACTGTCTCCTCACTCCCTGTCGCACTGTCTCCTCGCTCCCTGTCGCGCTTTCTCATCGCTCCCTGTCGCGCTGTCTCCTGGCTCTCTGTCGCACTGTCTCCTCGCTCCCTGTCGCACTGTCTCCTCGCTCCCTGATGTGCTGTCTCCTCGCTCCCTGTCGCGCTGTCTCCTCGCTCCCTGTCGCGCTGTCTCCTCGCTCTCTGTCGCACTGTCTCCTCGCTCCCTGTCGCACTGTCACCTCACTCCCTGTCGCACTGTCTCCTCGCTCCCTGTCGCACTCTCTCCTCGCTCTCTGATGTGCTGTCTCCTCGCTCCCTTTCGCGCTGTCTCCTCGCTCTCTGTCGCGCTGTCTCCTCGCTCCCTGTCGCGCTGTCTCCTCGCTCCCTGTCGCACTGTCTCCTCGCTCCCTGTCGCACTGTCTCCTGGCTGCCTGTCGCACTGTCTCCTCGCTCCCTGTTCCACAGTATCCTCGCTCCCTGTCGCGCTGTCTCCTCGCTCCCTGTCATGCTGTCTCCTCACTCCCTGTCGCGCTGTCTCCTCGATCCCTGTCGCGCTGTCTCCTCACTCCCTGTCGCGCTGTCTCCTCGCTCCCTGTCACGCTGTCTCCTCGCTCCCTGTCGCGCTGTCTCCTCTCTCCCTTCACGCTGTCTCCTCGCTCCCTGTCTTGCTATCTCCTCGCTCCCTGTCACGTTGTCTCCGCGCACCCTCTCGCCCTGTCTCCTCACTCACTGTCGCCCTGTCTCCTCGCTCCCTGTTGCGCTGTCTTTTCGCTCCCTGTCGCACTGTCTCCTCGCTCCCTCTCGCACTGTCCCCTCGCTTCCTGTCGCACTGACTCCTCGCTCCCTGTTGCGCTGTCTCCTTGCTCTGTGTCGCGCTGTGACTTTGCTCCTTCTCGCACTGTCGCTTCATTCCCTCTCGAAATGTCTCCTCTCACCCTCTCGCTCTGTCACCTCACTCCCTATCGCGCTGTCTCCTCGCTCGCTCTAGCGCTGTCTCCTCGCACCCTCTCGCGCTGTCTCCTTGCTCACTGTCACCCTGTCTCCTCGCTCCCTTTCGCGCTGTGTCCTCGCTCCCTGTCGCGCTGTCTCCTCGCTCCCTGTCGCGCTGTCTCCTCGCTCCCTGTCGCGCTGTCTCCTCGCTCCCTGTCATGCTGTGTCCTCGCTCCGTCGCGCTGTGTCCTCGCTCGCTGTCGCACTGTCTCCTCACTCCCTGTCGCGCTGTCTCCTCGCACCCTGTCACGCTGTCTCATCACTCACTCTAGCAATGTCTCCTCGCTCCCTCTCGTGCTGTCTGCTCACTCCCTGTCGCACTGTCTCCTCGCTCCCTGTCACGCTTTGTCATCGCACCCTGTCACACTGTCTCCTCGCTCCCTGTCGCACTGCCTCCTGGCTCCCTGTCGCGATGTCTCCTCACTCTCTGTCACGCTGTCTCCTTGCTCAGATTCGCGCTGTCTCATCGCTCACTCTAGCGCTGTCTCCTCGCTCCTTCTCGCGCAGTCTCCTCACTCACTGTCGCGCTGTCTCATCGCTCCCTGTCGCGCTGCAAACTCGCTCCCTGTCGCACTGTCTCCTCACTCCCTGTCGCGCTGTCTCCTCGCTCCCTGTCGCGCTTTCTCATCGCTCCCTGTCGCGCTGTCTCCTGGCTCTCTGTCGCACTGTCTCCTCGCTCCCTGTCGCACTGTCTCCTCGCTCCCTGATGTGCTGTCTCCTCACTCCCTGTCGCGCTGTCTCCTCGCTCCCTGTCGCGCTGTGTCCTCGCTCTCTGTCGCACTGTCTCCTCGCTCCCTGTCGCACTGTCTCCTCGCTCCCTGATGTGCTGTCTCCTCGCTCCTTGTCGCACTGTCTCCTCGCTCCCTGTCGCACTGTCTCCTTGCTGCCTGTCACACTGTCTCCTCGCTCCCTGTCACACTGTCTCCTCGCTCCCTGTCGCGCTGTCTCCTCGCTCTCTGTCGCGCTGTCTCCTCGCTCCCTGTCGCGCTGTCTCCTCGCTCCCTGTCGCACTGTCTCCTCGCTCCCTGTCGCACTGTCTCCTCGCTCCCTGTCGCACTGTCTCCTCGCTCCCTGTTCCACAGTCTCCTCGCTCCCTGTCGCGCTGTCTCCTCGCTCCCTGTCATGCTGTCTCCTCGCTCCCTGTCGCGCTGTCTCCTCGCTCCCTGTCGCGCTGTCTCCTCACTCCCTGTCGCGCTGTCTCCTCGCTCCCTGTCATGCTGTCTCCTCGCTCCCTGTCGCGCTGTCTCCTCTCTCCCTTCACGCTGTCTCCTCGCTCCCTGTCATGCTATCTCCTCGCTCCCTGTCACGCTGTCTCCTCGCACCCTCTCGCCCTGTCTCCTCGCTCACTGTCGCCCTGTCTCCTCGCTCCCTGTTGCGCTGTCTTTTCGCTCCCTGTCGCACTGTCTCCTCGCTCCCTCTCGCACTGTCCCCTCGCTTCCTGTCGCACTGACTCCTCGCTCCCTGTCGCGCTGTCTCCTTGCTCTGTGTCGCGCTGTGACTTTGCTGCTTCTCGCACTGTCGCTTCATTCCCTCTCGCAATGTCTCCTCTCACCCTCTCGCTCTGTCACCTCACTCCCTATCGCGCTGTCTCCTCGCTCTCTCTAGCGCTGTCTCCTCGCACCCTCTCGCGCTGTCTCCTTGCTCACTGTCGCCCTGTCTCCTCCCTCCCTTTCGCGCTGTCTCCTCGCTCCCTGTCACTATGTCTCCTCGCTCCCTGTCGCGCTGTCTCCTCGCTCCCTGTCACACTGTCTCCTTGCTCCCTGTCGCGCTGTCTCCTTGCTCTGTGTCGCGCTGTGACTTTGCTCCTTCTCGCACTGTCGCTTCATTCCCTCTCGCAATGTCTCCTCTCACCCTCTCGCTCTGTCACCTCACTCCCTATCGCGCTGTCTCCTCGCTCTCTCTAGCGCTGTCTCCTCGCACCCTCTCGCGCTGTCTCCTTGCTCACTGTCGCCCTGTCTCCTCGCTCCCTTTCGCGCTGTCTCCTCGCTCCCTGTCACTATGTCTCCTCGCTCCCTGTCGCGCTGTCTCCTCGCTCCCTGTCGCGCTGTCTCCTCGCTCCCTGTCACGCTGTGTCCTCGCTCCGTCGCGCTGTGTCCTCGCTCGCTGTCGCGCTGTCTCCTCACTCCCTGTCGCGCTGTCTCCTCGCACCCTGTCACGCTGTCTCATCGCTCACTCTAGCACTGTCTCCTCGCACCCTCTCGTGCTGTCTCCTCGCTCCCTTTCGCGCTTTGTCATCGCTCCCTGTCACACTGTCTCCTCGCTCCCTGTCGCACTGCCTCCTCGCTCCCTGTCGCGATGTCTCCTCACTCCCTGTCACGCTGTCTCCTTGCTCAGAGTCGCGCTGTCTCATCGCTCACTCTAGCGCTGTCTCGTCGCTCCTTCTCACGCTGTCTCCTCACTCACTGTCGCGCTGTCTCATCGCTCCCTGTCGCGCTGCAATCTCGCTCCCTGTCGCACTGTCTCCTCACTCCCTGTCGCACTGTCTCCTCGCTCCCTGTCGCGCTTTCTCATCGCTCCCTGTCGCGCTGTCTCCTGGCTCTCTGTCGCACTGTCTCCTCGCTCCCTGTCGCACTGTCTCCTCGCTCCCTGATGTGCTGTCTCCTCGGTCCCTGTCGCGCTGTCTCCTCGCTCCCTGTCGCGCTGTCTCCTCGCTCTCTGTCGCACTGTCTCCTCGCTCCCTGTCGCACTGTCACCTCACTCCCTGTCGCACTGTCTCCTCGCTCCCTGTCGCACTGTCTCCTCGCTCTCTGATGTGCTGTCTCCTCGCTCCCTTTCGCGCTGTCTCCTCGCTCTCTGTCGCGCTGTCTCCTCGCTCCCTGTCGCGCTGTCTCCTCGCTCCCTGTCGCACTGTCTCCTCGATCCCTGTCGCACTGTCTCCTCGCTCCCTGTCGCACTGTCTCCTGGCTGCCTGTCGCACTGTCTCCTCGCTCCCTGTTCCACAGTATCCTCGCTCCCTGTCGCGCTGTCTCCTCGCTCCCTGTCATGCTGTCTCCTCGCTCCCTGTCGCGCTGTCTCCTCACTCCCTGTCGCGCTGTCTCCTCGCTCCCTGTCACGCTGTCTCCTCGCTCCCTGTCGCGCTGTCTCCTCTCTCCCTTCACGCTGTCTCCTCGCTCCCTGTCTTGCTATCTCCTCGCTCCCTGTCACGTTGTCTCCGCGCACCCTCTCGCCCTGTCTCCTCACTCACTGTCGCCCTGTCTCCTCGCTCCCTGTTGCGCTGTCTTTTCGCTCCCTGTCGCACTGTCTCCTCGCTCCCTCTCGCACTGTCCCCTCGCTTCCTGTCGCACTGACTCCTCGCTCCCTGTTGCGCTGTCTCCTTGCTCTGTGTCGCGCTGTGACTTTGCTCCTTCTCGCACTGTCGCTTCATTCCCTCTCGCAATGTCTCCTCTCACCCTCTCGCTCTGTCACCTCACTCCCTATCGCGCTGTCTCCTCGCTCGCTCTAGCACTGTCTCCTCGCACCCTCTCGCGCTGTCTCCTTGCTCACTGTCGCCCTGTCTCCTCGCTCCCTTTCGCGCTGTGTCCTCGCTCCCTGTCACTATGTCTCCTCGCTCCCTGTCGCGCTGTCTCCTCGCTCCCTGTCGCGCTGTCTCCTCGCTCCCTGTCACGCTGTGTCCTCACTCCGTCGCGCTGTGTCCTCGCTCGCTGTCGCACTGTCTCCTCACTCCCTGTCGCGCTGTCTCCTCGCACCCTGTCACGCTGTCTCATCACTCACTCTAGCAATGTCTCCTCGCTCCCTCTCGTGCTGTCTCCTCACTCCCTGTCGCACTGTCTCCTCGCTCCCTGTCGCGCTTTGTCATCGCTCCCTGTCACACTGTCTCCTCGCTCCCTGTCGCACTGCCTCCTGGCTCCCTGTCGCGATGTCTCCTCACTCTCTGTCACGCTGTCTCCTTGCTCAGATTCGCGCTGTCTCATCGCTCACTCTAGCGCTGTCTCCTCGCTCCTTCTCGCGCAGTCTCCTCACTCACTGTCGCGCTGTCTCATCGCTCCCTGTCGCGCTGCAAACTCGCTCCCTGTCGCACTGTCTCCTCACTCCCTGTCGCGCTGTCTCCTCGCTCCCTGTCGCGCTTTCTCATCGCTCCCTGTCGCGCTGTCTCCTGGCTCTCTGTCGCACTGTCTCCTCGCTCCCTGTCGCACTGTCTCCTCGCTCCCTGATGTGCTGTCTCCTCACTCCCTGTCGCGCTGTATCCTCGCTCCCTGTCGCGCTGTGTCCTCGCTCTCTGTCGCACTGTCTCCTCGCTCCCTGTCGCACTGTCTCCTCGCTCCCTGATGTGCTGTCTCCTCGCTCCCTGTCGCACTGTCTCCTCGCTCCCTGTCGCACTGTCTCCTTGCTGCCTGTCACACTGTCTCCTCGCTCCCTGTCACACTGTCTCCTCGCTCCCTGTCGCGCTGTCTCCTCGCTCTCTGTCGCGCTGTCTCCTCGCTCCCTGTCGCGCTGTCTCCTCGCTCCCTGTCGCACTGTCTCCTCGCTCCCTGTCGCACTGTCTCCTCGCTCCCTGTCGCACTGTCTCCTCGCTCCCTGTTCCGCAGTCTCCTCGCTCCCTGTCGCGCTGTCTCCTCGCTCCCTGTCATGCTGTCTCCTCGCTCCCTGTCGCGCTGTCTCCTCGATCCCTGTCGCGCTGTCTCCTCACTCCCTGTCGCGCTGTCTCCTCGCTCCCTGTCACGCTGTCTCCTCGCTCCCTGTCGCGCTGTCTCCTCTCTCCCTTCACGCTGTCTCCTCGCTCCCTGTCATGCTATCTCCTCGCTCCCTGTCACGCTGTCTCCTCGCACCCTCTCGCCCTGTCTCCTCGCTCACTGTCGCCCTGTCTCCTCGCTCCCTGTTGCGCTGTCTTTTCGCTCCCTGTCGCACTGTCTCCTCGCTCCCTCTCGCACTGTCCCCTCGCTTCCTGTCGCACTGACTCCTCGCTCCCTGTCGCGCTGTCTCCTTGCTCTGTGTCGCGCTGTGACTTTGCTCCTTCTCGCACTGTCGCTTCATTCCCTCTCGCAATGTCTCCTCTCAGCCTCTCGCTCTGTCATCTCACTCCCTATCGCGCTGTCTCCTCGCTCGCTCTAGCGCTGTCTCCTCGCACCCTCTCGCGCTGTCTCCTTGCTCACTGTCGCCCTGTCTCCTCGCTCCCTTTCGCGCTGTGTCCTCGCTCCCTGTCACTATGTCTCCTCGCTCCCTGTCGCGCTGTCTCCTCGCTCCCTGTCGCGCTGTCTCCTCGCTCCCTGTCACGCTGTGTCCTCGCTCCGTCGCGCTGTGTCCTCGCTCCCTGTCGCGCTGTCTCCTCGCCTCCTGTCGCGCTGTCTCCTCTCTCCCTTCGCACTGTCTCCTCGCTCACTGTCATGCTGTCTCCTCGCTCCCTGTCGTGCTGTCTCCTCCCACCCTCTCACCCTCTCTCCTCGCTCCCTGTCGCGCTGTCTCCTCTCACCCTCTCGCAATGCCTCTGCAATCCCTGTCACACTGTTTCCTAGCTCCCTGTCGCAGTGACTCCTCGCTCCCTCTCGCGCTGTATCCTTGCTCTGTGGCGCGCTGTCACTTCGCTCCTTCTTGCACTGTCGCTTCTCTCCCTCTTGCAATGTCTCCTCTCACCCTCTCGCTCTGTCACCTCACTCCCTATCGCGCTGTCTCCTCGCTCGCTATGGCGCTGTCTCCTCGCACCCTCTCACGCTGTCTCCTCGCTCACTGTCGCCCTGCCGCATCGCACCCTTTCGCGCTGTCTCCTTGCTCCCTGTCACCAAGTCTCCTCACTCCCTCACTCCCTGTCGAGGTTTCTCCTCGCTCCCTGTTGCGCTGTTTCCTCTTCTCTGTCGCACTGTCCGCTCGCTCCCTGTCACACTGTCTCCTCGCTCCCTGTCACACTGTCTCCTCGCCCCCTGTCGCACTGACTCCTCGCTACCTGTCGCGGTTTCTCATCGCTCCCTGTCACTATGTCTCCTCGCTCCCTGTCGCGCTGTCTCCTCGCTCCCTGTCGCGCTGTCTCCTCGCTCCCTGTCACGCTGTGTCCTCGCTCCGTCGCGCTGTGTCCTCGCTCGCTGTCGCGCTGTCTCCTCACTCCCTGTCACGCTGACTCCTCGCACCCTGTCACGCTGTCTCATCGCTCACTATAGCACTGTCTCCTTGCTCCCTCTCGTGCTGTCTCCTCACTCCCTGTCGCACTGTCTCCTCGCTCCCTGTCGCGCTTTCTCATTGCTCCCTGTCACACTGTCTCTTCGCTCCCTGTCGCACTGCCTCCTCGCTCCCTGTCGCGATGTCTCCTCACTCCCTGTCACGCTGTCTCCTTGCTCAGAGTCGCGCTGTCTCATCGCTCACTCTAGCGCTGTCTCCTCGCTCCCTGTCACACTGTCTCCTCACTCCCTGTCGCGCTGTCTCCTCGCTCCCTGTCGCGCTTTCTCATCGCTCCCTGTCGCGCTGTCTCCTGGCTCTCTGTCGCACTGTCTCCTCGCTCCCTGTCGCACTGTCTCCTCGCTCCCTGATGTGCTGTCTCCTCGTTCCCTGTCGCGCTGTCTCCTCGCTCCCTGTCGCGCTGTCTCCTCGCTCTCTGTCGCACTGTCTCCTCGCTCCCTGTCGCACTGTCACCTCGCTCCCTGTCGCACTGTCTCCTCGCTCCCTGTCGCACTGTCTCCTCGCTCCCTGAAGTGCTGTCTCCTCGCTCCCTGTCGCATTGTCTCCTCGCTCCCTGTCGCACTGTCTCCTTGCTGCCTGTCGCACTGTCTCCTCGCTCCCTGTCACACTGTCTCCTCGCTCCCTGTCGCGCTGTCTCCTCGCTCTCTGTCGCGCTGTCTCCTCGCTCCCTGTCGCACTGTCTCCTCGCTCCCTGTCGCAATGTCTCCTCGCTCCCTGTCGCACTGTCTCCTCGCTCCCTGTCGCACTGTCTCCTGGCTGCCTGTCGCACAGTCTCCTCGCTCCCTGTCGCACAGTCTCCTCGCTCCCTGTCGCGCTGTCTCCTCGCTCCCTGTCATGCTGTCTCCTCGCTCCCTGTCGCGCTGTCTCCTCGCTCCCTGTCGCGCTGTCTCTTCGCTCCCTGTCGCGCTGTCTCCTCGCTCCCTGTCACGCTGTCTCCTCGCTCCCTGTCGCGCTGTCTCCTCTCTCCCTTCACGATGTCTCCTCACTCCCTGTCGCGCTGTCTCCTCGCTCTCTGTCGCACTGTCTCCTCGCTCCCAGTCGCACTGCCTCCTTGCTCCCAGTCGCGATGTCTCCTCACACCCTGTCGCGATGTCTCCTCACTCCCTGTCGCGCTGTCTCCTCGCTCTCTGTCGCACTGTCTCCTCGCTCCCTGTTGCGCTGTGTCCTCGCTCGCTGTCGCACTGTCTCATTGCTCTCTGTCGCACTGTCTCCTCACTCCCTGTCGCACTGTCTCCTCGCTCCCTGTCGCACTGTCTCCTTGCTCCCTGATGCGCTGTCTCCTCGCACCCTGTCGTGCTGTCTCCTCGCTCCCTGTCGCACTGTCTCCTCGCTCCCTGTCGCACTGTCTCCTCGCTCCCTGTCGCACTGTCTCCTCGCTCCCTGTCACGCTGTCTCCTCGGTCCCTGTCGCGCTGTCTCCTCTCTCCCTTCACGATGTCTCCTCACTCCCTGTCGCGCTGTCTCCTCGCTCTCTGTCGCACTGTCTCCTCGCTCCCCGTCGCACTGTCTCCTCGCTCCCTGTTGCGCTGTGTCGTCGCTCGCTGTCGCACTGTCTCATTGCTCTCTGTCGCACTGTCTCCTCGCTCCCTGTCGCACTGTCTCCTCGCTCCCTGTCGCACTGTCTCCTTGCTCCCTGAAGCGCTGTCTCCTCGCACCCTGCCGCGCTGTCTCCTCGCTCCCTGTGGCACTGTCTCCTCGCTCCCTGTCGCACTGTCTCCTCGCTCCCTGTCGCACTGTCTCCTCGCTCCCTGTCGCACTGTCTCCTCGCTCCCTGTCGCACTGACCCCTTGCTCCCTGATGCGCTGTCTCCTCGCTCCCTGTCGCGCTGTCTCCTCGCTCCCTGTCACACTGTCTCCTCGCTCCCTGTCGCACTGTCTCCTCGCTCCCTGTCGCACTGTCTCCTCGCTCCCTGTCGCACTGTCTCCTGGCTGCCTGTTGCACAGTCTCCTCGCTCCCTGTCGCACAGTCTCCTCGCTCCCTGTCGCGCTGTCTCCTCGCTCCCTGTCATGCTGTCCCCTCGCTCCCTGTCACGCTGTCTCCTCGCTCCCTGTCGCGCTGTCTCTTCGCTCCCTGTCGCGCTGTCTCCTTGCTCGCTGTTGCGCTGTCTTTTCGCTCCCTGTTGCACTGCCTCCTCGCTCCCTCTCGCACTGTCCCCTCGCTTCCTGTCGCACTGACTCCTCGCTCCCTGTCGCGCTGTCTCCTTGCTCTGTGTCGCGCTGTGACTTTGCTGCTTCTCGCACTGTCGCTTCATTCCCTCTCGCAATGTCTCCTCTCACCCTCTCGCTCTGTCACCTCACTCCCTATCGCGCTGTCTCCTCGCTCTCTCTAGCGCTGTCTCCTCGCACCCTCTCGCGCTGTCTCCTTGCTCACTGTCGCCCTGTCTCCTCGCTCCCTTTCGCGCTGTCTCCTCGCTCCCTGTCACTATGTCTCCTCGCTCCCTGTCGCGCTGTCTCCTCTCTCCCTGTCACACTGTCTCCTTGCTCCCTGTCGCGCTGTCTCCTTGCTCTGTGTCGCGCTGTGACTTTGCTCCTTCTCGCACTGTCGCTTCATTCCCTCTCGCAATGTCTCCTCTCACCCTCTCGCTCTGTCACCTCACTCCCTATCGCGCTGTCTCCTCGCTCTCTCTAGCGCTGTCTCCTCGCACCCTCTCGCGCTGTCTCCTTGCTCACTGTCGCCCTGTCTCCTCGCTCCCTTTCGCGCTGTCTCCTCGCTCCCTGTCACTATGTCTCCTCGCTCCCTGTCGCGCTGTCTCCTCGCTCCCTGTCGCGCTGTCTCCTCGCTCCCTGTCACGCTGTGTCCTCGCTCCGTCGCGCTGTGTCCTCGCTCGCTGTCGCACTGTCTCCTCACTCCCTGTCGCGCTGTCTCCTCGCACCCTGTCACGCTGTCTCATCGCTCACTCTAGCACTGTCTCCTCGCACCCTCTCGTGCTGTCTCCTCACTCCCTGTCGCACTGTCTCCTCGCTCCCTGTCGCGCTTTGTCATCGCTGCCTGTCACACTGTCTCCTCGCTCCCTGTCGCACTGCCTCCTCGCTCCCTGTCGCGATGTCTCCTCACTCCCTGTCACGCTGTCTCCTTGCTCAGAGTCGCACTGTCTCATCGCTCACTCTAGCGCTGTCTCGTCGCTCCTTCTCGCGCTGTCTCCTCACTCACTGTCGCGCTGTCTCATCGCTCCCTGTCGCGCTGCAATCTCGCTCCCTGTCGCACTGTCTCCTCACTCCCTGTCGCACTGTCTCCTCGCTCCCTGTCGCGCTTTCTCATCGCTCCCTGTCGCGCTGTCTCCTGGCTCTCTGTCGCACTGTCTCCTCGCTCCCTGTCGCACTGTCTCCTCGCTCCCTGATGTGCTGTCTCCTCGCTCCCTGTCGCGCTGTCTCCTCGCTCCCTGTCGCGCTGTCTCCTCGCTCTCTGTCGCACTGTCTCCTCGCTCCCTGTCGCACTGTCACCTCACTCCCTGTCGCACTGTCTCCTCGCTCCCTGTCGCACTGTCTCCTCGCTCTCTGATGTGCTGTCTCCTCGCTCCCTTTCGCGCTGTCTCCTCGCTCTCTGTCTCGCTGTCTCCTCGCTCCCTGTCGCGCTGTCTCCTCGCTCCCTGTCGCACTGTCTCCTGGCTGCCTGTCGCACTGTCTCCTCGCTCCCTGTTCCACAGTATCCTCGCTCCCTGTCGCGCTGTCTCCTCGCTCCCTGTCATGCTGTCTCCTCGCTCCCTGTCGCGCTGTCTCCTCGATCCCTGTCGCGCTGTCTCCTCACTCCCTGTCGCGCTGTCTCCTCGCTCCCTGTCACGCTGTCTCCTCGCTCCCTGTCGCGCTGTCTCCTCTCTCCCTTCACGCTGTCTCCTCGCTCCCTGTCTTGCTATCTCCTCGCTCCCTGTCACGTTGTCTCCTCGCACCCTCTCGCCCTGTCTCCTCGCTCACTGTCGCCCTGTCTCCTCGCTCCCTGTTGCGCTGTCTTTTCGCTCCCTGTCGCACTGTCTCCTCGCTCCCTCTCGCACTGTCCCCTCGCTTCCTGTCGCACTGACTCCTCGCTCCCTGTCGCGCTGTCTCCTTGCTCTGTGTCGCGCTGTGACTTTGCTCCTTCTCGCACTGTCGCTTCATTCCCTCTCGCAATGTCTCCTCTCACCCTCTCGCTCTGTCACCTCACTCCCTATGGCGCTATCTCCTCGCTCGCTCTAGCGCTGTCTCCTCGCACCCTCTCGCGCTGTCTCCTTGCTCACTGTCGCCCTGTCTCCTCGCTCCCTTTCGCGCTGTGTCCTCGCTCCCTGTCACTATGTCTCCTCGCTCCCTGTCGCGCTGTCTCCTCGCTCCCTGTCGCGCTGTCTCCTCGCTCCCTGTCACGCTGTGTCCTCGCTCCGTCGCGCTGTGTCCTCGCTCGCTGTCGCACTGTCTCCTCACTCCCTGTCGCGCTGTCTCCTCGCACCCTGTCACGCTGTCTCATCACTCACTCTAGCAATGTCTCCTCGCTCCCTCTCGTGCTGTCTCCTCACTCCCTGTCGCACTGTCTCCTCGCTCCCTGTCGCGCTTTGTCATCGCACCCTGTCACACTGTCTCCTCGCTCCCTGTCGCACTGCCTCCTGGCTCCCTGTCGCGATGTCTCCTCACTCTCTGTCACGCTGTCTCCTTGCTCAGATTCGCGCTGTCTCATCGCTCACTCTAGCGCTGTCTCCTCGCTCCTTCTCGCGCAGTCTCCTCACTCACTGTCGCGCTGTCTCATCGCTCCCTGTCGCGCTGCAAACTCGCTCCCTGTCGCACTGTCTCCTCACTCCCTGTCGCGCTGTCTCCTCGCTCCCTGTCGCGCTTTCTCCTCGCACCCTCTCGCCCTGTCTCCTCGCTCACTGTCGCCCTGTCTCCTCGCTCCCTGTTGCGCTGTCTTTTTGCTCCCTGTCGCACTGTCTCCTCGCTCCCTCTCGCACTGTCCCCTCGCTTCCTGTCGCACTGACTCCTCGCTCCCTGTCGCGCTGTCTCCTTGCTCTGTGTCGCGCTGTGACTTTGCTCCTTCTCGCACTGTCGCTTCATTCCCTCTCGCAATGTCTCCTCTCACCCTCTCACTCTGTCACCTCACTCCCTATCGCGCTGTCTCCTCGCTCGCTCAAACGCTGTCTCCTCGCAACCTCTCGCGCTGTCTCCTTGCTCACTGTCGCCCTGTCTCCTCGCTCCCTTTCGCGCTGTCTCCTCGCTCCCTGTCGCGCTGTCTCCTCGCTCCCTGTCACGCTGTGTCCTCGCTCCGTCGCGCTGTGTCCTCGCTCCCTGTCGCGCTGTCTCCTCGCCTCCTGTCGCGCTGTCTCCTCTCTCCCTTCGCACTGTCTCCTCGCTCACTGTCATGCTGTCTCCTCGCTCCCTGTCGTGCTGTCTCCTCCCACCCTCTCACCCTCTCTCCTCGCTCCCTGTCGCGCTGTCTCCTCTCACCCTCTCGCAATGCCTCTGCAATCCCTGTCACACTGTTTCCTAGCTCCCTGTCGCAGTGACTCCTCGCTCCCTCTCGCGCTGTATCCTTGCTCTGTGGCGCGCTGTCACTTCGCTCCTTCTTGCACTGTCGCTTCTCTCCCTCTTGCAATGTCTCCTCTCACCCTCTCGCTCTGTCACCTCACTCCCTATCGCGCTGTCTCCTCGCTCGCTATGGCGCTGTCTCCTCGCACCCTCTCACGCTGTCTCCTCGCTCACTGTCGCCCTGCCGCATCGCTCCCTTTCGCGCTGTCTCCTTGCTCCCTGTCACCAAGTCTCCTCACTCCCTCAACCCCTGTCAAGGTTTCTCCTCGCTCCCTGTTGCACTGTTTCCTCTTCTCTGTCGCACTGTCCCCTCGCTCCCTGTCACACTGTCTCCTCGCTCCCTGTCACACTGTCTCCTCGCTCCCTGTCGCACTGACTCCTCGCTACCTGTCGCGGTTTCTCATCGCTCCCTGTCACTATGTCTCCTCGCACCCTCTCGCGCTGTCTCCTCGCTCCCTGTCGCGCTGTCTCCTCGCTCCCTGTCACGCTGTGTCCTCGCTCCGTCGCGCTGTGTCCTCGCTCGCTGTCGCGCTGTCTCCTCACTCCCTGTCACGCTGTCTCCTCGCACCCTGTCACGCTGTCTCATCGCTCACTCTAGCACTGTCTCCTCGCTCCCTCTCGTGCTGTCTCCTCACTCCCTGTCGCACTGTCTCCTCGCTCCCTGTCGCGCTTTCTCATTGCTCCCTGTCACACTGTCTCTTCGCTCCCTGTCGCACTGCCTCCTCGCTCCCTGTCGCGATGTCTCCTCACTCCCTGTCGCACTGTCTCCTTGCTCCCTGATGCGCTGTCTCCTCGCACCCTGTCGTGCTGTCTCCTCGCTCCCTGTCGCACTGTCTCCTCGCTCCCTGTCGCACTGTCTCCTCGCTCCCTGTCGCACTGTCTCCTCGCTCCCTGTCACGCTGTCTCCTCGGTCCCTGTCGCGCTGTCTCCTCTCTCCCTTCACGATGTCTCCTCACTCCCTGTCGCGCTGTCTCCTCGCTCTCTGTCGCACTGTCTCCTCGCTCCCCGTCGCACTGTCTCCTCGCTCCCTGTTGCGCTGTGTCGTCGCTCGCTGTCGCACTGTCTCATTGCTCTCTGTCGCACTGTCTCCTCGCTCCCTGTCGCACTGTCTCCTCGCTCCCTGTCGCACTGTCTCCTTGCTCCCTGAAGCGCTGTCTCCTCGCACCCTGCCGCGCTGTCTCCTCGCTCCCTGTGGCACTGTCTCCTCGCTCCCTGTCGCACTGTCTCCTCGCTCCCTGTCGCACTGTCTCCTCGCTCCCTGTCGCACTGTCTCCTCGCTCCCTGTCGCACTGACCCCTTGCTCCCTGATGCGCTGTCTCCTCGCTCCCTGTCGCGCTGTCTCCTCGCTCCCTGTCACACTGTCTCCTCGCTCCCTGTCGCACTGTCTCCTCGCTCCCTGTCGCACTGTCTCCTCGCTCCCTGTCGCACTGTCTCCTGGCTGCCTGTTGCACAGTCTCCTCGCTCCCTGTCGCACAGTCTCCTCGCTCCCTGTCGCGCTGTCTCCTCGCTCCCTGTCATGCTGTCCCCTCGCTCCCTGTCACGCTGTCTCCTCGCTCCCTGTCGCGCTGTCTCTTCGCTCCCTGTCGCGCTGTCTCCTTGCTCGCTGTTGCGCTGTCTTTTCGCTCCCTGTTGCACTGCCTCCTCGCTCCCTCTCGCACTGTCCCCTCGCTTCCTGTCGCACTAACTCCTCGCTCCCTGTCGCGCTGTCTCCTTGCTCTGTGTCGCGCTGTGACTTTGCTGCTTCTCGCACTGTCGCTTCATTCCCTCTTGCAATGTCTCCTCTCACCCTCTCGCTCTGTCACCTCACTCCCTATCGCGCTGTCTCCTCGCTCTCTCTAGCGCTGTCTCCTCGCACCCTCTCGCGCTGTCTCCTTGCTCACTGTCGCCCTGTCTCCTCGCTCCCTTTCGCGCTGTCTCCTCGCTCCCTGTCACTATGTCTCCTCGCTCCCTGTCGCGCTGTCTCCTCTCTCCCTGTCACACTGTCTCCTTGCTCCCTGTCGCGCTGTCTCCTTGCTCTGTGTCGCGCTGTGACTTTGCTCCTTCTCGCACTGTCGCTTCATTCCCTCTCGCAATGTCTCCTCTCACCCTCTCGCTCTGTCACCTCACTCCCTATCGCGCTGTCTCCTCGCTCTCTCTAGCGCTGTCTCCTCGCACCCTCTCGCGCTGTCTCCTTGCTCACTGTCGCCCTGTCTCCTCGCTCCCTTTCGCGCTGTCTCCTCGCTCCCTGTCACTATGTCTCCTCGCTCCCTGTCGCGCTGTCTCCTCGCTCCCTGTCGCGCTGTCTCCTCGCTCCCTGTCACGCTGTGTCCTCGCTCCGTCGCGCTGTGTCCTCGCTCGCTGTCGCACTGTCTCCTCACTCCCTGTCGCGCTGTCTCCTCGCACCCTGTCACGCTGTCTCATCGCTCACTCTAGCACTGTCTCCTCGCACCCTCTCGTGCTGTCTCCTCACTCCCTGTCGCACTGTCTCCTCGCTCCCTGTCGCGCTTTGTCATCGCTGCCTGTCACACTGTCTCCTCGCTCCCTGTCGCACTGCCTCCTCGCTCCCTGTCGCGATGTCTCCTCACTCCCTGTCACGCTGTCTCCTTGCTCAGAGTCGCGCTGTCTCATCGCTCACTCTAGCGCTGTCTCGTCGCTCCTTCTCGCGCTGTCTCCTCACTCACTGTCGCGCTGTCTCATCGCTCCCTGTCGCGCTGCAATCTCGCTCCCTGTCGCACTGTCTCCTCACTCCCTGTCGCACTGTCTCCTCGCTCCCTGTCGCGCTTTCTCATCGCTCCCTGTTGCGCTGTCTCCTGGCTCTCTGTCGCACTGTCTCCTCGCTCCCTGTCGCACTGTCTCCTCGCTCCCTGATGTGCTGTCTCCTCGCTCCCTGTCGCGCTGTCTCCTCGCTCCCTGTCGCGCTGTCTCCTCGCTCTCTGTCGCACTGTCTCCTCGCTCCCTGTCGCACTGTCACCTCACTCCCTGTCGCACTGTCTCCTCGCTCCCTGTCGCACTGTCTCCTCGCTCTCTGATGTGCTGTCTCCTCGCTCCCTTTCGCGCTGTCTCCTCGCTCTCTGTCTCGCTGTCTCCTCGCTCCCTGTCGCGCTGTCTCCTCGCTCCCTGTCGCACTGTCTCCTGGCTGCCTGTCGCACTGTCTCCTCGCTCCCTGTTCCACAGTATCCTCGCTCCCTGTCGCGCTGTCTCCTCGCTCCCTGTCATGCTGTCTCCTCGCTCCCTGTCGCGCTGTCTCCTCGATCCCTGTCGCGCTGTCTCCTCACTCCCTGTCGCGCTGTCTCCTCGCTCCCTGTCACGCTGTCTCCTCGCTCCCTGTCGCGCTGTCTCCTCTCTCCCTTCACGCTGTCTCCTCGCTCCCTGTCTTGCTATCTCCTCGCTCCCTGTCACGTTGTCTCCTCGCACCCTCTCGCCCTGTCTCCTCGCTCACTGTCGCCCTGTCTCCTCGCTCCCTGTTGCGCTGTCTTTTCGCTCCCTGTCGCACTGTCTCCTCGCTCCCTCTCGCACTGTCCCCTCGCTTCCTGTCGCACTGACTCCTCGCTCCCTGTCGCGCTGTCTCCTTGCTCTGTGTCGCGCTGTGACTTCTCGCACTGTCGCTTCATTCCCTCTCGCAATGTCTCCTCTCACCCTCTCGCTCTGTCACCTCACTCCCTATGGCGCTATCTCCTCGCTCGCTCTAGCGCTGTCTCCTCGCACCCTCTCGCGCTGTCTCCTTGCTCACTGTCGCCCTGTCTCCTCGCTCCCTTTCGCGCTGTGTCCTCGCTCCCTGTCACTATGTCTCCTCGCTCCCTGTCGCGCTGTCTCCTTGCTCCCTGTCGCGCTGTCTCCTCGCTCCCTGTCACGCTGTGTCCTCGCTCCGTCGCGCTGTGTCCTCGCTCGCTGTCGCACTGTCTCCTCACTCCCTGTCGCGCTGTCTCCTCGCACCCTGTCACGCTGTCTCATCACTCACTCTAGCAATGTCTCCTCGCTCCCTCTCGTGCTGTCTCCTCACTCCCTGTCGCACTGTCTCCTCGCTCCCTGTCGCGCTTTGTCATCGCACCCTGTCACACTGTCTCCTCGCTCCCTGTCGCACTGCCTCCTGGCTCCCTGTCGCGATGTCTCCTCACTCTCTGTCACGCTGTCTCCTTGCTCAGATTCGCGCTGTCTCATCGCTCACTCTAGCGCTGTCTCCTCGCTCCTTCTCGCGCAGTCTCCTCACTCACTGTCGCGCTGTCTCATCGCTCCCTGTCGCGCTGCAAACTCGCTCCCTGTCGCACTGTCTCCTCACTCCCTGTCGCGCTGTCTCCTCGCTCCCTGTCGCGCTTTCTCCTCGCACCCTCTCGCCCTGTCTCCTCGCTCACTGTCGCCCTGTCTCCTCGCTCCCTGTTGCGCTGTCTTTTTGCTCCCTGTCGCACTGTCTCCTCGCTCCCTCTCGCACTGTCCCCTCGCTTCCTGTCGCACTGACTCCTCGCTCCCTGTCGCGCTGTCTCCTTGCTCTGTGTCGCGCTGTGACTTTGCTCCTTCTCGCACTGTCGCTTCATTCCCTCTCGCAATGTCTCCTCTCACCCTCTCACTCTGTCACCTCACTCCCTATCGCGCTGTCTCCTCGCTCGCTCAAGCGCTGTCTCCTCGCAACCTCTCGCGCTGTCTCCTTGCTCACTGTCGCCCTGTCTCCTCGCTCCCTTTCGCGCTGTCTCCTCGCTCCCTGTCGCGCTGTCTCCTCGCTCCCTGTCACGCTGTGTCCTCGCTCCGTCGCGCTGTGTCCTCGCTCCCTGTCGCGCTGTCTCCTCGCCTCCTGTCGCGCTGTCTCCTCTCTCCCTTCGCACTGTCTCCTCGCTCACTGTCATGCTGTCTCCTCGCTCCCTGTCGTGCTGTCTCCTCCCACCCTCTCACCCTCTCTCCTCGCTCCCTGTCGCGCTGTCTCCTCTCACCCTCTCGCAATGCCTCTGCAATCCCTGTCACACTGTTTCCTAGCTCCCTGTCGCAGTGACTCCTCGCTCCCTCTCGCGCTGTATCCTTGCTCTGTGGCGCGCTGTCACTTCGCTCCTTCTTGCACTGTCGCTTCTCTCCCTCTTGCAATGTCTCCTCTCACCCTCTCGCTCTGTCACCTCACTCCCTATCGCGCTGTCTCCTCGCTCGCTATGGCGCTGTCTCCTCGCACCCTCTCACGCTGTCTCCTCGCTCACTGTCGCCCTGCCGCATCGCTCCCTTTCGCGCTGTCTCCTTGCTCCCTGTCACCAAGTCTCCTCACTCCCTCAACCCCTGTCAAGGTTTCTCCTCGCTCCCTGTTGCACTGTTTCCTCTTCTCTGTCGCACTGTCCCCTCGCTCCCTGTCACACTGTCTCCTCGCTCCCTGTCACACTGTCTCCTCGCTCCCTGTCGCACTGACTCCTCGCTACCTGTCGCGGTTTCTCATCGCTCCCTGTCACTATGTCTCCTCGCTCCCTGTCGCGCTGTCTCCTCGCTCCCTGTCGCGCTGTCTCCTCGCTCCCTGTCACGCTGTGTCCTCGCTCCGTCGCGCTGTGTCCTCGCTCGCTGTCGCGCTGTCTCCTCACTCCCTGTCACGCTGTCTCCTCGCACCCTGTCACGCTGTCTCATCGCTCACTCTAGCACTGTCTCCTCGCTCCCTCTCGTGCTGTCTCCTCACTCCCTGTCGCACTGTCTCCTCGCTCCCTGTCGCGCTTTCTCATTGCTCCCTGTCACACTGTCTCTTCGCTCCCTGTCGCACTGCCTCCTCGCTCCCTGTCGCGATGTCTCCTCGCTCCCTGTCGCACTGTCTCCTCGCTCCCTGATGTGCTGTCTCCTCGCTCCCTGTCGCGCTGTCTCCTCGCTCCCTGTCGCGCTGTCTCCTCGCTCTCTGTCGCACTGTCTCCTCGCTCCCTGTCGCACTGTCACCTCACTCCCTGTCGCACTGTCTCCTCGCTCCCTGTCGCACTGTCTCCTCGCTCTCTGATGTGCTGTCTCCTCGCTCCCTTTCGCGCTGTCTCCTCGCTCTCTGTCTCGCTGTCTCCTCGCTCCCTGTCGCGCTGTCTCCTCGCTCCCTGTCGCACTGTCTCCTGGCTGCCTGTCGCACTGTCTCCTCGCTCCCTGTTCCACAGTATCCTCGCTCCCTGTCGCGCTGTCTCCTCGCTCCCTGTCATGCTGTCTCCTCGCTCCCTGTCGCGCTGTCTCCTCGATCCCTGTCGCGCTGTCTCCTCACTCCCTGTCGCGCTGTCTCCTCGCTCCCTGTCACGCTGTCTCCTCGCTCCCTGTCGCGCTGTCTCCTCTCTCCCTTCACGCTGTCTCCTCGCTCCCTGTCTTGCTATCTCCTCGCTCCCTGTCACGTTGTCTCCTCGCACCCTCTCGCCCTGTCTCCTCGCTCACTGTCGCCCTGTCTCCTCGCTCCCTGTTGCGCTGTCTTTTCGCTCCCTGTCGCACTGTCTCCTCGCTCCCTCTCGCACTGTCCCCTCGCTTCCTGTCGCACTGACTCCTCGCTCCCTGTCGCGCTGTCTCCTTGCTCTGTGTCGCGCTGTGACTTTGCTCCTTCTCGCACTGTCGCTTCATTCCCTCTCGCAATGTCTCCTCTCACCCTCTCGCTCTGTCACCTCACTCCCTATGGCGCTATCTCCTCGCTCGCTCTAGCGCTGTCTCCTCGCACCCTCTCGCGCTGTCTCCTTGCTCACTGTCGCCCTGTCTCCTCGCTCCCTTTCGCGCTGTGTCCTCGCTCCCTGTCACTATGTCTCCTCGCTCCCTGTCGCGCTGTCTCCTCGCTCCCTGTCGCGCTGTCTCCTCGCTCCCTGTCACGCTGTGTCCTCGCTCCGTCGCGCTGTGTCCTCGCTCGCTGTCGCACTGTCTCCTCACTCCCTGTCGCGCTGTCTCCTCGCACCCTGTCACGCTGTCTCATCACTCACTCTAGCAATGTCTCCTCGCTCCCTCTCGTGCTGTCTCCTCACTCCCTGTCGCACTGTCTCCTCGCTCCCTGTCGCGCTTTGTCATCGCACCCTGTCACACTGTCTCCTCGCTCCCTGTCGCACTGCCTCCTGGCTCCCTGTCGCGATGTCTCCTCACTCTCTGTCACGCTGTCTCCTTGCTCAGATTCGCGCTGTCTCATCGCTCACTCTAGCGCTGTCTCCTCGCTCCTTCTCGCGCAGTCTCCTCACTCACTGTCGCGCTGTCTCATCGCTCCCTGTCGCGCTGCAAACTCGCTCCCTGTCGCACTGTCTCCTCACTCCCTGTCGCGCTGTCTCCTCGCTCCCTGTCGCGCTTTCTCCTCGCACCCTCTCGCCCTGTCTCCTCGCTCACTGTCGCCCTGTCTCCTCGCTCCCTGTTGCGCTGTCTTTTTGCTCCCTGTCGCACTGTCTCCTCGCTCCCTCTCGCACTGTCCCCTCGCTTCCTGTCGCACTGACTCCTCGCTCCCTGTCGCGCTGTCTCCTTGCTCTGTGTCGCGCTGTGACTTTGCTCCTTCTCGCACTGTCGCTTCATTCCCTCTCGCAATGTCTCCTCTCACCCTCTCACTCTGTCACCTCACTCCCTATCGCGCTGTCTCCTCGCTCGCTCAAGCGCTGTCTCCTCGCAACCTCTCGCGCTGTCTCCTTGCTCACTGTCGCCCTGTCTCCTCGCTCCCTTTCGCGCTGTCTCCTCGCTCCCTGTCGCGCTGTCTCCTCGCTCCCTGTCACGCTGTGTCCTCGCTCCGTCGCGCTGTGTCCTCGCTCCCTGTCGCGCTGTCTCCTCGCCTCCTGTCGCGCTGTCTCCTCTCTCCCTTCGCACTGTCTCCTCGCTCACTGTCATGCTGTCTCCTCGCTCCCTGTCGTGCTGTCTCCTCCCACCCTCTCACCCTCTCTCCTCGCTCCCTGTCGTGCTGTCTCCTCTCACCCTCTCGCAATGCCTCTGCAATCCCTGTCACACTGTTTCCTAGCTCCCTGTCGCAGTGACTCCTCGCTCCCTCTCGCGCTGTATCCTTGCTCTGTGGCGCGCTGTCACTTCGCTCCTTCTTGCACTGTCGCTTCTCTCCCTCTTGCAATGTCTCCTCTCACCCTCTCGCTCTGTCACCTCACTCCCTATCGCGCTGTCTCCTCGCTCGCTATGGCGCTGTCTCCTCGCACCCTCTCACGCTGTCTCCTCGCTCACTGTCGCCCTGCCGCATCGCTCCCTTTCGCGCTGTCTCCTTGCTCCCTGTCACCAAGTCTCCTCACTCCCTCAACCCCTGTCAAGGTTTCTCCTCGCTCCCTGTTGCACTGTTTCCTCTTCTCTGTCGCACTGTCCCCTCGCTCCCTGTCACACTGTCTCCTCGCTCCCTGTCACACTGTCTCCTCGCTCCCTGTCGCACTGACTCCTCGCTACCTGTCGCGGTTTCTCATCGCTCCCTGTCACTATGTCTCCTCGCTCCCTCTCGCGCTGTCTCCTCGCTCCCTGTCGCGCTGTCTCCTCGCTCCCTGTCACGCTGTGTCCTCGCTCCGTCGCGCTGTGTCCTCGCTCGCTGTCGCGCTGTCTCCTCACTCCCTGTCACGCTGTCTCCTCGCACCCTGTCACGCTGTCTCATCGCTCACTCTAGCACTGTCTCCTCGCTCCCTCTCGTGCTGTCTCCTCACTCCCTGTCGCACTGTCTCCTCGCTCCCTGTCGCGCTTTCTCATTGCTCCCTGTCACACTGTCTCTTCGCTCCCTGTCGCACTGCCTCCTCGCTCCCTGTCGCGATGTCTCCTCACTCCCTGTCGCACTGTCTCCTTGCTCCCTGATGCGCTGTCTCCTCGCACCCTGTCGTGCTGTCTCCTCGCTCCCTGTCGCACTGTCTCCTCGCTCCCTGTCGCACTGTCTCCTCGCTCCCTGTCGCACTGTCTCCTCGCTCCCTGTCACGCTGTCTCCTCGGTCCCTGTCGCGCTGTCTCCTCTCTCCCTTCACGATGTCTCCTCACTCCCTGTCGCGCTGTCTCCTCGCTCTCTGTCGCACTGTCTCCTCGCTCCCCGTCGCACTGTCTCCTCGCTCCCTGTTGCGCTGTGTCGTCGCTCGCTGTCGCACTGTCTCATTGCTCTCTGTCGCACTGTCTCCTCGCTCCCTGTCGCACTGTCTCCTCGCTCCCTGTCGCACTGTCTCCTTGCTCCCTGAAGCGCTGTCTCCTCGCACCCTGCCGCGCTGTCTCCTCGCTCCCTGTGGCACTGTCTCCTCGCTCCCTGTCGCACTGTCTCCTCGCTCCCTGTCGCACTGTCTCCTCGCTCCCTGTCGCACTGTCTCCTCGCTCCCTGTCGCACTGACCCCTTGCTCCCTGATGCGCTGTCTCCTCGCTCCCTGTCGCGCTGTCTCCTCGCTCCCTGTCACACTGTCTCCTCGCTCCCTGTCGCACTGTCTCCTCGCTCCCTGTCGCACTGTCTCCTCGCTCCCTGTCGCACTGTCTCCTGGCTGCCTGTTGCACAGTCTCCTCGCTCCCTGTCGCACAGTCTCCTCGCTCCCTGTCGCGCTGTCTCCTCGCTCCCTGTCATGCTGTCCCCTCGCTCCCTGTCACGCTGTCTCTTCGCTCCCTGTCGCGCTGTCTCCTTGCTCGCTGTTGCGCTGTCTTTTCGCTCCCTGTTGCACTGCCTCCTCGCTCCCTCTCGCACTGTCCCCTCGCTTCCTGTCGCACTGACTCCTCGCTCCCTGTCGCGCTGTCTCCTTGCTCTGTGTCGCGCTGTGACTTTGCTGCTTCTCGCACTGTCGCTTCATTCCCTCTCGCAATGTCTCCTCTCACCCTCTCGCTCTGTCACCTCACTCCCTATCGCGCTGTCTCCTCGCTCTCTCTAGCGCTGTCTCCTCGCACCCTCTCGCGCTGTCTCCTTGCTCACTGTCGCCCTGTCTCCTCGCTCCCTTTCGCGCTGTCTCCTCGCTCCCTGTCACTATGTCTCCTCGCTCCCTGTCGCGCTGTCTCCTCTCTCCCTGTCACACTGTCTCCTTGCTCCCTGTCGCGCTGTCTCCTTGCTCTGTGTCGCGCTGTGACTTTGCTCCTTCTCGCACTGTCGCTTCATTCCCTCTCGCAATGTCTCCTCTCACCCTCTCGCTCTGTCACCTCACTCCCTATCGCGCTGTCTCCTCGCTCTCTCTAGCGCTGTCTCCTCGCACCCTCTCGCGCTGTCTCCTTGCTCACTGTCGCCCTGTCTCCTCGCTCCCTTTCGCGCTGCCTCCTCGCTCCCTGTCACTATGTCTCCTCGCTCCCTGTCGCGCTGTCTCCTCGCTCCCTGTCGCGCTGTCTCCTCGCTCCCTGTCACGCTGTGTCCTCGCTCCGTCGCGCTGTGTCCTCGCTCGCTGTCGCACTGTCTCCTCACTCCCTGTCGCGCTGTCTCCTCGCACCCTGTCACGCTGTCTCATCGCTCACTCTAGCACTGTCTCCTCGCACCCTCTCGTGCTGTCTCCTCACTCCCTGTCGCACTGTCTCCTCGCTCCCTGTCGCGCTTTGTCATCGCTGCCTGTCACACTGTCTCCTCGCTCCCTGTCGCACTGCCTCCTCGCTCCCTGTCGCGATGTCTCCTCACTCCCTGTCACGCTGTCTCCTTGCTCAGAGTCGCGCTGTCTCATCGCTCACTCTAGCGCTGTCTCGTCGCTCCTTCTCGCGCTGTCTCCTCACTCACTGTCGCGCTGTCTCATCGCTCCCTGTCGCGCTGCAATCTCGCTCCCTGTCGCACTGTCTCCTCACTCCCTGTCGCACTGTCTCCTCGCTCCCTGTCGCGCTTTCTCATCGCTCCCTGTCGCGCTGTCTCCTGGCTCTCTGTCGCACTGTCTCCTCGCTCCCTGTCGCACTGTCTCCTCGCTCCCTGATGTGCTGTCTCCTCGCTCCCTGTCGCGCTGTCTCCTCGCTCCCTGTCGCGCTGTCTCCTCGCTCTCTGTCGCACTGTCTCCTCGCTCCCTGTCGCACTGTCACCTCACTCCCTGTCGCACTGTCTCCTCGCTCCCTGTCGCACTGTCTCCTCGCTCTCTGATGTGCTGTCTCCTCGCTCCCTTTCGCGCTGTCTCCTCGCTCTCTGTCTCGCTGTCTCCTCGCTCCCTGTCGCGCTGTCTCCTCGCTCCCTGTCGCACTGTCTCCTGGCTGCCTGTCGCACTGTCTCCTCGCTCCCTGTTCCACAGTATCCTCGCTCCCTGTCGCGCTGTCTCCTCGCTCCCTGTCATGCTGTCTCCTCGCTCCCTGTCGCGCTGTCTCCTCGATCCCTGTCGCGCTGTCTCCTCACTCCCTGTCGCGCTGTCTCCTCGCTCCCTGTCACGCTGTCTCCTCGCTCCCTGTCGCGCTGTCTCCTCTCTCCCTTCACGCTGTCTACTCGCTCCCTGTCTTGCTATCTCCTCGCTCCCTGTCACGTTGTCTCCTCGCACCCTCTCGCCCTGTCTCCTCGCTCACTGTCGCCCTGTCTCCTCGCTCCCTGTTGCGCTGTCTTTTCGCTCCCTGTCGCACTGTCTCCTCGCTCCCTCTCGCACTGTCCCCTCGCTTCCTGTCGCACTGACTCCTCGCTCCCTGTCGCGCTGTCTCCTTGCTCTGTGTCGCGCTGTGACTTTGCTCCTTCTCGCACTGTCGCTTCATTCCCTCTCGCAATGTCTCCTCTCACCCTCTCGCTCTGTCACCTCACTCCCTATGGCGCTATCTCCTCGCTCGCTCTAGCGCTGTCTCCTCGCACCCTCTCGCGCTGTCTCCTTGCTCACTGTCGCCCTGTCTCCTCGCTCCCTTTCGCGCTGTGTCCTCGCTCCCTGTCACTATGTCTCCTCGCTCCCTGTCGCGCTGTCTCCTCGCTCCCTGTCGCGCTGTCTCCTCGCTCCCTGTCACGCTGTGTCCTCGCTCCGTCGCGCTGTGTCCTCGCTCGCTGTCGCACTGTCTCCTCACTCCCTGTCGCGCTGTCTCCTCGCACCCTGTCACGCTGTCTCATCACTCACTCTAGCAATGTCTCCTCGCTCCCTCTCGTGCTGTCTCCTCACTCCCTGTCGCACTGTCTCCTCGCTCCCTGTCGCGCTTTGTCATCGCACCCTGTCACACTGTCTCCTCGCTCCCTGTCGCACTGCCTCCTGGCTCCCTGTCGCGATGTCTCCTCACTCTCTGTCACGCTGTCTCCTTGCTCAGATTCGCGCTGTCTCATCGCTCACTCTAGCGCTGTCTCCTCGCTCCTTCTCGCGCAGTCTCCTCACTCACTGTCGCGCTGTCTCATCGCTCCCTGTCGCGCTGCAAACTCGCTCCCTGTCGCACTGTCTCCTCACTCCCTGTCGCGCTGTCTCCTCGCTCCCTGTCGCGCTTTCTCCTCGCACCCTCTCGCCCTGTCTCCTCGCTCACTGTCGCCCTGTCTCCTCGCTCCCTGTTGCGCTGTCTTTTTGCTCCCTGTCGCACTGTCTCCTCGCTCCCTCTCGCACTGTCCCCTCGCTTCCTGTCGCACTGACTCCTCGCTCCCTGTCGCGCTGTCTCCTTGCTCTGTGTCGCGCTGTGACTTTGCTCCTTCTCGCACTGTCGCTTCATTCCCTCTCGCAATGTCTCCTCTCACCCTCTCGCTCTGTCACCTCACTCCCTATCGCGCTGTCTCCTCGCTCGCTCAAGCGCTGTCTCCTCGCAACCTCTCGCGCTGTCTCCTTGCTCACTGTCGCCCTGTCTCCTCGCTCCCTTTCGCGCTGTCTCCTCGCTCCCTGTCGCGCTGTCTCCTCGCTCCCTGTCACGCTGTGTCCTCGCTCCGTCGCGCTGTGTCCTCGCTCCCTGTCGCGCTGTCTCCTCGCCTCCTGTCGCGCTGTCTCCTCTCTCCCTTCGCACTGTCTCCTCGCTCACTGTCATGCTGTCTCCTCGCTCCCTGTCGTGCTGTCTCCTCCCACCCTCTCACCCTCTCTCCTCGCTCCCTGTCGCGCTGTCTCCTCTCACCCTCTCGCAATGCCTCTGCAATCCCTGTCACACTGTTTCCTAGCTCCCTGTCGCAGTGACTCCTCGCTCCCTCTCGCGCTGTATCCTTGCTCTGTGGCGCGCTGTCACTTCGCTCCTTCTTGCACTGTCGCTTCTCTCCCTCTTGCAATGTCTCCTCTCACCCTCTCGCTCTGTCACCTCACTCCCTATCGCGCTGTCTCCTCGCTCGCTATGGCGCTGTCTCCTCGCACCCTCTCACGCTGTCTCCTCGCTCACTGTCGCCCTGCCGCATCGCTCCCTTTCGCGCTGTCTCCTTGCTCCCTGTCACCAAGTCTCCTCACTCCCTCAACCCCTGTCAAGGTTTCTCCTCGCTCCCTGTTGCACTGTTTCCTCTTCTCTGTCGCACTGTCCCCTCGCTCCCTGTCACACTGTCTCCTCGCTCCCTGTCACACTGTCTCCTCGCTCCCTGTCGCACTGACTCCTCGCTACCTGTCGCGGTTTCTCATCGCTCCCTGTCACTATGTCTCCTCGCTCCCTGTCGCGCTGTCTCCTCGCTCCCTGTCGCGCTGTCTCCTCGCTCCCTGTCACGCTGTGTCCTCGCTCCGTCGCGCTGTGTCCTCGCTCGCTGTCGCGCTGTCTCCTCACTCCCTGTCACGCTGTCTCCTCGCACCCTGTCACGCTGTCTCATCGCTCACTCTAGCACTGTCTCCTCGCTCCCTCTCGTGCTGTCTCCTCACTCCCTGTCGCACTGTCTCCTCGCTCCCTGTCGCGCTTTCTCATTGCTCCCTGTCACACTGTCTCTTCGCTCCCTGTCGCACTGCCTCCTCGCTCCCTGTCGCGATGTCTCCTCACTCCCTGTCACGCTGTCTCCTTGCTCAGAGTCGCGCTGTCTCATCGCACACTCTAGCGCTGTCTCCTCGCTCCCTGTCACACTGTCTCCTCACTCCCTGTCGCGCTGTCTCCTCGCTCCCTGTCGCGCTTTCTCATCGCTCCCTGTCGCGCTGTCTCCTGGCTCTCTGTCGCACTGTCTCCTCGCTCCCTGTCGCACTGTCTCCTCGCTCCCTGATGTGCTGTCTCCTCGTTCCCTGTCGCGCTGTCTCCTCGCTCCCTGTCGCGCTGTCTCCTCGCTCTCTGTCGCACTGTCTCCTCGCTCCCTGTCGCACTGTCACCTCGCTCCCTGTCGCACTGTCTCCTCGCTCCCTGTCGCACTGTCTCCTCACTCCCTGTCGCGCTGTCTCCTCGCACCCTGTCACGCTGTCTCATCGCTCACTCTAGCACTGTCTCCTCGCACCCTCTCGTGCTGTCTCCTCACTCCCTGTCGCACTGTCTCCTCGCTCCCTGTCGCGCTTTGTCATCGCTCCCTGTCACACTGTCTCCTCGCTCCCTGTCGCACTGCCTCCTCGCTCCCTGTCGCGATGTCTCCTCACTCCCTGTCACGCTGTCTCCTTGCTCAGAGTCGCGCTGTCTCATCGCTCACTCTAGCGCTGTCTCGTCGCTCCTTCTCGCGCTGTCTCCTCACTCACTGTCGCGCTGTCTCATCGCTCCCTGTCGCGCTGCAATCTCGCTCCCTGTCGCACTGTCTCCTCACTCCCTGTCGCACTGTCTCCTCGCTCCCTGTCGCGCTTTCTCATCGCTCCCTGTCGCGCTGTCTCCTGGCTCTCTGTCGCACTGTCTCCTCGCTCCCTGTCGCACTGTCTCCTCGCTCCCTGATGTGCTGTCTCCTCGCTCCCTGTCGCGCTGTCTCCTCGCTCCCTGTCGCGCTGTCTCCTCGCTCTCTGTCGCACTGTCTCCTCGCTCCCTGTCGCACTGTCACCTCACTCCCTGTCGCACTGTCTCCTCGCTCCCTGTCGCACTGTCTCCTCGCTCTCTGATGTGCTGTCTCCTCGCTCCCTTTCGCGCTGTCTCCTCGCTCTCTGTCGCGCTGTCTCCTCGCTCCCTGTCGCGCTGTCTCCTCACTCCCTGTCGCACTGTCTCCTCGCTCCCTGTCGCACTGTCTCCTCGCTCCCTGTCGCACTGTCTCCTCACTCCCTGTCGCGCTTTCTCCTCGCACCCTGTCACGCTGTCTCATCGCTCACTCTAGCACTGTCTCCTCGCACCCTCTCGTGCTGTCTCCTCACTCCCTGTCGCACTGTCTCCTTGCTCCCTGTCGCGCTGTCTCCTAGCTCCCTGTCGCACTGTCTCCTCGCTCCCTGTCGCACTGTCTCCTCGCTCCCTGTCGCACTGTCTCCTCACTCCCTGTCGCGCTGTCTCCTCGCACCCTGTCACGCTGTCTCATCGCTCACTCTAGCACTGTCTCCTCGCACCCTCTCGTGCTGTCTCCTCACTCCCGGTCGCACTGTCTCCTCGCTCCCTGTCGCGCTTTGTCATCGCTCCCTGTCACACTGTCTCCTCGCTCCCTGTCGCACTGCCTCCTCGCTCCCTGTCGCGATGTCTCCTCACTCCCTGTCACGCTGTCTCCTTGCTCAGAGTCGCGCTGTCTCATCGCTCACTCTAGCGCTGTCTCGTCGCTCCTTCTCGCGCTGTCTCCTCACTCACTGTCGCGCTGTCTCATCGCTCCCTGTCGCGCTGCAATCTCGCTCCCTGTCGCACTGTCTCCTCACTCCCTGTCGCACTGTCTCCTCGCTCCCTGTCGCGCTTTCTCATCGCTCCCTGTCGCGCTGTCTCCTGGCTCTCTGTCGCACTGTCTCCTCGCTCCCTGTCGCACTGTCTCCTCGCTCCCTGATGTGCTGTCTCCTCGCTCCCTGTCGCGCTGTCTCCTCGCTCCCTGTCGCGCTGTCTCCTCGCTCTCTGTCGCACTGTCTCCTCGCTCCCTGTCGCACTGTCACCTCACTCCCTGTCGCACTGTCTCCTCGCTCCCTGTCGCACTGTCTCCTCGCTCTCTGATGTGCTGTTTCCTCGCTCCCTTTTGCGCTGTCTCCTCGCTCTCTGTCGCGCTGTCTCCTCGCTCCCTGTCGCGCTGTCTCCTCGCTCCCTGTCGCACTGTCTCCTCGCTCCCTGTCGCACTGTCTCCTCGCTCCCTGTCGCACTGTCTCCTGGCTGCCTGTCGCACTGTCTCCTCGCTCCCTGTTCCACAGTCTCCTCGCTCCCTGTCGCGCTGTCTCCTCGCTCCCTGTCATGCTGTCTCCTCGCTCCCTGTCGTGCTGTCTCCTCCCACCCTCTCACCCTCTCTCCTCGCTCCCTGTCGCGCTGTCTCCTCTCACCCTCTCGCAATGCCTCTGCAATCCCTGTCACACTGTTTCCTAGCTCCCTGTCGCAGTGACTCCTCGCTCCCTCTCGCGCTGTATCCTTGCTCTGTGGCGCGCTGTCACTTTGCTCCTTCTTGCACTGTCGCTTCTCTCCCTCTTGCAATGTCTCCTCTCACCCTCTCGCTCTGTCACCTCACTCCCTATCGCGCTGTCTCCTCGCTCGCTATGGCGCTGTCTCCTCGCACCCTCTCACGCTGTCTCCTCGCTCACTGTCGCCCTGCCGCATCGCTCCCTTTCGCGCTGTCTCCTTGCTCCCTGTCACCAAGTCTCCTCACTCCCTCAACCCCTGTCAAGGTTTCTCCTCGCTCCCTGTTGCACTGTTTCCTCTTCTCTGTCGCACTGTCCCCTCGCTCCCTGTCACACTGTCTCCTCGCTCCCTGTCACACTGTCTCCTCGCTCCCTGTCGCACTGACTCCTCGCTACCTGTCGCGGTTTCTCATCGCTCCCTGTCACTATGTCTCCTCGCTCCCTGTCGCGCTGTCTCCTCGCTCCCTGTCGCGCTGTCTCCTCGCTCCCTGTCACGCTGTGTCCTCGCTCCGTCGCGCTGTGTCCTCGCTCGCTGTCGCGCTGTCTCCTCACTCCCTGTCACGCTGTCTCCTCGCACCCTGTCACGCTGTCTCATCGCTCACTCTAGCACTGTCTCCTCGCTCCCTCTCGTGCTGTCTCCTCACTCCCTGTCGCACTGTCTCCTCGCTCCCTGTCGCGCTTTCTCATTGCTCCCTGTCACACTGTCTCTTCGCTCCCTGTCGCACTGCCTCCTCGCTCCCTGTCGCGATGTCTCCTCACTCCCTGTCACGCTGTCTCCTTGCTCAGAGTCGCGCTGTCTCATCGCTCACTCTAGCGCTGTCTCCTCGCTCCCTGTCACACTGTCTCCTCACTCCCTGTCGCGCTGTCTCCTCGCTCCCTGTCGCGCTTTCTCATCGCTCCCTGTCGCGCTGTCTCCTGGCTCTCTGTCGCACTGTCTCCTCGCTCCCTGTCGCACTGTCTCCTCGCTCCCTGATGTGCTGTCTCCTCGTTCCCTGTCGCGCTGTCTCCTCGCTCCCTGTCGCGCTGTCTCCTCGCTCTCTGTCGCACTGTCTCCTCGCTCCCTGTCGCACTGTCACCTCGCTCCCTGTCGCACTGTCTCCTCGCTCCCTGTCGCACTGTCTCCTCACTCCCTGTCGCGCTGTCTCCTCGCACCCTGTCACGCTGTCTCATCGCTCACTCTAGCACTGTCTCCTCGCACCCTCTCGTGCTGTCTCCTCACTCCCTGTCGCACTGTCTCCTCGCTCCCTGTCGCGCTTTGTCATCGCTCCCTGTCACACTGTCTCCTCGCTCCCTGTCGCACTGCCTCCTCGCTCCCTGTCGCGATGTCTCCTCACTCCCTGTCACGCTGTCTCCTTGCTCAGAGTCGCGCTGTCTCATCGCTCACTCTAGCGCTGTCTCGTCGCTCCTTCTCGCGCTGTCTCCTCACTCACTGTCGCGCTGTCTCATCGCTCCCTGTCGCGCTGCAATCTCGCTCCCTGTCGCACTGTCTCCTCACTCCCTGTCGCACTGTCTCCTCGCTCCCTGTCGCGCTTTCTCATCGCTCCCTGTCGCGCTGTCTCCTGGCTCTCTGTCGCACTGTCTCCTCGCTCCCTGTCGCACTGTCTCCTCGCTCCCTGATGTGCTGTCTCCTCGCTCCCTGTCGCGCTGTCTCCTCGCTCCCTGTCGCGCTGTCTCCTCGCTCTCTGTCGCACTGTCTCCTCGCTCCCTGTCGCACTGTCACCTCACTCCCTGTCGCACTGTCTCCTCGCTCCCTGTCGCACTGTCTCCTCGCTCTCTGATGTGCTGTCTCCTCGCTCCCTTTCGCGCTGTCTCCTCGCTCTCTGTCGCGCTGTCTCCTCGCTCCCTGTCGCGCTGTCTCCTCACTCCCTGTCGCACTGTCTCCTCGCTCCCTGTCGCACTGTCTCCTCGCTCCCTGTCGCACTGTCTCCTCACTCCCTGTCGCGCTTTCTCCTCGCACCCTGTCACGCTGTCTCATCGCTCACTCTAGCACTGTCTCCTCGCACCCTCTCGTGCTGTCTCCTCACTCCCTGTCGCACTGTCTCCTTGCTCCCTGTCGCGCTGTCTCCTAGCTCCCTGTCGCACTGTCTCCTCGCTCCCTGTCGCACTGTCTCCTCGCTCCCTGTCGCACTGTCTCCTCACTCCCTGTCGCGCTGTCTCCTCGCACCCTGTCACGCTGTCTCATCGCTCACTCTAGCACTGTCTCCTCGCACCCTCTCGTGCTGTCTCCTCACTCCCGGTCGCACTGTCTCCTCGCTCCCTGCCGCGCTTTGTCATCGCTCCCTGTCACACTGTCTCCTCGCTCCCTGTCGCACTGCCTCCTCGCTCCCTGTCGCGATGTCTCCTCACTCCCTGTCACGCTGTCTCCTTGCTCAGAGTCGCGCTGTCTCATCGCTCACTCTAGCGCTGTCTCGTCGCTCCTTCTCGCGCTGTCTCCTCACTCACTGTCGCGCTGTCTCATCGCTCCCTGTCGCGCTGCAATCTCGCTCCCTGTCGCACTGTCTCCTCACTCCCTGTCGCACTGTCTCCTCACTCCCTGTCGCGCTTTCTCATCGCTCCCTGTCGCGCTGTCTCCTGGCTCTCTGTCGCACTGTCTCCTCGCTCCCTGTCGCACTGTCTCCTCGCTCCCTGATGTGCTGTCTCCTCGCTCCCTGTCGCGCTGTCTCCTCGCTCCCTGTCGCGCTGTCTCCTCGCTCTCTGTCGCACTGTCTCCTCGCTCCCTGTCGCACTGTCACCTCACTCCCTGTCGCACTGTCTCCTCGCTCCCTGTCGCACTGTCTCCTCGCTCTCTGATGTGCTGTTTCCTCGCTCCCTTTTGCGCTGTCTCCTCGCTCTCTGTCGCGCTGTCTCCTCGCTCCCTGTCGCGCTGTCTCCTCGCTCCCTGTCGCACTGTCTCCTCGCTCCCTGTCGCACTGTCTCCTCGCTCCCTGTCGCACTGTCTCCTGGCTGCCTGTCGCACTGTCTCCTCGCTCCCTGTTCCACAGTCTCCTCGCTCCCTGTCGCGCTGTCTCCTCGCTCCCTGTCATGCTGTCTCCTCGCTCCCTGTCGCGCTGTCTCCTCGATCCCTGTCGCGCTGTCTCCTCACTCCCTGTCGCGCTGTCTCCTCGCTCCCTGTCACGCTGTCTCCTCGCTCCCTGTCGCGCTGTCTCCTCTCTCCCTTCACGCTGTCTCCTCGCTCCCTGTCTTGCTATCTCCTCGCTCCCTGTCACGCTGTCTCCTCGCACCCTCTCGCCCTGTCTCCTCGCTCACTGTCGCCCTGTCTCCTCGCTCCCTTTCGCGCTGTGTCCTCGCTCCCTGTCACTATGTCTCCTCGCTCCCTGTCGCGCTGTCTCCTCGCTCCCTGTCGTGCTGTCTCCTCGCTCCCTGTCACGCTGTGTCCTCGCTCCGTCGCGCTGTGTCCTCGCTCGCTGTCGCACTGTCTCCTCACTCCCTGTCGCGCTGTCTCCTCGCACCCTGTCACGCTGTCTCAACACTCACTCTAGCAATGTCTCCTCGCTCCCTCTCGTGCTGTCTCCTCACTCCCTGTCGCACTGTCTCCTCGCTCCCTGTCGCGCTTTGTCATCGCACCCTGTCACACTGTCTCCTCGCTCCCTGTCGCACTGCCTCCTGGCTCCCTGTCGCGATGTCTCCTCACTCTCTGTCACGCTGTCTCCTTGCTCAGATTCGCGCTGTCTCATCGCTCACTCTAGCGCTGTCTCCTCGCTCCTTCTCGCGCAGTCTCCTCACTCACTGTCGCGCTGTCTCATCGCTCCCTGTCGCGCTGTCTCATCCCTCCCTGTCGCGCTGCAAACTCGCTCCCTCTCGCACTGTCTCCTCGCTCCCTGATGTGCTGTCTCCTCGCTCCCTGTCGCGCTGTCTCCTCGCTCCCTGTCGCGCTGTGTCCTCGCTCTCTGTCGCACTGTCTCCTCGCTCCCTGTCGCACTGTCTCCTCGCTCCCTGTCGCACTGTCTCCTCGCTCCCTGATGTGCTGTCTCCTCGCTCCCTGTCGCACTGTCTCCTCGCTCCCTGTCGCACTGTCTCCTTGCTGCCTGTCACACTGTCTCCTCGCTCCCTGTCGCACTGTCTCCTCGCTCCCTGTCGTGCTGTCTCCTCGCTCTCTGTCGCGCTGTCTCCTCGCTCCCTGTCGCGCTGTCTCCTCGCTCCCTGTCGCACTGTCTCCTCGCTCCCTGTCGCACTGTCTCCTCGCTCCCTGTCGCACTGTCTCCTGGCTGCCTGTCGCACTGTCTCCTCGCTCCCTGTTCCACAGTCTCCTCGCTCCCTGTCGCGCTGTCTCCTCGCTCCCTGTCATGCTGTCTCCTCGCTCCCTGTCGTGCTGTCTCCTCGATCCCTGTCGCGCTGTCTCCTCACTCCCTGTCGCGCTGTCTCCTCCCTCCCTGTCACGCTGTCTCCTCGCTCCCTGTCGCGCTGTCTCCTCTCTCCCTTCACGCTGTCTCCTCGCTCCCTGTCATGCTATCTCCTCGCTCCCTGTCACGCTGTCTCCTCGCACCCTCTCGCCCTGTCTCCTCGCTCACTGTCGCCCTGTCTCCTCGCTCCCTGTTGCGCTGTCTTTTCGCTCCCTGTCGCACTGTCTCCTCGCTCCCTCTCGCACTGTCCCCTCGCTTCCTGTCGCACTGACTCCTCGCTCCCTGTCGCGCTGTCTCCTTGCTCTGTGTCGCGCTGTGACTTTGCTCCTTCTCGCACTGTCGCTTCATTCCCTCTCGCAATGTCTCCTCTCACCCTCTCGCTCTGTCACCTCACTCCCTATCGCGCTGTCTCCTCGCTCGCTCTAGCGCTGTCTCCTCGCACCCTCTCGCGCTGTCTCCTTGCTCACTGTCGCCCTGTCTCCTCGCTCCCTTTCGCGCTGTGTCCTCGCTCCCTGTCACTATGTCTCCTCGCTCCCTGTCGCGCTGTCTCCTCGCTCCCTGTCGCGCTGTCTCCTCGCTCCCTGTCACGCTGTGTCCTCGCTCCGTCGCGCTGTGTCCTCGCTCCCTGTCGCGCTGTCTCCTCGCCTCCTGTCGCGCTGTCTCCTCTCTCCCTTCGCACTGTCTCCTCGCTCACTGTCATGCTGTCTCCTCGCTCCCTGTCGTGCTGTCTCCTCCCACCCTCTCACCCTCTCTCCTCGCTCCCTGTCGCGCTGTCTCCTCTCACCCTCTCGCAATGCCTCTGCAATCCCTGTCACACTGTTTCCTAGCTCCCTGTCGCAGTGACTCCTCGCTCCCTCTCGCGCTGTATCCTTGCTCTGTGGCGCGCTGTCACTTCGCTCCTTCTTGCACTGTCGCTTCTCTCCCTCTTGCAATGTCTCCTCTCACCCTCTCGCTCTGTCACCTCACTCCCTATCGCGCTGTCTCCTCACTCGCTATGGCGCTGTCTCCTCGCACCCTCTCACGCTGTCTCCTCGCTCACTGTCGCCCTGCCGCATCGCTCCCTTTCGCGCTGTCTCCTTGCTCCCTGTCACCAAGTCTCCTCACTCCCTCAACCCCTGTCGAGGTTTCTCCTCGCTCCCTGTTGCACTGTTTCCTCTTCTCTGTCGCACTGTCCCCTCGCTCCCTGTCACACTGTCTCCTCGCTCCCTGTCACACTGTCTCCTCGCTCCCTGTCGCACTGACTCCTCGCTACCTGTCGCGGTTTCTCATCGCTCCCTGTCACTATGTCTCCTCGCTCCCTGTCGCGCTGTCTCCTCGCTCCCTGTCGCGCTGTCTCCTCGCTCCCTGTCACGCTGTGTCCTCGCTCCGTCGCGCTGTGTCCTCGCTCGCTGTCGCGCTGTCTCCTCACTCCCTGTCACGCTGTCTCCTCGCACCCTGTCACGCTGTCTCATCGCTCACTCTAGCACTGTCTCCTCGCTCCCTCTCGTGCTGTCTCCTCACTCCCTGTCGCACTGTCTCCTCGCTCCCTGTCGCGCTTTCTCATTGCTCCCTGTCACACTGTCTCTTCGCTCCCTGTCGCACTGCCTCCTCGCTCCCTGTCGCAATGTCTCCTCACTCCCTGTCACGCTGTCTCCTTGCTCAGAGTCGCGCTGTCTCATCGCTCACTCTAGCGCTGTCTCCTCGCTCCCTGTCACACTGTCTCCTCACTCCCTGTCGCGCTGTCTCCTCGCTCCCTGTCGCGCTTTCTCATCGCTCCCTGTCACGCTGTCTCCTGGCTCTCTGTCGCACTGTCTCCTCGCTCCCTGTCGCACTGTCTCCTCGCTCCCTGATGTGCTGTCTCCTCGTTCCCTGTCGCGCTGTCTCCTCGCTCCCTGTCGCGCTTTCTCCTCGCTCTCTGTCGCACTGTCTCCTCGCTCCCTGTCGCACTGTCACCTCGCTCCCTGTCGCACTGTCTCCTCGCTCCCTGTCGCACTGTCTCCTCGCTCCCTGAAGTGCTGTGTCCTCGCTCCCTGTCGCACTGTCTCCTCGCTCCCTGTCGCACTGTCTCCTTGCTGCCTGTCGCACTGTCTCCTCGCTCCCTGTCACACTGTCTCCTCGCTCCCTGTCGCGCTGTCTCCTCGCACTCTGTCGCGCTGTCTCCTCGCTCCCTGTCACGCTGTCTCCTCACTCCCTGTCGCACTATCTCCTCGCTCCCTGTCGCACTGTCTCCTCGCTCCTTGTCGCACTGTCTCCTGGCTGCCTGTCGCACTGTCTCCTCGCTCCATGTTGCACAGTCTCCTCGCTCCCTGTCATGCTGTCTCCTCGCTCCCTGTCGCGCTGTCTCCTCGATCCCTGTCGCGCTGTCTCCTCACTCCCTGTCGCGCTGTCTCCTCGCTCCCTGTCACGCTGTCTCCTCGCTCCCTGTCGCGCTGTCTCCTCTCTCCCTTCACGCTGTCTCCTCGCTCCCTGTCATGCTATCTCCCCGCTCCCTGTCGCGCTGTCTCCTCGCACCCTCTCGCCCTCTCTCCTCGCTCACTGTCGCCCTCTCTCCTCGCTCCCTGTTGCGCTGTCTTTTCGCTCCCTGTCGCACTGTCTCCTCGCTCCCTCTCGCACTGTCCCCTCGCTTCCTGTCGCACTGACTCCTCGCTCCCTGTCGCGCTGTCTCCTTGCTCTGTGTCGCGCTGTGACTTTGCTCCTTCTCGCACTGTCGCTTCATTCCCTCTCGCAATGTCTCCTCTCACCCTCTCGCTCTGTCACCTCACTCCCTATCGCGCTGTCTCCTCGCTCGCTCTAGCGCTGTCTCCTCGCACCCTCTCGCGCTGTCTCCTTGCTCACTGTCGCCCTGTCTCCTCGCTCCCTTTCGCGCTGTCTCCTCGCTCCCTGTCACTATGTCTCCTCGCTCCCTGTCGCGCTGTCTCCTCGCTCCCTGTCACGCTGTCTCCTCGCTCCCTGTCACGCTGTGTCCTCACTCGCTGTCGCGCTGTCTCCTCACTCCCTGTCGCGCTGTCTCCTCGCACCCTGTCACGCTGTCTCATCGCTCACTCTAGCACTGTCTCCTCACTCCCTGTCGCACTGTCTCCTCGCCCCCTGTCGCGCTTTGTCATCGCTCCCTGTCACACTGTCTCCTCGCTCCCTGTCGCACTGCCTCCTCGCTCCCTGTCGCGATGTCTCCTCACTCCCTGTCACGCTGTCTCCTTGCTCAGAGTCGCGCTGTCTCATCGCTCACTCTAGCGCTGTCTCCTCGCTCCTTCTCGCTCAGTCTCCTCACTCACTGTCGCGCTGTCTCATCGCTCCCTGTCGCGCTGCAAACTCGCTCCCTGTTGCACTGTCTCCTCACTCCCTGTCGCGCTGTCTCCTCGCTCCCTGTCGCGCTTTCTCATCGCTCCCTGTCGCGCTGTCTCCTGGCTCTCTGTCGCACTGTCTCCTCGCTCCCTGTCACACTGTCTCCTCGCTCCCTGATGTGCTGTCTCCTCGCTCCCTGTCGCGCTGTCTCCTCGCTCCCTGTCGCGCTGTGTCCTCGCTCTCTGTCGCACTGTCTCCTCGCTCCCTGTCGCACTGTCACCTCGCTCCCTGTCGCACTGTCTCCTCGCTCCCTGTCGCACTGTCTCCTCGCTCCCTGATGTGCTGTCTCCTCGCTCCCTGTCGCACTGTCTCCTCGCTCCCTGTCGCACTGTCTCCTTGCTGCCTGTCACACTGTCTCCTCGCTCCCTGTCGCGCTGTCTCCTCGCTCTCTGTCGCGCTGTCTCCTCGCTCCCTGTCGCGCTGTCTCCTCGCTCCCTGTCGCACTGTCTCCTCGCTCCCTGTCGCACTGTCTCCTCGCTCCCTGATGTGCTGTCTCCTCGCTCCCTGTCGCACTGTCTCCTCGCTCCCTGTTCCACAATCTCCTCGCTCCCTGTCGCGCTGTCTCCTCGCTCCCTGTCATGCTGTCTCCTCACTCCCTGTCGCGCTGTCTCCTCGATCCCTGTCGCGCTGTCTCCTCACTCCCTGTCGCGCTGTCTCCTCGCTCCCTGTCACGCTGTCTCCTCGCTCCTTGTCGCGCTGTCTCCTCTCTCCCTTCACGCTGTCTCCTCGCTCCCTGTCATGCTATCTCCTCGCTCCCTGTCACGCTGTCTCCTCGCACCCTCTCGCCCTGTCTCCTCGCTCACTGTCGCCCTGTCTCCTCGCTCCCTGTTGCGCTGTCTTTTCGCTCCCTGTCGCACTGTCTCCTCGCTCCCTCTCGCACTGTCCCCTCGCTTCCTGTCGCACTGACTCCTCGCTCCCTGTTGCGCGGTCTCCTTGCTCTGTGTCGCGCTGTGACTTTGCTCCTTCTCGCACTGTCGCTTCATTCCCTCTCGCAATGTCTCCTCTCAGCCTCTCGCTCTATCACCTCACTCCCTATCGCGCTGTCTCCTCGCTCGCTCTAGCGCTGTCTCCTCGCACCCTCTCGCGCTGTCTCCTTGCTCACTGTCGCCCTGTCTCCTCGCTCCCTTTCGCGCTGTGTCCTCGCTCCCTGTCACTATGTCTCCTCGCTCCCTGTCACGCTGTGTCCTCGCTCCGTCGCGCTGTGTCCTCGCTCCCTGTCGCGCTGTCTCCTCGCCTCCTGTCGCGCTGTCTCCTCTCTCCCTTCGCACTGTCTCCTCGCTCACTGTCATGCTGTCTCCTCGCTCCCTGTCGTGCTGTCTCCTCCCACCCTCTCACCCTCTCTCCTCGCTCCCTGTCGCGCTGTCTCCTCTCACCCTCTCGCAATGCCTCTGCAATCCCTGTCACACTGTTTCCTAGCTCCCTGTCGCAGTGACTCCTCGCTCCCTCTCGCGCTGTATCCTTGCTCTGTGGCGCGCTGTCACTTCGCTCCTTCTTGCACTGTCGCTTCTCTCCCTCTTGCAATGTCTCCTCTCAACCTCTCGCTCTGTCACCTCACTCCCTATCGCGCTGTCTCCTCGCTCGCTATGGCGCTGTCTCCTCGCACCCTCTCACGCTGTCTCCTCGCTCACTGTCGCCCTGCCGCATCACTCCCTTTCGCGCTGTCTCCTTGCTCCCTGTCACCAAGTCTCCTCACTCCCTCACTCCCTGTCGAGGTTTCTCCTCGCTCCCTGTTGCGCTGTTTCCTCTTCTCTGTCGCACTGTCCCCTCGCTCCCTGTCACACTGTCTCCTCGCTCCCTGTCACACTGTCTCCTCGCTCCCTGTCGCACTGACTCCTCGCTACCTGTCGCGGTTTCTCATCGCTCCCTGTCACTATGTCTCCTCGCTCCCTGTCGCACTGTCTCCTCGCTCCCTGTCGCGCTGTCTCCTCACTCCCTGTCACGCTGTCTCCTCGCTCCGTCGCGCTGTGTCCTCGCTCCCTCTCGTGCTGTCTCCTCACTCCCTGTCGCACTGTCTCCTCGCTCCCTGTCGCGCTTTCTCATTGCTCCCTGTCACACTGTCTCTTCGCTCCCTGTCGCACTGCCTCCTCGCTCCCTGTCGCGATGTCTCCTCACTCCCTGTCACGCTGTCTCCTTGCTCAGAGTCGCGCTGTCTCATCGCTCACTCTAGCGCTGTCTCCTCGCTCCCTGTCACACTGTCTCCTCACTCCCTGTCGCGCTGTCTCCTCGCTCCCTGTTGCGCTTTCTCATCGCTCCCTGTCGCGCTGTCTCCTGGCTCTCTGTCGCACTGTCTCCTCGCTCCCTGTCGCACTGTCTCCTCGCTCCCTGATGTGCTGTCTCCTCGTTCCCTGTCGCGCTGTCTCCTCGCTCTCTGTCGCACTGTCTCCTCGCTCCCTGTCGCACTGTCACCTCGCTCCCTGTCGCACTGTCTCCTCGCTCCCTGTCGCACTGTCTCCTCGCTCCCTGAAGTGCTGTGTCCTCGCTCCCTGTCGCACTGTCTCCTCGCTCACTGTCGCACTGTCTCCTTGCTGCCTGTCGCACTGTCTCCTCGCTCCCTGTCGCACTGTCTCCTCGCTCCCTGTCGCGCTGTCTCCTCGCTCTCTGTCGCGCTGTCTCCTCGCTCCCTGTCACGCTGTCTCCTCACTCCCTGTCGCACTATCTCCTCGCTCCCTGTCGCACTGTCTCCTCGCTCCCTGTCGCACTGTCTCCTGGCTGCCTGTCGCACTGTCTCCTCGCTCCCTGTTGCACAGTCTCCTCGCTCCCTGTCATGCTGTCTCCTCGCTCCCTGTCGCGCTGTCTCCTCGATCCCTGTCGCGCTGTCTCCTCACTCCCTGTCGCGCTGTCTCCTCGCTCCCTGTCGCGCTGTCTCCTCGCACCCTGTCACGCTGTCTCATCGCTCACTCTAGCACTGTCTCCTCGCACCCTCTCGTGCTGTCTCCTCACTCCCTGTCGCACTGTCTCCTCGCTCCCTGTCGCGCTGTCTCCTAGCTCCCTGTCGCACTGTCTCCTCGCTCCCTGTCGCACTGTCTCCTCGCTCCCTGTCGCACTGTCTCCTCACTCCCTGTCGCGCTGTCTCCTCGCACCCTGTCACGCTGTCTCATCGCTCACTCTAGCACTGTCTCCTCGCACCCTCTCGTGCTGTCTCCTCACTCCCTGTCGCACTGTCTCCTCGCTCCCTGTCGCGCTTTGTCATCGCTCCCTGTCACACTGTCTCCTCGCTCCCTGTCGCACTGCCTCCTCGCTCCCTGTCGCGATGTCTCCTCACTCCCTGTCACGCTGTCTCCTTGCTCAGAGTCGCGCTGTCTCATCGCTCACTCTAGCGCTGTCTCGTCGCTCCTTCTCGCGCTGTCTCCTCACTCACTGTCGCGCTGTCTCATCGCTCCCTGTCGCGCTGCAATCTCGCTCCCTGTCGCACTGTCTCCTCACTCCCTGTCGCACTGTCTCCTCGCTCCCTGTCGCGCTTTCTCATCGCTCCCTGTCGCGCTGTCTCCTGGCTCTCTGTCGCACTGTCTCCTCGCTCCCTGTCGCACTGTCTCCTCGCTCCCTGATGTGCTGTCTCCTCGCTCCCTGTCGCACTGTCACCTCACTCCCTGTCGCACTGTCTCCTCGCTCCCTGTCGCACTGTCTCCTCGCTCTCTGATGTGCTGTCTCCTCGCTCCATTTTGCGCTGTCTCCTCGCTCTCTGTCGCGCTGTCTCCTCGCTCCCTGTCGCGCTGTCTCCTCGCTCCCTGTCGCACTGTCTCCTCGCTCCCTGTCGCACTGTCTCCTCGCTCCCTGTCGCACTGTCTCCTGGCTGCCTGTCGCACTGTCTCCTCGCTCCCTGTTCCACAGTCTCCTCGCTCCCTGTCGCGCTGTCTCCTCGCTCCCTGTCATGCTGTCTCCTCGCTCCCTGTCGCGCTGTCTACTCGATCCCTGTCGCGCTGTCTCCTCACTCCCTGTCGCGCTGTCTCCTCTCTCCCTTCACGCTGTCTCCTCGCTCCCTGTCTTGCTATCTCCTCGCTCCCTGTCACGCTGTCTCCTCGCACCCTCTCGCCCTGTCTCCTCGCTCACTGTCGCCCTGTCTCCTCGCTCCCTGTTGCGCTGTCTTTTCGCTCCCTGTCGCACTGTCTCCTCGCTCCCTCTCGCACTGTCCCCTCGCTTCCTGTCGCACTGACTCCTCGCTCCCTGTCGCGCTGTCTCCTTGCTCTGTGTCGCGCTGTGACTTTGCTCCTTCTCGCACTGTCGCTTCATTCCCTCTCGCAATGTCTCCTCTCACCCTCTCGCTCTGTCACCTCACTCCCTATCGCGCTGTCTCCTCGCTCGCTCTAGCGCTGTCTCCTCGCACCCTCTCGCGCTGTCTCCTTGCTCACTGTCGCCCTGTCTCCTCGCTCCCTTTCGCGCTGTGTCCTCGCTCCCTGTCACTATGTCTCCTCGCTCCCTCTCGCACTGTCCCCTCGCTTCCTGTCGCACTGACTCCTCGCTCCCTCTCGCACTGTCCCCTCGCTTCCTGTCGCCCTGTCTCCTCGCTCCCTGTTGCGCTGTCTTTTCGCTCCCTGTCGCACTGTCTCCTCGCTCCCTCTCGCACTGTCCCCTCGCTTCCTGTCGCACTGTCTCCTCACTCCCTGTCGCGCTGTCTCCTCGCACCCTGTCACGCTGTCTCATCACTCACTCTAGCAATGTCTCCTCGCTCCCTCTCGTGCTGTCTCCTCACTCCCTGTCGCACTGTCTCCTCGCTCCCTGTCGCGCTTTGTCATCGCTCCCTGTCACACTGTCTCCTCGCTCCCTGTCGCACTGCCTCCTGGCTCCCTGTCGCGATGTCTCCTCACTCTCTGTCACGTTGTCTCCTTGCTCAGATTCGCGCTGTCTCATCGCTCACTCTAGCGCTGTCTCCTCGCTCCTTCTCGCGCAGTCTCCTCACTCACTGTCGCGCTGTCTCATCGCTCCCTGTCGCGCTGCAAACTCGCTCCCTGTCGCACTGTCTCCTCACTCCCTGTTGCGCTGTCTCCTCGCTCCCTGTCGCGCTTTCTCATCGCTCCCTGTCGCGCTGTCTCCTGGCTCTCTGTCGCACTGTCTCCTCGCTCCCTGTCGCACTGTTTCCTCGCTCCCTGATGTGCTGTCTCCTCGCTCCCTGTCGCGCTGTCTCCTCGCTCCCTGTCGTGCTGTGTCCTCGCTCTCTGTCGCACTGTCTCCTCGCTCCCTGTCGCACTGTCACCTCGCTCCCTGTCGCACTGTCTCCTCGCTCCCTGTCGCACTGTCTCCTCGCTCCCTGATGTGCTGTCTCCTCGCTCCCTGTCGCACTGTCTCCTCGCTCCCTGTCGCACTGTCTCCTCGCTGCCTGTCACACTGTCTCCTCGCTCCCTGTCGCACTGTCTCCTCGCTCCCTGTCGCGCTGTCTCCTCGCTCTCTGTCGCGCTGTCTCCTCGCTCCCTGTCGCGCTGTCTCCTCGCTCCCTGTCGCACTGTCTCCTCGCTCCCTGTCGCACTGTCTCCTCGCTCCCTGTCGCACTGTCTCCTGGCTGCCTGTCGCACTGTCTCCTCGCTCCCTGTTCCACAGTCTCCTCGCTCCCTGTCGCGCTGTCTCCTCGCTCCCTGTCATGCTGTCTCCTCGCTCCCTGTCGCGCTGTCTCCTCGATCCCTGTCGCGCTGTCTCCTCACTCGCTGTCGCGCTGTCTCCTCGCTCCCTGTCACGCTGTCTCCTCGCTCCCTGTCGCGCTGTCTCCTCTCTCCCTTCACGCTGTCTCCTCGCTCCCTGTCATGCTATCTCCTCGCTCCCTGTCACGCTGTCTCCTCGCACCCTCTCGCCCTGTCTCCTCGCTCACTGTCGCCCTGTCTCCTCGCTCCCTGTTGCGCTGTCTTTTCGCTCCCTGTCGCACTGTCTCCTCGCTCCCTCTCGCACTGTCCCCTCGCTTCCTGTCGCACTGACTCCTCGCTCCCTGTCGCGCTGTCTCCTTGGTCTGTGTCGCGCTGTGACTTTGCTCCTTCTCGCACTGTCGCTTCATTCCCTCTCGCAATGTCTCCTCTCACCCTCTCGCTCTGTCACCTCACTCCCTATCGCGCTGTCTCCTCGCTCGCTCTAGCGCTGTCTCCTCGCACCCTCTCGCGCTGTCTCCTTGCTCACTGTCGCCCTGTCTCCTCGCTCCCTTTCGCGCTGTGTCCTCGCTCCCTGTCACTATGTCTCCTCGCTCCCTGTCGCGCTGTCTCCTCGCTCCCTGTCGCGCTGTCTCCTCGCTCCCTGTCACGCTGTGTCCTCGCTCCGTCGCGCTGTGTCCTCGCTCCCTGTCGCGCTGTCTCCTCGCCTCCTGTCGCGCTGTCTCCTCTCTCCCTTCGCACTGTCTCCTCGCTCACTGTCATGCTGTCTCCTCGCTCCCTGTCGTGCTGTCTCCTCCCACCCTCTCACCCTCTCTCCTCGCTCCCTGTCGCGCTGTCTCCTCTCACCCTCTCGCAATGCCTCTGCAATCCCTGTCACACTGTTTCCTAGCTCCCTGTCGCAGTGACTCCTCGCTCCCTCTCGCGCTGTATCCTTGCTCTGTGGCGCGCTGTCACTTCGCTCCTTCTTGCACTGTCGCTTCTCTCCCTCTAGCAATGTCTCCTCTCACCCTCTCGCTCTGTCACCTCACTCCCTATCGCGCTGTCTCCTCGCTCGCTATGGCGCTGTCTCCTCGCACCCTCTCACGCTGTCTCCTCGCTCACTGTCGCCCTGCCGCATCGCTCCCTTTCGCGCTGTCTCCTTGCTCCCTGTCACCAAGTCTCCTCACTCCCTCAACCCCTGTCGAGGTTTCTCCTCGCTCCCTGTTGCACTGTTTCCTCTTCTCTGTCGCACTGTCCCCTCGCTCCCTGTCACACTGTCTCCTCACTCCCTGTCACACTGTCTCCTCGCTCCCTGTCGCACTGACTCCTCGCTACCTGTCGCGGTTTCTCATCGCTCCCTGTCACTATGTCTCCTCGCTCCCTGTCGCGCTGTCTCCTCGCTCCCTGTCGCGCTGTCTCCTCGCTCCCTGTCACGCTGTGTCCTCGCTCCGTCGCGCTGTGTCCTCGCTCGCTGTCGCGCTGTCTCCTCACTCCCTGTCACGCTGTCTCCTCGCACCCTGTCACGCTGTCTCATCGCTCACTCTAGCACTGTCTCCTCGCTCCCTCTCGTGCTGTCTCCTCACTCCCTGTCGCACTGTCTCCTCGCTCCCTGTCGCGCTTTCTCATTGCTCCCTGTCACACTGTCTCTTCGCTCCCTGTCGCACTGCCTCCTCGCTCCCTGTCGCGATGTCTCCTCACTCCCTGTCACGCTGTCTTCTTGCTCAGAGTCGCGCTGTCTCATCGCTCACTCTAGCGCTGTCTCCTCGCTCCCTGTCACACTGTCTCCTCACTCCCTGTCGCGCTGTCTCCTCGCTCCCTGTTGCGCTTTCTCATCGCTCCCTGTCGCGCTGTCTCCTGGCTCTCTGTCGCACTGTCTCCTCGCTCCCTGTCGCACTGTCTCCTCGCTCCCTGATGTGCTGTCTCCTCGTTCCCTGTCGCGCTGTCTCCTCGCTCCCTGTCGCGCTGTCTCCTCGCTCTCTGTCGCACTGTCTCCTCGCTCCCTGTCGCACTGTCACCTGGCTCCCTGTCGCACTGTCTCCTCGCTCCCTGTCGCACTCTCTCCTCGCTCCCTGAAGTGCTGTCTCCTCGCTCCCTGTCGCACTGTCTCCTCGCTCCCTGTCGCACTGTCTCCTTGCTGCCTGTCGCACTGTCTCCTCGCTCCCTGTCGCACTGTCTCCTCGCTCCCTGTCGCGCTGTCTCCTCGCTCTCTGTCACGCTGTCTCCTCGCTCCCTGTCACGCTGTCTCCTCGCTCCCTGTCGCACTATCTCCTCGCTCCCTGTCGCACTGTCTCCTCGCTCCCTGTCGCACTGTCTCCTGGCTGCCTGTCGCACTGTCTCCTCGCTCCCTGTTGCACAGTCTCCTCGCTCCCTGTTGCACAGTCTCCTCGCTCCCTGTCATGCTGTCTCCTCGCTCCCTGTCGCGCTGTCTCCTCGCTCCCTGTCACGCTGTCTCCTCGCTCCCTGTCGCGCTGTCTCCTCTCTCCCTTCACGCTGTCTCCTCGCTCCCTGTCATGCTATCTCCTCGCTCCCTGTCACGCTGTCTCCTCGCACCCTCTCGCCCTCTCTCCTCGCTCACTGTCGCCCTCTCTCCTCGCTCCCTGTTGCGCTGTCTTTTCGCTCCCTGTCGCACTGTCTCCTCGCTCCCTCTCGCACTGTCCCCTCGCTTCCTGTCGCACTGACTCCTCGCTCCCTGTCGCGCTGTCTCCTTGCTCTGTGTCGCGCTGTGACTTTGCTCCTTCTCGCACTGTCGCTTCATTCCCTCTCGCAATGTCTCCTCTCACCCTCTCGCTCTGTCACCTCACTCCCTATCGCGCTGTCTCCTCGCTCGCTCTAGCGCTGTCTCCTCGCACCCTCTCGCGCTGTCTCCTTGCTCACTGTCGCCCTGTCTCCTCGCTCCCTTTCGCGCTGTCTCCTCGCTCCCTGTCACTATGTCTCCTCGCTCCCTGTCGCGCTGTCTCCTCACTCCCTGTCACGCTGTCTCCTCGCTCCCTGTCACGCTGTGTCCTCACTCGCTGTCGCGCTGTCTCCTCACTCCCTGTCGCGCTGTCTCCTCGCACCCTGTCACGCTGTCTCATCGCTCACTCTAGCACTGTCTCCTCACTCCCTGTCGCACTGTCTCCTCGCCCCCTGTCGCGCTTTGTCATCGCTCCCTGTCACACTGTCTCCTCGCTCCCTGTCGCACTGCCTCCTCGCTCCCTGTCGCGATGTCTCCTCATTCTGTCTCCTTGCTCAGAGTCGCGCTGTCTCATCGCTCACTCTAGCGCTGTCTCCTCGCTCCTTCTCGCTCAGTCTCCTCACTCACTGTCGCGCTGTCTCATCGCTCCCTGTCGCGCTGCAAACTCGCTCCCTGTCGCACTGTCTCCTCACTCCCTGTCGCGCTGTCTCCTCGCTCCCTGTCGCGCTTTCTCATCACTCCCTGTCGCGCTGTCTCCTGGCTCTCTGTCGCACTGTCTCCTCGCTCCCTGTCGCACTGTCTCCTCGCTCCCTGATGTGCTGTCTCCTCGCTCCCTGTCGCGCTGTCTCCTCGCTCCCTGTCGCGCTGTGTCCTCGCTCTCTGTCGCACTGTCTCCTCGCTCCCTGTCGCACTGTCACCTCGCTCCCTGTCGCACTGTCTCCTCGCTCCCTGTCGCACTGTCTCCTCGCTCCCTGATGTGCTGTCTCCTCGCTCCCTGTCGCACTGTCTCCTCGCTCCCTGTCGCACTGTCTCCTTGCTGCCTGTCACACTGTCTCCTCGCTCCCTGTCGCGCTGTCTCCTCGCTCTCTGTCGCGCTGTCTCCTCGCTCCCTGTCGCGCTGTCTCCTCGCTCCCTGTCGCACTGTCTCCTCGCTCCCTGTCGCACTGTCTCCTCGCTCCCTGTCGCACTGTCTCCTGGCTGCCTGTCGCACTGTCTCCTCGCTCCCTGTTCCACAGTCTCCTCGCTCCCTGTCGCGCTGTCTCCTCGCTCCCTGTCATGCTGTCTCCTCGCTCCCTGTCGCGCTGTCTCCTCGATCCCTGTCGCGCTGTCTCCTCACTCCCTGTCGCGCTGTCTCCTCGCTCCCTGTCACGCTGTCTCCTCGCTCCCTGTCGCGCTGTCTCCTCTCTCCCTTCACGCTGTCTCCTCGCTCCCTGTCATGCTATCTCCACGCTCCCTGTCACGCTGTCTCCTCGCACCCTCTCGCCCTGTCTCCTCGCTCACTGTCGCCCTGTCTCCTCGCTCCCTGTTGCGCTGTCTTTTTGCTCCCTGTCGCACTGTCTCCTCGCTCCCTCTCGCACTGTCCCCTCGCTTCCTGTCGCACTGACTCCTCGCTCCCTGTTGCGCTGTCTCCTTGCTCTGTGTCGCGCTGTGACTTTGCTCCTTCTCGCACTGTCGCTTCATTCCCTCTCGCAATGTCTCCTCTCAGCCTCTCGCTCTGTCACCTCACTCCCTATCGCGCTGTCTCCTCGCTCGCTCAAGCGCTGTCTCCTCGCACCCTCTCGCGCTGTCTCCTTGCTCACTGTCGCCCTGTCTCCTCGCTCCCTTTCGCGCTGTGTCCTCGCTCCCTGTCACTATGTCTCCTCGCTCCCTGTCACCCTGTGTCCTCGCTCCGTCGCGCTGTGTCCTCGCTCCCTGTCGCGCTGTCTCCTCGCTCCCTGTCGCGCTGTCTCCTCGCTCCCTGTCACGCTGTGTCCTCGCTCCGTCGCGCTGTGTCCTCGCTCCCTGTCGCGCTGTCTCCTCGCCTCCTGTCGCGCTGTCTCCTCTCTCCCTTCGCACTGTCTCCTCGCTCACTGTCATGCTGTCTCCTCGCTCCCTGTCGTGCTGTCTCCTCCCACCCTCTCACCCTCTCTCCTCGCTCCCTGTCGCGCTGTCTCCTCTCACCCTCTCGCAATGCCTCTGCAATCCCTGTCACACTGTTTCCTAGCTCCCTGTCGCAGTGACTCCTCGCTCCCTCTCGCGCTGTATCCTTGCTCTGTGGCGCGCTGTCACTTCGCTCCTTCTTGCACTGTCGCTTCTCTCCCTCTTGCAATGTCTCCTCTCACCCTCTCGCTCTGTCACCTCACTCCCTATCGCGCTGTCTCCTCGCTCGCTATGGCGCTGTCTCCTCGCACCCTCTCACGCTGTCTCCTCGCTCACTGTCGCCCTGCCGCATCGCTCCCTTTCGCGCTGTCTCCTTGCTCCCTGTCACCAAGTCTCCTCACTCCCTCACTCCCTGTCGAGGTTTCTCCTCGCTCCCTGTTGCGCTGTTTCCTCTTCTCTGTCGCACTGTCCCCTCGCTCCCTGTCACACTGTCTCCTCGCTCCCTGTCACACTGTCTCCTCGCTCCCTGTCGCACTGACTCCTCGCTACCTGTCGGGGTTTCTCATCGCTCCCTGTCACTATGTCTCCTCGCTCCCTGTCGCGCTGTCTCCTCGCTCCCTGTCACGCTGTGTCCTCGCTCCGTCGCGCTGTGTCCTCGCTCGCTGTCGCGCTGTCTCCTCACTCCCTGTCACGCTGTCTCCTCGCACCCTGTCACGCTGTCTCATCACTCACTCTAGCACTGTCTCCTCGATCCCTGTCGCACTGTCTCCTCGCTACCTGTCGCGGTTTCTCATCGCTCCCTGTCACGCTGTCTCCTCGCTCCCTGCCGCGCTGTCTCCTCGCTCCCTGTCGCGCTGTCTCCTCGCTCCCTGTCGCGCTGTCTCCTCGCTCCCTGTTGCGCTATCTTTTCGCTCCCTGTCTCACTGTCTCCTCGCTCCCTCTCACACTGTCCCCTCGCTCCCTCTCGCACTGACTCCTCGCTCCCTGTCGCACTGTCTCCTCGCTCCCTGAAGTGCTGTCTCCTCGCTCCCTGTCGCACTGTCTCCTCGCTCCCTGTCGCACTGTCTCCTTGCTGCCTGTCGCACTGTCTCCTCGATCCCTGTCGCGCTGTCTCCTCACTCCCTGTCGCGCTGTCTCCTCGCTCCCTGTCACGCTGTCTCCTCGCTCCCTGTGATGCTATCTCCTCGCTCCCTGTCGCGCTGTCTCCTCGCACCCTCTCGCCCTGTCTCCTCGCTCTCTGTCGCACTGTCTCCTCGCTCCCTGTCGCACTGTCACCTCGCTCCCTGTCGCACTGTCTCCTCGCTCCCTGTCGCACTGTCACCTCGCTCCCTGATGTGCTGTCTCCTCTCTCCCTGTCGCACTGTCTCCCCGCTCCCTGTCGCACTGTCTCCTTGCTGCCTGTCGCACTGTCTCCTCGCTCCCTGTCGTGCTGTCTCCTCGCTCCCTGTCGCGCTGTCTCCTCGCTCTCTGTCGCGCTGTCTCCTCGCTCCCTGTCGCGCTGTCTCCTCGCTCCCTGTCGCGCTGTCTCCTGGCTCCCTGTCGCGCTGTCTCCTCGCTCCCTGTCGCGCTGTCTCCTCTCTCCCTTCGCACTGTCTCCTCGCTCACTGTCATGCTGTCTCCTCGCTCCCTGTCGTGCTGTCTCCTCGCACCCTCTCACCCTCTCTCCTCGCTCCCTGTCGCGCTGTCTCCTCTCACCCTCTCGCAATGCCTCTGCAATCCCTGTCACACTGTTTCCTAGCTCCCTGTCGCAGTGACTCCTCGCTCCCTCTCGCGCTGTATCCTTGCTCTGTGGCGTGCTGTCACTTCGCTCCTTCTTGCACTGTCGCTTCTCTCCCTCTTGCAATTTCTCCTCTCACCCTCTCGCTCTGTCACCTCACTCCCTATCACGCTGTCTCCTCGCTCGCTATGGCGCTGTCTCCTCGCACCCTCTCATGCTGTCTCCTCGCTCACTGTCGCCCTGCCGCATCGCTCCCTTTCGCGCTGTCTCCTTGCTCCCTGTCAACAAGTCTCCTCGCTCCCTCACTCCCTGTCGAGGTTTCTCCTCGCTCCCTGTTGCGCTGTTTCCTCTTCTCTGTCGCACTGTCCCCTCGCTCCCTGTCACACTGTCTCCTCGCTCCCTGTCGCGCTGTCTCCTCGCTCCCTGTCGCACTGAGTCCTCGCTACCTGTCGCGGTTTCTCATCGCTCCCTGTCACGCTGTCTCCTCGCTCCCTGCCGCGCTGTCTCCTCGCTCCCTGTCGCGCTGTCTCCTCGCTCCCTGTCGCGCTGTCTCCTCGCTCCCTGTTGCGCTATCTTTTCGCTCCCTGTCTCACTTTCTCCTCGCTCCCTCTCACACTGTCCCCTCGCTCCCTCTCGCACTGACTCCTTGCTCCCTGTCGCACTGTCTCCTCGCTCCCTGAAGTGCTGTCTCCTCGCTCCCTGTCGCACTGTCTCCTCGCTCCCTGTCGCACTGTCTCCTTGCTGCCTGTCGCACTGTCTCCTCGCTCCCTGTCGCACTGTCTCCTCGCTCCCTGTCGCGCTGTCTCCTCGCTCTCTGTCGCGCTGTCTCCTCGCTCCCTGTCACGCTGTCTCCTCGCTCCCTGTCGCACTATCTCCTCGCTCCCTGTCGCACTGTCTCCTCGCTCCCTGTCGCACTGTCTCCTGGCTGCCTGTCGCACTGTCTCCTCGCTCCCTGTTGCACAGTCTCCTCGCTCCCTGTCATGCTGTCTCCTCGCTCCCTGTCGCGCTGTCTCCTCGATCCCTGTCGCGCTGTCTCCTCACTCCCTGTCGTGCTGTCTCCTCGCTCCCTGTCACGCTGTCTCCTCGCTCCCTGTCGCGCTGTCTCCTCTCTCCCTTCACGCTGTCTCCTCGCTCCCTGTCATGCTATCTCCTCGCTCCCTGTCGCGCTGTCTCCTCGCACCCTCTCGCCCTGTCTCCTCGCTCACTGTCGCCCTCTCTCCTCGCTCCCTGTTGCGCTGCCTTTTCGCTCCCTGTCGCACTGTCTCCTCGCTCCCTCTCGCACTGTCCCCTCGCTTCCTGTCGCACTGACTCCTCGCTCCCTGTCGCGCTGTCTCCTTGCTCTGTGTCGCGCTGTGACTTTGCTCCTTCTCGCACTGTCGCTTCATTCCCTCTCGCAATGTCTCCTCTCACCCTCTCGCTCTGTCACCTCACTCCCTATTGCGCTGTCTCCTCGCTCGCTCTAGCGCTGTCTCCTCGCACCCTCTCGCGCTGTCTGCTTGCTCACTGTCGCCCTGTCTCCTCGCTCCCTTCGCGCTGTCTCCTCGCTCACTGTCATGCTGTCTCCTCGCTCCCTGTCGTGCTGTCTCCTCGCACCCTCTCGCTATGTCTCCTCACTCCCTCTTGCACTGATTCCTCTCTCCCTCTTGCTCTGTCTCCTCTCACCCTCTCGCAATGCGTCTGCAATCCCTGTCACACTGTTTCCTAGCTCCCTGTCGCACTGACTCCTCGCTCCCTGTCGCACTGTCTCCTCTCACCCTCTCGCTCTGTCACCTCACTCCCTATCGCGCTGTCTCCTTGCTCGCTATGGCGCTGTCTCCTCGCACCCTCTCACGCTGTCTCCTCGCTCACTGTCGCCCTGCCGCATCGCTCCCTTTCGCGCTGTCTCCTTGCTCCATGTCACCAAGTCTCCTCGCTCCCTGTCACTATGTCTCTTCACTCCCTGTCGAGGTTTCTCCTCGCTCCCTGTTGCGCTGTCCCCTTGCTCCCTGTCGCGCTGTCTGCTTGCTCCCTGTCGCGCGGTCTCCTCGCTCCCTGTCGCGCTGTCTCCTCGCTCCCTGTCGCGCTGTCTGCTCGCTCCCTGTCGCGCTGTCTCCTCGCTCCCTGTCGCGCTGTCTCCTCGCTCCCTGTCGCGCTGTCTCCTCGCTCCCTGTCGCGCTGTCTCCTCGCTCCCTCTCGCGCTGTCTCCTCTCTCCCTTCACGCTGTCTCCTCGCTCCCTGTCATGCTATCTCCTCGCTCCCTGTCGCGCTGTCTCCTCGCACCCTCTCGCCCTGTCTCCTCGCTCACTGTCGCCCTCTCTCCTCGCTCCCTGTTGCGCTGCCTTTTCGCTCCCTGTCGCACTGTCTCCTCGCTCCCTCTCGCACTGTCCCCTCGCTTCCTGTCGCACTGACTCCTCGCTCCCTGTCGCGCTGTCTCCTTGCTCTGTGTCGCGCTGTGACTTTGCTCCTTCTCGCACTGTCGCTTCATTCCCTCTCGCAATGTCTCCTCTCACCCTCTCGCTCTGTCACCTCACTCCCTATTGCGCTGTCTCCTCGCTCGCTCTAGCGCTGTCTCCTCGCACCCTCTCGCGCTGTCTGCTTGCTCACTGTCGCCCTGTCTCCTCGCTCCCTTTCGCGCTGTCTCCTCGCTCCCTGTCACTATGTCTCCTCGCTCCCTGTCGCGCTGTATCCTCGCTCCCTGTCACGCTGTCTCCTCGCTCACTGTCACGCTGTGTCCTCGCTCGCTGTCGCGCTGTCTCCTCACTCCCTGTCGCGCTGTCTCCTCGTACCCTGTCACGCTGTCTCATCGCTCACTCTAGCACTGTCTCCTCGCTCCCTCTCGTGCTGTCTCCTCACTCCCTGTCGCACTGTCTCCTCGCCCCCAGTCGCGCTTTGTCATCGCTCCCTGTCACACTGTCTCCTCGCTCCCTGTCGCACTGCCTCCTCGCTCCCTGTCGCGATGTCTCCTCACTCCCTGTCACGCTGTCTCCTTGCTCAGAGTCGCGCTGTCTCATCGCTCACTCTAGCGCTGTCTCCTCGCTCCTTCTCGCTCAGTCTCCTCACTCACTGTCGCGCTGTCTCATCGCTCCCTGTCGCGCTGCAAACTCGCTCCCTGTCGCAAAGTCTCCTCACTCCCTGTCGCGCTGTCTCCTCGCTCCCTGTCGCGCTTTCTCATCGCTCCCTGTCGCGCTGTCTCCTGGCTCTCTGTCGCACTGTCTCCTCGCTCCCTGTCGCACTGTCTCCTCGCTCCCTGATGTGCTGTCTCCTCGCTCCCTGTCGCGCTGTATCCTCGCTCCCTGTCGCGCTGTCTCCTCGCTCTCTGTCGCACTGTCTCCTCGCTCCCTGTCGCACTGTCACCTCGCTCCCTGTCGCACTGTCTCCTCGCTCCCTGTCGCACTGTCACCTCGCTCCCTGATGTGCTGTCTCCTCTCTCCCTGTCGCACTGTCTCCCCGCTCCCTGTCGCACTGTCTCCTTGCTGCCTGTCGCACTGTCTCCTCGCTCCCTGTCGCGCTGTCTCCTCGCTCCCTGTCGCGCTGTCTCCTCGCTCTCTGTCGCGCTGTCTCCTCGCTCCCTGTCGCACTGTCTCCTCGCTCCCTGTCGCGCTGTCTCCTGGCTCCCTGTCGCGCTGTCTCCTCGCTCCCTGTCGCGCTGTCTCCTCTCTCCCTTCGCACTGTCTCCTCGCTCACTGTCATGCTGTCTCCTCGCTCCCTGTCGTGCTGTCTCCTCGCACCCTCTCACCCTCTCTCCTCGCTCCCTGTCGCGCTGTTTCCTCTCACCCTCTCGCAATGCCTCTGCAATCCCTGTCACACTGTTTCCTAGCTCCCTGTCGCAGTGACTCCTAACTCCCTCTCGCGCTGTATCCTTGCTTTGTGGCGCGCTGTCACTTCGCTCCTTCTTGCACTGTCGCTTCTCTCCCTCTTGCAATGTCTCCTCTCACCCTCTCGCTCTGTCACCTCACTCCCTATCGCGCTGTCTCCTCGCTCGCTATGGCGCTGTCTCCTCGCACCCTCTCATGCTGTCTCCTCGCTCACTGTCGCCCTGCCGCATCGCTCCCTTTCGCGCTGTCTCCTTGCTCCCTGTCAACAAGTCTCCTCGCTCCCTCACTCCCTGTCGAGGTTTCTCCTCGCTCCCTGTTGCGCTGTTTCCTCTTCTCTGTCGCACTGTCCCCTCGCTCCCTGTCACACTGTCTCCTCGCTCCCTGTCGCGCTGTCTCCTCGCTCCCTGTCGCACTGACTCCTCGCTACCTGTCGCAGTTTCTCATCGCTCCCTGTCGCGCTGTCTCCTCACTCCCTGTCACGCTGTCTCCTCGCTCCCTGCCGCGCTGTCTCCTCGCTCCCTGTCGCGCTGTCTCCTCGCTCCCTGTCGCGCTGTCTCCTCGCTCCCTGTTGCGCTGTCTTTTCGCTCCCTGTCTCACTGTCTCCTCGCTCCCTCTCACACTGTCCCCTCGCTCCCTCTCGCACTGACTCCTCGCTCCCTGTCACACAGTCTCCTTGCTCCCGGTCGCGCTGTCTCCTTTCTCTGGGTCGCGCTGTGACTTTGCACCTTCTCGCACTGTCGCTTCATTCCCTCTCGCAATGTCTAATCTCACCCTCTCTCTCTGTCACCTCACTCCCTATCGCGCTATCTCCTCGCTCGCTCTAGCGCTGTCTCCTCGCACCCTCTCGCGCTGTCTCCTTGCTCACTGTCGCCCTGTCTCCTCGCTCCCTGTCGCGCTGTCCCCTTGCTCCCTGTCGCGCTGTCTGCTTGCTCCCTGTCGCGCTGTCTCCTCGCTTCCTGTCGCGCTGTCTCCTCGCTCCCAGTCGCGCTGTCTCCTCGCTCCCTGTCGCGCTGTCTCCTCGCTCCCTCTCGCGCTGTCTCCTCGCTCCCTGTCGCAATGTCTCCTTGCTCCCTGTCGCGCTGTCTCCTCACTCCCTGTCGCGCTGTCTCCTTGCTCCCTGTCGCGATGTCTCCTCACTCCCTGTCGCGCGGTCTCCTCGCTCCCTGTCACGCTGTCTCCTCGCTCCCTGTCGCGCTGTCTCCTCGCTCCCTGTCGCGTTGTCTCCTCGCTCCCTGTCGCGCTGTCTCCTCACTCCCTTCGCGCTGTCTCCTCGCTCCCTGTCGCACTGTCTCCTCGCTCCATGTCGCGCTGTCTCCTCGCTCCCTGTCGTGCTTTCTCCTCGCTCCCTGTCACGCTGTCTCCTCGCACTCTGTCGCGCTGTCTCATTGCTCACTCTAGCGCTGTCTCCTCACTCCCTGTCGCACTTTCTCCTCACTCCCTGTCGCACTGTCTCCTCGCTCCCTGTCGCACTGCCTCCTCGCTTCCTGTCGTGATGACTACTCACTCCCTGGCGCGCTTTCTCATCGCTCCCTGTCACGCTGTCTCCTCGCTCCCTGTCGCGCTGTCTCCTCGCTCCCTGATGTGCTGTCTCCTCGCTCCCTGTCGCGCTGTCTCCTCGCTCCCTGTCGCGCTGTCTCCTCGCTCTCTGTCGCACTGTCTCCTCGCTCCCTGTCACACTGTCACCTCGCTCCCTGTCGCACTGTCTCCTCGCTCCCTGTCGCGCTGTCTCATCGCTCCCTGTCACGCTGTCTCCTCGCTCCCTGTCGCGCTGTCTCCTCGCTCCCTGATGTGCTGTCTCCTCGCTCCCTGTCGCGCTGTCTCCTCGCTCTCTGTCGCACTGTCTCCTCGATCCCTGTCGCACTGTCACCTCGCTCCCTGAAGCACTGTCTCCTCGCTCCCTGTCGCACTGTCTCCTCGCTCCCTGTCGCGCTGTCTCCTCGCTCCCTGTCACGCTGTCTCCACGCGCCCTCTCGCTCTGTCTCCTCACTCCCTCTTGCACTGATTCCTCTCTCCCTCTCGCTCTGTCTCCTCTCTCCCTCTCACATTGCCTCCGCACTCCCTGGCACACTGTCTCCTCGCTCCCTGTCGCACTGACTCCTCGCTCCCTGTCGCACTGTCTCCTCGCTCCCTCTCGCTCTGTCTCCTCTCTCCCTCTCGCATTGCCTCCGCAGTCCCTGTCACAATGTCTCCTCGCTCCCTGTCGCACTGACTCCTCGCTACCTGTCGTGGTTTCTCATCGCTCCCTGTCGCGCTGTCTCCTCGCTCCCTGTCGTGCTGTCTCCTCGCTCCCTGTCGCGCTGCCTCCTCGCTCCCTGTCGCGCTGTCTCCTCGCTCCCTGTCGTGCTGTCTCCTCGCTCCCTGTTGCGCTGTCTCCTCGCACCCTCTCGCACTGTCTCCTCGCTCCCTGTCGCGCTGTCTCCTCGTGCCCTGTCGCGCTGTCTCCTCGCTCCCTGTCGCGCTGTCTCCTCGCTCCCAGTCACGCTGTCTCCACGCGCCCTCTCGCTCTGTCTCCTCACTGCCTCTCGCACTGATTCCTCACTCCCATTCTCTCTGTCTCCTCTCTCCCTCTCGCATTGCCTCCGCACTCCCTGTCACACTGTCTCCTCGCTCCCTGTCGCACTGATTCCTCGCTCCCTGTCGCACTGTTTCATCGCTCCCTCTCGCTCTGTCTCCTCTCTCCCTCTCGCATTGTCTCCTCGCTCCCTGTCGTGCTGTCTCCTCGCTCTCTGTCACGCTGTCTCCTCGCTCCCTGTCGCTCTGTCTCCTCGCTCCCTTCGCGCTGTCTCCTCGCTCACTGTCATGCTGTCTCCTCGCTCCCTGTCACGCTGTCTCCACGCGCCCTCTCGCTCTGTCTCCTCACTCCCTCTTGCACTGATTCCTCTCTCCCTCTCGCTCTGTCTCCTCTCTCCCTCTCGCATTGCCTCCGCACTCCCTGGCACACTGTCTCCTCGCTCCCTGTCGCACTGACTCCTCGCTCCCTGTCACACTGTCTCCTCGCTCCCTCTCGCTCTGTCTCCTCTCTCCCTCTCGCATTGCCTCCGCAGTCCCTGTCACAATGTCTCCTCGCTCCCTGTCGCACTGACTCCTCGCTACCTGTCGTGGTTTCTCATCGCTCCCTTTCGCGCTGTCTCCTCGCTCCCTGTCGTGCTGTCTCCTCGCTCCCTGTCGCGCTGCCTCCTCGCTCCCTGTCGCGCTGTCTCCTCGCTCCCTGTCGTGCTGTCTCCTCGCTCCCTGTTGCGCTGTCTCCTCGCACCCTCTCGCACTGTCTCCTCGCTCCCTGTTGCGCTGTCTCCTCGCGCCCTGTCGCGCTGTCTCCTCGCTCCCTGTCGCGCTGTCTCCTCGCTCCCTGTCACGCTGTCTCCACGCGCCCTCTCGCTCTGTCTCCTCACTGCCTCTCGCACTGATTCCTCACTCCCATTCTCTCTGTCTCCTCTCTCCCTCTCGCATTGCCTCCGCACTCCCTGTCACACTGTCTCCTCGCTCCCTGTCGCACTGATTCCTCGCTCCCTGTCGCACTGTTTCATCGCTCCCTCTCGCTCTGTCTCCTCTCTCCCTCTCGCATTGTCTCCTCGCTCCCTGTCGTGCTGTCTCCTCGCTCTCTGTCACGCTGTCTCCTCGCTCCCTGTCGCGCTGTCTCCTCGCTCCCTGTCGCGCTGTCTCCTCGCTCCCTTCGCGCTGTCTCCTCGCTCACTGTCATGCTGTCTCCTCGCTCCCTGTCGTGCTGTCTCCTCGCACCCTCTCGCTATGTCTCCTCACTCCCTCTTGCACTGATTCCTCTCTCCCTCTTGCTCTGTCTCCTCTCACCCTCTCGCAATGCGTCTGCAATCCCTGTCACACTGTTTCCTAGCTCCCTGTCGCACTGACTCCTCGCTCCCTGTCGCACTGTCTCCTCTCACCCTCTCGCTCTGTCACCTCACTCCCTATCGCGCTGTCTCCTTGCTCGCTATGGCGCTGTCTCCTCGCACCCTCTCACGCTGTCTCCTCGCTCACTGTCGCCCTGCCGCATCGCTCCCTTTCGCGCTGTCTCCTTGCTCCATGTCACCAAGTCTCCTCGCTCCCTGTCACTATGTCTCTTCACTCCCTGTCGAGGTTTCTCCTCGCTCCCTGTTGCGCTGTCCCCTTGCTCCCTGTCGCGCTGTCTGCTTGCTCCCTGTCGCGCGGTCTCCTCGCTCCCTGTCGCGCTGTCTCCTCGCTCCCTGTCGCGCTGTCTGCTCGCTCCCTGTCGCGCTGTCTCCTCGCTCCCTGTCGCGCTGTCTCCTCGCTCCCTGTCGCGCTGTCTCCTCGCTCCCTGTCGCGCTGTCTCCTCGCTCCCTCTCGCGCTGTCTCCTCGCTCCCTGTCGCACTGTCTCCTTGCTCCCTGTCGCGCTGTCTCCTTGCTCCCTGTCGCGCTGTCTCCTTGCTCCCTGTCGCGATGTAACCTCACTCCCTGTCGCGCTGTCTTCTTGCTCGCTGTCGCGCTGTCTCCTCGCTCCCTGTTGCGCTGTCTCCTCGCTCCCTGTCGTGTTGTCTCCTCGCTCCCTGTCGCGCTGTATCCTCGCTCCCTTCGCGCTGTCTCCTCGCTCCCTGTCATGCTGTCTCCTCGCTCCATGTCGCGCTGTCTCATCGCACCCTGTCGCGCTGTCTCCTCGCTACCTGTCACGCTGTCTCCTCGCACCCTGTTGCGCTGTCTCATTGCTCACTCTAGCGCTGTCTCCTCGCTCCCTCTCGCGCTGTCTCCTCACTCCCTGTCGCACTGTCTCCTCACTCCCGGTCGCACAGTCTCCTCGCTCCCTGTCGCACTGCCTCCTCGCTTCCTGTCGTGATGACTCCACACTCCCTGGCGCGCTGTCTCCTCGCTCCCTGTCGCACTGTCTCCTCGCTCCCTGTCGCGCTGCCTCCTCGCTCCCTGTCACTCTGTCTCCTCGCACCCTGTTGCGCTGTCTCATTGCTCACTCTAGCGCTGTCTCTTCGCTCCCTCTCGCGCTGTATCCTCACTCCCTGTCGCACTGCCTCCTCGCTCCCTGTCGCACTGCTTCCTCGCTTCCTGTCGTGATGTCTCCTCACTCCCTGGCGCGCTGTCTCCTCGCTCCCTGTCGCGTTGTCTCCTCGCTCCCTGTCACGTTGTCTCCACGCGCCCTCTCACTCTGTCTCCTCACTCCCTCTCGCACTGATTCCTCTCTCCCTCTCGCTCTGTCACCTCACTCCCTATCGCGCTGCCTCCTCGCTCGATCTAGTGCTGTCTCCTCGCACCCTCTCGCACTGTCTCCTTGCTCACTGTCGCCCTGTCTCCTCGCTCCCTTTCGCGCTGTCTCCTCGCTCCCTGTCGCGCTGCCTCCTCGCTTCCTGTCGTGATGACTCCACACTCCCTGGCGCGCTGTCTCCTCGCTCCCTGTCGCGCTGTCTCCTCGCTCCCTGTCGCGCTGCCTCCTCGCTCCCTGTCACTCTGTCTCCTCGCACCCTGTTGCGCTGTCTCATTGCTCACTCTAGCGCTGTCTCTTCGCTCCCTCTCGCGCTGTCTCCTCACTCCCTGTCGCACTGCCTCCTCGCTCCCTGTTGCACTGCTTCCTCGCTTCCTGTCGTGATGTCTCCTCACTCCCTGGCGCGCTGTCTCCTCGCTCCCTGTCGCGTTGTGTCCTCGCTCCCTGTCACGTTGTCTCCACGCGCCCTCTCGCTCTGTCTCCTCACTCCCTCTCGCACTGATTCCTCTCTCCCTCTCGCTCTGTCACCTCACTCCCTATCGCGCTGCCTCCTCGCTCGATCTAGTGCTGTCTCCTCGCACCCTCTCGCACTGTCTCCTTGCTCACTGTCGCCCTGTCTCCTCGCTCCCTTTCGCGCTGTCTCCTCGCTCCCTGTCACTATGTCTCCTCGCTCCCTGTCGCGCTGTCTCCTCGCTCCCTGTCACGCTGTCTCCTCGCTCCCTGTCGCGCTGTGTCCTCACTTGCTGTCGCGCTGTCTCCTCGCTCCCTGTCGCGCTGTCTCCTCGCTCCCTGTCACTATGTCTCCTCGGTCGCTGTCGCGCTGTCTCCTCGCTCGCTGTCACGCTGTCTCCTCGCTCCCTCTCGCGCTTTCTCCTCGCACCCTGTTGCGCTGTCTCATCGCTCACTCTCACGCTGTCTCCTCACTCCCTCTCGCGCTGTCTCCTCACTCACTGTTGCGTTGTCTCCTCGCTCCGTGCCATGCTGTAACCTCGCTCCCTGTCGCAATGTCTCCTCACTCACTGTCACGCTGTCTCATCGCTCACTGTCGCACTGTAATCTCAATCCCTGTCGCGCTGTCTCCTTGCTCCCTGTCGCGCTGTCTCCTTGCTCCCTGTCGTGCTGTCTCCTTGCTCCCTGTCGCGCTGTCTCCTCGCTCCATGTCGCAATGTCTCCTCGCTCCCTGTCGCGTTGTCTCCTCGCTCCCGGTTGCGCTGTCTCCTCACTCCCTTCGCGCTGTCCCCTCGCTTCCTGTCGCACTGACTCCTCACTCTCTGTCACACTGTCTCCTCACTCCCTGTCGCGCTGTCTCCTTGCTCTGTGTCGCGCTGTGACTTTGCTCCTTCTCGCACTGTCGCTTCATTCCCTCTCGCAATGTCTCCTCTCACCCTCTCGCTCTGTCACCTCACTCCCTATCGCGCTGTCTCCTCGCTCGCTCTAGTGCTGTCTCCTCGCACCCTCTCGCGCTGTCTCCTTGCTCACTGTCGCCCTGTCTCCTCGCTCCCTGTCGTGCAATGTCCTCGCTCGCTGTCGCGCTGTCTCCTCGCTCCCTGTTGCGCTGTCCCCTTGCTCCCTGTCGCGCTGTCTGCTTGCTCCCTGTCGCGCTGTCTCCTCGCTCCCTGTCGCGCTGTCTCCTCACTCCCTGTCGCGCTGTCTCCTTGCTCCCTGTCGCGCTGTCTCCTCGCTCCCTGTCACGCTGTCTCCTCGCACCCTGTCGCGCTGTCTCATCGCTCACTATAGCGCTGTCTCCTCGCTCCCTCTCGCGCTGTCACCTCACTCCCTGTCGCGCTGTCTCCTCGCTCCCTGTCGCACTGACTCCTCGCTCCCTGTCGCACTGTCTCCTCGCTCCCTCTCGCTCTGTCTCCTCTCTCCCACTCGCATTGCCTCCGCACTCCCTGTCACACTGTCTCCTTGCTCCCTGTCGCACTGACTCCTCGCTACCTGTCGTGGTTTCTCATCGCTCCCTGTCGCGCTGTCTCCTCGCTCCCTGTCGCGCTGTCTCCTCGATCCCTGTCGCGCTGCCTCCTCACTCCCTGTCGCGCTGTCTCCTCGCTCCCTGTCGTGCTGTCTCCTCGCTCCCTGTTGCACTGCCTCCTCGCACCCTCTCGCACTGTCTCCTCGCTCCCTGTCGCGCTGTCTCCTCGCTCCATGTCGCTCTGTCTCCTCTCTCCCTCCCGCATTGCCTCCGCACTCCCTGTCACACTGTCTCCTCGCTCCCTGTCGCACTGACTCCTCGCTCCCTGTCGCACTGTCTCCTCGCTCCCTCTCGCTCTGTCTCCTCTCTCCCTCTCGCATTGCCTCCGCAGTCCCTGTCACACTGTCTCCTCGCTCCCTGTCGCACTGACTCCTCGCTACCTGTCGTGGTTTCTCATCGCTCCCGGTCGCGCTGTCTCCTCGCTCCCTGTCGTGCTGTCTCCTCGCTCCCTGTCGTGCTGCCTCCTCGCTCCCTGTCGTGCTGTCTCCTTGTTCCCTGTTGCGCTGTCTCCTCGCACCCTCTCGCACTGTCTCCTCGCTCCCTGTCGCGCCGTCTCCTCGCGCCCTGTCGTGCTGTCTCCTCGCTCCCTGTCGCGCTGTCTCCTCGCTCCCTGTCACGCTGTCTCCTCGCTCCCTGTCGCACTGTCTCCTCGCTCCCTGTCGCGTTGTCTCCTCGCTCCCGGTTGCGCTGTCTCCTCACTCCCTTCGCGCTGTCCCCTCGCTTCCTGTCGCACTGACTCCTCACTCTCTGTCGCACTGTCTCCTCACTCCCTGTCGCGCTGTCTCCTTGCTCTGTGTCGCGCTGTGACTTTGCTCCTTCTCGCACTGTCGCTTCATTCCCTCTCGCAATGTCTCCTCTCACCCTCTCGCTCTGTCACCTCACTCCCTATCGCGCTGTCTCCTCGCTCGCTCTAGTGCTGTCTCCTCGCACCCTCTCGCGCTGTCTCCTTGCTCACTGTCGCCCTGTCTCCTCGCTCCCTGTCGTGCAATGTCCTCGCTCGCTGTCGCGCTGTCTCCTCGCTCCCTGTTGCGCTGTCCCCTTGCTCCCTGTCGCGCTGTCTGCTTGCTCCCTGTCGCGCTGTCTCCTCGCTCCCTGTCGCGCTGTCTCCTCACTCCCTGTCGCGCTGTCTCCTTGCTCCCTGTCGCGCTGTCTCCTCGCTCCCTGTCACGCTGTCTCCTCGCACCCTGTCGCGCTGTCTCATCGCTCACTATAGCGCTGTCTCCTCGCTCCCTCTCGCGCTGTCACCTCACTCCCTGTCGCGCTGTCTCCTCGCTCCCTGTCGCACTGTCTCCTCGCTCCCTCTCGCTCTGTCTCCTCTCTCCCACTCGCATTGCCTCCGCACTCCCTGTCACACTGTCTCCTTGCTCCCTGTCGCACTGACTCCTCGCTACCTGTCGTGGTTTCTCATCGCTCCCTGTCGCGCTGTCTCCTCGCTCCCTGTCGCGCTGTCTCCTCGATCCCTGTCGCGCTGCCTCCTCGCTCCCTGTCGCGCTGTCTCCTCGCTCCCTGTCGTGCTGTCTCCTCGCTCCCTGTTGCACTGCCTCCTCGCACCCTCTCGCACTGTCTCCTCGCTCCCTGTCGCGCTGTCTCCTCGCTCCATGTCGCTCTGTCTCCTCTCTCCCTCCCGCATTGCCTCCGCACTCCCTGTCACACTGTCTCCTCGCTCCCTGTCGCACTGACTCCTCGCTCCCTGTCGCACTGTCTCCTCGCTCCCTCTCGCTCTGTCTCCTCTCTCCCTCTCGCATTGCCTCCGCAGTCCCTGTCACACTGTCTCCTCGCTCCCTGTCGCACTGACTCCTCGCTACCTGTCGTGGTTTCTCATCGCTCCCGGTCGCGCTGTCTCCTCGCTCCCTGTCGTGCTGTCTCCTCGCTCCCTGTCACACTGTCTCCTCGCTCCCTGTCGCACTGATTCCTCGATCCCTGTCGCACTGTTTCATCGCTGCAATCTCGCTCTGTCTCCTCTCTCCCTCTCGCATTGTCTCCTCGCTCCCTGTCGTGCTGTCTCCTCGCTCCCTGTCACGCTGTCTCCTCGCTCCCTGTCGCGCTGTCTCCTCGCTCCCTGTCGCGCTGTCTCCTCGCTCCCTTCGCGCTGTCTCCTCGCTCACTGTCATGCTGTCTCCTCGCTCCCTGTCATGCTGTCTCCTCGCACCCTGTCGCTATGTCTCCTCACTCCCTCTTTCACTGATTCCTCTCTCCCTCTTGCTCTGTCTCCTCTCACCCTCTCGCAATGCGTCTGCAATCCCTGTCACACTGTTTCCTAGCTCCCTGTCGCACTGACTCCTCGCTCCCTGTCGCGCTGTCTCCTCACTCCCTGTCGCGCTGTCTCCTTGCTCCCTGTCGCGCTGTCTCCTCGCTCCCTGTCACGCTGTCTCCTCGCACCCTGTCGCGCTGTCTCATCGCTCACTATAGCGCTGTCTCCTCGCTCCCTCTCGCGCTGTCACCTCACTCCCTGTCGCGCTGTCTCCTCGCTCCCTGTCGCACTGACTCCTCGCTCCCTGTCGCACTGTCTCCTCGCTCCCTCTCGCTCTGTCTCCTCTCTCCCACTCGCATTGCCTCCGCACTCCCTGTCACACTGTCTCCTTGCTCCCTGTCGCACTGACTCCTCGCTACCTGTCGTGGTTTCTCATCGCTCCCTGTCGCGCTGTCTCCTCGCTCCCTGTTGCGCTGTCTCCTCGATCCCTGTCGCGCTGCCTCCTCGCTCCCTGTCGCGCTGTCTCCTCGCTCCCTGTCGTGCTGTCTCCTCGCTCCCTGTTGCACTGCCTCCTCGCACCCTCTCGCACTGTCTCCTCGCTCCCTGTCGCGCTGTCTCCTCGCTCCATGTCGCTCTGTCTCCTCTCTCCCTCCCGCATTGCCTCCGCACTCCCTGTCACACTGTCTCCTCGCTCCCTGTCGCACTGACTCCTCGCTCCCTGTCGCACTGTCTCCTCGCTCCCTCTCGCTCTGTCTCCTCTCTCCCTCTCGCATTGCCTCCGCAGTCCCTGTCACACTGTCTCCTCGCTCCCTGTCGCACTGACTCCTCGCTACCTGTCGTGGTTTCTCATCGCTCCCGGTCGCGCTGTCTCCTCGCTCCCTGTCGTGCTGTCTCCTCGCTCCCTGTCGCGCTGCCTCCTCGCTCCCTGTCGTGCTGTCTCCTTGTTCCCTGTTGCGCTGTCTCCTCGCACCCTCTCGCACTGTCTCCTCGCTCCCTGTCGCGCCGTCTCCTCGCGCCCTGTCGTGCTGTCTCCTCGCTCCCTGTCGCGCTGTCTCCTCGCTCCCTGTCACGCTGTCTCCTCGCTCCCTGTCGCACTGTCTCCTCGCTCCCTGTCGCGTTGTCTCCTCGCTCCCGGTTGCGCTGTCTCCTCACTCCCTTCGCGCTGTCCCCTCGCTTCCTGTCGCACTGACTCCTCACTCTCTGTCGCACTGTCTCCTCACTCCCTGTCGCGCTGTCTCCTTGCTCTGTGTCGCGCTGTGACTTTGCTCCTTCTCGCACTGTCGCTTCATTCCCTCTCGCAATGTCTCCTCTCACCCTCTCGCTCTGTCACCTCACTCCCTATCGCGCTGTCTCCTCGCTCGCTCTAGTGCTGTCTCCTCGCACCCTCTCGCGCTGTCTCCTTGCTCACTGTCGCCCTGTCTCCTCGCTCCCTGTCGTGCAATGTCCTCGCTCGCTGTCGCGCTGTCTCCTCGCTCCCTGTTGCGCTGTCCCCTTGCTCCCTGTCGCGCTGTCTGCTTGCTCCCTGTCGCGCTGTCTCCTCGCTCCCTGTCGCGCTGTCTCCTCACTCCCTGTCGCGCTGTCTCCTTGCTCCCTGTCGCGCTGTCTCCTCGCTCCCTGTCACGCTGTCTCCTCGCACCCTGTCGCGCTGTCTCATCGCTCACTATAGCGCTGTCTCCTCGCTCCCTCTCGCGCTGTCACCTCACTCCCTGTCGCGCTGTCTCCTCGCTCCCTGTCGCACTGACTCCTCGCTCCCTGTCGCACTGTCTCCTCGCTCCCTCTCGCTCTGTCTCCTCTCTCCCACTCGCATTGCCTCCGCACTCCCTGTCACACTGTCTCCTTGCTCCCTGTCGCACTGACTCCTCGCTACCTGTCGTGGTTTCTCATCGCTCCCTGTCGCGCTGTCTCCTCGCTCCCTGTCGCGCTGTCTCCTCGATCCCTGTCGCGCTGCCTCCTCACTCCCTGTCGCGCTGTCTCCTCGCTCCCTGTCGTGCTGTCTCCTCGCTCCCTGTTGCACTGCCTCCTCGCACCCTCTCGCACTGTCTCCTCGCTCCCTGTCGCGCTGTCTCCTCGCTCCATGTCGCTCTGTCTCCTCTCTCCCTCCCGCATTGCCTCCGCACTCCCTGTCACACTGTCTCCTCGCTCCCTGTCGCACTGACTCCTCGCTCCCTGTCGCACTGTCTCCTCGCTCCCTCTCGCTCTGTCTCCTCTCTCCCTCTCGCATTGCCTCCGCAGTCCCTGTCACACTGTCTCCTCGCTCCCTGTCGCACTGACTCCTCGCTACCTGTCGTGGTTTCTCATCGCTCCCGGTCGCGCTGTCTCCTCGGTCCCTGTCGTGCTGCCTCCTCGCTCCCTGTCGTGCTGTCTCCTTGTTCCCTGTTGCGCTGTCTCCTCGCACCCTCTCGCACTGTCTCCTCGCTCCCTGTCGCGCGGTCTCCTCGCGCCCTGTCATGCTGTCTCCTCGCTCCCTGTCGCGCTGTCTCCTCGCTCCCTGTCACGCTGTCTCCACGCGCCCTCTCGCTCTGTCTCCTCACTGCCTCTCGCACTGATTCCGCACTCCCTGTCACACTGTCTCCTCGCTCCCTGTCGCACTGATTCCTCGATCCCTGTCGCACTGTTTCATCGCTGCAATCTCGCTCTGTCTCCTCTCTCCCTCTGGCATTGTCTCCTCGCTCCCTGTCGTGCTGTCTCCTCGCTCCCTGTCACGCTGTCTCCTCGCTCCCTGTCGCGCTGTCTCCTCGCTCCCTGTCGCGCTGTCTCCTCGCTCCCTTCGCGCTGTCTCCTCGCTCACTGTCATGCTGTCTCCTCGCTCCCTGTCATGCTGTCTCCTCGCACCCTGTCGCTATGTCTCCTCACTCCCTCTTTCACTGATTCCTCTCTCCCTCTTGCTCTGTCTCCTCTCACCCTCTCGCAATGCGTCTGCAATCCCTGTCACACTGTTTCCTAGCTCCCTGTCGCACTGACTCCTCGCTCCCTGTCGCACTGTCTCCTCTCACCCTCTCGCTCTGTCACCTCACTCCCTATCGCGCTGTCTCCTCGCTCGCTATGGCGCTGTCTCCTCGCACCCTCTCACGCTGTCTCCTCGCTCACTGTCGCCCTGCCGCATCGCTCCCTTTCGCGCTGTCTCCTTGCTCCCTGTCACCAAGTCTCCTCGCTCCCTGTCACTATGTCTCTTCACTCCCTGTCGAGGTTTCTCCTCGCTCCCTGTTGCGCTGTTTCCTCTTCCCTGTCGCACTGTCCCCTCGCTCCCTGTCACACTGTCTCATCGCTTCCTGTCGCGCTGTCTCCTCACTCCCTGACGCGCTGTCTCCTCACACCCTGTCGCGCAGTCTCCTCGCTCCCTGCCGCGCTGTCTCCTCGCTCCCTGTCGCGCTGTCTCCTCGCTCCCTGTCGCGCTGTCTCCTCGCTCCCTGTTGCGCTGTCTTTTTGCTCCCTGTCGCACTGTCTCCTCGCTCCCTCTCACACTGTCCCCTCGCTCCCTCTCGCACTGACTCCTCGCTCCCTGTCGCACTGTCTCCTTGCTCCCTGTCGCGCTGTCTCCTTGCTCTGTGTCGCGCTGTGACTTTGCTCCTTCTCGCACTGTCGCTTCATTCCCTCTCGCAATGTCTCCTCTCACCCTCTCGCTCTGTCACCTCACTCCCTATCGCGCTGTCTCCTCGCTCGCTCTAGCGCTGTCTCCTCGCACCCTCTCGCGCTGTCTCCTTGCTCACTGTTGCCCTGTCTCCTCGCTCCCTTTCGCGCTGTCTCCTCGCTCCCTGTCGTGCAATGTCCTCGCTCGCTGTCGCGCTGTCTCCTCGCTCCCTGTTGCGCTGTCCCCTTGCTCCCTGTCGCGCTGTCTGCTTGCTCCCTGTCCCGCAGTCTCCTCGCTCCCTGTCGCGCTGTCTCCTCGCTCCCTGTCGCGCTGTCTCCTCGCTCCCTGTCGCGCTGTCTCCTCGCTCCCTCTCGCGCTGTCTCCTCGCTCCCTGTCGCACTGTCTCCTTGCTCCCTGTCGCGCTGTCTCCTTGCTCCCTGTCGCGCTGTCTCCTTTTTCCCTGTCGCGATGTAACCTCACTCCCTGTCGCGCTGTCTCCTTGCTCGCTGTTGCGCTGTCTCCTCGCTCCCTGTCGCGCTGTCTCCTCGCTCCCTGTCGCGTTGTCTCCTCGCTCCCTGTCGCGCTGTCTCCTTGCTCCCTTCGCGCTGTCTCCTCGCTCCCTGTCATGCTGTCTCCTCGCTCCATGTCGCGCTGTCTCCTCGCTCCCTGTCGCGCTGTCTCCTCGCTCCCTGACACGCTGTCTCCTCGCACCCTGTTGCGCTGTCTCATTGCTCACTCTAGCGCTGTCTCCTCGCTCCCTCTCGCGCTGTCTCATCACTCCCTGTCGCACTGTCTCCTCACTCCCGGTCGCACAGTCTCCTCGCTCCCTGTCGCACTGCCTCCTCGCTTCCTGTCGTGATGACTCCTCACTCCCTGGCGCGCTGTCTCCTCGCTCCCTTTCGCGCTGTCTCCTCGCTCCCTGTCGCGCTGTCTCATCGCTCCCTGTCGCGCTGTCTCCTCGCGCCCTGTCGCACTGACCCCTCGCTTCCTGGCGCGCTGTCTCCTCGCTCCCTGTCGCGTTGCCTCCTCGATCCCTGTCACGTTGTCTCCCCGCACCCTCTCGCTCTGTCTCCTCACTCCCTCTCGCACTGATTCCTCTCTCCCTCTCGCTCTGTCACCTCACTCCCTATCGCGCTGTCTCCTCGCTCGATCTAGCACTGTCTCCTCGCACCCTCTCGCACTGTCTCCTTGCTCACTGTCGCCCTGTCTCCTCGCTCCCTTTCGCGCTGTCTCCTCGCTCCCTGTCACTATGTCTCCACGCTCCTTGTCGCGCTGTCTCCTCGCTCCCTGTCACGCTGTCTCCTCGCTCCCTGTCGCGCTGTGTCCTCGCTTGCTGTCGCGCTGTCTCCTCGCTCCCTGTCGCGCTGTCTCCTTGCTCCCTGTCGCGATGTCTCCTCACTCCCTGTCGCGCTGTCTCCTTGCTCCCTGTCGCGCTGTCTCCTCGCTCCCTGTCGCGCTGTCTCCTCGCTCCCTGTCGCGCTGTCTCCTCGATCCCTGTCGCGCTGCCTCCTCGGTCCCTGTCGCGCTGTCTCCTCGCTCCCTGTCGTGCTGTCTCCTCGCTCCCTGTTGCACTGCCTCCTCGCACCCTCTCGCACTGTCTCCTCGCTCCCTGTCGCGCTGTCTCCTCGCTCCATGTCGCTCTGTCTCCTCTCTCCCTCCCGCATTGCCTCCGCACTCCCTGTCACACTGTCTCCTCGCTCCCTGTCGCACTGACTCCTCGCTCCCTGTCGCACTGTCTCCTCGCTCCCTCTCGCTCTGTCTCCTCTCTCCCTCTCGCATTGCCTCCGCAGTCCCTGTCACACTGTCTCCTCGCTCCCTGTCGCACTGACTCCTCGCTACCTGTCGTGGTTTCTCATCGCTCCCGGTCGCGCTGTCTCCTCGCTCCCTGTCGTGCTGTCTCCTCGCTCCCTGTCGTGCTGCCTCCTCGCTCCCTGTCGTGCTGTCTCCTTGTTCCCTGTTGCGCTGTCTCCTCGCACCCTCTCGCACTGTCTCCTCGCTCCCTGTCGCGCCGTCTCCTCGCGCCCTGTCGTGCTGTCTCCTCGCTCCCTGTCGCGCTGTCTCCTCGCTCCCTGTCACGCTGTCTCCTCGCTCCCTGTCGCACTGTCTCCTCGCTCCCTGTCGCGTTGTCTCCTCGCTCCCGGTTGCGCTGTCTCCTCACTCCCTTCGCGCTGTCCCCTCGCTTCCTGTCGCACTGACTCCTCACTCTCTGTCGCACTGTCTCCTCACTCCCTGTCGCGCAGTCTCCTTGCTCTGTGTCGCGCTGTGACTTTGCTCCTTCTCGCACTGTCGCTTCATTCCCTCTCGCAATGTCTCCTCTCACCCTCTCGCTCTGTCACCTCACTCCCTATCGCGCTGTCTCCTCGCTCGCTCTAGTGCTGTCTCCTCGCACCCTCTCGCGCTGTCTCCTTGCTCACTGTCGCCCTGTCTCCTCGCTCCCTGTCGTGCAATGTCCTCGCTCGCTGTCGCGCTGTCTCCTCGCTCCCTGTTGCGCTGTCCCCTTGCTCCCTGTCGCGCTGTCTGCTTGCTCCCTGTCGCGCTGTCTCCTCGCTCCCTGTCGCGCTGTCTCCTCACTCCCTGTCGCGCTGTCTCCTTGCTCCCTGTCGCGCTGTCTCCTCGCTCCCTGTCACGCTGTCTCCTCGCACCCTGTCGCGCTGTCTCATCGCTCACTATAGCGCTGTCTCCTCGCTCCCTCTCGCGCTGTCACCTCACTCCCTGTCGCGCTGTCTCCTCGCTCCCTGTCGCACTGTCTCCTCGCTCCCTCTCGCTCTGTCTCCTCTCTCCCACTCGCATTGCCTCCGCACTCCCTGTCACACTGTCTCCTTGCTCCCTGTCGCACTGACTCCTCGCTACCTGTCGTGGTTTCTCATCGCTCCCTGTCGCGCTGTCTCCTCGCTCCCTGTCGCGCTGTCTCCTCGATCCCTGTCGCGCTGCCTCCTCGCTCCCTGTCGCGCTGTCTCCTCGCTCCCTGTCGTGCTGTCTCCTCGCTCCCTGTTGCACTGCCTCCTCGCACCCTCTCGCACTGTCTCCTCGCTCCCTGTCGCGCTGTCTCCTCGCTCCATGTCGCTCTGTCTCCTCTCTCCCTCCCGCATTGCCTCCGCACTCCCTGTCACACTGTCTCCTCGCTCCCTGTCGCACTGACTCCTCGCTCCCTGTCGCACTGTCTCCTCGCTCCCTCTCGCTCTGTCTCCTCTCTCCCTCTCGCATTGCCTCCGCAGTCCCTGTCACACTGTCTCCTCGCTCCCTGTCGCACTGACTCCTCGCTACCTGTCGTGGTTTCTCATCGCTCCCGGTCGCGCTGTCTCCTCGCTCCCTGTCGTGCTGTCTCCTCGCTCCCTGTCACACTGTCTCCTCGCTCCCTGTCGCACTGATTCCTCGATCCCTGTCGCACTGTTTCATCGCTGCAATCTCGCTCTGTCTCCTCTCTCCCTCTCGCATTGTCTCCTCGCTCCCTGTCGTGCTGTCTCCTCGCTCCCTGTCACGCTGTCTCCTCGCTCCCTGTCGCGCTGTCTCCTCGCTCCCTGTCGCGCTGTCTCCTCGCTCCCTTCGCGCTGTCTCCTCGCTCACTGTCATGCTGTCTCCTCGCTCCCTGTCATGCTGTCTCCTCGCACCCTGTCGCTATGTCTCCTCACTCCCTCTTTCACTGATTCCTCTCTCCCTCTTGCTCTGTCTCCTCTCACCCTCTCGCAATGCGTCTGCAATCCCTGTCACACTGTTTCCTAGCTCCCTGTCGCACTGACTCCTCGCTCCCTGTCGCGCTGTCTCCTCACTCCCTGTCGCGCTGTCTCCTTGCTCCCTGTCGCGCTGTCTCCTCGCTCCCTGTCACGCTGTCTCCTCGCACCCTGTCGCGCTGTCTCATCGCTCACTATAGCGCTGTCTCCTCGCTCCCTCTCGCGCTGTCACCTCACTCCCTGTCGCGCTGTCTCCTCGCTCCCTGTCGCACTGACTCCTCGCTCCCTGTCGCACTGTCTCCTCGCTCCCTCTCGCTCTGTCTCCTCTCTCCCACTCGCATTGCCTCCGCACTCCCTGTCACACTGTCTCCTTGCTCCCTGTCGCACTGACTCCTCGCTACCTGTCGTGGTTTCTCATCGCTCCCTGTCGCGCTGTCTCCTCGCTCCCTGTTGCGCTGTCTCCTCGATCCCTGTCGCGCTGCCTCCTCGCTCCCTGTCGCGCTGTCTCCTCGCTCCCTGTCGTGCTGTCTCCTCGCTCCCTGTTGCACTGCCTCCTCGCACCCTCTCGCACTGTCTCCTCGCTCCCTGTCGCGCTGTCTCCTCGCTCCATGTCGCTCTGTCTCCTCTCTCCCTCCCGCATTGCCTCCGCACTCCCTGTCACACTGTCTCCTCGCTCCCTGTCGCACTGACTCCTCGCTCCCTGTCGCACTGTCTCCTCGCTCCCTCTCGCTCTGTCTCCTCTCTCCCTCTCGCATTGCCTCCGCAGTCCCTGTCACACTGTCTCCTCGCTCCCTGTCGCACTGACTCCTCGCTACCTGTCGTGGTTTCTCATCGCTCCCGGTCGCGCTGTCTCCTCGCTCCCTGTCGTGCTGTCTCCTCGCTCCCTGTCGCGCTGCCTCCTCGCTCCCTGTCGTGCTGTCTCCTTGTTCCCTGTTGCGCTGTCTCCTCGCACCCTCTCGCACTGTCTCCTCGCTCCCTGTCGCGCCGTCTCCTCGCGCCCTGTCGTGCTGTCTCCTCGCTCCCTGTCGCGCTGTCTCCTCGCTCCCTGTCACGCTGTCTCCTCGCTCCCTGTCGCACTGTCTCCTCGCTCCCTGTCGCGTTGTCTCCTCGCTCCCGGTTGCGCTGTCTCCTCACTCCCTTCGCGCTGTCCCCTCGCTTCCTGTCGCACTGACTCCTCACTCTCTGTCGCACTGTCTCCTCACTCCCTGTCGCGCTGTCTCCTTGCTCTGTGTCGCGCTGTGACTTTGCTCCTTCTCGCACTGTCGCTTCATTCCCTCTCGCAATGTCTCCTCTCACCCTCTCGCTCTGTCACCTCACTCCCTATCGCGCTGTCTCCTCGCTCGCTCTAGTGCTGTCTCCTCGCACCCTCTCGCGCTGTCTCCTTGCTCACTGTCGCCCTGTCTCCTCGCTCCCTGTCGTGCAATGTCCTCGCTCGCTGTCGCGCTGTCTCCTCGCTCCCTGTTGCGCTGTCCCCTTGCTCCCTGTCGCGCTGTCTGCTTGCTCCCTGTCGCGCTGTCTCCTCGCTCCCTGTCGCGCTGTCTCCTCACTCCCTGTCGCGCTGTCTCCTTGCTCCCTGTCGCGCTGTCTCCTCGCTCCCTGTCACGCTGTCTCCTCGCACCCTGTCGCGCTGTCTCATCGCTCACTATAGCGCTGTCTCCTCGCTCCCTCTCGCGCTGTCACCTCACTCCCTGTCGCGCTGTCTCCTCGCTCCCTGTCGCACTGACTCCTCGCTCCCTGTCGCACTGTCTCCTCGCTCCCTCTCGCTCTGTCTCCTCTCTCCCACTCGCATTGCCTCCGCACTCCCTGTCACACTGTCTCCTTGCTCCCTGTCGCACTGACTCCTCGCTACCTGTCGTGGTTTCTCATCGCTCCCTGTCGCGCTGTCTCCTCGCTCCCTGTCGCGCTGTCTCCTCGATCCCTGTCGCGCTGCCTCCTCACTCCCTGTCGCGCTGTCTCCTCGCTCCCTGTCATGCTGTCTCCTCGCTCCCTGTTGCACTGCCTCCTCGCACCCTCTCGCACTGTCTCCTCGCTCCCTGTCGCGCTGTCTCCTCGCTCCATGTCGCTCTGTCTCCTCTCTCCCTCCCGCATTGCCTCCGCACTCCCTGTCACACTGTCTCCTCGCTCCCTGTCGCACTGACTCCTCGCTCCCTGTCGCACTGTCTCCTCGCTCCCTCTCGCTCTGTCTCCTCTCTCCCTCTCGCATTGCCTCCGCAGTCCCTGTCACACTGTCTCCTCGCTCCCTGTCGCACTGACTCCTCGCTACCTGTCGTGGTTTCTCATCGCTCCCGGTCGCGCTGTCTCCTCGGTCCCTGTCGTGCTGCCTCCTCGCTCCCTGTCGTGCTGTCTCCTTGTTCCCTGTTGCGCTGTCTCCTCGCACCCTCTCGCACTGTCTCCTCGCTCCCTGTCGCGCGGTCTCCTCGCGCCCTGTCGTGCTGTCTCCTCGCTCCCTGTCGCGCTGTCTCCTCGCTCCCTGTCACGCTGTCTCCACGCGCCCTCTCGCTCTGTCTCCTCACTGCCTCTCGCACTGATTCCGCACTCCCTGTCACACTGTCTCCTCGCTCCCTGTCGCACTGATTCCTCGATCCCTGTCGCACTGTTTCATCGCTGCAATCTCGCTCTGTCTCCTCTCTCCCTCTGGCATTGTCTCCTCGCTCCCTGTCGTGCTGTCTCCTCGCTCCCTGTCACGCTGTCTCCTCGCTCCCTGTCGCGCTGTCTCCTCGCTCCCTGTCGCGCTGTCTCCTCGCTCCCTTCGCGCTGTCTCCTCGCTCACTGTCATGCTGTCTCCTCGCTCCCTGTCATGCTGTCTCCTCGCACCCTGTCGCTATGTCTCCTCACTCCCTCTTTCACTGATTCCTCTCTCCCTCTTGCTCTGTCTCCTCTCACCCTCTCGCAATGCGTCTGCAATCCCTGTCACACTGTTTCCTAGCTCCCTGTCGCACTGACTCCTCGCTCCCTGTCGCACTGTCTCCTCTCACCCTCTCGCTCTGTCACCTCACTCCCTATCGCGCTGTCTCCTCGCTCGCTATGGCGCTGTCTCCTCGCACCCTCTCACGCTGTCTCCTCGCTCACTGTCGCCCTGCCGCATCGCTCCCTTTCGTGCTGTCTCCTTGCTCCCTGTCACCAAGTCTCCTCGCTCCCTGTCACTATGTCTCTTCACTCCCTGTCGAGGTTTCTCCTCGCTCCCTGTTGCGCTGTTTCCTCTTCCCTGTCGCACTGTCCCCTCGCTCCCTGTCACACTGTCTCATCGCTTCCTGTCGCGCTGTCTCCTCACTCCCTGACGCGCTGTCTCCTCACACCCTGTCGCGCAGTCTCCTCGCTCCCTGCCGCGCTGTCTCCTCGCTCCCTGTCGCGCTGTCTCCTCGCTCCCTGTCGCGCTGTCTCCTCGCTCCCTGTTGCGCTGTCTTTTTGCTCCCTGTCGCACTGTCTCCTCGCTCCCTCTCACACTGTCCCCTCGCTCCCTCTCGCACTGACTCCTCGCTCCCTGTCGCACTGTCTCCTTGCTCCCTGTCGCGCTGTCTCCTTGCTCTGTGTCGCGCTGTGACTTTGCTCCTTCTCGCACTGTCGCTTCATTCCCTCTCGCAATGTCTCCTCTCACCCTCTCGCTCTGTCACCTCACTCCCTATCGCGCTGTCTCCTCGCTCGCTCTAGCGCTGTCTCCTCGCACCCTGTCGCGCTGTCTCATCGCTCACTATAGCGCTGTCTCCTCGCTCCCTCTCGCGCTGTCACCTCACTCCCTGTCGCGCTGTCTCCTCGCTCCCTGTCGCACTGTCTCCTCGCTCCCTCTCGCTCTGTCTCCTCTCTCCCACTCGCATTGCCTCCGCACTCCCTGTCACACTGTCTCCTTGCTCCCTGTCGCACTGACTCCTCGCTACCTGTCGTGGTTTCTCATCGCTCCCTGTCGCGCTGTCTCCTCGCTCCCTGTCGCGCTGTCTCCTCGATCCCTGTCGCGCTGCCTCCTCGCTCCCTGTCGCGCTGTCTCCTCGCTCCCTGTCGTGCTGTCTCCTCGCTCCCTGTTGCACTGCCTCCTCGCACCCTCTCGCACTGTCTCCTCGCTCCCTGTCGCGCTGTCTCCTCGCTCCATGTCGCTCTGTCTCCTCTCTCCCTCCCGCATTGCCTCCGCACTCCCTGTCACACTGTCTCCTCGCTCCCTGTCGCACTGACTCCTCGCTCCCTGTCGCACTGTCTCCTCGCTCCCTCTCGCTCTGTCTCCTCTCTCCCTCTCGCATTGCCTCCGCAGTCCCTGTCACACTGTCTCCTCGCTCCCTGTCGCACTGACTCCTCGCTACCTGTCGTGGTTTCTCATCGCTCCCGGTCGCGCTGTCTCCTCGCTCCCTGTCGTGCTGTCTCCTCGCTCCCTGTCACACTGTCTCCTCGCTCCCTGTCGCACTGATTCCTCGATCCCTGTCGCACTGTTTCATCGCTGCAATCTCGCTCTGTCTCCTCTCTCCCTCTCGCATTGTCTCCTCGCTCCCTGTCGTGCTGTCTCCTCGCTCCCTGTCACGCTGTCTCCTCGCTCCCTGTCGCGCTGTCTCCTCGCTCCCTGTCGCGCTGTCTCCTCGCTCCCTTCGCGCTGTCTCCTCGCTCACTGTCATGCTGTCTCCTCGCTCCCTGTCATGCTGTCTCCTCGCACCCTGTCGCTATGTCTCCTCACTCCCTCTTTCACTGATTCCTCTCTCCCTCTTGCTCTGTCTCCTCTCACCCTCTCGCAATGCGTCTGCAATCCCTGTCACACTGTTTCCTAGCTCCCTGTCGCACTGACTCCTCGCTCCCTGTCGCGCTGTCTCCTCACTCCCTGTCGCGCTGTCTCCTTGCTCCCTGTCGCGCTGTCTCCTCGCTCCCTGTCACGCTGTCTCCTCGCACCCTGTCGCGCTGTCTCATCGCTCACTATAGCGCTGTCTCCTCGCTCCCTCTCGCGCTGTCACCTCACTCCCTGTCGCGCTGTCTCCTCGCTCCCTGTCGCACTGACTCCTCGCTCCCTGTCGCACTGTCTCCTCGCTCCCTCTCGCTCTGTCTCCTCTCTCCCACTCGCATTGCCTCCGCACTCCCTGTCACACTGTCTCCTTGCTCCCTGTCGCACTGACTCCTCGCTACCTGTCGTGGTTTCTCATCGCTCCCTGTCGCGCTGTCTCCTCGCTCCCTGTTGCGCTGTCTCCTCGATCCCTGTCGCGCTGCCTCCTCGCTCCCTGTCGCGCTGTCTCCTCGCTCCCTGTCGTGCTGTCTCCTCGCTCCCTGTTGCACTGCCTCCTCGCACCCTCTCGCACTGTCTCCTCGCTCCCTGTCGCGCTGTCTCCTCGCTCCATGTCGCTCTGTCTCCTCTCTCCCTCCCGCATTGCCTCCGCACTCCCTGTCACACTGTCTCCTCGCTCCCTGTCGCACTGACTCCTCGCTCCCTGTCGCACTGTCTCCTCGCTCCCTCTCGCTCTGTCTCCTCTCTCCCTCTCGCATTGCCTCCGCAGTCCCTGTCACACTGTCTCCTCGCTCCCTGTCGCACTGACTCCTCGCTACCTGTCGTGGTTTCTCATCGCTCCCGGTCGCGCTGTCTCCTCGCTCCCTGTCGTGCTGTCTCCTCGCTCCCTGTCGCGCTGCCTCCTCGCTCCCTGTCGTGCTGTCTCCTTGTTCCCTGTTGCGCTGTCTCCTCGCACCCTCTCGCACTGTCTCCTCGCTCCCTGTCGCGCCGTCTCCTCGCGCCCTGTCGTGCTGTCTCCTCGCTCCCTGTCGCGCTGTCTCCTCGCTCCCTGTCACGCTGTCTCCTCGCTCCCTGTCGCACTGTCTCCTCGCTCCCTGTCGCGTTGTCTCCTCGCTCCCGGTTGCGCTGTCTCCTCACTCCCTTCGCGCTGTCCCCTCGCTTCCTGTCGCACTGACTCCTCACTCTCTGTCGCACTGTCTCCTCACTCCCTGTCGCGCTGTCTCCTTGCTCTGTGTCGCGCTGTGACTTTGCTCCTTCTCGCACTGTCGCTTCATTCCCTCTCGCAATGTCTCCTCTCACCCTCTCGCTCTGTCACCTCACTCCCTATCGCGCTGTCTCCTCGCTCGCTCTAGTGCTGTCTCCTCGCACCCTCTCGCGCTGTCTCCTTGCTCACTGTCGCCCTGTCTCCTCGCTCCCTGTCGTGCAATGTCCTCGCTCGCTGTCGCGCTGTCTCCTCGCTCCCTGTTGCGCTGTCCCCTTGCTCCCTGTCGCGCTGTCTGCTTGCTCCCTGTCGCGCTGTCTCCTCGCTCCCTGTCGCGCTGTCTCCTCACTCCCTGTCGCGCTGTCTCCTTGCTCCCTGTCGCGCTGTCTCCTCGCTCCCTGTCACGCTGTCTCCTCGCACCCTGTCGCGCTGTCTCATCGCTCACTATAGCGCTGTCTCCTCGCTCCCTCTCGCGCTGTCACCTCACTCCCTGTCGCGCTGTCTCCTCGCTCCCTGTCGCACTGACTCCTCGCTCCCTGTCGCACTGTCTCCTCGCTCCCTCTCGCTCTGTCTCCTCTCTCCCACTCGCATTGCCTCCGCACTCCCTGTCACACTGTCTCCTTGCTCCCTGTCGCACTGACTCCTCGCTACCTGTCGTGGTTTCTCATCGCTCCCTGTCGCGCTGTCTCCTCGCTCCCTGTCGCGCTGTCTCCTCGATCCCTGTCGCGCTGCCTCCTCACTCCCTGTCGCGCTGTCTCCTCGCTCCCTGTCATGCTGTCTCCTCGCTCCCTGTTGCACTGCCTCCTCGCACCCTCTCGCACTGTCTCCTCGCTCCCTGTCGCGCTGTCTCCTCGCTCCATGTCGCTCTGTCTCCTCTCTCCCTCCCGCATTGCCTCCGCACTCCCTGTCACACTGTCTCCTCGCTCCCTGTCGCACTGACTCCTCGCTCCCTGTCGCACTGTCTCCTCGCTCCCTCTCGCTCTGTCTCCTCTCTCCCTCTCGCATTGCCTCCGCAGTCCCTGTCACACTGTCTCCTCGCTCCCTGTCGCACTGACTCCTCGCTACCTGTCGTGGTTTCTCATCGCTCCCGGTCGCGCTGTCTCCTCGGTCCCTGTCGTGCTGCCTCCTCGCTCCCTGTCGTGCTGTCTCCTTGTTCCCTGTTGCGCTGTCTCCTCGCACCCTCTCGCACTGTCTCCTCGCTCCCTGTCGCGCGGTCTCCTCGCGCCCTGTCGTGCTGTCTCCTCGCTCCCTGTCGCGCTGTCTCCTCGCTCCCTGTCACGCTGTCTCCACGCGCCCTCTCGCTCTGTCTCCTCACTGCCTCTCGCACTGATTCCGCACTCCCTGTCACACTGTCTCCTCGCTCCCTGTCGCACTGATTCCTCGATCCCTGTCGCACTGTTTCATCGCTGCAATCTCGCTCTGTCTCCTCTCTCCCTCTGGCATTGTCTCCTCGCTCCCTGTCGTGCTGTCTCCTCGCTCCCTGTCACGCTGTCTCCTCGCTCCCTGTCGCGCTGTCTCCTCGCTCCCTGTCGCGCTGTCTCCTCGCTCCCTTCGCGCTGTCTCCTCGCTCACTGTCATGCTGTCTCCTCGCTCCCTGTCATGCTGTCTCCTCGCACCCTGTCGCTATGTCTCCTCACTCCCTCTTTCACTGATTCCTCTCTCCCTCTTGCTCTGTCTCCTCTCACCCTCTCGCAATGCGTCTGCAATCCCTGTCACACTGTTTCCTAGCTCCCTGTCGCACTGACTCCTCGCTCCCTGTCGCACTGTCTCCTCTCACCCTCTCGCTCTGTCACCTCACTCCCTATCGCGCTGTCTCCTCGCTCGCTATGGCGCTGTCTCCTCGCACCCTCTCACGCTGTCTCCTCGCTCACTGTCGCCCTGCCGCATCGCTCCCTTTCGTGCTGTCTCCTTGCTCCCTGTCACCAAGTCTCCTCGCTCCCTGTCACTATGTCTCTTCACTCCCTGTCGAGGTTTCTCCTCGCTCCCTGTTGCGCTGTTTCCTCTTCCCTGTCGCACTGTCCCCTCGCTCCCTGTCACACTGTCTCATCGCTTCCTGTCGCGCTGTCTCCTCACTCCCTGACGCGCTGTCTCCTCACACCCTGTCGCGCAGTCTCCTCGCTCCCTGCCGCGCTGTCTCCTCGCTCCCTGTCGCGCTGTCTCCTCGCTCCCTGTCGCGCTGTCTCCTCGCTCCCTGTTGCGCTGTCTTTTTGCTCCCTGTCGCACTGTCTCCTCGCTCCCTCTCACACTGTCCCCTCGCTCCCTCTCGCACTGACTCCTCGCTCCCTGTCGCACTGTCTCCTTGCTCCCTGTCGCGCTGTCTCCTTGCTCTGTGTCGCGCTGTGACTTTGCTCCTTCTCGCACTGTCGCTTCATTCCCTCTCGCAATGTCTCCTCTCACCCTCTCGCTCTGTCACCTCACTCCCTATCGCGCTGTCTCCTCGCTCGCTCTAGCGCTGTCTCCTCGCACCCTCTCGCGCTGTCTCCTTGCTCACTGTTGCCCTGTCTCCTCGCTCCCTTTCGCGCTGTCTCCTCGCTCCCTGTCGTGCAATGTCCTCGCTCGCTGTCGCGCTGTCTCCTCGCTCCCTGTTGCGCTGTCCCCTTGCTCCCTGTCGCGCTGTCTGCTTGCTCCCTGTCCCGCAGTCTCCTCGCTCCCTGTCGCGCTGTCTCCTCGCTCCCTGTCGCGCTGTCTCCTCGCTCCCTGTCGCGCTGTCTCCTCGCACCCTCTCGCGCTGTCTCCTCGCTCCCTGTCGCACTGTCTCCTTGCTCCCTGTCGCGCTGTCTCCTTGCTCCCTGTCGCGCTGTCTCCTTTTTCCCTGTCGCGATGTAACCTCACTCCCTGTCGCGCTGTCTCCTTGCTCGCTGTTGCGCTGTCTCCTCGCTCCCTGTCGCGCTGTCTCCTCGCTCCCTGTCGCGTTGTCTCCTCGCTCCCTGTCGCGCTGTCTCCTTGCTCCCTTCGCGCTGTCTCCTCGCTCCCTGTCATGCTGTCTCCTCGCTCCATGTCGCGCTGTCTCCTCGCTCCCTGTCGCGCTGTCTCCTCGCTCCCTGACACGCTGTCTCCTCGCACCCTGTTGCGCTGTCTCATTGCTCACTCTAGCGCTGTCTCCTCGCTCCCTCTCGCGCTGTCTCATCACTCCCTGTCGCACTGTCTCCTCACTCCCGGTCGCACAGTCTCCTCGCTCCCTGTCGCACTGCCTCCTCGCTTCCTGTCGTGATGACTCCTCACTCCCTGGCGCGCTGTCTCCTCGCTCCCTTTCGCGCTGTCTCCTCGCTCCCTGTCGCGCTGTCTCATCGCTCCCTGTCGCGCTGTCTCCTCGCGCCCTGTCGCACTGACCCCTCGCTTCCTGGCGCGCTGTCTCCTCGCTCCCTGTCGCGTTGCCTCCTCGATCCCTGTCACGTTGTCTCCCCGCACCCTCTCGCTCTGTCTCCTCACTCCCTCTCGCACTGATTCCTCTCTCCCTCTCGCTCTGTCACCTCACTCCCTATCGCGCTGTCTCCTCGCTCGATCTAGCGCTGTCTCCTCGCACCCTCTCGCACTGTCTCCTTGCTCACTGTCGCCCTGTCTCCTCGCTCCCTTTCGCGCTGTCTCCTCGCTCCCTGTCACTATGTCTCCACGCTCCTTGTCGCGCTGTCTCCTCGCTCCCTGTCACGCTGTCTCCTCGCTCCCTGTCGCGCTGTGTCCTCGCTTGCTGTCGCGCTGTCTCCTCGCTCCCTGTCGCGCTGTCTCCTTGCTCCCTGTCGCGATGTCTCCTCACTCCCTGTCGCGCTGTCTCCTTGCTCCCTGTCGCGCTGTCTCCTCGCTCCCTGTCGCGCTGTCTCCTCGCTCCCTGTCACGCTGTCTCCACGCGCCCTCTCGCTCTGTCTCCTCACTCCCTCTCGCACTGATTCCACTCTCCCTCTCACTCTGTCTCCTCTCTCCCTCTCGCATTGCCTCCGCACTCCCTGTCACACTGTCTCCTCGCTCCCTGTCGCACTGACTCCTCGCTCCCTGTTGCACTGTCTCCTCGCTCCCTCTCGCTCTGTCTCCTCTCTCCCTCTCGCATTGCCTCCGCACTCCCTGTCACACTGTCTCCTCGCTCCCTGTCGCACTGACTCCTCGCTACCTGTCGCACTGACTCCTCGCTACCTGTCATGGTTTCTCATCGCTCCCTGTCGCGCTACCTCCTCGCTCCCTGTCGCGCTGTCTCCTCGCTCCCTGTCGTGCTGTCTCCTCACTCCCTGTTGCGCTGTCTCCTTGCACCCTCTCGCACTGTCTCCTTGCTCACTGTCGGCCTGTCTCTTCACTCCCTTTCGCGCTGTCTCCTCGCTCCCTGTCACTATGTCTCCTCGGTCCCTGTCGCGCTGTCTCCTTGCTCGCTGTCGCGCTGTCTCCTCGCTCCCTGTTTCGCTGTCTCCTCGCAATTTGTTGCGCTGTCTCATCGCTCACTCTCACACTGTCTGCTCACTCCCTCTTGCGCTGTCTCCTCACTCACTGTTGCGCTGTCTCATCGCTCACTGTCGCGCTGTAACCTCACTCCCTGTCGCGCTGTCTCCTCGCTCCCTGTCGCGCTGTCTCCTCGCTCCCTGTCGCGCTGTCTCCTCGCTCCCTGTCGCGCTGTCTCCTCGCTCCCTGTCGCGCTGTCTCCTCGCACGCTTCGCGCTGTCTCCTCGCTCCCTGTCATGGTGTCTCCTCGCTCCATGTCGCGCTGTCTCCTCGCTCCCTGTTGCGCTGCCTCCTCGCTCCCTGTCACTCTGTCTCCTCGCACCCTGTTGCGCTGTCTCATTGCTCACTCTAGCGCTGTCTCTTCGCTCCCTCTCGCGCTGTCTCCTCACTCCCTGTCGCACTGTCTCCTCGCTCCCTGTCGCACTGCTTCCTCGCTTCCTGTCGTGATGTCTCCTCACTCCCTGGCGCGCTGTCTCCTCGCTCCCTGTCACGTTGTCTCCACGCGCCCTCTCGCTCTGTCTCCTCACTCCCTCTCGCACTGATTCCTCTCTCCCTCTCGCTCTGTCACCTCACTCCCTATCGCGCTGTCTCCTCGCTCGATCTAGCGCTGTCTCCTCGCACCCTCTCGCACTGTCTCCTTGCTCACTGTCGCCCTGTCTCCTCGCTCCCTTTCGCGCTGTCTCCTCGCTCCCTGTCACTATGTCTCCTCGCTCCCTGTCGCGCTGTCTCCTCGCTCCCTGTCACGCTGTCTCCTCGCTCCCTGTCGCGCTGTCTCCTCGCACCCTCTCGCGCTGTCTCCTTGCTCACTGTCGCCCTGTCTCCTCGCTCCCTGTCGTGCAATGTCCTCGCTCGCTGTCGCGCTGTCTCCTCGCTCCCTGTTGCGCTGTCCCCTTGCTCCCTGTCGCGCTGTCTGCTTGCTCCCTGTCGCGCTGTCTCCTCGCTCCCTGTCGCGCTGTCTCCTCACTCCCTGTCGCGCTGTCTCCTTGCTCCCTGTCGCGCTGTCTCCTCGCTCCCTGTCACGCTGTCTCCTCGCACCCTGTCGCGCTGTCTCATCGCTCACTATAGCGCTGTCTCCTCGCTCCCTCTCGCGCTGTCACCTCACTCCCTGTCGCGCTGTCTCCTCGCTCCCTGTCGCACTGACTCCTCGCTCCCTGTCGCACTGTCTCCTCGCTCCCTCTCGCTCTGTCTCCTCTCTCCCACTCGCATTGCCTCCGCACTCCCTGTCACACTGTCTCCTTGCTCCCTGTCGCACTGACTCCTCGCTACCTGTCGTGGTTTCTCATCGCTCCCTGTCGCGCTGTCTCCTCGCTCCCTGTCGCGCTGTCTCCTCGATCCCTGTCGCGCTGCCTCCTCACTCCCTGTCGCGCTGTCTCCTCGCTCCCTGTCATGCTGTCTCCTCGCTCCCTGTTGCACTGCCTCCTCGCACCCTCTCGCACTGTCTCCTCGCTCCCTGTCGCGCTGTCTCCTCGCTCCATGTCGCTCTGTCTCCTCTCTCCCTCCCGCATTGCCTCCGCACTCCCTGTCACACTGTCTCCTCGCTCCCTGTCGCACTGACTCCTCGCTCCCTGTCGCACTGTCTCCTCGCTCCCTCTCGCTCTGTCTCCTCTCTCCCTCTCGCATTGCCTCCGCAGTCCCTGTCACACTGTCTCCTCGCTCCCTGTCGCACTGACTCCTCGCTACCTGTCGTGGTTTCTCATCGCTCCCGGTCGCGCTGTCTCCTCGGTCCCTGTCGTGCTGCCTCCTCGCTCCCTGTCGTGCTGTCTCCTTGTTCCCTGTTGCGCTGTCTCCTCGCACCCTCTCGCACTGTCTCCTCGCTCCCTGTCGCGCGGTCTCCTCGCGCCCTGTCGTGCTGTCTCCTCGCTCCCTGTCGCGCTGTCTCCTCGCTCCCTGTCACGCTGTCTCCACGCGCCCTCTCGCTCTGTCTCCTCACTGCCTCTCGCACTGATTCCGCACTCCCTGTCACACTGTCTCCTCGCTCCCTGTCGCACTGATTCCTCGATCCCTGTCGCACTGTTTCATCGCTGCAATCTCGCTCTGTCTCCTCTCTCCCTCTGGCATTGTCTCCTCGCTCCCTGTCGTGCTGTCTCCTCGCTCCCTGTCACGCTGTCTCCTCGCTCCCTGTCGCGCTGTCTCCTCGCTCCCTGTCGCGCTGTCTCCTCGCTCCCTTCGCGCTGTCTCCTCGCTCACTGTCATGCTGTCTCCTCGCTCCCTGTCATGCTGTCTCCTCGCACCCTGTCGCTATGTCTCCTCACTCCCTCTTTCACTGATTCCTCTCTCCCTCTTGCTCTGTCTCCTCTCACCCTCTCGCAATGCGTCTGCAATCCCTGTCACACTGTTTCCTAGCTCCCTGTCGCACTGACTCCTCGCTCCCTGTCGCACTGTCTCCTCTCACCCTCTCGCTCTGTCACCTCACTCCCTATCGCGCTGTCTCCTCGCTCGCTATGGCGCTGTCTCCTCGCACCCTCTCACGCTGTCTCCTCGCTCACTGTCGCCCTGCCGCATCGCTCCCTTTCGTGCTGTCTCCTTGCTCCCTGTCACCAAGTCTCCTCGCTCCCTGTCACTATGTCTCTTCACTCCCTGTCGAGGTTTCTCCTCGCTCCCTGTTGCGCTGTTTCCTCTTCCCTGTCGCACTGTCCCCTCGCTCCCTGTCACACTGTCTCATCGCTTCCTGTCGCGCTGTCTCCTCACTCCCTGACGCGCTGTCTCCTCACACCCTGTCGCGCAGTCTCCTCGCTCCCTGCCGCGCTGTCTCCTCGCTCCCTGTCGCGCTGTCTCCTCGCTCCCTGTCGCGCTGTCTCCTCGCTCCCTGTTGCGCTGTCTTTTTGCTCCCTGTCGCACTGTCTCCTCGCTCCCTCTCACACTGTCCCCTCGCTCCCTCTCGCACTGACTCCTCGCTCCCTGTCGCACTGTCTCCTTGCTCCCTGTCGCGCTGTCTCCTTGCTCTGTGTCGCGCTGTGACTTTGCTCCTTCTCGCACTGTCGCTTCATTCCCTCTCGCAATGTCTCCTCTCACCCTCTCGCTCTGTCACCTCACTCCCTATCGCGCTGTCTCCTCGCTCGCTCTAGCGCTGTCTCCTCGCACCCTCTCGCGCTGTCTCCTTGCTCACTGTTGCCCTGTCTCCTCGCTCCCTTTCGCGCTGTCTCCTCGCTCCCTGTCGTGCAATGTCCTCGCTCGCTGTCGCGCTGTCTCCTCGCTCCCTGTTGCGCTGTCCCCTTGCTCCCTGTCGCGCTGTCTGCTTGCTCCCTGTCCCGCAGTCTCCTCGCTCCCTGTCGCGCTGTCTCCTCGCTCCCTGTCGCGCTGTCTCCTCGCTCCCTGTCGCGCTGTCTCCTCGCACCCTCTCGCGCTGTCTCCTCGCTCCCTGTCGCACTGTCTCCTTGCTCCCTGTCGTGCTGTCTCCTTGCTCCCTGTCGCGCTGTCTCCTTTTTCCCTGTCGCGATGTAACCTCACTCCCTGTCGCGCTGTCTCCTTGCTCGCTGTTGCGCTGTCTCCTCGCTCCCTGTCGCGCTGTCTCCTCGCTCCCTGTCGCGTTGTCTCCTCGCTCCCTGTCGCGCTGTCTCCTTGCTCCCTTCGCGCTGTCTCCTCGCTCCCTGTCATGCTGTCTCCTCGCTCCATGTCGCGCTGTCTCCTCGCTCCCTGTCGCGCTGTCTCCTCGCTCCCTGACACGCTGTCTCCTCGCACCCTGTTGCGCTGTCTCATTGCTCACTCTAGCGCTGTCTCCTCGCTCCCTCTCGCGCTGTCTCATCACTCCCTGTCGCACTGTCTCCTCACTCCCGGTCGCACAGTCTCCTCGCTCCCTGTCGCACTGCCTCCTCGCTTCCTGTCGTGATGACTCCTCACTCCCTGGCGCGCTGTCTCCTCGCTCCCTTTCGCGCTGTCTCCTCGCTCCCTGTCGCGCTGTCTCATCGCTCCCTGTCGCGCTGTCTCCTCGCGCCCTGTCGCACTGACCCCTCGCTTCCTGGCGCGCTGTCTCCTCGCTCCCTGTCGCGTTGCCTCCTCGATCCCTGTCACGTTGTCTCCCCGCACCCTCTCGCTCTGTCTCCTCACTCCCTCTCGCACTGATTCCTCTCTCCCTCTCGCTCTGTCACCTCACTCCCTATCGCGCTGTCTCCTCGCTCGATCTAGCGCTGTCTCCTCGCACCCTCTCGCACTGTCTCCTTGCTCACTGTCGCCCTGTCTCCTCGCTCCCTTTCGCGCTGTCTCCTCGCTCCCTGTCACTATGTCTCCACGCTCCTTGTCGCGCTGTCTCCTCGCTCCCTGTCACGCTGTCTCCTCGCTCCCTGTCGCGCTGTGTCCTCGCTTGCTGTCGCGCTGTCTCCTCGCTCCCTGTCGCGCTGTCTCCTTGCTCCCTGTCGCGATGTCTCCTCACTCCCTGTCGCGCTGTCTCCTTGCTCCCTGTCGCGCTGTCTCCTCGCTCCCTGTCGCGCTGTCTCCTCGCTCCCTGTCACGCTGTCTCCACGCGCCCTCTCGCTCTGTCTCCTCACTCCCTCTCGCACTGATTCCACTCTCCCTCTCACTCTGTCTCCTCTCTCCCTCTCGCATTGCCTCCGCACTCCCTGTCACACTGTCTCCTCGCTCCCTGTCGCACTGACTCCTCGCTCCCTGTTGCACTGTCTCCTCGCTCCCTCTCGCTCTGTCTCCTCTCTCCCTCTCGCATTGCCTCCGCACTCCCTGTCACACTGTCTCCTCGCTCCCTGTCGCACTGACTCCTCGCTACCTGTCGCACTGACTCCTCGCTACCTGTCATGGTTTCTCATCGCTCCCTGTCGCGCTACCTCCTCGCTCCCTGTCGCGCTGTCTCCTCGCTCCCTGTCGTGCTGTCTCCTCACTCCCTGTTGCGCTGTCTCCTTGCACCCTCTCGCACTGTCTCCTTGCTCACTGTCGGCCTGTCTCTTCACTCCCTTTCGCGCTGTCTCCTCGCTCCCTGTCACTATGTCTCCTCGGTCCCTGTCGCGCTGTCTCCTTGCTCGCTGTCGCGCTGTCTCCTCGCTCCCTGTTTCGCTGTCTCCTCGCAATTTGTTGCGCTGTCTCATCGCTCACTCTCACACTGTCTGCTCACTCCCTCTTGCGCTGTCTCCTCACTCACTGTTGCGCTGTCTCATCGCTCACTGTCGCGCTGTAACCTCACTCCCTGTCGCGCTGTCTCCTCGCTCCCTGTCGCGCTGTCTCCTCGCTCCCTGTCGCGCTGTCTCCTCGCTCCCTGTCGCGCTGTCTCCTCGCTCCCTGTCGCGCTGTCTCCTCGCACGCTTCGCGCTGTCTCCTCGCTCCCTGTCATGGTGTCTCCTCGCTCCATGTCGCGCTGTCTCCTCGCTCCCTGTTGCGCTGCCTCCTCGCTCCCTGTCACTCTGTCTCCTCGCACCCTGTTGCGCTGTCTCATTGCTCACTCTAGCGCTGTCTCTTCGCTCCCTCTCGCGCTGTCTCCTCACTCCCTGTCGCACTGTCTCCTCGCTCCCTGTCGCACTGCTTCCTCGCTTCCTGTCGTGATGTCTCCTCACTCCCTGGCGCGCTGTCTCCTCGCTCCCTGTCACGTTGTCTCCACGCGCCCTCTCGCTCTGTCTCCTCACTCCCTCTCGCACTGATTCCTCTCTCCCTCTCGCTCTGTCACCTCACTCCCTATCGCGCTGTCTCCTCGCTCGATCTAGCGCTGTCTCCTCGCACCCTCTCGCACTGTCTCCTTGCTCACTGTCGCCCTGTCTCCTCGCTCCCTTTCGCGCTGTCTCCTCGCTCCCTGTCACTATGTCTCCTCGCTCCCTGTCGCGCTGTCTCCTCGCTCCCTGTCACGCTGTCTCCTCGCTCCCTGTCGCGCTGTCTCCTCGCTCCCTGTCGCGCTGTCTCCTTGCTCCCTGTCGCGATGTCTCCTCACTCCCTGTCGCGCTGTCTCCTCGCTCCCTGTCGCGCTGTCTCCTTGCTCCCTGTCGCGATGTCTCCTCACTCCCTGTCGCGCTGTCTCCTTGCTCCCTGTCGCGCTGTCTCCTCGCTCCCTGTCGCGCTGTCTCCTCGCTCCCTGTCACGCTGTCTCCACGCGCCCTCTCGCTCTGTCTCCTCACTCCCTCTCGCACTGATTCCACTCTCCCTCTCACTCTGTCTCCTCTCTCCCTCTCGCATTGCCTCCGCACTCCCTGTCACACTGTCTCCTCGCTCCCTGTCGCACTGACTCCTCGCTCCCTGTTGCACTGTCTCCTCGCTCCCTCTCGCTCTGTCTCCTCTCTCCCTCTCGCATTGCCTCCGCACTCCCTGTCACACTGTCTCCTCGCTCCCTGTCGCACTGACTCCTCGCTACCTGTCATGGTTTCTCATCGCTCCCTGTCGCGCTACCTCCTCGCTCCCTGTCGCGCTGTCTCCTCGCTCCCTGTCGTGCTGTCTCCTCACTCCCTGTTGCGCTGTCTCCTTGCACCCTCTCGCACTGTCTCCTTGCTCACTGTCGGCCTGTCTCTTCACTCCCTTTCGCGCTGTCTCCTCGCTCCCTGTCACTATGTCTCCTCGGTCCCTGTCGCGCTGTCTCCTTGCTCGCTGTCGCGCTGTCTCCTCGCTCCCTGTTTCGCTGTCTCCTCGCAATTTGTTGCGCTGTCTCATCGCTCACTCTCACACTGTCTGCTCACTCCCTCTTGCGCTGTCTCCTCACTCACTGTCGCGCTGTCTCCTCGCTCCGTGTCATGCTGTAACCTGGCTCCCTGTCGCACTGTCTCCTCACTCACTGTTGCGCTGTCTCATCGCTCACTGTCGCGCTGTAACCTCACTCCCTGTCGCGCTGTCTCCTCGCTCCCTGTCGCGCTGTCTCCTCGCTCCCTGTCGCGCTGTCTCCTCGCTCCCTGTCGCGCTGTCTCCTCGCTCCCTGTCGCGCTGTCTCCTCGCACGCTTCGCGCTGTCTCCTCGCTCCCTGTCATGGTGTCTCCTCGCTCCATGTCGCGCTGTCTCCTCGCTCCCTGTTGCGCTGCCTCCTCGCTCCCTGTCACTCTGTCTCCTCGCACCCTGTTGCGCTGTCTCATTGCTCACTCTAGCGCTGTCTCTTCGCTCCCTCTCGCGCTGTCTCCTCACTCCCTGTCGCACTGTCTCCTCGCTCCCTGTCGCACTGCTTCCTCGCTTCCTGTCGTGATGTCTCCTCACTCCCTGGTGCGCTGTCTGCTCGCTCCCTGTCACGTTGTCTCCACGCGCCCTCTCGCTCTGTCTCCTCACTCCCTCTCGCACTGATTCCTCTCTCCCTCTCGCTCTGTCACCTCACTCCCTATCGCGCTGTCTCCTCGCTCGATCTAGCGCTGTCTCCTCGCACCCTCTCGCACTGTCTCCTTGCTCACTGTCGCCCTGTCTCCTCGCTCCCTTTCGCGCTGTCTCCTCGCTCCCTGTCACTATGTCTCCTCGCTCCCTGTCGCGCTGTCTCCTCGCTCCCTGTCACGCTGTCTCCTCGCTCCCTGTCGCGCTGTCTCCTCGCTCCCTGTCGCGCTGTCTCCTTGCTCCCTGTCGCGATGTCTCCTCACTCCCTGTCGCGCTGTCTCCTCGCTCCCTGTCACTATGTCTCCTCGGTCGCTGTCGCGCTGTCTCCTCGCTCGCTGTCAGGCTGTCTCCTCGCTCCCTGTCGCGCTGTCTCATCGCTCCCTGTCGCGCTGTCTCCTCGCTCCCTGTCGCACTGCCTCCTCGCTTCCTGGCGCGCTGTCTCCTCACTCCCTGTCGTGTTGCCTCCTCGCTCCCTGTCACGTTGTCTCCACGCACCCTCTCGCTCTGTCTCCTCACTCCCTCTCGCACTGATTCCTCTCTCCCTCTCGCTCTGTCACCTCGCTCCCTCTCGCGCTTTCTCCTCGCACCCTGTTGCGCTGTCTCATCGCTCACTCTCACGCTGTCTCCTCGCTCCCTGTCGCGCTGTCTCCTCGCTCTCTCTCGCGCTGTCTCCTCGCTCCCTGTCGCACTGTCTCCTTGCTCCCTGTCGCGCTGTCTCCTTGCTCCCTGTCGCGCTGTCTCCTTGCTCCCTGTCGCGATGTAACCTCACTCCCTGTCGCGCTGTCTCCTTGCTCGCTGTTGCGCTGTCTCCTCGCTCCCTGTCGCGCTGTCTCCTCGCTCCCTGTCGCGTTGTCTCCTCGCTCCCTGTCGCGCTGTCTCCTTGCTCCCTTCGCGCTGTCTCCTCGCTCCCTGTCATGCTGTCTCCTCGCTCCATGTCGCGCTGTCTCCTCGCTCCCTGTCGCGCTGTCTCCTCGCTCCCTGTCACGCTGTCTCCTCGCACCCTGTTGCGCTGTCTCATTGCTCACTCTAGCGCTGTCTCCTCGCTCCCTCTCGCGCTGTCTCCTCACTCCCTGTCGCACTGTCTCCTCACTCCTGGTCGCAGTCTCCTCGCTCCCTGTCGCACTGCCTCCTCGCTTCCTGTCGTGATGACTCCTCACTCCCTGGCGCGCTGTCTCCTTGCTCCCTTTCGCGCTGTCTCCTCGCTCCCTGTCGCGCTGTCTCATCGCTCCCTGTCGCGCTGTCTCCTCGCTCCCTGTCGCACTGCCTCCTCGCTTCCTGGCGCGCTGTCTCCTCGCTCCCTGTCGCGTTGCCTCCTCGCTCCCTGTCACGTTGTCTCCACGCAGCCTCTCGCTCTGTCTCCTCACTCCCTCTCGCACTGATTCCTCTCTCCCTCTCGCTCTGTCACCTCACTCCCTATCGCGCTGTCTCCTCGCTCGATCTAGCGCTGTCTCCTCGCACCCTCTCGCACTGTCTCCTTGCTCACTGTCGCCCTGTCTCCTCGCTCCCTTTCGCGCTGTCTCCTCGCTCCCTGTCACTATGTCTCCTCGCTCCCTGTCGCGCTGTCTCCTCGCTCCCTGTCGCGCTGTGTCCTCGCTTGCTGTCGCGCTGTCTCCTCGCTCCCTGTGCGCTGTCTCCTTGCTCCCTGTCGCGATGTCTCCTCACTCCCTGTCGCGCTGTTTCCTTGCTCCCTGTCGCGCTGTCTCCACGCGCCCTCTCGCTCTGTCTCCTCACTCCCTCTCGCACTGATTCCACTCTCCCTCTCACTCTGTCTCCTCTCTCCCTCTCGCATTGCCTCCGCACTCCCTGTCACACTGTCTCCTCGCTCCCTGTCGCACTGACTCCTCGCTCCCTGTCGCGCTGTCTCCTCACTCTCTGTCGCGCTGTCTCCTCGCTCCCTGTCACTATGTCTCCTCGGTCGCTGTCGCGCTGTCTCCTCGCTCGCTGTCAGGCTGTCTCCTCGCTCCCTGTCGCGCTGTCTCATCGCTCCCTGTCGCGCTGTCTCCTCGCTCCCTGTCGCACTGCCTCCTCGCTTCCTGGCGCGCTGTCTCCTCACTCCCTGTCGTGTTGCCTCCTCGCTCCCTGTCACGTTGTCTCCACGCACCCTCTCGCTCTGTCTCCTCACTCCCTCTCGCACTGATTCCTCTCTCCCTCTCGCTCTGTCACCTCGCTCCCTCTCGCGCTTTCTCCTCGCACCCTGTTGCGCTGTCTCATCGCTCACTCTCACGCTGTCTCCTCGCTCCCTGTCGCGCTGTCTCCTCGCTCCCTCTCGCGCTGCCTCCTCGCTCCCTGTCGCACTGTCTCCTTGCTCCCTGTCGCGCTGTCTCCTTGCTCCCTGTCGCGCTGTCTCCTTGCTCCCTGTCGCGATGTAACCTCACTCCCTGTCGCGCTGTCTCCTTGCTCGCTGTTGCGCTGTCTCCTCGCTCCCTGTCGCGCTGTCTCCTCGCTCCCTGTCGCGTTGTCTCCTCGCTCCCTGTCGCGCTGTCTCCTTGCTCCCTTCGCGCTGTCTCCTCGCTCCCTGTCATGCTGTCTCCTCGCTCCATGTCGCGCTGTCTCCTCGCTCCCTGTCGCGCTGTCTCCTCGCTCCCTGTCACGCTGTCTCCTCGCACCCTGTTGCGCTGTCTCATTGCTCACTCTAGCGCTGTCTCCTCGCTCCCTCTCGCGCTGTCTCCTCACTCCCTGTCGCACTGTCTCCTCACTCCTGGTCGCAGTCTCCTCTCTCCCTGTCGCACTGCCTCCTCGCTTCCTGTCGTGATGACTCCTCACTCCCTGGCGCGCTGTCTCCTCGCTCCCTTTCGCGCTGTCTCCTCGCTCCCTGTCGCGCTGTCTCATCGCTCCCTGTCGCGCTGTCTCCTCGCTCCCTGTCGCACTGCCTCCTCGCTTCCTGGCGCGCTGTCTCCTCGCTCCCTGTCGCGTTGCCTCCTCGCTCCCTGTCACGTTGTCTCCACGCAGCCTCTCGCTCTGTCTCCTCACTCCCTCTCGCACTGATTCCTCTCTCCCTCTCGCTCTGTCACCTCACTCCCTATCGCGCTGTCTCCTCGCTCGATCTAGCGCTGTCTCCTCGCACCCTCTCGCACTGTCTCCTTGCTCACTGTCGCCCTGTCTCCTCGCTCCCTTTCGCGCTGTCTCCTCGCTCCCTGTCACTATGTCTCCTCGCTCCCTGTCGCGCTGTCTCCTCGCTCCCTGTCACGCTGTCTCCTCGCTCCCTGTCGCGCTGTGTCCTCGCTTGCTGTCGCGCTGTCTCCTCGCTCCCTGTGCGCTGTCTCCTTGCTCCCTGTCGCGATGTCTCCTCACTCCCTGTCGCGCTGTCTCCTTGCTCCCTGTCGCGCTGTCTCCACGCGCCCTCTCGCTCTGTCTCCTCACTCCCTCTCGCACTGATTCCACTCTCCCTCTCACTCTGTCTCCTCTCTCCCTCTCGCATTGCCTCCGCACTCCCTGTCACACTGTCTCCTCGCTCCCTGTCGCACTGACTCCTCGCTCCCTGTAGCACTGTCTCCTCGCTCCCTCTCGCTCTGTCTCCTCTCTCCCTCTCGCATTGCCTCCGCACTCCCTGTCACACTGTCTCCTCGCTCCCTGTCGCACTGACTCCTCGCTACCTGTCATGGTTTCTCATCGCTCCCTGTCGCGCTGCCTCCTCGCTCCCTGTCGCGCTGTCTCCTCGCTCCCTGTCGTGCTGTCTCCTCACTCCCTGTTGCGCTGTCTCCTCGCACCCTCTCGCACTGTCTCCTTGCTCACTGTCGGCCTGTCTCTTCACTCCCTTTCGCGCTGTCTCCTCGCTCCCTGTCACTATGTCTCCTCGGTCCCTGTCGCGCTGTCTCCTTGCTCGCTGTCGCGCTGTCTCCTCGCTCCCTGTTTCGCTGTCTCCTCGCAATTTGTTGCGCTGTCTCATCGCTCACTCTCACACTGTCTGCTCACTCCCTCTTGCGCTGTCTCCTCACTCACTGTCGCGCTGTCTCCTCGCTCCGTGTCATGCTGTAACCTGGCTCCCTGTCGCACTGTCTCCTCACTCACTGTTGCGCTGTCTCATCGCTCACTGTCGCGCTGTAACCTCACTCCCTGTCGCGCTGTCTCCTCGCTCCCTGTCGCGCTGTCTCCTCGCTCCCTGTCGCGCTGTCTCCTCGCTCCCTGTCGCGCTGTCTCCTCGCTCCCTGTCGCGCTGTCTCCTCGCACGCTTCGCGCTGTCTCCTCGCTCCCTGTCATGGTGTCTCCTCGCTCCATGTCGCGCTGTCTCCTCGCTCCCTGTCGCGCTGCCTCCTCGCTCCCTGTCACTCTGTCTCCTCGCACCCTGTTGCGCTGTCTCATTGCTCACTCTAGCGCTGTCTCTTCGCTCCCTCTCGCGCTGTCTCCTCACTCCCTGTCGCACTGTCTCCTCGCTCCCTGTCGCACTGCTTCCTCGCTTCCTGTCGTGATGTCTCCTCACTCCCTGGCGCGCTGTCTCCTCACTCCCTGTCGCGTTGTCTCCGCGCTCCCTGTCACGTTGTCTCCACGCGCCCTCTCGCTCTGTCTCCTCACTCCCTCTCGCACTGATTCCTCTCTCCCTCTCGCTCTGTCACCTCACTCCCTATCGCGCTGTCTCCTCGCTCGATCTAGCGCTGTCTCCTCGCACCCTCTCGCACTGTCTCCTTGCTCACTGTCGCCCTGTCTCCTCGCTCCCTTTTGCGCTGTCTCCTCGCTCCCTGTCACTATGTCTCCTCGCTCCCTGTCGCGCTGTCTCCTCGCTCCCTGTCACGCTGTCTCCTCGCTCCCTGTCGCGCTGTGTCCTCGCTTGCTGTCGCGCTGTCTCCTCGCTCCCTGTCGCGCTGTCTCCTTGCTCCCTGTCGCGATGTCTCCTCACTCCCTGTCGCGCTGTCTCCTTGCTCCCTGTCGCGCTGTCTCCTCGCTCCCTGTCGCGCTGTCTCCTCGCTCCCTGTCGCGCTGTCTCCTCGCTCGCTGTCGCGCTGTCTCCTCACTCTCTGTCGCGCTGTCTCCTCGCTCCCTGTCACTATGTCTCCTCGGTCGCTGTCGCGCTGTCTCCTCGCTCGCTGTCACGCTGTCTCCTCGCTCCCTCTCGCGCTTTCTCCTCGCACCCTGTTGCGCTGTCTCCTCGCTCCCTGTCACGCTGTTTCCTCGCACCCTGTCGCGCTGTCTCATCGCTCACTATAGTCTGTCTCCTCGCTCCCTCTCGCGCTGTCACCTCACTCCCTGTCGCACTGTCTCCTCGCTCCCTGTCGCACTGACTCCTTGCTCCCTGTCGCGCTGTCTCCTTGCTCCCTGTCGCGCTGTCTCCTTGCTCCCTGTCGCGATGTAACCTCACTCCCTCTCGCGTTGTCTCCTTGCTCACTGTTGCGCTGTCTCCTCGCTCCCTGTCACGCTGTCTCCTCGCTCCCTGTCGCGTTGTCTCCTCGCTCCCTGTCGCGCTGTCTCCTTGCTCCCTTCGCGCTGTCTCCTCGCTCCCTGTCATGCTGTCTCCTCGCTCCATGTCGCGCTGTCTCCTCGCTCCCTGTCGTGCTGTCTCCTCGCTCCCTGTCACGCTGTCTCCTCGCACCCTGTTGCGCTGTCTCATTGCTCACTCTAGCGCTGTCTCCTCGCTCCCTCTCGCGCTGTCTCCTCACTCCCTGTCGCACTGTCTCCTCACTCCCGGTCGCACAGTCTCCTCGCTCCCTGTCGCACTGCCTCCTCGCTTCCTGTCGTGATGACTCCTCACTCCCTGGCGCGCTGTCTCCTCGCTCCCTTTCGCGCTGTCTCCTCGCTCCCTGTCGCGCTGTCTCATCGTTCCCTGTCGCGCTGTCTCCTCGCTCCCTGTCGCACTGCCTCCTCGCTTCCTGTCGCGATGTCTCCTCACTCCCTGGCGTGCTGTCTCCTCGCTCCCTGTCGCGCTGTCTCCTCGCTCCCTGTCGCGCTGTCTCATCGCTCCCTGTCACGCTGTCTCCTCGCTCCCTGTCGCGCTGTCTCCTCGCTCCCTGTCGCACTGCCTCCTCGCTTCCTGTCGCGATGTCTCCTCACTCCCTGTCCCGCTGTCTCCTCGCTCCCTGTCGCGCTGTCTCCTCGCTCCCTGTCACGCTGTCTCCACGCGCCCTCTCGCTCTGTCTCCTCACTCCCTCTCGCACTGATTCCACTCTCCCTCTCACTCTGTCTCCTCTCTCCCTCTCGCATTGCCTCCGCACTCCCTGTCACACTGTCTCCTCGCTCCCTGTCGCACTGACTCCTCGCTCCCTGTCGTGGTTTCTCATCGCTCCCTGTCGCGCTGCCTCCTCGCTCCCTGTCGCGCTGTCTCCTCGCTCCCTGTCGTGCTGTCTCCTCACTCCCTGTTGCGCTGTCTCCTCGCACCCTCTCGCACTGTCTCCTTGCTCACTGTCGGCCTGTCTCTTCACTCCCTTTCGCGCTGTCTCCTCGCTCCCTGTCACTATGTCTCCTCGGTCCCTGTCGCGCTGTCTCCTTGCTCGCTGTCTCCTCGCTCCCTGTTTCGCTGTCTCCTCGCAATTTGTTGCGCTGTCTCATCGCTCACTCTCACACTGTCTGCTCACTCCCTCTTGCGCTGTCTCCTCACTCACTGTCGCGCTGTCTCCTCGCTCCGTGTCATGCTGTAACCTGGCTCCCTGTCGCACTGTCTCCTCACTCACTGTTGCGCTGTCTCATCGCTCACTGTCGCGCTGTAACCTCACTCCCTGTCGCGCTGTCTCCTCGCTCCCTGTCGCGCTGTCTCCTCGCTCCCTGTCGCGCTGTCTCCTCGCTCCCTGTCGCGCTGTCTCCTCGCTCCCTGTCGCGCTGTCTCCTCGCACGCTTCGCGCTGTCTCCTCGCTCCCTGTCATGGTGTCTCCTCGCTCCATGTCGCGCTGTCTCCTCGCTCCCTGTCGCGCTGCCTCCTCGCTCCCTGTCACTCTGTCTCCTCGCACCCTGTTGCGCTGTCTCATTGCTCACTCTAGCGCTGTCTCTTCGCTCCCTCTCGCGCTGTCTCCTCACTCCCTGTCGCACTGTCTCCTCGCTCCCTGTCGCACTGCTTCCTCGCTTCCTGTCGTGATGTCTCCTCACTCCCTGGCGCGCTGTCTCCTCACTCCCGGTCGCGTTGTCTCCGCGCTCCCTGTCACGTTGTCTCCACGCGCCCTCTCGCTCTGTCTCCTCACTCCCTCTCGCACTGATTCCTCTCTCCCTCTCGCTCTGTCACCTCACTCCCTATCGCGCTGTCTCCTCGCTCGATCTAGCGCTGTCTCCTCGCACCCTCTCGCACTGTCTCCTTGCTCACTGTCGCCCTGTCTCCTCGCTCCCTTTTGCGCTGTCTCCTCGCTCCCTGTCACTATGTCTCCTCGCTCCCTGTCGCGCTGTCTCCTCGCTCCCTGTCACGCTGTCTCCTCGCTCCCTGTCGCGCTGTGTCCTCGCTTGCTGTCGCGCTGTCTCCTCGCACCCTCTCGCACTGTCTCCTTGCTCACTGTCGCCCTGTCTCCTCGCTCCCTTTTGCGCTGTCTCCTCGCTCCCTGTCACTATGTCTCCTCGCTCCCTGTCGCGCTGTCTCCTCGCTCCCTGTCACGCTGTCTCCTCGCTCCCTGTCGCGCTGTGTCCTCGCTTGCTGTCGCGCTGTCTCCTCGCTCCCTGTCGCGCTGTCTCCTTGCTCCCTGTCGCGATGTCTCCTCACTCCCTGTCGCGCTGTCTCCTTGCTCCCTGTCGCGCTGTCTCCTCGCTCCCTGTCGCGCTGTCTCCTCGCTCCCTGTCGCGCTGTCTCCTCGCTCGCTGTCGCGCTGTCTCCTCACTCTCTGTCGCGCTGTCTCCTCGCTCCCTGTCACTATGTCTCCTCGGTCGCTGTCGCGCTGTCTCCTCGCTCGCTGTCACGCTGTCTCCTCGCTCCCTCTCGCGCTTTCTCCTCGCACCCTGTTGCGCTGTCTCATCGCTCACTCTCACGCTGTCTCCTCACTCCCTCTTGCGCTGTCTCCTCACTCACTGTCGCGTTGTCTCCTCGCTCCGTGCCATGCTGTAACCTCGCTCCCTGTCGCAACGTCTCCTCACTCACTGTCGCGCTGTCTCATCGCTCACTGTCGCGCTGTAACCTCACTCCCTGTCGCGCTGTCTCCTTGCTCCCTGTCGCGCTGTCTCCTTGCTCCCTGTTGCGCTGTCTCCTCGCTCCCTGTCGCACTGTCTCCTCGCTCCCTGTCGCGTTGTCTCCTCGCTCCCTGTTGCGCTGTCTCCACACTCCCTTCACGCTGTCCCCTCGCTTCCTGTCGCACTGACTCCTCACTCTCTATCGCACTGTCTCCTCACTCCCTGTCGCGCTGTCTCCTTGCTCTGTGTCGCGCTGTGACTTTGCTCCTTCTCGCACTGTCGCTTCATTCCCTCTCGCAATGTCTCCTCTCACCCTCTCGCTCTGTCACCTCACTCCCTATCGCGCTGTCTCCTCGCTCGCTAAGTGCTGTCTCCTCGCACCCTCTCGCGCTGTCTCCTTGCTCACTGTCGCCCTGTCACCTCGCTCCCTTTTGCGCTGCCTCCTCGCTCTCTGTCGTGCAATGTCCTCGCTCGCTGTCGCGCTGTCTCCTCGCTCCCTGTTGCGCTGTCCCCTTGCTCCCTGTCGCGCTGTCTGCTTGCTCCCTGTCGCGCTGTCTCCTCGCTCCCTGTCGCGCTGTCTCCTCGCTCCCTGTCGCGCTGTCTCCTCGCTCCCTGTCGCGCTGTCTCCTCGCTCCCTGTCGCGCTGTCTCCTCGCTCCCTGTCGCGCTGTCTCCTCGCTCCCTCTCGCGCTGTCTCCTCGCTCCCTGTCGCGCTATCTCCTTGCTCCCTGTCGCGCTGTCTCCTCGCTCCCTGTCACGCTGTTTCCTCGCACCCTGTCGCGCTGTCTCATCGCTCACTATAGTCTGTCTCCTCGCTCCCTCTCGCGCTGTCACCTCACTCCCTGTCGCACTGTCTCCTCGCTCCCTGTCGCACTGACTCCTTGCTCCCTGTCGCGCTGTCTCCTTGCTCCCTGTCGCGCTGTCTCCTTGCTCCCTGTCGCGATGTAACCTCACTCCCTCTCGCGTTGTCTCCTTGCTCACTGTTGCGCTGTCTCCTCGCTCCCTGTCACGCTGTCTCCTCGCTCCCTGTCGCGTTGTCTCCTCGCTCCCTGTCGCGCTGTCTCCTTGCTCCCTTCGCGCTGTCTCCTCGCTCCCTGTCATGCTGTCTCCTCGCTCCATGTCGCGCTGTCTCCTCGCTCCCTGTCGTGCTGTCTCCTCGCTCCCTGTCACGCTGTCTCCTCGCACCCTGTTGCGCTGTCTCATTGCTCACTCTAGCGCTGTCTCCTCGCTCCCTCTCGCGCTGTCTCCTCACTCCCTGTCGCACTGTCTCCTCACTCCCGGTCGCACAGTCTCCTCACTCCCTGTCGCACTGCCTCCTCGCTTCCTGTCGTGATGACTCCTCACTCCCTGGCGCGCTGTCTCCTCGCTCCCTTTCGCGCTGTCTCCTCGCTCCCTGTCGCGCTGTCTCATCGTTCCCTGTCGCGCTGTCTCCTCGCTCCCTGTCGCACTGCCTCCTCGCTTCCTGTCGCGATGTCTCCTCACTCCCTGGCGTGCTGTCTCCTCGCTCCCTGTCGCGCTGTCTCCTCGCTCCCTGTCGCGCTGTCTCATCGCTCCCTGTCACGCTGTCTCCTCGCTCCCTGTCGCGCTGTCTCATCGCTCCCTGTCGCGCTGTCTCCTCGCTCCCTGTCGCTCTGTCTCCTCACTCCCTGTCCCGCTGTCTCCTCGCTCCCTGGCGCGCTGTCTCCTCGCTCCCTGTCGCGTTGTCTCCTCGCTCCCTGTCACATTGTCTCCACGCGCCCTCTCGCTCTGTCTCCTCACTCCCTCTCGCACTGATTCCTCTCTCCCTCTCGCTCTGTCACCTCACTCCCTATCGCGCTGTCTCTTCGCTCGATCTAGCGCTGTCTCCTCGCACCCTCTCGCACTGTCTCCTTGCTCACTGTCGCCCTGTCTCCTCGCTCCCTTTTGCGCTGTCTCCTCGCTCCCTGTCACTATGTCTCCTCGCTCCCTGTCGCGCTGTCTCCTCGCTCCCTGTCACGCTGTCTCCTCGCTCCCTGTCGCGCTGTGTCCTCGCTTGCTGTCGCGCTGTCTCCTCGCTCCCTGTCGCGCTGTCTCCTTGCTCCCTGTCGCGATGTCTCCTCACTCCCTGTCGCGCTGTCTCCTTGCTCCCTGTCGCGCTGTCTCCTCGCTCCCTGTCGCGCTGTCTCCTCGCTCCCTGTCGCGCTGTCTCCTCGCTCGCTGTCGCGCTGTCTCCTCACTCTCTGTCGCGCTGTCTCCTCGCTCCCTGTCACTATGTCTCCTCGGTCGCTGTCGCGCTGTCTCCTCGCTCGCTGTCACGCTGTCTCCTCGCTCCCTCTCGCGCTTTCTCCTCGCACCCTGTTGCGCTGTCTCCTCGCTCCCTGTCACGCTGTTTCCTCGCACCCTGTCGCGCTGTCTCATCGCTCACTATAGTCTGTCTCCTCGCTCCCTCTCGCGCTGTCACCTCACTCCCTGTCGCACTGTCTCCTCGCTCCCTGTCGCACTGACTCCTTGCTCCCTGTCGCGCTGTCTCCTTGCTCCCTGTCGCGCTGTCTCCTTGCTCCCTGTCGCGATGTAACCTCACTCCCTCTCGCGTTGTCTCCTTGCTCACTGTTGCGCTGTCTCCTCGCTCCCTGTCACGCTGTCTCCTCGCTCCCTGTCGCGTTGTCTCCTCGCTCCCTGTCGCGCTGTCTCCTTGCTCCCTTCGCGCTGTCTCCTCGCTCCCTGTCATGCTGTCTCCTCGCTCCATGTCGCGCTGTCTCCTCGCTCCCTGTCGTGCTGTCTCCTCGCTCCCTGTCACGCTGTCTCCTCGCACCCTGTTGCGCTGTCTCATTGCTCACTCTAGCGCTGTCTCCTCGCTCCCTCTCGCGCTGTCTCCTCACTCCCTGTCGCACTGTCTCCTCACTCCCGGTCGCACAGTCTCCTCGCTCCCTGTCGCACTGCCTCCTCGCTTCCTGTCGTGATGACTCCTCACTCCCTGGCGCGCTGTCTCCTCGCTCCCTTTCGCGCTGTCTCCTCGCTCCCTGTCGCGCTGTCTCATCGTTCCCTGTCGCGCTGTCTCCTCGCTCCCTGTCGCACTGCCTCCTCGCTTCCTGTCGCGATGTCTCCTCACTCCCTGGCGTGCTGTCTCCTCGCTCCCTGTCGCGCTGTCTCCTCGCTCCCTGTCGCGCTGTCTCATCGCTCCCTGTCACGCTGTCTCCTCGCTCCCTGTCGCGCTGTCTCCTCGCTCCCTGTCGCACTGCCTCCTCGCTTCCTGTCGCGATGTCTCCTCACTCCCTGTCCCGCTGTCTCCTCGCTCCCTGTCGCGCTGTCTCCTCGCTCCCTGTCACGCTGTCTCCACGCGCCCTCTCGCTCTGTCTCCTCACTCCCTCTCGCACTGATTCCACTCTCCCTCTCACTCTGTCTCCTCTCTCCCTCTCGCATTGCCTCCGCACTCCCTGTCACACTGTCTCCTCGCTCCCTGTCGCACTGACTCCTCGCTCCCTGTCGTGGTTTCTCATCGCTCCCTGTCGCGCTGCCTCCTCGCTCCCTGTCGCGCTGTCTCCTCGCTCCCTGTCGTGCTGTCTCCTCACTCCCTGTTGCGCTGTCTCCTCGCACCCTCTCGCACTGTCTCCTTGCTCACTGTCGGCCTGTCTCTTCACTCCCTTTCGCGCTGTCTCCTCGCTCCCTGTCACTATGTCTCCTCGGTCCCTGTCGCGCTGTCTCCTTGCTCGCTGTCTCCTCGCTCCCTGTTTCGCTGTCTCCTCGCAATTTGTTGCGCTGTCTCATCGCTCACTCTCACACTGTCTGCTCACTCCCTCTTGCGCTGTCTCCTCACTCACTGTCGCGCTGTCTCCTCGCTCCGTGTCATGCTGTAACCTGGCTCCCTGTCGCACTGTCTCCTCACTCACTGTTGCGCTGTCTCATCGCTCACTGTCGCGCTGTAACCTCACTCCCTGTCGCGCTGTCTCCTCGCTCCCTGTCGCGCTGTCTCCTCGCTCCCTGTCGCGCTGTCTCCTCGCTCCCTGTCGCGCTGTCTCCTCGCTCCCTGTCGCGCTGTCTCCTCGCACGCTTCGCGCTGTCTCCTCGCTCCCTGTCATGGTGTCTCCTCGCTCCATGTCGCGCTGTCTCCTCGCTCCCTGTCGCGTTGCCTCCTCGCTCCCTGTCACTCTGTCTCTTCGCACCCTGTTGCGCTGTCTCATTGCTCACTCTAGCACTGTCTCTTCGCTCCCTCTCGCGCTGTCTCCTCACTCCCTGTCGCACTGTCTCCTCCCTCCCTGTCGCACTGCTTCCTCGCTTCCTGTCGTGATGTCTCCTCACTCCCTGGCGCGCTGTCTCCTCACTCCCTGTCGCGTTGTCTCCGCGCTCCCTGTCACGTTGTCTCCACGCGCCCTCTCGCTCTGTCTCCTCACTCCCTCTCGCACTGATTCCTCTCTCCCTCTCGCTCTGTCACCTCACTCCCTATCGCGCTGTCTCCTCGCTCGATCTAGCGCTGTCTCCTCGCACCCTCTCGCACTGTCTCCTTGCTCACTGTCGCCCTGTCTCCTCGCTCCCTTTTGCGCTGTCTCCTCGCTCCCTGTCACTATGTCTCCTCGCTCCCTGTTGCGCTGTCTCCTCGCTCCCTGTCACGCTGTCTCCTCGCTCCCTGTCGCGCTGTGTCCTCGCTTGCTGTCGCGCTGTCTCCTCGCACCCTCTCGCACTGTCTCCTTGCTCACTGTCGCCCTGTCTCCTCGCTCCCTTTTGCGCTGTCTCCTCGCTCCCTGTCACTATGTCTCCTCGCTCCCTGTCGCGCTGTCTCCTCGCTCCCTGTCACGCTGTCTCCTCGCTCCCTGTCGCGCTGTGTCCTCGCTTGCTGTCGCGCTGTCTCCTCGCTCCCTGTCGCGCTGTCTCCTTGCTCCCTGTCGCGATGTCTCCTCACTCCCTGTCGCGCTGTCTCCTTGCTCCCTGTCGCGCTGTCTCCTCGCTCCCTGTCGCGCTGTCTCCTCGCTCCCTGTCGCGCTGTCTCCTCGCTCCCTGTCGCGCTGTCTCCTCACTCTCTGTCGCGCTGTCTCCTCGCTCCCTGTCACTATGTCTCCTCGGTCGCTGTCGCGCTGTCTCCTCGCTCGCTGTCACGCTGTCTCCTCGCTCCCTCTCGCGCTTTCTCCTCGCACCCTGTTGCGCTGTCTCATCGCTCACTCTCACGCTGTCTCCTCACTCCCTCTTGCGCTGTCTCCTCACTCACTGTCGCGTTGTCTCCTCGCTCCGTGCCATGCTGTAACCTCGCTCCCTGTCGCAACGTCTCCTCACTCACTGTCGCGCTGTCTCATCGCTCACTGTCGCGCTGTAACCTCACTCCCTGTCGCGCTGTCTCCTTGCTCCCTGTCGCGCTGTCTCCTTGCTCCCTGTTGCGCTGTCTCCTCGCTCCCTGTCGCACTGTCTCCTCGCTCCCTGTCGCGTTGTCTCCTCGCTCCCTGTTGCGCTGTCTCCACACTCCCTTCACGCTGTCCCCTCGCTTCCTGTCGCACTGACTCCTCACTCTCTATCGCACTGTCTCCTCACTCCCTGTCGCGCTGTCTCCTTGCTCTGTGTCGCGCTGTGACTTTGCTCCTTCTCGCACTGTCGCTTCATTCCCTCTCGCAATGTCTCCTCTCACCCTCTCGCTCTGTCACCTCACTCCCTATCGCGCTGTCTCCTCGCTCGCTAAGTGCTGTCTCCTCGCACCCTCTCGCGCTGTCTCCTTGCTCACTGTCGCCCTGTCACCTCGCTCCCTTTTGCGCTGCCTCCTCGCTCTCTGTCGTGCAATGTCCTCGCTCGCTGTCGCGCTGTCTCCTCGCTCCCTGTTGCGCTGTCCCCTTGCTCCCTGTCGCGCTGTCTGCTTGCTCCCTGTCGCGCTGTCTCCTCGCTCCCTGTCGCGCTGTCTCCTCGCTCCCTGTCGCGCTGTCTCCTCGCTCCCTGTCGCGCTGTCTCCTCGCTCCCTGTCGCGCTGTCTCCTCGCTCCCTGTCGCGCTGTCTCCTCGCTCCCTCTCGCGCTGTCTCCTCGCTCCCTGTCGCGCTATCTCCTTGCTCCCTGTCGCGCTGTCTCCTCGCTCCCTGTCACGCTGTTTCCTCGCACCCTGTCGCGCTGTCTCATCGCTCACTATAGTCTGTCTCCTCGCTCCCTCTCGCGCTGTGACCTCACTCCCTGTCGCACTGTCTCCTCGCTCCCTGTCGCACTGACTCCTTGCTCCCTGTCGCGCTGTCTCCTTGCTCCCTGTCGCGCTGTCTCCTTGCTCCCTGTCGCGATGTAACCTCACTCCCTCTCGCGTTGTCTCCTTGCTCACTGTTGCGCTGTCTCCTCGCTCCCTGTCACGCTGTCTCCTCGCTCCCTGTCGCGTTGTCTCCTCGCTCCCTGTCGCGCTGTCTCCTTGCTCCCTTCGCGCTGTCTCCTCGCTCCCTGTCATGCTGTCTCCTCGCTCCATGTCGCGCTGTCTCCTCGCTCCCTGTCGTGCTGTCTCCTCGCTCCCTGTCACGCTGTCTCCTCGCACCCTGTTGCGCTGTCTCATTGCTCACTCTAGCGCTGTCTCCTCGCTCCCTCTCGCGCTGTCTCCTCACTCCCTGTCGCACTGTCTCCTCACTCCCGGTCGCACAGTCTCCTCACTCCCTGTCGCACTGCCTCCTCGCTTCCTGTCGTGATGACTCCTCACTCCCTGGCGCGCTGTCTCCTCGCTCCCTTTCGCGCTGTCTCCTCGCTCCCTGTCGCGCTGTCTCATCGTTCCCTGTCGCGCTGTCTCCTCGCTCCCTGTCGCACTGCCTCCTCGCTTCCTGTCGCGATGTCTCCTCACTCCCTGGCGTGCTGTCTCCTCGCTCCCTGTCGCGCTGTCTCCTCGCTCCCTGTCGCGCTGTCTCATCGCTCCCTGTCACGCTGTCTCCTCGCTCCCTGTCGCGCTGTCTCATCGCTCCCTGTCGCGCTGTCTCCTCGCTCCCTGTCGCTCTGTCTCCTCACTCCCTGTCCCGCTGTCTCCTCGCTCCCTGGCGCGCTGTCTCCTCGCACGCTTCGCGCTGTCTCCTCGCTCCCTGTCATGGTGTCTCCTCGCTCCATGTCGCGCTGTCTCCTCGCTCCCTGTCGCGTTGCCTCCTCGCTCCCTGTCACTCTGTCTCTTCGCACCCTGTTGCGCTGTCTCATTGCTCACTCTAGCACTGTCTCTTCGCTCCCTCTCGCGCTGTCTCCTCACTCCCTGTCGCACTGTCTCCTCCCTCCCTGTCGCACTGCTTCCTCGCTTCCTGTCGTGATGTCTCCTCACTCCCTGGCGCGCTGTCTCCTCACTCCCTGTCGCGTTGTCTCCGCGCTCCCTGTCACGTTGTCTCCACGCGCCCTCTCGCTCTGTCTCCTCACTCCCTCTCGCACTGATTCCTCTCTCCCTCTCGCTCTGTCACCTCACTCCCTATCGCGCTGTCTCCTCGCTCGATCTAGCGCTGTCTCCTCGCACCCTCTCGCACTGTCTCCTTGCTCACTGTCGCCCTGTCTCCTCGCTCCCTTTTGCGCTGTCTCCTCGCTCCCTGTCACTATGTCTCCTCGCTCCCTGTTGCGCTGTCTCCTCGCTCCCTGTCACGCTGTCTCCTCGCTCCCTGTCGCGCTGTGTCCTCGCTTGCTGTCGCGCTGTCTCCTCGCACCCTCTCGCACTGTCTCCTTGCTCACTGTCGCCCTGTCTCCTCGCTCCCTTTTGCGCTGTCTCCTCGCTCCCTGTCACTATGTCTCCTCGCTCCCTGTCGCGCTGTCTCCTCGCTCCCTGTCACGCTGTCTCCTCGCTCCCTGTCGCGCTGTGTCCTCGCTTGCTGTCGCGCTGTCTCCTCGCTCCCTGTCGCGCTGTCTCCTTGCTCCCTGTCGCGATGTCTCCTCACTCCCTGTCGCGCTGTCTCCTTGCTCCCTGTCGCGCTGTCTCCTCGCTCCCTGTCGCGCTGTCTCCTCGCTCCCTGTCGCGCTGTCTCCTCGCTCGCTGTCGCGCTGTCTCCTCACTCTCTGTCGCGCTGTCTCCTCGCTCCCTGTCACTATGTCTCCTCGGTCGCTGTCGCGCTGTCTCCTCGCTCGCTGTCACGCTGTCTCCTCGCTCCCTCTCGCGCTTTCTCCTCGCACCCTGTTGCGCTGTCTCATCGCTCACTCTCACGCTGTCTCCTCACTCCCTCTTGCGCTGTCTCCTCACTCACTGTCGCGTTGTCTCCTCGCTCCGTGCCATGCTGTAACCTCGCTCCCTGTCGCAACGTCTCCTCACTCACTGTCGCGCTGTCTCATCGCTCACTGTCGCGCTGTAACCTCACTCCCTGTCGCGCTGTCTCCTTGCTCCCTGTCGCGCTGTCTCCTTGCTCCCTGTTGCGCTGTCTCCTCGCTCCCTGTCGCACTGTCTCCTCGCTCCCTGTCGCGTTGTCTCCTCGCTCCCTGTTGCGCTGTCTCCACACTCCCTTCACGCTGTCCCCTCGCTTCCTGTCGCACTGACTCCTCACTCTCTATCGCACTGTCTCCTCACTCCCTGTCGCGCTGTCTCCTTGCTCTGTGTCGCGCTGTGACTTTGCTCCTTCTCGCACTGTCGCTTCATTCCCTCTCGCAATGTCTCCTCTCACCCTCTCGCTCTGTCACCTCACTCCCTATCGCGCTGTCTCCTCGCTCGCTAAGTGCTGTCTCCTCGCACCCTCTCGCGCTGTCTCCTTGCTCACTGTCGCCCTGTCACCTCGCTCCCTTTTGCGCTGCCTCCTCGCTCTCTGTCGTGCAATGTCCTCGCTCGCTGTCACGCTGTCTCCTCGCTCCCTGTTGCGCTGTCCCCTTGCTCCCTGTCGCGCTGTCTGCTTGCTCCCTGTCGCGCTGTCTCCTCGCTCCCTGTCGCGCTGTCTCCTCGCTCCCTGTCGCGCTGTCTCCTCGCTCCCTGTCGCGCTGTCTCCTCGCTCCCTGTCGCGCTGTCTCCTCGCTCCCTGTCGCGCTGTCTCCTCGCTCCCTCTCGCGCTGTCTCCTCGCTCCCTGTCGCGCTATCTCCTTGCTCCCTGTCGCGCTGTCTCCTCGCTCCCTGTCACGCTGTTTCCTCGCACCCTGTCGCGCTGTCTCATCGCTCACTATAGTCTGTCTCCTCGCTCCCTCTCGCGCTGTCACCTCACTCCCTGTCGCACTGTCTCCTCGCTCCCTGTCGCACTGACTCCTTGCTCCCTGTCGCGCTGTCTCCTTGCTCCCTGTCGCGCTGTCTCCTTGCTCCCTGTCGCGATGTAACCTCACTCCCTCTCGCGTTGTCTCCTTGCTCACTGTTGCGCTGTCTCCTCGCTCCCTGTCACGCTGTCTCCTCGCTCCCTGTCGCGTTGTCTCCTCGCTCCCTGTCGCGCTGTCTCCTTGCTCCCTTCGCGCTGTCTCCTCGCTCCCTGTCATGCTGTCTCCTCGCTCCATGTCGCGCTGTCTCCTCGCTCCCTGTCGTGCTGTCTCCTCGCTCCCTGTCACGCTGTCTCCTCGCACCCTGTTGCGCTGTCTCATTGCTCACTCTAGCGCTGTCTCCTCGCTCCCTCTCGCGCTGTCTCCTCACTCCCTGTCGCACTGTCTCCTCACTCCCGGTCGCACAGTCTCCTCACTCCCTGTCGCACTGCCTCCTCGCTTCCTGTCGTGATGACTCCTCACTCCCTGGCGCGCTGTCTCCTCGCTCCCTTTCGCGCTGTCTCCTCGCTCCCTGTCGCGCTGTCTCATCGTTCCCTGTCGCGCTGTCTCCTCGCTCCCTGTCGCACTGCCTCCTCGCTTCCTGTCGCGATGTCTCCTCACTCCCTGGCGTGCTGTCTCCTCGCTCCCTGTCGCGCTGTCTCCTCGCTCCCTGTCGCGCTGTCTCATCGCTCCCTGTCACGCTGTCTCCTCGCTCCCTGTCGCGCTGTCTCATCGCTCCCTGTCGCGCTGTCTCCTCGCTCCCTGTCGCTCTGTCTCCTCACTCCCTGTCCCGCTGTCTCCTCGCTCCCTGTCGCGCTGTCTCCTCGCTCCCTGTCACGCTGTCTCCACGCGCCCTCTCGCTCTGTCTCCTCACTCCCTCTCGCACTGATTCCACTCTCCCTCTCACTCTGTCTCCTCTCTCCCTCTCGCATTGCCTCCGCACTCCCTGTCACACTGTCTCCTCGCTCCCTGTCGCACTGACTCCTCGCTCCCTGTCGTGGTTTCTCATCGCTCCCTGTCGCGCTGCCTCCTCGCTCCCTGTCGCGCTGTCTCCTCGCTCCCTGTCGTGCTGTCTCCTCACTCCCTGTTGCGCTGTCTCCTCGCACCCTCTCGCACTGTCTCCTTGCTCACTGTCGGCCTGTCTCTTCACTCCCTTTCGCGCTGTCTCCTCGCTCCCTGTCACTATGTCTCCTCGGTCCCTGTCGCGCTGTCTCCTTGCTCGCTGTCGCGCTGTCTCCTCGCTCCCTGTTTCGCTGTCTCCTCGCAATTTGTTGCGCTGTCTCATCGCTCACTCTCACACTGTCTGCTCACTCCCTCTTGCGCTGTCTCCTCACTCACTGTCGCGCTGTCTCCTCGCTCCGTGTCATGCTGTAACCTGGCTCCCTGTCGCACTGTCTCCTCACTCACTGTTGCGCTGTCTCATCGCTCACTGTCGCGCTGTAACCTCACTCCCTGTCGCGCTGTCTCCTCGCTCCCTGTCGCGCTGTCTCCTCGCTCCCTGTCGCGCTGTCTCCTCGCTCCCTTTCGCGCTGTCTCCTCGCTCCCTGTCGCGCTGTCTCCTCGCACGCTTCGCGCTGTCTCCTCGCTCCCTGTCATGGTGTCTCCTCGCTCCATGTCGCGCTGTCTCCTCGCTCCCTGTCGCGTTGCCTCCTCGCTCCCTGTCACTCTGTCTCCTCGCACCCTGTTGCGCTGTCTCATTGCTCACTCTAGCACTGTCTCCTCTCTCCCTCTCGCGCTGTCTCCTCACTCCCTGTCGCACTGTCTCCTCCCTCCATGTCGCACTGCTTCCTCGCTTCCTGTCGTGATGTCTCCTCACTCCCTGGCGCGCTGTCTCCTCACTCCCTGTCGCGTTGTCTCCGCGCTCCCTGTCACGTTGTCTCCACGCGCCCTCTCGCTCTGTCTCCTCACTCCCTCTCGCACTGATTCCTCTCTCCCTCTCGCTCTGTCACCTCACTCCCTATCGCGCTGTCTCCTCGCTCGATCTAGCACTGTCTCCTCGCACCCTCTCGCACTGTCTCCTTGCTCACTGTCGCCCTGTCTCCTCGCTCCCTTTTGCGCTGTCTCCTCGCTCCCTGTCACTATGTCTCCTCGCTCCCTGTTGCGCTGTCTCCTCGCTCCCTGTCACGCTGTCTCCTCGCTCCCTGTCGCGCTGTGTCCTCGCTTGCTGTCGCGCTGTCTCCTCGCTCCCTGTCGCGCTGTCTCCTTGCTCCCTGTCGCGATGTCTCCTCACTCCCTGTCGCGCTGTCTCCTTGCTCCCTGTCGCGCTGTCTCCTCGCTCCCTGTCGCGCTGTCTCCTCGCTCCCTGTCGCGCTGTCTCCTCGCTCCCTGTCGCGCTGTCTCCTCACTCTCTGTCGCGCTGTCTCCTCGCTCCCTGTCACTATGTCTCCTCGGTCGCTGTCGCGCTGTCTCCTCGCTCGCTGTCGCGCTGTCTCCTCGCTCCCTCTCGCGCTTTCTCCTCGCACCCTGTTGCGCTGTCTCATCACTCACTCTCACGCTGTCTCCTCACTCCCTCTTGCGCTCTCTCCTCACTCACTGTCGCGTTGTCTCCTCGCTCCGTGCCATGCTGTAACCTCGCTCCCTGTCGCAACGTCTCCTCACTCACTGTCGCGCTGTCTCATCGCTCACTGTCGCGCTGTAACCTCACTCCCTGTCGCGCTGTCTCCTTGCTCCCTGTCGCGCTGTCTCCTTGCTCCCTGTCGCGCTGTCTCCTTGCTCCCTGTCGCGCTGTCTCCTCGCTCCCTGTCGCACTGTCTCCTCGCTCCCTTTCGCGTTGTCTCCTCGCTCCCTGTTGCGCTGTCTCCTCACTCCCTTCACGCTGTCCCCTCGCTTCCTGTCGCACTGACTCCTCACTCTCTATCGCACTGTCTCCTCACTCCCTGTCGCGCTTTCTCCTTGCTCTGTGTCGCGCTGTGTCTTTGCTCCTTCTCGCACTGTCGCTTCATTCCCTCTCGCAATGTCTCCTCTCACCCTCTCGCTCTGTCACCTCACTCCCTATCGCGCTGTCTCCTCGCTCGCTAAGTGCTGTCTCCTCGCACCCTCTCGCGCTGTCTCCTTGCTCACTGTCGCCCTGTCTCCTCGCTCCCTTTCGCGCTGCCTCCTCGCTCTCTGTCGTGCAATGTCCTCGCTCGCTGTCGCGCTGTCTCCTCGCTCCCTGTTGCGCTGTCCCCTTGCTCCCTGTCGCGCTGTCTGCTTGCTCCCTGTCGCGCTGTCTCCTCGCTCCCTGTCGCGCTGTCTCCTCGCTCCCTGTCGCGCTGTCTCCTCGCTCCCTGTCGCGCTGTCTCCTCGCTCCCTGTCGCGCTGTCTCCTCGCTCCCTCTCGCGCTGTCTCCTCGCTCCCTGTCGCGCTGTCTCCTTGCTCCCTGTCGCGCTGTCTCCTCGCTCCCTGTCACGCTGTCTCCTCGCACCCTGTCGCGCTGTCTCATCGCTCACTATAGCGCTGTCTCCTCGCTCCCTCTCGCGCTGTCACCTCACTCCCTGTCGCACTGTCTCCTCGCTCCCTGTCGCACTGACTCCTTGCTCCCTGTCGCGCTGTCTCCTTGCTCCCTGTCGCGCTGTCTCCTTGCTCCCTGTCGCGATGTAACCTCACTCCCTCTCGCGTTGTCTCCTTGCTCGCTGTTGCGCTGTCTCCTCGCTCCCTTTCACGCTGTCTCCTCGCTCCCTGTCGCGTTGTCTCCTCGCTCCCTGTCGCGCTGTCTACTTGCTCCCTTCGCGCTGACTCCTCGCTCCCTGTCATGCTGTCTCCTCGCTCCATGTCGCGCTGTCTCCTCGCTCCCTGTCGCGCTGTCTCCTCGCTCCCTGTCACGCTGTCTCCTCGCACCCTGTTGCGCTGTCTCATTGCTCACTCTAGCGCTGTCTCCTCGCTCCCTCTCGCGCTGTCTCCTCACTCCCTGTCGCACTGTCTCCTCACTCCCGGTCGCACAGTCTCCTCGCTCCCTGTCGCACTGCCTCCTCGCTTCCTGTCGTGATGACTCCTCACTCCCTGGCGCGCTGTCTCCTCGCTCCCTTTCGCGCTGTCTCCTCGCTCCCTGTCGCGCTGTCTCATCGCTCCCTGTTGCGCTGTCTCCTCGCTCCCTGTCGCACTGCCTCCTCGCTTCCTGTCGCGATGTCTCCTCACTCCCTGGCGTGCTGTCTCCTCGCTCCCTGTCGCGCTGTCTCCTCGCTCCCTGTCGCGCTGTCTCATCGCTCCCTGTCACGCTGTCTCCTCGCTCCCTGTCGCGCTGTCTCATCGCTCCCTGTCGCGCTGTCTCCTCGCTCCCTGTCGCTCTGTCTCCTCACTCCCTGTCCCGCTGTCTCCTCGCTCCCTGTCGCGCTGTCTCCTCGCTCCCTGTCACGCTGTCTCCACGCGCCCTCTCGCTCTGTCTCCTCACTCCCTCTCGCACTGATTCCACTCTCCCTCTCACTCTGTCTCCTCTCTCCCTCTCGCATTGCCTCCGCACTCCCTGTCACACTGTCTCCTCGCTCCCTGTCGCACTGACTCCTCGCTCCCTGTCGTGGTTTCTCATCGCTCCCTGTCGCGCTGCCTCCTCGCTCCCTGTCGCGCTGTCTCCTCGCTCCCTGTCGTGCTGTCTCCTCACTCCCTGTTGCGCTGTCTCCTCGCACCCTCTCGCACTGTCTCCTTGCTCACTGTCGGCCTGTCTCTTCACTCCCTTTCGCGCTGTCTCCTCGCTCCCTGTCACTATGTCTCCTCGGTCCCTGTCGCGCTGTCTCCTTGCTCGCTGTCGCGCTGTCTCCTCGCTCCCTGTTTCGCTGTCTCCTCGCAATTTGTTGCGCTGTCTCATCGCTCACTCTCACACTGTCTGCTCACTCCCTCTTGCGCTGTCTCCTCACTCACTGTCGCGCTGTCTCCTCGCTCCGTGTCATGCTGTAACCTGGCTCCCTGTCGCACTGTCTCCTCACTCACTGTTGCGCTGTCTCATCGCTCACTGTCGCGCTGTAACCTCACTCCCTGTCGCGCTGTCTCCTCGCTCCCTGTCGCGCTGTCTCCTCGCTCCCTGTCGCGCTGTCTCCTCGCTCCCTGTCGCGCTGTCTCCTCGCTCCCTGTCGCGCTGTCTCCTCGCTCCCTGTCGCGCTGTCTCCTCGTACGCTTCGCGCTGTCTCCTCGCTCCCTGTCATGCTGTCTCCTCGCTCCATGTCGTGCTGTCTCCTCGCTCCCTGTCGCGCTGCCTCCTCGCTCCCTGTCACTCTGTCTCCTCGCACCCTGTTGCGCTGTCTCATTGCTCACTCTAGCGCTGTCTCTTCGCTCCCTCTCGCGCTGTCTCCTCACTCCCTGTCGCACTGTCTCCTCGCTGCCTGTCGCACTGCTTCCTCGCTTCCTGTCATGATGTCTCCTCACTCCCTGGCGCGCTGTCTCCTCGCTCCCTGTCGCGTTGCCTCCTCGCTCCCTGTCACTTTGTCTCCACGCGCCCTCTCGCTCTGTCTCCTCACTCCCTCTCGCACTGATTCCTCTCTCCCTCTCGCTCTGTCGCCTCACTCCCTATCGCGCTGTCTCCTCGCTCGATCTAGCGCTGTCTCCTCGCACCCTCTCGCACTGTCTCCTTGCTCACTGTCGCCCTGTCTCCTCGCTCCCTTTCGCGCTGTCTCCTCGCTCCCTGTCACTATGTCTCCTCGCTCTCTGTCGCGCTGTCTCCTCGCTCCCTGTCACGCTGTCTCCTCGCTCCCTGTCGCGCTGTGTCCTCGCTTGCTGTCGCGCTGTCTCCTCGCTCCCTGTCGCGCTGTCTCCTTGCTCCCTGTCGCGGTGTCTCCTCACTCCCTGTCGCGCTGTCTCCTTGCTCCCTGTCGCGCTGTCTCCTTGCTCCCTGTCGCGCTGTCTCCTCGCTCCCTGTCGCACTGTCTCCTCGCTCCCTGTCGCGCTGTCTCCACGCGCCCTCTCGCTCTGTCTCCTCACTCCCTCTCGCACTGATTCCACTCTCCCTCTCACTCTGTCTCCTCTCTCCCTCTCGCATTGCCTCCGCACTCCCTGTCACACTGTCTCCTCGCTCCTTGTCGCACTGACTCCTCCCTCCCTGTCGCACTGTCTCCTCGCTCCCTCTCGCTCTGTCTCCTCTCTCCCTCTCGCATTGCCTCCGCACTCCCTGTCACACTGTCTCCTCGCTCCCTGTCGCACTGACTCCTCGCTACCTGTCGTGGTTTCTCATCGCTCCCTGTCGCGCTGCCTCCTTGCTCCCTGTCGTGCTGTCTCCTCGCACGCTGTCGTGCTGTCTCCTCACTCCCTGTTGCGCTGTCTCCTCGCACCCTCTCGCACTGTCTCCTTGCTCACTGTCGGCCTGTCTCTTCACTCCCTTTCGCGCTGTCTCCTCGCTCCCTGTCACTATGTCTCCTCGCTCCCTGTCGCGCTGTCTCCTTGCTCGCTGTCGCGCTGTCTCCTTGCTCCCTGTTTCGCTGTCTCCTCGCAATTTGTTGCGCTGTCTCATCGCTCACTCTCACACTGTCTGCTCACTCCCTCTTGCGCTGTCTCCTCACTCACTGTCGCGCTGTCTCCTCGCTCCGTGTCATGCTGTAACCTGGCTCCCTGTCGCACTGTCTCCTCACTCACTGTTGCGCTGTCTCATCGCTCACTGTCGCGCATTAACCTCACTCCCTGTCGCGCTGTCTCCTCGCTCCCTGTCGCGCTGTCTCCTCGCTCCCTGTCGCGCTGTCTCCTCGCTCCCTGTCGCGCTGTCTCCTCGCTCCCTGTCGCGCTGTCTCCTCGCACGCTTCGCGCTGTCTCCTCGCTCCCTGTCATGCTGTCTCCTCGCTCCATGTCGCGCTGTCTCCTCACTCCCTGTCGCGTTGTCTCCGCGCTCCCTGTCACGTTGTCTCCACGCGCCCTCTCGCTCTGTCTCCTCACTCCCTCTCGCACTGATTCCTCTCTCCCTCTCGCTCTGTCACCTCACTCCCTATCGCGCTGTCTCCTCGCTCGATCTAGCGCTGTCTCCTCGCACCCTCTCGCACTGTCTCCTTGCTCACTGTCGCCCTGTCTCCTCGCTCCCTTTTGCGCTGTCTCCTCGCTCCCTGTCACTATGTCTCCTCGCTCCCTGTTGCGCTGTCTCCTCGCTCCCTGTCACGCTGTCTCCTCGCTCCCTGTCGCGCTGTGTCCTCGCTTGCTGTCGCGCTGTCTCCTCGCTCCCTGTCGCGCTGTCTCCTTGCTCCCTGTCGCGATGTCTCCTCACTCCCTGTCGCGCTGTCTCCTTGCTCCCTGTCGCGCTGTCTCCTCGCTCCCTGTCGCGCTGTCTCCTCGCTCCCTGTCGCGCTGTCTCCTCGCTCCCTGTCGCGCTGTCTCCTCACTCTCTGTCGCGCTGTCTCCTCGCTCCCTGTCACTATGTCTCCTCGGTCGCTGTCGCGCTGTCTCCTCGCTCGCTGTCGCGCTGTCTCCTCGCTCCCTCTCGCGCTTTCTCCTCGCACCCTGTTGCGCTGTCTCATCACTCACTCTCACGCTGTCTCCTCACTCCCTCTTGCGCTCTCTCCTCACTCACTGTCGCGTTGTCTCCTCGCTCCGTGCCATGCTGTAACCTCGCTCCCTGTCGCAACGTCTCCTCACTCACTGTCGCGCTGTCTCATCGCTCACTGTCGCGCTGTAACCTCACTCCCTGTCGCGCTGTCTCCTTGCTCCCTGTCGCGCTGTCTCCTTGCTCCCTGTCGCGCTGTCTCCTTGCTCCCTGTCGCGCTGTCTCCTCGCTCCCTGTCGCACTGTCTCCTCGCTCCCTGTCGCGTTGTCTCCTCGCTCCCTGTTGCGCTGTCTCCTCACTCCCTTCACGCTGTCCCCTCGCTTCCTGTCGCACTGACTCCTCACTCTCTATCGCACTGTCTCCTCACTCCCTGTCGCGCTGTCTCCTTGCTCTGTGTCGCGCTGTGTCTTTGCTCCTTCTCGCACTGTCGCTTCATTCCCTCTCGCAATGTCTCCTCTCACCCTCTCGCTCTGTCACCTCACTCCCTATCGCGCTGTCTCCTCGCTCGCTAAGTGCTGTCTCCTCGCACCCTCTCGCGCTGTCTCCTTGCTCACTGTCGCCCTGTCTCCTCGCTCCCTTTCGCGCTGCCTCCTCGCTCTCTGTCGTGCAATGTCCTCGCTCGCTGTCGCGCTGTCTCCTCGCTCCCTGTTGCGCTGTCCCCTTGCTCCCTGTCGCGCTGTCTGCTTGCTCCCTGTCGCGCTGTCTCCTCGCTCCCTGTCGCGCTGTCTCCTCGCTCCCTGTCGCGCTGTCTCCTCGCTCCCTGTCGCGCTGTCTCCTCGCTCCCTGTCGCGCTGTCTCCTCGCTCCCTCTCGCGCTGTCTCCTCGCTCCCTGTCGCGCTGTCTCCTTGCTCCCTGTCGCGCTGTCTCCTCGCTCCCTGTCACGCTGTCTCCTCGCACCCTGTCGCGCTGTCTCATCGCTCACTATAGCGCTGTCTCCTCGCTCCCTCTCGCGCTGTCACCTCACTCCCTGTCGCACTGTCTCCTCGCTCCCTGTCGCACTGACTCCTTGCTCCCTGTCGCGCTGTCTCCTTGCTCCCTGTCGCGCTGTCTCCTTGCTCCCTGTCGCGATGTAACCTCACTCCCTCTCGCGTTGTCTCCTTGCTCGCTGTTGCGCTGTCTCCTCGCTCCCTTTCACGCTGTCTCCTCGCTCCCTGTCGCGTTGTCTCCTCGCTCCCTGTCGCGCTGTCTACTTGCTCCCTTCGCGCTGACTCCTCGCTCCCTGTCATGCTGTCTCCTCGCTCCATGTCGCGCTGTCTCCTCGCTCCCTGTCGCGCTGTCTCCTCGCTCCCTGTCACGCTGTCTCCTCGCACCCTGTTGCGCTGTCTCATTGCTCACTCTAGCGCTGTCTCCTCGCTCCCTCTCGCGCTGTCTCCTCACTCCCTGTCGCACTGTCTCCTCACTCCCGGTCGCACAGTCTCCTCGCTCCCTGTCGCACTGCCTCCTCGCTTCCTGTCGTGATGACTCCTCACTCCCTGGCGCGCTGTCTCCTCGCTCCCTTTCGCGCTGTCTCCTCGCTCCCTGTCGCGCTGTCTCATCGCTCCCTGTTGCGCTGTCTCCTCGCTCCCTGTCGCACTGCCTCCTCGCTTCCTGTCGCGATGTCTCCTCACTCCCTGGCGTGCTGTCTCCTCGCTCCCTGTCGCGCTGTCTCCTCGCTCCCTGTCGCGCTGTCTCATCGCTCCCTGTCACGCTGTCTCCTCGCTCCCTGTCGCGCTGTCTCATCGCTCCCTGTCGCGCTGTCTCCTCGCTCCCTGTCGCTCTGTCTCCTCACTCCCTGTCCCGCTGTCTCCTCGCTCCCTGTCGCGCTGTCTCCTCGCTCCCTGTCACGCTGTCTCCACGCGCCCTCTCGCTCTGTCTCCTCACTCCCTCTCGCACTGATTCCACTCTCCCTCTCACTCTGTCTCCTCTCTCCCTCTCGCATTGCCTCCGCACTCCCTGTCACACTGTCTCCTCGCTCCCTGTCGCACTGACTCCTCGCTCCCTGTCGTGGTTTCTCATCGCTCCCTGTCGCGCTGCCTCCTCGCTCCCTGTCGCGCTGTCTCCTCGCTCCCTGTCGTGCTGTCTCCTCACTCCCTGTTGCGCTGTCTCCTCGCACCCTCTCGCACTGTCTCCTTGCTCACTGTCGGCCTGTCTCTTCACTCCCTTTCGCGCTGTCTCCTCGCTCCCTGTCACTATGTCTCCTCGGTCCCTGTCGCGCTGTCTCCTTGCTCGCTGTCGCGCTGTCTCCTCGCTCCCTGTTTCGCTGTCTCCTCGCAATTTGTTGCGCTGTCTCATCGCTCACTCTCACACTGTCTGCTCACTCCCTCTTGCGCTGTCTCCTCACTCACTGTCGCGCTGTCTCCTCGCTCCGTGTCATGCTGTAACCTGGCTCCCTGTCGCACTGTCTCCTCACTCACTGTTGCGCTGTCTCATCGCTCACTGTCGCGCTGTAACCTCACTCCCTGTCGCGCTGTCTCCTCGCTCCCTGTCGCGCTGTCTCCTCGCTCCCTGTCGCGCTGTCTCCTCGCTCCCTGTCGCGCTGTCTCCTCGCTCCCTGTCGCGCTGTCTCCTCGCTCCCTGTCGCGCTGTCTCCTCGCACGCTTCGCGCTGTCTCCTCGCTCCCTGTCATGCTGTCTCCTCGCTCCATGTCGTGCTGTCTCCTCGCTCCCTGTCGCGCTGCCTCCTCGCTCCCTGTCACTCTGTCTCCTCGCACCCTGTTGCGCTGTCTCATTGCTCACTCTAGCGCTGTCTCTTCGCTCCCTCTCGCGCTGTCTCCTCACTCCCTGTCGCACTGTCTCCTCGCTCCCTGTCGCACTGCTTCCTCGCTTCCTGTCATGATGTCTCCTCACTCCCTGGCGCGCTGTCTCCTCGCTCCCTGTCGCGTTGCCTCCTCGCTCCCTGTCACGTTGTCTCCACGCGCCCTCTCGCTCTGTCTCCTCACTCCCTCTCGCACTGATTCCTCTCTCCCTCTCGCTCTGTCGCCTCACTCCCTATCGCGCTGTCTCCTCGCTCCCTGTCGCGCTGTCTCCTCGCTCCCTGTCACGCTGTCTCCTCGCACCCTGTCGCGCTGTCTCATCGCTCACTATAGCGCTGTCTCCTCGCTCCCTCTCGCGCTGTCACCTCACTCCCTGTCGCACTGTCTCCTCGCTCCCTGTCGCACTGACTCCTTGCTCCCTGTCGCGCTGTCTCCTTGCTCCCTGTCGCGCTGTCTCCTTGCTCCCTGTCGCGATGTAACCTCACTCCCTCTCGCGTTGTCTCCTTGCTCGCTGTTGCGCTGTCTCCTCGCTCCCTTTCACGCTGTCTCCTCGCTCCCTGTCGCGTTGTCTCCTCGCTCCCTGTCGCGCTGTCTACTTGCTCCCTTCGCGCTGACTCCTCGCTCCCTGTCATGCTGTCTCCTCGCTCCATGTCGCGCTGTCTCCTCGCTCCCTGTCGCGCTGTCTCCTCGCTCCCTGTCACGCTGTCTCCTCGCACCCTGTTGCGCTGTCTCATTGCTCACTCTAGCGCTGTCTCCTCGCTCCCTCTCGCGCTGTCTCCTCACTCCCTGTCGCACTGTCTCCTCACTCCCGGTCGCACAGTCTCCTCGCTCCCTGTCGCACTGCCTCCTCGCTTCCTGTCGTGATGACTCCTCACTCCCTGGCGCGCTGTCTCCTCGCTCCCTTTCGCGCTGTCTCCTCGCTCCCTGTCGCGCTGTCTCATCGCTCCCTGTTGCGCTGTCTCCTCGCTCCCTGTCGCACTGCCTCCTCGCTTCCTGTCGCGATGTCTCCTCACTCCCTGGCGTGCTGTCTCCTCGCTCCCTGTCGCGCTGTCTCCTCGCTCCCTGTCGCGCTGTCTCATCGCTCCCTGTCACGCTGTCTCCTCGCTCCCTGTCGCGCTGTCTCATCGCTCCCTGTCGCGCTGTCTCCTCGCTCCCTGTCGCTCTGTCTCCTCACTCCCTGTCCCGCTGTCTCCTCGCTCCCTGTCGCGCTGTCTCCTCGCTCCCTGTCACGCTGTCTCCACGCGCCCTCTCGCTCTGTCTCCTCACTCCCTCTCGCACTGATTCCACTCTCCCTCTCACTCTGTCTCCTCTCTCCCTCTCGCATTGCCTCCGCACTCCCTGTCACACTGTCTCCTCGCTCCCTGTCGCACTGACTCCTCGCTCCCTGTCGTGGTTTCTCATCGCTCCCTGTCGCGCTGCCTCCTCGCTCCCTGTCGCGCTGTCTCCTCGCTCCCTGTCGTGCTGTCTCCTCACTCCCTGTTGCGCTGTCTCCTCGCACCCTCTCGCACTGTCTCCTTGCTCACTGTCGGCCTGTCTCTTCACTCCCTTTCGCGCTGTCTCCTCGCTCCCTGTCACTATGTCTCCTCGGTCCCTGTCGCGCTGTCTCCTTGCTCGCTGTCGCGCTGTCTCCTCGCTCCCTGTTTCGCTGTCTCCTCGCAATTTGTTGCGCTGTCTCATCGCTCACTCTCACACTGTCTGCTCACTCCCTCTTGCGCTGTCTCCTCACTCACTGTCGCGCTGTCTCCTCGCTCCGTGTCATGCTGTAACCTGGCTCCCTGTCGCACTGTCTCCTCACTCACTGTTGCGCTGTCTCATCGCTCACTGTCGCGCTGTAACCTCACTCCCTGTCGCGCTGTCTCCTCGCTCCCTGTCGCGCTGTCTCCTCGCTCCCTGTCGCGCTGTCTCCTCGCTCCCTGTCGCGCTGTCTCCTCGCTCCCTGTCGCGCTGTCTCCTCGCTCCCTGTCGCGCTGTCTCCTCGCACGCTTCGCGCTGTCTCCTCGCTCCCTGTCATGCTGTCTCCTCGCTCCATGTCGTGCTGTCTCCTCGCTCCCTGTCGCGCTGCCTCCTCGCTCCCTGTCACTCTGTCTCCTCGCACCCTGTTGCGCTGTCTCATTGCTCACTCTAGCGCTGTCTCTTCGCTCCCTCTCGCGCTGTCTCCTCACTCCCTGTCGCACTGTCTCCTCGCTCCCTGTCGCACTGCTTCCTCGCTTCCTGTCATGATGTCTCCTCACTCCCTGGCGCGCTGTCTCCTCGCTCCCTGTCGCGTTGCCTCCTCGCTCCCTGTCACGTTGTCTCCACGCGCCCTCTCGCTCTGTCTCCTCACTCCCTCTCGCACTGATTCCTCTCTCCCTCTCGCTCTGTCGCCTCACTCCCTATCGCGCTGTCTCCTCGCTCGATCTAGCGCTGTCTCCTCGCACCCTCTCGCACTGTCTCCTTGCTCACTGTCGCCCTGTCTCCTCGCTCCCTTTCGCGCTGTCTCCTCGCTCCCTGTCACTATGTCTCCTCGCTCTCTGTCGCGCTGTCTCCTCGCTCCCTGTCACGCTGTCTCCTCGCTCCCTGTCGCGCTGTGTCCTCGCTTGCTGTCGCGCTGTCTCCTCGCTCCCTGTCGCGCTGTCTCCTTGCTCCCTGTCGCGATGTCTCCTCACTCCCTGTCGCGCTGTCTCCTTGCTCCCTGTCGCGCTGTCTCCTTGCTCCCTGTCGCGCTGTCTCCTCGCTCCCTGTCGCACTGTCTCCTCGCTCCCTGTCGCGCTGTCTCCACGCGCCCTCTCGCTCTGTCTCCTCACTCCCTCTCGCACTGATTCCACTCTCCCTCTCACTCTGTCTCCTCTCTCCCTCTCGCATTGCCTCCGCACTCCCTGTCACACTGTCTCCTCGCTCCTTGTCGCACTGACTCCTCCCTCCCTGTCGCACTGTCTCCTCGCTCCCTCTCGCTCTGTCTCCTCTCTCCCTCTCGCATTGCCTCCGCACTCCCTGTCACACTGTCTCCTCGCTCCCTGTCGCACTGACTCCTCGCTACCTGTCGTGGTTTCTCATCGCTCCCTGTCGCGCTGCCTCCTTGCTCCCTGTCGTGCTGTCTCCTCGCACGCTGTCGTGCTGTCTCCTCACTCCCTGTTGCGCTGTCTCCTCGCACCCTCTCGCACTGTCTCCTTGCTCACTGTCGGCCTGTCTCTTCACTCCCTTTCGCGCTGTCTCCTCGCTCCCTGTCACTATGTCTCCTCGCTCCCTGTCGCGCTGTCTCCTTGCTCGCTGTCGCGCTGTCTCCTTGCTCCCTGTTTCGCTGTCTCCTCGCAATTTGTTGCGCTGTCTCATCGCTCACTCTCACACTGTCTGCTCACTCCCTCTTGCGCTGTCTCCTCACTCACTGTCGCGCTGTCTCCTCGCTCCGTGTCATGCTGTAACCTGGCTCCCTGTCGCACTGTCTCCTCACTCACTGTTGCGCTGTCTCATCGCTCACTGTCGCGCATTAACCTCACTCCCTGTCGCGCTGTCTCCTAGCTCCCTGTCGCGCTGTCTCCTCGCTCCCTGTCGCGCTGTCTCCTCGCTCCCTGTCGCGCTGTCTCCTCGCACGCTTCGCGCTGTCTCCTCGCTCCCTGTCATGCTGTCTCCTCGCTCCATGTCGCGCTGTCTCCTCACTCCCTGTCGCGTTGTCTCCGCGCTCCCTGTCACGTTGTCTCCACGCGCCCTCTCGCTCTGTCTCCTCACTCCCTCTCGCACTGATTCCTCTCTCCCTCTCGCTCTGTCACCTCACTCCCTATCGCGCTGTCTCCTCGCTCGATCTAGCGCTGTCTCCTCGCACCCTCTCGCACTGTCTCCTTGCTCACTGTCGCCCTGTCTCCTCGCTCCCTTTTGCGCTGTCTCCTCGCTCCCTGTCACTATGTCTCCTCGCTCCCTGTTGCGCTGTCTCCTCGCTCCCTGTCACGCTGTCTCCTCGCTCCCTGTCGCGCTGTGTCCTCGCTTGCTGTCGCGCTGTCTCCTCGCTCCCTGTCGCGCTGTCTCCTTGCTCCCTGTCGCGATGTCTCCTCACTCCCTGTCGCGCTGTCTCCTTGCTCCCTGTCGCGCTGTCTCCTCGCTCCCTGTCACGCTGTCTCCTCGCACGCTTCGCGCTGTCTCCTCGCTCCCTGTCATGCTGTCTCCTCGCTCCATGTCGCGCTGTCTCCTCGCTCCCTGTCGCGCTGCCTCCTCGCTCCCTGTCACTCTGTCTCCTCGCACCCTGTTGCGCTGTCTCATTGCTCACTCTAGCGCTGTCTCTTCGCTCCCTCTCGCGCTGTCTCCTCACTCCCTGTCGCACTGTCTCCTCGCTCCCTGTCGCACTGCTTCCTCGCTTCCTGTCGTGATGTCTCCTCACTCCCTGGCGCGCTGTCTCCTCGCTCCCTGTCGCGTTGTCTCCTCGCTCCCTGTCACGTTGTCTCCACGCGCCCTCTCGCTCTGTCTCCTCACTCCCTCTCGCACTGATTCCTCTCTCCCTCTCGCTCTGTCACCTCATTCCCTATCGCGCTGTCTCCTCGCTCGATCTAGCGCTGTCTCCTCGCACCCTCTCGCACTGTCTCCTTGCTCACTGTCGCCCTGTCTCCTCGCTCCCTTTCGCGCTGTCTCCTCGCTCCCTGTCACTATGTCTCCTCGCTCCCTGTCGCGCTGTCTCCTCGCTCCCTGTCACGCTGTCTCCTCGCTCCCTGTCGCGCTGTGTCCTCGCTTGCTGTCGCGCTGCCTCCTCGCTCCCTGTCGCGCTGTCTCCTTGCTCCCTGTCGCGATGTCTCCTCACTCCCTGTCGCGCTGTCTCCTTGCTCCCTGTCGCGCTGTCTCCTCGCTCCCTGTCGCGCTGTCTCCTCGCTCCCTGTCGCGCTGTCTCCTCGCTCCCTGTCGCGCTGTCTCCTCACTCTCTGTCGCGCTGTCTCATCGCTCCCTCTCGCGCTTTCTCCTCGCACCCTGTTGCGCTGTCTCATCGCTCACTCTCACGCTGTCTCCTCACTCCCTCTCGCGCTGTCTCCTCACTCACTGTCGCGTTGTCTCCTCGCTCCGTGCCATGCTGTAACCTCGCTCCCTGTCGCAATGTCTCCTCACTCACTGTCGCGCTGTCTCATCGCTCACTGTCGCGCTGTAACCTCACTCCCTGTCGCGCTGTCTCCTTGCTCCCTGTCGCGCTGTCTCCTTGCTCCCTGTCGCGCTGTCTCCTCGCTCCCTGTCGCACTGTCTCCTCGCTCCCTGTCGCGTTGTCTCCTCGCTCCCTGTTGCGCTGTCTCCTCACTCCCTTCGCGCTGTCCCCTCGCTTCCTGTCGCACTGACTCCTCACTCTCTGTCGCACTGTCTCCTCACTCCCTGTCGCGCTGTCTCCTTGCTCTGTGTCGCGCTGTGACTTTGCTCCTTCTCGCACTGTCGCTTCATTCCCTCTCGCAATGTCTCCTCTCACCCTCTCGCTCTGTCACCTCACTCCCTATCGCGCTGTCTCCTCGCTCGCTAAGTGCTGTCTCCTCGCACCCTCTCGCGCTGTCTCCTTGCTCACTGTCGCCCTGTCACCTCGCTCCCTTTCGCGCTGCCTCCTCGCTCTCTGTCGTGCAATGTCCTCGCTCGCTGTCGCGCTGTCTCCTCGCTCCCTGTTGCGCTGTCCCCTTGCTCCCTGTCGCGCTGTCTGCTTGCTCCCTGTCGCGCAGTCTCCTCGCTCCCTGTCGCGCTGTCTCCTCGCTCCCTGTGGCGCTGTCTCCTTGCTCCCTGTCGCGCTGTCTCCTCGCTCCCTGTCACGCTGTCTCCTCGCACCCTGTCGCACTGTCTCATCGCTCACTATAGCGCTGTCTCCTCGCTCCCTCTCGCGCTGTCACCTCACTCCCTGTCGCACTGTCTCCTCGCTCCCTGTCGCACTGACTCCTCGCTCCCTGTCGCACTGTCTCCTCGCTCCCTCTCGCTCTGTCTCCTCTCTCCCACTCGCATTGCCTCCGCACTCCCTGTCACACTGTCTCCTTGCTCCCTGTCGCACTGACTCCTCGCTACCTGTCGTGGTTTCTCATCGCTCCCTGTCGCGCTGTCTCCTCGCTCCCTGTCGCGCTGTCTCCTCGCTCCCTGTCGCGCTGCCTCCTCGCTCCCTGTCGCGCTGTCTCCTCGCGCCCTGTCGCGCTGTCTCCTCGCTCCCTGTCGCGCTGTCTCCTCGCTCCCTGTCACGCTGTCTCCACGTGCCCTCTCGCTCTGTCTCCTCACTCCCTCTCGCACTGATTCCTCTCTCCCTCTCTCTCTGTCTCCTCTCTCCCTCTCGCATTGCCTCCGCACTCCCTGTCACACTGTCTCCTCGCTCCCTGTCGCACTGATTCCTCAATCCCTGTCGCACTGTTTCCTCGCTCCCTCTCGCTCTGTCTCCTCTCTCCCTCTCGCATTGTCTCCTCGCTCCCTGTCGTGCTGTCTCCTAGCTCCCTGTCACGCTGTCTCCTCGCTCCCTGTCGCGCTGTCTCCTCGCTCCCTGTCGCGCTGTCTCCTCGCTCCCTTCGCGCTGTCTCCTCGCTCACTGTCATGCTGTCTCCTCACTCCCTGTCGTGCTGTCTCCTCGCACCCTCTCGCTATGACTCATCACTCCCTCTTGCTCTGTCTCTTCTCACCCTCTCGCAATGCCTCTGCAATCCCTGTCACACTGTTTCCTAGCTCCCTGTCGCACTGACTCCTTGCTCCCTGTCGCACTGTCTCCTCTCACCCTCTCGCTCTGTCACCTCGCACCCTCTCACGCTGTCTCCTCGCTCACTGTCGCCCTGCCGCATCACTCCCTTTCGCGCTGTCTCCTTGCTCCCTGTCACCAAGTCTCCTCGCTCCCTGTCACTATGTCTCTTCACTCCCTGTCGAGGTTTTTCCTCGCTCCCTGTTGCGCTGTTTCCTCTTCCCTGTCGCACTGTCCCCTCGCTCCCTGTCACACTGTCTCCTCACTCCCTGTCGCGCTGTCTCCTCGCTCCCTGCCGCGCTGTCTCCTCGCTCCCTGTCGCGCTGTCTCCTCGCTCCCTGTCGCGCTGTCTCCTCGCTCCCTGTTGCGCTGTCTTTTTGCTCCCTTTCGCACTGTCTCCTCGCTCCCTCTCACACTGTCCCCTCGCTCCCTCTCGCACTGACTCCTCGCTCCCTGTCGCACTGTCTCCTTGCTCCCTGTCGCGCTGTCTCCTTTCTCTGTGTCGCGCTGTGACTTTGCTCCTTCTCGCACTGTCGCTTCATTCCCTCTCGCAATGTCTCCTCTCACCCTCTCGCTCTGTCACCTCACTCCCTATCGCGCTGTCTCCTCGCTCGCTCTAGCGCTGTCTCCTCGCACCCTCTCGCACTGTCTCCTTGCTCACTGTCGCACTGTCTCCTCTCTCCCTTTCACGCTGCCTCCTCGCTCCCTGTCGTGCAATGTCCTTGCTCGCTGTCGCGCTGTCTCCTCGCTCCCTGTTGCGCTGTCCCCTTGCTCCCTGTCGCGCTGTCTGCTCGCTCCCTGTTGCGCTGTCTCCTCGCTCCCTGTCGCGCTGTCTCCTCGCTCCCTGTCGCGCTGTCTCCTCGCTCCCTGTCGCGCTGTCTCCTCGCTCCCTCTCGCGCTGTCTCCTCGCTCCCTGTTGCAATGTCTCCTCGCTCCCTGTCGCGCTGTCTCCTTGCTCCCTGTCGCGATGTCTCCTCACTCCCTGTCGCGCTCTCTCCTTGCTCCCTGTCGCGATGTCTCCTCGCTCCCTGTCGCGCTGTCTCCTCGCACCCTGTCGCGTTGTCTCCTCGCTCCCTGTCGTGCTGTCTCCTCGCTCCCTTCGCGCTGTCTCCTCGCTCCCTGTCGCGCTGTCTCCTCGCTCCCTGTCACTCTGTCTCCTCGCACCCTGTTGCGCTGTCTCATTGCTCACTCTAGCACTGTCTCCTCGCTCCCTCTCGCGCTGTCTCCTCACTCCCTGTCGCACTGTCTCCTCACTCCCGGTCGCACAGTCTCCTCGCTCCCTGTCGCACTGCCTCCTCGCTTCCAGTCGTGATGACTCCTCACTCCCTGGCACGCTGACTCCTCACTCCCTGGCGCGCTGTCTCCTCGCTCCCTTTCGCGCTGTCTCATCGTTCCCTGTCACGCTGTCTCCTCGCTCCCTGTCGCGCTGTCTCATCGCTCCCTGTCGCACTGTCTCCTTGCTCCCTGTCGCGATATCTCCTCACTCCCTGGCGCGCTGTCTCCTCGCTCCCTGTCGCGCTGTCTCCTCGCTCCCTGTCGCGCTGTCTCCTCGCTCCCTGTCGCATTGTCTCCACGCGCCCTCTCGCTCTGTCTCCTCACTCACTCTCGCACTGATTCCTCTCTCCCTCTCGCCCTGTCACCTCACTCCCTATCGCGCTGTCTCCTCGCTCGATCTAGCGCTGTCTCCTCGCACCCTCTCGCGCTGTCTCCTTGCTCACTGTCGCCCTGTCTCCTCGCTCCCTTTCGCGCTGTCTCCTCGCTCCCTGTCACTATGTCTCCTCGCTCCCTTTGGCACTGTCTCCTCGCTCCCTGTCACGCTGTCTCCTCGCACCCTGTCGCGCTGTCTCATCGCTCACTCTAGCGCTGTCTCCTCGCTCCCTCTCGCGCTGTCTCCTCACTCCCTGTCGCACTGTCTCCTCGCTCCCTGTCGCACTGACTCCTCGCTCCCTGTCGCACTGTCTCCTCGCTCCCTCTCGCTCTGTCTCCTCTCTCCCTCTCGCATTGCCTCCGCAGTCCCTGTCACATTGTCTCCTCGCTCCCTGTCGCACTGACTCCTCGCTACCTGTCGTGGTTTCTCATCGCTCCCTGTCGCGCTGTCTCCTCGCTCCCTGTCGCGCTGTCTCCTCGCTCCCTGTCGCGCTGCCTCCTCGCTCCCTGTCGCGCTGTCTCCTCGCTCCCTGTCGTGCTGTCTCCTCGCTCCCTGTTGCGCTGCCTCCTCGCACCCTCTCGCACTGTCTCCTCGCTCCCTGCGCGCTGTCTCCTCGCGCCCTGTCGCACTGTCTCCTCACTCCCTCTCGCACTGATTCCTCTCTCCCTCTCTCTCTGTCTCCTCTCTCCCTCTCGCATTGCCTCCGCACTCCCTGTCACACTGTCTCCTCGCTCCCTGTCGCACTGATTCCTCGATCCCTGTCGCACTGTTTCCTCGCTCCCTCTCGCTCTGTCTCCTCTCTCCCTCTCGCATTGTCTCCTCGCTCCCTGTCGTGCTGTCTCCTAGCTCCCTGTCACACTGTCTCCTCGCTTCCTGTCGCGCTGTCTCCTCGCTCCCTGTCGCGCTGTCTCCTCGCTCCCTTCGCGCTGTCTCCTCGCTCACTGTCATGCTGTCTCCTCGGTCCCTGTCGTGCTGTCTCCTCGCACCCTCTCGCTATGTCTCCTCACTCCCTCTTGCACTGATTCCTCTCTCCCTCTTGCTCTGTCTCCTCTCACCCTCTCGCAATGCGTCTGCAATCCCTGTCACACTGTTTCCTAGCTCCCTGTCGCACTGACTCCTCGCTCCCTGTCGCACTGTCTCCTCTCACCCTCTCGCTCTGTCACCTCACTCCCTATCGCGCTGTCTCCTCGCTCGCTATGGCGCTGTCTCCTCGCACCCTCTCACGCTGTCTCCTCGCTCACTGTCGCCCTGCCGCATCGCTCCCTTTCGCGCTGTCTCCTTGCTCCCTGTCACCAAGTCTCCTCGCTCCCTGTCACTATGTCTCTTCGCTCCCTGTCGAGGTTTCTCCTCGCTCCCTGTTGCGCTGTTTCCTCTTCCCTGTCGCACTGTCCCCTCGCTCCCTGTCACACTGTCTGCTCGCTCCCTGTCGCGCTGTCTCCTCACTCCCTGTCGCGCTGTCTCCTCGCTCCCTGCCGCGCTGTCTCCTCACTCCCTGTCGCGCTGTCTCCTCGCTCCCTCTCACACTGTCCCCTCGCTCCCTCTCACACTGACTCCTCGCTCCCTGTCGCACTGTCTCCTCACTCCCTGTCGCGCTGTCTCCTCGCTCACTCTCGCGCTTTCTCATCGCTCCCTGTCGCGCTGTCTCCTGCCTCCCTGTCGCACTGTCTCCTCGCTCCCAGTCGCACTGCCTCCTTGCTCCCAGTTGCGATGTCTCCTCACTCCCTGTCGCGATGTCTCCTCACTCCCTGTCGCGCTGTCTCCTCGCTCTCTGTCGCACTGTCTCCTCGCTCCCCGTCGCACTGTCTCCTCGCTCCCTTTTGCGCTGTGTCCTCGCTCGCTGTCGCACTGTCTCATTGCTCTCTGTCGCACTGTCTCCTCGCTCCCTGTCGCACTGTCTCCTCGCTCCCTGTCGCACTGCCTCCTTGCTCCCTGATGCGCTGTCTCCTCGCACCCTGTCGCGCTGTCTCCTCGCTCCCTGTCGCACTGTCTCCTCGCTCCCTGTCGCACTGTCCCCTCGCTCCCTGTCGCACTGTCCCCTTGCTCCCTGATGCGCTGTCTCCTCGCTCCCGGTCGCGCTGTCTCCTCGCTCCCTGTCGCACTGTCTCCTCGCTCCCTGTCGCAATGTCTCCTCGCTCCCTGTCGCACTGTCTCCTCGCTCCCTGTCGCACTGTCTCCTGGCTGCCTGTCGCACAGTCTCCTCGCTCCCTGTCGCACAGTCTCCTCGCTCCCTGTCGCGCTGTCTCCTCGCTCCCTGTCATGCTGTCTCCTCGCTCCCTGTCGCGCTGTCTCTTCGCTCCCTGTCACGCTGTCTCCTCGCTCCCTGTCGCGCTGTCTCCTCTCTCCCTTCACGATGTCTCCTCACTCCCTGTCGCGCTGTCTCCTCGCTCTCTGTCGCACTGTCTCCTCGCTCCCAGTCGCACTGCCTCCTTGCTCCCAGTCGCGATGTCTCCTCACACCCTGTCGCGATGTCTCCTCACTCCCTGTCGCGCTGTCTCCTCGCTCTCTGTCGCACTGTCTCCTCGCTCCCCGTCGCACTGTCTCCTCGCTCCCTGTTGCGCTGTGTCCTTGCTCGCTGTCGCACTGTCTCATTGCTCTCTGTCGCACTGTCTCCTCGCTCCCTGTCGCACTGTCTCCTCGCTCCCTGTCGCACTGTCTCCTTGCTCCCTGATGCGCTGTCTCCTCGCACCCTGTCGCGCTGTCTCCTTGCTCCCTGTCGCACTGTCTCCTCGCTCCCTGTCGCACTGTCTCCTCGCTCCCTGTCGCACTGTCTCCTCGCTCCCTGTCACGCTGTCTCCTCGCTCCCTGTCGCGCTGTCTCCTCTCTCCCTTCACGATGTCTCCTCACTCCCTGTCGCGCTGTCTCCTCGCTCTCTGTCGCACTGTCTCCTCGCTCCCCGTCGCACTGTCTCCTCGCTCCCTGTTGCGCTGTGTCCTCGCTCGCTGTCGCACTGTCTCATTGCTCTCTGTCGCACTGTCTCCTCGCTCCCTGTCGCACTGTCTCCTCGCTCCCTGTCGCACTGTCTCCTTGCTCCCTGATGCGCTGTCTCCTCGCACCCTGTCGCGCTGTCTCCTCGCTCCCTGTGGCACTGTCTCCTCGCTCCCTGTCGCACTGTCTCCTCGCTCCCTGTCGCACTGTCTCCTCGCTCCCTGTCGCACTGTCCCCTTGCTCCCTGATGCGCTGTCTCCTCGCTCCCTGTCGCGCTGTCTCCTCGCTCCCTGTCACACTGTCTCCTCGCTCCCTGTCGCACTGTCTCCTCGCTCCCTGTCGCACTGTCTCCTCGCTCCCTGTCGCACTGTCTCCTGGCTGCCTGTTGCACAGTCTCCTCGCTCCCTGTCGCACAGTCTCCTCGCTCCCTGTCGCGCTGTCTCCTCGCTCCCTGTCATGCTGTCTCCTCGCTCCCTGTCGCGCTGTCTCCTCGCTCCCTGTCGCGCTGTCTCTTCGCTCCCTGTCGCGCTGTCTCCTCGCTCCCTGTTGCACTGCCTCCTCGCTCCCTCTCGCACTGTCTCCTTGCTCTGTGTCGCGCTGTGACTTTGCTGCTTCTCGCACTGTCGCTTCATTCCCTCTCGCAATGTCTCCTCTCACCCTCTCGCTCTGTCACCTCACTCCCTATCGCGCTGTCTCCTCGCTCTCTCTAGCGCTGTCTCCTCGCACCCTCTCGCGCTGTCTCCTTGCTCACTGTCGCCCTGTCTCCTCGCTCCCTTTCGCGCTGTCTCCTCGCTCCCTGTCACTATGTCTCCTCGCTCCCTGTCGCGCTGTCTCCTCGCTCCCTGTCGCGCTGTCTCCTCGCTCCCTGTCACGCTGTGTCCTCGCTCCGTCGCGCTGTGTCCTCACTCCCTGTCGCGCTGTCTCCTCGCACCCTGTCACGCTGTCTCATCGCTCACTCTAGCACTGTCTCCTCGCACCCTCTCGTGCTGTCTCCTCACTCCCTGTCGCACTGTCTCCTCGCTCCCTGTCGCGCTTTGTCATCGCTCCCTGTCACACTGTCTCCTCGCTCCCTGTCGCACTGCCTCCTCGCTCCCTGTCGCGATGTCTCCTCACTCCCTGTCACGCTGTCTCCTTGCTCAGAGTCGCGCTGTCTCATCGCTCACTTTAGCGCTGTCTCGTCGCTCCTTCTCGCGCTGTCTCCTCACTCACTGTCGCGCTGTCTCATCGCTCCCTGTCGCGCTGCAATCTCGCTCCCTGTCGCACTGTCTCCTCACTCCCTGTCGCGCTGTCTCCTCGCTCCCTGTCGCGCTTTCTCATCGCTCCCTGTCGCGCTGTCTCCTGGCTCTCTGTCGCACTGTCTCCTCGCTCCCTGTCGCACTGTCTCCTTGCTCCCTGATGTGCTGTCTCCTCGCTCCCTGTCGCGCTGTCTCCTCGCTCCCTGTCGCGCTGTCTCCTCGCTCTCTGTCGCACTGTCTCCTCGCTCCCTGTCGCACTGTCACCTCACTCCCTGTCGCTCTGTCTCCTCGCTCCCTGTCGCACTGTCACCTCACTCCCTGTCGCACTGTCTCCTCGCTCCCTGTCGCACTGTCTCCTCGCTCTCTGATGTGCTGTCTCCTCGCTCCCTTTCGCGCTGTCTCCTCGCTCTCTGTCGCGCTGTCTCCTCGCTCCCTGTCGCGCTGTCTCCTCGCTCCCTGTCGCACTGTCTCCTCGCTCCCTGTCGCACTGTCTCCTGGCTGCCTGTCGCACTGTCTCCTCGCTCTCTGTTCCACAGTCTCCTCGCTCCCTGTCGCGCTGTCTCCTCGCTCCCTGTCATGCTGTCTCCTCGCTCCCTGTCGCGCTGTCTCCTCGATCCCTGTCGCGCTGTCTCCTCACTCCCTGTCGCGCTGTCTCCTCGCTCCCTGTCACGCTGTCTCCTCGCTCCCTGTCGCGCTGTCTCCTCTCTCCCTTCACGCTGTCTCCTCGCTCCCTGTCTTGCTATCTCCTCGCTCCCTGTCACGCTGTCTCCTCGCACCCTCTCGCCCTGTCTCCTCGCTCACTGTCGCCCTGTCTCCTCGCTCCCTGTTGCGCTGTCTTTTCGCTCCCTGTCGCACTGTCTCCTCGCTCCCTCTCGCACTGTCCCCTCGCTTCCTGTCGCACTGACTCCTCGCTCCCTGTCGCGCTGTCTCCTTGCTCTGTGTCGCGCTGTGACTTTGCTCCTTCTCGCACTGTCGCTTCATTCCCTCTCGCAATGTCTCCTCTCACCCTCTCGCTCTGTCACCTCACTCCCTATCGCGCTGTCTCCTCGCTCGCTCTAGCGCTGTCTCCTCGCACCCTCTCGCGCTGTCTCCTTGCTCACTGTCGCCCTGTCTCCTCGCTCCCTTTCGCGCTGTGTCCTCGCTCCCTGTCACTATGTCTCCTCGCTCCCTGTCGCGCTGTCTCCTCGCTCCCTGTCGCGCTGTCTCCTCGCTCGCTGTCACGCTGTGTCCTCGCTCCGTCGCGCTGTGTCCTCGCTCGCTGTCGCACTGTCTCCTCACTCCCTGTCGCGCTGTCTCCTCGCACCCTGTCACGCTGTCTCATCACTCACTCTAGCAATGTCTCCTCGCTCCCTCTCGTGCTGTCTCCTCACTCCCTGTCGCACTGTCTCCTCGCTCCCTGTCGCGCTTTGTCATCGCTTCCTGTCACACTGTCTCCTCGCTCCCTGTCGCACTGCCTCCTGGCTCCCTGTCGCGATGTCTCCTCACTCTCTGTCACGCTGTCTCCTCGCTCTCTGTCGCACTGTCTCCTCGCTCCCTGTCGCACTGTCACCTCGCTCCCTGTCGCACTGTCTCCTCGCTCCCTGTCGCACTGTCTCCTCGCTCCCTGATGTGCTGTCTCCTCGCTCCCTGTCGCACTGTCTCCTCGCTCCCTGTCGCACTGTCTCCTTGCTGCCTGTCACACTGTCTCCTCGCTCCCTGTCGCACTGTCTCCTTGCTCCCTGTCGCGCTGTCTCCTCGCTCTCTGTCGCGCTGTCTCCTCGCTCCCTGTCGCGCTGTCTCCTCGCTCCCTGTCGCACTGTCTCCTCGCTCCCTGTTGCACTGTCTCCTCGCTCCCTGTCGCACTGTCTCCTGGCTGCCTGTCGCACTGTCTCCTCGCTCCCTGTTCCACAGTCTCTTCGCTCCCTGTCGCGCTGTCTCCTCGCTCCCTGTCATGCTGTCTCCTCGCTCCCTGTCGCGCTGTCTCCTCGATCCCTGTCGCGCTGTCTCCTCACTCCCTGTCGCGCTGTCTCCTCACTCCCTGTCACGCTGTCTCCTCGCTCCCTGTCGCGCTGTCTCCTCTCTCCCTTCACGCTGTCTCCTCGCTCCCTGTCATGCTATCTCCTCGCTCCCTGTCACGCTGTCTCCTCGCACCCTCTCGCCCTGTCTCCTCGCTCACTGTCGCCCTGTCTCCTCGCTCCCTGTTGCGCTGTCTTTTCGCTCCCTGTCGCACTGTCTCCTCGCTCCCTCTCGCACTGTCCCCTCGCTTCCTGTCGCACTGACTCCTCGCTCCCTGTCGCGCTGTCTCCTTGCTCTGTGTCGCGCTGTGACTTTGCTCCTTCTCGCACTGTCGCTTCATTCCCTCTCGCAATGTCTCCTCTCACCCTCTCGCTCTGTCACCTCACTCCCTATCGCGCTGTCTCCTCGCTCGCTCTAGCGCTGTCTTCTCGCACCCTCTCGCGCTGTCTCCTTGCTCACTGTCGCCCTGTCTCCTTGCTCCCTTTCGCGCTGTGTCCTCGCTCCCTGTCACTATGTCTCCTCGCTCCCTGTCGCGCTGTCTCCTCGCTCCCTGTCGCGCTGTCTCCTCGCTCCCTGTCACGCTGTGTCCTCGCTCCGTCGCGCTGTGTCCTCGCTCCCTGTCGCGCTGTCTCCTCGCCTCCTGTCGCGCTGTCTCCTCTCTCCCTTCGCACTGTCTCCTCGCTCACTGTCATGCTGTCTCCTCGCTCCCTGTCGTGCTGTCTCCTCCCACCCTCTCACCCTCTCTCCTCGCTCCCTGTCGCGCTGTCTCCTCTCACCCTCTCGCAATGCCTCTGCAATCCCTGTCACACTGTTTCCTAGCTCCCTGTCGCAGTGACTCCTCGCTCCCTCTCGCGCTGTATCCTTGCTCTGTGGCGCGCTGTCACTTCGCTCCTTCTTGCACTGTCGCTTCTCTCCCTCTTGCAATGTCTCCTCTCACCCTCTCGCTCTGTCACCTCACTCCCTATCGCGCTGTCTCCTAGCTCGCTATGGCGCTGTCTCCTCGCACCCTCTCACGCTGTCTCCTCGCTCACTGTCGCCCTGCCGCATCGCTCCCTTTCGCGCTGTCTCCTTGCTCCCTGTCACCAAGTCTCCTCACTCCCTCAACCCCTGTCGAGGTTTCTCCTCGCTCCCTGTTGCACTGTTTCCTCTTCTCTGTCGCACTGTCCCCTCGCTCCCTGTCACACTGTCTCCTCGCTCCCTGTCACACTGTCTCCTCGCTCCCTGTCGCGGTTTCTCATCGCTCCCTGTCACTATGTCTCCTCGCTCCCTCTCGCGCTGTCTCCTCGCTCCCTGTCGCGCTGTCTCCTCGCTCCCTGTCACGCTGTGTCCTCGCTCCGTCGCGCTGTGTCCTCACTCGCTGTCGCGCTGTCTCCTCACTCCCTGTCACGCTGTCTCCTCGCACCCTGTCACGCTGTCTCATCGCTCACTCTAGCACTGTCTCCTCGCTCCCTCTCGTGCTGTCTCCTCACTCCCTGTCGCACTGTCTCCTCGCTCCCTGTCGCGCTTTCTCATTGCTCCATGTCACACTGTCTCTTCGCTCCCTGTCGCACTGCCTCCTCGCTCCCTGTCGCGATGTCTCCTCACTCCCTGTCACGCTGTCTCCTTGCTCAGAGTCGCGCTGTCTCATCGCTCACTCTAGCGCTGTCTCCTCGCTCCCTGTCACACTGTCTCCTCACTCCCTGTCGCGCTGTCTCCTCGCTCCCTGTCGCGCTTTCTCATCGCTCCCTGTCGCGCTGTCTCCTGGCTCTCTGTCGCACTGTCTCCTCGCTCCCTGTCGCACTGTCTCCTCGCTCCCTGATGTGCTGTCTCCTCGTTCCCTGTCGCGCTGTCTCCTCGCTCCCTGTCGTGCTGTCTCCTCGCTCTCTGTCGCACTGTCTCCTCGCTCCCTGTCGCACTGTCACCTCGCTCCCTGTCGCACGGTCTCCTCGCTCCCTGTCGCACTGTCTCCTCGCTCCCTGTCGCACTGTCTCCTTGCTGCCTGTCACACTGTCTCCTCGCTCCCTGTCGCACTGTCTCCTTGCTCCCTGTCGCGCTGTCTCCTCGCTCTCTGTCGCGCTGTCTCCTCGCTCCCTGTCGCGCTGTCTCCTCGCTCCCTGTCGCACTGTCTCCTCGCTCCCTGTTGCACTGTCTCCTCGCTCCCTGTCGCACTGTCTCCTGGCTGCCTGTCGCACTGTCTCCTCGCTCCCTGTTCCACAGTCTCTTCGCTCCCTGTCGCGCTGTCTCCTCGCTCCCTGTCATGCTGTCTCCTCGCTCCCTGTCGCGCTGTCTCCTCGATCCCTGTCGCGCTGTCTCCTCACTCCCTGTCGCGCTGTCTCCTCACTCCCTGTCACGCTGTCTCCTCGCTCCCTGTCGCGCTGTCTCCTCTCTCCCTTCACGCTGTCTCCTCGCTCCCTGTCATGCTATCTCCTCGCTCCCTGTCACGCTGTCTCCTCGCACCCTCTCGCCCTGTCTCCTCGCTCACTGTCGCCCTGTCTCCTCGCTCCCTGTTGCGCTGTCTTTTCGCTCCCTGTCGCACTGTCTCCTCGCTCCCTCTCGCACTGTCCCCTCGCTTCCTGTCGCACTGACTCCTCGCTCCCTGTCGCGCTGTCTCCTTGCTCTGTGTCGCGCTGTGACTTTGCTCCTTCTCGCACTGTCGCTTCATTCCCTCTCGCAATGTCTCCTCTCACCCTCTCGCTCTGTCACCTCACTCCCTATCGCGCTGTCTCCTCGCTCGCTCTAGCGCTGTCTTCTCGCACCCTCTCGCGCTGTCTCCTTGCTCACTGTCGCCCTGTCTCCTCGCTCCCTTTCGCGCTGTGTCCTCGCTCCCTGTCACTATGTCTCCTCGCTCCCTGTCGCGCTGTCTCCTCGCTCCCTGTCGCGCTGTCTCCTCGCTCCCTGTCACGCTGTGTCCTCGCTCCGTCGCGCTGTGTCCTCGCTCCCTGTCGCGCTGTCTCCTCGCCTCCTGTCGCGCTGTCTCCTCTCTCCCTTCGCACTGTCTCCTCGCTCACTGTCATGCTGTCTCCTCGCTCCCTGTCGTGCTGTCTCCTCCCACCCTCTCACCCTCTCTCCTCGCTCCCTGTCGCGCTGTCTCCTCTCACCCTCTCGCAATGCCTCTGCAATCCCTGTCACACTGTTTCCTAGCTCCCTGTCGCAGTGACTCCTCGCTCCCTCTCGCGCTGTATCCTTGCTCTGTGGCGCGCTGTCACTTCGCTCCTTCTTGCACTGTCGCTTCTCTCCCTCTTGCAATGTCTCCTCTCACCCTCTCGCTCTGTCACCTCACTCCCTATCGCGCTGTCTCCTAGCTCGCTATGGCGCTGTCTCCTCGCACCCTCTCACGCTGTCTCCTCGCTCACTGTCGCCCTGCCGCATCGCTCCCTTTCGCGCTGTCTCCTTGCTCCCTGTCACCAAGTCTCCTCACTCCCTCAACCCCTGTCGAGGTTTCTCCTCGCTCCCTGTTGCACTGTTTCCTCTTCTCTGTCGCACTGTCCCCTCGCTCCCTGTCACACTGTCTCCTCGCTCCCTGTCACACTGTCTCCTCGCTCCCTGTCGCGGTTTCTCATCGCTCCCTGTCACTATGTCTCCTCGCTCCCTCTCGCGCTGTCTCCTCGCTCCCTGTCGCGCTGTCTCCTCGCTCCCTGTCACGCTGTGTCCTCGCTCCGTCGCGCTGTGTCCTCACTCGCTGTCGCGCTGTCTCCTCACTCCCTGTCACGCTGTCTCCTCGCACCCTGTCACGCTGTCTCATCGCTCACTCTAGCACTGTCTCCTCGCTCCCTCTCGTGCTGTCTCCTCACTCCCTGTCGCACTGTCTCCTCGCTCCCTGTCGCGCTTTCTCATTGCTCCATGTCACACTGTCTCTTCGCTCCCTGTCGCACTGCCTCCTCGCTCCCTGTCGCGATGTCTCCTCACTCCCTGTCACGCTGTCTCCTTGCTCAGAGTCGCGCTGTCTCATCGCTCACTCTAGCGCTGTCTCCTCGCTCCCTGTCACACTGTCTCCTCACTCCCTGTCGCGCTGTCTCCTCGCTCCCTGTCGCGCTTTCTCATCGCTCCCTGTCGCGCTGTCTCCTGGCTCTCTGTCGCACTGTCTCCTCGCTCCCTGTCGCACTGTCTCCTCGCTCCCTGATGTGCTGTCTCCTCGTTCCCTGTCGCGCTGTCTCCTCGCTCCCTGTCGTGCTGTCTCCTCGCTCTCTGTCGCACTGTCTCCTCGCTCCCTGTCGCACTGTCACCTCGCTCCCTGTCGCACGGTCTCCTCGCTCCCTGTCGCACTGTCTCCTCGCTCCATGAAGTGCTGTCTCCTCGCTCCCTGTCGCACTGTCTCCTCGCTCCCTGTCGCACTGTCTCCTTGCTGCCTGTCGCACTGTCTCCTCGCTCCCTGTCGCACTGTCTCCTCGCTCCCTGTCGCGCTGTCTCCTCGCTCTCTGTCGCGCTGTCTCCTCGCTCCCTGTCACGCTGTCTCCTCGCTCCCTGTCGCACTATCTCCTCGCTCCCTGTCGCACTGTCTCCTCGCTCCCTGTCACTATGTCTCCTCGCTCCCTGTCGCGCTGCCTCCTCGCTCCCTGTCACGCTGTCTCCTCGCTCCCTGTCACGCTGTGTCCTCGCTCGCTGTCGCGCTGTCTCCTCACTCCCTGTCGCGCTGTCTCCTCGCACCCTGTCACGCTGTCTCATCGCTCACTCTAGCACTGTCTCCTCACTCCCTGTCGCACTCTCCTCGCCCCCTGTAGCGCTTTGTCATCGCTCCCTGTCACACTGTCTCCTCGCTCCCTGTCGCACTGCCTCCTCGCTCCCTGTCGCGATGTCTCCTCACTCCCTGTCACGCTGTCTCCTTGCTCAGAGTCGCGCTGTCTCATCGCTCCCTGTCGCGCTGCAAACTCGCTCCCTGTCGCACTGTCTCCTCACTCCCTGTCGCGCTGTCTCCTCGCTCCCTGTCGCGCTTTCTCATCGCTCCCTGTCGCGCTGTCTCCTGGCTCTCTGTCGCACTGTCTCCTCGCTCCCTGTCGCACTGTCTCCTCGCTCCCTGATGTGCTGTCTCCTCGCTCCCTGTCGCGCTGTCTCCTCGCTCCCTGTCGCGCTGTGTCCTCGCTCTCTGTCGCACTGTCTCCTCGCTCCCTGTCGCACTGTCACCTCGCTCCCTGTCGCACTGTCTCCTCGCTCCCTGATGTGCTGTCTCCTCGCTCCCTGTCGCACTGTCTCCTCGCTCCCTGTCGGACTGTCTCCTTGCTGCCTGTCACACTGTCTCCTCGCTCCCTGTCGCGCTGTCTCCTCGCTCTCTGTCGCGCTGTCTCCTCGCTCCCTGTCGCGCTGTCTCCTCGCTCCCTGTCGCACTGTCTCCTCGCTCCCTGTCGCACTGTCTCCTCGCTCCCTGTCGCACTGTCTCCTGGCTGCCTGTCGCACTGTCTCCTCGCTCCCTGTTCCACAGTCTCCTCGCTCCCTGTCGCGCTGTCTCCTCGCTCCCTGTCATGCTGTCTCCTCGCTCCCTGTCGCGCTGTCTCCTCGATCCCTGTCGCGCTGTCTCCTCACTCCCTGTCGCGCTGTCTCCTCGCTCCCTGTCACGCTGTCTCCTCGCTCCCTGTCGCGCTGTCTCCTCTCTCCCTTCACGCTGTCTCCTCGCTCCCTGTCATGCTATCTCCTCGCTCCCTGTCACGCTGTCTCCTCGCACCCTCTCGCCCTGTCTCCTCGCTCACTGTCGCCCTGTCTCCTCGCTCCCTGTTGCGCTGTCTTTTCACTCCCTGTCGCACTGTCTCCTCGCTCCCTGTCACGCTGTCTCCTTGCTCAGAGTCGCGCTGTCTCATCGCTCACTCTAGCGCTGTCTCCTCGCTCCCTGTCACACTGTCTCCTCACTCCCTGTCGCGCTGTCTCCTCGCTCCCTGTCGCGCTTTCTCATCGCTCCCTGTCGCGCTGTCTCCTGGCTCTCTGTCGCACTGTCTCCTCGCTCCCTGTCGCACTGTCTCCTCGCTCCCTGATGTGCTGTCTCCTCGTTCCCTGTCGCGCTGTCTCCTCGCTCCCTGTCGCGCTGTCTCCTCGCTCTCTGTCGCACTGTCTCCTCGCTCCCTGTCGCACTGTCACCTCGCTCCCTGTCGCACTGTCTCCTCGCTTCCTGTCGCACTGTCTCCTCGCTCCCTGAAGTGCTGTCTCCTCGCTCCCTGTCGCACTGTCTCCTCGCTCCCTGTCGCACTGTCTCCTCGCTGCCTGTCGCACTGTCTCCTCGCTCCCTGTCGCACTGTCTCCTCGCTCCCTGTCGCGCTGTCTCCTCGCTCTCTGTCGCGCTGTCTCCTCGCTCCCTGTCGCACTGTCTCCTCGCTCCCTGTCGCAATGTCTCCTGGCTCCCTGTCGCACTGTCTCCTGGCTGCCTGTCGCACAGTCTCCTCGCTCCCTGTCGCACAGTCTCCTCGCTCCCTGTCGCACAGTCTCCTCGCTCCCTGTCGCGCTGTCTCCTCGCTCCCTGTCATGCTGTCTCCTCGCTCCCTGTCGCGCTGTCTCCTCGCTCCCTGTCGCGCTGTCTCTTCGCTCCCTGTCGCGCTGTCTCCTCGCTCCCTGTCACGCTGTCTCCTCGCTCCCTGTCGCGCTGTCTCCTCTCTCCCTTCACGATGTCTCCTCACTCCCTGTCGCGCTGTCTCCTCGCTCCCAGTCGCACTGCCTCCTTGCTCCCAGTCGCGATGTCTCCTCACACCCTGTCGCGATGTCTCCTCACTCCCTGTCGCGCTGTCTCCTCGCTCTCTGTCGCACTGTCTCCTCGCTCCCCGTCGCACTGTCTCCTCGCTCCCTGTTGCGCTGTGTCCTCGCTCGCTGTCGCACTGTCTCATTGCTCTCTGTCGCACTGTCTCCTCGCTCCCTGTCGCACTGTCTCCTCGCTCCCTGTCGCACTGTCTCCTTGCTCCCTGATGCGCTGTCTCCTCGCACCCTGTCGCGCTGTCTCCTCGCTCCCTGTCGCACTGTCTCCTCGCTCCCTGTCGCACTGTCTCCTCGCTCCCTGTCGCACTGTCTCCTCGCTCCCTGTCACGCTGTCTCCTCGGTCCCTGTCGCGCTGTCTCCTCTCTCCCTTCACGATGTCTCCTCACTCCCTGTCGCGCTGTCTCCTCGCTCTCTGTCGCACTTTCTCCTCGCTCCCCGTCGCACTGTCTCCTCGCTCCCTGTTGCGCTGTGTCCTCGCTCGCTGTCGCACTGTCTCATTGCTCTCTGTCGCACTGTCTCCTCGCTCCCTGTCGCACTGTCTCCTCGCTCCCTGTCGCACTGTCTCCTCGCTCCCTGATGCGCTGTCTCCTCGCACCCTGTCGCGCTGTCTCCTCGCTCCCTGTGGCACTGTCTCCTCGCTCCCTGTCGCACTGTCTCCTCGCTCCCTGTCGCACTGTCTCCTCGCTCCCTGTCGCACTGTCTCCTCGCTCCCTGTCGCACTGTCCCCTTGCTCCCTGATGCGCTGTCTCCTCGCTCCCTGTCGCGCTGTCTCCTCGCTCCCTGTCACACTGTCTCCTCGCTCCCTGTCGCACTGTCTCCTCGCTCCCTGTCGCACTGTCTCCTCGCTCCCTGTCGCACTGTCTCCTGGCTGCCTGTTGCACAGTCTCCTCGCTCCCTGTCGCACAGTCTCCTCGCTCCCTGTCGCGCTGTCTCCTCGCTCCCTGTCATGCTGTCTCCTCGCTCCCTGTCGCGCTGTCTCCTCGCTCCCTGTCGCGCTGTCTCTTCGCTCCATGTCGCGCTGTCTCCTCGCTCCCTGATGCGCTGTCTTTTCGCTCCCTGTTGCACTGCCTCCTCGCTCCCTCTCGCACTGTCCCCTCGCTTCCTGTCGCACTGACTCCTCGCTCCCTGTCGCGCTGTCTCCTTGCTCTGTGTCGCGCTGTGACTTTGCTGCTTCTCGCACTGTCGCTTCATTCCCTCTCGCAATGTCTCCTCTCACCCTCTCGCTCTGTCACCTCACTCCCTATCGCGCTGTCTCCTCGCTCTCTCTAGCGCTGTCTCCTCGCACCCTCTCGCGCTGTCTGCTTGCTCACTGTCGCCCTGTCTCCTCGCTCCCTTTCGCGCTGTCTCCTCGCTCCCTGTCACTATGTCTCCTCGCTCCCTGTCGCGCTGTCTCCTCGCTCCCTGTCACACTGTCTCCTTGCTCCCTGTCGCGCTGTCTCCTTGCTCTGTGTCGCGCTGAGACTTTGCTCCTTCTCGCACTGTCGCTTCATTCCCTCTCGCAATGTCTCCTCTCACCCTCTCGCTCTGTCACCTCACTCCCTATCGCGCTCTCTCCTCGCTCTCTCTAGCGCTGTCTCCTCGCACCCTCTCACGCTGTCTCCTTGCTCACTGTCGCCCTGTCTCCTCGCTCCCTTTCGCGCTGTCTCCTCGCTCCCTGTCACTATGTCTCCTCGCTCCCTGTCGCGCTGTCTCCTCGCTCCCTGTCGCGCTGTCTCCTCACTCCCTGTCGCGCTGTCTCCTCGCACCCTGTCACGCTGTCTCATCGCTCACTCTAGCACTGTCTCCTCGCACCCTCTCGTGCTGTCTCCTCACTCCCTGTCGCACTGTCTCCTCGCTCCGTGTCGCGCTTTGTCATCGCTCCCTGTCACACTGTCTCCTCGCTCCCTGTCGCACTGCCTCCTCGCTCCCTGTCGCGATGTCTCCTCACTCCCTGTCACGCTGTCTCCTTGCTCAGAGTCGCGCTGTCTCATCGCTCACTCTAGCGCTGTCTCGTCGCTCCTTCTCGCGCTGTCTCCTCACTCACTGTCGCGCTGTCTCATCGCTCCCTGTCGCGCTGCAATCTCGCTCCCTGTCGCACTGTCTCCTCACTCCCTGTCGCACTGTCTCCTCGCTCCCTGTCGCGCTTTCTCATCGCTCCCTGTCGCGCTGTCTCCTGGCTCTCTGTCGCACTGTCTCCTCGCTCCCTGTCGCACTGTCTCCTCGCTCCCTGATGTGCTGTCTCCTCGCTGCCTGTCGCACTGTCTCCTCGCTCCCTGTCGCACTGTCTCCTCGCTCCCTGTCGCGCTGTCTCCTCGCTCTCTGTCGCGCTGTCTCCTCGCTCCCTGTCGCACTGTCTCCTCGCTCCCTGTCGCAATGTCTCCTGGCTCCCTGTCGCACTGTCTCCTGGCTGCCTGTCGCACAGTCTCCTCGCTCCCTGTCGCACAGTCTCCTCGCTCCCTGTCGCACAGTCTCCTCGCTCCCTGTCGCGCTGTCTCCTCGCTCCCTGTCATGCTGTCTCCTCGCTCCCTGTCGCGCTGTCTCCTCGCTCCCTGTCGCGCTGTCTCTTCGCTCCCTGTCGCGCTGTCTCCTCGCTCCCTGTCACGCTGTCTCCTCGCTCCCTGTCGCGCTGTCTCCTCTCTCCCTTCACGATGTCTCCTCACTCCCTGTCGCGCTGTCTCCTCGCTCCCAGTCGCACTGCCTCCTTGCTCCCAGTCGCGATGTCTCCTCACACCCTGTCGCGATGTCTCCTCACTCCCTGTCGCGCTGTCTCCTCGCTCTCTGTCGCACTGTCTCCTCGCTCCCCGTCGCACTGTCTCCTCGCTCCCTGTTGCGCTGTGTCCTCGCTCGCTGTCGCACTGTCTCATTGCTCTCTGTCGCACTGTCTCCTCGCTCCCTGTCGCACTGTCTCCTCGCTCCCTGTTGCACTGTCTCCTTGCTCCCTGATGCGCTGTCTACTCGCACCCTGTCGCGCTGTCTCCTCGCTCCCTGTCGCACTGTCTCCTCGCTCCCTGTCGCACTGTCTCCTCGCTCCCTGTCACGCTGTCTCCTCGGTCCCTGTCGCGCTGTCTCCTCTCTCCCTTCACGATGTCTCCTCACTCCCTGTCGCGCTGTCTCCTCGCTCTCTGTCGCACTTTCTCCTCGCTCCCCGTCGCACTGTCTCCTCGCTCCCTGTTGCGCTGTGTCCTCGCTCGCTGTCGCACTGTCTCATTGCTCTCTGTCGCACTGTCTCCTCGCTCCCTGTCGCACTGTCTCCTCGCTCCCTGTCGCACTGTCTCCTCGCTCCCTGATGCGCTGTCTCCTCGCACCCTGTCGCGCTGTCTCCTCGCTCCCTGTGGCACTGTCTCCTCGCTCCCTGTCGCACTGTCTCCTCGCTCCCTGTCGCACTGTCTCCTCGCTCCCTGTCGCACTGTCTCCTCGCTCCCTGTCGCACTGTCCCCTTGCTCCCTGATGCGCTGTCTCCTCGCTCCCTGTCGCGCTGTCTCCTCGCTCCCTGTCACACTGTCTCCTCGCTCCCTGTCGCACTGTCTCCTCGCTCCCTGTCGCACTGTCTCCTCGCTCCCTGTCGCACTGTCTCCTGGCTGCCTGTTGCACAGTCTCCTCGCTCCCTGTCGCACAGTCTCCTCGCTCCCTGTCCCGCTGTCTCCTCGCTCCCTGTCATGCTGTCTCCTCGCTCCCTGTCGCGCTGTCTCCTCGCTCCCTGTCGCGCTGTCTCTTCGCTCCATGTCGCGCTGTCTCCTCGCTCCCTGTTGCGCTGTCTTTTCGCTCCCTGTTGCACTGCCTCCTCGCTCCCTCTCGCACTGTCCCCTCGCTTCCTGTCGCACTGACTCCTCGCTCCCTGTCGCGCTGTCTCCTTGCTCTGTGTCGCGCTGTGACTTTGCTGCTTCTCGCACTGTCGCTTCATTCCCTCTCGCAATGTCTCCTCTCACCCTCTCGCTCTGTCACCTCGCTCCCTGTCGCACAGTCTCCTCGCTCCCTGTCGCGCTGTCTCCTCGCTCCCTGTCATGCTGTCTCCTTGCTGCCTGTCACACTGTCTCCTCGCTCCCTGTCACACTGTCTCCTCGCTCCCTGTCGCGCTGTCTCCTCGCTCTCTGTCGCGCTGTCTCCTCGCTCCCTGTCGCGCTGTCTCCTCGCTCCCTGTCGCACTGTCTCCTCGCTCCCTGTCGCACTGTCTCCTCGCTCCCTGTCGCACTGTCTCCTCGCTCCCTGTTCCACAGTCTCCTCGCTCCCTGTCGCGCTGTCTCCTCGCTCCCTGTCATGCTGTCTCCTCGCTCCCTGTCGCGCTGTCTCCTCGCTCCCTGTCGCGCTGTCTCCTCACTCCCTGTCGCGCTGTCTCCTCGCTCCCTGTCATGCTGTCTCCTCGCTCCCTGTCGCGCTGTCTCCTCTCTCCCTTCACGCTGTCTCCTCGCTCCCTGTCATGCTATCTCCTCGCTCCCTGTCGCGCTGTCTCTTCGCTCCATGTCGCGCTGTCTCCTCGCTCCCTGTTGCGCTGTCTTTTCGCTCCCTGTTGCACTGCCTCCTCGCTCCCTCTCGCACTGTCCCCTCGCTTCCTGTCGCACTGACTCCTCGCTCCCTGTCGCGCTGTCTCCTTGCTCTGTGTCGCGCTGTGACTTTGCTGCTTCTCGCACTGTCGCTTCATTCCCTCTCGCAATGTCTCCTCTCACCCTCTCGCTCTGTCACCTCACTCCCTATCGCGCTGTCTCCTCGCTCTCTCTAGCGCTGTCTCCTCGCACCCTCTCGCGCTGTCTGCTTGCTCACTGTCGCCCTGTCTCCTCGCTCCCTTTCGCGCTGTCTCCTCGCTCCCTGTCACTATGTCTCCTCGCTCCCTGTCGCGCTGTCTCCTCGCTCCCTGTCACACTGTCTCCTTGCTCCCTGTCGCGCTGTCTCCTTGCTCTGTGTCGCGCTGAGACTTTGCTCCTTCTCGCACTGTCGCTTCATTCCCTCTCGCAATGTCTCCTCTCACCCTCTCGCTCTGTCACCTCACTCCCTATCGCGCTCTCTCCTCGCTCTCTCTAGCGCTGTCTCCTCGCACCCTCTCGCGCTGTCTCCTTGCTCACTGTCGCCCTGTCTCCTCGCTCCCTTTCGCGCTGTCTCCTCGCTCCCTGTCACTATGTCTCCTCGCTCCCTGTCGCGCTGTCTCCTCGCTCCCTGTCGCGCTGTCTCCTCACTCCCTGTCGCGCTGTCTCCTCGCACCCTGTCACGCTGTCTCATCGCTCACTCTAGCACTGTCTCCTCGCACCCTCTCGTGCTGTCTCCTCACTCCCTGTCGCACTGTCTCCTCGCTCCCTGTCGCGCTTTGTCATCGCTCCCTGTCACACTGTCTCCTCGCTCCCTGTCGCACTGCCTCCTCGCTCCCTGTCGCGATGTCTCCTCACTCCCTGTCACGCTGTCTCCTTGCTCAGAGTCGCGCTGTCTCATCGCTCACTCTAGCGCTGTCTCGTCGCTCCTTCTCGCGCTGTCTCCTCACTCACTGTCGCGCTGTCTCATCGCTCCCTGTCGCGCTGCAATCTCGCTCCCTGTCGCACTGTCTCCTCACTCCCTGTCGCACTGTCTCCTCGCTCCCTGTCGCGCTTTCTCATCGCTCCCTGTCGCGCTGTCTCCTGGCTCTCTGTCGCACTGTCTCCTCGCTCCCTGTCGCACTGTCTCCTCGCTCCCTGATGTGCTGTCTCCTCGCTCCCTGTCGCGCTGTCTCCTCGCTCCCTGTCGCGCTGTCTCCTCGCTCTCTGTCGCACTGTCTCCTCGCTCCCTGTCGCACTGTCACCTCACTCCCTGTCGCACTGTCTCCTCGCTCCCTGTCGCACTCTCTCCTCGCTCTCTGATGTGCTGTCTCCTCGCTCCCTTTCGCGCTGTCTCCTCGCTCTCTGTCGCGCTGTCTCCTCGCTCCCTGTCGCGCTGTCTCCTCGCTCCCTGTCGCACTGTCTCCTCGCTCCCTGTCGCACTGTCTCCTCGCTCCCTGTCGCACTGTCTCCTGGCTGCCTGTCGCACTGTCTCCTCGCTCCCTGTTCCACAGTATCCTCGCTCCCTGTCGCGCTGTCTCCTCGCTCCCTGTCATGCTGTCTCCTCACTCCCTGTCGCGCTGTCTCCTCGATCCCTGTCGCGCTGTCTCCTCACTCCCTGTCGCGCTGTCTCCTCGCTCCCTGTCACGCTGTCTCCTCGCTCCCTGTCGCGCTGTCTCCTCTCTCCCTTCACGCTGTCTCCTCGCTCCCTGTCTTGCTATCTCCTCGCTCCCTGTCACGTTGTCTCCGCGCACCCTCTCGCCCTGTCTCCTCACTCACTGTCGCCCTGTCTCCTCGCTCCCTGTTGCGCTGTCTTTTCGCTCCCTGTCGCACTGTCTCCTCGCTCCCTCTCGCACTGTCCCCTCGCTTCCTGTCGCACTGACTCCTCGCTCCCTGTTGCGCTGTCTCCTTGCTCTGTGTCGCGCTGTGACTTTGCTCCTTCTCGCACTGTCGCTTCATTCCCTCTCGCAATGTCTCCTCTCACCCTCTCGCTCTGTCACCTCACTCCCTATTGCGCTGTCTCCTCGCTCGCTCTAGCGCTGTCTCCTCGGACCCTCTCGCGCTGTCTCCTTGCTCACTGTCACCCTGTCTCCTCGCTCCCTTTCGCGCTGTGTCCTCGCTCCCTGTCGCGCTGTCTCCTCGCTCCCTGTCGCGCTGTCTCCTCGCTCCCTGTCGCGCTGTCTCCTCGCTCCCTGTCATGCTGTGTCCTCGCTCCGTCGCGCTGTGTCCTCGCTCGCTGTCGCACTGTCTCCTCACTCCCTGTCGCGCTGTCTCCTCGCACCCTGTCACGCTGTCTCATCACTCACTCTAGCAATGTCTCCTCGCTCCCTCTCGTGCTGTCTGCTCACTCCCTGTCGCACTGTCTCCTCGCTCCCTGTCGCGCTTTGTCATCGCTCCCTGTCACACTGTCTCCTCGCTCCCTGTCGCACTGCCTCCTGGCTCCCTGTCGCGATGTCTCCTCACTCTCTGTCACGCTGTCTCCTTGCTCAGATTCGCGCTGTCTCATCGCTCACTCTAGCGCTGTCTCCTCGCTCCTTCTCGCGCAGTCTCCTCACTCACTGTCGCGCTGTCTCATCGCTCCCTGTCGCGCTGCAAACTCGCTCCCTGTCGCACTGTCTCCTCACTCCCTGTCGCGCTGTCTCCTCGCTCCCTGTCGCGCTTTCTCATCGCTCCCTGTCGCGCTGTCTCCTGGCTCTCTGTCGCACTGTCTCCTCGCTCCCTGTCGCACTGTCTCCTCGCTCCCTGATGTGCTGTCTCCTCACTCCCTGTCGCGCTGTCTCCTCGCTCCCTGTCGCGCTGTGTCCTCGCTCTCTGTCGCACTGTCTCCTCGCTCCCTGTCGCACTGTCTCCTCGCTCCCTGATGTGCTGTCTCCTCGCTCCTTGTCGCACTGTCTCCTCGCTCCCTGTCGCACTGTCTCCTTGCTGCCTGTCACACTGTCTCCTCGCTCCCTGTCACACTGTCTCCTCGCTCCCTGTCGCGCTGTCTCCTCGCTCTCTGTCGCGCTGTCTCCTCGCTCCCTGTCGCGCTGTCTCCTCGCTCCCTGTCGCACTGTCTCCTCGCTCCCTGTCGCACTGTCTCCTCGCTCCCTGTCGCACTGTCTCCTCGCTCCCTGTTCCACAGTCTCCTCGCTCCCTGTCGCGCTGTCTCCTCGCTCCCTGTCATGCTGTCTCCTCGCTCCCTGTCGCGCTGTCTCCTCGCTCCCTGTCGCGCTGTCTCCTCACTCCCTGTCGCGCTGTCTCCTCGCTCCCTGTCATGCTGTCTCCTCGCTCCCTGTCGCGCTGTCTCCTCTCTCCCTTCACGCTGTCTCCTCGCTCCCTGTCATGCTATCTCCTCGCTCCCTGTCACGCTGTCTCCTCGCACCCTCTCGCCCTGTCTCCTCGCTCACTGTCGCCCTGTCTCCTCGCTCCCTGTTGCGCTGTCTTTTCGCTCCCTGTCGCACTGTCTCCTCGCTCCCTCTCGCACTGTCCCCTCGCTTCCTGTCGCACTGACTCCTCGCTCCCTGTCGCGCTGTCTCCTTGCTCTGTGTCGCGCTGTGACTTTGCTGCTTCTCGCACTGTCGCTTCATTCCCTCTCGCAATGTCTCCTCTCACCCTCTCGCTCTGTCACCTCACTCCCTATCGCGCTGTCTCCTCGCTCTCTCTAGCGCTGTCTCCTCGCACCCTCTCGCGCTGTCTCCTTGCTCACTGTCGCCCTGTCTCCTCGCTCCCTTTCGCGCTGTCTCCTCGCTCCCTGTCACTATGTCTCCTCGCTCCCTGTCGCGCTGTCTCCTCTCTCCCTGTCACACTGTCTCCTTGCTCCCTGTCGCGCTGTCTCCTTGCTCTGTGTCGCGCTGTGACTTTGCTCCTTCTCGCACTGTCGCTTCATTCCCTCTCGCAATGTCTCCTCTCACCCTCTCGCTCTGTCACCTCACTCCCTATCGCGCTGTCTCCTCGCTCTCTCTAGCGCTGTCTCCTCGCACCCTCTCGCGCTGTCTCCTTGCTCACTGTCGCCCTGTCTCCTCGCTCCCTTTCGCGCTGTCTCCTCGCTCCCTGTCACTATGTCTCCTCGCTCCCTGTCGCGCTGTCTCCTCGCTCCCTGTCGCGCTGTCTCCTCGCTCCCTGTCACGCTGTGTCCTCGCTCCGTCGCGCTGTGTCCTCGCTCGCTGTCGCGCTGTCTCCTCACTCCCTGTCGCGCTGTCTCCTCGCACCCTGTCACGCTGTCTCATCGCTCACTCTAGCACTGTCTCCTCGCACCCTCTCGTGCTGTCTCCTCGCTCCCTTTCGCGCTTTGTCATCGCTCCCTGTCACACTGTCTCCTCGCTCCCTGTCGCACTGCCTCCTCGCTCCCTGTCGCGATGTCTCCTCACTCCCTGTCACGCTGTCTCCTTGCTCAGAGTCGCGCTGTCTCATCGCTCACTCTAGCGCTGTCTCGTCGCTCCTTCTCACGCTGTCTCCTCACTCACTGTCGCGCTGTCTCATCGCTCCCTGTCGCGCTGCAATCTCGCTCCCTGTCGCACTGTCTCCTCACTCCCTGTCGCACTGTCTCCTCGCTCCCTGTCGTGCTTTCTCATCGCTCCCTGTCGCGCTGTCTCCTGGCTCTCTGTCGCACTGTCTCCTCACTCCCTGTCGCACTGTCTCCTCGCTCCCTGATGTGCTGTCTCCTCGCTCCCTGTCGCGCTGTCTCCTCGCTCCCTGTCGCGCTGTCTCCTCGCTCTCTGTCGCACTGTCTCCTCGCTCCCTGTCGCACTGTCACCTCACTCCCTGTCGCACTGTCTCCTCGCTCCCTGTCGCACTGTCTCCTCGCTCTCTGATGTGCTGTCTCCTCGCTCCCTTTCGCGCTGTCTCCTCGCTCTCTGTCGCGCTGTCTCCTCGCTCCCTGTCGCGCTGTCTCCTCGCTCCCTGTCGCACTGTCTCCTCGCTCCCTGTCGCACTGTCTCCTCGCTCCCTGTCGCACTGTCTCCTGGCTGCCTGTCGCACTGTCTCCTCGCTCCCTGTTCCACAGTATCCTCGCTCCCTGTCGCGCTGTCTCCTCGCTCCCTGTCATGCTGTCTCCTCGCTCCCTGTCGCGCTGTCTCCTCACTCCCTGTCGCGCTGTCTCCTCGCTCCCTGTCACGCTGTCTCCTCGCTCCCTGTCGCGCTGTCTCCTCTCTCCCTTCACGCTGTCTCCTCGCTCCCTGTCTTGCTATCTCCTCGCTCCCTGTCACGTTGTCTCCGCGCACCCTCTCGCCCTGTCTCCTCACTCACTGTCGCCCTGTCTCCTCGCTCCCTGTTGCGCTGTCTTTTCGCTCCCTGTCGCACTGTCTCCTCGCTCCCTCTCGCACTGTCCCCTCGCTTCCTGTCGCACTGACTCCTCGCTCCCTGTTGCGCTGTCTCCTTGCTCTGTGTCGCGCTGTGACTTTGCTCCTTCTCGCACTGTCGCTTCATTCCCTCTCGCAATGTCTCCTCTCACCCTCTCGCTCTGTCACCTCACTCCCTATCGCGCTGTCTCCTCGCTCGCTCTAGCACTGTCTCCTCGCACCCTCTCGCGCTGTCTCCTTGCTCACTGTCGCCCTGTCTCCTCGCTCCCTTTCGCGCTGTGTCCTCGCTCCCTGTCACTATGTCTCCTCGCTCCCTGTCGCGCTGTCTCCTCGCTCCCTGTCGCGCTGTCTCCTCGCTCCCTGTCACGCTGTGTCCTCGCTCCGTCGCGCTGTGTCCTCGCTCGCTGTCGCACTGTCTCCTCACTCCCTGTCGCGCTGTCTCCTCGCACCCTGTCACGCTGTCTCATCACTCACTCTAGCAATGTCTCCTCGCTCCCTCTCGTGCTGTCTCCTCACTCCCTGTCGCACTGTCTCCTCGCTCCCTGTCGCGCTTTGTCATCGCTCCCTGTCACACTGTCTCCTCGCTCCCTGTCGCACTGCCTCCTGGCTCCCTGTCGCGATGTCTCCTCACTCTCTGTCACGCTGTCTCCTTGCTCAGATTCGCGCTGTCTCATCGCTCACTCTAGCGCTGTCTCCTCGCTCCTTCTCGCGCAGTCTCCTCACTCACTGTCGCGCTGTCTCATCGCTCCCTGTCGCGCTGCAAACTCGCTCCCTGTCGCACTGTCTCCTCACTCCCTGTCGCGCTGTCTCCTCGCTCCCTGTCGCGCTTTCTCATCGCTCCCTGTCGCGCTGTCTCCTGGCTCTCTGTCGCACTGTCTCCTCGCTCCCTGTCGCACTGTCTCCTCGCTCCCTGATGTGCTGTCTCCTCACTCCCTGTCGCGCTGTATCCTTGCTCCCTGTCGCGCTGTGTCCTCGCTCTCTGTCGCACTGTCTCCTCGCTCCCTGTCGCACTGTCTCCTCGCTCCCTGATGTGCTGTCTCCTCGCTCCCTGTCGCACTGTCTCCTCGCTCCCTGTCGCACTGTCTCCATGCTGCCTGTCACACTGTCTCCTCGCTCCCTGTCACACTGTCTCCTCGCTCCCTGTCGCGCTGTCTCCTCGCTCTCTGTCGCGCTGTCTCCTCGCTCCCTGTCGCGCTGTCTCCTCGCTCCCTGTCGCACTGTCTCCTCGCTCCCTGTCGCACTGTCTCCTCGCTCCCTGTCGCACTGTCTCCTCGCTCCCTGTTCCACAGTCTCCTCGCTCCCTGTCGCGCTGTCTCCTCGCTCCCTGTCATGCTGTCTCCTCGCTCCCTGTCGCGCTGTCTCCTTGATCCCTGTCGCGCTGTCTCCTCACTCCCTGACGCGCTGTCTCCTCGCTCCCTGTCACGCTGTCTCCTCGCTCCCTGTCGCGCTGTCTCCTCTCTCCCTTCACGCTGTCTCCTCGCTCCCTGTCATGCTATCTCCTCGCTCCCTGTCACGCTGTCTCCTCGCACCCTCTCGCCCTGTCTCCTCGCTCACTGTCGCCCTGTCTCCTCGCTCCCTGTTGCGCTGTCTTTTCGCTCCCTGTCGCACTGTCTCCTCGCTCCCTCTCGCACTGTCCCCTCGCTTCCTGTCGCACTGACTCCTCGCTCCCTGTTGCGCTGTCTCCTTGCTCTGTGTCGCGCTGTGACTTTGCTCCTTCTCGCACTGTCGCTTCATTCCCTCTCGCAATGTCTCCTCTCAGCCTCTCGCTCTGTCACCTCACTCCCTATCGCGCTGTCTCCTCGCTCGCTCTAGCGCTGTCTCCTCGCACCCTCTCGCGCTGTCTCCTTGCTCACTGTCGCCCTGTCTCCTCGCTCCCTTTCGCGCTGTGTCCTCGCTCCCTGTCACTATGTCTCCTCGCTCCCTGTCGCGCTGTCTCCTCGCTCCCTGTCGCGCTGTCTCCTCGCTCCCTGTCACGCTGTGTCCTCGCTCCGTCGCGCTGTGTCCTCGCTCCCTGTCGCGCTGTCTCCTCGCCTCCTGTCGCGCTGTCTCCTCTCTCCCTTCGCACTGTCTCCTCGCTCACTGTCATGCTGTCTCCTCGCTCCCTGTCGTGCTGTCTCCTCCCACCCTCTCACCCTCTCTCCTCGCTCCCTGTCGCGCTGTCTCCTCTCACCCTCTCGCAATGCCTCTGCAATCCCTGTCACACTGTTTCCTAGCTCCCTGTCGCAGTGACTCCTCGCTCCCTCTCGCGCTGTATCCTTGCTCTGTGGCGCGCTGTCACTTCGCTCCTTCTTGCACTGTCGCTTCTCTCCCTCTTGCAATGTCTCCTCTCACCCTCTCGCTCTGTCACCTCACTCCCTATCGCGCTGTCTCCTCGCTCGCTATGGCGCTGTCTCCTCGCACCCTCTCACGCTGTCTCCTCGCTCACTGTCGCCCTGCCGCATCGCTCCCTTTCGCGCTGTCTCCTTGCTCCCTGTCACCAAGTCTCCTCACTCCCTCACTCCCTGTCGAGGTTTCTCCTCGCTCCCTGTTGCGCTGTTTCCTCTTCTCTGTCGCACTGTCCGCTCGCTCCCTGTCACACTGTCTCCTCGCTCCCTGTCACACTGTCTCCTCGCCCCCTGTCGCACTGACTCCTCGCTACCTGTCGCGGTTTCTCATCGCTCCCTGTCACTATGTCTCCTCGCTCCCTGTCGCGCTGTCTCCTCGCTCCCTGTCGCGCTGTCTCCTCGCTCCCTGTCACGCTGTGTCCTCGCTCCGTCGCGCTGTGTCCTCGCTCGCTGTCGCGCTGTCTCCTCACTCCCTGTCACGCTGACTCCTCGCACCCTGTCACGCTGTCTCATCGCTCACTCTAGCACTGTCTCCTTGCTCCCTCTCGTGCTGTCTCCTCACTCCCTGTCGCACTGTCTCCTCGCTCCCTGTCGCGCTTTCTCATTGCTCCCTGTCACACTGTCTCTTCGCTCCCTGTCGCACTGCCTCCTCGCTCCCTGTCGCGATGTCTCCTCACTCCCTGTCACGCTGTCTCCTTGCTCAGAGTCGCGCTGTCTCATCGCTCACTCTAGCGCTGTCTCCTCGCTCCCTGTCACACTGTCTCCTCACTCCCTGTCGCGCTGTCTCCTCGCTCCCTGTCGCGCTTTCTCATCGCTCCCTGTCGCGCTGTCTCCTGGCTCTCTGTCGCACTGTCTCCTCGCTCCCTCTCGCACTGTCCCCTCGCTTCCTGTCGCACTGACTCCTCGCTCCCTGTTGCGCTGTCTCCTTGCTCTGTGTCGCGCTGTGACTTTGCTCCTTCTCGCACTGTCGCTTCATTCCCTCTCGCAATGTCTCCTCTCACCCTCTCGCTCTGTCACCTCACTCCCTATTGCGCTGTCTCCTCGCTCGCTCTAGCGCTGTCTCATCGGACCCTCTCGCGCTGTCTCCTTGCTCACTGTCACCCTGTCTCCTCGCTCCCTTTCGCGCTGTGTCCTCGCTCCCTGTCGCGCTGTCTCCTCGCTCCCTGTCGCGCTGTCTCCTCGCTCCCTGTCGCGCTGTCTCCTCGCTCCCTGTCATGCTGTGTCCTCGCTCCGTCGCGCTGTGTCCTCGCTCGCTGTCGCACTGTCTCCTCACTCCCTGTCGCGCTGTCTCCTCGCACCCTGTCACGCTGTCTCATCACTCACTCTAGCAATGTCTCCTCGCTCCCTCTCGTGCTGTCTGCTCACTCCCTGTCGCACTGTCTCCTCGCTCCCTGTCGCGCTTTGTCATCGCTCCCTGTCACACTGTCTCCTCGCTCCCTGTCGCACTGCCTCCTGGCTCCCTGTCGCGATGTCTCCTCACTCTCTGTCACGCTGTCTCCTTGCTCAGATTCGCGCTGTCTCATCGCTCACTCTAGCGCTGTCTCCTCGCTCCTTCTCGCGCAGTCTCCTCACTCACTGTCGCGCTGTCTCATCGCTCCCTGTCGCGCTGCAAACTCGCTCCCTGTCGCACTGTCTCCTCACTCCCTGTCGCGCTGTCTCCTCGCTCCCTGTCGCGCTTTCTCATCGCTCCCTGTCGCGCTGTCTCCTGGCTCTCTGTCGCACTGTCTCCTCGCTCCCTGTCGCACTGTCTCCTCGCTCCCTGATGTGCTGTCTCCTCACTCCCTGTCGCGCTGTCTCCTCGCTCCCTGTCGCGCTGTGTCCTCGCTCTCTGTCGCACTGTCTCCTCGCTCCCTGTCGCACTGTCTCCTCGCTCCCTGATGTGCTGTCTCCTCGCTCCTTGTCGCACTGTCTCCTCGCTCCCTGTCGCACTGTCTCCTTGCTGCCTGTCACACTGTCTCCTCGCTCCCTGTCACACTGTCTCCTCGCTCCCTGTCGCGCTGTCTCCTCGCTCTCTGTCGCGCTGTCTCCTCGCTCCCTGTCGCGCTGTCTCCTCGCTCCCTGTCGCACTGTCTCCTCGCTCCCTGTCGCACTGTCTCCTCGCTCCCTGTCGCACTGTCTCCTCGCTCCCTGTTCCACAGTCTCCTCGCTCCCTGTCGCGCTGTCTCCTCGCTCCCTGTCATGCTGTCTCCTCGCTCCCTGTCGCGCTGTCTCCTCGCTCCCTGTCGCGCTGTCTCCTCACTCCCTGTCGCGCTGTCTCCTCGCTCCCTGTCATGCTGTCTCCTCGCTCCCTGTCGCGCTGTCTCCTCTCTCCCTTCACGCTGTCTCCTCGCTCCCTGTCATGCTATCTCCTCGCTCCCTGTCACGCTGTCTCCTCGCACCCTCTCGCCCTGTCTCCTCGCTCACTGTCGCCCTGTCTCCTCGCTCCCTGTTGCGCTGTCTTTTCGCTCCCTGTCGCACTGTCTCCTCGCTCCCTCTCGCACTGTCCCCTCGCTTCCTGTCGCACTGACTCCTCGCTCCCTGTCGCGCTGTCTCCTTGCTCTGTGTCGCGCTGTGACTTTGCTGCTTCTCGCACTGTCGCTTCATTCCCTCTCGCAATGTCTCCTCTCACCCTCTCGCTCTGTCACCTCACTCCCTATCGCGCTGTCTCCTCGCTCTCTCTAGCACTGTCTCCTCGCACCCTCTCGCGCTGTCTCCTTGCTCACTGTCGCCCTGTCTCCTCGCTCCCTTTCGCGCTGTCTCCTCGCTCCCTGTCACTATGTCTCCTCGCTCCCTGTCGCGCTGTCTCCTCTCTCCCTGTCACACTGTCTCCTTGCTCCCTGTCGCGCTGTCTCCTTGCTCTGTGTCGCGCTGTGACTTTGCTCCTTCTCGCACTGTCGCTTCATTCCCTCTCGCAATGTCTCCTCTCACCCTCTCGCTCTGTCACCTCACTCCCTATCGCGCTGTCTCCTCGCTCTCTCTAGCGCTGTCTCCTCGCACCCTCTCGCGCTGTCTCCTTGCTCACTGTCGCCCTGTCTCCTCGCTCCCTTTCGCGCTGTCTCCTCGCTCCCTGTCACTATGTCTCCTCGCTCCCTGTCGCGCTGTCTCCTCGCTCCCTGTCGCGCTGTCTCCTCGCTCCCTGTCACGCTGTGTCCTCGCTCCGTCGCGCTGTGTCCTCGCTCGCTGTCGCGCTGTCTCCTCACTCCCTGTCGCGCTGTCTCCTCGCACCCTGTCACGCTGTCTCATCGCTCACTCTAGCACTGTCTCCTCGCACCCTCTCGTGCTGTCTCCTCGCTCCCTTTCGCGCTTTGTCATCGCTCCCTGTCACACTGTCTCCTCGCTCCCTGTCGCACTGCCTCCTCGCTCCCTGTCGCGATGTCTCCTCACTCCCTGTCACGCTGTCTCCTTGCTCAGAGTCGCGCTGTCTCATCGCTCACTCTAGCGCTGTCTCGTCGCTCCTTCTCACGCTGTCTCCTCACTCACTGTCGCGCTGTCTCATCGCTCCCTGTCGCGCTGCAATCTCGCTCCCTGTCGCACTGTCTCCTCACTCCCTGTCGCACTGTCTCCTCGCTCCCTGTCGTGCTTTCTCATCGCTCCCTGTCGCGCTGTCTCCTGGCTCTCTGTCGCACTGTCTCCTCGCTCCCTGTCGCACTGTCTCCTCGCTCCCTGATGTGCTGTCTCCTCGCTCCCTGTCGCGCTGTCTCCTCGCTCCCTGTCGCGCTGTCTCCTCGCTCTCTGTCGCACTGTCTCCTCGCTCCCTGTCGCACTGTCACCTCACTCCCTGTCGCACTGTCTCCTCGCTCCCTGTCGCACTGTCTCCTCGCTCTCTGATGTGCTGTCTCCTCGCTCCCTTTCGCGCTGTCTCCTCGCTCTCTGTCGCGCTGTCTCCTCGCTCCCTGTCGCGCTGTCTCCTCGCTCCCTGTCGCACTGTCTCCTCGCTCCCTGTCGCACTGTCTCCTCGCTCCCTGTCGCACTGTCTCCTGGCTGCCTGTCGCACTGTCTCCTCGCTCCCTGTTCCACAGTATCCTCGCTCCCTGTCGCGCTGTCTCCTCGCTCCCTGTCATGCTGTCTCCTCGCTCCCTGTCGCGCTGTCTCCTCACTCCCTGTCGCGCTGTCTCCTCGCTCCCTGTCACGCTGTCTCCTCGCTCCCTGTCGCGCTGTCTCCTCTCTCCCTTCACGCTGTCTCCTCGCTCCCTGTCTTGCTATCTCCTCGCTCCCTGTCACGTTGTCTCCGCGCACCCTCTCGCCCTGTCTCCTCACTCACTGTCGCCCTGTCTCCTCGCTCCCTGTTGCGCTGTCTTTTCGCTCCCTGTCGCACTGTCTCCTCGCTCCCTCTCGCACTGTCCCCTCGCTTCCTGTCGCACTGACTCCTCGCTCCCTGTTGCGCTGTCTCCTTGCTCTGTGTCGCGCTGTGACTTTGCTCCTTCTCGCACTGTCGCTTCATTCCCTCTCGCAATGTCTCCTCTCACCCTCTCGCTCTGTCACCTCACTCCCTATCGCGCTGTCTCCTCGCTCGCTCTAGCACTGTCTCCTCGCACCCTCTCGCGCTGTCTCCTTGCTCACTGTCGCCCTGTCTCCTCGCTCCCTTTCGCGCTGTGTCCTCGCTCCCTGTCACTATGTCTCCTCGCTCCCTGTCGCGCTGTCTCCTCGCTCCCTGTCGCGCTGTCTCCTCGCTCCCTGTCACGCTGTGTCCTCGCTCCGTCGCGCTGTGTCCTCGCTCGCTGTCGCACTGTCTCCTCACTCCCTGTCGCGCTGTCTCCTCGCACCCTGTCACGCTGTCTCATCACTCACTCTAGCAATGTCTCCTCGCTCCCTCTCGTGCTGTCTCCTCACTCCCTGTCGCACTGTCTCCTCGCTCCCTGTCGCGCTTTGTCATCGCTCCCTGTCACACTGTCTCCTCGCTCCCTGTCGCACTGCCTCCTGGCTCCCTGTCGCGATGTCTCCTCACTCTCTGTCACGCTGTCTCCTTGCTCAGATTCGCGCTGTCTCATCGCTCACTCTAGCGCTGTCTCCTCGCTCCTTCTCGCGCAGTCTCCTCACTCACTGTCGCGCTGTCTCATCGCTCCCTGTCGCGCTGCAAACTCGCTCCCTGTCGCACTGTCTCCTCACTCCCTGTCGCGCTGTCTCCTCGCTCCCTGTCGCGCTTTCTCATCGCTCCCTGTCGCGCTGTCTCCTGGCTCTCTGTCGCACTGTCTCCTCGCTCCCTGTCGCACTGTCTCCTCGCTCCCTGATGTGCTGTCTCCTCACTCCCTGTCGCGCTGTATCCTTGCTCCCTGTCGCGCTGTGTCCTCGCTCTCTGTCGCACTGTCTCCTCGCTCCCTGTCGCACTGTCTCCTCGCTCCCTGATGTGCTGTCTCCTCGCTCCCTGTCGCACTGTCTCCTCGCTCCCTGTCGCACTGTCTCCATGCTGCCTGTCACACTGTCTCCTCGCTCCCTGTCACACTGTCTCCTCGCTCCCTGTCGCGCTGTCTCCTCGCTCTCTGTCGCGCTGTCTCCTCGCTCCCTGTCGCGCTGTCTCCTCGCTCCCTGTCGCACTGTCTCCTCGCTCCCTGTCGCACTGTCTCCTCGCTCCCTGTCGCACTGTCTCCTCGCTCCCTGTTCCACAGTCTCCTCGCTCCCTGTCGCGCTGTCTCCTCGCTCCCTGTCATGCTGTCTCCTCGCTCCCTGTCGCGCTGTCTCCTTGATCCCTGTCGCGCTGTCTCCTCACTCCCTGACGCGCTGTCTCCTCGCTCCCTGTCACGCTGTCTCCTCGCTCCCTGTCGCGCTGTCTCCTCTCTCCCTTCACGCTGTCTCCTCGCTCCCTGTCATGCTATCTCCTCGCTCCCTGTCACGCTGTCTCCTCGCACCCTCTCGCCCTGTCTCCTCGCTCACTGTCGCCCTGTCTCCTCGCTCCCTGTTGCGCTGTCTTTTCGCTCCCTGTCGCACTGTCTCCTCGCTCCCTCTCGCACTGTCCCCTCGCTTCCTGTCGCACTGACTCCTCGCTCCCTGTTGCGCTGTCTCCTTGCTCTGTGTCGCGCTGTGACTTTGCTCCTTCTCGCACTGTCGCTTCATTCCCTCTCGCAATGTCTCCTCTCAGCCTCTCGCTCTGTCACCTCACTCCCTATCGCGCTGTCTCCTCGCTCGCTCTAGCGCTGTCTCCTCGCACCCTCTCGCGCTGTCTCCTTGCTCACTGTCGCCCTGTCTCCTCGCTCCCTTTCGCGCTGTGTCCTCGCTCCCTGTCACTATGTCTCCTCGCTCCCTGTCGCGCTGTCTCCTCGCTCCCTGTCGCGCTGTCTCCTCGCTCCCTGTCACGCTGTGTCCTCGCTCCGTCGCGCTGTGTCCTCGCTCCCTGTCGCGCTGTCTCCTCGCCTCCTGTCGCGCTGTCTCCTCTCTCCCTTCGCACTGTCTCCTCGCTCACTGTCATGCTGTCTCCTCGCTCCCTGTCGTGCTGTCTCCTCCCACCCTCTCACCCTCTCTCCTCGCTCCCTGTCGCGCTGTCTCCTCTCACCCTCTCGCAATGCCTCTGCAATCCCTGTCACACTGTTTCCTAGCTCCCTGTCGCAGTGACTCCTCGCTCCCTCTCGCGCTGTATCCTTGCTCTGTGGCGCGCTGTCACTTCGCTCCTTCTTGCACTGTCGCTTCTCTCCCTCTTGCAATGTCTCCTCTCACCCTCTCGCTCTGTCACCTCACTCCCTATCGCGCTGTCTCCTCGCTCGCTATGGCGCTGTCTCCTCGCACCCTCTCACGCTGTCTCCTCGCTCACTGTCGCCCTGCCGCATCGCTCCCTTTCGCGCTGTCTCCTTGCTCCCTGTCACCAAGTCTCCTCACTCCCTCACTCCCTGTCGAGGTTTCTCCTCGCTCCCTGTTGCGCTGTTTCCTCTTCTCTGTCGCACTGTCCGCTCGCTCCCTGTCACACTGTCTCCTCGCTCCCTGTCACACTGTCTCCTCGCCCCCTGTCGCACTGACTCCTCGCTACCTGTCGCGGTTTCTCATCGCTCCCTGTCACTATGTCTCCTCGCTCCCTGTCGCGCTGTCTCCTCGCTCCCTGTCGCGCTGTCTCCTCGCTCCCTGTCACGCTGTGTCCTCGCTCCGTCGCGCTGTGTCCTCGCTCGCTGTCGCGCTGTCTCCTCACTCCCTGTCACGCTGACTCCTCGCACCCTGTCACGCTGTCTCATCGCTCACTCTAGCACTGTCTCCTTGCTCCCTCTCGTGCTGTCTCCTCACTCCCTGTCGCACTGTCTCCTCGCTCCCTGTCGCGCTTTCTCATTGCTCCCTGTCACACTGTCTCTTCGCTCCCTGTCGCACTGCCTCCTCGCTCCCTGTCGCGATGTCTCCTCACTCCCTGTCACGCTGTCTCCTTGCTCAGAGTCGCGCTGTCTCATCGCTCACTCTAGCGCTGTCTCCTCGCTCCCTGTCACACTGTCTCCTCACTCCCTGTCGCGCTGTCTCCTCGCTCCCTGTCGCGCTTTCTCATCGCTCCCTGTCGCGCTGTCTCCTGGCTCTCTGTCGCACTGTCTCCTCGCTCCCTCTCGCACTGTCCCCTCGCTTCCTGTCGCACTGACTCCTCGCTCCCTGTTGCGCTGTCTCCTTGCTCTGTGTCGCGCTGTGACTTTGCTCCTTCTCGCACTGTCGCTTCATTCCCTCTCGCAATGTCTCCTCTCACCCTCTCGCTCTGTCACCTCACTCCCTATTGCGCTGTCTCCTCGCTCGCTCTAGCGCTGTCTCATCGGACCCTCTCGCGCTGTCTCCTTGCTCACTGTCACCCTGTCTCCTCGCTCCCTTTCGCGCTGTGTCCTCGCTCCCTGTCGCGCTGTCTCCTCGCTCCCTGTCGCGCTGTCTCCTCGCTCCCTGTCGCGCTGTCTCCTCGCTCCCTGTCGCACTGTCTCCTCGCTCTCTGATGTGCTGTCTCCTCGCTCCCTTTCGCGCTGTCTCCTCGCTCTCTGTCGCGCTGTCTCCTCGCTCCCTGTCGCGCTGTCTCCTCGCTCCCTGTCGCACTGTCTCCTCGCTCCCTGTCGCACTGTCTCCTCGCTCCCTGTCGCACTGTCTCCTGGCTGCCTGTCGCACTGTCTCCTCGCTCCCTGTTCCACAGTATCCTCGCTCCCTGTCGCGCTGTCTCCTCGCTCCCTGTCATGCTGTCTCCTCGCTCCCTGTCGCGCTGTCTCCTCACTCCCTGTCGCGCTGTCTCCTCGCTCCCTGTCACGCTGTCTCCTCGCTCCCTGTCGCGCTGTCTCCTCTCTCCCTTCACGCTGTCTCCTCGCTCCCTGTCTTGCTATCTCCTCGCTCCCTGTCACGTTGTCTCCGCGCACCCTCTCGCCCTGTCTCCTCACTCACTGTCGCCCTGTCTCCTCGCTCCCTGTTGCGCTGTCTTTTCGCTCCCTGTCGCACTGTCTCCTCGCTCCCTCTCGCACTGTCCCCTCGCTTCCTGTCGCACTGACTCCTCGCTCCCTGTTGCGCTGTCTCCTTGCTCTGTGTCGCGCTGTGACTTTGCTCCTTCTCGCACTGTCGCTTCATTCCCTCTCGCAATGTCTCCTCTCACCCTCTCGCTCTGTCACCTCACTCCCTATCGCGCTGTCTCCTCGCTCGCTCTAGCACTGTCTCCTCGCACCCTCTCGCGCTGTCTCCTTGCTCACTGTCGCCCTGTCTCCTCGCTCCCTTTCGCGCTGTGTCCTCGCTCCCTGTCACTATGTCTCCTCGCTCCCTGTCGCGCTGTCTCCTCGCTCCCTGTCGCGCTGTCTCCTCGCTCCCTGTCACGCTGTGTCCTCGCTCCGTCGCGCTGTGTCCTCGCTCGCTGTCGCACTGTCTCCTCACTCCCTGTCGCGCTGTCTCCTCGCACCCTGTCACGCTGTCTCATCACTCACTCTAGCAATGTCTCCTCGCTCCCTCTCGTGCTGTCTCCTCACTCCCTGTCGCACTGTCTCCTCGCTCCCTGTCGCGCTTTGTCATCGCTCCCTGTCACACTGTCTCCTCGCTCCCTGTCGCACTGCCTCCTGGCTCCCTGTCGCGATGTCTCCTCACTCTCTGTCACGCTGTCTCCTTGCTCAGATTCGCGCTGTCTCATCGCTCACTCTAGCGCTGTCTCCTCGCTCCTTCTCGCGCAGTCTCCTCACTCACTGTCGCGCTGTCTCATCGCTCCCTGTCGCGCTGCAAACTCGCTCCCTGTCGCACTGTCTCCTCACTCCCTGTCGCGCTGTCTCCTCGCTCCCTGTCGCGCTTTCTCATCGCTCCCTGTCGCGCTGTCTCCTGGCTCTCTGTCGCACTGTCTCCTCGCTCCCTGTCGCACTGTCTCCTCGCTCCCTGATGTGCTGTCTCCTCACTCCCTGTCGCGCTGTATCCTTGCTCCCTGTCGCGCTGTGTCCTCGCTCTCTGTCGCACTGTCTCCTCGCTCCCTGTCGCACTGTCTCCTCGCTCCCTGATGTGCTGTCTCCTCGCTCCCTGTCGCACTGTCTCCTCGCTCCCTGTCGCACTGTCTCCATGCTGCCTGTCACACTGTCTCCTCGCTCCCTGTCACACTGTCTCCTCGCTCCCTGTCGCGCTGTCTCCTCGCTCTCTGTCGCGCTGTCTCCTCGCTCCCTGTCGCGCTGTCTCCTCGCTCCCTGTCGCACTGTCTCCTCGCTCCCTGTCGCACTGTCTCCTCGCTCCCTGTCGCACTGTCTCCTCGCTCCCTGTTCCACAGTCTCCTCGCTCCCTGTCGCGCTGTCTCCTCGCTCCCTGTCATGCTGTCTCCTCGCTCCCTGTCGCGCTGTCTCCTTGATCCCTGTCGCGCTGTCTCCTCACTCCCTGTCGCGCTGTCTCCTCGCTCCCTGTCACGCTGTCTCCTCGCTCCCTGTCGCGCTGTCTCCTCTCTCCCTTCACGCTGTCTCCTCGCTCCCTGTCATGCTATCTCCTCGCTCCCTGTCACGCTGTCTCCTCGCACCCTCTCGCCCTGTCTCCTCGCTCACTGTCGCCCTGTCTCCTCGCTCCCTGTTGCGCTGTCTTTTCGCTCCCTGTCGCACTGTCTCCTCGCTCCCTCTCGCACTGTCCCCTCGCTTCCTGTCGCACTGACTCCTCGCTCCCTGTTGCGCTGTCTCCTTGCTCTGTGTCGCGCTGTGACTTTGCTCCTTCTCGCACTGTCGCTTCATTCCCTCTCGCAATGTCTCCTCTCAGCCTCTCGCTCTGTCACCTCACTCCCTATCGCGCTGTCTCCTCGCTCGCTCTAGCGCTGTCTCCTCGCACCCTCTCGCGCTGTCTCCTTGCTCACTGTCGCCCTGTCTCCTCGCTCCCTTTCGCGCTGTGTCCTCGCTCCCTGTCACTATGTCTCCTCGCTCCCTGTCGCGCTGTCTCCTCGCTCCCTGTCGCGCTGTCTCCTCGCTCCCTGTCACGCTGTGTCCTCGCTCCGTCGCGCTGTGTCCTCGCTCCCTGTCGCGCTGTCTCCTCGCCTCCTGTCGCGCTGTCTCCTCTCTCCCTTCGCACTGTCTCCTCGCTCACTGTCATGCTGTCTCCTCGCTCCCTGTCGTGCTGTCTCCTCCCACCCTCTCACCCTCTCTCCTCGCTCCCTGTCGCGCTGTCTCCTCTCACCCTCTCGCAATGCCTCTGCAATCCCTGTCACACTGTTTCCTAGCTCCCTGTCGCAGTGACTCCTCGCTCCCTCTCGCGCTGTATCCTTGCTCTGTGGCGCGCTGTCACTTCGCTCCTTCTTGCACTGTCGCTTCTCTCCCTCTTGCAATGTCTCCTCTCACCCTCTCGCTCTGTCACCTCACTCCCTATCGCGCTGTCTCCTCGCTCGCTATGGCGCTGTCTCCTCGCACCCTCTCACGCTGTCTCCTCGCTCACTGTCGCCCTGCCGCATCGCTCCCTTTCGCGCTGTCTCCTTGCTCCCTGTCACCAAGTCTCCTCACTCCCTCACTCCCTGTCGAGGTTTCTCCTCGCTCCCTGTTGCGCTGTTTCCTCTTCTCTGTCGCACTGTCCGCTCGCTCCCTGTCACACTGTCTCCTCGCTCCCTGTCACACTGTCTCCTCGCCCCCTGTCGCACTGACTCCTCGCTACCTGTCGCGGTTTCTCATCGCTCCCTGTCACTATGTCTCCTCGCTCCCTGTCGCGCTGTCTCCTCGCTCCCTGTCGCGCTGTCTCCTCGCTCCCTGTCACGCTGTGTCCTCGCTCCGTCGCGCTGTGTCCTCGCTCGCTGTCGCGCTGTCTCCTCACTCCCTGTCACGCTGACTCCTCGCACCCTGTCACGCTGTCTCATCGCTCACTCTAGCACTGTCTCCTTGCTCCCTCTCGTGCTGTCTCCTCACTCCCTGTCGCACTGTCTCCTCGCTCCCTGTCGCGCTTTCTCATTGCTCCCTGTCACACTGTCTCTTCGCTCCCTGTCGCACTGCATCCTCGCTCCCTGTCGCGATGTCTCCTCACTCCCTGTCACGCTGTCTCCTTGCTCAGAGTCGCGCTGTCTCATCGCTCACTCTAGCGCTGTCTCCTCGCTCCCTGTCACACTGTCTCCTCACTCCCTGTCGCGCTGTCTCCTCGCTCCCTGTCGCGCTTTCTCATCGCTCCCTGTCGCGCTGTCTCCTGGCTCTCTGTCGCACTGTCTCCTCGCTCCCTCTCGCACTGTCCCCTCGCTTCCTGTCGCACTGACTCCTCGCTCCCTGTTGCGCTGTCTCCTTGCTCTGTGTCGCGCTGTGACTTTGCTCCTTCTCGCACTGTCGCTTCATTCCCTCTCGCAATGTCTCCTCTCACCCTCTCGCTCTGTCACCTCACTCCCTATGGCGCTGTCTCCTCGCTCGCTCTAGCACTGTCTCCTCGCACCCTCTCGCGCTGTCTCCTTGCTCACTGTCGCCCTGTCTCCTCGCTCCCTTTCGCGCTGTGTCCTCGCTCCCTGTCACTATGTCTCCTCGCTCCCTGTCGCGCTGTCTCCTCGCTCCCTGTCGCGCTGTCTCCTCGCTCCCTGTCACGCTGTGTCCTCGCTCCGTCGCGCTGTGTCCTCGCTCGCTGTCGCACTGTCTCCTCACTCCCTGTCGCGCTGTCTCCTCGCACCCTGTCACGCTGTCTCATCACTCACTCTAGCAATGTCTCCTCGCTCCCTCTCGTGCTGTCTCCTCACTCCCTGTCGCACTGTCTCCTCGCTCCCTGTCGCGCTTTGTCATCGCTCCCTGTCACACTGTCTCCTCGCTCCCTGTCGCACTGCCTCCTGGCTCCCTGTCGCGATGTCTCCTCACTCTCTGTCACGCTGTCTCCTTGCTCAGATTCGCGCTGTCTCATCGCTCACTCTAGCGCTGTCTCCTCGCTCCTTCTCGCGCAGTCTCCTCACTCACTGTCGCGCTGTCTCATCGCTCCCTGTCGCGCTGCAAACTCGCTCCCTGTCGCACTGTCTCCTCACTCCCTGTCGCGCTGTCTCCTCGCTCCCTGTCGCGCTTTCTCATCGCTCCCTGTCGCGCTGTCTCCTGGCTCTCTGTCGCACTGTCTCCTCGCTCCCTGTCGCACTGTCTCCTCGCTCCCTGATGTGCTGTCTCCTCACTCCCTGTCGCGCTGTATCCTCGCTCCCTGTCGCGCTGTGTCCTCGCTCTCTGTCGCACTGTCTCCTCGCTCCCTGTCGCACTGTCTCCTCGCTCCCTGATGTGCTGTCTCCTCGCTCCCTGTCGCACTGTCTCCTCGCTCCCTGTCGCACTGTCTCCTTGCTGCCTGTCACACTGTCTCCTCGCTCCCTGTCACACTGTCTCCTCGCTCCCTGTCGCGCTGTCTCCTCGCTCTCTGTCGCGCTGTCTCCTCGCTCCCTGTCGCGCTGTCTCCTCGCTCCCTGTCGCACTGTCTCCTCGCTCCCTGTCGCACTGTCTCCTCGCTCCCTGTCGCACTGTCTCCTCGCTCCCTGTTCCACAGTCTCCTCGCTCCCTGTCGCGCTGTCTCCTCGCTCCCTGTCATGCTGTCTCCTCGCTCCCTGTCGCGCTGTCTCCTCGATCCCTGTCGCGCTGTCTCCTCACTCCCTGTCGCGCTGTCTCCTCGCTCCCTGTCACGCTGTCTCCTCGCTCCCTGTCGCGCTGTCTCCTCTCTCCCTTCACGCTGTCTCCTCGCTCCCTGTCATGCTATCTCCTCGCTCCCTGTCACGCTGTCTCCTCGCACCCTCTCGCCCTGTCTCCTCGCTCACTGTCGCCCTGTCTCCTCGCTCCCTGTTGCGCTGTCTTTTCGCTCCCTGTCGCACTGTCTCCTCGCTCCCTCTCGCACTGTCCCCTCGCTTCCTGTCGCACTGACTCCTCGCTCCCTGTTGCGCTGTCTCCTTGCTCTGTGTCGCGCTGTGACTTTGCTCCTTCTCGCACTGTCGCTTCATTCCCTCTCGCAATGTCTCCTCTCAGCCTCTCGCTCTGTCACCTCACTCCCTATCGCGCTGTCTCCTCGCTCGCTCAAGCGCTGTCTCCTCGCACCCTCTCGCGCTGTCTCCTTGCTCACTGTCGCCCTGTCTCCTCGCTCCCTTTCGCGCTGTGTCCTCGCTCCCTGTCACTATGTCTCCTCGCTCCCTGTCGCGCTGTCTCCTCGCTCCCTGTCGCGCTGTCTCCTCGCTCCCTGTCACGCTGTGTCCTCGCTCCGTCGCGCTGTGTCCTCGCTCCCTGTCGCGCTGTCTCCTCGCCTCCTGTCGCGCTGTCTCCTCTCTCCCTTCGCACTGTCTCCTCGCTCACTGTCATGCTGTCTCCTCGCTCCCTGTCGTGCTGTCTCCTCCCACCCTCTCACCCTCTCTCCTCGCTCCCTGTCGCGCTGTCTCCTCTCACCCTCTCGCAATGCCTCTGCAATCCCTGTCACACTGTTTCCTAGCTCCCTGTCGCAGTGACTCCTCGCTCCCTCTCGCGCTGTATCCTTGCTCTGTGGCGCGCTGTCACTTCGCTCCTTCTTGCACTGTCGCTTCTCTCCCTCTTGCAATGTCTCCTCTCACCCTCTCGCTCTGTCACCTCACTCCCTATCGCGCTGTCTCCTCGCTCGCTATGGCGCTGTCTCCTCGCACCCTCTCACGCTGTCTCCTCGCTCACTGTCGCCCTGCCGCATCGCTCCCTTTCGCGCTGTCTCCTTGCTCCCTGTCACCAAGTCTCCTCACTCCCTCACTCCCTGTCGAGGTTTCTCCTCGCTCCCTGTTGCGCTGTTTCCTCTTCTCTGTCGCACTGTCCGCTCGCTCCCTGTCACACTGTCTCCTCGCTCCCTGTCACACTGTCTCCTCGCCCCCTGTCGCACTGACTCCTCGCTACCTGTCGCGGTTTCTCATCGCTCCCTGTCACTATGTCTCCTCGCTCCCTGTCGCGCTGTCTCCTCGCTCCCTGTCGCGCTGTCTCCTCACTCCCTGTCACGCTGTGTCCTCGCTCCGTCGCGCTGTGTCCTCGCTCGCTGTCGCGCTGTCTCCTCACTCCCTGTCACGCTGACTCCTCGCACCCTGTCACGCTGTCTCATCGCTCACTCTAGCACTGTCTCCTTGCTCCCTCTCGTGCTGTCTCCTCACTCCCTGTCGCACTGTCTCCTCGCTCCCTGTCGCGCTTTCTCATTGCTCCCTGTCACACTGTCTCTTCGCTCCCTGTCGCACTGCCTCCTCGCTCCCTGTCGCGATGTCTCCTCACTCCCTGTCACGCTGTCTCCTTGCTCAGAGTCGCGCTGTCTCATCGCTCACTCTAGCGCTGTCTCCTCGCTCCCTGTCACACTGTCTCCTCACTCCCTGTCGCGCTGTCTCCTCGCTCCCTGTCGCGCTTTCTCATCGCTCCCTGTCGCGCTGTCTCCTGGCTCTCTGTCGCACTGTCTCCTCGCTCCCTGTCGCACTGTCTCCTCGCTCCCTGATGTGCTGTCTCCTCGTTCCCTGTCGCGCTGTCTCCTCGCTCCCTGTCGCGCTGTCTCCTCGCTCCCTGTCGCACTGTCTCCTCGCTCCCTGTCACACTGTCTCCTCGCTCCCTGTCGCGCTGTCTCCTCGCTCTCTGTCGCGCTGTCTCCTCGCTCCCTGTCGCACTGTCTCCTCGCTCCCTGTCGCACTGTCTCCTGGCTGCCTGTCGCACAGTCTCCTCGCTCCCTGTCGCACAGTCTCCTCGCTCCCTGTCGCGCTGTCTCCTCGCTCCCTGTCATGCTGTCTCCTCGCTCCCTGTCGCGCTGTCTCCTCGCTCCCTGTCGCGCTGTCTCTTCGCTCCCTGTCGCGCTGTCTCCTCGCTCCCTGTCACGCTGTCTCCTCGCTCCCTGTCGCGCTGTCTCCTCTCTCCCTTCACGATGTCTCCTCACTCCCTGTCGCGCTGTCTCCTCGCTCTCTGTCGCACTGTCTCCTCGCTCCCAGTCGCACTGCCTCCTTGCTCCCAGTCGCGATGTCTCCTCACACCCTGTCGCGATGTCTCCTCACTCCCTGTCGCGCTGTCTCCTCGTTCCCTGTCGCGCTGTCTCCTCGCTCCCTGTCGCGCTGTCTCCTCGCTCTCTGTCGCACTGTCTCCTCGCTCCCTGTCGCACTGTCACCTCGCTCCCTGTCGCACTGTCTCCTCGCTCCCTGTCGCACTGTCTCCTCGCTCCCTGTCGCACTGTCTCCTCGCTCCCTGAAGTGCTGTCTCCTCGCTCCCTGTCGCATTGTCTCCTCGCTCCCTGTCACACTGTCTCCTCGCTCCCTGTCGCGCTGTCTCCTCGCTCTCTGTCGCGCTGTCTCCTCGCTCCCTGTCGCACTGTCTCCTCGCTCCCTGTCGCAATGTCTCCTCGCTCCCTGTCGCACTGTCTCCTCGCTCCCTGTCGCACTGTCTCCTGGCTGCCTGTCGCACAGTCTCCTCGCTCCCTGTCGCACAGTCTCCTCGCTCCCTGTCGCGCTGTCTCCTCGCTCCCTGTCATGCTGTCTCCTCGCTCCCTGTCGCGCTGTCTCCTCGCTCCCTGTCGCGCTGTCTCTTCGCTCCCTGTCGCGCTGTCTCCTCGCTCCCTGTCACGCTGTCTCCTCGCTCCCTGTCGCGCTGTCTCCTCTCTCCCTTCACGATGTCTCCTCACTCCCTGTCGCGCTGTCTCCTCGCTCTCTGTCGCACTGTCTCCTCGCTCCCAGTCGCACTGCCTCCTTGCTCCCAGTCGCGATGTCTCCTCACACCCTGTCGCGATGTCTCCTCACTCCCTGTCGCGCTGTCTCCTCGTTCCCTGTCGCGCTGTCTCCTCGCTCCCTGTCGCGCTGTCTCCTCGCTCTCTGTCGCACTGTCTCCTCGCTCCCTGTCGCACTGTCACCTCGCTCCCTGTCGCACTGTCTCCTCGCTCCCTGTCGCACTGTCTCCTCGCTCCCTGTCGCACTGTCTCCTCGCTCCCTGAAGTGCTGTCTCCTCGCTCCCTGTCGCATTGTCTCCTCGCTCCCTGTCGCACTGTCTCCTTGCTGCCTGTCGCACTGTCTCCTCGCTCCCTGTCACACTGTCTCCTCGCTCCCTGTCGCGCTGTCTCCTCGCTCTCTGTCGCGCTGTCTCCTCGCTCCCTGTCGCACTGTCTCCTCGCTCCCTGTCGCAATGTCTCCTCGCTCCCTGTCGCACTGTCTCCTCGCTCCCTGTCGCACTGTCTCCTGGCTGCCTGTCGCACAGTCTCCTCGCTCCCTGTCGCGCTGTCTCCTCGCTCCCTGTCATGCTGTGTCCTCGCTCCGTCGCGCTGTGTCCTCGCTCCCTGTCGCGCTGTCTCCTCGCCTCCTGTCGCGCTGTCTCCTCTCTCCCTTCGCACTGTCTCCTCGCTCACTGTCATGCTGTCTCCTCGCTCCCTGTCGTGCTGTCTCCTCCCACCCTCTCACCCTCTCTCCTCGCTCCCTGTCGCGCTGTCTCCTCTCACCCTCTCGCAATGCCTCTGCAATCCCTGTCACACTGTTTCCTAGCTCCCTGTCGCAGTGACTCCTCGCTCCCTCTCGCGCTGTATCCTTGCTCTGTGGCGCGCTGTCACTTCGCTCCTTCTTGCACTGTCGCTTCTCTCCCTCTTGCAATGTCTCCTCTCACCCTCTCGCTCTGTCACCTCACTCCCTATCGCGCTGTCTCCTCGCTCGCTATGGCGCTGTCTCCTCGCACCCTCTCACGCTGTCTCCTCGCTCACTGTCGCCCTGCCGCATCGCTCCCTTTCGCGCTGTCTCCTTGCTCCCTGTCACCAAGTCTCCTCACTCCCTCACTCCCTGTCGAGGTTTCTCCTCGCTCCCTGTTGCGCTGTTTCCTCTTCTCTGTCGCACTGTCCGCTCGCTCCCTGTCACACTGTCTCCTCGCTCCCTGTCACACTGTCTCCTCGCCCCCTGTCGCACTGACTCCTCGCTACCTGTCGCGGTTTCCCATCGCTCCCTGTCACTATGTCTCCTCGCTCCCTGTCGCGCTGTCTCCTCGCTCCCTGTCGCGCTGTCTCCTCGCTCCCTGTCACGCTGTGTCCTCGCTCCGTCGCGCTGTGTCCTCGCTCGCTGTCGCGCTGTCTCCTCACTCCCTGTCACGCTGACTCCTCGCACCCTGTCACGCTGTCTCATCGCTCACTCTAGCACTGTCTCCTTGCTCCCTCTCGTGCTGTCTCCTCACTCCCTGTCGCACTGTCTCCTCGCTCCCTGTCGCGCTTTCTCATTGCTCCCTGTCACACTGTCTCTTCGCTCCCTGTCGCACTGCCTCCTCGCTCCCTGTCGCGATGTCTCCTCACTCCCTGTCACGCTGTCTCCTTGCTCAGAGTCGCGCTGTCTCATCGCTCACTCTAGCGCTGTCTCCTCGCTCCCTGTCACACTGTCTCCTCACTCCCTGTCGCGCTGTCTCCTCGCTCCCTGTCGCGCTTTCTCATCGCTCCCTGTCGCGCTGTCTCCTGGCTCTCTGTCGCACTGTCTCCTCGCTCCCTGTCGCACTGTCTCCTCGCTCCCTGTCACACTGTCTCCTCGCTCCCTGTCGCACTGACTCCTCGCTACCTGTCGCGGTTTCTCATCGCTCCCTGTCACTATGTCTCCTCGCTCCCTGTCGCGCTGTCTCCTCGCTCCCTGTCGCGCTGTCTCCTCGCTCCCTGTCACGCTGTGTCCTCGCTCCGTCGCGCTGTGTCCTCGCTCGCTGTCGCCTCACTCCCTGTCACGCTGTCTCCTCGCACCCTGTCACGCTGTCTCATCGCTCACTCTAGCACTGTCTCCTCGCTCCCTCTCGTGCTGTCTCCTCACTCCCTGTAGCACTGTCTCCTCGCTCCCTGTCGCGCTTTCTCATTGCTCCCTGTCACACTGTCTCTTCGCTCCCTGTCGCACTGCCTCCTCGCTCCCTGTCGCGATGTCTCCTCACTCCCTGTCACGCTGTCTCCTTGCTCAGAGTCGCGCTGTCTCATCGCTCACTCTAGCGCTGTCTCCTCGCTCCCTGTCACACTGTCTCCTCACTCCCTGTCGCGCTGTCTCCTCGCTCCCTGTCGCGCTTTCTCATCGCTCCCTGTCGCGCTGTCTCCTGGCTCTCTGTCGCACTGTCTCCTCGCTCCCTGTCGCACTGTCTCCTCGCTCCCTGATGTGCTGTCTCCTCGTTCCCTGTCGCGCTGTCTCCTCGCTCCCTGTCGCGCTGTCTCCTCGCTCTCTGTCGCACTGTCTCCTCGCTCCCTGTCGCACTGTCACCTCGCTCCCTGTCGCACTGTCTCCTCGCTCCCTGTCGCACTGTCTCCTCACTCCCTGTCGCGCTGTCTCCTCGCACCCTGTCACGCTGTCTCATCGCTCACTCTAGCACTGTCTCCTCGCACCCTCTCGTGCTGTCTCCTCACTCCCTGTCGCACTGTCTCCTCGCTCCCTGTCGCGCTTTGTCATCGCTCCCTGTCACACTGTCTCCTCGCTCCCTGTCGCACTGCCTCCTCGCTCCCTGTCGCGATGTCTCCTCACTCCCTGTCACGCTGTCTCCTTGCTCAGAGTCGCGCTGTCTCATCGCTCACTCTAGCGCTGTCTCGTCGCTCCTTCTCGCGCTGTCTCCTCACTCACTGTCGCGCTGTCTCATCGCTCCCTGTCGCGCTGCAATCTCGCTCCCTGTCGCACTGTCTCCTCACTCCCTGTCGCACTGTCTCCTCGCTCCCTGTCGCGCTTTCTCATCGCTCCCTGTCGCGCTGTCTCCTGGCTCTCTGTCGCACTGTCTCCTCGCTCCCTGTCGCACTGTCTCCTCGCTCCCTGATGTGCTGTCTCCTCGCTCCCTGTCGCGCTGTCTCCTCGCTCCCTGTCGCGCTGTCTCCTCGCTCTCTGTCGCACTGTCTCCTCGCTCCCTGTCGCACTGTCACCTCACTCCCTGTCGCACTGTCTCCTCGCTCCCTGTCGCACTGTCTCCTCGCTCTCTGATGTGCTGTCTCCTCGCTCCCTTTCGCGCTGTCTCCTCGCTCTCTGTCGCGCTGTCTCCTCGCTCCCTGTCGCGCTGTCTCCTCACTCCCTGTCGCACTGTCTCCTCGCTCCCTGTCGCACTGTCTCCTCGCTCCCTGTCGCACTGTCTCCTCACTCCCTGTCGCGCTTTCTCCTCGCACCCTGTCACGCTGTCTCATCGCTCACTCTAGCACTGTCTCCTCGCACCCTCTCGTGCTGTCTCCTCACTCCCTGTCGCACTGTCTCCTTGCTCCCTGTCGCGCTGTCTCCTAGCTCCCTGTCGCACTGTCTCCTCGCTCCCTGTCGCACTGTCTCCTCGCTCCCTGTCGCACTGTCTCCTCACTCCCTGTCGCGCTGTCTCCTCGCACCCTGTCACGCTGTCTCATCGCTCACTCTAGCACTGTCTCCTCGCACCCTCTCGTGCTGTCTCCTCACTCCCGGTCGCACTGTCTCCTCGCTCCCTGTCGCGCTTTGTCATCGCTCCCTGTCACACTGTCTCCTCGCTCCCTGTCGCACTGCCTCCTCGCTCCCTGTCGCGATGTCTCCTCACTCCCTGTCACGCTGTCTCCTTGCTCAGAGTCGCGCTGTCTCATCGCTCACTCTAGCACTGTCTCGTCGCTCCTTCTCGCGCTGTCTCCTCACTCACTGTCGCGCTGTCTCATCGCTCCCTGTCGCGCTGCAATCTCGCTCCCTGTCGCACTGTCTCCTCACTCCCTGTCGCACTGTCTCCTCGCTCCCTGTCGCGCTTTCTCATCGCTCCCTGTCGCGCTGTCTCCTGGCTCTCTGTCGCACTGTCTCCTCGCTCCCTGTCGCACTGTCTCCTCGCTCCCTGATGTGCTGTCTCCTCGCTCCCTGTCGCGCTGTCTCCTCGCTCCCTGTCGCGCTGTCTCCTCGCTCTCTGTCGCACTGTCTCCTCGCTCCCTGTCGCACTGTCACCTCACTCCCTGTCGCACTGTCTCCTCGCTCCCTGTCGCACTGTCTCCTCGCTCTCTGATGTGCTGTCTCCTCGCTCCCTTTTGCGCTGTCTCCTCGCTCTCTGTCGCGCTGTCTCCTCGCTCCCTGTCGCGCTGTCTCCTCGCTCCCTGTCGCACTGTCTCCTCGCTCCCTGTCGCACTGTCTCCTCGCTCCCTGTCGCACTGTCTCCTGGCTGCCTGTCGCACTGTCTCCTCGCTCCCTGTTCCACAGTCTCCTCGCTCCCTGTCGCGCTGTCTCCTCGCTCCCTTTCATGCTGTCTCCTCGCTCCCTGTCGCGCTGTCTCCTCGATCCCTGTCGCGCTGTCTCCTCACTCCCTGTCGCGCTGTCTCCTCGCTCCCTGTCACGCTGTCTCCTCGCTCCCTGTCGCGCTGTCTCCTCTCTCCCTTCACGCTGTCTCCTCGCTCCCTGTCTTGCTATCTCCTCGCTCCCTGTCACGCTGTCTCCTCGCACCCTCTCGCCCTGTCTCCTCGCTCACTGTCGCCCTGTCTCCTCGCTCCCTGTTGCGCTGTCTTTTCGCTCCCTGTCGCACTGTCTCCTCGCTCCCTCTCGCAGTGTCCCCTCGCTTCCTGTCGCACTGACTCCTCGCTCCCTGTCGCGCTGTCTCCTTGCTCTGTGTCGCGCTGTGACTTTGCTCCTTCTCGCACTGTCACTTCATTCCCTCTCGCAATGTCTCCTCTCACCCTCTCGCTCTGTCACCTCACTCCCTATCGCGCTGTCTCCTCGCTCGCTCTAGCGCTGTCTCCTCGCACCCTCTCGCGCTGTCTCCTTGCTCACTGTCGCCCTGTCTCCTCGCTCCCTTTCGCGCTGTGTCCTCGCTCCCTGTCACTATGTCTCCTCGCTCCCTGTCGCGCTGTCTCCTCGCTCCCTGTCGCGCTGTCTCCTCGCTCCCTGTCACGCTGTGTCCTCGCTCCGTCGCGCTGTGTCCTCGCTCGCTGTCGCACTGTCTCCTCACTCCCTGTCGCGCTGTCTCCTCGCACCCTGTCACGCTGTCTCAACACTCACTCTAGCAATGTCTCCTCGCTCCCTCTCGTGCTGTCTCCTCACTCCCTGTCGCACTGTCTCCTCGCTCCCTGTCGCGCTTTGTCATCGCTCCCTGTCACACTGTCTCCTCGCTCCCTGTCGCACTGCCTCCTGGCTCCCTGTCGCGATGTCTCCTCACTCTCTGTCACGCTGTCTCCTTGCTCAGATTCGCGCTGTCTCATCGCTCACTCTAGCGCTGTCTCCTCGCTCCTTCTCGCGCAGTCTCCTCACTCACTGTCGCGCTGTCTCATCGCTCCCTGTCGCGCTGCAAACTCGCTCCCTGTCGCACTGTCTCCTCACTCCCTGTTGCGCTGTCTCCTCGCTCCCTGTCGCGCTTTCTCATTGCTCCCTGTCGCGCTGTCTCCTGGCTCTCTGTCGCATTGTCTCCTCGCTCCCTGTCGCACTGTCTCCTCGCTCCCTGATGTGCTGTCTCCTCGCTCCCTGTCGCGCTGTCTCCTCGCTCCCTGTCGCGCTGTGTCCTCGCTCTCTGTCGCACTGTCTCCTCGCTCCCTGTCGCACTGTCACCTCGCTCCCTGTCGCACTGTCTCCTCGCTCCCTGTCGCACTGTCTCCTCGCTCCCTGATGTGCTGTCTCCTCGCTCCCTGTCGCACTGTCTCCTCGCTCCCTGTCGCACTGTCTCCTTGCTGCCTGTCACACTGTCTCCTCGATCCCTGTCGCACTGTCTCCTCGCTCCCTGTCGTGCTGTCTCCTCGCTCTCTGTCGCGCTGTCTCCTCGCTCCCTGTCGCGCTGTCTCCTCGCTCCCTGTCGCACTGTCTCCTCGCTCCCTGTCGCACTGTCTCCTCGCTCCCTGTCGCACTGTCTCCTGGCTGCCTGTCGCACTGTCTCCTCGCTCCCTGTTCCACAGTCTCCTCGCTCCCTGTCGCGCTGTCTCCTCGCTCCCTGTCATGCTGTCTCCTCGCTCCCTGTCGCGCTGTCTCCTCGATCCCTGTCGCGCTGTCTCCTCACTCCCTGTCGCGCTGTCTCCTCGCTCCCTGTCACGCTGTCTCCTCGCTCCCTGTCGCGCTGTCTCCTCTCTCCCTTCACGCTGTCTCCTCGCTCCCTGTCATGCTATCTCCTCGCTCCCTGTCACGCTGTCTCCTCGCACCCTCTCGCCCTGTCTCCTCGCTCACTGTCGCCCTGTCTCCTCGCTCCCTGTTGCGCTGTCTTTTCGCTCCCTGTCGCACTGTCTCCTCGCTCCCTCTCGCACTGTCCCCTCGCTTCCTGTCGCACTGACTCCTCGCTCCCTGTCGCGCTGTCTCCTTGCTCTGTGTCGCGCTGTGACTTTGCTCCTTCTCGCACTGTCGCTTCATTCCCTCTCGCAATGTCTCCTCTCACCCTCTCGCTCTGTCACCTCACTCCCTATCGCGCTGTCTCCTCGCTCGCTCTAGCGCTGTCTCCTCGCACCCTCTCGCGCTGTCTCCTTGCTCACTGTCGCCCTGTCTCCTCGCTCCCTTTCGCGCTGTGTCCTCGCTCCCTGTCACTATGTCTCCTCGCTCCCTGTCGCGCTGTCTCCTCGCTCCCTGTCGCGCTGTCTCCTCGCTCCCTGTCACGCTGTGTCCTCGCTCCGTCGCGCTGTGTCCTCGCTCCCTGTCGCGCTGTCTCCTCGCCTCCTGTCGCGCTGTCTCCTCTCTCCCTTCGCACTGTCTCCTCGCTCACTGTCATGCTGTCTCCTCGCTCCCTGTCGTGCTGTCTCCTCCCACCCTCTCACCCTCTCTCCTCGCTCCCTGTCGCGCTGTCTCCTCTCACCCTCTCGCAATGCCTCTGCAATCCCTGTCACACTGTTTCCTAGCTCCCTGTCGCAGTGACTCCTCGCTCCCTCTCGCGCTGTATCCTTGCTCTGTGGCGCGCTGTCACTTCGCTCCTTCTTGCACTGTCGCTTCTCTCCCTCTTGCAATGTCTCCTCTCACCCTCTCGCTCTGTCACCTCACTCCCTATCGCGCTGTCTCCTCACTCGCTATGGCGCTGTCTCCTCGCACCCTCTCACGCTGTCTCCTCGCTCACTGTCGCCCTGCCGCATCGCTCCCTTTCGCGCTGTCTCCTTGCTCCCTGTCACCAAGTCTCCTCACTCCCTCAACCCCTGTCGAGGTTTCTCCTCGCTCCCTGTTGCACTGTTTCCTCTTCTCTGTCGCACTGTCCCCTCGCTCCCTGTCACACTGTCTCCTCGCTGCCTGTCACACTGTCTCCTCGCTCCCTGTCGCACTGACTCCTCGCTACCTGTCGCGGTTTCTCATCGCTCCCTGTCACTATGTCTCCTCGCTCCCTGTCGCGCTGTCTCCTCGCTCCCTGTCGCGCTGTCTCCTCGCTCCCTGTCACGCTGTGTCCTCGCTCCGTCGCGCTGTGTCCTCGCTCGCTGTCGCGCTGTCTCCTCACTCCCTGTCACGCTGTCTCCTCGCACCCTGTCACGCTGTCTCATCGCTCACTCTAGCACTGTCTCCTCGCTCCCTCTCGTGCTGTCTCCTCACTCCCTGTCGCACTGTCTCCTCGCTCCCTGTCGCGCTTTCTCATTGCTCCCTGTCACACTGTCTCTTCGCTCCCTGTCGCACTGCCTCCTCGCTCCCTGTCGCAATGTCTCCTCACTCCCTGTCACGCTGTCTCCTTGCTCAGAGTCGCGCTGTCTCATCGCTCACTCTAGCGCTGTCTCCTCGCTCCCTGTCACACTGTCTCCTCACTCCCTGTCGCGCTGTCTCCTCGCTCCCTGTCGCGCTTTCTCATCGCTCCCTGTCACGCTGTCTCCTGGCTCTCTGTCGCACTGTCTCCTCGCTCCCTGTCGCACTGTCTCCTCGCTCCCTGATGTGCTGTCTCCTCGTTCCCTGTCGCGCTGTCTCCTCGCTCCCTGTCGCGCTGTCTCCTCGCTCTCTGTCGCACTGTCTCCTCGCTCCCTGTCGCACTGTCACCTCGCTCCCTGTCGCACTGTCTCCTCGCTCCCTGTCGCACTGTCTCCTCGCTCCCTGAAGTGCTGTGTCCTCGCTCCCTGTCGCACTGTCTCCTCGCTCCCTGTCGCACTGTCTCCTTGCTGCCTGTCGCACTGTCTCCTCGCTCCCTGTCACACTGTCTCCTCGCTCCCTGTCGCGCTGTCTCCTCGCTCTCTGTCGCGCTGTCTCCTCGCTCCCTGTCACGCTGTCTCCTCACTCCCTGTCGCACTATCTCCTCGCTCCCTGTCGCACTGTCTCCTCGCTCCTTGTCGCACTGTCTCCTGGCTGCCTGTCGCACTGTCTCCTCGCTCCATGTTGCACAGTCTCCTCGCTCCCTGTCATGCTGTCTCCTCGCTCCCTGTCGCGCTGTCTCCTCGATCCCTGTCGCGCTGTCTCCTCACTCCCTGTCGCGCTGTCTCCTCGCTCCCTGTCACGCTGTCTCCTCGCTCCCTGTCGCGCTGTCTCCTCTCTCCCTTCACGCTGTCTCCTCGCTCCCTGTCATGCTATCTCCCCGCTCCCTGTCGCGCTGTCTCCTCGCACCCTCTCGCCCTCTCTCCTCGCTCACTGTCGCCCTCTCTCCTCGCTCCCTGTTGCGCTGTCTTTTCGCTCCCTGTCGCACTGTCTCCTCGCTCCCTCTCGCACTGTCCCCTCGCTTCCTGTCGCACTGACTCCTCGCTCCCTGTCGCGCTGTCTCCTTGCTCTGTGTCGCGCTGTGACTTTGCTCCTTCTCGCACTGTCGCTTCATTCCCTCTCGCAATGTCTCCTCTCACCCTCTCGCTCTGTCACCTCACTCCCTATCGCGCTGTCTCCTCGCTCGCTCTAGCGCTGTCTCCTCGCACCCTCTCGCGCTGTCTCCTTGCTCACTGTCGCCCTGTCTCCTCGCTCCCTTTCGCGCTGTCTCCTCGCTCCCTGTCACTATGTCTCCTCGCTCCCTGTCGCGCTGTCTCCTCGCTCCCTGTCACGCTGTCTCCTCGCTCCCTGTCACGCTGTGTCCTCACTCGCTGTCGCGCTGTCTCCTCACTCCCTGTCGCGCTGTCTCCTCGCACCCTGTCACGCTGTCTCATCGCTCACTCTAGCACTGTCTCCTCACTCCCTGTCGCACTGTCTCCTCGCCCCCTGTCGCGCTTTGTCATCGCTCCCTGTCACACTGTCTCCTCGCTCCCTGTCGCACTGCCTCCTCGCTCCCTGTCGCGATGTCTCCTCACTCCCTGTCACGCTGTCTCCTTGCTCAGAGTCGCGCTGTCTCATCGCTCACTCTAGCGCTGTCTCCTCGCTCCTTCTCGCTCAGTCTCCTCACTCACTGTCGCGCTGTCTCATCGCTCCCTGTCGCGCTGCAAACTCGCTCCCTGTCGCATTGTCTCCTCACTCCCTGTCGCGCTGTCTCCTCGCTCCCTGTCGCGCTTTCTCATCGCTCCCTGTCGCGCTGTCTCCTGGCTCTCTGTCGCACTGTCTCCTCGCTCCCTGTCACACTGTCTCCTCGCTCCCTGATGTGCTGTCTCCTCGCTCCCTGTCGCGCTGTCTCCTCGCTCCCTGTCGCGCTGTGTCCTCGCTCTCTGTCGCACTGTCTCCTCGCTCCCTGTCGCACTGTCACCTCGCTCCCTGTCGCACTGTCTCCTCGCTCCCTGTCGCACTGTCTCCTCGCTCCCTGATGTGCTGTCTCCTCGCTCCCTGTCGCACTGTCTCCTCGCTCCCTGTCGCACTGTCTCCTTGCTGCCTGTCACACTGTCTCCTCGCTCCCTGTCGCGCTGTCTCCTCGCTCTCTGTCGCGCTGTCTCCTCGCTCCCTGTCGCGCTGTCTCCTCGCTCCCTGTCGCACTGTCTCCTCGCTCCCTGTCGCACTGTCTCCTCGCTCCCTGTCGCACTGTCTCCTGGCTGCCTGTCGCACTGTCTCCTCGCTCCCTGTTCCACAGTCTCCTCGCTCCCTGTCGCGCTGTCTCCTCGCTCCCTGTCATGCTGTCTCCTCACTCCCTGTCGCGCTGTCTCCTCGATCCCTGTCGCGCTGTCTCCTCACTCCCTGTCGCGCTGTCTCCTCGCTCCCTGTCACGCTGTCTCCTCGCTCCCTGTCGCGCTGTCTCCTCTCTCCCTTCACGCTGTCTCCTCGCTCCCTGTCATGCTATCTCCTCGCTCCCTGTCACGCTGTCTCCTCGCACCCTCTCGCCCTGTCTCCTCGCTCACTGTCGCCCTGTCTCCTCGCTCCCTGTTGCGCTGTCTTTTCGCTCCCTGTCGCACTGTCTCCTCGCTCCCTCTCGCACTGTCCCCTCGCTTCCTGTCGCACTGACTCCTCGCTCCCTGTTGCGCGGTCTCCTTGCTCTGTGTCGCGCTGTGACTTTGCTCCTTCTCGCACTGTCGCTTCATTCCCTCTCGCAATGTCTCCTCTCAGCCTCTCGCTCTATCACCTCACTCCCTATCGCGCTGTCTCCTCGCTCGCTCTAGCGCTGTCTCCTCGCACCCTCTCGCGCTGTCTCCTTGCTCACTGTCGCCCTGTCTCCTCGCTCCCTTTCGCGCTGTGTCCTCGCTCCCTGTCACTATGTCTCCTCGCTCCCTGTCACGCTGTGTCCTCGCTCCGTCGCGCTGTGTCCTCGCTCCCTGTCGCGCTGTCTCCTCGCCTCCTGTCGCGCTGTCTCCTCTCTCCCTTCGCACTGTCTCCTCGCTCACTGTCATGCTGTCTCCTCGCTCCCTGTCGTGCTGTCTCCTCCCACCCTCTCACCCTCTCTCCTCGCTCCCTGTCGCGCTGTCTCCTCTCACCCTCTCGCAATGCCTCTGCAATCCCTGTCACACTGTTTCCTAGCTCCCTGTCGCAGTGACTCCTCGCTCCCTCTCGCGCTGTATCCTTGCTCTGTGGCGCGCTGTCACTTCGCTCCTTCTTGCACTGTCGCTTCTCTCCCTCTTGCAATGTCTCCTCTCAACCTCTCGCTCTGTCACCTCACTCCCTATCGCGCTGTCTCCTCGCTCGCTATGGCGCTGTCTCCTCGCACCCTCTCACGCTGTCTCCTCGCTCACTGTCGCCCTGCCGCATCACTCCCTTTCGCGCTGTCTCCTTGCTCCCTGTCACCAAGTCTCCTCACTCCCTCACTCCCTGTCGAGGTTTCTCCTCGCTCCCTGTTGCGCTGTTTCCTCTTCTCTGTCGCACTGTCCCCTCGCTCCCTGTCACACTGTCTCCTCGCTCCCTGTCACACTGTCTCCTCGCTCCCTGTCGCACTGACTCCTCGCTACCTGTCGCGGTTTCTCATCGCTCCCTGTCACTATGTCTCCTCGCTCCCTGTCGCGCTGTCTCCTCGCTCCCTGTCGCGCTGTCTCCTCACTCCCTGTCACGCTGTGTCCTCGCTCCGTCGCGCTGTGTCCTCGCTCGCTGTCGCGCTGTCTCCTCACTCCCTGTCACGCTGTCTCCTCGCACCCTGTCACGCTGTCTCATCGCTCACTCTAGCACTGTCTCCTCGCTCCCTCTCGTGCTGTCTCCTCACTCCCTGTCGCACTGTCTCCTCGCTCCCTGTCGCGCTTTCTCATTGCTCCCTGTCACACTGTCTCTTCGCTCCCTGTCGCACTGCCTCCTCGCTCCCTGTCGCGATGTCTCCTCACTCCCTGTCACGCTGTCTCCTTGCTCAGAGTCGCGCTGTCTCATCGCTCACTCTAGCGCTGTCTCCTCGCTCCCTGTCACACTGTCTCCTCACTCCCTGTCGCGCTGCCTCCTCGCTCCCTGTCGCGCTTTCTCATCGCTCCCTGTCGCGCTGTCTCCTGGCTCTCTGTCGCACTGTCTCCTCGCTCCCTGTCGCACTGTCTCCTCGCTCCCTGATGTGCTGTCTCCTCGTTCCCTGTCGCGCTGTCTCCTCGCTCCCTGTCGCGCTGTCTCCTCGCTCTCTGTCGCACTGTCTCCTCGCTCCCTGTCGCACTGTCACCTCGCTCCCTGTCGCACTGTCTCCTCGCTCCCTGTCGCACTGTCTCCTCGCTCCCTGAAGTGCTGTGTCCTCGCTCCCTGTCGCACTGTCTCCTCGCTCACTGTCGCACTGTCTCCTTGCTGCCTGTCGCACTGTCTCCTCGCTCCCTGTCGCACTGTCTCCTCGCTCCCTGTCGCGCTGTCTCCTCGCTCTCTGTCGCGCTGTCTCCTCGCTCCCTGTCACGCTGTCTCCTCACTCCCTGTCGCACTATCTCCTCGCTCCCTGTCGCACTGTCTCCTCGCTCCCTGTCGCACTGTCTCCTGGCTGCCTGTCGCACTGTCTCCTCGCTCCCTGTTGCACAGTCTCCTCGCTCCCTGTCATGCTGTCTCCTCGCTCCCTGTCGCGCTGTCTCCTCGATCCCTGTCGCGCTGTCTCCTCACTCCCTGTCGCGCTGTCTCCTCGCTCCCTGTCGCGCTGTCTCCTCGCACCCTGTCACGCTGTCTCATCGCTCACTCTAGCACTGTCTCCTCGCACCCTCTCGTGCTGTCTCCTCACTCCCTGTCGCACTGTCTCCTCGCTCCCTGTCGCGCTGTCTCCTAGCTCCCTGTCGCACTGTCTCCTCGCTCCCTGTCGCACTGTCTCCTCGCTCCCTGTCGCACTGTCTCCTCACTCCCTGTCGCGCTGTCTCCTCGCACCCTGTCACGCTGTCTCATCGCTCACTCTAGCACTGTCTCCTCGCACCCTCTCGTGCTGTCTCCTCACTCCCTGTCGCACTGTCTCCTCGCTCCCTGTCGCGCTTTGTCATCGCTCCCTGTCACACTGTCTCCTCGCTCCCTGTCGCACTGCCTCCTCGCTCCCTGTCGCGATGTCTCCTCACTCCCTGTCACGCTGTCTCCTTGCTCAGAGTCGCGCTGTCTCATCGCTCACTCTAGCGCTGTCTCGTCGCTCCTTCTCGCGCTGTCTCCTCACTCACTGTCGCGCTGTCTCATCGCTCCCTGTCGCGCTGCAATCTCGCTCCCTGTCGCACTGTCTCCTCACCCCCTGTCGCACTGTCTCCTCGCTCCCTGTCGCGCTTTCTCATCGCTCCCTGTCGCGCTGTCTCCTGGCTCTCTGTCGCACTGTCTCCTCGCTCCCTGTCGCACTGTCTCCTCGCTCCCTGATGTGCTGTCTCCTCGCTCCCTGTCGCACTGTCACCTCACTCCCTGTCGCACTGTCTCCTCGATCCCTGTCGCACTGTCTCCTCGCTCTCTGATGTGCTGTCTCCTCGCTCCCTTTTGCGCTGTCTCCTCGCTCTCTGTCGCGCTGTCTCCTCGCTCCCTGTCGCGCTGTCTCCTCGCTCCCTGTCGCACTGTCTCCTCGCTCCCTGTCGCACCGTCTCCTCGCTCCCTGTCGCACTGTCTCCTGGCTGCCTGTCGCACTGTCTCCTCGCTCCCTGTTCCACAGTCTCCTCGCTCCCTGTCGCGCTGTCTCCTCGCTCCCTGTCATGCTGTCTCCTCGCTCCCTGTCGCGCTGTCTACTCGATCCCTGTCGCGCTGTCTCCTCACTCCCTGTCGCGCTGTCTCCTCTCTCCCTTCACGCTGTCTCCTCGCTCCCTGTCTTGCTATCTCCTCGCTCCCTGTCACGCTGTCTCCTCGCACCCTCTCGCCCTGTCTCCTCGCTCACTGTCGCCCTGTCTCCTCGCTCCCTGTTGCGCTGTCTTTTCGCTCCCTGTCGCACTGTCTCCTCGCTCCCTCTCGCACTGTCCCCTCGCTTCCTGTCGCACTGACTCCTCGCTCCCTGTCGCGCTGTCTCCTTGCTCTGTGTCGCGCTGTGACTTTGCTCCTTCTCGCACTGTCGCTTCATTCCCTCTCGCAATGTCTCCTCTCACCCTCTCGCTCTGTCACCTCACTCCCTATCGCGCTGTCTCCTCGCTCGCTCTAGCGCTGTCTCCTCGCACCCTCTCGCGCTGTCTCCTTGCTCACTGTCGCCCTGTCTCCTCGCTCCCTTTCGCGCTGTGTCCTCGCTCCCTGTCACTATGTCTCCTCGCTCCCTCTCGCACTGTCCCCTCGCTTCCTGTCGCACTGACTCCTCGCTCCCTCTCGCACTGTCCCCTCGCTTCCTGTCGCCCTGTCTCCTCGCTCCCTGTTGCGCTGTCTTTTCGCTCCCTGTCGCACTGTCTCCTCGCTCCCTCTCGCACTGTCCCCTCGCTTCCTGTCGCACTGTCTCCTCACTCCCTGTCGCGCTGTCTCCTCGCACCCTGTCACGCTGTCTCATCACTCACTCTAGCAATGTCTCCTCGCTCCCTCTCGTGCTGTCTCCTCACTCCCTGTCGCACTGTCTCCTCGCTCCCTGTCGCGCTTTGTCATCGCTCCCTGTCACACTGTCTCCTCGCTCCCTGTCGCACTGCCTCCTGGCTCCCTGTCGCGATGTCTCCTCACTCTCTGTCACGTTGTCTCCTTGCTCAGATTCGCGCTGTCTCATCGCTCACTCTAGCGCTGTCTCCTCGCTCCTTCTCGCGCAGTCTCCTCACTCACTGTCGCGCTGTCTCATCGCTCCCTGTCGCGCTGCAAACTCGCTCCCTGTCGCACTGTCTCCTCACTCCCTGTTGCGCTGTCTCCTCGCTCCCTGTCGCGCTTTCTCATCGCTCCCTGTCGCGCTGTCTCCTGGCTCTCTGTCGCACTGTCTCCTCGCTCCCTGTCGCACTGTTTCCTCGCTCCCTGATGTGCTGTCTCCTCGCTCCCTGTCGCGCTGTCTCCTCGCTCCCTGTCGTGCTGTGTCCTCGCTCTCTGTCGCACTGTCTCCTCGCTCCCTGTCGCACTGTCACCTCGCTCCCTGTCGCACTGTCTCCTCGCTCCCTGTCGCACTGTCTCCTCGCTCCCTGATGTGCTGTCTCCTCGCTCCCTGTCGCACTGTCTCCTCGCTCCCTGTCGCACTGTCTCCTCGCTGCCTGTCACACTGTCTCCTCGCTCCCTGTCGCACTGTCTCCTCGCTCCCTGTCGCGCTGTCTCCTCGCTCTCTGTCGCGCTGTCTCCTCGCTCCCTGTCGCGCTGTCTCCTCGCTCCCTGTCGCACTGTCTCCTCGCTCCCTGTCGCACTGTCTCCTCGCTCCCTGTCGCACTGTCTCCTGGCTGCCTGTCGCACTGTCTCCTCGCTCCCTGTTCCACAGTCTCCTCGCTCCCTGTCGCGCTGTCTCCTCGCTCCCTGTCATGCTGTCTCCTCGCTCCCTGTCGCGCTGTCTCCTCGATCCCTGTCGCGCTGTCTCCTCACTCGCTGTCGCGCTGTCTCCTCGCTCCCTGTCACGCTGTCTCCTCGCTCCCTGTCGCGCTGTCTCCTCTCTCCCTTCACGCTGTCTCCTCGCTCCCTGTCATGCTATCTCCTCGCTCCCTGTCACGCTGTCTCCTCGCACCCTCTCGCCCTGTCTCCTCGCTCACTGTCGCCCTGTCTCCTCGCTCCCTGTTGCGCTGTCTTTTCGCTCCCTGTCGCACTGTCTCCTCGCTCCCTCTCGCACTGTCCCCTCGCTTCCTGTCGCACTGACTCCTCGCTCCCTGTCGCGCTGTCTCCTTGGTCTGTGTCGCGCTGTGACTTTGCTCCTTCTCGCACTGTCGCTTCATTCCCTCTCGCAATGTCTCCTCTCACCCTCTCGCTCTGTCACCTCACTCCCTATCGCGCTGTCTCCTCGCTCGCTCTAGCGCTGTCTCCTCGCACCCTCTCGCGCTGTCTCCTTGCTCACTGTCGCCCTGTCTCCTCGCTCCCTTTCGCGCTGTGTCCTCGCTCCCTGTCACTATGTCTCCTCGCTCCCTGTCGCGCTGTCTCCTCGCTCCCTGTCGCGCTGTCTCCTCGCTCCCTGTCACGCTGTGTCCTCGCTCCGTCGCGCTGTGTCCTCGCTCCCTGTCGCGCTGTCTCCTCGCCTCCTGTCGCGCTGTCTCCTCTCTCCCTTCGCACTGTCTCCTCGCTCACTGTCATGCTGTCTCCTCGCTCCCTGTCGTGCTGTCTCCTCCCACCCTCTCACCCTCTCTCCTCGCTCCCTGTCGCGCTGTCTCCTCTCACCCTCTCGCAATGCCTCTGCAATCCCTGTCACACTGTTTCCTAGCTCCCTGTCGCAGTGACTCCTCGCTCCCTCTCGCGCTGTATCCTTGCTCTGTGGCGCGCTGTCACTTCGCTCCTTCTTGCACTGTCGCTTCTCTCCCTCTTGCAATGTCTCCTCTCACCCTCTCGCTCTGTCACCTCACTCCCTATCGCGCTGTCTCCTCGCTCGCTATGGCGCTGTCTCCTCGCACCCTCTCACGCTGTCTCCTCGCTCACTGTCGCCCTGCCGCATCGCTCCCTTTCGCGCTGTCTCCTTGCTCCCTGTCACCAAGTCTCCTCACTCCCTCAACCCCTGTCGAGGTTTCTCCTCGCTCCCTGTTGCACTGTTTCCTCTTCTCTGTCGCACTGTCCCCTCGCTCCCTGTCACACTGTCTCCTCACTCCCTGTCACACTGTCTCCTCGCTCCCTGTCGCACTGACTCCTCGCTACCTGTCGCGGTTTCTCATCGCTCCCTGTCACTATGTCTCCTCGCTCCCTGTCGCGCTGTCTCCTCGCTCCCTGTCGCGCTGTCTCCTCGCTCCCTGTCACGCTGTGTCCTCGCTCCGTCGCGCTGTGTCCTCGCTCGCTGTCGCGCTGTCTCCTCACTCCCTGTCACGCTGTCTCCTCGCACCCTGTCACGCTGTCTCATCGCTCACTCTAGCACTGTCTCCTCGCTCCCTCTCGTGCTGTCTCCTCACTCCCTGTCGCACTGTCTCCTCGCTCCCTGTCGCGCTTTCTCATTGCTCCCTGTCACACTGTCTCTTCGCTCCCTGTCGCACTGCCTCCTCACTCCCTGTCGCGATGTCTCCTCACTCCCTGTCACGCTGTCTTCTTGCTCAGAGTCGCGCTGTCTCATCGCTCACTCTAGCGCTGTCTCCTCGCTCCCTGTCACACTGTCTCCTCACTCCCTGTCGCGCTGTCTCCTCGCTCCCTGTTGCGCTTTCTCATCGCTCCCTGTCGCGCTGTCTCCTGGCTCTCTGTCGCACTGTCTCCTCGCTCCCTGTCGCACTGTCTCCTCGCTCCCTGATGTGCTGTCTCCTCGTTCCCTGTCGCGCTGTCTCCTCGCTCCCTGTCGCGCTGTCTCCTCGCTCTCTGTCGCACTGTCTCCTCGCTCCCTGTCGCACTGTCACCTGGCTCCCTGTCGCACTGTCTCCTCGCTCCCTGTCGCACTCTCTCCTCGCTCCCTGAAGTGCTGTCTCCTCGCTCCCTGTCGCACTGTCTCCTCGCTCCCTGTCGCACTGTCTCCTTGCTGCCTGTCGCACTGTCTCCTCGCTCCCTGTCGCACTGTCTCCTCGCTCCCTGTCGCGCTGTCTCCTCGCTCTCTGTCACGCTGTCTCCTCGCTCCCTGTCACGCTGTCTCCTCGCTCCCTGTCGCACTATCTCCTCGCTCCCTGTCGCACTGTCTCCTCGCTCCCTGTCGCACTGTCTCCTGGCTGCCTGTCGCACTGTCTCCTCGCTCCCTGTTGCACAGTCTCCTCGCTCCCTGTTGCACAGTCTCCTCGCTCCCTGTCATGCTGTCTCCTCGCTCCCTGTCGCGCTGTCTCCTCGCTCCCTGTCACGCTGTCTCCTCGCTCCCTGTCGCGCTGTCTCCTCTCTCCCTTCACGCTGTCTCCTCGCTCCCTGTCATGCTATCTCCTCGCTCCCTGTTACGCTGTCTCCTCGCACCCTCTCGCCCTCTCTCCTCGCTCACTGTCGCCCTCTCTCCTCGCTCCCTGTTGCGCTGTCTTTTCGCTCCCTGTCGCACTGTCTCCTCGCTCCCTCTCGCACTGTCCCCTCGCTTCCTGTCGCACTGACTCCTCGCTCCCTGTCGCGCTGTCTCCTTGCTCTGTGTCGCGCTGTGACTTTGCTCCTTCTCGCACTGTCGCTTCATTCCCTCTCGCAATGTCTCCTCTCACCCTCTCGCTCTGTCACCTCACTCCCTATCGCGCTGTCTCCTCGCTCGCTCTAGCGCTGTCTCCTCGCACCCTCTCGCGCTGTCTCCTTGCTCACTGTCGCCCTGTCTCCTCGCTCCCTTTCGCGCTGTCTCCTCGCTCCCTGTCACTATGTCTCCTCGCTCCCTGTCGCGCTGTCTCCTCACTCCCTGTCACGCTGTCTCCTCGCTCCCTGTCACGCTGTGTCCTCACTCGCTGTCGCGCTGTCTCCTCACTCCCTGTCGCGCTGTCTCCTCGCACCCTGTCACGCTGTCTCATCGCTCACTCTAGCACTGTCTCCTCACTCCCTGTCGCACTGTCTCCTCGCCCCCTGTCGCGCTTTGTCATCGCTCCCTGTCACACTGTCTCCTCGCTCCCTGTCGCACTGCCTCCTCGCTCCCTGTCGCGATGTCTCCTCACTCCCTGTCACGCTGTCTCCTTGCTCAGAGTCGCGCTGTCTCATCGCTCACTCTAGCGCTGTCTCCTCGCTCCTTCTCGCTCAGTCTCCTCACTCACTGTCGCGCTGTCTCATCGCTCCCTGTCGCGCTGCAAACTCGCTCCCTGTCGCACTGTCTCCTCACTCCCTGTCGCGCTGTCTCCTCGCTCCCTGTCGCGCTTTCTCATCACTCCCTGTCGCGCTGTCTCCTGGCTCTCTGTCGCACTGTCTCCTCGCTCCCTGTCGCACTGTCTCCTCGCTCCCTGATGTGCTGTCTCCTCGCTCCCTGTCGCGCTGTCTCCTCGCTCCCTGTCGCGCTGTGTCCTCGCTCTCTGTCGCACTGTCTCCTCGCTCCCTGTCGCACTGTCACCTCGCTCCCTGTCGCACTGTCTCCTCGCTCCCTGTCGCACTGTCTCCTCGCTCCCTGATGTGCTGTCTCCTCGCTCCCTGTCGCACTGTCTCCTCGCTCCCTGTCGCACTGTCTCCTTGCTGCCTGTCACACTGTCTCCTCGCTCCCTGTCGCGCTGTCTCCTCGCTCTCTGTCGCGCTGTCTCCTCGCTCCCTGTCGCGCTGTCTCCTCGCTCCCTGTCGCACTGTCTCCTCGCTCCCTGTCGCACTGTCTCCTCGCTCCCTGTCGCACTGTCTCCTGGCTGCCTGTCGCACTGTCTCCTCGCTCCCTGTTCCACAGTCTCCTCGCTTCCTGTCGCGCTGTCTCCTCGCTCCCTGTCATGCTGTCTCCTCGCTCCCTGTCGCGCTGTCTCCTCGATCCCTGTCGCGCTGTCTCCTCACTCCCTGTCGCGCTGTCTCCTCGCTCCCTGTCACGCTGTCTCCTCGCTCCCTGTCGCGCTGTCTCCTCTCTCCCTTCACGCTGTCTCCTCGCTCCCTGTCATGCTATCTCCACGCTCCCTGTCACGCTGTCTCCTCGCACCCTCTCGCCCTGTCTCCTCGCTCACTGTCGCCCTGTCTCCTCGCTCCCTGTTGCGGTGTCTTTTTGCTCCCTGTCGCACTGTCTCCTCGCTCCCTCTCGCACTGTCCCCTCGCTTCCTGTCGCACTGACTCCTCGCTCCCTGTTGCGCTGTCTCCTTGCTCTGTGTCGCGCTGTGACTTTGCTCCTTCTCGCACTGTCGCTTCATTCCCTCTCGCAATGTCTCCTCTCAGCCTCTCGCTCTGTCACCTCACTCCCTATCGCGCTGTCTCCTCGCTCGCTCAAGCGCTGTCTCCTCGCACCCTCTCGCGCTGTCTCCTTGCTCACTGTCGCCCTGTCTCCTCGCTCCCTTTCGCGCTGTGTCCTCGCTCCCTGTCACTATGTCTCCTCGCTCCCTGTCACCCTGTGTCCTCGCTCCGTCGCGCTGTGTCCTCGCTCCCTGTCGCGCTGTCTCCTCGCCTCCTGTCGCGCTGTCTCCTCTCTCCCTTCGCACTGTCTCCTCGCTCACTGTCATGCTGTCTCCTCGCTCCCTGTCGTGCTGTCTCCTCCCACCCTCTCACCCTCTCTCCTCGCTCCCTGTCGCGCTGTCTCCTCTCACCCTCTCGCAATGCCTCTGCAATCCCTGTCACACTGTTTCCTAGCTCCCTGTCGCAGTGACTCCTCGCTCCCTCTCGCGCTGTATCCTTGCTCTGTGGTGCGCTGTCACTTCGCTCCTTCTTGCACTGTCGCTTCTCTCCCTCTTGCAATGTCTCCTCTCACCCTCTCGCTCTGTCACCTCACTCCCTATCGCGCTGTCTCCTCGCTCGCTATGGCGCTGTCTCCTCGCACCCTCTCACGCTGTCTCCTCGCTCACTGTCGCCCTGCCGCATCGCTCCCTTTCGCGCTGTCTCCTTGCTCCCTGTCACCAAGTCTCCTCACTCCCTCACTCCCTGTCGAGGTTTCTCCTCGCTCCCTGTTGCGCTGTTTCCTCTTCTCTGTCGCACTGTCCCCTCGCTCCCTGTCACACTGTCTCCTCGCTCCCTGTCACACTGTCTCCTCGCTCCCTGTCGCACTGACTCCTCGCTACCTGTCGGGGTTTCTCATCGCTCCCTGTCACTATGTCTCCTCGCTCCCTGTCGCGCTGTCTCCTCGCTCCCTGTCACGCTGTGTCCTCGCTCCGTCGCGCTGTGTCCTCGCTCGCTGTCGCGCTGTCTCCTCACTCCCTGTCACGCTGTCTCCTCGCACCCTGTCACGCTGTCTCATCACTCACTCTAGCACTGTCTCCTCGATCCCTGTCGCACTGTCTCCTCGCTACCTGTCGCGGTTTCTCATCGCTCCCTGTCACGCTGTCTCCTCGCTCCCTGCCGCGCTGTCTCCTCGCTCCCTGTCGCGCTGTCTCCTCGCTCCCTGTCGCGCTGTCTCCTCGCTCCCTGTTGCGCTATCTTTTCGCTCCCTGTCTCACTGTCTCCTCGCTCCCTCTCACACTGTCCCCTCGCTCCCTCTCGCACTGACTCCTCGCTCCCTGTCGCACTGTCTCCTCGCTCCCTGAAGTGCTGTCTCCTCGCTCCCTGTCGCACTGTCTCCTCGCTCCCTGTCGCACTGTCTCCTTGCTGCCTGTCGCACTGTCTCCTCGATCCCTGTCGCGCTGTCTCCTCACTCCCTGTCGCGCTGTCTCCTCGCTCCCTGTCACGCTGTCTCCTCGCTCCCTGTGATGCTATCTCCTCGCTCCCTGTCGCGCTGTCTCCTCGCACCCTCTCGCCCTGTCTCCTCGCTCTCTGTCGCACTGTCTCCTCGCTCCCTGTCGCACTGTCACCTCGCTCCCTGTCGCACTGTCTCCTCGCTCCCTGTCGCACTGTCACCTCGCTCCCTGATGTGCTGTCTCCTCTCTCCCTGTCGCACTGTCTCCCCGCTCCCTGTCGCACTGTCTCCTTGCTGCCTGTCGCACTGTCTCCTCGCTCCCTGTCGTGCTGTCTCCTCGCTCCCTGTCGCGCTGTCTCCTCGCTCTCTGTCGCGCTGTCTCCTCGCTCCCTGTCGCGCTGTCTCCTCGCTCCCTGTCGCGCTGTCTCCTGGCTCCCTGTCGCGCTGTCTCCTCGCTCCCTGTCGCGCTGTCTCCTCTCTCCCTTCGCACTGTCTCCTCGCTCACTGTCATGCTGTCTCCTCGCTCCCTGTCGTGCTGTCTCCTCCCACCCTCTCACCCTCTCTCCTCGCTCCCTGTCGCGCTGTCTCCTCTCACCCTCTCGCAATGCCTCTGCAATCCCTGTCACACTGTTTCCTTGCTCCCTGTCGCAGTGACTCCTCGCTCCCTCTCGCGCTGTATCCTTGCTCTGTGGCGTGCTGTCACTTCGCTCCTTCTTGCACTGTCGCTTCTCTCCCTCTTGCAATGTCTCCTCTCACCCTCTCGCTCTGTCACCTCACTCCCTATCACGCTGTCTCCTCGCTCGCTATGGCGCTGTCTCCTCGCACCCTCTCATGCTGTCTCCTCGCTCACTGTCGCCCTGCCGCATCGCTCCCTTTCGCGCTGTCTCCTTGCTCCCTGTCAACAAGTCTCCTCGCTCCCTCACTCCCTGTCGAGGTTTCTCCTCGCTCCCTGTTGCGCTGTTTCCTCTTCTCTGTCGCACTGTCCCCTCGCTCCCTGTCACACTGTCTCCTCGCTCCCTGTCGCGCTGTCTCCTCGCTCCCTGTCGCACTGAGTCCTCGCTACCTGTCGCGGTTTCTCATCGCTCCCTGTCACGCTGTCTCCTCGCTCCCTGCCGCGCTGTCTCCTCGCTCCCTGTCGCGCTGTCTCCTCGCTCCCTGTCGCGCTGTCTCCTCGCTCCCTGTTGCGCTATCTTTTCGCTCCCTGTCTCACTGTCTCCTCGCTCCCTCTCACACTGTCCCCTCGCTCCCTCTCGCACTGACTCCTTGCTCCCTGTCGCACTGTCTCCTCGCTCCCTGAAGTGCTGTCTCCTCGCTCCCTGTCGCACTGTCTCCTCGCTCCCTGTCGCACTGTCTCCTTGCTGCCTGTCGCACTGTCTCCTCGCTCCCTGTCGCACTGTCTCCTCGCTCCCTGTCGCGCTGTCTCCTCGCTCTCTGTCGCGCTGTCTCCTCGCTCCCTGTCACGCTGTCTCCTCGCTCCCTGTCGCACTATCTCCTCGCTCCCTGTCGCACTGTCTCCTCGCTCCCTGTCGCACTGTCTCCTGGCTGCCTGTCGCACTGTCTCCTCGCTCCCTGTTGCACAGTCTCCTCGCTCCCTGTCATGCTGTCTCCTCGCTCCCTGTCGCGCTGTCTCCTCGATCCCTGTCGCGCTGTCTCCTCACTCCCTGTCGTGCTGTCTCCTCGCTCCCTGTCACGCTGTCTCCTCGCTCCCTGTCGCGCTGTCTCCTCTCTCCCTTCACGCTGTCTCCTCGCTCCCTGTCATGCTATCTACTCGCTCCCTGTCGCGCTGTCTCCTCGCACCCTCTCGCCCTGTCTGCTCGCTCACTGTCGCCCTCTCTCCTCGCTCCCTGTTGCGCTGCCTTTTCGCTCCCTGTCGCACTGTCTCCTCGCTCCCTCTCGCACTGTCCCCTCGCTTCCTGTCGCACTGACTCCTCGCTCCCTGTCGCGCTGTCTCCTTGCTCTGTGTCGCGCTGTGACTTTGCTCCTTCTCGCACTGTCGCTTCATTCCCTCTCGCAATGTCTCCTCTCACCCTCTCGCTCTGTCACCTCACTCCCTATTGCGCTGTCTCCTCGCTCGCTCTAGCGCTGTCTCCTCGCACCCTCTCGCGCTGTCTGCTTGCTCACTGTCGCCCTGTCTCCTCGCTCCCTTCGCGCTGTCTCCTCGCTCCCTGTCACTATGTCTCCTCGCTCCCTGTCGTGCTGTCTCCTCGCACCCTCTCGCTATGTCTCCTCACTCCCTCTTGCACTGATTCCTCTCTCCCTCTTGCTCTGTCTCCTCTCACCCTCTCGCAATGCGTCTGCAATCCCTGTCACACTGTTTCCTAGCTCCCTGTCGCACTGACTCCTCGCTCCCTGTCGCACTGTCTCCTCTCACCCTCTCGCTCTGTCACCTCACTCCCTATCGCGCTGTCTCCTCGCTCGCTATGGCGCTGTCTCCTCGCACCCTCTCACGCTGTCTCCTCGCTCACTGTCGCCCTGCCGCATCGCTCCCTTTCGCGCTGTCTCCTTGCTCCATGTCACCAAGTCTCCTCGCTCCCTGTCACTATGTCTCTTCACTCCCTGTCGAGGTTTCTCCTCGCTCCCTGTTGCGCTGTCCCCTTGCTCCCTGTCGCGCTGTCTGCTTGCTCCCTGTCGCGCGGTCTCCTCGCTCCCTGTCGCGCTGTCTCCTCGCTCCCTGTCGCGCTGTCTGCTCGCTCCCTGTCGCGCTGTCTCCTCGCTCCCTGTCGCGCTGTCTCCTCGCTCCCTGTCGCGCTGTCTCCTCGCTCCCTGTCGCGCTGTCTCCTCGCTCCCTCTCGCGCTGTCTCCTCTCTCCCTTCACGCTGTCTCCTCGCTCCCTGTCATGCTATCTCCTCGCTCCCTGTCGCGCTGTCTCCTCGCACCCTCTCGCCCTGTCTCCTCGCTCACTGTCGCCCTCTCTCCTCGCTCCCTGTTGCGCTGCCTTTTCGCTCCCTGTCGCACTGTCTCCTCGCTCCCTCTCGCACTGTCCCCTCGCTTCCTGTCGCACTGACTCCTCGCTCCCTGTCGCGCTGTCTCCTTGCTCTGTGTCGCGCTGTGACTTTGCTCCTTCTCGCACTGTCGCTTCATTCCCTCTCGCAATGTCTCCTCTCACCCTCTCGCTCTGTCACCTCACTCCCTATTGCGCTGTCTCCTCGCTCGCTCTAGCGCTGTCTCCTCGCACCCTCTCGCGCAGTCTGCTTGCTCACTGTCGCCCTGTCTCCTCGCTCCCTTTCGCGCTGTCTCCTCGCTCCCTGTCACTATGTCTCCTCGCTCCCTGTCGCGCTGTCTCCTCGCTCCCTGTCACGCTGTCTCCTCGCTCACTGTCACGCTGTGTCCTCGCTCGCTGTCGCGCTGTCTCCTCACTCCCTGTCGCGCTGTCTCCTCGTACCCTGTCACGCTGTCTCATCGCTCACTCTAGCACTGTCTCCTCGCTCCCTCTCGTGCTGTCTCCTCACTCCCTGTCGCACTGTCTCCTCGCCCCCAGTCGCGCTTTGTCATCGCTCCCTGTCACACTGTCTCCTCGCTCCCTGTCGCACTGCCTCCTCGCTCCCTGTCGCGATGTCTCCTCACTCCCTGTCACGCTGTCTCCTTGCTCAGAGTCGCGCTGTCTCATCGCTCACTCTAGCGCTGTCTCCTCGCTCCTTCTCGCTCAGTCTCCTCACTCACTGTCGCGCTGTCTCATCGCTCCCTGTCGCGCTGCAAAGTCGCTCCCTGTCGCACTGTCTCCTCACTCCCTGTCGCGCTGTCTCCTCGCTCCCTGTCGCGCTTTCTCATCGCTCCCTGTCGCGCTGTCTCCTGGCTCTCTGTCGCACTGTCTCCTCGCTCCCTGTCGCACTGTCTCCTCGCTCCCTGATGTGCTGTCTCCTCGCTCCCTGTCGCGCTGTATCCTCGCTCCCTGTCGCGCTGTCTCCTCGCTCTCTGTCGCACTGTCTCCTCGCTCCCTGTCGCACTGTCACCTCGCTCCCTGTCGCACTGTCTCCTCGCTCCCTGTCGCACTGTCACCTCGCTCCCTGATGTGCTGTCTCCTCTCTCCCTGTCGCACTGTCTCCCCGCTCCCTGTCGCACTGTCTCCTTGCTGCCTGTCGCACTGTCTCCTCGCTCCCTGTCGCGCTGTCTCCTCGCTCCCTGTCGCGCTGTCTCCTCGCTCTCTGTCGCGCTGTCTCCTCGCTCCCTGTCGCACTGTCTCCTCGCTCCCTGTCGCGCTGTCTCCTGGCTCCCTGTCGCGCTGTCTCCTCGCTCCCTGTCGCGCTGTCTCCTCTCTCCCTTCGCACTGTCTCCTCGCTCACTGTCATGCTGTCTCCTCGCTCCCTGTCGTGCTGTCTCCTCGCACCCTCTCACCCTCTCTCCTCGCTCCCTGTCGCGCTGTTTCCTCTCACCCTCTCGCAATGCCTCTGCAATCCCTGTCACACTGTTTCCTAGCTCCCTGTCGCAGTGACTCCTAACTCCCTCTCGCGCTGTATCCTTGCTTTGTGGCGCGCTGTCACTTCGCTCCTTCTTGCACTGTCGCTTCTCTCCCTCTTGCAATGTCTCCTCTCACCCTCTCGCTCTGTCACCTCACTCCCTATCGCGCTGTCTCCTCGCTCGCTATGGCGCTGTCTCCTCGCACCCTCTCATGCTGTCTCCTCGCTCACTGTCGCCCTGCCGCATCGCTCCCTTTCGCGCTGTCTCCTTGCTCCCTGTCAACAAGTCTCCTCGCTCCCTCACTCCCTGTCGAGGTTTCTCCTCGCTCCCTGTTGCGCTGTTTCCTCTTCTCTGTCGCACTGTCCCCTCGCTCCCTGTCACACTGTCTCCTCGCTCCCTGTCGCGCTGTCTCCTCGCTCCCTGTCGCACTGACTCCTCGCTACCTGTCGCAGTTTCTCATCGCTCCCTGTCGCGCTGTCTCCTCACTCCCTGTCACGCTGTCTCCTCGCTCCCTGCCGCGCTGTCTCCTCGCTCCCTGTCGCGCTGTCTCCTCGCTCCCTGTCGCGCTGTCTCCTCGCTCCCTGTTGCGCTGTCTTTTCGCTCCCTGTCTCACTGTCTCCTCGCTCCCTCTCACACTGTCCCCTCGCTCCCTCTCGCACTGACTCCTCGCTCCCTGTCACACAGTCTCCTTGCTCCCGGTCGCGCTGTCTCCTTTCTCTGGGTCGCGCTGTGACTTTGCACCTTCTCGCACTGTCGCTTCATTCCCTCTCGCAATGTCTAATCTCACCCTCTCTCTCTGTCACCTCACTCCCTATCGCGCTATCTCCTCGCTCGCTCTAGCGCTGTCTCCTCGCACCCTCTCGCGCTGTCTCCTTGCTCACTGTCGCCCTGTCTCCTCGCTCCCTGTCGCGCTGTCCCCTTGCTCCCTGTCGCGCTGTCTGCTTGCTCCCTGTCGCGCTGTCTCCTCGCTTCCTGTCGCACTGTCTCCTCGCTCCCAGTCGCGCTGTCTCCTCGCTCCCTGTCGCGCTGTCTCCTCGCTCCCTCTCGCGCTGTCTCCTCGCTCCCTGTCGCAATGTCTCCTTGCTCCCTGTCGCGCTGTCTCCTCACTCCCTGTCGCGCTGTCTCCTTGCTCCCTGTCGCGATGTCTCCTCACTCCCTGTCGCGCGGTCTCCTCGCTCCCTGTCACGCTGTCTCCTCGCTCCCTGTCGCGCTGTCTCCTCGCTCCCTGTCGCGTTGTCTCCTCGCTCCCTGTCGCGCTGTCTCCTCACTCCCTTCGCGCTGTCTCCTCGCTCCCTGTCACACTGTCTCCTCGCTCCATGTCGCGCTGTCTCCTCGCTCCCTGTCGTGCTTTCTCCTCGCTCCCTGTCACGCTGTCTCCTCGCACTCTGTCGCGCTGTCTCATTGCTCACTCTAGCGCTGTCTCCTCACTCCCTGTCGCACTTTCTCCTCACTCCCTGTCGCACTGTCTCCTCGCTCCCTGTCGCACTGCCTCCTCGCTTCCTGTCGTGATGACTACTCACTCCCTGGCGCGCTTTCTCATCGCTCCCTGTCACGCTGTCTCCTCGCTCCCTGTCGCGCTGTCTCCTCGCTCCCTGTCGCGCTGTCTCCTCGCTCCCAGTCACGCTGTCTCCACGCGCCCTCTCGCTCTGTCTCCTCACTGCCTCTCGCACTGATTCCTCACTCCCATTCTCTCTGTCTCCTCTCTCCCTCTCGCATTGCCTCCGCACTCCCTGTCACACTGTCTCCTCGCTCCCTGTCGCACTGATTCCTCGCTCCCTGTCGCACTGTTTCATCGCTCCCTCTCGCTCTGTCTCCTCTCTCCCTCTCGCATTGTCTCCTCGCTCCCTGTCGTGCTGTCTCCTCGCTCTCTGTCACGCTGTCTCCTCGCTCCCTGTCGCTCTGTCTCCTCGCTCCCTGTCGCGCTGTCTCCTCGCTCCCTTCGCGCTGTCTCCTCGCTCACTGTCATGCTGTCTCCTCGCTCCCTGTCACGCTGTCTCCACGCGCCCTCTCGCTCTGTCTCCTCACTCCCTCTTGCACTGATTCCTCTCTCCCTCTCGCTCTGTCTCCTCTCTCCCTCTCGCATTGCCTCCGCACTCCCTGGCACACTGTCTCCTCGCTCCCTGTCGCACTGTCTCCTCGCTCCCTGTCGCGCTGTCTCCTCGCTCCCTGTCGCGCTGTCTCCTCGCTCTCTGTCGCACTGTCTCCTCGCTCCCTGTCACACTGTCACCTCGCTCCCTGTCGCACTGTCTCCTCGCTCCCTGTCGCGCTGTCTCATCGCTCCCTGTCACGCTGTCTCCTCGCTCCCTGTCGCGCTGTCTCCTCGCTCCCTGATGTGCTGTCTCCTCGCTCCCTGTCGCGCTGTCTCCTCGCTCTCTGTCGCACTGTCTCCTCGATCCCTGTCGCACTGTCACCTCGCTCCCTGTAGCACTGTCTCCTCGCTCCCTGTCGCACTGTCTCCTCGCTCCCTGTCGCGCTGTCTCCTCGCTCCCTGTCACGCTGTCTCCACGCGCCCTCTCGCTCTGTCTCCTCACTCCCTCTTGCACTGATTCCTCTCTCCCTCTCGCTCTGTCTCCTCTCTCCCTCTCACATTGCCTCCGCACTCCCTGGCACACTGTCTCCTCGCTCCCTGTCGCACTGACTCCTCGCTCCCTGTCGCACTGTCTCCTCGCTCCCTCTCGCTCTGTCTCCTCTCTCCCTCTCGCATTGCCTCCGCAGTCCCTGTCACAATGTCTCCTCGCTCCCTGTCGCACTGACTCCTCGCTACCTGTCGTGGTTTCTCATCGCTCCCTGTCGCGCTGTCTCCTCGCTCCCTGTCGTGCTGTCTCCTCGCTCCCTGTCGCGCTGGCTCCTCGCTCCCTGTCGCGCTGTCTCCTCGCTCCCTGTCGTGCTGTCTCCTCGCTCCCTGTTGCGCTGTCTCCTCGCACCCTCTCGCACTGTCTCCTCGCTCCCTGTCGCGCTGTCTCCTCGTGCCCTGTCGCGCTGTCTCCTCGCTCCCTGTCGCGCTGTCTCCTCGCTCCCAGTCACGCTGTCTCCACGCGCCCTCTCGCTCTGTCTCCTCACTGCCTCTCGCACTGATTCCTCACTCCCATTCTCTCTGTCTCCTCTCTCCCTCTCGCATTGCCTCCGCACTCCCTGTCACACTGTCTCCTCGCTCCCTGTCGCACTGATTCCTCGCTCCCTGTCGCACTGTTTCATCGCTCCCTCTCGCTCTGTCTCCTCTCTCCCTCTCGCATTGTCTCCTCGCTCCCTGTCGTGCTGTCTCCTCGCTCTCTGTCACGCTGTCTCCTCGCTCCCTGTCGCTCTGTCTCCTCGCTCCCTGTCGCGCTGTCTCCTCGCTCCCTTCGCGCTGTCTCCTCGCTCACTGTCATGCTGTCTCCTCGCTCCCTGTCACGCTGTCTCCACGCGCCCTCTCGCTCTGTCTCCTCACTCCCTCTTGCACTGATTCCTCTCTCCCTCTCGCTCTGTCTCCTCTCTCCCTCTCGCATTGCCTCCGCACTCCCTGGCACACTGTCTCCTCGCTCCCTGTCGCACTGACTCCTCGCTCCCTGTCACACTGTCTCCTCGCTCCCTCTCGCTCTGTCTCCTCTCTCCCTCTCGCATTGCCTCCGCAGTCCCTGTCACAATGTCTCCTCGCTCCCTGTCGCACTGACTCCTCGCTACCTGTCGTGGTTTCTCATCGCTCCCTTTCGCGCTGTCTCCTCGCTCCCTGTCGTGCTGTCTCCTCGCTCCCTGTCGCGCTGCCTCCTCGCTCCCTGTCGCGCTGTCTCCTCGCTCCCTGTCGTGCTGTCTCCTCGCTCCCTGTTGCGCTGTCTCCTCGCACCCTCTCGCACTGTCTCCTCGCTCCCTGTCGCGCTGTCTCCTCGCGCCCTGTCGCGCTGTCTCCTCGCTCCCTGTCGCGCTGTCTCCTCGCTCCCTGTCACGCTGTCTCCACGCGCCCTCTCGCTCTGTCTCCTCACTGCCTCTCGCACTGATTCCTCACTCCCATTCTCTCTGTCTCCTCTCTCCCTCTCGCATTGCCTCCGCACTCCCTGTCACACTGTCTCCTCGCTCCCTGTCGCACTGATTCCTCGCTCCCTGTCGCACTGTTTCATCGCTCCCTCTCGCTCTGTCTCCTCTCTCCCTCTCGCATTGTCTCCTCGCTCCCTGTCGTGCTGTCTCCTAGCTCTCTGTCACGCTGTCTCCTCGCTCCCTGTCGCGCTATCTCCTCGCTCCCTGTCGCGCTGTCTCCTCGCTCCCTTCGCGCTGTCTCCTCGCTCACTGTCATGCTGTCTCCTCGCTCCCTGTTGTGCTGTCTCCTCGCACCCTCTCGCTATGTCTCCTCACTCCCTCTTGCACTGATTCCTCTCTCCCTCTTGCTCTGTCTCCTCTCACCCTCTCGCAATGCGTCTGCAATCCCTGTCACACTGTTTCCTAGCTCCCTGTCGCACTGACTCCTGGCTCCCTGTCGCACTGTCTCCTCTCACCCTCTCGCTCTGTCACCTCACTCCCTATCGCGCTGTCTCCTTGCTCGCTATGGCGCTGTCTCCTCGCACCCTCTCACGCTGTCTCCTCGCTCACTGTCGCCCTGCCGCATCGCTCCCTTTCGCGCTGTCTCCTTGCTCCATGTCTCCAAGTCTCCTCGCTCCCTGTCACTATGTCTCTTCACTCCCTGTCGAGGTTTCTCCTCGCTCCCTGTTGCGCTGTCCCCTTGCTCCCTGTCGCGCTGTCTGCTTGCTCCCTGTCGCGCGGTCTCCTCGCTCCCTGTCGCGCTGTCTCCTCGCTCCCTGTCGCGCTGTCTGCTCGCTCCCTGTCGCGCTGTCTCCTCGCTCCCTGTCGCGCTGTCTCCTCGCTCCCTGTCGCGCTGTCTCCTCGCTCCCTGTCGCGCTGTCTCCTCGCTCCCTCTCGCGCTGTCTCCTCGCTCCCTGTCGCACTGTCTCCTTGCTCCCTGTCGCGCTGTCTCCTTGCTCCCTGTCGCGCTGTCTCCTTGCTCCCTGTCGCGATGTAACCTCACTCCCTGTCGCGCTGTCTTCTTGCTCGCTGTCGCGCTGTCTCCTCGCTCCCTGTTGCGCTGTCTCCTCGCTCCCTGTCGTGTTGTCTCCTCGCTCCCTGTCGCGCTGTATCCTCGCTCCCTTCGCGCTGTCTCCTCGCTCCCTGTCATGCTGTCTCCTCGCTCCATGTCGCGCTGTCTCATCGCACCCTGTCGCGCTGTCTCCTCGCTACCTGTCACGCTGTCTCCTCGCACCCTGTTGCGCTGTCTCATTGCTCACTCTAGCGCTGTCTCCTCGCTCCCTCTCGCGCTGTCTCCTCACTCCCTGTCGCACTGTCTCCTCACTCCCGGTCGCACAGTCTCCTCGCTCCCTGTCGCACTGCCTCCTCGCTTCCTGTCGTGATGACTCCACACTCCCTGGCGCGCTGTCTCCTCGCTCCCTGTCGCGCTGTCTCCTCGCTCCCTGTCGCGCTGCCTCCTCGCTCCCTGTCACTCTGTCTCCTCGCACCCTGTTGCGCTGTCTCATTGCTCACTCTAGCGCTGTCTCTTCGCTCCCTCTCGCGCTGTATCCTCACTCCCTGTCGCACTGCCTCCTCGCTCCCTGTCGCACTGCTTCCTCGCTTCCTGTCGTGATGTCTCCTCACTCCCTGGCGCGCTGTCTCCTCGCTCCCTGTCGCGTTGTCTCCTCGCTCCCTGTCACGTTGTCTCCACGCGCCCTCTCGCTCTGTCTCCTCACTCCCTCTCGCACTGATTCCTCTCTCCCTCTCGCTCTGTCACCTCACTCCCTATCGCGCTGCCTCCTCGCTCGATCTAGTGCTGTCTCCTCGCACCCTCTCGCACTGTCTCCTTGCTCACTGTCGCCCTGTCTCCTCGCTCCCTTTCGCGCTGTCTCCTCGCTCCCTGTCGCGCTGCCTCCTCGCTTCCTGTCGTGATGACTCCACACTCCCTGGCGCGCTGTCTCCTCGCTCCCTGTCGCGCTGTCTCCTCGCTCCCTGTCGCGCTGCCTCCTCGCTCCCTGTCACTCTGTCTCCTCGCACCCTGTTGCGCTGTCTCATTGCTCACTCTAGCGCTGTCTCTTCGCTCCCTCTCGCGCTGTCTCCTCACTCCCTGTCGCACTGCCTCCTCGCTCCCTGTTGCACTGCTTCCTCGCTTCCTGTCGTGATGTCTCCTCACTCCCTGGCGCGCTGTCTCCTCGCTCCCTGTCGCGTTGTGTCCTCGCTCCCTGTCACGTTGTCTCCACGCGCCCTCTCGCTCTGTCTCCTCACTCCCTCTCGCACTGATTCCTCTCTCCCTCTCGCTCTGTCACCTCACTCCCTATCGCGCTGCCTCCTCGCTCGATCTAGTGCTGTCTCCTCGCACCCTCTCGCACTGTCTCCTTGCTCACTGTCGCCCTGTCTCCTCGCTCCCTTTCGCGCTGTCTCCTCGCTCCCTGTCACTATGTCTCCTCGCTCCCTGTCGCGCTGTCTCCTCGCTCCCTGTCACGCTGTCTCCTCGCTCCCTGTCGCGCTGTGTCCTCACTTGCTGTCGCGCTGTCTCCTCGCTCCCTGTCGCGCTGTCTCCTCGCTCCCTGTCACTATGTCTCCTCGGTCGCTGTCGCGCTGTCTCCTCGCTCGCTGTCACGCTGTCTCCTCGCTCCCTCTCGCGCTTTCTCCTCGCACCCTGTTGCGCTGTCTCATCGCTCACTCTCACGCTGTCTCCTCACTCCCTCTCGCGCTGTCTCCTCACTCACTGTTGCGTTGTCTCCTCGCTCCGTGCCATGCTGTAACCTCGCTCCCTGTCGCAATGTCTCCTCACTCACTGTCACGCTGTCTCATCGCTCACTGTCGCACTGTAATCTCAATCCCTGTCGCGCTGTCTCCTTGCTCCCTGTCGCGCTGTCTCCTTGCTCCCTGTCGTGCTGTCTCCTTGCTCCCTGTCGCGCTGTCTCCTCGCTCCATGTCGCAATGTCTCCTCGCTCCCTGTCGCGTTGTCTCCTCGCTCCCGGTTGCGCTGTCTCCTCACTCCCTTCGCGCTGACCCCTCGCTTCCTGTCGCACTGACTCCTCACTCTCTGTCGCACTGTCTCCTCACTCCCTGTCGCGCTGTCTCCTTGCTCTGTGTCGCGCTGTGACTTTGCTCCTTCTCGCACTGTCGCTTCATTCCCTCTCGCAATGTCTCCTCTCACCCTCTCGCTCTGTCACCTCACTCCCTATCGCGCTGTCTCCTCGCTCGCTCTAGTGCTGTCTCCTCGCACCCTCTCGCGCTGTCTCCTTGCTCACTGTCGCCCTGTCTCCTCGCTCCCTGTCGTGCAATGTCCTCGCTCGCTGTCGCGCTGTCTCCTCGCTCCCTGTTGCGCTGTCCCCTTGCTCCCTGTCGCGCTGTCTGCTTGCTCCCTGTCGCGCTGTCTCCTCGCTCCCTGTCGCGCTGTCTCCTCACTCCCTGTCGCGCTGTCTCCTTGCTCCCTGTCGCGCTGTCTCCTCGCTCCCTGTCACGCTGTCTCCTCGCACCCTGTCGCGCTGTCTCATCGCTCACTATAGCGCTGTCTCCTCGCTCCCTCTCGCGCTGTCACCTCACTCCCTGTCGCGCTGTCTCCTCGCTCCCTGTCGCACTGACTCCTCGCTCCCTGTCGCACTGTCTCCTCGCTCCCTCTCGCTCTGTCTCCTCTCTCCCACTCGCATTGCCTCCGCACTCCCTGTCACACTGTCTCCTTGCTCCCTGTCGCACTGACTCCTCGCTACCTGTCGTGGTTTCTCATCGCTCCCTGTCGCGCTGTCTCCTCGCTCCCTGTCGCGCTGTCTCCTCGATCCCTGTCGCGCTGCCTCCTCGCTCCCTGTCGCGCTGTCTCCTCGCTCCCTGTCGTGCTGTCTCCTCGCTCCCTGTTGCACTGCCTCCTCGCACCCTCTCGCACTGTCTCCTCGCTCCCTGTCGCGCTGTCTCCTCGCTCCATGTCGCTCTGTCTCCTCTCTCCCTCCCGCATTGCCTCCGCACTCCCTGTCACACTGTCTCCTCGCTCCCTGTCGCACTGACTCCTCGCTCCCTGTCGCACTGTCTCCTCGCTCCCTCTCGCTCTGTCTCCTCTCTCCCTCTCGCATTGCCTCCGCAGTCCCTGTCACACTGTCTCCTCGCTCCCTGTCGCACTGACTCCTCGCTACCTGTCGTGGTTTCTCATCGCTCCCGGTCGCGCTGTCTCCTCGCTCCCTGTCGTGCTGTCTCCTCGCTCCCTGTCGCGCTGCCTCCTCGCTCCCTGTCGTGCTGTCTCCTTGTTCCCTGTTGCGCTGTTTCCTCGCACCCTCTCGCACTGTCTCCTCGCTCCCTGTCGCGCCGTCTCCTCGCGCCCTGTCGTGCTGTCTCCTCGCTCCCTGTTGCGCTGTCTCCTCACTCCCTTCGCGCTGTCCCCTCGCTTCCTGTCGCACTGACTCCTCACTCTCTGTCGCACTGTCTCCTCACTCCCTGTCGCGCTGTCTCCTTGCTCTGTGTCGCGCTGTGACTTTGCTCCTTCTCGCACTGTCGCTTCATTCCCTCTCGCAATGTCTCCTCTCACCCTCTCGCTCTGTCACCTCACTCCCTATCGCGCTGTCTCCTCGCTCGCTCTAGTGCTGTCTCCTCGCACCCTCTCGCGCTGTCTCCTTGCTCACTGTCGCCCTGTCTCCTCGCTCCCTGTCGTGCAATGTCCTCGCTCGCTGTCGCGCTGTCTCCTCGCTCCCTGTTGCGCTGTCCCCTTGCTCCCTGTCGCGCTGTCTGCTTGCTCCCTGTCGCGCTGTCTCCTCGCTCCCTGTCGCGCTGTCTCCTCACTCCCTGTCGCGCTGTCTCCTTGCTCCCTGTCGCGCTGTCTCCTCGCTCCCTGTCACGCTGTCTCCTCGCACCCTGTCGCGCTGTCTCATCGCTCACTATAGCGCTGTCTCCTCGCTCCCTCTCGCGCTGTCACCTCACTCCCTGTCGCGCTGTCTCCTCGCTCCCTGTCGCACTGACTCCTCGCTCCCTGTCGCACTGTCTCCTCGCTCCCTCTCGCTCTGTCTCCTCTCTCCCACTCGCATTGCCTCCGCACTCCCTGTCACACTGTCTCCTTGCTCCCTGTCGCACTGACTCCTCGCTACCTGTCGTGGTTTCTCATCGCTCCCTGTCGCGCTGTCTCCTCGCTCCCTGTCGCGCTGTCTCCTCGATCCCTGTCGCGCTGCCTCCTCGCTCCCTGTCGCGCTGTCTCCTCGCTCCCTGTCGTGCTGTCTCCTCGCTCCCTGTTGCACTGCCTCCTCGCACCCTCTCGCACTGTCTCCTCGCTCCCTGTCGCGCTGTCTCCTCGCTCCATGTCGCTCTGTCTCCTCTCTCCCTCCCGCATTGCCTCCGCACTCCCTGTCACACTGTCTCCTCGCTCCCTGTCGCACTGACTCCTCGCTCCCTGTCGCACTGTCTCCTCGCTCCCTCTCGCTCTGTCTCCTCTCTCCCTCTCGCATTGCCTCCGCAGTCCCTGTCACACTGTCTCCTCGCTCCCTGTCGCACTGACTCCTCGCTACCTGTCGTGGTTTCTCATCGCTCCCGGTCGCGCTGTCTCCTCGCTCCCTGTCGTGCTGTCTCCTCGCTCCCTGTCACGCTGCCTCCTCGCTCCCTGTCGTGCTGTCTCCTTGTTCCCTGTTGCGCTGTCTCCTCGCACCCTCTCGCACTGTCTCCTCGCTCCCTGTCGCGCGGTCTCCTCGCGCCCTGTCGTGCTGTCTCCTCGCTCCCTGTCGCGCTGTCTCCTCGCTCCCTGTCACGCTGTCTCCACGCGCCCTCTCGCTCTGTCTCCTCACTGCCTCTCGCACTGATTCCTCACTCCCTCTCTCTCTGTCTCCTCTCTCCCTCTCGCATTGCCTCCGCACTCCCTGTCACACTGTCTCCTCGCTCCCTGTCGCACTGATTCCTCGATCCCTGTCGCACTGTTTCATCGCTGCAATCTCGCTCTGTCTCCTCTCTCCCTCTCGCATTGTCTCCTCGCTCCCTGTCGTGCTGTCTCCTCGCTCCCTGTCACGCTGTCTCCTCGCTCCCTGTCGCGCTGTCTCCTCGCTCCCTGTCGCGCTGTCTCCTCGCTTCCTTCGCGCTGTCTCCTCGCTCACTGTCATGCTGTCTCCTCGCTCCCTGTCATGCTGTCTCCTCGCACCCTGTCGCTATGTCTCCTCACTCCCTCTTTCACTGATTCCTCTCTCCCTCTTGCTCTGTCTCCTCTCACCCTCTCGCAATGCGTCTGCAATCCCTGTCACACTGTTTCCTAGCTCCCTGTCGCACTGACTCCTCGCTCCCTGTCGCGCTGTCTCCTCACTCCCTGTCGCGCTGTCTCCTTGCTCCCTGTTGCGCTGTCTCCTCGCTCCCTGTCACGCTGTCTCCTCGCACCCTGTCGCGCTGTCTCATCGCTCACTATAGCGCTGTCTCCTCGCTCCCTCTCGCGCTGTCACCTCACTCCCTGTCGCGCTGTCTCCTCGCTCCCTGTCGCACTGACTCCTCGCTCCCTGTCGCACTGTCTCCTCGCTCCCTCTCGCTCTGTCTCCTCTCTCCCACTCGCATTGCCTCCGCACTCCCTGTCACACTGTCTCCTTGCTCCCTGTCGCACTGACTCCTCGCTACCTGTCGTGGTTTCTCATCGCTCCCTGTCGCGCTGTCTCCTCGCTCCCTGTTGCGCTGTCTCCTCGATCCCTGTCGCGCTGCCTCCTCGCTCCCTGTCGCGCTGTCTCCTCGCTCCCTGTCGTGCTGTCTCCTCGCTCCCTGTTGCACTGCCTCCTCGCACCCTCTCGCACTGTCTCCTCGCTCCCTGTCGCGCTGTCTCCTCGCTCCATGTCGCTCTGTCTCCTCTCTCCCTCCCGCATTGCCTCCGCACTCCCTGTCACACTGTCTCCTCGCTCCCTGTCGCACTGACTCCTCGCTCCCTGTCGCACTGTCTCCTCGCTCCCTCTCGCTCTGTCTCCTCTCTCCCTCTCGCATTGCCTCCGCAGTCCCTGTCACACTGTCTCCTCGCTCCCTGTCGCACTGACTCCTCGCTACCTGTCGTGGTTTCTCATCGCTCCCGGTCGCGCTGTCTCCTCGCTCCCTGTCGTGCTGTCTCCTCGCTCCCTGTCGCGCTGCCTCCTCGCTCCCTGTCGTGCTGTCTCCTTGTTCCCTGTTGCGCTGTCTCCTCGCACCCTCTCGCACTGTCTCCTCGCTCCCTGTCGCGCCGTCTCCTCGCGCCCTGTCGTGCTGTCTCCTCGCTCCCTGTCGCGCTGTCTCCTCGCTCCCTGTCACGCTGTCTCCTCGCTCCCTGTCGCACTGTCTCCTCGCTCCCTGTCGCGTTGTCTCCTCGCTCCCGGTTGCGCTGTCTCCTCACTCCCTTCGCGCTGTCCCCTCGCTTCCTGTCGCACTGACTCCTCACTCTCTGTCGCACTGTCTCCTCACTCCCTGTCGCGCTGTCTCCTTGCTCTGTGTCGCGCTGTGACTTTGCTCCTTCTCGCACTGTCGCTTCATTCCCTCTCGCAATGTCTCCTCTCACCCTCTCGCTCTGTCACCTCACTCCCTATCGCGCTGTCTCCTCGCTCGCTCTAGTGCTGTCTCCTCGCACCCTCTCGCGCTGTCTCCTTGCTCACTGTCGCCCTGTCTCCTCGCTCCCTGTCGTGCAATGTCCTCGCTCGCTGTCGCGCTGTCTCCTCGCTCCCTGTTGCGCTGTCCCCTTGCTCCCTGTCGCGCTGTCTGCTTGCTCCCTGTCGCGCTGTCTCCTCACTCCCTGTCGCGCTGTCTCCTTGCTCCCTGTCGCGCTGTCTCCTCGCTCCCTGTCACGCTGTCTCCTCGCACCCTGTCGCGCTGTCTCATCGCTCACTATAGCGCTGTCTCCTCGCTCCCTCTCGCGCTGTCACCTCACTCCCTGTCGCGCTGTCTCCTCGCTCCCTGTCGCACTGACTCCTCGCTCCCTGTCGAACTGTCTCCTCGCTCCCTCTCGCTCTGTCTCCTCTCTCCCACTCGCATTGCCTCCGCACTCCCTGTCACACTGTCTCCTTGCTCCCTGTCGCACTGACTCCTCGCTACCTGTCGTGGTTTCTCATCGCTCCCTGTCGCGCTGTCTCCTCGCTCCCTGTCGCGCTGTCTCCTCGATCCCTGTCGCGCTGCCTCCTCGCTCCCTGTCGCGCTGTCTCCTCGCTCCCTGTCGTGCTGTCTCCTCGCTCCCTGTTGCACTGCCTCCTCGCACCCTCTCGCACTGTCTCCTCGCTCCCTGTCGCGCTGTCTCCTCACTCCATGTCGCTCTGTCTCCTCTCTCCCTCCCGCATTGCCTCCGCACTCCCTGTCACACTGTCTCCTCGCTCCCTGTCGCACTGACTCCTCGCTCCCTGTCGCACTGTCTCCTCGCTCCCTCTCGCTCTGTCTCCTCTCTCCCTCTCGCATTGCCTCCGCAGTCCCTGTCACACTGTCTCCTCGCTCCCTGTCGCACTGACTCCTCGCTACCTGTCGTGGTTTCTCATCGCTCCCGGTCGCGCTGTCTCCTCGCTCCCTGTCGTGCTGTCTCCTCGCTCCCTGTCGCGCTGCCTCCTCGCTCCCTGTCGTGCTGTCTCCTTGTTCCCTGTTGCGCTGTCTCCTCGCACCCTCTCGCACTGTCTCCTCGCTCCCTGTCGCGCGGTCTCCTCGCGCCCTGTCGTGCTGTCTCCTCGCTCCCTGTCGCGCTGTCTCCTCGCTCCCTGTCACGCTGTCTCCACGCGCCCTCTCGCTCTGTCTCCTCACTGCCTCTCGCACTGATTCCTCACTCCCTCTCTCTCTGTCTCCTCTCTCCCTCTCGCATTGCCTCCGCACTCCCTGTCACACTGTCTCCTCGCTCCCTGTCGCACTGATTCCTCGATCCCTGTCGCACTGTTTCATCGCTGCAATCTCGCTCTGTCTCCTCTCTCCCTCTCGCATTGTCTCCTCGCTCCCTGTCGTGCTGTCTCCTCGCTCCCTGTCACGCTGTCTCCTCGCTCCCTGTCGCGCTGTCTCCTCGCTCCCTGTCGCGCTGTCTCCTCGCTCCCTTCGCGCTGTCTCCTCGCTCACTGTCATGCTGTCTCCTCGCTCCCTGTCATGCTGTCTCCTCGCACCCTGTCGCTATGTCTCCTCACTCCCTCTTTCACTGATTCCTCTCTCCCTCTTGCTCTGTCTCCTCTCACCCTCTCGCAATGCGTCTGCAATCCCTGTCACACTGTTTCCTAGCTCCCTGTCGCACTGACTCCTCGCTCCCTGTCGCACTGTCTCCTCTCACCCTCTCGCTCTGTCACCTCACTCCCTATCGCGCTGTCTCCTCGCTCGCTATGGCGCTGTCTCCTCGCACCCTCTCACGCTGTCTCCTCGCTCACTGTCGCCCTGCCGCATCGCTCCCTTTCGCGCTGTCTCCTTGCTCCCTGTCACCAAGTCTCCTCGCTCCCTGTCACTATGTCTCTTCACTCCCTGTCGAGGTTTCTCCTCGCTCCCTGTTGCGCTGTTTCCTCTTCCCTGTCGCACTGTCCCCTCGCTCCCTGTCACACTGTCTCATCGCTTCCTGTCGCGCTGTCTCCTCACTCCCTGACGCGCTGTCTCCTCACACCCTGTCGCGCAGTCTCCTCGCTCCCTGCCGCGCTGTCTCCTCGCTCCCTGTCGCGCTGTCTCCTCGCTCCCTGTCGCGCTGTCTCCTCGCTCCCTGTTGCGCTGTCTTTTTGCTCCCTGTCGCACTGTCTCCTCGCTCCCTCTCACACTGTCCCCTCGCTCCCTCTCGCACTGACTCCTCGCTCCCTGTCGCACTGTCTCCTTGCTCCCTGTCGCGCTGTCTCCTTGCTCTGTGTCGCGCTGTGACTTTGCTCCTTCTCGCACTGTCGCTTCATTCCCTCTCGCAATGTCTCCTCTCACCCTCTCGCTCTGTCACCTCACTCCCTATCGCGCTGTCTCCTCGCTCGCTCTAGCGCTGTCTCCTCGCACCCTCTCGCGCTGTCTCCTTGCTCACTGTTGCCCTGTCTCCTCGCTCCCTTTCGCGCTGTCTCCTCGCTCCCTGTCGTGCAATGTCCTCGCTCGCTGTCGCGCTGTCTCCTCGCTCCCTGTTGCGCTGTCCCCTTGCTCCCTGTCGCGCTGTCTGCTTGCTCCCTGTCCCGCAGTCTCCTCGCTCCCTGTCGCGCTGTCTCCTCGCTCCCTGTCGCGCTGTCTCCTCGCTCCCTGTCGCGCTGTCTCCTCGCTCCCTCTCGCGCTGTCTCCTCGCTCCCTGTCGCACTGTCTCCTTGCTCCCTGTCGCGCTGTCTCCTTGCTCCCTGTCGCGCTGTCTCCTTTTTCCCTGTCGCGATGTAACCTCACTCCCTGTCGCGCTGTCTCCTTGCTCGCTGTTGCGCTGTCTCCTCGCTCCCTGTCGCGCTGTCTCCTCGCTCCCTGTCGCGTTGTCTCCTCGCTCCCTGTCGCGCTGTCTCCTTGCTCCCTTCGCGCTGTCTCCTCGCTCCCTGTCATGCTGTCTCCTCGCTCCATGTCGCGCTGTCTCCTCGCTCCCTGTCGCGCTGTCTCCTCGCTCCCTGTCACGCTGTCTCCTCGCACCCTGTTGCGCTGTCTCATTGCTCACTCTAGCGCTGTCTCCTCGCTCCCTCTCGCGCTGTCTCCTCACTCCCTGTCGCACTGTCTCCTCACTCCCGGTCGCACAGTCTCCTCGCTCCCTGTCGCACTGCCTCCTCGCTTCCTGTCGTGATGACTCCTCACTCCCTGGCGCGCTGTCTCCTCGCTCCCTTTCGCGCTGTCTCCTCGCTCCCTGTCGCGCTGTCTCATCGCTCCCTGTCGCGCTGTCTCCTCGCGCCCTGTCGCACTGACCCCTCGCTTCCTGGCGCGCTGTCTCCTCGCTCCCTGTCGCGTTGCCTCCTCGATCCCTGTCACGTTGTCTCCCCGCACCCTCTCGCTCTGTCTCCTCACTCCCTCTCGCACTGATTCCTCTCTCCCTCTCGCTCTGTCACCTCACTCCCTATCGCGCTGTCTCCTCGCTCGATCTAGCGCTGTCTCCTCGCACCCTCTCGCACTGTCTCCTTGCTCACTGTCGCCCTGTCTCCTCGCTCCCTTTCGCGCTGTCTCCTCGCTCCCTGTCACTATGTCTCCACGCTCCTTGTCGCGCTGTCTCCTCGCTCCCTGTCACGCTGTCTCCTCGCTCCCTGTCGCGCTGTGTCCTCGCTTGCTGTCGCGCTGTCTCCTCGCTCCCTGTCGCGCTGTCTCCTTGCTCCCTGTCGCGATGTCTCCTCACTCCCTGTCGCGCTGTCTCCTTGCTCCCTGTCACGCTGTCTCCTCGCTCCCTGTCGCGCTGTCTCCTCGCTCCCTGTCACGCTGTCTCCACGCGCCCTCTCGCTCTGTCTCCTCACTCCCTCTCGCACTGATTCCACTCTCCCTCTCACTCTGTCTCCTCTCTCCCTCTCGCATTGCCTCCGCACTCCCTGTCACACTGTCTCCTCGCTCCCTGTCGCACTGACTCCTCGCTCCCTGTTGCACTGTCTCCTCGCTCCCTCTCGCTCTGTCTCCTCTCTCCCTCTCGCATTGCCTCCGCACTCCCTGTCACACTGTCTCCTCGCTCCCTGTCGCACTGACTCCTCGCTACCTGTCATGGTTTCTCATCGCTCCCTGTCGCGCTACCTCCTCGCTCCCTGTCGCGCTGTCTCCTCGCTCCCTGTCGTGCTGTCTCCTCACTCCCTGTTGCGCTGTCTCCTTGCACCCTCTCGCACTGTCTCCTTGCTCACTGTCGGCCTGTCTCTTCACTCCCTTTCGCGCTGTCTCCTCGCTCCCTGTCACTATGTCTCCTCGGTCCCTGTCGCGCTGTCTCCTTGCTCGCTGTCGCGCTGTCTCCTCGCTCCCTGTTTCGCTGTCTCCTCGCAATTTGTTGCGCTGTCTCATCGCTCACTCTCACACTGTCTGCTCACTCCCTCTTGCGCTGTCTCCTCACTCACTGTCGCGCTGTCTCCTCGCTCCGTGTCATGCTGTAACCTGGCTCCCTGTCGCACTGTCTCCTCACTCACTGTTGCGCTGTCTCATCGCTCACTGTCGCGCTGTAACCTCACTCCCTGTCGCGCTGTCTCCTCGCTCCCTGTCGCGCTGTCTCCTCGCTCCCTGTCGCGCTGTCTCCTCGCTCCCTGTCGCGCTGTCTCCTCGCTCCCTGTCGCGCTGTCTCCTCGCACGCTTCGCGCTGTCTCCTCGCTCCCTGTCATGGTGTCTCCTCGCTCCATGTCGCGCTGTCTCCTCGCTCCCTGTTGCGCTGCCTCCTCGCTCCCTGTCACTCTGTCTCCTCGCACCCTGTTGCGCTGTCTCATTGCTCACTCTAGCGCTGTCTCCTCGCTCCCTGTCGCACTGCTTCCTCGCTTCCTGTCGTGATGTCTCCTCACTCCCTGGCGCGCTGTCTCCTCGCTCCCTGTCACGTTGTCTCCACGCGCCCTCTCGCTCTGTCTCCTCACTCCCTCTCGCACTGATTCCTCTCTCCCTCTCGCTCTGTCACCTCACTCCCTATCGCGCTGTCTCCTCGCTCGATCTAGCGCTGTCTCCTCGCACCCTCTCGCACTGTCTCCTTGCTCACTGTCGCCCTGTCTCCTCGCTCCCTTTCGCGCTGTCTCCTCGCTCCCTGTCACTATGTCTCCTCGCTCCCTGTCGCGCTGTCTCCTCGCTCCCTGTCACGCTGTCTCCTCGCTCCCTGTCGCGCTGTCTCCTCGCTCCCTGTCGCGCTGTCTCCTTGCTCCCTGTCGCGATGTCTCCTCACTCCCTGTCGCGCTGTCTCCTCGCTCCCTGTCGCGCTGTCTCCTCGCTCCCTGTCGCGCTGTCTCCTCGCTCCCTGTCGCGCTGTCTCCTCGCTCCCTGTCGCGCTGTCTCCCCGCTCCCTGTCGCGCTGTCTCCTCACTCTCTGTCGCGCTGTCTCCTCGCTCCCTGTCACTATGTCTCCTCGGTCGCTGTCGCGCTGTCTCCTCGCTCGCTGTCAGGCTGTCTCCTCGCTCCCTGTCGCGCTGTCTCATCGCTCCCTGTCGCGCTGTCTCCTCGCTCCCTGTCGCACTGCCTCCTCGCTTCCTGGCGCGCTGTCTCCTCACTCCCTGTCGTGTTGCCTCCTCGCTCCCTGTCACGTTGTCTCCACGCACCCTCTCGCTCTGTCTCCTCACTCCCTCTCGCACTGATTCCTCTCTCCCTCTCGCTCTGTCACCTTGCTCCCTCTCGCGCTTTCTCCTCGCACGCTGTTGCGCTGTCTCATCGCTCACTCTCACGCTGTCTCCTCGCTCCCTGTCGCGCTGTCTCCTCGCTCTCTCTCGCGCTGTCTCCTCGCTCCCTGTCGCACTGTCTCCTTGCTCCCTGTCGCGCTGTCTCCTTGCTCCCTGTCGCGCTGTCTCCTTGCTCCCTGTCGCGATGTAACCTCACTCCCTGTCGCGCTGTCTCCTTGCTCGCTGTTGCGCTGTCTCCTCGCTCCCTGTCGCGCTGTCTCCTCGCTCCCTGTCGCGTTGTCTCCTCGCTCCCTGTCGCGCTGTCTCCTTGCTCCCTTCGCGCTGTCTCCTCGCTCCCTGTCATGCTGTCTCCTCGCTCCATGTCGCGCTGTCTCCTCGCTCCCTGTCGCGCTGTCTCCTCGCTCCCTGTCACGCTGTCTCCTCGCACCCTGTTGCGCTGTCTCATTGCTCACTCTAGCGCTGTCTCCTCGCTCCCTCTCGCGCTGTCTCCTCACTCCCTGTCGCACTGTCTCCTCACTCCTGGTCGCAGTCTCCTCGCTCCCTGTCGCACTGCCTCCTCGCTTCCTGTCGTGATGACTCCTCACTCCCTGGCGCGCTGTCTCCTTGCTCCCTTTCGCGCTGTCTCCTCGCTCCCTGTCGCGCTGTCTCATCGCTCCCTGTCGCGCTGTCTCCTCGCTCCCTGTCGCACTGCCTCCTCGCTTCCTGGCGCGCTGTCTCCTCGCTCCCTGTCGCGTTGCCTCCTCGCTCCCTGTCACGTTGTCTCCACGCAGCCTCTCGCTCTGTCTCCTCACTCCCTCTCGCACTGATTCCTCTCTCCCTCTCGCTCTGTCACCTCACTCCCTATCGCGCTGTCTCCTCGCTCGATCTAGCGCTGTCTCCTCGCACCCTCTCGCACTGTCTCCTTGCTCACTGTCGCCCTGTCTCCTCGCTCCCTTTCGCGCTGTCTCCTCGCTCCCTGTCACTATGTCTCCTCGCTCCCTGTCGCGCTGTCTCCTCGCTCCCTGTCACGCTGTCTCCTCGCTCCCTGTCGCGCTGTGTCCTCGCTTGCTGTCGCGCTGTCTCCTCGCTCCCTGTGCGCTGTCTCCTTGCTCCCTGTCGCGATGTCTCCTCACTCCCTGTCGCGCTGTTTCCTTGCTCCCTGTCGCGCTGTCTCCACGCGCCCTCTCGCTCTGTCTCCTCACTCCCTCTCGCACTGATTCCACTCTCCCTCTCACTCTGTCTCCTCTCTCCCTCTCGCATTGCCTCCGCACTCCCTGTCACACTGTCTCCTCGCTCCCTGTCGCACTGACTCCTCGCTCCCTGTCGCGCTGTCTCCTCACTCTCTGTCGCGCTGTCTCCTCGCTCCCTGTCACTATGTCTCCTCGGTCGCTGTCGCGCTGTCTCCTCGCTCGCTGTCAGGCTGTCTCCTCGCTCCCTGTCGCGCTGTCTCATCGCTCCCTGTCGCGCTGTCTCCTCGCTCCCTGTCGCACTGCCTCCTCGCTTCCTGGCGCGCTGTCTCCTCACTCCCTGTCGTGTTGCCTCCTCGCTCCCTGTCACGTTGTCTCCACGCACCCTCTCGCTCTGTCTCCTCACTCCCTCTCGCACTGATTCCTCTCTCCCTCTCGCTCTGTCACCTCGCTCCCTCTCGCGCTTTCTCCTCGCACCCTGTTGCGCTGTCTCATCGCTCACTCTCACGCTGTCTCCTCGCTCCCTGTCGCGCTGTCTCCTCGCTCCCTGTCGCACTGCCTCCTCGCTTCCTGGCGCGCTGTCTCCTCACTCCCTGTCGTGTTGCCTCCTCGCTCCCTGTCACGTTGTCTCCACGCACCCTCTCGCTCTGTCTCCTCACTCCCTCTCGCACTGATTCCTCTCTCCCTCTCGCTCTGTCACCTCGCTCCCTCTCGCGCTTTCTCCTCGCACCCTGTTGCGCTGTCTCATCGCTCACTCTCACGCTGTCTCCTCGCTCCCTGTCGCGCTGTCTCCTCGCTCCCTCTCGCGCTGTCTCCTCGCTCCCTGTCGCACTGTCTCCTTGCTCCCTGTCGCGCTGTCTCCTTGCTCCCTGTCGCGCTGTCTCCTTGCTCCCTGTCGCGATGTAACCTCACTCCCTGTCGCGCTGTCTCCTTGCTCGCTGTTGCGCTGTCTCCTCGCTCCCTGTCGCACTGTCTCCTCGCTCCCTGTCGCGTTGTCTCCTCGCTCCCTGTCGCGCTGTCTCCTTGCTCCCTTCGCGCTGTCTCCTCGCTCCCTGTCATGCTGTCTCCTCGCTCCATGTCGCGCTGTCTCCTCGCTCCCTGTCGCGCTGTCTCCTCGCTCCCTGTCACGCTGTCTCCTCGCACCCTGTTGCGCTGTCTCATTGCTCACTCTAGCGCTGTCTCCTCGCTCCCTCTCGCGCTGTCTCCTCACTCCCTGTCGCACTGTCTCCTCACTCCTGGTCGCAGTCTCCTCTCTCCCTGTCGCACTGCCTCCTCGCTTCCTGTCGTGATGACTCCTCACTCACTGGCGCGCTGTCTCCTCGCTCCCTTTCGCGCTGTCTCCTCGCTCCCTGTCGCGCTGTCTCATCGCTCCCTGTCGCGCTGTCTCCTCGCTCCCTGTCGCACTGCCTCCTCGCTTCCTGGCGCGCTGTCTCCTCGCTCCCTGTCGCGTTGCCTCCTCGCTCCCTGTCACGTTGTCTCCACGCAGCCTCTCGCTCTGTCTCCTCACTCCCTCTCGCACTGATTCCTCTCTCCCTCTCGCTCTGTCACCTCACTCCCTATCGCGCTGTCTCCTCGCTCGATCTAGCGCTGTCTCCTCGCACCCTCTCGCACTGTCTCCTTGCTCACTGTCGCCCTGTCTCCTCGCTCCCTTTCGCGCTGTCTCCTCGCTCCCTGTCACTATGTCTCCTCGCTCCCTGTCGCGCTGTCTCCTCGCTCCCTGTCACGCTGTCTCCTCGCTCCCTGTCGCGCTGTGTCCTCGCTTGCTGTCGCGCTGTCTCCTCGCTCCCTGTGCGCTGTCTCCTTGCTCCCTGTCGCGATGTCTCCTCACTCCCTGTCGCGCTGTCTCCTTGCTCCCTGTCGCGCTGTCTCCACGCGCCCTCTCGCTCTGTCTCCTCACTCCCTCTCGCACTGATTCCACTCTCCCTCTCACTCTGTCTCCTCTCTCCCTCTCGCATTGCCTCCGCACTCCCTGTCACACTGTCTCCTCGCTCCCTGTCGCACTGACTCCTCGCTCCCTGTAGCACTGTCTCCTCGCTCCCTCTCGCTCTGTCTCCTCTCTCCCTCTCGCATTGCCTCCGCACTCCCTGTCACACTGTCTCCTCGCTCCCTGTCGCACTGACTCCTCGCTACCTGTCATGGTTTCTCATCGCTCCCTGTCGCGCTGCCTCCTCGCTCCCTGTCGCGCTGTCTCCTCGCTCCCTGTCGTGCTGTCTCCTCACTCCCTGTTGCGCTGTCTCCTCGCACCCTCTCGCACTGTCTCCTTGCTCACTGTCGGCCTGTCTCTTCACTCCCTTTCGCGCTGTCTCCTCGCTCCCTGTCACTATGTCTCCTCGGTCCCTGTCGCGCTGTCTCCTTGCTCGCTGTCGCGCTGTCTCCTCGCTCCCTGTTTCGCTGTCTCCTCGCAATTTGTTGCGCTGTCTCATCGCTCACTCTCACACTGTCTGCTCACTCCCTCTTGCGCTGTCTCCTCACTCACTGTCGCGCTGTCTCCTCGCTCCGTGTCATGCTGTAACCTGGCTCCCTGTCGCACTGTCTCCTCACTCACTGTTGCGCTGTCTCCTCGCTCCCTGTCATGCTGTCTCCTCGCTCCATGTCGTGCTGTCTCCTCGCTCCCTGTCGCGCTGCCTCCTCGCTCCCTGTCACTCTGTCTCCTCGCACCCTGTTGCGCTGTCTCATTGCTCACTCTAGCGCTGTCTCTTCGCTCCCTCTCGCGCTGTCTCCTCACTCCCTGTCGCACTGTCTCCTCGCTCCCTGTCGCACTGCTTCCTCGCTTCCTGTCGTGATGTCTCCTCACTCCCTGGCGCGCTGTCTCCTCACTCCCTGTCGCGTTGTCTCCGCGCTCCCTGTCACGTTGTCTCCACGCGCCCTCTCGCTCTGTCTCCTCACTCCCTCTCGCACTGATTCCTCTCTCCCTCTCGCTCTGTCACCTCACTCCCTATCGCGCTGTCTCCTCGCTCGATCTAGCGCTGTCTCCTCGCACCCTCTCGCACTGTCTCCTTGCTCACTGTCGCCCTGTCTCCTCGCTCCCTTTTGCGCTGTCTCCTCGCTCCCTGTCACTATGTCTCCTCGCTCCCTGTCGCGCTGTCTCCTCGCTCCCTGTCACGCTGTCTCCTCGCTCCCTGTCGCGCTGTGTCCTCGCTTGCTGTCGCGCTGTCTCCTCGCTCCCTGTCGCGCTGTCTCCTTGCTCCCTGTCGCGATGTCTCCTCACTCCCTGTCGCGCTGTCTCCTTGCTCCCTGTCGCGCTGTCTCCTCGCTCCCTGTCGCGCTGTCTCCTCGCTCCCTGTCGCGCTGTCTCCTCGCTCGCTGTCGCGCTGTCTCCTCACTCTCTGTCGCGCTGTCTCCTCGCTCCCTGTCACTATGTCTCCTCGGTCGCTGTCGCGCTGTCTCCTCGCTCGCTGTCACGCTGTCTCCTCGCTCCCTCTCGCGCTTTCTCCTCGCACCCTGTTGCGCTGTCTCATCGCTCACTCTCACGCTGTCTCCTCACTCCCTTTCGCGCTGTCTCCTCACTCACTGTCGCGTTGTCTCCTCGCTCCGTGCCATGCTGTAACCTCGCTCCCTGTCGCAACGTCTCCTCACTCACTGTCGCGCTGTCTCATCGCTCACTGTCGCGCTGTAACCTCACTCCCTGTTGCGCTGTCTCCTTGCTCCCTGTCGCGCTGTCTCCTTGCTCCCTGTCGCGCTGTCTCCTCGCTCCCTGTCGCACTGTCTCCTCGCTTCCTGTCGCGTTGTCTCCTCGCTCCCTGTTGCGCTGTCTCCACACTCCCTTCACGCTGTCCCCTCGCTTCCTGTCGCACTGACTCCTCACTCTCTATCGCACTGTCTCCTCACTCCCTGTCGCGCTGTCTCCTTGCTCTGTGTCGCGCTGTGACTTTGCTCCTTCTCGCACTGTCGCTTCATTCCCTCTCGCAATGTCTCCTCTCACCCTCTCGCTCTGTCACCTCACTCCCTATCGCGCTGTCTCCTCGCTCGCTAAGTGCTGTCTCCTCGCACCCTCTCGCGCTGTCTCCTTGCTCACTGTCGCCCTGTCACCTCGCTCCCTTTTGCGCTGCCTCCTCGCTCTCTGTCGTGCAATGTCCTCGCTCGCTGTCGCGCTGTCTCCTCGCTCCCTGTTGCGCTGTCCCCTTGCTCCCTGTCGCGCTGTCTGCTTGCTCCCTGTCGCGCTGTCTCCTCGCTCCCTGTCGCGCTGTCTCCTCGCTCCCTGTCGCGCTGTCTCCTCGCTCCCTGTCGCGCTGTCTCCTCGCTCCCTGTCGCGCTGTCTCCTCGCTCCCTGTCGCGCTGTCTCCTCGCTCCCTCTCGCGCTGTCTCCTCGCTCCCTGTCGCGCTATCTCCTTGCTCACTGTCGCACTGTCTCCTCGCTCCCTGTCACGCTGTTTCCTCGCACCCTGTCGCGCTGTCTCATCGCTCACTATAGTCTGTCTCCTCGCTCCCTCTCGCGCTGTCACCTCACTCCCTGTCGCACTGTCTCCTCGCTCCCTGTCGCACTGACTCCTTGCTCCCTGTCGCGCTGTCTCCTTGCTCCCTGTCGCGCTGTCTCCTTGCTCCCTGTCGCGATGTAACCTCACTCCCTCTCGCGTTGTCTCCTTGCTCACTGTTGCGCTGTCTCCTCGCTCCCTGTCACGCTGTCTCCTCGCTCCCTGTCGCGTTGTCTCCTCGCTCCCTGTCGCGCTGTCTCCTTGCTCCCTTCGCGCTGTCTCCTCGCTCCCTGTCATGCTGTCTCCTCGCTCCATGTCGCGCTGTCTCCTCGCTCCCTGTCGTGCTGTCTCCTCGCTCCCTGTCACGCTGTCTCCTCGCACCCTGTTGCGCTGTCTCATTGCTCACTCTAGCGCTGTCTCCTCGCTCCCTCTCGCGCTGTCTCCTCACTCCCTGTCGCACTGTCTCCTCACTCCCGGTCGCACAGTCTCCTCGCTCCCTGTCGCACTGCCTCCTCGCTTCCTGTCGTGATGACTCCTCACTCCCTGGCGCGCTGTCTCCTCGCTCCCTTTCGCGCTGTCTCCTCGCTCCCTGTCGCGCTGTCTCATCGTTCCCTGTCGCGCTGTCTCCTCGCTCCCTGTCGCACTGCCTCCTCGCTTCCTGTCGCGATGTCTCCTCACTCCCTGGCGTGCTGTCTCCTCGCTCCCTGTCGCGCTGTCTCCTCGCTCCCTGTCGCGCTGTCTCATCGCTCCCTGTCACGCTGTCTCCTCGCTCCCTGTCGCGCTGTCTCATCGCTCCCTGTCGCGCTGTCTCCTCGCTCCCTGTCGCTCTGTCTCCTCACTCCCTGTCCCGCTGTCTCCTCGCTCCCTGTCGCGCTGTCTCCTCGCTCCCTGTCACGCTGTCTCCACGCGCCCTCTCGCTCTGTCTCCTCACTCCCTCTCGCACTGATTCCACTCTCCCTCTCACTCTGTCTCCTCTCTCCCTCTCGCATTGCCTCCGCACTCCCTGTCACACTGTCTCCTCGCTCCCTGTCGCACTGACTCCTCGCTCCCTGTCGTGGTTTCTCATCGCTCCCTGTCGCGCTGCCTCCTCGCTCCCTGTCGCGCTGTCTCCTCGCTCCCTGTCGTGCTGTCTCCTCACTCCCTGTTGCGCTGTCTCCTCGCACCCTCTCGCACTGTCTCCTTGCTCACTGTCGGCCTGTCTCTTCACTCCCTTTCGCGCTGTCTCCTCGCTCCCTGTCACTATGTCTCCTCGGTCCCTGTCGCGCTGTCTCCTTGCTCGCTGTCTCCTCGCTCCCTGTTTCGCTGTCTCCTCGCAATTTGTTGCGCTGTCTCATCGCTCACTCTCACACTGTCTGCTCACTCCCTCTTGCGCTGTCTCCTCACTCACTGTCGCGCTGTCTCCTCGCTCCGTGTCATGCTGTAACCTGGCTCCCTGTCGCACTGTCTCCTCACTCACTGTTGCGCTGTCTCATCGCTCACTGTCGCGCTGTAACCTCACTCCCTGTCGCGCTGTCTCCTCGCTCCCTGTCGCGCTGTCTCCTCGCTCCCTGTCGCGCTGTCTCCTCGCTCCCTTTCGCGCTGTCTCCTCGCTCCCTGTCGCGCTGTCTCCTCGCACGCTTCGCGCTGTCTCCTCGCTCCCTGTCATGGTGTCTCCTCGCTCCATGTCGCGCTGTCTCCTCGCTCCCTGTCGCGCTGTCTCCTCGCTCCGTGTCATGCTGTAACCTGGCTCCCTGTCGCACTGTCTCCTCACTCACTGTTGCGCTGTCTCATCGCTCACTGTCGCGCTGTAACCTCACTCCCTGTCGCGCTGTCTCCTCGCTCCCTGTCGCGCTGTCTCCTCGCTCCCTGTCGCGCTGTCTCCTCGCTCCCTGTCGCGCTGTCTCCTCGCTCCCTGTCGCGCTGTCTCCTCGCTCCCTGTCGCGCTGTCTCCTCGCACGCTTCGCGCTGTCTCCTCGCTCCCTGTCATGCTGTCTCCTCGCTCCATGTCGTGCTGTCTCCTCGCTCCCTGTCGCGCTGCCTCCTCGCTCCCTGTCACTCTGTCTCCTCGCACCCTGTTGCGCTGTCTCATTGCTCACTCTAGCGCTGTCTCTTCGCTCCCTCTCGCGCTGTCTCCTCACTCCCTGTCGCACTGTCTCCTCGCTCCCTGTCGCACTGCTTCCTCGCTTCCTGTCGTGATGTCTCCTCACTCCCTGGCGCGCTGTCTCCTCACTCCCTGTCGCGTTGTCTCCGCGCTCCCTGTCACGTTGTCTCCACGCGCCCTCTCGCTCTGTCTCCTCACTCCCTCTCGCACTGATTCCTCTCTCCCTCTCGCTCTGTCACCTCACTCCCTATCGCGCTGTCTCCTCGCTCGATCTAGCGCTGTCTCCTCGCACCCTCTCGCACTGTCTCCTTGCTCACTGTCGCCCTGTCTCCTCGCTCCCTTTTGCGCTGTCTCCTCGCTCCCTGTCACTATGTCTCCTCGCTCCCTGTCGCGCTGTCTCCTCGCTCCCTGTCACGCTGTCTCCTCGCTCCCTGTCGCGCTGTGTCCTCGCTTGCTGTCGCGCTGTCTCCTCGCTCCCTGTCGCGCTGTCTCCTTGCTCCCTGTCGCGATGTCTCCTCACTCCCTGTCGCGCTGTCTCCTTGCTCCCTGTCGCGCTGTCTCCTCGCTCCCTGTCGCGCTGTCTCCTCGCTCCCTGTCGCGCTGTCTCCTCGCTCGCTGTCGCGCTGTCTCCTCACTCTCTGTCGCGCTGTCTCCTCGCTCCCTGTCACTATGTCTCCTCGGTCGCTGTCGCGCTGTCTCCTCGCTCGCTGTCACGCTGTCTCCTCGCTCCCTCTCGCGCTTTCTCCTCGCACCCTGTTGCGCTGTCTCATCGCTCACTCTCACGCTGTCTCCTCACTCCCTTTCGCGCTGTCTCCTCACTCACTGTCGCGTTGTCTCCTCGCTCCGTGCCATGCTGTAACCTCGCTCCCTGTCGCAACGTCTCCTCACTCACTGTCGCGCTGTCTCATCGCTCACTGTCGCGCTGTAACCTCACTCCCTGTTGCGCTGTCTCCTTGCTCCCTGTCGCGCTGTCTCCTTGCTCCCTGTCGCGCTGTCTCCTCGCTCCCTGTCGCACTGTCTCCTCGCTCCCTGTCGCGTTGTCTCCTCGCTCCCTGTTGCGCTGTCTCCACACTCCCTTCACGCTGTCCCCTCGCTTCCTGTCGCACTGACTCCTCACTCTCTATCGCACTGTCTCCTCACTCCCTGTCGCGCTGTCTCCTTGCTCTGTGTCGCGCTGTGACTTTGCTCCTTCTCGCACTGTCGCTTCATTCCCTCTCGCAATGTCTCCTCTCACCCTCTCGCTCTGTCACCTCACTCCCTATCGCGCTGTCTCCTCGCTCGCTAAGTGCTGTCTCCTCGCACCCTCTCGCGCTGTCTCCTTGCTCACTGTCGCCCTGTCACCTCGCTCCCTTTTGCGCTGCCTCCTCGCTCTCTGTCGTGCAATGTCCTCGCTCGCTGTCGTGCTGTCTCCTCGCTCCCTGTTGCGCTGTCCCCTTGCTCCCTGTCGCGCTGTCTGCTTGCTCCCTGTCGCGCTGTCTCCTCGCTCCCTGTCGCGCTGTCTCCTCGCTCCCTGTCGCGCTGTCTCCTCGCTCCCTCTCGCGCTGTCTCCTCGCTCCCTGTCGCGCTATCTCCTCGCTCACTGTCGCGCTGTCTCCTCGCTCCCTGTCACTATGTCTCCTCGGTCCCTGTCGCGCTGTCTCCTTGCTCGCTGTCGCGCTGTCTCCTCGCTCCCTGTTTCGCTGTCTCCTCGCAATTTGTTGCGCTGTCTCATCGCTCACTCTCACACTGTCTGCTCACTCCCTCTTGCGCTGTCTCCTCACTCACTGTCGCGCTGTCTCCTCGCTCCGTGTCATGCTGTAACCTGGCTCCCTGTCGCACTGTCTCCTCACTCACTGTTGCGCTGTCTCATCGCTCACTGTCGCGCTGTAACCTCACTCCCTGTCGCGCTGTCTCCTCGCTCCCTGTCGCGCTGTCTCCTCGCTCCCTGTCGCGCTGTCTCCTCGCTCCCTTTCGCGCTGTCTCCTCGCTCCCTGTCGCGCTGTCTCCTCGCACGCTTCGCGCTGTCTCCTCGCTCCCTGTCATGGTGTCTCCTCGCTCCATGTCGCGCTGTCTCCTCGCTCCCTGTCGCGTTGCCTCCTCGCTCCCTGTCACTCTGTCTCCTCGCACCCTGTTGCGCTGTCTCATTGCTCACTCTAGCACTGTCTCTTCGCTCCCTCTCGCGCTGTCTCCTCACTCCCTGTCGCACTGTCTCCTCCCTCCCTGTCGCACTGCTTCCTCGCTTCCTGTCGTGATGTCTCCTCACTCCCTGGCGCGCTGTCTCCTCACTCCCTGTCGCGTTGTCTCCGCGCTCCCTGTCACGTTGTCTCCACGCGCCCTCTCGCTCTGTCTCCTCACTCCCTCTCGCACTGATTCCTCTCTCCCTCTCGCTCTGTCACCTCACTCCCTATCGCGCTGTCTCCTCGCTCGATCTAGCGCTGTCTCCTCGCACCCTCTCGCACTGTCTCCTTGCTCACTGTCGCCCTGTCTCCTCGCTCCCTTTTGCGCTGTCTCCTCGCTCCCTGTCACTATGTCTCCTCGCTCCCTGTTGCGCTGTCTCCTCGCTCCCTGTCACGCTGTCTCCTCGCTCCCTGTCGCGCTGTGTCCTCGCTTGCTGTCGCGCTGTCTCCTCGCTCCCTGTCGCGCTGTCTCCTTGCTCCCTGTCGCGATGTCTCCTCACTCCCTGTCGCGCTGTCTCCTTGCTCCCTGTCGCGCTGTCTCCTCGCTCCCTGTCGCGCTGTCTCCTCGCTCCCTGTCGCGCTGTCTCCTCGCTCCCTGTCGCGCTGTCTCCTCACTCTCTGTCGCGCTGTCTCCTCGCTCCCTGTCACTATGTCTCCTCGGTCGCTGTCGCGCTGTCTCCTCGCTCGCTGTCGCGCTGTCTCCTCGCTCCCTCTCGCGCTTTCTCCTCGCACCCTGTTGCGCTGTCTCATCACTCACTCTCACGCTGTCTCCTCACTCCCTCTTGCGCTCTCTCCTCACTCACTGTCGTGTTGTCTCCTCGCTCCGTGCCATGCTGTAACCTCGCTCCCTGTCGCAACGTCTCTTCACTCACTGTCGCGCTGTCTCATCGCTCACTGTCGCGCTGTAACCTCACTCCCTGTCGCGCTGTCTCCTTGCTCCCTGTCGCGCTGTCTCCTTGCTCCCTGTCGCGCTGTCTCCTTGCTCCCTGTCGCGCTGTCTCCTCGCTCCCTGTCGCACTGTCTCCTCGCTCCCTGTCGCGTTGTCTCCTCGCTCCCTGTTGCGCTGTCTCCTCACTCCCTTCACGCTGTCCCCTCGCTTCCTGTCGCACTGACTCCTCACTCTCTATCGCACTGTCTCCTCACTCCCTGTCGCGCTGTCTCCTTGCTCTGTGTCGCGCTGTGTCTTTGCTCCTTCTCGCACTGTCGCTTCATTCCCTCTCGCAATGTCTCCTCTCACCCTCTCGCTCTGTCACCTCACTCCCTATCGCGCTGTCTCCTCGCTCGCTAAGTGCTGTCTCCTCGCACCCTCTCGCGCTGTCTCCTTGCTCACTGTCGCCCTGTCTCCTCGCTCCCTTTCGCGCTGCCTCCTCGCTCTCTGTCGTGCAATGTCCTCGCTCGCTGTCGCGCTGTCTCCTCGCTCCCTGTTGCGCTGTCCCCTTGCTCCCTGTCGCGCTGTCTGCTTGCTCCCTGTCGCGCTGTCTCCTCGCTCCCTGTCACGCTGTCTCCTCGCTCCCTGTCGCGCTGTCTCCTCGCTCCCTGTCGCGCTGTCTCCTCGCTCCCTGTCGCGCTGTCTCCTCGCTCCCTCTCGCGCTGTCTCCTCGCTCCCTGTCGCGCTGTCTCCTTGCTCCCTGTCGCGCTGTCTCGTCGCTCCCTGTCACGCTGTCTCCTCGCACCCTGTCGCGCTGTCTCATCGCTCACTATAGCGCTGTCTCCTCGCTCCCTCTCGCGCTGTCACCTCACTCCCTGTCGCACTGTCTCCTCGCTCCCTGTCGCACTGACTCCTTGCTCCCTGTCGCGCTGTCTCCTTGCTCCCTGTCGCGCTGTCTCCTTGCTCCCTGTCGCGATGTAACCTCACTCCCTCTCGCGTTGTCTCCTTGCTCGCTGTTGCGCTGTCTCCTCGCTCCCTTTCACGCTGTCTCCTCGCTCCCTGTCGCGTTGTCTCCTCGCTCCCTGTCGCGCTGTCTACTTGCTCCCTTCGCGCTGACTCCTCGCTCCCTGTCATGCTGTCTCCTCGCTCCATGTCGCGCTGTCTCCTCGCTCCCTGTCGCGCTGTCTCCTCGCTCCCTGTCACGCTGTCTCCTCGCACCCTGTTGCGCTGTCTCATTGCTCACTCTAGCGCTGTCTCCTCGCTCCCTCTCGCGCTGTCTCCTCACTCCCTGTCGCACTGTCTCCTCACTCCCGGTCGCACAGTCTCCTCGCTCCCTGTCGCACTGCCTCCTCGCTTCCTGTCGTGATGACTCCTCACTCCCTGGCGCGCTGTCTCCTCGCTCCCTTTCGCGCTGTCTCCTCGCTCCCTGTCGCGCTGTCTCATCGCTCCCTGTTGCGCTGTCTCCTCGCTCCCTGTCGCACTGCCTCCTCGCTTCCTGTCGCGATGTCTCCTCACTCCCTGGCGTGCTGTCTCCTCGCTCCCTGTCGCGCTGTCTCCTCGCTCCCTGTCGCGCTGTCTCATCGCTCCCTGTCACGCTGTCTCCTCGCTCCCTGTCGCGCTGTCTCATCGCTCCCTGTCGCGCTGTCTCCTCGCTCCCTGTCGCTCTGTCTCCTCACTCCCTGTCCCGCTGTCTCCTCGCTCCCTGTCGCGCTGTCTCCTCGCTCCCTGTCACGCTGTCTCCACGCGCCCTCTCGCTCTGTCTCCTCACTCCCTCTCGCACTGATTCCACTCTCCCTCTCACTCTGTCTCCTCTCTCCCTCTCGCATTGCCTCCGCACTCCCTGTCACACTGTCTCCTCGCTCCCTGTCGCACTGACTCCTCGCTCCCTGTCGTGGTTTCTCATCGCTCCCTGTCGCGCTGCCTCTTCGCTCCCTGTCGCGCTGTCTCCTCGCTCCCTGTCGTGCTGTCTCCTCACTCCCTGTTGCGCTGTCTCCTCGCACCCTCTCGCACTGTCTCCTTGCTCACTGTCGGCCTGTCTCTTCACTCCCTTTCGCGCTGTCTCCTCGCTCCCTGTCACTATGTCTCCTCGGTCCCTGTCGCGCTGTCTCCTTGCTCGCTGTCGCGCTGTCTCCTCGCTCCCTGTTTCGCTGTCTCCTCGCAATTTGTTGCGCTGTCTCATCGCTCACTCTCACACTGTCTGCTCACTCCCTCTTGCGCTGTCTCCTCACTCACTGTCGCGCTGTCTCCTCGCTCCGTGTCATGCTGTAACCTGGCTCCCTGTCGCACTGTCTCCTCACTCACTGTTGCGCTGTCTCATCGCTCACTGTCGCGCTGTAACCTCACTCCCTGTCGCGCTGTCTCCTCGCTCCCTGTCGCGCTGTCTCCTCGCTCCCTGTCGCGCTGTCTCCTCGCTCCCTGTCGCGCTGTCTCCTCGCTCCCTGTCGCGCTGTCTCCTCGCTCCCTGTCGCGCTGTCTCCTCGCACGCTTCGCGCTGTCTCCTCGCTCCCTGTCATGCTGTCTCCTCGCTCCATGTCGTGCTGTCTCCTCGCTCCCTGTCGCGCTGCCTCCTCGCTCCCTGTCACTCTGTCTCCTCGCACCCTGTTGCGCTGTCTCATTGCTCACTCTAGCGCTGTCTCTTCGCTCCCTCTCGCGCTGTCTCCTCACTCCCTGTCGCACTGTCTCCTCGCTCCCTGTCGCACTGCTTCCTCGCTTCCTGTCATGATGTCTCCTCACTCCCTGGCGCGCTGTCTCCTCGCTCCCTGTCGCGTTGCCTCCTCGCTCCCTGTCACGTTGTCTCCACGCGCCCTCTCGCTCTGTCTCCTCACTCCCTCTCGCACTGATTCCTCTCTCCCTCTCGCTCTGTCGCCTCACTCCCTATCGCGCTGTCTCCTCGCTCGATCTAGCGCTGTCTCCTCGCACCCTCTCGCACTGTCTCCTTGCTCACTGTCGCCCTGTCTCCTCGCTCCCTTTCGCGCTGTCTCCTCGCTCCCTGTCACTATGTCTCCTCGCTCTCTGTCGCGCTGTCTCCTCGCTCCCTGTCACGCTGTCTCCTCGCTCCCTGTCGCGCTGTGTCCTCGCTTGCTGTCGCGCTGTCTCCTCGCTCCCTGTCGCGCTGTCTCCTTGCTCCCTGTCGCGATGTCTCCTCACTCCCTGTCGCGCTGTCTCCTTGCTCCCTGTCGCGCTGTCTCCTTGCTCCCTGTCGCGCTGTCTCCTCGCTCCCTGTCGCACTGTCTCCTCGCTCCCTGTCGCGCTGTCTCCACGCGCCCTCTCGCTCTGTCTCCTCACTCCCTCTCGCACTGATTCCACTCTCCCTCTCACTCTGTCTCCTCTCTCCCTCTCGCATTGCCTCCGCACTCCCTGTCACACTGTCTCCTCGCTCCTTGTCGCACTGACTCCTCCCTCCCTGTCGCACTGTCTCCTCGCTCCCTCTCGCTCTGTCTCCTCTCTCCCTCTCGCATTGCCTCCGCACTCCCTGTCACACTGTCTCCTCGCTCCCTGTCGCACTGACTCCTCGCTACCTGTCGTGGTTTCTCATCGCTCCCTGTCGCGCTGCCTCCTTGCTCCCTGTCGTGCTGTCTCCTCGCACGCTGTCGTGCTGTCTCCTCACTCCCTGTTGCGCTGTCTCCTCGCACCCTCTCGCACTGTCTCCTTGCTCATTGTCGGCCTGTCTCTTCACTCCCTTTCGCGCTGTCTCCTCGCTCCCTGTCACTATGTCTCCTCGCTCCCTGTCGCGCTGTCTCCTTGCTCGCTGTCGCGCTGTCTCCGTGGTCCCTGTTTCGCTGTCTCCTCGCAATTTGTTGCGCTGTCTCATCGCTCACTCTCACACTGTCTGCTCACTCCCTCTTGCGCTGTCTCCTCACTCACTGTCGCGCTGTCTCCTCGCTCCGTGTCATGCTGTAACCTGGCTCCCTGTCGCACTGTCTCCTCACTCACTGTTGCGCTGTCTCATCGCTCACTGTCGCGCATTAACCTCACTCCCTGTCGCGCTGTCTCCTCGCTCCCTGTCGCGCTGTCTCCTCGCTCCCTGTCGCGCTGTCTCCTCGCTCCCTGTCGCGCTGTCTCCTCGCTCCCTGTCGCGCTGTCTCCTCGCACGCTTCGCGCTGTCTCCTCGCTCCCTGTCATGCTGTCTCCTCGCTCCATGTCGCGCTGTCTCCTCGCTCCCTGTCGCGCTGCCTCCTCGCTCCCTGTCACTCTGTCTCCTCGCACCCTGTTGCGCTGTCTCATTGCTCACTCTAGCGCTGTCTCTTCGCTCCCTCTCGCGCTGTCTCCTCACTCCCTGTCGCACTGTCTCCTCGCTCCCTGTCGCACTGCTTCCTCGCTTCCTGTCGTGATGTCTCCTCACTCCCTGGCGCGCTGTCTCCTCGCTCCCTGTCGCGTTGTCTCCTCGCTCCCTGTCACGTTGTCTCCACGCGCCCTCTCGCTCTGTCTCCTCACTCCCTCTCGCACTGATTCCTCTCTCCCTCTCGCTCTGTCACCTCATTCCCTATCGCGCTGTCTCCTCGCTCGATCTAGCGCTGTCTCCTCGCACCCTCTCGCACTGTCTCCTTGCTCACTGTCGCCCTGTCTCCTCGCTCCTTTTCGCGCTGTCTCCTCGCTCCCTGTCACTATGTCTCCTCGCTCCCTGTCGCGCTGTCTCCTCGCTCCCTGTCACGCTGTCTCCTCGCTCCCTGTCGCGCTGTGTCCTCGCTTGCTGTCGCGCTGCCTCCTCGCTCCCTGTCGCGCTGTCTCCTTGCTCCCTGTCGCGATGTCTCCTCACTCCCTGTCGCGCTGTCTCCTTGCTCCCTGTCGCGCTGTCTCCTCGCTCCCTGTCGCGCTGTCTCCTCGCTCCCTGTCGCGCTGTCTCCTCGCTCCCTGTCGCGCTGTCTCCTCACTCTCTGTCGCGCTGTCTCATCGCTCCCTCTCGCGCTTTCTCCTCGCACCCTGTTGCGCTGTCTCATCGCTCACTCTCACGCTGTCTCCTCACTCCCTCTCGCGCTGTCTCCTCACTCACTGTCGCGTTGTCTCCTCGCTCCGTGCCATGCTGTAACCTCGCTCCCTGTCGCAATGTCTCCTCACTCACTGTCGCGCTGTCTCATCGCTCACTGTCGCGCTGTAACCTCACTCCCTGTCGCGCTGTCTCCTTGCTCCCTGTCGCGCTGTCTCCTTGCTCCCTGTCGCGCTGTCTCCTCGCTCCCTGTCGCACTGTCTCCTCGCTCCCTGTCGCGTTGTCTCCTCGCTCCCTGTTGCGCTGTCTCCTCACTCCCTTCGCGCTGTCCCCTCGCTTCCTGTCGCACTGACTCCTCACTCTCTGTCGCACTGTCTCCTCACTCCCTGTCGCGCTGTCTCCTTGCTCTGTGTCGCGCTGTGACTTTGCTCCTTCTCGCACTGTCGCTTCATTCCCTCTCGCAATGTCTCCTCTCACCCTCTCGCTCTGTCACCTCACTCCCTATCGCGCTGTCTCCTCGCTCGCTAAGTGCTGTCTCCTCGCACCCTCTCGCGCTGTCTCCTTGCTCACTGTCGCCCTGTCTCCTCGCTCCCTTTCGCGCTGCCTCCTCGCTCTCTGCCGTGCAATGTCCTCGCTCGCTGTCGCGCTGTCTCCTCGCTCCCTGTTGCGCTGTCCCCTTGCTCCCTGTCGCGCTGTCTGCTTGCTCCCTGTCGCGCAGTCTCCTCGCTCCCTGTCGCGCTGTCTCCTCGCTCCCTGTGGCGCTGTCTCCTTGCTCCCTGTCGCGCTGTCTCCTCGCTCCCTGTCACGCTGTCTCCTCGCACCCTGTCGCACTGTCTCATCTCTCACTATAGCGCTGTCTCCTCGCTCCATCTCGCGCTGTCACCTCACTCCCTGTCGCACTGTCTCCTCGCTCCCTGTCGCACTGACTCCTCGCTCCCTGTCGCACTGTCTCCTCGCTCCCTCTCGCTCTGTCTCCTCTCTCCCACTCGCATTGCCTCCGCACTCCCTGTCACACTGTCTCCTTGCTCCCTGTCGCACTGACTCCTCGCTACCTGTCGTGGTTTCTCATCGCGCCCTGTCGCGCTGTCTCCTCGCTCCCTGTCGCGCTGTCTCCTCGCTCCCTGTCGCGCTGCCTCCTCGCTCCCTGTCGCGCTGTCTCCTCGCGCCCTGTCGCGCTGTCTCCTCGCTCCCTGTCGCGCTGTCTCCTCGCTCCCTGTCACGCTGTCTCCACGTGCCCTCTCGCTCTGTCTCCTCACTCCCTCTCGCACTGATTCCTCTCTCCCTCTCTCTCTGTCTCCTCTCTCCCTCTCGCATTGCCTCCGCACTCCCTGTCACACTGTCTCCTCGCTCCCTGTCGCACTGATTCCTCAATCCCTGTCGCACTGTTTCCTCGCTCCCTCTCGCTCTGTCTCCTCTCTCCCTCTCGCATTGTCTCCTCGCTCCCTGTCGTGCTGTCTCCTAGCTCCCTGTCACGCTGTCTCCTCGCTCCCTGTCGCGCTGTCTCCTCGCTCCCTGTCGCGCTGTCTCCTCGCTCCCTTCGCGCTGTCTCCTCGCTCACTGTCATGCTGTCTCCTCACTCCCTGTCGTGCTGTCTCCTCGCACCCTCTCGCTATGACTCATCACTCCCTCTTGCTCTGTCTCTTCTCACCCTCTCGCAATGCCTCTGCAATCCCTGTCACACTGTTTCCTAGCTCCCTGTCGCACTGACTCCTTGCTCCCTGTCGCACTGTCTCCTCTCACCCTCTCGCTCTGTCACCTCGCACCCTCTCACGCTGTCTCCTCGCTCACTGTCGCCCTGCCGCATCACTCCCTTTCGCGCTGTCTCCTTGCTCCCTGTCACCAAGTCTCCTCGCTCCCTGTCACTATGTCTCTTCACTCCCTGTCGAGGTTTCTCCTCGCTCCCTGTTGCGCTGTTTCCTCTTCCCTGTCGCACTGTCCCCTCGCTCCCTGTCACACTGTCTCCTCACTCCCTGTCGCGCTGTCTCCTCGCTCCCTGCCGCGCTGTCTCCTCGCTCCCTGTCGCGCTGTCTCCTCGCTCCCTGTCGCGCTGTCTCCTCGCTCCCTGTTGCGCTGTCTTTTTGCTCCCTTTCGCACTGTCTCCTCGCTCCCTCTCACACTGTCCCCTCGCTCCCTCTCGCACTGACTCCTCGCTCCCTGTCGCACTGTCTCCTTGCTCCCTGTCGCGCTGTCTCCTTTCTCTGTGTCGCGCTGTGACTTTGCTCCTTCTCGCACTGTCGCTTCATTCCCTCTCGCAATGTCTCCTCTCACCCTCTCGCTCTGTCACCTCACTCCCTATCGCGCTGTCTCCTCGCTCGCTCTAGCGCTGTCTCCTCGCACCCTCTCGCACTGTCTCCTTGCTCACTGTCGCACTGTCTCCTCTCTCCCTTTCACGCTGCCTCCTCGCTCCCTGTCGTGCAATGTCCTTGCTCGCTGTCGCGCTGTCTCCTCGCTCCCTGTTGCGCTGTCCCCTTGCTCCCTGTCGCGCTGTCTGCTCGCTCCCTGTTGCGCTGTCTCCTCGCTCCCTGTCGCGCTGTCTCCTCGCTCCCTGTCGCGCTGTCTCCTCGCTCCCTGTCGCGCTGTCTCCTCGCTCCCTCTCGCGCTGTCTCCTCGCTCCCTGTCGCAATGTCTCCTCGCTCCCTGTCGCGCTGTCTCCTTGCTCCCTGTCGCGATGTCTCCTCACTCCCTGTCGCGCTCTCTCCTTGCTCCCTGTCGCGATGTCTCCTCGCTCCCTGTCGCGCTGTCTCCTCGCACCCTGTCGCGTTGTCTCCTCGCTCCCTGTCGTGCTGTCTCCTCGCTCCCTTCGCGCTGTCTCCTCGCTCCCTGTCGCGCTGTCTCCTCGCTCCCTGTCACGCTGTCTCCTCGCACCCTGTTGCGCTGTCTCATTGCTCACTCTAGCACTGTCTCCTCGCTCCCTCTCGCGCTGTCTCCTCACTCCCTGTCGCACTGTCTCCTCACTCCCGGTCGCACAGTCTCCTCGCTCCCTGTCGCACTGCCTCCTCGCTTCCAGTCGTGATGACTCCTCACTCCCTGGCACGCTGACTCCTCACTCCCTGGCGCGCTGTCTCCTCGCTCCCTTTCGCGCTGTCTCATCGTTCCCTGTCACGCTGTCTCCTCGCTCCCTGTCGCGCTGTCTCATCGCTCCCTGTCGCACTGTCTCCTTGCTCCCTGTCGCGATATCTCCTCACTCCCTGGCGCGCTGTCTCCTCGCTCCCTGTCGCGCTGTCTCCTCGCTCCCTGTCGCGCTGTCTCCTCGCTCCCTGTCGCATTGTCTCCACGCGCCCTCTCGCTCTGTCTCCTCACTCACTCTCGCACTGATTCCTCTCTCCCTCTCGCCCTGTCACCTCACTCCCTATCGCGCTGTCTCCTCGCTCGATCTAGCGCTGTCTCCTCGCACCCTCTCGCGCTGTCTCCTTGCTCACTGTCGCCCTGTCTCCTCGCTCCCTTTCGCGCTGTCTCCTCGCTCCCTGTCACTATGTCTCCTCTCTCCCTTTGGCACTGTCTCCTCGCTCCCTGTCACGCTGTCTCCTCGCACCCTGTCGCGCTGTCTCATCGCTCACTCTAGCGCTGTCTCCTCGCTCCCTCTCGCGCTGTCTCCTCACTCCCTGTCGCACTGTCTCCTCGCTCCCTGTCGCACTGACTCCTCGCTCCCTGTCGCACTGTCTCCTCGCTCCCTCTCGCTCTGTCTCCTCTCTCCCTCTCGCATTGCCTCCGCAGTCCCTGTCACACTGTCTCCTCGCTCCCTGTCGCACTGACTCCTCGCTACCTGTCGTGGTTTCTCATCGCTCCCTGTCGCGCTGTCTCCTCGCTCCCTGTCGCGCTGTCTCCTCGCTCCCTGTCGCGCTGCCTCCTCGCTCCCTGTCGCGCTGTCTCCTCGCTCCCTGTCGTGCTGTCTCCTCGCTCCCTGTTGCGCTGCCTCCTCGCACCCTCTCGCACTGTCTCCTCGCTCCCTGCGCGCTGTCTCCTCGCGCCCTGTCGCACTGTCTCCTCGCTCCCTGTCGTGCTGTCTCCTCGCACCCTCTCGCTATGTCTCCTCACTCCCTCTTGCACTGATTCCTCTCTCCCTCTTGCTCTGTCTCCTCTCACCCTCTCGCAATGCGTCTGCAATCCCTGTCACACTGTTTCCTAGCTCCCTGTCGCACTGACTCCTCGCTCCCTGTCGCACTGTCTCCTCTCACCCTCTCGCTCTGTCACCTCACTCCCTATCGCGCTGTCTCCTCGCTCGCTATGGCGCTGTCTCCTCGCACCCTCTCACGCTGTCTCCTCGCTCACTGTCGCCCTGCCGCATCGCTCCCTTTCGCGCTGTCTCCTTGCTCCCTGTCACCAAGTCTCCTCGCTCCCTGTCACTATGTCTCTTCGCTCCCTGTCGAGGTTTCTCCTCGCTCCCTGTTGCGCTGTTTCCTCTTCCCTGTCGCACTGTCCCCTCGCTCCCTGTCACACTGTCTGCTCGCTCCCTGTCGCGCTGTCTCCTCACTCCCTGTCGCGCTGTCTCCTCGCTCCCTGCCGCGCTGTCTCCTCACTCCCTGTCGCGCTGTCTCCTCGCTCCCTCTCACACTGTCCCCTCGCTCCCTCTCACACTGACTCCTCGCTCCCTGTCGCACTGTCTCCTTGCTCCCTGTCGCGCTGTCTCCTTTCTCTGTGTCGCGCTGTGACTTTGCTCCTTCTCGCACTGTCGCTTCATTCCCTCTCGCAATATCTCCTCTCACCCTCTCGCTCTGTCACCTCACTCCCTATCGCGCTGTCTCCTCGCTCGCTCTAGCGCTGTCTCCTCGCACCCTCTCGCGCTGTCTCCTTGCTCACCGTTGCCCTGTCTCCCTGCTCCCTTTCGCGCTGTCTCCTCGCTCCCTGTCGTGCAATGTCCTCGCTCGCTGTCGCGCTGTCTCCTCGCTCCCTGTTGCGCTGTCCCCTTGCTCCCTGTCGCGCTGTCTGCTTGCTCCCTGTCGCGCGGTCACCTCGCTCCCTGTCACGCTGTCTCCTCGCTCCCTGTCGCGCTGTCTCCTCGCTCCCTCTCGCGCTGTCTCCTCGCTCCCTGTCACACTGTCTCCTTGCTCCCTGTCGTGCTGTCTCCTTGCTCCCTGTCGCGCTGTCTCCTTGCTCCCTGTCGCGATGTAACCTCACTCCCTGTCGCGCTGTCTCCTTGCTCGCTGTTGCGCTGTCTCCTCGCTCCCTGTCGCGCTGTCTCCTCGCTCCCTGTCGCGTTGTCTCCTCGCTCACTGTCATGCTGTCTCCTCACTCCCTGTCGTGCTGTCTCCTCGCACCCTCTCGCTATGACTCATCACTCCCTCTTGCTCTGTCTCTTCTCACCCTCTCGCAATGCCTCTGCAATCCCTGTCACACTGTTTCCTAGCTCCCTGTCGCACTGACTCCTTGCTCCCTGTCGCACTGTCTCCTCTCACCCTCTCGCTCTGTCACCTCGCACCCTCTCACGCTGTCTCCTCGCTCACTGTCGCCCTGCCGCATCACTCCCTTTCGCGCTGTCTCCTTCCTCCCTGTCACCAAGTCTCCTCGCTCCCTGTCACTATGTCTCTTCACTCCCTGTCGAGGTTTCTCCTCGCTCCCTGTTGCGCTGTTTCCTCTTCCCTGTCGCACTGTCCCCTCGCTCCCTGTCACACTGTCTCCTCACTCCCTGTCGCGCTGTCTCCTCGCTCCCTGTCGCGCTGTCTCCTCGCTCCCTGTCGCGCTGTCTCCTCGCTCCCTGTCGCGCTGTCTCCTCGCTCCCTGTTGCGCTGTCTTTTTGCTCCCTGTCGCACTGTCTCCTCGCTCCCTCTCACACTGTCCCCTCGCTCCCTCTCGCACTGACTCCTCGCTCCCTGTCGCACTGTCTCCTTGCTCCCTGTCGCGCTGTCTCCTTTCTCTGTGTCGCGCTGTGACTTTGCTCCTTCTCGCACTGTCGCTTCATTCCCTCTCGCAATGTCTCCTCTCACCCTCTCGCTCTGTCACCTCACTCCCTATCGCGCTGTCTCCTCGCTCGCTCTAGCGCTGTCTCCTCGCACCCTCTCGCACTGTCTCCTTGCTCACTGTCGCACTGTCTCCTCGCTCGCTTTCACACTGCCTCCTCGCTCCCTGTCGTGCAATGTCCTTGCTCGCTGTCGCGCTGTCTCCTCGCTCCCTGTTGCGCTGTCCCCTTGCTCCCTGTCGCGCTGTCTGCTCGCTCCCTGTCGCGCTGTCTCCTCGCTCCCTGTCGCGCTGTCTCCTCGCTCCCTGTCGCGCTGTCTCCTCGCTCCCTCTCGCGCTGTCTCCTCGCTCCCTGTCGCAATGTCTCCTCGCTCCCTGTCGCGCTGTCTCCTTGCTCCCTGTCGCGATGTCTCCTCACTCCCTGTCGCGCTCTCTCCTTGCTCCCTGTCGCGATGTCTCCTCGCTCCCTGTCGCGCTGTCTCCTCGCACCCTGTCGCGTTGTCTCCTCGCTCCCTGTCGTGCTGTCTCCTCGCTCCCTTCGTGCTGTCTCCTCGCTCCCTGTCATGCTGTCTCCTCGCTCCATGTCGCGCTGTCTCCTCGCTCCCTGTCGCGCTGTCTCCTCGCTCCCTGTCACGCTGTCTCCTCGCACCCTGTTGCGCTGTCTCATTGCTCACTCTAGCGCTGTCTCCTCGCTCCCTCTCGCGCTGTCTCCTCACTCCCTGTCGCACTGTCTCCTCACTCCCGGTCGCACAGTCTCCTCGCTCCCTGTCGCACTGCCTCCTCGCTTCCTGTCGTGATGACTCCTCACTCCCTGTCACACTGTCTCCTCACTCCCTGTCGCGCTGTCTCCTCGCTCGCTGCCACGCTGTCTCCTCGCTCCCTGTCGCGCTGTCTCCTCGCTCCCTGTCGCGCTGTCTCCTCGCTCCCTGTTGCGCTGTCTTTTTGCTCCCTGTCGCACTGTCTCCTCGCTCCCTCTCACACTGTCCCCTCGCTCCCTCTCGCACTGACTCCTCACTCCCTGTCGCACTGTCTCCTTGCTCCCTGTCGCGCTGTCTCCTTTCTCTGTGTCGCGCTGTGACTTTGCTCCTTCTCGCACTGTCGCTTCATTCCCTCTCGCAATGTCTCCTCTCACCCTCTCGCTCTGTCACCTCACTCCCTATCGCGCTGTCTCCTCGCTCGCTCTAGCGCTGTCTCCTCGCACCCTCTCGCACTGTCTCCTTGCTCACTGTCGCACTGTCTCCTCGCTCGCTTTCACGCTGCCTCCTCGCTCCCTGTCGTGCAATGTCCTTGCTCGCTGTCGCGCTGTCTCCTCGCTCCCTGTTGCGCTGTCCCCTTGCTCCCTGTCGCGCTGTCTGCTCGCTCCCTGTCGCGCTGTCTCCTCGCTCCCTGTCGCGCTGTCTCCTCGCTCCCTGTCGCGCTGTCTCCTCGCTCCCTCTCGCGCTGTCTCCTCGCTCCCTGTCGCAATGTCTCCTCGCTCCCTGTCGCGCTGTCTCCTTGCTCCCTGTCGCGATGTCTCCTCACTCCCTGTCGCGCTCTCTCCTTGCTCCCTGTCGCGATGTCTCCTCGCTCCCTGTCGCGCTGTCTCCTCGCACCCTGTCGCGTTGTCTCCTCGCTCCCTGTCGTGCTGTCTCCTCGCTCCCTTCGCGCTGTCTCCTCGCTCCCTGTCATGCTGTCTCCTCGCTCCATGTCGCGCTGTCTCCTCGCTCCCTGTCGCGCTGTCTCCTCGCTCCCTGTCACGCTGTCTCCTCGCACCCTGTTGCGCTGTCTCATTGCTCACTCTAGCGCTGTCTCCTCGCTCCCTCTCGCGCTGTCTCCTCACTCCCTGTCGCACTGTCTCCTCACTCCCGGTCGCACAGTCTCCTCGCTCCCTGTCGCACTGCCTCCTCGCTTCCTATCGTGATGACTCCTCACTCCCTGGCACGCTGTCTCCTCACTCCCTGGCGCGCTGTCTCCTCGCTCCCTTTCGCGCTGTCTCATCGTTCCCTGTCACGCTGTCTCCTCACTCCCTGTCGCACTGTCTCCTCACTCCCGGTCGCACAGTCTCCTCGCTCCCTGTCGCACTGCCTCCTCGCTTCCAGTCGTGATGACTCCTCACTCCCTGGCACGCTGACTCCTCACTCCCTGGCGCGCTGTCTCCTCGCTCCCTTTCGCGCTGTCTCATCGTTCCCTGTCACGCTGTCTCCTCGCTCCCTGTCGCGCTGTCTCATCGCTCCCTGTCGCACTGTCTCCTTGCTCCCTGTCGCGATATCTCCTCACTCCCTGGCGCGCTGTCTCCTCGCTCCCTGTCGCGCTGTCTCCTCGCTCCCTGTCGCGCTGTCTCCTCGCTCCCTGTCGCATTGTCTCCACGCGCCCTCTCGCTCTGTCTCCTCACTCACTCTCGCACTGATTCCTCTCTCCCTCTCGCCCTGTCACCTCACTCCCTATCGCGCTGTCTCCTCGCTCGATCTAGCGCTGTCTCCTCGCACCCTCTCGCGCTGTCTCCTTGCTCACTGTCGCCCTGTCTCCTCGCTCCCTTTCGCGCTGTCTCCTCGCTCCCTGTCACTATGTCTCCTCGCTCCCTTTGGCACTGTCTCCTCGCTCCCTGTCACGCTGTCTCCTCGCACCCTGTCGCGCTGTCTCATCGCTCACTCTAGCGCTGTCTCCTCGCTCCCTCTCGCGCTGTCTCCTCACTCCCTGTCGCACTGTCTCCTCGCTCCCTGTCGCACTGACTCCTCGCTCCCTGTCGCACTGTCTCCTCGCTCCCTCTCGCTCTGTCTCCTCTCTCCCTCTCGCATTGCCTCCGCAGTCCCTGTCACACTGTCTCCTCGCTCCCTGTCGCACTGACTCCTCGCTACCTGTCGTGGTTTCTCATCGCTCCCTGTCGCGCTGTCTCCTCGCTCCCTGTCGCGCTGTCTCCTCGCTCCCTGTCGCGCTGCCTCCTCGCTCCCTGTCGCGCTGTCTCCTCGCTCCCTGTCGTGCTGTCTCCTCGCTCCCTGTTGCGCTGCCTCCTCGCACCCTCTCGCACTGTCTCCTCGCTCCCTGCGCGCTGTCTCCTCGCGCCCTGTCGCACTGTCTCCTCGCTCCCTGTCGTGCTGTCTCCTCGCACCCTCTCGCTATGTCTCCTCACTCCCTCTTGCACTGATTCCTCTCTCCCTCTTGCTCTGTCTCCTCTCACCCTCTCGCAATGCGTCTGCAATCCCTGTCACACTGTTTCCTAGCTCCCTGTCGCACTGACTCCTCGCTCCCTGTCGCACTGTCTCCTCTCACCCTCTCGCTCTGTCACCTCACTCCCTATCGCGCTGTCTCCTCGCTCGCTATGGCGCTGTCTCCTCGCACCCTCTCACGCTGTCTCCTCGCTCACTGTCGCCCTGCCGCATCGCTCCCTTTCGCGCTGTCTCCTTGCTCCCTGTCACCAAGTCTCCTCGCTCCCTGTCACTATGTCTCTTCGCTCCCTGTCGAGGTTTCTCCTCGCTCCCTGTTGCGCTGTTTCCTCTTCCCTGTCGCACTGTCCCCTCGCTCCCTGTCACACTGTCTGCTCGCTCCCTGTCGCGCTGTCTCCTCACTCCCTGTCGCGCTGTCTCCTCGCTCCCTGCCGCGCTGTCTCCTCACTCCCTGTCGCGCTGTCTCCTCGCTCCCTCTCACACTGTCCCCTCGCTCCCTCTCACACTGACTCCTCGCTCCCTGTCGCACTGTCTCCTTGCTCCCTGTCGCGCTGTCTCCTTTCTCTGTGTCGCGCTGTGACTTTGCTCCTTCTCGCACTGTCGCTTCATTCCCTCTCGCAATATCTCCTCTCACCCTCTCGCTCTGTCACCTCACTCCCTATCGCGCTGTCTCCTCGCTCGCTCTAGCGCTGTCTCCTCGCACCCTCTCGCGCTGTCTCCTTGCTCACCGTTGCCCTGTCTCCCTGCTCCCTTTCGCGCTGTCTCCTCGCTCCCTGTCGTGCAATGTCCTCGCTCGCTGTCGCGCTGTCTCCTCGCTCCCTGTTGCGCTGTCCCCTTGCTCCCTGTCGCGCTGTCTGCTTGCTCCCTGTCGCGCGGTCACCTCGCTCCCTGTCACGCTGTCTCCTCGCTCCCTGTCGCGCTGTCTCCTCGCTCCCTCTCGCGCTGTCTCCTCGCTCCCTGTCGCACTGTCTCCTTGCTCCCTGTCGTGCTGTCTCCTTGCTCCCTGTCGCGCTGTCTCCTTGCTCCCTGTCGCGATGTAACCTCACTCCCTGTCGCGCTGTCTCCTTGCTCGCTGTTGCGCTGTCTCCTCGCTCCCTGTCGCGCTGTCTCCTCGCTCCCTGTCGCGTTGTCTCCTCGCTCACTGTCATGCTGTCTCCTCACTCCCTGTCGTGCTGTCTCCTCGCACCCTCTCGCTATGACTCATCACTCCCTCTTGCTCTGTCTCTTCTCACCCTCTCGCAATGCCTCTGCAATCCCTGTCACACTGTTTCCTAGCTCCCTGTCGCACTGACTCCTTGCTCCCTGTCGCACTGTCTCCTCTCACCCTCTCGCTCTGTCACCTCGCACCCTCTCACGCTGTCTCCTCGCTCACTGTCGCCCTGCCGCATCACTCCCTTTCGCGCTGTCTCCTTGCTCCCTGTCACCAAGTCTCCTCGCTCCCTGTCACTATGTCTCTTCACTCCCTGTCGAGGTTTCTCCTCGCTCCCTGTTGCGCTGTTTCCTCTTCCCTGTCGCACTGTCCCCTCGCTCCCTGTCACACTGTCTCCTCACTCCCTGTCGCGCTGTCTCCTCGCTCCCTGTCGCGCTGTCTCCTCGCTCCCTGTCGCGCTGTCTCCTCGCTCCCTGTCGCGCTGTCTCCTCGCTCCCTGTTGCGCTGTCTTTTTGCTCCCTGTCGCACTGTCTCCTCGCTCCCTCTCACACTGTCCCCTCGCTCCCTCTCGCACTGACTCCTCGCTCCCTGTCGCACTGTCTCCTTGCTCCCTGTCGCGCTGTCTCCTTTCTCTGTGTCGCGCTGTGACTTTGCTCCTTCTCGCACTGTCGCTTCATTCCCTCTCGCAATGTCTCCTCTCACCCTCTCGCTCTGTCACCTCACTCCCTATCGCGCTGTCTCCTCGCTCGCTCTAGCGCTGTCTCCTCGCACCCTCTCGCACTGTCTCCTTGCTCACTGTCGCACTGTCTCCTCGCTCGCTTTCACACTGCCTCCTCGCTCCCTGTCGTGCAATGTCCTTGCTCGCTGTCGCGCTGTCTCCTCGCTCCCTGTTGCGCTGTCCCCTTGCTCCCTGTCGCGCTGTCTGCTCGCTCCCTGTCGCGCTGTCTCCTCGCTCCCTGTCGCGCTGTCTCCTCGCTCCCTGTCGCGCTGTCTCCTCGCTCCCTCTCGCGCTGTCTCCTCGCTCCCTGTCGCAATGTCTCCTCGCTCCCTGTCGCGCTGTCTCCTTGCTCCCTGTCGCGATGTCTCCTCACTCCCTGTCGCGCTCTCTCCTTGCTCCCTGTCGCGATGTCTCCTCGCTCCCTGTCGCGCTGTCTCCTCGCACCCTGTCGCGTTGTCTCCTCGCTCCCTGTCGTGCTGTCTCCTCGCTCCCTTCGTGCTGTCTCCTCGCTTCCTGTCATGCTGTCTCCTCGCTCCATGTCGCGCTGTCTCCTCGCTCCCTGTCGCGCTGTCTCCTCGCTCCCTGTCACGCTGTCTCCTCGCACCCTGTTGCGCTGTCTCATTGCTCACTCTAGCGCTGTCTCCTCGCTCCCTCTCGCGCTGTCTCCTCACTCCCTGTCGCACTGTCTCCTCACTCCCGGTCGCACAGTCTCCTCGCTCCCTGTCGCACTGCCTCCTCGCTTCCTGTCGTGATGACTCCTCACTCCCTGTCACACTGTCTCCTCACTCCCTGTCGCGCTGTCTCCTCGCTCCCTGCCACGCTGTCTCCTCGCTCCCTGTCGCGCTGTCTCCTCGCTCCCTGTCGCGCTGTCTCCTCGCTCCCTGTTGCGCTGTCTTTTTGCTCCCTGTCGCACTGTCTCCTCGCTCCCTCTCACACTGTCCCCTCGCTCCCTCTCGCACTGACTCCTCACTCCCTGTCGCACTGTCTCCTTGCTCCCTGTCGCGCTGTCTCCTTTCTCTGTGTCGCGCTGTGACTTTGCTCCTTCTCGCACTGTCGCTTCATTCCCTCTCGCAATGTCTCCTCTCACCCTCTCGCTCTGTCACCTCACTCCCTATCGCGCTGTCTCCTCGCTCGCTCTAGCGCTGTCTCCTCGCACCCTCTCGCACTGTCTCCTTGCTCACTGTCGCACTGTCTCCTCGCTCGCTTTCACGCTGCCTCCTCGCTCCCTGTCGTGCAATGTCCTTGCTCGCTGTCGCGCTGTCTCCTCGCTCCCTGTTGCGCTGTCCCCTTGCTCCCTGTCGCGCTGTCTGCTCGCTCCCTGTCGCGCTGTCTCCTCGCTCCCTGTCGCGCTGTCTCCTCGCTCCCTGTCGCGCTGTCTCCTCGCTCCCTCTCGCGCTGTCTCCTCGCTCCCTGTCGCAATGTCTCCTCGCTCCCTGTCGCGCTGTCTCCTTGCTCCCTGTCGCGATGTCTCCTCACTCCCTGTCGCGCTCTCTCCTTGCTCCCTGTCGCGATGTCTCCTCGCTCCCTGTCGCGCTGTCTCCTCGCACCCTGTCGCGTTGTCTCCTCGCTCCCTGTCGTGCTGTCTCCTCGCTCCCTTCGCGCTGTCTCCTCGCTCCCTGTCATGCTGTCTCCTCGCTCCATGTCGCGCTGTCTCCTCGCTCCCTGTCGCGCTGTCTCCTCGCTCCCTGTCACGCTGTCTCCTCGCACCCTGTTGCGCTGTCTCATTGCTCACTCTAGCGCTGTCTCCTCGCTCCCTCTCGCGCTGTCTCCTCACTCCCTGTCGCACTGTCTCCTCACTCCCGGTCGCACAGTCTCCTCGCTCCCTGTCGCACTGCCTCCTCGCTTCCTATCGTGATGACTCCTCACTCCCTGGCACGCTGTCTCCTCACTCCCTGGCGCGCTGTCTCCTCGCTCCCTTTCGCGCTGTCTCATCGTTCCCTGTCACGCTGTCTCCTCGCTCCCTGTCGCGCTGTCTCATCGCTCCCTGTCGCACTGTCTCCTTGCTCCCAGTCGCGATATCTCCTCACTCCCTGGCGCGCTGTCTCCTCGCTCCCTGTCGCGCTGTCTCCTCGCTCCCTGTCGCGCTGTCTCCTCGCTCCCTGTCGCATTGTCTCCACGCGCCCTCTCGCTCTGTCTCCTCACTCACTCTCGCACTGATTCCTCTCTCCCTCTCGCCCTGTCACCTCACTCCCTATCGCGCTGTCTCCTCGCTCGATCTAGCGCTGTCTCCTCGCACCCTCTCGCGCTGTCTCCTTGCTCACTGTCGCCCTGTCTCCTCGCTCCCTTTCGCGCTGTCTCCTCGCTCCCTGTCAATATGTCTCCTCGCTCCCTTTGGCACTGTCTCCTCGCTCCCTGTCACGCTGTCTCCTCGCACCCTGTCGCGCTGTCTCATCGCTCACTCTAGCGCTGTCTCCTCGCTCCCTCTCGCGCTGTCTCCTCACTCCCTGTCGCACTGTCTCCTCGCTCCCTGTCGCACTGACTCCTCGCTCCCTGTCGCACTGTCTCCTCGCTCCCTCTCGCTCTGTCTCCTCTCTCCCTCTCGCATTGCCTCCGCAGTCCCTGTCACACTGTCTCCTCGATCCCTGTCGCACTGACTCCTCGCTACCTGTCGTGGTTTCTCATCGCTCCCTGTCGCGCTGTCTCCTCGCTCCCTGTCGCGCTGTCTCCTCGCTCCCTGTCGCGCTGCCTCCTCGCTCCCTGTCGCGCTGTCTCCTCGCTCCCTGTCGTGCTGTCTCCTCGCTCCCTGTTGCGCTGCCTCCTCGCACCCTCTCGCACTGTCTCCTCGCTCCCTGTCGCGCTGTCTCCTCGCGCCCTGTCGCGCTGTCTCCTCGCTCCCTGTCACGCTGTCTCCACGCGCCCTCTCGCTCTGTCTCCTCACTCCCTCTCGCACTGATTCCTCTCTCCCTCTCTCTCTGTCTCCTCTCTCCCTCTCGCATTGCCTCCGCACTCCCTGTCACACTGTCTCCTCGCTCCCTGTCGCACTGATTCCTCGATCCCTGTCGCACTGTTTCCTCGCTCCCTCTCGCTCTGTCTCCTCTCTCCCTCTCGCATTGTCTCCTCGCTCCCTGTCGTGCTGTCTCCTAGCTCCCTGTCACGCTGTCTCCTCGCTCCCTGTCGCGCTGTCTCCTCGCTCCCTGTCGCGCTGTCTCCTCGCTCCCTTCGCGCTGTCTCCTCGCTCACTGTCATGCTGTCTCCTCGCTCCCTGTCGTGCTGTCTCCTCGCACCCTCTCGCTATGTCTCCTCACTCCCTCTTGCACTGATTCCTCTCTCCCTCTTGCTCTGTCTCCTCTCACCCTCTCGCAATGCGTCTGCAATCCCTGTCACACTGTTTCCTAGCTCCCTGTCGCACTGACTCCTCGCTCCCTGTCGCACTGTCTCCTCTCACCCTCTCGCTCTGTCACCTCACTCCCTATCGCGCTGTCTCCTCGCTCGCTATGGCGCTGTCTCCTCGCACCCTCTCACGCTGTCTCCTCGCTCACTGTCGCCCTGCCGCATCGCTCCCTTTCGCGCTGTCTCCTTGCTCCCTGTCACCAAGTCTCCTCGCTCCCTGTCACTATGTCTCTTCACTCCCTGTCGAGGTTTCTCCTCGCTCCCTGTTGCGCTGTTTCCTCTTCCCTGTCGCACTGTCCCCTCGCTCCCTGTCACACTGTCTGCTCGCTCCCTGTCGCGCTGTCTCCTCACTCCCTGTCGCGCTGTCTCCTCGCTCCCTGCCGCGCTGTCTCCTCACTCCCTGTCGCGCTGTCTCCTCGCTCCCTCTCACACTGTCCCCTCGCTCCCTCTCACACTGACTCCTCGCTCCCTGTCGCACTGTCTCCTTGCTCCCTGTCGCGCTGTCTCCTTTCTCTGTGTCGCGCTGTGACTTTGCTCCTTCTCGCACTGTCGCTTCATTCCCTCTCGCAATGTCTCCTCTCACCCTCTCGCTCTGTCACCTCACTCCCTATCGCGCTGTCTCCTCGCTCGCTCTAGCGCTGTCTCCTCGCACCCTCTCGCGCTGTCTCCTTGCTCACTGTTGCCCTGTCTCCTCGCTCCCTTTCGCGCTGTCTCCTCGCTCCCTGTCGTGCAATGTCCTCGCTCGCTGTCGCGCTGTCTCCTCGCTCCCTGTTGCGCTGTCCCCTTGCTCCCTGTCGCGCTGTCTGCTTGCTCCCTGTCGCGCGGTCTCCTCGCTCCCTGTCGCGCTGTCTCCTCGCTCCCTGTCGCGCTGTCTCCTCGCTCCCTGTCGCGCTGTCTCCTCGCTCCCTCTCGCGCTGTCTCCTCGCTCCCTGTCGCACTGTCTCCTTGCTCCCTGTCGTGCTGTCTCCTTGCTCCCTGTCGCGCTGTCTCCTTGCTCCCTGTCGCGATGTAACCTCACTCCCTGTCGCGCTGTCTCCTTGCTCGCTGTTGCGCTGTCTCCTCGCTCCCTCTCGCGCTGTCTCCTCGCTCCCTGTCGCGTTGTCTCCTCGCTCACTGTCATGCTGTCTCCTCACTCCCTGTCGTGCTGTCTCCTCGCACCCTCTCGCTATGACTCATCACTCCCTCTTGCTCTGTCTCTTCTCACCCTCTCGCAATGCCTCTGCAATCCCTGTCACACTGTTTCCTAGCTCCCTGTCGCACTGACTCCTTGCTCCCTGTCGCACTGTCTCCTCTCACCCTCTCGCTCTGTCACCTCGCACCCTCTCACGCTGTCTCCTCGCTCACTGTCGCCCTGCCGCATCACTCCCTTTCGCGCTGTCTCCTTGCTCCCTGTCACCAAGTCTCCTCGCTCCCTGTCACTATGTCTCTTCACTCCCTGTCGAGGTTTCTCCTCGCTCCCTGTTGCGCTGTTTCCTCTTCCCTGTCGCACTGTCCCCTCGCTCCCTGTCACACTGTCTCCTCACTCCCTGTTGCGCTGTCTCCTCGCTCCCTGCCGCGCTGTCTCCTCGCTCCCTGTCGCGCTGTCTCCTCGCTCCCTGTCGCACTGTCTCCTCGCTCCCTGTTGCGCTGTCTTTTTGCTCCCTGTCGCACTGTCTCCTCGCTCCCTCTCACACTGTCCCCTCGCTCCCTCTCGCACTGACTCCTCGCTCCCTGTCGCACTGTCTCCTTGCTCCCTGTCGCGCTGTCTCCTTTCTCTGTGTCGCGCTGTGACTTTGCTCCTTCTCGCACTGTCGCTTCATTCCCTCTCGCAATGTCTCCTCTCACCCTCTCGCTCTGTCACCTCACTCCCTATCGCGCTGTCTCCTCGCTCGCTCTAGCGCTGTCTCCTCGCACCCTCTCGCACTGTCTCCTTGCTCACTGTCGCACTGTCTCCTCGCTCCCTTTCACGCTGCCTCATCGCTCCCTGTCGTGCAATGTCCTTGCTCGCTGTCGCGCTGTCTCCTCGCTCCCTGTTGCGCTGTCCCCTTGCTCCCTGTCGCGCTGTCTGCTCGCTCCCTGTCGCGCTGTCTCCTCGCTCCCTGTCGCGCTGTCTCCTCGCTCCCTGTCGCGCTGTCTCCTCGCTCCCTGTCGCGCTGTCTCCTCGCTCCCTCTCGCGCTGTCTCCTCGCTCCCTGTCGCAATGTCTCCTCGCTCCCTGTCGCGCTGTCTCCTTGCTCCCTGTCGCGATGTCTCCTCACTCCCTGTCGCGCTCTCTCCTTGCTCCCGGTCGCGATGTCTCCTCGCTCCCTGTCGCGCTGTCTCCTCACACCCTGTCGCGTTGTCTCCTCGCTCCCTGTCGTGCTGTCTCCTCGCTCCCTTCGCGCTGTCTCCTCGCTCCCTGTCATGCTGTCTCCTCGCTCCATGTCGCGCTGTCTCCTCGCTCCCTGTCGTGCTGTCTCCTCGCTCCCTGTCACGCTGTCTCCTCGCACCCTGTTGCGCTGTCTCATTGCTCACTCTAGCGCTGTCTCCTCGCTCCCTCTCGCGCTGTCTCCTCACTCCCTGTCGCACTGTCTCCTCACTCCGGGTCGCACAGTCTCCTCGCTCCCTGTCGCACTGCCTCCTCGCTTCCTGTCGTGATGACTCCTCACTCCCTGGCACGCTGTCTCCTCACTCCCTGGCGCGCTGTCTCCTCGCTCCCTTTCGCGCTGTCTCATCGTTCCCTGTCACGCTGTCTCCTCGCTCCCTGTCGCGCTGTCTCATCGCTCCCTGTCGCACTGTCTCCTTGCTCCCAGTCGCGATATCTCCTCACTCCCTGGCGCGCTGTCTCCTCGCTCCCTGTCGCGCTGTCTCCTCGCTCCCTGTCGCGCTGTCTCCTCGCTCCCTGTCGCATTGTCTCCACGCGCCCTCTCGCTCTGTCTCCTCACTCACTCTCGCACTGATTCCTCTCTCCCTCTCGCCCTGTCACCTCACTCCCTATCGCGCTGTCTCCTCGCTCGATCTAGCGCTGTCTCCTCGCACCCTCTCGCGCTGTCTCCTTGCTCACTGTCGCCCTGTCTCCTCGCTCCCTTTCGCGCTGTCTCCTCGCTCCCTGTCACTATGTCTCCTCGCTCCCTTTGGCACTGTCTCCTCGCTCCCTGTCACGCTGTCTCCTCGCACCCTGTCGCGCTGTCTCATCGCTCACTCTAGCGCTGTCTCCTCGCTCCCTCTCGCGCTGTCTCCTCACTCACTGTCGCACTGTCTCCTCGCTCCCTGTCGCACTGACTCCTCACTCCCTGTCGCACTGTCTCCTCGCTCCCTCTCGCTCTGTCTCCTCTCTCCCTCTCGCATTGCCTCCGCAGTCCCTGTCACACTGTCTCCTCGCTCCCTGTCGCACTGACTCCTCGCTACCTGTCGTGGTTTCTCATCGCTCCCTGTCGCGCTGTCTCCTCGCTCCCTGTCGCGCTGTCTCCTCGCTCCCTGTCGCGCTGCCTCCTCTCTCCCTGTCGCGCTGTCTCCTCGCTCCCTGTCGTGCTGTCTCCTCGCTCCCTGTTGCGCTGCCTCCTCGCACCCTCTCGCACTGTCTCCTCGCTCCCTGTCGCGCTGTCTCCTCGCGCCCTGTCGCGCTGTCTCCTCGCTCCCTGTCACGCTGTCTCCACGCGCCCTCTCGCTCTGTCTCCTCACTCCCTCTCGCACTGATTCCTCTCTCCCTCTCTCTCTGTCTCCTCTCTCCCTCTCGCATTGCCTCCGCACTCCCTGTCACACTGTCTCCTCGCTCCCTGTCGCACTGATTCCTCGATCCCTGTCGCACTGTTTCCTCGCTCCCTCTCGCTCTGTCTCCTCTCTCCCTCTCGCATTGTCTCCTCGCTCCCTGTCGTGCTGTCTCCTAGCTCCCTGTCACGCTGTCTCCTCGCTCCCTGTCGCGCTGTCTCCTCGCTCCCTGTCGCGCTGTCTCCTCGCTCCCTTCGCGCTGTCTCCTCGCTCACTGTCATGCTGTCTCCTCGCTCCCTGTCGTGCTGTCTCCTCGCACCCTCTCGCTATGTCTCCTCACTCCCTCTTGCACTGATTCCTCTCTCCCTCTTGCTCTGTCTCCTCTCACCCTCTCGCAATGCGTCTGCAATCCCTGTCACACTGTTTCCTAGCTCCCTGTCGCACTGACTCCTCGCTCCCTGTCGCGCTGTCTCCTCGCTCGCTATGGCGCTGTCTCCTCGCACCCTCTCACGCTGTCTCCTCGCTCACTGTCGCCCTGCCGCATCGCTCCCTTTCGCGCTGTCTCCTTGCTCCCTGTCACCAAGTCTCCTCGCTCCCTGTCACTATGTCTCTTCACTCCCTGTCGAGGTTCCTCCTCGCTCCCTGTTGCGCTGTTTCCTCTTCCCTGTCGCACTGTCCCCTCGCTCCCTGTCACACTGTCTGCTCGCTCCCTGTCGCGCTGTCTCCTCACTCCCTGTCGCGCTGTCTCCTCGCTCCCTGCCGCACTGTCTCCTCACTCCCTGTCGCGCTGTCTCCTCGCTCCCTCTCACACTGTCCCCTCGCTCCCTCTCACACTGACTCCTCGCTCCCTGTCGCACTGTCTCCTTGCACCCTGTTGCGCTGTCTCCTTTCTCTGTGTCGCGCTGTGACTTTGCTCCTTCTCGCACTGTCGCTTCATTCCCTCTCGCAATGTCTCCTCTCACCCTCTCGCTCTGTCACCTCACTCCCTATCGCGCTGTCTCCTCGCTCGCTCTAGCGCTGTCTCCTCGCACCCTCTCGCGCTGTCTCCTTGCTCACTGTTGCCCTGTCTCCTCGCTCCCTTTCGCGCTGTCTCCTCGCTCCCTGTCGTGCAATGTCCTCGCTCGCTGTCGCGCTGTCTCCTCGCTCCCTGTTGCGCTGTCCCCTTGCTCCCTGTCGCGCTGTCTGCTTGCTCCCTGTCGCGCGGTCTCCTCGCTCCCTGTCGCGCTGTCTCCTCGCTCCCTGTCGCGCTGTCTCCTCGCTCCCTGTCGCGCTGTCTCCTCGCTCCCTCTCGCGCTGTCTCCTCGCTCCCTGTCGCACTGTCTCCTTGCTCCCTGTCGTGCTGTCTCCTTGCTCCCTGTCGCGCTGTCTCCTTGCTCCCTGTCGCGATGTAACCTCACTCCCTGTAGCGCTGTCTCCTTGCTCGCTGTTGCGCTGTCTCCTCGCTCCCTGTCGCGCTGTCTCCTCGCTCCCTGTCGCGTTGTCTCCTCGCTCCCTGTCGCGCTGTCTCCTTACTCCCTTCGCGCTGTCTCCTCGCTCCCTGTCATGCTGTCTCCTCGCTCCATGTCGCGCTGTCTCCTCGCTCCCTGTCGCGCTGTCTCCTCGCTCCCTGTCACGCTGTCTCCTCGCACCCTGTTGCGCTGTCTCATTGCTCACTCTAGCGCTGTCTCCTCGCTCCCTCTCGCGCTGTCTCCTCACTCCCTGTCGCACTGTCTCCTCGCTCACTGTCGCACAGTCTCCTCGCTCCCTGTCGCACTGCCTCCTCGCTTCCTGTCGTGATGACTCCTCACACCCTGGCGCGCTGTCTCCTCGCTCCCTTTCGCGCTGTCTCCTCGCTCCCTGGCGTGCTGTCTCCTCGCTCCCTGTCGCGCTGTCTCCTCGCTCCCTGTCGCGCTGTCTCATCGCTCCCTGTCACGCTGTCTCCTCGCTCCCTGTCGCGCTGTCTCATCGCTCCCTGTCCCGCTGTCTCCTCGCTCCCTGTCGCTCTGTCTCCTCACTCCCTGTCCCGCTGTCTCCTCGCTCCCTGTCGCGCTGTCTCCTCGCTCCCTGTCACGCTGTCTCCACGCGCCCTCTCGCTCTGTCTCCTCACTCCCTCTCGCACTGATTCCACTCTCCCTCTCACTCTGTCTCCTCTCTCCCTCTCGCATTGCCTCCGCACTCCGTGTCACACTGTCTCCTTGCTCCCTGTCGCACTGACTCCTCGCTCCCTGTCGCACTGTCTCCTCGCTCCCTCTCGCTCTGTCTCCTCTCTCCCTCTCGCATTGCCTCCGCACTCCCTGTCACACTGTCTCCTCGCTCCCTGTCGCACTGACTCCTCGCTACCTGTCGTGGTTTCTCATCGCTCCCTGTCGCGCTGCCTCCTCGCTCCCTGTCGCGCTGTCTCCTCGCTCCCTGTCGTGCTGTCTCCTCACTCCCTGTTGCGCTGTCTCCTCGCACCCTCTCGCACTGTCTCCTTGCTCACTGTCGGCCTGTCTCTTCACTCCCTTTCGCGCTGTCTCCTCGCTCCCTGTCACTATGTCTCCTCGGTCCCTGTCGCGCTGTCTCCTTGCTCGCTGTCGCGCTGTCTCCTCGCTCCCTGTTTCGCTGTCTCCTCGCAATTTGTTGCGCTGTCTCATCGCTCACTCTCACACTGTCTGCTCACTCCCTCTTGCGCTGTCTCCTCACTCACTGTCGCGCTGTCTCCTCGCTCCGTGTCATGCTGTAACCTGGCTCCCTGTCGCACTGTCTCCTCACTCACTGTTGCGCTGTCTCATCGCTCACTGTCGCGCTGTAACCTCACTCCCTGTCGCGCTGTCTCCTCGCTCCCTTTCGCGCTGTCTCCTCGCTCCCTGTCGCGCTGTCTCCTCGCTCCCTGTCGCGCTGTCTCCTCGCTCCCTGTCGCGCTGTCTCCTCGCACGCTTCGCGCTGTCTCCTCGCTCCCTGTCATGCTGTCTCCTCGCTCCATGTCGTGCTGTCTCCTCGCTCCCTGTCGCGCTGCCTCCTCGCTCCCTGTCACTCTGTCTCCTCGCACCCTGTTGCGCTGTCTCATTGCTCACTCTAGCGCTGTCTCTTCGCTCCCTCTCGCGCTGTCTCCTCACTCCCTGTCGCACTGTCTCCTCGCTCCCTGTCGCACTGCTTCCTCGCTTCCTGTCGTGATGTCTCCTCACTCCCTGGCGCGCTGTCTCCTCGCTCCCTGTCGCGTTGTCTCCTCGCTCCCTGTCACATTGTCTCCACGCGCCCTCTCGCTCTGTCTCCTCACTCCCTCTCGCACTGATTCCTCTCTCCCTCTCGCTCTGTCACCTCACTCCCTATCGCGCTGTCTCTTCGCTCGATCTAGCGCTGTCTCCTCGCACCCTCTCGCACTGTCTCCTTGCTCACTGTCGCCCTGTCTCCTCGCTCCCTTTCGCGCTGTCTCCTCGCTCCCTGTCACTATGTCTCCTCGCCCCCTGTCGCGCTGTCTCCTCGCTCCCTGTCACGCTGTCTCCTCGCTCCCTGTCGCGCTGTGTCCTCGCTTGCTGTCGCGCTGTCTCCTTGCTCCCTGTCGCGCTGTCTCCTTGCTCCCTGTCGCGATGTCTCCTCACTCCCTGTCGCGCTGTCTCCTTGCTCCCTGTCGCGCTGTCTCCTCGCTCCCTGTCGTGCTGTCTCCTCGCTCCCTGTCGCGCTGTCTCCTCGCTCCCTGTCGCGCTGTCTCCTCGCTCCCTGTCGCGCTGTCTCCTCACTCTCTGTCGCGCTGTCTCCTCGCTCCCTGTCACTATGTCTCCTCGGTCGCTGTCGCGCTGTCTCCTCGCTCGCTGTCACGCTGTCTCCTCGCTCCCTCTCGCGCTTTCTCCTCGCACCCTGTTGCGCTGTCTCATCGCTCACTCTCACGCTGTCTCCTCACTCCCTCTCGCGCTGTCTCCTCACTCACTGTCGCGTTGTCTCCTCGCTCCGTGCCATGCTGTAACCTCGCTCCCTGTCGCAATGTCTCCTCACTCACTGTCGCGCTGTCTCATCGCTCACTGTCGCGCTGTAACCTCACTCACTGTCGCGCTGTCTCCTTGCTCCCTGTCGCGCTGTCTCCTTGCTCCCTGTCGCGTTGTCTCCTCGCTCCCTGTTGCGCTGTCTCCTCACTCTCTTCGCGCTGTCCCCTCGCTTCCTGTCGCACTGACTCCTCACTCTCCGTCGCACTGTCTCCTCGCTCCCTTTCGCGCTGTCTCCTCGCTCTCTGTCGTGCAATGTCCTCGCTCGCTGTCGCGCTGTCTCCTCGCTCCCTGTTGCGCTGTCCCCTTGCTCCCTGTCGCGCTGTCTGCTTGCTCCCTGTCGCGCTGTCTCCTCGCTCCCTGTCGCGCTGTCTCCTCGCTCCCTGTCGCGCTGTCTCCTCGCTCCCTGTCGCGCTGTCTCCTCGCTCCCTCTCGCGCTGTCTCCTCACTCCCTGTCGCGCTGTCTCCTTGCTCCCTGTCGCGCTGTCTCCTCGCTCCCTGTCACGCTGTCTCCTCGCACCCTGTCGCGCTGTCTCATCGCTCACTATAGCGCTGTCTCCTCGCTCCCTCTCGCGCTGTTACCTCACTCCCTGTCGCACTGTCACCTCGCTCCCTGTTGCACTGACTCCTCGCTCCCTGTCGCACTGTCTCCTCGCTCCCTCTCGCTCTGTCTCCTCTCTCCCACTCGCATTGCCTCCGCACTCCCTGTCACACTGTCTCCTTGCTCCCTGTCGCACTGACTCCTCGCTACCTGTCGTGGTTTCTCATCGCTCCCTGTCGCGCTGTCTCCTCGCTCCCTGTCGCGCTGTCTCCTCGCTCCCTGTCGCGCTGCCTCCTCGCTCCCTGTCGCGCTGTCTCCTCGCTCCCTGTCGTGCTGTCTCCTCGCTCCCTGTTGCGCTGTCTCCTCGCACCCTCTCGCACTGTCTCCTCGCTGCCTGTCGCGCTGTCTCCTCGCGCCCTGTCGCGCTGTCTCCTCGCTCCCTGTCGCGCTGTCTCCTCGCTCCCTGTCACGCTGTCTCCACACGGCCTCTCGCTCTGTCTCCTCACTCCCTCTCGCACTGATTCCTCTCTCCCTCTCTCTCTGTCTCCTCTCTCCCTCTCGCATTGCCTCCGCACTCCCTGTCACACTGTCTCCTCGCTCCCTGTCGCACTGATTCCTCGATCTCTGTCGCACTGTTTCCTCGCTCCCTCTCACTCTGTCTCCTCTCTCCCTCTCGCATTGTCTCCTCGCTCCCTGTCGTGCTGTCTCCTCGCTACCTGTCGTGGTTTCTCATCGCTGCCTGTCGCGCTGTCTCCTCGCTCCCTCTCGCGCTTTCTCCTCGCACCCTGTTGCGCTGTCTCATCGCTCACTCTCACGCTGTCTCCTCACTCCCTCTCGCGCTGTCTCCTCACTCACTGTCGCGTTGTCTCCTCGCTCCGTGCCATGCTGTAACCTCGCTCCCTGTCGCAATGTCTCCTCACTCACTGTCGCGCTGTCTCATCGCTCACTGTCGCGCTGTAACCTCACTCCCTGTCGCGCTGTCTCCTTGCTCCCTGTCGCGCTGTCTCCTTGCTCCCTGTCGCGCTGTCTCCTTGCTCCCTGTCGCGCTGTCCCCTCGCTTCCTGTCGCACTGACTCCTCACTCTCTGTCGCACTGTCTCCTCACTCCCTGTCGCGCTGTCTCCTTGCTCTGTGTCGCGCTGTGACTTTGCTCCTTCTCGCACTGTCGCTTCATTCCCTCTCGCAATGTCTCCTCTCACCCTCTCGCTCTGTCACCTCACTCCCTATCGCGCTGTCTCCTCGCTCGCTCTAGTGCTGTCTCCTCTCACCCTCTCGCTCTGTCTCCTGGCTCCCTTTCGCGCTGTCTCCTCGCTCTCTGTCGTGCAATGTCCTCGCTCGCTGTCGCGCTGTCTCCTCGCTCCCTGTTGCGCTGTCCCCTTTCTCCCTGTCGCGCTGTCTGCTTGCTCCCTGTCGCGCTGTCTCCTCGCTCCCTGTCGCGCTGTCTCCTCGCTCCCTGTCGCGCTGTCTCCTTGCTCCCTGTCGCGCTGTCTCCTCGCTCCCTCTCGCGCTGTCTCCTCACTCCCTGTCGCGCTGTCTCCTTGCTCCCTGTCGCGCTGTCTCCTCGCTCCCTGTCACGCTCTCTCCTCGCACCCTGTCGCGCTGTCTCATCGCTCACTATAGCGCTGTCTCCTCGCTCCCTCTCGCGCTGTCACCTCACTCCCTGTCGCACTGTCACCTCACTCCCTGTCGCACTGACTCCTCGCTCCCTCTCGCTCTGTCTCCTCTCTCCCACACGCATTGCCTCCGCACTCCCTGTCACACTGTCTCCTTGCTCCCTGTCGCACTGACTCCTCGCTACCTGTCGTGGTTTCTCATCGCTCCCTGTCGCGCTGTCTCCTCGCTCCCTGTCGCGCTGTCTCCTCGCTCCCTGTCGCGCTGCCTCCTCGCTCCCTGTCGCGCTGTCTCCTTGCTCCCTGTCGTGCTGTCTCCTCGCTCCCTGTTGCGCTGTCTCCTCGCACCCTCTCGCACTGTCTCCTCGCTCCCTGTCGCGCTGTCTCCTCGCACCCTGTCGCGCTGTCTCCTCACTCCCTGTTGCGCTGTCTCCTCGCTCCCTGTCACGCTGTCTCCACGCGCCCTCTCGCTCTGTCTCCTCACTCCCTCTCGCACTGATTCCTCTCTCCCTCTCTCTCTGTCTCCTCTCTCCCTCTCGCATTGCCTCCGCACTCCCTGTACAGTGTCTCCTCGCTCCCTGTTGCACAGATTCCTCGATCTCTGTCGCACTGTTTCCTCGCTCCCTCTCACTCTGTCTCCTCTCTCCCTCTCGCATTGTCTCCTCGCTCCCTGTCGTGCTGTCTCCTAGCTCCCTGTCACGCTGTCTCCTCGCTCCCTGTCGCGTTGTCTCCTCGCTCCCTGTCGCGCTGTCTCCTCGCTCCCTTCGCGCTGTCTCCTCGCTCACTGTCATGCTGTCTCCTCACTCCCTGTCGTGCTGTCTCCTCGCACCCTCTCGCTATGACTCATCACTCCCTCTTGCTCGGTCTCCTCTCACCCTCTCGCAATGCCTCTGCAATCCCTGTCACACTGTTTCCTAGCTCCCTGTTGCACTGACTCCTTGATCCCTGTCGCACTGTCTCCTCTCACCCTCGCGCTCTGTCACCTCGCACCCTCTCACGCTGTCTCCTCGCTCACTGTCGCCCTGCCGCATCACTCCCTTTCGCGCTGTCTCCTTGCTCCCTGTCACCAAGTCTCCTCGCTCCCTGTCACTATGTCTCTTCACTCCCGGTCGAGGTTTCTCCTCGCTCCCTGTTGCGCTGTTTCCTCTTCCCTGTCGCACTGTCCCCTCGCTCCCTGTCACACTGTCTCCTCACTCCCTGTCGCGCTGTCTCCTCGCTCCCTGTCGCGCTGTCTCCTCGCTCCCTGTCGCGCTGTCTCCTCGCTCCCTGTCGCGCTGTCTCCTCGCTCCCTGTTGCGCTGTCTTTTTGCTCCCTGTCGCACTGTCTCCTCGCTCCCTCTCACACTGTCCCCTCGCTCCCTCTCGCACTGACTCCTCGCGCTCTCTCGCGCTTTCTCCTCGCACCCTGTTGCGCTGTCTCATCGCTCACTCTCACGCTGTCTCCTCACTCCCTCTCGTGCTGTCTCCTCACTCACTGTCGCGTTGTCTCCTCGCTCCGTGCCATGCTGTAACCTCGCTCCCTGTCGCAATGTCTCCTCACTCACTGTCGCGCTGTCTCATCGCTCACTGTCGCGCTGTAACCTCACTCCCTGTCGCGCTGTCTCCTTGCTCCCTGTCGCGCTGTCTCCTTGCTCCCTGTCGCGCTGTCTCCTTGCTCCCTGTCGCGCTGTCCCCTCGCTTCCTGTCGCACTGACTCCTCATTCTCTGTCGCACTGTCTCCTCACTCCCTGTCGCGCTGTCTCCTTGCTCTGTGTCGCGCTGTGACTTTGCTCCTTCTCGCACTGTCGCTTCATTCCCTCTCGCAATGTCTCCTCTCACCCTCTCGCTCTGTCACCTCACTCCCTATCGCGCTGTCTCCTCGCTCGCTCTAGTGCTGTCTCCTCGCACCCTCTCGCGCTGTCTCCTTGCTCACTGTCGCCCTGTCTCCTCGCTCCCTTTCGCGCTGTCTCCTCGCTCTCTGTCGTGCAATGTCCTCGCTCGCTGTCGCGCTGTCTCCTCGCTCCCTGTTGCGCTGTCCCCTTGCTCCCTGTCGCGCTGTCTGCTTGCTCCCTGTCGCGCTGTCTCCTCGCTCCCTGTCGCGCTGTCTCCTCGCTCCCTGTCGCGCTGTCTCCTCGCTCCCTCTCGCGCTGTCTCCTCGCTCCCTCTCGCGCTGTCTCCTCACTCCCTGTCGCGCTCTCTCCTTGCTCCCTGTCGCGCTGTCTCCTCGCTCCCTGTCACGCTGTCTCCTCGCACCCTGTCGCGCTGTCTCATCGCTCACTATAGCGCTGTCTCCTCGCTCCCTCTCGCGCTGTCACCTCACTCCCTGTCGCACTGTCACCTCGCTCCCTGTCGCACTGACTCCTCGCTCCCTCTCGCTCTGTCTCCTCTCTCCCACTCGCATTGCCTCCGCACTCCCTGTCACACTGTCTCCTTGCTCCCTGTCGCACTGACTCCTCGCTACCTGTCGTGGTTTCTCATCGCTCCCTGTCGCGCTGTCTCCTCGCTCCCTGTCGCGCTGTCTCCTCGCTCCCTGTCGCGCTGTCTCCTCGCTCCCTGTCGCGCTGTCTCCTCGCTCCCTGTTGCGCTGTCTCCTCGCACCCTCTTGCACTGTCTCCTCGCTCCCTGTCGCGCTGTCTCCTCGCGCCCTGTCGCGCTGTCTCCTCGCTCCCTGTCGCGCTGTCTCCTCGCTCCCTGTCACGCTGTCTCCACGCGCCCTCTCGCTCTGTCTCCTCACTCCCTCTCGCACTGATTCCTCTCTCCCTCTCTCTCTGTCTCCTCTCTCCCTCTCGCATTGCCTCCGCACTCCCTGTCGCACTGTCTCCTAGCTCCCTGTCACGCTGTCTCCTCGCTCCCTGTCGCGTTGTCTCCTCGCTCCCTGTCGCGCTGTCTCCTCGCTCCCTTCGCGCTGTCTCCTCGCTCACTGTCATGCTGTCTCCTCACTCCCTGTCGTGCTGTCTCCTCGCACCCTCTCGCCATGACTCATCACTCCCTCTTGCTCTGTCTCCTCTCACCCTCTCGCAATGCCTCTGCAATCCCTGTCACACTGTTTCCTAGCTCCCTGTCGCACTGACTCCTTGCTCCCTGTCGCACTGTCTCCTCTCACCCTCTCGCTCTGTCACCTCGCACCCTCTCACGCTGTCTCCTCGCTCACTGTCGCCCTGCCGCATCACTCCCTTTCGCGCTGTCTCCTTGCTCCCTGTCACCAAGTCTCCTCGCTCCCTGTCACACTGTCTCCTCACTCCCTGTCGCGCTGTCTCCTCGCTCCCTGCCGCGCTGTCTCCTCGCTCCCTGTCGCGCTGTCTCCTCGCTCCCTGTCGCGCTGTCTCCTCGCTCCCTGTTGCGCTGTCTTTTTGCTCCCTCTCGCACTGTCTCCTCGCTCCCTCTCACACTGTCCCCTCGCTCCCTGTCGCACTGTCTCCTTGCTCCCTGTCGCGCTGTCTCCTTTCTCTGTGTCGCGCTGTGACTTTGCTCCTTCTCGCACTGTCGCTTCATTCCCTCTCACAATGTCTCCTCTCACCCTCTCGCTCTGTCACCTCACTCCCTATCGCGCTGTCTCCTCGCTCGCTCTAGCGCTGTCTCCTCGCACCCTCTCGCACTGTCTCCTTGCTCACTGTCGCACTGTCTCCTCGCTGCCTTTCACGCTGCCTCCTCGCTCCCTGTCGTGCAATGTCCTTGCTCGCTGTCGCGCTGTCTCCTCGCTCCCTGTTGCGCTGTCCCCTTGCTCCCTGTCACGCTGTCTGCTCGCTCCCTGTCGCGCTGTCTCCTCGCTCCCTGTCGCGCTGTCTCCTCGCTCCCTGTCGCGCTGTCTCCTTGCCCCCTGTCGCGCTGTCTCCTCGCTCCCTGTCGCGCTGTCTCCTCGCTCCCTCTCGCGCTGTCTCCTCGCTCCCTGTCGCAATGTCTCCTCGCTCCCTGTCGCGCTGTCTCCTTGCTCCCTGTCGCGATGTCTCCTCACTCCCTGTCGCGCTGTCTCCTTGCTCCCTGTCGCGATGTCTCCTCGCTCCCTGTCGCGCTGCCTCCTCGCACCCTGTCGCGTTGTCTCCTCGCTGCCTGTCGTGCTGTCTCCTCGCTCCCTTCGCGCTGTCTCCTCGCTCCCTGTCATGCTGTCTCCTCGCTCCATGTCGCGCTGTCTCCTCGCTCCCTGTCGCGCTGTCTCCTCGCTCCCTGTCACGCTGTCTCCTCGCACCCTGTTGCGCTGTCTCATTGCTCACTCTAGCGCTGTCTCCTCGCTCCCTCTCGCGCTGTCTCCTCACTCCCGGTCGCACAGTCTCCTCGCTCCCTGTCGCACTGCCTCCTCGCTTCCTGTCGTGATGACTCCTCACTCCCTGGCGCGCTGTCTCCTCGCTCCCTGGCGCGCTGTCTCCTCGCTCCCTTTCGCGCTGTCTCATCGTTCCCTGTCACGCTGTCTCCTCGCTCCCTGTCGCGCTGTCTCATCGCTCCCTGTCGCACTGTCTCCTTGCTCCCTGTCGTGCTGTCTCCTCACTCCCTGTCGCGCTGTCTCAACGCTCCCTGTCACGCTGTACCCTCGCTCCCTGTCGCGCTGTCTCATCGCTCCCTGTCGCGCTGTCTCCTCGCTCCCTGTCGCACTGCCTCCTCGCTTCCTGTCGTGATATCTCCTCACTCCCTGGCGCGCTGTCTCCTCGCTCCCTGTCGCGCTGTCTCCTCGCTCCCTGTCGCGCTGTCTCCTCGCTCCCTGTCGCGTTGACTCCACGCGCCCTCTCGCTCTGTCTCCTCACTCACTCTCGAACTGATTCCTCTCTCCCTCTCGCCCTGTCACCTCACTCCCTATCGCGCTGTCTCCTCGCTCGATCTAGCGCTGTCTCCTCGCACCCTCTCGCGCTGTCTCCTTGCTCACTGTCGCCCTGTCTCCTCGCTCACTTTCGCGCTGTCTCCTCGCTCCCTGTCACTATGTCTCCTCGCTCCCTTTGGCACTGTCTCCTCGCTCCCTGTCACGCTGTCTCCTCGCTCCCTGTCACGCTGTCTCCTCGCACCCTGTCGCGCTGTCTCATCGCTCACTCTAGCGCTGTCTCCTCGCTCCCTCTCGCGCTGTCTCCTCACTCCCTGTCGCACTGTCTCCTCGCTCCCTGTCACACTGACTCCTCGCTCCCTGTCGCACTGTCTCCTCGCTCCCTCTCGCTCTGTCTCCTCTCTCCCTCTCGCATTGCCTCCGCAGTCTCTGTCACACTGTCTCCTCGCTACCTGTCGTGGTTTCTCATCGCTCCCTGTCGCGCTGTCTCCTCGCTCCCTGTCGTGCTGTCTCCTAGCTCCCTGTCACGCTGTCTCCTCGCTCCCTGTCGCGTTGTCTCCTCGCTCCCTGTCGCGCTGTCTCCTCGCTCCCTTCGCGCTGTCTCCTCGCTCACTGTCATGCTGTCTCCTCACTCCCTGTCGTGCTGTCTCCTCGCACCCTCTCGCCATGACTCATCACTCCCTCTTGCTCTGTCTCCTCTCACCCTCTCGCAATGCCTCTGCAATCCCTGTCACACTGTTTCCTAGCTCCCTGTCGCACTGACTCCTTGCTCCCTGTCGCACTGTCTCCTCTCACCCTCTCGCTCTGTCACCTCGCACCCTCTCACGCTGTCTCCTCGCTCACTGTCGCCCTGCCGCATCACTCCCTTTCGCGCTGTCTCCTTGCTCCCTGTCACCAAGTCTCCTCGCTCCCTGTCACACTGTCTCCTCACTCCCTGTCGCGCTGTCTCCTCGCTCCCTGCCGCGCTGTCTCCTCGCTCCCTGTCGCGCTGTCTCCTCGCTCCCTGTCGCGCTGTCTCCTCGCTCCCTGTTGCGCTGTCTTTTTGCTCCCTCTCGCACTGTCTCCTCGCTCCCTCTCACACTGTCCCCTCGCTCCCTGTCGCACTGTCTCCTTGCTCCCTGTCGCGCTGTCTCCTTTCTCTGTGTCGCGCTGTGACTTTGCTCCTTCTCGCACTGTCGCTTCATTCCCTCTCACAATGTCTCCTCTCACCCTCTCGCTCTGTCACCTCACTCCCTATCGCGCTGTCTCCTCGCTCGCTCTAGCGCTGTCTCCTCGCACCCTCTCGCACTGTCTCCTTGCTCACTGTCGCACTGTCTCCTCGCTGCCTTTCACGCTGCCTCCTCGCTCCCTGTCGTGCAATGTCCTTGCTCGCTGTCGCGCTGTCTCCTCGCTCCCTGTTGCGCTGTCCCCTTGCTCCCTGTCACGCTGTCTGCTCGCTCCCTGTCGCGCTGTCTCCTCGCTCCCTGTCGCGCTGTCTCCTCGCTCCCTGTCGCGCTGTCTCCTTGCCCCCTGTCGCGCTGTCTCCTCGCTCCCTGTCGCGCTGTCTCCTCGCTCCCTCTCGCGCTGTCTCCTCGCTCCCTGTCGCAATGTCTCCTCGCTCCCTGTCGCGCTGTCTCCTTGCTCCCTGTCGCGATGTCTCCTCACTCCCTGTCGCGCTGTCTCCTTGCTCCCTGTCGCGATGTCTCCTCGCTCCCTGTCGCGCTGCCTCCTCGCACCCTGTCGCGTTGTCTCCTCGCTGCCTGTCGTGCTGTCTCCTCGCTCCCTTCGCGCTGTCTCCTCGCTCCCTGTCATGCTGTCTCCTCGCTCCATGTCGCGCTGTCTCCTCGCTCCCTGTCGCGCTGTCTCCTCGCTCCCTGTCACGCTGTCTCCTCGCACCCTGTTGCGCTGTCTCATTGCTCACTCTAGCGCTGTCTCCTCGCTCCCTCTCGCGCTGTCTCCTCACTCCCGGTCGCACAGTCTCCTCGCTCCCTGTCGCACTGCCTCCTCGCTTCCTGTCGTGATGACTCCTCACTCCCTGGCGCGCTGTCTCCTCGCTCCCTGGCGCGCTGTCTCCTCGCTCCCTTTCGCGCTGTCTCATCGTTCCCTGTCACGCTGTCTCCTCGCTCCCTGTCGCGCTGTCTCATCGCTCCCTGTCGCACTGTCTCCTTGCTCCCTGTCGTGCTGTCTCCTCACTCCCTGTCGCGCTGTCTCAACGCTCCCTGTCACGCTGTACCCTCGCTCCCTGTCGCGCTGTCTCATCGCTCCCTGTCGCGCTGTCTCCTCGCTCCCTGTCGCACTGCCTCCTCGCTTCCTGTCGTGATATCTCCTCACTCCCTGGCGCGCTGTCTCCTCGCTCCCTGTCGCGCTGTCTCCTCGCTCCCTGTCGCGCTGTCTCCTCGCTCCCTGTCGCGTTGACTCCACGCGCCCTCTCGCTCTGTCTCCTCACTCACTCTCGAACTGATTCCTCTCTCCCTCTCGCCCTGTCACCTCACTCCCTATCGCGCTGTCTCCTCGCTCGATCTAGCGCTGTCTCCTCGCACCCTCTCGCGCTGTCTCCTTGCTCACTGTCGCCCTGTCTCCTCGCTCACTTTCGCGCTGTCTCCTCGCTCCCTGTCACTATGTCTCCTCGCTCCCTTTGGCACTGTCTCCTCGCTCCCTGTCACGCTGTCTCCTCGCTCCCTGTCACGCTGTCTCCTCGCACCCTGTCGCGCTGTCTCATCGCTCACTCTAGCGCTGTCTCCTCGCTCCCTCTCGCGCTGTCTCCTCACTCCCTGTCGCACTGTCTCCTCGCTCCCTGTCACACTGACTCCTCGCTCCCTGTCGCACTGTCTCCTCGCTCCCTCTCGCTCTGTCTCCTCTCTCCCTCTCGCATTGCCTCCGCAGTCTCTGTCACACTGTCTCCTCGCTACCTGTCGTGGTTTCTCATCGCTCCCTGTCGCGCTGTCTCCTCGCTCCCTGTCGTGCTGTCTCCTCGCTCCCTGTCGCGCTGCCTCCTCGCTCCCTGTCGCGCTGTCTCCTCGCTCCCTGTCGTGCTGTCTCCTCGCTCCCTGTTGCGCTGCCTCCTCGCACCCTCTCGCACTGTCTCCTCGCTCCCTGTCACGCTGTCTCCTCGCACCCTGTCGCGCTGTCTCATCGCTCACTATAGCGCTGTCTCCTCACTCCCTCTCGCGCTGTCACCTCACTCCCTGTCGCACTGTCACCTCGCTCCCTGTCGCACTGACTCCTCGCTCCCTCTCGCTCTGTCTCCTCTCTCCCACTCGCATTGCCTCCGCACTCCCTGTCACACTGTCTCCTTGCTCCCTGTCGCACTGACTCCTCGCTACCTGTCGTGGTTTCTCATCGCTCCCTGTCGCGCTGTCTCCTCGCTCCCTGTCGCGCTGTCTCCTCGCTCCCTGTCGCGCTGTCTCCTCGCTCCCTGTCGCGCTGTCTCCTCGCTCCCTGTCGCGCTGTCTCCTCGCACCCTCTCGCACTGTCTCCTCGCTCCCTGTCGCGCTGTCTCCTCGCGCCCTGTCGCGCTGTCTCCTCGCTCCCTGTCACGCTGTCTCCACGCGCCCTCTCGCTCTGTCTCCTCACTCCCTCTCGCACTGATTCCTCTCTCCCTCTCTCTCTGTCTCCTCTCTCCCTCTCGCATTGCCTCCGCACTCCCTGTCGCACTGTCTCCTAGCTCCCTGTCACGCTGTCTCCTCGCTCCCTGTCGTGTTGTCTCCTCGCTCCCTGTCGCGCTGTCTCCTCGCTCCCTTCGCGCTGCCTCCTCGCTCACTGTCATGCTGTCTCCTCACTCCCTGTCGTGCTGTCTCCTCGCACCCTCTCGCTATGACTCATCACTCCCTCTTGCTCTGTCTCCTCTCACCCTCTCGCAATGCCTCTGCAATCCCTGTCACACTGTTTCCTAGCTCCCTGTCGCACTGACTCCTTGCTCCCTGTCGCACTGTCTCCTCTCACCCTCTCGCTCTGTCACCTCGCACCCTCTCACGCTGTCTCCTCGCTCACTGTCGCCCTGCCGCATCACTCCCTTTCGCGTTGTCTCCTTGCTCCCTGTCACCAAGTCTCCTCGCTCCCTGTCACTATGTCTCTTCACTCCCGGTCGAGGTTTCTCCTCGCTCCCTGTCACGCTGTCTCCACGCGCCCTCTCTTTCTGTCTCCTCACTCCCTCTCGCACTGATTCCTCTCTCCCTCTCTCTCTGTCTCCTCTCTCCCTCTCGCATTGCCTCCGCACTCCCTGTCACACTGTCTCCTCGCTCCCTGTCGCACTGATTCCTCGATCCCTGTCGCACTGTTTCCTTGCTCCCTCTCGCTCTGTCTCCTCTCTCCCTCTCGCATTGTCTCCTCGCTCCCTGTCGTGCTGTCTCCTGGCTCCCTGTCACGCTGTCTCCTCGCTCCCTGTCGCGCTGTCTCCTCGCTCCCTTCGCGCTGTCTCCTCGCTCACTGTCATGCTGTCTCCTCACTCCTTGTCATGCTGTCTCCTCGCACCCTCTCGCTATGACTCATCACTCCCTCTTTCACTGATTCCTCTCTCCCTCTTGCTCTGTCTCCTCTCACCCTCTCGCAATGCCTCTGCAATCCCTGTCACACTGTTTCCTAGATCCCTGTCGCACTGACTCCTCGCTCCCTGTCGCACTGTCTCCTCTCACCCTCTCGCTCTGTCACCTCACTCCCAATCGCGCTGTCTCCTCGCTCGCGATGGCGCTGTCTCCGCGCACCCTCTCATGCTGTCTCCTCGCTCACTGTCGCCCGGCCGCATCGCTCCCTTTCGCGCTGTCTCCTTGCTCCCTGTCACCAAGTCTCCTCGCTCCCTGTCACTATGTCTCTTCACTCCCTGTCGAGGTTTCTCCTCGCTCCCTGTTGCGCTGTTTCCTCTTCCCTGTCGCACTGTCCCCTCGCTCCCTGTCACACTGTCTCCTCACTCCCTGTCGCGCTGTCTCCTCGCTCCCTGCCGCGCTGTCTCCTCGCTCCCTGTCGCGCTGTCTCCTCGCTCCCTGTCGCGCTGTCTCCTCGCTCCCTGTCGCGCTGTCTCCTCGCTCCCTGTTGCGCTGTCTTTTTGCTCCCTGTCGCACTGTCTCCTCGCTCCCTCTCACACTGTCCCCTCGCTCCCTCTCGCACTGACTCCTCGCTCCCTGTCGCACTGTCTCCTTGCTCCCTGTCGCGCTGTCTCCTTTCTCTGTGTCGCGCTGTGACTTTGCTCCTTCTCGCACTGTCGCTTCATTCCCTCTCGCAATGTCTCCTCTCACCCTCTCGCTCTGTCACCTCACTCCCTATCGCGCTGTCTCCTCGCTCGCTCTAGCGCTGTCTCCTCGCACCCTCTCGCGCTGTCTCCTTGCTCACTGTCGCACTGTCTCCTCGCTCCCTTTCACGCTGCCTCCTCGCTCCCTGTCGTGCAATGTCCTCGCGCCCTGTCGCGCTGTCTCCTCGCTCCCTGTCACGCTGTCTCCACGCGCCCTCTCGCTCTGTCTCCTCACTCCCTCTCGCATTGCCTCCGCAATCCCTGTCACACTGTCTCCTCGCTCCCTGTCGCACTGACTCCTCGCTCCCTGTCGCACTGTCTCCTCGCTCCCTGTCGCGCTGTCGCCTCTCTCCCTCTCGCATTGCCTCCGCAGTCCCTGTCACACTGTCTCCTCGCTCCCTGTCGCACTGACTCCTCGCTACCTGTCGTGGTTTCTCATCGCTCCCTGTCGCGCTGTCTCCTCGCTCCCTGTCACGCTGTCTCCTCGCTCCCTGGCGCGCTGTCTCCTCGCTCCCTGTCGTGCTGTCTCCTCGCTCCCTGTTGCGCTGTCTCCTCGCACCCTCTCGCACTGTCTCCTCACTCCCTCTCGCACTGATTCCTCTCTCCCTCTCGCATTGCCTCCGCACTCCCTGTCACACTGTCTCCTCGCTCCCTGTCGCACTGATTCCTCGATCCCTGTCGCACTGTTTCCTCGCTCCCTCTCGCTCTGTCTCCTCTCTCCCTCTCGCATTGTCTCCTCGCTCCCTGTCGTGCTGTCTCCTCGCTCCCTGTCGCACTGCCTCCTCGCTTCCTGTCGCGATATCTCCTCAGTCCCTGGCGCGCTGTCTCTTCGCTCCCTGTCGCGCTGTCGCCTCGCTCCCTGTCGCGCTGTCTCCTCGCTCCCTGTCGCGTTGTCTGCTCGCTCCCTGTCGCGTTGTCTCCACGCGCCCTCTCGCTCTGTCTCCTCACTCCCTCTCGCACTGATTCCTCTCTCCCTCTCGCTCTGTCACCTCATTACCTATCGCGCTGTCTCCTCGCTCGATCTAGCGCTGTCTCCTTGCTCACTGTCGCCCTGTCTCCTCGCTCCCTTTCGCGCTGTCTCCTCGCTCCCTGTCACTATGTCTCCTCGCTCCCTGTCGCGCTGTCTCCTCGCTCAATGTCACGCTGTCTCCTCGCTCCCTGTCACGCTGTCTCCTCGCACCCTGTCGCGCTGTCTCATCGCTCACTATAGCGCTGTCTCCTCGCTCCCTCTCGCGCTGTCACCTCACTCCCTGTCGCACTGTCCCCTCGCTCGCTGTCGCAGTGACTCCTCGCTCCCTTTCGCACTGTCTCCTCACTCCCTCTCGCTCTGTCTCCTCTCTCCCTCTCGCATTGCCTCCGCACTCCCTGTCACACTGTCTCCTTGCTCCCTGTCGCACTGACTCCTCGCTACCTGTCATGGTTTCTCATCGCTCCCTGTCGCGCTGTCTCCTCGCTCCCTGTCGCGCTGTCTCCTCGCTCCCTGTCGCGCTGCCTCCTCGCTCCCTGTCGCGCTGTCTCCTCGCTCCCTGTCGTGCTGTCTCCTCGCTCCTTGTTGCGCTGTCTCCTCGCACCCTTTCGCACTGTCTCCACGCTCCCTGTCGCGCTGTCTCCTCGCGCCCTGTCGCGCTGTCTCCTCGCTCCCTGTCACGCTGTCTCCTCGCTCCCTGTCACGCTGTCTCCACGCGCCCTCTCGCTCTGTCTCCTCACTCCCTCTCGCACTGATTCCTCTCTCCCTCTCTCTCTGTCTCCTCTCTCCCTCTCGCATTGCCTCCGCACTCCCTGTCACACTGTCTCCTCGCTCCCTGTCGCACTGATTCCTCGATCCCTGTCGCACTGTTTCCTCGCTCCCTCTCGCTCTGTCTCCTCTCTCCCTCTCGCATTGTCTCCTCGCTCCCTGTCGTGCTGTCTCCTAGCTCCCTGTCACGCTGTCTCCTCGCTCCCTGTCGCGCTGTCTCCTCGCTCCCTGTCGCGCTGTCTCCTCGCTCCCTTCGCGCTGTCTCCTCGCTCACTGTCATGCTGTCTCCTCACTCCCTGTCGTGCTGTCTCCTCGCACCCTCTCGCTATGACTCATCACTCCCTCTTTCACTGATTCCTCTCTCCCTCTTGCTCTGTCTCCTCTCACCCTCTCGCAACGCCTCTGCAATCCCTGTCACACTGTTTCCTAGCTCCCTGTCGCACTGACTCCTCGCTCCCTGTCGCACTGTCTCCTCTCACCCTCTCGCTCTGTCACCTCACTCCCTATCGCGCTGTCTCCTTGCTCGCTATGGCGCTGTCTCCTCGCACCCTCTCACGCTGTCTCCTCGCTCACTGTCGCCCTGCCGCATCGCTCCCTTTCGCGCTGTCTCCTTGCTCCCTGTCACCAAGTCTCCTCGCTCCCTGTCACTATGTCTCTTCACTCCCTGTCGAGGTTTCTCCTCGCTCCCTGTCGCGCTGTCTCCTCGCGCCCTGTCGCGCTGTCTCCTCGCTCCCTGTCGCGCTGTCTCCTCGCTCCCTGTCACGCTGTCTCCACGCACCCTCTCGCTCTGTCTCCTCACTCCCTCTCGCACTGATTCCTCTCTCCCTCTCTCTCTGTCTCCTCTCTCCCTCTCGCATTGCCTCCGCACTCCCTGTCACACTGTCTCCTCGCTCCCTGTCGCACAGATTCCTCGATCTCTGTCGTGCTGTCTCCTAGCTCCCTGTCACGCTGTCTCCTCGCTCCCTGTCGCGTTGTCTCCTCGCTCCCTGTCGCGCTGTCTCCTCGCTCCCTTCGCGCTGTCTCCTCGCTCACTGTCATGCTGTCTCCTCACTCCCTGTCGTGCTGTCTCCTCGCACCCTCTCGCTATGACTCATCACTCCCTCTTGCTCTGTCTCCTCTCACCCTCTCGCAATGCCTCTGCAATCCCTGTCACACTGTTTCAAAGCTCCCTGTCGCACTGACTCCTTGCTCCCTGTCGCACTGTCTCCTCTCACCCTCTCGCTCTGTCACCTCGCACCCTCTCACGCTGTCTCCTCGCTCACTGTCGCCCTGCCGCATCACTCCCTTTCGCGCTGTCTCCTTGCTCCCTGTCACCAAGTCTCCTCGCTCCCTGTCACTATGTCTCTTCACTCCCGGTCGAGGTTTCTCCTCGCTCCCTGTTGCGCTGTTTCCTCTTCCCTGTCGCTCTGTCCCCTCGCTCCCTGTCACACTGTCTCCTCACTCCCTGTCGCGCTGTCTCCTCGCTCCCTGCCGCGCTGTCTCCTCGCTCCCTGTCGCGCTGTCTCCACGCTCCCTGTCGCGCTGTCTCCTCGCTCCCTGTCGCGCTGTCTCCTCGCTCCCTGTTGCGCTGTCTTTTTGCTCCCTTTCGCACTATCTCCTCGCTCCCTCTCACACTGTCCCCTCGCTCCCTCTCGCACTGACTCCTCGCTCCCTGTCGCGTTGTCTCCACGCGCCCTCTCGCTCTGTCTCCTCACTCCCTCTCGCACTGATTCCTCTCTCCCTCTCGCTCTGTCACCTCACTACCTATCGCGCTGTCTCCTCGCTCGATCTAGCGCTGTCTCCTTGCTCACTGTCGCCCTTTCTCCTCGCTCCCTTTCGCGCTGTCTCCTCGCTCCCTGTCACTATGTCTCCTCGCTCCCTGTCGCGCTGTCTCCTCGCTCAATGTCACGCTGTCTCCTCGCTCCCTGTCACGCTGTCTCCTCGCACCCTGTCGCGCTGTCTCATCGCTCACTATAGCGCTGTCTCCTCGCTCCCTCTCGCGCTGTCACCTCACTCCCTGTCGCACTGTCCCCCTCGCTCCCTGTCGCAGTGACTCCTCGCTCCCTTTCGCACTGTCTCCTCACTCCCTCTCGCTCTGTCTCCTCTCTCCCTCTCGCATTGCCTCCGCACTCCCTGTCACACTGTCTCCTTGCTCCCTGTCGCACTGACTCCTCGCTGCCTGTCATGGTTTCTCATCGCTCCCTGTCGCGCTGTCTCCTCGCTCCCTGTCGCGCTGTCTCCTCGCTCCCTGTCGCGCTGCCTCCTCGCTCCCTGTCGCGCTGTCTCCTCGCTCCCTGTCGTGCTGTCTCCTCGCTCCTTGTTGCGCTGTCTCCTCGCACCCTTTCGCACTGTCTCCACGCTCCCTGTCGCGCTGTCTCCTCGCGCCCTGTCGCGCTGTCTCCTCGCTCCCTGTCGCGCTGTCTCCTCGCTCCCTGTCACGCTGTCTCCACGCGCCCTCTCGCTCTGTCTCCTCACTCCCTCTCGCACTGATTCCTCTCTCCCTCTCTCTCTGTCTCCTCTCTCCCTCTCGCATTGCCTCCGCACTCCCTGTCACACTGTCTCCTCGCTCCCTGTCGCACTGATTCCTCGATCCCTGTCGCACTGTTTCCTCGCTCCCTCTCGCTCTGTCTCCTCTCTCCCTCTCGCATTGTCTCCTCGCTCCCTGTCGTGCTGTCTCCTAGCTCCCTGTCACGCTGTCTCCTCGCTCCCTGTCGCGCTGTCTCCTCGCTCCCTGTCGCGCTGTCTCCTCGCTCCCTTCGCGCTGTCTCCTCGCTCACTGTCATGCTGTCTCCTCACTCCCTGTCGTGCTGTCTCCTCGCACCCTCTCGCTATGACTCATCACTCCCTCTTTCACTGATTCCTCTCTCCCTCTTGCTCTGTCTCCTCTCACCCTCTCGCAACGCCTCTGCAATCCCTGTCACACTGTTTCCTAGCTCCCTGTCGCACTGACTCCTCGCTCCCTGTCGCACTGTCTCCTCTCACCCTCTCGCTCTGTCACCTCACTCCCTATCGCGCTGTCTCCTTGCTCGCTATGGCGCTGTCTCCTCGCACCCTCTCACGCTGTCTCCTCGCTCACTGTCACCCTGCCGCATCGCTCCCTTTCGCGCTGTCTCCTTGCTCCCTGTCACCAAGTCTCCTCGCTCCCTGTCACTATGTCTCTTCACTCCCTGTCGAGGTTTCTCCTCGCTCCCTGTCGCGCTGTCTCCTCGCGCCCTGTCGCGCTGTCTCCTCGCTCCCTGTCGCGCTGTCTCCTCGCTCCCTGTCACGCTGTCTCCACGCACCCTCTCGCTCTGTCTCCTCACTCCCTCTCGCACTGATTCCTCTCTCCCTCTCTCTCTGTCTCCTCTCTCCCTCTCGCATTGCCTCCGCACTCCCTGTCACACTGTCTCCTCGCTCCCTGTCGCACAGATTCCTCGATCTCTGTCGTGCTGTCTCCTAGCTCCCTGTCACGCTGTCTCCTCGCTCCCTGTCGCGTTGTCTCCTCGCTCCCTGTCGCGCTGTCTCCTCGCTCCCTTCGCGCTGTCTCCTCGCTCACTGTCATGCTGTCTCCTCACTCCCTGTCGTGCTGTCTCCTCGCACCCTCTCGCTATGACTCATCACTCCCTCTTGCTCTGTCTCCTCTCACCCTCTCGCAATGCCTCTGCAATCCCTGTCACACTGTTTCAAAGCTCCCTGTCGCACTGACTCCTTGCTCCCTGTCGCACTGTCTCCTCTCACCCTCTCGCTCTGTCACCTCGCACCCTCTCACGCTGTCTCCTCGCTCACTGTCGCCCTGCCGCATCACTCCCTTTCGCGCTGTCTCCTTGCTCCCTGTCACCAAGTCTCCTCGCTCCCTGTCACTATGTCTCTTCACTCCCGGTCGAGGTTTCTCCTCGCTCCCTGTTGCGCTGTTTCCTCTTCCCTGTCGCTCTGTCCCCTCGCTCCCTGTCACACTGTCTCCTCACTCCCTGTCGCGCTGTCTCCTCGCTCCCTGCCGCGCTGTCTCCTCGCTCCCTGTCGCGCTGTCTCCTCGCTCCCTGTCGCGCTGTCTCCTCGCTCCCTGTCGCGCTGTCTCCTCGCTCCCTGTTGCGCTGTCTTTTTGCTCCCTTTCGCACTATCTCCTCGCTCCCTCTCACACTGTCCCCTCGCTCCCTCTCGCACTGACTCCTCGCTCCCTGTCGCACTGTCTCCTTGCTCCCTGTCGCGCTGTCTCCTCGCTCCCTGTCGCGCTGTCTCCTCGCTCCCTGTCGCGCTGTCTCCTTGCTCCCTGTCGTGCTGTCTCCTCGCTCCCTGTCGCGCTGTCTCCTCGCTCCCTCTCGCGCTGTCTCCTCGCTCCCTGTCGCAATGTCTCCTCGCTCCCTGTCGCGCTGTCTCCTTGCTCCCTGTCGCGATGTCTCCTCACTCCCTGTCGCGCTGTCTCCTTGCTCCCTGTCGCGATGTCTCCTCGCTCCCTTTCGCGCTGTCTCCTCGCACCCTGTCGCGTTGTCTCCTCGCTCCCTGTCGTGCTGTCTCCTCGCTCCCTTCGCGCTGTCTCCTCGCTCCCTGTCATGCTGTCTCCTCGCTCCATGTCGCGCTGTCTCCTCGCTCCCTGTCGCGCTGTCTCCTCGCTCCCTGTCACGCTGTCTCCTCGCACCCTGTTGCTCTGTCTCATTGCTCACTCTAGCGCTGTCTCCTCGCTCCCTCTCGCGCTGTCTCCTCACTCCCGGTCGCACAGTCTCCTCGCTCCCTGTCGCACTGCCTCCTCGCTTCCTGTCGTGATGACTCCTCACTCCCTGGCGCGCTGTCTCCTCGCTCCCTGGCGCGCTGTCTCCTCGCTCCCTTTCGCGCTGTCTCATCGTTCCCTGTCACGCTGTCTCCTCGCTCCCTGTCGCGCTGTCTCATCGCTCCCTGTCGCACTGTCTCCTTGCTCCCTGTCGCGCTGTCTCCTCACTCCCTGTCGCGCTGTCTCAACGCTCCCTGTCACGCTGTACCCTCGCTCCCTGTCGCGCTGTCTCATCGCTCCCTGTCGCGCTGTCTCCTCGCTCCCTGTCGCACTGCCTCCTCGCTTCCTGTCGCGATATCTCCTCACTCCCTGGCGCGCTGTCTCCTCGCTCCCTGTCGCGCTGTCTCCTCGCTCCCTGTCGCGCTGTCTCCTCGCTCCCTGTCGCGTTGTCTCCACGCGCCCTCTCGCTCTGTCTCCTCACTCACTCTCGCACTGATTCCTCTCTCCCTCTCGCCCTGTCACCTCACTCCCTATCGCGCTGTCTCCTCGCTCGATCTAGCGCTGTCTCCTCGCACCCTCTCGCGCTGTCTCCTTGCTCACTGTCGCCCTGTCTCCTCGCTGCCTTTCGCGCTGTCTCCTCGCTCCCTGTCACTATGTCTCCTCGCTCCCTTTGGCACTGTCTCCTCGCTCCCTGTCACGCTGTCTCCTCGCTCCCTGTCACGCTGTCTCCTCGCACCCTGTCGCGCTGTCTCATCGCTCACTCTAGCGCTGTCTCCTCGCTCCCTCTCGTGCTGTCTCCTCACTCCCTGTCGCACTGTCTCCTCGCTCCCTGTCACACTGACTCCTCGCTCCCTGTCGCACTGTCTCCTCGCTCCCTCTCGCTCTGTCTCCTCTCTCCCTCTCGCATTGCCTCCGCAGTCTCTGTCACACTGTCTCCTCGCTCCCTGTCACACTGACTCCTCGCTACCTGTCGTGGTTTCTCATCGCTCCCTGTCGCGCTGTCTCCTCGCTCCCTGTCGTGCTGTCTCCTCGCTCCCTGTCGCGCTGCCTCCTCGCTCCCTGTCGCGCTGTCTCCTCGCACCCTCTCGCTATGACTCATCACTCCCTCTTGCTCTGTCTCCTCTCACCCTCTCGCAATGCCTCTGCAATCCCTGTCACACTGTTTCAAAGCTCCCTGTCGCACTGACTCCTTGCTCCCTGTCGCACTGTCTCCTCTCACCCTCTCGCTCTGTCACCTCGCACCCTCTCTCGCTGTCTCCTCGCTCACTGTCGCCCTGCCGCATCACTCCCTTTCGCGCTGTCTCCTTGCTCCCTGTCACCAAGTCTCCTCGCTCCCTGTCACTATGTCTCTTCACTCCCGGTCGAGGTTTCTCCTCGCTCCCTGTTGCGCTGTTTCCTCTTCCCTGTCGCTCTGTCCCCTCGCTCCCTGTCACACTGTCTCCTCACTCCCTGTCGCGCTGTCTCCTCGCTCCCTGCCGCGCTGTCTCCTCGCTCCCTGTCGCGCTGTCTCCTCGCTCCCTGTCGCGCTGTCTCCTCGCTCCCTGTCGCGCTGTCTCCTCGCTCCCTGTTGCGCTGTCTTTTTGCTCCCTTTCGCACTATCTCCTCGCTCCCTCTCACACTGTCCCCTCGCTCCCTCTCGCACTGACTCCTCGCTCCCTGTCGCACTGTCTCCTTGCTCCCTGTCGCGCTGTCTCCTCGCTCCCTGTCGCGCTGTCTCCTCGCTCCCTGTCGCGCTGTCTCCTTGCTCCCTGTCGTGCTGTCTCCTCGCTCCCTGTCGCGCTGTCTCCTCGCTCCCTCTCGCGCTGTCTCCTCGCTCCCTGTCGCAATGTCTCCTCGCTCCCTGTCGCGCTGTCTCCTTGCTCCCTGTCGCGATGTCTCCTCACTCCCTGTCGCGCTGTCTCCTTGCTCCCTGTCGCGATGTCTCCTCGCTCCCTTTCGCGCTGTCTCCTCGCACCCTGTCGCGTTGTCTCCTCGCTCCCTGTCGTGCTGTCTCCTCGCTCCCTTCGCGCTGTCTCCTCGCTCCCTGTCATGCTGTCTCCTCGCTCCATGTCGCGCTGTCTCCTCGCTCCCTGTCGCGCTGTCTCCTCGCTCCCTGTCACGCTGTCTCCTCGCACCCTGTTGCGCTGTCTCATTGCTCACTCTAGCGCTGTCTCCTCGATCCCTCTCGCGCTGTCTCCTCACTCCCGGTCGCACAGTCTCCTCGCTCCCTGTCGCACTGCCTCCTCGCTTCCTGTCGTGATGACTCCTCACTCCCTGGCGCGCTGTCTCCTCGCTCCCTGGCGCGCTGTCTCCTCGCTCCCTTTCGCGCTGTCTCATCGTTCCCTGTCACGCTGTCTCCTCGCTCCCTGTCGCGCTGTCTCATCGCTCCCTGTCGCACTGTCTCCTTGCTCCCTGTCGCGCTGTCTCCTCACTCCCTGTCGCGCTGTCTCAACGCTCCCTGTCACGCTGTACCCTCGCTCCCTGTCGCGCTGTCTCATCGCTCCCTGTCGCGCTGTCTCCTCGCTCCCTGTCGCACTGCCTCCTCGCTTCCTGTCGCGATATCTCCTCACTCCCTGGCGCGCTGTCTCCTCGCTCCCTGTCGCGCTGTCTCCTCGCTCCCTGTCGCGCTGTCTCCTCGCTCCCTGTCGCGTTGTCTCCACGCGCCCTCTCGCTCTGTCTCCTCACTCACTCTCGCACTGATTCCTCTCTCCCTCTCGCCCTGTCACCTCACTCCCTATCGCGCTGTCTCCTCGCTCGATCTAGCGCTGTCTCCTCGCACCCTCTCGCGCTGTCTCCTTGCTCACTGTCGCCCTGTCTCCTCGCTCCCTTTCGCGCTGTCTCCTCGCTCCCTGTCACTATGTCTCCTCGCTCCCTTTGGCACTGTCTCCTCGCTCCCTGCCACGCTGTCTCCTCGCTCCCTGTCACGCTGTCTCCTCGCACCCTGTCGCGCTGTCTCATCGCTCACTCTAGCGCTGTCTCCTCGCTCCCTCTCGCGCTGTCTCCTCACTCCCTGTCGCACTGTCTCCTCGCTCCCTGTCACACTGACTCCTCGCTCCCTGTGGCACTGTCTCCTCGCTCCCTCTCGCTCTGTCTCCTCTCTCCCTCTCGCATTGCCTCCGCAGTCTCTGTCACACTGTCTCCTCGATCCCTGTCGCACTGACTCCGCGCTACCTGTCGTGGTTTCTCATCGCTCCCTGTCGCGCTGTCTCCTCGCTCCCTGTCGTGCTGTCTCCTCGCTCCCTGTCGCGCTGCCTCCTCGCTCCCTGTCGCGCTGTCTCCTCGCTCCCTGTCGTGCTGTCTCCTCGCTCCCTGTTGCGCTGCCTCCTCGCACCCTCTCGCACTGTCTCCTCGCTCCCTTTCGCGCTGTCTCCTCGCGCCCTGTCACGCTGTCTCCTTGCTCCCTGTCACGCTGTCTCCACGCGCCCTCTCGCTCTGTCTCCTCACTCCCTCTCGCACTGATTCCTCTCTCCCTCTCTCTCTGTCTCCTCTCTCCCTCTCGCATTGCCTCCGCACTCCCTGTCACACTGTCTCCTCGCTCCCTGTCGCACTGATTCCTCGATCCCTGTCGCACTGTTTCCTCGCTCCCTCTCGCTCTGTCTCCTCTCTCCGTCTCGCATTGTCTCCTCGCTCCCTGTCGTGCTGTCTCCTAGCTCCCTGTCACGCTGTCTCCTCGCTCCCTGTCGCGCTGTCTCCTCGCTCCCTGTCGCGCTGTCTCCTCGCTCCCTTCGCGCTGTCTCCTCGCTCACTGTCATGCTGTCTCCTCTCTCCCTGTCGTGCTGTCTCCTCGCACCCTCTCGCTATGTCTCCTCACTCCCTCTTGCACTGATTCCTCTCTCCCTCTTGCTCTGTCTCCTCTCACCCTCTCGCAATGCCTCTGCAATCCCTGTCACACTGTTTCCTAGCTCCCTGTCGCACTGACTCCTCGCTCCCTGTCGCACTGTCTCCTCTCACCCTCTCGCTCTGTCACCTCACTCCCTATCGCGCTGTCTCCTCGCTCGCTATGGCGCTGTCTCCTCGCACCCTCTCACGCTGTCTCCTCGCTCACTGTCGCCCTGCCGCATCGCTCCCTTTCGCGCTGTCTCCTTGCTCCCTGTCACCAAGTCTCCTCGCTCCCTGTCACTATGTCTCTTCACTCCCTGTCGAGGTTTCTCCTCGCTCCCTGTTGCGCTGTTTCCTCTTCCCTGTCGCACTGTCCCCTCGCTCCCTGTCACACTGTCTGCTCGCTCCCTGTCGCGCTGTCTCCTCACTCCCTGTCGCGCTGTCTCCTCGCTCCCTGCCGCGCTGTCTCCTCGCTCCCTGTCGCGCTGTCTCCTCGCTCCCTCTCACACTGTCCCCTCGCTCCCTCTTGCACTGACTCCTCGCTCCCTGTCGCACTGTCTCCTTGCTCCCTGTCGCGCTGTCTCCTTTCTCTGTGTCGCGCTGTGACTTTGCTCCTTCTCGCACTGTCGCTTCATTCCCTCTCGCAATGTCTCCTCTCACCCTCTCGCTCTGTCACCTCACTCCCTATCGCGCTGTCTCCTTGCTCACTGTCGCACTGTCTCCTCGCTCCCTTTCGCGCTGTCTCCTCGCTCGCTGTCGTGCAATGTCCTCGCTCGCTGTCGCGCTGTCTCCTCGCTCCCTGTTGCGCTGTCCTCTTGCTCCCTGTCGCGCTGTCTGCTCGCTCCCTGTTGCGCTGTCTCCTCGCTCCCTGTCACGCTGTCTCCTCGCTCCCTGTCGCGCTGTCTCCTCGCTCCCTGTCACGCTGTCTCCTCGCTCCCTCTCGCGCTGTCTCCTCGCTCCGTGTCGCACTGTCTCCTCGCTCCCTGTCGCGCTGTCTCCTTGCTCCCTGTCGCGAAGTCTCCTCGCTCCCTGTCGCACTGCCTCCTCGCTTCCTGTCGCGATATCTCCTCAGTGCCTGGCGCGCTGTCTCCTCGCTCACTGTCGCGCTGTCTCCTCGCTCCCTGTCGCGTTGTCTGCTCACTCCCTGTCGCGTTGTCTCCACGCGCCCTCTCGCTCTGTCTCCTCACTCCCTCTCGCACTGATTCCTCTCTCCCTCTCGCTCTGTCACCTCACTCCCTATCGCGCTGTCTCCTCGCTCGATCTAGCGCTGTCTCCTCACACCCTCTCGCGCTGTCTCCTTGCTCACTGTCGCCCTGTCTCCTCGCTCCCTTTCGCGCTGTCTCCTCGCTCCCTGTCACTATGTCTCCTCGCTCCCTGTCGCGCTGTCTCCTCGCTCCCTGTCACGCTGTCTCCTCGCTCCCTGTCACGCTGTCTCCTCGCACCCTGTCGCGCTGTCTCATCGCTCACTATAGCGCTGTCTCCTCGCTCCCTCTCGCGCTGTCACCTCACTCCCTGTCGCACTGTCCCCTCGCTCCCTGTCGCAGTGACTCCTCGCTCCCTTTCGCACTGTCTCCTCGCTCCCTCTCGATCTGTCTCCTCTCTCCCTCTCGCATTGCCTCCGCACTCCCTGTCACACTGTCTCCTTGCTCCCTGTCGCACTGAATCCTCGCTACCTGTCATGGTTTCTCATCGCTCCCTGTCGCGCTGTCTCCTCGCTCCCTGTCACGCTGTCTCCTCGCTCCCTGTCGCGCTGCCTCCTCGCTCCCTGTCGCGCTGTCTCCTCGCTCCCTGTCGTGCTGTCTCCTCGCTCCCTGTTGCGCTGTCTCGTCGCACCCTCTCGCACTGTCTCCTCGCTCCCTGTCGCGCTGTCTCCTCGCGCCCTGTCGCGCTGTCTCCTCGCTCGCTGTCGCGCTGTCTCCTCGCTCCCTGTCACGCTGTCTCCACGCGCCCTCTCGCTCTGTCTCCTCACTCCCTCTCGCACTGATTCCTCTCTCCCTCTCTCTCTGTCTCCTCTCTCCCTCTCGCATTGCCTCCGCACTCCCTGTCACACTGTCTCCTCGCTCCCTGTCGCACTGATTCCTCGATCCCTGTCGCACTGTTTCCTCGCACCCTCTCGCTCTGTCTCCTCTCTCCCTCTCGCATTGTCTCCTCGCTCCCTGTCGTGCTGTCTCCTAGCTCCCTGTCACGCTGTCTCCTCGCTCCCGGTCGCGCTGTCTCCTCGCTCCCTTCGCGCTGTCTCCTCGCTCACTGTCATGCTGTCTCCTCACTCCCTGTCGTGCTGTCTCCTCGCACCCTCTCGCTATGACTCATCACTCCCTCTTTCACTGATTCCTCTCTCCCTCTTGCTCTGTCTCCTCTCACCCTCTCGCAATGCCTCTGCAATCCCTGTCACACTGTTTCCTAGCTCCCTGTCGCACTGACTCCTCGCTCCCTGTCGCACTGTCTCCTCTCACCCTCTCGCTCTGTCACCTCACTCCCTATCGCGCTGTCTCCTCGCTCGCTATGGCGCTGTCTCCTCGCGCCCTCTCATGCTGTCTCCTCGCTCACTGTCGCCCTGCCGCATCGCTCCCTTTCGCGCTGTCTCCTTGCTCCCTGTCACCAAGTCTCCTCGCTCCCTGTCACTATGTCTCTTCACTCCCTGTCGAGGTTTCTCCTCGCTCCCTGTTGCGCTGTTTCCTCTTCCCTGTCGCACTGTCCCCTCGCTCCCTGTCACACTGTCTCCTCACTCCCTGTCGCGCTGTCTCCTCGCTCCCTGCCGCGCTGTCTCCTCGCTCCCTGTCGCGCTGTCTCCTCGCTCCCTGTCGCGCTGTCTCCTCGCTCCCTGTCGCGCTGTCTCCTCGCTCCCTGTTGCGCTGTCTTTTTGCTCCCTGTCGCACTGTCTCCTCGCTCCCTCTCACACTGTCCCCTCGCTCCCTCTCGCACTGACTCCTCGCTCCCTGTCGCACTGTCTCCTTGCTCCCTGTCGCGCTGTCTCCTTTCTCTGTGTCGCGCTGTGACTTTGCTCCTTCTCGCACTGTCGCTTCATTCCCTCTCGCAATGTCTCCTCTCACCCTCTCGCTCTGTCACCTCACTCCCTATCGCGCTGTCTCCTCGCTCGCTCTAGCGCTGTCTCCTCGCACCCTCTCGCGCTGTCTCCTTGCTCACTGTCGCACTGTCTCCTCGCTCCCTTTCACGCTGCCTCCTCGCTCCCTGTCGTGCAATGTCCTCGCGCCCTGTCGCGCTGTCTCCTCGCTCCCTGTCACGCTGTCTCCACGCGCCCTCTCGCTCTGTCTCCTCACTCCCTCTCGCATTGCCTCCGCACTCCCTGTCACACTGTCTCCTCGCTCCCTGTCGCACTGACTCCTCGCTCCCTGTCGCACTGTCTCCTCGCTCCCTGTCGCGCTGTCGCCTCTCTCCCTCTCGCATTGCCTCCGCAGTCCCTGTCACACTGTCTCCTCGCTCCCTGTCGCACTGACTCCTCGCTACCTGTCATGGTTTCTCATCGCTCCCTGTCGCGCTGTCTCCTCGCTCCCTGTCACGCTGTCTCCTCGCTCCCTGTCGCGCTGTCTCCTCGCTCCCTGTCGTGCTGTCTCCTCGCTCCCTGTTGCGCTGTCTCCTCGCACCCTCTCGCACTGTCTCCTCACTCCCTCTCGCACTGATTCCTCTCTCCCTCTCGCATTGCCTCCGCACTCCCTGTCACACTGTCTCCTCGCTCCCTGTCGCACTGATTCCTCGATCCCTGTCGCACTGTTTCCTCGCTCCCTCTCGCTCTGTCTCCTCTCTCCCTCTCGCATTGTCTCCTCGCTCCCTGTCGTGCTGTCTCCTCGCTCCCTGTCGCACTGCCTCCTCGCTTCCTGTCGCGATATCTCCTCAGTCCCTGGCGCGCTGTCGCCTCGCTCCCTGTCGCGCTGTCTCCTCGCACCCTGTCGCGTTGTCTGCTCGCTCCCTGTCGCGTTGTCTCCACGCGCCCTCTCGCTCTGTCTCCTCACTCCCTCTCGCACTGATTCCTCTCTCCCTCTCGCTCTGTCACCTCACTACCTATCGCGCTGTCTCCTCGCTCGATCTAGCGCTGTCTCCTCACACCCTCTCGCGCTGTCTCCTTGCTCACTGTCGCCCTGTCTCCTCGCTCCCTTTCGCGCTGTCTCCTCGCTCCCTGTCACTATGTCTCCTCGCTCCCTGTCGCGCTGTCTCCTCGCTCCCTGTCACGCTGTCTCCTCGCTCCCTGTCACGCTGTCTCCTCGCACCCTGTCGCGCTGTCTCATCGCTCACTATAGCGCTGTTTCCTCGCTCCCTCTCGCGCTGTCACCTCACTCGCTGTCGCACTGTCCCCTCGCTCCCTGTCGCAGTGACTCCTCGCTCCCTTTCGCAAAGTCTCCTCACTCCCTCTCGCTCTGTCTCCTCTCTCCCTCTCGCATTGCCTCCGCACTCCCTGTCACACTGTCTCCTTGCTCCCTGTCGCACTGACTCCTCGCTACCTGTCATGGTTTCTCATCGCTCCCTGTCGCGCTGTCTCCTCGCTCCCTGTCGCGCTGTCTCCTCGCTCCCTGTCGCGCTGCCTCCTCGCTCCCTGTCGCGCTGTCTCCTCGCTCCCTGTCGTGCTGTCTCCTCGCTCCTTGTTGCGCTGTCTCCTCGCACCCTTTCGCACTGTCTCCTCGCTCTCTGTCGCGCTGTCTCCTCGTGCCCTGTCGCGCTGTCTCCTCGCTCCCTGTTGCGCTGTCTCCTCGCTCCCTGTCACGCTGTCTCCACGCGCCCTCTCGCTCTGTCTCCTCACTCCCTCTCGCACTGATTCCTCTCTCCCTCTCTCTCTGTCTCCTCTCTCCCTCTCGCATTGCCTCCGCACTCCCTGTCACACTGTCTCCTCGCTCCCTGTCGCACTGATTCCTCGATCCCTGTCGCACTGTTTCCTCGCTCCCTCTCGCTCTGTCTCCTCTCTCCCTCTCGCATTGTCTCCTCGCTCCCTGTCGTGCTGTCTCCTAGCTCCCTGTCACGCTGTCTCCTCGCTCCCTGTCGCGCTGTCTCCTCGCTCCCTGTCGCGCTGTCTCCTCGCTCCCTTCGCGCTGTCTCCTCGCTCACTGTCATGCTGTCTCCTCACTCCCTGTCGTGCTGTCTCCTCGCACCCTCTCGCTATGACTCATCACTCCCTCTTTCACTGTTTCCTCTCTCCCTCTTGCTCTGTCTCCTCTCACCCTCTCGCAACGCCTCTGCAATCCCTGTCACACTGTTTCCTAGCTCCCTGTCGCACTGACTCCTCGCTCCCTGTCGCACTGTCTCCTCTCACCCTCTCGCTCTGTCACCTCACTCCCTATCGCGCTGTCTCCTTGCTCGCTATGGCGCTGTCTCCTCGCACCCTCTCACGCTGTCTCCTCGCTCACTGTCGCCCTGCCGCATCGCTCCCTTTCGCGCTGTCTCCTTGCTCCCTGTCACCAAGTCTCCTCGCTCCCTGTCACTATGTCTCTTCACTCCCTGTCGAGGTTTCTCCTCGCTCCCTGTCGCGCTGTCTCCTCGCGCCCTGTCGCGCTGTCTCCTCGCTCCCTGTCGCGCTGTCTCCTCGCTCCCTGTCACGCTGTCTCCACGCGCCCTCTCGCTCTGTCTCCTCACTCCCTCTCGCACTGATTCCTCTCTCCCTCTCTCTCTGTCTCCTCTCTCCCTCTCGCATTGCCTCCGCACTCCCTGTCACACTGTCTCCTCGCTCCCTGTCGCACAGATTCCTCTATCTCTGTCGTGCTGTCTCCTAGCTCCCTGTCACGCTGTCTCCTCGCTCCCTGTCGCGTTGTCTCCTCGCTCCCTGTCGCGCTGTCTCCTCGCTCCCTTCGCGCTGTCTCCTCGCTCACTGTCATGCTGTCTCCTCACTCCCTGTCGTGCTGTCTCCTCGCACCCTCTCGCTATGACTCATCACTCCCTCTTGCTCTGTCTCCTCTCACCCTCTCGCAATGCCTCTGCAATCCCTGTCACACTGTTTCCTAGCTCCCTGTCGCACTGACTCCTTGCTCCCTGTCGCACTGTCTCCTCTCACCCTCTCGCTCTGTCACCTCGCACCCTCTCACGCTGTCTCCTCGCTCACTGTCACCCTGCCGCATCACTCCCTTTCGCGCTGTCTCCTTGCTCCCTGTCACCAAGTCTCCTCGCTCCCTGTCACTATGTCTCTTCACTCCCGGTCGAGGTTTCTCCTCGCTCCCTGTTGCGCTGTTTCCTCTTCCCTGTCGCTCTGTCCCCTCGCTCCCTGTCACACTGTCTCCTCACTCCCTGTCGCGCTGTCTCCTCGCTCCCTGCCGCGCTGTCTCCTCGCTCCCTGTCGCGCTGTCTCCTCGCTCCCTGTCGCGCTGTCTCCTCGCTCCCTGTCGCGCTGTCTCCTCGCTCCCTGTTGCGCTGTCTTTTTGCTCCCTTTCGCACTATCTCCTCGCTCCCTCTCACACTGTCCCCTCGCTCCCTCTCGCACTGACTCCTCGCTCCCTGTCGCACTGTCTCCTTGCTCCCTGTCGCGCTGTCTCCTTTCTCTGTGTCGCGCTGTGACTTTGCTCCTTCTCGCACTGTCGCTTCATTCCCTCTCGCAATGTCTCCTCTCACCCTCTCGCTCTGTCACCTCACTCCCTATCGCGCTGTCTCCTCGCTCGCTCTAGCGCTGTCTCCTCGCACCCTCTCGCGCTGTCTCCTTGCTCACTGTCGCACTGTCTCCTCGCTCCATTTCACGCTGCCTCCTCGCTCCCTGTCGTGCAATGTCCTCGCTCGCTGTCGCGCTGTCTCCTCGCTCCCTGTTGCGCTGTCCCCTTGCTCCCTGTCGCGCTGTCTGCTCGCTCCCTGTCGCGCTGTCTCCTCGCTCCCTGTCGCGCTGTCTCCTCGCTCCCTCTCGCGCTGTCTCCTCGCTCCCTGTCGCGCTGTCTCCTCGCTCCCTCTCGCGCTGTCTCCTCGCTCCCTGTCGCAATGTCTCCTCGCTCCCTGTCGCGCTGTCTCCTTGCTCCCTGTCGCGATGTCTCCTCACTCCCTGTCGCGCTGTCTCCTTGCTCCCTGTCGCGCTGTCTCCTCACTCCCTGTCGCGCTGTCTCCTCGCACCCTGTCGCGTTGTCTCCTCGCTCCCTGTCACGCTGTCTCCTCGCTCCCTTCGCGCTGTCTCCTCGCTCCCTGTCATGCTGTCTCCTCGCTCCATGTCGCGCTGTCTCCTCGCTCCCTGTCGCGCTGTCTCCTCGCTCCCTGTCACGCCGTCTCCTCGCACCCTGTTGCGCTGTCACATTGCTCACTCTAGCGCTGTCTCCTCGCTCCCTCTCGCGCTGTCTCCTCACTCCCTGTCGCACTGTCTCCTCACTCCCGGTCGCACAGTCTCCTCGCTCCCTGTCGCACTGCCTCCTCGCTTCCAGTCGCACTGCCTCCTCACTCCCTGGCGCGCTGTCTCCTCGCTCCCTGGCGCGCTGTCTCCTCGCTCCCTTTCGCGCTGTCTCATCGTTCCCTGTCACGCTGTCTCCTCGCTCCCTGTCGCGCTGTCTCATCGCTCCCTGTCGTACTGTCTCCTCGCTCCCTGTCGCGCTGTCTCCTCAATCCCTGTCGCGCTGTCTCATCGCTCCCTGTCACGCTGTACCCTCGCTCCCTGTCGCACTGTCTCATCGCTCTCTGTCGCGCTGTCTCCTCGCTCCCTGTCGCACTGCCTCCTCGCTTCCTGTCGCGATATCTCCTCACTCACTGGCGCGCTGTCTCCTCGCTCCCTGTCGCGCTGTCTCCTCGCTCCCTGTCGCGCTGTCTCCTCGCACCCTCTCGCACTGTCTCCTCACTCCCTATCGCACTGATTCCTCTCTCCCTCTCGCATTGCCTCCGCACTCCCTGTCACACTGTCTCCTCGCTCCCTGTCGCACTGATTCCTCGATCCCTGTCGCACTGTTTCCTCGCTCCCTCTCGCTCTGTCTCCTCTCTCCCTCTCGCATTGTCTCCTCGCTCCCTGTCGTGCTGTCTCCTCGCTCCCTGTCGCACTGCCTCCTCGCTTCCTGTCGCGATATCTCCTCAGTCCCTGGCGCGCTGTCTCCTCGCTCCCTGTCGCGCTGTCGCCTCGCTCCCTGTCGCGCTGTCTCCTCGCTCCCTGTCGCGTTGTCTGCTCGCTCCCTGTCGCGTTGTCTCCACGCGCCCTCTCGCTCTGTCTCCTCACTCCCTCTCGCACTGATTCCTCTCTCCCTCTCGCTCTGTCACCTCACTCCCTATCGCGCTGTCTCCTCGCTCGATCTAGCGCTGTCTCCTCACACCCTCTCGTGCTGTCTCCTTGCTCACTGTCGCCCTGTCTCCTCGCTCCCTTTCGCGCTGTCTCCTCGCTCCCTGTCACTATGTCTCCTCGCTCCCTGTCGCGCTGTCTCCTCGCTCCCTGTCACGCTGTCTCCTCGCTCCCTGTCACGCTGTCTCCTCGCACCCTGTCGCGCTGTCTCATCGCTCACTATAGCGCTGTCTCCTCGCTCCCTCTCGCGCTGTCACCTCACTCCCTGTCGCACTGTCCCCTCACTCCCTGTCGCAGTGACTCCTCGCTCCCTGTCGCACTGTCTCCTCGCTCCCACTCGCTCTGTCTCCTCTCTCCCTCTCGCATTGCCTCCGCACTCCCTGTCGCACTGTCTCCTCGCTCCCTGTCGCGCTGCCTCCTCGCTCCCTGTCGCGCTGTCTCCTCGCTCCCTGTCGTGCTGTCTCCTCGCTCCTTGTTGCGCTGTCTCCTCGCACCCTTTCGCACTGTCTCCTCGCTCCCTGTCGCGCTGTCTCCTCGCTCCCTGTCGCGCTGTCTCCTCGCTCCCTGTCGCGCTGTCTCCTCGCTCCCTGTTGCGCTGTCTTTTTGCTCCCTTTCGCACTATCTCCTCGCTCCCTCTCACACTGTCCCCTCGCTCCCTCTCGCACTGACTCCTCGCTCCCTGTCGCACTGTCTCCTTGCTCCCTGTCGCGCTGTCTCCTTTCTCTGTGTCGCGCTGTGACTTTGCTCCTTCTCGCACTGTCGCTTCATTCCCTCTCGCAATGTCTCCTCTCACCCTCTCGCTCTGTCACCTCACTCCCTATCGCGCTGTCTCCTCGCTCGCTCTAGCGCTGTCTCCTCGCACCCTCTCGCGCTGTCTCCTTGCTCACTGTCGCACTGTCTCCTCGCTCCCTTTCACGCTGCCTCCTCGCTCCCTGTCGTGCAATGTCCTCGCTCGCTGTCGCGCTGTCTCCTCGCTCCCTGTTGCGCTGTCCCCTTGCTCCCTGTCGCGCTGTCTGCTCGCTCCCTGTCGCGCTGTCTCCTCGCTCCCTGTCGCGCTGTCTCCTCGCTCCCTCTCGCGCTGTCTCCTCGCTCCCTGTCGCGCTGTCTCCTCGCTCCCTCTCGCGCTGTCTCCTCGCTCCCTGTCGCAATGTCTCCTCGCTCCCTGTCGCGCTGTCTCCTTGCTCCCTGTCGCGATGTCTCCTCACTCCCTGTCGCGCTGTCTCCTTGCTCCCTGTCGCGCTGTCTCCTCACTCCCTGTCGCGCTGTCTCCTCGCACCCTGTCGCGTTGTCTCCTCGCTCCCTGTCACGCTGTCTCCTCGCTCCCTTCGCGCTGTCTCCTCGCTCCCTGTCATGCTGTCTCCTCGCTCCATGTCGCGCTGTCTCCTCGCTCCCTGTCGCGCTGTCTCCTCGCTCCCTGTCACGCCGTCTCCTCGCACCCTGTTGCGCTGTCACATTGCTCACTCTAGCGCTGTCTCCTCGCTCCCTCTCGCGCTGTCTCCTCACTCCCTGTCGCACTGTCTCCTCACTCCCGGTCGCACAGTCTCCTCGCTCCCTGTCGCACTGCCTCCTCGCTTCCAGTCGCACTGCCTCCTCACTCCCTGGCGCGCTGTCTCCTCGCTCCCTGGCGCGCTGTCTCCTCGCTCCCTTTCGCGCTGTCTCATCGTTCCCTGTCACGCTGTCTCCTCGCTCCCTGTCGCGCTGTCTCATCGCTCCCTGTCGTACTGTCTCCTCGCTCCCTGTCGCGCTGTCTCCTCAATCCCTGTCGCGCTGTCTCATCGCTCCCTGTCACGCTGTACCCTCGCTCCCTGTCGCACTGTCTCATCGCTCCCTGTCGCGCTGTCTCCTCGCTCCCTGTCGCACTGCCTCCTCGCTTCCTGTCGCGATATCTCCTCACTCACTGGCGCGCTGTCTCCTCGCTCCCTGTCGCGCTGTCTCCTCGCTCCCTGTCGCGCTGTCTCCTCGCACCCTCTCGCACTGTCTCCTCACTCCCTATCGCACTGATTCCTCTCTCCCTCTCGCATTGCCTCCGCACTCCCTGTCACACTGTCTCCTCGCTCCCTGTCGCACTGATTCCTCGATCCCTGTCGCACTGTTTCCTCGCTCCCTCTCGCTCTGTCTCCTCTCTCCCTCTCGCATTGTCTCCTCGCTCCCTGTCGTGCTGTCTCCTCGCTCCCTGTCGCACTGCCTCCTCGCTTCCTGTCGCGATATCTCCTCAGTCCCTGGCGCGCTGTCTCCTCGCTCCCTGTCGCGCTGTCGCCTCGCTCCCTGTCGCGCTGTCTCCTCGCTCCCTGTCGCGTTGTCTGCTCGCTCCCTGTCGCGTTGTCTCCACGCGCCCTCTCGCTCTGTCTCCTCACTCCCTCTCGCACTGATTCCTCTCTCCCTCTCGCTCTGTCACCTCACTCCCTATCGCGCTGTCTCCTCGCTCGATCTAGCGCTGTCTCCTCACACCCTCTCGCGCTGTCTCCTTGCTCACTGTCGCCCTGTCTCCTCGCTCCCTTTCGCGCTGTCTCCTCGCTCCCTGTCACTATGTCTCCTCGCTCCCTGTCGCGCTGTCTCCTCGCTCCCTGTCACGCTGTCTCCTCGCTCCCTGTCACGCTGTCTCCTCGCACCCTGTCGCGCTGTCTCATCGCTCACTATAGCGCTGTCTCCTCGCTCCCTCTCGCGCTGTCACCTCACTCCCTGTCGCACTGTCCCCTCACTCCCTGTCGCAGTGACTCCTCGCTCCCTGTCGCACTGTCTCCTCGCTCCCACTCGCTCTGTCTCCTCTCTCCCTCTCGCATTGCCTCCGCACTCCCTGTCGCACTGTCTCCTCGCTCCCTGTCGCGCTGCCTCCTCGCTCCCTGTCGCGCTGTCTCCTCGCTCCCTGTCGTGCTGTCTCCTCGCTCCTTGTTGCGCTGTCTCCTCGCACCCTTTCGCACTGTCTCCTCGCTCCCTGTCGCGCTGTCTCCTCGCTCCCTGTCGCGCTGCCTCCTCGCTCCCTGTCGCGCTGTCTCCTCGCTCCCTGTCACGCTGTCTCCACGCGCCCTCTCGCTCTGTCTCCTCACTCCCTCTCGCACTGATTCCTCTCTCCCTCTCTCTCTGTCTCCTCTCTCCCTCTCGCATTGCCTCCGCACTCCCTGTCTCACTGTCTCCTCGCTCCCTGTCGCACTGATTCCTCGATCCCTGTCGCACTGTTTCCTCGCTCCCTCTCGCTCTGTCTCCTCTCTCCCTCTCGCATTGTCTCCTCGCTCCCTGTCGTGCTGTCTCCTAGCTCCCTGTCACGCTGTCTCCTCGCTCCCTGTCGCGCTGTCTCCTCGCTCCCTGTCGCGCTGTCTCCTCGCTCCCTTCGCGCTGTCTCCTCGCTCACTGTCATGCTGTCTCCTCACTCCCTGTCGTGCTGTCTCCTCGCACCCTCTCGCTATGACTCATCACTCCCTCTTTCACTGTTTCCTCTCTCCCTCTTGCTCTGTCTCCTCTCACCCTCTCGCAACGCCTCTGCAATCCCTGTCACACTGTTTCCTAGCTCCCTGTCGCACTGACTCCTCGCTCCCTGTCGCACTGTCTCCTCTCACCCTCTCGCTCTGTCACCTCACTCCCTATCGCGCTGTCTCCTTGCTCGCTATGGCGCTGTCTCCTCGCACCCTCTCACGCTGTCTCCTCGCTCACTGTCGCCCTGCCGCATCGCTCCCTTTCGCGCTGTCTCCTTGCTCCCTGTCACCAAGTCTCCTCGCTCCCTGTCACTATGTCTCTTCACTCCCTGTCGAGGTTTCTCCTCGCTCCCTGTCGCGCTGTCTCCTCGCGCCCTGTCGCGCTGTCTCCTCGCTCCCTGTCGCGCTGTCTCCTCGCTCCCTGTCACGCTGTCTCCACGCGCCCTCTCGCTCTGTCTCCTCACTCCCTCTCGCACTGATTCCTCTCTCCCTCTCTCTCTGTCTCCTCTCTCCCTCTCGCATTGCCTCCGCACTCCCTGTCACACTGTCTCCTCGCTCCCTGTCGCACAGATTCCTCTATCTCTGTCGTGCTGTCTCCTAGCTCCCTGTCACGCTGTCTCCTCGCTCCCTGTCGCGTTGTCTCCTCGCTCCCTGTCGCGCTGTCTCCTCGCTCCCTTCGCGCTGTCTCCTCGCTCACTGTCATGCTGTCTCCTCACTCCCTGTCGTGCTGTCTCCTCGCACCCTCTCGCTATGACTCATCACTCCCTCTTGCTCTGTCTCCTCTCACCCTCTCGCAATGCCTCTGCAATCCCTGTCACACTGTTTCCTAGCTCCCTGTCGCACTGACTCCTTGCTCCCTGTCGCACTGTCTCCTCTCACCCTCTCGCTCTGTCACCTCACACCCTCTCACGCTGTCTCCTCGCTCACTGTCGCCCTGCCGCATCACTCCCTTTCGCGCTGTCTCCTTGCTCCCTGTCACCAAGTCTCCTCGCTCCCTGTCACTATGTCTCTTCACTCCCGGTCGAGGTTTCTCCTCGCTCCCTGTTGCGCTGTTTCCTCTTCCCTGTCGCTCTGTCCCCTCGCTCCCTGTCACACTGTCTCCTCACTCCCTGTCGCGCTGTCTCCTCGCTCCCTGCCGCGCTGTCTCCTCGCTCCCTGTCGCGCTGTCTCCTCGCTCCCTGTCGCGCTGTCTCCTCGCTCCCTGTCGCTCTGTCTCCTCGCTCCCTGTTGCGCTGTCTTTTTGCTCCCTTTCGCACTATCTCCTCGCTCCCTCTCACACTGTCCCCTCGCTCCCTCTCGCACTGACTCCTCGCTCCCTGTCGCACTGTCTCGTTGCTCCCTGTCGCGCTGTCTCCTTTCTCTGTGTCGCGCTGTGACTTTGCTCCTTCTCGCACTGTCGCTTCATTCCCTCTCGCAATGTCTCCTCTCACCCTCTCGCTCTGTCACCTCACTCCCTATCGCGCTGTCTCCTCGCTCGCTCTAGCGCTGTCTCCTCGCACCCTCTCGCGCTGTCTCCTTGCTCACTGTCGCACTGTCTCCTCGCTCCCTTTCACGCTGCCTCCTCGCTCCCTGTCGTGCAATGTCCTCGCTCGCTGTCGCGCTGTCTCCTCGCTCCCTGTTGCGCTGTCCCCTTGCTCCCTGTCGCGCTGTCTGCTCGCTCCCTGTCGCGCTGTCTCCTCGCTCCCTGTCGCGCTGTCTCCTCGCTCCCTCTCGCGCTGTCTCCTCGCTCCCTGTCGCGCTGTCTCCTCGCTCCCTCTCGCGCTGTCTCCTCGCTCCCTGTCGCAATGTCTCCTCGCTCCCTGTCGCGCTGTCTCCTTGCTCCCTGTCGCGATGTCTCCTCACTCCCTGTCGCGCTGTCTCCTTGCTCCCTGTCGCGCTGTCTCCTCACTCCCTGTCGCGCTGTCTCCTCGCACCCTGTCGCGTTGTCTCCTCGCTCCCTGTCACGCTGTCTCCTCGCTCCCTTCGCGCTGTCTCCTCGCTCCCTGTCATGCTGTCTCCTCGCTCCATGTCGCGCTGTCTCCTCGCTCCCTGTCGCGCTGTCTCCTCGCTCCCTGTCACGCCGTCTCCTCGCACCCTGTTGCGCTGTCACATTGCTCACTCTAGCGCTGTCTCCTCGCTCCCTCTCGCGCTGTCTCCTCACTCCCTGTCGCACTGTCTCCTCACTCCCGGTCGCACAGTCTCCTCGCTCCCTGTCGCACTGCCTCCTCGCTTCCAGTCGCACTGCCTCCTCACTCCCTGGCGCGCTGTCTCCTCGCTCCCTGGCGCGCTGTCTCCTCGCTCCCTTTCGCGCTGTCTCATCGTTCCCTGTCACGCTGTCTCCTCGCTCCCTGTCGCGCTGTCTCATCGCTCCCTGTCGTACTGTCTCCTCGCTCCCTGTCGCGCTGTCTCCTCAATCCCTGTCGCGCTGTCTCATCGCTCCCTGTCACGCTGTACCCTCGCTCCCTGTCGCACTGTCTCATCGCTCCCTGTCGCGCTGTCTCCTCGCTCCCTGTCGCACTGCCTCCTCGCTTCCTGTCGCGATATCTCCTCACTCACTGGCGCGCTGTCTCCTCGCTCCCTGTCGCGCTGTCTCCTCGCTCCCTGTCGCGCTGTCTCCTCGCACCCTCTCGCACTGTCTCCTCACTCCCTATCGCACTGATTCCTCTCTCCCTCTCGCATTGCCTCCGCACTCCCTGTCACACTGTCTCCTCGCTCCCTGTCGCACTGATTCCTCGATCCCTGTCGCACTGTTTCCTCGCTCCCTCTCGCTCTGTCTCCTCTCTCCCTCTCGCATTGTCTCCTCGCTCCCTGTCGTGCTGTCTCCTCGCTCCCTGTCGCACTGCCTCCTCGCTTCCTGTCGCGATATCTCCTCAGTCCCTGGCGCGCTGTCTCCTCGCTCCCTGTCGCGCTGTCGCCTCGCTCCCTGTCGCGCTGTCTCCTCGCTCCCTGTCGCGTTGTCTGCTCGCTCCCTGTCGCGTTGTCTCCACGCGCCCTCTCGCTCTGTCTCCTCACTCCCTCTCGCACTGATTCCTCTCTCCCTCTCGCTCTGTCACCTCACTCCCTATCGCGCTGTCTCCTCGCTCGATCTAGCGCTGTCTCCTCACACCCTCTCGCGCTGTCTCCTTGCTCACTGTCGCCCTGTCTCCTCGCTCCCTTTCGCGCTGTCTCCTCGCTCCCTGTCACTATGTCTCCTCGCTCCCTGTCGCGCTGTCTCCTCGCTCCCTGTCACGCTGTCTCCTCGCTCCCTGTCACGCTGTCTCCTCGCACCCTGTCGCGCTGTCTCATCGCTCACTATAGCGCTGTCTCCTCGCTCCCTCTCGCGCTGTCACCTCACTCCCTGTCGCACTGTCCCCTCGCTCCCTGTCGCAGTGACTCCTCGCTCCCTGTCGCACTGTCTCCTCACTCCCTCTCGCTCTGTCTCCTCTCTCCCTCTCGCATTGCCTCCGCACTCCCTGTCGCACTGTCTCCTTGCTCCCTGTCGCGCTGTCTCCTCGCTCCCTGTCGCGCTGTCTCCTCGCTCCCTGTCGCGCTGTCTCCTCGCTCCCTGTCGCGCTGTCTCATCGTTCCCTGTCGCGCTGTCTCCTCGCTCCCTGTCACGCTGTCACCTCGCTCCCTGTCGCGCTGCCTCCTCGCTCCCTGTCGCGCTGTCTCCTCGCTCCCTGTCGTGCTGTCTCCTCGCTCCCTGTTGCGCTGTCTCCTCGCACCCTCTCGCACTGTCTCCTCGCTCCCTGTCGCTCTGTCTCCTCGCGCCCTGTCGCGCTGTCTCCTCGCTCCCTGTCACGCTGTCTCCTCGCTCCCTGTCACGCTGTCTCCACGCGCCCTCTCGCTCTGTCTCCTCACTCCCTCTCGCACTGATTCCTCTCTCCCTCTCTCTCTGTCTCCTCTCTCCCTCTCGCATTGCCTCCACACTCCCTGTCACACTGTCTCCTCGCTCCCTGTCGCACTGATTCCTCGATCCCTGTCGCACTGTTTCCTCGCTCCCTCTCGCTCTGTCTCCTCTCTCCGTCTCGCATTGTCTCCTCGCTCCCTGTCGTGCTGTCTCCTAGCTCCCTGTCACGCTGTCTCCTCGCTCCCTGTCGCGCTGTCTCCTCGCTCCCTGTCGCGCTGTCTCCTCGCACCCTTTCGCACTGTCTCCTCGCTCCCTGTCGCCCTGTCTCCTCGTGCCCTGTCGCGCTGTCTCCTCGCTCCCTGTCGCGCTGTCTCCTCGCTCCCTGTCACGCTGTCTCCACGCGCCCTCTCGCTCTGTCTCCTCACTCCCTCTCGCACTGATTCCTCTCTCCCTCTCTCTCTGTCTCCTCTCTCCCTCTCGCATTGCCTCCGCACTCCCTGTCACACTGTCTCCTCGCTCCCTGTCGCACTGATTCCTCGATCCCTGTCGCACTGTTTCCTCGCTCCCTCTCGCTCTGTCTCCTCTCTCCCTCTCGCATTGTCTCCTCGCTCCCTGTCGTGCTGTCTCCTAGCTCCCTGTCACGCTGTCTCCTCGCTCCCTGTCGCGCTGTCTCCTCGCTCCCTGTCGCGCTGTCTCCTCGCTCCCTTCGCGCTGTCTCCTCGCTCACTGTCATGCTGTCTCCTCACTCCCTGTCGTGCTGTCTCCTCGCACCCTCTCGCTATGACTCATCACTCCCTCTTTCACTGTTTCCTCTCTCCCTCTTGCTCTGTCTCCTCTCACCCTCTCGCAACGCCTCTGCAATCCCTGTCACACTGTTTCCTAGCTCCCTGTCGCACTGACTCCTCGCTCCCTGTCGCACTGTCTCCTCTCACCCTCTCGCTCTGTCACCACACTCCCTATCGCGCTGTCTCCTTGCTCGCTATGGCGCTGTCTCCTCGCACCCTCTCACGCTGTCTCCTCGCTCACTGTCGCCCTGCCGCATCGCTCCCTTTCGCGCTGTCTCCTTGCTCCCTGTCACCAAGTCTCCTCGCTCCCTGTCACTATGTCTCTTCACTCCCTGTCGAGGTTTCTCCTCGCTCCCTGTCGCGCTGTCTCCTCGCGCCCTGTCGCGCTGTCTCCTCGCTCCCTGTCGCGCTGTCTCCTCGCTCCCTGTCACGCTGTCTCCACGCGCCCTCTCGCTCTGTCTCCTCACTCCCTCTCGCACTGATTCCTCTCTCCCTCTCTCTCTGTCTCCTCTCTCCCTCTCGCATTGCCTCCGCACTCCCTGTCACACTGTCTCCTCGCTCCCTGTCGCGCAGATTCCTCTATCTCTGTCGTGCTGTCTCCTAGCTCCCTGTCACGCTGTCTCCTCGCTCCCTGTCGCGTTGTCTCCTCGCTCCCTGTCGCGCTGTCTCCTCGCTCCCTTCGCGCTGTCTCCTCGCTCACTGTCATGCTGTCTCCTCACTCCCTGTCGTGCTGTCTCCTCGCACCCTCTCGCTATGACTCATCACTCCCTCTTGCTCTGTCTCCTCTCACCCTCTCGCAATGCCTCTGCAATCCCTGTCACACTGTTTCCTAGCTCCCTGTCGCACTGACTCCTTGCTCCCTGTCGCACTGTCTCCTCTCACCCTCTCGCTCTGTCACCTCGCACCCTCTCACGCTGTCTCCTCGCTCACTGTCGCCCTGCCGATCACTCCCTTTCGCGCTGTCTCCTTGCTCCCTGTCACCAAGTCTCCTCGCTCCCTGTCACTATGTCTCTTCACTCCCGGTCGAGGTTTCTCCTCGCTCCCTGTTGCGCTGTTTCCTCTTCCCTGTCGCTCTGTCCCCTCGCTCCCTGTCACACTGTCTCCTCACTCCCTGTCGCGCTGTCTCCTCGCTCCCTGCCGCGCTGTCTCCTCGCTCCCTGTCGCGCTGTCTCCTCGCTCCCTGTCGCGCTGTCTCCTCGCTCCCTGTCGCGCTGTCTCCTCGCTCCCTGTTGCGCTGTCTTTTTGCTCCCTTTCGCACTATCTCCTCGCTCCCTCTCACACTGTCCCCTCGCTCCCTCTCGCACTGACTCCTCGCTCCCTGTCGCACTGTCTCCTTGCTCCCTGTCGCGCTGTCTCCTTTCTCTGTGTCGCGCTGTGACTTTGCTCCTTCTCGCACTGTCGCTTCATTCCCTCTCGCAATGTCTCCTCTCACCCTCTCGCTCTGTCACCTCACTCCCTATCGCGCTGTCTCCTCGCTCGCTCTAGCGCTGTCTCCTCGCACCCTCTCGCGCTGTCTCCTTGCTCACTGTCGCACTGTCTCCTCGCTCCCTTTCACGCTGCCTCCTCGCTCCCTGTCGTGCAATGTCCTCGCTCGCTGTCGCGCTGTCTCCTCGCTCCCTGTTGCGCTGTCCCCTTGCTCCCTGTCGTGCTGTCTGCTCGCTCCCTGTCGCGCTGTCTCCTCGCTCCCTGTCGCGCTGTCTCCTCGCTCCCTGTCGCGCTGTCTCCTCGCTCCCTGTCGCGCTGTCTCCTCGCTCCCTCTCGCGCTGTCTCCTCGCTCCCTGTCGCAATGTCTCCTCGCTCCCTGTCGCGCTGTCTCCTTGCTCCCTGTCGCGATGTCTCCTCACTCCCTGTCGCGCTGTCTCCTTGCTCCCTGTCGCGCTGTCTCCTCACTCCCTGTCGCGCTGTCTCCTCGCACCCTGTCGCGTTGTCTCCTCGCTCCCTGTCACGCTGTCTCCTCGCTCCCTTCGCGCTGTCTCCTCGCTCCCTGTCATGCTGTCTCCTCGCTCCATGTCGCGCTGTCACCTCGCTCCCTGTCGCGCTGTCTCCTCGCTCCCTGTCACGCCGTCTCCTCGCACCCTGTTGCGCTGTCACATTGCTCACTCTAGCGCTGTCTCCTCGCTCCCTCTCGCGCTGTCTCCTCACTCCCTGTCGCACTGTCTCCTCACTCCCGGTCGCACAGTCTCCTCGCTCCCTGTCGCACTGCCTCCTCGCTTCCAGTCGCACTGCCTCCTCACTCCCTGGCGCGCTGTCTCCTCGCTCCCTGGCGCGCTGTCTCCTCGCTCCCTTTCGCGCTGTCTCATCGTTCCCTGTCACGCTGTCTCCTCGCTCCCTGTCGCGCTGTCTCATCGCTCCCTGTCGTACTGTCTCCTCGCTCCCTGTCGCGCTGTCTCCTCAATCCCTGTCACGCTGTCTCATCGCTCCCTGTCACGCTGTACCCTCGCTCCCTGTCGCACTGTCTCATCGCTCCCTGTCGCGCTGTCTCCTCGCTCCCTGTCGCACTGCCTCCTCGCTTCCTGTCGCGATATCTCCTCACTCACTGGCGCGCTGTCTCCTCGCTCCCTGTCACACTGTCTCCTCGCTCCCTGTCGCACTGATTCCTCGATCCCTGTCGCACTGTTTCCTCGCTCCCTCTTGCTCTGTCTCCTCTCTCCCTCTCGCATTGTCTCCTCGCTCCCTGTCGTGCTGTCTCCTCGCTCCCTGTCGCACTGCCTCCTCGCTTCTTGTCGCGATATCTCCTCAGTCCCTGGCGCGCTGTCTCCTCGCTCCCTGTCGCGCTGTCGCCTCGCTCCCTGTCGCGCTGTCTCCTCGCTCCCTGTCGCGTTGTCTGCTCGCTCCCTGTCGCGTTGTCTCCACGCGCCCTCTCGCTCTGTCTCCTCACTCCCTCTCGCACTGATTCCTCTCTCCCTCTCGCTCTGTCACCTCACTCCCTATCGCGCTGTCTCCTCGCTCGATCTAGCGCTGTCTCCTCACACCCTCTCGCGCTGTCTCCTTGCTCACTGTCGCCCTGTCTCCTCGCTCCCTTTCGCGCTGTCTCCTCGCTCCCTGTCACTATGTCTCCTCGCTCCCTGTCGCGCTGTCTCCTCGCTCCCTGTCACGCTGTCTCCTCGCTCCCTGTCACGCTGTCTCCTCGCACCCTGTCGCGCTGTCTCATCGCTCACTATAGCGCTGTCTCCTCGCTCCCTCTCGCGCTGTCACCTCACTCCCTGTCGCACTGTCCCCTCGCTCCCTGTCGCAGTGACTCCTCGCTCCCTGTCGCACTGTCTCCTCGCTCCCTCTCGCTCTGTCTCCTCTCTCCCTCTCGCATTGCCTCCGCACTCCCTGTCGCACTGTCTCCTTGCTCCCTGTCGCGCTGTCTCCTCGCTCCCTGTCGCGCTGTCTCATCGTTCCCTGTCGCGCTGTCTCCTCGCTCCCTGTCGCGCTGTCTCCTCGCTCCCTGTCGCGCTGTCTCATCGTTCCCTGTCGCGCTGTCTCCTCGCTCCCTGTCGCGCTGTCACCTCGCTCCCTGTCGCGCTGTCTCCTCGCACCCTCTCGCACTGTCTCCTCGCTCCCTGTCGCTCTGTCTCCTCGCGCCCTGTCGCGCTGTCTCCTCGCTCCCTGTCACGCTGTCTCCTCGCTCCCTGTCACGCTGTCTCCACGCGCCCTCTCGCTCTGTCTCCTCACTCCCTCTCGCACTGATTCCTCTCTCCCTCTCTCTCTGTCTCCTCTCTCCCTCTCGCATTGCCTCCACACTCCCTGTCACACTGTCTCCTCGCTCCCTGTCGCACTGATTCCTCGATCCCTGTCGCACTGTTTCCTCGCTCCCTCTCGCTCTGTCTCCTCTCTCCGTCTCGCATTGTCTCCTCGCTCCCTGTCGTGCTGTCTCCTAGCTCCCTGTCACGCTGTCTCCTCGCTCCCTGTCGCGCTGTCTCCTCGCTCCCTGTCGTGCTGTCTCCTCGCTCCCTTCGCGCTGTCTCCTCGCTCACTGTCATGCTGTCTCCTCACTCCCTGTCGTGCTGTCTCCTCGCACCCTCTCGCTATGACTCATCACTCCCTCTTTCACTGATTCCTCTCTCCCTCTTGCTCTGTCTCCTCTCACCCTCTCGCAATGCCTCTGCAATCCCTGTCACACTGTTTCCTAGCTCCCTGTCGCACTGACTCCTCGCTCCCTGTCGCACTGTCTCCTCTCACCCTCTCGCTCTGTCACCTCACTCCCTATCGCGCTGTCTCCTCGCTCGCTATGGCGCTGTCTCCTCGCACCCTCTCACGCTGTCTCCTCGCTCACTGTCGCCCTGCCGCATCGCTCCCTTTCGCGCTGTCTCCTTGCTCCCTGTCACCAAGTCTCCTCGCTCCCTGTCACTATGTCTCTTCACTCCCTGTCGAGGTTTCTCCTCGCTCCCTGTTGCGCTGTTTCCTCTTCCCTGTCACACTGTCCCCTCGCTCCCTGTCACACTGTCTCCTCACTCCCTGTCGCGCTGTCTCCTCGCTCCCTGCCGCGCTGTCTCCTCGCTCCCTGTCGCGCTGTCTCCTCGCTCCCTGTCGCGCTGTCTCCTCGCTCCCTGTCGCGCTGTCTCCTCGCTCCCTGTTGCGCTGTCTTTTTGCTCCTTGTCGCACTGTCTCCTCGCTCCCTCTCACACTGTCCCCTCGCTCCCTCTCGCACTGACTCCTCGCTCCCTGTCGCACTGTCTCCTTGCTCCCTGTCGCGCTGTCTCCTTTCTCTGTGTCGCGCTGTGACTTTGCTCCTTCTCGCACTGTATCTTCATTCCCTCTCGCAATGTCTCCTCTCACCCTCTCGCTCTGTCACCTCACTCCCTATCGCGCTGTCTCCTCACTCGCTCTAGTGCTGTCTCCTCGCACCCTCTCGCGCTGTCTCCTTGCTCACTGTCGCACTGTCTCCTCGCTCCCTTTCACGCTGCCTCCTCGCTCCCTGTCGTGCAATGTCCTCGCTCGCTGTCGCGCTGTCTCCTCGCTCCCTGTTGCGCTGTCCCCTTGCTCCCTGTCACGCTGTCTGCTCGCTCCCTGTCACGCTGTCTCCTCGCTCCCTGTCGCGCTGTCTCCTCGCTCCCTGTCGCGCTGTCTCTTCGCTCCCTGTCGCGCTGTCTCCTCGCTCCCTGTCGCGCTGTCTCCTCGCTCCCTCTCGCGCTGTCTCCTCACTCCCTGTCGCACAGTCTCCTCGCTCCCTGTCGCACTGCCTCCTCGCTTCCTGTCGTGATGACTCCTCACTCCCTGGCGCGCTGTCTCCTCGCTCCCTGGCGCGCTGTCTCCTCGCTCCCTTTCGCGCTGTCTCATCGTTCCCTGTCACGCTGTCTCCTCGCTCCCTGTCGCGCTGTCTCATCGCTCCCTGTCATACTGTATCCTCGCTCCCTGTCGCGCTGTCTCCTCAATCCCTGTCACGCTGTCTCATCGCTCCCTGTCACGCTGTACCCTCGCTCCCTGTCGCACTGTCTCATCGCTCCCTGTCGCGCTGTCTCCTCGCTCCCTGTCGCACTGCCTCCTCGCTTCCTGTCGCGATATCTCCTCACTCACTGGCGCGCTGTCTCCTCGCTCCCTGTCGCGCTGTCTCCTCGCTCCCTGTCGCGCTGTCTCCTCGCACCCTCTCGCACTGTCTCCTCACTCCCTATCGCACTGATTCCTCTCTCCCTCTCGCATTGCCTCCGCACTCCCTGTCACACTGTCTCCTCGCTCCCTGTCGCACTGATTCCTCGATCCCTGTCGCACTGTTTCCTCGCTCCCTCTCGCTCTGTCTCCTCTCTCCCTCTCGCATTGTCTCCTCGCTCCCTGTCGTGCTGTCTCCTCGCTCCCTGTCGCACTGCCTCCTCGCTTCCTGTCGCGATATCTCCTCAGTCCCTGGCTCGCTGTCTCCTCGCTCACTGTCGCGCTGTCGCCTCGCTCCCTGTCGCGCTGTCTCCTCGCTCCCTGTCGCGTTGTCTGCTCGCTCCCTGTCGCGATGTCTCCACGCGCCCTCTCGCTCTGTCTCCTCACTCCCTCTCGCACTGATTCCTCTCTCCCTCTTGCTCTGTCACCTCACTCCCTATCGCGCTGTCTCCTCGCTCGATCTAGCGCTGTCTCCTCACACCCTCTCGCGCTGTCTCCTTGCTCACTGTCGCCCTGTCTCCTCGCTCCCTTTCGCGCTGTCTCCTCGCTCCCTGTCACTATGTCTCCTCGCTCCCTGTCGCGCTGTCTCCTCGCTCCCTGTCACGCTGTCTCCTCGCTCCCTGTCACGCTGTCTCCTCGCACCCTGTCGCGCTGTCTCATCGCTCACTATAGCGCTGTCTCCTCGCTCCCTCTCGCGCTGTCACCTCACTCCCTGTCGCACTGTCCCCTCGCTCCCTGTCGCAGTGACTCCTCGCTCCCTGTCGCACTGTCTCCTCGCTCCCTCTCGCTCTGTCTCCTCTCTCCCTCTCGCATTGCCTCCGCACTCCCTGTCGCACTGTCTCCTTGCTCCCTGTCGCACTGACTCCTCGCTACCTGTTATGGTTTCTCATCGCACCCTGTCGCGCTGTCTCCTCGCTCCCTGTCGCGCTGTCTCCTCGCTCCCTGTCGCGCTGCCTCCTCGCTCCCTGTCGCGCTGTCTCCTCGCTCCCTGTCGTGCTGTCTCCTCGCTCCCTGTTGCGCTGTCTCCTCGCACCCTCTCGCACTGTCTCCTCGCTCCCTGTCGCTCTGTCTCCTCGCGCCCTGTCGCGCTGTCTCCTCGCTCCCTGTCACGCTGTCTCCTCGCTCCCTGTCACGCTGTCTCCACGCGCCCTCTCGCTCTGTCTCCTCACTCCCTCTCGCACTGATTCCTCTCTCCCTCTCTCTCTGTCTCCTCTCTCCCTCTCGCATTGCCTCCGCACTCCCTGTCACACTGTCTCCTCGCTCCCTGTCGCACTGATTCCTCGATCCCTGTCGCACTGTTTCCTCGCTCCCTCTCGCTCTGTCTCCTCTCTCCGTCTCGCATTGTCTCCTCGCTCCCTGTCGTGCTGTCTCCTAGCTCCCTGTCACGCTGTCTCATCGCTCCCTGTCGCGCTGTCTCCTCGCTCCCTGTCGCGCTGTCTCCTCGCTCCCTTCACGCTGTCTCCTCGCTCACTGTCATGCTGTCTCCTCACTCCCTGTCGTGCTGTCTCCTCGCACCCTCTCGCTATGACTCATCACTCCCTCTTTCACTGATTCCTCTCTCCCTCTTGCTCTGTCTCCTCTCACCCTCTCGCAATGCCTCTGCAATCCCTGTCACACTGTTTCCTAGCTCCCTGTCACACTGACTCCTCGCTCCCTGTCGCACTGTCTCCTCTCACCCTCTCGCTCTGTCACCTCACTCCCTATCGCGCTGTCTCCTCGCTCGCTATGGCGCTGTCTCCTCGCACCCTCTCACGCTGTCTCCTCGCTCACTGTCGCCCTGCCGCATCGCTCCCTTTCGCGCTGTCTCCTTGCTCCCTGTCACCAAGTCTCCTCGCTCCCTGTCACTATGTCTCTTCACTCCCTGTCGAGGTTTCTCCTCGCTCCCTGTTGCGCTGTTTCCTCTTCCCTGTCGCACTGTCCCCTCGCTCCCTGTCACACTGTCTCCTCACTCCCTGTCGCGCTGTCTCCTCGCTCCCTGCCGCGCTGTCTCCTCGCTCCCTGTCGCGCTGTCTCCTCGCTCCCTGTCGCGCTGTCTCCTCGCTCCCTGTCGCGCCGTCTCCTCGCTCCCTGTTGCGCTGTCTTTTTGCTCCCTGTCGCACTGTCTCCTCGCTCCCTCTCACACTGTCCCCTCGCTCCCTCTCGCACTGACTCCTCGCTCCCTGTCGCACTGTCTCCTTGCACCCTGTCGCGCTGTCTCCTTTCTCTGTGTCGCGCTGTGACTTTGCTCCTTCTCGCACTGTCCCTTCATTCCCTCTCGCAATGTCTCCTCTCACCCTCTCGCTCTGTCACCTCACTCCCTATCGCGCTGTCTCCTCGCTCGCTCTAGCGCTGTCTCCTCGCACCCTCTCGCGCTGTCTCCTCGATCCCTGCCGCGCTGTTTCCTCGCTCCCTGTCGCGCTGTCTCCTCGCTCCCTGTCGCGCTGTCTCCTCGCTCCCTGTTGCGCTGTCTTTTTGCTCCCTGTCGCACTGTATCCTCGCTCCCTCTCACACTGTCCCCTCGCTCCCTCTCGCACTGACTCCTCGCTCCCTGTCGCACTGTCTCCTTGCACCCTGTCGCGCTGTCTCCTTTCTCTGTGTCGCGCTGTGACTTTGCTCCTTCTCGCACTGTTCCTTCATTCCCTCTCGCAATGTCTCCTCTCACCCTCTCGCTCTGTCACCTCACTCCCTATCACGCTGTCTCCTCGCTCGCTCTAGCGCTGTCTCCTCGCACCCTCTCGCGCTGTCTCCTTGCTCACTGTCGCACTGTCTCCTCGCTCCCTTTCACGCTGCCTCCTCGCTTCCTGTCGTGCAATGTCCTCGCTCGCTGTCGCACTGTCTCCTCGCTCCCTGTTGCGCTGTCCCCTTGCTCCCTGTCACGCTGTCTGCTCGCTCCCTGTCGCGCTGTCTCCTCGCTCCCTGTCGCGCTGTCTCCTCGCTCCCTGTCGCGCTGTCTCCTCGCTCCCTGTCGCGCTGTCTCCTCGCTCCCTGTCGCGCTGTCTCCTCGCTCCCTCTCGCGCTGTCTCCTCGCTCCCTGTCGCAATGTCTCCTCGCTCCCTGTCGCGCTGTCTCCTTGCTCCCTTCGCGCTGTCTCCTCGCTCCCTGTCGCGCTGTCTCCTCGCTTCCTTCGCGCTGTCTCCTCGCTCCCTGTCATGCTGTCTCCTCGCTCCATGTCGCGCTGTCTCCTCGCTCCCTGTCGCTCTGTCTCCTCTCTCCCTCTCGCATTGCCTCCGCACTCCCTGTCACACTGTCTCCTTGCTCCCTGTCGCACTGACTCCTCGCTACCTGTCATGGTTTCTCATCGCTCCCTGTCGCGCTGTCTCCTCGCTCCCTGTCGCGCTGTCTCCTCACTCCCTGTCGCGCTGCCTCCTCGCTCCCTGTCGCGCTGTCTCCTCGCTCCCTGTCGTGCTGTCTCCTCGCTCCCTGTTGCGTTGTCTCCTCGCACCCTCTCGCACTGTCTCCTCGCTCCCTGTCGCGGTGTCTCCTCGCGCCCTGTCGCGCTGTCTCCTCGCTCCCTGTCGCGCTGTCTCCTCGCTCCCTGTCACGCTGTCTCCACGCGCCCTCTCGCTCTGTCTCCTCACTCCCTCTCGCACTGATTCCTCTCTCCCTCTCTCTCTGTCTCCTCTCTCCCTCTCGCATTGCCTCCGCACTCCCTGTCACACTTTCTCCTCGCTCCCTGTCGCACTGATTCCTCGATCCCTGTCGCACTGTTTCCTCGCTCCCTCTCGCTCTGTCTCCTCTCTCCCTCTCGCATTGTCTCCTCGCTCCCTGTCGTGCTGTCTCCTAGCTCCCTGTCACGCTGTCTCCTCGCTCCCTGTCGCGCTGTCTCCTCGCTCCCTTCGCGCTGTCTCCTCGCTCACTGTCATGCTGTCTCCTCACTCCCTGTCGTGCTGTCTCCTCGCACCCTCTCGCTATGACTCATCACTCCCTCTTTCACTGATTCCTCTCTCCCTCTTGCTCTGTCTCCTCTCCCCCTCTCGCAATGCCTCTGCAATCCCTGTCACACTGTTTCCTAGCTCCCTGTCGCACTGACTCCTCGCTCCCTGTCGCACTGTCTCCTCTCACCCTCTCGCTCTGTCACCTCACTCCCTATCGCGCTGCCTCCTCGCTCGTTATGGCGCTGCCTCCTCGCACCCTCTCACGCTGTCTCCTCGCTCACTGTCGCCCTGCCGCATCACTCCCTTTCGCGCTGTCTCCTTGCTCCCTGTCACCAAGTCTCCTCGCTCCCTGTCACTATGTCTCTTCACTCCCTGTCGAGGTTTCTCCTCGCTCCCTGTTGCGCTGTTTCCTCTTCCCTGTCGCACTGTCCCCTCGCTCCCTGTCACACTGTCTCCTCACTCCCTGTCGCGCTGTCTCCTCGCTCCCTGCCGCTCTGTCTCCTCGCTCCCTGTCGCGCTGTCTCCTCGCTCCCTGTCGCGCTGTCTCTTCGCTCCCTGTCGCGCTGTCTCCTCGCTCCCTGTTGCGCTGTCTTTTTGCTCCCTGTCGCACTGTCTCCTCGCTCCCTCTCACACTGTCCCCTCGCTCCCTCTCGCACTGACTCCTCGCTCCCTGTCGCACTGTCTCCTTGCTCCCTGTCGCGCTGTCTCCTTTCTCTGTGTCGCGCTGTGACTTTGCTCCTTCTCGCACTGTCGCTTCATTCCCTCTCGCAATGTCTCCTCTCACCCTCTCGCTCTGTCACCTCACTCCCTATCGCGCTGTCTCCTCGCTCGCTCTAGCGCTGTCTCCTCGCACCCTCTCGTGCTGCCTCCTTGCTCACTGTCGCACTGTCTCCTCGCTCCCTTTCACGCTGCCTCCTCGCTCCCTGTCGTGCAATGTCCTCGCTCGCTGTCGCGCTGTCTCCTCGCTCCCTGTTGCGCTGTCCCCTTGCTCCCTGTCGTGCTGTCTGCTCGCTCCCTGTCGCGCTGTCTCCTCGCTCCCTGTCGCGCTGTCTCCTCGCTCCCTGTCGCGCTGTCTCCTCGCTCCCTGTCGCGCTGTCTCCTCGCTCCCTGTCGCACTGTCTCCTCGCTCCCTCTCGCGCTGTCTCCTCGCTCCCTGTCGCAATGTCTCCTCGCTCCCTGTCGCGCTGTCTCCTTGCTCCCTGTCGCGATGTCTCCTCACTCCCTGTCGCGCTGTCTCCTTGCTCCCTGTCGCGCTGTCTCCTCGCACCCTGTCGCGCTGTCTCCTCGCACCCTGTCGCGTTGTCTCCTCGCTCCCTGTCACGCTGTCTCCTCGCTCCCTTCGCGCTGTCTCCTCGCTCCCTGTCATGCTGTCTCCTCGCTCCATGTCGCGCTGTCTCGTCGCTCCCTGTCCCGCTGTCTCCTCGCTCCCTGTCACGCTGTCTCCTCGCACCCTGTTGCGCTGTCTCATTGCTCACTCTCGCACAGTCTCCTCGCTCCCTGTCGCACTGCCTCCTCGCTTCCTGTCGTGATGACTCCTCACTCCCTGGCGCGCTGTCTCCTCGCTCCCTGGCGCGCTGTCTCCTCGCTCCCTTTCGCGCTGTCTCCTCGCTCCCTGTCGCGCTGTCTCCTCACTCCCTGTCGCGCTGTCTCATCGCTCCCTGTCACGCTGTACCCTCGCTCCCTGTCGCACTGTCTCATCGCTCCCTGTCGCGCTGTCTCCTCGCTCCCTGTCGCACTGCCTCCTCGCTTCCTGTCGCGATATCTCCTCACTCCCTGGCGCGCTGTCTCCTCGCTCCCTGTCGCGCTGTCTCCTCGCTCCCTGTCGCGCTGTCTCCTCGCACCCTCTCGCACTGTCTCCTCACTCCCTATCGCACTGATTCCTCTCTCCCTCTCGCATTGCCTCCGCACTCCCTGTCACACTGTCTCCTCGCTCCCTGTCGCACTGATTCCTCGATCCCTGTCGCACTGATTCCTCTCTCCCTCTCGCTCTGTCACCTCACTCCCTATCGCGCTGTCTCCTCGCTCGATCTAGCGCTGTCTCCTCACACCCTCTCGCGCTGTCTCCTTGCTCACTGTCGCCCTGTCTCCTCGCTCCCTTTCGCGCTGTCTCCTCGCTCCCTGTCACTATGTCTCCTCGCTCCCTGTCGCGCTGTCTCCTCGCTCCCTGTCACGCTGTCTCCTCGCTCCCTGTCACGCTGTCTCCTCGCACCCTGTCGCGCTGTCTCATCGCTCACTATAGCGCTGTCTCCTCGCTCCCTCTCGCGCTGTCACCTCACTCCCTGTCGCACTGTCCCCTCGCTCCCTGTCGCAGTGACTCCTCGCTCCCTGTCGCACTGTCTCCTCGCTCCCTCTCGCTCTGTCTCCTCTCTCCCTCTCGCATTGCCTCCGCACTCCCTGTCGCACTGTCTCCTTGCTCCCTGTCGCACTGACTCCTCGCTACCTGTCATGGTTTCTCATCGCACCCTGTCGCGCTGTCTCCTCGCTACCTGTCGCGCTGTCTCCTCGCTCCCTGTCGCTCTGCCTCCTCGCTCCCTGTCGCGCTGTCTCCTCGCTCCCTGTCGTGCTGTCTCCTCGCTCCCTGTTGCGCTGTCTCCTCGCACCCTCTCGCACTGTCTCCTCGCTCCCTGTCGCGCTGTCTCCTCGCGCCCTGTCGCGCTGTCTCCTCGCTCCCTGTCGCGCTGTCTCCTCGCTCCCTGTCACGCTGTCTCCACGCGCCCTCTCGCTCTGTCTCCTCACTCCCTCTCGCACTGATTCCTCTCTCCCTCTCTCTCTGTCTCCTCTCTCCCTCTCGCATTGCGTCCGCACTCCCTGTCACACTGTCTCCTCGCTCCCTGTCGCACTGATTCCTCGATCCCTGTTGCACTGTTTCCTCGCTCCCTCTCGCTCTGTAACCTCTCTCCCTCTCGCATTGTCTCCTCGCTCCCTGTCGTGCTGTCTCCTAGCTCCCTGTCACGCTGTCTCCTCGCTCCCTGTCGCGCTGTCTCCTCGCTCCCTGTCGCGCTGTCCCCTCGCTCCCTTCGCGCTGTCTCCTCGCTCACTGTCATGCTGTCTCCTCACTCCCTGTCGTGCTGTCTCCTCGCACCCACTCGCTATGACTCATCACTCCCTCTTTCACTGATTCCTCACTCCCTCTTGCTCTGTCTCCTCTCACCCTCTCACAATGCCTCTGCAATCCCTGTCACACTGTTTCCTAGCTCCCTGTCGCACTGACTCCTCGCTCCCTGTCGCACTGTCTCCTCTCACCCTCTCGCTCTGTCACCTCACTCCCTATCGCGCTGTCTCCTCGCTCGCTATGGCGCTGTCTCCTCGCACCCTCTCACGCTGTCTCCTCGCTCACTGTCGCCCTGCCGCATCGCTCCCTTTCGCGCTGTCTCCTTGCTCACTGTCACCAAGTCTCCTCGCTCCCTGTCACTATGTCTCTTCACTCCCTGTCGAGGTTTCTCCTCGCTCCCTGTCGCGCTGTTTCCTCTTCCCTGTCGCACTGTCCCCTCGCTCCCTGTCACACTGTCTCCTCACTCCCTGTCGCGCTGTCTCCTCGCTCCCTGTCGCGCTGTCTCCTCGCTCCCTGTCGCGCTGTTTCCTCGCTCCCTGTCGCGCTGTCTCCTCGCTCCCTGTCGCGCTGTCTCCTCGCTCCCTGTTGCTCTGTCTTTTTGCTCCCTTTCGCACTGTCTCCTCGCTCCCTCTCACACTGTCCCCTCGCTCCCTCTCGCACTGACTCCTCGCTCCCTGTCGCACTGTCTCCTTGCTCCCTGTCGCGCTGTCTCCTTTCTCTGTGTCGCGCTGTGACTTTGCTCATTCTCGCACTGTCGCTTCATTCCCTCTCGCAATGTCTCCTCTCACCCTCTCGCTCTGTCACCTCACTCCCTATCGCGCTGTCTCCTCGCACCCTCTCGCGCTGTCTCCTTGCTCACTGTCGCACTGTCTCCTCGCTCCCTTTCACGCTGCCTCCTCGCTCCCTGTCGTGCAATGTCCTCGCTCGCTGTCGCGCTGTCTCCTCGCTCCCTGTTGCGCTGTCCCCTTGCTCCCTGTCACGCTGTCTGCTCGCTCCCTGTCGCGCTGTCTCCTTGCTCCCTGTCGCGCTGTCTCCTCGCTCCCTGTCGCGCTGTCTCCTCGCTCCCTGTCGCGCTGTCTCCTCGCTCCCTCTCGCGCTGTCTCCTCGCTCCCTGTCGCAATGTCTCCTCGCTCCCTGTCGCGCTGTCTCCTTGCTCCCTGTCGCGATGTCTCCTCACTCCCTGTCGCGCTGTCTCCTTGCTCCCTGTCGCGCTGTCTCCTCGCTCCCTTCGCGCTGTCTCCTCGCTCCCTGTCATGCTGTCTCCTCGCTCCATGTCGCGCTGTCTCCTCGCTCCCTGTCACGCTGTCTCCTCGCACCCTGTTGCGCTGTCTCATTGCTCACTCTAGCGCTGTCTCCTCGCTCCCTCTCGCGCTGTCTCCTCACTCCCTGTCGCACTGTCTCCTCACTCCCGTTCGCACAGTCTCCTCGCTCCCTGTCGCACTGCCTCCTCGCATCCTGTCGTGATGACTCCTCACTCCCTGGCGCGCTGTCTCCTCGCTCCTGGCGCGCTGTCTCCTCGCTCCCTGTCGCGCTGTCTCATCGCTCCCTGTCGCACTGTCTCGTCGCTCCCTGTCGCGCTGTCTCCTCACTCCCTGTTGCGCTGTTTCATCGCTCCCTGTCACGCTGTACCCTCGCTCCCTGTCGCACTGTCTCATCGCTCCCTGTCGCGCTGTCTCCTCGCTCCCTGTCGCACTGCCTCCTCGCTTCCTGTCGCGATATCTCCTCACTCCCTGTCACTATGTCTCCTCGCACCCTCTCGCGCTGTCTCCTTGCTCACTGTCGCCCTGTCTCCTCGCTCCCTTTCGCGCTGTCTCCTCGCTCCCTGTCACTATGTCTCCTCGCTCCCTTTGGCACTGTCTCCTCGCTCCCTGTCACGCTGTCTCCTCGCTCCCTGTCACGCTGTCTCCTCGCACCCTGTTGCGCTGTCTCATCGCTCACTCTAGCGCTGTCTCCTCGCTCCCTCTCGCGCTGTCTCCTCGCTCACTGTCGCCCTGCCGCATCGCTCCCTGTCGCACTGTCTCCTCGCTCCCTCTCGCTCTGTCTCCTCTCTCCCTCTCGCATTGCCTCCGCAGTCCCTGTCACACTGTCTCCTCGCTCCCTGTCGCACTGACTCCTCGCTACCTGTCGTGGTTTCTCATCGCTCCCTGTCGCGCTGTCTCCTCGCTCCCTGTCGCGCTGTCTCCTCGCTCCCTGTCGCGCTGCCTCCTCGCTCCCTGTCGCGCTGTCTCCTCGCTCCCTGTCGTGCTGTCTCCTCGCTCCCTGTTGCGCTGTCTCCTCGCACCCTCTCGCACTGTCTCCTCGCTCCCTGTCGCGCTGTCTCCTCGCGCCCTGTCGCGCTGTCTCCTCGCTCCCTGTCGCGCTGTCTCCTCGCTCCCTGTCACGCTGTCTCCACGCGCCCTCTCGCTCTGTCTCCTCACTCCCTCTCGCACTGATTCCTCTCTCCCTCTCTCTCTGTCTACTCTCTCCCTCTCGCATTGCCTCCGCACTCCCTGTCACACTGTCTCCTCGCTCCCTGTCGCACTGATTCCTCGATCCCTGTCGCACTGTTTCCTCGCTCCCTCTCGCTCTGTCTCCTCTCTCCGTCTCGCATTGTCTCCTCGCTCCCTGTCGTGCTCTCTCCTAGCTCCCTGTCGCACTGTCTCCTCGCTCTCTGTCGCACTGTCTCCTTGCTCATTGATGCGCTGTCTCCTTGCTCCCTGTCGCGCTGACTCCTCGCTCCCTGTCGCACTGCCTCCTTGCTCCCTGTCGCGCTGTCTCCTTGCTCTGTGTCGCGCTGTGACTTTGCTCCTTCTCGCACTGTCGCTTCATTCCCTCTCGCAATGTCTCCTCTCACCCTCTCACTCTGTCACCTCATTCCCTATCATGCTGTCTCCTCGCTCGCTCTAGCGCTGTCTCCTCGCACCCTCTCGCGCTGTCTCGTGCTCACTGTCGCCCTGTCTCCTCGCTCCCTTTCGCGCTGTCTCCTCGCTCCCTGTCGCGCTGTGTCGTCGCTCGCTGTCGCGCTGTCTCCTCGCACCCTGTCGCGCTGTCTCCTTGCACCCTGTCGCGTTGTCTCCTCGCTCCCTGTCACGCTGTCTCCTCGCTCCCTTCGCGCTGTCTCCTCGCTCCCTGTCATGCTGTCTCCTCGCTCCATGTCGCGCTGTCTCCTCGCTCCCTGTCGCGCTGTCTCCTCGCTCCCTGTCACGCTGTCTCCTCGCACCCTGTTGCGCTGTCTCTTTGCTCACTCTAGCGCTGTCTCCTCGCTCCCTCTCGCGCTGTCTCCTCACTCCCTGTCGCGCAGTCTCCTCGCTCCCTGTCGCACTGCCTCCTCGCTTCCTGTCGTGATGACTCCTCACTCCCTGGCGCGCTGTCTCCTCGCTCCCTGGCGCGCTGTCTCCTCGCTCCCTTTCGCGCTGTCTCCTCGCTCCCTGTCGCGCTGTCTCCTCACTCCCTGTCGCGCTGTCTCATTGCTCCCTGTCACGCTGTACCCTCGCTCCCTGTCGCACTGTCTCATCGCTCCCTGTCGCGCTGTCTCCTCGCTCCCTGTCGCACTGCCTCCTCGCTTCCTGTCGCGATATCTCCTCACTCCCTGGCGCGCTGTCTCCTCGCTCCCTGTCGCGCTGTCTCCTCGCTCCCTGTCGCGCTGTCTCCTCGCACCCTCTCGCACTGTCTCCTCACTCCCTATCGCACTGATTCCTCTCTCCCTCTCGCATTGCCTCCGCACTCCCTGTCACACTGTCTCCTCGCTCCCTGTCGCACTGATTGCTCGATCCCTATCGCACTGTTTACTCGCTCCCTCTCGCTCTGTCTCCTCTCTCCCTCTCGCATTGTCTCCTCGCTCCCTGTCGTGCTGTCTCCTCGCTCCCTGTCGCACTGCCTCCTCGCTTCCTGTCGCAATATCTCCTCAGTCCCTGGCGCGCTGTCTCCTCGCTCCCTGTTGCGCTGTCGCCTCGCTCCCTGTCGCGCTGTCTCCTCGCTCCCTGTCGCGTTGTCTGCTCGCTCCCTGTCGCGTTGTCTCCACGCGCCCTCTCGCTCTGTCTCCTCACTCCCTCTCGCACTGATTCCTCTCTCCCTCTCGCTCTGTCACCTCACTCCCTATCGCGCTGTCTCCTCGCTCGATCTAGTGCTGTCTCCTCACACCCTCTCGCGCTGTCTCCTTGCTCACTGTCGCCCTGTCTCCTCGCTCACTTTCGCGCTGTCTCCTCGCTCCCTGTCACTATGTCTCCTCGCTCCCTGTCGCGCTGTCTCCTCGCTCCCTGTCACGCTGTCTCCTCGCTCCCTGTCACGCTGTCTCCTCGCACCCTGTCGCGCTGTCTCATCGCTCACTATAGCGCTGTCTCCTCGCTCCCTCTCGCGCTGTCACCTCACTCCGTGTCGCACTGTCCCCTCGCTCCCTGTCGCAGTGACTCCTCGCTCCCTGTCGCACTGTCTCCTCGCTCCCTCTCGCTCTGTCTCCTCTCTCCCTCTCGCATTGCCTCCGCACTCCCTGTCGCACTGTCTCCTTGCTCCCTGTCGCACTGACTCCTCGCTACCTGTCATGGTTTCTCATCGCACCCTGTCGCGCTGTCTCCTCGCTACCTGTCGCTCTGTCTCCTCGCTCCCTGTCGCGCTGCCTCCTCGCTCCCTGTCGCGCTGTCTCCTCGCTCCCTGTCACGCTGTCTCCTCGCTCCCTGTTGCGCTGTCTCCTCGTACCCTCTCGCACTGTCTCCTCGCTCCCTGTCGCGCTGTCTCCTCGCGCCCTGTCGCGCTGTCTCCTAGCTCCCTGTCGCGCTGTCTCCTTGCTCCCTGTCACGCTGTCTCCACGCGCCCTCTCGCTCTGTCTCCTCACTCCCTCTCGCACTGATTCCTCTCTCCCTCTCTCTCTGTCTCCTCTCTCCCTCTCGCATTGCGTCCGCACTCCCTGTCACACTGTCTCCTCGCTCCCTGTCGCACTGATTCCTCGATCCCTGTTGCACTGTTTCCTCGCTCCCTCTCGCTCTGTCACCTCTCTCCCTCTCGCATTGTCTCCTCGCTCCCTGTCGTGCTGTCTCCTAGCTCCCTGTCACGCAGTCTCCTCGCTCCCTGTCGCGCTGTCTCCTCGCTCCCTGTCGCGCTGTCTCCTCGCTCCCTTCGCGCTGTCTCCTCGCTCACTGTCATGCTGTCTCCTCACTCCCTGTCGTGCTGTCTCCTCGCACCCTCTCGCTATGACTCATCACTCCCTCTTTCACTGATTCCTCACTCCCTCTTGCTCTGTCTCCTCTCACCCTCTCGCAATGCCTCTGCAATCCCTGTCACACTGTTTCCTAGCTCCCTGTCGCACTGACTCCTCGCTCCCTGTCGCACTGTCTCCTCTCACCCTCTCGCTCTGTCACCTCACTCCCTATCGCGCTGTCTCCTCGCTCGCTATGGCGCTGTCTCCTCGCACCCTCTCACGCTGTCTCCTCGCTCACTGTCGCCCTGCCGCATCGCTCCCTTTCGCGCTGTCTCCTTGCTCACTGTCACCAAGTCTCCTCGCTCCCTGTCACTATGTCTCTTCACTCCCTGTCGAGGTTTCTCCTCGCTCCCTGTCGCGCTGTTTCCTCTTCCCTGTCGCACTGTCCCCTCGCTCCCTGTCACACTGTCTCCTCACTCCCTGTCGCGCTGTCTCCTCGCTCCCTGCCGCGCTGTCTCCTCGCTCCCTGTCGCGCTGTCTCCTCGCTCCCTGTCGCGCTGTCTCTTCGCTCCCTGTCGCGCTGTCTCCTCGCTCCCTGTTGCGCTGTCTTTTTGCTCCCTGTCGCACTGTCTCCTCGCTCCCTCTCACACTGTCCCCTCGCTCCCTCTCGCACTGACTCCTCGCTCCCTGTCGCACTGTCTCGTTGCTCCCTGTCGCGCTGTCTCCTTTCTCTGTGTCGCGCTGTGACTTTGCTCCTTCTCGCACTGTCGCTTCATTCCCTCTCGCAATGTCTCCTCTCACCCTCTCACTCTGTCACCTCACTCCCTATTGCGCTGTCTCCTCGCACCCTCTCGCGCTGTCTCCTTGCTCACTGTCGCACTGTCTCCTCGCTCCCTTTCACGCTGCCTCCTCGCTCCCTGTCGTGCAATGTCCTCGCTCGCTGTCGCGCTGTCTCCTCGCTCCCTGTTGCGCTGTCCCCTTGCTCCCTGTCACGCTGTCTGCTCGCTCCCTGTCGCGCTGTCTCCTCGCTCCCTGTCGCGCTGTCTCCTCGCTCCCTGTCGCGCTGTCTCCTCGCTCCCTGTCGCGCTGTCTCCTCGCTCCCTCTCGCGCTGTCTCCTCGCTCCCTGTCGCAATGTCTCCTCGCTCCCTGTCGCGCTGTCTCCTCGCTCCCTGTCGCGATGTCTCCTCACTCCCTGTCGCGCTGTCTCCTTGCTCCCTGTCGCGCTGTCTCCTCGCTCCCTTCGCGCTGTCTCCTCGCTCCCTGTCATGCTGTCTCCTCGCTCCCTGTCGCGCTGTCTCCTCGCTCCCTGTCACGCTGTCTCCTCGCACCCTGTTGCGCTGTCTCATTGCTCACTCTAGCGCTGTCTCCTCGCTCCCTCTCGCGCTGTCTCCTCACTCCCTGTCGCACTGTCTCCTCACTCCCGGTCGCACAGTCTCCTCGCTCCCTGTCGCACTGCCTCCTCGCTTCCTGTCGTGATGACTCCTCACTCCCTGGCGCGCTGTCTCCTCGCTCCTGGCGCGCTGTCTCCTCGCTCCCTTTCGCGCTGTCTCATTGTTCCCTGTCACGCTGTCTCCTCGCTCCCTGTCGCGCTGTCTCATCGCTCCCTGTCGCACTGTCTCCTCGCTCCCTGTCGCGCTGTCTCCTCACTCCCTGTTGCGCTGTTTCATCGCTCCCTGTCACGCTGTACCCTCGCTCCCTGTCGCACTGTCTCATCGCTCCCTGTCACGCTGTCTCCTCGCTCCCTGTCGCAATGCCTCCTCGCTTCCTGTCGCGATATCTCCTCACTCCCTGGCGCGCTGTCTCCTCGCTCCCTGTCGCGCTGTCTCCTCGCTCCCTGTCGCGCTATCTCCTCGCTCCCTGTCGCGTTGTCTCCTCGCTCCCTGTCGCGTTGTCTCCACGCGACCTCTCGCTCTGTCTCCTCACTCCCTCTCGCACTGATTCCTCTCTCCCTCTCGCCCTGTCACCTCACTCCCTATCGCGCTGTCTCCTCGCTCGATCTAGCGCTGTCTCCTCGCACCCTCTCGCACTGTCTCCTTGCTCACTGTCGCCCTGTCTCCTCGCTCCCTTTCGCGCTGTCTCCTCGCTCCCTGTCACTATGTCTCCTTGCTCCCTTTGGCACTGTCTCCTCGCTCCCTGTCACGCTGTCTCCTCGCTCCCTGTCACGCTGTCTCCTCGCACCCTGTTGCGCTGTCTCATCGCTCACTCTAGCGCTGTCTCCTCGCTCCCTCTCGCGCTGTCTCCTCGCTCACTGTCGCCCTGCCGCATCGCTCCCTGTCGCACTGTCTCCTCGCTCCCTCTCGATCTGTCTCCTCTCTCCCTCTCGCATTGCCTCCGCAGTCCCTGTCACACTGTCTCCTCGCTCCCGGTCGCACTGACTCCTCGCTACCTGTCGTGGTTTCGCATCGCTCCCTGTCGCGCTTTCTCCTCGCTCCCTGTCGCGCTGTCTCCTCGCTCCCTGTCGCGCTGCCTCCTCGCTCCCTGTCGCGCTGTCTCCTCGCTCCCTGTCGTGCTGTCTCCTCGCTCCCTGTTGCGCTGTCTCCTCGCACCCTCTCGCACTGTCTCCTCGCTCCCTGTCGCGCTGTCTCCACGCGCCCTCTCGCTCTGTCTCTTCACTCCCTCTCGCACTGATTCCTCTCTCCCTCTCTCTCTGTCTCCTCTCTCCCTCTCGCATTGCCTCCGCACTCCCTGTCACACTGTCTCCTCGCTCCCTGTCGTGCTCTCTCCTAGCTCCCTGTCGCACTGTCTCCTCGCTCTCTGTCGCACTGTCTCCTTGCTCATTGATGCGCTGTCTCCTTGCTCCCTGTCGTGCTGACTCCTCGCTCCCTGTCGCACTGTCTCCTTGCTCCCTGTCGCGCTGTCTCCTTGCTCTGTGTCGCGCTGTGACTTTGCTCCTTCTCGCACTGTCGCTTCATTCCCTCTCGCAATGTCTCCTCTCACCCTCTCACTCTGTCACCTCATTCCCTATCGTGCTGTCTCCTCGCTCGCTCTAGCGCTGTCTCCTCGCACCCTCTCGCGCTGTCTCCTTGCTCACTGTCGCCCTGTCTCCTCGCTCCCTTTCGCGTTGTCTCCTCGCTCCCTGTCGCGCTGTGTCCTCGCTCGCTGTCGCGCTGTCTCCTCGCACCCTGTCACGCTGTCTCCTCGCTCCCTGTCACGCTGTCTCATTGTTCCCTGTCACGCTGTCTCCTCGCTCCCTGTCGCGTTGTCTGCTCGCTCCCTGTGGCGTTGTCTCCACGCGCCCTCTCGCTCTGTCTCCTCACTCCCTCTCGCACTGATTCCTCTCTCCCTCTCGCTCTGTCACCTCACTCCCTATCGCGCTGTCTCCTCGCTCGATCTAGTGCTGTCTCCTCACACCCTCTCGCGCTGTCTCCTTGCTCACTGTCGCCCTGTCTCCTCGCTCACTTTCGCGCTGTCTCCTCGCTCCCTGTCACTATGTCTCCTCGCTCCCTGTCGCGCTGTCTCCTCGCTCCCTGTCACGCTGTCTCCTCGCTCCCTGTCACGCTGTCTCCTCGCACCCTGTCGCGCTGTCTCATCGCTCACTATAGCGCTGTCTCCTCGCTCCCTCTCGCGCTGTCACCTCACTCCGTGTCGCACTGTCCCCTCGCTCCCTGTCGCAGTGACTCCTCGCTCCCTGTCGCACTGTCTCCTCGCTCCCTCTCGCTCTGTCTCCTCTCTCCCTCTCGCATTGCCTCCGCACTCCCTGTCGCACTGTCTCCTTGCTCCCTGTCGCACTGACTCCTCGCTACCTGTCATGGTTTCTCATCGCACCCTGTCGCGCTGTCTCCTCGCTACCTGTCGCTCTGTCTCCTCGCTCCCTGTCGCGCTGCCTCCTCGCTCCCTGTCGCGCTGTCTCCTCGCTCCCTGTCACGCTGTCTCCTCGCTCCCTGTTGCGCTGTCTCCTCGTACCCTCTCGCACTGTCTCCTCGCTCCCTGTCGCGCTGTCTCCTCGCGCCCTGTCGCGCTGTCTCCTAGCTCCCTGTCGCGCTGTCTCCTTGCTCCCTGTCACGCTGTCTCCACGCGCCCTCTCGCTCTGTCTCCTCACTCCCTCTCGCACTGATTCCTCTCTCCCTCTCTCTCTGTCTCCTCTCTCCCTCTCGCATTGCGTCCGCACTCCCTGTCACACTGTCTCCTCGCTCCCTGTCGCACTGATTCCTCGATCCCTGTTGCACTGTTTCCTCGCTCCCTCTCGCTCTGTCACCTCTCTCCCTCTCGCATTGTCTCCTCGCTCCCTGTCGTGCTGTCTCCTAGCTCCCTGTCACGCAGTCTCCTCGCTCCCTGTCGCGCTGTCTCCTCGCTCCCTGTCGCGCTGTCTCCTCGCTCCCTTCGCGCTGTCTCCTCGCTCACTGTCATGCTGTCTCCTCACTCCCTGTCGTGCTGTCTCCTCGCACCCTCTCGCTATGACTCATCACTCCCTCTTTCACTGATTCCTCACTCCCTCTTGCTCTGTCTCCTCTCACCCTCTCGCAATGCCTCTGCAATCCCTGTCACACTGTTTCCTAGCTCCCTGTCGCACTGACTCCTCGCTCCCTGTCGCACTGTCTCCTCTCACCCTCTCGCTCTGTCACCTCACTCCCTATCGCGCTGTCTCCTCGCTCGCTATGGCGCTGTCTCCTCGCACCCTCTCACGCTGTCTCCTTGCTCACTGTCGCCCTGCCGCATCGCTCCCTTTCGCGCTGTCTCCTTGCTCACTGTCACCAAGTCTCCTCGCTCCCTGTCACTATGTCTCTTCACTCCCTGTCGAGGTTTCTCCTCGCTCCCTGTCGCGCTGTTTCCTCTTCCCTGTCGCACTGTCCCCTCGCTCCCTGTCACACTGTCTCCTCACTCCCTGTCGCGCTGTCTCCTCGCTCCCTGCCGCGCTGTCTCCTCGCTCCCTGTCGCGCTGTCTCCTCGCTCCCTGTCGCGCTGTCTCTTCGCTCCCTGTCGCGCTGTCTCCTCGCTCCCTCTCACACTGTCCCCTCGCTCCCTCTCGCACTGACTCCTCGCTCCCTGTCGCACTGTCTCCTTGCTCCCTGTCGCGCTGTCTCCTTTCTCTGTGTCGCGCTGTGACTTTGCTCCTTCTCGCACTGTCGCTTCATTCCCTCTCGCAATGTCTCCTCTCACCCTCTCACTCTGTCACCTCACTCCCTATTGCGCTGTCTCCTCGCACCCTCTCGCGCTGTCTCCTTGCTCACTGTCGCACTGTCTCCTCGCTCCCTTTCACGCTGCCTCCTCGCTCCCTGTCGTGCAATGTCCTCGCTCGCTGTCGCGCTGTCTCCTCGCTCCCTGTTGCGCTGTCCCCTTGCTCCCTGTCACGCTGTCTGCTCGCTCCCTGTCGCGCTGTCTCCTCGCTCCCTGTCGCGCTGTCTCCTCGCTCCCTGTCGCGCTGTCTCCTCGCTCCCTGTCGCGCTGTCTCCTCGCTCCCTCTCGCGCTGTCTCCTCGCTCCCTGTCGCAATGTCTCCTCGCTCCCTGTCGCGCTGTCTCCTTGCTCCCTGTCGCGATGTCTCCTCACTCCCTGTCGCGCTGTCTCCTTGCTCCCTGTCGCGCTGTCTCCTCGCTCCCTTCGCGCTGTCTCCTCGCTCCCTGTCATGCTGTCTCCTCGCTCCATGTCGCGCTGTCTCCTCGCTCCCTGTCGCGCTGTCTCCTCGCTCCCTGTCACGCTGTCTCCTCGCACCCTGTTGCGCTGTCTCATTGCTCACTCTAGCGCTGTCTCCTCGCTCCCTCTCGCGCTGTCTCCTCACTCCCTGTCGCACTGTCTCCTCACTCCCGGTCGCACAGTCTCCTCGCTCCCTGTCGCACTGCCTCCTCGCTTCCTGTCGTGATGACTCCTCACTCCCTGGCGCGCTGTCTCCTCGCTCCTGGCGCGCTGTCTCCTCGCTCCCTTTCGCGCTGTCTCATTGTTCCCTGTCACGCTGTCTCCTCGCTCCCTGTCGCGCTGTCTCATCGCTCCCTGTCGCACTGTCTCCTCGCTCCCTGTCGCGCTGTCTCCTCACTCCCTGTTGCGCTGTTTCATCGCTCCCTGTCACGCTGTACCCTCGCTCCCTGTCGCACTGTCTCATCGCTCCCTGTCACGCTGTCTCCTCGCTCCCTGTCGCAATGCCTCCTCGCTTCCTGTCGCGATATCTCCTCACTCCCTGGCGCGCTGTCTCCTCGCTCCCTGTCGCGCTGTCTCCTCGCTCCCTGTCGCGCTGTCTCCTCGCTCCCTGTCGCGCTATCTCCTCGCTCCCTGTCGCGTTGTCTCCACGCGACCTCTCGCTCTGTCTCCTCACTCCCTCTCGCACTGATTCCTCTCTCCCTCTCGCCCTGTCACCTCACTCCCTATCGCGCTGTCTCCTCGCTCGATCTAGCGCTGTCTCCTCGCACCCTCTCGCGCTGTCTCCTTGCTCACTGTCGCCCTGTCTCCTCGCTCCCTTTCGCGCTGTCTCCTCGCTCCCTGTCACTATGTCTCCTTGCTCCCTTTGGCACTGTCTCCTCGCTCCCTGTCACGCTGTCTCCTCGCTCCCTGTCACGCTGTCTCCTCGCACCCTGTTGCGCTGTCTCATCGCTCACTCTAGCGCTGTCTCCTCGCTCCCTCTCGCGCTGTCTCCTCGCTCACTGTCGCCCTGCCGCATCGCTCCCTGTCGCACTGTCTCCTCGCTCCCTCTCGATCTGTCTCCTCTCTCCCTCTCGCATTGCCTCCGCAGTCCCTGTCACACTGTCTCCTCGCTCCCGGTCGCACTGACTCCTCGCTACCTGTCGTGGTTTCGCATCGCTCCCTGTCGCGCTGTCTCCTCGCTCCCTGTCGCGCTGTCTCCTCGCTCCCTGTCGCGCTGCCTCCTCGCTCCCTGTCGCGCTGTCTCCTCGCTCCCTGTCGTGCTGTCTCCTCGCTCACTGTCGCCCTGTCTCCTCGCTCCCTTTCGCGTTGTCTCCTCGCTCCCTGTCGCGCTGTGTCCTCGCTCGCTGTCGAGCTGTCTCCTCGCACCCTGTCACGCTGTCTCCTCGCTCCCTGTCACGCTGTCTCATTGTTCCCTGTCACGCTGTCTCCTCGCTCCCTGTCGCGTTGTCTGCTCGCTCCCTGTCGCGTTGTCTCCACGCGCCCTCTCGCTCTGTCTCCTCACTCCCTCTCGCACTGATTCCTCTCTCCCTCTCGCTCTGTCACCTCACTCCCTATCGCGCTGTCTCCTCGCTCGATCTAGTGCTGTCTCCTCACACCCTCTCGCGCTGTCTCCTTGCTCACTGTCGCCCTGTCTCCTCGCTCACTTTCGCGCTGTCTCCTCGCTCCCTGTCACTATGTCTCCTCGCTCCCTGTCGCGCTGTCTCCTCGCTCCCTGTCACGCTGTCTCCTCGCTCCCTGTCACGCTGTCTCCTCGCACCCTGTCGCGCTGTCTCATCGCTCACTATAGCGCTGTCTCCTCGCTCCCTCTCGCGCTGTCACCTCACTCCGTGTCGCACTGTCCCCTCGCTCCCTGTCGCAGTGACTCCTCGCTCCCTGTCGCACTGTCTCCTCGCTCCCTCTCGCTCTGTCTCCTCTCTCCCTCTCGCATTGCCTCCGCACTCCCTGTCGCACTGTCTCCTTGCTCCCTGTCGCACTGACTCCTCGCTACCTGTCATGGTTTCTCATCGCACCCTGTCGCGCTGTCTCCTCGCTACCTGTCGCTCTGTCTCCTCGCTCCCTGTCGCGCTGCCTCCTCGCTCCCTGTCGCGCTGTCTCCTCGCTCCCTGTCACGCTGTCTCCTCGCTCCCTGTTGCGCTGTCTCCTCGTACCCTCTCGCACTGTCTCCTCGCTCCCTGTCGCGCTGTCTCCTCGCGCCCTGTCGCGCTGTCTCCTAGCTCCCTGTCGCGCTGTCTCCTTGCTCCCTGTCACGCTGTCTCCACGCGCCCTCTCGCTCTGTCTCCTCACTCCCTCTCGCACTGATTCCTCTCTCCCTCTCTCTCTGTCTCCTCTCTCCCTCTCGCATTGCGTCCGCACTCCCTGTCACACTGTCTCCTCGCTCCCTGTCGCACTGATTCCTCGATCCCTGTTGCACTGTTTCCTCGCTCCCTCTCGCTCTGTCACCTCTCTCCCTCTCGCATTGTCTCCTCGCTCCCTGTCGTGCTGTCTCCTAGCTCCCTGTCACGCAGTCTCCTCGCTCCCTGTCGCGCTGTCTCCTCGCTCCCTGTCGCGCTGTCTCCTCGCTCCCTTCGCGCTGTCTCCTCGCTCACTGTCATGCTGTCTCCTCACTCCCTGTCGTGCTGTCTCCTCGCACCCTCTCGCTATGACTCATCACTCCCTCTTTCACTGATTCCTCACTCCCTCTTGCTCTGTCTCCTCTCACCCTCTCGCAATGCCTCTGCAATCCCTGTCACACTGTTTCCTAGCTCCCTGTCGCACTGACTCCTCGCTCCCTGTCGCACTGTCTCCTCTCACCCTCTCGCTCTGTCACCTCACTCCCTATCGCGCTGTCTCCTCGCTCGCTATGGCGCTGTCTCCTCGCACCCTCTCACGCTGTCTCCTCGCTCACTGTCGCCCTGCCGCATCGCTCCCTTTCGCGCTGTCTCCTTGCTCACTGTCACCAAGTCTCCTCGCTCCCTGTCACTATGTCTCTTCACTCCCTGTCGAGGTTTCTCCTCGCTCCCTGTCGCGCTGTTTCCTCTTCCCTGTCGCACTGTCCCCTCGCTCCCTGTCACACTGTCTCCTCACTCCCTGTCGCGCTGTCTCCTCGCTCCCTGCCGCGCTGTCTCCTCGCTCCCTGTCGCGCTGTCTCCTCGCTCCCTGTCGCGCTGTCTCTTCGCTCCCTGTCGCGCTGTCTCCTCGCTCCCTGTTGCGCTGTCTTTTTGCTCCCTGTCGCACTGTCTCCTCGCTCCCTCTCACACTGTCCCCTCGCTCCCTCTCGCACTGACTCCTCGCTCCCTGTCGCACTGTCTCCTTGCTCCCTGTCGCGCTGTCTCCTTTCTCTGTGTCGCGCTGTGACTTTGCTCCTTCTCGCACTGTCGCTTCATTCCCTCTCGCAATGTCTCCTCTCACCCTCTCACTCTGTCACCTCACTCCCTATTGCGCTGTCTCCTCGCACCCTCTCGCGCTGTCTCCTTGCTCACTGTCGCACTGTCTCCTCGCTCCCTTTCACGCTGCCTCCTCGCTCCCTGTCGTGCAATGTCCTCGCTCGCTGTCGCGCTGTCTCCTCGCTCCCTGTTGCGCTGTCCCCTTGCTCCCTGTCACGCTGTCTGCTCGCTCCCTGTCGCGCTGTCTCCTCGCTCCCTGTCGCGCTGTCTCCTCGCTCCCTGTCGCGCTGTCTCCTCGCTCCCTGTCGCGCTGTCTCCTCGCTCCCTCTCGCGCTGTCTCCTCGCTCCCTGTCGCAATGTCTCCTCGCTCCCTGTCGCGCTGTCTCCTTGCTCCCTGTCGCGATGTCTCCTCACTCCCTGTCGCGCTGTCTCCTTGCTCCCTGTCGCGCTGTCTCCTCGCTCCCTTCGCGCTGTCTCCTCGCTCCCTGTCATGCTGTCTCCTCGCTCCATGTCGCGCTGTCTCCTCGCTCCCTGTCGCGCTGTCTCCTCGCTCCCTGTCACGCTGTCTCCTCGCACCCTGTTGCGCTGTCTCATTGCTCACTCTAGCGCTGTCTCCTCGCTCCCTCTCGCGCTGTCTCCTCACTCCCTGTCGCACTGTCTCCTCACTCCCGGTCGCACAGTCTCCTCGCTCCCTGTCGCACTGCCTCCTCGCTTCCTGTCGTGATGACTCCTCACTCCCTGGCGCGCTGTCTCCTCGCTCCTGGCGCGCTGTCTCCTCGCTCCCTTTCGCGCTGTCTCATTGTTCCCTGTCACGCTGTCTCCTCGCTCCCTGTCGCGCTGTCTCATCGCTCCCTGTCGCACTGTCTCCTCGCTCCCTGTCACGCTGTCTCCTCACTCCCTGTTGCGCTGTTTCATCGCTCCCTGTCACGCTGTACCCTCGCTCCCTGTCGCACTGTCTCATCGCTCCCTGTCACGCTGTCTCCTCGCTCCCTGTCGCAATGCCTCCTCGCTTCCTGTCGCGATATCTCCTCACTCCCTGGCGCGCTGTCTCCTCGCTCCCTGTCGCGCTGTCTCCTCGCTCCCTGTCGCGCTATCTCCTCGCTCCCTGTCGCGTTGTCTCCTCGCTCCCTGTCGCGTTGTCTCCACGCGACCTCTCGCTCTGTCTCCTCACTCCCTCTCGCACTGATTCCTCTCTCCCTCTCGCCCTGTCACCTCACTCCCTATCGCGCTGTCTCCTCGCTCGATCTAGCGCTGTCTCCTCGCACCCTCTCGCGCTGTCTCCTTGCTCACTGTCGCCCTGTCTCCTCGCTCCCTTTCGCGCTGTCTCCTCGCTCCCTGTCACTATGTCTCCTTGCTCCCTTTGGCACTGTCTCCTCGCTCCCTGTCACGCTGTCTCCTCGCTCCCTGTCACGCTGTCTCCTCGCACCCTGTTGCGCTGTCTCATCGCTCACTCTAGCGCTGTCTCCTCGCTCCCTCTCGCGCTGTCTCCTCGCTCACTGTCGCCCTGCCGCATCGCTCCCTGTCGCACTGTCTCCTCGCTCCCTCTCGATCTGTCTCCTCTCTCCCTCTCGCATTGCCTCCGCAGTCCCTGTCACACTGTCTCCTCGCTCCCGGTCGCACTGACTCCTCGCTACCTGTCGTGGTTTCGCATCGCTCCCTGTCGCGCTGTCTCCTCGCTCCCTGTCGCGCTGTCTCCTCGCTCCCTGTCGCGCTGCCTCCTCGCTCCCTGTCGCGCTGTCTCCTCGCTCCCTGTCGTGCTGTCTCCTCGCTCCCTGTTGCGCTGTCTCCTCGCACCCTCTCGCACTGTCTCCTCGCTCCCTGTCGCGCTGTCTCCACGCGCCCTCTCGCTCTGTCTCTTCACTCCCTCTCGCACTGATTCCTCTCTCCCTCTCTCTCTGTCTCCTCTCTCCCTCTCGCATTGCCTCCGCACTCCCTGTCACACTGTCTCCTCGCTCCCTGTCGTGCTCTCTCCTAGCTCCCTGTCGCACTGTCTCCTCGCTCTCTGTCGCACTGTCTCCTTGCTCATTGATGCGCTGTCTCCTTGCTCCCTGTCGTGCTGACTCCTCGCTCCCTGTCGCACTGTCTCCTTGCTCCCTGTCGCGCTGTCTCCTTGCTCTGTGTCGCGCTGTGACTTTGCTCCTTCTCGCACTGTCGCTTCATTCCCTCTCGCAATGTCTCCTCTCACCCTCTCACTCTGTCACCTCATTCCCTATCGTGCTGTCTCCTCGCTCGCTCTAGCGCTGTCTCCTCGCACCCTCTCGCGCTGTCTCCTTGCTCACTGTCGCCCTGTCTCCTCGCTCCCTTTCGCGTTGTCTCCTCGCTCCCTGTCGCGCTGTGTCCTCGCTCGCTGTCGCGCTGTCTCCTCGCACCCTGTCACGCTGTCTCCTCGCTCCCTGTCACGCTGTCTCATTGTTCCCTGTCACGCTGTCTCCTCGCTCCCTGTCGCGCTGTCTCCTCGCTCCCTGACGTGCTGTCTCCTCGCTCCCTGTCGCGCTGTCTCCTCGCTCCCTGTCACGCTGTCTCCACTTGCCCTCTCGCTCTGTCTCCTCACTCCCTCTCGCACTGATTCCTCTCTCCCTCTCGCTCTGTCTCCTCTCTCTTTCTCGCATTGCCTCCGCACTCCCTGTCACACTGTCTCCTCGCTCCCTGTCACACTGTCTCCTCGCTCCCTGTCGCGCTGTCTCCTCGCTCCCTGTCGCGCTGTCTCCTCGCTCCATGTCGCGCTGTCTCCTCGCTCCCTGTCGCGCTGTCTCCTCGCTCCCTTCGCGCTGTCTCCTGGCTCTCTGTCGCACTGTCTCCTCGCTCCCTGTCGTGCTGTCTCCTCGCATCCTCTCGCTATGTCTCCTCACTCCCTCTTGCACTGATTCCTCTCTCCCTCTTGCTCTGTCTCCTCTCACCCTCTCGCAATGCGTCTGCAATCCCTGTCACACTGTTTCCTAGCTCCCTGTCGCACTGACTCCTCGCTCCCTGTCGCACTGTCTCCTCGCTCCCTGTCACACTGTCTCCTCGCTCCCTGTCGCGCTGTCTCCTCGCTCCCTGTCGCGCTGTCTCCTCGCTCCATGTCGCGCTGTCTCCTCGCTCCCTGTCGCGCTGTCTCCTCGCTCCCTTCGCGCTGTCTCCTCGCTCACTGTCATGCTGTCTCCTCGCTCCCTGTCGTGCTGTCTCCTCGCACCCTCTCGCTATGTCTCCTCACTCCCTCTTGCACTGATTCCTCTCTCCCTCTTGCTCTGTCTCCTCTCACCCTCTCGCAATGCGTCTGCAATCCCTGTCACACTGTTTCCTAGCTCCCTGTCGCACTGACTCCTCGCTCCCTGTCGCACTGTCTCCTCTCACCCTCTCGCTCTGTCACCTCACTCCCTATCGCGCTGTCTCCTCGCTCGCTATGGCGCTGTCTCCTCGCAACCTCTCACGCTGTCTCCTCGCTCACTGTCGCCCTGCTGCATCGCTCCCTTTCGCGCTGTCTCCTTGCTCCCTGTCACCAAGTCTCCTCGCTCCCTGTCACTATGTCTCTTCACTCCCTGTCGAGGTTTCTCCTCGCTCCCTGTTGCGCTGTTTCCTCTTCCCTGTCGCACTGTCCCCTCGCTCCCTGTCACACTGTCTGCTCGCTCCCTGTCGCGCTGCCTCCTCACTCCCTGTCGCGCTGTCTCCTCGCTCCCTGCCGCACCGTCTCCTCGCTCCCTGTCACGCTGTCTCCTCGCTCCCTCTCACACTGTCCCCTCGCTCCCTCTCGCACTGACTCCTCGCTCCCTGTCGCACTGTCTCCTTGCTCCCTGTCGCGCTGTCTCCTTTCTCTGTGTCGCGCTGTGACTTTGCTCCTTCTCGCACTGTCACTTCATTCCCTCTCGCAATGTCTCCTCTCACCCTCTCGCTCTGTCACCTCACTCCCTTTCGCGCTGTCTCCTCGCTCGCTCTAGCGCTGTCTCCTCGCACCCTCTCGCGCTGTCTCATTGCTCACTGTCGCACTGTCTCCTCACTCCCTTTCGCGCTGTCTCCACGCTCCCTGTCGTGCAATGTCCTCGCTCGCTGTCACGCTGTCTCCTCGCTCCCTGTTGCGCTGTCCTCTTGCTCCCTGTCGCGCTGTCTGCTCGCTCCCTGTCGCGCTGTCTCCTCGCTCCCTGTCACGCTGTCTCCTCGCTCCCTGTCGCGCTGTCTCCTCGCTCCCTGTCACGCTGTCTCCTCGCTCCCTCTCGCGCTGTCTCCTCGCTGCCTGTCGCACTGTCTCCTCGCTCCCTGTCGCGCTTTCTCATCGGTCCATGTCGCGCTGTCTCCTGGCTCTCTGTCGCACTGTCTCCTCGCTCCCTGTCGCGCTGTCTCCTCGCTCCCTGTCACGCTGTCTCCTCGCTCCCTCTCGCGCTGTCTCCTCGCTGCCTGTCGCACTGTCTCCTCGCTCCCTGTCGCGCTTTCTCATCGGTCCATGTCACGCTGTCTCCTGGCTCTCTGTCGCACTGTCTCCTCGCTCCCTGTCGCACTGTCTCCTCGCTCCCTGTCGCACTGTCTCCTTCGTCCCTGTCGAGCTGTCTCCTCGCTCCCTGTCGCGCTGTCTCCTTGCTCTCTGTCGCACTGTCTCCTTGCTCATTGATGCGCTGTCTCCTTGCTCCCTGTCGCGCTGACTCCTCGCTCCCTGTCGCACTGTCTCCTTGCTCCCTGTCGCGCTGTCTCCTTGCTCTGTGTCGCGCTGTGACTTTGCTCCTTCTCGCACTGTCGCTTCATTCCCTCTCGCAATGTCTCCTCTCACCCTCTCACTCTGTCACCTCATTCCCTATCATGCTGTCTCCTCGCTCGCTCTAGCGCTGTCTCCTCGCACCCTCTCGCGCTGTCTCCTTGCTCACTGTCGCCCTGTCTCCTCGCTCCCTTTCGCGCTGTCTCCTCGCTCCCTGTCGCGCTGTGTCCTCGCTCGCTGTCGCGCTGTCTCCTCGCACCCTGTCACGCTGTCTCCTCGCTCCCTGTCACGCTGTCTCATCGTTCCCTGTCACGCTGTCTCCTCGCTCCCTGTCGCGCTGTCTCCTCGCTCCCTGACGTGCTGTCTCCTCGCTCCCTGTCGCGCTGTCTCCTCGGTCCCTGTCACGCTGTCTCCACTTGCCCTCTCGCTCTGTCTCCTCACTCCCTCTCGCACTGATTCCTCTCTCCCTCTCGCTCTGTCTCCTCTCTCTTTCTCGCATTGCCTCCGCACTCCCTGTCACACTGTCTCCTCGCTCCCTGTCACACTGTCTCCTCGCTCCCTGTCGCGCTGTCTCCTCGCTCCCTGTCGCGCTGTCTCCTCGCTCCATGTCGCGCTGTCTCCTCGCTCCCTGTCGCGCTTTCTCATCGGTCCATGTCGCGCTGTCTCCTGGCTCTCTGTCGCACTGTCTCCTCGCTCCCTGTCGCACTGTCTCCTCGCTCCCTGTCGCACTGTCTCCTTCCTCCCTGTCGCGCTGTCTCCTAGCTCCCTGTCGCGCTGTCTCCTTGCTCTCTGTCGCACTGTCTCCTTGCTTGCTGTCGCGCTGTCTCCTCGCTCCCTGTCGCGCTGTCTCCTCGCTCCCTGTCGCACTGTCTCCTCGCTCCCTGTCGCACTGTCTCCTTCCTCCCTGTCGCGCTGTCTCCTCGCTCCCTGTCGCGCTGTCTCCTTGCTCCCTGTCGCGCTGACTCCTCGCTCCCTGTCGCACTGTCTCCTTGCTCCCTGTCGCACTGACTCCTCGCTCCCTGTCGCACTGTCTCCTCGCTCCCTGTCGCGCTGTCTCCTCGCTCCCTGTCGCGCTGTCTCCTCGCACCCTGTCGCGCTGCCTCCTCGCTCCCTGTTGCGATGTCTCCTCGCTCCCTGTCGTGCTGTCTCATCGCTCACTCTAGCGCTGTCTCCTCGCTCCCTCTCGCGCTGTCTCCTCACTCACGGTCGCGCTGTCTCCTCACTCCCTGTCGCGCTGTCTCCTCGCTCCCTGTCACGCTGTCTCCTCACACCCTGTTTAGCTGACTCATTGCTCACTCTAGCGCTGTCTCCTCGCTCCCTCTCACTCTGTCTCCTCACTCACTGTCGCGCTGTCTCCTCGCTCCCTGTCGCGCTGCTCCTCGCTCCCTGTCACGCTGTCTCCTCGCACCCTGTTGCGCTGTCTCATTGCTCACTCTAGCGCTGTCTTCTCGCTCCCTCTCGCACTGTCTCCTCACTCCCTGTCGCACTGTCTCCTCGCTCCCTGTCGCACTGCCTCCTCGCTTCCTGTCGCGATGTCTCCTCACTCCCTGGCGCGCTGTCTCCTCGCCCCCTGTCGCATTGTCACATCGCTCCCTGTCACGCTGTCTCCTCGCTCCCTGTCGCGCTGTCTCATCGTTCCCTGTCGCGCTGTCTCCTCGCTCCCTGTCGCGCTGTCTCCTCGCTCCCTGACGTGCTGTCTCCTCGCTCCCTGTCGCGCTGTCTCCTCGCAACCTGTCACGCTGTCTCCACTTGCCCTCTCGCTCTGTCTCCTCACTCCCTCTCGCACTGATTCCTCTCTCCCTCTCGCTCTGTCTCCTCTCTCCCTCTCGCATTGCCTCCGCACTCCCTGTCACACTGTCTCCTCGCTCCCTGTCGCCCTGACTCCTCGCTCCCTGTCGCACTGTCTCCTCGCTCCCTCTCACTCTGTCTCCACTCTCCCTCTCGCATTGCCTCCGCACTCCCTGTCACACTGTCTCCTCGCTCCCTGTCGCGCTGTCTCCTCGCTCCCTGTCGCGCTGTCCCCTCGCTCCCTGTCGCGCTGCCTCCTCGCTCCCTGTTGCGATGTCTCCTCGCTCCCAGTCACGCTGTCTCATCGCTCACTCTAGCGCTGTCTCCTCGCTCCCTCTCGCGCTGTCTCCTCACTCTCTGTCGCGCTGTCTCATCGCTCCCTGTTGCGCTGTAAACTCGCTCCCTGTCGCACTGTCTCCTCACTCCCTGTCGCGCTGACTCCTCGCTCCCTGTCGCTCTTTCTCATCGGTCCATGTCGCGCTGTCTCCTGGCTCTCTGTCGCACTGTCTCCTCGCTCCCTGTCGCACTGTCTCCTCGCTCCCTGTCGCACTGTCTCCTTCCTCCCTGTCGCGCTGTCTCCTTGCTCTGTGTCGCGCTGTGACTTTGCTCCTTCTCGCACTGTCGCTTCATTCCCTCTCGCAATGTCTCCTTTCACCCTCTCACTCTGTCACCTCACTCCCTATCATGCTGTCTCCTCGCTCGCTCTAGCGCTGTCTCCTCGCACCCTCTCGCGCTGTCTCCTTGCTCACTGTCGCCCTGTCTCCTCGCTCCCTTTCGTGCTGTCTCCTCGCTCCCTGTCGCGCTGTCTCCTCGCTCGCTGTCGCGCTGTCTCCTCGCACCCTGTCGCGCTGTCTCATCGCTCACTCTAGCGCTGTCTCCTTGCTCCCTGTTGCGCTGTCTCATCGCTCCCTGTCACGCTGTCTCCTCGCTCCCTGTCGCTCTGTCTCCTCTCTCCCTCTCGCATTGCCTCCGCACTCCCTGTCACACTGTCTCCTCACCCCCCGTCGCACTGACTCCTCGCTCCCTGTTGCACTGTCTCCTCGCTCCCTCTCGCTCTGTCTCCTCTCTCCCTCTCGCATTTCCTCCGCAATCCCTGTCACACTGTCTCCTCGCTCCCTGTCGCACTGACTCCTCGCTCCCTGTCACGCTGTCGCCTCGCTCCCTGTCGCGCTGCCTCCTCGCTCCCTGTCGCGATGTCTCCTCACTCCCTGTCGCGCTGTCTCCTCGCTCCATGTCGTGCTGTCCCCTCGCTCCCTCTCGCTATGCCTCCGCACTCCCTGTCGCACTGTCTCCTCACTCCCTGTCAAGCTGTCTCCTCGCTCCCTGTCGCGCTGTCTCCTCGCACCCTGTCGCGCTGTCTCCTCGCTCCCTGTAGCGCTGTCCCCTCGCTCCCTGTCGCACTGTCTCCTCGCTCCCTGTCGCGCTGTCTCCTCGCTCCCTGTTGCGCTGTGCCCTCGCTCCCTGTCGCGCTGTCTCCTCGATCCCTGTCGCACTGTCTCCTCGCTCCCTGTCGCGCTGTTTCCTCGCTCCCTGTCATGCTGTCTCCTCGCCCCCTGTCGCGCTGTCTCCTCACTCCCTGTCGCGCTGTCTCCTCGCTCCCTGTCGTGCTGTCTCCACGCGCCCTCTCGCTCTGTCTCCTCACTCCCTCTTGCACTGATTCCTCTCTCCCTCTCGCTCTGTCTCCTCTCTCCCTCTCGCAATGCCTCCACACTCCCTGTCACACTGACTCCTCGCTCCCTGTCGCACTGTCTCCTCGCTCCCTCTCGCGCTGTATCCTCGCTCCCTGGCGCGGTTTCTCATCACTCCCTGTCGCGCTGTCTCCTCACTCCCTATCGCGCTGTCTCCTCGCTCGCTCTAGCGCTGTCTCCTCGCACCCTCTCGCGCTGTCTCCTTGCTCACTGTCGCCCTGTCTCCTCGTTCACTTTCACGCTGTCACCTCGCTCCCTGTTGCGCTGTCTCCTTGCTCCCTGTCACGCTGTCTCCTTGCTCCCTGTCGCGCTGCCTGCTTGCTCCCTGTCGCGCTGTCTCCTCGCTCCCTGTCGTGCTGTCTCCTCGCTCCCTGTCGCGCGGTCTCCTCGCTCCCTGTCGCGCTGTCTCCTCGCTCCCTGTCGTGCTGTCTCCTCGCTCCCTGTCGTGCTGTCTGCTTGCTCCCTGTCGCGATGTCTCCTCACTCCCTCTTGCGCTGTCTCCTCGCTCGCTGTCGCGCTGTCTCCTTGCTCCCTGTCGCGCTGTCTCCTCACTCCCTGTCGCGCTGTCTCCTCGCTCCCTGTCGCGCTGTCTCCTCGCTCCCTGTCGCACTGTCTGCTTGCTCCCTGTCGCGATGTCTCCTCACTCCCTCTTGCGCTGTCTCCTCGCTCCCTGTCATGCTGTCTCCTCGCTCCATGTCGCGCTGTCTCCTCGCACCCTGTCGCGCTGTCTCCTCGCTCCCTGTCACGCTGTCTCCTCGCACCCTGCTGCGCTGTCTCATTGCTCGCTCTAGCGCTGTTTCCTCGCTACCTCTCGCGCTGTCTCCTCACTCCCTGTCGCACTGTCTCCTCGCTCCCTGTCGCACTGCCTCCTCGCTTCCTGTCACGATGTCTCCTCGCTCCCTGTCGCGTTGTCTCATCGCTCCCTGTCACGCTGTCTCCTCGCTCCCTGTCACGCTGTCTCCACTTGCCCTCTCGCTCTGTCTCCTCACTCCCTCTCGCACTGATTCCTCTCTCCCTCTCGCTCTGTCTCCTGTCTCCCTCTCGCATTGCCTCCGCACTCCCTGTCACACTGTCTCCTCGCTCCCTGTCGCACTGACTCCTCTCTCCCTGTCGCATTGCCTCCGCACTCCCTGTCACACTGTCTGCTCGCTCCCTGTCGCGCTGTCTCCTCGCTCCCTGTCGCGCTGTCTCCTCGCACCCTGTCGCGCTGCCTCCACGCTCCCTGTTGCAATGTCTCCTCACTCCCTGTCGCGCTGTCTCCTCGCTCCCTGTCGCGCTGTCTCATCGCTCACTCTAGCGCTGTCTCCTCGCTCCCTCTCGCACTGTCTCCTCACTCACTGTCGCGCTGTCTCATCGCTCCCTGTCGCGCTGTAAACTCGCTCCCTGTCGCACTGTCTCCTCACTCCCTGTCGCACTGTCTCCTCGCTCCCTGTCGCGCTTTCTCATCGCTCCATGTCGCGCTGTCTCCTCGCTCCCTGTCGCACTGCCTCCTCGCTTCCTGTCGCGATGGCTCCTCGCTCCCTGTCGCGCTGTCTCCTCGCTCCCTGACGTGCTGTCTCCTCGCTCCCTGTCGCGCTGTCCCCTCGCTCCCTGTCACGCTGTCTCCACTTGCCCTCTCGCTCTGTCTCCTCACTCCCTCTCGCACTGATTCCTCTCTCCCTCTCGCTCTGTCTCCTCTCTCTTTCTCGCATTGCCTCCGCACTCCCTGTCACACTGTCTCCTCGCTCCCTGTCACACTGTCTCCTCGCTCCCTGTCGCGCTGTCTCCTCGCTCCCTGTCGCGCTGTCTCCTCGCTCCATGTCGCGCTGTCTCCTCGCTCCCTGTCGCGCTGTCTCCTCGCTCCCTGTCGCGCTGTCTCCTCGCTCCCTTCGCGCTGTCTCCTCGCTCACTGTCATGCTGTCTCCTCGCTCCCTGTCGTGCTGTCTCCTCGCACCCTCTCGCTATGTCTCCTCACTCCCTCTTGCACTGATTCCTCTCTCCCTCTTGCTCTGTCTCCTCTCACCCTCTCGCAATGCGTCTGCAATCCCTGTCACACTGTTTCCTAGCTCCCTGTCGCACTGACTCCTCGCAACCTGTCGCACTGTCTCCTCTCACCCTCTCGCTCTGTCACCTCACTCCCTATCGCGCTGTCTCCTCGCTCGCTATGGCGCTGTCTCCTCGCACCCTCTCACGCTGTCTCCTTGCTCACTGTCGCCCTGCCGCATCGCTCCCTTTCGCGCTGTCTCCTTGCTCCCTGTCACCAAGTCTCCTCGCTCCCTGTCACTATGTCTCTTCACTCCCTGTCGAGGTTTCTCCTCGCTCCCTGTTGCGCTGTTTCCTCTTCCCTGTCGCACTGTCCCCTCGCTCCCTGTCACACTGTCTGCTCGCTCCCTGTCGCGCTGCCTCCTCACTCCCTGTCGCGCTGTCTCCTCGCTCCCTGCCGCACCGTCTCCTCGCTCCCTGTCGCGCTGTCTCCTCGCTCCCTCTCACACTGTCCCCTCGCTCCCTCTCGCACTGACTCCTCACTCCCTGTCGCACTGTCTCCTTGCTCCCTGTCACGCTGTCTCCTTTCTCTGTGTCGCGCTGTGACTTTGCTCCTTCTCGCACTGTCACTTCATTCCCTCTCGCAATGTCTCCTCTCACCCTCTCGCTCTGTCACCTCACTCCCTTTCGCGCTGTCTCCTCGCTCGCTCTAGCGCTGTCTCCTCGCTCCCTGTCGTGCAATGTCCTCGCTCGCTGTCACGCTGTCTCCTCGCTCCCTGTTGCGCTGTCCTCTTGCTCCCTGTCGCGCTGTCTGCTCGCTCCCTGTCGCGCTGTCTCCTCGCTCCCTGTCACGCTGTCTCCTCGCTCCCTGTCGCGCTGTCTCCTCGCTCCCTGTCACGCTGTCTCCTCCCTCCCTGTCACGCTGTCTCCTCGCTCCCTGTCGCGCTGTCTCCTCGCTCCCTATCGCGCTTTCTCATCGGTCCATGTCGCGCTGTCTCCTGGCTCTCTGTCGCGCTGTCTCCTCGCTCCCTGTCGCACTGTCTCCTCGCTCCCTGTCGCACTGTCTCCTTCGTCCCTGTCGAGCTGTCTCCTCGCTCCCTGTCGCGCTGTCTCCTTGCTCTCTGTCGCACTGTCTCCTTGCTCTCTGTCGCACTGTCTCCTTGCTTGCTGTCGCACTGTCTCCTCGCTCTCTGTCGCACTGTCTCCTTGCTCATTGATGCGCTGTCTCCTTGCTCCCTGTCGCGCTGACTCCTCGCTCCCTGTCGCACTGTCTCCTTGCTCCCTGTCGCGCTGTCTCCTTGCTCTGTGTCGCGCTGTGACTTTGCTCCTTCTCGCACTGTCGCTTCATTCCCTCTCGCAATGTCTCCTCTCACCCTCTCACTCTGTCACCTCATTCCCTATCATGCTGTCTCCTCGCTCGCTCTAGCGCTGTCTCCTCGCACCCTCTCGCGCTGTCTCCTTGCTCACTGTCGCCCTGTCTCCTCGCTCCCTTTCGCGCTTTCTCCTCGCTCCCTGTCGCGCTGTGTCCTCGCTCGCTGTCGCGCTGTCTCCTCGCACCCTGTCACGCTGTCTCCTCGCTCCCTGTCACGCTGTCTCATCGTTCCCTGTCACATTGCCTCCGCACTCCCTGTCACACTGTCTCCTCGCTCCCTGTCGCGCTGTCTCCTCGCTCCCTGTCGCGCTGTCCCCTCGCTCCCTGTCGCGCTGCCTCCTCGCTCCCTGTTGCGATGTCTCCTCGCTCCCTGTCACGCTGTCTCATCGCTCACTCTAGCGCTGTCTCCTCGCTCCCTCTCGCGCTGTCTCCTCACTCTCTGTCGCGCTGTCTCCTCACTCCCTGTCGCGCTGACTCCTCGCTCCCTGTCGCGCTTTCTCATCGGTCCATGTCGCGCTGTCTCCTGGCTCTCTGTCGCACTGTCTCCTCGCTCCCTGTCGCACTGTCTCCTCGCTCCCTGTCGCACTGTCTCCTTCCTCCCTGTCACGCTGTCTCCTCGCTCCCTGTCGCGCTGTCTCCTTGCTCTCTGTCGCACTGTCTCCTTGCTTGCTGTCGCACTGTCTCCTCGCTCTCTGTCGCACTGTCTCCTTGCTCATTGATGCGCTGTCTCCTTGCTCCCTGTCGTGCTGACTCCTCGATCCCTGTCGCACTGTCTCCTTGCTCCCTGTCGCGCTGTCTCCTCGCTCTGTGTCGCGCTGTGACTTTGCTCCTTCTCGCACTGTCGCTTCATTCCCTCTCGCAATGTCTCCTCTCACCCTCTCACTCTGTCACCTCACTCCCTATCGTGCTGTCTCCTCGCTCGCTCTAGCGCTGTCTCCTCGCACCCTCTCGCGCTGTCTCCTTGCTCACTGTCGCCCTGTCTCCTCGCTCCCTTTCGTGCTGTCTCCTCGCACCCTGTCGCGCTGTCTCATCGCTCACTCTAGCGCTGTCTCCTTGCTCCCTGTTGCGCTGTCTCATCGCTCCCTGTCACGCTGTCTCCTCGCTCCCTGTCGCGCTGTCTCCTCGCTCCCTGTCGCGCTGTCTCCTCGCTCCCTGTCGCTCTGTCTCCTCTCTCCCTCTCGCATTGCCTCCACACTCCCTGTCACACTGTCTCCTCACCCCCCGTCGCACTGACTCCTCGCTCCCTGTTGCACTGTCTCCTCGCTCCCTCTCGCTCTGTCTCCTCTCTCCCTCTCGCATTGCCTCCGCAATCCCTGTCACACTGTCTCCTCGCTCCCTGTCGCACTGACTCCTCGCTCCCTGTCACGCTGTCTCCTCGCTCCCTGTCGCGCTGCCTCCTCGCTCCCTGTCGCGATGTCTCCTCACTCCATGTCGTGCTGTCCCCTCGCTCCCTCTCGCTATGCCTCCGCACTCCCTGTCGCACTGTCTCCTCACTCCCTGTCAAGCTGTCTCCTCGCTCCCTGTCGCGCTGTCTCCTCGCACCCTGTCGCGCTGTCTCCTCGCTCCCTGTAGCGCTGTCCCCTCGCTCCCTGTCGCGCTGTCTCCTCGCTCCCTGTTGCGCTGTGCCCTCGCTCCCTGTCGCGCTGTCTCCTCGATCCCTGTCGCACTGTCTCCTCGCTCCCTGTCGCGCTGTTTCCTCGCTCCCTGTCATGCTGTCTCCTCGCCCCCTGTCGCGCTGTCTCCTCACTCCCTGTCGCGCTGTCTCCTCGCTCCCTGTCGTGCTGTCTCCACGCGCCCTCTCGCTCTGTCTCCTCACTCCCTCTTGCACTGATTCCTCTCTCCCTCTCGCTATGTCTCCTCTCTCCCTCTCGCAATGCCTCCGCACTCCCTGTCACACTGACTCCTCGCTCCCTGTCGCACTGTCTCCTCGCTCCCTCTCGCGCTGTATCCTCGCTCCCTGGTGCGGTTTCTCATCACTCCCTGTCGCGCTGTCTCCTCACTCCCTATCGCGCTGTCTCCTCGCTCGCTCTAGCGCTGTCTCCTCGCACCCTCTCACGCTGTCTCCTTGCTCACTGTCGCCCTGTCTCCTCGTTCACTTTCACGCTGTCACCTCGCTCCCTGTTGCGCTGTCTCCTTGATCCCTGTCACGCTGTCTCCTTGCTCCCTGTCGCGCTGTCTGCTTGCTCCCTGTCGCGCTGTCTCCTCGCTCCCTGTCGTGCTGTCTCCTCGCTCCCTGTCGCGCGGTCTCCTCGCTCCCTGTCGCGCTGTCTCCTCGCTCCCTGTCATGCTGTCTCCTCGCTCCCTGTCGTGCTGTCTGCTTGCTCCCTGTCGCGATGTCTCCTCACTCCCTCTTGCGCTGTCTCCTCGCTCACTGTCGCGCTGTCTCCTTGCTCCCTGTCGCGCTGTCTCCTCGCTCCCTGTCGCGCTGTCTCCTCGCTCCCTGTCGCGCTGTCTCCTCGCTCCGTGTCGCACTGTCTGCTTGCTCCCTGTCGCGATGTCTCCTCACTCCCTCTTGCGCTGTCTCCTCGCTCCCTGTCATGCTGTCTCCTCGCTCCATGTCGCGCTGTCTCCTCGCACCCTGTCGCGCTGTCTCCTCGCACCCTGTCGCGCTGTCTCCTCGCTCCCTGTCACGCTGTCTCCTCGCACCCTGTTGCGCTGTCTCATTGCTCGCTCTAGCGCTGTTTCCTCGCTACCTTTCGCGCTGTCTCCTCACTCCCTGTCGCACTGTCTCCTCGCTCCCTGTCGCACTGCCTCCTCGCTTCCTGTCACGATGTCTCCTCGCTCCCTGTCGCGTTGTCTCATCGCTCCCTGTCACGCTGTCTCCTCGCTCCCTGTCACGCTGTCTCCACTTGCCCTCTCGCTCTGTCTCCTCACTCCCTCTCGCACTGATTCCTCTCTCCCTCTCGCTCTGTCTCCTGTCTCCCTCTCGCATTGCCTCCGCACTCCCTGTCACACTGTCTCCTCGCTCCCTGTCGCACTGACTCCTCTCTCCCTGTCGCATTGCCTCCGCACTCCCTGTCACACTGTCTGCTCGCTCCCTGTCGCGCTGTCTCCTCGCTCCCTGTCGCGCTGTCTCCTCGCACCCTGTCGCGCTGCCTCCACGCTCCCTGTTGCAATGTCTCCTCACTCCCTGTCGCGCTGTCTCCTCGCTCCCTGTCGCGCTGTCTCATCGCTCACTCTAGCGCTGTCTCCTCGCTCCCTCTTGCACTGTCTCCTCACTCACTGTCGCGCTGTCTCATCGCTCCCTGTCACGCTGTAAACTCGCTCCCTGTCGCACTGTCTCCTCACTCCCTGTCGCACTGTCTCCTCGCTCCCTGTCGCGCTTTCTCATCGCTCCATGTCGCGCTGTCTCCTCGCTCCCTGTCGCACTGCCTCCTCGCTTCCTGTCGCGATGTCTCCTCACTCCCTGGCGCGCTGTCTCCTCGCTCCCTGTCGCGTTGTCTCATCGCTCCCTGTCACGCTGTCTCCTCGCTCCCTGTCGCGCTGTCTCATCGTTCCCTGTCGCGCTGTCTCCTCGCTCCCTGTCGCGCTGTCTCCTCGCTCCCTGACGTGCTGTCTCCTCGCTCCCTGTCGCGCTGTCTCCTCGCTCCCTGTCACGCTGTCTCCACTTGCCCTCTCGCTCTGTCTCCTCACTCCCTCTCGCACTGATTCCTCTCTCCCTCTCGCTCTGTCTCCTCTCTCTTTCTCGCATTGCCTCCGCACTCCCTGTCACACTGTCTCCTCGCTCCCTGTCACACTGTCTCCTCGCTCCCTGTCGCACTGACTCCTCGCTCCCTGTCGCACTGTCTCCTCACTCCCTCTCGCTCTGTCTCCTCTCTCCCTCTCGCATTGCCTCCGCACTCCCTGTCACACTGTCTCCTCGCTCCCTGTCGCGTTGTCTCCTCGCTCCCTGTCGCGCTGTCTCCTCGCTCCCTGTCGCGCTGCCTCCTCGCTCCCTGTTGCGATGTCTCCTCGCTCCCTGTCGCGCTGTCTCATCGCTCACTCTAGCGCTGTCTCCTCGCTCCCTCTCGCGCTGTCTCCTCACTCACTGTCGCGCTGTCTCCTCACTCCCTGTCGCGCTGTCTCCTCGCTCCCTGTCACGCTGTCTCCTCGCACCCTGTTGCGCTGACTCATTGCTCACTCTAGCGCTGTCTCCTCGCTCCCTGTCGCGCTGTGTCCTCGCTCCCTGTCGCGCTGTTTCCTCGCTCCCTGTCATGCTGTCTCCTCGCCCCCTGTCGCGCTGTCTGCTTGGTCCCTGTCGTGATGTCTCCTCACTCCCTCTTGCGCTGTCTCCTCGCTCGCTGTCGCGCTGTCTCCTCGCTCCCTGTTGCGCTGTCTCCTCGCTCCCTGTCGCGCTGTCTGCTTGCTCCCTGTCGCGATGTCTCCTCACTCCCTCTTGCGCTGTCTTCTCGCTCCCTGTCACTCTGTCACCTCGCTCCATGTCACGCTGTCTCCTTGCTCCCTGTCGCGCTGTCTCCTCGCTCCCTGTCACGCTGTCTCCTCGCACCCTGTTGCGCTGACTCATTGCTCACTCTAGCGCTGTCTCCTCGCTCCCTGTCGCACTGCCTCCTCGCTTCCTGTCACGATGTCTCCTCGCTCCCTGTCGCGTTGTCTCATCGCTCCCTGTCACGCTGTCTCCTCGCTCCCTGTCACGCTGTCTCCACTTGCCCTCTCGCTCTGTCTCCTCACTCCCTCTCGCACTGATTCCTCTCTCCCTCTCGCTCTGTCTCCTGTCTCCCTCTCGCATTGCCTCCGCACTCCCTGTCACACTGTCTCCTCGCTCCCTGTCGCACTGACTCCTCTCTCCCTGTCGCATTGCCTCCTCGCTCCCTGTCACACTGTCTGCTCGCTCCCTGTCGCGCTGTCTCCTCGCTCCCTGTCGCGCTGTCTCCTCGCACCCTGTCGCGCTGCCTCCACGCTCCCTGTTGCAATGTCTCCTCACTCCCTGTCGCGCTGTCTCCTCGCTCCCTGTCGCGCTGTCTCATCGCTCACTCTAGCGCTGTCTCCTCGCTCCCTCTTGCACTGTCTCCTCACTCACTGTCGCGCTGTCTCATCGCTCCCTGTCACGCTGTAAACTCGCTCCCTGTCGCACTGTCTCCTCACTCCCTGTCGCACTGTCTCCTCGCTCCCTGTCGCGCTTTCTCATCGCTCCATGTCGCGCTGTCTCCTCGCTCCCTGTCGCACTGCCTCCTCGCTTCCTGTCGCGATGTCTCCTCACTCCCTGGCGCGCTGTCTCCTCGCTCCCTGTCGCGTTGTCTCATCGCTCCCTGTCACGCTGTCTCCTCGCTCCCTGTCGCGCTGTCTCATCGTTCCCTGTCGCGCTGTCTCCTCGCTCCCTGTCGCGCTGTCTCCTCGCTCCCTGACGTGCTGTCTCCTCGCTCCCTGTCGCGCTGTCTCCTCGCACCCTGTCACGCTGTCTCCACTTGCCCTCTCGCTCTGTCTCCTCACTCCCTCTCGCACTGATTCCTCTCTCCCTCTCGCTCTGTCTCCTCTCTCTTTCTCGCATTGCCTCCGCACTCCCTGTCACACTGTCTCCTCGCTCCCTGTCACACTGTCTCCTCGCTCCCTGTCGCACTGACTCCTCGCTCCCTGTCGCACTGTCTCCTCGCTCCCTCTCGCTCTGTCTCCTCTCTCCCTCTCGCATTGCCTCCGCACTCCCTGTCACACTGTCTCCTCGCTCCCTGTCGCGTTGTCTCCTCGCTCCCTGTCGTGCTGTCTCCTCGCTCCCTGTCGCGCTGCCTCCTCGCTCCCTGTTGCGATGTCTCCTCGCTCCCTGTCGCGCTGTCTCATCGCTCACTCTAGCGCTGTCTCCTCGCTCCCTCTCGCGCTGTCTCCTCACTCACTGTCGCGCTGTCTCCTCACTCCCTGTCGCGCTGTCTCCTCGCTCCCTGTCACGCTGTCTCCTCGCACCCTGTTGCGCTGACTCATTGCTCACTCTAGCGCTGTCTCCTCGCTCCCTGTCGCGCTGTGTCCTCGCTCCCTGTCGCGCTGTTTCCTCGCTCCCTGTCATGCTGTCTCCTCGCCCCCTGTCGCGCTGTCTGCTTGGTCCCTGTCGTGATGTCTCCTCACTCCCTCTTGCGCTGTCTCCTCGCTCGCTGTCGCGCTGTCTCCTCGCTCCCTGTTGCGCTGTCTCCTCGCTCCCTGTCGCGCTGTCTGCTTGCTCCCTGTCGCGATGTCTCCTCACTCCCTCTTGCGCTGTCTCCTCGCTCCCTGTCACTCTGTCACCTCGCTCCATGTCGCGCTGTCTCCTTGCTCCCTGTCGCGCTGTCTCCTCGCTCCCTGTCACTCTGTCTCCTCGCACCCTGTTGCGCTGACTCATTGCTCACTCTAGCGCTGTCTCCTCGCTCCCTCTCGCGCTGTCTCCTCACTCACTGTCGCGCTGTCTCCTCGCTCCCTGTCACGCTGTCTGCTTGCTCCCTGTCACGCTGTCTCCTCGCACCCTGTTGCGCTGTCTCATTGCTCACTCTAGCGCTGTCTTCTCGCTCCCTCTCGCGCTGTCTCCTCACTCCAAGTCGCACTGTCTCCTCACTCCCTGTCGCACTGCCTCCTCGCTTCCTGTCGCGATGTCTCCTCACACCCTGGCGCGCTGTCTCCTCGCTCCCTGTCGCGTTGTCTCATCGCTCCCTGTCACGCTGTCTCCTCGCTCCCTGTCGTGTTGTCTCATCGCTCCCTGTCACGCTGTCTCCTCGCTCCCTGTCACGCTGTCTCCTCGCTCCCTGACGTGCTGTCTCCTCGCTCCCTGTTGCGCTGTCTCCTCGCTCCCTGTCACGCTGTCTCCACTTGCCCTCTCGCTCTGTCTCCTCACTCCCTCTCGCACTGATTCCTCTCACCCTCTCGCTCTGTCTCCTCTCTCCCTCTCGCATTGCCTCCGCACTCCCTGTCACACTGTCTCCTCACTCCCTGTCGCACTGACTCCTCGCTCCCTGTCACGCTGTCTCCTCGCTCCCTGTCGCGCTGCCTCCTTGCTCCCAGTTGCGATGTCTCCTCGCTCCCAGTCGTGCTGTCTCATCGCTCACTCTAGCGCTGTCTCCTCGCTCCCTCTCGCGCTGTCTCCTCACTCACTGTCGCGCTGTCTCCTCACTCCCTGTCGCGCTGTCTCCTCGCTCCCTGTCACGCTGTCTCCTCGCTCCCTGTTGTGCTGACTCATTGCTCACTCTAGCGCTGTCTCCTCGCTCCCTCTCGCTCTGTCTCCTCACTCACTGTCGCGCTGTCTCCTCGCTCCCTGTCGCGCTGTCTCCTCGCTCCCTGTCACGCTGTCTCCTCGCACCCTGTTGCGCTGTCTCATTGCTCACTCTAGCGCTGTCTTCTCGCTCCCTCTCGCGCTGTCTCCTCACTCCCTGTCGCACTGTCTCCTCGCTCCCTGTCGCACTGCCTCCTCGCTTCCTGTCGCGATGTCTCCTCACTCCCTGGCGCGCTGTCTCCTCGCTCCCTGTCGCATTGTCTCATAGCTACCTGTCACGCTGTCTCCTCGCTCCCTGTCGCGCTGTCTCATCGTTCCCTGTCGCGCTGTCTCCTCGCTCCCTGACGTGCTGTCTCCTCGCTCCCTGTCGCGCTGTCTCCTCGCTCGCTGTCACGCTGTCTCCTCGCTCCCTGTCACGCTGTCTCCTCGCACCCTGTTGCGCTGTCTCATTGCTCGCTCTAGCGCTGTTTCCTCGCTACCTCTCGCGCTGTCTCCTCACTCCCTGTCGCACTGTCTCCTCGCTCCCTGTCACTCTGTCTCCTCGCACCCTGTTGCGCTGACTCATTGCTCACTCTAGCGCTGTCTCCTCGCTCCCTCTCGCGCTGTCTCCTCACTCACTGTCGCGCTGTCTCCTCGCTCCCTGTCACGCTGTCTGCTCGCTCCCTGTCACGCTGTCTCCTCGCACCCTGTTGCGCTGTCTCATTGCTCACTCTAGCGCTGTCTTCTCGCTCCCTCTCGCGCTGTCTCCTCACTCCAAGTCGCACTGTCTCCTCACTCCCTGTCGCACTGCCTCCTCGCTTCCTGTCGCGATGTCTCCTCACTCCCTGGCGCGCTGTCTCCTCGCTCCCTGTCGCGTTGTCTCATCGCTCCCTGTCACGCTGTCTCCTCGCTCCCTGTCGTGTTGTCTCATCGCTCCCTGTCACGCTGTCTCCTCGCTCCCTGTCACGCTGTCTCCTCGCTCCCTGACGTGCTGTCTCCTCGCTCCCTGTTGCGCTGTCTCCTCGCTCCCTGTCACGCTGTCTCCACTTGCCCTCTCGCTCTGTCTCCTCACTCCCTCTCGCACTGATTCCTCTCACCCTCTCGCTCTGTCTCCTCTCTCCCTCTCGCATTGCCTCCGCACTCCCTGTCACACTGTCTCCTCACTCCCTGTCGCACTGACTCCTCGCTCCCTGTCGCGCTGTCTCCTCGCTCCCTGTCGCGCTGCCTCCTTGCTCCCAGTTGCGATGTCTCCTCGCTCCCTGTCATGCTGTCTCATCGCTCACTCTAGCGCTGTCTCCTCGCTCCCTCTCGCGCTGTCTCCTCACTCACTGTCGCGCTGTCTCCTCACTCCCTGTCGCGCTGTCTCATCGCTCCCTGTCACGCTGTCTCCTCGCTCCCTGTTTTGCTGACTCATTGCTCACTCTAGCGCTGTCTCCTTGCTCCCTCTCGCTCTGTCTCCTCACTCACTGTCGCGCTGTCTCCTCGCTCCCTGTCGCGCTGTCTCCTCGCTCCCTGTCACGCTGTCTCCTCGCACCCTGTTGCGCTGTCTCATTGCTCACTCTAGCGCTGTCTTCTCGCTCCCTCTCGCGCTGTCTCCTCACTCCCTGTCGCACTGTCTCCTCGCTCCCTGTCGCACTGCCTCCTCGCTTCCTGTCGCGATGTCTCCTCACTCCCTGGCGCGCTGTCTCCTCGCTCCCTGTCGCATTGTCTCATAGCTACCTGTCACGCTGTCTCCTCGCTCCCTGTCGCGCTGTCTCATCGTTCCCTGTCACGCTGTCTCCTCGCTCCCTGTCGCGCTGTCTCCTCGCTCCCTGACGTGCTGTCTCCTCGCTCCCTGTCGCGCTGTCTCCTCGCTCGCTGTCACGCTGTCTCCTCGCTCCCTGTCACGCTGTCTCCTCGCACCCTGTTGCGCTGTCTCATTGCTCGCTCTAGCACTGTTTCCTCGCTACCTCTCGCGCTGTCTCCTCACTCCCTGTCGCACTGTCTCCTCGCTCCCTGTCGCACTGCCTCCTCGCTTCCTGTCACGATGTCTCCTCGCTCCCTGTCGCGTTGTTTCATCGCTCCCTGTCACGCTGTCTCCTCGCTCCCTGTCACGCTGTCTCCACTTGCCCTCTCGCTCTGTCTCCTCACTCCCTCTCGCACTGATTCCTCTCTCCCTCTAGCGCTGTCTCCTCGCTCCCTCTCGCGCTGTCTCCTCACTCCCTGTCGCGCTGTCTCCTCGCTCCCTGTCACGCTGTCTCCTCGCACCCTGTTGCGCTGACTCATTGCTCACTCTAGCGCTGTCTCCTCGCTCCCTGTCGCGCTGTCTCCTCGCTCCCTGTCATGCTGTCTCCTCGCACCCTGTTGCGCTTTCTCATTGCTCACTCTAGCGCTGTCTCCTTGCTCCCTGTTGCGCTGTCTCATCGCTCCCTGTCACGCTGTCTCCTCGCTCCCTGTCGCGCTGTCTCCTCGCTCCCTGTCGCGCTGTCTCCTCGCTCCCTGTCGCTCTGTCTCCTCTCTCCCTCTCGCATTGCGTCCGCACTCCCTGTCACACTGTCTCCTCACCCCCCGTCGCACTGACTCCTCGCTCCCTGTTGCACTGTCTCCTCTCTCCCTCTCGCTCTGTCTCCTCTCTCCCTCTCGCATTGCCTCCGCACTCCCTGTCACACTGTCTCCTCGCTCCCTGTCGCACAGACTCCTCGCACCCTGTTGCGCTGTCTCCTCGCTCCCTGTCGCGCTGCCTCCTCGCTCCCTGTCGCGATGTCTCCTCACTCCCTGTTGCGCTGTCTCCTCGCTCCATGTCGTGCTGTCTCCTCGCTCCCTCTCGCGCTGTCTCCTCACTCACTGTTGCGCTGTCTCATCGCTCACTGTCGCGCTGTAAATTCGCTCCCTCTCGCTATGCCTCCGCACTCCCTGTCGCACTGTCTCCTCACTCCCTGTCAAGCTGTCTCCTCGCTCCCTGTCGCGCTGTCTCCTCGCACCCTGTCGCGCTGTCTCCTCGCTCCCTGTAGCGCTGTCCCCTCGCTCCCTTTCGCACTGTCTCCTCGCTCCCTGTCGCGCTGTCTCCTCGCTCCGTGTTGCGCTGTGCCCTCGCTCCCTGTCACGCTGTCTCCTCGGTCCCTGTCGCACTGTGTCCTCGCTCCCTGTCGCGCTGTTTCCTCGCTCCCTGTCATGCTGTCTCCTCGCCCCCTGTCGCGCTGTCTGCTTGGTCCCTGTCGCGATGTCTCCTCACTCCCTCTTGCGCTGTCTCCTCGCTCGCTGTCGCGCTGTCTCCTCGCTCCCTGTTGCGCTGTCTCCTCGCTCCCTGTCGCGCTGTCAGCTTGCTCCCTGTCGCGATGTATCCTCACTCCCTCTTGCGCTGTCTCCTCGCTCCCTGTCACTCTGTCACCTCGCTCCATGTCGCGCTGTCTCCTTGCTCCCTGTCGCGCTGTCTCCTCGCTCCCTGTCACGCTGTCTCCTCGCACCCTGTTGCGCTGACTCATTGCTCACTCTAGAACTGTCTCCTCGCTCCCTCTCGCGCTGTCTCCTCACTCACTGTCGCGCTGTCTCCTCGCTCCCTGTCACGCTGTCTGCTCGCTCCCTGTCACGCTGTCTCCTCACACCCTGTTGCGCTGTCTCATTGCTCACTCTAGCGCTGTCTTCTCGCTCCCTCTCGCGCTGTCTCCTCACTCCCTGTCGCACTGTCTCCTCGCTCCCTGTCGCACTGCCTCCTCGCTTCCTGTCGCGATGTCTCCTCACTCCCTGGCGCGCTGTCTCCTCGCTCCCTGTCGCGTTGTCTCATCGCTCCCTGTCACGCTGTCTCCTCGCTCCCTGTCGCGCTGTCTCATCGTTCCCTGTCGCGCTGTCTCCTCGCTCCCTGTCGCGCTGTCTCCTCGCTCCCTGTCACGCTGTCTCCACTTGCCCTCTCGCTCTGTCTCCTCACTCCCTCTCGCACTGATTCCTCTCACCCTCTCGCTCTGTCTCCTCTCTCCCTCTCGCATTGCCTCCGCACTCCCTGTCACACTGTCTCCTCACTCCCTGTCTCACTGACTCCTCGCTCCCTGTCGCGCTGTCTCCTCGCTCCCTGTCGCGCTGCCTCCTTGCTCCCTGTTGCGATGTCTCCTCGCTCCCTGTCGCGCTGTCTCATCGCTCACTCTAGCGCTGTCTCCTCGCTCCCTCTCGCGCTGTCGCCTCACTCACTGTCGCGCTGTCTCCTCACTCCCTGTCGCGCTGTCTCCTCGCTCCCTGTCACGCTGTCTCCTCGCTCCCTGTTGCGCTGACTCATTGCTCACTCTAGCGCTGTCTCCTCGCTCCCTTTCGCTCTGTCTCCTCACTCACTGTCGCGCTGTCTCCTCGCTCCCTGTCGCGCTGTCTCCTCGCTCCCTGTCACGCTGTCTCCTCGCACCCTGTTGCGCTGTCTCATTGCTCACTCTAGCGCTGTCATCTCGCTCCCTCTCGCGCTGTCTCCTCACTCCCTGTCGCACTGTCTCCTCGCTCCCTGTCGCACTGCCTTCTCGCTTCCTGTCGCGATGTCTCCTCACTCCCAGGCGCGCTGTCTCCTCGCTCCCTGTCGCATTGTCTCATAGCTACCTGTCACGCTGTCTCCTCGCTCCCTGTCGCGCTGTCTCATCGTTCCCTGTCACGCTGTCTCCTCGCTCCCTGTCGCGCTGTCTCCTCGCTCCCTGACGTGCTGTCTCCTCGCTCCCTGTCGCGCTGTCTCCTCGCTCCCTGTCACGCTGTCTCCACTTGCCCTCTCGCTCTGTCTCCTCACTCCCTCTCGCACTGATTCCTCTCTCCCTTTCGCTCTGTCTCCTCTCACCCTCTCGCATTGCCTCCGCACTCCCTGTCACACTGTCTCCTCGCTCCCTGCCACACTGACTCCTCGCTCCCTGTCGCACTGTCTCCTCGCTCCCTCTCGCTCTGTCTCCTCTCTCCCTCTCGCATTGCCTCCGCACTCCCTGTCACACTGTCTCCTCGCTCCCTGTCGCGCTGTCTCCTCGCTCCCTGTCGCGCTGTCTCCTCGCTCCCTGTCGCGCTGCCTCCTCACTCCCTGTTGCGATGTCTCCTCACTCCCTGTCGCGCTGTCTCATCGCTCAGTCTAGCGCTGTCTCCTCGCTCCCTCTCGCGCTGTCTCCTCACTCACTGTCGCGCTGTCTCATCGCTCCCTGTCGCGCTGTAAACTCGCTCCCTGTCGCACTGTCTCCTTACTCCCTGTCGCGCTGTCTCCTCGCTCCCTGTCGCGCTTTCTCATCGGTCCATGTCGCGCTGTCTCCTGGCTCTCTGTCGCACTGTCTCCTCGCTTCCTGTCGCACTGTCTCCTCGCTCCCTGTCGCACTGTCTCCGTCCTCACTGTCACGCTGTCTCCTCGCTCCCAGTCGCGCTGTCTCCTTGCTCTCTATCGCACTGTCTCCTTGCTTGCTGTCGCACTGTCTCCTCGCTCTCTGTCACACTGTCTCCTCGCTCCCTGTCGCGCTCTCTCCTCGCTCCCTGTCGCGCTGTCTCTTCGCTCACTCTAGCGCTGTTTCCTCGCTCCCTCTCGCGCTGTCTCCTCACTCACTGTCGCGCTGTCTCCTCACTCCCTGTCGTGCTGTCTCCTCGCTCCCTGTCACGCTGTCTCCTCGCACCCTGTTGCGCTGACTCATTGCTCACTCTAGCGCTGTCTCCTCGCTCCCTCTCGCTCTGTCTCCTCACTCACTGTCGCGCTGTCTCCTCGCACCCTGTCGCGCTGTCTCCTCGCTCACTGTCACGCTGTCTCCTCGCACCCTGTTGCGCTGTCTCATTGCTCACTCTAGCGCTGTCTTCTTGCTCCCTCTCGCGCTGTCTCCTCACTCCCTGTCGCACTGTCTCATCGGTCACTCTAGCGCTGTCTCCTCGCTCCCTCTCGCGCTGTCTCCTCACTCACTGTCGCGCTGTCTCATCGCTCCCTGTCGTGCTGTAAACTCGCTCCCTGTCGCACTGTCTCCTCACTCCCTGTCGCGCTGTCTCCTCGCTCCCTGTCGCGCTTTCTCATCGGTACATGTCGCGCTGTCTCCTGGCTCTCTGTCGCACTGTCTCCTCGCTCCCTGTCGCACTGCCTCCTCGCTTCCTGTCGCGATGTCTCCTCACTCCCTGGCGCGCTGTCTCCTCGCTCCCTGTCGCGTTGTCTCATCGCTCCCTGTCACGCTGTCTCCTCGCTCCCTGTCGCGCTGTCTCATCGTTCCCTGTCGCGCTGTCTCCTCGCACCCTGTCGCGCTGTCTCCTCGCTCCCTGACGTGCTGTCTCCTCGCTCCCTGTCGCGCTGTCTCCTCGCTCCCTGTCACGCTGTCTCCACTTGCCCTCTCGCTCTGTCTCCTCACTCCCTCTTGCACTGATTCCTCTCACCCTCTCGCTCTGTCTCCTCTCTCCCTCTCGCATTGCCTCCGCACTCCCTGTCACACTGTCTCCTCACTCCCTGTCGCACTGACTCCTCGCTCCCTGTCGCGCTGTCTCCTCGCTCCCTGTCGCGCTGCCTCCTTGCTCCCTGTTGCGATGTCTCCTCGCTCCCTGTCGCGCTGTCTCATCGCTCACTCTAGCGCTGTCTCCTCGCTCCCTCTCGCTCTGTCTCCTCACTCACTGTCGCGCTGTCTCCTCGCTCCCTGTCGCGCTGTCTCCTCGCTCCCTGTCACGCTGTCTCCTCGCACCCTGTTGCGCTGTCTCATTGCTCACTCTAGCGCTGTCTTCTCGCTCCCTCTCGCGCTGTCTCCTCACTCCCTGTCGCACTGTCTCCTCGCTCCCTGTCGCACTGCCTCCTCGCTTCCTGTCGCGATGTCTCCTCACTCCCAGGCGCGCTGTCTCCTCGCTCCCTGTCGCATTGTCTCATAGCTACCTGTCACGCTGTCTCCTCGCTCCCTGTCGCGCTGTCTCATCGTTCCCTGTCACGCTGTCTCCTCGCTCCCTGTCGCGCTGTCTCCTCGCTCCCTGACGTGCTGTCTCCTCGCTCCCTGTCGCGCTGTCTCCTCGCTCCCTGTCACGCTGTCTCCACTTGCCCTCTCGCTCTGTCTCCTCACTCCCTCTCGCACTGATTCCTCTCTCCCTTTCGCTCTGTCTCCTCTCACCCTCTCGCATTGCCTCCGCACTCCCTGTCACACTGTCTCCTCGCTCCCTGCCACACTGACTCCTCGCTCCCTGTCGCACTGTCTCCTCGCTCCCTCTCGCTCTGTCTCCTCTCTCCCTCTCGCATTGCCTCCGCACTCCCTGTCACACTGTCTCCTCGCTCCCTGTCGCGCTGTCTCCTCGCTCCCTGTCGCGCTGTCTCCTCGCTCCCTGTCGCGCTGCCTCCTCACTCCCTGTTGCGATGTCTCCTCACTCCCTGTCGCGCTGTCTCATCGCTCAGTCTAGCGCTGTCTCCTCGCTCCCTCTCGCGCTGTCTCCTCACTCACTGTCGCGCTGTCTCATCGCTCCCTGTCGCGCTGTAAACTCGCTCCCTGTCGCACTGTCTCCTTACTCCCTGTCGCGCTGTCTCCTCGCTCCCTGTCGCGCTTTCTCATCGGTCCATGTCGCGCTGTCTCCTGGCTCTCTGTCGCACTGTCTCCTCGCTTCCTGTCGCACTGTCTCCTCGCTCCCTGTCGCACTGTCTCCGTCCTCACTGTCACGCTGTCTCCTCGCTCCCAGTCGCGCTGTCTCCTTGCTCTCTATCGCACTGTCTCCTTGCTTGCTGTCGCACTGTCTCCTCGCTCTCTGTCACACTGTCTCCTCGCTCCCTGTCGCGCTCTCTCCTCGCTCCCTGTCGCGCTGTCTCTTCGCTCACTCTAGCGCTGTTTCCTCGCTCCCTCTCGCGCTGTCTCCTCACTCACTGTCGCGCTGTCTCCTCACTCCCTGTCGTGCTGTCTCCTCGCTCCCTGTCACGCTGTCTCCTCGCACCCTGTTGCGCTGACTCATTGCTCACTCTAGCGCTGTCTCCTCGCTCCCTCTCGCTCTGTCTCCTCACTCACTGTCGCGCTGTCTCCTCGCACCCTGTCGCGCTGTCTCCTCGCTCACTGTCACGCTGTCTCCTCGCACCCTGTTGCGCTGTCTCATTGCTCACTCTAGCGCTGTCTTCTTGCTCCCTCTCGCGCTGCCTCCTCACTCCCTGTCGCACTGTCTCATCGGTCACTCTAGCGCTGTCTCCTCGCTCCCTCTCGCGCTGTCTCCTCACTCACTGTCGCGCTGTCTCATCGCTCCCTGTCGTGCTGTAAACTCGCTCCCTGTCGCACTGTCTCCTCACTCCCTGTCGCGCTGTCTCCTCGCTCCCTGTCGCGCTTTCTCATCGGTACATGTCGCGCTGTCTCCTGGCTCTCTGTCGCACTGTCTCCTCGCTCCCTGTCGCACTGCCTCCTCGCTTCCTGTCGCGATGTCTCCTCACTCCCTGGCGCGCTGTCTCCTCGCTCCCTGTCGCGTTGTCTCATCGCTCCCTGTCACGCTGTCTCCTCGCTCCCTGTCGCGCTGTCTCATCGTTCCCTGTCGCGCTGTCTCCTCGCACCCTGTCGCGCTGTCTCCTCGCTCCCTGACGTGCTGTCTCCTCGCTCCCTGTCGCGCTGTCTCCTCGCTCCCTGTCACGCTGTCTCCACTTGCCCTCTCGCTCTGTCTCCTCACTCCCTCTCGCACTGATTCCTCTCACCCTCTCGCTCTGTCTCCTCTCTCCCTCTCGCATTGCCTCCGCACTCCCTGTCACACTGTCTCCTCACTCCCTGTCGCACTGACTCCTCGCTGCCTGTCGCGCTGTCTCCTCGCTCCCTGTCGCGCTGCCTCCTTGCTCCCTGTTGCGATGTCTCCTCGCTCCCTGTCGCGCTGTCTCATCGCTCACTCTAGCGCTGTCTCCTCGCTCCCTCTCGCTCTGTCTCCTCACTCACTGTCGCGCTGTCTCCTCGCTCCCTGTCGCGCTGTCTCCTCGCTCCCTGTCACGCTGTCTCCTCGCACCCTGTTGCGCTGTCTCATTGCTCACTCTAGCGCTGTCTTCTCGCTCCCTCTCGCGCTGTCTCCTCACTCCCTGTCGCACTGTCTCCTCGCTCCCTGTCGCACTGCCTCCTCGCTTCCTGTCGCGATGTCTCCTCACTCCCAGGCGCGCTGTCTCCTCGCTCCCTGTCGCATTGTCTCATAGCTACCTGTCACGCTGTCTCCTCGCTCCCTGTCGCGCTGTCTCATCGTTCCCTGTCACGCTGTCTCCTCGCTCCCTGTCGCGCTGTCTCCTCGCTCCCTGACGTGCTGTCTCCTCGCTCCCTGTCGCGCTGTCTCCTCGCTCCCTGTCACGCTGTCTCCACTTGCCCTCTCGCTCTGTCTCCTCACTCCCTCTCGCACTGATTCCTCTCTCCCTTTCGCTCTGTCTCCTCTCACCCTCTCGCATTGCCTCCGCACTCCCTGTCACACTGTCTCCTCGCTCCCTGCCGCACTGACTCCTCGCTCCCTGTCGCACTGTCTCCTCGCTCCCTCTCGCTCTGTCTCCTCTCTCCCTCTCGCATTGCCTCCGCACTCCCTGTCACACTGTCTCCTCGCTCCCTGTCGCGCTGTCTCCTCGCTCCCTGTCGCGCTGTCTCCTCGCTCCCTGTCGCGCTGCCTCCTCACTCCCTGTTGCGATGTCTCCTCACTCCCTGTCGCGCTGTCTCATCGCTCAGTCTAGCGCTGTCTCCTCGCTCCCTCTCGCGCTGTCTCCTCACTCACTGTCGTGCTGTCTCATCGCTCCCTGTCGCGCTGTAAACTCGCTCCCTGTCGCACTGTCTCCTTACTCCCTGTCGCGCTGTCTCCTCGCTCCCTGTCGCGCTTTCTCATCGGTCCATGTCGCGCTGTCTCCTGGCTCTCTGTCGCACTGTCTCCTCGCTTCCTGTCGCACTGTCTCCTCGCTCCCTGTCGCACTGTCTCCGTCCTCACTGTCACGCTGTCTCCACGCTCCCAGTCGCGCTGTCTCCTTGCTCTCTGTCGCACTGTCTCCTTGCTTGCTGTCGCACTGTCTCCTCGCTCTCTGTCACACTGTCTCCTCGCTCCCTGTCGCGCTCTCTCCTCGCTCCCTGTCGCGCTGTCTCTTCGCTCACTCTAGCGCTGTTTCCTCGCTCCCTCTCGCGCTGTCTCCTCACTCACTGTCGCGCTGTCTCCTCACTCCCTGTCGTGCTGTCTCCTCGCTCCCTGTCACGCTGTCTCCTCGCACCCTGTTGCGCTGACTCATTGCTCACTCTAGCGCTGTCTCTTCGCTCCCTCTCGCTCTGTCTCCTCACTCACTGTCGCGCTGTCTCCTCGCACCCTGTCGCGCTGTCTCCTCGCTCACTGTCACGCTGTCTCCTCGCACCCTGTTGCGCTGTCTCATTGCTCACTCTAGCGCTGTCTTCTTGCTCCCTCTCGCGCTGTCTCCTCACTCCCTGTCGCACTGTCTCATCGGTCACTCTAGTGCTGTCTCCTCGCTCCCTCTCGCGCTGTCTCCTCACTCACTGTCGCGCTGTCTCATCGCTCCCTGTCGTGCTGTAAACTCGCTCCCTGTCGCACTGTCTCCTCACTCCCTGTCGCGCTGTCTCCTCGCTCCCTGTCGCGCTTTCAAATCGGTACATGTCGCGCTGTCTCCTGGCTCTCTGTTGCACTGTCTCCTCGCTCCCTGTCGCACTGTCTCCTCGCTCCCTGTCGCGCTGTCTCCTTGCTCTCTGTCGCACTGTCTCCTTGCTTGCTGTCGCACTGTCTCCTCGCTCTCTGTCGCACTGTCTCCTTGCTCATTGATGCGCTGTCTCCTTGCTCCCTGTCACGCTGACTCCTCGCTCCCTGTCGCACTGTCTCCTTGCTCCCTGTCGCGCTGTCTCCTTGCTCTGTGTCGCGCTGTGACTTTGCTCCTTCTCGCACTGTCGCTTCATTCCGTCTCGCAATGTCTCCTCTCACCCTCTCGCTCTGTCACCTCACTCCCTATTGTGCTGTCTCCTCGCTCGCTCTAGCGCTGTCTCCTCGCACCCTCTCGCGCTGTCTCCTTGCTCACTGTCACCCTGTCTCCTCGCTCCATTTCGCGCTGCCTCCTCGCTCCCTGTCGCGATGACTCCTCACTCCCTGTCGCGCTGTCTCCTCGGTCCATGTCGTGCTGTCTCCTCGCTCCCTCTCGCGCTGTCTCCTCACTCACTGTTGCGCTGTCTCATCGCTCACTGTCGCGCTGTAAACTCGCTCCCTCTCGCTATGCCTTCGCACTCCCTGTCGCACTGTCTCATCGTTCCCTGTCGCGCTGTCTCCTCGCTCCCTGTCGCGCTGTCTCCTCGCTCCCTGTCGCGCTGTCTCCTCGCTCCCTGTCGCGCTGTCTCATCGTTCCCTGTCGCGCTGTCTCCTCGCTCCCTGTCGCGCTGTCTCCTCGCTCCCTGACGTGCTGTCTCCTCGCTCCCTGTCGCGCTGTCTCCTCGCTCCCTGTCACGCTGTCTCCACTTGCCCTCTCGCTCTGTCTCCTCACTCCCTCTCGCACTGATTCCTCTCTCCCTCTCGCTCTGTCTCCTCTCTCCCTCTCGCATTGCCTCCGCACTCCCTGTCACACTATCTCCTCGCTCCCTGTCGCACTGACTCCTCGCTCCCTGTCGCACTGTCTCCTCGCTCCCTCTCGCTCTGTCTCCTCTCTTCCTCTCGCATTGCCTCCGCACTCCCTGTCACACTGTCTCCTCGCTCCCTGTCGCGCTGTCTCCTCGCTCCCTGTCGCGCTGTCTCCTCGCTCCCTGTCGCGCTGCCTCCTCGCTCCCTGTTGCGATGTCTCCTCGCTCCCTGTCGCGCTGTCTCATCGCTCACTCTAGCGCTGTCTCCTCGCTCCCTCTCGCGCTGTCTCCTCACTCACTGTCGCGCTGTCTCATCGCTCCCTGTCGCGCTGTAAACTCGCTCCCTGTCGCACTGTCTCCTTACTCCCTGTCGCGCTGTCTCCTCGCTCCCTGTCGCGCTTTCTCATCGGTCCATGTCGCGCTGTCTCCTGGCTCTCTGTCGCACTGTCTCCTCGCTCCCTGTCGCACTGTCTCCTCGCTCCCTGTCGCACTGTCTCCTCGCTCCCTGTCGCACTATCTCCGTCCTCCATGTCGCGCTGTCCCCTCGCTCCCAGTCGCGCTGTCTCCTTGCTCTCTGTCGCACTGTCTCCTTGCTTGCTGTCGCACTGTCTCCTCGCTCTCTGTCACACTGTCTCCTCGCTCCCTGTCGCGCTCTCTCCTCGCTCCCTGTCGCGCTGTCTCTTCGCTCACTCTAGCGCTGTCTCCTCGCTCCCTCTCGCGCTGTCTCCTCACTCACTGTCGCGCTGTCTCCTCACTCCCTGTCGTGCTGTCTCCTCGCTCCCTGTCACGCTGTCTCCTCGCACCCTGTTGCGCTGACTCATTGCTCACTCTAGCGCTGTCTCCTCGCTCCCTCTCGCTCTGTCTCCTCACTCACTGTCGCGCTGTCTCCTCGCTCCCTGTCGCGCTGTCTCCTCGCTCACTGTCACGCTGTAACCTCGCACCCTGTTGCGCTGTCTCATTGCTCACTCTAGCGCTGTCTTCTTGCTCCCTCTCGCGCTGTCTCCTCACTCCCTGTCGCACTGTCTCCTCGCTCCCTGTCGCACAGCCTCCTCGCTTCCTGTCGCGATGTCTCCTCACTCCCTGGCGCGCTGTCTCCTCGCTCCCTGTCGCATTGTCTCATCGCTCCCTGTCACGCTTCTCCTCGCTCCCTGTCGCGCTGTCTCATCGTTCCCTGTCGCGCTGTCTCCTCGCTCCCTGACGTGCTGTCTCCTCGCTCCCTGTCACGCTGTCTCCTCGCTCCCTGTCACGCTGTCTCCACTTGCCCTCTCGCTCTGTCTCCTCACTCCCTCTCGCACTGATTCCTCTCTCCCTCTCGCTCTGTCTCCTCTCTCCCTCTCGCATTGCCTCCGCACTCCCTGTCACACTGTCTCCTCGCTCCCTGTCGCACTGACTCCTCGCTCCCTGTCGCACTGTCTCCTCGCTCCCTCTCGCTCTGTCTCCTCTCTCCCTCTCGCATTGCCTCCGCACTCCCTGTCACACTGTCTCCTCGCTCCCTGTCGCGCTGTCTCCTCGCTCCCTGTCACGCTGTCTCCTCGCTCCCTGTCGCGCTGCCTCCTCGCTCCCTGTTGCGATGTCTCCTCGCTCCCTGTCACGCTGTCTCATCGGTCACTCTAGCGCTGTCTCCTCGCTCCCTCTCGTGCTGTCTCCTTACTCACTGTCGCGCTGTCTCATCGCTCCCTGTCGTGCTGTAAACTCGCTCCCTGTCGCACTGTCTCCTCACTCCCTGTCGCGCTGTCTCCTCGCTCCCTGTCGCGCTTTCTCATCGGTCCATGTCGCGCTGTCTCCTGGCTCTCTGTCGCACTGTCTCCTCGCTCCCTGTCGCACTGTCTCCTCGCTCCTTGTCGCACTGTCTCCTTCCTCCCTGTCGCGCTGTCTCCTCACTCCCTGTCGCGCTGTCTCCTCGCTCCCTGTCGCGCTTTCTCATCGGTCCATGTCGCGCTGTCTCCTGGCTCTCTGTCGCACTGTCTCCTTGCTCCCTGTCGCACTGTCTCCTCGCTCCCTGTCGCACTGTCTCCTCGCTCCCTGTCGCACTATCTCCGTCCTCCCTGTCGCGCTGTCTCCTCGCACCCTGTCGCGCTGTCTCCTCGCTCCCTGTAGCGCTGTCCCCTCGCTCCCTTTCGCACTGTCTCCTCGCTCCCTGTCGCGCTGTCTCCTCGCTCCGTGTTGCGCTGTGCCCTCGCTCCCTGTCACGCTGTCTCCTCGGTCCCTGTCGCACTGTGTCCTCGCTCCCTGTCGCGCTGTTTCCTCGCTCCCTGTCATGCTGTCTCCTCGCCCCCTGTCGCGCTGTCTCCTCGCTCCCTGTCACGCTGTCTCCACTTGCCCTCTCGCTCTGTCTCCTCACTCCCTCTCGCACTGATTCCTCTCTCCCTTTCGCTCTGTCTCCTCTCACCCTCTCGCATTGCCTCCGCACTCCCTGTCACACTGTCTCCTCGCTCCCTGCCACACTGACTCCTCGCTCCCTGTCGCACTGTCTCCTCGCTCCCTCTCGCTCTGTCTCCTCTCTCCCTCTCGCATTGCCTCCGCACTCCCTGTCACACTGTCTCCTCGCTCCCTGTCGCGCTGTCTCCTCGCTCCCTGTCGCGCTGTCTCCTCGCTCCCTGTCACGCTGCCTCCTCACTCCCTGTTGCGATGTCTCCTCACTCCCTGTCGCGCTGTCTCATCGCTCAGTCTAGCGCTGTCTCCTCGCTCCCTCTCGCGCTGTCTCCTCACTCACTGTCGCGCTGTCTCATCGCTCCCTGTCGCGCTGTAAACTCGCTCCCTGTCGCACTGTCTCCTTACTCCCTGTCGCGCTGTCTCCTCGCTCCCTGTCGCGCTTTCTCATCGGTCCATGTCGCGCTGTCTCCTGGCTCTCTGTCGCACTGTCTCCTCGCTTCCTGTCGCACTGTCTCCTCGCTCCCTGTCGCACTGTCTCCGTCCTCACTGTCACGCTGTCTCCTCGCTCCCAGTCGCGCTGTCTCCTTGCTCTCTATCGCACTGTCTCCTTGCTTGCTGTCGCACTGTCTCCTCGCTCTCTGTCACACTGTCTCCTCGCTCCCTGTCGCGCTCTCTCCTCGCTCCCTGTCGCGCTGTCTCTTCGCTCACTCTAGCGCTGTTTCCTCGCTCCCTCTCGCGCTGTCTCCTCACTCACTGTCGCGCTGTCTCCTCACTCCCTGTCGTGCTGTCTCCTCGCTCCCTGTCACGCTGTCTCCTCGCACCCTGTTGCGCTGACTCATTGCTCACTCTAGCGCTGTCTCCTCGCTCCCTCTCGCTCTGTCTCCTCACTCACTGTCGCGCTGTCTCCTCGCACCCTGTCGCGCTGTCTCCTCGCTCACTGTCACGCTGTCTCCTCGCACCCTGTTGCGCTGTCTCATTGCTCACTCTAGCGCTGTCTTCTTGCTCCCTCTCGCGCTGTCTCCTCACTCCCTGTCGCACTGTCTCATCGGTCACTCTAGCGCTGTCTCCTCGCTCCCTCTCGCGCTGTCTCCTCACTCACTGTCGCGCTGTCTCATCGCTCCCTGTCGTGCTGTAAACTCGCTCCCTGTCGCACTGTCTCCTCACTCCCTGTCGCGCTGTCTCCTCGCTCCCTGTCGCGCTTTCTCATCGGTACATGTCGCGCTGTCTCCTGGCTCTCTGTCGCACTGTCTCCTCGCTCCCTGTCGCACTGCCTCCTCGCTTCCTGTCGCGATGTCTCCTCACTCCCTGGCGCGCTGTCTCCTCGCTCCCTGTCGCGTTGTCTCATCGCTCCCTGTCACGCTGTCTCCTCGCTCCCTGTCGCGCTGTCTCATCGTTCCCTGTCGCGCTGTCTCCTCGCACCCTGTCGCGCTGTCTCCTCGCTCCCTGACGTGCTGTCTCCTCGCTCCCTGTCGCGCTGTCTCCTCGCTCCCTGTCACGCTGTCTCCACTTGCCCTCTCGCTCTGTCTCCTCACTCCCTCTCGCACTGATTCCTCTCACCCTCTCGCTCTGTCTCCTCTCTCCCTCTCGCATTGCCTCCGCACTCCCTGTCACGCTGTCTCCTCACTCCCTGTCGCACTGACTCCTCGCTCCCTGTCGCGCTGTCTCCTCGCTCCCTGTCGCGCTGCCTCCTTGCTCCCTGTTGCGATGTCTCCTCGCTCCCTGTCGCGCTGTCTCATCGCTCACTCTAGCGCTGTCTCCTCGCTCCCTCTCGCTCTGTCTCCTCACTCACTGTCGCGCTGTCTCCTCGCTCCCTGTCGCGCTGTCTCCTCGCTCCCTGTCACGCTGTCTCCTCGCACCCTGTTGCGCTGTCTCATTGCTCACTCTAGCGCTGTCTTCTCGCTCCCTCTCGCGCTGTCTCCTCACTCCCTGTCGCACTGTCTCCTCGCTCCCTGTCGCACTGCCTCCTCGCTTCCTGTCGCGATGTCTCCTCACTCCCAGGCGCGCTGTCTCCTCGCTCCCTGTCGCATTGTCTCATAGCTACCTGTCACGCTGTCTCCTCGCTCCCTGTCGCGCTGTCTCATCGTTCCCTGTCACGCTGTCTCCTCGCTCCCTGTCGCGCTGTCTCCTCGCTCCCTGACGTGCTGTCTCCTCGCTCCCTGTCGCGCTGTCTCCTCGCTCCCTGTCACGCTGTCTCCACTTGCCCTCTCGCTCTGTCTCCTCACTCCCTCTCGCACTGATTCCTCTCTCCCTTTCGCTGTCTCCTCTCACCCTCTCGCATTGCCTCCGCACTCCCTGTCACACTGTCTCCTCGCTCCCTGCCACACTGACTCCTCGCTCCCTGTCGCACTGTCTCCTCGCTCCCTCTCGCTCTGTCTCCTCTCTCCCTCTCGCATTGCCTCCGCACTCCCTGTCACACTGTCTCCTCGCTCCCTGTCGCGCTGTCTCCTCGCTCCCTGTCGCGCTGTCTCCTCGCTCCCTGTCGCGCTGCCTCCTCACTCCCTGTTGCGATGTCTCCTCACTCCCTGTCGCGCTGTCTCATCGCTCAGTCTAGCGCTGTCTCCTCGCTCCCTCTCGCGCTGTCTCCTCACTCACTGTCGCGCTGTCTCATCGCTCCCTGTCGCGCTGTAAACTCGCTCCCTGTCGCACTGTCTCCTTACTCCCTGTCGCGCTGTCTCCTCGCTCCCTGTCGCGCTTTCTCATCGGTCCATGTCGCGCTGTCTCCTGGCTCTCTGTCGCACTGTCTCCTCGCTTCCTGTCGCACTGTCTCCTCGCTCCCTGTCGCACTGTCTCCGTCCTCACTGTCACGCTGTCTCCTCGCTCCCAGTCGCGCTGTCTCCTTGCTCTCTATCGCACTGTCTCCTTGCTTGCTGTCGCACTGTCTCCTCGCTCTCTGTCACACTGTCTCCTCGCTCCCTGTCGCGCTCTCTCCTCGCTCCCTGTCGCGCTGTCTCTTCGCTCACTCTAGCGCTGTTTCCTCGCTCCCTCTCGCGCTGTCTCCTCACTCACTGTCGCGCTGTCTCCTCACTCCCTGTCGTGCTGTCTCCTCGCTCCCTGTCACGCTGTCTCCTCGCACCCTGTTGCGCTGACTCATTGCTCACTCTAGCGCTGTCTCCTCGCTCCCTCTCGCTCTGTCTCCTCACTCACTGTCGCGCTGTCTCCTCGCACCCTGTCGCGCTGTCTCCTCGCTCACTGTCACGCTGTCTCCTCGCACCCTGTTGCGCTGTCTCATTGCTCACTCTAGCGCTGTCTTCTTGCTCCCTCTCGCGCTGCCTCCTCACTCCCTGTCGCACTGTCTCATCGGTCACTCTAGCGCTGTCTCCTCGCTCCCTCTCGCGCTGTCTCCTCACTCACTGTCGCGCTGTCTCATCGCTCCCTGTCGTGCTGTAAACTCGCTCCCTGTCGCACTGTCTCCTCACTCCCTGTCGCGCTGTCTCCTCGCTCCCTGTCGCGCTTTCTCATCGGTACATGTCGCGCTGTCTCCTGGCTCTCTGTCGCACTGTCTCCTCGCTCCCTGTCGCACTGCCTCCTCGCTTCCTGTCGCGATGTCTCCTCACTCCCTGGCGCGCTGTCTCCTCGCTCCCTGTCGCGTTGTCTCATCGCTCCCTGTCACGCTGTCTCCTCGCTCCCTGTCGCGCTGTCTCATCGTTCCCTGTCGCGCTGTCTCCTCGCACCCTGTCGCGCTGTCTCCTCGCTCCCTGACGTGCTGTCTCCTCGCTCCCTGTCACGCTGTCTCCACTTGCCCTCTCGCTCTGTCTCCTCACTCCCTCTCGCACTGATTCCTCTCACCCTCTCGCTCTGTCTCCTCTCTCCCTCTCGCATTGCCTCCGCACTCCCTGTCACACTGTCTCCTCACTCCCTGTCGCACTGACTCCTCGCTCCCTGTCGCGCTGTCTCCTCGCTCCCTGTCGCGCTGCCTCCTTGCTCCCTGTTGCGATGTCTCCTCGCTCCCTGTCGCGCTGTCTCATCGCTCACTCTAGCGCTGTCTCCTCGCTCCCTCTCGCTCTGTCTCCTCACTCACTGTCGCGCTGTCTCCTCGCTCCCTGTCGCGCTGTCTCCTCGCTCCCTGTCACGCTGTCTCCTCGCACCCTGTTGCGCTGTCTCATTGCTCACTCTAGCGCTGTCTTCTCGCTCCCTCTCGCGCTGTCTCCTCACTCCCTGTCGCACTGTCTCCTCGCTCCCTGTCGCACTGCCTCCTCGCTTCCTGTCGCGATGTCTCCTCACTCCCAGGCGCGCTGTCTCCTCGCTCCCTGTCGCATTGTCTCATAGCTACCTGTCACGCTGTCTCCTCGCTCCCTGTAGCGCTGTCTCATCGTTCCCTGTCACGCTGTCTCCTCGCTCCCTGTCGCGCTGTCTCCTCGCTCCCTGACGTGCTGTCTCCTCGCTCCCTGTCGCGCTGTCTCCTCGCTCCCTGTCACGCTGTCTCCACTTGCCCTCTCGCTCTGTCTCCTCACTCCCTCTCGCACTGATTCCTCTCTCCCTTTCGCTCTGTCTCCTCTCACCCTCTCGCATTGCCTCCGCACTCCCTGTCACACTGTCTCCTCGCTCCCTGCCGCACTGACTCCTCGCTCCCTGTCGCACTGTCTCCTCGCTCCCTCTCGCTCTGTCTCCTCTCTCCCTCTCGCATTGCCTCCGCACTCCCTGTCACACTGTCTCCTCGCTCCCTGTCGCGCTGTCTCCTCGCTCCCTGTCGCGCTGTCTCCTCGCTCCCTGTCGCGCTGCCTCCTCACTCCCTGTTGCGATGTCTCCTCACTCCCTGTCGCGCTGTCTCATCGCTCAGTCTAGCGCTGTCTCCTCGCTCCCTCTCGCGCTGTCTCCTCACTCACTGTCGTGCTGTCTCATCGCTCCCTGTCGCGCTGTAAACTCGCTCCCTGTCGCACTGTCTCCTTACTCCCTGTCGCGCTGTCTCCTCGCTCCCTGTCGCGCTTTCTCATCGGTCCATGTCGCGCTGTCTCCTGGCTCTCTGTCGCACTGTCTCCTCGCTTCCTGTCGCACTGTCTCCTCGCTCCCTGTCGCACTGTCTCCGTCCTCACTGTCACGCTGTCTCCACGCTCCCAGTCGCGCTGTCTCCTTGCTCTCTGTCGCACTGTCTCCTTGCTTGCTGTCGCACTGTCTCCTCGCTCTCTGTCACACTGTCTCCTCGCTCCCTGTCGCGCTCTCTCCTCGCTCCCTGTCGCGCTGTCTCTTCGCTCACTCTAGCGCTGTTTCCTCGCTCCCTCTCGCGCTGTCTCCTCACTCACTGTCGCGCTGTCTCCTCACTCCCTGTCGTGCTGTCTCCTCGCTCCCTGTCACGCTGTCTCCTCGCACCCTGTTGCGCTGACTCATTGCTCACTCTAGCGCTGTCTCTTCGCTCACTGTCACGCTGTCTCCTCGCACCCTGTTGCGCTGTCTCATTGCTCACTCTAGCGCTGTCTTCTTGCTCCCTCTCGCGCTGTCTCCTCACTCCCTGTCGCACTGTCTCATCGGTCACTCTAGTGCTGTCTCCTCGCTCCCTCTCGCGCTGTCTCCTCACTCACTGTCGCGCTGTCTCATCGCTCCCTGTCGTGCTGTAAACTCGCTCCCTGTCGCACTGTCTCCTCACTCCCTGTCGCGCTGTCTCCTCGCTCCCTGTCGCGCTTTCAAATCGGTACATGTCGCGCTGTCTCCTGGCTCTCTGTTGCACTGTCTCCTCGCTCCCTGTCGCACTGTCTCCTCGCTCCCTGTCGCGCTGTCTCCTTGCTCTCTGTCGCACTGTCTCCTTGCTTGCTGTCGCACTGTCTCCTCGCTCTCTGTCGCACTGTCTCCTTGCTCATTGATGCGCTGTCTCCTTGCTCCCTGTCGCGCTGACTCCTCGCTCCCTGTCGCACTGTCTCCTTGCTCCCTGTCGCGCTGTCTCCTTGCTCTGTGTCGCGCTGTGACTTTGCTCCTTCTCGCACTGTCGCTTCATTCCGTCTCGCAATGTCTCCTCTCACCCTCTCGCTCTGTCACCTCACTCCCTATTGTGCTGTCTCCTCGCTCGCTCTAGCGCTGTCTCCTCGCACCCTCTCGCGCTGTCTCCTTGCTCACTGTCACCCTGTCTCCTCGCTCCATTTCGCGCTGCCTCCTCGCTCCCTGTCGCGATGACTCCTCACTCCCTGTCGCGCTGTCTCCTCGGTCCATGTCGTGCTGTCTCCTCGCTCCCTCTCGCGCTGTCTCCTCACTCACTGTTGCGCTGTCTCATCGCTCACTGTCGCGCTGTAAACTCGCTCCCTCTCGCTATGCCTCCGCACTCCCTGTCGCACTGTCTCATCGTTCCCTGTCGCGCTGTCTCCTCGCTCCCTGTCGCGCTGTCTCCTCGCTCCCTGTCGCGCTGTCTCCTCGCTCCCTGTCGCGCTGTCTCATCGTTCCCTGTCGCGCTGTCTCCTCGCTCCCTGTCGCGCTGTCTCCTCGCTCCCTGACGTGCTGTCTCCTCGCTCCCTGTCGCGCTGTCTCCTCGCTCCCTGTCACGCTGTCTCCACTTGCCCTCTCGCTCTGTCTCCTCACTCCCTCTCGCACTGATTCCTCTCTCCCTCTCGCTCTGTCTCCTCTCTCCCTCTCGCATTGCCTCCGCACTCCCTGTCACACTGTCTCCTCGCTCCCTGTCGCACTGACTCCTCGCTCCCTGTCGCACTGTCTCCTCGCTCCCTCTCGCTCTGTCTCCTCTCTTCCTCTCGCATTGCCTCCGCACTCCCTGTCACACTGTCTCCTCGCTCCCTGTCGCGCTGTCTCCTCGCTCCCTGTCGCGCTGTCTCCTCGCTCCCTGTCGCGCTGTCTCATCGCTCACTCTAGCGCTGTCTCCTCGCTCCCTCTCGCGCTGTCTCCTCACTCACTGTCGCGCTGTCTCATCGCTCCCTGTCGCGCTGTAAACTCGCTCCCTGTCGCACTGTCTCCTTACTCCCTGTCGCGCTGTCTCCTCGCTCCCTGTCGCGCTTTCTCATCGGTCCATGTCGCGCTGTCTCCTGGCTCTCTGTCGCACTGTCTCCTCGCTCCCTGTCGCACTGTCTCCTCGCTCCCTGTCGCACTGTCTCCTCGCTCCCTGTCGCACTATCTCCGTCCTCCCTGTCGCGCTGTCCCCTCGCTCCCAGTCGCGCTGTCTCCTTGCTCTCTGTCGCACTGTCTCCTTGCTTGCTGTCGCACTGTCTCCTCGCTCTCTGTCACACTGTCTCCTCGCTCCCTGTCGCGCTCTCTCCTCGCTCCCTGTCGCGCTGTCTCTTCGCTCACTCTAGCGCTGTTTCCTCGCTCCCTCTCGCGCTGTCTCCTCACTCACTGTCGCGCTGTCTCCTCACTCCCTGTCGTGCTGTCTCCTCGCTCCCTGTCACGCTGTCTCCTCGCACCCTGTTGCGCTGACTCATTGCTCACTCTAGCGCTGTCTCCTCGCTCCCTCTCGCTCTGTCTCCTCACTCACTGTCGCGCTGTCTCCTCGCACCCTGTCGCGCTGTCTCCTCGCTCACTGTCACGCTGTCTCCTCGCACCCTGTTGCGCTGTCTCATTGCTCACTCTAGCGCTGTCTTCTTGCTCCCTCTCGCGCTGCCTCCTCACTCCCTGTCGCACTGTCTCATCGGTCACTCTAGCGCTGTCTCCTCGCTCCCTCTCGCGCTGTCTCCTCACTCACTGTCGCGCTGTCTCATCGCTCCCTGTCGTGCTGTAAACTCGCTCCCTGTCGCACTGTCTCCTCACTCCCTGTCGCGCTGTCTCCTCGCTCCCTGTCGCGCTTTCTCATCGGTACATGTCGCGCTGTCTCCTGGCTCTCTGTCGCACTGTCTCCTCGCTCCCTGTCGCACTGCCTCCTCGCTTCCTGTCGCGATGTCTCCTCACTCCCTGGCGCGCTGTCTCCTCGCTCCCTGTCGCGTTGTCTCATCGCTCCCTGTCACGCTGTCTCCTCGCTCCCTGTCGCGCTGTCTCATCGTTCCCTGTCGCGCTGTCTCCTCGCACCCTGTCGCGCTGTCTCCTCGCTCCCTGACGTGCTGTCTCCTCGCTCCCTGTCGCGCTGTCTCCTCGCTCCCTGTCACGCTGTCTCCACTTGCCCTCTCGCTCTGTCTCCTCACTCCCTCTCGCACTGATTCCTCTCACCCTCTCGCTCTGTCTCCTCTCTCCCTCTCGCATTGCCTCCGCACTCCCTGTCACACTGTCTCCTCACTCCCTGTCGCACTGACTCCTCGCTCCCTGTCGCGCTGTCTCCTCGCTCCCTGTCGCGCTGCCTCCTTGCTCCCTGTTGCGATGTCTCCTCGCTCCCTGTCGCGCTGTCTCATCGCTCACTCTAGCGCTGTCTCCTCGCTCCCTCTCGCTCTGTCTCCTCACTCACTGTCGCGCTGTCTCCTCGCTCCCTGTCGCGCTGTCTCCTCGCTCCCTGTCACGCTGTCTCCTCGCACCCTGTTGCGCTGTCTCATTGCTCACTCTAGCGCTGTCTTCTCGCTCCCTCTCGCGCTGTCTCCTCACTCCCTGTCGCACTGTCTCCTCGCTCCCTGTCGCACTGCCTCCTCGCTTCCTGTCGCGATGTCTCCTCACTCCCAGGCGCGCTGTCTCCTCGCTCCCTGTCGCATTGTCTCATAGCTACCTGTCACGCTGTCTCCTCGCTCCCTGTCGCGCTGTCTCATCGTTCCCTGTCACGCTGTCTCCTCGCTCCCTGTCGCGCTGTCTCCTCGCTCCCTGACGTGCTGTCTCCTCGCTCCCTGTCGCGCTGTCTCCTCGCTCCCTGTCACGCTGTCTCCACTTGCCCTCTCGCTCTGTCTCCTCACTCCCTCTCGCACTGATTCCTCTCTCCCTTTCGCTCTGTCTCCTCTCACCCTCTCGCATTGCCTCCGCACTCCCTGTCACACTGTCTCCTCGCTCCCTGCCGCACTGACTCCTCGCTCCCTGTCGCACTGTCTCCTCGCTCCCTCTCGCTCTGTCTCCTCTCTCCCTCTCGCATTGCCTCCGCACTCCCTGTCACACTGTCTCCTCGCTCCCTGTCGCGCTGTCTCCTCGCTCCCTGTTGCGCTGTCTCCTCGCTCCCTGTCGCGCTGCCTCCTCACTCCCTGTTGCGATGTCTCCTCACTCCCTGTCGCGCTGTCTCATCGCTCAGTCTAGCGCTGTCTCCTCGCTCCCTCTCGCGCTGTCTCCTCACTCACTGTCGTGCTGTCTCATCGCTCCCTGTCGCGCTGTAAACTCGCTCCCTGTCGCACTGTCTCCTTACTCCCTGTCGCGCTGTCTCCTCGCTCCCTGTCGCGCTTTCTCATCGGTCCATGTCGCGCTGTCTCCTGGCTCTCTGTCGCACTGTCTCCTCGCTTCCTGTCGCACTGTCTCCTCGCTCCCTGTCGCACTGTCTCCGTCTTCACTGTCACGCTGTCTCCACGCTCCCAGTCGCGCTGTCTCCTTGCTCTCTGTCGCACTGTCTCCTTGCTTGCTGTCGCACTGTCTCCTCGCTCTCTGTCACACTGTCTCCTCGCTCCCTGTCGCGCTCTCTCCTCGCTCCCTGTCGCGCTGTCTCTTCGCTCACTCTAGCGCTGTTTCCTCGCTCCCTCTCGCGCTGTCTCCTCACTCACTGTCGCGCTGTCTCCTCACTCCCTGTCGTGCTGTCTCCTCGCTCCCTGTCACGCTGTCTCCTCGCACCCTGTTGCGCTGACTCATTGCTCACTCTAGCGCTGTCTCTTCGCTCCCTCTCGCTCTGTCTCCTCACTCACTGTCGCGCTGTCTCCTCGCACCCTGTCGCGCTGTCTCCTCGCTCACTGTCACGCTGTCTCCTCGCACCCTGTTGCGCTGTCTCATTGCTCACTCTAGCGCTGTCTTCTTGCTCCCTCTCGCGCTGTCTCCTCACTCCCTGTCGCACTGTCTCATCGGTCACTCTAGTGCTGTCTCCTCGCTCCCTCTCGCGCTGTCTCCTCACTCACTGTCGCGCTGTCTCATCGCTCCCTGTCGTGCTGTAAACTCGCTCCCTGTCGCACTGTCTCCTCACTCCCTGTCGCGCTGTCTCCTCGCTCCCTGTCGCGCTTTCAAATCGGTACATGTCGCGCTGTCTCCTGGCTCTCTGTTGCACTGTCTCCTCGCTCCCTGTCGCACTGTCTCCTCGCTCCCTGTCGCGCTGTCTCCTTGCTCTCTGTCGCACTGTCTCCTTGCTTGCTGTCGCACTGTCTCCTCGCTCTCTGTCGCACTGTCTCCTTGCTCATTGATGCGCTGTCTCCTTGCTCCCTGTCGCGCTGACTCCTCGCTCCCTGTCGCACTGTCTCCTTGCTCCCTGTCGCGCTGTCTCCTTGCTCTGTGTCGCGCTGTGACTTTGCTCCTTCTCGCACTGTCGCTTCATTCCGTCTCGCAATGTCTCCTCTCACCCTCTCGCTCTGTCACCTCACTCCCTATTGTGCTGTCTCCTCGGTCGCTTTAGCGCTGTCTCCTCGCACCCTCTCGCGCTGTCTCCTTGCTCACTGTCACCCTGTCTCCTCGCTCCATTTCGCGCTGCCTCCTCGCTCCCTGTCGCGATGACTCCTCACTCCCTGTCGCGCTGTCTCCTCGGTCCATGTCGTGCTGTCTCCTCGCTCCCTCTCGCGCTGTCTCCTCACTCACTGTTGCGCTGTCTCATCGCTCACTGTCGCGCTGTAAACTCGCTCCCTCTCGCTATGCCTCCGCACTCCCTGTCGCACTGTCTCATCGTTCCCTGTCGCGCTGTCTCCTCGCTCCCTGTCGCGCTGTCTCCTCGCTCCCTGTCGCGCTGTCTCCTCGCTCCCTGTCGCGCTGTCTCATCGTTCCCTGTCGCGCTGTCTCCTCGCTCCCTGTCGCGCTGTCTCCTCGCTCCCTGACGTGCTGTCTCCTCGCTCCCTGTCGCGCTGTCTCCTCGCTCCCTGTCACGCTGTCTCCACTTGCCCTCTCGCTCTGTCTCCTCACTCCCTCTCGCACTGATTCCTCTCTCCCTCTCGCTCTGTCTCCTCTCTCCCTCTCGCATTGCCTCCGCACTCCCTGTCACACTGTCTCCTCGCTCCCTGTCGCACTGACTCCTCGCTCCCTGTCGCACTGTCTCCTCGCTCCCTCTCGCTCTGTCTCCTCTCTTCCTCTCGCATTGCCTCCGCACTCCCTGTCACACTGTCTCCTCGCTCCCTGTCGCGCTGTCTCCTCGCTCCCTGTCGCGCTGTCTCCTCGCTCCCTGTCGCGCTGCCTCCTCGCTCCCTGTTGCGATGTCTCCTCGCTCCCTGTCGCGCTGTCTCATCGCTCACTCTAGCGCTGTCTCCTCGCTCCCTCTCGCGCTGTCTCCTCACTCACTGTCGCGCTGTCTCATCGCTCCCTGTCGCGCTGTAAACTCGCTCCCTGTCGCACTGTCTCCTTACTCCCTGTCGCGCTGTCTCCTCGCTCCCTGTCGCGCTTTCTCATCGGTCCATGTCGCGCTGTCTCCTGGCTCTCTGTCGCACTGTCTCCTCGCTCCCTGTCGCACTGTCTCCTCGCTCCCTGTCGCACTGTCTCCTCGCTCCCTGTCGCACTATCTCCGTCCTCCCTGTCGCGCTGTCCCCTCGCTCCCAGTCGCGCTGTCTCCTTGCTCTCTGTCGCACTGTCTCCTTGCTTGCTGTCGCACTGTCTCCTCGCTCTCTGTCACACTGTCTCCTCGCTCCCTGTCGCGCTCTCTCCTCGCTCCCTGTCGCGCTGTCTCTTCGCTCACTCTAGCGCTGTCTCCTCGCTCCCTCTCGCGCTGTCTCCTCACTCACTGTCGCGCTGTCTCCTCACTCCCTGTCGTGCTGTCTCCTCGCTCCCTGTCACGCTGTCTCCTCGCACCCTGTTGCGCTGACTCATTGCTCACTCTAGCGCTGTCTCCTCGCTCCCTCTCGCTCTGTCTCCTCACTCACTGTCGCGCTGTCTCCTCGCTCCCTGTCGCGCTGTCTCCTCGCTCACTGTCACGCTGTAACCTCGCACCCTGTTGCGCTGTCTCATTGCTCACTCTAGCGCTGTCTTCTTGCTCCCTCTCGCGCTGTCTCCTCACTCCCTGTCGCACTGTCTCCTCGCTCCCTGTCGCACTGCCTCCTCGCTTCCTGTCGCGATGTCTCCTCACTCCCTGGCGCGCTGTCTCCTCGCTCCCTGTCGCATTGTCTCATCGCTCCCTGTCACGCTTCTCCTCGCTCCCTGTCGCGCTGTCTCATCGTTCCCTGTCGCGCTGTCTCCTCGCTCCCTGACGTGCTGTCTCCTCGCTCCCTGTCACGCTGTCTCCTCGCTCCCTGTCACGCTGTCTCCACTTGCCCTCTCGCTCTGCCTCCTCACTCCCTCTCGCACTGATTCCTCTCTCCCTCTCGCTCTGTCTCCTCTCTCCCTCTCGCATTGCCTCCGCACTCCCTGTCACACTGTCTCCTCGCTCCCTGTCGCACTGACTCCTCGCTCCCTGTCGCACTGTCTCCTCGCTCCCTCTCGCTCTGTCTCCTCTCTCCCTCTCGCATTGCCTCCGCACTCCCTGTCACACTGTCTCCTCGCTCCCTGTCGCGCTGTCTCCTCGCTCCCTGTCACGCTGTCTCCTCGCTCCCTGTTGCGCTGCCTCCTCGCTCCCTGTTGCGATGTCTCCTCGCTCCCTGTCACGCTGTCTCATCGGTCACTCTAGCGCTGTCTCCTCGCTCCCTCTCGTGCTGTCTCCTCACTCACTGTCGCGCTGTCTCATCGCTCCCTGTCGTGCTGTAAACTCGCTCCCTGTCGCACTGTCTCCTCACTCCCTGTCGCGCTGTCTCCTCGCTCCCTGTCGCGCTTTCTCATCGGTCCATGTCGCGCTGTCTCCTGGCTCTCTGTCGCACTGTCTCCTCGCTCCCTGTCGCACTGTCTCCTCGCTCCTTGTCGCACTGTCTCCTTCCTCCCTGTCGCGCTGTCTCCTCACTCCCTGTCGCGCTGTCTCCTCGCTCCCTGTCGCGCTTTCTCATCGGTCCATGTCGCGCTGTCTCCTGGCTCTCTGTCGCACTGTCTCCTCGCTCCCTGTCGCACTGTCTCCTCGCTCCCTGTCGCACTGTCTCCTCGCTCCCTGTCGCACTATCTCCGTCCTCCCTGTCGCGCTGTCTCCTCGCTCCCAGTCGCGCTGTCTCCTTGCTCTCTGTCGCACTGTCTCCTTGCTTGCTGTCGCACTGTCTCCTCGCTCTCTGTCACACTGTCTCCTCGCTCCCTGTCGCGCTCTCTCCTCGCTCCCTGTCGCGCTGTCTCTTCGCTCACTCTAGCGCTGTCTCCTCGCTCCCTCTCGCGCTGTCTCCTCACTCACTGTCGCGCTGTCTCCTCACTCCCTGTCGTGCTGTCTCCTCGCTCCCTGTCACGCTGTCTCCTCGCACCCTGTTGCGCTGACTCATTGCTCACTCTAGCGCTGTCTCCTCGCTCCCTCTCGCTCTGTCTCCTCACTCACTGTCGCGCTGTCTCCTCGCTCCCTGTCGCGCTGTCTCCTCGCTCACTGTCACGCTGTCTCCTCGCACCCTGTTGCGCTGTCTCATTGCTCACTCTAGCGCTGTCTTCTTGCTCCCTCTCGCGCTGTCTCCTCACTCCCTGTCGCACCGTCTCCTCGCTCCCTGTCGCACTGCCTCCTCGCTTCCTGTCGCGATGTCTCCTCACTCCCTGGCGCGCTGTCTCCTCGCTCCCTGTCGCATTGTCTCATCGCTCCCTGTCACGCTTCTCCTCGCTCCCTGTCGCGCTGTCTCATCGTTCCCTGTCGCGCTGTCTCCTCGCTCCCTGACGTGCTGTCTCCTCGCTCCCTGTCACGCTGTCTCCTCGCTCCCTGTCACGCTGTCTCCACTTGCCCTCTCGCTCTGTCTCCTCACTCCCTCTCGCACTGATTCCTCTCTCCCTCTCGCTCTGTCTCCTCTCTCCCTCTCGCATTGCCTCCGCACTCCCTGTCACACTGTCTCCTCGCTCCCTGTCGCACTGACTCCTCGCTCCCTGTCGCACTGTCTCCTCACTCCCTGTCGCGCTGTCTCCTCGCTCCCTGTCGCGCTTTCTCATCGGTCCATGTCGCGCTGTCTCCTGGCTCTCTGTCGCACTGTCTCCTCGCTCCCTGTCGCACTGTCTCCTCGCTCCTTGTCGCACTGTCTCCTTCCTCCCTGTTGCGCTGTCTCCTCGCTCCCTGTCGTGCTGTCTCCTTGCTCTCTGTCGCACTGTCTCCTTGCTTGCTGTCGCACTGTCTCCTTGCTCATTGATGCGCTGTCTCCTTGCTCCCTGTCGTGCTGACTCCGCGCTCCCTGTCGCACTGTCTCCTTGCTCCCTGTCGCGCTGTCTCCTTGCTCTGTGTCACGCTGTGACTTTGCTCCTTCTCGCACTGTCGCTTCATTCCCTCTCGCAATGTCTCCTCTCACCCTCTCGCTCTGTCACCTCACTCCCTATTGTACTGTCTCCTCGCTCGCTCTAGCGCTGTCTCCTCGCACCCTCTTGCGCTGTCTCCTTGCTCACTGTCGCCCTGTCTCCTCGCTCCCTTTCGCGCTGCCTCCTCGCTCCCTGTCGCGATGACTCCTCACTCCCTGTCGCGCTGTCTCCTCGGTCCATGTCGTGCTGTCTCCTTGCTCCCTCTCGCGCTGTCTCCTCACTCACTGTTGCGCTGTCTCATCGCTCACTGTCGCGCTGTAAACTCACTCCCTCTCGCTATGCCTCCGCGCTCCCTGTCGCACTGTCTCCTCGCTCCCTCTCTCTCTGTCTCCTCTCTTCCTCTCGCATTGCCTCCGCACTCCCTGTCACACTGTCTCCTCGCTCCCTGTCGCGCTGTCTCCTCGCTCCCTGTCGCACTGTGTCCTTCCTCCCTGTCGCGCTGTCTCCTCGCTCCCTGTCGCGCTGTCTCCTTGCTCTCTGTCGCACTGTCTCCTTGCTTGCTGTCGCACTGTCTCCTCGCTCTCTGTCGCACTGTCTCCTTGCTCATTGATGCGCTGTCTCCTTGCTCCGTGTCGCGCTGACTCCTCGCTCCCTGTCGCACTGTCTCCTTGCTCCCTGTCGCGCTGTCTCCTTGCTCTGTGTTGCGCTGTGACTTTGCTCCTTCTCGCACTGTCGCTTCAATCCCTCTCGCAATGTCTCCTCTCACACTCTCGCTCTGTCACCTCACTCCCTATCGTGCTGTCTCCACGCTCGCTCTAGCGCTGTCTCCTCGCACCCTCTCGCGCTGTCTCCTTGCTCACTGTCGCCCTGTCTCCTCGCTCCCTTTCGCGCTGCCTCCTCGATCCCTGTCGCGATGTCTCCTCATCCCTGTCGCCCTGTCTCCTTGGTCCATGTCGTGCTGTCTCCTCGCTCCCTCTCGCGCTGTCTCCTCACTCACTGTTGCGCTGTCTCATCGCTCACTGTCGCGCTGTAAACTCACTCCCTCTCGCTATGCCTCCGCACTCCCTGTCGCACTGTCTCCTCACTCCCTGTCAAGCTGTCTCCTCGCTCGCTGTCGCGCTGTCTCCTCACACCCTGTCGCGCTGTCTCCTCGCTCCCTGTAGCGCTGTCCCCTCGCTCCCTGTCGCACTGTCACCTCGCTCCCTGTCGCGCTGTCTCCTCGCTCCCTGTTGCGCTGTGCCCTCGCTCCCTGTCGCGCTGTCTCCTCGATCCCTGTCGCACTGTCTCCTCGCTCCCTGTCGCGCTGTTTCCTCGCTCCCTGTCATGCTGTCTCCTCGCCCCCTGTCGCGCTGTCTCCTCACTCCCTGTCGCGCTGTCTCCTCGCTCCCAGTCGTGCTGTCTCCACGCGCCCTCTCGCTCTGTCTCCTCACTCCCTCTTGCACTGATTCCTCTCTCCCTCTCGCTCTGTCTCCTCTCTCCCTCTCGCAATGCCTCCGCACTCCCTGTCACACTATCTCCTCGCTCCCTGTCACACTGACTCCTCACTCCCTGTCGCACTGTCTCCTCGCTCCCTCTCGCGCTGTATGCTCGCTCCCTGTCACGGTTTCTCATCACTCCCTGTCGCGCTGTCTCCTCACTCCCTGTTGCGCTGTCTCCTCGCTCGCTCTAGCGCTCTCTCCTCGCACCCTCTCGCGCTGTCTGCTTGCTCACTGTCGCCCTGTCTCCTAGTTCCCTTTCGCGCTGTCTCCTCGCTCCCTGTCGCGCTGTCTCCTTGCTCCCTGTCACGCTGTCTCCTTGCTCCCTGTCGCGCTGTCTGCTCGCTCCCTGTCGCGCTGTCTCCTCGCTCCCTGTCGTGCTGTCTCCTCGCTCCCTGTCGCGCTGTCTCCTCGCTCCCTGTCGCGCTGTCTCCTCGCTCCCTGTCGTGCTGTCTCCTCGCTCCCTGTCGTGCTGTCTGCTTGTTCCCTGTCGCGATGTCTCCTCACTCCCTCTTGCGCTGTCTCCACGCTCGCTGTCGCGCTGTCTCCTTGCTCCCTGTCGCGCTGTCTCCTCACTCCCTGTCGCGCTGTCTCCTCGCTCCCTGTCGCGCTGTCTCCTCGCTCCCTGTCGCACTGTCTGCTTGCTCCCTGTCGCGATGTCTCCTCACTCCCTCTTGCGCTGTCTCCTCGCTCCCTGTCATGCTGTCTCCTCGCTCCCTGTCGCGCTCTCTCCTCGCTCCCTGTCGCGCTGTCTCTTCGCTCACTCTAGCGCTGTTTCCTCGCTCCCTCTCGCGCTGTCTCCTCACTCACTGTCGCGCTGTCTCCTCACTCCCTGTCGTGCTGTCTCCTCGCTCCCTGTCACGCTGTCTCCTCGCACCCTGTTGCGCTGACTCATTGCTCACTCTAGCGCTGTCTCCTCGCTCCCTCTCGCTCTGTCTCCTCACTCACTGTCGCGCTGTCTCCTCGCACCCTGTCGCGCTGTCTCCTCGCTCACTGTCACGCTGTCTCCTCGCACCCTGTTGCGCTGTCTCATTGCTCACTCTAGCGCTGTCTTCTTGCTCCCTCTCGCGCTGTCTCCTCACTCCCTGTCGCACTGTCTCATCGGTCACTCTAGCGCTGTCTCCTCGCTCCCTCTCGCGCTGTCTCCTCACTCACTGTCGCGCTGTCTCATCGCTCCCTGTCGTGCTGTAAACTCGCTCCCTGTCGCACTGTCTCCTCACTCCCTGTCGCGCTGTCTCCTCGCTCCCTGTCGCGCTTTCTCATCGGTACATGTCGCGCTGTCTCCTGGCTCTCTGTCGCACTGTCTCCTCGCTCCCTGTCGCACTGCCTCCTCGCTTCCTGTCGCGATGTCTCCTCACTCCCTGGCGCGCTGTCTCCTCGCTCCCTGTCGCGTTGTCTCATCGCTCCCTGTCACGCTGTCTCCTCGCTCCCTGTCGCGCTGTCTCATCGTTCCCTGTCGCGCTGTCTCCTCGCACCCTGTCGCGCTGTCTCCTCGCTCCCTGACGTGCTGTCTCCTCGCTCCCTGTCGCGCTGTCTCCTCGCTCCCTGTCACGCTGTCTCCACTTGCCCTCTCGCTCTGTCTCCTCACTCCCTCTCGCACTGATTCCTCTCACCCTCTCGCTCTGTCTCCTCTCTCCCTCTCGCATTGCCTCCGCACTCCCTGTCACGCTGTCTCCTCACTCCCTGTCGCACTGACTCCTCGCTCCCTGTCGCGCTGTCTCCTCGCTCCCTGTCGCGCTGCCTCCTTGCTCCCTGTTGCGATGTCTCCTCGCTCCCTGTCGCGCTGTCTCATCGCTCACTCTAGCGCTGTCTCCTCGCTCCCTCTCGCTCTGTCTCCTCACTCACTGTCGCGCTGTCTCCTCGCTCCCTGTCGCGCTGTCTCCTCGCTCCCTGTCACGCTGTCTCCTCGCACCCTGTTGCGCTGTCTCATTGCTCACTCTAGCGCTGTCTTCTCGCTCCCTCTCGCGCTGTCTCCTCACTCCCTGTCGCACTGTCTCCTCGCTCCCTGTCGCACTGCCTCCTCGCTTCCTGTCGCGATGTCTCCTCACTCCCAGGCGCGCTGTCTCCTCGCTCCCTGTCGCATTGTCTCATAGCTACCTGTCACGCTGTCTCCTCGCTCCCTGTCGCGCTGTCTCATCGTTCCCTGTCACGCTGTCTCCTCGCTCCCTGTCGCGCTGTCTCCTCGCTCCCTGACGTGCTGTCTCCTCGCTCCCTGTCGCGCTGTCTCCTCGCTCCCTGTCACGCTGTCTCCACTTGCCCTCTCGCTCTGTCTCCTCACTCCCTCTCGCACTGATTCCTCTCTCCCTTTCGCTGTCTCCTCTCACCCTCTCGCATTGCCTCCGCACTCCCTGTCACACTGTCTCCTCGCTCCCTGCCACACTGACTCCTCGCTCCCTGTCGCACTGTCTCCTCGCTCCCTCTCGCTCTGTCTCCTCTCTCCCTCTCGCATTGCCTCCGCACTCCCTGTCACACTGTCTCCTCGCTCCCTGTCGCGCTGTCTCCTCGCTCCCTGTCGCGCTGTCTCCTCGCTCCCTGTCGCGCTGCCTCCTCACTCCCTGTTGCGATGTCTCCTCACTCCCTGTCGCGCTGTCTCATCGCTCAGTCTAGCGCTGTCTCCTCGCTCCCTCTCGCGCTGTCTCCTCACTCACTGTCGCGCTGTCTCATCGCTCCCTGTCGCGCTGTAAACTCGCTCCCTGTCGCACTGTCTCCTTACTCCCTGTCGCGCTGTCTCCTCGCTCCCTGTCGCGCTTTCTCATCGGTCCATGTCGCGCTGTCTCCTGGCTCTCTGTCGCACTGTCTCCTCGCTTCCTGTCGCACTGTCTCCTCGCTCCCTGTCGCACTGTCTCCGTCCTCACTGTCACGCTGTCTCCTCGCTCCCAGTCGCGCTGTCTCCTTGCTCTCTATCGCACTGTCTCCTTGCTTGCTGTCGCACTGTCTCCTCGCTCTCTGTCACACTGTCTCCTCGCTCCCTGTCGCGCTCTCTCCTCGCTCCCTGTCGCGCTGTCTCTTCGCTCACTCTAGCGCTGTTTCCTCGCTCCCTCTCGCGCTGTCTCCTCACTCACTGTCGCGCTGTCTCCTCACTCCCTGTCGTGCTGTCTCCTCGCTCCCTGTCACGCTGTCTCCTCGCACCCTGTTGCGCTGACTCATTGCTCACTCTAGCGCTGTCTCCTCGCTCCCTCTCGCTCTGTCTCCTCACTCACTGTCGCGCTGTCTCCTCGCACCCTGTCGCGCTGTCTCCTCGCTCACTGTCACGCTGTCTCCTCGCACCCTGTTGCGCTGTCTCATTGCTCACTCTAGCGCTGTCTTCTTGCTCCCTCTCGCGCTGCCTCCTCACTCCCTGTCGCACTGTCTCATCGGTCACTCTAGCGCTGTCTCCTCGCTCCCTCTCGCGCTGTCTCCTCACTCACTGTCGCGCTGTCTCATCGCTCCCTGTCGTGCTGTAAACTCGCTCCCTGTCGCACTGTCTCCTCACTCCCTGTCGCGCTGTCTCCTCGCTCCCTGTCGCGCTTTCTCATCGGTACATGTCGCGCTGTCTCCTGGCTCTCTGTCGCACTGTCTCCTCGCTCCCTGTCGCACTGCCTCCTCGCTTCCTGTCGCGATGTCTCCTCACTCCCTGGCGCGCTGTCTCCTCGCTCCCTGTCGCGTTGTCTCATCGCTCCCTGTCACGCTGTCTCCTCGCTCCCTGTCGCGCTGTCTCATCGTTCCCTGTCGCGCTGTCTCCTCGCACCCTGTCGCGCTGTCTCCTCGCTCCCTGACGTGCTGTCTCCTCGCTCCCTGTCGTGCTGTCTCCTCGCTCCCTGTCACGCTGTCTCCACTTGCCCTCTCGCTCTGTCTCCTCACTCCCTCTCGCACTGATTCCTCTCACCCTCTCGCTCTGTCTCCTCTCTCCCCTCTCGCATTGCCTCCGCACTCCCTGTCACACTGTCTCCTCACTCCCTGTCGCACTGACTCCTCGCTCCCTGTCGCGCTGTCTCCTCGCTCCCTGTCGCGCTGCCTCCTTGCTCCCTGTTGCGATGTCTCCTCGCTCCCTGTCGCGCTGTCTCATCGCTCACTCTAGCGCTGTCTCCTCGCTCCCTCTCGCTCTGTCTCCTCACTCACTGTCGCGCTGTCTCCTCGCTCCCTGTCGCGCTGTCTCCTCGCTCCCTGTCACGCTGTCTCCTCGCACCCTGTTGCGCTGTCTCATTGCTCACTCTAGCGCTGTCTTCTCGCTCCCTCTCGCGCTGTCTCCTCACTCCCTGTCGCACTGTCTCCTCGCTCCCTGTCGCACTGCCTCCTCGCTTCCTGTCGCGATGTCTCCTCACTCCCAGGCGCGCTGTCTCCTCGCTCCCTGTCGCATTGTCTCATAGCTACCTGTCACGCTGTCTCCTCGCTCCCTGTAGCGCTGTCTCATCGTTCCCTGTCACGCTGTCTCCTCGCTCCCTGTCGCGCTGTCTCCTCGCTCCCTGACGTGCTGTCTCCTCGCTCCCTGTCGCGCTGTCTCCTCGCTCCCTGTCACGCTGTCTCCACTTGCCCTCTCGCTCTGTCTCCTCACTCCCTCTCGCACTGATTCCTCTCTCCCTTTCGCTCTGTCTCCTCTCACCCTCTCGCATTGCCTCCGCACTCCCTGTCACACTGTCTCCTCGCTCCCTGCCGCACTGACTCCTCGCTCCCTGTCGCACTGTCTCCTCGCTCCCTCTCGCTCTGTCTCCTCTCTCCCTCTCGCATTGCCTCCGCACTCCCTGTCACACTGTCTCCTCGCTCCCTGTCGCGCTGTCTCCTCGCTCCCTGTCGCGCTGTCTCCTCGCTCCCTGTCGCGCTGCCTCCTCACTCCCTGTTGCGATGTCTCCTCACTCCCTGTCGCGCTGTCTCATCGCTCAGTCTAGCGCTGTCTCCTCGCTCCCTCTCGCGCTGTCTCCTCACTCACTGTCGTGCTGTCTCATCGCTCCCTGTCGCGCTGTAAACTCGCTCCCTGTCGCACTGTCTCCTTACTCCCTGTCGCGCTGTCTCCTCGCTCCCTGTCGCGCTTTCTCATCGGTCCATGTCGCGCTGTCTCCTGGCTCTCTGTCGCACTGTCTCCTCGCTTCCTGTCGCACTGTCTCCTCGCTCCCTGTCGCACTGTCTCCGTCCTCACTGTCACGCTGTCTCCACGCTCCCAGTCGCGCTGTCTCCTTGCTCTCTGTCGCACTGTCTCCTTGCTTGCTGTCGCACTGTCTCCTCGCTCTCTGTCACACTGTCTCCTCGCTCCCTGTCGCGCTCTCTCCTCGCTCCCTGTCGCGCTGTCTCTTCGCTCACTCTAGCGCTGTTTCCTCGCTCCCTCTCGCGCTGTCTCCTCACTCACTGTCGCGCTGTCTCCTCACTCCCTGTCGTGCTGTCTCCTCGCTCCCTGTCACGCTGTCTCCTCGCACCCTGTTGCGCTGACTCATTGCTCACTCTAGCGCTGTCTCTTCGCTCACTGTCACGCTGTCTCCTCGCACCCTGTTGCGCTGTCTCATTGCTCACTCTAGCGCTGTCTTCTTGCTCCCTCTCGCGCTGTCTCCTCACTCCCTGTCGCACTGTCTCATCGGTCACTCTAGTGCTGTCTCCTCGCTCCCTCTCGCGCTGTCTCCTCACTCACTGTCGCGCTGTCTCATCGCTCCCTGTCGTGCTGTAAACTCGCTCCCTGTCGCACTGTCTCCTCACTCCCTGTCGCGCTGTCTCCTCGCTCCCTGTCGCGCTTTCAAATCGGTACATGTCGCGCTGTCTCCTGGCTCTCTGTTGCACTGTCTCCTCGCTCCCTGTCGCACTGTCTCCTCGCTCCCTGTCGCGCTGTCTCCTTGCTCTCTGTCGCACTGTCTCCTTGCTTGCTGTCGCACTGTCTCCTCGCTCTCTGTCGCACTGTCTCCTTGCTCATTGATGCGCTGTCTCCTTGCTCCCTGTCGCGCTGACTCCTCGCTCCCTGTCGCACTGTCTCCTTGCTCCCTGTCGCGCTGTCTCCTTGCTCTGTGTCGCGCTGTGACTTTGCTCCTTCTCGCACTGTCGCTTCATTCCGTCTCGCAATGTCTCCTCTCACCTCTCGCTCTGTCACCTCACTCCCTATTGTGCTGTCTCCTCGCTCGCTCTAGCGCTGTCTCCTCGCACCCTCTCGCGCTGTCTCCTTGCTCACTGTCACCCTGTCTCCTCGCTCCATTTCGCGCTGCCTCCTCGCTCCCTGTCGCGATGACTCCTCACTCCCTGTCGCGCTGTCTCCTCGGTCCATGTCGTGCTGTCTCCTCGCTCCCTCTCGCGCTGTCTCCTCACTCACTGTTGCGCTGTCTCATCGCTCACTGTCGCGCTGTAAACTCGCTCCCTCTCGCTATGCCTCGCACTCCCTGTCGCACTGTCTCATCGTTCCCTGTCGCGCTGTCTCCTCGCTCCCTGTCGCGCTGTCTCCTCGCTCCCCTGTCGCGCTGTCTCCTCGCTCCCTGTCGCGCTGTCTCATCGTTCCCTGTCGCGCTGTCTCCTCGCTCCCTGTCGCGCTGTCTCCTCGCTCCCTGACGTGCTGTCTCCTCGCTCCCTGTCGCGCTGTCTCCTCGCTCCCTGTCACGCTGTCTCCACTTGCCCTCTCGCTCTGTCTCCTCACTCCCTCTCGCACTGATTCCTCTCTCCCTCTCGCTCTGTCTCCTCTCTCCCTCTCGCATTGCCTCCGCACTCCCTGTCACACTGTCTCCTCGCTCCCTGTCGCACTGACTCCTCGCTCCCTGTCGCACTGTCTCCTCGCTCCCTCTCGCTCTGTCTCCTCTCTTCCTCTCGCATTGCCTCCGCACTCCCTGTCACACTGTCTCCTCGCTCCCTGTCGCGCTGTCTCCTCGCTCCCTGTCGCGCTGTCTCCTCGCTCCCTGTCGCGCTGTCTCATCGCTCACTCTAGCGCTGTCTCCTCGCTCCCTCTCGCGCTGTCTCCTCACTCACTGTCGCGCTGTCTCATCGCTCCCTGTCGCGCTGTAAACTCGCTCCCTGTCGCACTGTCTCCTTACTCCCTGTCGCGCTGTCTCCTCGCTCCCTGTCGCGCTTTCTCATCGGTCCATGTCGCGCTGTCTCCTGGCTCTCTGTCGCACTGTCTCCTCGCTCCCTGTCGCACTGTCTCCTCGCTCCCTGTCGCACTGTCTCCTCGCTCCCTGTCGCACTATCTCCGTCCTCCCTGTCGCGCTGTCCCCTCGCTCCCAGTCGCGCTGTCTCCTTGCTCTCTGTCGCACTGTCTCCTTGCTTGCTGTCGCACTGTCTCCTCGCTCTCTGTCACACTGTCTCCTCGCTCCCTGTCGCGCTCTCTCCTCGCTCCCTGTCGCGCTGTCTCTTCGCTCACTCTAGCGCTGTTTCCTCGCTCCCTCTCGCGCTGTCTCCTCACTCACTGTCGCGCTGTCTCCTCACTCCCTGTCGTGCTGTCTCCTCGCTCCCTGTCACGCTGTCTCCTCGCACCCTGTTGCGCTGACTCATTGCTCACTCTAGCGCTGTCTCCTCGCTCCCTCTCGCTCTGTCTCCTCACTCACTGTCGCGCTGTCTCCTCGCACCCTGTCGCGCTGTCTCCTCGCTCACTGTCACGCTGTCTCCTCGCACCCTGTTGCGCTGTCTCATTGCTCACTCTAGCGCTGTCTTCTTGCTCCCTCTCGCGCTGCCTCCTCACTCCCTGTCGCACTGTCTCATCGGTCACTCTAGCGCTGTCTCCTCGCTCCCTCTCGCGCTGTCTCCTCACTCACTGTCGCGCTGTCTCATCGCTCCCTGTCGTGCTGTAAACTCGCTCCCTGTCGCACTGTCTCCTCACTCCCTGTCGCGCTGTCTCCTCGCTCCCTGTCGCGCTTTCTCATCGGTACATGTCGCGCTGTCTCCTGGCTCTCTGTCGCACTGTCTCCTCGCTCCCTGTCGCACTGCCTCCTCGCTTCCTGTCGCGATGTCTCCTCACTCCCTGGCGCGCTGTCTCCTCGCTCCCTGTCGCGTTGTCTCATCGCTCCCTGTCACGCTGTCTCCTCGCTCCCTGTCGCGCTGTCTCATCGTTCCCTGTCGCGCTGTCTCCTCGCACCCTGTCGCGCTGTCTCCTCGCTCCCTGACGTGCTGTCTCCTCGCTCCCTGTCGCGCTGTCTCCTCGCTCCCTGTCACGCTGTCTCCACTTGCCCTCTCGCTCTGTCTCCTCACTCCCTCTCGCACTGATTCCTCTCACCCTCTCGCTCTGTCTCCTCTCTCCCTCTCGCATTGCCTCCGCACTCCCTGTCACACTGTCTCCTCACTCCCTGTCGCACTGACTCCTCGCTCCCTGTCGCGCTGTCTCCTCGCTCCCTGTCGCGCTGCCTCCTTGCTCCCTGTTACGATGTCTCCTCGCTCCCTGTCGCGCTGTCTCATCGCTCACTCTAGCGCTGTCTCCTCGCTCCCTCTCGCTCTGTCTCCTCACTCACTGTCGCGCTGTCTCCTCGCTCCCTGTCGCGCTGTCTCCTCGCTCCCTGTCACGCTGTCTCCTCGCACCCTGTTGCGCTGTCTCATTGCTCACTCTAGCGCTGTCTTCTCGCTCCCTCTCGCGCTGTCTCCTCACTCCCTGTCGCACTGTCTCCTCGCTCCCTGTCGCACTGCCTCCTCGCTTCCTGTCGCGATGTCTCCTCACTCCCAGGCGCGCTGTCTCCTCGCTCCCTGTCGCATTGTCTCATAGCTACCTGTCACGCTGTCTCCTCGCTCCCTGTCGCGCTGTCTCATCGTTCCCTGTCACGCTGTCTCCTCGCTCCCTGTCGCGCTGTCTCCTCGCTCCCTGACGTGCTGTCTCCTCGCTCCCTGTCGCGCTGTCTCCTCGCTCCCTGTCACGCTGTCTCCACTTGCCCTCTCGCTCTGTCTCCTCACTCCCTCTCGCACTGATTCCTCTCTCCCTTTCGCTCTGTCTCCTCTCACCCTCTCGCATTGCCTCCGCACTCCCTGTCACACTGTCTCCTCGCTCCCTGCCGCACTGACTCCTCGCTCCCTGTCGCACTGTCTCCTCGCTCCCTCTCGCTCTGTCTCCTCTCTCCCTCTCGCATTGCCTCCGCACTCCCTGTCACACTGTCTCCTCGCTCCCTGTCGCGCTGTCTCCTCGCTCCCTGTTGCGCTGTCTCCTCGCTCCCTGTCGCGCTGCCTCCTCACTCCCTGTTGCGATGTCTCCTCACTCCCTGTCGCGCTGTCTCATCGCTCAGTCTAGCGCTGTCTCCTCGCTCCCTCTCGCGCTGTCTCCTCACTCACTGTCGTGCTGTCTCATCGCTCCCTGTCGCGCTGTAAACTCGCTCCCTGTCGCACTGTCTCCTTACTCCCTGTCGCGCTGTCTCCTCGCTCCCTGTCGCGCTTTCTCATCGGTCCATGTCGCGCTGTCTCCTGGCTCTCTGTCGCACTGTCTCCTCGCTTCCTGTCGCACTGTCTCCTCGCTCCCTGTCGCACTGTCTCCGTCTTCACTGTCACGCTGTCTCCACGCTCCCAGTCGCGCTGTCTCCTTGCTCTCTGTCGCACTGTCTCCTTGCTTGCTGTCGCACTGTCTCCTCGCTCTCTGTCACACTGTCTCCTCGCTCCCTGTCGCACTCTCTCCTCGCTCCCTGTCGCGCTGTCTCTTCGCTCACTCTAGCGCTGTTTCCTCGCTCCCTCTCGCGCTGTCTCCTCACTCACTGTCGCGCTGTCTCCTCACTCCCTGTCGTGCTGTCTCCTCGCTCCCTGTCACGCTGTCTCCTCGCACCCTGTTGCGCTGACTCATTGCTCACTCTAGCGCTGTCTCTTCGCTCCCTCTCGCTCTGTCTCCTCACTCACTGTCGCGCTGTCTCCTCGCACCCTGTCGCGCTGTCTCCTCGCTCACTGTCACGCTGTCTCCTCGCACCCTGTTGCGCTGTCTCATTGCTCACTCTAGCGCTGTCTTCTTGCTCCCTCTCGCGCTGTCTCCTCACTCCCTGTCGCACTGTCTCATCGGTCACTCTAGTGCTGTCTCCTCGCTCCCTCTCGCGCTGTCTCCTCACTCACTGTCGCGCTGTCTCATCGCTCCCTGTCGTGCTGTAAACTCGCTCCCTGTCGCACTGTCTCCTCACTCCCTGTCGCGCTGTCTCCTCGCTCCCTGTCGCGCTTTCAAATCGGTACATGTCGCGCTGTCTCCTGGCTCTCTGTTGCACTGTCTCCTCGCTCCCTGTCGCACTGTCTCCTCGCTCCCTGTCGCGCTGTCTCCTTGCTCTCTGTCGCACTGTCTCCTTGCTTGCTGTCGCACTGTCTCCTCGCTCTCTGTCGCACTGTCTCCTTGCTCATTGATGCGCTGTCTCCTTGCTCCCTGTCGCGCTGACTCCTCGCTCCCTGTCGCACTGTCTCCTTGCTCCCTGTCGCGCTGTCTCCTTGCTCTGTGTCGCGCTGTGACTTTGCTCCTTCTCGCACTGTCGCTTCATTCCGTCTCGCAATGTCTCCTCTCACCCTCTCGCTCTGTCACCTCACTCCCTATTGTGCTGTCTCCTCGGTCGCTTTAGCGCTGTCTCCTCGCACCCTCTCGCGCTGTCTCCTTGCTCACTGTCACCCTGTCTCCTCGCTCCATTTCGCGCTGCCTCCTCGCTCCCTGTCGCGATGACTCCTCACTCCCTGTCGCGCTGTCTCCTCGGTCCATGTCGTGCTGTCTCCTCGCTCCCTCTCGCGCTGTCTCCTCACTCACTGTTGCGCTGTCTCATCGCTCACTGTCGCGCTGTAAACTCGCTCCCTCTCGCTATGCCTCCGCACTCCCTGTCGCACTGTCTCATCGTTCCCTGTCGCGCTGTCTCCTCGCTCCCTGTCGCGCTGTCTCCTCGCTCCCTGTCGCGCTGTCTCCTCGCTCCCTGTCGCGCTGTCTCATCGTTCCCTGTCGCGCTGTCTCCTCGCTCCCTGTCGCGCTGTCTCCTCGCTCCCTGACGTGCTGTCTCCTCGCTCCCTGTCGCGCTGTCTCCTCGCTCCCTGTCACGCTGTCTCCACTTGCCCTCTCGCTCTGTCTCCTCACTCCCTCTCGCACTGATTCCTCTCTCCCTCTCGCTCTGTCTCCTCTCTCCCTCTCGCATTGCCTCCGCACTCCCTGTCACACTGTCTCCTCGCTCCCTGTCGCACTGACTCCTCGCTCCCTGTCGCACTGTCTCCTCGCTCCCTCTCGCTCTGTCTCCTCTCTTCCTCTCGCATTGCCTCCGCACTCCCTGTCACACTGTCTCCTCGCTCCCTGTCGCGCTGTCTCCTCGCTCCTGTCGCGCTGTCTCCTCGCTCCCTGTCGCGCTGCCTCCTCGCTCCCTGTTGCGATGTCTCCTCGCTCCCTGTCGCGCTGTCTCATCGCTCACTCTAGCGCTGTCTCCTCGCTCCCTCTCGCGCTGTCTCCTCACTCACTGTCGCGCTGTCTCATCGCTCCCTGTCGCGCTGTAAACTCGCTCCCTGTCGCACTGTCTCCTTACTCCCTGTCGCGCTGTCTCCTCGCTCCCTGTCGCGCTTTCTCATCGGTCCATGTCGCGCTGTCTCCTGGCTCTCTGTCGCACTGTCTCCTCGCTCCCTGTCGCACTGTCTCCTCGCTCCCTGTCGCACTGTCTCCTCGCTCCCTGTCGCACTATCTCCGTCCTCCCTGTCGCGCTGTCCCCTCGCTCCCAGTCGCGCTGTCTCCTTGCTCTCTGTCGCACTGTCTCCTTGCTTGCTGTCGCACTGTCTCCTCGCTCTCTGTCACACTGTCTCCTCGCTCCCTGTCGCGCTCTCTCCTCGCTCCCTGTCGCGCTGTCTCTTCGCTCACTCTAGCGCTGTCTCCTCGCTCCCTCTCGCGCTGTCTCCTCACTCACTGTCGCGCTGTCTCCTCACTCCCTGTCGTGCTGTCTCCTCGCTCCCTGTCACGCTGTCTCCTCGCACCCTGTTGCGCTGACTCATTGCTCACTCTAGCGCTGTCTCCTCGCTCCCTCTCGCTCTGTCTCCTCACTCACTGTCGCGCTGTCTCCTCGCTCCCTGTCGCGCTGTCTCCTCGCTCACTGTCACGCTGTAACCTCGCACCCTGTTGCGCTGTCTCATTGCTCACTCTAGCGCTGTCTTCTTGCTCCCTCTCGCGCTGTCTCCTCACTCCCTGTCGCACTGTCTCCTCGCTCCCTGTCGCACTGCCTCCTCGCTTCCTGTCGCGATGTCTCCTCACTCCCTGGCGCGCTGTCTCCTCGCTCCCTGTCGCATTGTCTCATCGCTCCCTGTCACGCTTCTCCTCGCTCCCTGTCGCGCTGTCTCATCGTTCCCTGTCGCGCTGTCTCCTCGCTCCCTGACGTGCTGTCTCCTCGCTCCCTGTCACGCTGTCTCCTCGCTCCCTGTCACGCTGTCTCCACTTGCCCTCTCGCTCTGCCTCCTCACTCCCTCTCGCACTGATTCCTCTCTCCCTCTCGCTCTGTCTCCTCTCTCCCTCTCGCATTGCCTCCGCACTCCCTGTCACACTGTCTCCTCGCTCCCTGTCGCACTGACTCCTCGCTCCCTGTCGCACTGTCTCCTCGCTCCCTCTCGCTCTGTCCTCCTCTCTCCCTCTCGCATTGCCTCCGCACTCCCTGTCACACTGTCTCCTCGCTCCCTGTCGCGCTGTCTCCTCGCTCCCTGTCACGCTGTCTCCTCGCTCCCTGTTGCGCTGCCTCCTCGCTCCCTGTTGCGATGTCTCCTCGCTCCCTGTCACGCTGTCTCATCGGTCACTCTAGCGCTGTCTCCTCGCTCCCTCTCGTGCTGTCTCCTCACTCACTGTCGCGCTGTCTCATCGCTCCCTGTCGTGCTGTAAACTCGCTCCCTGTCGCACTGTCTCCTCACTCCCTGTCGCGCTGTCTCCTCGCTCCCTGTCGCGCTTTCTCATCGGTCCATGTCGCGCTGTCTCCTGGCTCTCTGTCGCACTGTCTCCTCGCTCCCTGTCGCACTGTCTCCTCGCTCCTTGTCGCACTGTCTCCTTCCTCCCTGTCGCGCTGTCTCCTCACTCCCTGTCGCGCTGTCTCCTCGCTCCCTGTCGCGCTTTCTCATCGGTCCATGTCGCGCTGTCTCCTGGCTCTCTGTCGCACTGTCTCCTCGCTCCCTGTCGCACTGTCTCCTCGCTCCCTGTCGCACTGTCTCCTCGCTCCCTGTCGCACTATCTCCGTCCTCCCTGTCGCGCTGTCTCCTCGCTCCCAGTCGCGCTGTCTCCTTGCTCTCTGTCGCACTGTCTCCTTGCTTGCTGTCGCACTGTCTCCTCGCTCTCTGTCACACTGTCTCCTCGCTCCCTGTCGCGCTCTCTCCTCGCTCCCTGTCGCGCTGTCTCTTCGCTCACTCTAGCGCTGTCTCCTCGCTCCCTCTCGCGCTGTCTCCTCACTCACTGTCGCGCTGTCTCCTCACTCCCTGTCGTGCTGTCTCCTCGCTCCCTGTCACGCTGTCTCCTCGCACCCTGTGCGCTGACTCATTGCTCACTCTAGCGCTGTCTCCTCGCTCCCTCTCGCTCTGTCTCCTCACTCACTGTCGCGCTGTCTCCTCGCTCCCTGTCGCGCTGTCTCCTCGCTCACTGTCACGCTGTCTCCTCGCACCCTGTTGCGCTGTCTCATTGCTCACTCTAGCGCTGTCTTCTTGCTCCCTCTCGCGCTGTCTCCTCACTCCCTGTCGCACCGTCTCCTCGCTCCCTGTCGCACTGCCTCCTCGCTTCCTGTCGCGATGTCTCCTCACTCCCTGGCGCGCTGTCTCCTCGCTCCCTGTCGCATTGTCTCATCGCTCCCTGTCACGCTTCTCCTCGCTCCCTGTCGCGCTGTCTCATCGTTCCCTGTCGCGCTGTCTCCTCGCTCCCTGACGTGCTGTCTCCTCGCTCCCTGTCACGCTGTCTCCTCGCTCCCTGTCACGCTGTCTCCACTTGCCCTCTCGCTCTGTCTCCTCACTCCCTCTCGCACTGATTCCTCTCTCCCTCTCGCTCTGTCTCCTCTCTCCCTCTCGCATTGCCTCCGCACTCCCTGTCACACTGTCTCCTCGCTCCCTGTCGCACTGACTCCTCGCTCCCTGTCGCACTGTCTCCTCACTCCCTGTCGCGCTGTCTCCTCGCTCCCTGTCGCGCTTTCTCATCGGTCCATGTCGCGCTGTCTCCTGGCTCTCTGTCGCACTGTCTCCTCGCTCCCTGTCGCACTGTCTCCTCGCTCCTTGTCGCACTGTCTCCTTCCTCCCTGTTGCGCTGTCTCCTCGCTCCCTGTCGTGCTGTCTCCTTGCTCTCTGTCGCACTGTCTCCTTGCTTGCTGTCGCACTGTCTCCTTGCTCATTGATGCGCTGTCTCCTTGCTCCCTGTCGTGCTGACTCCGCGCTCCCTGTCGCACTGTCTCCTTGCTCCCTGTCGCGCTGTCTCCTTGCTCTGTGTCACGCTGTGACTTTGCTCCTTCTCGCACTGTCGCTTCATTCCCTCTCGCAATGTCTCCTCTCACCCTCTCGCTCTGTCACCTCACTCCCTATTGTACTGTCTCCTCGCTCGCTCTAGCGCTGTCTCCTCGCACCCTCTTGCGCTGTCTCCTTGCTCACTGTCGCCCTGTCTCCTCGCTCCCTTTCGCGCTGCCTCCTCGCTCCCTGTCGCGATGACTCCTCACTCCCTGTCGCGCTGTCTCCTCGGTCCATGTCGTGCTGTCTCCTTGCTCCCTCTCGCGCTGTCTCCTCACTCACTGTTGCGCTGTCTCATCGCTCACTGTCGCGCTGTAAACTCACTCCCTCTCGCTATGCCTCCGCGCTCCCTGTCGCACTGTCTCCTCGCTCCCTCTCTCTCTGTCTCCTCTCTTCCTCTCGCATTGCCTCCGCACTCCCTGTCACACTGTCTCCTCGCTCCCTGTCGCGCTGTCTCCTCGCTCCCTGTCGCACTGTGTCCTTCCTCCCTGTCGCGCTGTCTCCTCGCTCCCTGTCGCGCTGTCTCCTTGCTCTCTGTCGCACTGTCTCCTTGCTTGCTGTCGCACTGTCTCCTCGCTCTCTGTCGCACTGTCTCCTTGCTCATTGATGCGCTGTCTCCTTGCTCCGTGTCGCGCTGACTCCTCGCTCCCTGTCGCACTGTCTCCTTGCTCCCTGTCGCGCTGTCTCCTTGCTCTGTGTTGCGCTGTGACTTTGCTCCTTCTCGCACTGTCGCTTCAATCCCTCTCGCAATGTCTCCTCTCACCCTCTCGCTCTGTCACCTCACTCCCTATCGTGCTGTCTCCACGCTCGCTCTAGCGCTGTCTCCTCGCACCCTCTCGCGCTGTCTCCTTGCTCACTGTCGCCCTGTCTCCTCGCTCCCTTTCGCGCTGCCTCCTCGATCCCTGTCGCGATGTCTCCTCATCCCTGTCGCCCTGTCTCCTTGGTCCATGTCGTGCTGTCTCCTCGCTCCCTCTCGCGCTGTCTCCTCACTCACTGTTGCGCTGTCTCATCGCTCACTGTCGCGCTGTAAACTCACTCCCTCTCGCTATGCCTCCGCACTCCCTGTCGCACTGTCTCCTCACTCCCTGTCAAGCTGTCTCCTCGCTCGCTGTCGCGCTGTCTCCTCACACCCTGTCGCGCTGTCTCCTCGCTCCCTGTAGCGCTGTCCCCTCGCTCCCTGTCGCACTGTCACCTCGCTCCCTGTCGCGCTGTCTCCTCGCTCCCTGTTGCGCTGTGCCCTCGCTCCCTGTCGCGCTGTCTCCTCGATCCCTGTCGCACTGTCTCCTCGCTCCCTGTCGCGCTGTTTCCTCGCTCCCTGTCATGCTGTCTCCTCGCCCCCTGTCGCGCTGTCTCCTCACTCCCTGTCGCGCTGTCTCCTCGCTCCCAGTCGTGCTGTCTCCACGCGCCCTCTCGCTCTGTCTCCTCACTCCCTCTTGCACTGATTCCTCTCTCCCTCTCGCTCTGTCTCCTCTCTCCCTCTCGCAATGCCTCCGCACTCCCTGTCACACTATCTCCTCGCTCCCTGTCACACTGACTCCTCACTCCCTGTCGCACTGTCTCCTCGCTCCCTCTCGCGCTGTATGCTCGCTCCCTGTCACGGTTTCTCATCACTCCCTGTCGCGCTGTCTCCTCACTCCCTGTTGCGCTGTCTCCTCGCTCGCTCTAGCGCTCTCTCCTCGCACCCTCTCGCGCTGTCTGCTTGCTCACTGTCGCCCTGTCTCCTAGTTCCCTTTCGCGCTGTCTCCTCGCTCCCTGTCGCGCTGTCTCCTTGCTCCCTGTCACGCTGTCTCCTTGCTCCCTGTCGCGCTGTCTGCTCGCTCCCTGTCGCGCTGTCTCCTCGCTCCCTGTCGTGCTGTCTCCTCACTCCCTGTCGCGCTGTCTCCTCGCTCCCTGTCGCGCTGTCTCCTCGCTCCCTGTCGTGCTGTCTCCTCGCTCCCTGTCGTGCTGTCTGCTTGTTCCCTGTCGCGATGTCTCCTCACTCCCTCTTGCGCTGTCTCCACGCTCGCTGTCGCGCTGTCTCCTTGCTCCCTGTCGCGCTGTCTCCTCACTCCCTGTCGCGCTGTCTCCTCGCTCCCTGTCGCGCTGTCTCCTCGCTCCCTGTCGCACTGTCTGCTTGCTCCCTGTCGCGATGTCTCCTCACTCCCTCTTGCGCTGTCTCCTCGCTCCCTGTCATGCTGTCTCCTCGCTCCCTGTCGCGCTCTCTCCTCGCTCCCTGTCGCGCTGTCTCTTCGCTCACTCTAGCGCTGTTTCCTCGCTCCCTCTCGCGCTGTCTCCTCACTCACTGTCGCGCTGTCTCCTCACTCCCTGTCGTGCTGTCTCCTCGCTCCCTGTCACGCTGTCTCCTCGCACCCTGTTGCGCTGACTCATTGCTCACTCTAGCGCTGTCTCCTCGCTCCCTCTCGCTCTGTCTCCTCACTCACTGTCGCGCTGTCTCCTCGCACCCTGTCGCGCTGTCTCCTCGCTCACTGTCACGCTGTCTCCTCGCACCCTGTTGCGCTGTCTCATTGCTCACTCTAGCGCTGTCTTCTTGCTCCCTCTCGCGCTGTCTCCTCACTCCCTGTCGCACTGTCTCATCGGTCACTCTAGCGCTGTCTCCTCGCTCCCTCTCGCGCTGTCTCCTCACTCACTGTCGCGCTGTCTCATCGCTCCCTGTCGTGCTGTAAACTCGCTCCCTGTCGCACTGTCTCCTCACTCCCTGTCGCGCTGTCTCCTCGCTCCCTGTCGCGCTTTCTCATCGGTACATGTCGCGCTGTCTCCTGGCTCTCTGTCGCACTGTCTCCTCGCTCCCTGTCGCACTGCCTCCTCGCTTCCTGTCGCGATGTCTCCTCACTCCCTGGCGCGCTGTCTCCTCGCTCCCTGTCGCGTTGTCTCATCGCTCCCTGTCACGCTGTCTCCTCGCTCCCTGTCGCGCTGTCTCATCGTTCCCTGTCGCGCTGTCTCCTCGCACCCTGTCGCGCTGTCTCCTCGCTCCCTGACGTGCTGTCTCCTCGCTCCCTGTCGCGCTGTCTCCTCGCTCCCTGTCACGCTGTCTCCACTTGCCCTCTCGCTCTGTCTCCTCACTCCCTCTCGCACTGATTCCTCTCACCCTCTCGCTCTGTCTCCTCTCTCCCTCTCGCATTGCCTCCGCACTCCCTGTCACGCTGTCTCCTCACTCCCTGTCGCACTGACTCCTCGCTCCCTGTCGCGCTGTCTCCTCGCTCCCTGTCGCGCTGCCTCCTTGCTCCCTGTTGCGATGTCTCCTCGCTCCCTGTCGCGCTGTCTCATCGCTCACTCTAGCGCTGTCTCCTCGCTCCCTCTCGCTCTGTCTCCTCACTCACTGTCGCGCTGTCTCCTCGCTCCCTGTCGCGCTGTCTCCTCGCTCCCTGTCACGCTGTCTCCTCGCACCCTGTTGCGCTGTCTCATTGCTCACTCTAGCGCTGTCTTCTCGCTCCCTCTCGCGCTGTCTCCTCACTCCCTGTCGCACTGTCTCCTCGCTCCCTGTCGCACTGCCTCCTCGCTTCCTGTCGCGATGTCTCCTCACTCCCAGGCGCGCTGTCTCCTCGCTCCCTGTCGCATTGTCTCATAGCTACCTGTCACGCTGTCTCCTCGCTCCCTGTCGCGCTGTCTCATCGTTCCCTGTCACGCTGTCTCCTCGCTCCCTGTCGCGCTGTCTCCTCGCTCCCTGACGTGCTGTCTCCTCGCTCCCTGTCGCGCTGTCTCCTCGCTCCCTGTCACGCTGTCTCCACTTGCCCTCTCGCTCTGTCTCCTCACTCCCTCTCGCACTGATTCCTCTCTCCCTTTCGCTGTCTCCTCTCACCCTCTCGCATTGCCTCCGCACTCCCTGTCACACTGTCTCCTCGCTCCCTGCCACACTGACTCCTCGCTCCCTGTCGCACTGTCTCCTCGCTCCCTCTCGCTCTGTCTCCTCTCTCCCTCTCGCATTGCCTCCGCACTCCCTGTCACACTGTCTCCTCGCTCCCTGTCGCGCTGTCTCCTCGCTCCCTGTCGCGCTGTCTCCTCGCTCCCTGTCGCGCTGCCTCCTCACTCCCTGTTGCGATGTCTCCTCACTCCCTGTCGCGCTGTCTCATCGCTCAGTCTAGCGCTGTCTCCTCGCTCCCTCTCGCGCTGTCTCCTCACTCACTGTCGCGCTGTCTCATCGCTCCCTGTCGCGCTGTAAACTCGCTCCCTGTCGCACTGTCTCCTTACTCCCTGTCGCGCTGTCTCCTCGCTCCCTGTCGCGCTTTCTCATCGGTCCATGTCGCGCTGTCTCCTGGCTCTCTGTCGCACTGTCTCCTCGCTTCCTGTCGCACTGTCTCCTCGCTCCCTGTCGCACTGTCTCCGTCCTCACTGTCACGCTGTCTCCTCGCTCCCAGTCGCGCTGTCTCCTTGCTCTCTATCGCACTGTCTCCTTGCTTGCTGTCGCACTGTCTCCTCGCTCTCTGTCACACTGTCTCCTCGCTCCCTGTCGCGCTCTCTCCTCGCTCCCTGTCGCGCTGTCTCTTCGCTCACTCTAGCGCTGTTTCCTCGCTCCCTCTCGCGCTGTCTCCTCACTCACTGTCGCGCTGTCTCCTCACTCCCTGTCGTGCTGTCTCCTCGCTCCCTGTCACGCTGTCTCCTCGCACCCTGTTGCGCTGACTCATTGCTCACTCTAGCGCTGTCTCCTCGCTCCCTCTCGCTCTGTCTCCTCACTCACTGTCGCGCTGTCTCCTCGCACCCTGTCGCGCTGTCTCCTCGCTCACTGTCACGCTGTCTCCTCGCACCCTGTTGCGCTGTCTCATTGCTCACTCTAGCGCTGTCTTCTTGCTCCCTCTCGCGCTGCCTCCTCACTCCCTGTCGCACTGTCTCATCGGTCACTCTAGCGCTGTCTCCTCGCTCCCTCTCGCGCTGTCTCCTCACTCACTGTCGCGCTGTCTCATCGCTCCCTGTCGTGCTGTAAACTCGCTCCCTGTCGCACTGTCTCCTCACTCCCTGTCGCGCTGTCTCCTCGCTCCCTGTCGCGCTTTCTCATCGGTACATGTCGCGCTGTCTCCTGGCTCTCTGTCGCACTGTCTCCTCGCTCCCTGTCGCACTGCCTCCTCGCTTCCTGTCGCGATGTCTCCTCACTCCCTGGCGCGCTGTCTCCTCGCTCCCTGTCGCGTTGTCTCATCGCTCCCTGTCACGCTGTCTCCTCGCTCCCTGTCGCGCTGTCTCATCGTTCCCTGTCGCGCTGTCTCCTCGCACCCTGTCGCGCTGTCTCCTCGCTCCCTGACGTGCTGTCTCCTCGCTCCCTGTCGCGCTGTCTCCTCGCTCCCTGTCACGCTGTCTCCACTTGCCCTCTCGCTCTGTCTCCTCACTCCCTCTCGCACTGATTCCTCTCACCCTCTCGCTCTGTCTCCTCTCTCCCTCTCGCATTGCCTCCGCACTCCCTGTCACACTGTCTCCTCACTCCCTGTCGCACTGACTCCTCGCTCCCTGTCGCGCTGTCTCCTCGCTCCCTGTCGCGCTGCCTCCTTGCTCCCTGTTGCGATGTCTCCTCGCTCCCTGTCGCGCTGTCTCATCGCTCACTCTAGCGCTGTCTCCTCGCTCCCTCTCGCTCTGTCTCCTCACTCACTGTCGCGCTGTCTCCTCGCTCCCTGTCGCGCTGTCTCCTCGCTCCCTGTCACGCTGTCTCCTCGCACCCTGTTGCGCTGTCTCATTGCTCACTCTAGCGCTGTCTTCTCGCTCCCTCTCGCGCTGTCTCCTCACTCCCTGTCGCACTGTCTCCTCGCTCCCTGTCGCACTGCCTCCTCGCTTCCTGTCGCGATGTCTCCTCACTCCCAGGCGCGCTGTCTCCTCGCTCCCTGTCGCATTGTCTCATAGCTACCTGTCACGCTGTCTCCTCGCTCCCTGTAGCGCTGTCTCATCGTTCCCTGTCACGCTGTCTCCTCGCTCCCTGTCGCGCTGTCTCCTCGCTCCCTGACGTGCTGTCTCCTCGCTCCCTGTCGCGCTGTCTCCTCGCTCCCTGTCACGCTGTCTCCACTTGCCCTCTCGCTCTGTCTCCTCACTCCCTCTCGCACTGATTCCTCTCTCCCTTTCGCTCTGTCTCCTCTCACCCTCTCGCATTGCCTCCGCACTCCCTGTCACACTGTCTCCTCGCTCCCTGCCGCACTGACTCCTCGCTCCCTGTCGCACTGTCTCCTCGCTCCCTCTCGCTCTGTCTCCTCTCTCCCTCTCGCATTGCCTCCGCACTCCCTGTCACACTGTCTCCTCGCTCCCTGTCGCGCTGTCTCCTCGCTCCCTGTCGCGCTGTCTCCTCGCTCCCTGTCGCGCTGCCTCCTCACTCCCTGTTGCGATGTCTCCTCACTCCCTGTCGCGCTGTCTCATCGCTCAGTCTAGCGCTGTCTCCTCGCTCCCTCTCGCGCTGTCTCCTCACTCACTGTCGTGCTGTCTCATCGCTCCCTGTCGCGCTGTAAACTCGCTCCCTGTCGCACTGTCTCCTTACTCCCTGTCGCGCTGTCTCCTCGCTCCCTGTCGCGCTTTCTCATCGGTCCATGTCGCGCTGTCTCCTGGCTCTCTGTCGCACTGTCTCCTCGCTTCCTGTCGCACTGTCTCCTCGCTCCCTGTCGCACTGTCTCCGTCCTCACTGTCACGCTGTCTCCACGCTCCCAGTCGCGCTGTCTCCTTGCTCTCTGTCGCACTGTCTCCTTGCTTGCTGTCGCACTGTCTCCTCGCTCTCTGTCACACTGTCTCCTCGCTCCCTGTCGCGCTCTCTCCTCGCTCCCTGTCGCGCTGTCTCTTCGCTCACTCTAGCGCTGTTTCCTCGCTCCCTCTCGCGCTGTCTCCTCACTCACTGTCGCGCTGTCTCCTCACTCCCTGTCGTGCTGTCTCCTCGCTCCCTGTCACGCTGTCTCCTCGCACCCTGTTGCGCTGACTCATTGCTCACTCTAGCGCTGTCTCTTCGCTCACTGTCACGCTGTCTCCTCGCACCCTGTTGCGCTGTCTCATTGCTCACTCTAGCGCTGTCTTCTTGCTCCCTCTCGCGCTGTCTCCTCACTCCCTGTCGCACTGTCTCATCGGTCACTCTAGTGCTGTCTCCTCGCTCCCTCTCGCGCTGTCTCCTCACTCACTGTCGCGCTGTCTCATCGCTCCCTGTCGTGCTGTAAACTCGCTCCCTGTCGCACTGTCTCCTCACTTCCTGTCGCGCTGTCTCCTCGCTCCCTGTCGCGCTTTCAAATCGGTACATGTCGCGCTGTCTCCTGGCTCTCTGTTGCACTGTCTCCTCGCTCCCTGTCGCACTGTCTCCTCGCTCCCTGTCGCGCTGTCTCCTTGCTCTCTGTCGCACTGTCTCCTTGCTTGCTGTCGCACTGTCTCCTCGCTCTCTGTCGCACTGTCTCCTTGCTCATTGATGCGCTGTCTCCTTGCTCCCTGTCGCGCTGACTCCTCGCTCCCTGTCGCACTGTCTCCTTGCTCCCTGTCGCGCTGTCTCCTTGCTCTGTGTCGCGCTGTGACTTTGCTCCTTCTCGCACTGTCGCTTCATTCCGTCTCGCAATGTCTCCTCTCACCCTCTCGCTCTGTCACCTCACTCCCTATTGTGCTGTCTCCTCGCTCGCTCTAGCGCTGTCTCCTCGCACCCTCTCGCGCTGTCTCCTTGCTCACTGTCACCCTGTCTCCTCGCTCCATTTCGCGCTGCCTCCTCGCTCCCTGTCGCGATGACTCCTCACTCCCTGTCGCGCTGTCTCCTCGGTCCATGTCGTGCTGTCTCCTCGCTCCCTCTCGCGCTGTCTCCTCACTCACTGTTGCGCTGTCTCATCGCTCACTGTCGCGCTGTAAACTCGCTCCCTCTCGCTATGCCTCCGCACTCCCTGTCGCACTGTCTCATCGTTCCCTGTCGCGCTGTCTCCTCGCTCACTGTCGCGCTGTCTCCTCGCTCCCTGTCGCGCTGTCTCCTCGCTCCCTGTCGCGCTGTCTCATCGTTCCCTGTCGCGCTGTCTCCTCGCTCCCTGTCGCGCTGTCTCCTCGCTCCCTGACGTGCTGTCTCCTCGCTCCCTGTCGCGCTGTCTCCTCGCTCCCTGTCACGCTGTCTCCACTTGCCCTCTCGCTCTGTCTCCTCACTCCCTCTCGCACTGATTCCTCTCTCCCTCTCGCTCTGTCTCCTCTCTCCCTCTCGCATTGCCTCCGCACTCCCTGTCACACTGTCTCCTCGCTCCCTGTCGCACTGACTCCTCGCTCCCTGTCGCACTGTCTCCTCGCTCCCTCTCGCTCTGTCTCCTCTCTTCCTCTCGCATTGCCTCCGCACTCCCTGTCACACTGTCTCCTCGCTCCCTGTCGCGCTGTCTCCTCGCTCCCTGTCGCGCTGTCTCCTCGCTCCCTGTCGCGCTGTCTCATCGCTCACTCTAGCGCTGTCTCCTCGCTCCCTCTCGCGCTGTCTCCTCACTCACTGTCGCGCTGTCTCATCGCTCCCTGTCGCGCTGTAAACTCGCTCCCTGTCGCACTGTCTCCTTACTCCCTGTCGCGCTGTCTCCTCGCTCCCTGTCGCGCTTTCTCATCGGTCCATGTCGCGCTGTCTCCTGGCTCTCTGTCGCACTGTCTCCTCGCTCCCTGTCGCACTGTCTCCTCGCTCCCTGTCGCACTGTCTCCTCGCTCCCTGTCGCACTATCTCCGTCCTCCCTGTCGCGCTGTCCCCTCGCTCCCAGTCGCGCTGTCTCCTTGCTCTCTGTCGCACTGTCTCCTTGCTTGCTGTCGCACTGTCTCCTCGCTCTCTGTCACACTGTCTCCTCGCTCCCTGTCGCGCTCTCTCCTCGCTCCCTGTCGCGCTGTCTCTTCGCTCACTCTAGCGCTGTTTCCTCGCTCCCTCTCGCGCTGTCTCCTCACTCACTGTCGCGCTGTCTCCTCACTCCCTGTCGTGCTGTCTCCTCGCTCCCTGTCACGCTGTCTCCTCGCACCCTGTTGCGCTGACTCATTGCTCACTCTAGCGCTGTCTCCTCGCTCCCTCTCGCTCTGTCTCCTCACTCACTGTCGCGCTGTCTCCTCGCACCCTGTCGCGCTGTCTCCTCGCTCACTGTCACGCTGTCTCCTCGCTCCCTGTTGCGCTGTCTCATTGCTCACTCTAGCGCTGTCTTCTTGCTCCCTCTCGCGCTGCCTCCTCACTCCCTGTCGCACTGTCTCATCGGTCACTCTAGCGCTGTCTCCTCGCTCCCTCTCGCGCTGTCTCCTCACTCACTGTCGCGCTGTCTCATCGCTCCCTGTCGTGCTGTAAACTCGCTCCCTGTCGCACTGTCTCCTCACTCCCTGTCGCGCTGTCTCCTCGCTCCCTGTCGCGCTTTCTCATCGGTACATGTCGCGCTGTCTCCTGGCTCTCTGTCGCACTGTCTCCTCGCTCCCTGTCGCACTGCCTCCTCGCTTCCTGTCGCGATGTCTCCTCACTCCCTGGCGCGCTGTCTCCTCGCTCCCTGTCGCGTTGTCTCATCGCTCCCTGTCACGCTGTCTACTCGCTCCCTGTCGCGCTGTCTCATCGTTCCCTGTCGCGCTGTCTCCTCGCACCCTGTCGCGCTGTCTCCTCGCTCCCTGACGTGCTGTCTCCTCGCTCCCTGTCGCGCTGTCTCCTCGCTCCCTGTCACGCTGTCTCCACTTGCCCTCTCGCTCTGTCTCCTCACTCCCTCTCGCACTGATTCCTCTCACCCTCTCGCTCTGTCTCCTCTCTCCCTCTCGCATTGCCTCCGCACTCCCTGTCACACTGTCTCCTCACTCCCTGTCGCACTGACTCCTCGCTCCCTGTCGCGCTGTCTCCTCGCTCCCTGTCGCGCTGCCTCCTTGCTCCCTGTTGCGATGTCTCCTCGCTCCCTGTCGCGCTGTCTCATCGCTCACTCTAGCGCTGTCTCCTCGCTCCCTCTCGCTCTGTCTCCTCACTCACTGTCGCGCTGTCTCCTCGCTCCCTGTCGCGCTGTCTCCTCGCTCCCTGTCACGCTGTCTCCTCGCACCCTGTTGCGCTGTCTCATTGCTCACTCTAGCGCTGTCTTCTCGCTCCCTCTCGCGCTGTCTCCTCACTCCCTGTCGCACTGTCTCCTCGCTCCCTGTCGCACTGCCTCCTCGCTTCCTGTCGCGATGTCTCCTCACTCCCAGGCGCGCTGTCTCCTCGCTCCCTGTCGCATTGTCTCATAGCTACCTGTCACGCTGTCTCCTCGCTCCCTGTCGCGCTGTCTCATCGTTCCCTGTCACGCTGTCTCCTCGCTCCCTGTCGCGCTGTCTCCTCGCTCCCTGACGTGCTGTCTCCTCGCTCCCTGTCGCGCTGTCTCCTCGCTCCCTGTCACGCTGTCTCCACTTGCCCTCTCGCTCTGTCTCCTCACTCCCTCTCGCACTGATTCCTCTCTCCCTTTCGCTCTGTCTCCTCTCACCCTCTCGCATTGCCTCCGCACTCCCTGTCACACTGTCTCCTCGCTCCCTGCCGCACTGACTCCTCGCTCCCTGTCGCACTGTCTCCTCGCTCCCTCTCGCTCTGTCTCCTCTCTCCCTCTCGCATTGCCTCCGCACTCCCTGTCACACTGTCTCCTCGCTCCCTGTCGCGCTGTCTCCTCGCTCCCTGTTGCGCTGTCTCCTCGCTCCCTGTCGCGCTGCCTCCTCACTCCCTGTTGCGATGTCTCCTCACTCCCTGTCGCGCTGTCTCATCGCTCAGTCTAGCGCTGTCTCCTCGCTCCCTCTCGCGCTGTCTCCTCACTCACTGTCGTGCTGTCTCATCGCTCCCTGTCGCGCTGTAAACTCGCTCCCTGTCGCACTGTCTCCTTACTCCCTGTCGCGCTGTCTCCTCGCTCCCTGTCGCGCTTTCTCATCGGTCCATGTCGCGCTGTCTCCTGGCTCTCTGTCGCACTGTCTCCTCGCTTCCTGTCGCACTGTCTCCTCGCTCCCTGTCGCACTGTCTCCGTCCTCACTGTCACGCTGTCTCCACGCTCCCAGTCGCGCTGTCTCCTTGCTCTCTGTCGCACTGTCTCCTTGCTTGCTGTCGCACTGTCTCCTCGCTCTCTGTCACACTGTCTCCTCGCTCCCTGTCGCGCTCTCTCCTCGCTCCCTGTCGCGCTGTCTCTTCGCTCACTCTAGCGCTGTTTCCTCGCTCCCTCTCGCGCTGTCTCCTCACTCACTGTCGCGCTGTCTCCTCACTCCCTGTCGTGCTGTCTCCTCGCTCCCTGTCACGCTGTCTCCTCGCACCCTGTTGCGCTGACTCATTGCTCACTCTAGCGCTGTCTCTTCGCTCCCTCTCGCTCTGTCTCCTCACTCACTGTCGCGCTGTCTCCTCGCACCCTGTCGCGCTGTCTCCTCGCTCACTGTCACGCTGTCTCCTCGCACCCTGTTGCGCTGTCTCATTGCTCACTCTAGCGCTGTCTTCTTGCTCCCTCTCGCGCTGTCTCCTCACTCCCTGTCGCACTGTCTCATCGGTCACTCTAGTGCTGTCTCCTCGCTCCCTCTCGCGCTGTCTCCTCACTCACTGTCGCGCTGTCTCATCGCTCCCTGTCGTGCTGTAAACTCGCTCCCTGTCGCACTGTCTCCTCACTCCCTGTCGCGCTGTCTCCTCGCTCCCTGTCGCGCTTTCAAATCGGTACATGTCGCGCTGTCTCCTGGCTCTCTGTTGCACTGTCTCCTCGCTCCCTGTCGCACTGTCTCCTCGCTCCCTGTCGCGCTGTCTCCTTGCTCTCTGTCGCACTGTCTCCTTGCTTGCTGTCGCACTGTCTCCTCGCTCTCTGTCGCACTGTCTCCTTGCTCATTGATGCGCTGTCTCCTTGCTCCCTGTCGCGCTGACTCCTCGCTCCCTGTCGCACTGTCTCCTTGCTCCCTGTCGCGCTGTCTCCTTGCTCTGTGTCGCGCTGTGACTTTGCTCCTTCTCGCACTGTCGCTTCATTCCGTCTCGCAATGTCTCCTCTCACCCTCTCGCTCTGTCACCTCACTCCCTATTGTGCTGTCTCCTCGCTCGCTTTAGCGCTGTCTCCTCGCACCCTCTCGCGCTGTCTCCTTGCTCACTGTCACCCTGTCTCCTCGCTCCATTTCGCGCTGCCTCCTCGCTCCCTGTCGCGATGACTCCTCACTCCCTGTCGCGCTGTCTCCTCGGTCCATGTCGTGCTGTCTCCTCGCTCCCTCTCGCGCTGTCTCCTCACTCACTGTTGCGCTGTCTCATCGCTCACTGTCGCGCTGTAAACTCGCTCCCTCTCGCTATGCCTCCGCACTCCCTGTCGCACTGTCTCATCGTTCCCTGTCGCGCTGTCTCCTCGCTCCCTGTCGCGCTGTCTCCTCGCTCCCTGTCGCGCTGTCTCCTCGCTCCCTGTCGCGCTGTCTCATCGTTCCCTGTCGCGCTGTCTGCTCGCTCCCTGTCGCGCTGTCTCCTCGCTCCCTGACGTGCTGTCTCCTCGCTCCCTGTCGCGCTGTCTCCTCGCTCCCTGTCACGCTGTCTCCACTTGCCCTCTCGCTCTGTCTCCTCACTCCCTCTCGCACTGATTCCTCTCTCCCTCTCGCTCTGTCTCCTCTCTCCCTCTCGCATTGCCTCCGCACTCCCTGTCACACTGTCTCCTCGCTCCCTGTCGCACTGACTCCTCGCTCCCTGTCGCACTGTCTCCTCGCTCCCTCTCGCTCTGTCTCCTCTCTTCCTCTCGCATTGCCTCCGCACTCCCTGTCACACTGTCTCCTCGCTCCCTGTCGCGCTGTCTCCTCGCTCCCTGTCGCGCTGTCTCCTCGCTCCCTGTCGCGCTGCCTCCTCGCTCCCTGTTGCGATGTCTCCTCGCTCCCTGTCGCGCTGTCTCATCGCTCACTCTAGCGCTGTCTCCTCGCTCCCTCTCGCGCTGTCTCCTCACTCACTGTCGCGCTGTCTCATCGCTCCCTGTCGCGCTGTAAACTCGCTCCCTGTCGCACTGTCTCCTTACTCCCTGTCGCGCTGTCTCCTCGCTCCCTGTCGCGCTTTCTCATCGGTCCATGTCGCGCTGTCTCCTGGCTCTCTGTCGCACTGTCTCCTCGCTCCCTGTCGCACTGTCTCCTCGCTCCCTGTCGCACTGTCTCCTCGCTCCCTGTCGCACTATCTCCGTCCTCCCTGTCGCGCTGTCCCCTCGCTCCCAGTCGCGCTGTCTCCTTGCTCTCTGTCGCACTGTCTCCTTGCTTGCTGTCGCACTGTCTCCTCGCTCTCTGTCACACTGTCTCCTCGCTCCCTGTCGCGCTCTCTCCTCGCTCCCTGTCGCGCTGTCTCTTCGCTCACTCTAGCGCTGTCTCCTCGCTCCCTCTCGCGCTGTCTCCTCACTCACTGTCGCGCTGTCTCCTCACTCCCTGTCGTGCTGTCTCCTCGCTCCCTGTCACGCTGTCTCCTCGCACCCTGTTGCGCTGACTCATTGCTCACTCTAGCGCTGTCTCCTCGCTCCCTCTCGCTCTGTCTCCTCACTCACTGTCGCGCTGTCTCCTCGCTCCCTGTCGCGCTGTCTCCTCGCTCACTGTCACGCTGTAACCTCGCACCCTGTTGCGCTGTCTCATTGCTCACTCTAGCGCTGTCTTCTTGCTCCCTCTCGCGCTGTCTCCTCACTCCCTGTCGCACTGTCTCCTCGCTCCCTGTCGCACTGCCTCCTCGCTTCCTGTCGCGATGTCTCCTCACTCCCTGGCGCGCTGTCTCCTCGCTCCCTGTCGCATTGTCTCATCGCTCCCTGTCACGCTTCTCCTCGCTCCCTGTCGCGCTGTCTCATCGTTCCCTGTCGCGCTGTCTCCTCGCTCCCTGACGTGCTGTCTCCTCGCTCCCTGTCACGCTGTCTCCTCGCTCCCTGTCACGCTGTCTCCACTTGCCCTCTCGCTCTGTCTCCTCACTCCCTCTCGCACTGATTCCTCTCTCCCTCTCGCTCTGTCTCCTCTCTCCCTCTCGCATTGCCTCCGCACTCCCTGTCACACTGTCTCCTCGCTCCCTGTCGCACTGACTCCTCGCTCCCTGTCGCACTGTCTCCTCGCTCCCTCTCGCTCTGTCTCCTCTCTCCCTCTCGCATTGCCTCCGCACTCCCTGTCACACTGTCTCCTCGCTCCCTGTCGCGCTGTCTCCTCGCTCCCTGTCACGCTGTCTCCTCGCTCCCTGTCGCGCTGCCTCCTCGCTCCCTGTTGCGATGTCTCCTCGCTCCCTGTCACGCTGTCTCATCGGTCACTCTAGCGCTGTCTCCTCGCTCCCTCTCGTGCTGTCTCCTCACTCACTGTCGCGCTGTCTCATCGCTCCCTGTCGTGCTGTAAACTCGCTCCCTGTCGCACTGTCTCCTCACTCCCTGTCGCGCTGTCTCCTCGCTCCCTGTCGCGCTTTCTCATCGGTCCATGTCGCGCTGTCTCCTGGCTCTCTGTCGCACTGTCTCCTCGCTCCCTGTCGCACTGTCTCCTCGCTCCTTGTCGCACTGTCTCCTTCCTCCCTGTCGCGCTGTCTCCTCACTCCCTGTCGCGCTGTCTCCTCGCTCCCTGTCGCGCTTTCTCATCGGTCCATGTCGCGCTGTCTCCTGGCTCTCTGTCGCACTGTCTCCTCGCTCCCTGTCGCACTGTCTCCTCGCTCCCTGTCGCACTGTCTCCTCGATCCCTGTCGCACTATCTCCGTCCTCCCTGTCGCGCTGTCTCCTCGCTCCCAGTCGCGCTGTCTCCTTGCTCTCTGTCGCACTGTCTCCTTGCTTGCTGTCGCACTGTCTCCTCGCTCTCTGTCACACTGTCTCCTCGCTCCCTGTCGCGCTCTCTCCTCGCTCCCTGTCGCGCTGTCTCTTCGCTCACTCTAGCGCTGTCTCCTCGCTCCCTCTCGCGCTGTCTCCTCACTCACTGTCGCGCTGTCTCCTCACTCCCTGTCGTGCTGTCTCCTCGCTCCCTGTCACGCTGTCTCCTCGCACCCTGTTGCGCTGACTCATTGCTCACTCTAGCGCTGTCTCCTCGCTCCCTCTCGCTCTGTCTCCTCACTCACTGTCGCGCTGTCTCCTCGCTCCCTGTCGCGCTGTCTCCTCGCTCACTGTCACGCTGTCTCCTCGCACCCTGTTGCGCTGTCTCATTGCTCACTCTAGCGCTGTCTTCTTGCTCCCTCTCGCGCTGTCTCCTCACTCCCTGTCGCACCGTCTCCTCGCTCCCTGTCGCACTGCCTCCTCGCTTCCTGTCGCGATGTCTCCTCACTCCCTGGCGCGCTGTCTCCTCGCTCCCTGTCGCATTGTCTCATCGCTCCCTGTCACGCTTCTCCTCGCTCCCTGTCGCGCTGTCTCATCGTTCCCTGTCGCGCTGTCTCCTCGCTCCCTGACGTGCTGTCTCCTCGCTCCCTGTCACGCTGTCTCCTCGCTCCCTGTCACGCTGTCTCCACTTGCCCTCTCGCTCTGTCTCCTCACTCCCTCTCGCACTGATTCCTCTCTCCCTCTCGCTCTGTCTCCTCTCTCCCTCTCGCATTGCCTCCGCACTCCCTGTCACACTGTCTCCTCGCTCCCTGTCGCACTGACTCCTCGCTCCCTGTCGCACTGTCTCCTCACTCCCTGTCGCGCTGTCTCCTCGCTCCCTGTCGCGCTTTCTCATCGGTCCATGTCGCGCTGTCTCCTGGCTCTCTGTCGCACTGTCTCCTCGCTCCCTGTCGCACTGTCTCCTCGCTCCTTGTCGCACTGTCTCCTTCCTCCCTGTTGCGCTGTCTCCTCGCTCCCTGTCGTGCTGTCTCCTTGCTCTCTGTCGCACTGTCTCCTTGCTTGCTGTCGCACTGTCTCCTTGCTCATTGATGCGCTGTCTCCTTGCTCCCTGTCGTGCTGACTCCGCGCTCCCTGTCGCACTGTCTCCTTGCTCCCTGTCGCGCTGTCTCCTTGCTCTGTGTCACGCTGTGACTTTGCTCCTTCTCGCACTGTCGCTTCATTCCCTCTCGCAATGTCTCCTCTCACCCTCTCGCTCTGTCACCTCACTCCCTATTGTACTGTCTCCTCGCTCGCTCTAGCGCTGTCTCCTCGCACCCTCTTGCGCTGTCTCCTTGCTCACTGTCGCCCTGTCTCCTCGCTCCCTTTCGCGCTGCCTCCTCGCTCCCTGTCGCGATGACTCCTCACTCCCTGTCGCGCTGTCTCCTCGGTCCATGTCGTGCTGTCTCCTTGCTCCCTCTCGCGCTGTCTCCTCACTCACTGTTGCGCTGTCTCATCGCTCACTGTCGCGCTGTAAACTCACTCCCTCTCGCTATGCCTCCGCGCTCCCTGTCGCACTGTCTCCTCGCTCCCTCTCTCTCTGTCTCCTCTCTTCCTCTCGCATTGCCTCCGCACTCCCTGTCACACTGTCTCCTCGCTCCCTGTCGCGCTGTCTCCTCGCTCCCTGTCGCACTGTGTCCTTCCTCCCTGTCGCGCTGTCTCCTCGCTCCCTGTCGCGCTGTCTCCTTGCTCTCTGTCGCACTGTCTCCTTGCTTGCTGTCGCACTGTCTCCTCGCTCTCTGTCGCACTGTCTCCTTGCTCATTGATGCGCTGTCTCCTTGCTCCGTGTCGCGCTGACTCCTCGCTCCCTGTCGCACTGTCTCCTTGCTCCCTGTCGCGCTGTCTCCTTGCTCTGTGTTGCGCTGTGACTTTGCTCCTTCTCGCACTGTCGCTTCAATCCCTCTCGCAATGTCTCCTCTCACCCTCTCGCTCTGTCACCTCACTCCCTATCGTGCTGTCTCCACGCTCGCTCTAGCGCTGTCTCCTCGCACCCTCTCGCGCTGTCTCCTTGCTCACTGTCGCCCTGTCTCCTCGCTCCCTTTCGCGCTGCCTCCTCGATCCCTGTCGCGATGTCTCCTCATCCCTGTCGCCCTGTCTCCTTGGTCCATGTCGTGCTGTCTCCTCGCTCCCTCTCGCGCTGTCTCCTCACTCACTGTTGCGCTGTCTCATCGCTCACTGTCGCGCTGTAAACTCACTCCCTCTCGCTATGCCTCCGCACTCCCTGTCGCACTGTCTCCTCACTCCCTGTCAAGCTGTCTCCTCGCTCGCTGTCGCGCTGTCTCCTCACACCCTGTCGCGCTGTCTCCTCGCTCCCTGTAGCGCTGTCCCCTCGCTCCCTGTCGCACTGTCACCTCGCTCCCTGTCGCGCTGTCTCCTCGCTCCCTGTTGCGCTGTGCCCTCGCTCCCTGTCGCGCTGTCTCCTCGATCCCTGTCGCACTGTCTCCTCGCTCCCTGTCGCGCTGTTTCCTCGCTCCCTGTCATGCTGTCTCCTCGCCCCCTGTCGCGCTGTCTCCTCACTCCCTGTCGCGCTGTCTCCTCGCTCCCAGTCGTGCTGTCTCCACGCGCCCTCTCGCTCTGTCTCCTCACTCCCTCTTGCACTGATTCCTCTCTCCCTCTCGCTCTGTCTCCTCTCTCCCTCTCGCAATGCCTCCGCACTCCCTGTCACACTATCTCCTCGCTCCCTGTCACACTGACTCCTCACTCCCTGTCGCACTGTCTCCTCGCTCCCTCTCGCGCTGTATGCTCGCTCCCTGTCACGGTTTCTCATCACTCCCTGTCGCGCTGTCTCCTCACTCCCTGTTGCGCTGTCTCCTCGCTCGCTCTAGCGCTCTCTCCTCGCACCCTCTCGCGCTGTCTGCTTGCTCACTGTCGCCCTGTCTCCTAGTTCCCTTTCGCGCTGTCTCCTCGCTCCCTGTCGCGCTGTCTCCTTGCTCCCTGTCACGCTGTCTCCTTGCTCCCTGTCGCGCTGTCTGCTCGCTCCCTGTCGCGCTGTCTCCTCGCTCCCTGTCGTGCTGTCTCCTCGCTCCCTGTCGCGCTGTCTCCTCGCTCCCTGTCGCGCTGTCTCCTCGCTCCCTGTCGTGCTGTCTCCTCGCTCCCTGTCGTGCTGTCTGCTTGTTCCCTGTCGCGATGTCTCCTCACTCCCTCTTGCGCTGTCTCCACGCTCGCTGTCGCGCTGTCTCCTTGCTCCCTGTCGCGCTGTCTCCTCACTCCCTGTCGCGCTGTCTCCTCGCTCCCTGTCGCGCTGTCTCCTCGCTCCCTGTCGCACTGTCTGCTTGCTCCCTGTCGCGATGTCTCCTCACTCCCTCTTGCGCTGTCTCCTCGCTCCCTGTCATGCTGTCTCCTCGCTCCTTTTCGCGCTGTCTCCTCGCTCCCTGTCGCGCTGTCTCCTCGCTCCCTGTCACGCTGTCTCCTCGCACCCTGTTGCGCTGTCTCATTGCTCACTCTAGCGCTGTCACCTCGCTACTTATCGCGAAACTCCTCACTCCCTGTCGCACTGTCTCCTCGCTCCCTGTCGCACTGCCTCCTCGCTTCCTGTCACGATGTCTCCTCACTCCCTGGCGCGCTGTCTCCTCGCTCCCTGTCGTGTTGTCTCATCGCTCCCTGTCACGCTGTCTCCTCGCTCCCTGTCACGCTGTCTCCTCGCTCCCTGACGTGCTGTCTCCTCGCTCCCTGTTGCGCTGTCTCCTCGCTCCCTGTCACGCTGTCTCCACTTGCCCTCTCGCTCTGTCTCCTCACTCCCTCTCGCACTGATTCCTCTCTCCCTCTCGCTCTGTCTCCTCTCTCTTTCTCGCATTGCCTCCGCACTCCCTGTCACACTGTCTCCTCGCTCCCTGTCGCACTGACTCCTCGCTCCCTGTTGCACTGTCTCCTTGCTCCCTCTCGCTCTGTCTCCTCTCTCCCTGTCGCATTGCCTCCGCACTCCCTGTCACACTGTCTCCTCGCTCCCTGTCGCACTGTCTCCTCGCTACCTGTCGCGGTTTTTCATCGCTCCCTGTCGCGCTGTCTCCTCGCTCCCTGTCGCACTGTCTCCTCGCTACCTGTCACGGTTTCTCATTGCTCCCTGTCGCGCTGTCTTCTCTTTCCCTGTCGCACTGTCTCCTCGCTCCCTGTCGCACTGTCTCCTTCCTCCCTCTCGCGCTGTCTCCTCGTTCCCTGTCGCGCTGTCTCCTTGCTCTCTGTCGCGCTGTCTCCTTGCTCTCTGTCGCACTGTCTCCTTGCTCGCTGTCGCACTGTCTCCTCGCTCTCTGTCGCACTGTCTCCCTGCTCATTGATGCGCTGTCTCCTCGCGCCCTGTCGCGCTGTCTCCTCACTCCCTGTCGCGCTGTCTCCTCGCTCCCTGTCGTGCTGTCTCCACGCGCCCTCTCGCTCTGTCTCCTCACTCCCTCTTGCACTGATTCCTCTCTCCCTCTCGCTCTGTCTCCTCTCTCCCTCTCGCAATGCCTCCGCACTACCTGTCACACTATCTCCTCGCTCCCTGTCACACTGACTCCTCGCTCCCTGTCGCACTGTCTCCTCGCTCCCTCTCGCGCTGTATCCTCGCTCCCTGTCGCGGTTTCTCATCACTCCCTGTCGCGCTGTCTCCTCACTCCCTATCGCGCTGTCTCCTCGCTCGCTCTAGCGCTGTCTCCTCGCACCCTCTCGCGCTGTCTCCTTGCTCACTGACGCCCTGTCTCCTAGTTCCCTTTTGCGCTGTCTCCTCGCTCCCTGTCGCGCTGTCTCCTTGCTCCCTGTCACGCTGTCTCCTTGCTCCCTGTCGCGCTGTCTGCTTGCTCCCTGTCGCGCTGTCTCCTCGCTCCCTGTCGTGCTGTCTCCTCGCTCCCTGTCGCGCTGTCTCCTCGCTCCCTGTCGCGCTGTCTCCTCGCTCCCTGTCGTGCTGTCTCCTCGCTCCCTGTCGTGCTGTCTGCTTGTTCCCTGTCGCGATGTCTCCTCACTCCCTCTTGCGCTGTCTCCACGCTCGCTGTCGCGCTGTCTCCTTGCTCCCTGTCGCACTTTCTCCTCGCTCCCTGTCGCGCTGTCTCCTCGCTCCCTGTCGCGCTGTCTCCTCGCTCCCTGTCGCACTGTCTGCTTGCTCCCTGTCGCGATGTCTCCTCACTCCCTCTTGCGCTGTCTCCTCGCTCCCTGTCATTCTGTCTCCTCGCTCCTTTTCGCGCTGTCTCCTCGCTCCCTGTCGCGCTGTCTCCTCGCTCCCTGTCACGCTGTCTCCTCGCACCCTGTTGCGCTGTCTCATTGCTCACTCTAGCGCTGTCACCTCGCTACCTCTCGCGCTGTCTCCTCACTCCCTGTCGCACTGTCTCCTCGCTCCCTGTCGCACTGCCTCCTCGCTTCCTGTCACGATGTCTCCTCACTCCCTGGCGCGCTGTCTCCTCGCTCCCTGTCGCATTGTCTCATCGCTCCCTGTCACGCTGTCTCCTCGCTCCCTGTCACGCTGTCTCCTTGCTCCCTGACGTGCTGTCTCCTCGCTCCCTGTCGCGCTGTCTCCTCGCTCCCTGTCACGCTGTCTCCACTTGCCCTCTCGCTCTGTCTCCTCACTCCCTCTCGCACTGATTCCTCTCTCCCTCTCGCTCTGTCTCCTGTCTCCCTCTCGCATTGCCTCCGCACTCCCTGTCACACTGTCTCCTCGCTCCCTGTCGCACTGACTCCTCGCTCCCTGTTGCACTGTCTCCTCGCTCCCTCTCGCTCTGTCTCCTCTCTCCCTGTCGCATTGCCTCCGCACTCCCTGTCACACTGTCTCCTCGCTCCCTGTCGCGGTTTCTCATCGCTCCCTGTCGCGCTGTCTCCTCGCTCCCTGTCGCACTGTCTCCTCGCTACCTGTCGCGGTTTCTCATTGCTCCCTGTCGCGCTGTCTCCTCTTTCCCTGTCGCACTGTCTCCTCGCTCCCTGTCGCACTGTCTCCTTCCTCCCTCTCGCGCTGTCTCCTCGTTCCCTGTCGCGCTGTCTCCTTGCTCTATGTCGCGCTGTCTGCTTGCTCTCTGTCGCACTGTCTCCTTGCTCGCTGTCGCACTGTCTCCTCGCTCTCTGTCGCACTGTCTCCCTGCTCATTGATGCGCTGTCTCCTCGCTCCCTGTCGCGCTGTCTCCTCGCTCTCTATCGCACTGTCTCCTTGCTCCCTGTCGCACTGTCTCCTCGCTCACTGTCGCACTGTCTTTACGCTCCCTGTCGCACTGTCTCCTCGCTCCCTCTCGCACTGTCACCTCGCTCCCTGTCGCACTGACTCCTCGCTCCCTGTCACACTGTCTCCTTGCTCCCTGTCGCGCTGTCTCCTTGCTCTGTGTCGCGCTGTGACTTTGCTCCTTCTCGAACTGTCGCTTCATTCCCTCTCGCAATGTCTCCTCTCACCCTCTCGCTCTGTCACCTCACTCCCTATCGTGCTGTCTCCTCGCTCGCTCTAGCGCTGTCTTCTCGCACCCTCTCACGCTGTCTCCTTGCTCACTGTCGCCCTGTCTCCTCGCTCCCTTTCGTGCTGTCTCCTCGCTCCCTGTCGCGCTGTGTCCTCGCTCGCTGTCGCGCTGTCTCCTCGCACCCTGTCGCGCTGTCTCATCGCTCACTCTAGCGCTGTCTCCTTGCTCCCTGTTGCGCTGTGTCATCGCTCCCTGTCACGCTGTCTCCTCGCTCCCTGTCGCGCTGTCTCCTCGCTCCCTGTCGCGCTGTCTCCTCGCTCCCTGTCGCTCTGTCTCCTCTCTCCCTCACGCATTGCCTCCGCACTCCCTGTCACACTGTCTCCTCGCTCCCTGTCGCACTGACTCCTCGCTCCCTGTCGCGCTGTCTCCTCGCTCCCTGTCGCGCTGCCTCCTCGCTCCCTGTCGCGATGTCTCCTCACTCCCTGTCGCGCTGCCTCCTCGCTCCATGTCGCGCTGTCTCCTCGCACCCTGTCGCGCTGTCTCATCGCTCCCTGTCGCGCTGTAAACTCGCTCCCTCTCGCAATGCCTCCGCACTCCCTGTCGCGCTGTCTCCTCGCTCCCTGTCGCGCTTTCTCATCGGTCCATGTCGCGCTGTCTCCTGGCTCTCTGTCGCACTGTCTCCTCGCTCCCTGTCGCACTGTCTCCTCGCTCCCTGTCGCACTGTCTCCTTCCTCCCTGTCGCGCTGTCTCCTCGCTCCCTGTCGCGCTGTTTCCTCGCTCTCTGTCGCACTGTCTCCTTGCTTGCTGTCGCACTGTCTCCTCGCTCTCTGTCACACTGTCTACTCGCTCCCTGTCGCGCTGTCTCCTCGCTCCCTGTCGCGCTGTCTCATCGCTCACTCTAGCGCTGTCTCCTTGCTCCCTCTCGCGCTGTCTCCTCACTCACTGTCGCGCTGTCTCCTCACTCCCTGTCGCGCTGTCTCCTCGCTCCCTGTCACGCTGTCTCCTCGCACCCTGTTGCGCTGACTCATTGCTCACTCTAGCGCTGTCTCCTCGCTCCCTCTCGCTCTGTCTCCACTCACTGTCGCGCTGTCTCCTCGCTCCCTGTCGCGCTGTCTCCTCGCTCCCTGTCACGCTGTCTCCTCGCACCCTGTTGCGCTGTCTCATTGCTCACTCTAGCGCTGTCTTCTCGCTCCCTCTCGCGCTGTCTCCTCACTCCCTGTCGCACTGTCTCCTCGCTCCCTGTCGCACAGCCTCCTCGCTTCCTGTCGCGATGTCTCCTCACTCCCTGGCGCGCTGTCTCCGCACTCCCTGTCGCATTGTCTCATCGCTCCCTGTCACGCTGTCTCCTCGCTCCCTGTCACGCTGTCTCCTCGCACCCTGTTGCGCTGTCTCATTGCTCACTCTAGCGCTGTCACCTCGCTACTTATCGCGAAACTCCTCACTCCCTGTCGCACTGTCTCCTCGCTCCCTGTCGCACTGCCTCCTCGCTTCCTGTCACGATGTCTCCTCACACCCTGGCGCGCTGTCTCCTCGCTCCCTGTCGTGTTGTCTCATCGCTCCCTGTCACGCTGTCTCCTCGCTCCCTGTCACGCTGTCTCCTCGCTCCCTGACGTGCTGTCTCCTCGCTCCCTGTTGCGCTGTCTCCTCGCTCCCTGTCACGCTGTCTCCACTTGCCCTCTCGCTCTGTCTCCTCACTCCCTCTCGCACTGATTCCTCTCTCCCTCTCGCTCTGTCTCCTCTCTCTTTCTCGCATTGCCTCCGCACTCCCTGTCACACTGTCTCCTCGCTCCCTGTCGCACTGACTCCTCGCTCCCTGTTGCACTGTCTCCTTGCTCCCTCTCGCTCTGTCTCCTCTCTCCCTGTCGCATTGCCTCCGCACTCCCTGTCACACTGTCTCCTCGCTCCCTGTCGCACTGTCTCCTCGCTACCTGTCGCGGTTTTTCATCGCTCCCTGTCGCGCTGTCTCCTCGCTCCCTGTCGCACTGTCTCCTCGCTACCTGTCACGGTTTCTCATTGCTCCCTGTCGCGCGGTCTCCTCTTTCCCTGTCGCACTGTCTCCTCGCTCCCTGTCGCACTGTCTCCTTCCTCCCTCTCGCGCTGTCTCCTCGTTCCCTGTCGCGCTGTCTCCTTGCTCTCTGTCGCGCTGTCTCCTTGCTCTCTGTCGCACTGTCTCCTTGCTCGCTGTCGCACTGTCTCCTCGCTCTCTGTCGCACTGTCTCCCTGCTCATTGATGCGCTGTCTCCTCGCGCCCTGTCGCGCTGTCTCCTCACTCCCTGTCGCGCTGTCTCCTCGCTCCCTGTCGTGCTGTCTCCACGCGCCCTCTCGCTCTGTCTCCTCACTCCCTCTTGCACTGATTCCTCTCTCCCTCTCGCTCTGTCTCCTCTCTCCCTCTCGCAATGCCTCCGCACTACCTGTCACACTATCTCCTCGCTCCCTGTCACACTGACTCCTCGCTCCCTGTCGCACTGTCTCCTCGCTCCCTCTGGCGCTGTATCCTCGCTCCCTGTCGCGGTTTCTCATCACTCCCTGTCGCGCTGTCTCCTCACTCCCTATCGCGCTGTCTCCTCGCTCGCTCTAGCGCTGTCTCCTCGCACCCTCTCGCGCTGTCTCCTTGCTCACTGACGCCCTGTCTCCTAGTTCCCTTTTGCGCTGCCTCCTCGCTCCCTGTCGCGCTGTCTCCTTGCTCCCTGTCACGCTGTCTCCTTGCTCCCTGTCGCGCTGTCTGCTTGTTCCCTGTCGCGATGTCTCCTCACTCCCTCTTGCGCTGTCTCCACGCTCGCTGTCGCGCTGTCTCCTTGCTCCCTGTCGCGCTTTCTCCTCGCTCCCTGTCGCGCTGTCTCCTCGCTCCCTGTCGCGCTGTCTCCTCGCTCCCTGTCGCACTGTCTGCTTGCTCCCTGTCGCGATGTCTCCTCACTCCCTCTTGCGCTGTCTCCTCGCTCCCTGTCATTCTGTCTCCTCGCTCCTTTTCGCGCTGTCTCCTCGCTCCCTGTCGCGCTGTCTCCTCGCTCCCTGTCACGCTGTCTCCTCGCACCCTGTTGCGCTGTCTCATTGCTCACTCTAGCGCTGTCACCTCGCTACCTCTCGCGCTGTCTCCTCACTCCCTGTCGCACTGTCTCCTGGCTCCCTGTCGCACTGCCTCCTCGCTTCCTGTCACGATGTCTCCTCACTCCCTGGCGCGCTGTCTCCTCGCTCCCTGTCGCATTGTCTCATCGCTCCCTGTCACGCTGTCTCCTCGCTCCCTGTCACGCTGTCTCCTTGCTCCCTGACGTGCTGTCTCCTCGCTCCCTGTCGCGCTGTCTCCTCGCTCCCTGTCACGCTGTCTCCACTTGCCCTCTCGCTCTGTCTCCTCACTCCCTCTCGCACTGATTCCTCTCTCCCTCTCGCTCTGTCTCCTGTCTCCCTCTCGCATTGCCTCCGCACTCCCTGTCACACTGTCTCCTCGCTCCCTGTCGCACTGACTCCTCGCTCCCTGTTGCACTGTCTCCTCGCTCCCTCTCGCTCTGTCTCCTCTCTCCCTGTCGCATTGCCTCCGCACTCCCTGTCACACTGTCTCCTCGCTCCCTGTCGCGGTTTCTCATCGCTCCCTGTCGCGCTGTCTCCTCGCTCCCTGTCGCACTGTCTCCTCGCTACCTGTCGCGGTTTCTCATTGCTCCCTGTCACGCTGTCTCCTCTTTCCCTGTCGCACTGTCTCCTCGCTCCCTGTCGCACTGTCTCCTTCCTCCCTCTCGCGCTGTCTCCTCGTTCCCTGTCGCGCTGTCTCCTTGCTCTATGTCGCGCTGTCTGCTTGCTCTCTGTCGCACTGTCTCCTTGCTCGCTGTCGCACTGTCTCCTCGCTCTCTGTCGCACTGTCTCCCTGCTCATTGATGCGCTGTCTCCTCGCTCCCTGTCGCGCTGTCTCCTCGCTCTCTATCGCACTGTCTCCTTGCTCCCTGTCGCACTGTCTCCTCGCTCACTGTCGCACTGTCTTTACGCTCCCTGTCGCACTGTCTCCTCGCTCCCTCTCGCACTGTCACCTCGCTCCCTGTCGCACTGACTCCTCGCTCCCTGTCACACTGTCTCCTTGCTCCCTGTCGCGCTGTCTCCTTGCTCTGTGTCGCGCTGTGACTTTGCTCCTTCTCGAACTGTCGCTTCATTCCCTCTCGCAATGTCTCCTCTCACCCTCTCGCTCTGTCACCTCACTCCCTATCGTGCTGTCTCCTCGCTCGCTCTAGCGCTGTCTTCTCGCACCCTCTCACGCTGTCTCCTTGCTCACTGTCGCCCTGTCTCCTCGCTCCCTTTCGTGCTGTCTCCTCGCTCCCTGTCGCGCTGTGTCCTCGCTCGCTGTCGCGCTGTCTCCTCGCACCCTGTCGCGCTGTCTCATCGCTCACTCTAGCGCTGTCTCCTTGCTCCCTGTTGCACTGTGTCATCGCTCCCTGTCACGCTGTCTCCTCGCTCCCTGTCGCGCTGTCTCCTCGCTCCCTGTCGCGCTGTCTCCTCGCTCCCTGTCGCTCTGTCTCCTCTCTCCCTCACGCATTGCCTCCGCACTCCCTGTCACACTGTCTCCTCGCTCCCTGTCGCACTGACTCCTCGCTCCCTGTCGCGCTGTCTCCTCGCTCCCTGTCGCGCTGCCTCCTCGCTCCCTGTCGCGATGTCTCCTCACTCCCTGTCGCGCTGTCTCCTCGCTCCATGTCGCGCTGTCTCCTCGCACCCTGTCGCGCTGTCTCATCGCTCCCTGTCGCGCTGTAAACTCGCTCCCTCTCGCAATGCCTCCGCACTCCCTGTCGCGCTGTCTCCTCGCTCCCTGTCGCGCTTTCTCATCGGTCCATGTCGCGCTGTCTCCTGGCTCTCTGTCGCACTGTCTCCTCGCTCCCTGTCGCACTGTCTCCTCGCTCCCTGTCGCACTGTCTCCTTCCTCCCTGTCGCGCTGTCTCCTCGCTCCCTGTCGCGCTGTTTCCTCGCTCTCTGTCGCACTGTCTCCTTGCTTGCTGTCGCACTGTCTCCTCGCTCTCTGTCACACTGTCTACTCGCTCCCTGTCGCGCTGTCTCCTCGCTCCCTGTCGCGCTGTCTCATCGCTCACTCTAGCGCTGTCTCCTTGCTCCCTCTCGCGCTGTCTCCTCACTCACTGTCGCGCTGTCTCCTCACTCCCTGTCGCGCTGTCTCCTCGCTCCCTGTCACGCTGTCTCCTCGCACCCTGTTGCGCTGACTCATTGCTCACTCTAGCGCTGTCTCCTCGCTCCCTCTCGCTCTGTCTCCACTCACTGTCGCGCTGTCTCCTCGCTCCCTGTCGCGCTGTCTCCTCGCTCCCTGTCACGCTGTCTCCTCGCACCCTGTTGCGCTGTCTCATTGCTCACTCTAGCGCTGTCTTCTCGCTCCCTCTCGCGCTGTCTCCTCACTCCCTGTCGCACTGTCTCCTCGCTCCCTGTCGCACAGCCTCCTCGCTTCCTGTCGCGATGTCTCCTCACTCCCTGGCGCGCTGTCTCCTCACTCCCTGTCGCATTGTCTCATCGCTCCCTGTCACGCTGTCTCCTCGCTCCCTGTCACGCTGTCTCCTTGCTCCCTGTCACGCTGTCTCCTTGCTCCCTGTTGCGCTGTCTGCTTGCTCCCTGTCGCGCTGTCTCCTCGCTCCCTGTCGTGCTGTCTCCTCGCTCCCTGTCGCGCTGTCTCCTCGCTCCCTGTCGCGCTGTCTCCTCGCTCCCTGTCGCGCTGTCTCCTCGCTCCCTGTCGCGCTGTCTCCTCGCTCCCTGTCGTGCTGTCTCCTCGCTCCCTGTCGTGCTGTCTGCTTGTTCCCTGTCGCGATGTCTCCTCACTCCCTCTTGCGCTGTCTCCACGCTCGCTGTCGCGCTGTCTCCTTGCTCCCTGTCGCGCTGTCTCCTCGCTCCCTGTCGCGCTGTCTCCTCGCTCCCTGTCGCACTGTCTGCTTGCTCCCTGTCGCGATGTCTCCTCACTCCCTCTTGCGCTGTCTCCTCGCTCCCTGTCATTCTGTCTCCTCGCTCCTTTTCGCGCTGTCTCCTCGCTCCCTGTCGCGCTGTCTCCTCGCTCCCTGTCACGCTGTCTCCTCGCACCCTGTTGCGCTGTCTCATTGCTCACTCTAGCGCTGTCACCTCGCTACCTCTCGCGCTGTCTCCTCACTCCCTGTCGCACTGTCTCCTCGCTCCCTGTCGCACTGCCTCCTCGCTTTCTGTCACGATGTCTCCTCACTCCCTGGCGCGCTGTCTCCTCGCTCCCTGTCGCATTGTCTCATCGCTCCCTGTCACGCTGTCTCCTCGCTCCCTGTCACGCTGTCTCCTTGCTCCCTGACGTGCTGTCTCCTCGCTCCCTGTCGCGCTGTCTCCTCGCTCCCTGTCACGCTGTCTCCACTTGCCCTCTCGCTCTGTCTCCTCACTCCCTCTCGCACTGATTCCTCTCTCCCTCTCGCTCTGTCTCCTGTCTCCCTCTCGCATTGCCTCCGCACTCCCTGTCACACTGTCTCCTCGCTCCCTGTCGCACTGACTCCTCGCTCCCTGTTGCACTGTCTCCTCGCTCCCTCTCGCTCTGTCTCCTCTCTCCCTGTCGCATTGCCTCCGCACTCCCTGTCACACTGTCTCCTCGCTCCCTGTCGCACTGTCTCCTCGCTACCTGTCGCGGTTTCTCATCGCTCCCTGTCGCGCTGTCTCCTCGCTCCCTGTCGCACTGTCTCCTCGCTACCTGTCGCGGTTTCTCATTGCTCCCTGTCGCGCTGTCTCCTCTTTCCCTGTCGCACTGTCTCCTCGCTCCCTGTCGCACTGTCTCCTTCCTCCCTCTCGCGCTGTCTCCTCGTTCCCTGTCGCGCTGTCTCCTTGCTCTCTGTCGCGCTGTCTGCTTGCTCTCTGTCGCACTGTCTCCTTGCTCGCTGTCGCACTGTCTCCTCGCTCTCTGTCGCACTGTCTCCCTGCTCATTGATGCGCTGTCTCCTCGCTCCCTGTCGCGCTGTCTCCTCGCTCTCTATCGCACTGTCTCCTTGCTCCCTGTCGCACTGTCTCCTCGCTCACTGTCGCACTGTCTTTACGCTCCCTGTCGCACTGTCTCCTCGCTCCCTCTCGCACTGTCACCTCGCTCCCTGTCGCACTGACTCCTCGCTCCCTGTCACACTGTCTCCTTGCTCCCTGTCGCGCTGTCTCCTTGCTCTGTGTCGCGCTGTGACTTTGCTCCTTCTCGAACTGTCGCTTCATTCCCTCTCGCAATGTCTCCTCTCACCCTCTCGCTCTGTCACCTCACTCCCTATCGTGCTGTCTCCTCGCTCGCTCTAGCGCTGTCTTCTCGCACCCTCTCACGCTGTCTCCTTGCTCACTGTCGCCCTGTCTCCTCGCTCCCTTTCGTGCTGTCTCCTCGCTCCCTGTCGCGCTGTGTCCTCGCTCGCTGTCGCGCTGTCTCCTCGCACCCTGTCGCGCTGTCTCATCGCTCACTCTAGCGCTGTCTCCTTGCTCCCTGTTGCGCTGTGTCATCGCTCCCTGTCACGCTGTCTCCTCACTCCCTGTCGCGCTGTCTCCTCGCTCCCTGTCGCGCTGTCTCCTCGCTCCCTGTCGCTCTGTCTCCTCTCTCCCTCACGCATTGCCTCCGCACTCCCTGTCACACTGTCTCCTCGCTCCCTGTCGCACTGACTCCTCGCTCCCTGTCGCGCTGTCTCCTCGCTCCCTGTCGCACTGCCTCCTCGCTCCCTGTCGCGATGTCTCCTCACTCCCTGTCGCGCTGTCTCCTCGCTCCATGTCGCGCTGTCTCCTCGCACCCTGTCGCGCTGTCTCATCGCTCCCTGTCGCGCTGTAAACTCGCTCCCTCTCGCAATGCCTCCGCACTCCCTGTCGCGCTGTCTCCTCGCTCCCTGTCGCGCTTTCTCATCGGTCCATGTCGCGCTGTCTCCTGGCTCTCTGTCGCACTGTCTCCTCGCTCCCTGTCGCACTGTCTCCTTCCTCCCTGTCGCGCTGTCTCCTCGCTCCCTGTCGCGCTGTTTCCTCGCTCTCTGTCGCACTGTCTCCTTGCTTGCTGTCGCACTGTCTCCTCGCTCTCTGTCACACTGTCTACTCGCTCCCTGTCGCGCTGTCTCCTCGCTCCCTGTCGCGCTGTCTCATCGCTCACTCTAGCGCTGTCTCCTTGCTCCCACTCGCGCTGTCTCCTCACTCACTGTCGCGCTGTCTCCTCACTCCCTGTCGCGCTGTCTCCTCGCTCCCTGTCACGCTGTCTCCTCGCACCCTGTTGCGCTGACTCATTGCTCACTCTAGCGCTGTCTCCTCGCTCCCTCTCGCTCTGTCTCCACTCACTGTCGCGCTGTCTCCTCGCTCCCTGTCGCGCTGTCTCCTCGCTCCCTGTCACGCTGTCTCCTCGCACCCTGTTGCGCTGTCTCATTGCTCACTCTAGCGCTGTCTTCTCGCTCCCTCTCGCGCTGTCTCCTCACTCCCTGTCGCACTGTCTCCTCGCTCCCTGTCGCACAGCCTCCTCACTTCCTGTCGCGATGTCTCCTCACTCCCTGGCGCGCTGTCTCCTCACTCCCTGTCGCATTGTCTCATCGCTCCCTGTCACGCTGTCTCCTCGCTCCCTGTCGCGCTGTCTCATCGCTCCCTGTCGCGCTGTCTCCTCGCTCCCTGTCGCGCTGTCTCCTCGCTCCCTGACGTGCTGTCTCCTCGCTCCCTGTCACGCTGTCTCCACTTGCCCTCTCGCTCTGTCTCCTCACTCCCTCTAGCACTGATTCCTCTCTCCCTCTCGCTCTGTCTCCTCTCTCCCTCTCGCATTGCCTCCGCACTCCCTGTCACACTGTCTCCTCGCTCCCTGTCGCACTGACTCCTCGCTCCCTGTCGCGCTGTCTCCTCGCTCCCTGTCGCGCTTTCTCATCGGTCCATGTCGCGCTGTCTCCTGGCTCTCTGTCGCACTGTCTCCTCGCTCCCTGTCGCACTGTCTCCTTCCTCCCTGTCGCGCTGTCTCCTCGCTCCCTGTCGCACTGTCTCCTCGCTCCCTCTCGCTCTGTCTCCTCTCTCCCTCTCGCATTGCCTCCGCACTCCCTGTCACACTGTCTCCTCGCTCCCTGTCGCGCTGTCTCCTCGCTCCCTGTCGCGCTGCCTCCTCGCTCCCTGTTGCGATGTCTCCTCGCTCCCTGTCGCGCTGTCTCATCGCTCACTCTAGCGCTGTCTCCTCACTCACTGTCGCGCTGTCTCATCGCTCCCTGTCGCGCTGTAAACTCGCTCCCTGTCGCGCTGTCTCCTCACTCCCTGTCACACTGTCTCCTCGCTCCCTGTCGCGCTTTCTCATCGGTCCATGTCACGCTGTCTCCTGGCTCTCTGTCGCACTGTCTCCTCGCTCCCTGTCGCACTGTCTCCTCGCTCCCTGTCGCACTGTCTCCTTCCTCCCTGTCGCGCTGTCTCCTCGCTCCCTGTCGCGCTGTCTCCTTGCTCTCTGTCGCACTGTCTCCTCGAACCCTGTCGCGCTGTCTCATCGCTCACTCTAGCGCTGTCTCCTTGCTCCCTGTTGCGCTGTCTCATCGCTCCCTGTCACGCTGTCTCCTCGCTCCCTGTCGCACTGACTCTTCGCTCCCTGTCGCGCTGTCTCCTCGCTCCCTGTCGCTCTGTCTCCTCTCTCCCTCTCGCATTGCCTCCGCACTCCCTGTCACACTGTCTCCTCACCCCCTGTCGCACTGACTCCTCGCTGCCTGTTGCACTGTCTCCTCGCTCACTCTCGCTCTGTCTCCTCTCTCCCTCTCGCATTGCCTCCGCACTCCCTGTCACACTTTCTCCTCGCTCCCTGTCGCGCTGTCTCCTCGCGCCCTGTCGCGCTGCCTCCTCGCTCCCTGTCGCGATGTCTCCTCACTCCCTGTCACGCTGTCTCCTCGCTCCATGTCGTGCTGTCTCCTCGCTCCCTCTCGCGCTGTCTCCTCACTCACTGTCGCGCTGTCTCATCGCTCACTGTCGCGCTGTAAACTCGCTCCCTCTCGCTATGCCTCCGCACTCCCTGTCGCACTGTCTCCTCACTCCCTGTCAAGCTGTCTCCTCGCTCCCTGTCGCGCTGTCTCCTCGCACCATGTCGCGCTGTCTCCTCGCTCCCTGTAGCGCTGTCCCCTCGCTCCATTTTGCACTGTCTCCTCGCTCCCTGTCGCGCTGTCTCCTCGCTCCCTGTTGCGCTGTGCCCTCGCTCCCTGTCGCGCTGTCTCCTCGATCCCTGTCGCACTGTCTCCTCGCTCCCTGTCGCGCTGTTTCCTCGCTCCCTGTCATGCTGTGCCCTCGCTCCCTGTCGCGCTGTCTCCTCGATCCCTGTCGCACTGTCTCCTCGCTCCCTGTCGCGCTGTTTCCTCGCTCCCTGTCATGCTGTCTCCTCGCCCCCTGTCGCGCTGTCGCCTCACTCCCTGTCGCGCTGTCTCATCGCTCACTCTAGCGCTGTCTCCTCGCTCCCTGTCGCGCTGTCTCCTCGCACCCTGTCGCGCTGTCTCATCGCTCCCTGTCGCGCTGTAAACTCGCTCCCTCTCGCAATGCCTCCGCACTCCCTGTCGTGCTGTCTCCTCGCTCCCTGTCGCGCTTTCTCATCGGTCCATGTCGCGCTGTCTCCTGGCTCTCTGTCGCACTGTCTCCTCGCTCCCTGTCGCACTGTCTCCTCGCTCCCTGTCGCACTGTCTCCTTCCTCCCTGTCGCGCTGTCTCCTCGCTCCCTGTCGCGCTGTTTCCTCGCTCTCTGTCGCACTGTCTCCTCGCTCCCTGTCGCGCTGTCTCCTCGCTCCCTGTCGCGCTGTCTCATCGCTCACTCTAGCGCTGTCTCCTTGCTCCCTCTCGTGCTGTCTCCTCACTCACTGTCGCGCTGTCTCCTCACTCCCTGTCGCGCTGTCTCCTCGCTCCCTGTCACGCTGTCTCCTCGCACCCTGTTGCGCTGACTCATTGCTCACTCTAGCGCTGTCTCCTCGCTCCCTCTCGCTCTGTCTCCTCGCTCCCTGTCGCACTGTCTCCTTCCTCCCTGTCGCGCTGTCTCCTCGCTCCCTGTCGCGCTGTTTCCTCGCTCTCTGTCGCACTGTCTCCTTGCTTGCTGTCGCACTGTCTCCTCGCTCCCAGTTGCACAGCCTCCTCGCTTCCTGTCGCGATGTCTCCTCACTCCCTGGGGCGCTGTCTCCTCGCTCCCTGTCGCATTGTCTCCTCGCTCCCTGTCACGCTGTCTCCTCGCTCCCTGTCGCGCTGTCTCATCGTTCCCTGTCGTGCTGTCTCCTCGCTCCCTGTCGCGCTGTCTCCTCGCTCCCTGACGTGCTGTCTCCTCGCTCCCTGTCACGCTGTCTCCACTTGCCCTCTCGCTCTGTCTCCTCACTCCCTCTCACACTGATTCCTCTCTCCCTCTCGCTCTGTCTCCTCTCTCCCTCTCGCATTGCCTCCGCACTCCCTGTCACACTGTCTCCTCGCTCCCTGTCGCACTGACTCCTCGCTCCCTGTCGCACTGTCTCCTCGCTCCCTCTCGCTCTGTCTCCTCTCTCCCTCTCGCATTGCCTCCGCACTCCCTGTCACACTGTCTCCTCGCTCCCTGTCGCGCTGTCTCCTCGCTCCCTGTCGCGCTGCCTCCTCGCTCCCTGTTGCGATGTCTCCTCGCTCCCTGTCACGCTGTCTCATCGCTCACTCTAGCGCTGTCTCCTCACTCACTGTCGCGCTGTCTCATCGCTCCCTGTCGCGCTGTAAACTCGCTCCCTGTCGCGCTGTCTCCTGGCTCTCTGTCGCACTGTCTCCTCGCTCCCTGTCGCACTGTCTCCTCGCTCCCTGTCGCACTGTCTCCTTCCTCCCTGTCACGCTGTCTCCTCGCTCCCTGTCGCACTGACTCTTCGCTCCCTGTCGCGCTGTCTCCTCGCTCCCTGTCGCGCTGTCTCCTCGCTCCCTGTCGCGCTGTTTCCTCGCTCTCTGTCGCACTGTCTCCTTGTTTGCTGTCGCACTGTCTCCTCGCTCTCTGTCACACTGTCTCCTCGCTCCCTGTCGCGCTGTCTCCTCGCTCCCTGTCATGCTGTCTCCTCGCACCCTGTTGCGCTGTCTCATTGCTCACTCTAGCGCTGTCTTCTCGCTCCCTCTCGCGCTGTCTCCTCACTCCCTGTCGCACTGTCTCCTCGCTCCCAGTCGCACAGCCTCCTCGCTTCCTGTCGCGATGTCTCCTCACTCCCTGGGGCGCTGTCTCCTCGCTCCCTGTCGCATTGTCTCATCGCTCCCTGTCACGCTGTCTCCTCGCTCCCTGTCGCGCTGTCTCCTCGCTCCCTGACGTGCTGTCTCCTCGCTCCCTGTCACGCTGTCTCCACTTGCCCTCTCGCTCTGTCTCCTCACTCCCTCTCGCACTGATTCCTCTCTCCCTCTCGCTCTGTCTCCTCTCTCCCTCTCGCATTGCCTCCGCACTCCCTGTCACACTGTCTCCTCGCTCCCTGTCGCACTGACTCCTCGCTCCCTGTCGCACTGTCTCCTCGCTCCCTCTCGCTCTGTCTCCTCTCTCCCTCTCGCATTGCCTCCGCACTCCCTGTCACACTGTCTCCTCGCTCCCTGTCGCGCTGTCTCCTCGCTCCCTGTCGCGCTGCCTCCTCGCTCCCTGTTGCGATGTCTCCTCGCTCCCTGTCGCGCTGTCTCATCGCTCACTCTAGCGCTGTCTCCTCACTCACTGTCGCGCTGTCTCATCGCTCCCTGTCGCGCTGTAAACTCGCTCCCTGTCGCGCTGTCTCCTGGCTCTCTGTCGCACTGTCTCCTCGCTCCCTGTCGCACTGTCTCCTCGCTCCCTGTCGCACTGTCTCCTTCCTCCCTGTCGCGCTGTCTCCTCGCTCCCTGTCGCACTGACTCTTCGCTCCCTGTCGCGCTGTCTCCTCGCTCCCTGTCGCGCTGTCTCCTCGCTCCCTGTCGCGCTGTTTCCTCGCTCTCTGTCGCACTGTCTCCTTGCTTGCTGTCGCACTGTCTCCTCGCTCTCTGTCACACTGTCTCCTCGCTCCCTGTCGCGCTGTCTCCTCGCTCCCTGTCACGCTGTCTCCTCGCACCCTGTTGCGCTGTCTCATTGCTCACTCTAGCGCTGTCTTCTCGCTCCCTCTCGCGCTGTCTCCTCACTCCCTGTCGCACTGTCTCCTCGCTCCCAGTCGCACAGCCTCCTCGCTTCCTGTCGCGATGTCTCCTCACTCCCTGGGGCGCTGTCTCCTCGCTCCCTGTCGCATTGTCTCATCGCTCCCTGTCACGCTGTCTCCTCGCTCCCTGTCGCGCTGTCTCATCGTTCCCTGTCGCGCTGTCTCCTCGCTCCCTGTCGCGCTGTCTCCTCGCTCCCTGACGTGCTGTCTCCTCGCTCCCTGTCACGCTGTCTCCACTTGCCCTCTCGCTCTGTCTCCTCACTCCCTCTCGCACTGATTCCTCTCTCCCTCTCGCTCTGTCTCCTCTCTCCCTCTCGCATTGCCTCCGCACTCCCTGTCACACTGTCTCCTCGCTCCCTGTCGCACTGACTCCTCGCTCCCTGTCGCACTGTCTCCTCGCTCCCTCTCGCTCTGTCTCCTCTCTCCCTCTCGCATTGCCTCCGCACTCCCTGTCACACTGTCTCCTCGCTCCCTGTCGCGCTGTCTCCTCGCTCCCTGTCGCGCTGCCTCCTCGCTCCCTGTTGCGATGTCTCCTCGCTCCCTGTCGCGCTGTCTCATCACTCACTCTAGCGCTGTCTCCTCACTCACTGTCGCGCTGTCTCATCGCTCCCTGTCGCGCTGTAAACTCGCTCCCTGTCGCGCTGTCTCCTCACTCCCTGTCGCGCTGTCTCCTCGCTCCCTGTCGCGCTTTCTCATCGGTCCATGTCGCGCTGTCTCCTGGCTCTCTGTCGCACTGTCTCCTCGCTCCCTGTCGCACTGTCTCCTCGCTCCCTGTCGCACTGTCTCCTTCCTCCCTGTCGCGCTGTCTCCTCGCTCCCTGTCGCACTGACTCTTCGCTCCCTGTCGCGCTGTCTCCTCGCTCCCTGTCGCTCTGTCTCCTCTCTCCCTCTCGCATTGCCTCCGCACTCCCTGTCACACTGTCTCCTCACCCCCTGTCGCACTGACTCCTCGCTGCCTGTTGCACTGTCTCCTCGCTCACTCTCGCTCTGTCTCCTCTCTCCCTCTCGCATTGCCTCCGCACTCCCTGTCACACTGTCTCCTCGCTCCCTGTCGCGCTGTCTCCTCGCTCCCTGTCGCGCTGCCTCCTCGCTCCCTGTCGCGATGTCTCCTCACTCCCTGTCACGCTGTCTCCTCGCTCCATGTCGTGCTGTCTCCTCGCTCCCTCTCGCGCTGTCTCCTCACTCACTGTCGCGCTGTCTCATCGCTCACTGTCGCGCTGTAAACTCGCTCCCTCTCGCTATGCCTCCGCACTCCCTGTCGCACTGTCTCCTCACTCCCTGTCAAGCTGTCTCCTCGCTCCCTGTCGCGCTGTCTCCTCGCACCCTGTCGCACTGTCTCCTCGCTCCCTGTAGCGCTGTCCCCTCGCACACTGTTGCACTGTCTCCTCGCTCCCTGTCGCGCTGTCTCCTCGCTCCCTGTTGCGCTGTGCCCTCGCTCCCTGTCGCGCTGTCTCCTCGATCCCTGTCACACTGTCTCCTCGCTCCCTGTCGCGCTGCCTCCTCGCTCCCTGTTGCGATGTCTCCTCGCTCCCTGTCGCGCTGTCTCATCGCTCACTCTAGCGCTGTCTCCTCACTCACTGTCGCGCTGTCTCATCGCTCCCTGTCGCGCTGTAAACTCGCTCCCTGTCGCGCTGTCTCCTGGCTCTCTGTCGCACTGTCTCCTCGCTCCCTGTCGCACTGTCTCCTCGCTCCCTGTCGCACTGTCTCCTTCCTCCCTGTCACGCTGTCTCCTCGCTCCCTGTCGCACTGACTCTTCGCTCCCTGTCGCGCTGTCTCCTCGCTCCCTGTCGCGCTGTCTCCTCGCTCCCTGTCGCGCTGTTTCCTCGCTCTCTGTCGCACTGTCTCCTTGTTTGCTGTCGCACTGTCTCCTCGCTCTCTGTCACACTGTCTCCTCTCTCCCTGTCGCGCTGTCTCCTCGCTCCCTGTCACGCTGTCTCCTCGCACCCTGTTGCGCTGTCTCATTGCTCACTCTAGCGCTGTCTTCTCGCTCCCTCTCGCGCTGTCTCCTCACTCCCTGTCGCACTGTCTCCTCGCTCCCAGTCGCACAGCCTCCTCGCTTCCTGTCGCGATGTCTCCTCACTCCCTGGGGCGCTGTCTCCTCGCTCCCTGTCGCATTGTCTCATCGCTCCCTGTCACGCTGTCTCCTCGCTCCCTGTCGCGCTGTCTCATCGTTCCCTGTCGCGCTGTCTCCTCGCTCCCTGTCGCGCTGTCTCCTCGCTCCCTGACGTGCTGTCTCCTCGCTCCCTGTCACGCTGTCTCCACTTGCCCTCTCGCTCTGTCTCCTCACTCCCTCTCGCACTGATTCCTCTCTCCCTCTCGCTCTGTCTCCTCTCTCCCTCTCGCATTGCCTCCGCACTCCCTGTCACACTGTCTCCTCGCTCCCTGTCGCACTGACTCCTCGCTCCCTGTCGCACTGTCTCCTCGCTCCCTCTCGCTCTGTCTCCTCTCTCCCTCTCGCATTGCCTCCGCACTCCCTGTCACACTGTCTCCTCGCTCCCTGTCGCGCTGTCTCCTCGCTCCCTGTCGCGCTGCCTCCTCGCTCCCTGTTGCGATGTCTCCTCGCTCCCTGTCGCGCTGTCTCATCGCTCACTCTAGCGCTGTCTCCTCACTCACTGTCGCGCTGTCTCATCGCTCCCTGTCGCGCTGTAAACTCGCTCCCTGTCGCGCTGTCTCCTGGCTCTCTGTCGCACTGTCTCCTCGCTCCCTGTCGCACTGTCTCCTCGCTCCCTGTCGCACTGTCTCCTTCCTCCCTGTCGCGCTGTCTCCTCGCTCCCTGTCGCACTGACTCTTCGCTCCCTGTCGCGCTGTCTCCTCGCTCCCTGTCGCGCTGTCTCCTCGCTCCCTGTCGCGCTGTTTCCTCGCTCTCTGTCGCACTGTCTCCTTGCTTGCTGTCGCACTGTCTCCTCGCTCTCTGTCACACTGTCTCCTCGCTCCCTGTCGCGCTGTCTCCTCGCTCCCTGTCACGCTGTCTCCTCGCACACTGTTGCGCTGTCTCATTGCTCACTCTAGCGCTGTCTTCTCGCTCCCTCTCGCGCTGTCTCCTCACTCCCTGTCGCACTGTCTCCTCGCTCCCAGTCGCACAGCCTCCTCGCTTCCTGTCGCGATGTCTCCTCACTCCCTGGGGCGCTGTCTCCTCGCTCCCTGTCGCATTGTCTCATCGCTCCCTGTCACGCTGTCTCCTCGCTCCCTGTCGCGCTGTCTCATCGTTCCCTGTCGCGCTGTCTCCTCGCTCCCTGTCGCGCTGTCTCCTCGCTCCCTGACGTGCTGTCTCCTCGCTCCCTGTCACGCTGTCTCCACTTGCCCTCTCGCTCTGTCTCCTCACTCCCTCTCGCACTGATTCCTCTCTCCCTCTCGCTCTGTCTCCTCTCTCCCTCTCGCATTGCCTCCGCACTCCCTGTCACACTGTCTCCTCGCTCCCTGTCGCGCTGTCTCATCGCTCCCTGTCGCGCTGTAAACTCGCTCCCTCTCGCAATGCCTCCGCACTCCCTGTCGTGCTGTCTCCTCGCTCCCTGTCGCGCTTTCTCATCGGTCCATGTCGCGCTGTCTCCTGGCTCTCTGTCGCACTGTCTCCTCGCTCCCTGTCGCACTGTCTCCTCGCTCCCTGTCGCACTGTCTCCTTCCTCCCTGTCGCGCTGTCTCCTCGCTCCCTGTCGCGCTGTTTCCTCGCTCTCTGTCGCACTGTCTCCTCGCTCCCTGTCGCGCTGTCTCCTCGCTCCCTGTCGCGCTGTCTCATCGCTCACTCTAGCGCTGTCTCCTTGCTCCCTCTCGTGCTGTCTCCTCACTCACTGTCGCGCTGTCTCCTCACTCCCTGTCGCACTGTCTCCTCGCTCTCTGTCACACTGTCTCCTCGCTCCCTGTCGCGCTGTCTCCTCGCTCCCTGTCACGCTGTCTCCTCGCACCCTGTTGCGCTGTCTCATTGCTCACTCTAGCGCTGTCTTCTCGCTCCCTCTCGCGCTGTCTCCTCACTCCCTGTCGCACTGTCTCCTCGCTCCCAGTCGCACAGCCTCCTCGCTTCCTGTCGCGATGTCTCCTCACTCCCTGGGGCGCTGTCTCCTCGCTCCCTGTCGCATTGTCTCATCGCTCCCTGTCACGCTGTCTCCTCGCTCCCTGTCGCGCTGTCTCATCGTTCCCTGTCGCGCTGTCTCCTCGCTCCCTGTCGCGCTGTCTCCTCGCTCCCTGACGTGCTGTCTCCTCGCTCCCTGTCACGCTGTCTCCACTTGCCCTCTCGCTCTGTCTCCTCACTCCCTCTCGCACTGATTCCTCTCTCCCTCTCGCTCTGTCTCCTCTCTCCCTCTCGCATTGCCTCCGCACTCCCTGTCACACTGTCTCCTCGCTCCCTGTCGCACTGACTCCTCGCTCCCTGTCGCACTGTCTCCTCGCTCCCTCTCGCTCTGTCTCCTCTCTCCCTCTCGCATTGCCTCCGCACTCCCTGTCACACTGTCTCCTCGCTCCCTGTCGCGCTGTCTCCTCGCTCCCTGTCGCGCTGCCTCCTCGCTCCCTGTTGCGATGTCTCCTCGCTCCCTGTCGCGCTGTCTCATCACTCACTCTAGCGCTGTCTCCTCACTCACTGTCGCGCTGTCTCATCGCTCCCTGTCGCGCTGTAAACTCGCTCCCTGTCGCGCTGTCTCCTCACTCCCTGTCGCGCTGTCTCCTCGCTCCCTGTCGCGCTTTCTCATCGGTCCATGTCGCGCTGTCTCCTGGCTCTCTGTCGCACTGTCTCCTCGCTCCCTGTCGCACTGTCTCCTCGCTCCCTGTCGCACTGTCTCCTTCCTCCCTGTCGCGCTGTCTCCTCGCTCCCTGTCGCACTGACTCTTCGCTCCCTGTCGCGCTGTCTCCTCGCTCCCTGTCGCTCTGTCTCCTCTCTCCCTCTCGCATTGCCTCCGCACTCCCTGTCACACTGTCTCCTCACCCCCTGTCGCACTGACTCCTCGCTGCCTGTTGCACTGTCTCCTCGCTCACTCTCGCTCTGTCTCCTCTCTCCCTCTCGCATTGCCTCCGCACTCCCTGTCACACTGTCTCCTCGCTCCCTGTCGCGCTGTCTCCTCGCTCCCTGTCGCGCTGCCTCCTCGCTCCCTGTCGCGATGTCTCCTCACTCCCTGTCACGCTGTCTCCTCGCTCCATGTCGTGCTGTCTCCTCGCTCCCTCTCGCGCTGTCTCCTCACTCACTGTCGCGCTGTCTCATCGCTCACTGTCGCGCTGTAAACTCGCTCCCTCTCGCTATGCCTCCGCACTCCCTGTCGCACTGTCTCCTCACTCCCTGTCAAGCTGTCTCCTCGCTCCCTGTCGCGCTGTCTCCTCGCACCCTGTCGCACTGTCTCCTCGCTCCCTGTAGCGCTGTCCCCTCGCACACTGTTGCACTGTCTCCTCGCTCCCTGTCGCGCTGTCTCCTCGCTCCCTGTTGCGCTGTGCCCTCGCTCCCTGTCGCGCTGTCTCCTCGATCCCTGTCACACTGTCTCCTCGCTCCCTGTCGCGCTGCCTCCTCGCTCCCTGTTGCGATGTCTCCTCGCTCCCTGTCGCGCTGTCTCATCGCTCACTCTAGCGCTGTCTCCTCACTCACTGTCGCGCTGTCTCATCGCTCCCTGTCGCGCTGTAAACTCGCTCCCTGTCGCGCTGTCTCCTGGCTCTCTGTCGCACTGTCTCCTCGCTCCCTGTCGCACTGTCTCCTCGCTCCCTGTCGCACTGTCTCCTTCCTCCCTGTCACGCTGTCTCCTCGCTCCCTGTCGCACTGACTCTTCGCTCCCTGTCGCGCTGTCTCCTCGCTCCCTGTCGCGCTGTCTCCTCGCTCCCTGTCGCGCTGTTTCCTCGCTCTCTGTCGCACTGTCTCCTTGTTTGCTGTCGCACTGTCTCCTCGCTCTCTGTCACACTGTCTCCTCGCTCCCTGTCGCGCTGTCTCCTCGCTCCCTGTCACGCTGTCTCCTCGCACCCTGTTGCGCTGTCTCATTGCTCACTCTAGCGCTGTCTTCTCGCTCCCTCTCGCGCTGTCTCCTCACTCCCTGTCGCACTGTCTCCTCGCTCCCAGTCGCACAGCCTCCTCGCTTCCTGTCGCGATGTCTCCTCACTCCCTGGGGCGCTGTCTCCTCGCTCCCTGTCGCATTGTCTCATCGCTCCCTGTCACGCTGTCTCCTCGCTCCCTGTCGCGCTGTCTCATCGTTCCCTGTCGCGCTGTCTCCTCGCTCCCTGTCGCGCTGTCTCCTCGCTCCCTGACGTGCTGTCTCCTCGCTCCCTGTCACGCTGTCTCCACTTGCCCTCTCGCTCTGTCTCCTCACTCCCTCTCGCACTGATTCCTCTCTCCCTCTCGCTCTGTCTCCTCTCTCCCTCTCGCATTGCCTCCGCACTCCCTGTCACACTGTCTCCTCGCTCCCTGTCGCACTGACTCCTCGCTCCCTGTCGCACTGTCTCCTCGCTCCCTCTCGCTCTGTCTCCTCTCTCCCTCTCGCATTGCCTCCGCACTCCCTGTCACACTGTCTCCTCGCTCCCTGTCGCGCTGTCTCCTCGCTCCCTGTCGCGCTGCCTCCTCGCTCCCTGTTGCGATGTCTCCTCGCTCCCTGTCGCGCTGTCTCATCGCTCACTCTAGCGCTGTCTCCTCACTCACTGTCGCGCTGTCTCATCGCTCCCTGTCGCGCTGTAAACTCGCTCCCTGTCGCGCTGTCTCCTGGCTCTCTGTCGCACTGTCTCCTCGCTCCCTGTCGCACTGTCTCCTCGCTCCCTGTCGCACTGTCTCCTTCCTCCCTGTCGCGCTGTCTCCTCGCTCCCTGTCGCACTGACTCTTCGCTCCCTGTCGCGCTGTCTCCTCGCTCCCTGTCGCGCTGTCTCCTCGCTCCCTGTCGCGCTGTTTCCTCGCTCTCTGTCGCACTGTCTCCTTGCTTGCTGTCGCACTGTCTCCTCGCTCTCTGTCACACTGTCTCCTCGCTCCCTGTCGCGCTGTCTCCTCGCTCCCTGTCACGCTGTCTCCTCGCACACTGTTGCGCTGTCTCATTGCTCACTCTAGCGCTGTCTTCTCGCTCCCTCTCGCGCTGTCTCCTCACTCCCTGTCGCACTGTCTCCTCGCTCCCAGTCGCACAGCCTCCTCGCTTCCTGTCGCGATGTCTCCTCACTCCCTGGGGCGCTGTCTCCTCGCTCCCTGTCGCATTGTCTCATCGCTCCCTGTCACGCTGTCTCCTCGCTCCCTGTCGCGCTGTCTCATCGTTCCCTGTCGCGCTGTCTCCTCGCTCCCTGTCGCGCTGTCTCCTCGCTCCCTGACGTGCTGTCTCCTCGCTCCCTGTCACGCTGTCTCCACTTGCCCTCTCGCTCTGTCTCCTCACTCCCTCTCGCACTGATTCCTCTCTCCCTCTCGCTCTGTCTCCTCTCTCCCTCTCGCATTGCCTCCGCACTCCCTGTCACACTGTCTCCTCGCTCCCTGTCGCGCTGTCTCATCGCTCCCTGTCGCGCTGTAAACTCGCTCCCTCTCGCAATGCCTCCGCACTCCCTGTCGTGCTGTCTCCTCGCTCCCTGTCGCGCTTTCTCATCGGTCCATGTCGCGCTGTCTCCTGGCTCTCTGTCGCACTGTCTCCTCGCTCCCTGTCGCACTGTCTCCTCGCTCCCTGTCGCACTGTCTCCTTCCTCCCTGTCGCGCTGTCTCCTCGCTCCCTGTCGCGCTGTTTCCTCGCTCTCTGTCGCACTGTCTCCTCGCTCCCTGTCGCGCTGTCTCCTCGCTCCCTGTCGCGCTGTCTCATCGCTCACTCTAGCGCTGTCTCCTTGCTCCCTCTCGTGCTGTCTCCTCACTCACTGTCGCGCTGTCTCCTCACTCCCTGTCGCGCTGTCTCCTCGCTCCCTGTCACGCTGTCTCCTCGCACCCTGTTGCGCTGACTCATTGCTCACTCTAGCGCTGTCTCCTCGCTCCCTCTCGCTCTGTCTCCTCGCTCCCTGTCGCACTGTCTCCTTCCTCCCTGTCGCGCTGTCTCCTCGCTCCCTGTCGCGCTGTTTCCTCGCTCTCTGTCGCACTGTCTCCTTGCTTGCTGTCGCACTGTCTCCTCGCTCCCAGTTGCACAGCCTCCTCGCTTCCTGTCGCGATGTCTCCTCACTCCCTGGGGCGCTGTCTCCTCGCTCCCTGTCGCATTGTCTCCTCGCTCCCTGTCACGCTGTCTCCTCGCTCCCTGTCGCGCTGTCTCATCGTTCCCTGTCGCGCTGTCTCCTCGCTCCCTGTCGCGCTGTCTCCTCGCTCCCTGACGTGCTGTCTCCTCGCTCCCTGTCACGCTGTCTCCACTTGCCCTCTCGCTCTGTCTCCTCACTCCCTCTCACACTGATTCCTCTCTCCCTCTCGCTCTGTCTCCTCTCTCCCTCTCGCATTGCCTCCGCACTCCCTGTCACACTGTCTCCTCGCTCCCTGTCGCACTGACTCCTCGCTCCCTGTCGCACTGTCTCCTCGCTCCCTCTCGCTCTGTCTCCTCTCTCCCTCTCGCATTGCCTCCGCACTCCCTGTCACACTGTCTCCTCGCTCCCTGTCGCGCTGTCTCCTCGCTCCCTGTCGCGCTGCCTCCTCGCTCCCTGTTGCGATGTCTCCTCGCTCCCTGTCGCGCTGTCTCATCGCTCACTCTAGCGCTGTCTCCTCACTCACTGTCGCGCTGTCTCATCGCTCCCTGTCGCGCTGTAAACTCGCTCCCTGTCGCGCTGTCTCCTGGCTCTCTGTCGCACTGTCTCCTCGCTCCCTGTCGCACTGTCTCCTCGCTCCCTGTCGCACTGTCTCCTTCCTCCCTGTCACGCTGTCTCCTCGCTCCCTGTCGCACTGACTCTTCGCTCCCTGTCGCGCTGTCTCCTCGCTCCCTGTCGCGCTGTCTCCTCGCTCCCTGTCGCGCTGTTTCCTCGCTCTCTGTCGCACTGTCTCCTTGTTTGCTGTCGCACTGTCTCCTCGCTCTCTGTCACACTGTCTCCTCGCTCCCTGTCGCGCTGTCTCCTCGCTCCCTGTCATGCTGTCTCCTCGCACCCTGTTGCGCTGTCTCATTGCTCACTCTAGCGCTGTCTTCTCGCTCCCTCTCGCGCTGTCTCCTCACTCCCTGTCGCACTGTCTCCTCGCTCCCAGTCGCACAGCCTCCTCGCTTCCTGTCGCGATGTCTCCTCATTCCCTGGGGCGCTGTCTCCTCGCTCCCTGTCGCATTGTCTCATCGCTCCCTGTCACGCTGTCTCCTCGCTCCCTGTCGCGCTGTCTCCTCGCTCCCTGACGTGCTGTCTCCTCGCTCCCTGTCACGCTGTCTCCACTTGCCCTCTCGCTATGTCTCCTCACTCCCTCTCGCACTGATTCCTCTCTCCCTCTCGCTCTGTCTCCTCTCTCCCTCTCGCATTGCCTCCGCACTCCCTGTCACACTGTCTCCTCGCTCCCTGTCGCACTGACTCCTCGCTCCCTGTCGCACTGTCTCCTCGCTCCCTCTCGCTCTGTCTCCTCTCTCCCTCTCGCATTGCCTCCGCACTCCCTGTCACACTGTCTCCTCGCTCCCTGTCGCGCTGTCTCCTCGCTCCCTGTCGCGCTGCCTCCTCGCTCCCTGTTGCGATGTCTCCTCGCTCCCTGTCGCGCTGTCTCATCGCTCACTCTAGCGCTGTCTCCTCACTCACTGTCGCGCTGTCTCATCGCTCCCTGTCGCGCTGTAAACTCGCTCCCTGTCGCGCTGTCTCCTGGCTCTCTGTCGCACTGTCTCCTCGCTCCCTGTCGCACTGTCTCCTCGCTCCCTGTCGCACTGTCTCCTTCCTCCCTGTCGCGCTGTCTCCTCGCTCCCTGTCGCACTGACTCTTCGCTCCCTGTCGCGCTGTCTCCTCGCTCCCTGTCGCGCTGTCTCCTCGCTCCCTGTCGCGCTGTTTCCTCGCTCTCTGTCGCACTGTCTCCTTGCTTGCTGTCGCACTGTCTCCTCGCTCTCTGTCACACTGTCTCCTCGCTCCCTGTCGCGCTGTCTCCTCGCTCCCTGTCACGCTGTCTCCTCGCACCCTGTTGCGCTGTCTCATTGCTCACTCTAGCGCTGTCTTCTCGCTCCCTCTCGCGCTGTCTCCTCACTCCCTGTCGCACTGTCTCCTCGCTCCCAGTCGCACAGCCTCCTCGCTTCCTGTCGCGATGTCTCCTCACTCCCTGGGGCGCTGTCTCCTCGCTCCCTGTCGCATTGTCTCATCGCTCCCTGTCACGCTGTCTCCTCGCTCCCTGTCGCGCTGTCTCATCGTTCCCTGTCGCGCTGTCTCCTCGCTCCCTGTCGCGCTGTCTCCTCGCTCCCTGACGTGCTGTCTCCTCACTCCCTGTCACGCTGTCTCCACTTGCCCTCTCGCTCTGTCTCCTCACTCCCTCTCGCACTGATTCCTCTCTCCCTCTCGCTCTGTCTCCTCTCTCCCTCTCGCATTGCCTCCGCACTCCCTGTCACACTGTCTCCTCGCTCCCTGTCGCACTGACTCCTCGCTCCCTGTCGCACTGTCTCCTCGCTCCCTCTCGCTCTGTCTCCTCTCTCCCTCTCGCATTGCCTCCGCACTCCCTGTCACACTGTCTCCTCGCTCCCTGTCGCGCTGTCTCCTCGCTCCCTGTCGCGCTGCCTCCTCGCTCCCTGTTGCGATGTCTCCTCGCTCCCTGTCGCGCTGTCTCATCACTCACTCTAGCGCTGTCTCCTCACTCACTGTCGCGCTGTCTCATCGCTCCCTGTCGCGCTGTAAACTCGCTCCCTGTCGCGCTGTCTCCTCACTCCCTGTCGCGCTGTCTCCTCGCTCCCTGTCGCGCTTTCTCATCGGTCCATGTCGCGCTGTCTCCTGGCTCTCTGTCGCACTGTCTCCTCGCTCCCTGTCGCACTGTCTCCTCGCTCCCTGTCGCACTGTCTCCTTCCTCCCTGTCGCGCTGTCTCCTCGCTCCCTGTCGCACTGACTCTTCGCTCCCTGTCGCGCTGTCTCCTCGCTCCCTGTCGCTCTGTCTCCTCTCTCCCTCTCGCATTGCCTCCGCACTCCCTGTCACACTGTCTCCTCACCCCCTGTCGCACTGACTCCTCGCTGCCTGTTGCACTGTCTCCTCGCTCACTCTCGCTCTGTCTCCTCTCTCCCTCTCGCATTGCCTCCGCACTCCCTGTCACACTGTCTCCTCGCTCCCTGTCGCGCTGTCTCCTCGCTCCCTGTCGCGCTGCCTCCTCGCTCCCTGTCGCGATGTCTCCTCACTCCCTGTCACGCTGTCTCCTCGCTCCATGTCGTGCTGTCTCCTCGCTCCCTCTCGCGCTGTCTCCTCACTCACTGTCGCGCTGTCTCATCGCTCACTGTCGCGCTGTAAACTCGCTCCCTCTCGCTATGCCTCCGCACTCCCTGTCGCACTGTCTCCTCACTCCCTGTCAAGCTGTCTCCTCGCTCCCTGTCGCGCTGTCTCCTCGCACCCTGTCGCACTGTCTCCTCGCTCCCTGTAGCGCTGTCCCCTCGCACACTGTTGCACTGTCTCCTCGCTCCCTGTCGCGCTGTCTCCTCGCTCCCTGTTGCGCTGTGCCCTCGCTCCCTGTCGCGCTGTCTCCTCGATCCCTGTCACACTGTCTCCTCGCTCCCTGTCGCGCTGCCTCCTAGCTCCCTGTTGCGATGTCTCCTCGCTCCCTGTCGCGCTGTCTCATCGCTCACTCTAGCGCTGTCTCCTCACTCACTGTCGCGCTGTCTCATCGCTCCCTGTCGCGCTGTAAACTCGCTCCCTGTCGCGCTGTCTCCTGGCTCTCTGTCGCACTGTCTCCTCGCTCCCTGTCGCACTGTCTCCTCGCTCCCTGTCGCACTGTCTCCTTCCTCCCTGTCACGCTGTCTCCTCGCTCCCTGTCGCACTGACTCTTCGCTCCCTGTCGCGCTGTCTCCTCGCTCCCTGTCGCGCTGTCTCCTCGCTCCCTGTCGCGCTGTTTCCTCGCTCTCTGTCGCACTGTCTCCTTGTTTGCTGTCGCACTGTCTCCTCGCTCTCTGTCACACTGTCTCCTCGCTCCCTGTCGCGCTGTCTCCTCGCTCCCTGTCGCGCTGTCTCCTCGCTCCCTGTCACGCTGTCTCCTCGCACCCTGTTGCGCTGTCTCATTGCTCACTCTAGCGCTGTCTTCTCGCTCCCTCTCGCGCTGTCTCCTCACTCCCTGTCGCACTGTCTCCTCGCTCCCAGTCGCACAGCCTCCTCGCTTCCTGTCGCGATGTCTCCTCACTCCCTGGGGCGCTGTCTCCTCGCTCCCTGTCGCATTGTCTCATCGCTCCCTGTCACGCTGTCTCCTCGCTCCCTGTCGCGCTGTCTCATCGTTCCCTGTCGCGCTGTCTCCTCGCTCCCTGTCGCGCTGTCTCCTCGCTCCCTGACGTGCTGTCTCCTCGCTCCCTGTCACGCTGTCTCCACTTGCCCTCTCGCTCTGTCTCCTCACTCCCTCTCGCACTGATTCCTCTCTCCCTCTCGCTCTGTCTCCTCTCTCCCTCTCGCATTGCCTCCGCACTCCCTGTCACACTGTCTCCTCGCTCCCTGTCGCACTGACTCCTCGCTCCCTGTCGCACTGTCTCCTCGCTCCCTCTTGCTCTGTCTCCTCTCTCCCTCTCGCATTGCCTCCGCACTCCCTGTCACACTGTCTCCTCGCTCCCTGTCGCGCTGTCTCCTCGCTCCCTGTCGCGCTGCCTCCTCGCTCCCTGTTGCGATGTCTCCTCGCTCCCTGTCGCGCTGTCTCATCGCTCACTCTAGCGCTGTCTCCTCACTCACTGTCGCGCTGTCTCATCGCTCCCTGTCGCGCTGTAAACTCGCTCCCTGTCGCGCTGTCTCCTGGCTCTCTGTCGCACTGTCTCCTCGCTCCCTGTCGCACTGTCTCCTCGCTCCCTGTCGCACTGTCTCCTTCCTCCCTGTCGCGCTGTCTCCTCGCTCCCTGTCGCACTGACTCTTCGCTCCCTGTCGCGCTGTCTCCTCGCTCCCTGTCGCGCTGTCTCCTCGCTCCCTGTCGCGCTGTTTCCTCGCTCTCTGTCGCACTGTCTCCTTGCTTGCTGTCGCACTGTCTCCTCGCTCTCTGTCACACTGTCTCCTCGCTCCCTGTCGCGCTGTCTCCTCGCTCCCTGTCACGCTGTCTCCTCGCACACTGTTGCGCTGTCTCATTGCTCACTCTAGCGCTGTCTTCTCGCTCCCTCTCGCGCTGTCTCCTCACTCCCTGTCGCACTGTCTCCTCGCTCCCAGTCGCACAGCCTCCTCGCTTCCTGTCGCGATGTCTCCTCACTCCCTGGGGCGCTGTCTCCTCGCTCCCTGTCGCATTGTCTCATCGCTCCCTGTCACGCTGTCTCCTCGCTCCCTGTCGCGCTGTCTCATCGTTCCCTGTCGCGCTGTCTCCTCGCTCCCTGTCGCGCTGTCTCCTCGCTCCCTGACGTGCTGTCTCCTCGCTCCCTGTCACGCTGTCTCCACTTGCCCTCTCGCTCTGTCTCCTCACTCCCTCTCGCACTGATTCCTCTCTCCCTCTCGCTCTGTCTCCTCTCTCCCTCTCGCATTGCCTCCGCACTCCCTGTCACACTGTCTCCTCGCTCCCTGTCGCACTGACTCCTCGCTCCCTGTCGCACTGTCTCCTCGCTCCCTCTCGCTCTGTCTCCTCTCTCCCTCTCGCATTGCCTCCGCACTCCCTGTCACACTGTCTCCTCCCTCCCTGTCGCGCTGTCTCCTCGCTCCCTGTCGCGCTGCCTCCTCGCTCCCTGTTGCGATGTCTCCTCGCTCCCTGTCGCGCTGTCTCATCGCTCACTCTAGCGCTGTCTCCTCACTCACTGTCGCGCTGTCTCATCGCTCCCTGTCGCGCTGTAAACTCGCTCCCTGTCGCGCTGTCTCCTCACTCCCTGTCGCGCTGTCTCCTCGCTCCCTGTCGCGCTTTCTCATCGGTCCATGTCGCGCTGTCTCCTGGCTCTCTGTCGCACTGTCTCCTCGCTCCCTGTCGCACTGTCTCCTCGCTCCCTGTCGCACTGTCTCCTTCCTCCCTGTCGCGCTGTCTCCTCGCTCCCTGTCGCACTGACTCTTCGCTCCCTGTCGCGCTGTCTCCTCGCTCCCTGTCGCTCTGTCTCCTCTCTCCCTCTCGCATTGCCTCCGCACTCCCTGTCACACTGTCTCCTCACCCCCTGTCGCACTGACTCCTCGCTGCCTGTTGCACTGTCTCCTCGCTCACTCTCGCTCTGTCTCCTCTCTCCCTCTCGCATTGCCTCCGCACTCCCTGTCACACTGTCTCCTCGCTCCCTGTCGTGCTGTCTCCTCGCTCCCTGTCGCGCTGCCTCCTCGCTCCCTGTCGCGATGTCTCCTCACTCCCTGTCACGCTGTCTCCTCGCTCCATGTCGTGCTGTCTCCTCGCTCCCTCTCGCGCTGTCTCCTCACTCACTGTCGCGCTGTCTCATCGCTCACTGTCGCGCTGTAAACTCGCTCCCTCTCGCTATGCCTCCGCACTCCCTGTCGCACTGTCTCCTCACTCCCTGTCAAGCTGTCTCCTCGCTCCCTGTCGCGCTGTCTCCTCGCACCCTGTCGCACTGTCTCCTCGCTCCCTGTAGCGCTGTCCCCTCGCACACTGTTGCACTGTCTCCTCGCTCCCTGTCGCGCTGTCTCCTCGCTCCCTGTTGCGCTGTGCCCTCGCTCCCTGTCGCGCTGTCTCCTCGCTCCCTGTCGCGCTGTTTCCTCGCTCCCTGTCATGCTGTGCCCTCGCTCCCTGTCGCGCTGTCTCCTCGATCCCTGTCGCACTGTCTCCTCGCTCCCTGTCGCGCTGTTTCCTCGCTCCCTGTCGTGCTGTCTCCACGTGCCTTCTCGCTCTGTCTCCTCACTCCCTCTTGCACTGATTCCTCTCTCCCTCTCGCTCTGTCTCCTCTCTCCCTCTCGCAATGCCTCCGCACTCCCTGTCACACTATCTCCTCGCTCCCCGTCACACTGACTCCTCGCTCCCTGTCGCACTGTCTCCTCGCTCCCTCTCGCGCTGTATCCTCGCTCCCTGTCGCGGTTTCTCATCACTCCCTGTCACGCTGTCTCCTCACTCCCTATCGCGCTGTCTCCTCGCTCGCTCTAGTGCTGTCTCCTCGCACCCTCTCGCGCTGTCTCCTTGCTCACTGTCGCCCTGTCTCCTCGTTCCCTTTCGCGCTGTCTCCTCGCTCCCTGTCGTGCTATGTCCTCGCTTGCTGTCGCGCTGTCTCCTCGCTCCCTGTCGCGCTGTCTCCTTGCTCCCTGTCACGCTGTCTCCTTGCTCCCTGTCGCGCTGTCTGCTTGCTCCCTGTCACACTGTCTCCTCGCTCCCTGTCGTGCTGTCTCCTCGCTCCCTGTCGCGCTGTCTCCTCGCTCCCTGTCGCGCTGTCTCCTCGCTCCCTGTCGTGCTGTCTCCTCGCTCCCTGTCGTGCTGTCTGCTTGCTCCCTGTCGCAATGTCTCCTCACCCCCTCTTGCGCTGTCTCCTCGCTCGCTGTTGCGCTGTCTCCTTGCTCCCTGTCGCACTGTCTCCTCGCTCCCTGTCGCGCTGTCTCCTCGCTCCCTGTCGCGCTGTCTCCTCGCTCCCTGTCGCGCTGTCTCCTCGCTCCCTGTCGCACTGTCTGCTTGCTCCCTGTCGCGATGTCTCCTCACGTCCCTCTCGCGCTGTCTCCTCGCTCCCTGTCATGCTGTCTCCTCGCTCCCTGTCGCGCTGTCTCCTCGCTCCCTGTCACGCTGTCTCCTCGCACCCCTGTTGCGCTGTCTCATTGCTCACTCTAGCGCTGTCTCCTCGCTACCTCTCGCGCTGTCTCCTCACGCCTGTCGCACTGTCTCCTCGCTCCCTGTCGCACTGCCTCCTCGACTTCCTGTCACGATGTCTTCTCACTCCCTGGCGCGCTGTCTCCTCGCTCCCTGTCGCGTTGTCTCATCGCTCCCTGTCACGCTGTCTCCTCGCTCCCTGTCGCGCTGTCTCCTCGCTCCCTGACGTGCTGTCTCCTCGCTCCCTGTCGCGCTGTCTCCTCGCTCCCTGTCACGCTGTCTCCATTTGCCCCTCGCTCTGTCTCCTCACTCCCTCTCGCACTGATTCCTCTCTCCCTCTCGCTCTGTCTCCTGTCTCCCTCTCGCATTGCCTCCGCACTCCCTGTCACACTGTCTCCTCGCTCCCTGTCGCGCTGTCTCCTCGCTCCCTGTCGCGCTGCCTCCTCGCTCCCTGTTGCGATGTCTCCTCGCTCCCTGTCGCGCTGTCTCATCGCTCACTCTAGCGCTGTCTCCTCACTCACTGTCGCGCTGGTCTCATCGCTCCCTGTCGCGCTGTAAACTCGCTCCCTGTCGCGCTGTCTCCTCACTCCCTGTCGCGCTGTCTCCTCGCTCCCTGTCGCGCTTTCTCATCGGTCCATGTCGCGCTGTCTCCTGGCTCTCTGTCGCACTGTCTCCTCGCTCCCTGTCGCACTGTCTCCTCGCTCCCTGTCGCACTGTCTCCTTCCTCCCTGTCGCGCTGTCTCCTCGCTCCCTGTCGCACTGACTCTTCGCTCCCTGTCGCGCTGTCTCCTCGCTCCCTGTCGCTCTGTCTCCTCTCTCCCTCTCGCATTGCCTCCGCACTCCCTGTCACACTGTCTCCTCACCCCCTGTCGCACTGACTCCTCGCTGCCTGTTGCACTGTCTCCTCGCTCACTCTCGCTCTGTCTCCTCTCTCCCTCTCGCATTGCCTCCGCACTCCCTGTCACACTGTCTCCTCGCTCCCTGTCGCGCTGTCTCCTCGCTCCCTGTCGCGCTGCCTCCTCGCTCCCTGTCGCGATGTCTCCTCACTCCCTGTCACGCTGTCTCCTCGCTCCATGTCGTGCTGTCTCCTCGCTCCCTCTCGCGCTGTCTCCTCACTCACTGTCGCGCTGTCTCATCGCTCACTGTCGCGCTGTAAACTCGCTCCCTCTCGCTATGCCTCCGCACTCCCTGTCGCACTGTCTCCTCACTCCCTGTCAAGCTGTCTCCTCGCTCCCTGTCGCGCTGTCTCCTCGCACCCTGTCGCACTGTCTCCTCGCTCCCTGTAGCGCTGTCCCCTCGCACACTGTTGCACTGTCTCCTCGCTCCCTGTCGCGCTGTCTCCTCGCTCCCTGTTGCGCTGTGCCCTCGCTCCCTGTCGCGCTGTCTCCTCGATCCCTGTCACACTGTCTCCTCGCTCCCTGTCGCGCTGCCTCCTCGCTCCCTGTTGCGATGTCTCCTCGCTCCCTGTCGCGCTGTCTCATCGCTCACTCTAGCGCTGTCTCCTCACTCACTGTCGCGCTGTCTCATCGCTCCCTGTCGCGCTGTAAACTCGCTCCCTGTCGCGCTGTCTCCTGGCTCTCTGTCGCACTGTCTCCTCGCTCCCTGTCGCACTGTCTCCTCGCTCCCTGTCGCACTGTCTCCTTCCTCCCTGTCACGCTGTCTCCTCGCTCCCTGTCGCACTGACTCTTCGCTCCCTGTCGCGCTGTCTCCTCGCTCCCTGTCGCGCTGTCTCCTCGCTCCCTGTCGCGCTGTTCCTCGCTCTCTGTCGCACTGTCTCCTTGTTTGCTGTCGCACTGTCTCCTCGCTCTCTGTCACACTGTCTCCTCGCTCCCTGTCGCGCTGTCTCCTCGCTCCCTGTCGCGCTGTCTCCTCGCTCCCTGTCACGCTGTCTCCTCGCACCCTGTTGCGCTGTCTCATTGCTCACTCTAGCGCTGTCTTCTCGCTCCCTCTCGCGCTGTCTCCTCACTCCCTGTCGCACTGTCTCCTCGCTCCCAGTCGCACAGCCTCCTCGCTTCCTGTCGCGATGTCTCCTCACTCCCTGGGGCGCTGTCTCCTCGCTCCCTGTCGCATTGTCTCATCGCTCCCTGTCACGCTGGTCTCCTCGCTCCCTGTCGCGCTGTCTCATCGTTCCCTGTCGCGCTGTCTCCTCGCTCCCTGTCGCGCTGTCTCCCTCGCTCCCTGACGTGCTGTCTCCTCGCTCCCTGTCACGCTGTCTCCACTTGCCCTCTCGCTCTGTCTCCTCACTCCCTCTCGCACTGATTCCTCTCTCCCTCTCGCTCTGTCTCCTCTCTCCCTCTCGCATTGCCTCCGCACTCCCTGTCACACTGTCTCCTCGCTCCCTGTCGCACTGACTCCTCGCTCCCTGTCGCACTGTCTCCTCGCTCCCTCTCGCTCTGTCTCCTCTCTCCCTCTCGCATTGCCTCCGCACTCCCTGTCACACTGTCTCCTCGCTCCCTGTCGCGCTGTCTCCTCGCTCCCTGTCGCGCTGCCTCCTCGCTCCCTGTTGCGATGTCTCCTCGCTCCCTGTCGCGCTGTCTCATCACTCACTCTAGCGCTGTCTCCTCGCTCCCTGTCGCGCTGTCTCCGCACTCCCCTGTCACACTGTCTCCTCGCTCCCTGTCGCACTGACTCCTCGCTCCCTGTCGCACTGTCTCCTCGCTCCCTCTCGCTCTGTCTCCTCTCTCCCTCTCGCATTGCCTCCGCACTCCCTGTCACACTGTCTCCTCCCTCCCTGTCGCGCTGTCTCCTCGCTCCCTGTCGCGCTGCCTCCTCGCTCCCTGTTGCGATGTCTCCTCGCTCCCTGTCGCGCTGTCTCATCGCTCACTCTAGCGCTGTCTCCTCACTCACTGTCGCGCTGTCTCATCGCTCCCTGTCGCGCTGTAAACCTCGCTCCCTGTCGCGCTGTCTCCTCACTCCCTGTCGCGCTGTCTCCTCGCTCCCTGTCGCGCTTTCTCATCGGTCCATGTCGCGCTGTCTCCTGGCTCTCTGTCGCACTGTCTCCTCGCTCCCTGTCGCACTGTCTCCTCGCTCCCTGTCGCACTGTCTCCTTCCTCCCTGTCGCGCTGTCTCCTCGCTCCCTGTCGCACTGACTCTTCGCTCCCTGTCGCGCTGTCTCCTCGCTCCCTGTCGCTCTGTCTCCTCTCTCCCTCTCGCATTGCCTCCGCACTCCCTGTCACACTGTCTCCTCACCCCCTGTCGCACTGACTCCTCGCTGCCTGTTGCACTGTCTCCTCGCTCACTCTCGCTCTGTCTCCTCTCTCCCTCTCGCATTGCCTCCGCACTCCCTGTCACACTGTCTCCTCGCTCCCTGTCGTGCTGTCTCCTCGCTCCCTGTCGCGCTGCCTCCTCGCTCCCTGTCGCGATGTCTCCTCACTCCCTGTCACGCTGTCTCCTCGCTCCATGTCGTGCTGTCTCCTCGCTCCCTCTCGCGCTGTCTCCTCACTCACTGTCGCGCTGTCTCATCGCTCACTGTCGCGCTGTAAACTCGCTCCCTCTCGCTATGCCTCCGCACTCCCTGTCGCACTGTCTCCTCACTCCCTGTCAAGCTGTCTCCTCGCTCCCTGTCGCGCTGTCTCCTCGCACCCTGTCGCACTGTCTCCTCGCTCCCTGTAGCGCTGTCCCCTCGCACACTGTTGCACTGTCTCCTCGCTCCCTGTCGCGCTGTCTCCTCGCTCCCTGTTGCGCTGTGCCCTCGCTCCCTGTCGCGCTGTCTCCTCGCTCCCTGTCGCGCTGTTTCCTCGCTCCCTGTCATGCTGTGCCCTCGCTCCCTGTCGCGCTGTCTCCTCGATCCCTGTCGCACTGTCTCCTCGCTCCCTGTCGCGCTGTTTCCTCGCTCCCTGTCGTGCTGTCTCCACGTGCCTTCTCGCTCTGTCTCCTCACTCCCTCTTGCACTGATTCCTCTCTCCCTCTCGCTCTGTCTCCTCTCTCCCTCTCGCAATGCCTCCGCACTCCCTGTCACACTATCTCCTCGCTCCCCGTCACACTGACTCCTCGCTCCCTGTCGCACTGTCTCCTCGCTCCCTCTCGCGCTGTATCCTCGCTCCCTGTCGCGGTTTCTCATCACTCCCTGTCACGCTGTCTCCTCACTCCCTATCGCGCTGTCTCCTCGCTCGCTCTAGTGCTGTCTCCTCGCACCCTCTCGCGCTGTCTCCTTGCTCACTGTCGCCCTGTCTCCTCGTTCCCTTTCGCGCTGTCTCCTCGCTCCCTGTCGTGCTATGTCCTCGCTTGCTGTCGCGCTGTCTCCTCGCTCCCTGTCGCGCTGTCTCCTTGCTCCCTGTCACGCTGTCTCCTTGCTCCCTGTCGCGCTGTCTGCTTGCTCCCTGTCACACTGTCTCCTCGCTCCCTGTCGTGCTGTCTCCTCGCTCCCTGTCGCGCTGTCTCCTCGCTCCCTGTCGCGCTGTCTCCTCGCTCCCTGTCGTGCTGTCTCCTCGCTCCCTGTCGTGCTGTCTGCTTGCTCCCTGTCGCAATGTCTCCTCACCCCCTCTTGCGCTGTCTCCTCGCTCGCTGTTGCGCTGTCTCCTTGCTCCCTGTCGCACTGTCTCCTCGCTCCCTGTCGCGCTGTCTCCTCGCTCCCTGTCGCGCTGTCTCCTCGCTCCCTGTCGCGCTGTCTCCTCGCTCCCTGTCGCACTGTCTGCTTGCTCCCTGTCGCGATGTCTCCTCACTCCCTCTCGCGCTGTCTCCTCGCTCCCTGTCATGCTGTCTCCTCGCTCCCTGTCGCGCTGTCTCCTCGCTCCCTGTCACGCTGTCTCCTCGCACCCTGTTGCGCTGTCTCATTGCTCACTCTAGCGCTGTCTCCTCGCTACCTCTCGCGCTGTCTCCTCACGCCCTGTCGCACTGTCTCCTCGCTCCCTGTCGCACTGCCTCCTCGCTTCCTGTCACGATGTCTTCTCACTCCCTGGCGCGCTGTCTCCTCGCTCCCTGTCGCGTTGTCTCATCGCTCCCTGTCACGCTGTCTCCTCGCTCCCTGTCGCGCTGTCTCCTCGCTCCCTGACGTGCTGTCTCCTCGCTCCCTGTCGCGCTGTCTCCTCGCTCCCTGTCACGCTGTCTCCATTTGCCCTCTCGCTCTGTCTCCTCACTCCCTCTCGCACTGATTCCTCTCTCCCTCTCGCTCTGTCTCCTGTCTCCCTCTCGCATTGCCTCCGCACTCCCTGTCACACTGTCTCCTCGCTCCCTGTCGCGCTGTCTCCTCGCTCCCTGTCGCGCTGCCTCCTCGCTCCCTGTTGCGATGTCTCCTCGCTCCCTGTCGCGCTGTCTCATCGCTCACTCTAGCGCTGTCTCCTCACTCACTGTCGCGCTGTCTCATCGCTCCCTGTCGCGCTGTAAACTCGCTCCCTGTCGCGCTGTCTCCTCACTCCCTGTCGCGCTGTCTCCTCGCTCCCTGTCGCGCTTTCTCATCGGTCCATGTCGCGCTGTCTCCTGGCTCTCTGTCGCACTGTCTCCTCGCTCCCTGTCGCACTGTCTCCTCGCTCCCTGTCGCACTGTCTCCTTCCTCCCTGTCGCGCTGTCTCCTCGCTCCCTGTCGCACTGACTCTTCGCTCCCTGTCGCGCTGTCTCCTCGCTCCCTGTCGCTCTGTCTCCTCTCTCCCTCTCGCATTGCCTCCGCACTCCCTGTCACACTGTCTCCTCACCCCCTGTCGCACTGACTCCTCGCTGCCTGTTGCACTGTCTCCTCGCTCACTCTCGCTCTGTCTCCTCTCTCCCTCTCGCATTGCCTCCGCACTCCCTGTCACACTGTCTCCTCGCTCCCTGTCGCGCTGTCTCCTCGCTCCCTGTCGCGCTGCCTCCTCGCTCCCTGTCGCGATGTCTCCTCACTCCCTGTCACGCTGTCTCCTCGCTCCATGTCGTGCTGTCTCCTCGCTCCCTCTCGCGCTGTCTCCTCACTCACTGTCGCGCTGTCTCATCGCTCACTGTCGCGCTGTAAACTCGCTCCCTCTCGCTATGCCTCCGCACTCCCTGTCGCACTGTCTCCTCACTCCCTGTCAAGCTGTCTCCTCGCTCCCTGTCGCGCTGTCTCCTCGCACCCTGTCGCACTGTCTCCTCGCTCCCTGTAGCGCTGTCCCCTCGCACACTGTTGCACTGTCTCCTCGCTCCCTGTCGCGCTGTCTCCTCGCTCCCTGTTGCGCTGTGCCCTCGCTCCCTGTCGCGCTGTCTCCTCGATCCCTGTCACACTGTCTCCTCGCTCCCTGTCGCGCTGCCTCCTCGCTCCCTGTTGCGATGTCTCCTCGCTCCCTGTCGCGCTGTCTCATCGCTCACTCTAGCGCTGTCTCCTCACTCACTGTCGCGCTGTCTCATCGCTCCCTGTCGCGCTGTAAACTCGCTCCCTGTCGCGCTGTCTCCTGGCTCTCTGTCGCACTGTCTCCTCGCTCCCTGTCGCACTGTCTCCTCGCTCCCTGTCGCACTGTCTCCTTCCTCCCTGTCACGCTGTCTCCTCGCTCCCTGTCGCACTGACTCTTCGCTCCCTGTCGCGCTGTCTCCTCGCTCCCTGTCGCGCTGTCTCCTCGCTCCCTGTCGCGCTGTTTCCTCGCTCTCTGTCGCACTGTCTCCTTGTTTGCTGTCGCACTGTCTCCTCGCTCTCTGTCACACTGTCTCCTCGCTCCCTGTCGCGCTGTCTCCTCGCTCCCTGTCACGCTGTCTCCTCGCACCCTGTTGCGCTGTCTCATTGCTCACTCTAGCGCTGTCTTCTCGCTCCCTCTCGCGCTGTCTCCTCACTCCCTGTCGCACTGTCTCCTCGCTCCCAGTCGCACAGCCTCCTCGCTTCCTGTCGCGATGTCTCCTCACTCCCTGGGGCGCTGTCTCCTCGCTCCCTGTCGCATTGTCTCATCGCTCCCTGTCACGCTGTCTCCTCGCTCCCTGTCGCGCTGTCTCATCGTTCCCTGTCGCGCTGTCTCCTCGCTCCCTGTCGCGCTGTCTCCTCGCTCCCTGACGTGCTGTCTCCTCGCTCCCTGTCACGCTGTCTCCACTTGCCCTCTCGCTCTGTCTCCTCACTCCCTCTCGCACTGATTCCTCTCTCCCTCTCGCTCTGTCTCCTCTCTCCCTCTCGCATTGCCTCCGCACTCCCTGTCACACTGTCTCCTCGCTCCCTGTCGCACTGACTCCTCGCTCCCTGTCGCACTGTCTCCTCGCTCCCTCTCGCTCTGTCTCCTCTCTCCCTCTCGCATTGCCTCCGCACTCCCTGTCACACTGTCTCCTCGCTCCCTGTCGCGCTGTCTCCTCGCTCCCTGTCGCGCTGCCTCCTCGCTCCCTGTTGCGATGTCTCCTCGCTCCCTGTCGCGCTGTCTCATCGCTCACTCTAGCGCTGTCTCCTCACTCACTGTCGCGCTGTCTCATCGCTCCCTGTCGCGCTGTAAACTCGCTCCCTGTCGCGCTGTCTCCTGGCTCTCTGTCGCACTGTCTCCTCGCTCCCTGTCGCACTGTCTCCTCGCTCCCTGTCGCACTGTCTCCTTCCTCCCTGTCGCGCTGTCTCCTCGCTCCCTGTCGCACTGACTCTTCGCTCCCTGTCGCGCTGTCTCCTCGCTCCCTGTCGCGCTGTCTCCTCGCTCCCTGTCGCGCTGTTTCCTCGCTCTCTGTCGCACTGTCTCCTTGCTTGCTGTCGCACTGTCTCCTCGCTCTCTGTCACACTGTCTCCTCGCTCCCTGTCGCGCTGTCTCCTCGCTCCCTGTCACGCTGTCTCCTCGCACCCTGTTGCGCTGTCTCATTGCTCACTCTAGCGCTGTCTTCTCGCTCCCTCTCGCGCTGTCTCCTCACTCCCTGTCGCACTGTCTCCTCGCTCCCAGTCGCACAGCCTCCTCGCTTCCTGTCGCGATGTCTCCTCACTCCCTGGGGCGCTGTCTCCTCGCTCCCTGTCGCATTGTCTCATCGCTCCCTGTCACGCTGTCTCCTCGCTCCCTGTCGCGCTGTCTCATCGTTCCCTGTCGCGCTGTCTCCTCGCTCCCTGTCGCGCTGTCTCCTCGCTCCCTGACGTGCTGTCTCCTCGCTCCCTGTCACGCTGTCTCCACTTGCCCTCTCGCTCTGTCTCCTCACTCCCTCTCGCACTGATTCCTCTCTCCCTCTCGCTCTGTCTCCTCTCTCCCTCTCGCATTGCCTCCGCACTCCCTGTCACACTGTCTCCTCGCTCCCTGTCGCACTGACTCCTCGCTCCCTGTCGCACTGTCTCCTCGCTCCCTCTCGCTCTGTCTCCTCTCTCCCTCTCGCATTGCCTCCGCACTCCCTGTCACACTGTCTCCTCGCTCCCTGTCGCGCTGTCTCCTCGCTCCCTGTCGCGCTGCCTCCTCGCTCCCTGTTGCGATGTCTCCTCGCTCCCTGTCGCGCTGTCTCATCGCTCACTCTAGCGCTGTCTCCTCACTCACTGTCGCGCTGTCTCATCGCTCCCTGTCGCGCTGTAAACTCGCTCCCTGTCGCGCTGTCTCCTCACTCCCTGTCGCGCTGTCTCCTCGCTCCCTGTCGCGCTTTCTCATTGGTCCATGTCGCGCTGTCTCCTGGCTCTCTGTCGCACTGTCTCCTCGCTCCCTGTCGCACTGTCTCCTCGCTCCCTGTCGCACTGTCTCCTTCCTCCCTGTCGCGCTGTCTCCTCGCTCCCTGTCGCACTGACTCTTCGCTCCCTGTCGCGCTGTCTCCTCGCTCCCTGTCGCTCTGTCTCCTCTCTCCCTCTCGCATTGCCTCCGCACTCCCTGTCACACTGTCTCCTCACCCCCTGTCGCACTGACTCCTCGCTGCCTGTTGCACTGTCTCCTCGCTCACTCTCGCTCTGTCTCCTCTCTCCCTCTCGCATTGCCTCCGCACTCCCTGTCACACTGTCTCCTCGCTCCCTGTCGCGCTGTCTCCTCGCTCCCTGTCGCGCTGCCTCCTCGCTCCCTGTCGCGATGTCTCCTCACTCCCTGTCACGCTGTCTCCTCGCTCCATGTCGTGCTGTCTCCTCGCTCCCTCTCGCGCTGTCTCCTCACTCACTGTCGCGCTGTCTCATCGCTCACTGTCGCGCTGTAAACTCGCTCCCTCTCGCTATGCCTCCGCACTCCCTGTCGCACTGTCTCCTCACTCCCTGTCAAGCTGTCTCCTCGCTCCCTGTCGCGCTGTCTCCTCGCACCCTGTCGCACTGTCTCCTCGCTCCCTGTAGCGCTGTCCCCTCGCACACTGTTGCACTGTCTCCTCGCTCCCTGTCGCGCTGTCTCCTCGCTCCCTGTTGCGCTGTGCCCTCGCTCCCTGTCGCGCTGTCTCCTCGCTCCCTGTCACGCTGTCTCCTCGCACCCTGTTGCGCTGTCTCATTGCTCACTCTAGCGCTGTCTCCTCGCTACCTCTCGCGCTGTCTCCTCACGCCCTGTCGCACTGTCTCCTCGCTCCCTGTCGCACTGCCTCCTCGCTTCCTGTCACGATGTCTTCTCACTCCCTGGCGCGCTGTCTCCTCGCTCCCTGTCGCGTTGTCTCATCGCTCCCTGTCACGCTGTCTCCTCGCTCCCTGTCGCGCTGTCTCCTCGCTCCCTGACGTGCTGTCTCCTCGCTCCCTGTCGCGCTGTCTCCTCGCTCCCTGTCACGCTGTCTCCATTTGCCCTCTCGCTCTGTCTCCTCACTCCCTCTCGCACTGATTCCTCTCTCCCTCTCGCTCTGTCTCCTGTCTCCCTCTCGCATTGCCTCCACACTCCCTGTCACACTGTCTCCTCGCTCCCTGTCGCACTGACTCCTCGCTCCCTGTTGCACTGTCTCCTCGCTCCCTCTCGCTCTGTCTCCGCTCTCCCTGTCGCATTGCCTCCGCACTCCCTGTCACACTGTCTCCTCGCTCCCTGTCGCACTGTCTCCTCGCTACCTGTCGTGGTTTCTCATCACTCCCTGTCGCGCTGTCTCCTCGCTCCCTGTCGCGCTGTCTCCTCGCACCCTGTCGCGCTGCCTCCACGCTCCCTGTTGCGATGTCTCCTCACTCCCAGTCGCGCTGTCTCCTCGCTCCCTGTCGCGCTGTCTCATCGCTCACTCTAGCGCTGTCTCCTCGCTCCCTCTTGCACTGTCTCCTCACTCACTGTCGCGCTGTCTCATCGCTCCCTGTCGCGCTGTAAACTCGCTCCCTGTCGCACTGTCTCCTCGCTCCCTGTCGCGCTTTCTCATCGCTCCATGTCGCGCTGTCTCCTGGCTCTCTGTCGCACTGTCTCCACGCTCCCTGTCGCACTGTCTCCTCGCTCCCTGTCGCACTGTCTCCTTGCTCTCTGTCGCACTGTCTCCTTTCTCGCTGTCGCACTGTCTCCTCGCTCTCTGTCGCACTGTCTCCTTGCTCATTGATGCGCTGTCTCCTCGCTCCCTGTCGTGCTGTCTCCTCGCTCTCTATCGCACTGTCTCCTTGCTCCCTGTCGCGCTGTCTCCTCGCTCCCTGTCGCTCTGTCTCCTCTCTCCCTCTCGCATTGCCTCCGCACTCCCTGTCACACTGTCTCCTCGCTCCCTGTCGCACTGATTCCTCGATCCCTGTCGCACTGTTTCCTCGCTCCCTCTCGCTCTGTCTCCTCTCTCCCTCTCGCATTGTCTCCTCGCTCCCTGTCGTGCTGTCTCCTAGCTCCCTGTCACACTGTCTCCTCGCTTCCTGTCGCGCTGTCTCCTCGCTCCCTGTCGCGCTGTCTCCTCGCTCCCTGTCACGCTGTCTCCTTGCTCCCTGTCGCGCTGTCTGCTTGCTCCCTGTCACACTGTCTCCTCGCTCCCTGTCGTGCTGTCTCCTCGCTCCCTGTCACGCTGTCTCCTCGCTCCCTGTCGCGCTGTCTCCTCGCTCCCTGTCGTGCTGTCTCCTCGCTCCCTGTCGTGCTGCCTGCTTGCTCCCTGTCGCAATGTCTCCTCACCCCCTCTTGCGCTGTCTCCTCGCTCGCTGTTGCGCTGTCTCCTTGCTCCCTGTCGCGCTGTCTCCTCGCTCCCTGTCGCGCTGTCTCCTCGCTCCCTGTCGCGCTGTCTCCTCGCTCCCTGTCGCGCTGTCTCCTCGCTCCCTGTCGCACTGTCTGCTTGCTCCCTGTCGCGATGTCTCCTCACTCCCTCTCGCGCTGTCTCCTCGCTCCCTGTCATGCTGTCTCCTCGCTCCCTGTCGCGCTGTCTCCTCGCTCCCTGTCACGCTGTCTCCTCGCACCCTGTTGCGCTGTCTCATTGCTCACTCTAGCGCTGTCTCCTCGCTACCTCTCGCGCTGTCTCCTCACGCCCTGTCGCACTGTCTCCTCGCTCCCTGTCGCACTGCCTCCTCGCTTCCTGTCACGATGTCTTCTCACTCCCTGGCGCGCTGTCTCCTCGCTCCCTGTCGCGTTGTCTCATCGCTCCCTGTCACGCTGTCTCCTCGCTCCCTGTCGCGCTGTCTCCTCGCTCCCTGACGTGCTGTCTCCTCGCTCCCTGTCGCGCTGTCTCCTCGCTCCCTGTCACGCTGTCTCCATTTGCCCTCTCGCTCTGTCTCCTCACTCCCTCTCGCACTGATTCCTCTCTCCCTCTCGCTCTGTCTCCTGTCTCCCTCTCGCATTGCCTCCACACTCCCTGTCACACGGTCTCCTCGCTCTCTGTCACACTGTCTCCTCGCTCCCTGTCGCACTGACTCCTCGCTCCCTGTTGCACTGTCTCCTCGCTCCCTCTCGCTCTGTCTCCGCTCTCCCTGTCGCATTGCCTCCGCACTCCCTGTCACACTGTCTCCTCGCTCCCTGTCGCACTGTCTCCTCGCTACCTGTCGCGGTTTCTGATCGCTCCCTGTTGCGCTGTCTCCTCGCTCCCTGTCGCGCTGTCTCCTCGCACCCTGTCGCGCTGCCTCCACGCTCCCTGTTGCGATGTCTCCTCACTCCCAGTCGCGCTGTCTCCTCGCTCCCTGTCGCGCTGTCTCATCGCTCACTCTAGCGCTGTCTCCTCGCTCCTTCTTGCACTGTCTCCTCACTCACTGTCGCGCTGTCTCATCGCTCCCTGTCGCGCTGTAAACTCGCTCCCTGTCGCACTGTCTCCTCGCTCCCTGTCGCGCTTTCTCATCGCTCCATGTCGCGCTGTCTCCTGGCTCTCTGTCGCACTGTCTCCTCGCTCCCTGTCGCACTGTCTCCTTGCTCTCTGTCGCACTGTCTCCTTTCTCGCTGTCGCACTGTCTCCTCGCTCTCTGTCGCACTGTCTCCTTGCTCATTGATGCGCTGTCTCCTCGCTCCCTGTCGTGCTGTCTCCTCGCTCTCTATCGCACTGTCTCCTTGCTCCCTGTCGCACTGTCTCCACGCTCCCTGTCGCACTGTCTTTACGCTCCCTGTCGCACTGACTCCTCGCTCTCTGTCACACTGTCTCCTTGCTCCCTGTCGCGCTATCTCTTTGCTCTGTATCGCGCTGTGACTTTGCTCCTTCTCGCACTGTCGCTTCATTCCCTCTCGCAGTGTCTCCTCTCACCCTCTCGCTCTGTCACCTCACTCCCTATCGTGCTGTCTCCTCGCTCGCTCTAGCGCTGTCTCCTCGCACCCTCTCACGCTGTCTCCTTGCTCACTGTCGCCCTGTCTCCTCGCTCCCTTTCGCGCTGTCTCCTTGCTCCCTGTTGCGCTGTGTCATCGCTCCCTGTCACGCTGTCTCCTCGCTCCCTGTCGCGCTGTCTCATCGCTCACTCTAGCGCTGTCTCCTCGCTCCCTCTCGCACTGTCTCCTCACTCACTGTCGCGAAGTCTCATCGCTCCCTGTCGCGCTGTAAACTCGCTCCCTGTCGCACTGTCTCCTCACTCCCTGTCGCACTGTCTCCTCGCTCCCTGTCGCGCTTTCTCATCGCTCCATGACGCGCTGTCTCCTGGCTCTCTGTCGCACTGTCTCCTCGCTCCCTGTCGCACTGTCTCCTCGCTCCATGTCGCACTGTCTCCTTCCTCCCAGTCGCGCTGTCTCCTCGTTCCCTGTCGCGCTGTCTCCTTGCTCTCTGTCGCACTGTCTCCTTTCTCGCTGTCGCACTGTCTCCTCGCTCTCTGTCGCACTGTCTCCTTGCTCATTGATGCGCTGTCTCCTTGCTCCGTGTCGCGCTGACTCCTCGCTCCCTGTCGCGCTGTCTCCTCGCTCTGTATCGCACTGTCTCCTTGCTCCCTGTCGCACTGTCTCCTCGCTCCCTGTCGCACTGTCTTTACGCTCCCTGTCGCACTGACTCCTCACTCCCTGTCACACTGTCTCCTTGCTCGGTATCGCGCTGTGACTTTGCTCCTTCTCGCACTGTCGCTTCATTCCCTCTCGCAGTGTCTCCTCTCACCCGCTCGCTCTGTCACCTCACTCCCTATCGTGCTGTCTCCTCGCTCGCTCTAGCGCTGTCTCCTCGCACCCTCTCACGCTGTCTCCTTGCTCACTGTCGCCCTGTCTCCTCGCTCCCTTTCGCGCTGTCTCCTTGCTCCCTGTTGCGCTGTGTCATCGCTCCCTGTCACGCTGTCTCCTTGCTCCCTGTCGCGCTGTCTCCTCGCTCCCTGTCGCGCTGTCTCCTCGCTCCATGTCGCTCTGTCTCCTCTCTCCCTCCCGCATTGCCTCCGCACTCCCTGTCACACTGTCTCCTCGCTCCCTGTCGCACTGACTCCTCGCTCGCTGACGCACTGTCTCCTCGCTCCGTCTCGCTCTGTCTCCTCTCTCCCTCTCGCATTGCCTCCGCACTCCCTGTCACACTGTCTCCTCGCTCCCTGTCGCACTGACTCCTCGCTCCCTGTCGCGCTGTCTCCTCGCTCCCTGTCGCTCTGTCTCCTCGCTCCCTGTCGCACTGTCTGCTTGCTCCCTGTCGCGATGTCTCCTCACTCCCTCTTGCGCTGTCTCCTCGCTCCCTGTCATGCTGTCTCCTCGCTCCATGTCGCGCTGTCTCCTCGCTCCCTTTCGCGCTGTCTCCTTGCTCCCTGTTGCGCTGTGTCATCGCTCCCTGTCGCGCTGTCTCCTCGCTCCCTGTCGCGCTGTCTCCTCGCTCCCTGTCCCGCTGTCTCCTCGCTCCCTCTCGCTCTGTCTCCTCTCTCCCTCTCGCATTGCCTCCGCACTCCCTGTCACACTGTCTCCTCGCTCCCTGTCGCACTGACTCCTTGCTCCCTGTCGCGCTGTCTCCTCGCTCCCTGTCGCACTGACTCCTCGCTCCCTGTCGCACTGTCTGCTTGCTCCCTGTCGCGATGTCTCCTCACTCCCTCTTGCGCTGTCTCCTCGCTCCCTGTCATGCTGTCTCCTCGCTCCATGTCGCGCTGTCTCCTCGCTCCCTGTCGCGCTGTCTCCTCGCTCCCTGTCACGCTGTCTCCTCGCACCCTGTTGCGCTGTCTCATTGCTCACTCTAGCGCTGTCTCCTCGCTACCTCTCGCGCTGTCTCCTCACTCCCTGTCGCACTGTCTCCTCGTTCCCTGTTGCACTGCCTCCTCGCTTCCTGTCAGGCTGTCTCCTCGCTCCCTGGCGCGCTGTCTCCTCGCTCCCTGACGTGCTGTCTCCTCGCTCCCTGTCGCGCTGTCTCCTCGCTCCCTGTCACGCTGTCTCCACTTGCCCTCTCGCTCTGTCTCCTCACTCCCTCTCGCACTGACTCCTCTCTCCCTCTCGCTCTGTCTCCTGTCTCCCTCTCGCATTGCCTCCGCACTCCCGTCACACTGTCTCCTCGCTCCCTGTCGCACTGTCTCCTCGCTCCCTCTCGCTCTGTCTCCTCTCTCCCTGTCGCATTGCCTCGGCACTCCCTGTCACACTGTCTCCTCGATCCCTGTCGCACTGTCCCTTGGCTACCTGTCGCGGTTTCTCATCGCTCCCTGTCGCGCTGTCTCCTCGCTCCCTGTCGCGCTGTCTCCTCGCACCCTGTCGCGCTGCCTCCATGCTCACTGTTGCGATGTCTCCTCACTCCCTATCGCGCTGTCTCCTCGCTCCCTGTCGCGCTGTCTCATCGCTCACTCTAGCGCTGTCTCCTCACTCCCTCTCGCACTGTCTCCTCACTCACTGTCGCGCTGTCTCATCGCTCCCTGTCGCGCTGTAAACTCGCTCCCTGTCGCACTGTCTCCTCACTCCCTGTCGCACTGTCTCCTCGCTCCCTGTCGCGCTTTCTCATCGCTCCATGTCGCGCTGTCTCCTGGCTCTCTGTCGCACTGTCTCCTCGCTCCCTGTCGCACTGTCTCCTCGCTCCCTGTCGCACTGTCTCCTTCCTCACTGTCGCGCTGTCTCCTCGCTCCCAGTCGCGCTGTCTCCTTGCTCTCTGTCGCACTGTCTCCTTGCTTGCTGTCGCACTGTCTCCTCGCTCTCTGTCGCACTGTCTCCTTGCTCATTGATGCGCTGTCTCCTTGCTCCCTGTCGCGCTGACTCCTCGCTCCCTGTCGCACTGTCTCCTTGCTCCCTGTCGCGCTGTCTCCTTGCTCTGTGTCGCGCTGTGACTTTGCTCCTTCTCGCACTGTCGCTTCATTCCCTCTCGCAATGTCTCCTCTCACCCTCTCGCTCTGTCACCTCACTCCCTATCGCGCTGTCTCCTCGCACCCTCTCACGCTGTCTCCTTGCTCACTGTCGCACTGTCTCCTCGCTCCCTTTCGCGCTGTCTCCTCGCTCCCTGTCGCGCTGTGTCCTCGCTCGCTGTCGCGCTGTCTCCTCGCACCCTGTCGCGCTGTCTCATCGCTCACTCTAGCGCTGTTTCCTTGCTCCCTGTTGCGCTGTGTCATCGCTCCCTGTCACGCTGTCTCTTCGGTCCCTGTCGTGCTGTCTCCTCGCTCGCTCTCGCTCTGTCTCCTCTCTCCCTGTCGCATTGCCTCGGCACGCCCTGTCACACTGTCTCCTCGCTCCCTGTCGCACTGTCTCCTCGCTACCTGTCGCGGTTTCTCATCGCTCCCTGTCACGCTGTCTCCTCGCTCCCTGTCGCGCTGCCTCCATGTTCCCTGTTGCGATGTCTCCTCACTCCCTGTCACACTGTCTCCTCGCTCCCTGTCGCGCTGTCTCATCGCTCACTCTAGCGCTGTCTCCTCACTCCCTCTCGCACTGTCTCCTCACTCACTGTCGCGCTGTCTCATCGCTCCCTGTCGCGCTGTAAACTCGCTCCCTGTCGCACTGTCTCCTCACTCCCTGTCGCACTGTCTCCTCGCTCCCTGTCGCGCTTTCTCATCGCTCCATGTCGCGCTGTCTCCTGGCTCTCTGTCGCACTGTCTCCTCGCTCCCTGTCGCACTGTCTCCTCGCTCCCTGTCGCGCTGTGTCCTCGCTCGCTGTCGCGCTGTCTCCTCGCACCCTGTCGCGCTGTCTCATCGCTCACTCTAGCGCTGTCTCCTTGCTCCCTGTTGCGCTGTGTCATCGCTCCCTGTCACGCTGTCTCTTCGCTCCCTGTCGTGCTGTCTCCTCGCTCCCTGTCGCGCTGTCTCCTCGCACCCTGTCGCTCTGTCTCCTCTCTCCCTCCCGCATTGCCTCCGCACTCCCTGTCACACTGTCTCCTCGCTCCCTGTCGCACTGACTCCTCGCTCCCTGACGCACTGTCTCCTCGCTCCCTGTCGCGCTGTCTCCTCGCTCCCTGACGTGCTGTCTCCTCGCTCCCTGTCGCGCTGTCTCCTCGCTCCCTGTCACGCTGTCTCCACTTGCCCTCTCGCTCTGTCTCCTCACTCCCTCTCGCACTGACTCCTCTCTCCCTCTCGCTCTGTCTCCTGTCTCCCTCTCGCATTGCCTCCGCACTCCCTGTCACACTGTCTCCTCGCTCCCTGTCGCACTGACTCCTCGCTCCCTGTTGCACTGTCTCCTCGCTCCCTCTCGCTCTGTCTCCTCTCTCCCTGTCGCATTGCCTCGGCACGCCCTGTCACACTGTCTCCTCGCTCCCTGTCGCACTGTCTCCTCGCTCCCTGTCGCGCTGTCTCCTCGCACCCTGTCGCGCTGCCTCCATGCTCCCTGTTGCGATGTCTCCTCACTCCCTGTTGCGCTGTCTCCTCGCTCCCTGTCGCGCTGTCTCATCGCTCACTCTAGCGCTGTCTCCTCACTCCCTCTCGCACTGTCTCCTCACTCACTGTCGCGCTGTCTCATCGCTCCCTGTCGCGCTGTAAACTCGCTCCCTGTCGCACTGTCTCCTCACTCCCTGTCGCACTGTCTCCTCGCTCGCTGTTGCGCTGTCTCCTCGCTCCCTGTCGCGCTGTCTCCTCGCTCCCTGTCGCGCTGTCTCCTCGCTCCCTGTCGCGCTGTCTCCTCGCTCCCTGTCGCGCTGTCTCCTCGCACCCTGTCGCGCTGTCTCATTGCTCACTCTAGCGCTGTCTCCTCGCTACCTCTCGCGCTGTCTCCTCACGCCCTGTCGCACTGTCTCCTCGCTCCCTGTCGCACTGCCTCCTCGCTTCCTGTCACGATGTCTTCTCACTCCCTGGCGCGCTGTCTCCTCGCTCCCTGTCGCGTTGTCTCATCGCTCCCTGTCACGCTGTCTCCTCGCTCCCTGTCGCGCTGTCTCCTCGCTCCCTGACGTGCTGTCTCCTCGCTCCCTGTCGCGCTGTCTCCTCGCTCCCTGTCACGCTGTCTCCATTTGCCCTCTCGCTCTGTCTCCTCACTCCCTCTCGCACTGATTCCTCTCTCCCTCTCGCTCTGTCTCCTGTCTCCCTCTCGCATTGCCTCCGCACTCCCTGTCACACTGTCTCCTCGCTCCCTGTCGCGCTGTCTCCTCGCTCCCTGTCGCGCTGCCTCCTCGCTCCCTGTTGCGATGTCTCCTCGCTCCCTGTCGCGCTGTCTCATCGCTCACTCTAGCGCTGTCTCCTCACTCACTGTCGCGCTGTCTCATCGCTCCCTGTCGCGCTGTAAACTCGCTCCCTGTCGCGCTGTCTCCTCACTCCCTGTCGCGCTGTCTCCTCGCTCCCTGTCGCGCTTTCTCATCGGTCCATGTCGCGCTGTCTCCTGGCTCTCTGTCGCACTGTCTCCTCGCTCCCTGTCGCACTGTCTCCTCGCTCCCTGTCGCACTGTCTCCTTCCTCCCTGTTGCACTGCCTCCTCGCTTCCTGTCAGGCTGTCTCCTCGCTCCCTGGCGCGCTGTCTCCTCGCTCCCTGACGTGCTGTCTCCTCGCTCCCTGTCGCGCTGTCTCCTCGCTCCCTGTCACGCTGTCTCCACTTGCCCTCTCGCTCTGTCTCCTCACTCCCTCTCGCACTGACTCCTCTCTCCCTCTCGCTCTGTCTCCTGTCTCCCTCTCGCATTGCCTCCGCACTCCCGTCACACTGTCTCCTCGCTCCCTGTCGCACTGTCTCCTCGCTCCCTCTCGCTCTGTCTCCTCTCTCCCTGTCGCATTGCCTCGGCACTCCCTGTCACACTGTCTCCTCGATCCCTGTCGCACTGTCCCTTGGCTACCTGTCGCGGTTTCTCATCGCTCCCTGTCGCGCTGTCTCCTCGCTCCCTGTCGCGCTGTCTCCTCGCACCCTGTCGCGCTGCCTCCATGCTCACTGTTGCGATGTCTCCTCACTCCCTATCGCGCTGTCTCCTCGCTCCCTGTCGCGCTGTCTCATCGCTCACTCTAGCGCTGTCTCCTCACTCCCTCTCGCACTGTCTCCTCACTCACTGTCGCGCTGTCTCATCGCTCCCTGTCGCGCTGTAAACTCGCTCCCTGTCGCACTGTCTCCTCACTCCCTGTCGCACTGTCTCCTCGCTCCCTGTCGCGCTTTCTCATCGCTCCATGTCGCGCTGTCTCCTGGCTCTCTGTCGCACTGTCTCCTCGCTCCCTGTCGCACTGTCTCCTCGCTCCCTGTCGCACTGTCTCCTTCCTCACTGTCGCGCTGTCTCCTCGCTCCCAGTCGCGCTGTCTCCTTGCTCTCTGTCGCACTGTCTCCTTGCTTGCTGTCGCACTGTCTCCTCGCTCTCTGTCGCACTGTCTCCTTGCTCATTGATGCGCTGTCTCCTTGCTCCCTGTCGCGCTGACTCCTCGCTCCCTGTCGCACTGTCTCCTTGCTCCCTGTCGCGCTGTCTCCTTGCTCTGTGTCGCGCTGTGACTTTGCTCCTTCTCGCACTGTCGCTTCATTCCCTCTCGCAATGTCTCCTCTCACCCTCTCGCTCTGTCACCTCACTCCCTATCGCGCTGTCTCCTCGCACCCTCTCACGCTGTCTCCTTGCTCACTGTCGCACTGTCTCCTCGCTCCCTTTCGCGCTGTCTCCTCGCTCCCTGTCGCGCTGTGTCCTCGCTCGCTGTCGCGCTGTCTCCTCGCACCCTGTCGCGCTGTCTCATCGCTCACTCTAGCGCTGTTTCCTTGCTCCCTGTTGCGCTGTGTCATCGCTCCCTGTCACGCTGTCTCTTCGGTCCCTGTCGTGCTGTCTCCTCGCTCGCTCTCGCTCTGTCTCCTCTCTCCCTGTCGCATTGCCTCGGCACGCCCTGTCACACTGTCTCCTCGCTCCCTGTCGCACTGTCTCCTCGCTACCTGTCGCGGTTTCTCATCGCTCCCTGTCACGCTGTCTCCTCGCTCCCTGTCGCGCTGCCTCCATGTTCCCTGTTGCGATGTCTCCTCACTCCCTGTCACGCTGTCTCCTCGCTCCCTGTCGCGCTGTCTCATCGCTCACTCTAGCGCTGTCTCCTCACTCCCTCTCGCACTGTCTCCTCACTCACTGTCGCGCTGTCTCATCGCTCCCTGTCGCGCTGTAAACTCGCTCCCTGTCGCACTGTCTCCTCACTCCCTGTCGCACTGTCTCCTCGCTCCCTGTCGCGCTTTCTCATCGCTCCATGTCGCGCTGTCTCCTGGCTCTCTGTCGCACTGTCTCCTCGCTCCCTGTCGCACTGTCTCCTCGCTCCCTGTCGCGCTGTGTCCTCGCTCGCTGTCGCGCTGTCTCCTCGCACCCTGTCGCGCTGTCTCATCGCTCACTCTAGCGCTGTCTCCTTGCTCCCTGTTGCGCTGTGTCATCGCTCCCTGTCACGCTGTCTCTTCGCTCCCTGTCGTGCTGTCTCCTCGCTCCCTGTCGCGCTGTCTCCTCGCACCCTGTCGCTCTGTCTCCTCTCTCCCTCCCGCATTGCCTCCGCACTCCCTGTCACACTGTCTCCTCGCTCCCTGTCGCACTGACTCCTCGCTCCCTGACGCACTGTCTCCTCGCTCCCTGTCGCGCTGTCTCCTCGCTCCCTGACGTGCTGTCTCCTCGCTCCCTGTCGCGCTGTCTCCTCGCTCCCTGTCACGCTGTCTCCACTTGCCCTCTCGCTCTGTCTCCTCACTCCCTCTCGCACTGACTCCTCTCTCCCTCTCGCTCTGTCTCCTGTCTCCCTCTCGCATTGCCTCCGCACTCCCTGTCACACTGTCTCCTCGCTCCCTGTCGCACTGACTCCTCGCTCCCTGTTGCACTGTCTCCTCGCTCCCTCTCGCTCTGTCTCCTCTCTCCCTGTCGCATTGCCTCGGCACGCCCTGTCACACTGTCTCCTCGCTCCCTGTCGCACTGTCTCCTCGCTCCCTGTCGCGCTGTCTCCTCGCACCCTGTCGCGCTGCCTCCATGCTCCCTGTTGCGATGTCTCCTCACTCCCTGTTGCGCTGTCTCCTCGCTCCCTGTCGCGCTGTCTCATCGCTCACTCTAGCGCTGTCTCCTCACTCCCTCTCGCACTGTCTCCTCACTCACTGTCGCGCTGTCTCATCGCTCCCTGTCGCGCTGTAAACTCGCTCCCTGTCGCACTGTCTCCTCACTCCCTGTCGCACTGTCTCCTCGCTCGCTGTTGCGCTGTCTCCTCGCTCCCTGTCGCGCTGTCTCCTCGCTCCCTGTCGCGCTGTCTCCTCGCTCCCTGTCGCGCTGTCTCCTCGCTCCCTGTCGCGCTGTCTCCTCGCACCCTGTCGCGCTGTCTCATTGCTCACTCTAGCGCTGTCTCCTCGCTACCTCTCGCGCTGTCTCCTCACGCCCTGTCGCACTGTCTCCTCGCTCCCTGTCGCACTGCCTCCTCGCTTCCTGTCACGATGTCTTCTCACTCCCTGGCGCGCTGTCTCCTCGCTCCCTGTCGCGTTGTCTCATCGCTCCCTGTCACGCTGTCTCCTCGCTCCCTGTCGCGCTGTCTCCTCGCTCCCTGACGTGCTGTCTCCTCGCTCCCTGTCGCGCTGTCTCCTCGCTCCCTGTCACGCTGTCTCCATTTGCCCTCTCGCTCTGTCTCCTCACTCCCTCTCGCACTGATTCCTCTCTCCCTCTCGCTCTGTCTCCTGTCTCCCTCTCGCATTGCCTCCGCACTCCCTGTCACACTGTCTCCTCGCTCCCTGTCGCGCTGTCTCCTCGCTCCCTGTCGCGCTGCCTCCTCGCTCCCTGTTGCGATGTCTCCTCGCTCCCTGTCGCGCTGTCTCATCGCTCACTCTAGCGCTGTCTCCTCACTCACTGTCGCGCTGTCTCATCGCTCCCTGTCGCGCTGTAAACTCGCTCCCTGTCGCGCTGTCTCCTCACTCCCTGTCGCGCTGTCTCCTCGCTCCCTGTCGCGCTTTCTCATCGGTCCATGTCGCGCTGTCTCCTGGCTCTCTGTCGCACTGTCTCCTCGCTCCCTGTCGCACTGTCTCCTCGCTCCCTGTCGCACTGTCTCCTTCCTCCCTGTCGCGCTGTCTCCTCGCTCCCTGTCGCACTGACTCTTCGCTCCCTGTCGCGCTGTCTCCTCGCTCCCTGTCGCTCTGTCTCCTCTCTCCCTCTCGCATTGCCTCCGCACTCCCTGTCACACTGTCTCCTCACCCCCTGTCGCACTGACTCCTCGCTGCCTGTTGCACTGTCTCCTCGCTCACTCTCGCTCTGTCTCCTCTCTCCCTCTCGCATTGCCTCCGCACTCCCTGTCACACTGTCTCCTCGCTCCCTGTCGCGCTGTCTCCTCGCTCCCTGTCGCGCTGCCTCCTCGCTCCCTGTCGCGATGTCTCCTCACTCCCTGTCACGCTGTCTCCTCGCTCCATGTCGTGCTGTCTCCTCGCTCCCTCTCGCGCTGTCTCCTCACTCACTGTCGCGCTGTCTCATCGCTCACTGTCGCGCTGTAAACTCGCTCCCTCTCGCTATGCCTCCGCACTCCCTGTCGCACTGTCTCCTCACTCCCTGTCAAGCTGTCTCCTCGCTCCCTGTCGCGCTGTCTCCTCGCACCCTGTCGCACTGTCTCCTCGCTCCCTGTAGCGCTGTCCCCTCGCACACTGTTGCACTGTCTCCTCGCTCCCTGTCGCGCTGTCTCCTCGCTCCCTGTTGCGCTGTGCCCTCGCTCCCTGTCGCGCTGTCTCCTCGATCCCTGTCACACTGTCTCCTCGCTCCCTGTCGCGCTGCCTCCTCGCTCCCTGTTGCGATGTCTCCTCGCTCCCTGTCGCGCTGTCTCATCGCTCACTCTAGCGCTGTCTCCTCACTCACTGTCGCGCTGTCTCATCGCTCCCTGTCGCGCTGTAAACTCGCTCCCTGTCGCGCTGTCTCCTGGCTCTCTGTCGCACTGTCTCCTCGCTCCCTGTCGCACTGTCTCCTCGCTCCCTGTCGCACTGTCTCCTTCCTCCCTGTCACGCTGTCTCCTCGCTCCCTGTCGCACTGACTCTTCGCTCCCTGTCGCGCTGTCTCCTCGCTCCCTGTCGCGCTGTCTCCTCGCTCCCTGTCGCGCTGTTTCCTCGCTCTCTGTCGCACTGTCTCCTTGTTTGCTGTCGCACTGTCTCCTCGCTCTCTGTCACACTGTCTCCTCGCTCCCTGTCGCGCTGTCTCCTCGCTCCCTGTCACGCTGTCTCCTCGCACCCTGTTGCGCTGTCTCATTGCTCACTCTAGCGCTGTCTTCTCGCTCCCTCTCGCGCTGTCTCCTCACTCCCTGTCGCACTGTCTCCTCGCTCCCAGTCGCACAGCCTCCTCGCTTCCTGTCGCGATGTCTCCTCACTCCCTGGGGCGCTGTCTCCTCGCTCCCTGTCGCATTGTCTCATCGCTCCCTGTCACGCTGTCTCCTCGCTCCCTGTCGCGCTGTCTCATCGTTCCCTGTCGCGCTGTCTCCTCGCTCCCTGTCGCGCTGTCTCCTCGCTCCCTGACGTGCTGTCTCCTCGCTCCCTGTCACGCTGTCTCCACTTGCCCTCTCGCTCTGTCTCCTCACTCCCTCTCGCACTGATTCCTCTCTCCCTCTCGCTCTGTCTCCTCTCTCCCTCTCGCATTGCCTCCGCACTCCCTGTCACACTGTCTCCTCGCTCCCTGTCGCACTGACTCCTCGCTCCCTGTCGCACTGTCTCCTCGCTCCCTCTCGCTCTGTCTCCTCTCTCCCTCTCGCATTGCCTCCGCACTCCCTGTCACACTGTCTCCTCGCTCCCTGTCGCGCTGTCTCCTCGCTCCCTGTCGCGCTGCCTCCTCGCTCCCTGTTGCGATGTCTCCTCGCTCCCTGTCGCGCTGTCTCATCGCTCACTCTAGCGCTGTCTCCTCACTCACTGTCGCGCTGTCTCATCGCTCCCTGTCGCGCTGTAAACTCGCTCCCTGTCGCGCTGTCTCCTGGCTCTCTGTCGCACTGTCTCCTCGCTCCCTGTCGCACTGTCTCCTCGCTCCCTGTCGCACTGTCTCCTTCCTCCCTGTCGCGCTGTCTCCTCGCTCCCTGTCGCACTGACTCTTCGCTCCCTGTCGCGCTGTCTCCTCGCTCCCTGTCGCGCTGTCTCCTCGCTCCCTGTCGCGCTGTTTCCTCGCTCTCTGTCGCACTGTCTCCTTGCTTGCTGTCGCACTGTCTCCTCGCTCTCTGTCACACTGTCTCCTCGCTCCCTGTCGCGCTGTCTCCTCGCTCCCTGTCACGCTGTCTCCTCGCACCCTGTTGCGCTGTCTCATTGCTCACTCTAGCGCTGTCTTCTCGCTCCCTCTCGCGCTGTCTCCTCACTCCCTGTCGCACTGTCTCCTCGCTCCCAGTCGCACAGCCTCCTCGCTTCCTGTCGCGATGTCTCCTCACTCCCTGGGGCGCTGTCTCCTCGCTCCCTGTCGCATTGTCTCATCGCTCCCTGTCACGCTGTCTCCTCGCTCCCTGTCGCGCTGTCTCATCGTTCCCTGTCGCGCTGTCTCCTCGCTCCCTGTCGCGCTGTCTCCTCGCTCCCTGACGTGCTGTCTCCTCGCTCCCTGTCACGCTGTCTCCACTTGCCCTCTCGCTCTGTCTCCTCACTCCCTCTCGCACTGATTCCTCTCTCCCTCTCGCTCTGTCTCCTCTCTCCCTCTCGCATTGCCTCCGCACTCCCTGTCACACTGTCTCCTCGCTCCCTGTCGCACTGACTCCTCGCTCCCTGTCGCACTGTCTCCTCGCTCCCTCTCGCTCTGTCTCCTCTCTCCCTCTCGCATTGCCTCCGCACTCCCTGTCACACTGTCTCCTCGCTCCCTGTCGCGCTGTCTCCTCGCTCCCTGTCGCGCTGCCTCCTCGCTCCCTGTTGCGATGTCTCCTCGCTCCCTGTCGCGCTGTCTCATCGCTCACTCTAGCGCTGTCTCCTCACTCACTGTCGCGCTGTCTCATCGCTCCCTGTCGCGCTGTAAACTCGCTCCCTGTCGCGCTGTCTCCTCACTCCCTGTCGCGCTGTCTCCTCGCTCCCTGTCGCGCTTTCTCATTGGTCCATGTCGCGCTGTCTCCTGGCTCTCTGTCGCACTGTCTCCTCGCTCCCTGTCGCACTGTCTCCTCGCTCCCTGTCGCACTGTCTCCTTCCTCCCTGTCGCGCTGTCTCCTCGCTCCCTGTCGCACTGACTCTTCGCTCCCTGTCGCGCTGTCTCCTCGCTCCCTGTCGCTCTGTCTCCTCTCTCCCTCTCGCATTGCCTCCGCACTCCCTGTCACACTGTCTCCTCACCCCCTGTCGCACTGACTCCTCGCTGCCTGTTGCACTGTCTCCTCGCTCACTCTCGCTCTGTCTCCTCTCTCCCTCTCGCATTGCCTCCGCACTCCCTGTCACACTGTCTCCTCGCTCCCTGTCGCGCTGTCTCCTCGCTCCCTGTCGCGCTGCCTCCTCGCTCCCTGTCGCGATGTCTCCTCACTCCCTGTCACGCTGTCTCCTCGCTCCATGTCGTGCTGTCTCCTCGCTCCCTCTCGCGCTGTCTCCTCACTCACTGTCGCGCTGTCTCATCGCTCACTGTCGCGCTGTAAACTCGCTCCCTCTCGCTATGCCTCCGCACTCCCTGTCGCACTGTCTCCTCACTCCCTGTCAAGCTGTCTCCTCGCTCCCTGTCGCGCTGTCTCCTCGCACCCTGTCGCACTGTCTCCTCGCTCCCTGTAGCGCTGTCCCCTCGCACACTGTTGCACTGTCTCCTCGCTCCCTGTCGCGCTGTCTCCTCGCTCCCTGTTGCGCTGTGCCCTCGCTCCCTGTCGCGCTGTCTCCTCGCTCCCTGTCACGCTGTCTCCTCGCACCCTGTTGCGCTGTCTCATTGCTCACTCTAGCGCTGTCTCCTCGCTACCTCTCGCGCTGTCTCCTCACGCCCTGTCGCACTGTCTCCTCGCTCCCTGTCGCACTGCCTCCTCGCTTCCTGTCACGATGTCTTCTCACTCCCTGGCGCGCTGTCTCCTCGCTCCCTGTCGCGTTGTCTCATCGCTCCCTGTCACGCTGTCTCCTCGCTCCCTGTCGCGCTGTCTCCTCGCTCCCTGACGTGCTGTCTCCTCGCTCCCTGTCGCGCTGTCTCCTCGCTCCCTGTCACGCTGTCTCCATTTGCCCTCTCGCTCTGTCTCCTCACTCCCTCTCGCACTGATTCCTCTCTCCCTCTCGCTCTGTCTCCTGTCTCCCTCTCGCATTGCCTCCACACTCCCTGTCACACTGTCTCCTCGCTCCCTGTCGCACTGACTCCTCGCTCCCTGTTGCACTGTCTCCTCGCTCCCTCTCGCTCTGTCTCCGCTCTCCCTGTCGCATTGCCTCCGCACTCCCTGTCACACTGTCTCCTCGCTCCCTGTCGCACTGTCTCCTCGCTACCTGTCGTGGTTTCTCATCACTCCCTGTCGCGCTGTCTCCTCGCTCCCTGTCGCGCTGTCTCCTCGCACCCTGTCGCGCTGCCTCCACGCTCCCTGTTGCGATGTCTCCTCACTCCCAGTCGCGCTGTCTCCTCGCTCCCTGTCGCGCTGTCTCATCGCTCACTCTAGCGCTGTCTCCTCGCTCCCTCTTGCACTGTCTCCTCACTCACTGTCGCGCTGTCTCATCGCTCCCTGTCGCGCTGTAAACTCGCTCCCTGTCGCACTGTCTCCTCGCTCCCTGTCGCGCTTTCTCATCGCTCCATGTCGCGCTGTCTCCTGGCTCTCTGTCGCACTGTCTCCACGCTCCCTGTCGCACTGTCTCCTCGCTCCCTGTCGCACTGTCTCCTTGCTCTCTGTCGCACTGTCTCCTTTCTCGCTGTCGCACTGTCTCCTCGCTCTCTGTCGCACTGTCTCCTTGCTCATTGATGCGCTGTCTCCTCGCTCCCTGTCGTGCTGTCTCCTCGCTCTCTATCGCACTGTCTCCTTGCTCCCTGTCGCGCTGTCTCCTCGCTCCCTGTCGCTCTGTCTCCTCTCTCCCTCTCGCATTGCCTCCGCACTCCCTGTCACACTGTCTCCTCGCTCCCTGTCGCACTGATTCCTCGATCCCTGTCGCACTGTTTCCTCGCTCCCTCTCGCTCTGTCTCCTCTCTCCCTCTCGCATTGTCTCCTCGCTCCCTGTCGTGCTGTCTCCTAGCTCCCTGTCACACTGTCTCCTCGCTTCCTGTCGCGCTGTCTCCTCGCTCCCTGTCGCGCTGTCTCCTCGCTCCCTGTCACGCTGTCTCCTTGCTCCCTGTCGCGCTGTCTGCTTGCTCCCTGTCACACTGTCTCCTCGCTCCCTGTCGTGCTGTCTCCTCGCTCCCTGTCGCGCTGTCTCCTCGCTCCCTGTCGCGCTGTCTCCTCGCTCCCTGTCGTGCTGTCTCCTCGCTCCCTGTCGTGCTGCCTGCTTGCTCCCTGTCGCAATGTCTCCTCACCCCCTCTTGCGCTGTCTCCTCGCTCGCTGTTGCGCTGTCTCCTTGCTCCCTGTCGCGCTGTCTCCTCGCTCCCTGTCGCGCTGTCTCCTCGCTCCCTGTCGCGCTGTCTCCTCGCTCCCTGTCGCGCTGTCTCCTCGCTCCCTGTCGCACTGTCTGCTTGCTCCCTGTCGCGATGTCTCCTCACTCCCTCTCGCGCTGTCTCCTCGCTCCCTGTCATGCTGTCTCCTCGCTCCCTGTCGCGCTGTCTCCTCGCTCCCTGTCACGCTGTCTCCTCGCACCCTGTTGCGCTGTCTCATTGCTCACTCTAGCGCTGTCTCCTCGCTACCTCTCGCGCTGTCTCCTCACGCCCTGTCGCACTGTCTCCTCGCTCCCTGTCGCACTGCCTCCTCGCTTCCTGTCACGATGTCTTCTCACTCCCTGGCGCGCTGTCTCCTCGCTCCCTGTCGCGTTGTCTCATCGCTCCCTGTCACGCTGTCTCCTCGCTCCCTGTCGCGCTGTCTCCTCGCTCCCTGACGTGCTGTCTCCTCGCTCCCTGTCGCGCTGTCTCCTCGCTCCCTGTCACGCTGTCTCCATTTGCCCTCTCGCTCTGTCTCCTCACTCCCTCTCGCACTGATTCCTCTCTCCCTCTCGCTCTGTCTCCTGTCTCCCTCTCGCATTGCCTCCACACTCCCTGTCACACGGTCTCCTCGCTCTCTGTCACACTGTCTCCTCGCTCCCTGTCGCACTGACTCCTCGCTCCCTGTTGCACTGTCTCCTCGCTCCCTCTCGCTCTGTCTCCGCTCTCCCTGTCGCATTGCCTCCGCACTCCCTGTCACACTGTCTCCTCGCTCCCTGTCGCACTGTCTCCTCGCTACCTGTCGCGGTTTCTGATCGCTCCCTGTTGCGCTGTCTCCTCGCTCCCTGTCGCGCTGTCTCCTCGCACCCTGTCGCGCTGCCTCCACGCTCCCTGTTGCGATGTCTCCTCACTCCCAGTCGCGCTGTCTCCTCGCTCCCTGTCGCGCTGTCTCATCGCTCACTCTAGCGCTGTCTCCTCGCTCCTTCTTGCACTGTCTCCTCACTCACTGTCGCGCTGTCTCATCGCTCCCTGTCGCGCTGTAAACTCGCTCCCTGTCGCACTGTCTCCTCGCTCCCTGTCGCGCTTTCTCATCGCTCCATGTCGCGCTGTCTCCTGGCTCTCTGTCGCACTGTCTCCTCGCTCCCTGTCGCACTGTCTCCTTGCTCTCTGTCGCACTGTCTCCTTTCTCGCTGTCGCACTGTCTCCTCGCTCTCTGTCGCACTGTCTCCTTGCTCATTGATGCGCTGTCTCCTCGCTCCCTGTCGTGCTGTCTCCTCGCTCTCTATCGCACTGTCTCCTTGCTCCCTGTCGCACTGTCTCCACGCTCCCTGTCGCACTGTCTTTACGCTCCCTGTCGCACTGACTCCTCGCTCTCTGTCACACTGTCTCCTTGCTCCCTGTCGCGCTATCTCTTTGCTCTGTATCGCGCTGTGACTTTGCTCCTTCTCGCACTGTCGCTTCATTCCCTCTCGCAGTGTCTCCTCTCACCCTCTCGCTCTGTCACCTCACTCCCTATCGTGCTGTCTCCTCGCTCGCTCTAGCGCTGTCTCCTCGCACCCTCTCACGCTGTCTCCTTGCTCACTGTCGCCCTGTCTCCTCGCTCCCTTTCGCGCTGTCTCCTTGCTCCCTGTTGCGCTGTGTCATCGCTCCCTGTCACGCTGTCTCCTCGCTCCCTGTCGCGCTGTCTCATCGCTCACTCTAGCGCTGTCTCCTCGCTCCCTCTCGCACTGTCTCCTCACTCACTGTCGCGAAGTCTCATCGCTCCCTGTCGCGCTGTAAACTCGCTCCCTGTCGCACTGTCTCCTCACTCCCTGTCGCACTGTCTCCTCGCTCCCTGTCGCGCTTTCTCATCGCTCCATGACGCGCTGTCTCCTGGCTCTCTGTCGCACTGTCTCCTCGCTCCCTGTCGCACTGTCTCCTCGCTCCATGTCGCACTGTCTCCTTCCTCCCAGTCGCGCTGTCTCCTCGTTCCCTGTCGCGCTGTCTCCTTGCTCTCTGTCGCACTGTCTCCTTTCTCGCTGTCGCACTGTCTCCTCGCTCTCTGTCGCACTGTCTCCTTGCTCATTGATGCGCTGTCTCCTTGCTCCGTGTCGCGCTGACTCCTCGCTCCCTGTCGCGCTGTCTCCTCGCTCTGTATCGCACTGTCTCCTTGCTCCCTGTCGCACTGTCTCCTCGCTCCCTGTCGCACTGTCTTTACGCTCCCTGTCGCACTGACTCCTCACTCCCTGTCACACTGTCTCCTTGCTCGGTATCGCGCTGTGACTTTGCTCCTTCTCGCACTGTCGCTTCATTCCCTCTCGCAGTGTCTCCTCTCACCCGCTCGCTCTGTCACCTCACTCCCTATCGTGCTGTCTCCTCGCTCGCTCTAGCGCTGTCTCCTCGCACCCTCTCACGCTGTCTCCTTGCTCACTGTCGCCCTGTCTCCTCGCTCCCTTTCGCGCTGTCTCCTTGCTCCCTGTTGCGCTGTGTCATCGCTCCCTGTCACGCTGTCTCCTTGCTCCCTGTCGCGCTGTCTCCTCGCTCCCTGTCGCGCTGTCTCCTCGCTCCATGTCGCTCTGTCTCCTCTCTCCCTCCCGCATTGCCTCCGCACTCCCTGTCACACTGTCTCCTCGCTCCCTGTCGCACTGACTCCTCGCTCGCTGACGCACTGTCTCCTCGCTCCGTCTCGCTCTGTCTCCTCTCTCCCTCTCGCATTGCCTCCGCACTCCCTGTCACACTGTCTCCTCGCTCCCTGTCGCACTGACTCCTCGCTCCCTGTCGCGCTGTCTCCTCGCTCCCTGTCGCTCTGTCTCCTCGCTCCCTGTCGCACTGTCTGCTTGCTCCCTGTCGCGATGTCTCCTCACTCCCTCTTGCGCTGTCTCCTCGCTCCCTGTCATGCTGTCTCCTCGCTCCATGTCGCGCTGTCTCCTCGCTCCCTTTCGCGCTGTCTCCTTGCTCCCTGTTGCGCTGTGTCATCGCTCCCTGTCGCGCTGTCTCCTCGCTCCCTGTCGCGCTGTCTCCTCGCTCCCTGTCCCGCTGTCTCCTCGCTCCCTCTCGCTCTGTCTCCTCTCTCCCTCTCGCATTGCCTCCGCACTCCCTGTCACACTGTCTCCTCGCTCCCTGTCGCACTGACTCCTTGCTCCCTGTCGCGCTGTCTCCTCGCTCCCTGTCGCACTGACTCCTCGCTCCCTGTCGCACTGTCTGCTTGCTCCCTGTCGCGATGTCTCCTCACTCCCTCTTGCGCTGTCTCCTCGCTCCCTGTCATGCTGTCTCCTCGCTCCATGTCGCGCTGTCTCCTCGCTCCCTGTCGCGCTGTCTCCTCGCTCCCTGTCACGCTGTCTCCTCGCACCCTGTTGCGCTGTCTCATTGCTCACTCTAGCGCTGTCTCCTCGCTACCTCTCGCGCTGTCTCCTCACTCCCTGTCGCACTGTCTCCTCGTTCCCTGTTGCACTGCCTCCTCGCTTCCTGTCAGGCTGTCTCCTCGCTCCCTGGCGCGCTGTCTCCTCGCTCCCTGACGTGCTGTCTCCTCGCTCCCTGTCGCGCTGTCTCCTCGCTCCCTGTCACGCTGTCTCCACTTGCCCTCTCGCTCTGTCTCCTCACTCCCTCTCGCACTGACTCCTCTCTCCCTCTCGCTCTGTCTCCTGTCTCCCTCTCGCATTGCCTCCGCACTCCCGTCACACTGTCTCCTCGCTCCCTGTCGCACTGTCTCCTCGCTCCCTCTCGCTCTGTCTCCTCTCTCCCTGTCGCATTGCCTCGGCACTCCCTGTCACACTGTCTCCTCGATCCCTGTCGCACTGTCCCTTGGCTACCTGTCGCGGTTTCTCATCGCTCCCTGTCGCGCTGTCTCCTCGCTCCCTGTCGCGCTGTCTCCTCGCACCCTGTCGCGCTGCCTCCATGCTCACTGTTGCGATGTCTCCTCACTCCCTATCGCGCTGTCTCCTCGCTCCCTGTCGCGCTGTCTCATCGCTCACTCTAGCGCTGTCTCCTCACTCCCTCTCGCACTGTCTCCTCACTCACTGTCGCGCTGTCTCATCGCTCCCTGTCGCGCTGTAAACTCGCTCCCTGTCGCACTGTCTCCTCACTCCCTGTCGCACTGTCTCCTCGCTCCCTGTCGCGCTTTCTCATCGCTCCATGTCGCGCTGTCTCCTGGCTCTCTGTCGCGCTGTCTCCTCGCTCCCTGTCGCGCTGTCTCCTCGCTCCCTGTCCCGCTGTCTCCTCGCTCCCTGTCGCTCTGTCTCCTCTCTCCCTCTCGCATTGCCTCCGCACTCCCTGTCACACTGTCTCCTCACCCCCTGTCGCACTGACTCCTCGCTGCCTGTTGCACTGTCTCCTCGCTCACTCTCGCTCTGTCTCCTCTCTCCCTCTCGCATTGCCTCCGCACTCCCTGTCACACTGTCTCCTCGCTCCCTGTCGCGCTGTCTCCTCGCTCCCTGTCGCGCTGCCTCCTCGCTCCCTGTCGCGATGTCTCCTCACTCCCTGTCACGCTGTCTCCTCGCTCCATGTCGTGCTGTCTCCTCGCTCCCTCTCGCGCTGTCTCCTCACTCACTGTCGCGCTGTCTCATCGCTCACTGTCGCGCTGTAAACTCGCTCCCTCTCGCTATGCCTCCGCACTCCCTGTCGCACTGTCTCCTCACTCCCTGTCAAGCTGTCTCCTCGCTCCCTGTCGCGCTGTCTCCTCGCACCCTGTCGCACTGTCTCCTCGCTCCCTGTAGCGCTGTCCCCTCGCACACTGTTGCACTGTCTCCTCGCTCCCTGTCGCGCTGTCTCCTCGCTCCCTGTTGCGCTGTGCCCTCGCTCCCTGTCGCGCTGTCTCCTCGCTCCCTGTCACGCTGTCTCCTCGCACCCTGTTGCGCTGTCTCATTGCTCACTCTAGCGCTGTCTCCTCGCTACCTCTCGCGCTGTCTCCTCACGCCCTGTCGCACTGTCTCCTCGCTCCCTGTCGCACTGCCTCCTCGCTTCCTGTCACGATGTCTTCTCACTCCCTGGCGCGCTGTCTCCTCGCTCCCTGTCGCGTTGTCTCATCGCTCCCTGTCACGCTGTCTCCTCGCTCCCTGTCGCGCTGTCTCCTCGCTCCCTGACGTGCTGTCTCCTCGCTCCCTGTCGCGCTGTCTCCTCGCTCCCTGTCACGCTGTCTCCATTTGCCCTCTCGCTCTGTCTCCTCACTCCCTCTCGCACTGATTCCTCTCTCCCTCTCGCTCTGTCTCCTGTCTCCCTCTCGCATTGCCTCCACACTCCCTGTCACACTGTCTCCTCGCTCCCTGTCGCACTGACTCCTCGCTCCCTGTTGCACTGTCTCCTCGCTCCCTCTCGCTCTGTCTCCGCTCTCCCTGTCGCATTGCCTCCGCACTCCCTGTCACACTGTCTCCTCGCTCCCTGTCGCACTGTCTCCTCGCTACCTGTCGTGGTTTCTCATCACTCCCTGTCGCGCTGTCTCCTCGCTCCCTGTCGCGCTGTCTCCTCGCACCCTGTCGCGCTGCCTCCACGCTCCCTGTTGCGATGTCTCCTCACTCCCAGTCGCGCTGTCTCCTCGCTCCCTGTCGCGCTGTCTCATCGCTCACTCTAGCGCTGTCTCCTCGCTCCCTCTTGCACTGTCTCCTCACTCACTGTCGCGCTGTCTCATCGCTCCCTGTCGCGCTGTAAACTCGCTCCCTGTCGCACTGTCTCCTCGCTCCCTGTCGCGCTTTCTCATCGCTCCATGTCGCGCTGTCTCCTGGCTCTCTGTCGCACTGTCTCCACGCTCCCTGTCGCACTGTCTCCTCGCTCCCTGTCGCACTGTCTCCTTGCTCTCTGTCGCACTGTCTCCTTTCTCGCTGTCGCACTGTCTCCTCGCTCTCTGTCGCACTGTCTCCTTGCTCATTGATGCGCTGTCTCCTCGCTCCCTGTCGTGCTGTCTCCTCGCTCTCTATCGCACTGTCTCCTTGCTCCCTGTCGCGCTGTCTCCTCGCTCCCTGTCGCTCTGTCTCCTCTCTCCCTCTCGCATTGCCTCCGCACTCCCTGTCACACTGTCTCCTCGCTCCCTGTCGCACTGATTCCTCGATCCCTGTCGCACTGTTTCCTCGCTCCCTCTCGCTCTGTCTCCTCTCTCCCTCTCGCATTGTCTCCTCGCTCCCTGTCGTGCTGTCTCCTAGCTCCCTGTCACACTGTCTCCTCGCTTCCTGTCGCGCTGTCTCCTCGCTCCCTGTCGCGCTGTCTCCTCGCTCCCTGTCACGCTGTCTCCTTGCTCCCTGTCGCGCTGTCTGCTTGCTCCCTGTCACACTGTCTCCTCGCTCCCTGTCGTGCTGTCTCCTCGCTCCCTGTCGCGCTGTCTCCTCGCTCCCTGTCGCGCTGTCTCCTCGCTCCCTGTCGTGCTGTCTCCTCGCTCCCTGTCGTGCTGCCTGCTTGCTCCCTGTCGCAATGTCTCCTCACCCCCTCTTGCGCTGTCTCCTCGCTCGCTGTTGCGCTGTCTCCTTGCTCCCTGTCGCGCTGTCTCCTCGCTCCCTGTCGCGCTGTCTCCTCGCTCCCTGTCGCGCTGTCTCCTCGCTCCCTGTCGCGCTGTCTCCTCGCTCCCTGTCGCACTGTCTGCTTGCTCCCTGTCGCGATGTCTCCTCACTCCCTCTCGCGCTGTCTCCTCGCTCCCTGTCATGCTGTCTCCTCGCTCCCTGTCGCGCTGTCTCCTCGCTCCCTGTCACGCTGTCTCCTCGCACCCTGTTGCGCTGTCTCATTGCTCACTCTAGCGCTGTCTCCTCGCTACCTCTCGCGCTGTCTCCTCACGCCCTGTCGCACTGTCTCCTCGCTCCCTGTCGCACTGCCTCCTCGCTTCCTGTCACGATGTCTTCTCACTCCCTGGCGCGCTGTCTCCTCGCTCCCTGTCGCGTTGTCTCATCGCTCCCTGTCACGCTGTCTCCTCGCTCCCTGTCGCGCTGTCTCCTCGCTCCCTGACGTGCTGTCTCCTCGCTCCCTGTCGCGCTGTCTCCTCGCTCCCTGTCACGCTGTCTCCATTTGCCCTCTCGCTCTGTCTCCTCACTCCCTCTCGCACTGATTCCTCTCTCCCTCTCGCTCTGTCTCCTGTCTCCCTCTCGCATTGCCTCCACACTCCCTGTCACACGGTCTCCTCGCTCTCTGTCACACTGTCTCCTCGCTCCCTGTCGCACTGACTCCTCGCTCCCTGTTGCACTGTCTCCTCGCTCCCTCTCGCTCTGTCTCCGCTCTCCCTGTCGCATTGCCTCCGCACTCCCTGTCACACTGTCTCCTCGCTCCCTGTCGCACTGTCTCCTCGCTACCTGTCGCGGTTTCTGATCGCTCCCTGTTGCGCTGTCTCCTCGCTCCCTGTCGCGCTGTCTCCTCGCACCCTGTCGCGCTGCCTCCACGCTCCCTGTTGCGATGTCTCCTCACTCCCAGTCGCGCTGTCTCCTCGCTCCCTGTCGCGCTGTCTCATCGCTCACTCTAGCGCTGTCTCCTCGCTCCTTCTTGCACTGTCTCCTCACTCACTGTCGCGCTGTCTCATCGCTCCCTGTCGCGCTGTAAACTCGCTCCCTGTCGCACTGTCTCCTCGCTCCCTGTCGCGCTTTCTCATCGCTCCATGTCGCGCTGTCTCCTGGCTCTCTGTCGCACTGTCTCCTCGCTCCCTGTCGCACTGTCTCCTTGCTCTCTGTCGCACTGTCTCCTTTCTCGCTGTCGCACTGTCTCCTCGCTCTCTGTCGCACTGTCTCCTTGCTCATTGATGCGCTGTCTCCTCGCTCCCTGTCGTGCTGTCTCCTCGCTCTCTATCGCACTGTCTCCTTGCTCCCTGTCGCACTGTCTCCACGCTCCCTGTCGCACTGTCTTTACGCTCCCTGTCGCACTGACTCCTCGCTCTCTGTCACACTGTCTCCTTGCTCCCTGTCGCGCTATCTCTTTGCTCTGTATCGCGCTGTGACTTTGCTCCTTCTCGCACTGTCGCTTCATTCCCTCTCGCAGTGTCTCCTCTCACCCTCTCGCTCTGTCACCTCACTCCCTATCGTGCTGTCTCCTCGCTCGCTCTAGCGCTGTCTCCTCGCACCCTCTCACGCTGTCTCCTTGCTCACTGTCGCCCTGTCTCCTCGCTCCCTTTCGCGCTGTCTCCTTGCTCCCTGTTGCGCTGTGTCATCGCTCCCTGTCACGCTGTCTCCTCGCTCCCTGTCGCGCTGTCTCATCGCTCACTCTAGCGCTGTCTCCTCGCTCCCTCTCGCACTGTCTCCTCACTCACTGTCGCGAAGTCTCATCGCTCCCTGTCGCGCTGTAAACTCGCTCCCTGTCGCACTGTCTCCTCACTCCCTGTCGCACTGTCTCCTCGCTCCCTGTCGCGCTTTCTCATCGCTCCATGACGCGCTGTCTCCTGGCTCTCTGTCGCACTGTCTCCTCGCTCCCTGTCGCACTGTCTCCTCGCTCCATGTCGCACTGTCTCCTTCCTCCCAGTCGTGCTGTCTCCTCGTTCCCTGTCGCGCTGTCTCCTTGCTCTCTGTCGCACTGTCTCCTTTCTCGCTGTCGCACTGTCTCCTCGCTCTCTGTCGCACTGTCTCCTTGCTCATTGATGCGCTGTCTCCTTGCTCCGTGTCGCGCTGACTCCTCGCTCCCTGTCGCGCTGTCTCCTCGCTCTGTATCGCACTGTCTCCTTGCTCCCTGTCGCACTGTCTCCTCGCTCCCTGTCGCACTGTCTTTACGCTCCCTGTCGCACTGACTCCTCACTCCCTGTCACACTGTCTCCTTGCTCGGTATCGCGCTGTGACTTTGCTCCTTCTCGCACTGTCGCTTCATTCCCTCTCGCAGTGTCTCCTCTCACCCGCTCGCTCTGTCACCTCACTCCCTATCGTGCTGTCTCCTCGCTCGCTCTAGCGCTGTCTCCTCGCACCCTCTCACGCTGTCTCCTTGCTCACTGTCGCCCTGTCTCCTCGCTCCCTTTCGCGCTGTCTCCTTGCTCCCTGTTGCGCTGTGTCATCGCTCCCTGTCACGCTGTCTCCTTGCTCCCTGTCGCGCTGTCTCCTCGCTCCCTGTCGCGCTGTCTCCTCGCTCCATGTCGCTCTGTCTCCTCTCTCCCTCCCGCATTGCCTCCGCACTCCCTGTCACACTGTCTCCTCGCTCCCTGTCGCACTGACTCCTCGCTCGCTGACGCACTGTCTCCTCGCTCCGTCTCGCTCTGTCTCCTCTCTCCCTCTCGCATTGCCTCCGCACTCCCTGTCACACTGTCTCCTCGCTCCCTGTCGCACTGACTCCTCGCTCCCTGTCGCGCTGTCTCCTCGCTCCCTGTCGCTCTGTCTCCTCGCTCCCTGTCGCACTGTCTGCTTGCTCCCTGTCGCGATGTCTCCTCACTCCCTCTTGCGCTGTCTCCTCGCTCCCTGTCATGCTGTCTCCTCGCTCCATGTCGCGCTGTCTCCTCGCTCCCTTTCGCGCTGTCTCCTTGCTCCCTGTTGCGCTGTGTCATCGCTCCCTGTCGCGCTGTCTCCTCGCTCCCTGTCGCGCTGTCTCCTCGCTCCCTGTCCCGCTGTCTCCTCGCTCCCTCTCGCTCTGTCTCCTCTCTCCCTCTCGCATTGCCTCCGCACTCCCTGTCACACTGTCTCCTCGCTCCCTGTCGCACTGACTCCTTGCTCCCTGTCGCGCTGTCTCCTCGCTCCCTGTCGCACTGACTCCTCGCTCCCTGTCGCACTGTCTGCTTGCTCCCTGTCGCGATGTCTCCTCACTCCCTCTTGCGCTGTCTCCTCGCTCCCTGTCATGCTGTCTCCTCGCTCCATGTCGCGCTGTCTCCTCGCTCCCTGTCGCGCTGTCTCCTCGCTCCCTGTCACGCTGTCTCCTCGCACCCTGTTGCGCTGTCTCATTGCTCACTCTAGCGCTGTCTCCTCGCTACCTCTCGCGCTGTCTCCTCACTCCCTGTCGCACTGTCTCCTCGTTCCCTGTTGCACTGCCTCCTCGCTTCCTGTCAGGCTGTCTCCTCGCTCCCTGGCGCGCTGTCTCCTCGCTCCCTGACGTGCTGTCTCCTCGCTCCCTGTCGCGCTGTCTCCTCGCTCCCTGTCACGCTGTCTCCACTTGCCCTCTCGCTCTGTCTCCTCACTCCCTCTCGCACTGACTCCTCTCTCCCTCTCGCTCTGTCTCCTGTCTCCCTCTCGCATTGCCTCCGCACTCCCGTCACACTGTCTCCTCGCTCCCTGTCGCACTGTCTCCTCGCTCCCTCTCGCTCTGTCTCCTCTCTTCCTGTCGCATTGCCTCGGCACTCCCTGTCACACTGTCTCCTCGATCCCTGTCGCACTGTCCCTTGGCTACCTGTCGCGGTTTCTCATCGCTCCCTGTCGCGCTGTCTCCTCGCTCCCTGTCGCGCTGTCTCCTCGCACCCTGTCGCGCTGCCTCCATGCTCACTGTTGCGATGTCTCCTCACTCCCTATCGCGCTGTCTCCTCGCTCCCTGTCGCGCTGTCTCATCGCTCACTCTAGCGCTGTCTCCTCACTCCCTCTCGCACTGTCTCCTCACTCACTGTCGCGCTGTCTCATCGCTCCCTGTCGCGCTGTAAACTCGCTCCCTGTCGCACTGTCTCCTCACTCCCTGTCGCACTGTCTCCTCGCTCCCTGTCGCGCTTTCTCATCGCTCCATGTCGCGCTGTCTCCTGGCTCTCTGTCGCACTGTCTCCTCGCTCCCTGTCGCACTGTCTCCTCGCTCCCTGTCGCACTGTCTCCTTCCTCACTGTCGCGCTGTCTCCTCGCTCCCAGTCGCGCTGTCTCCTTGCTCTCTGTCGCACTGTCTCCTTGCTTGCTGTCGCACTGTCTCCTCGCTCTCTGTCGCACTGTCTCCTTGCTCATTGATGCGCTGTCTCCTTGCTCCCTGTCGCGCTGACTCCTCGCTCCCTGTCGCACTGTCTCCTTGCTCCCTGTCGCGCTGTCTCCTTGCTCTGTGTCGCGCTGTGACTTTGCTCCTTCTCGCACTGTCGCTTCATTCCCTCTCGCAATGTCTCCTCTCACCCTCTCGCTCTGTCACCTCACTCCCTATCGCGCTGTCTCCTCGCACCCTCTCACGCTGTCTCCTTGCTCACTGTCGCACTGTCTCCTCGCTCCCTTTCGCGCTGTCTCCTCGCTCCCTGTCGCGCTGTGTCCTCGCTCGCTGTCGCGCTGTCTCCTCGCACCCTGTCGCGCTGTCTCATCGCTCACTCTAGCGCTGTTTCCTTGCTCCCTGTTGCGCTGTGTCATCGCTCCCTGTCACGCTGTCTCTTCGGTCCCTGTCGTGCTGTCTCCTCGCTCGCTCTCGCTCTGTCTCCTCTCTCCCTGTCGCATTGCCTCGGCACGCCCTGTCACACTGTCTCCTCGCTCCCTGTCGCACTGTCTCCTCGCTACCTGTCGCGGTTTCTCATCGCTCCCTGTCACGCTGTCTCCTCGCTCCCTGTCGCGCTGCCTCCATGTTCCCTGTTGCGATGTCTCCTCACTCCCTGTCACGCTGTCTCCTCGCTCCCTGTCGCGCTGTCTCATCGCTCACTCTAGCGCTGTCTCCTCACTCCCTCTCGCACTGTCTCCTCACTCACTGTCGCGCTGTCTCATCGCTCCCTGTCGCGCTGTAAACTCGCTCCCTGTCGCACTGTCTCCTCACTCCCTGTCGCACTGTCTCCTCGCTCCCTGTCGCGCTTTCTCATCGCTCCATGTCGCGCTGTCTCCTGGCTCTCTGTCGCACTGTCTCCTCGCTCCCTGTCGCACTGTCTCCTCGCTCCCTGTCGCGCTGTGTCCTCGCTCGCTGTCGCGCTGTCTCCTCGCACCCTGTCGCGCTGTCTCATCGCTCACTCTAGCGCTGTCTCCTTGCTCCCTGTTGCGCTGTGTCATCGCTCCCTGTCACGCTGTCTCTTCGCTCCCTGTCGTGCTGTCTCCTCGCTCCCTGTCGCGCTGTCTCCTCGCACCCTGTCGCTCTGTCTCCTCTCTCCCTCCCGCATTGCCTCCGCACTCCCTGTCACACTGTCTCCTCGCTCCCTGTCGCACTGACTCCTCGCTCCCTGACGCACTGTCTCCTCGCTCCCTGTCGCGCTGTCTCCTCGCTCCCTGACGTGCTGTCTCCTCGCTCCCTGTCGCGCTGTCTCCTCGCTCCCTGTCACGCTGTCTCCACTTGCCCTCTCGCTCTGTCTCCTCACTCCCTCTCGCACTGACTCCTCTCTCCCTCTCGCTCTGTCTCCTGTCTCCCTCTCGCATTGCCTCCGCACTCCCTGTCACACTGTCTCCTCGCTCCCTGTCGCACTGACTCCTCGCTCCCTGTTGCACTGTCTCCTCGCTCCCTCTCGCTCTGTCTCCTCTCTCCCTGTCGCATTGCCTCGGCACGCCCTGTCACACTGTCTCCTCGCTCCCTGTCGCACTGTCTCCTCGCTCCCTGTCGCGCTGTCTCCTCGCACCCTGTCGCGCTGCCTCCATGCTCCCTGTTGCGATGTCTCCTCACTCCCTGTTGCGCTGTCTCCTCGCTCCCTGTCGCGCTGTCTCATCGCTCACTCTAGCGCTGTCTCCTCACTCCCTCTCGCACTGTCTCCTCACTCACTGTCGCGCTGTCTCATCGCTCCCTGTCGCGCTGTAAACTCGCTCCCTGTCGCACTGTCTCCTCACTCCCTGTCGCACTGTCTCCTCGCTCGCTGTTGCGCTGTCTCCTTGCTCCCTGTCGCGCTGTCTCCTCGCTCCCTGTCGCGCTGTCTCCTCGCTCCCTGTCGCGCTGTCTCCTCGCTCCCCTGTCGCGCTGTCTCCTCGCTCCCTGTCGCACTGTCTGCTTGCTCCCTGTCGCGATGTCTCCTCACTCCCTCTCGCGCTGTCTCCTCGCTCCCTGTCATGCTGTCTCCTCGCTCCCTGTCGCGCTGTCTCCTCGCTCCCTGTCACGCTGTCTCCTCGCACCCTGTTGCGCTGTCTCATTGCTCACTCTAGCGCTGTCTCCTCGCTACCTCTCGCGCTGTCTCCTCACGCCCTGTCGCACTGTCTCCTCGCTCCCTGTCGCACTGCCTCCTCGCTTCCTGTCACGATGTCTTCTCACTCCCTGGCGCGCTGTCTCCTCGCTCCCTGTCGCGTTGTCTCATCGCTCCCTGTCACGCTGTCTCCTCGCTCCCTGTCGCGCTGTCTCCTCGCTCCCTGACGTGCTGTCTCCTCGCTCCCTGTCGCGCTGTCTCCTCGCTCCCTGTCACGCTGTCTCCATTTGCCCTCTCGCTCTGTCTCCTCACTCCCTCTCGCACTGATTCCTCTCTCCCTCTCGCTCTGTCTCCTGTCTCCCTCTCGCATTGCCTCCACACTCCCTGTCACACGGTCTCCTCGCTCTCTGTCACACTGTCTCCTCGCTCCCTGTCGCACTGACTCCTCGCTCCCTGTTGCACTGTCTCCTCGCTCCCTCTCGCTCTGTCTCCGCTCTCCCTGTCGCATTGCCTCCGCACTCCCTGTCACACTGTCTCCTCGCTCCCTGTCGCACTGTCTCCTCGCTACCTGTCGCGGTTTCTGATCGCTCCCTGTTGCGCTGTCTCCTCGCTCCCTGTCGCGCTGTCTCCTCGCACCCTGTCGCGCTGCCTCCACGCTCCCTGTTGCGATGTCTCCTCACTCCCAGTCGCGCTGTCTCCTCGCTCCCTGTCGCGCTGTCTCATCGCTCACTCTAGCGCTGTCTCCTCGCTCCTTCTTGCACTGTCCTCCTCACTCACTGTCGCGCTGTCTCATCGCTCCCTGTCGCGCTGTAAACTCGCTCCCTGTCGCACTGTCTCCTCGCTCCCTGTCGCGCTTTCTCATCGCTCCATGTCGCGCTGTCTCCTGGCTCTCTGTCGCACTGTCTCCTCGCTCCCTGTCGCACTGTCTCCTTGCTCTCTGTCGCACTGTCTCCTTTCTCGCTGTCGCACTGTCTCCTCGCTCTCTGTCGCACTGTCTCCTTGCTCATTGATGCGCTGTCTCCTCGCTCCCTGTCGTGCTGTCTCCTCGCTCTCTATCGCACTGTCTCCTTGCTCCCTGTCGCACTGTCTCCACGCTCCCTGTCGCACTGTCCTTTACGCTCCCTGTCGCAACTGACTCCTCGCTCTCTGTCACACTGTCTCCTTGCTCCCTGTCGCGCTATCTCTTTGCTCTGTATCGCGCTGTGACTTTGCTCCTTCTCGCACTGTCGCTTCATTCCCTCTCGCAGTGTCTCCTCTCACCCTCTCGCTCTGTCACCTCACTCCCTATCGTGCTGTCTCCTCGCTCGCTCTAGCGCTGTCTCCTCGCACCCCTCTCACGCTGTCTCCTTGCTCACTGTCGCCCTGTCTCCTCGCTCCCTTTCGCGCTGTCTCCTTGCTCCCTGTTGCGCTGTGTCATCGCTCCCTGTCACGCTGTCTCCTCGCTCCCTGTCGCGCTGTCTCATCGCTCACTCTAGCGCTGTCTCCTCGCTCCCTCTCGCACTGTCTCCTCACTCACTGTCGCGAAGTCTCATCGCTCCCTGTCGCGCTGTAAACTCGCTCCCTGTCGCACTGTCTCCTCACTCCCTGTCGCACTGTCTCCTCGCTCCCTGTCGCGCTTTCTCATCGCTCCATGACGCGCTGTCTCCTGGCTCTCTGTCGCACTGTCTCCTCGCTCCCTGTCGCACTGTCTCCTCGCTCCATGTCGCACTGTCTCCTTCCTCCCAGTCGCGCTGTCTCCTCGTTCCCTGTCGCGCTGTCTCCTTGCTCTCTGTCGCACTGTCTCCTTTCTCGCTGTCGCACTGTCTCCTCGCTCTCTGTCGCACTGTCTCCTTGCTCATTGATGCGCTGTCTCCTTGCTCCGTGTCGCGCTGACTCCTCGCTCCCTGTCGCGCTGTCTCCTCGCTCTGTATCGCACTGTCTCCTTGCTCCCTGTCGCACTGTCTCCTCGCTCCCTGTCGCACTGTCTTTACGCTCCCTGTCGCACTGACTCCTCACTCCCTGTCACACTGTCTCCTTGCTCGGTATCGCGCTGTGACTTTGCTCCTTCTCGCACTGTCGCTTCATTCCCTCTCGCAGTGTCTCCTCTCACCCGCTCGCTCTGTCACCTCACTCCCTATCGTGCTGTCTCCTCGCTCGCTCTAGCGCTGTCTCCTCGCACCCTCTCACGCTGTCTCCTTGCTCACTGTCGCCCTGTCTCCTCGCTCCCTTTCGCGCTGTCTCCTTGCTCCCTGTTGCGCTGTGTCATCGCTCCCTGTCACGCTGTCTCCTTGCTCCCTGTCGCGCTGTCTCCTCGCTCCCTGTCGCGCTGTCTCCTCGCTCCATGTCGCTCTGTCTCCTCTCTCCCTCCCGCATTGCCTCCGCACTCCCTGTCACACTGTCTCCTCGCTCCCTGTCGCACTGACTCCTCGCTCGCTGACGCACTGTCTCCTCGCTCCGTCTCGCTCTGTCTCCTCTCTCCCTCTCGCATTGCCTCCGCACTCCCTGTCACACTGTCTCCTCGCTCCCTGTCGCACTGACTCCTCGCTCCCTGTCGCGCTGTCTCCTCGCTCCCTGTCGCTCTGTCTCCTCGCTCCCTGTCGCACTGTCTGCTTGCTCCCTGTCGCGATGTCTCCTCACTCCCTCTTGCGCTGTCTCCTCGCTCCCTGTCATGCTGTCTCCTCGCTCCATGTCGCGCTGTCTCCTCGCTCCCTTTCGCGCTGTCTCCTTGCTCCCTGTTGCGCTGTGTCATCGCTCCCTGTCGCGCTGTCTCCTCGCTCCCTGTCGCGCTGTCTCCTCGCTCCCTGTCCCGCTGTCTCCTCGCTCCCTCTCGCTCTGTCTCCTCTCTCCCTCTCGCATTGCCTCCGCACTCCCTGTCACACTGTCTCCTCGCTCCCTGTCGCACTGACTCCTTGCTCCCTGTCGCGCTGTCTCCTCGCTCCCTGTCGCACTGACTCCTCGCTCCCTGTCGCACTGTCTGCTTGCTCCCTGTCGCGATGTCTCCTCACTCCCTCTTGCGCTGTCTCCTCGCTCCCTGTCATGCTGTCTCCTCGCTCCATGTCGCGCTGTCTCCTCGCTCCCTGTCGCGCTGTCTCCTCGCTCCCTGTCACGCTGTCTCCTCGCACCCTGTTGCGCTGTCTCATTGCTCACTCTAGCGCTGTCTCCTCGCTACCTCTCGCGCTGTCTCCTCACTCCCTGTCGCACTGTCTCCTCGTTCCCTGTTGCACTGCCTCCTCGCTTCCTGTCAGGCTGTCTCCTCGCTCCCTGGCGCGCTGTCTCCTCGCTCCCTGACGTGCTGTCTCCTCGCTCCCTGTCGCGCTGTCTCCTCGCTCCCTGTCACGCTGTCTCCACTTGCCCTCTCGCTCTGTCTCCTCACTCCCTCTCGCACTGACTCCTCTCTCCCTCTCGCTCTGTCTCCTGTCTCCCTCTCGCATTGCCTCCGCACTCCCGTCACACTGTCTCCTCGCTCCCTGTCGCACTGTCTCCTCGCTCCCTCTCGCTCTGTCTCCTCTCTCCCTGTCGCATTGCCTCGGCACTCCCTGTCACACTGTCTCCTCGATCCCTGTCGCACTGTCCCTTGGCTACCTGTCGCGGTTTCTCATCGCTCCCTGTCGCGCTGTCTCCTCGCTCCCTGTCGCGCTGTCTCCTCGCACCCTGTCGCGCTGCCTCCATGCTCACTGTTGCGATGTCTCCTCACTCCCTATCGCGCTGTCTCCTCGCTCCCTGTCGCGCTGTCTCATCGCTCACTCTAGCGCTGTCTCCTCACTCCCTCTCGCACTGTCTCCTCACTCACTGTCGCGCTGTCTCATCGCTCCCTGTCGCGCTGTAAACTCGCTCCCTGTCGCACTGTCTCCTCACTCCCTGTCGCACTGTCTCCTCGCTCCCTGTCGCGCTTTCTCATCGCTCCATGTCGCGCTGTCTCCTGGCTCTCTGTCGCACTGTCTCCTCGCTCCCTGTCGCACTGTCTCCTCGCTCCCTGTCGCACTGTCTCCTTCCTCACTGTCGCGCTGTCTCCTCGCTCCCAGTCGCGCTGTCTCCTTGCTGTCTGTCGCACTGTCTCCTTGCTTGCTGTCGCACTGTCTCCTCGCTCTCTGTCGCACTGTCTCCTTGCTCATTGATGCGCTGTCTCCTTGCTCCCTGTCGCGCTGACTCCTCGCTCCCTGTCGCACTGTCTCCTTGCTCCCTGTCGCGCTGTCTCCTTGCTCTGTGTCGCGCTGTGACTTTGCTCCTTCTCGCACTGTCGCTTCATTCCCTCTCGCAATGTCTCCTCTCACCCTCTCGCTCTGTCACCTCACTCCCTATCGCGCTGTCTCCTCGCACCCTCTCACGCTGTCTCCTTGCTCACTGTCGCACTGTCTCCTCGCTCCCTTTCGCGCTGTCTCCTCGCTCCCTGTCGCGCTGTGTCCTCGCTCGCTGTCGCGCTGTCTCCTCGCACCCTGTCGCGCTGTCTCATCGCTCACTCTAGCGCTGTTTCCTTGCTCCCTGTTGCGCTGTGTCATCGCTCCCTGTCACGCTGTCTCTTCGGTCCCTGTCGTGCTGTCTCCTCGCTCGCTCTCGCTCTGTCTCCTCTCTCCCTGTCGCATTGCCTCGGCACGCCCTGTCACACTGTCTCCTCGCTCCCTGTCGCACTGTCTCCTCGCTACCTGTCGCGGTTTCTCATCGCTCCCTGTCACGCTGTCTCCTCGCTCCCTGTCGCGCTGCCTCCATGTTCCCTGTTGCGATGTCTCCTCACTCCCTGTCACGCTGTCTCCTCGCTCCCTGTCGCGCTGTCTCATCGCTCACTCTAGCGCTGTCTCCTCACTCCCTCTCGCACTGTCTCCTCACTCACTGTCGCGCTGTCTCATCGCTCCCTGTCGCGCTGTAAACTCGCTCCCTGTCGCACTGTCTCCTCACTCCCTGTCGCACTGTCTCCTCGCTCCCTGTCGCGCTTTCTCATCGCTCCATGTCGCGCTGTCTCCTGGCTCTCTGTCGCACTGTCTCCTCGCTCCCTGTCGCACTGTCTCCTCGCTCCCTGTCGCGCTGTGTCCTCGCTCGCTGTCGCGCTGTCTCCTCGCACCCTGTCGCGCTGTCTCATCGCTCACTCTAGCGCTGTCTCCTTGCTCCCTGTTGCGCTGTGTCATCGCTCCCTGTCACGCTGTCTCTTCGCTCCCTGTCGTGCTGTCTCCTCGCTCCCTGTCGCGCTGTCTCCTCGCACCCTGTCGCTCTGTCTCCTCTCTCCCTCCCGCATTGCCTCCGCACTCCCTGTCACACTGTCTCCTCGCTCCCTGTCGCACTGACTCCTCGCTCCCTGACGCACTGTCTCCTCGCTCCCTGTCGCGCTGTCTCCTCGCTCCCTGACGTGCTGTCTCCTCGCTCCCTGTCGCGCTGTCTCCTCGCTCCCTGTCACGCTGTCTCCACTTGCCCTCTCGCTCTGTCTCCTCACTCCCTCTCGCACTGACTCCTCTCTCCCTCTCGCTCTGTCTCCTGTCTCCCTCTCGCATTGCCTCCGCACTCCCTGTCACACTGTCTCCTCGCTCCCTGTCGCACTGACTCCTCGCTCCCTGTTGCACTGTCTCCTCGCTCCCTCTCGCTCTGTCTCCTCTCTCCCTGTCGCATTGCCTCGGCACGCCCTGTCACACTGTCTCCTCGCTCCCTGTCGCACTGTCTCCTCGCTCCCTGTCGCGCTGTCTCCTCGCACCCTGTCGCGCTGCCTCCATGCTCCCTGTTGCGATGTCTCCTCACTCCCTGTTGCGCTGTCTCCTCGCTCCCTGTCGCGCTGTCTCATCGCTCACTCTAGCGCTGTCTCCTCACTCCCTCTCGCACTGTCTCCTCACTCACTGTCGCGCTGTCTCATCGCTCCCTGTCGCGCTGTAAACTCGCTCCCTGTCGCACTGTCTCCTCACTCCCTGTCGCACTGTCTCCTCGCTCCCTGTCGCGCTTTCTCATTGCTCCATGTCGCGCTGTCTCCTGGCTCTCTGTCGCACTGTCTCCTCGCTCCCTGTCGCACTGTCTCCTCGCTCCCTGTCGCACTGTTTCCTTCCTCCCTGTCGCGCTGTCTACTCGTTCCCTGTCGCGCTGTCTCCTTGCTCTCTGTCGCACTGTCTCCTTGCTCGCTGTCGCACTGTCTCCTCGCTCTCTGTCGCACTGTCTCCTTGCTCACTGATGCGCTGTCTCCTCGCTCCCTGTCGCGCTGTCTCCTCGCTCTCTATCGCACTGTCTCCTTGCTCCCTGTCGCACTGTCTCTTCGCTCCCTGTCACACTGTCTTTACGATCCCTGTCGCACTGTCTCCTCGCTCCCTCTCGCACTGCCACCTCGCTCCCTGTCGCACTGACTCCTCGCTCCCTGTCACACTGTCTCCTTGCTCCCTGTCGCGCTGTCTCCTTGCTCTGTGTCGCGCTGTGACTTTGCTCCTTCTCGCACTGTCGCTTCATTCCCTCTCGCAATGTCTCCTCTCACCCTCTCGCTCTGTCACCTCACTCCCTATCGTGCTGTCTCCTCGCTCGCTCTAGCGCTGTCTCCTCGCACCCTCTCACGCTGTCTCCTTGCTCACTGTCGCCCTGTCTCCTCGCTCCCTTTCGCGCTGTCTCCTCGCTCCCTGTCGCGCTGTGTCCTCGCTCACTGTTGCGCTGTGTCATCGCTCCCTGTCACGCTGTCTCCTCGCTCCATGTCGTGCTGTCTCCTCGCACCCTGTCGCGCTGTCTCCTCGCTCCCTGTCGCTCTGTCTCCTCTCTCCCTCCCGCATTGCCTCCGCACTCCCTGTCACACTGTCTCCTCACTCACTGTCGCACTGACTCCTCGCTCCCTGTTGCACTGTCTCCTCGCTCCCTTTCGCTCTGTCTCCTCTCTCCCTCTCGCATTGCCTCCGCACTCCCTGTCACACTGTCTCCTCGCTCCCTGTCGCGCTGTCTCCTCGCTCCCTGTCGCGCTGTCTCCTCGCTCCCTTTCGCACTGTCTGCTTGCTCCCTGTCGCGATGTCTCCTCACTCCCTCTTGCGCTGTCTCCTCGCTCCCTGTCATGCTGTCTCCTCGCTCCATGTCGCGCTGTCTCCTCGCTCCCTTTCGCGCTGTCTCCTTGCTCACTGTTGCGCTGTGTCATCGTTCCCTGTCACGCTGTCTCCTCGCTCCCTGTCGCGCTGTCTCCTCGCTCCCTGTCCCGCTGTCTCCTCGCTCCCTCTCGCTCTGTCTCCTCGATCCCTCTCGCATTGCCTCCGCACTCCCTGTCACACTGTCTCCTCGCTCCCTGTCGCACTGACTCCTTGCTCCCTGTCGCGCTGTCTCCTCGCTCCCTGTCGCGCTGTCTCTTCGCTCCCTGTCGCACTGACTCCTTGCTCCCTGTCGCGCTGTCTCCTCGCTCCCTGTCGCGCTGTCTCCTCGCTCCCTGTCGCACTGTCTGCTTGCTCCCTGTCGCGATGTCTCCTCACTCCCTCTTGCGCTGTCTCCTCGCTCCCTGTCATGCTGTCTCCTCGCTCCCTGTCGCGCTGTCTCCTCGCTCCCTGTCACGCTGTCTCCTCGCACCCTGTTGCGCTGTCTCATTGCTCACTCTAGCGCTGTCTCCTCGCTACCTCTCGCGCTGTCTCCTCACTCCCTGTCGCACTGTCTCCTCGTTCCCTGTCGCACTGCCTCCTCGCTTCCTGTCACGCTGTCTCCTCGCTCCCTGTCGCGCTGTCTCCTCGCTCCCTGACGTGCTGTCTCCTTGCTCCCTGTCGCGCTGTCTCCTCGCTCCCTGTCACGCTGTCTCCACTTGCCCTCTCGCTCTGTCTCCTCACTCCCTCTCGTACTGACTCCTCTCTCCCTCTCGCTCTGTCTCCTGTCTCCCTCTCGCATTGCCTCCGCACTCCCGTCACACTGTCTCCTCGCTCCCTGTCGCACTGACTCCTCGCTCCCTGTTGCACTGTCTCCTCGCTCCCTCTCGCTCTGTCTCCTCTCTCCCTGTTGCATTGCCTCGGCACTCCCTGTCACACTGTCTCCTCAATCCCTGTCGCACTGTCTCCTCGCTACCTGTCGCGGTTTCTCATCGCTCCCTGTCGCGCTGTCTCCTCGCTCCCTGTCGCGCTGTCTCCTCGCACCCTGTCGCGCTGCCTCCATGTTCCCTGTTGCGATGTCTCCTCACTCCCTGTCACGCTGTCTCCTCGCTCCCTGTCGCGCTGTCTCATCGCTCACTCTAGCGCTGTCTCCTCACTCCCTCTCGCACTGTCTCCTCACTCACTGTCGCGCTGTCTCATCGCTCCCTGTCGCGCTGTAAACTCGCTCCCTGTCGCACTGTCTCCTCACTCCCTGTCGCACTGTCTCCTCGCTCCCTGTCGCGCTTTCTCATCGCTCCATGTCGCGCTGTCTCCTGGCTCTCTGTCGCACTGTCTCCTCGCTCCCTGTCGCACTGTCTCCTCGCTCCCTGTCGCGCTGTGTCCTCGCTCGCTGTCGCGCTGTCTCCTCGCACCCTGTCGCGCTGTCTCATCGCTCACTCTAGCGCTGTCTCCTTGCTCCCTGTTGCGCTGTGTCATCGCTCCCTGTCACGCTGTCTCTTCGCTCCCTGTCGTGCTGTCTCCTCGCTCCCTGTCACGCTGTCTCCTCGCAACCTGTCGCTCTGTCTCCTCTCTCCCTCCCGCATTGCCTCCGCACTCCCTGTCACACTGTCTCCTCGCTCCCTGTCGCACTGACTCCTCGCTCCCTGGCGCACTGTCTCCTCGCTCCCTGTCGCGCTGTCTCCTCACTCCCTGACGTGCTGTCTCCTCGCTCCCTGTCGCGCTGTCTCCTCGCTCCCTGTCATGCTGTCTCCACTTGCCCTCTCGCTCTGTCTCCTCACTCCCTCTCGCACTGACTCCTCTCTCCCTCTCGCTCTGTCTCCTGTCTCCCTCTCGCATTGCCTCCGCACTCCCTGTCACACTGTCTCCTCGCTCCCTGTCGCACTGACTCCTCGCTCCCTGTTGCACTGTCTCCTCGCTCCCTCTCGCTCTGTCTCCTCTCTCCCTGTCGCATTGCCTCGGCACGCCCTGTCACACTGTCTCCTCGCTCCCTGTCGCACTGTCTCCTCGCTACCTGTCGCGGTTTCTCATCGGTCCCTGTCGCGCTGTCTCCTCGCTCCCTGTCGCGCTGTCTCCTCGCACCCTGTCGCGCTGCCTCCATGCTCCCTGTTGCGATGTCTCCTCACTCCCTGTTGCGCTGTCTCCTCGCTCCCTGTCGCGCTGTCTCATCGCTCACTCTAGCGCTGTCTCCTCACTCCCTCTCGCACTGTCTCCTCACTCACTGTCGCGCTGTCTCATCGCTCCCTGTCGCGCTGTAAACTCGCTCCCTGTCGCACTGTCTCCTCACTCCCTGTCGCACTGTCTCCTCGCTCCCTGTCGCGCTTTCTCATTGCTCCATGTCGCGCTGTCTCCTGGCTCTCTGTCGCACTGTCTCCTCGCTCCCTGTCGCACTGTCTCCTCGCTCCCTGTCGCACTGTTTCCTTCCTCCCTGTCGCGCTGTCTACTCGTTCCCTGTCGCGCTGTCTCCTTGCTCTCTGTCGCACTGTCTCCTTGCTCGCTGTCGCACTGTCTCCTCGCTCTCTGTCGCACTGTCTCCTTGCTCACTGATGCGCTGTCTCCTCGCTCCCTGTCGCGCTGTCTCCTCGCTCTCTATCGCACTGTCTCCTTGCTCCCTGTCGCACTGTCTCCTCGCTCCCTGTCGCACTGTCTTTACGCTCCCTGTCGCACTGTCTCCTCGCTCCCTCTCGCACTGTCACCTCGCTCCCTGTCGCACTGACTCCTCGCTCCCTGTCACACTGTCTCCTTGCTCCCTGTCGCGCTGTCTCCTTGCTCTGTGTCGCGCTGTGACTTTGCTCCTTCTCGCACTGTCGCTTCATTCCCTCTCGCAATGTCTCCTCTCACCCTCTCGCTCTGTCACCTCACTCCCTATCGTGCTGTCTCCTCGCTCGCTCTAGCGCTGTCTCCTCGCACCCTCTCACGCTGTCTCCTTGCTCACTGTCGCCCTGTCTCCTCGCTCCCTTTCGCGCTGTCTCCTCGCTCCCTGTCGCGCTGTGTCCTCGCTCACTGTTGCGCTGTGTCATCGCTCCCTGTCACGCTGTCTCCTCGCTCCATGTCGTGCTGTCTCCTCGCACCCTGTCGCGCTGTCTCCTCGCTCCCTGTCGCTCTGTCTCCTCTCTCCCTCCCGCATTGCCTCCGCACTCCCTGTCACACTGTCTCCTCACTCACTGTCGCACTGACTCCTCGCTCCCTGTTGCACTGTCTCCTCGCTCCCTTTCGCTCTGTCTCCTCTCTCCCTCTCGCATTGCCTCCGCACTCCCTGTCACACTGTCTCCTCGCTCCCTGTCGCGCTGTCTCCTCGCTCCCTGTCGCGCTGTCTCCTCGCTCCCTTTCGCACTGTCTGCTTGCTCCCTGTCGCGATGTCTCCTCACTCCCTCTTGCGCTGTCTCCTCGCTCCCTGTCATGCTGTCTCCTCGCTCCATGTCGCGCTGTCTCCTCGCTCCCTTTCGCGCTGTCTCCTTGCTCCCTGTTGCGCTGTGTCATCGTTCCCTGTCACGCTGTCTCCTCGCTCCCTGTCGCGCTGTCTCCTCGCTCCCTGTCCCGCTGTCTCCTCGCTCCCTCTCGCTCTGTCTCCTCGATCCCTCTCGCATTGCCTCCGCACTCCCTGTCACACTGTCTCCTCGCTCCCTGTCGCACTGACTCCTTGCTCCCTGTCGCGCTGTCTCCTCGCTCCCTGTCGCGCTGTCTCCTCGCTCCCTGTCGCACTGTCTGCTTGCTCCCTGTCGCGATGTCTCCTCACTCCCTCTTGCGCTGTCTCCTCGCTCCCTGTCATGCTGTCTCCTCGCTCCCTGTCGCGCTGTCTCCTCGCTCCCTGTCACGCTGTCTCCTCGCACCCTGTTGCGCTGTCTCATTGCTCACTCTAGCGCTGTCTCCTCGCTACCTCTCGCGCTGTCTCCTCACTCCCTGTCGCACTGTCTCCTCGTTCCCTGTCGCACTGCCTCCTCGCTTCCTGTCACGCTGTCTCCTCGCTCCCTGTCGCGCTGTCTCCTCGCTCCCTGACGTGCTGTCTCCTTGCTCCCTGTCGCGCTGTCTCCTCGCTCCCTGTCACGCTGTCTCCATTTGCCCTCTCGCTCTGTCTCCTCACTCCCTCTCGTACTGACTCCTCTCTCCCTCTCGCTCTGTCTCCTGTCTCCCTCTCGCATTGCCTCCGCACTCCCGTCACACTGTCTCCTCGCTCCCTGTCGCACTGACTCCTTGCTCCCTGTTGCACTGTCTCCTCGCTCCCTCTCGCTCTGTCTCCTCTCTCCCTGTTGCATTGCCTCGGCACTCCCTGTCACACTGTCTCCTCAATCCCTGTCGCACTGTCTCCTCGCTACCTGTCGCGGTTTCTCATCGCTCCCTGTCGCGCTGTCTCCTCGCTCCCTGTCGCGCTGTCTCCTCGCACCCTGTCGCGCTGCCTCCACGCTCCCTGTTGCGATGTCTCCTCACTCCCTGTCGCGCTGTCTCCTCGCTCCCTGTCGCGCTGTCTCATCGCTCACTCTAGCGCTGTCTCCTCACTCCCTCTCGCACTGTCTCCTCACTCACTGTCGCGCTGTCTCATCGCTCCCTGTCGCGCTGTAAACTCGCTCCCTGTCGCACTGTCTCCTCACTCCCTGTCGCACTGTCTCCTCGCTCCCTGTCGCGCTTTCTCATCGCTCCATGTCGCGCTGTCTCCTGGCTCTCTGTCGCACTGTCTCCTCGCTCCCTGTCGCACTGTCTCCTCGCTCCCTGTCGCACTGTCTCCTTCCTCCCTGTCGCGCTGTCTCCTCGTTCCCTGTCGCACTGTCTCCTCGCTCTCTGTCGCACTGTCTCCTTGCTCATTGATTCGCTGTCTCCTCGCTCCCTGTCGCGCTGTCTCCTCGCTCTCTATCGCACTGTCTCCTTGCTCCCTGTCGCACTGTCTCCTCGCTCCCTGTCGCACTGTCTTTACGCTCCCTGTCGCACTGTCTCCTCGCTCCCTCTCGCACTGTCACCTCGCTCCCTGTCGCACTGACTCCTCGCTCCCTGTCACACTGTCTCCTTGCTCCCTGTCGCGCTGTCTCCTTGCTCTGTGTCGCGCTGTGACTTTGCTCCTTCTCGCACTGTCGCTTCATTCCCTCTCGCAATGTATCCTCTCACCCTCTCGCTCTGTCACCTCACTCCCTATCGTGCTGTCTCCTCGCTCGCTCTAGCGCTGTCTCCTCGCACCCTCTCACGCTGTCTCCTTGCTCACTGTCGCCCTGTCTCCTCGCTCCCTTTCGCGCTGTCTCCTCGCTCCGTGTCGCGCTGTGTCCTCGCTCACTGTCGCGCTGTGTCCTCGCACCCTGTCGCGCTGTCTCATCGCTCACTCTAGCGCTGTCTCCTTGCTCCCTGTTGCGCTGTGTCATCGCTCCCTGTCACGCTGTCTCCTCGCTCCCTGTCGTGCTGTCTCCTCGCACCCTGTCGCGCTGTCTCCTCGCTCCCTGTCGCTCTGTCTCCTCTCTCCCTCCCGCATTGCCTCCGCACTCCCTGTCACACTGTCTCCTCACTCACTGTCGCACTGACTCCTCGCTCCCTGACGCACTGTCTCCTCGCTCCCTCTCGCTCTGTCTCCTCTCTCCCTCTCGCATTGCCTCCGCACTCCCTGTCACACTGTCTCCTCGCTCCCTGTCGCGCTGTCTCCTCGCTCCCTGTCGCGCTGTCTCCTCGCTCCCTGTCGCACTGTCTGCTTGCTCCCTGTCGCGATGTCTCCTCACTCCCTCTTGCGCTGTCTCCTCGCTCCCTGTCATGCTGTCTCCTCGCTCCATGTCGCGCTGTCTCCTCGCTCCCTTTCGCGCTGTCTCCTTGCTCCCTGTTGCGCTGTGTCATCGTTCCCTGTCACGCTGTCTCCTCGCTCCCTGTCGCGCTGTCTCCTCGCTCCCTGTCCCGCTGTCTCCTCGCTCCCTCTTGCTCTGTCTCCTCGATCCCTCTCGCATTGCCGCCGCACTCCCTGTCACACTGTCTCCTCGCTCCCTGTCGCACTGACTCCTTGCTCCCTGTCGCGCTGTCTCCTCGCTCCCTGTCGCGCTGTCTCCTCGCTCCCTGTCACACTGTCTGCTTGCTCCCTGTCGCGATGTCTCCTCACTCCCTCTTGCGCTGTCTCCTCGCTCCCTGTCATGCTGTCTCCTCGCTCCCTGTCGCGCTGTCTCCTCGCTCCCTGTCACGCTGTCTCCTCGCACCCTGTTGCGCTGTCTCATTGCTCACTCTAGCGCTGTCTCCTCGCTACCTCTCGCGCTGTCTCCTCACTCCCTGTCGCACTGTCTCCTCGTTCCCTGTCGCACTGCCTCCTCGCTTCCTGTCACGCTGTCTCCTCGCTCCCTGCCGTGCTGTCTCCTCGCTCCCTGACGTGCTGTCTCCTCGCTCCCTGTCGCGCTGTCTCCTCGCTCCCTGTCACGCTGTCTCCACTTGCCCTCTCGCTCTGTCTCCTCACTCCCTCTCGCACTGACTCCTCTCTCCCTCTCGCTCTGTCTCCTGTCTCCCTCTCGCATTGCCTCCGCACTCCCGTCACACTGTCTCCTCGCTCCCTGTCGCACTGACTCCTCGCTCCCTCTCGCTCTGTCTCCTCTCTACCTGAAGCATTGCCTCGGCACTCCCTGTCACACTGTCTCCTCGATCCCTGTCGCACTGTCTCCTCGCTACCTGTCGCGGTTTCTCATCGCTCCCTGTCGCGCTGTCTCCTCGCTCCCTGTCGCGCTGTCTCCTCGCACCCTGTCGCGCTGCCTCCACGCTCCCTGTTGCGATGTCTCCTCACTCCCTGTCGCGCTGTCTCCTCGCTCCCTGTCGTGCTGTCTCATCGCTCACTCTAGCGCTGTCTCCTCACTCCCTCTCGCACTGTCTCCTCACTCACTGTCGCGCTGTCTCATCGCTCCCTGTCGCGCTGTAAACTCGCTCCCTGTCGCACTGTCTCCTCACTCCCTGTCGCACTGTCTCCTCGCTCCCTGTCGCGCTGTCTCCTTGCTCTGTGTCGCGCTGTGACTTTGCTCCTTCTCGCACTGTCGCTTCATTCCCTCTCGCAATGTCTCCTCTCACCCTCTCGCTCTGTCACCTCACTCCCTATCGTGCTGTCTCCTCGCTCGCTCTAGCGCTGTCTCCTCGCACCCTCTCACGCTGTCTCCTTGCTCACTGTCGCCCTGTCTCCTCGCTCCCTTTCGCGCTGTCTCCTCGCTCCGTGTCGCGCTGTGTCCTCGCTCACTGTCGCGCTGTGTCCTCGCACCCTGTCGCGCTGTCTCATCGCTCACTCTAGCGCTGTCTCCTTGCTCCCTGTTGCGCTGTGTCATCGCTCCCTGTCACGCTGTCTCCTCGCTCCCTGTCGTGCTGTCTCCTCGCACCCTGTCGCGCTGTCTCCTCGCTCCCTGTCGCTCTGTCTCCTCTCTCCCTCCCGCATTGCCTCCGCACTCCCTGTCACACTGTCTCCTCACTCACTGTCGCACTGACTCCTCGCTCCCTGACGCACTGTCTCCTCGCTCCCTCTCGCTCTGTCTCCTCTCTCCCTCTCGCATTGCCTCCGCACTCCCTGTCACACTGTCTCCTCGCTCCCTGTCGCGCTGTCTCCTCGCTCCCTGTCGCGCTGTCTCCTCGCTCCCTGTCGCACTGTCTGCTTGCTCCCTGTCGCGATGTCTCCTCACTCCCTCTTGCGCTGTCTCCTCGCTCCCTGTCATGCTGTCTCCTCGCTCCATGTCGCGCTGTCTCCTCGCTCCCTTTCGCGCTGTCTCCTTGCTCCCTGTTGCGCTGTGTCATCGTTCCCTGTCACGCTGTCTCCTCGCTCCCTGTCGCGCTGTCTCCTCGCTCCCTGTCCCGCTGTCTCCTCGCTCCCTCTTGCTCTGTCTCCTCGATCCCTCTCGCATTGCCGCCGCACTCCCTGTCACACTGTCTCCTCGCTCCCTGTCGCACTGACTCCTTGCTCCCTGTCGCGCTGTCTCCTCGCTCCCTGTCGCGCTGTCTCCTCGCTCCCTGTCACACTGTCTGCTTGCTCCCTGTCGCGATGTCTCCTCACTCCCTCTTGCGCTGTCTCCTCGCTCCCTGTCATGCTGTCTCCTCGCTCCCTGTCGCGCTGTCTCCTCGCTCCCTGTCACGCTGTCTCCTCGCACCCTGTTGCGCTGTCTCATTGCTCACTCTAGCGCTGTCTCCTCGCTACCTCTCGCGCTGTCTCCTCACTCCCTGTCGCACTGTCTCCTCGTTCCCTGTCGCACTGCCTCCTCGCTTCCTGTCACGCTGTCACCTCGCTCCCTGCCGTGCTGTCTCCTCGCTCCCTGACGTGCTGTCTCCTCGCTCCCTGTCGCGCTGTCTCCTCGCTCCCTGTCACGCTGTCTCCACTTGCCCTCTCGCTCTGTCTCCTCACTCCCTCTCGCACTGACTCCTCTCTCCCTCTCGCTCTGTCTCCTGTCTCCCTCTCGCATTGCCTCCGCACTCCCGTCACACTGTCTCCTCGCTCCCTGTCGCACTGACTCCTCGCTCCCTGTTGCACTGTCTCCTCGCTCCCTCTCGCTCTGTCTCCTCTCTACCTGAAGCATTGCCTCGGCACTCCCTGTCACACTGTCTCCTCGATCCCTGTCGCACTGTCTCCTCGCTACCTGTCGCGGTTTCTCATCGCTCCCTGTCGCGCTGTCTCCTCGCTCCCTGTCGCGCTGTCTCCTCGAACCCTGTCGCGCTGCCTCCACGCTCCCTGTTGCGATGTCTCCTCACTCCCTGTCGCGCTGTCTCCTCGCTCCCTGTCGGGCTGTCTCATCGCTCACTCTAGCGCTGTCTCCTCACTCCCTCTCGCACTGTCTCCTCACTCACTGTCGCGCTGTCTCATCGCTCCCTGTCGCGCTGTAATCTCGCTCCCTGTCGCACTGTCTCCTCACTCCCTGTCGCACTGTCTCCTCGCTCCCTGTCGCGCTTTCTCATCGCTCCATGTCGCGCTGTCTCCTGGCTCTCTGTCGCACTGTCTCCTCGCTCCCTGTCGCACTGTCTCCTCGCTCCCTGTCGCGCTGTCTCCTCGTTCCCTGTCGCGCTGTCTCCTTGCTCTCTGTCGCACTGTCTCCTTGCTCGCTGTCGCACTGTCTCCTCGCTCTCTGTCGCACTGTCTCCTTGCTCATTGATTCGCTGTCTCCTCGCTCCCTGTCGCGCTGTCTCCTCGCTCTCTATCGCACTGTCTCCTTGCTCCCTGTCGCACTGTCTCCTCGCTCCCTGTCGCACTGTCTTTACGCTCCCTGTCGCACTGTCTCCTCGCTCCCTCTCGCACTGTCACCTCGCTCCCTGTCGCACTGACTCCTCGCTCCCTGTCACACTGTCTCCTTGCTCCCTGTCGCGCTGTCTCCTTGCTCTGTGTCGCGCTGTGACTTTGCTCCTTCTCGCACTGTCGCTTCATTCCCTCTCGCAATGTCTCCTCTCACCCTCTCGCTCTGTCACCTCAATCCCTATCGTGCTGTCTCCTCGCTCGCTCTAGCGCTGTCTCCTCGCACCCTCTCACGCTGTCTCCTTGCTCACTGTCGCCCTGTCTCCTCGCTCCCTTTCGCGCTGTCTCCTCGCTCCCTGTCGCGCTGTGTCCTCGCTCGCTGTTGCGCTGTCTCATCGCTTACTCTAGCGCTGTCTCCTTGCTCCCTGTTGCGCTGTGTCATCGCTCCCTGTCACGCTGTCTCTTCGCTCCCTGTTGTGCCGTCTCCTCGCTCCCTGTCGCGCTGTCTCCTCGCACCCTGTCGCTCTGTCTCCTCTCTCCCTCCCGCATTGCCTCCGCACACCCTGTCACACTGTCTCCTCGCTCCCTGTCGCACTGACTCCTCGCTCCCTGACGCACTGTCTCCTCGCTCCCTGTCACGCTGTCTCCTCGCTCCCTGACGTGCTGTCTCCTCGCTCCCTGTCGCGCTGTCTCCTCGCACCCTGTCGCACTGTCTCCTCACTCCCTGTCGCACTGTCTCCTCGCTCCCTGTCGCGCTTTCTCATCGCTCCATGTCGCGCTGTCTCCTGGCTCTCTGTCGCACTGTCTCCTCGCTCCCTGTCGCACTGTCTCCTCGCTCCCTGTCGCACTGTTTCCTTCCTCCCTGTCGCGCTGTCTACTCGTTCCCTGTCGCGCTGTCTCCTTGCTCTCTGTCGCACTGTCTCCTTGCTCGCTGTCGCACTGTCTCCTCGCTCTCTGTCGCACTGTCTCCTTGCTCATTGATGCGCTGTCTCCTCGCTCCCTGTCGCGCTGTCTCCTCGCTCTCTATCGCACTGTCTCCTTGCTCCCTGTCGCACTGTCTCCTCGCTCCCTGTCGCACTGTCTTTACGCTCCCTGTCGCACTGTCTCCTCGCTCCCTCTCGCACTGTCTCCTTGCTCCCTGTCGCGCTGTCTCCTTGCTCTGTGTCGCGCTGTGACTTTGCTCCTTCTCGCACTGTCGCTTCATTCCCTCTCGCAATGTCTCCTCTCACCCTCTCGCTCTGTCACCTCACTCCCTATCGTGCTGTCTCCTCGCTCGCTCTAGCGCTATCTCCTCGCACCCTCTCACGCTGTCTCCTTGCTCACTGTCGCCCTGTCTCCTCGCTCCCTTTCGCGCTGTCTCCTCGCTCCCTGTCGCGCTGTGTCCTCGCTCGCTGTCGTGCTGTCTCCTCGCACCCTGTCGCGCTGTCTCATCGCTCACTCTAGCGCTGTCTCCTTGCTCCCTGTTGCGCTGTGTCATCGCTCCCTGTCACGCTGTCTCCTCGCTCCATGTCGTGCTGTCTCCTCGCACCCTGTCGCGCTGTCTCCTCGCTCCCTGTCGCTCTGTCTCCTCTCTCCCTCCCGCATTGCCTCCGCACTCCCTGTCACACTGTCTCCTCACTCACTGTCGCACTGACTCCTCGCTCCCTGACGCACTGTCTCCTCGCTCCCTCTCGCTCTGTCTCCTCTCTCCCTCTCGCATTGCCTCCGCACTCCCTGTCACACTGTCTCCTCGCTCCCTGTCGCGCTGAATCCTCGCTCCCTGTCGCGCTGTCTCCTCGCTCCCTGTCGCGCTGCCTCCTCGCTCCCTGTCGCGATGTCTCCTCACTCCCTGTCGCGCTGTCTCCTCGCTCCATGTCGTGCTGTCTCATCGCTCACTCTAGCGCTGTCTCCTCGCTCCCTCTCGCAATGCCTCCGCACTCCCTGTCGCGCTGTGCCCTCGCTCCCTGTCGCGCTTTCTCATCGGTCCATGTCGCGCTGTCACCTGGCTCTCTGTCGCACTGTCTCCTCGCTCCCTGTCGCACTGTCTCCTCGCTCCCTGTCGCACTGTCTCCTTCCTCCCTGTCGCGCTGTCTCCTCGCTCCCTGTCGCGCTGTCTCCTTGCTCTCTGTCGCACTGTCTCCTTGCTTGCTGTCGCACTGTCTCCTCGCTCTCTGTCACGCTGTCTCTTCGCTCCCTGTCACGCTGTCTCCTCGCTCCCTGTCGCGCTGTCTCATCGCTCACTCTAGCGCTGTCTCCTTGCTCCCTCTCGCGCTGTCTCCTCATTCACTGTCGCGCTGTCTCCTCACTCCCTGTCGCGCTGTCTCCTCGCTCCCTGTCACGCTGTCTCCTCGCACCCTGTTGCGCTGACTCATTGCTCACTCTAGCGCTGTCTCCTCGCTCCCTCTCGCTCTGTCTCCTCACTCACTGTCGCGCTGTCTCCTCGCTCCCTGTCGCGCTGTCTCCTCGCTCCCTGTCACGCTGTCTCCTCGCACCCTGTTGCGCTGTCTCATTGCTCACTCTAGCGCTGTCTTCTCGCTCCCACTCGCGCTGTCTCCTCACTCCCTGTCGCACTGTCTCCTCGCTCCCTGTCGCACTGCCTCCTCGCTTCCTGTCGCGATGTCTCCTCGCTCCCTGTCGCATTGTCTCATCGCTCCCTGTCACGCTGTCTCCTCGCTCCCTGTCGCGCTGTCTCATCGTTCCCTGTCGCGCTGTCTCCTCGCTCCCTGTCGCGCTGTCTCCTCGCTCCCTGACGTGCTGTCTCCTCGCTCCCTGTCACGCTGTCTCCACTTGCCCTCTCGCTCTGTCTCCTCACTCCCTCTCGCACTGATTCCTCTCTCCCTCTCGCTCTGTCGCCTCTCTCCCTCTCGCATTGCCTCCGCACTCCCTGTCACACTGTCTCCTCGCTCCCTGTCGCACTGACTCCTCGCTCCCTGTCGCACTGTCTCCTCGCTCCCTCTCGCTCTGTCTCCTCTCTCCCTCTCGCATTGCCTCCGCACTCCCTGTCACACTGTCTCCTCGCTCCCTGTCGCGCTGTCTCCACGCTCCCTGTCGCGCTGTCTCCTCGCTCCCTGTCGCGCTGCCTCCTCGCTCCCTGTTGCGATGTCTCCTCCCTCCCTGTCGCACTGACTCCTTGCTCCCTGTCGCGCTGTCTCCTCGCTCCCTGTCGCGCTGTCTCCTCGCTCCCTGTCGCACTGTCTGCTTGCTCCCTGTCGCGATGTCTCCTCACTCCCACTTGCGCTGTCTCCTCGCTCCCTGTCATGCTGTCTCCTCGCTCCATGTCGCGCTGTCTCCTCGCTCCCTGTCGCGCCGTCTCCTCGCTCCCTGTCACGCTGTCTCCTCGCACCCTGTTGCGCTGTCTCATTGCTCACTCTAGCGCTGTCTCCTCGCTACCTCTCGCGCTGTCTCCTCACTCCCTGTCGCACTGTCTCCTCGTTCCCTGTCGCACTGCCTCCTCGCTTCCTGTCACGCTGTCTCCTCGCTCCCTGTCGCGCTGTCTCCTCGCTCCCTGACGTGCTGTCTCCTCGCTCCCTGTCGCGCTGTCTCCTCGCTCCCTGTCACGCTGTCTCCACTTGCCCTCTCGCTCTGTCTCCTCACTCCCTCTCGCGCTGACTCCTCTCTCCCTCTCGCTCTGTCTCCTGTCTCCCTCTCGCATTGCCTCCGCACTCCCTGTCACACTGTCTCCTCGCTCCCTGTCGCACTGACTCCTCGCTCCCTGTTGCACTGTCTCCTCGCTCCCTCTCGCTCTGTCTCCTCTCTCCCTGTCGCATTGCCTCGGCACTCCCTGTCACACTGTCTCCTCGCTCCCTGTCGCACTGTCTCCTCGCTACCTGTCGCGGTTTCTCATCGCTCCCTGTCGCGCTGTCTCCTCGCTCCCTGTCGCGCTGTCTCCTCGCACCCTGTCGCGCTGCCTCCACGCTCCCTGTTGCGATGTCTCCTCACTCCCTGTCGCGCTGTCTCCTCGCTCCCTGTCGCGCTGTCTCATCGCTCACTCTAGCGCTGTCTCCTCACTCCCTCTCGCACTGTCTCCTCACTCACTGTCGCGCTGTCTCATCGCTCCCTGTCGCGCTGTAAACTCGCTCCCTGTCGCACTGTCTCCTCACTCCTGTCGCACTGTCTCCTCGCTCCCTGTCGCGCTTTCTCATCGCTCCATGTCGCGCTGTCTCCTGGCTCTCTGTCGCACTGTCTCCTCGCTCCCTGTCGCACTGTCTCCTCGCTCCCTGTCGCACTGTCTCCTTCCTCCCTGTCGCGCTGTCTCCTCGTTCCCTGTCGCGCTGTCTCCTTGCTCTCTGTCGCACTGTCTCCTTGCTCGCTGTCGCACTGTCTCCTCGCTCTCTGTCGCACTGTCTCCTTGCTCATTTATTCGCTGTCTCCTCGCTCCCTGTCGCGCTGTCTCCTCGCTCTCTATCGCACTGTCTCCTTGCTCCCTGTCGCACTGTCTCCTCGCTCCCTGTCGCACTGTCTTTACGCTCCCTGTCGCACTGTCTCCTCGCTCCCTCTCGCACTGTCACCTCGCTCCCTGTCGCACTGATCCGCGCTCCCTGTCACACTGTCTCCTTGCTCCCTTTCGCGCTGTCTCCTTGCTCTGTGTCGCGCTGTGACTTTGCTCCTTCTCGCACTGTCGCTTCATTCCCTCTCGCAATGTCTCCTCTCACCCTCTCGCTCTGTCACCTCACTCCCTATCGTGCTGTCTCCTCGCTCGCTCTAGCGCTGTCTCCTCGCACCCTCTCACGCTGTCTCCTTGCTCACTGTCGCCCTGTCTCCTCGCTCCCTTTCGCGCTGTCTCCTCGCTCCCTGTCGCGCTGTGTCCTCGCTCGCTGTCGCGCTGTCTCCTCGCACCCTGTCGCGCTGTCTCATCGCTCACTCTAGCGCTGTCTCCTTGCTCCCTGTTGCGCTGTGTCATCGCTCCCTGTCACGCTGTCTCTTCGCTCCCTGTCGTGCTGTCTCCTCGCTCCCTGTCGCGCTGTCTCCTCGCTCCCTGTCGCGCTGTCTCATCGCTCACTCTAGCGCTGTCTCCTCACTCCCTCTCGCACTGTCTCCTCACTCACTGTCGCGCTGTCTCATCGCTCCCTGTCGCGCTGTAAACTCGCTCCCTGTCGCACTGTCTCCTCACTCCCTGTCGCACTGTCTCCTCGCTCCCTGTCGCGCTTTCTCATCGCTCCATGTCGCGCTGTCTCCTGGCTCTCTGTCGCACTGTCTCCTCGCTCCCTGTCGCACTGTTTCCTTCCTCCCTGTCGCGCTGTCTACTCGTTCCCTGTCGCGCTGTCTCCTTGCTCTCTGTCGCACTGTCTCCTTGCTCGCTGTCGCACTGTCTCCTCGCTCTCTGTCGCACTGTCTCCTTGCTCATTGATGCGCTGTCTCCTCGCTCCCTGTAGCGCTGTCTCCTCGCTCTCTATCGCACTGTCTCCTTGCTCCCTGTCGCACTGTCTCCTTGCTCCCTGTCGCACTGTCTCCTTGCTCCCTGTCGCACTGTCTTTACGCTCCCTGTCGCGCTTTCTCATCGGTCCATGTCGCGCTGTCTCCTGGCTCTCTGTCGCACTGTCTCCTCGCTCCCTGTCGCACTGTCTCCTCGCTCCCTGTCGCACTGTCTCCTTCCTCCCTGTCGCGCTGTCTCCTCGCTCCCTGTCGCGCTGTCTCCTTGCTCTCTGTCGCACTGTCTCCTTGCTTGCTGTCGCACTGTCTCCTCGCTCTCTGTCACACTGTCTCCTCGCTCCCTGTCGCGCTGTCTCCTCGCTCCCTGTCGCACTGTCTCATCGCTCACTCTAGCGCTGTCTCCTTGCTCCCTCTCGCGCTGTCTCCTCACTCACTGTCGCGCTGTCTCCTCACTCCCTGTCGCGCTGTCTCCTCGCTCCCTGTCACGCTGTCTCCTCGCACCCTCTTGCGCTGACTCATTGCTCACTCTAGTGCTGTCTCCTCGCTCACTCTCGCTCTGTCTCCTCACTCACTGTCGCGCTGTCTCCTCGCTCCCTGTCGCGCTGTCTCCTCGCTCCCTGTCACGCTGTCTCCTCGCACCCTGTTGCGCTGTCTCATTGCTCACTCTAGCGCTGTCTTCTCGCTCCCTCTCGCGCTGTCTCCTCACTCCCTGTCGCACTGTCTCCTCGCTCCCTGTCGCACTGCCTCCTCGCTTCCTGTCGCGATGTCTCCTCGCTCCCTGTCGCATTGTCTCATCGCTCCCTGTCACGCTGTCTCCTCGCTCCCTGTCGCGCTGTCTCATCGTTCCCTGTCGCGCTGTCTCCTCGCTCCCTGTCGTGCTGTCTCCTCGCTCCCTGACGTGCTGTCTCCTCGCTCCCTGTCACGCTGTCTCCACTTGCCCTCTCGCTCTGTCTCCTCACTCCCTCTCGCACTGATTCCTCTCTCCCTCTCGCTCTGTCTCCTCTCTCCCTCTCGCATTGCCTCCGCACTCCCTGTCACACTGTCTCCTCGCTCCCTGTCACACTGACTCCTCGCTCCCTGTCGCACTGTCTCCTCGCTCCCTCTCGCTCTGTCTCCTCTCTCCCTCTCGCATTGCCTCCGCACTCCCTGTCACACTGTCTCCTCGCTCCCTGTCGCGCTGTCTCCTCGCTCCCTTACGCGCTGTCTCCTCGCTCCCTGTCGCGCTGCCTCCTCGCTCCCTGTTGCGATGTCTCCTCCCTCCCTCTCGCGCTGTCTCCTCGCTCCCTCTCGCGCTGTCTCCTCACTCACTGTCGCGCTGTCTCATCGCTCCCTGTCGCGCTGTCTCATCGCTCCCTGTCGCGCTGTCTCCTTGCTCTCTGTCGCACTGTCTCCTTGCTTGCTGTCGCACTGTCTCCTCGCTCTCTGTCGCACTGTCTCCTTGCTCATTGATGCGCTGTCTCCTTGCTCCCTGTCGCGCTGACTCCTCGCTCCCTGTCGCACTGTCTCCTTGCTCCCTGTCATGCTGTCTCCTTGCTCTGTGTCGCGCTGTGACTTTGCTCCTTCTCGCACTGTCGCTTCATTCCCTCTCGCAATGTCTCCTCTCACCCTCTCGCTCTGTCACCTCACTCCCTGTCGTGCTGTCTCCTCGCTCGCTCTAGCGCTGTCTCCTCACACCCTCTCGCGCTGTCTCCTTGCTCACTGTCGCCCTGTCTCCTTGCTCCCAGTTGCGCTGTCTCATCGCTCCCTGTCACGCTGTCTCCTCGCTCCCTGTCGCGCTGTCTCCTCGCTCCCTGTCGCTCTGTCTCCTCTCTCCCTCTCGCATTGCCTCCGCACTCCCTGTCACACTGTCTCCTCACCCCCTGTCGCACTGACTCCTCGCTGCCTGTTGCACTGTCTCCTCGCTCACTCTCGCTCGGTCTCCTCTCTCCCTCTCGCATTGCCTCCAAACTCCCTGTCACACTGTCTCCTCGCTCCCAGTCGCACTGACTCCTCGCTCCCTGTCGCGCTGTCTCCTCGCTCCCTGTCGCGCTGCCTCCTCGCTCCCTGTCGCGATGTCTCCTCACTCCCTGTCGCGCTGTCTCCTCGCTCCATGTCGTTCTGTCTCCTCGCTCCCTCTCGCGCTGTCTCCTCACTCACTGTCACGCTGTCTCATCGCTCACTGTCGCGCTGTAAACTCGCTCCCTCTCGCTATGCCTCCGCACTCCCTGTCGCACTGTCTCCTCGCTCCCTGTTGCGCTGTGCCCTCGCTCCCTGTCGCGCTGTCTCCTCGATCCCTGTCGCACTGTCTCCTCGCTCCCTGTCGCGCTGTTTCCTCGCTCCCTGTCATGCTGTGCCCTCGCTCCCTGTCGCGCTGTCTCCTCGCTCCCTGTCGCGCTGTTTCCTCGCTCCCTGTGATGCTGTCTCCTCGCCCCCTGTCGCGCTGTCTCCTCACTCCCTTTCACGCTGTCTCCTCGCTCCCTGTCGTGCTGTCTCCACGCGCCTTCTCGCTCTGTCTCATCACTCCCTCTTGCACTGATTCCTCTCTCCCTGTCGCTCTGTCTCCTCTCTCCCTCTCGCAATGCCTCCGCACTCCCTGTCACACTATCTCCTCGCTCCCTGTCACACTGACTCCTCGCTCCCTGTCGCACTGTCTCCTCGCTCCCTCTCGCGCTGTATCCTCGCTCCCTGTCGTGGTTTCTCATCACTCCCTGTCACGCTGTCTCCTCACTCCCTCTTGCACTGATTCCTCTCTCCCTCTCGCTCTGTCTCCTCTCTCCCTCTCGCAATGCCTCCGCACTCCCTGTCACACTATCTCCTCGCTCCCTGTCACACTGACTCCTTGCTCCCTGTCGCACTGTCTCCTCGCTCGCTCTAGCGCTCTCTCCTCGCACCCTCTCGCGCTGTCTCCTTGCTCACTGTCGCCCTGTCTCCTCGTTCCCTTTCGCGCTGTCTCCTCGCTCCCTGTCGTGCTATGTCCTCGCTCGCTGTCGCGCTGTCTCCTCGCTCCCTGTCGCCCTGTCTCCTTGCTCCCTGTCACGCTGTCTCCTTGCTCCCTGTCGCGCTGTCTGCTTGCTCCCTGTCGCGCTGTCTCCTCGCTTCCTGTTGTGCTGCCTCCTCGCTCCCTGTCGCGCTCTCTCCTCGCTCCCTGTCGCGCTGTCTCCTCGCTCCCTGTCGTGCTGTCTCCTCGCTCCCTGTCGTGCTGTCTGCTTGCTCCCTGTCGCAATGTCTCCTCACTCCCTCTTGCGCTGTCTCCTCGCTCGCTGTCGCGCTGTCTCCTTGCTCCCTGTCGCGCTGTCTCCTCGCTCCCTGTCGCGCTGTCTCCTCGCCCCCTGTCGCGCTGTCTCCTCGCTCCCTGTCGCACTGTCTGCTTGCTCCCTGTCGCGATGTCTCCTCACTCCCTCTTGCGCTGTCTCCTCGCTCCCTGTCATGCTGTCTCCTCGCTCCATGTCACGCTGTCTCCTCGCTCCCTGTCGCGCTGTCTCCTCGCTCCCTGTCACGCTGTCTCCTCGCTCCCTGTCGCGTTGTCTCATCGCTCCCTGTCACGCTGTCTCCTCACTCCCTAGCGCGCTGTCTCCTCGCTCCCTGTCGCGTTGTCTCATCGCTCCTTGTCACGCTGTCTCCTCGCTCCCTGACGTGCTGTCTCCTCGCTCCCTGTCGCGCTGTCTCCTCGCTCCCTGTCACGCTGTCTCCACTTGCCCTCTCGCTCTGTCTCCTCACTCCCTCTCGCACTGATTCCTCTCTCCCTCTCGCTCTGTCTCCTGTCTCCCTCTCGCATTGCCTCCGCACTCCCGGTCACACTGTCTCCTCGCTCCCTGTCGCACTGACTCCTCGCTCCCTGTTGCACTGTCTCCTCGCTCCCTCTCGCTCTGTCTCCTCTCTCCCTGTCGCATTGCCTCCGCACTCCCTGTCACACTGTCTCCTCGCTCCCTGTCGCACTGTCTCCTTGCTCACTCAAGCGCTGTCTCCTCGCTCCCTCTCGCACTGTCTCCTCACTCACTGTCGCGCTGTCTCATCGCTCCCTGTCGCGCTGTAAACTCGCTCCCTCTCGCACTGTCTCCTTGCTCCCTGTCGCACTGTCTCCTCGCTCCCTGTCGCACTGTCTTTACGCTCCCTGTCGCACTGACTCCTCGCTCCCTGTCACACTGTCTCCTTGCTCCCTGTCGCGCTATCTCCTTGCTCGGTATCGCGCTGTGACTTTGCTCCTTCTCGCACTGTCGCTTCATTCCCTCTCGCAATGTCTCCTCTCACCCTCTCGCTCTGTCACCTCACTCCCTATCGTGCTGTCTCCTCGCTCGCTCTAGCGCTGTCTCCTCGCTGCCTCTCACGCTGTCTCCTTGCTCACTGTCGCCCTGTCTCCTCGCTCCCTGTCGCGCTGTGTCCTCGCTCGCTGTCGCGCTGTCTCCTCGCAGCCTGTCGCGCTGTCTCATCGCTCACTCTAGCGCTGTCTCCTTGCTCCCTGTTGCGCTGTGTCATCGCTCCCTGTCACGCTGTCTCCTCGCTCCCTGTCGCGCTGTCTCCTCGCTCCCTGTCGCGCTGTCTCCTCGCTCCATGTCGCTCTGTCTCCTCTCTCCCTCCCGCATTGCCTCCGCACTCCCTGTCACACTGTCTCCTCGCTCCCTGTCGCACTGACTCCTCGCTCCCTGACGCACTGTCTCCTCGCTCCCTCTCGCTCAGTCTCCTCTCTCCCTCTCGCATTGCCTCCGCACTCCCTGTCGCCATGTCTCCTCGCTCCCTGTCGCACTGACTCCTCGCTCCCTGTCGCGCTGTCTCCTCGCTCCCTGTCGCGCTGTGTCCTCGCTCCCTGTCGCACTGCCTGCTTGCTCCCTGTCGCGATGTCTCCTCACTCCCTCTTGCGCTGTCTCCTCGCTCCCTGTCATGCTGTCTCCTCGCTCCCTGTCGCGCTGTCTCCTCGCTCCCTGTCGCGCTGTCTCCTCGCTCCCTGTCACGCTGTCTCCTCGCACCCTGTTGCGCTGTCTCATTGCTCACTCTAGCGCTGTCTCCTCGCTACCTCTCGCGCTGTCTCCTCACTCCCTGTCGCACTGTCTCCTCGCTGCCTGTCGCACTGCCTCCTCGCTTCCTGTCACGATGTCTCCTCACTCCCTGGCGCGCTGTCTCCTCGCTCCCTGTCGCGTTGTCGCATCGCTCCCTGTCACGCTGTCTCCTCGCTCCCTGTCGCGCTGTCTCCTCGCTCCCTGACGTGCTGTCTCCTCGCTCCCTGTCGCGCTGTCTCCTCACTCCCTCTCGCACTGACTCCTCTCTCGCTCTCGCTCTGTCTCCTGTCTCCCTCTCGCATTGCCTCCGCACTCCCTGTCACACTGTCTCCTCGCTCCCTGTCGCACTGACTCCTCGCTCCCTGTTGCACTGTCTCCTCGCTCCCTCTCGCTCTGTCTCCTCTCTCCCTGTCGCATTGCCTCCGCACTCCCTGTCACACTGTCTCCTCGCTCCCTGTCGCGCTGTCTCCTCGCTCCCTGACGTGCTGTCTCCTCGCTCCCTGTCACGCTGTCTCCACTTGCCCTCTCGCTCTGTCTCCTCACTCCCTCTCGCACTGATTCCTCTCTCCCTCTCGCTCTGTCTCCTCTCTCCCTCTCGCATTGCCTCCGCACTCCCTGTCACACTGTCTCCTCGCTCCCTGTCGCACTGACTCCTCACTCCCTGTCGCACTGTCTCCTCGCTCCCTCTCGCTCTGTCTCCTCTCTCCCTCTCGCATTGCCTCCGCACTCCCTGTCACACTGTCTCCTCGCTCCCTGTCGCGCTGTCTCCTCGCTCCCTGTCGAGCTGTCTCCTCGCTCCCTGTCGCGCTGCCTCCTCGCTCCCTGTTGCGATGTCTCCTCCCTCCCTGTCGCGCTGTCTCCTCGCTCCCTCTCGCGCTGTCTCCTCACTCACTGTCGCGCTGTCTCATCGCTCCCTGTCGCGCTGTAAACTCGCTCCCCGTCGCGCTGTCTCCTCACTCCCTGTCGCGCTGTCTCCTCTCTCCCTGTCGCGCTTTCTCATCGGTCCATGTCGCGCTGTCTCCTGGCTCTCTGTCGCACTGTCTCCTCGCTCCCTGTCGCACTGTCTCCTCGCTCCCTGTCGCACTGTCTCCTTCCTCCCTGTCGCGCTGTCTCCTCGCTCCCTGTCGCGCTGTTTCCTTGCTCTCTGTCGCACTGTCTCCTTGCTTGCTGTCGCACTGTCTCCTTGCTCATTGATGCGCTGTCTCCTTGCTCCCTGTCGCGCTGACTCCTCGCTCCCTGTCGCACTGTCTCCTTGCTCCCTGTCATGCTGTCTCCTTGCTCTGTGTCGCGCTGTGACTTTGCTCCTTCTCGCACTGTCGCTTCATTCCCTCTCGCAATGTCTCCTCTCACCCTCTCGCTCTGTCACCTCACTCCCTGTCGTGCTGTCTCCTCGCTCGCTCTAGCGCTGTCTCCTCGCACCCTCTCGCACTGTCCCCTCGCTCCCTGTCACACTGTCTCCTCACTCCCTGTCGCGCTGTCTCCTCGCTCCCTGCCGCGCTGTCTCCTCGCTCCCTGTCGCGCTGTCTCCTCGCTCCCTGTCGCGCTGTCTCCTCGCTCCCTGTCGCGCTGTCTCCTCGCTCCCTGTTGCGCTGTCTTTTTGCTCCCTGTCGCACTGTCTCCTCGCTCCCTCTCACACTGTCCCCTCGCTCCCTCTCGCACTGACTCCTCGCTCCCTGTCGCACTGTCTCCTTGCTCCCTGTCGCGCTGTCTCCTTTCTCTGTGTCGCGCTGTGACTTTGCTCCTTCTCGCACTGTCGCTTCATTCCCTCTCGCAATGTCTCCTCTCACCCTCTCGCTCTGTCACCTCACTCCCTATCGCGCTATCTCCTCGCACCCTCTCGCACTGTCTCCTTGCTCACTGTCGCACTGTCTCCTCGCTCCCTTTCACGCTGCCTCCTCGCTCCCTCTCGTGCAATGTCCTCGCTCGCTGTCGCACTGTCTCCTCGCTCCCTGTTGCGCTGTCCCCTTGCTCCCTGTCACGCTGTCTGCTCGCTCCCTGTCGCGCTGTCTCCTCGCTCCCTGTCGCGCTGTCTCCTCGCTCCCTGTCGCGCTGTCTCCTCGCTCCCTGTCGCGCTGTCTCCTCGCTCCCTCTCGCGCTGTCTCCTCGCTCCCTGTCGCACTGTCTCCTTGCTCCCTGTCATGCTGTCTCCTTGCTCTGTGTCGCGCTGTGACTTTGCTCCTTCTTGCACTGTCGCTTCATTCCCTCTCGCAATGTCTCCTCTCACCCTCTCGCTCTGTCACCTCACTCCCTGTCGTGCTGTCTCCTTGCTCGCTCTAGCGCTGTCTCCTCGCACCCTCTCGCGCTGTCTCCTCGCTCCCTGTCGCGCTGTCTCCTCGCTCCCTTCGCGCTGTCTCCTCGCTCCCTGTCATGCTGTCTCCTCGCTCCATGTCGCGCTGTCTCCTCGCTCCCTGTCGCGCTGTCTCCTCGCTCCCTGTCACGCTGTCTCCTCGCACCCTGTTGCGCTGTCTCATTGCTCACTCTAGCGCTGTCTCCTCACTCCCTCTCGCGCTGTCTCCTCACTCCCTGTCGCACTGTCTCCTCACTCCTGGTCGCACAGTCTCCTCGCTCCCTGTCGCACTTCCTCCTCGCTTCCTGTCGTGATGACTCCTCACTCCCTGGCGCGCTGTCTCCTCGCTCCCTGGCGCGCTGTCTCCTCGCTCCCTTTCACGCTGTCTCATCGTTCCCTGTCACGCTGTCTCCTCGCTCCCTGTCGCGCTGTCTCCTCGCTCCCTGTCGCGCTGTCTCCTCGCTCCCTGTCACGCTGTCTCCACTTGCCCTCTCGCTCTGTCTCCTCACTCCCTCTCGCACTGACTCCTCTCTCGCTCTCGCTCTGTCTCCTGTCTCCCTCTCGCATTGCCTCCGCACTCCCTGTCACACTGTCTCCTCGCTCCCTGTCGCACTGACTCCTCGCTCCCTGTTGCACTGTCTCCTCGCTCCCTCTCGCTCTGTCTCCTCTCTCCCTGTCGCATTGCCTCGGCACTCCCTGTCACACTGTCTCCTCGCTCCCTGTCGCACTGTCTCCTCGCTACCTGTCGCGGTTTCTCATCGCTCCCTGTCGCGCTGTCTCCTCGCTCCCTGTCGCGCTGTCTCCTCGCACCCTGTCGCGCTGCCTCCACGCTCCCTGTTGCGATGTCTCCTCACTCCCTGTCACGCTGTCTCCTCGCTCCCTGTCGCGCTGTCTCATCGCTCACTCTAGCGCTGTCTCCTCACTCCCTCTCGCACTGTCTCCTCACTCACTGTCGCGCTGTCTCCTCACTCCCTGTCGCACTGTCTCCTCGCTCTCTGTCGCGCTTTCTCATCGCTCCATGTCGCGCTGTCTCCTGGCTCTCTGTCGCACTGTCTCCTCGCTCCCTGTCGCACTGTCTCCTCGCTCCCTGTCGCACTGTCTCCTTCCTCCCTGTCGCGCTGTCTCCTCGTTCCCTGTCGTGCTGTCTCCTTGCTCTGTGTCGCGCTGTGACTTTGCTCCTTCTCGCACTGTCGCTTCATTCCCTCTCGCAATGTCTCCTCTCACCCTCTCGCTCTGTCACCTCACTCCCTATCGTGCTGTCTCCTCGCTCACTCTAGCGCTGTCTCCTTGCTCCCTGTTGCGCTGTGTCATCGCTCCCTGTCACGCTGTCTCCTCGCTCCCTGTCGCGCAGTCTCCTCGCTCCCTGTCGCGCTGTCTCCTCGCTCCCTGTCGCTCTGTCTCCTCTCTCCCTCCCGCATTGCCTCCGCACTCCCTGTCACACTGTCTCCTCGCTCCCTGTCGCACTGACTCCTCGCTCCCTGATGCACTGTCTCCTCGCTCCCTCTCGCTCTGTCTCCTCTCTCCCTCTCGCATTGCCTCCGCACTCCCTGTCACACTGTCTCCTCGCTCCCTGTCGCACTGACTCCTCGCTCCCTGTCGCGCTGTCTCCTCGCTCCCTGTCGCGCTGCCTCCTCGCTCCCTGTCGCGATGTCTCCTCACTCCCTGTCACGCTGTCTCCTCGCTCCATGTCGTGCTGTCTCATCGCTCACTCTAGCGCTGTCTCCTCGCTCCCTCTCGCGCTGTCTCCTCACTCACTGCCGCGCTGTCTCATCGCTCCCTGTCGCGCTGTAAACTCGCTCCCTCTCGCAATGCCTCCGCCCTCCCTGTCGCGCTGACTCCTCACACCCTGTCGCCCTTTCTCATCGGTCCATGTCGCGCTGTCTCCTGGCTCTCTGTCGCACTGTCTCCTCGCTCCCTGTCGCACTGTCTCCTTCCTCCCTGTCGCGCTGTCTCCTCGCTCCCTGTCGCGCTGTCTCCTTGCTTTCTGTCGCACTGTCTCCTTGCTTGCTGTCGCACTGTCTCCTCGCTCTCTGTCACACTGTCTCCTCGCTCCCTGTCGCGCTGTCTCCTCGCTCCCTGTCACGCTGTCTCCTCGCTCACTCTAGCGCTGTCTCCTTGCTCCCTCTCGCGCTGTCTCCTCACTCACTGTCGCGCTGTCTCCTCACTCCCTGTCGCGCTGTCTCCTCGCTCCCTGTCACGCTGTCTCCTCGCACCCTGTTGCGCTGACTCATTGCTCTCTCTAGCCCTGTCTCCTCGCGCCCTCTCGCTCTGTCTCCTCACTCACTGTCACGCTGTCTCCTCGCTCCCTGTCGCGCTGTCTCCTCGCTCCCTGTCACGCTGTCTCCTCGCACCCTGTTGCGCTGTCTCATTGCTCACTCTAGCGCTGTCTTCTCGCTCCCTCTCGTGCTGTCTCCTCATTCCCTGTCGCACTGTCTCCTCGCTCCCTGTCGCACTGCCTCCTCGTTTCCTGTCGCGATGTCTCCTCACTCCCTGGCGTGCTGTCTCCTCGCTCCCTGTCGCATTGTCTCATCGTTCCCTGTCGCGCTGTCTCCTCGCTCCCTGTCGCGCTGTCTCCTCGCTCCCTGACGTGCTGTCTCCTCGCTCCCTGTCACGCTGTCTCCACTTGCCCTCTCGCTCTGTCTCCTCACTCCCTCTCGCACTGATTCCTCTCTCCCTCTCGCTCTGTCTCCTCTCTCCGTCTCGCATTGCCTCCGCACTCCCTGTCACACTGTCTCCTCACTCCCTGTCGCACTGACTCCTCGCTCCCTGTCGCACTGTCTCCTCGCTCCCTCTCGCTCTGTCTCCTCTCTCCCTCTCGCATTGCCTCCGCACTCCCTGTCACACTGTCTCCTCGCTCCCTGTCGCGCTGTGTCCTCGCTCGCTGTCGCGCTGTCTCCTCGCTCCCTGTCGCGCTGCCTCCTCGCTCCCTGTCATGCTGTCTCCTCGCTCCCTGTCGCGCTGTCTCATCGCTCACTCTAGCACTGTCTCCCCGCTCCCTCTCGCGCTGTCTCCTCACTCACTGTCGCGCTGTCTCATCGCTCCCTGTCGCGCTGTAAACTCGCTCCCTGTCGCGCTGTCTCCTCACTCCCTGTCGCGCTGTCTCCTCGCTCCCTGTCGCGCTTTCTCATCGGCCCATGTCGCGCTGTCTCCTGGCTCTCTGTCGCACTGTCTCCTCGCTCCCTGTCGCACTGTCTCCTCGCTCCCTGTCGCACTGTCTCCTTCCTCCCTGTCGCGCTGTCTCCTCGCTCCCTGTCGCGCTGTCTCCTTGCTCTCTGTCGCACTGTCTCCTTGCTTGCTGTCGCACTGTCTCCTCGCTCTCTGTCGCACTGTCTCCTTGCTCATTGATGCGCTGTCTCCTTGCTCCCTGTCGCGCTGACTCCTCGCTCCCTGTCGCACTGTCTCCTTGCTCCCTGTCATGCTGTCTCCTTGCTCTGTGTCGCGCTGTGACTTTGCTCCTTCTCGCACTGTCGCTTCATTCCCTCTCGCAATGTCTCCTCTCACCCTCTCGCTCTGTCACCTCACTCCCTGTCGTGCTGTCTCCTCGCTCGCTCTAGCGCTGTCTCCTCGCACCGTCTCGCACTGTCCCCTCGCTCCCTGTCACACTGTCTCCTCACTCCCTGTCGCGCTATCTCCTCGCTCCCTGCCGCGCTGTCTCTTCGCTCCCTGTCGCGCTGTCTCCTCGCTCCCTGTCGCGCTGTCTCCTCGCTCCCTGTCGCGCTGTCTCCTCGCTCCCTGTTGCGCTGTCTTTTTGCTCCCTGTCGCACTGTCTCCTCGCTCCCTCTCACACTGTCCCCTCGCTCCCTCTCGCACTGACTCCTCGCTCCCTGTCGCACTGTCTCCTTGCTCCCTGTCGCGCTGTCTCCTTTCTCTGTGTCGCGCTGTGACTTTGCTCCTTCTCGCACTGTCGCTTCATTCCCTCTCGCAATGTCTGCTCTCACCCTCTCGCTCTGTCACCTCACTCCCTATCGCGCTGTCTCCTCGCACCCTCTCGCGCTGTCTCCTTGCTCACTGTCGCACTGTCTCCTCGCTCCCTTTCACGCTGCCTCCTCGCTCCCTGTCATGCAATGTCCTCGCTCGCTGTCGCACTGTCTCCTCGCTCCCTGTTGCGCTGTCCCCTTGCTCCCTGTCACGCTGTCTGCTCGCTCCCTGTCGCGCTGTCTCCTCGCTCCCTTCGCGCTGTCTCCTTGCTCCCTGTCATGCTGTCTCCTTGCTCTGTGTCGCGCTGTGACTTTGCTCCTTCTCGCACTGTCGCTTCATTCCCTCTCGCAATGTCTCCTCTCACCCTCTCGCTCTGTCACCTCACTCCCTGTCGTGCTGTCTCCTCGCTCGCTCTAGCGCTGTCTCCTCGCACCCTCTCGCACTGTCCCCTCGCTCCCTGTCACACTGTCTCCTCACTCCCTGTCGCGCTGTCTCCTCGCTCCCTGTCGCGCTGTCTCCTCGCTCCCTTCGCGCTGTCTCCTCGCTCCCTGTCATGCTGTCTCCTCGCTCCATGTCGCGCTGTCTCCTCGCTCCCTGTCGTGCTGTCTCCTCGCTCCCTGTCACGCTGTCTCCTCGCACCCTGTTGCGCTGTCTCATTGCTCACTCTAGCGCTGTCTCCTCGCTCCCTCTCGCGCTGTCTCCTCTCTCCCTCTCGCATTGCCTCCGCACTCCCTGTCACACTGTCTCCTCACTCCCTGTCGCACAGTCTCCTCGCTCCCTGTCGCACTGCCTCCTCGCTTCCTGTCGTGATGACTCCTCACTCCCTGGCGCGCTGTCTCCTCGCTGCCTGGCGCGCTGTCTCCTCGCTCCCTTTCGCGCTGTCTCATCGTTCCCTGTCACGCTGTCTCCTCGCTCCCTGTCGCGCTGTCTCATCGCTCCCTGTCGCACTGTCTCCTCGCTCCCTGTTGCGCTGTTTCATCGCTCCCTGTCACGCTGTACCCTCGCTCCCTGTCGCACTGTCTCATCGCTCCCTGTCGCGCTGTCTCCTCGCTCCCTGTCGCACTGCCTCCTCGCTTCCTGTCGCGATATCTCCTCGCTCCCTGTCGCGCTGTCTCCTCGCTCCCTGTCGCGTTGTCTCCTCGCTCCCTGTCGCGTTGTCTCCACGCGACCTCTCGCTCTGTCTCCTCACTCCCTCTCGCACTGATTCCTCTCTCCCTCTCGCCCTGTCACCTCACTCCCTATCGCGCTGTCTCCTCGCTCGATCTAGCGCTGTCTCCTCGCACCCTCTCGCGCTGTCTCCTTGCTCACTGTCGCCCTGTCTCCTCGCTCCCTTTCGAGCTGTCTCCTCGCTCCCTGTCACTATGTCTCCTCGCTCCCTTTGGCACTGTCTCCTCGCTCCCTGTCACGCTGTCTCCTCGCTCCCTGTCACGCTGTCTCCTCGCACCCTGTTGCGCTGTCTCATCGCTCACTCTAGCGCTGTCTCCTCGCTCCCTCTCGCGCTGTCTCCTCGCTCACTGTCGCCCTGCCGCATCGCTCCCTGTCGCACTGTCTCCTCGCTCCCTCTCGCTCTGTCTCCTCTCTCCCTCTCGCATTGCCTCCGCAGTCCCGGTCACACTGTCTCCTCGCTCCCTGTCGCACTGACTCCTCGCTACCTGTCGTGGTTTCTCATCGCTCCCTTTCGCGCTGTCTCCTCGCTCCCTGTTGCGCTGTCTCCTCGCTCCCTGTCGCGCTGCCTCCTCGCTCCCTGTCGCGCTGTCTCCTGGCTCCCTGTCGTGCTGTCTCCTCGCTCCCTGTTGCGCTGTCTCCTCGCACCCTCTCGCACTGTCTCCTCGCTCCCTGTCACGCTGTCTCCTCGCGCCCTGTCGCGCTGTCTCCTCGCTCCCTGTCGCGCTGTCTCCACGCGCCCTCTCGCTCTGTCTCCTCACTCCCTCTCGCACTGATTCCTCTCTCCCTCTCTCTCTGTCTCCTCTCTCCCTCTCGCATTGCCTCCGCACTCCCTGTCACACTGTCTCCTCGCTCCCTGTCGCACTGATTCCTCGATCCCTGTCGCACTGTTTCCTCGCTCCCTCTCGCTCTGTCTCCTCTCTCCGTCTCGCATTGTCTCCTCGCTCCCTGTCGTGCTCTCTCCTAGCTCCCTGTCACGCTGTCTCCTCGCTCCCTGTCGTGCTGTCTCCTCGCTCCCTGTCGCGCTGTCTCCTCGCTCCCTTCGCGCTGTCTCCTCGCTCACTGTCATGCTGTCTCCTCGCTCCCTGTCGTGCTGTCTCCTCGCACCCTCTCGCTATGTCTCCTCACTCCCTCTTGCACTGATTCCTCTCTCCCTCTTGCTCTGTCTCCTCTCACCCTCTCGCAATGCGTCTGCAATCCCTGTCACACTGTTTCCTAGCTCCCTGTCGCACTGACTCCTCGCTCCCTGTCGCACTGTCTCCTCTCACCCTCTCGCTCTGTCACCTCACTCCCTATCGCGCTGTCTCCTCGCTCGCTATGGCGCTGTCTCCTCGCGCCCTCTCACGCTGTCTCCTCGCTCACTGTCGCCCTGCCGCATCGCTCCCTTTCGCGCTGTCTCCTTGCTCCCTGTCACCAAGTCTCCTCGCTCCCTGTCACTATGTCTCTTCACTCCCTGTCGAGTTTTCTCCTCGCTCCCTGTTGCGCTGTTTCCTCTTCCCTGTCGCACTGTCCCCTCGCTCCCTGTCACACTGTCTGCTCGCTCCCTGTCGCGCTGCCTCCTCAGTCCCTGTCGCGCTGTCTCCTCGCTCCCTGCCGCACCGTCTCCTCGCTCCCTGTCGCGCTGTCTCCTCGCTCCCTCTCACACTGTCCCCTCGCTCCCTCTCGCACTGACTCCTCGCTCCCTGTCGCACTGTCTCCTTGCTCCCTGTCGCGCTGTCTCCTTTCTCTGTGTCGCGCTGTGACTTTGCTCCTTCTCGCACTGTCACTTCATTCCCTCTCGCAATGTCTCCTCTCACCCTCTCACTCTGTCTCCTCACTCCCTAGCGCGCTGTCTCCTCGCTCCCTGTCGCGTTGTCTCATCGCTCCTTGTCACGCTGTCTCCTCGCTCCCTGACGTGCTGTCTCCTCGCTCCCTGTCGCGCTGTCTCCTCGCTCCCTGTCACGCTGTCTCCACTTGCCCTCTCGCTCTGTCTCCTCACTCCCTCTCGCACTGATTCCTCTCTCCCTCTCGCTCTGTCTCCTGTCTCCCTCTCGCATTGCCTCCGCACTCCCGGTCACACTGTCTCCTCGCTCCCTGTCGCACTGACTCCTCGCTCCCTGTTGCACTGTCTCCTCGCTCCCTCTCGCTCTGTCTCCTCTCTCCCTGTCGCATTGCCTCCGCACTCCCTGTCACACTGTCTCCTCGCTCCCTGTCGCACTGTCTCCTTGCTCACTCAAGCGCTGTCTCCTCGCTCCCTCTCGCACTGTCTCCTCACTCACTGTCGCGCTGTCTCATCGCTCCCTGTCGCGCTGTAAACTCGCTCCCTCTCGCACTGTCTCCTTGCTCCCTGTCGCACTGTCTCCTCGCTCCCTGTCGCACTGTCTTTACGCTCCCTGTCGCACTGACTCCTCGCTCCCTGTCACACTGTCTCCTTGCTCCCTGTCGCGCTATCTCCTTGCTCGGTATCGCGCTGTGACTTTGCTCCTTCTCGCACTGTCGCTTCATTCCCTCTCGCAATGTCTCCTCTCACCCTCTCGCTCTGTCACCTCACTCCCTATCGTGCTGTCTCCTCGCTCGCTCTAGCGCTGTCTCCTCGCAGCCTCTCACGCTGTCTCCTTGCTCACTGTCGCCCTGTCTCCTCGCTCCCTGTCGCGCTGTGTCCTCGCTCGCTGTCGCGCTGTCTCCTCGCAGCCTGTCGCGCTGTCTCATCGCTCACTCTAGCGCTGTCTCCTTGCTCCCTGTTGCGCTGTGTCATCGCTCCCTGTCACGCTGTCTCCTCGCTCCCTGTCGCGCTGTCTCCTCGCTCCCTGTCGCGCTGTCTCCTCGCTCCATGTCGCTCTGTCTCCTCTCTCCCTCCCGCATTGCCTCCGCACTCCCTGTCACACTGTCTCCTCGCTCCCTGTCGCACTGACTCCTCGCTCCCTGACGCACTGTCTCCTCGCTCCCTCTCGCTCAGTCTCCTCTCTCCCTCTCGCATTGCCTCCGCACTCCCTGTCGCCATGTCTCCTCGCTCCCTGTCGCACTGACTCCTCGCTCCCTGTCGCGCTGTCTCCTCGCTCCCTGTCGCGCTGTGTCCTCGCTCCCTGTCGCACTGCCTGCTTGCTCCCTGTCGCGATGTCTCCTCACTCCCTCTTGCGCTGTCTCCTCGCTCCCTGTCATGCTGTCTCCTCGCTCCCTGTCGCGCTGTCTCCTCGCTCCCTGTCGCGCTGTCTCCTCGCTCCCTGTCACGCTGTCTCCTCGCACCCTGTTGCGCTGTCTCATTGCTCACTCTAGCGCTGTCTCCTCGCTACCTCTCGCGCTGTCTCCTCACTCCCTGTCGCACTGTCTCCTCGCTGCCTGTCGCACTGCCTCCTCGCTTCCTGTCACGATGTCTCCGCACTCCCTGGCGCGCTGTCTCCTCGCTCCCTGTCGCGTTGTCGCATCGCTCCCTGTCACGCTGTCTCCTCGCTCCCTGTCGCGCTGTCTCCTCGCTCCCTGACGTGCTGTCTCCTCGCTCCCTGTCGCGCTGTCTCCTCACTCCCTCTCGCACTGACTCCTCTCTCGCTCTCGCTCTGTCTCCTGTCTCCCTCTCGCATTGCCTCCGCACTCCCTGTCACACTGTCTCCTCGCTCCCTGTCGCACTGACTCCTCGCTCCCTGTTGCACTGTCTCCTCGCTCCCTCTCGCTCTGTCTCCTCTCTCCCTGTCGCATTGCCTCCGCACTCCCTGTCACACTGTCACCTCGCTCCCTGTCGCGCTGTCTCCTCGCTCCCTGACGTGCTGTCTCCTCGCTCCCTGTCACGCTGTCTCCACTTGCCCTCTCGCTCTGTCTCCTCACTCCCTCTCGCACTGATTCCTCTCTCCCTCTCGCTCTGTCTCCTCTCTCCCTCTCGCATTGCCTCCGCACTCCCTGTCACACTGTCTCCTCGCTCCCTGTCGCACTGACTCCTCACTCCCTGTCGCACTGTCTCCTCGCTCCCTCTCGCTCTGTCTCCTCTCTCCCTCTCGCATTGCCTCCGCACTCCCTGTCACACTGTCTCCTCGCTCCCTGTCGCGCTGTCTCCTCACTCCCTGTCGAGCTGTCTCCTCGCTCCCTGTCGCGCTGCCTCCTCGCTCCCTGTTGCGATGTCTCCTCCCTCCCTGTCGCGCTGTCTCCTCGCTCCCTCTCGCGCTGTCTCCTCACTCACTGTCGCGCTGTCTCATCGCTCCCTGTCGCGCTGTAAACTCGCTCCCCGTCGCGCTGTCTCCTCACTCCCTGTCGCGCTGTCTCCTCTCTCCCTGTCGCGCTTTCTCATCGGTCCATGTCGCGCTGTCTCCTGGCTCTCTGTCGCACTGTCTCCTCGCTCCCTGTCGCACTGTCTCCTCGCTCCCTGTCGCACTGTCTCCTTCCTCCCTGTCGCGCTGTCTCCTCGCTCCCTGTCGCGCTGTTTCCTTGCTCTCTGTCGCACTGTCTCCTTGCTTGCTGTCTCACTGTCTCCTTGCTCATTGATGCGCTGTCTCCTTGCTCCCTGTCGCGCTGACTCCTCGCTCCCTGTCGCACTGTCTCCTTGCTCCCTGTCATGCTGTCTCCTTGCTCTGTGTCGCGCTGTGACTTTGCTCCTTCTCGCACTGTCGCTTCATTCCCTCTCGCAATGTCTCCTCTCACCCTCTCGCTCTGTCACCTCACTCCCTGTCGTGCTGTCTCCTCGCTCGCTCTAGCGCTGTCTCCTCGCACCCTCTCGCACTGTCCCCTCGCTCCCTGTCACACTGTCTCCTCACTCCCTGTCGCGCTGTCTCCTCGCTCCCTGCCGCGCTGTCTCCTCGCTCCCTGTCGCGCTGTCTCCTCGCTCCCTGTCGCGCTGTCTCCTCGCTCCCTGTCGCGCTGTCTCCTCGCTCCCTGTTGCGCTGTCTTTTTGCTCCCTGTCGCACTGTCTCCTCGCTCCCTCTCACACTGTCCCCTCGCTCCCTCTCGCACTGACTCCTCGCTCCCTGTCGCACTGTCTCCTTGCTCCCTGTCGCGCTGTCTCCTTTCTCTGTGTCGCGCTGTGACTTTGCTCCTTCTCGCACTGTCGCTTCATTCCCTCTCGCAATGTCTCCTCTCACCCTCTCGCTCTGTCACCTCACTCCCTATCGCGCTATCTCCTCGCACCCTCTCGCACTGTCTCCTTGCTCACTGTCGCACTGTCTCCTCGCTCCCTTTCACGCTGCCTCCTCGCTCCCTCTCGTGCAATGTCCTCGCTCGCTGTCGCACTGTCTCCTCGCTCCCTGTTGCGCTGTCCCCTTGCTCCCTGTCACGCTGTCTGCTCGCTCCCTGTCGCGCTGTCTCCTCGCTCCCTGTCGCGCTGTCTCCTCGCTCCCTGTCGCGCTGTCTCCTCGCTCCCTGTCGCGCTGTCTCCTCGCTCCCTCTCGCGCTGTCTCCTCGCTCCCTGTCGCACTGTCTCCTTGCTCCCTGTCATGCTGTCTTCTTGCTCTGTGTCGCGCTGTGACTTTGCTCCTTCTTGCACTGTCGCTTCATTCCCTCTCGCAATGTCTCCTCTCACCCTCTCGCTCTGTCACCTCACTCCCTGTCGTGCTGTCTCCTTGCTCGCTCTAGCGCTGTCTCCTCGCACCCTCTCGCGCTGTCTCCTCGCTCCCTGTCGCGCTGTCTCCTCGCTCCCTTCGCGCTGTCTCCTCGTTCCCTGTCATGCTGTCTCCTCGCTCCATGTCGCGCTGTCTCCTCGCTCCCTGTCGCGCTGTCTCCTCGCTCCCTGTCACGCTGTCTCCTCGCACCCTGTTGCGCTGTCTCATTGCTCACTCTAGCGCTGTCTCCTCACTCCCTCTCGCGCTGTCTCCTCACTCCCTGTCGCACTGTCTCCTCACTCCTGGTCGCACAGTCTCCTCGCTCCCTGTCGCACTTCCTCCTCGCTTCCTGTCGTGATGACTCCTCACTCCCTGGCGCGCTGTCTCCTCGCTCCCTGGCGCGCTGTCTCCTCGCTCCCTGTCGCGCTGTCTCCTCGCTCCCTGTCACGCTGTCTCCACTTGCCCTCTCGCTCTGTCTCCTCACTCCCTCTCGCACTGACTCCTCTCTCGCTCTCGCTCTGTCTCCTGTCTCCCTCTCGCATTGCCTCCGCACTCCCTGTCACACTGTCTCCTCGCTCCCTGTCGCACTGACTCCTCGCTCCCTGTTGCACTGTCTCCTCGCTCCCTCTCGCTCTGTCTCCTCTCTCCCTGTCGCATTGCCTCCGCACTCCCTGTCACACTGTCTCCTCGCTCCCTGTCGCACTGTCTCCTCGCTCCCTGTCGCGGTTTCTCATCGCTCCCTGTCGCGCTGTCTCCTCGCTCCCTGTCGCGCTGTCTCCTCGCACCCTGTCGCGCTGCCTCCACGCTCCCTGTTGCGATGTCTCCTCACTCCCTGTCACGCTGTCTCCTCGCTCCCTGTCGCGCTGTCTCATCGCTCACTCTAGCGCTGTCTCCTCACTCCCTCTCGCACTGTCTCCTCACTCACTGTCGCGCTGTCTCCTCACTCCCTGTCGCACTGTCTCCTCGCTCTCTGTCGCGCTTTCTCATCGCTCCATGTCGCGCTGTCTCCTGGCTCTCTGTCGCACTGTCTCCTCGCTCCCTGTCGCACTGTCTCCTCGCTCCCTGTCGCACTGTCTCCTTCCTCCCTGTCGCGCTGTCTCCTCGTTCCCTGTCGCGCTGTCTCCTTGCTCTGTGTCGCGCTGTGACTTTGCTCCTTCTCGCACTGTCGCTTCATTCCCTCTCGCAATGTCTCCTCTCACCCTCTCGCTCTGTCACCTCACTCCCTATCGTGCTGTCTCCTCGCTCACTCTAGCGCTGTCTCCTTGCTCCCTGTTGCGCTGTGTCATCGCTCCCTGTCACGCTGTCTCCTCGCTCCCTGTCGCGCAGTCTCCTCGCTCCCTGTCGCGCTGTCTCCTCGCTCCCTGTCGCTCTGTCTCCTCTCTCCCTCCCGCATTGCCTCCGCACTCCCTGTCACACTGTCTCCTCGCTCCCTGTCGCACTGACTCCTCGCTCCCTGATGCACTGTCTCCTCGCTCCCTCTCGCTCTGTCTCCTCTCTCCCTCTCGCATTGCCTCCGCACTCCCTGTCACACTGTCTCCTCGCTCCCTGTCGCACTGACTCCTCGCTCCCTGTCGCGCTGTCTCCTCGCTCCCTGTCGCGCTGCCTCCTCGCTCCCTGTCGCGATGTCTCCTCACTCCCTGTCACGCTGTCTCCTCGCTCCATGTCGTGCTGTCTCATCGCTCACTCTAGCGCTGTCTCCTCGCTCCCTCTCGCGCTGTCTCCTCACTCACTGCCGCGCTGTCTCATCGCTCCCTGTCGCGCTGTAAACTCGCTCCCTCTCGCAATGCCTCCGCCCTCCCTGTCGCGCTGACTCCTCACACCCTGTCGCCCTTTCTCATCGGTCCATGTCGCGCTGTCTCCTGGCTCTCTGTCGCACTGTCTCCTCGCTCCCTGTCGCACTGTCTCCTTCCTCCCTGTCGCGCTGTCTCCTCGCTCCCTGTCGCGCTGTCTCCTTGCTTTCTGTCGCACTGTCTCCTTGCTTGCTGTCGCACTGTCTCCTCGCTCTCTGTCACACTGTCTCCTCGCTCCCTGTCGCGCTGTCTCCTCGCTCCCTGTCACGCTGTCTCCTCGCTCACTCTAGCGCTGTCTCCTTGCTCCCTCTCGCGCTGTCTCCTCACTCACTGTCGCGCTGTCTCCTCACTCCCTGTCGCGCTGTCTCCTCGCTCCCTGTCACGCTGTCTCCTCGCACCCTGTTGCGCTGACTCATTGCTCACTCTAGCGCTGTCTCCTCGCTCCCTCTCGCTCTGTCTCCTCACTCACTGTCACGCTGTCTCCTCGCTCCCTGTCGCGCTGTCTCCTCGCTCCCTGTCACGCTGTCTCCTCGCACCCTGTTGTGCTGTCTCATTGCTCACTCTCGCGCTGTCTTCTCGCTCCCTCTCGCGCTGTCTCCTCATTCCCTGTCGCACTGTCTCCTCGCTCCCTGTCGCACTGCCTCCTCGTTTCCTGTCGCGATGTCTCCTCACTCCCTGGCGTGCTGTCTCCTCGCTCCCTGTCGCATTGTCTCATCGTTCCCTGTCGCGCTGTCTCCTCGCTCCCTGTCGCGCTGTCTCCTCGCTCCCTGACGTGCTGTCTCCTCGCTCCCTGTCACGCTGTCTCCACTTGCCCTCTCGCTCTGTCTCCTCACTCCCTCTCGCACTGATTCCTCTCTCCCTCTCGCTCTGTCTCCTCTCTCCGTCTCGCATTGCCTCCGCACTCCCTGTCACACTGTCTCCTCACTCCCTGTCGCACTGACTCCTCGCTCCCTGTCGCACTGTCTCCTCGCTCCCTCTCGCTCTGTCTCCTCTCTCCCTCTCGCATTGCCTCCGCACTCCCTGTCACACTGTCTCCTCGCTCCCTGTCGCGCTGTGTCCTCGCTCGCTGTCGCGCTGTCTCCTCGCTCCCTGTCGCGCTGCCTCCTCGCTCCCTGTCATGCTGTCTCCTCGCTCCCTGTCGCGCTGTCTCATCGCTCACTCTAGCACTGTCTCCCCGCTCCCTCTCGCGCTGTCTCCTCACTCACTGTCGCGCTGTCTCATCGCTCCCTGTCGCGCTGTAAACTCGCTCCCTGTCGCGCTGTCTCCTCGCTCCCTGTCGCGCTTTCTCATCGGCCCATGTCGCGCTGTCTCCTGGCTCTCTGTCGCACTGTCTCCTCGCTCCCTGTCGCACTGTCTCCTCGCTCCCTGTCGCACTGTCTCCTTCCTCCCTGTCGCGCTGTCTCCTCGCTCCCTGTCGCGCTGTCTCCTTGCTCTCTGTCGCACTGTCTCCTTGCTTGCTGTCGCACTGTCTCCTCGCTCTCTGTCGCACTGTCTCCTTGCTCATTGATGCGCTGTCTCCTTGCTCCCTGTCGCGCTGACTCCTCGCTCCCTGTCGCACTGTCTCCTTGCTCCCTGTCATGCTGTCTCCTTGCTCTGTGTCGCGCTGTGACTTTGCTCCTTCTCGCACTGTCGCTTCATTCCCTCTCGCAATGTCTCCTCTCACCCTCTCGCTCTGTCACCTCACTCCCTGTCGTGCTGTCTCCTCGCTCGCTCTAGCGCTGTCTCCTCGCACCGTCTCGCACTGTCCCCTCGCTCCCTGTCACACTGTCTCCTCACTCCCTGTCGCGCTATCTCCTCGCACCCTGCCGCGCTGTCTCTTCGCTCCCTGTCGCGCTGTCTCCTCGCTCCCTGTCGCGCTGTCTCCTTGCTCCCTGTCGCGCTGTCTCCTCGCTCCCTGTTGCGCTGTCTTTTTGCTCCCTGTCGCACTGTCTCCTCGCTCCCTCTCACACTGTCCCCTCGCTCCCTCTCGCACTGACTCCTCGCTCCCTGTCGCACTGTCTCCTTGCTCCCTGTCGCGCTGTCTCCTTTCTCTGTGTCGCGCTGTGACTTTGCTCCTTCTCGCACTGTCGCTTCATTCCCTCTCGCAATGTCTGCTCTCACCCTCTCGCTCTGTCACCTCACTCCCTATCGCGCTGTCTCCTCGCACCCTCTCGCGCTGTCTCCTTGCTCACTGTCGCACTGTCTCCTCGCTCCCTTTCACGCTGCCTCCTCGCTCCCTGTCATGCAATGTCCTCGCTCGCTGTCGCACTGTCTCCTCGCTCCCTGTTGCGCTGTCCCCTTGCTCCCTGTCACGCTGTCTGCTCGCTCCCTGTCGCGCTGTCTCCTCGCTCCCTTCGCGCTGTCTCCTTGCTCCCTGTCATGCTGTCTCCTTGCTCTGTGTCGCGCTGTGACTTTGCTCCTTCTCGCACTGTCGCTTCATTCCCTCTCGCAATGTCTCCTCTCACCCTCTCGCTCTGTCACCTCACTCCCTGTCGTGCTGTCTCCTCGCTCGCTCTAGCGCTGTCTCCTCGCACCCTCTCGCACTGTCCCCTCGCTCCCTGTCACACTGTCTCCTCACTCCCTGTCGCGCTGTCTCCTCGCTCCCTGTCGCGCTGTCTCCTCGCTCCCTGTCGCGCTGTCTCCTCGCTCCCTTCGCGCTGTCTCCTCGCTCCCTGTCATGCTGTCTCCTCGCTCCATGTCGCGCTGTCTCCTCGCTCCCTGTCGTGCTGTCTCCTCGCTCCCTGTCACGCTGTCTCCTCGCACCCTGTTGCGCTGTCTCATTGCTCACTCTAGCGCTGTCTCCTCGCTCCCTCTCGCGCTGTCTCCTCTCTCCCTCTCGCATTGCCTCCGCACTCCCTGTCACACTGTCTCCTCACTCCCTGTCGCACAGTCTCCTCGCTCCCTGTCGCACTGCCTCCTCGCTCCCTGTTGCGCTGTCTTTTTGCTCCCTGTCGCACTGTCTCCTCGCTCCCTCTCACACTGTCCCCTCGCTCCCTCTCGCACTGACTCCTCGCTCCCTGTCGCACTGTCTCCTTGCTCCCTGTCGCGCTGTCTCCTTTCTCTGTGTCGCGCTGTGACTTTGCTCCTTCTCGCACTGTCGCTTCATTCCCTCTCGCAATGTCTCCTCTCACCCTCTCGCTCTGTCACCTCACTCCCTATCGCGCTATCTCCTCGCACCCTCTCGCACTGTCTCCTTGCTCACTGTCGCACTGTCTCCTCGCTCCCTTTCACGCTGCCTCCTCGCTCCCTCTCGTGCAATGTCCTCGCTCGCTGTCGCACTGTCTCCTCGCTCCCTGTTGCGCTGTCCCCTTGCTCCCTGTCACGCTGTCTGCTCGCTCCCTGTCGCGCTGTCTCCTCGCTCCCTGTCGCGCTGTCTCCTCGCTCCCTGTCGCGCTGTCTCCTCGCTCCCTGTCGCGCTGTCTCCTCGCTCCCTCTCGCGCTGTCTCCTCGCTCCCTGTCGCACTGTCTCCTTGCTCCCTGTCATGCTGTCTTCTTGCTCTGTGTCGCGCTGTGACTTTGCTCCTTCTTGCACTGTCGCTTCATTCCCTCTCGCAATGTCTCCTCTCACCCTCTCGCTCTGTCACCTCACTCCCTGTCGTGCTGTCTCCTTGCTCGCTCTAGCGCTGTCTCCTCGCACCCTCTCGCGCTGTCTCCTCGCTCCCTGTCGCGCTGTCTCCTCGCTCCCTTCGCGCTGTCTCCTCGTTCCCTGTCATGCTGTCTCCTCGCTCCATGTCGCGCTGTCTCCTCGCTCCCTGTCGCGCTGTCTCCTCGCTCCCTGTCACGCTGTCTCCTCGCACCCTGTTGCGCTGTCTCATTGCTCACTCTAGCGCTGTCTCCTCACTCCCTCTCGCGCTGTCTCCTCACTCCCTGTCGCACTGTCTCCTCACTCCTGGTCGCACAGTCTCCTCGCTCCCTGTCGCACTTCCTCCTCGCTTCCTGTCGTGATGACTCCTCACTCCCTGGCGCGCTGTCTCCTCGCTCCCTGGCGCGCTGTCTCCTCGCTCCCTGTCGCGCTGTCTCCTCGCTCCCTGTCACGCTGTCTCCACTTGCCCTCTCGCTCTGTCTCCTCACTCCCTCTCGCACTGACTCCTCTCTCGCTCTCGCTCTGTCTCCTGTCTCCCTCTCGCATTGCCTCCGCACTCCCTGTCACACTGTCTCCTCGCTCCCTGTCGCACTGACTCCTCGCTCCCTGTTGCACTGTCTCCTCGCTCCCTCTCGCTCTGTCTCCTCTCTCCCTGTCGCATTGCCTCCGCACTCCCTGTCACACTGTCTCCTCGCTCCCTGTCGCACTGTCTCCTCGCTCCCTGTCGCGGTTTCTCATCGCTCCCTGTCGCGCTGTCTCCTCGCTCCCTGTCGCGCTGTCTCCTCGCACCCTGTCGCGCTGCCTCCACGCTCCCTGTTGCGATGTCTCCTCACTCCCTGTCACGCTGTCTCCTCGCTCCCTGTCGCGCTGTCTCATCGCTCACTCTAGCGCTGTCTCCTCACTCCCTCTCGCACTGTCTCCTCACTCACTGTCGCGCTGTCTCCTCACTCCCTGTCGCACTGTCTCCTCGCTCTCTGTCGCGCTTTCTCATCGCTCCATGTCGCGCTGTCTCCTGGCTCTCTGTCGCACTGTCTCCTCGCTCCCTGTCGCACTGTCTCCTCGCTCCCTGTCGCACTGTCTCCTTCCTCCCTGTCGCGCTGTCTCCTCGTTCCCTGTCGCGCTGTCTCCTTGCTCTGTGTCGCGCTGTGACTTTGCTCCTTCTCGCACTGTCGCTTCATTCCCTCTCGCAATGTCTCCTCTCACCCTCTCGCTCTGTCACCTCACTCCCTATCGTGCTGTCTCCTCGCTCACTCTAGCGCTGTCTCCTTGCTCCCTGTTGCGCTGTGTCATCGCTCCCTGTCACGCTGTCTCCTCGCTCCCTGTCGCGCAGTCTCCTCGCTCCCTGTCGCGCTGTCTCCTCGCTCCCTGTCGCTCTGTCTCCTCTCTCCCTCCCGCATTGCCTCCGCACTCCCTGTCACACTGTCTCCTCGCTCCCTGTCGCACTGACTCCTCGCTCCCTGATGCACTGTCTCCTCGCTCCCTCTCGCTCTGTCTCCTCTCTCCCTCTCGCATTGCCTCCGCACTCCCTGTCACACTGTCTCCTCGCTCCCTGTCGCACTGACTCCTCGCTCCCTGTCGCGCTGTCTCCTCGCTCCCTGTCGCGCTGCCTCCTCGCTCCCTGTCGCGATGTCTCCTCACTCCCTGTCACGCTGTCTCCTCGCTCCATGTCGTGCTGTCTCATCGCTCACTCTAGCGCTGTCTCCTCGCTCCCTCTCGCGCTGTCTCCTCACTCACTGCCGCGCTGTCTCATCGCTCCCTGTCGCGCTGTAAACTCGCTCCCTCTCGCAATGCCTCCGCCCTCCCTGTCGCGCTGACTCCTCACACCCTGTCGCCCTTTCTCATCGGTCCATGTCGCGCTGTCTCCTGGCTCTCTGTCGCACTGTCTCCTCGCTCCCTGTCGCACTGTCTCCTTCCTCCCTGTCGCGCTGTCTCCTCGCTCCCTGTCGCGCTGTCTCCTTGCTTTCTGTCGCACTGTCTCCTTGCTTGCTGTCGCACTGTCTCCTCGCTCTCTGTCACACTGTCTCCTCGCTCCCTGTCGCGCTGTCTCCTCGCTCCCTGTCACGCTGTCTCCTCGCTCACTCTAGCGCTGTCTCCTTGCTCCCTCTCGCGCTGTCTCCTCACTCACTGTCGCGCTGTCTCCTCACTCCCTGTCGCGCTGTCTCCTCGCTCCCTGTCACGCTGTCTCCTCGCACCCTGTTGCGCTGACTCATTGCTCACTCTAGCGCTGTCTCCTCGCTCCCTCTCGCTCTGTCTCCTCACTCACTGTCACGCTGTCTCCTCGCTCCCTGTCGCGCTGTCTCCTCGCTCCCTGTCACGCTGTCTCCTCGCACCCTGTTGTGCTGTCTCATTGCTCACTCTAGCGCTGTCTTCTCGCTCCCTCTCGCGCTGTCTCCTCATTCCCTGTCGCACTGTCTCCTCGCTCCCTGTCGCACTGCCTCCTCGTTTCCTGTCGCGATGTCTCCTCACTCCCTGGCGTGCTGTCTCCTCGCTCCCTGTCGCATTGTCTCATCGTTCCCTGTCGCGCTGTCTCCTCGCTCCCTGTCGCGCTGTCTCCTCGCTCCCTGACGTGCTGTCTCCTCGCTCCCTGTCACGCTGTCTCCACTTGCCCTCTCGCTCTGTCTCCTCACTCCCTCTCGCACTGATTCCTCTCTCCCTCTCGCTCTGTCTCCTCTCTCCGTCTCGCATTGCCTCCGCACTCCCTGTCACACTGTCTCCTCACTCCCTGTCGCACTGACTCCTCGCTCCCTGTCGCACTGTCTCCTCGCTCCCTCTCGCTCTGTCTCCTCTCTCCCTCTCGCATTGCCTCCGCACTCCCTGTCACACTGTCTCCTCGCTCCCTGTCGCGCTGTGTCCTCGCTCGCTGTCGCGCTGTCTCCTCGCTCCCTGTCGCGCTGCCTCCTCGCTCCCTGTCATGCTGTCTCCTCGCTCCCTGTCGCGCTGTCTCATCGCTCACTCTAGCACTGTCTCCCCGCTCCCTCTCGCGCTGTCTCCTCACTCACTGTCGCGCTGTCTCATCGCTCCCTGTCGCGCTGTAAACTCGCTCCCTGTCGCGCTGTCTCCTCGCTCCCTGTCGCGCTTTCTCATCGGCCCATGTCGCGCTGTCTCCTGGCTCTCTGTCGCACTGTCTCCTCGCTCCCTGTCGCACTGTCTCCTCGCTCCCTGTCGCACTGTCTCCTTCCTCCCTGTCGCGCTGTCTCCTCGCTCCCTGTCGCGCTGTCTCCTTGCTCTCTGTCGCACTGTCTCCTTGCTTGCTGTCGCACTGTCTCCTCGCTCTCTGTCGCACTGTCTCCTTGCTCATTGATGCGCTGTCTCCTTGCTCCCTGTCGCGCTGACTCCTCGCTCCCTGTCGCACTGTCTCCTTGCTCCCTGTCATGCTGTCTCCTTGCTCTGTGTCGCGCTGTGACTTTGCTCCTTCTCGCACTGTCGCTTCATTCCCTCTCGCAATGTCTCCTCTCACCCTCTCGCTCTGTCACCTCACTCCCTGTCGTGCTGTCTCCTCGCTCGCTCTAGCGCTGTCTCCTCGCACCGTCTCGCACTGTCCCCTCGCTCCCTGTCACACTGTCTCCTCACTCCCTGTCGCGCTATCTCCTCGCACCCTGCCGCGCTGTCTCTTCGCTCCCTGTCGCGCTGTCTCCTCGCTCCCTGTCGCGCTGTCTCCTTGCTCCCTGTCGCGCTGTCTCCTCGCTCCCTGTTGCGCTGTCTTTTTGCTCCCTGTCGCACTGTCTCCTCGCTCCCTCTCACACTGTCCCCTCGCTCCCTCTCGCACTGACTCCTCGCTCCCTGTCGCACTGTCTCCTTGCTCCCTGTCGCGCTGTCTCCTTTCTCTGTGTCGCGCTGTGACTTTGCTCCTTCTCGCACTGTCGCTTCATTCCCTCTCGCAATGTCTGCTCTCACCCTCTCGCTCTGTCACCTCACTCCCTATCGCGCTGTCTCCTCGCACCCTCTCGCGCTGTCTCCTTGCTCACTGTCGCACTGTCTCCTCGCTCCCTTTCACGCTGCCTCCTCGCTCCCTGTCATGCAATGTCCTCGCTCGCTGTCGCACTGTCTCCTCGCTCCCTGTTGCGCTGTCCCCTTGCTCCCTGTCACGCTGTCTGCTCGCTCCCTGTCGCGCTGTCTCCTCGCTCCCTTCGCGCTGTCTCCTTGCTCCCTGTCATGCTGTCTCCTTGCTCTGTGTCGCGCTGTGACTTTGCTCCTTCTCGCACTGTCGCTTCATTCCCTCTCGCAATGTCTCCTCTCACCCTCTCGCTCTGTCACCTCACTCCCTGTCGTGCTGTCTCCTCGCTCGCTCTAGCGCTGTCTCCTCGCACCCTCTCGCACTGTCCCCTCGCTCCCTGTCACACTGTCTCCTCACTCCCTGTCGCGCTGTCTCCTCGCTCCCTGTCGCGCTGTCTCCTCGCTCCCTGTCGCGCTGTCTCCTCGCTCCCTTCGCGCTGTCTCCTCGCTCCCTGTCATGCTGTCTCCTCGCTCCATGTCGCGCTGTCTCCTCGCTCCCTGTCGTGCTGTCTCCTCGCTCCCTGTCACGCTGTCTCCTCGCACCCTGTTGCGCTGTCTCATTGCTCACTCTAGCGCTGTCTCCTCGCTCCCTCTCGCGCTGTCTCCTCTCTCCCTCTCGCATTGCCTCCGCACTCCCTGTCACACTGTCTCCTCACTCCCTGTCGCACAGTCTCCTCGCTCCCTGTCGCACTGCCTCCTCGCTTCCTGTCGTGATGACTCCTCACTCCCTGGCGCGCTGTCTCCTCGCTGCCTGGCGCGCTGTCTCCTCGCTCCCTTTCGCGCTGTCTCATCGTTCCCTGTCACGCTGTCTCCTCGCTCCCTGTCGCGCTGTCTCATCGCTCCCTGTCGCACTGTCTCCTCGATCCCTGTTGCGCTGTTTCATCGCTCCCTGTCACGCTGTACCCTCGCTCCCTGTCGCACTGTCTCATCGCTCCCTGTCGCGCTGTCTCCTCGCTCCCTGTCGCACTGCCTCCTCGCTTCCTGTCGCGATATCTCCTCGCTCCCTGTCGCACTGTCTCCTCGCTCCCTGTCGCGTTGTCTCCTCGCTCCCTGTCGCGTTGTCTCCACGCGACCTCTCGCTCTGTCTCCTCACTCCCACTCGCACTGATTCCTCTCTCCCTCTCGCCCTGTCACCTCACTCCCTATCGCGCTGTCTCCTCGCTCGATCTAGCGCTGTCTCCTCGCACCCTCTCGCGCTGTCTCCTTGCTCACTGTCGCCCTGTCTCCTCGCTCCCTTTCGAGCTGTCTCCTCGCTCCCTGTCACTATGTCTCCTCGCTCCCTTTGGCACTGTCTCCTCGCTCCCTGTCACGCTGTCTCCTCGCTCCCTGTCACGCTGTCTCCTCGCACCCTGTTGCGCTGTCTCATCGCTCACTCTAGCGCTGTCTCCTCGCTCCCTCTCGCGCTGTCTCCTCGCTCACTGTCGCCCTGCCGCATCGCTCCCTGTCGCACTGTCTCCTCGCTCCCTCTCGCTCTGTCTCCTCTCTCCCTCTCGCATTGCCTCCGCAGTCCCGGTCACACTGTCTCCTCGCTCCCTGTCGCACTGACTCCTCGCTACCTGTCGTGGTTTCTCATCGCTCCCTTTCGCGCTGTCTCCTCGCTCCCTGTTGCGCTGTCTCCTCGCTCCCTGTCGCGCTGCCTCCTCGCTCCCTGTCGCGCTGTCTCCTGGCTCCCTGTCGTGCTGTCTCCTCGCTCCCTGTTGCGCTGTCTCCTCGCACCCTCTCGCACTGTCTCCTCGCTCCCTGTCGCGCTGTCTCCTCGCGCCCTGTCGCGCTGTCTCCTCGCTCCCTGTCGCGCTGTCTCCACGCGCCCTCTCGCTCTGTCTCCTCACTCCCTCTCGCACTGATTCCTCTCTCCCTCTCTCTCTGTCTCCTCTCTCCCTCTCGCATTGCCTCCGCACTCCCTGTCACACTGTCTCCTCGCTCCCTGTCGCACTGATTCCTCGATCCCTGTCGCACTGTTTCCTCGCTCCCTCTCGCTCTGTCTCCTCTCTCCGTCTCGCATTGTCTCCTCGCTCCCTGTCGTGCTCTCTCCTAGCTCCCTGTCACGCTGTCTCCTCGCTCCCTGTCGTGCTGTCTCCTCGCTCCCTGTCGCGCTGTCTCCTCGCTCCCTTCGCGCTGTCTCCTCGCTCACTGTCATGCTGTCTCCTCGCTCCCTGTCGTGCTGTCTCCTCGCACCCTCTCGCTATGTCTCCTCACTCCCTCTTGCACTGATTCCTCTCTCCCTCTTGCTCTGTCTCCTCTCACCCTCTCGCAATGCGTCTGCAATCCCTGTCACACTGTTTCCTAGCTCCCTGTCGCACTGACTCCTCGCTCCCTGTCGCACTGTCTCCTCTCACCCTCTCGCTCTGTCACCTCACTCCCTATCGCGCTGTCTCCTCGCTCGCTATGGCGCTGTCTCCTCGCACCCTCTCACGCTGTCTCCTCGCTCACTGTCGCCCTGCCGCATCGCTCCCTTTCGCGCTGTCTCCTTGCTCCCTGTCACCAAGTCTCCTCGCTCCCTGTCACTATGTCTCTTCACTCCCTGTCGAGTTTTCTCCTCGCTCCCTGTTGCGCTGTTTCCTCTTCCCTGTCGCACTGTCCCCTCGCTCCCTGTCACACTGTCTGCTCGCTCCCTGTCGCGCTGCCTCCTCAGTCCCTGTCGCGCTGTCTCCTCGCTCCCTGCCGCACCGTCTCCTCGCTCCCTGTCGCGCTGTCTCCTCGCTCCCTCTCACACTGTCCCCTCGCTCCCTCTCGCACTGACTCCTCGCTCCCTGTCGCACTGTCTCCTTGCTCCCTGTCGCGCTGTCTCCTTTCTCTGTGTCGCGCTGTGACTTTGGTCCTTCTCGCACTGTCACTTCATTCCCTCTCGCAATGTCTCCTCTCACCCTCTCACTCTGTCCCCTCACTCCCTTTCGCGCTGTCTCATCGCTCGCTCTAGTGCTGTCTCCTCGCACCCTCTCGCGCTGTCTCCTTGCTCACTGTCGCACTGTCTCCTCACTCCCTTTCGTGCTGTCTCCTCGCTCCCTGTCGTGCAATGTCCTCGCTCGCTGTCGCGCTGTCTCCTCACTCCCTGTTGCGCTGTCCTCTTGCTCCCTGTCGCGCTGTCTGCTCGCTCCCTGTCGCGCTGTCTCCTCGCTCCCTGTCACGCTGTCTCCTCGCTCCCTGTCGCGCTGTCTCCTCGCTCCCTGTCACGCTGTCTCCTCGCTCCCTCTCGCGCTGTCTCCTCGCTGCCTGTCGCACTGTCTCCTCGCTCCCTGTCGCGCTTTCTCATCGGTCCATGTTGCGCTGTCTCCTGGCTCTCTGTCGCACTGTCTCCTCGCTCCCTGTCGCACTGTCTCCTCGCTCCCTGTCGCACTGTCTCCTTCCTCCCTGTCGCGCTGTCTCCTTCCTCCCTGTCGCGCTGTCTCCTCGCTCCCTGTCGCGCTGTCTCCTTGCTCTCTGTCGCACTGTCTCCTTGCTTGCTGTCGCACTGTCTCCTCGCTCTCTGTCGCACTGTCTCCTTGCTCATTGATGCGCTGTCTCCTTGCTCCCTGTCGCGCTGACTCCTCGCTCCCTGTCGCACTGTCTCCTTGCTCCCTGTCGCGCTGTCTCCTTGCTCTGTGTCACGCTGTGACTTTGCTCCTTCTCGCACTGTCGCTTCATTCCCTCTCGCAATGTCTCCTCTCACCCTCTCACTCTGTCACCTCATTCCCTATCGTGCTGTCTCCTCGTTCGCTCTAGCGCTGTCTCCTCGCACCCTCTCGCGCTGTCTCCTTGCTCACTGTCGCCCTGTCTCCTCGCTCCCTTTCGCGCTGTCTCCTCGCTCCCTGTCGCGCTGTGTCCTCGCTCGCTGTCGCGCTGTCTCCTCGCACCCTGTCACGCTGTCTCCTCGCTCCCTGTCACGCTGTCTCATCGTTCCCTGTCACGCTGTCTCCTCGCTCCCTGTCGCGCTGTCTCCTCTCTCCCTGACGTGCTGTCTCCTCGCTCCCTGTCGCGCTGTCTCCTCGCTCCCTGTCACGCTGTCTCCACTTGCCCTCTCGCTCTGTCTCCTCACGCCCTCTCGCACTGATTCCTCTCTCCCTCTCGCTCTGTCTCCTCTCTCTTTCTCGCATTGCCTCCGCACTCCCTGTCACACTGTCTCCTCGCTCCCTGTCACACTGTCTCCTCGCTCCCTGTCGCGCTGTCTCCTCGCTCCCTGTCGCGCTGTCTCCTCGCTCCATGTCGCGCTGTCTCCTCGCTCCCTGTCGCGCTGTCTCCTCGCTCCCTGTCGCGCTGTCTCCTCGCTCCCTTCGCGCTGTCTCCTCGCTCACTGTCATGCTGTCTCCTCGCTCCCTGTCGTGCTGTCTCCTCGCACCCTCTCGCTATGTCTCCTCACTCCCTCTTGCACTGATTCCTCTCTCCCTCTTGCTCTGTCTCCTCTCACCCTCTCGCAATGCGTCTGCAATCCCTGTCACACTGTTTCCTAGCTCCCTGTCGCACTGACTCCTGGCTCCCTGTCGCACTGTCTCCTCTCACCCTCTCGCTCTGTCACCTCACTCCCTATCGCGCTGTCTCCTCGCACCCTCTCACGCTGTCTCCTCGCTCACTGTCGCCCTGCCGCATCGCTCCCTTTCGCGCTGTCTCCTTGCTCCCTGTCACCAAGTCTCCTCGCTCCCTGTCACTATGTCTCTTCACTCCCTGTCGAGGTTTCTCCTCGCTCCCTGTTGCGCTGTTTCCTCTTCCCTGTCGCACTGTCCCCTCGCTCCCTGTCACACTGTCTGCTCGCTCCCTGTCGCGCTGCCTCCTCACTCCCTGTCGCGCTGTCTCCTCGCTCCCTGCCGCACCGTCTCCTCGCTCCCTGTCGCGCTGTCTCCTCGCTCCCTCTCACACTGTCCCCTCGCTCCCTCTCGCACTGACTCCTCGCTCCCTGTCGCACTGTCTCCTTGCTCCCTGTCGCGCTGTCTCCTTTCTCTGTGTCGCGCTGTGACTTTGCTCCTTCTCACACTGTCACTTCATTCCCTCTCGCAATGTCTCCTCTCACCCTCTCGCTCTGTCACCTCACTCCCTTTCGCGCTGTCTCCTCGCTCGCTCTAGCGGTGTCTCCTCGCACCCTCTCGCGCTGTCTCCTTGCTCACTGTCGCACTGTCTCCTCACTCCCTTTCGCGCTGTCTCCTCGCTCCCTGTCGTGCAATGTCCTCGCTCGCTGTCGCGCTGTCTCCTCGCTCCCTGTTGCGCTGTCCTCTTGCTCCCTGTCGCGCTGTCTGCTCGCTCCCTGTCGCGCTGTCTCCTCGCTCCCTGTCACGCTGTCTCCTCGCTCCCTGTCGCGCTGTCTCCTCGCTCCCTGTCACGCTGTCTCCTCGCTCCCTGTCGCGCTGTCTCCTCGCTCCCTGTCGCGCTGTCTCCACGCGCCCTCTCGCTCTGTCTCCTCACTCCCTCTCGCACTGATTCCTCTCTCCCTCTCTCTCTGTCTCCTCTCTCCCTCTCGCATTGCCTCCGCACTCCCTGTCACACTGTCTCCTCGCTCCCTGTCGCACTGATTCCTCGATCCCTGTCGCACTGTTTCCTCGCTCCCTCTCGCTCTGTCTCCTCTCTCCGTCTCGCATTGTCTCCTCGCTCCCTGTCGTGCTCTCTCCTAGCTCCCTGTCACGCTGTCTCCTCGCTCCCTGTCGTGCTGTCTCCTCGCTCCCTGTCGCGCTGTCTCCTCGCTCCCTTCGCGCTGTCTCCTCGCTCACTGTCATGCTGTCTCCTCGCTCCCTGTCGTGCTGTCTCCTCGCACCCTCTCGCTATGTCTCCTCACTCCCTCTTGCACTGATTCCTCTCTCCCTCTTGCTCTGTCTCCTCTCACCCTCTCGCAATGCGTCTGCAATCCCTGTCACACTGTTTCCTAGCTCCCTGTCGCACTGACTCCTCGCTCCCTGTCGCACTGTCTCCTCTCACCCTCTCGCTCTGTCACCTCACTCCCTATCGCGCTGTCTCCTCGCTCGCTATGGCGCTGTCTCCTCGCACCCTCTCACGCTGTCTCCTCGCTCACTGTCGCCCTGCCGCATCGCTCCCTTTCGCGCTGTCTCCTTGCTCCCTGTCACCAAGTCTCCTCGCTCCCTGTCACTATGTCTCTTCACTCCCTGTCGAGTTTTCTCCTCGCTCCCTGTTGCGCTGTTTCCTCTTCCCTGTCGCACTGTCCCCTCGCTCCCTGTCACACTGTCTGCTCGCTCCCTGTCGCGCTGCCTCCTCAGTCCCTGTCGCGCTGTCTCCTCGCTCCCTGCCGCACCGTCTCCTCGCTCCCTGTCGCGCTGTCTCCTCGCTCCCTCTCACACTGTCCCCTCGCTCCCTCTCGCACTGACTCCTCGCTCCCTGTCGCACTGTCTCCTTGCTCCCTGTCGCGCTGTCTCCTTTCTCTGTGTCGCGCTGTGACTTTGCTCCTTCTCGCACTGTCACTTCATTCCCTCTCGCAATGTCTCCTCTCACCCTCTCACTCTGTCCCCTCACTCCCTTTCGCGCTGTCTCATCGCTCGCTCTAGTGCTGTCTCCTCGCACCCTCTCGCGCTGTCTCCTTGCTCACTGTCGCACTGTCTCCTCACTCCCTTTCGCGCTGTCTCCTCGCTCCCTGTCGTGCAATGTCCTCGCTCGCTGTCGCGCTGTCTCCTCACTCCCTGTTGCGCTGTCCTCTTGCTCCCTGTCGCGCTGTCTGCTCGCTCCCTGTCGCGCTGTCTCCTCGCTCCCTGTCACGCTGTCTCCTCGCTCCCTGTCGCGCTGTCTCCTCGCTCCCTGTCACGCTGTCTCCTCGCTCCCTCTCGCGCTGTCTCCTCGCTGCCTGTCGCACTGTCTCCTCGCTCCCTGTCGCGCTGTCTCCTCGCTCCCTGTCGCGCTTTCTCATCGGTCCATGTTGCGCTGTCTCCTGGCTCTCTGTCGCACTGTCTCCTCGCTCCCTGTCGCACTGTCTCCTCGCTCCCTGTCGCACTGTCTCCTTCCTCCCTGTCGCGCTGTCTCCTTCCTCCCTGTCGCGCTGTCTCCTCGCTCCCTGTCGCGCTGTCTCCTTGCTCTCTGTCGCACTGTCTCCTTGCTTGCTGTCGCACTGTCTCCTCGCTCTCTGTCGCACTGTCTCCTTGCTCATTGATGCGCTGTCTCCTTGCTCCCTGTCGCGCTGACTCCTCGCTCCCTGTCGCACTGTCTCCTTGCTCCCTGTCGCGCTGTCTCCTTGCTCTGTGTCGCGCTGTGACTTTGCTCCTTCTCGCACTGTCGCTTCATTCCCTCTCGCAATGTCTCCTCTCACCCTCTCACTCTGTCACCTCATTCCCTATCGTGCTGTCTCCTCGTTCGCTCTAGCGCTGTCTCCTCGCACCCTCTCGCGCTGTCTCCTTGCTCACTGTCGCCCTGTCTCCTCGCTCCCTTTCGCGCTGTCTCCTCGCTCCCTGTCGCGCTGTGTCCTCGCTCGCTGTCGCGCTGTCTCCTCGCACCCTGTCACGCTGTCTCCTCGCTCCCTGTCACGCTGTCTCATCGTTCCCTGTCACGCTGTCTCCTCGCTCCCTGTCGCGCTGTCTCCTCGCTCCCTGACGTGCTGTCTCCTCGCTCCCTGTCGCGCTGTCTCCTCGCTCCCTGTCACGCTGTCTCCACTTGCCCTCTCGCTCTGTCTCCTCACGCCCTCTCGCACTGATTCCTCTCTCCCTCTCGCTCTGTCTCCTCTCTCTTTCTCGCATTGCCTCCGCACTCCCTGTCACACTGTCTCCTCGCTCCCTGTCACACTGTCTCCTCGCTCCCTGTCGCGCTGTCTCCTCGCTCCCTGTCGCGCTGTCTCCTCGCTCCATGTCGCGCTGTCTCCTCGCTCCCTGTCGAGCTGTCTCCTCGCTCCCTGTCGCGCTGTCTCCTCGCTCCCTTCGCGCTGTCTCCTCGCTCACTGTCATGCTGTCTCCTCGCTCCCTGTCGTGCTGTCTCCTCGCACCCTCTCGCTATGTCTCCTCACTCCCTCTTGCACTGATTCCTCTCTCCCTCTTGCTCTGTCTCCTCTCACCCTCTCGCAATGCGTCTGCAATCCCTGTCACACTGTTTCCTAGCTCCCTGTCGCACTGACTCCTGGCTCCCTGTCGCACTGTCTCCTCTCACCCTCTCGCTCTGTCACCTCACTCCCTATCGCGCTGTCTCCTCGCACCCTCTCACGCTGTCTCCTCGCTCACTGTCGCCCTGCCGCATCGCTCCCTTTCGCGCTGTCTCCTTGCTCCCTGTCACCAAGTCTCCTCGCTCCCTGTCACTATGTCTCTTCACTCCCTGTCGAGGTTTCTCCTCGCTCCCTGTTGCGCTGTTTCCTCTTCCCTGTCGCACTGTCCCCTCGCTCCCTGTCACACTGTCTGCTCGCTCCCTGTCGCGCTGCCTCCTCACTCCCTGTCGCGCTGTCTCCTCGCTCCCTGCCGCACCGTCTCCTCGCTCCCTGTCGCGCTGTCTCCTCGCTCCCTCTCACACTGTCCCCTCGCTCCCTCTCGCACTGACTCCTCGCTCCCTGTCGCACTGTCTCCTTGCTCCCTGTCGCGCTGTCTCCTTTCTCTGTGTCGCGCTGTGACTTTGCTCCTTCTCACACTGTCACTTCATTCCCTCTCGCAATGTCTCCTCTCACCCTCTCGCTCTGTCACCTCACTCCCTTTCGCGCTGTCTCCTCGCTCGCTCTAGCGGTGTCTCCTCGCACCCTCTCGCGCTGTCTCCTTGCTCACTGTCGCACTGTCTCCTCACTCCCTTTCGCGCTGTCTCCTCGCTCCCTGTCGTGCAATGTCCTCGCTCGCTGTCGCGCTGTCTCCTCGCTCCCTGTTGCGCTGTCCTCTTGCTCCCTGTCGCGCTGTCTGCTCGCTCCCTGTCGCGCTGTCTCCTCGCTCCCTGTCACGCTGTCTCCTCGCTCCCTGTCGCGCTGTCTCCTCGCTCCCTGTCACGCTGTCTCCTCGCTCCCTCTCGCGCTGTCTCCTCACTGCCTGTCGCACTGTCTCCTCGCTCCCTGTCGCGCTGTCTCCTCGCTCCCTGTCGCGCTTTCTCATCGGTCCATGTCGCGCTGTCTCCTGGCTCTCTGTCGCACTGTCTCCTCGCTCCCTGTCGCACTGTCTCCTCGCTCCCTGTCGCACTGTCTCCTTCCTCCCTGTCGCGCTGTCTCCTCGCTCCCTGTCGCGCTGTCTCCTCGCTCCCTGTCGCGCTGTCTCCTTGCTCTCTGTCGCACTGTCTCCTTGCTTGCTGTCGCACTGTCTCCTCGCTCTCTGTCGCACTGTCTCCTTGCTCATTGATGCGCTGTCTCCTTGCTCCCTGTCGCGCTGACTCCTCGCTCCCTGTCGCACTGTCTCCTTGCTCCCTGTCGCGCTGTCTCCTTGCTCTGTGTCGCGCTGTGACTTTGCTCCTTCTCGCACTGTTGCTTCATTCCCTCTCGCAATGTCTCCTCTCACCCTCTCACTCTGTCACCTCATTCCCTATCGTGCTGTCTCCTCGCACCCTCTCGCTATGTCTCCTCACTCCCTCTTGCACTGATTCCTCTCTCCCTCTTGCTCTGTCTCCTCTCACCCTCTCGCAATGCGTCTGCAATCCCTGTCACACTGTTTCCTAGCTCCCTGTCGCACTGACTCCTCGCTCCCTGTCGCACTGTCTCCTCTCACCCTCTCGCTCTGTCACCTCACTCCCTATCGCGCTGTCTCCTCGCTCGCTATGGCGCTGTCTCCTCGCACCCTCTCACGCTGTCTCCTCGCTCACTGTCGCCCTGCCGCATCGCTCCCTTTCGCGCTGTCTCCTTGCTCCCTGTCACCAAGTCTCCTCGCTCCCTGTCACTATGTCTCTTCACTCCCTGTCGAGTTTTCTCCTCGCTCCCTGTTGCGCTGTTTCCTCTTCCCTGTCGCACTGTCCCCTCGCTCCCTGTCACACTGTCTGCTCGCTCCCTGTCGCGCTGTCTCCTCGCTCCCTGCCGCACCGTCTCCTCGCTCCCTGTCGCGCTGTCTCCTCGCTCCCTCTCACACTGTCCCCTCGCTCCCTCTCGCACTGACTCCTCGCTCCCTGTCGCACTGTCTCCTTGCTCCCTGTCGCGCTGTCTCCTTTCTCTGTGTCGCGCTGTGACTTTGGTCCTTCTCGCACTGTCACTTCATTCCCTCTCGCAATGTCTCCTCTCACCCTCTCACTCTGTCCCCTCACTCCCTTTCGCGCTGTCTCATCGCTCGCTCTAGTGCTGTCTCCTCGCACCCTCTCGCGCTGTCTCCTTGCTCACTGTCGCACTGTCTCCTCACTCCCTTTCGTGCTGTCTCCTCGCTCCCTGTCGTGCAATGTCCTCGCTCGCTGTCGCGCTGTCTCCTCGCTCCCTGTTGCGCTGTCCTCTTGCTCCCTGTCGCGCTGTCTGCTCGCTCCCTGTCGCGCTGTCTCCTCGCTCCCTGTCACGCTGTCTCCTCGCTCCCTGTCGCGCTGTCTCCTCGCTCCCTGTCACGCTGTCTCCTCGCTCCCTGTCGCGCTGTCTCCTCGCTCCCTGTCGCGCTGTCTCCACGCGCCCTCTCGCTCTGTCTCCTCACTCCCTCTCGCACTGATTCCTCTCTCCCTCTCTCTCTGTCTCCTCTCTCCCTCTCGCATTGCCTCCGCACTCCCTGTCACACTGTCTCCTCGCTCCCTGTCGCACTGATTCCTCGATCCCTGTCGCACTGTTTCCTCGCTCCCTCTCGCTCTGTCTCCTCTCTCCGTCTCGCATTGTCTCCTCGCTCCCTGTCGTGCTCTCTCCTAGCTCCCTGTCACGCTGTCTCCTCGCTCCCTGTCGTGCTGTCTCCTCGCTCCCTGTCGCGCTGTCTCCTCGCTCCCTTCGCGCTGTCTCCTCGCTCACTGTCATGCTGTCTCCTCGCTCCCTGTCGTGCTGTCTCCTCGCACCCTCTCGCTATGTCTCCTCACTCCCTCTTGCACTGATTCCTCTCTCCCTCTTGCTCTGTCTCCTCTCACCCTCTCGCAATGCGTCTGCAATCCCTGTCACACTGTTTCCTAGCTCCCTGTCGCACTGACTCCTCGCTCCCTGTCGCACTGTCTCCTCTCACCCTCTCGCTCTGTCACCTCACTCCCTATCGCGCTGTCTCCTCGCTCGCTATGGCGCTGTCTCCTCGCACCCTCTCACGCTGTCTCCTCGCTCACTGTCGCCCTGCCGCATCGCTCCCTTTCGCGCTGTCTCCTTGCTCCCTGTCACCAAGTCTCCTCGCTCCCTGTCACTATGTCTCTTCACTCCCTGTCGAGTTTTCTCCTCGCTCCCTGTTGCGCTGTTTCCTCTTCCCTGTCGCACTGTCCCCTCGCTCCCTGTCACACTGTCTGCTCGCTCCCTGTCGCGCTGCCTCCTCAGTCCCTGTCGCGCTGTCTCCTCGCACCCTGTCACGCTGTCTCCTCGCACCCTGTTGCGCTGACTCATTGCTCACTCTAGCGCTGTCTCCTCGCTCCCTCTCGCTCTGTCTCCTCACTCACTGTCACGCTGTCTCCTCGCTCCCTGTCGCGCTGTCTCCTCGCTCCCTGTCACGCTGTCTCCTCGCACCCTGTTGCGCTGTCTCATTGCTCACTCTAGCGCTGTCTTCTCGCTCCCTCTCGCGCTGTCTCCTCATTCCCTGTCGCACTGTCTCCTCGCTCCCTGTCGCACTGCCTCCTCATTTCCTGTCGCGATGTCTCCTCACTCCCTGGCGTGCTGTCTCCTCGCTCCCTGTCGCATTGTCTCATCGTTCCCTGTCGCGCTGTCTCCTCGCTCCCTGTCGCGCTGTCTCCTCGCTCCCTGACGTGCTGTCTCCTCGCTCCCTGTCACGCTGTCTCCACTTGCCCTCTCGCTCTGTCTCCTCACTCCCTCTCGCACTGATTCCTCTCTCCCTCTCGCTCTGTCTCCTCTCTCCGTCTCGCATTGCCTCCGCACTCCCTGTCACACTGTCTCCTCACTCCCTGTTGCACTGACTCCTCGCTCCCTGTCGCACTGTCTCCTCGCTCCCTCTCGCTCTGTCTCCTCTCTCCCTCTCGCATTGCCTCCGCACTCCCTGTCACACTGTCTCCTCGCTCCCTGTCGCGCTGTGTCCTCGCTCGCTGTCGCGCTGTCTCCTCGCTCCCTGTCGCGCTGCCTCCTCGCTCCCTGTCATGCTGTCTCCTCGCTCCCTGTCGCGCTGTCTCATCGCTCACTCTAGCACTGTCTTTCCGCTCCCTCTCGCGCTGTCTCCTCACTCACTGTCGCGCTGTCTCATCGCTCCCTGTCGCGCTGTAAACTCGCTCCCTGTCGCGCTGTCTCCTCACTCCCTGTCGCGCTGTCTCCTCGCTCCCTGTCGCGCTTTCTCATCGGTCCATGTTGCGCTGTCTCCTGGCTCTCTGTCGCACTGTCTCCTCGCTCCCTGTCGCACTGTCTCCTCGCTCCCTGTCGCACTGTCTCCTTCCTCCCTGTCGCGCTGTCTCCTTCCTCCCTGTCGCGCTGTCTCCTCGCTCCCTGTCGCGCTGTCTCCTTGCTCTCTGTCGCACTGTCTCCTTGCTTGCTGTCGCACTGTCTCCTCGCTCTCTGTCGCACTGTCTCCTTGCTCATTGATGCGCTGTCTCCTTGCTCCCTGTCGCGCTGACTCCTCGCTCCCTGTCGCACTGTCTCCTTGCTCCCTGTCGCGCTGTCTCCTTGCTCTGTGTCGCGCTGTGACTTTGCTCCTTCTCGCACTGTCGCTTCATTCCCTCTCGCAATGTCTCCTCTCACCCTCTCACTCTGTCACCTCATTCCCTATCGTGCTGTCTCCTCGTTCGCTCTAGCGCTGTCTCCTCGCACCCTCTCGCGCTGTCTCCTTGCTCACTGTCGCCCTGTCTCCTCGCTCCCTTTCGCGCTGTCTCCTCGCTCCCTGTCGCGCTGTGTCCTCGCTCGCTGTCGCGCTGTCTCCTCGCACCCTGTCACGCTGTCTCCTCGCTCCCTGTCACGCTGTCTCATCGTTCCCTGTCACGCTGTCTCCTCGCTCCCTGTCGCGCTGTCTCCTCGCTCCCTGACGTGCTGTCTCCTCGCTCCCTGTCGCGCTGTCTCCTCGCTCCCTGTCACGCTGTCTCCACTTGCCCTCTCGCTCTGTCTCCTCACGCCCTCTCGCACTGATTCCTCTCTCCCTCTCGCTCTGTCTCCTCTCTCTTTCTCGCATTGCCTCCGCACTCCCTGTCACACTGTCTCCTCGCTCCCTGTCACACTGTCTCCTCGCTCCCTGTCGCGCTGTCTCCTCGCTCCCTGTCGCGCTGTCTCCTCGCTCCATGTCGCGCTGTCTCCTCGCTCCCTGTCGAGCTGTCTCCTCGCTCCCTGTCGCGCTGTCTCCTCGCTCCCTTCGCGCTGTCTCCTCGCTCACTGTCATGCTGTCTCCTCGCTCCCTGTCGTGCTGTCTCCTCGCACCCTCTCGCTATGTCTCCTCACTCCCTCTTGCACTGATTCCTCTCTCCCTCTTGCTCTGTCTCCTCTCACCCTCTCGCAATGCGTCTGCAATCCCTGTCACACTGTTTCCTAGCTCCCTGTCGCACTGACTCCTGGCTCCCTGTCGCACTGTCTCCTCTCACCCTCTCGCTCTGTCACCTCACTCCCTATCGCGCTGTCTCCTCGCACCCTCTCACGCTGTCTCCTCGCTCACTGTCGCCCTGCCGCATCGCTCCCTTTCGCGCTGTCTCCTTGCTCCCTGTCACCAAGTCTCCTCGCTCCCTGTCACTATGTCTCTTCACTCCCTGTCGAGGTTTCTCCTCGCTCCCTGTTGCGCTGTTTCCTCTTCCCTGTCGCACTGTCCCCTCGCTCCCTGTCACACTGTCTGCTCGCTCCCTGTCGCGCTGCCTCCTCACTCCCTGTCGCGCTGTCTCCTCGCTCCCTGCCGCACCGTCTCCTCGCTCCCTGTCGCGCTGTCTCCTCGCTCCCTCTCACACTGTCCCCTCGCTCCCTCTCGCACTGACTCCTCGCTCCCTGTCGCACTGTCTCCTTGCTCCCTGTCGCGCTGTCTCCTTTCTCTGTGTCGCGCTGTGACTTTGCTCCTTCTCACACTGTCACTTCATTCCCTCTCGCAATGTCTCCTCTCACCCTCTCGCTCTGTCACCTCACTCCCTTTCGCGCTGTCTCCTCGCTCGCTCTAGCGGTGTCTCCTCGCACCCTCTCGCGCTGTCTCCTTGCTCACTGTCGCACTGTCTCCTCACTCCCTTTCGCGCTGTCTCCTCGCTCCCTGTCGTGCAATGTCCTCGCTCGCTGTCGCGCTGTCTCCTCGCTCCCTGTTGCGCTGTCCTCTTGCTCCCTGTCGCGCTGTCTGCTCGCTCCCTGTCGCGCTGTCTCCTCGCTCCCTGTCACGCTGTCTCCTCGCTCCCTGTCGCGCTGTCTCCTCGCTCCCTGTCACGCTGTCTCCTCGCTCCCTCTCGCGCTGTCTCCTCACTGCCTGTCGCACTGTCTCCTCGCTCCCTGTCGCGCTGTCTCCTCGCTCCCTGTCGCGCTTTCTCATCGGTCCATGTCGCGCTGTCTCCTGGCTCTCTGTCGCACTGTCTCCTCGCTCCCTGTCGCACTGTCTCCTCGCTCCCTGTCGCACTGTCTCCTTCCTCCCTGTCGCGCTGTCTCCTCGCTCCCTGTCGCGCTGTCTCCTCGCTCCCTGTCGCGCTGTCTCCTTGCTCTCTGTCGCACTGTCTCCTTGCTTGCTGTCGCACTGTCTCCTCGCTCTCTGTCGCACTGTCTCCTTGCTCATTGATGCGCTGTCTCCTTGCTCCCTGTCGCGCTGACTCCTCGCTCCCTGTCGCACTGTCTCCTTGCTCCCTGTCGCGCTGTCTCCTTGCTCTGTGTCGCGCTGTGACTTTGCTCCTTCTCGCACTGTTGCTTCATTCCCTCTCGCAATGTCTCCTCTCACCCTCTCACTCTGTCACCTCATTCCCTATCGTGCTGTCTCCTCGCACCCTCTCGCTATGTCTCCTCACTCCCTCTTGCACTGATTCCTCTCTCCCTCTTGCTCTGTCTCCTCTCACCCTCTCGCAATGCGTCTGCAATCCCTGTCACACTGTTTCCTAGCTCCCTGTCGCACTGACTCCTCGCTCCCTGTCGCACTGTCTCCTCTCACCCTCTCGCTCTGTCACCTCACTCCCTATCGCGCTGTCTCCTCGCTCGCTATGGCGCTGTCTCCTCGCACCCTCTCACGCTGTCTCCTCGCTCACTGTCGCCCTGCCGCATCGCTCCCTTTCGCGCTGTCTCCTTGCTCCCTGTCACCAAGTCTCCTCGCTCCCTGTCACTATGTCTCTTCACTCCCTGTCGAGTTTTCTCCTCGCTCCCTGTTGCGCTGTTTCCTCTTCCCTGTCGCACTGTCCCCTCGCTCCCTGTCACACTGTCTGCTCGCTCCCTGTCGCGCTGTCTCCTCGCTCCCTGCCGCACCGTCTCCTCGCTCCCTGTCGCGCTGTCTCCTCGCTCCCTCTCACACTGTCCCCTCGCTCCCTCTCGCACTGACTCCTCGCTCCCTGTCGCACTGTCTCCTTGCTCCCTGTCGCGCTGTCTCCTTTCTCTGTGTCGCGCTGTGACTTTGGTCCTTCTCGCACTGTCACTTCATTCCCTCTCGCAATGTCTCCTCTCACCCTCTCACTCTGTCCCCTCACTCCCTTTCGCGCTGTCTCATCGCTCGCTCTAGTGCTGTCTCCTCGCACCCTCTCGCGCTGTCTCCTTGCTCACTGTCGCACTGTCTCCTCACTCCCTTTCGTGCTGTCTCCTCGCTCCCTGTCGTGCAATGTCCTCGCTCGCTGTCGCGCTGTCTCCTCGCTCCCTGTTGCGCTGTCCTCTTGCTCCCTGTCGCGCTGTCTGCTCGCTCCCTGTCGCGCTGTCTCCTCGCTCCCTGTCACGCTGTCTCCTCGCTCCCTGTCGCGCTGTCTCCTCGCTCCCTGTCACGCTGTCTCCTCGCTCCCTGTCGCGCTGTCTCCTCGCTCCCTGTCGCGCTGTCTCCACGCGCCCTCTCGCTCTGTCTCCTCACTCCCTCTCGCACTGATTCCTCTCTCCCTCTCTCTCTGTCTCCTCTCTCCCTCTCGCATTGCCTCCGCACTCCCTGTCACACTGTCTCCTCGCTCCCTGTCGCACTGATTCCTCGATCCCTGTCGCACTGTTTCCTCGCTCCCTCTCGCTCTGTCTCCTCTCTCCGTCTCGCATTGTCTCCTCGCTCCCTGTCGTGCTCTCTCCTAGCTCCCTGTCACGCTGTCTCCTCGCTCCCTGTCGTGCTGTCTCCTCGCTCCCTGTCGCGCTGTCTCCTCGCTCCCTTCGCGCTGTCTCCTCGCTCACTGTCATGCTGTCTCCTCGCTCCCTGTCGTGCTGTCTCCTCGCACCCTCTCGCTATGTCTCCTCACTCCCTCTTGCACTGATTCCTCTCTCCCTCTTGCTCTGTCTCCTCTCACCCTCTCGCAATGCGTCTGCAATCCCTGTCACACTGTTTCCTAGCTCCCTGTCGCACTGACTCCTCGCTCCCTGTCGCACTGTCTCCTCTCACCCTCTCGCTCTGTCACCTCACTCCCTATCGCGCTGTCTCCTCGCTCGCTATGGCGCTGTCTCCTCGCACCCTCTCACGCTGTCTCCTCGCTCACTGTCGCCCTGCCGCATCGCTCCCTTTCGCGCTGTCTCCTTGCTCCCTGTCACCAAGTCTCCTCGCTCCCTGTCACTATGTCTCTTCACTCCCTGTCGAGTTTTCTCCTCGCTCCCTGTTGCGCTGTTTCCTCTTCCCTGTCGCACTGTCCCCTCGCTCCCTGTCACACTGTCTGCTCGCTCCCTGTCGCGCTGCCTCCTCAGTCCCTGTCGCGCTGTCTCCTCGCACCCTGTCACGCTGTCTCCTCGCACCCTGTTGCGCTGACTCATTGCTCACTCTAGCGCTGTCTCCTCGCTCCCTCTCGCTCTGTCTCCTCACTCACTGTCACGCTGTCTCCTCGCTCCCTGTCGCGCTGTCTCCTCGCTCCCTGTCACGCTGTCTCCTCGCACCCTGTTGCGCTGTCTCATTGCTCACTCTAGCGCTGTCTTCTCGCTCCCTCTCGCGCTGTCTCCTCATTCCCTGTCGCACTGTCTCCTCGCTCCCTGTCGCACTGCCTCCTCATTTCCTGTCGCGATGTCTCCTCACTCCCTGGCGTGCTGTCTCCTCGCTCCCTGTCGCATTGTCTCATCGTTCCCTGTCGCGCTGTCTCCTCGCTCCCTGTCGCGCTGTCTCCTCGCTCCCTGACGTGCTGTCTCCTCGCTCCCTGTCACGCTGTCTCCACTTGCCCTCTCGCTCTGTCTCCTCACTCCCTCTCGCACTGATTCCTCTCTCCCTCTCGCTCTGTCTCCTCTCTCCGTCTCGCATTGCCTCCGCACTCCCTGTCACACTGTCTCCTCACTCCCTGTTGCACTGACTCCTCGCTCCCTGTCGCACTGTCTCCTCGCTCCCTCTCGCTCTGTCTCCTCTCTCCCTCTCGCATTGCCTCCGCACTCCCTGTCACACTGTCTCCTCGCTCCCTGTCGCGCTGTGTCCTCGCTCGCTGTCGCGCTGTCTCCTCGCTCCCTGTCGCGCTGCCTCCTCGCTCCCTGTCATGCTGTCTCCTCGCTCCCTGTCGCGCTGTCTCATCGCTCACTCTAGCACTGTCTTTCCGCTCCCTCTCGCGCTGTCTCCTCACTCACTGTCGCGCTGTCTCATCGCTCCCTGTCGCGCTGTAAACTCGCTCCCTGTCGCGCTGTCTCCTCACTCCCTGTCGCGCTGTCTCCTCGCTCCCTGTCGCGCTTTCTCATCGGCCCATGTCGCGCTGTCTCCTGGCTCTCTGTCGCACTGTCTCCTCGCTCCCTGTCGCACTGTCTCCTCGCTCCCTGTCGCACTGTCTCCTTCCTCCCTGTCGCGCTGTCTCCTCGCTCCCTGTCGCGCTGTCTCCTTGCTCTCTGTCGCACTGTCTCCTTGCTTGCTGTCGCACTGTCTCCTCGCTCTCTGTCGCACTGTCTCCTTGCTCATTGATGCGCTGTCTCCTTGCTCCCTGTCGCGCTGACTCCTCGCTCCCTGTCGCACTGTCTCCTTGCTCCCTGTCATGCTGTCTCCTTGCTCTGTGTCGCGCTGTGACTTTGCTCCTTCTCGCACTGTCGCTTCATTCCCTCTCGCAATGTCTCCTCTCACCCTCTCGCTCTGTCACCTCACTCCCTGTCGTGCTGTCTCCTCGCTCGCTCTAGCGCTGTCTCCTCGCACCGTCTCGCACTGTCCCCTCGCTCCCTGTCACACTGTCTCCTCACTCCCTGTCGCGCTATCTCCTCGCTCCCTGCCGCGCTGTCTCTTCGCTCCCTGTCGCGCTGTCTCCTCGCTCCCTGTCGCGCTGTCTCCTTGCTCCCTGTCGCGCTGTCTCCTCGCTCCCTGTTGCGCTGTCTTTTTGCTCCCTGTCGCACTGTCTCCTCGCTCCCTCTCACACTGTCCCCTCGCTCCCTCTCGCACTGACTCCTCGCTCCCTGTCGCACTGTCTCCTTGCTCCCTGTCGCGCTGTCTCCTTTCTCTGTGTCGCGCTGTGACTTTGCTCCTTCTCGCACTGTCGCTTCATTCCCTCTCGCAATGTCTGCTCTCACCCTCTCGCTCTGTCACCTCACTCCCTATCGCGCTGTCTCCTCGCACCCTCTCGCGCTGTCTCCTTGCTCACTGTCGCACTGTCTCCTCGCTCCCTTTCACGCTGCCTCCTCGCTCCCTGTCATGCAATGTCCTCGCTCGCTGTCGCACTGTCTCCTCGCTCCCTGTTGCGCTGTCCCCTTGCTCCCTGTCACGCTGTCTGCTCGCTCCCTGTCGCGCTGTCTCCTCGCTCCCTTCGCGCTGTCTCCTTGCTCCCTGTCATGCTGTCTCCTTGCTCTGTGTCGCGCTGTGACTTTGCTCCTTCTCGCACTGTCGCTTCATTCCCTCTCGCAATGTCTCCTCTCACCCTCTCGCTCTGTCACCTCACTCCCTGTCGTGCTGTCTCCTCGCTCGCTCTAGCGCTGTCTCCTCGCACCCTCTCGCACTGTCCCCTCGCTCCCTGTCACACTGTCTCCTCACTCCCTGTCGCGCTGTCTCCTCGCTCCCTGTCGCGCTGTCTCCTCGCTCCCTTCGCGCTGTCTCCTCGCTCCCTGTCATGCTGTCTCCTCGCTCCATGTCGCGCTGTCTCCTCGCTCCCTGTCGTGCTGTCTCCTCGCTCCCTGTCACGCTGTCTCCTCGCACCCTGTTGCGCTGTCTCATTGCTCACTCTAGCGCTGTCTCCTCGCTCCCTCTCGCGCTGTCTCCTCTCTCCCTCTCGCATTGCCTCCGCACTCCCTGTCACACTGTCTCCTCACTCCCTGTCGCACAGTCTCCTCGCTCCCTGTCGCACTGCCTCCTCGCTTCCTGTCGTGATGACTCCTCACTCCCTGGCGCGCTGTCTCCTCGCTGCCTGGCGCGCTGTCTCCTCGCTCCCTTTCGCGCTGTCTCATCGTTCCCTGTCACGCTGTCTCCTCGCTCCCTGTCGCGCTGTCTCATCGCTCCCTGTCGCACTGTCTCCTCGCTCCCTGTTGCGCTGTTTCATCGCTCCCTGTCACGCTGTACCCTCGCTCCCTGTCGCACTGTCTCATCGCTCCCTGTCGCGCTGTCTCCTCGCTCCCTGTCGCACTGCCTCCTCGCTTCCTGTCGCGATATCTCCTCGCTCCCTGTCGCGCTGTCTCCTCGCTCCCTGTCGCGTTGTCTCCTCGCTCCCTGTCGCGTTGTCTCCACGCGACCTCTCGCTCTGTCTCCTCACTCCCTCTCGCACTGATTCCTCTCTCCCTCTCGCCCTGTCACCTCACTCCCTATCGCGCTGTCTCCTCGCTCGATCTAGCGCTGTCTCCTCGCACCCTCTCGCGCTGTCTCCTTGCTCACTGTCGCCCTGTCTCCTCGCTCCCTTTCGAGCTGTCTCCTCGCTCCCTGTCACTATGTCTCCTCGCTCCCTTTGGCACTGTCTCCTCGCTCCCTGTCACGCTGTCTCCTCGCTCCCTGTCACGCTGTCTCCTCGCACCCTGTTGCGCTGTCTCATCGCTCACTCTAGCGCTGTCTCCTCGCTCCCTCTCGCGCTGTCTCCTCGCTCACTGTCGCCCTGCCGCATCGCTCCCTGTCGCACTGTCTCCTCGCTCCCTCTCGCTCTGTCTCCTCTCTCCCTCTCGCATTGCCTCCGCAGTCCCGGTCACACTGTCTCCTCGCTCCCTGTCGCACTGACTCCTCGCTACCTGTCGTGGTTTCTCATCGCTCCCTTTCGCGCTGTCTCCTCGCTCCCTGTTGCGCTGTCTCCTCGCTCCCTGTCGCGCTGCCTCCTCGCTCCCTGTCGCGCTGTCTCCTGGCTCCCTGTCGTGCTGTCTCCTTGCTCCCTGTTGCGCTGTCTCCTCGCACCCTCTCGCACTGTCTCCTCGCTCCCTGTCACGCTGTCTCCTCGCGCCCTGTCGCGCTGTCTCCTCGCTCCCTGTCGCGCTGTCTCCACGCGCCCTCTCGCTCTGTCTCCTCACTCCCTCTCGCACTGATTCCTCTCTCCCTCTCTCTCTGTCTCCTCTCTCCCTCTCGCATTGCCTCCGCACTCCCTGTCACACTGTCTCCTCGCTCCCTGTCGCACTGATTCCTCGATCCCTGTCGCACTGTTTCCTCGCTCCCTCTCGCTCTGTCTCCTCTCTCCGTCTCGCATTGTCTCCTCGCTCCCTGTCGTGCTCTCTCCTAGCTCCCTGTCACGCTGTCTCCTCGCTCCCTGTCGTGCTGTCTCCTCGCTCCCTGTCGCGCTGTCTCCTCGCTCCCTTCGCGCTGTCTCCTCGCTCACTGTCATGCTGTCTCCTCGCTCCCTGTCGTGCTGTCTCCTCGCACCCTCTCGCTATGTCTCCTCACTCCCTCTTGCACTGATTCCTCTCTCCCTCTTGCTCTGTCTCCTCTCACCCTCTCGCAATGCGTCTGCAATCCCTGTCACACTGTTTCCTAGCTCCCTGTCGCACTGACTCCTCGCTCCCTGTCGCACTGTCTCCTCTCACCCTCTCGCTCTGTCACCTCACTCCCTATCGCGCTGTCTCCTCGCTCGCTATGGCGCTGTCTCCTCGCGCCCTCTCACGCTGTCTCCTCGCTCACTGTCGCCCTGCCGCATCGCTCCCTTTCGCGCTGTCTCCTTGCTCCCTGTCACCAAGTCTCCTCGCTCCCTGTCACTATGTCTCTTCACTCCCTGTCGAGTTTTCTCCTCGCTCCCTGTTGCGCTGTTTCCTCTTCCCTGTCGCACTGTCCCCTCGCTCCCTGTCACACTGTCTGCTCGCTCCCTGTCGCGCTGCCTCCTCAGTCCCTGTCGCGCTGTCTCCTCGCTCCCTGCCGCACCGTCTCCTCGCTCCCTGTCGCGCTGTCTCCTCGCTCCCTCTCACACTGTCCCCTCGCTCCCTCTCGCACTGACTCCTCGCTCCCTGTCGCACTGTCTCCTTGCTCCCTGTCGCGCTGTCTCCTTTCTCTGTGTCGCGCTGTGACTTTGGTCCTTCTCGCACTGTCACTTCATTCCCTCTCGCAATGTCTCCTCTCACCCTCTCACTCTGTCCCCTCACTCCCTTTCGCGCTGTCTCATCGCTCGCTCTAGTGCTGTCTCCTCGCACCCTCTCGCGCTGTCTCCTTGCTCACTGTCGCACTGTCTCCTCACTCCCTTTCGTGCTGTCTCCTCGCTCCCTGTCGTGCAATGTCCTCGCTCGCTGTCGCGCTGTCTCCTCACTCCCTGTTGCGCTGTCCTCTTGCTCCCTGTCGCGCTGTCTGCTCGCTCCCTGTCGCGCTGTCTCCTCGCTCCCTGTCACGCTGTCTCCTCGCTCCCTGTCGCGCTGTCTCCTCGCTCCCTGTCACGCTGTCTCCTCGCTCCCTCTCGCGCTGTCTCCTCGCTGCCTGTCGCACTGTCTCCTCGCTCCCTGTCGCGCTGTCTCCTCGCTCCCTGTCGCGCTTTCTCATCGGTCCATGTTGCGCTGTCTCCTGGCTCTCTGTCGCACTGTCTCCTCGCTCCCTGTCGCACTGTCTCCTCGCTCCCTGTCGCACTGTCTCCTTCCTCCCTGTCGCGCTGTCTCCTTCCTCCCTGTCGCGCTGTCTCCTCGCTCCCTGTCGCGCTGTCTCCTTGCTCTCTGTCGCACTGTCTCCTTGCTTGCTGTCGCACTGTCTCCTCGCTCTCTGTCGCACTGTCTCCTTGCTCATTGATGCGCTGTCTCCTTGCTCCCTGTCGCGCTGACTCCTCGCTCCCTGTCGCACTGTCTCCTTGCTCCCTGTCGCGCTGTCTCCTTGCTCTGTGTCGCGCTGTGACTTTGCTCCTTCTCGCACTGTCGCTTCATTCCCTCTCGCAATGTCTCCTCTCACCCTCTCACTCTGTCACCTCATTCCCTATCGTGCTGTCTCCTCGTTCGCTCTAGCGCTGTCTCCTCGCACCCTCTCGCGCTGTCTCCTTGCTCACTGTCGCCCTGTCTCCTCGCTCCCTTTCGCGCTGTCTCCTCGCTCCCTGTCGCGCTGTGTCCTCGCTCGCTGTCGCGCTGTCTCCTCGCACCCTGTCACGCTGTCTCCTCGCTCCCTGTCACGCTGTCTCATCGTTCCCTGTCACGCTGTCTCCTCGCTCCCTGTCGCGCTGTCTCCTCGCTCCCTGACGTGCTGTCTCCTCGCTCCCTGTCGCGCTGTCTCCTCGCTCCCTGTCACGCTGTCTCCACTTGCCCTCTCGCTCTGTCTCCTCACGCCCTCTCGCACTGATTCCTCTCTCCCTCTCGCTCTGTCTCCTCTCTCTTTCTCGCATTGCCTCCGCACTCCCTGTCACACTGTCTCCTCGCTCCCTGTCACACTGTCTCCTCGCTCCCTGTCGCGCTGTCTCCTCGCTCCATGTCGCGCTGTCTCCTCGCTCCCTGTCGAGCTGTCTCCTCGCTCCCTGTCGCGCTGTCTCCTCGCTCCCTTCGCGCTGTCTCCTCGCTCACTGTCATGCTGTCTCCTCGCTCCCTGTCGTGCTGTCTCCTCGCACCCTCTCGCTATGTCTCCTCACTCCCTCTTGCACTGATTCCTCTCTCCCTCTTGCTCTGTCTCCTCTCACCCTCTCGCAATGCATCTGCAATCCCTGTCACACTGTTTCCTAGCTCCCTGTCGCACTGACTCCTGGCTCCCTGTCGCACTGTCTCCTCTCACCCTCTCGCTCTGTCACCTCACTCCCTATCGCGCTGTCTCCTCGCACCCTCTCACGCTGTCTCCTCGCTCACTGTCGCCCTGCCGCATCGCTCCCTTTCGCGCTGTCTCCTTGCTCCCTGTCACCAAGTCTCCTCGCTCCCTGTCACTATGTCTCTTCACTCCCTGTCGAGGTTTCTCCTCGCTCCCTGTTGCGCTGTTTCCTCTTCCCTGTCGCACTGTCCCCTCGCTCCCTGTCACACTGTCTGCTCGCTCCCTGTCGCGCTGCCTCCTCACTCCCTGTCGCGCTGTCTCCTCGCTCCCTGCCGCACCGTCTCCTCGCTCCCTGTCGCGCTGTCTCCTCGCTCCCTCTCACACTGTCCCCTCGCTCCCTCTCGCACTGACTCCTCGCTCCCTGTCGCACTGTCTCCTTGCTCCCTGTCGCGCTGTCTCCTTTCTCTGTGTCGCGCTGTGACTTTGCTCCTTCTCACACTGTCACTTCATTCCCTCTCGCAATGTCTCCTCTCACCCTCTCGCTCTGTCACCTCACTCTCTTTCGCGCTGTCTCCTCGCTCGCTCTAGCGGTGTCTCCTCGCACCCTCTCGCGCTGTCTCCTTGCTCACTGTCGCACTGTCTCCTCACTCCCTTTCGCGCTGTCTCCTCGCTCCCTGTCGTGCAATGTCCTCGCTCGCTGTCGCGCTGTCTCCTCGCTCCCTGTTGCGCTGTCCTCTTGCTCCCTGTCGCGCTGTCTGCTCGCTCCCTGTCGCGCTGTCTCCTCGCTCCCTGTCACGCTGTCTCCTCGCTCCCTGTCGCGCTGTCTCCTCGCTCCCTGTCACGCTGTCTCCTCGCTCCCTGTCGCGCTGTCTCCTCGCTCCCTGTCGCGCTGTCTCCACGCGCCCTCTCGCTCTGTCTCCTCACTCCCTCTCGCACTGATTCCTCTCTCCCTCTCTCTCTGTCTCCTCTCTCCCTCTCGCATTGCCTCCGCACTCCCTGTCACACTGTCTCCTCGCTCCCTGTCGCACTGATTCCTCGATCCCTGTCGCACTGTTTCCTCGCTCCCTCTCGCTCTGTCTCCTCTCTCCGTCTCGCATTGTCTCCTCGCTCCCTGTCGTGCTCTCTCCTAGCTCCCTGTCACGCTGTCTCCTCGCTCCCTGTCGTGCTGTCTCCTCGCTCCCTGTCGCGCTGTCTCCTCGCTCCCTTCGCGCTGTCTCCTCGCTCACTGTCATGCTGTCTCCTCGCTCCCTGTCGTGCTGTCTCCTCGCACCCTCTCGCTATGTCTCCTCACTCCCTCTTGCACTGATTCCTCTCTCCCTCTTGCTCTGTCTCCTCTCACCCTCTCGCAATGCGTCTGCAATCCCTGTCACACTGTTTCCTAGCTCCCTGTCGCACTGACTCCTCGCTCCCTGTCGCACTGTCTCCTCTCACCCTCTCGCTCTGTCACCTCACTCCCTATCGCGCTGTCTCCTCGCTCGCTATGGCGCTGTCTCCTCGCACCCTCTCACGCTGTCTCCTCGCTCACTGTCGCCCTGCCGCATCGCTCCCTTTCGCGCTGTCTCCTTGCTCCCTGTCACCAAGTCTCCTCGCTCCCTGTCACTATGTCTCTTCACTCCCTGTCGAGTTTTCTCCTCGCTCCCTGTTGCGCTGTTTCCTCTTCCCTGTCGCACTGTCCCCTCGCTCCCTGTCACACTGTCTGCTCGCTCCCTGTCGCGCTGCCTCCTCAGTCCCTGTCGCGCTGTCTCCTCGCTCCCTGCCGCACCGTCTCCTCGCTCCCTGTCGCGCTGTCTCCTCGCTCCCTCTCACACTGTCCCCTCGCTCCCTCTCGCACTGACTCCTCGCTCCCTGTCGCACTGTCTCCTTGCTCCCTGTCGCGCTGTCTCCTTTCTCTGTGTCGCGCTGTGACTTTGCTCCTTCTCGCACTGTCACTTCATTCCCTCTCGCAATGTCTCCTCTCACCCTCTCACTCTGTCCCCTCACTCCCTTTCGCGCTGTCTCATCGCTCGCTCTAGTGCTGTCTCCTCGCACCCTCTCGCGCTGTCTCCTTGCTCACTGTCGCACTGTCTCCTCACTCCCTTTCGCGCTGTCTCCTCGCTCCCTGTCGTGCAATGTCCTCGCTCGCTGTCGCGCTGTCTCCTCACTCCCTGTTGCGCTGTCCTCTTGCTCCCTGTCGCGCTGTCTGCTCGCTCCCTGTCGCGCTGTCTCCTCGCTCCCTGTCACGCTGTCTCCTCGCTCCCTGTCGCGCTGTCTCCTCGCTCCCTGTCACGCTGTCTCCTCGCTCCCTCTCGCGCTGTCTCCTCGCTGCCTGTCGCACTGTCTCCTCGCTCCCTGTCGCGCTGTCTCCTCGCTCCCTGTCGCGCTTTCTCATCGGTCCATGTTGCGCTGTCTCCTGGCTCTCTGTCGCACTGTCTCCTCGCTCCCTGTCGCACTGTCTCCTCGCTCCCTGTCGCACTGTCTCCTTCCTCCCTGTCGCGCTGTCTCCTTCCTCCCTGTCGCGCTGTCTCCTCGCTCCCTGTCGCGCTGTCTCCTTGCTCTCTGTCGCACTGTCTCCTTGCTTGCTGTCGCACTGTCTCCTCGCTCTCTGTCGCACTGTCTCCTTGCTCATTGATGCGCTGTCTCCTTGCTCCCTGTCGCGCTGACTCCTCGCTCCCTGTCGCACTGTCTCCTTGCTCCCTGTCGCGCTGTCTCCTTGCTCTGTGTCGCGCTGTGACTTTGCTCCTTCTCGCACTGTCGCTTCATTCCCTCTCGCAATGTCTCCTCTCACCCTCTCACTCTGTCACCTCATTCCCTATCGTGCTGTCTCCTCGTTCGCTCTAGCGCTGTCTCCTCGCACCCTCTCGCGCTGTCTCCTTGCTCACTGTCGCCCTGTCTCCTCGCTCCCTTTCGCGCTGTCTCCTCGCTCCCTGTCGCGCTGTGTCCTCGCTCGCTGTCGCGCTGTCTCCTCGCACCCTGTCACGCTGTCTCCTCGCTCCCTGTCACGCTGTCTCATCGTTCCCTGTCACGCTGTCTCCTCGCTCCCTGTCGCGCTGTCTCCTCGCTCCCTGACGTGCTGTCTCCTCGCTCCCTGTCGCGCTGTCTCCTCGCTCCCTGTCACGCTGTCTCCACTTGCCCTCTCGCTCTGTCTCCTCACGCCCTCTCGCACTGATTCCTCTCTCCCTCTCGCTCTGTCTCCTCTCTCTTTCTCGCATTGCCTCCGCACTCCCTGTCACACTGTCTCCTCGCTCCCTGTCACACTGTCTCCTCGCTCCCTGTCGCGCTGTCTCCTCGCTCCCTGTCGCGCTGTCTCCTCGCTCCATGTCGCGCTGTCTCCTCGCTCCCTGTCGCGCTGTCTCCTCGCTCCCTGTCGCGCTGTCTCCTCGCTCCCTTCGCGCTGTCTCCTCGCTCACTGTCATGCTGTCTCCTCGCTCCCTGTCGTGCTGTCTCCTCGCACCCTCTCGCTATGTCTCCTCACTCCCTCTTGCACTGATTCCTCTCTCCCTCTTGCTCTGTCTCCTCTCACCCTCTCGCAATGCGTCTGCAATCCCTGTCACACTGTTTCCTAGCTCCCTGTCGCACTGACTCCTGGCTCCCTGTCGCACTGTCTCCTCTCACCCTCTCGCTCTGTCACCTCACTCCCTATCGCGCTGTCTCCTCGCACCCTCTCACGCTGTCTCCTCGCTCACTGTCGCCCTGCCGCATCGCTCCCTTTCGCGCTGTCTCCTTGCTCCCTGTCACCAAGTCTCCTCGCTCCCTGTCACTATGTCTCTTCACTCCCTGTCGAGGTTTCTCCTCGCTCCCTGTTGCGCTGTTTCCTCTTCCCTGTCGCACTGTCCCCTCGCTCCCTGTCACACTGTCTGCTCGCTCCCTGTCGCGCTGCCTCCTCACTCCCTGTCGCGCTGTCTCCTCGCTCCCTGCCGCACCGTCTCCTCGCTCCCTGTCGCGCTGTCTCCTCGCTCCCTCTCACACTGTCCCCTCGCTCCCTCTCGCACTGACTCCTCGCTCCCTGTCGCACTGTCTCCTTGCTCCCTGTCGCGCTGTCTCCTTTCTCTGTGTCGCGCTGTGACTTTGCTCCTTCTCACACTGTCACTTCATTCCCTCTCGCAATGTCTCCTCTCACCCTCTCGCTCTGTCACCTCACTCCCTTTCGCGCTGTCTCCTCGCTCGCTCTAGCGGTGTCTCCTCGCACCCTCTCGCGCTGTCTCCTTGCTCACTGTCGCACTGTCTCCTCACTCCCTTTCGCGCTGTCTCCTCGCTCCCTGTCGTGCAATGTCCTCGCTCGCTGTCGCGCTGTCTCCTCGCTCCCTGTTGCGCTGTCCTCTTGCTCCCTGTCGCGCTGTCTGCTCGCTCCCTGTCGCGCTGTCTCCTCGCTCCCTGTCACGCTGTCTCCTCGCTCCCTGTCGCGCTGTCTCCTCGCTCCCTGTCACGCTGTCTCCTCGCTCCCTGTCGCGCTGTCTCCTCGCTCCCTGTCGCGCTGTCTCCACGCGCCCTCTCGCTCTGTCTCCTCACTCCCTCTCGCACTGATTCCTCTCTCCCTCTCTCTCTGTCTCCTCTCTCCCTCTCGCATTGCCTCCGCACTCCCTGTCACACTGTCTCCTCGCTCCCTGTCGCACTGATTCCTCGATCCCTGTCGCACTGTTTCCTCGCTCCCTCTCGCTCTGTCTCCTCTCTCCGTCTCTCATTGTCTCCTCGCTCCCTGTCGTGCTCTCTCCTAGCTCCCTGTCACGCTGTCTCCTCGCTCCCTGTCGTGCTGTCTCCTCGCTCCCTGTCGCGCTGTCTCCTCGCTCCCTTCGCGCTGTCTCCTCGCTCACTGTCATGCTGTCTCCTCGCTCCCTGTCGTGCTGTCTCCTCGCACCCTCTTGCTATGTCTCCTCACTCCCTCTTGCACTGATTCCTCTCTCCCTCTTGCTCTGTCTCCTCTCACCCTCTCGCAATGCGTCTGCAATCCCTGTCACACTGTTTCCTAGCTCCCTGTCGCACTGACTCCTCGCTCCCTGTCGCACTGTCTCCTCTCACCCTCTCGCTCTGTCACCTCACTCCCTATCGCGCTGTCTCCTCGCTCGCTATGGCGCTGTCTCCTCGCACCCTCTCACGCTGTCTCCTCGCTCACTGTCGCCCTGCCGCATCGCTCCCTTTCGCGCTGTCTCCTTGCTCCCTGTCACCAAGTCTCCTCGCTCCCTGTCACTATGTCTCTTCACTCCCTGTCGAGTTTTCTCCTCGCTCCCTGTTGCGCTGTTTCCTCTTCCCTGTCGCACTGTCCCCTCGCTCCCTGTCACACTGTCTGCTCGCTCCCTGTCGCGCTGCCTCCTCAGTCCCTGTCGCGCTGTCTCCTCGCTCCCTGCCGCACCGTCTCCTCGCTCCCTGTCGCGCTGTCTCCTCGCTCCCTCTCACACTGTCCCCTCGCTCCCTCTCGCACTGACTCCTCGCTCCCTGTCGCACTGTCTCCTTGCTCCCTGTCGCGCTGTCTCCTTTCTCTGTGTCGCGCTGTGACTTTGCTCCTTCTCGCACTGTCACTTCATTCCCTCTCGCAATGTCTCCTCTCACCCTCTCACTCTGTCCCCTCACTCCCTTTCGCGCTGTCTCATCGCTCGCTCTAGTGCTGTCTCCTCGCACCCTCTCGCGCTGTCTCCTTGCTCACTGTCGCACTGTCTCCTCACTCCCTTTCGCGCTGTCTCCTCGCTCCCTGTCGTGCAATGTCCTCGCTCGCTGTCGCGCTGTCTCCTCACTCCCTGTTGCGCTGTCCTCTTGCTCCCTGTTGCGCTGTCTGCTCGCTCCCTGTCGCGCTGTCTCCTCGCTCCCTGTCACGCTGTCTCCTCGCTCCCTGTCGCGCTGTCTCCTCGCTCCCTGTCACACTGTCTCCTCGCTCCCTCTCGCGCTGTCTCCTCGCTGCCTGTCGCACTGTCTCCTCGCTCCCTGTCGCGCTGTCTCCTCGCTCCCTGTCGCGCTTTCTCATCGGTCCATGTTGCGCTGTCTCCTGGCTCTCTGTCGCACTGTCTCCTCGCTCCCTGTCGCACTGTCTCCTCGCTCCCTGTCGCGCTGTCTCCTTCCTCCCTGTCGCGCTGTCTCCTCGCTCCCTGTCGCGCTGTCTCCTTGCTCTCTGTCGCACTGTCTCCTTGCTTGCTGTCGCACTGTCTCCTCGCTCTCTGTCGCACTGTCTCCTTGCTCATTGATGCGCTGTCTCCTTGCTCCCTGTCGCGCTGACTCCTCGCTCCCTGTCGCACTGTCTCCTTGCTCCCTGTCGCGCTGTCTCCTTGCTCTGTGTCGCGCTGTGACTTTGCTCCTTCTCGCACTGTCGCTTCATTCCCTCTCGCAATGTCTCCTCTCACCCTCTCACTCTGTCACCTCATTCCCTATCGTGCTGTCTCCTCGTTCGCTCTAGCGCTGTCTCCTCGCACCCTCTCGCGCTGTCTCCTTGCTCACTGTCGCCCTGTCTCCTCGCTCCCTTTCACGCTGTCTCCTCGCTCCCTGTCGCGCTGTGTCCTCGCTCGCTGTCGCGCTGTCTCCTCGCACCCTGTCACGCTGTCTCCTCGCTCCCTGTCACGCTGTCTCATCGTTCCCTGTCACGCTGTCTCCTCGCTCCCTGTCGCGCTGTCTCCTCGCTCCCTGACGTGCTGTCTCCTCGCTCCCTGTCGCGCTGTCTCCTCGCTCCCTGTCACGCTGTCTCCACTTGCCCTCTCGCTCTGTCTCCTCACGCCCTCTCGCACTGATTCCTCTCTCCCTCTCGCTCTGTCTCCTCTCTCTTTCTCGCATTACCTCCGCACTCCCTGTCAGACTGTCTCCTCGCTCCCTGTCACACTGTCTCCTCGCTCCCTGTCGCGCTGTCTCCTCGCTCCCTGTCGCGCTGTCTCCTCGCTCCATGTCGCGCTGTCTCCTCGCTCCCTGTCGCGCTGTCTCCTCGCTCCCTGTCGCGCTGTCTCCTCGCTCCCTTCGCGCTGTCTCCTCGCTCACTGTCATGCTGTCTCCTCGCTCCCTGTCGTGCTGTCTCCTCGCACCCTCTCGCTATGTCTCCTCACTCCCTCTTGCACTGATTCCTCTCTCCCTCTTGCTCTGTCTCCTCTCACCCTCTCGCAATGCGTCTGCAATCCCTGTCACACTGTTTCCTAGCTCCCTGTCGCACTGACTCCTGGCTCCCTGTCGCACTGTCTCCTCTCACCCTCTCGCTCTGTCACCTCACTCCCTATCGCGCTGTCTCCTCGCACCCTCTCACGCTGTCTCCTCGCTCACTGTCGCCCTGCCGCATCGCTCCCTTTCGCGCTGTCTCCTTGCTCCCTGTCACCAAGTCTCCTCGCTCCCTGTCACTATGTCTCTTCACTCCCTGTCGAGGTTTCTCCTCGCTCCCTGTTGCGCTGTTTCCTCTTCCCTGTCGCACTGTCCCCTCGCTCCCTGTCACACTGTCTGCTCGCTCCCTGTCGCGCTGCCTCCTCACTCCCTGTCGCGCTGTCTCCTCGCTCCCTGCCGCACCGTCTCCTCGCTCCCTGTCGCGCTGTCTCCTCGCTCCCTCTCACACTGTCCCCTCGCTCCCTCTCGCACTGACTCCTCGCTCCCTGTCGCACTGTCTCCTTGCTCCCTGTCGCGCTGTCTCCTTTCTCTGTGTCGCGCTGTGACTTTGCTCCTTCTCACACTGTCACTTCATTCCCTCTCGCAATGTCTCCTCTCACCCTCTCGCTCTGTCACCTCACTCCCTTTCGCGCTGTCTCCTCGCTCGCTCTAGCGGTGTCTCCTCGCACCCTCTCGCGCTGTCTCCTTGCTCACTGTCGCACTGTCTCCTCACTCCCTTTCGCGCTGTCTCCTCGCTCCCTGTCGTGCAATGTCCTCGCTCGCTGTCGCGCTGTCTCCTCGCTCCCTGTTGCGCTGTCCTCTTGCTCCCTGTCGCGCTGTCTGCTCGCTCCCTGTCGCGCTGTCTCCTCGCTCCCTGTCACGCTGTCTCCTCGCTCCCTGTCGCGCTGTCTCCTCGCTCCCTGTCACGCTGTCTCCTCGCTCCCTGTCGCGCTGTCTCCTCGCTGCCTGTCGCACTGTCTCCTCGCTCCCTGTCGCGCTGTCTCCTCGCTCCCTGTCGCGCTTTCTCATCGGTCCATGTCGCGCTGTCTCCTGGCTCTCTGTCGCACTGTCTCCTCGCTCCCTGTCGCACTGTCTCCTCGCTCCCTGTCGCACTGTCTCCTTCCTCCCTGTCGCGCTGTCTCCTCGCTCCCTGTCGCGCTGTCTCCTCGCTCCCTGTCGCGCTGTCTCCTTGCTCTCTGTCGCACTGTCTCCTTGCTTGCTGTCGCACTGTCTCCTCGCTCTCTGTCGCACTGTCTCCTTGCTCATTGATGCGCTGTCTCCTTGCTCCCTGTCGCGCTGACTCCTCGCTCCCTGTCGCACTGTCTCCTTGCTCCCTGTCGCGCTGTCTCCTTGCTCTGTGTCGCGCTGTGACTTTGCTCCTTCTCGCACTGTTGCTTCATTCCCTCTCGCAATGTCTCCTCTCACCCTCTCACTCTGTCACCTCATTCCCTATCGTGCTGTCTCCTCGCACCCTCTCGCTATGTCTCCTCACTCCCTCTTGCACTGATTCCTCTCTCCCTCTTGCTCTGTCTCCTCTCACCCTCTCGCAATGCGTCTGCAATCCCTGTCACACTGTTTCCTAGCTCCCTGTCGCACTGACTCCTCGCTCCCTGTCGCACTGTCTCCTCTCACCCTCTCGCTCTGTCACCTCACTCCCTATCGCGCTGTCTCCTCGCTCGCTATGGCGCTGTCTCCTCGCACCCTCTCACGCTGTCTCCTCGCTCACTGTCGCCCTGCCGCATCGCTCCCTTTCGCGCTGTCTCCTTGCTCCCTGTCACCAAGTCTCCTCGCTCCCTGTCACTATGTCTCTTCACTCCCTGTCGAGTTTTCTCCTCGCTCCCTGTTGCGCTGTTTCCTCTTCCCTGTCGCACTGTCCCCTCGCTCCCTGTCACACTGTCTGCTCGCTCCCTGTCGCGCTGCCTCCTCAGTCCCTGTCGCGCTGTCTCCTCGCTCCCTGCCGCACCGTCTCCTCGCTCCCTGTCGCGCTGTCTCCTCGCTCCCTCTCACACTGTCCCCTCGCTCCCTCTCACACTGACTCCTCGCTCCCTGTCGCACTGTCTCCTTGCTCCCTGTCGCGCTGTCTCCTTTCTCTGTGTCGCGCTGTGACTTTGGTCCTTCTCGCACTGTCACTTCATTCCCTCTCGCAATGTCTCCTCTCACCCTCTCACTCTGTCCCCTCACTCCCTTTCGCGCTGTCTCATCGCTCGCTCTAGTGCTGTCTCCTCGCACCCTCTCGCGCTGTCTCCTTGCTCACTGTCGCACTGTCTCCTCACTCCCTTTCGTGCTGTCTCCTCGCTCCCTGTCGTGCAATGTCCTCGCTCGCTGTCGCGCTGTCTCCTCACTCCCTGTTGCGCTGTCCTCTTGCTCCCTGTCGCGCTGTCTGCTCGCTCCCTGTCGCGCTGTCTCCTCGCTCCCTGTCACGCTGTCTCCTCGCTCCCTGTCGCGCTGTCTCCTCGCTCCCTGTCACGCTGTCTCCTCGCTCCCTCTCGCGCTGTCTCCTCGCTGCCTGTCGCACTGTCTCCTCGCTCCCTGTCGCGCTGTCTCCTCGCTCCCTGTCGCGCTTTCTCATCGGTCCATGTTGCGCTGTCTCCTGGCTCTCTGTCTCACTGTCTCCTCGCTCCCTGTCGCACTGTCTCCTCGCTCCCTGTCGCACTGTCTCCTTCCTCCCTGTCGCGCTGTCTCCTTCCTCCCTGTCGCGCTGTCTCCTCGCTCCCTGTCGCGCTGTCTCCTTGCTCTCTGTCGCACTGTCTCCTTGCTTGCTGTCGCACTGTCTCCTCGCTCTCTGTCGCACTGTCTCCTTGCTCATTGATGCGCTGTCTCCTTGCTCCCTGTCGCGCTGACTCCTCGCTCCCTGTCGCACTGTCTCCTTGCTCCCTGTCGCGCTGTCTCCTTGCTCTGTGTCGCGCTGTGACTTTGCTCCTTCTCGCACTGTCGCTTCATTCCCTCTCGCAATGTCTCCTCTCACCCTCTCACTCTGTCACCTCATTCCCTATCGTGCTGTCTCCTCGTTCGCTCTAGCGCTGTCTCCTCGCACCCTCTCGCGCTGTCTCCTTGCTCACTGTCGCCCTGTCTCCTCGCTCCCTTTCGCGCTGTCTCCTCGCTCCCTGTCGCGCTGTGTCCTCGCTCGCTGTCGCGCTGTCTCCTCGCACCCTGTCACGCTGTCTCCTCGCTCCCTGTCACGCTGTCTCATCGTTCCCTGTCACGCTGTCTCCTCGCTCCCTGTCGCGCTGTCTCCTCGCTCCCTGACGTGCTGTCTCCTCGCTCCCTGTCGCGCTGTCTCCTCGCTCCCTGTCACGCTGTCTCCACTTGCCCTCTCGCTCTGTCTCCTCACGCCCTCTCGCACTGATTCCTCTCTCCCTCTCGCTCTGTCTCCTCTCTCTTTCTCGCATTGCCTCCGCACTCCCTGTCACACTGTCTCCTCGCTCCCTGTCACACTGTCTCCTCGCTCCCTGTCGCGCTGTCTCCTCGCTCCCTGTCGCGCTGTCTCCTCGCTCCATGTCGCGCTGTCTCCTCGCTCCCTGTCGCGCTGTCTCCTCGCTCCCTGTCGCGCTGTCTCCTCGCTCCCTTCGCGCTGTCTCCTCGCTCACTGTCATGCTGTCTCCTCGCTCCCTGTCGTGCTGTCTCCTCGCACCCTCTCGCTATGTCTCCTCACTCCCTCTTGCACTGATTCCTCTCTCCCTCTTGCTCTGTCTCCTCTCACCCTCTCGCAATGCGTCTGCAATCCCTGTCACACTGTTTCCTAGCTCCCTGTCGCACTGACTCCTGGCTCCCTGTCGCACTGTCTCCTCTCACCCTCTCGCTCTGTCACCTCACTCCCTATCGCGCTGTCTCCTCGCACCCTCTCACGCTGTCTCCTCGCTCACTGTCGCCCTGCCGCATCGCTCCCTTTCGCGCTGTCTCCTTGCTCCCTGTCACCAAGTCTCCTCGCTCCCTGTCACTATGTCTCTTCACTCCCTGTCGAGGTTTCTCCTCGCTCCCTGTTGCGCTGTTTCCTCTTCCCTGTCGCACTGTCCCCTCGCTCCCTGTCACACTGTCTGCTCGCTCCCTGTCGCGCTGCCTCCTCACTCCCTGTCGCGCTGTCTCCTCGCTCCCTGCCGCACCGTCTCCTCGCTCCCTGTCGCGCTGTCTCCTCGCTCCCTCTCACACTGTCCCCTCGCTCCCTCTCGCACTGACTCCTCGCTCCCTGTCGCACTGTCTCCTTGCTCCCTGTCGCGCTGTCTCCTTTCTCTGTGTCGCGCTGTGACTTTGCTCCTTCTCACACTGTCACTTCATTCCCTCTCGCAATGTCTCCTCTCACCCTCTCGCTCTGTCACCTCACTCCCTTTCGCGCTGTCTCCTCGCTCGCTCTAGCGGTGTCTCCTCGCACCCTCTCGCGCTGTCTCCTTGCTCACTGTCGCACTGTCTCCTCACTCCCTTTCGCGCTGTCTCCTCGCTCCCTGTCGTGCAATGTCCTCGCTCGCTGTCGCGCTGTCTCCTCGCTCCCTGTTGCGCTGTCCTCTTGCTCCCTGTCGCGCTGTCTGCTCGCTCCCTGTCGCGCTGTCTCCTCGCTCCCTGTCACGCTGTCTCCTCGCTCCCTGTCGCGCTGTCTCCTCGCTCCCTGTCACGCTGTCTCCTCGCTCCCTGTCGCGCTGTCTCCTCGCTCCCTGTCGCGCTGTCTCCACGCGCCCTCTCGCTCTGTCTCCTCACTCCCTCTCGCACTGATTCCTCTCTCCCTCTCTCTCTGTCTCCTCTCTCCCTCTCGCATTGCCTCCGCACTCCCTGTCACACTGTCTCCTCGCTCCCTGTCGCACTGATTCCTCGATCCCTGTCGCACTGTTTCCTCGCTCCCTCTCGCTCTGTCTCCTCTCTCCGTCTCGCATTGTCTCCTCGCTCCCTGTCGTGCTCTCTCCTAGCTCCCTGTCACGCTGTCTCCTCGCTCCCTGTCGTGCTGTCTCCTCGCTCCCTGTCGCGCTGTCTCCTCGCTCCCTTCGCGCTGTCTCCTCGCTCACTGTCATGCTGTCTCCTCGCTCCCTGTCGTGCTGTCTCCTCGCACCCTCTCGCTATGTCTCCTCACTCCCTCTTGCACTGATTCCTCTCTCCCTCTTGCTCTGTCTCCTCTCACCCTCTCGCAATGCGTCTGCAATCCCTGTCACACTGTTTCCTAGCTCCCTGTCGCACTGACTCCTCGCTCCCTGTCGCACTGTCTCCTCTCACCCTCTCGCTCTGTCACCTCACTCCCTATCGCGCTGTCTCCTCGCTCGCTATGGCGCTGTCTCCTCGCACCCTCTCACGCTGTCTCCTCGCTCACTGTCGCCCTGCCGCATCGCTCCCTTTCGCGCTGTCTCCTTGCTCCCTGTCACCAAGTCTCCTCGCTCCCTGTCACTATGTCTCTTCACTCCCTGTCGAGTTTTCTCCTCGCTCCCTGTTGCGCTGTTTCCTCTTCCCTGTCGCACTGTCCCCTCGCTCCCTGTCACACTGTCTGCTCGCTCCCTGTCGCGCTGCCTCCTCAGTCCCTGTCGCGCTGTCTCCTCGCTCCCTGCCGCACCGTCTCCTCGCTCCCTGTCGCACCGTCTCCTCGCTCCCTGTCGCGCTGTCTCCTCGCTCCCTCTCACACTGTCCCCTCGCTCCCTCTCGCACTGACTCCTCGCTCCCTGTCGCACTGTCTCCTTGCTCCCTGTCGCGCTGTCTCCTTTCTCTGTGTCGCGCTGTGACTTTGCTCCTTCTCGCACTGTCACTTCATTCCCTCTCGCAATGTCTCCTCTCACCCTCTCACTCTGTCCCCTCACTCCCTTTCGCGCTGTCTCATCGCTCGCTCTAGTGCTGTCTCCTCGCACCCTCTCGCGCTGTCTCCTTGCTCACTGTCGCACTGTCTCCTCACTCCCTTTCGCGCTGTCTCCTCGCTCCCTGTCGTGCAATGTCCTCGCTCGCTGTCGCGCTGTCTCCTCACTCCCTGTTGCGCTGTCCTCTTGCTCCCTGTCGCGCTGTCTTCTCGCTCCCTGTCGCGCTGTCTCCTCGCTCCCTGTCACGCTGTCTCCTCGCTCCCTGTCGCGCTGTCTCCTCGCTCCCTGTCACGCTGTCTCCTCGCTCCCTCTCGCGCTGTCTCCTCGCTGCCTGTCGCACTGTCTCCTCGCTCCCTGTCGCGCTGTCTCCTCGCTCCCTGTCGCGCTTTCTCATCGGTCCATGTTGCGCTGTCTCCTGGCTCTCTGTCGCACTGTCTCCTCGCTCCCTGTCGCACTGTCTCCTCGCTCCCTGTCGCACTGTCTCCTTCCTCCCTGTCGCGCTGTCTCCTTCCTCCCTGTCGCGCTGTCTCCTCGCTCCCTGTCGCGCTGTCTCCTTGCTCTCTGTCGCACTGTCTCCTTGCTTGCTGTCGCACTGTCTCCTCGCTCTCTGTCGCACTGTCTCCTTGCTCATTGATGCGCTGTCTCCTTGCTCCCTGTCGCGCTGACTCCTCGCTCCCTGTCGCACTGTCTCCTTGCTCCCTGTCGCGCTGTCTCCTTGCTCTGTGTCGCGCTGTGACTTTGCTCCTTCTCGCACTGTCGCTTCATTCCCTCTCGCAATGTCTCCTCTCACCCTCTCACTCTGTCACCTCATTCCCTATCGTGCTGTCTCCTCGTTCGCTCTAGCGCTGTCTCCTCGCACCCTCTCGCGCTGTCTCCTTGCTCACTGTCGCCCTGTCTCCTCGCTCCCTTTCGCGCTGTCTCCTCGCTCCCTGTCGCGCTGTGTCCTCGCTCGCTGTCGCGCTGTCTCCTCGCACCCTGTCACGCTGTCTCCTCGCTCCCTGTCACGCTGTCTCATCGTTCCCTGTCACGCTGTCTCCTCGCTCCCTGTCGCGCTGTCTCCTCGCTCCCTGACGTGCTGTCTCCTCGCTCCCTGTCGCGCTGTCTCCTCGCTCCCTGTCACGCTGTCTCCACTTGCCCTCTCGCTCTGTCTCCTCACGCCCTCTCGCACTGATTCCTCTCTCCCTCTCGCTCTGTCTCCTCTCTCTTTCTCGCATTGCCTCCGCACTCCCTGTCACACTGTCTCCTCGCTCCCTGTCACACTGTCTCCTCGCTCCCTGTCGCGCTGTCTCCTCGCTCCCTGTCGCGCTGTCTCCTCGCTCCATGTCGCGCTGTCTCCTCGCTCCCTGTCGCGCTGTCTCCTCGCTCCCTGTCGCGCTGTCTCCTCGCTCCCTTCGCGCTGTCTCCTCGCTCACTGTCATGCTGTCTCCTCGCTCCCTGTCGTGCTGTCTCCTCGCACCCTCTCGCTATGTCTCCTCACTCCCTCTTGCACTGATTCCTCTCTCCCTCTTGCTCTGTCTCCTCTCACCCTCTCGCAATGCGTCTGCAATCCCTGTCACACTGTTTCCTAGCTCCCTGTCGCACTGACTCCTGGCTCCCTGTCGCACTGTCTCCTCTCACCCTCTCGCTCTGTCACCTCACTCCCTATCGCGCTGTCTCCTCGCACCCTCTCACGCTGTCTCCTCGCTCACTGTCGCCCTGCCGCATCGCTCCCTTTCGCGCTGTCTCCTTGCTCCCTGTCACCAAGTCTCCTCGCTCCCTGTCACTATGTCTCTTCACTCCCTGTCGAGGTTTCTCCTCGCTCCCTGTTGCGCTGTTTCCTCTTCCCTGTCGCACTGTCCCCTCGCTCCCTGTCACACTGTCTGCTCGCTCCCTGTCGCGCTGCCTCCTCACTCCCTGTCGCGCTGTCTCCTCGCTCCCTGCCGCACCGTCTCCTCGCTCCCTGTCGCGCTGTCTCCTCGCTCCCTCTCACACTGTCCCCTCGCTCCCTCTCGCACTGACTCCTCGCTCCCTGTCGCACTGTCTCCTTGCTCCCTGTCGCGCTGTCTCCTTTCTCTGTGTCGCGCTGTGACTTTGCTCCTTCTCACACTGTCACTTCATTCCCTCTCGCAATGTCTCCTCTCACCCTCTCGCTCTGTCACCTCACTCCCTTTCGCGCTGTCTCCTCGCTCGCTCTAGCGGTGTCTCCTCGCACCCTCTCGCGCTGTCTCCTTGCTCACTGTCGCACTGTCTCCTCACTCCCTTTCGCGCTGTCTCCTCGCTCCCTGTCGTGCAATGTCCTCGCTCGCTGTCGCGCTGTCTCCTCGCTCCCTGTTGCGCTGTCCTCTTGCTCCCTGTCGCGCTGTCTGCTCGCTCCCTGTCGCGCTGTCTCCTCGCTCCCTGTCACGCTGTCTCCTCGCTCCCTGTCGCGCTGTCTCCTCGCTCCCTGTCACGCTGTCTCCTCGCTCCCTCTCGCGCTGTCTCCTCGCTGCCTGTCGCACTGTCTCCTCGCTCCCTGTCGCGCTGTCTCCTCGCTCCCTGTCGCGCTTTCTCATCGGTCCATGTCGCGCTGTCTCCTGGCTCTCTGTCGCACTGTCTCCTCGCTCCCTGTCGCACTGTCTCCTCGCTCCCTGTCGCACTGTCTCCTTCCTCCCTGTCGCGCTGTCTCCTCGCTCCCTGTCGCGCTGTCTCCTCGCTCCCTGTCGCGCTGTCTCCTTGCTCTCTGTCGCACTGTCTCCTTGCTTGCTGTCGCACTGTCTCCTCGCTCTCTGTCGCACTGTCTCCTTGCTCATTGATGCGCTGTCTCCTTGCTCCCTGTCGCGCTGACTCCTCGCTCCCTGTCGCACTGTCTCCTTGCTCCCTGTCGCGCTGTCTCCTTGCTCTGTGTCGCGCTGTGACTTTGCTCCTTCTCGCACTGTTGCTTCATTCCCTCTCGCAATGTCTCCTCTCACCCTCTCACTCTGTCACCTCATTCCCTATCGTGCTGTCTCCTCGCTCGCTCTAGCGCTGTCTCCTCGCACCCTCTCGCGCTGTCTCCTTGCTCACTGTCGCCCTGTCTCCTCGCTCCCTTTCGCGCTGTCTCCTCACTCCCTGTCGCGCTGTGTCCTCGCTCGCTGTCGCGCTGTCTCCTCGCACCCTGTCACGCTGTCTCCTCGCTCCCTGTCACGCTGTCTCATCGTTCCCTGTCACGCTGTCTCCTCGCTCCCTGTCGCGCTGTCTCCTCGCTCCCTGATGTGCTGTCTCCTCGCTCCCTGTCGCGCTGTCTCCTCGCTCCCTGTCACGCTGTCTCCACTTGCCCTCTCGCTCTGTCTCCTCACTCCCTCTCGCACTGATTCCTCTCTCCCTCTCGCTCTGTCTCCTCTCTCTTTCTCGCATTGCCTCCGCACTCCCTGTCACACTGTCTCCTCGCTCCCTGTCACACTGTCTCCTCGCTCCCTGTCACACTGTCTCCTCGCTCCCTGTCGCGCTGTCTCCTCGCTCCCTGTCGTGCTGTCCCCTCGCTCCATGTCGCGCTGTCTCCTCGCTCCCTGTCGCGCTTTCTCATCGGTCCATGTCGCGCTGTCTCCTGGCTCTCTGTCGCACTGTCTCCTCGCTCCCTGTCGCACTGTCTCCTCGCTCCCTGTCGCACTGTCTCCTTCCTCCCTGTCGCGCTGTCTCCTCGCTCCCTGTCGCGCTGTCTCCTTGCTCTCTGTCGCACTGTCTCCTTGCTCATTGATGCGCTGTCTCCTTGCTCCCTGTCGCGCTGACTCCTCGCTCCCTGTCGCACTGTCTCCTTGCTCCCTGTCGCACTGACTCCTCGCTCCCTGTCGCACTGTCTCCTCGCTCCCTGTCGCGCTGTCTCCTCGCTCCCTGTCGCGCTGTCTCCTCGCTCCCTGTCGTGCTGCCTCCTCGCTCCCTGTTGCGATGTCTCCTCGCTCCCTGTCGTGCTGTCTCATCGCTCACTCTAGCGCTGTCTCCTCGCTCCCTCTCGCGCTGTCTCCTCACTCACTGTCGCGCTGTCTCCTCACTCCCTGTCGCGCTGTCTCCTCGCTCCCTGTCACGCTGTCTCCTCGCACCCTGTTGCGCTGACTCATTGCTCACTCTAGCGCTGTCTCCTCGCTCCCTCTCACTCTGTCTCCTCACTCACTGTCGCGCTGTCTCCTCGCTCCCTGTCGCGCTGCTCCTCGCTCCCTGTCACGCTGTCTCCTCGCACCCTGTTGCGCTGTCTCATTGCTCACTCTAGCGCTGTCTTCTCGCTCCCTCTCGCACTGTCTCCTCACTCCCTGTCGCACTGTCTCCTCGCTCCCTGTCGCACTGCCTCCTCGCTTCCTGTCGCGATGTCTCCTCACTCCCTGGCGCGCTGTCTCCTCGCCCCCTGTCGCATTGTCTCATCGCTCCCTGTCACGCTGTCTCCTCGCTCCCTGTCGCGCTGTCTCATCGTTCCCTGTCGCGCTGTCTCCTCGCTCCCTGTCGCGCTGTCTCCTCGCTCCCTGACGTGCTGTCTCCTCGCTCCCTGTCGCGCTGTCTCCTCGCTCCCTGTCACGCTGTCTCCACTTGCCCTCTCGCTCTGTCTCCTCACTCCCTCTCGCACTGATTCCTCTCTCCCTCTCGCTCTGTCTCCACTCTCCCTCTCGCATTGCCTCAGCACTCCCTGTCACACTGTCTCCTCGCTCCCTGTCGCGCTGTCTCCTCGCTCCCTGTCGCACTGTCTCCTTGCTCCCTGTCGCGCTGTCTCCTTTCTCTGTGTCGCGCTGTGACTTTCCTCCTTCTCACACTGTCACTTCATTCCCTCTCGCAATGTCTCCTCTCACCCTCTCGCTCTGTCACCTCACTCCCTTTCGCGCTGTCTCCTCGCTCGCTCTAGCGGTGTCTCCTCGCACCCTCTCGCGCTGTCTCCTTGCTCACTGTCGCACTGTCTCCTCACTCCCTTTCGCGCTGTCTCCTCGCTCCCTGTCGTGCAATGTCCTCGCTCGCTGTCGCGCTGTCTCCTCGCTCCCTGTTGCGCTGTCCTCTTGCTCCCTGTCGCGCTGTCTGCTCGCTCCCTGTCGCGCTGTCTCCTCGCTCCCTGTCACGCTGTCTCCTCGCTGCCTGTCGCACTGTCTCCTCGCTCCCTGTCGCGCTGTCTCCTCGCTCCCTGTCGCGCTTTCTCATCGGTCCATGTCGCGCTGTCTCCTGGCTCTCTGTCGCACTGTCTCCTCGCTCCCTGTCGCACTGTCTCCTCGCTCCCTGTCGCACTGTCTCCTTCCTCCCTGTCGCGCTGTCTCCTCGCTCCCTGTCGCGCTGTCTCCTCGCTCCCTGTCACGCTGTCTCCTCGCTCCCTGTCGCGCTGTCTCCTCGCTCCCTGTTGCGCTGTCTTTTTGCTCCCTGTCGCACTGTCTCCTCGCTCCCTCTCACACTGTCCCCTCGCTCCCTCTCGCACTGACTCCTCGCTCCCTGTCGCACTGTCTCCTTGCTCCCTGTCGCGCTGTCTCCTTTCTCTGTGTCGCGCTGTGACTTTGCTCCTTCTCGCACTGTCGCTTCATTCCCTCTCGCAATGTCTGCTCTCACCCTCTCGCTCTGTCACCTCACTCCCTATCGCGCTGTCTCCTCGCACCCTCTCGCGCTGTCTCCTTGCTCACTGTCGCACTGTCTCCTCGCTCCCTTTCACGCTGCCTCCTCGCTCCCTGTCATGCAATGTCCTCGCTCGCTGTCGCACTGTCTCCTCGCTCCCTGTTGCGCTGTCCCCTTGCTCCCTGTCACGCTGTCTGCTCGCTCCCTGTCGCGCTGTCTCCTCGCTCCCTGTCGCGCTGTCTCCTCGCTCCCTGTCGCGCTGTCTCCTCGCTCCCTGTCGCGCTGTCTACTCGCTCCCTCTCGCGCTGTCTCCTCGCTCCCTGTCGCACTGTCTCCTTGCTCCCTGTCATGCTGTCTCCTTGCTCTGTGTCGCGCTGTGACTTTGCTCCTTCTCGCACTGTCGCTTCATTCCCTCTCGCAATGTCTCCTCTCACCCTCTCGCTCTGTCACCTCACTCCCTGTCGTGCTGTCTCCTCGCTCGCTCTAGTGCTGTCTCCTCGCACCCTCTCGCACTGTCCCCTCGCTCCCTGTCACACTGTCTCCTCACTCCCTGTCGCGCTGTCTCCTCGCTCCCTGTCGCGCTGTCTCCTCGCTCCCTTCGCGCTATCTCCTCGCTCCCTGTCATGCTGTCTCCTCGCTCCATGTCGCGCTGTCTCCTCGCTCCCTGTCGTGCTGTCTCCTCGCTCCCTGTCACGCTGTCTCCTCGCACCCTGTTGCGCTGTCTCATTGCTCACTCTAGCGCTGTCTCCTCGCTCCCTCTCGCGCTGTCTCCTCTCTCCCTCTCGCATTGCCTCCGCACTCCCTGTCACACTGTCTCCTCACTCCCTGTCGCACAGTCTCCTCGCTCCCTGTCGCACTGCCTCCTCGCTTCCTGTCGTGATGACTCCTCACTCCCTGGCGCGCTGTCTCCTCGCTCCCTGGCGCGCTGTCTCCTCGCTCCCTTTCGCGCTGTCTCATCGTTCCCTGTCACGCTGTCTCCTCGCTCCCTGTCGCGCTGTCTCATCGCTCCCTGTCGCACTGTCTCCTCGCTCCCAGTCGCGCTGTCTCCTCACTCCCTGTTGCGCTGTTTCATCGCTCCCTGTCACGCTGTACCCTCGCTCCCTGTCGCACTGTCTCATCGCTCCCTGTCGCGCTGTCTCCTCGCTCCCTGTCGCACTGCCTCCTCGCTTCCTGTCGCGATATCTCCTCGCTCCCTGTCGCGCTGTCTCCTCGCTCCCTGTCGCGTTGTCTCCTCGCTCCCTGTCGCGTTGTCTCCACGCGACCTCTCGCTCTGTCTCCTCACTCCCTCTCGCACTGATTCCTCTCTCCCTCTCGCCCTGTCACCTCGCTCGATCTAGCGCTGTCTCCTCGCACCCTCTCACGCTGTCTCCTTGCTCACTGTCGCCCTGTCTCCTCGCTCCCTTTCGAGCTGTCTCCTCGCTCCCTGTCACTATGTCTCCTCGCTCCCTTTGGCACTGTCTCCTCGCTCCCTGTCACGCTGTCTCCTCGCTCCCTGTCACGCTGTCTCCTCGCACCCTGTTGCGCTGTCTCATCGCTCACTCTAGCGCTGTCTCCTCGCTCCCTCTCGCGCTGTCTCCTCGCTCACTGTCGCCCTGCCGCATCGCTCCCTGTCGCACTGTCTCCTCGCTCCCTCTCGCTCTGTCTCCTCTCTCCCTCTCGCATTGCCTCCGCAGTCCCGGTCACACTGTCTCCTCGCTCCCTGTCGCACTGACTCCTCGCTACCTGTCGTGGTTTCTCATCGCTCCCTTTCGCGCTGTCTCCTCGCTCCCTGTTGCGCTGTCTCCTCGCTCCCTGTCGCGCTGCCTCCTCGCTCCCTGTCGCGCTGTCTCCTGGCTCCCTGTCGTGCTGTCTCCTCGCTCCCTGTTGCGCTGTCTCCTCGCACCCTCTCGCACTGTCTCCTCGCTCCCTGTCGCGCTGTCTCCTCGCGCCCTGTCGCGCTGTCTCCTCGCTCCCTGTCGCGCTGTCTCCTCGCTCCCTGTCACGCTGTCTCCACGCGCCCTCTCGCTCTGTCTCCTCACTCCCTCTCGCACTGATTCCTCTCTCCCTCTCTCTCTGTCTCCTCTCTCCCTCTCGCATTGCCTCCGCACTCCCTGTCACACTGTCTCCTCGCTCCCTGTCGCACTGATTCCTCGATCCCTGTCGCACTGTTTCCTCGCTCCCTCTCGCTCTGTCTCCTCTCTCCGTCTCGCATTGTCTCCTCGCTCCCTGTCGTGCTCTCTCCTAGCTCCCTGTCACGCTGTCTCCTCGCTCCCTGTCGTGCTGTCTCCTCGCTCCCTGTCGCGCTGTCTGCTCGCTCCCTTCGCGCTGTCTCCTCGCTCACTGTCATGCTGTCTCCTCGCTCCCTGTCGTGCTGTCTCCTCGCACCCTCTCGCTATGTCTCCTCACTCCCTCTTGCACTGATTCCTCTCTCCCTCTTGCTCTGTCTCCTCTCACCCTCTCGCAATGCGTCTGCAATCCCTGTCACACTGTTTCCTAGCTCCCTGTCGCACTGACTCCTCGCTCCCTGTCGCACTGTCCCCTCTCACCCTCTCACTCTGTCACCTCACTCCCTATCGCGCTGTCTCCTCGCTCGCTATGGCGCTGTCTCCTCGCACCCTCTCACGCTGTCTCCTCGCTCACTGTCGCCCTGCCGCATCGCTCCCTTTCGCGCTGTCTCCTTGCTCCCTGTCACCAAGTCTCCTCGCTCCCTGTCACTATGTCTCTTCACTCCCTGTCGAGTTTTCTCCTCGCTCCCTGTTGCGCTGTTTCCTCTTCCCTGTCGCACTGTCCCCTCGCTCCCTGTCACACTGTCTGCTCGCTCCCTGTCGCGCTGCCTCCTCAGTCCCTGTCGCGCTGTCTCCTCGCTCCCTGCCGCACCGTCTCCTCGCTCTCTGTCGCGCTGTCTCCTCGCTCCCTCTCACACTGTCCCCTCGCTCCCTCTCGCACTGACTCCTCGCTCCCTGTCGCACTGTCTCCTTGCTCCCTGTCGCGCTGTCTCCTTTCTCTGTGTCGCGCTGTGACTTTGTTCCTTCTCGCACTGTCACATCATTCCCTCTCGCAATGTCTCCTCTCACCCTCTCACTCTGTCCCCTCACTCCCTTTCGCGCTGTCTCATCGCTCGCTCTAGTGCTGTCTCCTCGCACCCTCTCGCGCTGTCTCCTTGCTCACTGTCGCACTGTCTCCTCACTCCCTTTCGCGCTGTCTCCTCGCTCCCTGTCGTGCAATGTCCTCGCTCGCTGTCGCGCTGTCTCCTCACTCCCTGTTGCGCTGTCCTCTTGCTCCCTGTCGCGCTGTCTGCTCGCTCCCTGTCACGCTGTCTCCTCGCTCCCTGTCGCGCTGTCTCCTCGCTCCCTGTCACGCTGTCTCCTCGCTCCCTCTCGCGCTGTCTCCTCGCTGCCTGTCGCACTGTCTCCTCGCTCCCTGTCGCGCTGTCTCCTCGCTCCCTGTCGCGCTTTCTCATCGGTCCATGTTGCGCTGTCTCCTGGCTCTCTGTCGCGCTGTCTCCTCGCTCCCTGTCGCGCTGTCTCCTTGCTCTCTGTCGCACTGTCTCCTTGCTTGCTGTCGCACTGTCTCCTCGCTCTCTGTCGCACTGTCTCCTTGCTCATTGATGCGCTGTCTCCTTGCTCCCTGTCGCGCTGACTCCTCGCTCCCTGTCGCACTGTCTCCTTGCTCCCTGTCGCGCTGTCTCCTTGCTCTGTGTCGCGCTGTGACTTTGCTCCTTCTCGCACTGTCGCTTCATTCCCTCTCGCAATGTCTCCTCTCACCCTCTCACTCTGTCACCTCATTCCCTATCGTGCTGTCTCCTCGCTCGCTCTAGCGCTGTCTCCTCGCACCCTCTCGCGCTGTCTCCTTGCTCACTGTCGCCCTGTCTCCTCGCTCCCTTTCGCGCTGTCTCCTCGCTCCCTGTCGCGCTGTGTCCTCGCTCGCTGTCGCGCTGTCTCCTCGCACCCTGTCACGCTGTCTCCTCGCTCCCTGTCACGCTGTCTCATCGTTCCCTGTCACGCTGTCTCCTCGCTCCCTGTCGCGCTGTCTCCTCGCTCCCTGACGTGCTGTATCCTCGCTCCCTGTCGCGCTGTCTCCTCGCTCCCTGTCACGCTGTCTCCACTTGCCCTCTCGCTCTGTCTCCTCACGCCCTCTCGCACTGATTCCTCTCTCCCTCTCGCTCTGTCTCCTCTCTCTTTCTCGCATTGCCTCCGCACTCCCTGTCACACTGTCTCCTCGCTCCCTGTCACACTGTCTCCTCGCTCCCTGTCGCGCTGTCTCCTCGCTCCCTGTCGCGCTGTCTCCTCGCTCCATGTCGCGCTGTCTCCTCGCTCCCTGTCGCGCTGTCTCCTCGCTCCCTGTCGCGCTGTCTCCTCGCTCCCTTCGCGCTGTCTCCTCGCTCACTGTCATGCTGTCTCCTCGCTCCCTGTCGTGCTGTCTCCTCGCACCCTCTCGCTATGTCTCCTCACTCCCTCTTGCACTGATTCCTCTCTCCCTCTTGCTCTGTCTCCTCTCACCCTCTCGCAATGCGTCTGCAATCCCTGTCACACTGTTTCCTAGCTCCCTGTCGCACTGACTCCTGGCTCCCTGTCGCACTGTCTCCTCTCACCCTCTCGCTCTGTCACCTCACTCCCTATCGCGCTGTCTCCTCGCACCCTCTCACGCTGTCTCCTCGCTCACTGTCGCCCTGCCGCATCGCTCCCTTTCGCGCTGTCTCCTTGCTCCCTGTCACCAAGTCTCCTCGCTCCCTGTCACTATGTCTCTTCACTCCCTGTCGAGGTTTCTCCTCGCTCCCTGTTGCGCTGTTTCCTCTTCCCTGTCGCACTGTCCCCTCGCTCCCTGTCACACTGTCTGCTCGCTCCCTGTCGCGCTGCCTCCTCACTCCCTGTCGCGCTGTCTCCTCGCTCCCTGCAGCACCGTCTCCTCGCTCCCTGTCGCGCTGTCTCCTCGCTCCCTCTCACACTGTCCCCTCGCTCCCTCTCGCACTGACTCCTCGCTCCCTGTCGCACTGTCTCCTTGCTCCCTGTCGCGCTGTCTCCTTTCTCTGTGTCGCGCTGTGACTTTGCTCCTTCTCACACTGTCACTTCATTCCCTCTCGCAATGTCTCCTCTCACCCTCTCGCTCTGTCACCTCACTCCCTTTCGCGCTGTCTCCTCGCTCGCTCTAGCGGTGTCTCCTCGCACCCTCTCGCGCTGTCTCCTTGCTCACTGTCGCACTGTCTCCTCACTCCCTTTCGCGCTGTCTCCTCGCTCCCTGTCGTGCAATGTCCTCGCTCGCTGTCGCGCTGTCTCCTCGCTCCCTGTTGCGCTGTCCTCTTGCTCCCTGTCGCGCTGTCTGCTCGCTCCCTGTCGCGCTGTCTCCTCGCTCCCTGTCACGCTGTCTCCTCGCTCCCTGTCGCGCTGTCTCCTCGCTCCCTGTCACGCTGTCTCCTCGCTCCCTCTCGCGCTGTCTCCTCGCTGCCTGTCGCACTGTCTCCTCGCTCCCTGTCGCGCTGTCTCCTCGCTCCCTGTCGCGCTTTCTCATCGGTCCATGTCGCGCTGTCTCCTGGCTCTCTGTCGCACTGTCTCCTCGCTCCCTGTCGCACTGTCTCCTCGCTCCCTGTCGCACTGTCTCCTTCCTCCCTGTCGCGCTGTCTCCTCGCTCCCTGTCGCGCTGTCTCCTCGCTCCCTGTCGCGCTGTCTCCTTGCTCTCTGTCGCACTGTCTCCTTGCTTGCTGTCGCACTGTCTCCTCGCTCTCTGTCGCACTGTCTCCTTGCTCATTGATGCGCTGTCTCCTTGCTCCCTGTCGCGCTGACTCCTCGCTCCCTGTCGCACTGTCTCCTTGCTCCCTGTCGCGCTGTCTCCTTGCTCTGTGTCGCGCTGTGACTTTGCTCCTTCTCGCACTGTTGCTTCATTCCCTCTCGCAATGTCTCCTCTCACCCTCTCACTCTGTCACCTCATTCCCTATCGTGCTGTCTCCTCGCTCGCTCTAGCGCTGTCTCCTCGCACCCTCTCGCGCTGTCTCCTTGCTCACTGTCGCCCTGTCTCCTTGCTCCCTTTCGCGCTGTCTCCTCGCTCCCTGTCGCGCTGTGTCCTCGCTCGCTGTCGCGCTGTCTCCTCGCACCCTGTCACGCTGTCTCCTCGCTCCCTGTCACGCTGTCTCATCGTTCCCTGTCACGCTGTCTCCTCGCTCCCTGTCGCGCTGTCTCCTCGCTCCCTGATGTGCTGTCTCCTCGCTCCCTGTCGCGCTGTCTCCTCGCTCCCTGTCACGCTGTCTCCACTTGCCCTCTCGCTCTGTCTCCTCACTCCCTCTCGCACTGATTCCTCTCTCCCTCTCGCTCTGTCTCCTCTCTCTTTCTCGCATTGCCTCCGCACTCCCTGTCACACTGTCTCCTCGCTCCCTGTCACACTGTCTCCTCGCTCCCTGTCACACTGTCTCCTCGCTCCCTGTCGCGCTGTCTCCTCGCTCCCTGTCGTGCTGTCTCCTCGCTCCATGTCGCGCTGTCTCCTCGCTCCCTGTCTCGCTTTCTCATCGGTCCATGTCGCGCTGTCTCCTGGCTCTCTGTCGCACTGTCTCCTCGCTCCCTGTCGCACTGTCTCCTCGCTCCCTGTCGCACTGTCTCCTTCCTCCCTGTCGCGCTGTCTCCTCGCTCCCTGTCGCGCTGTCTCCTTGCTCTCTGTCGCACTGTCTCCTTGCTCATTGATGCGCTGTCTCCTTGCTCCCTGTCGCGCTGACTCCTCGCTCCCTGTCGCACTGTCTCCTTGCTCCCTGTCGCACTGACTCGTCGCTCCCTGTCGCACTGTCTCCTCGCTCTCTGTCGCGCTGTCTCCTCGCTCCCTGTCGCGCTGTCTCCTCGCTCCCTGTCGCGCTGCCTCCTCGCTCCCTGTTGCGATGTCTCCTCGCTCCCTGTCGTGCTGTCTCATCGCTCACTCTAGCGCTGTCTCCTCGCTCCCTCTCGCGCTGTCTCCTCACTCACTGTCGCGCTGTCTCCTCACTCCCTGTCGCGCTGTCTCCTCGCTCCCTGTCACGCTGTCTCCTCGCACCCTGTTGCGCTGACTCATTGCTCACTCTAGCGCTGTCTTCTCGCTCCCTCTCGCACTGTCTCCTCACTCCCTGTTGCACTGTCTCCTCGCTCCCTGTCGCACTGCCTCCTCGCTTCCTGTCGCGATGTCTCCTCACTCCCTGGCGCGCTGTCTCCTCGCCCCCTGTCGCATTGTCTCATCGCTCCCTGTCACGCTGTCTCCTCGCTCCCTGTCGCGCTGTCTCATCGTTCCCTGTCGCGCTGTCTCCTCGCTCCCTGTCGCGCTGTCTCCTCGCTCCCTGACGTGCTGTCTCCTCGCTCCCTGTCGCGCTGTCTCCTCGCTCCCTGTCACGCTGTCTCCACTTGCCCTCTCGCTCTGTCTCCTCACTCCCTCTCGCACTGATTCCTCTCTCCCTCTCGCTCTGTCTCCACTCTCCCTCTCGCATTGCCTCAGCACTCCCTGTCACACTGTCTCCTCGCTCCCTGTCGCGCTGTCTCCTCGCTCCCTGTCGCGCTGTCCCCTCGCTCCCTGTCGCGCTGCCTCCTCGCTCCCTGTTGCGATGTCTCCTCGCTCCCTGTCGCGCTGTCTCATCGCTCACTCTAGCGCTGTCTCCTCGCTCCCTCTCGCGCTGTCTCCTCGCTCCCTGCCGCACCGTCTCCTCGCTCCCTGTCGCGCTGTCTCCTCGCTCCGTCTCACACTGTCCCCTCGCTCCCTCTCGCACTGACTCCTCGCTCCCTGTCGCACTGTCTCCTTGCTCCCTGTCGCGCTGCCTCCTTTCTCTGTGTCGCGCTGTGACTTTGCTCCTTCTCACACTGTCACTTCATTCCCTCTCGCAATGTCTCCTCTCACCCTCTCGCTCTGTCACCTCACTCCCTTTCGCGCTGTCTCCTCGCTCGCTCTAGCGGTGTCTCCTCGCACCCTCTTGCGCTGTCTCCTTGCTCACTGTCGCACTGTCTCCTCACTCCCTTTCGCGCTGTCTCCTCGCTCCCTGTCGTGCAATGTCCTCGCTCGCTGTCGCGCTGTCTCCTCGCTCCCTGTCGCGCTGTCCTCTTGCTCCCTGTCGCGCTGTCTGCTCGCTCCCTGTCGCGCTGTCTCCTCGCTCCCTGTCACGCTGTCTCCTCGCTCCCTGTCGCGCTGTCTCCTCGCTCCCTGTCACGCTGTCTCCTCGCTCCCTCTCGCGCTGTCTCCTCGCTGCCTGTCGCACTGTCTCCTCGCTCCCTGTCGCGCTGTCTCCTCGCTCCCTGTCGCGCTTTCTCATCGGTCCATGTCGCGCTGTCTCCTGGCTCTCTGTCGCACTGTCTCCTCGCTCCCTGTCGCACTGTCTCCTCGCTCCCTGTCGCACTGTCTCCTTCCTCCCTGTCGCGCTGTCTCCTCGCTCCCTGTCGTGCTGTCTCCTCGCTCCCTGTCGCGCTGTCTCCTTGCTCTCTGTCGCACTGTCTCCTTGCTTGCTGTCGCACTGTCTCCTCGCTCTCTGTCGCACTGCCTCCTTGCTCATTGATGCGCTTTCTCCTTGCTCCCTGTCGCGCTGACTCCTCGCTCCCTGTCGCACTGTCTCCTTGCTCCCTGTCGCGCTGTCTCCTTGCTCTGTGTCGCGCTGTGACTTTGCTCCTTCTCGCACTGTTGCTTCATTCCCTCTCGCAATGTCTCCTCTCACCCTCTCACTCTGTCACCTCATTCCCTATCGTGCTGTCTCCTCGCTCGCTCTAGCGCTGTCTCCTCGCACCCTCTCGCGCTGTCTCCTTGCTCACTGTCGCCCTGTCTCCTCGCTCCCTTTCGCGCTGTCTCCTCGCTCCCTGTCGCGCTGTGTCCTCGCTCGCTGTCGCGCTGTCTCCTCGCACCCTGTCACGCTGTCTCCTCGCTCCCTGTCACGCTGTCTCATCGTTCCCTGTCACGCTGTCTCCTCGCTCCCTGTCGCGCTGTCTCCTCGCTCCCTGATGTGCTGTCTCCTCGCTCCCTGTCGCGCTGTCTCCTCGCTCCCTGTCACGCTGTCTCCACTTGCCCTCTCGCTCTGTCTCCTCACTCCCTCTCGCACTGATTCCTCTCTCCCTCTCGCTCTGTCTCCTCTCTCTTTCTCGCATTGCCTCCGCACTCCCTGTCACACTGTCTCCTCGCTCCCTGTCACACTGTCTCCTCGCTCCCTGTCACACTGTCTCCTTGCTCCCTGTCGCGCTGTCTCCTCGCTCCCTGTCGTGCTGTCTCCTCGCTCCATGTCGCGCTGTCTCCTCGCTCCCTGTCGCGCTTTCTCATCGGTCCATGTCGCGCTGTCTCCTGGCTCTCTGTCGCACTGTCTCCTCGCTCCCTGTCGCACTGTCTCCTCGCTCCCTGTCGCGCTGTCTCCTCGCTCCCTGATGTGCTGTCTCCTCGCTCCCTGTCGCGCTGTCTCCTCGCTCCCTGTCACGCTGTCTCCACTTGCCCTCTCGCTCTGTCTCCTCACTCCCTCTCGCACTGATTCCTCTCTCCCTCTCGCTCTGTCTCCTCTCTCTTTCTCGCATTGCCTCCGCACTCCCTGTCACACTGTCTCCTCGCTCCCTGTCACACTGTCTCCTCGCTCCCTGTCACACTGTCTCCTCGCTCCCTGTCGCGCTGTCTCCTCGCTCCCTGTCGTGCTGTCTCCTCGCTCCATGTCGCGCTGTCTCCTCGCTCCCTGTCTCGCTTTCTCATCGGTCCATGTCGCGCTGTCTCCTGGCTCTCTGTCGCACTGTCTCCTCGCTCCCTGTCGCACTGTCTCCTCGCTCCCTGTCGCACTGTCTCCTTCCTCCCTGTCGCGCTGTCTCCTCGCTCCCTGTCGCGCTGTCTCCTTGCTCTCTGTCGCACTGTCTCCTTGCTCATTGATGCGCTGTCTCCTTGCTCCCTGTCGCGCTGACTCCTCGCTCCCTGTCGCACTGTCTCCTTGCTCCCTGTCGCACTGACTCCTCGCTCCCTGTCGCACTGTCTCCTCGCTCCCTGTCGCGCTGTCTCCTCGCTCCCTGTCGCGCTGTCTCCTCGCTCCCTGTCGCGCTGCCTCCTCGCTCCCTGTTGCGATGTCTCCTCGCTCCCTGTCGTGCTGTCTCATCGCTCACTCTAGCGCTGTCTCCTCGCTCCCTCTCGCGCTGTCTCCTCACTCACTGTCGCGCTGTCTCCTCACTCCCTGTCGCGCTGTCTCCTCGCTCCCTGTCACGCTGTCTCCTCGCACCCTGTTGCGCTGACTCATTGCTCACTCTAGCGCTGTCTTCTCGCTCCCTCTCGCACTGTCTCCTCACTCCCTGTTGCACTGTCTCCTCGCTCCCTGTCGCACTGCCTCCTCGCTTCCTGTCGCGATGTCTCCTCACTCCCTGGCGCGCTGTCTCCTCGCCCCCTGTCGCATTGTCTCATCGCTCCCTGTCACGCTGTCTCCTCGCTCCCTGTCGCGCTGTCTCATCGTTCCCTGTCGCGCTGTCTCCTCGCTCCCTGTCGCGCTGTCTCCTCGCTCCCTGACGTGCTGTCTCCTCGCTCCCTGTCGCGCTGTCTCCTCGCTCCCTGTCACGCTGTCTCCACTTGCCCTCTCGCTCTGTCTCCTCACTCCCTCTCGCACTGATTCCTCTCTCCCTCTCGCTCTGTCTCCACTCTCCCTCTCGCATTGCCTCAGCACTCCCTGTCACACTGTCTCCTCGCTCCCTGTCGCGCTGTCTCCTCGCTCCCTGTCGCGCTGTCCCCTCGCTCCCTGTCGCGCTGCCTCCTCGCTCCCTGTTGCGATGTCTCCTCGCTCCCTGTCGCGCTGTCTCATCGCTCACTCTAGCGCTGTCTCCTCGCTCCCTCTCGCTCTGTCTCCTCTCTCTTTCTCGCATTGCCTCCGCACTCCCTGTCACACTGTCTCCTCGCTCCCTGTCACACTGTCTCCTCGCTCCCTGTCGCGCTGTCTCCTCGCTCCGTCTCACACTGTCCCCTCGCTCCCTCTCGCACTGACTCCTCGCTCCCTGTCGCACTGTCTCCTTGCTCCCTGTCGCGCTGTCTCCTTTCTCTGTGTCGCGCTGTGACTTTGCTCCTTCTCACACTGTCACTTCATTCCCTCTCGCAATGTCTCCTCTCACCCTCTCGCTCTGTCACCTCACTCCCTTTCGCGCTGTCTCCTCGCTCGCTCTAGCGGTGTCTCCTCGCACCCTCTTGCGCTGTCTCCTTGCTCACTGTCGCACTGTCTCCTCACTCCCTTTCGCGCTGTCTCCTCGCTCCCTGTCGTGCAATGTCCTCGCTCGCTGTCGCGCTGTCTCCTCGCTCCCTGTTGCGCTGTCCTCTTGCTCCCTGTCGCGCTGTCTGCTCGCTCCCTGTCGCGCTGTCTCCTCGCTCCCTGTCACGCTGTCTCCTCGCTCCCTGTCGCGCTGTCTCCTCGCTCCCTGTCACGCTGTCTCCTCGCTCCCTCTCGCGCTGTCTCCTCGCTGCCTGTCGCACTGTCTCCTCGCTCCCTGTCGCGCTGTCTCCTCGCTCCCTGTCGCGCTTTCTCATCGGTCCATGTCGCGCTGTCTCCTGGCTCTCTGTCGCACTGTCTCCTCGCTCCCTGTCGCACTGTCTCCTCGCTCCCTGTCGCACTGTCTCCTTCCTCCCTGTCGCGCTGTCTCCTCGCTCCCTGTCGCGCTGTCTCCTCGCTCCCTGTCGCGCTGTCTCCTTGCTCTCTGTCGCACTGTCTCCTTGCTTGCTGTCGCACTGTCTCCTCGCTCTCTGTCGCACTGTCTCCTTGCTCATTGATGCGCTTTCTCCTTGCTCCCTGTCGCGCTGACTCCTCGCTCCCTGTCGCACTGTCTCCTTGCTCCCTGTCGCGCTGTCTCCTTGCTCTGTGTCGCGCTGTGACTTTGCTCCTTCTCGCACTGTTGCTTCATTCCCTCTCGCAATGTCTCCTCTCACCCTCTCACTCTGTCACCTCATTCCCTATCGTGCTGTCTCCTCGCTCGCTCTAGCGCTGTCTCCTCGCACCCTCTCGCGCTGTCTCCTTGCTCACTGTCGCCCTGTCTCCTCGCTCCCTTTCGCGCTGTCTCCTCGCTCCCTGTCGCGCTGTGTCCTCGCTCGCTGTCGCGCTGTCTCCTCGCACCCTGTCACGCTGTCTCCTCGCTCCCTGTCACGCTGTCTCATCGTTCCCTGTCACGCTGTCTCCTCGCTCCCTGTCGCGCTGTCTCCTCGCTCCCTGATGTGCTGTCTCCTCGCTCCCTGTCGCGCTGTCTCCTCGCTCCCTGTCACGCTGTCTCCACTTGCCCTCTCGCTCTGTCTCCTCACTCCCTCTCGCACTGATTCCTCTCTCCCTCTCGCTCTGTCTCCTCTCTCTTTCTCGCATTGCCTCCGCACTCCCTGTCACACTGTCTCCTCGCTCCCTGTCACACTGACTCCTCGCTCCCTGTCACACTGTCTCCTTGCTCCCTGTCGCGCTGTCTCCTCGCTCCCTGTCGTGCTGTCTCCTCGCTCCATGTCGCGCTGTCTCCTCGCTCCCTGTCGCGCTTTCTCATCGGTCCATGTCGCGCTGTCTCCTGGCTCTCTGTCGCACTGTCTCCTCGCTCCCTGTCGCACTGTCTCCTCGCTCCCTGTCGCACTGTCTCCTTCCACCCTGTCGCGCTGTCTCCTCGCTCCCTGTCGCGCTGTCTCCTTGCTCTCTGTCGCACTGTCTCCTTGCTCATTGATGCGCTGTCTCCTTGCTCCCTGTCGCGCTGACTCCTCGCTCCCTGTCGCACTGTCTCCTTCCTCCCTGTCGCACTGACTCCTCGCTCCCTGTCGCACTGTCTCCTCGCTCCCTGTCGCGCTGTCTCCTCGCTCCCTGTCGCGCTGTCTCCTCGCTCCCTGTCGCGCTGCCTCCTCGCTCCCTGTTGCGATGTCTCCTCGCTCCCTGTCGTGCTGTCTCATCGCTCACTCTAGCGCTGTCTCCTCGCACCCTCTCGCGCTGTCTCCTCACTCACTGTCGCGCTGTCTCCTCACTCCCTGTCGCGCTGTCTCCTCGCTCCCTGTCACGCTGTCTCCTCGCACCCTGTTGCGCTGACTCATTGCTCACTCTAGCGCTGTCTCCTCGCTCCCTCTCACTCTGTCTCCTCACTCACTGTCGCGCTGTCTCCTCGCTCCCTGTCGCGCTGCTCCTCGCTCCCTGTCACGCTGTCTCCTCGCACCCTGTTGCGCTGTCTCATTGCTCAATCTAGCGCTGTCTTCTCTCTCCCTCTCGCACTGTCTCCTCACTCCCTGTCGCACTGTCTCCTCGCTCCCTGTCGCACTGCCTCCTCGCTTCCTGTCGCGATGTCTCCTCACTCCCTGGCGCGCTGTCTCCTCGCCCCCTGTCGCATTGTCTCATCGCTCCCTGTCACGCTGTCTCCTCGCTCCCTGTCGCGCTGTCTCATCGTTCCCTGTCGCGCTGTCTCCTCGCTCCCTGTCGCGCTGTCTCCTCGCTCCCTGACGTGCTGTCTCCTCGCTCCCTGTCACGCTGTCTCCACTTGCCCTCTCGCTCTGTCTCCTCACTCCCTCTCGCACTGATTCCTCTCTCCCTCTCGCTCTGTCTCCACTCTCCCTCTCGCATTGCCTCCGCACTCCCTGTCACACTGTCTCCTCGCTCCCTGTCGCGCTGTCTCCTCGCTCCCTGTCGCGCTGTCCCCTCGCTCCCTGTCGCGCTGCCTCCTCGCTCCCTGTTGCGATGTCTCCTCGCTCCCTGTCGCGCTGTCTCATCGCTCACTCTAGCGCTGTCTCCTCGCTCCCTCTCGCGCTGTCTCCTCACTCTCTGTCGCGCTGTCTCATCTCTCCCTGTTGCGCTGTAAACTCGCTCCCTGTCGCACTGTCTCCTCACTCCCTGTCGCGCTGACTCCTCGCTCCCTGTCGCGCTTTCTCATCGGTCCATGTTGCGCTGTCTCCTGGCTCTCTGTCGCACTGTCTCCTCGCTCCCTGTCGCACTGTCTCCTCGCTCCCTGTCGCACTGTCTCCTTCCTCCCTGTCGCGCTGTCTCCTCGCTCCCTGTCGCGCTGTCTCCTTGCTCTCTGTCGCACTGTCTCCTTGCTTGCTGTCGCACTGTCTCCTCGCTCTCTGTCGCACTGTCTCCTTGCTCATTGATGCGCTGTCTCCTTGCTCCCTGTCGTGCTGACTCCTCGCTCCCTGTCGCACTGTCTCCTTGCTCCCTGTCGCGCTGTCTCCTTGCTCTGTGTCGCGCTGTGACTTTGCTCCTTCTCGCACTGTCGCTTCATTCCCTCTCGCAATGTCTCCTCTCACCCTCTCACTCTGTCCCCTCACTCCCTATCGTGCTGTCTCCTCGCTCGCTCTAGCGCTGTCTCCTCGCACCCTCTAACGCTGTCTCCTTGCTCACTGTCGCCCTGTCTCCTCGCTCCCTTTCGTGCTGTCTCCTCGCTCCCTGTCGCGCTGTCTCCTCGCTCCCTGTCGCGCTGTCTCCTCGCTCCCTGACGTGCTGTCTCCTCGCTCCCTGTCACGCTGTCTCCTCGCTCCCTGTCATGCTGTCTCCACTTGCCCTCTCGCTCTGTCTCCTCACTCCCTCTCGCACTGATTCCTCTCTCCCTCTCGCTCTGTCTCCTCTCTCCCTCTCGCATTGCCTCCGCACTCCCTGTCACACTGTCTCCTCGCTCCCTGTCGCACTGACTCCTCGCTCCCTGTCGCACTGTCTCCTCGCTCCCTCTCGCTCTGTCTCCTCTCTCCCTCTCGCATTGCCTCCGCACTCCCTGTCACGCTGTCTCCTCGCTCCCTGTCGCGCTGTCTCCTCGCTCCCTGTCGCGCTGTCTCCTCGCTCCCTGTCGCGCTGCCTCCTCGCTCCCTGTTGCGATGTCTCCTCGCTCCCTGTCGCGCTGTCTCATCGCTCACTCTAGCGCAATCTCCTCGCTCCCTCTCGCGCTGTCTCCTCACTCACTGTCGCGCTGTCTCATCGCTCCCTGTCGTGCTGTAAACTCGCTCCCTGTCGCACTGTCTCCTCACTCCCTGTCGCGCTGTCTCCTCGCTCCCTGTCGCGCTTTCTCATCGGTCCATGTCGCGCTGTCTCCTCGCTCCCTGTCGCGCTGTCTCCTTGCTCTCTGTCGCACTGTCTCCTCGCTCTCTGTCGCACTGTCTCCTCGCTCTCTGTCGCACTGTCTCCTTGCTCATTGATGCGCTGTCTCCTTGCTCCCTGTCGCGCTGACTCCTCGCTCCCTGTCGCACTGTCTCCTTGCTCCCTGTCGCGCTGTCTCCTTGCTCTGTGTCGCGCTGTGACTTTGCTCCTTCTCGCACTGTCGCTTCATTCCCTCTCGCAATGTCTCCTCTCACCCTCTCACTCTGTCACCTCACTCCCTATCGTGCTGTCTCCTCGCTCGCTCTAGCGCTGTCTCCTCGCACCCTCTCGCGCTGTCTCCTTGCTCACTGTCGCCCTGTCTCCTCGCTCCCTTTCGTGCTGTCTCCTCGCTCCCTGTCGCGCTGTGTCCTCGCTCGCTGTCGCGCTGTCTCCTCGCACCCTGTCGCGCTGTCTCATCGCTTACTCTAGCGCTGTCTCTTTGCTCCCTGTTGCGCTGCCTCATCGCTCCCTGTCACGCTGTCTCCTCGCTCCCTGTCGCGCTGTCTCCTCGCTCCCTGTCGCGCTGTCTCCTCGCTCCCTGTCGCTCTGTCTCCTCTCTCCCTCTCGCATTGCCTCCGCACTCCCTGTCACACTGTCTCCTCACCCCCCGTCGCACTGACTCCTCGCTCCCTGTTGCACTGTCTCCTCGCTCCCTCTCGCTCTGTCTCCTCTCTCCCTCTCGCATTGCCTCCGCAATCCCTGTCACACTGTCTCCTCGCTCCCTGTCGCACTGACTCCTCGCTCCCTGTCACGCTGTCTCCTCGCTCTCTGTCGCGCTGCCTCCTCGCTCCCTGTCGCGATGTCTCCTCACTCCCTGTCGCGCTGTCTCCTCGCTCCATGTCGTGCTGTCCCCTCGCTCCCTCTCGCTATGCCTCCGCACTCCCTGTCGCACTGTCTCCTCACTCCCTGTCAAGCTGTCTCCTCGCTCCCTGTCGCGCTGTCTCCTCGCACCCTGTCGCGCTGTCTCCTCGCTCCCTGTAGCGCTGTCCCCTCGCTCCCTGTCGCACTGTCTCCTCGCTCCCTGTCGCGCTGTCTCCTCGCTCCCTGTTGCGCTGTGCCCTCGCTCCCTGTCGCGCTGTCTCCTCGATCCCTGTCGCACTGTCTCCTCGCTCCCTGTCGCGCTGTTTCCTCGCTCCCTGTCATGCTGTCTCCTCGCCCCCTGTCGCGCTGTCTCCTCACTCCCTGTCGCGCTGTCTCCTCGTTCCCTGTCGTGCTGACTCCTCGCTCCCTGTCGCACTGTCTCCTTGCTCCCTGTCGCGCTGTCTCCTTGCTCTGTGTCGCGCTGTGACTTTGCTCCTTCTCGCACTGTCGCTTCATTCCCTCTCGCAATGTCTCCTCTCACCCTCTCACTCTGTCACCTCACTCCCTATCGTGCTGTCTCCTCGCTCGCTCTAGCGCTGTCTCCTCGCACCCTCTCGCGCTGTCTCCTTGCTCACTGTCGCCCTGTCTCCTCGCTCCCTTTCGTGCTGTCTCCTCGCTCCCTGTCGCGCTGTGTCCTCGCTCGCTGTCGCGCTGTCTCCTCGCACCCTGTCGCGCTGTCTCATCGCTCACTCTAGCGCTGTCTCTTTGCTCCCTGTTGCGCTGTCTCATCGCTCCCTGTCACGCTGTCTCCTCGCTCCCTGTCGCGCTGTCTCCTCGCTCCCTGTCGCGCTGTCTCCTAGCTCCCTGTCGCTCTGTCTCCTCTCTCCCTCTCGCAATGCCTCCGCACTCCCTGTCACACTGTCTCCTCACCCCCCGTCGCACTGACTCCTCGCTCCCTGTTGCACTGTCTCCTCGCTCCCTCTCGCTCTGTCTCCTCTCTCCCTCTCGCATTGCCTCTGCAATCCCTGTCACACTGTCTCCTCGCTCCCTGTCGCACTGACTCCTCGCTCCCTGTCACACTGTCTCATCGCTCCCTGTCGCGCTGCCTCCTCGCTCCCTGTCGCGATGTCTCCTCACTCCCTGTCGCGCTGTCTCCTCGCTCCATGTCGTGCTGTCCCCTCGCTCCCTCTCGCTATGCCTCCGCACTCCCTGTCGCACTGTCTCCTCACTCCCTGTCAAGCTGTCTCCTCGCTCCCTGTCGCGCTGTCTCCTCGCACCCTGTCGCGCTGTCTCCTCGCTCCCTGTAGCGCTGTCCCCTCGCTCCCTGTCGCACTGTCTCCTCGCTCCCTGTCGCGCTGTCTCCTCGCTCCCTGTTGCGCTGTGCCCTCGCTCCCTGTCGCGCTGTCTCCTCGATCCCTGTCGCACTGTCTCCTCGCTCCCTGTCGCGCTGTTTCCTCGCTCCCTGTCATGCTGTCTCCTCGCCCCCTGTCGCGCTGTCTCCTCACTCCCTGTCGCGCTGTCTCCTCGCTCACTGTCGTGCTGTCTCCACGCACCCTCTCGCTCTGTCTCCTCACTCCCTCTTGCACTGATTCCTCTCTCCCTCTCGCTCTGTCTCCTCTCTCCCTCTCGCAATGCCTCCGCAGTCCCTTTCACACTGACTCCTCGCTCCCTGTCGCACTGTCTCCTCGCTCCCTCTTGCGCTGTATCTTCGCTCCCTGGCGCGGTTTCTCATCACTCCCTGTCGCGCTGTCTCCTCACTCCCTATCGCGCTGTCTCCTCGCTCGCTCTAGCGCTGTCTCCTCGCACCCTCTCGCGCTGTCTCCTTGCTCACTGTCGCCCTGTCTCCTCGTTCACTTTCACGCTGTCACCTCGCTCCCTGTTGCGCTGTCTCCTTGCTCCCTGTCGCGCTGTCAGCTTGCTCCCTGTCGCGCTGTCTCCTCGCTCCCTGTCGTGCTGTCTCCTCGCTCCCTGTCGCGCGGTCTCCTCGCTCCCTGTCGCGCTGACTCCTCGCTCCCTGTTGTGCTGTCTCCTCGCTCCCTGTCGTGCTGTCTGCTTGCTCCCTGTCGCGATGTCTCCTCACTCCCTCTTGCGCTGTCTCCTCGCTCGCTGTCGCGCTGTCTCCTTGCTCCCTGTCGCGCTGTCTCCTCGCTCCCTGTCGCGCTGTCTCCTCGCTCCCTGTCGCACTGTCTCCTCGCTCCCTGTCACGCTGTCTCCACTTGCCCTCTCGCTCTGTCTCCTCACGCCCTCTCGCACTGATTCCTCTCTCCCTCTCGCTCTGTCTCCTCTCTCTTTCTCGCATTGCCTCCGCACTCCCTGTCACACTGTCTCCTCGCTCCCTGTCACACTGTCTCCTCGCTCCCTGTCGCGCTGTCTCCTCGCTCCCTGTCGCGCTGTCTCCTCGCTCCATGTCGCGCTGTCTCCTCGCTCCCTGTCGCGCTGTCTCCTCGCTCCCTGTCGCGCTGTCTCCTCGCTCCCTTCGCGCTGTCTCCTCGCTCACTGTCATGCTGTCTCCTCGCTCCCTGTCGTGCTGTCTCCTCGCACCCTCTCGCTATGTCTCCTCACTCCCTCTTGCACTGATTCCTCTCTCCCTCTTGCTCTGTCTCCTCTCACCCTCTCGCAATGCGTCTGCAATCCCTGTCACACTGTTTCCTAGCTCCCTGTCGCACTGACACCTGGCTCCCTGTCGCACTGTCTCCTCTCACCCTCTCGCTCTGTCACCTCACTCCCTATCGCGCTGTCTCCTCGCACCCTCTCACGCTGTCTCCTCGCTCACTGTCGCCCTGCCGCATCGCTCCCTTTCGCGCTGTCTCCTTGCTCCCTGTCACCAAGTCTCCTCGCTCCCTGTCACTATGTCTCTTCACTCCCTGTCGAGGTTTCTCCTTGCTCCCTGTCGCGCTGTCTCTTTTCTCTGTGTCGCACTGTGACTTTGCTCCTTCTCACACTGTCACTTCATTCCCTCTCGCAATGTCTCCTCTCACCCTCTCGCTCTGTCACCTCACTCCCTTTCGCGCTGTCTCCTCGCTCGCTCTAGCGGTGTCTCCTCGCACCCTCTCGCGCTGTCTCCTTCCTCACTGTCGCACTGTCTCCTCACTCCCTTTCACGCTGTCTCCTCGCTCCCTGTCGTGCAATGTCCTCGCTCGCTGTCGCGCTGTCTCCTCGCTCCCTGTTGCGCTTTCCTCTTGCTCCCTGTCGCGCTGTCTGCTCGCTCCCTGTCGCGCTGTCTCCTCGCTCCCTGTCACGCTGTCTCCTCGCTCCCTGTCGCGCTGTCTCCTCGCTCCCTGTCACGCTGTCTCCTCGCTCCCTCTCGCGCTGTCTCCTCGCTGCCTGTCGCACTGTCTCCTCGCTCCCTGCCGCGCTGTCTCCTTGCTCCCTGTCGCGCTTTCTCATCGGTCCATGTCGCGCTGTCTCCTGGCTCTCTGTCGCACTGTCTCCTCGCTCCCTGTCGCACTGTCTCCTCGCTCCCTGTCGCACTGTCTCCTTCCTCCCTGTCGCGCTGTCTCCTCGCTCCCTGTCGCGCTGTCTCCTTGCTCTCTGTCGCACTGTCTCCTTGCTTGCTGTCGCACTGTCTCCTCGCTCTCTGTCGCACTGTCTCCTTGCTCATTGATGCGCTGTCTCCTTGCTCCCTGTCGCGCTGACTCCTCGCTCCCTGTCGCACTGTCTCCTTGCTCCCTGTCGCGCTGTCTCCTTGCTCTGTGTCGCGCTGTGACTTTGCTCCTTCTCGCACTGTTGCTTCATTCCCTCTCGCAATGTCTCCTCTCACCCTCTCACTCTGTCACCTCATTCCCTATCGTGCTGTCTCCTCGCTCGCTCTAGCGCTGTCTCCTCGCACCCTCTCGCGCTGTCTCCTTGCTCACTGTCGCCCTGTCTCCTCGCTCCCTTTCGCGCTGTCTCCTCGCTCCCTGTCGCGCTATGTCCTCGCTCGCTGTCGCGCTGTCTCCTCGCACCCTGTCACGCTGTCTCCTCGCTCCCTGTCACGCTGTCTCATCGTTCCCTGTCACGCTGTCTCCTCGCTCCCTGTCGCGCTGTCTCCTCGCTCCCTGATGTGCTGTCTCCTCGCTCCCTGTCGCGCTGTCTCCTCGCTCCCTGTCACGCTGTCTCCACTTGCCCTCTCGCTCTGTCTCCTCACTCCCTCTCGCACTGATTCCTCTCTCCCTCTCGCTCTGTCTCCTCTCTCTTTCTCGCATTGCCTCCGCACTCCCTGTCACACTGTCTCCTCGCTCCCTGTCACACTGTCTCCTCGCTCCCTGTCACACTGTCTCCTCGCTCCCTGTCGCGCTGTCTCCTCGCTCCCTGTCGTGCTGTCTCCTCGCTCCATGTCGCGCTGTCTCCTCGCTCCCTGTCGCGCTTTCTCATCGGTCCATGTCGCGCTGTCTCCTGGCTCTCTGTCGCACTGTCTCCTCGCTCCCTGTCGCACTGTCTCCTCGCTCCCTGTCGCACTGTCTCCTTCCTCCCTGTCGCGCTGTCTCCTCGCTCCCTGTCGCGCTGTCTCCTTGCTCTCTGTCGCACTGTCTCCTTGCTCATTGATGCGCTGTCTCCTTGCTCCCTGTCGCGCTGACTCCTCGCTCCCTGTCGCGCTGCCTCCTCGCTCCCTGTTGCGATGTCTCCTCGCTCCCTGTCGTGCTGTCTCATCGCTCACTCTAGCGCTGTCTCCTCGCTCCCTCTCGCGCTGTCTCCTCACTCACTGTCGCGCTGTCTCCTCACTCCCTGTCGCGCTGTCTCTTCGCTCCCTGTCACGCTGTCTCCTCGCACCCTGTTGCGCTGACTCATTGCTCACTCTAGCGCTGTCTCCTCGCTCCCTCTCACTCTGTCTCCTCACTCACTGTCGCGCTGTCTCCTCGCTCCCTGTCGCGCTGCTCCTCGCTCCCTGTCGCGCTGCCTCCTCGCTCCCTGTTGCGATGTCTCCTCGCTCCCTGTCGTGCTGTCTCATCGCTCACTCTAGCGCTGTCTCCTCGCTCCCTCTCGCGCTGTCTCCTCACTCACTGTCGCGCTGTCTCCTCACTCCCTGTCGCGCTGTCTCCTCGCTCCCTGTCACGCTGTCTCCTCGCACCCTGTTGCGCTGACTCGTTGCTCACTCTAGCGCTGTCTCCTCGCTCCCTCTCACTCTGTCTCCTCACTCACTGTCGCGCTGTCTCCTCGCTCCCTGTCGCGCTGCTCCTCGCTCCCTGTCACGCTGTCTCCTCGCACCCTGTTGCGCTGTCTCATTGCTCAATCTAGCGCTGTCTTCTCTCTCCCTCTCGCACTGTCTCCTCACTCCCTGTCGCACTGTCTCCTCGCTCCCTGTCGCACTGCCTCCTCGCTTCCTGTTGCGATGTCTCCTCACTCCCTGGCGCGCTGTCTCCTCGCCCCCTGTCGCATTGTCTCATCGCTCCCTGTCACGCTGTCTCCTCGCTCCCTGTCGCGCTGTCTCATCGTTCCCTGTCGCGCTGTCTCCTCGCTCCCTGTCGCGCTGTCTCCTCGCTCCCTGACGTGCTGTCTCCTCGCTCCCTGTCGCGCTGTCTCCTCGCTCCCTGTCACGCTGTCTCCACTTGCCCTCTCGCTCTGTCTCCTCACTCCCTCTCGCACTGATTCCTCTCTCCCTCTCGCTCTGTCTCCACTCTCCCTCTCGCATTGCCTCCGCACTCCCTGTCACGCTGTCTCCTCGCTCCCTGTCGCGCTGTCTCCTCGCTCCCTGTCGCGCTGTCCCCTCGCTCCCTGTCGCGCTGCCTCCTCGCTCCCTGTTGCGATGTCTCCTCGCTCCCTGTCGCGCTGTCTCATCGCTCACTCTAGCGCTGTCTCCTCGCTCCCTCTCGCGCTGTCTCCTCACTCTCTGTCGCGCTGTCTCATCGCTCCCTGTTGCGCTGTAAACTCGCTCCCTGTCGCACTGTCTCCTCACTCCCTGTCACGCTGACTCCTCGCTCCCTGTCGCGCTTTCTCATCGGTCCATGTCGCGCTGTCTCCTGGCTCTCTGTCGCACTGTCTCCTCGCTCCCTGTCGCACAGTCTCCTTCCTCCCTGTCGCACTGTCTCCTTCCTCCCTGTCGCGCTGTCTCCTCGCTCCCTGTCGCGCTGTCTCCTTGCTCTCTGTCGCACTGTCTCCTTGCTTGCTGTCGCACTGTCTCCTCGCTCTCTGTCGCACTGTCTCCTTGCTCATTGATGCGCTGTCTCCTTGCTCCCTGTCGTGCTGACTCCTCGCTCCCTGTCGCACTGTCTCCTTGCTCCCTGTCGCGCTGTCTCCTTGCTCTGTGTCGCGCTGTGACTTTGCTCCTTCTCGCACTGTCGCTTCATTCCCTCTCGCAATGTCTCCTCTCACCCTCTCACTCTGTCACCTCACTCCCTATCGTGCTGTCTCCTCGCTCGCTCTAGCGCTGTCTCCTCGCACCCTCTCGCGCTGTCTCCTTGCTCACTGTCGCCCTGTCTCCTCGCTCCCTTTCGTGCTGTCTCATCGTTCCCTGTCGCGCTGTCTCCTCGCTCCCTGTCGCGCTGTCTCCTCGCTCCCTGACGTGCTGTCTCCTCGCTCCCTGTCACGCTGTCTCCTCGCTCCCTGTCATGCTGTCTCCACTTGCCCTCTCGCTCTGTCTCCTCACTCCCTCTCGCACTAATTCCTCTCTCCCTCTCGCTCTGTCTCCTCTCTCCCTCTCGCATTGCCTCCGCACTCCCTGTCACACTGTCTCCTCGCTCCCTGTCGCACTGACTCCTCGCTCCCTGTCGCACTGTCTCCTCGCTCCCTCTCGCTCTGTCTCCTCTCTCCCTCTCGCATTGCCTCCGCACTCCCTGTCACGCTGTCTCCTCGCTCCCTGTCGCGCTGTCTCCTCGCTCCCTGTCGCGCTGTCTCCTCGCTCCCTGTCGCGCTGCCTCCTCGCTCCCTGTTGCGATGTCTCCTCGCTCCCTGTCGCGCTGTCTCATCGGTCACTCTAGCGCTGTCTCCTCGCTCCCTCTCGCGCTATCTCCTCACTCACTGTCGCGCTGTCTCATCGCTCCCTGTCGTGCTGTAAACTCGCTCCCTGTCGCACTGTCTCCTCACTCCCTGTCGCGCTGTCTCCTTGCTCCCTGTCGCGCTTTCTCATCGGTCCATGTCGCGCTGTCTCCTCGCTCCCTGTCGCGCTGTCTCCTTGCTCTCTTTCGCACTGTCTCCTTGCTTGCTGTCGCACTGTCTCCTCGCTCTCTGTCGCACTGTCTCCTTGCTCATTGATGCGCTGTCTCCTTGCTCCCTGTCGCGCTGACTCCTCGCTCCCTGTCGCACTGTCTCCTTGCTCCCTGTCGCGCTGTCTCCTTTCTCTGTGTCGCGCTGTGACTTTGCTCCTTCTCGCACTGTCGCTTCATTCCCTCTCGCAATGTCTCCTCTCACCCTCTCACTCTGTCACCTCACTCCCTATCGTGCTGTCTCCTCGCTCGCTCTAGCGCTGTCTCCTCGCACCCTCTCGCGCTGTCTCCTTGCTCACTGTCGCCCTGTCTCCTCGCTCCCTTTCGTGCTGTCTCCTCGCTCCCTGTCGCGCTGTGTCCTCGCTCGCTGTCGCGCTGTCTCCTCGCACCCTGTCGCGCTGTCTCATCGCTTACTCTAGCGCTGTCTCTTTGCTCCCTGTTGCGCTGCCTCATCGCTCCCTGTCACGCTGTCTCCTCGCTCCCTGTCGCGCTGTCTCCTCGCTCCCTGTCGCGCTGTCTCCTCGCTCCCTGTCGCTCTGTCTCCTTTCTCCCTCTCGCATTGCCTCCGCACTCCCTGTCACACTGTCTCCTCACCCCCCGTCGCACTGACTCCTCGCTCCCTGTTGCACTGTCTCCTCGCTCCCTCTCGCTCTGTCTCCTCTCTCCCTCTCGCATTGCCTCCGCAATCCCTGTCACACTGTCTCCTCGCTCCCTGTCGCACTGACTCCTCGCTCCCTGTCACGCTGTCTCCTCGCTCTCTGTCGCGCTGCCTCCTCGCTCCCTGTCGCGATGTCTCCTCACTCCCTGTCGCGCTGTCTCCTCGCTCCATGTCGTGCTGTCCCCTCGCTCCCTCTCGCTATGCCTCCGCACTCCCTGTCGCACTGTCTCCTCACTCCCTGTCAAGCTGTCTCCTCGCTCCCTGTCGCGCTGTCTCCTCGCACCCTGTCGCGCTGTCTCCTCGCTCCCTGTAGCGCTGTCCCCTCGCTCCCTGTCGCACTGTCTCCTCGCTCCCTGTCGCGCTGTCTCCTCGCTCCCTGTTGCGCTGTGCCCTCGCTCCCTGTCGCGCTGTCTCCTCGATCCCTGTCGCACTGTCTCCTCGCTCCCTGTCGCGCTGTTTCCTCGCTCCCTGTCATGCTGTCTCCTCGCCCCCTGTCGCGCTGTCTCCTCACTCCCTGTCGCGCTGTCTCCTCGCTCCCTGTCGTGCTGACTCCTCGCTCCCTGTCGCACTGTCTCCTTGCTCCCTGTCGCGCTGTCTCCTTGCTCTGTGTCGCGCTGTGACTTTGCTCCTTCTCGCACTGTCGCTTCATTCCCTCTCGCAATGTCTCCTCTCACCCTCTCACTCTGTCACCTCACTCCCTATCGTGCTGTCTCCTCGCTCGCTCTAGCGCTGTCTCCTCGCACCCTCTCGCGCTGTCTCCTTGCTCACTGTCGCCCTGTCTCCTCGCTCCCTTTCGTGCTGTCTCCTCGCTCCCTGTCGCGCTGTGTCCTCGCTCGCTGTCGCGCTGTCTCCTCGCACCCTGTCGCGCTGTCTCATCGCTCACTCTAGCGCTGTCTCTTTGCTCCCTGTTGCGCTGTCTCATCGCTCCCTGTCACGCTGTCTCCTCGCTCCCTCTCGCGCTGTCTCCTCACTCACTGTTGCGCTGTCTCATCGCTCACTGTCGCGCTGTAAACTCGCTCCCTCTCGCTATGCTTCCGCACTCCCTGTCGCACTGTCTCATCGTTCCCTGTCGCGCTGTCTCCTCGCTCCCTGTCGCACTGTCTCCTCGCTCCCTGTCGCACTGTCTCATCGTTCCCTGTCGCGCTGTCTCCTCGCTCCCTGTCGCACTGTCTCCTCGCTCCCTGTCGCGCTGTCTCATCGTTCCCTGTCGCGCTGTCTCCTCGCTCCCTGTCGCGCTGTCTCCTCGCTCCCTGACGTGCTGTCTCCTCGCTCCCTGTCGCACTGTCTCCTCTCACCCTCTCGCTCTGTCACCTCACTCCCTATCGCGCTGTCTCCTCGCACCCTCTCACGCTGTCTCCTCGCTCACTGTCGCCCTGCCGCATCGCTCCCTTTCGCGCTGTCTCCTTGCTCCCTGTCACCAAGTCTCCTCGCTCCCTGTCACTATGTCTCTTCACTCCCTGTCGAGGTTTCTCCTTGCTCCCTGTCGCGCTGTCTCTTTTCTCTGTGTCGCACTGTGACTTTGCTCCTTCTCACACTGTCACTTCATTCCCTCTCGCAATGTCTCCTCTCACCCTCTCGCTCTGTCACCTCACTCCCTTTCGCGCTGTCTCCTCGCTCGCTCTAGCGGTGTCTCCTCGCACCCTCTCGCGCTGTCTCCTTCCTCACTGTCGCACTGTCTCCTCACTCCCTTTCACGCTGTCTCCTCGCTCCCTGTCGTGCAATGTCCTCGCTCGCTGTCGCGCTGTCTCCTCGCTCCCTGTTGCGCTTTCCTCTTGCTCCCTGTCGCGCTGTCTGCTCGCTCCCTGTCGCGCTGTCTCCTCGCTCCCTGTCACGCTGTCTCCTCGCTCCCTGTCGCGCTGTCTCCTCGCTCCCTGTCACGCTGTCTCCTCGCTCCCTCTCGCGCTGTCTCCTCGCTGCCTGTCGCACTGTCTCCTCGCTCCCTGCCGCGCTGTCTCCTTGCTCCCTGTCGCGCTTTCTCATCGGTCCATGTCGCGCTGTCTCCTGGCTCTCTGTCGCACTGTCTCCTCGCTCCCTGTCGCACTGTCTCCTCGCTCCCTGTCGCACTGTCTCCTTCCTCCCTGTCGCGCTGTCTCCTCGCTCCCTGTCGCGCTGTCTCCTTGCTCTCTGTCGCACTGTCTCCTTGCTTGCTGTCGCACTGTCTCCTCGCTCTCTGTCGCACTGTCTCCTTGCTCATTGATGCGCTGTCTCCTTGCTCCCTGTCGCGCTGACTCCTCGCTCCCTGTCGCACTGTCTCCTTGCTCCCTGTCGCGCTGTCTCCTTGCTCTGTGTCGCGCTGTGACTTTGCTCCTTCTCGCACTGTTGCTTCATTCCCTCTCGCAATGTCTCCTCTCACCCTCTCACTCTGTCACCTCATTCCCTATCGTGCTGTCTCCTCGCTCGCTCTAGCGCTGTCTCCTCGCACCCTCTCGCGCTGTCTCCTTGCTCACTGTCGCCCTGTCTCCTCGCTCCCTTTCGCGCTGTCTCCTCGCTCCCTGTCGCGCTATGTCCTCGCTCGCTGTCGCGCTGTCTCCTCGCACCCTGTCACGCTGTCTCCTCGCTCCCTGTCACGCTGTCTCATCGTTCCCTGTCACGCTGTCTCCTCGCTCCCTGTCGCGCTGTCTCCTCGCTCCCTGATGTGCTGTCTCCTCGCTCCCTGTCGCGCTGTCTCCTCGCTCCCTGTCACGCTGTCTCCACTTGCCCTCTCGCTCTGTCTCCTCACTCCCTCTCGCACTGATTCCTCTCTCCCTCTCGCTCTGTCTCCTCTCTCTTTCTCGCATTGCCTCCGCACTCCCTGTCACACTGTCTCCTCGCTCCCTGTCACACTGTCTCCTCGCTCCCTGTCACACTGTCTCCTCGCTCCCTGTCGCGCTGTCTCCTCGCTCCCTGTCGTGCTGTCTCCTCGCTCCATGTCGCGCTGTCTCCTCGCTCCCTGTCGCGCTTTCTCATCGGTCCATGTCGCGCTGTCTCCTGGCTCTCTGTCGCACTGTCTCCTCGCTCCCTGTCGCACTGTCTCCTCGCTCCCTGTCGCACTGTCTCCTTCCTCCCTGTCGCGCTGTCTCCTCGCTCCCTGTCGCGCTGTCTCCTTGCTCTCTGTCGCACTGTCTCCTTGCTCATTGATGCGCTGTCTCCTTGCTCCCTGTCGCGCTGACTCCTCGCTCCCTGTCGCGCTGCCTCCTCGCTCCCTGTTGCGATGTCTCCTCGCTCCCTGTCGTGCTGTCTCATCGCTCACTCTAGCGCTGTCTCCTCGCTCCCTCTCGCGCTGTCTCCTCACTCACTGTCGCGCTGTCTCCTCACTCCCTGTCGCGCTGTCTCTTCGCTCCCTGTCACGCTGTCTCCTCGCACCCTGTTGCGCTGACTCATTGCTCACTCTAGCGCTGTCTCCTCGCTCCCTCTCACTCTGTCTCCTCACTCACTGTCGCGCTGTCTCCTCGCTCCCTGTCGCGCTGCTCCTCGCTCCCTGTCGCGCTGCCTCCTCGCTCCCTGTTGCGATGTCTCCTCGCTCCCTGTCGTGCTGTCTCATCGCTCACTCTAGCGCTGTCTCCTCGCTCCCTCTCGCGCTGTCTCCTCACTCACTGTCGCGCTGTCTCCTCACTCCCTGTCGCGCTGTCTCCTCGCTCCCTGTCACGCTGTCTCCTCGCACCCTGTTGCGCTGACTCGTTGCTCACTCTAGCGCTGTCTCCTCGCTCCCTCTCACTCTGTCTCCTCACTCACTGTCGCGCTGTCTCCTCGCTCCCTGTCGCGCTGCTCCTCGCTCCCTGTCACGCTGTCTCCTCGCACCCTGTTGCGCTGTCTCATTGCTCAATCTAGCGCTGTCTTCTCTCTCCCTCTCGCACTGTCTCCTCACTCCCTGTCGCACTGTCTCCTCGCTCCCTGTCGCACTGCCTCCTCGCTTCCTGTTGCGATGTCTCCTCACTCCCTGGCGCGCTGTCTCCTCGCCCCCTGTCGCATTGTCTCATCGCTCCCTGTCACGCTGTCTCCTCGCTCCCTGTCGCGCTGTCTCATCGTTCCCTGTCGCGCTGTCTCCTCGCTCCCTGTCGCGCTGTCTCATCGGTCACTCTAGCGCTGTCTCCTCGCTCCCTCTCGCGCTATCTCCTCACTCACTGTCGCGCTGTCTCATCGCTCCCTGTCGTGCTGTAAACTCGCTCCCTGTCGCACTGTCTCCTCACTCCCTGTCGCGCTGTCTCCTTGCTCCCTGTCGCGCTTTCTCATCGGTCCATGTCGCGCTGTCTCCTCGCTCCCTGTCGCGCTGTCTCCTTGCTCTCTTTCGCACTGTCTCCTTGCTTGCTGTCGCACTGTCTCCTCGCTCTCTGTCGCACTGTCTCCTTGCTCATTGATGCGCTGTCTCCTTGCTCCCTGTCGCGCTGACTCCTCGCTCCCTGTCGCACTGTCTCCTTGCTCCCTGTCGCGCTGTCTCCTTTCTCTGTGTCGCGCTGTGACTTTGCTCCTTCTCGCACTGTCGCTTCATTCCCTCTCGCAATGTCTCCTCTCACCCTCTCACTCTGTCACCTCACTCCCTATCGTGCTGTCTCCTCGCTCGCTCTAGCGCTGTCTCCTCGCACCCTCTCGCGCTGTCTCCTTGCTCACTGTCGCCCTGTCTCCTCGCTCCCTTTCGTGCTGTCTCCTCGCTCCCTGTCGCGCTGTGTCCTCGCTCGCTGTCGCGCTGTCTCCTCGCACCCTGTCGCGCTGTCTCATCGCTTACTCTAGCGCTGTCTCTTTGCTCCCTGTTGCGCTGCCTCATCGCTCCCTGTCACGCTGTCTCCTCGCTCCCTGTCGCGCTGTCTCCTCGCTCCCTGTCGCGCTGTCTCCTCGCTCCCTGTCGCTCTGTCTCCTTTCTCCCTCTCGCATTGCCTCCGCACTCCCTGTCACACTGTCTCCTCACCCCCCGTCGCACTGACTCCTCGCTCCCTGTTGCACTGTCTCCTCGCTCCCTCTCGCTCTGTCTCCTCTCTCCCTCTCGCATTGCCTCCGCAATCCCTGTCACACTGTCTCCTCGCTCCCTGTCGCACTGACTCCTCGCTCCCTGTCACGCTGTCTCCTCGCTCTCTGTCGCGCTGCCTCCTCGCTCCCTGTCGCGATGTCTCCTCACTCCCTGTCGCGCTGTCTCCTCGCTCCATGTCGTGCTGTCCCCTCGCTCCCTCTCGCTATGCCTCCGCACTCCCTGTCGCACTGTCTCCTCACTCCCTGTCAAGCTGTCTCCTCGCTCCCTGTCGCGCTGTCTCCTCGCACCCTGTCGCGCTGTCTCCTCGCTCCCTGTAGCGCTGTCCCCTCGCTCCCTGTCGCACTGTCTCCTCGCTCCCTGTCGCGCTGTCTCCTCGCTCCCTGTTGCGCTGTGCCCTCGCTCCCTGTCGCGCTGTCTCCTCGATCCCTGTCGCACTGTCTCCTCGCTCCCTGTCGCGCTGTTTCCTCGCTCCCTGTCATGCTGTCTCCTCGCCCCCTGTCGCGCTGTCTCCTCACTCCCTGTCGCGCTGTCTCCTCGCTCCCTGTCGTGCTGACTCCTCGCTCCCTGTCGCACTGTCTCCTTGCTCCCTGTCGCGCTGTCTCCTTGCTCTGTGTCGCGCTGTGACTTTGCTCCTTCTCGCACTGTCGCTTCATTCCCTCTCGCAATGTCTCCTCTCACCCTCTCACTCTGTCACCTCACTCCCTATCGTGCTGTCTCCTCGCTCGCTCTAGCGCTGTCTCCTCGCACCCTCTCGCGCTGTCTCCTTGCTCACTGTCGCCCTGTCTCCTCGCTCCCTTTCGTGCTGTCTCCTCGCTCCCTGTCGCGCTGTGTCCTCGCTCGCTGTCGCGCTGTCTCCTCGCACCCTGTCGCGCTGTCTCATCGCTCACTCTAGCGCTGTCTCTTTGCTCCCTGTTGCGCTGTCTCATCGCTCCCTGTCACGCTGTCTCCTCGCTCCCTCTCGCGCTGTCTCCTCACTCACTGTTGCGCTGTCTCATCGCTCACTGTCGCGCTGTAAACTCGCTCCCTCTCGCTATGCTTCCGCACTCCCTGTCGCACTGTCTCATCGTTCCCTGTCGCGCTGTCTCCTCGCTCCCTGTCGCACTGTCTCCTCGCTCCCTGTCGCGCTGTCTCATCGTTCCCTGTCGCGCTGTCTCCTCGCTCCCTGTCGCGCTGTCTCCTCGCTCCCTGACGTGCTGTCTCCTCGCTCCCTGTCGCGCTGTCTCCTCGCTCCCTGTCACGCTGTCTCCACTTGCCCTCTCGCTCTGTCTCCTCACTCCCTCTCGCACTGATTCCTCTCTCCCTTTCGCTCTGTCTCCTCTCACCCTCTCGCATTGCCTCCGCACTCCCTGTCACACTGTCTCCTCGCTCCCTGTCGCACTGACTCCTCGCTCCCTGTCGCACTGTCTCCTCGCTCCCTCTCGCTCTGTCTCCTCTCTTCCTCTCGCATTGCCTCCGCACTCCCTGTCACACTGTCTCCTCGCTCCCTGTCGCGCTGTCTGCTCGCTCCCTGTCGCGCTGTCTCCTCGCTCCCTGTCGCGCTGCCTCCTCGCTCCCTGTTGCGATGTCTCCTCGCTCCCTGTCGCGCTGTCTCTTCGCTCACTCTAGCGCTGTCTCCTCGCTCCCTCTCGCGCTGTCTCCTCACTCACTGTCGCGCTGTCTCATCGCTCCCTGTCGCGCTGTAAACTCGCTCCCTGTCGCACTGTCTCCTTACTCCCTGTCGCGCTGTCTCCTCGCTCCCTGTCGCGCTTTCTCATCGGTCCATGTCGCGCTGTCTCCTGGCTCTCTGTCGCACTGTCTCCTCGCTCCCTGTCACACTGTCTCCTCGCTCCCTGTCGCACTATCTCCGTCCTCCCTGTCGCGCTGTCTCCTCGCTCCCAGTCGCGCTGTCTCCTTGCTCTCTGTCGCACTGTCTCCTTGCTTGCTGTCGCACTGTCTCCTCGCTCTCTGTCACACTGTCTCCTCGCTCCCTGCCACACTGACTCCTCGCTCCCTGTCGCACTGTCTCCTCGCTCCCTCTCGCTCTGTCCCCTCTCTCCCTCTCGCATTGCCTCCGCACTCCCTGTCACACTGTCTCCTCGCTCCCTGTCGCGCTGTCTCCTCGCTCCCTGTCGCGCTGTCTCCTCGCTCCCTGTCGCGCTGCCTCCTCACTCCCTGTTGCGATGTCTCCTCACTCCCTGTCGCGCTGTCTCATCGCTCAGTCTAGCGCTGTCTCCTCGCTCCCTCTCGCGCTGTCTCCTCACTCACTGTCGCGCTGTCTCATCGCTCCCTGTCGCGCTGTAAACTCGCTCCCTGACGCACTGTCTCCTTACTCCCTGTCGCGCTGTCTCCTCGCTCCCTGTCGCGCTTTCTCATCGGTCCATGTCGCGCTGTCTCCTGGCTCTCTGTCGCACTGTCTCCTCGCTCCCTGTCGCACTGTCTCCTCGCTCCCTGTCGCACTGTCTCCGTCCTCACTGTCGCGCTGTCTCCTCGCTCCCAGTCGCGCTGTCTCCTTGCTCTCTGTCGCACTGTCTCCTTGCTTGCTGTCGCACTGTCTCCTCGCTCTCTGTCACACTGTCTCCTCGCTCCCTGTCGCGCTCTCTCCTCGCTCCCTGTCGCGCTGTCTCTTGGCTCACTCTAGCGCTGTCTCCTCGCTCCCTCTCGCGCTGTCTCCTCACTCACTGTCGCGCTGTCTCCTCACTCCCTGTCGTGCTGTCTCCTCGCTCCCTGTCGCACTGTCTCCTCGCTCCCTCTCGCTCTGTCTCCTCTCTTCCTCTCGCATTGCCTCCGCACTCCCTGTCACACTGTCTCCTCGCTCCCTGTCGCACTGTCTGCTCGCTCCCTGTCGCACTGTCTCCACGCTCCCTGTCGCGCTGCCTCCTCGCTCCCTGTTGCGATGTCTCCTCGCTCCCTGTCGCGCTGTCTCATCGCTCACTCTAGCGCTGTCTCCTCGCTCCCTCTCGCGCTGTCTCCTCACTCACTGTCGCGCTGTCTCATCGCTCCCTGTCGCGCTGTAAACTCGCTCCCTGTCGCACTGTCTCCTTACTCCCTGTCGCGCTGTCTCCTCGCTCCCTGTCGCGCTTTCTCATCGGTCCATGTCGCGCTGTCTCCTGGCTCTCTGTCGCACTGACTCCTCGCTCCCTGTCGCACTGTCTCCTCGCTCCCTGTCGCACTATCTCCGTCCTCCCTGTCGCGCTGTCTCCTCGCTCCCAGTCGCGCTGTCTCCTTGCTCTCTGTCACACTGTCTCCTCGCTCCCTGCCGCACTGTCTCATCGTTCCCTGTCGCGCTTTCTCCTCGCTCCCTGTCGCGCTGTCTCCTTGCTCCCTGTCGCGCTGTCTCATCGTTCCCTGTCGCGCTGTCTCCTCGCTCCCTGTCGCGCTGTCTCCTCGCTCCCTGACGTGCTGTCTCCTCGCTCCCTGTCGCGCTGTCTCCTCGCTCCCTGTCACGCTGTCTCCACTTGCCCTCTCGCTCTGTCTCCTCACTCCCTCTCGCACTGATTCCTCTCTCCCTCTCGCTCTGTCTCCTCTCTCCCTCTCGCATTGCCTCCGCACTCCCTGTCACACTGTCTCCTCGCTCCCTGTCGCACTGACTCCTCGCTCCCTGTCGTGCTGTCTCCTCGCTCCCTGTCGCGCGGTCTCCTCGCTCCCTGTCGCGCTGTCTCCTCACTCCCTGTCGTGCTGTCTCCTCGCTCCCTGTCGTGCTGTCTGCTTGCTCCCTGTCGTGATGTCTCCTCACTCCCTCTTGCGCTGTCTCCTCGCTCGCTGTCGCGCTGTCTCCTTGCTCCCTGTCGCGCTGTCTCCTTGCTCCCTGTCGCGTTGTCTCCTCGCTCCCTGTCGCGCTGTCTCCTCGCTCCCTGTCGCGCTGTCTCCTCGCTCCCTGTCGCACTGTCTGCTTGCTCCCTGTCGCGATGTCTCCTCACTCCCTCTTGCGCTGTCTCCTCGCTCGCTGTCGCGCTGTCTCCTTGCTCCCTGTCGCGCTGTCTCCTCGCTCCCTGTCGCGCTGTCTCCTCGCTCCCTGTCGCGCTGTCTCCTCGCTCCCTGTCGCACTGTCTGCTTGCTCCCTGTCGCGATGTCTCCTCACTCCCTCTTGCGCTGTCTCCTCGCTCCCTGTCATGCTGTCTCCTCGCTCCATGTCGCTTTGTCTCCTCGCACCCTGTTGCGCTGTCTCATTGCTCGCTCTAGCGCTGTTTCCTCGCTACCTCTCGCGCTGTATCCTCACTCCCTGTCGCACTGTCTCCTCGCTCCCTGTCGCACTGCCTCCTCGCTTCCTGTCACGATGTCTCCTCGCTCCCTGTCGCGTTGTCTCATCGCTCCCTGTCACGCATTGTCTCCTCGCTCCCTGTCACGCTGTCTCCACTTGCCCTCTCGCTCTGTCTCCTCACTCCCTCTCGCACTGATTCCTCTCTCCCTCTCGCTCTGTGTCCTGTCTCCCTCTCGCATTGCCTCCGCACTCCCTGTCACACTGTCTCCTCGCTCCCTGTCGCACTGACTCCTCTCTCCCTGTCGCATTGCCTCCGCACTCCCTGTCACACTGTCTGCTCGCTCCCTGTCGCGCTGTCTCCTCGCTCCCTGTCGCGCTGTCTCCTCGCACCCTGTCGCGCTGCCTCCACGCTCCTTGTTGCAATGTCTCCTCACTCCCTGTCGCGCTGTCTCATCGCTCACTCTAGCGCTGTCTCCTCGCTCCCTCTCGCACTGTCTCCTCACTCACTGTCGCGCTGTCTCATCGCTCCCTGTCGCGCTGTAAACTCGCTCCCTGTCGCACTGTCTCCTCACTCCCTGTCGCACTGTCTCCTCGCTCCCTGTCGCGCTTTCTCATCGCTCCATGTCGCGCTGTCTCCTCGCTCCCTGTCGCACTGCCTCCTCGCTTCCTGTCGCGATGTCTCCTCACTCCCTGGCGCGCTGTCTCCTCGCTCCCTGTCGCGTTGTCTCATCGCTCCCTGTCACGCTGTCTCCTCGCTCCCTGTCGCGCTGTCTCATCGTTCCCTGTCGCGCTGTCTCCTCGCTCCCTGTCGCGCTGTCTCCTCGCTCCCTGACGTGCTGTCTCCTCACTCCCTGTCGCACTGTCTCCTCGCTCCCTGTCGCACTGCCTCCTCGCTTCCTGTCGCGATGTCTCCTCACTCCCTGGCGCGCTGTCTCCTCGCTCCCTGTCGCATTGTCTCATAGCTACCTGTCACGCTGTCTCCTCGCTCCCTGTCGTGCTGTCTCATCGTTCCCTGTCACGCTGTCTCCTCGCTCCCTGTCGCGCTGTCTCCTCGCTCCCTGACGTGCTGTCTCCTCGCTCCCTGTCGCGCTGTCTCCTCGCTCCCTGTCACGCTGTCTCCACTTGCCCTCTCGCTCTGTCTCCTCACTCCCTCTCGCACTGATTCCTCTCTCCCTTTCGCTCTGTCTCCTCTCACCCTCTCGCATTGCCTCCGCACTCCCTGTCACACTGTCTCCTCGCTCCCTGCCGCACTGACTCCTCGCTCCCTGTCGCACTGTCTCCTCGCTCCCTCTCGCTCTGTCCCCTCTCTCCCTCTCGCATTGCCTCCGCACTCCCTGTCACACTGTCTCCTCGCTCCCTGTCGCGCTGTCTCCTCGCTCCCTGTCGCGCTGTCTCCTCGCTCCCTGTCGCGCTGCCTCCTCACTCCCTGTTGCGATGTCTCCTCACTCCCTGTCGCGCTGTCTCATCGCTCAGTCTAGCGCTGTCTCCTCGCTCCCTCTCGCGCTGTCTCCTCACTCACTGTCGCGCTGTCTCATCGCTCCCTGTCGCGCTGTAAACTCGCTCCCTGTCGCACTGTCTCCTTACTCCCTGTCGCGCTGTCTCCTCGCTCCCTGTCGCGCTTTCTCATCGGTCCATGTCGCGCTGTCTCATGGCTCTCTGTCGCATTGTCTCCTCGCTCCCTGTCGCACTGTCTCCTCGCTCCCTGTCGCACTGTCTCCGTCCTCACTGTCGCGCTGTCTCCTCGCTCCCAGTCGCGCTGTCTCCTTGCTCTCTGTCGCACTGTCTCCTTGCTTGCTGTCGCACTGTCTCCTCGCTCTCTGTCACACTGTCTCCTCGCTCCCTGTCGCGCTCTCTCCTCGCTCCCTGTCGCGCTGTCTCTTCGCTCACTCTAGCGCTGTCTCCTCGCTCCCTCTCGCGCTGTCTCCTCACTCACTGTCGCGCTGTCTCCTCACTCCCTGTCGTGCTGTCTCCTCGCTCCCTGTCACGCTGTCTCCTCGCACCCTGTTGCGCTGACTCATTGCTCACTCTAGCGCTGTCTCCTCGCTCCCTCTCGCTCTGTCTCCTCACTCACTGTCGCGCTGTCTCCTCGCTCCCTGTCGCGCTGTCTCCTCGCTCACTGTCACGCTGTCTCCTCGCACCCTGTTGCGCTGTCTCATTGCTCACTCTAGCGCTGTCTTCTTGCTCCCTCTCGCGCTGTCTCCTCACTCCCTGTCGCACTGTCTCCTCGCTCCCTGTCGCACTGCCTCCTCGCTTCCTGTCGCGATGTCTCCTCACTCCCTGGCGCGCTGTCTCCTCGCTCCCTGTCGCATTGTCTCATCGCTCCCTGTCACGCTTCTCCTCGCTCCGTGTCGCGCTGTCTCATCGTTCCCTGTCACGCTGTCTCCACTTGCCCTCTCGCTCTGTCTCCTCACTCCCTCTCGCACTGATTCCTCTCTCCCTCTCGCTCTGTCTCCTCTCTCCCTCTCGCATTGCCTCCGCACTCCCTGTCACACTGTCTCCTCGCTCCCTGTCGCACTGACTCCTCGCTCCCTGTCGCACTGTCTCCTCGCTCCCTCTCGCTCTGTCTCCTCTCTCCCTCTCGCATTGCCTCCGCACTCCCTGTCACACTGTCTCCTCGCTCCCTGTCGCGCTGTCTCCTCGCTCCCTGTCGCGCTGTCTCCTCGCTCCCTGTCGCGCTGCCTCCTCGCTCCCTGTTGCGATGTCTCCTCGCTCCCTGTCGCGCTGTCTCATCGGTCACTCTAGCGCTGTCTCCTCGCTCCCTCTCGCGCTGTCTCCTCACTCACTGTCGCGCTGGCTCATCGCTCCCTGTCGTGCTGTAAACTCGCTCCCTGTCGCACTGTCTCCTCACTCCCTGTCGCGCTGTCTCCTCGCTCCCTGTCGCGCTTTCTCATCGGTACATGTCGCGCTGTCTCCTGGCTCTCTGTCGCACTGTCTCCTCGCTCCCTGTCGCACTGTCTCCTCGCACCCTGTCGCGCTGTCTCCTTGCTCTCTGTCGCACTGTCTCCTTGCTTGCTGTCGCACTGTCTCCTCGCTCTCTGTCGCACTGTCTCCTTGCTCATTGATGCGCTGTCTCCTTGCTCCCTGTCGCGCTGACTCCTCGCTCCCTGTCGCACTGTCTCCTTGCTCCCTGTCGCGCTGTCTCCTTGCTCTGTGTCGCGCTGTGACTTTGCTCCTTCTCGCACTGTCGCTTCATTCCCTCTCGCAATGTCTCCTCTCACCCTCTCGCTCTGTCACCTCACTCCCTATTGTGCTGTCTCCTCGCTCGCTCTAGCGCTGTCTCCTCGCACCCTCTCGCGCTGTCTCCTTGCTCACTGTCGCCCTGTCTCCTCGCTCCCTTTCGCGCTGCCTCCTCGCTCCCTGTCGCGATGACTCCTCACTCCCTGTCGCGCTGTCTCCTCGGTCCATGTCGTGCTGTCTCCTCGCTCCCTCTCGCGCTGTCTCCTCACTCACTGTTGCGCTGTCTCATCGCTCACTGTCGCGCTGTAAACTCGCTCCCTCTCGCTATGCCTCCGCACTCCCTGTCGCACTGTCTCATCGTTCCCTGTCGCGCTGTCTCCTCGCTCCCTGTCGCACTGTCTCCTCGCTCCCTGTCGCGCTGTCTCATCGTTCCCTGTCGCGCTGTCTCCTCGCTCCCTGTCGCGCTGTCTCCTCGCTCCCTGACGTGCTGTCTCCTCGCTCCCTGTCGCGCTGTCTCCTCGCTCCCTGTCACGCTGTCTCCACTTGCCCTCTCGCTCTGTCTCCTCACTCCCTCTCGCACTGATTCCTCTCTCCCTCTCGCTCTGTCTCCTCTCTCCCTCTCGCATTGCCTCCGCACTCCCTGTCACACTGTCTCCTCGCTCCCTGTCGCACTGACTCCTCGCTCCCTGTCGCACTGTCTCCTCGCTCCCTCTCGCTCTGTCTCCTCTCTTCCTCTCGCATTGCCTCCGCACTCCCTGTCACACTGTCTCCTCGCTCCCTGTCGCGCTGTCTGTTCGCTCCCTGTCGCGCTGTCTCCTCGCTCCCTGTCGCGCTGCCTCCTCGCTCCCTGTTGCGATGTCTCCTCGCTCCCTGTCGCGCTGTCTCTTCGCTCACTCTAGCGCTGTCTCCTCGCTCCCTCTCGCGCTGTCTCCTCACTCACTGTCGCGCTGTCTCATCGCTCCCTGTCGCGCTGTAAACTCGCTCCCTGTCGCACTGTCTCCTTACTCCCTGTCGCGCTGTCTCCTCGCTCCCTGTCGCGCTTTCTCATCGGTCCATGTCGCGCTGTCTCCTGGCTCTCTGTCGCACTGTCTCCTCGCTCCCTGTCGCACTGTCTCCTCGCTCCCTGTCGCACTATCTCCGTCCTCCCTGTCGCGCTGTCTCCTCGCTCCCAGTCGCGCTGTCTCCTTGCTCTCTGTCGCACTGTCTCCTTGCTTGCTGTCGCACTGTCTCCTCGCTCTCTGTCACACTGTCTCCTCGCTCCCTGCCACACTGACTCCTCGCTCCCTGTCGCACTGTCTCCTCGCTCCCTCTCGCTCTGTCCCCTCTCTCCCTCTCGCATTGCCTCCGCACTCCCTGTCACACTGTCTCCTCGCTCCCTGTCGCGCTGTCTCCTCGCTCCCTGTCGCGCTGTCTCCTCGCTCCCTGTCGCGCTGCCTCCTCACTCCCTGTTGCGATGTCTCCTCACTCCCTGTCGCGCTGTCTCATCGCTCAGTCTAGCGCTGTCTCCTCGCTCCCTCTCGCGCTGTCTCCTCACTCACTGTCGCGCTGTCTCATCGCTCCCTGTCGCGCAGTAAACTCGCTCCCTGTCGCACTGTCTCCTTACTCCCTGTCGCGCTGTCTCCTCGCTCCCTGTCGCGCTTTCTCATCGGTCCATGTCGCGCTGTCTCCTGGCTCTCTGTCGCACTGTCTCCTCGCTCCCTGTCGCACTGTCTCCTCGCTCCCTGTCGCACTGTCTCCGTCCTCACTGTCGCGCTGTCTCCTCGCTCCCAGTCGCGCTGTCTCCTTGCTCTCTGTCGCACTGTCTCCTTGCTTGCTGTCGCACTGTCTCCTCGCTCTCTGTCACACTGTCTCCTCGCTCCCTGTCGCGCTCTCTCCTCGCTCCCTGTCGCGCTGTCTCTTGGCTCACTCTAGCGCTGTCTCCTCGCTCCCTCTCGCGCTGTCTCCTCACTCACTGTCGCGCTGTCTCCTCACTCCCTGTCGTGCTGTCTCCTCGCTCCCTGTCGCACTGTCTCCTCGCTCCCTCTCGCTCTGTCTCCTCTCTTCCTCTCGCATTGCCTCCGCACTCCCTGTCACACTGTCTCCTCGCTCCCTGTCGCGCTGTCTGCTCGCTCCCTGTCGCGCTGTCTCCTCGCTCCCTGTCGCGCTGCCTCCTCGCTCCCTGTTGCGATGTCTCCTCGCTCCCTGTCGCGCTGTCTCATCGCTCACTCTAGCGCTGTCTCCTCGCTCCCTCTCGCGCTGTCTCCTCACTCACTGTCGCGCTGTCTCATCGCTCCCTGTCGCGCTGTAAACTCGCTCCCTGTCGCACTGTCTCCTTACTCCCTGTCGCGCTGTCTCCTCGCTCCCTGTCGCGCTTTCTCATCGGTCCATGTCGCGCTGTCTCCTGGCTCTCTGTCGCACTGACTCCTCGCTCCCTGTCGCACTGTCTCCTCGCTCCCTGTCGCACTATCTCCGTCCTCCCTGTCGCGCTGTCTCCTCGCTCCCAGTCGCGCTGTCTCCTTGCTCTCTGTCACACTGTCTCCTCGCTCCCTGCCGCACTGTCTCATCGTTCCCTGTCGCGCTGTCTCCTCGCTCCCTGTCGCGCTGTCTCCTTGCTCCCTGTCGCGCTGTCTCATCGTTCCCTGTCGCGCTGTCTCCTCGCTCCCTGTCGCGCTGTCTCCTCGCTCCCTGACGTGCTGTCTCCTCGCTCCCTGTCGCGCTGTCTCCTCGCTCCCTGTCACGCTGTCTCCACTTGCCCTCTTGCTCTGTCTCCTCACTCCCTCTCGCACTGATTCCTCTCTCCCTCTCGCTCTGTCTCCTCTCTCCCTCTCGCATTGCCTCCGCACTCCCTGTCACACTGTCTCCTCGCTCCCTGTCGCACTGACTCCTCGCTCCCTGTCGCACTGTCTCCTCGCTCCCTCTCGCTCTGTCTCCTCTCTTCCTCTCGCATTGCCTCCGAACTCCCTGTCACACTGTCTCCTCGCTCCCTGTCGCGCTGTCTGCTCGCTCCCTGTCGCGCTGTCTCCTCGCTCCCTGTCGCGCTGCCTCCTCGCTCCCTGTTGCGATGTCTCCTCGCTCCCTGTCGCGCCTTCTAATCGCTCATTCTAGCGCAATCTCCTCGCTCCCTCTCGCGCTGTCTCCTCACTCACTGTCGCGCTGTCTCATCGCTCCCTGTCGCGCTGTAAACTCGCTCCCTGTCGCACTGTCTCCTTACTCCCTGTCGCGCTGTCTCCTCGCTCCCTGTCGCGCTTTCTCATCGGTCCATGTCGCGCTGTCTCCTGGCTCTCTGTCGCACTGTCTCCTCGCTCCCTGTCGCACTGTCTCCTCGCTCCCTGTCGCTCTATCTCCGTCCTCCCTGTCGCGCTGTCTCCTCGCTCCCAGTCGCGCTGTCTCCTTGCTCTCTGTCGCACTGTCTCCTTGCTTGCTGTCGCACTGTCTCCTCGCTCTCTGTCACACTGTCTCCTCGCTCCCTGTCGCGCTCTCTCCTCGCTCCCTGTCGCGCTGTCTCTTCGCTCACTCTAGCGCTGTCTCCTCGCTCCCTCTCGCGCTGTCTCCTGACTCACTGTCGCGCTGTCTCCTCACTCCCTGTCGCGCTGTCTCCTCGCTCCCTGTCACGCTGTCTCCTCGCACCCTGTTGCGCTGACTCATTGCTCACTCTAGCGCTGTCTCCTCGCTCCCTCTCGCTCTGTCTCCTCACTCACTGTCGCGCTGTCTCCTCGCTCCCTGTCGCGCTGTCTCCTCGCTCACTGTCACGCTGTCTCCTCGCACCCTGTTGCGCTGTCTCATTGCTCACTCTAGCGCTGTCTTCTTGCTCCCTCTCGCGCTGTCTCCTCACTCCCTGTCGCACTGTCTCCTCGCTCCCTGTCGCACTGCCTCCTCGCTTCCTGTCGCGATGTCTCCTCACTCCCTGGCGCGCTGTCTCCTCGCTCCCTGTCGCATTGTCTCATCGCTCCCTGTCACGCTTCTCCTCGCTCCCTGTCGCGCTGTCTCATCGTTCCCTGTCGCGCTGTCTCCTCGCTCCCTGTCGCGCTGTCTCCTCGCTCCCTGACGTGCTGTCTCCTCGCTCCCTGTCACGCTGTCTCCTCGCTCCCTGTCACGCTGTCTCCACTTGCCCTCTCGCTCTGTCTCCTCACTCCCTCTCGCACTGATTCCTCTCTCCCTCTCGCTCTGTCTCCTCTCTCCCTCTCGCATTGCCTCCGCACTCCCTGTCACACTGTCTCCTCGCTCCCTGTCGCACTGACTCCTCGCTCCCTGTCGCACTGTCTCCTCGCTCCCTCTCGCTCTGTCTCCTCTCTCCCTCTCGCATTGCCTCCGCACTCCCTGTCACGCTGTCTCCTCGCTCCCTGTCGCGCTGTCTCCTCGCTCCCTGTCGCGCTGTCTCCTCGCTCCCTGTCGCGCTGCCTCCTCGCTCCCTGTTGCGATGTCTCCTCGCTCCCTGTCGCGCTGTCTCATCGGTCACTCTAGCGCTGTCTCCTCGCTCCCTCTCGCGCTATCTCCTCACTCACTGTCGCGCTGTCTCATCGCTCCCTGTCGTGCTGTAAACTCGCTCCCTGTCGCACTGTCTCCTCACTCCCTGTCGCGCTGTCTCCTCGCTCCCTGTCGCGCTTTCTCATCGGTCCATGTCGCGCTGTCTCCTCGCTCCCTGTCGCGCTGTCTCCTCGCACCGTGTCGCGCTGTCTCCTCGCTCCCTGTAGCGCTGTCCCCTCGCTCCCTGTCGCACTGTCTCCTCGCTCCCTGTCGCGCTGTATCCTCGCTCCCTGTTGCGCTGTGCCCTCGCTCCCTGTCGCGCTGTCTCCTCGATCCCTGTCGCACTGTCTCCTCGCTCCCTGTCGCGCTGTTTCCTCGCTCCCTGTCATGCTGTCTCCTCGCCCCCTGTCGCGCTGTCTCCTCACTCCCTGTCGTGCTGTCTCCTCGCTCCCTGTCGTGCTGACTCCTCGCTCCCTGTCGCACTGTCTCCTTGCTCCCTGTCGCGCTGTCTCCTTGCTCTGTGTCGCGCTGTGACTTTGCTCCTTCTCGCACTGTCGCTTCATTCCCTCTCGCAATGTCTCCTCTCACCCTCTCACTCTGTCACCTCACTCCCTATCGTGCTGTCTCCTCGCTCGCTCTAGCGCTGTCTCCTCGCACCCTCTCGCGCTGTCTCCTTGCTCACTGTCGCCCTGTCTCCTCGCACCCTTTCGTGCTGTCTCCTCGCTCCCTGTCGCGCTGTGTCCTCGCTCGCTGTCGCGCTGTCTCCTCGCACCCTGTCGCGCTGTCTCATCGCTCACTCTAGCGCTGTCTCTTTGCTCCCTGTTGCGCTGTCTCATCGCTCCCTGTCACGCTGTCTCCTCGCTCCCTGTCGCGCTGTCTCCTCGCTCCCTGTCGCGCTGTCTCCTCGCTCCCTGTCGCTCTGTCTCCTCTCTCCCTCTCGCAATGCCTCCGCACTCCCTGTCACACTGTCTCCTCACCCCCCGTCGCACTGACTCCTCGCTCCCTGTTGCACTGTCTCCTCGCTCCCTCTCGCTCTGTCTCCTCTCTCCCTCTCGCATTGCCTCCGCAATCCCTGTCACACTGTCTCCTCGCTCCCTGTCGCACTGACTCCTCGCTCCCTGTCACGCTGTCTCATCGCTCCCTGTCGCGCTGCCTCCTCGCTCCCTGTCGCGATGTCTCCTCACTCCCTGTCGCGCTGTCTCCTCGCTCCATGTCGTGCTGTCCCCTCGCTCCCTCTCGCTATGCCTCCGCACTCCCTGTCGCACTGTCTCCTCACTCCCTGTCAAGCTGTCTCCTCGCTCCCTGTCGCGCTGTCTCCTCGCACCCTGTCGCGCTGTCTCCTCGCTCCCTGTAGCGCTGTCCCCTCGCTCCCTGTCGCACTGTCTCCTCGCTCCCTGTCGCGCTGTCTCCTCGCTCCCTGTTGTGCTGTGCCCTCGCTCCCTGTCGCGCTGTCTCCTCGATCCCTGTCGCACTGTCTCCTCGCTCCCTGTCGCGCTGTTTCCTCGCTCCCTGTCATGCTGTCTCCTCGCCCCCTGTCGCGCTGTCTCCTCACTCCCTGTCGCGCTGTCTCCTCGCTCACTGTCGTGCTGTCTCCACGCGCCCTCTCGCTCTGTCTCCTCACTCCCTCTTGCACTGATTCCTCTCTCCCTCTCGCTCTGTCTCCTCTCTCCCTCTCGCAATGCCTCCGCAGTCCCTTTCACACTGACTCCTCGCTCCCTGTCGCACTGTCTCCTCGCTCCCTCTCGCGCTGTATCCTCGCTCCCTGGCGCGGTTTCTCATCACTCCCTGTCGCGCTGTCTCCTCACTCCCTATCGCGCTGTCTCCTCGCTCGCTCTAGCGCTGTCTCCTCGCACCCTCTCGCGCTCTCTCCTTGCTCACTGTCGCCCTGTCTCCTCGTTCACTTTCACGCTGTCACCTCGCTCCCTGTTGCGCTGTCTCCTTGCTCCCTGTCGCGCTGTCTGCTTGCTCCCTGTCGCGCTGTCTCCTCGCTCCCTGTCGTGCTGTCTCCTCGCTCCCTGTCGCGCGGTCTCCTCGCTCCCTGTCGCGCTGTCTCCTCGCTCCCTGTCGTGCTGTCTCCTCGCTCCCTGTCGTGCTGTCTGCTTGCTCCCTGTCGCGATGTCTCCTCACTCCCTCTTGCGCTGTCTCCTCGCTCGCTGTCGCGCTGTCTCCTTGCTCCCTGTCGCGCTGTCTCCTCGCTCCCTGTCGCGCTGTCTCCTCGCTCCCTGTCGCGCTGTCTCCTCGCTCCCTGTCGCACTGTCTGCTTGCTCCCTGTCGCGATGTCTCCTCACTCCCTCTTGCGCTGTCTCCTCGCTCCCTGTAGCGCTGTCCCCTCGCTCCCTGTCGCACTGTCTCCTCGCTCCCTGTCGCGCTGTCTCCTCACTCCCTGTTGCGCTGTGCCCTCGCTCCCTGTCGCGCTGTCTCCTCGATCCCTGTCGCACTGTCTCCTCGCTCCCTGTCGCGCTGTTTCCTCGCTCCCTGTCATGCTGTCTCCTCGCCCCCTGTCGCGCTGTCTCCTCACTCCCTGTCGCGCTGTCTCCTCGCTCCCTGTCGTGCTGTCTCCACGCGCCCTCTCGCTCTGTCTCCTCACTCCCTCTTGCACTGATTCCTCTCTCCCTCTCGCTCTGTCTCCTCTCTCCCTCTCGCAATGCCTCCGCATTCCCTGTCACACTGACTCCTCGCTCCCTGTCGCACTGTCTCCTCGCTCCCTCTTGCGCTGTATCCTCGCTCCCTGGCGCGGTTTCTCATCACTCCCTGTCGTGCTGTCTCCTCACTCCCTATCGCGCTGTCTCCTCGCTCGCTCTAGCGCTGTCTCCTCGCACCCTCTCGCGCTGTCTCCTTGCTCACTGTCGCCCTGTCTCCTCGTTCACTTTCACGCTGTCACCTCGCTCCCTGTTGCGCTGTCTCCTTGCTCCCTGTCACGCTGTCTCCTTGCTCCCTGTCGCGCTGTCAGCTTGCTCCCTGTCGCGCTGTCTCCTCGCTCCCTGTCGTGCTGTCTCCTCGCTCCCTGTCGCGCGGTCTCCTCGCTCCCTGTCGCGCTGTCTCCTCGCTCCCTGTCGTGCTGTCTCCTCGCTCCCTGTCGTGCTGTCTGCTTGCTCCCTGTCGTGATGTCTCCTCACTCCCTCTTGCGCTGTCTCCTCGCTCGCTGTCGCGCTGTCTCCTTGCTCCCTGTCGCGCTGTCTCCTTGCTCCCTGTCGCGCTGTCTCCTCGCTCCCTGTCGCGCTGTCTCCTCGCTCCCTGTCGCGCTGTCTCCTCGCTCCCTGTCGCACTGTCTGCTTGCTCCCTGTCGCGATGTCTCCTCACTCCCTCTTGCGCTGTCTCCTCGCTCGCTGTCGCCCTGTCTCCTTGCTCCCTGTCGCGCTGTCTCCTCGCTCCCTGTCGCGCTGTGTCCTCGCTCGCTGTCGCGCTGTCTCCTCGCACCCTGTCGCGCTGTCTCATCGCTCACTCTAGCGCTGTCTCTTTGCTCCCTGTTGCGCTGTCTCATCGCTCCCTGTCACGCTGTCTCCTCGCTCCCTGTCGCGCTGTCTCCTCGCTCCCTGTCGCGCTGTCTCCTCGCTCCCTGTCGCTCTGTCTCCTCTCTCCCTCTCGCAATGCCTCCGCACTCCCTGTCACACTGTCTCCTCACCCCCCGTCGCACTGACTCCTCGCTCCCTGTTGCACTGTCTCCTCGCTCCCTCTCGCTCTGTCTCCTCTCTCCCTCTCGCATTGCCTCCGCAATCCCTGTCACACTGTCTCCTCGCTCCCTGTCGCACTGACTCCTCGCTCCCTGTCACGCTGTCTCATCGCTCCCTGTCGCGCTGCCTCCTCGCTCCCTGTCGCGATGTCTCCTCACTCCCTGTCGCGCTGTCTCCTCGCTCCATGTCGTGCTGTCCCCTCGCTCCCTCTCGCTATGCCTCCGCACTCCCTGTCGCACTGTCTCCTCACTCCCTGTCAAGCTGTCTCTTCGCTCCCTGTCGCGCTGTCTCCTCGCACCCTGTCGCGCTGTCTCCTCGCTCCCTGTAGCGCTGTCCCCTCGCTCCCTGTCGCACTGTCTCCTCGCTCCCTGTCGCGCTGTCTCCTCGCTCCCTGTTGTGCTGTGCCCTCGCTCCCTGTCGCGCTGTCTCCTCGATCCCTGTCGCACTGTCTCCTCGCTCCCTGTCGCGCTGTTTCCTCGCTCCCTGTCATGCTGTCTCCTCGCCCCCTGTCGCGCTGTCTCTTCACTCCCTGTCGCGCTGTCTCCTCGCTCACTGTCGTGCTGTCTCCACGCGCCCTCTCGCTCTGTCTCCTCACTCCCTCTTGCACTGATTCCTCTCTCCCTCTCGCTCTGTCTCCTCTCTCTCGCAATGCCTCCGCACTCCCTTTCACACTGACTCCTCGCTCCCTGTCACACTGTCTCCTCGCTCCCTCTCGCGCTGTATCCTCGCTCCCTGGCGCGGTTTCTCATCACTCCCTGTCGCGCTGTCTCCTCACTCCCTATCGCGCTGTCTCCTCGCTCGCTCTAGCGCTGTCTCCTCGCACCCTCTCGCGCTGTCTCCTTGCTCACTGTCGCCCTGTCTCCTCGTTCACTTTCACGCTGTCACCTCGCTCCCTGTTGCGCTGTCTCCTTGCTCCCTGTCGCGCTGTCTGCTTGCTCCCTGTCGCGCTGTCTCCTCGCTCCCTGTCGTGCTGTCTCCTCGCTCCCTGTCGCGCGGTCTCCTCGCTCCCTGTCGCGCTGTCTCCTCGCTCCCTGTCGTGCTGTCTCCTCGCTCCCTGTCGTGCTGTCTGCTTGCTCCCTGTCGCGATGTCTCCTCACTCCCTCTTGCGCTGTCTCCTCGCTCGCTGTCGCGCTGTCTCCTTGCTCCCTGTCGCGCTGTCTCCTCGCTCCCTGTCGCGCTGTCTCCTCGCTCCCTGTCGCGCTGTCTCCTCGCTCCCTGTCGCACTGTCTGCTTGCTCCCTGTCGCGATGTCTCCTCACTCCCTCTTGCGCTGTCTCCTCGCTCCCTGTAGCGCTGTCCCCTCGCTCCCTGTCGCACTGTCTCCTCGCTCCCTGTCGCGCTGTCTCCTCACTCCCTGTTGCGCTGTGCCCTCGCTCCCTGTCGCGCTGTCTCCTCGATCCCTGTCGCACTGTCTCCTCGCTCCCTGTCGCGCTGTTTCCTCGCTCCCTGTCACGATGTCTCCTCGCTCCCTGTCGCGTTGTCTCATTGCTCCCTGTCACGCTGTCTCCTCGCTCCCTGTCACTCTGTCTCCACTTGCCCTCTCGCTCTGTCTCCTCACTCCCTCTTGCACTGATTCCTCTCTCCCTCTCGCTCTGTCTCCTCTCTCCCTCTCGCATTGCCTCCGCACTCCCTGTCACACTGTCTCCTCGCTCCCTGTCGCACTGACTCCTCTCTCCCTGTCGCATTGCCTCCGCACTCCCTGTCACACTGTCTGCTCGCTCCCTGTCGCGCTGTCTCCTCGCTCCCTGTCGCGCTGTCTCCTCGCACCCTGTCGCGCTGCCTCCACGCTCCCTGTTGCAATGTCTCCTCACTCCCTGTCGCGCTGTCTCCTCGCTCCCTGTCGCGCTGTCTCATCGCTCACTCTAGCGCTGTCTCCTCGCTCCCTCTCGCACTGTCTCCTCACTCACTGTCGCGCTGTCTCATCGCTCCCTGTCGCGCTGTAAACTCGCTCCCTGTCGCACTGTCTCCTCACTCCCTGTCGCACTGTCTCCTCGCTCCCTGTCGCGCTTTCTCATCGCTCCATGTCGCGCTGTCTCCTCGCTCCCTGTCGCACTGCCTCCTCGCTTCCTGTCGCGATGTCTCCTCACTCCCTGGCGCGCTGTCTCCTCGCTCCCTGTCGCGTTGTCTCATCGCTCCCTGTCACGCTGTCTCCTCGCTCCCTGTCGCGCTGTCTCATCGTTCCCTGTCGCGCTGTCTCCTCGCTCCCTGTCGCGCTGTCTCCTCGCTCCCTGACGTGCTGTCTCCTCACTCCCTGTCGCACTGTCTCCTCGCTCCCTGTCGCACTGCCTCCTCGCTTCCTGTCGCGATGTCTCCTCACTCCCTGGCGCGCTGTCTCCTCGCTCCCTGTCGCATTGTCTCATAGCTACCTGTCACGCTGTCTCCTCGCTCCCTGTCGTGCTGTCTCATCGTTCCCTGTCACGCTGTCTCCTCGCTCCCTGTCGCGCTGTCTCCTCGCTCCCTGACGTGCTGTCTCCTCGCTCCCTGTCGCGCTGTCTCCTCGCTCCCTGTCACGCTGTCTCCACTTGCCCTCTCGCTCTGTCTCCTCACTCCCTCTCGCACTGATTCCTCTCTCCCTTTCGCTCTGTCTCCTCTCACCCTCTCGCATTGCCTCCGCACTCCCTGTCACACTGTCTCCTCGCTCCCTGCCGCACTGACTCCTCGCTCCCTGTCGCACTGTCTCCTCGCTCCCTCTCGCTCTGTCCCCTCTCTCCCTCTCGCATTGCCTCCGCACTCCCTGTCACACTGTCTCCTCGCTCCCTGTCGCGCTGTCTCCTCGCTCCCTGTCGCGCTGTCTCCTCGCTCCCTGTCGCGCTGCCTCCTCACTCCCTGTTGCGATGTCTCCTCACTCCCTGTCGCGCTGTCTCATCGCTCAGTCTAGCGCTGTCTCCTCGCTCCCTCTCGCGCTGTCTCCTCACTCACTGTCGCGCTGTCTCATCGCTCCCTGTCGCGCTGTAAACTCGCTCCCTGTCGCACTGTCTCCTTACTCCCTGTCGCGCTGTCTCCTCGCTCCCTGTCGCGCTTTCTCATCGGTCCATGTCGCGCTGTCTCATGGCTCTCTGTCGCACTGTCTCCTCGCTCCCTGTCGCACTGTCTCCTCGCTCCCTGTGCACTGTCTCCGTCCTCACTGTCGCGCTGTCTCCTCGCTCCCAGTCGCGCTGTCTCCTTGCTCTCTGTCGCACTGTCTCCTTGCTTGCTGTCGCACTGTCTCCTCGCTCTCTGTCACACTGTCTCCTCGCTCCCTGTCGCGCTCTCTCCTCGCTCCCTGTCGCGCTGTCTCTTCGCTCACTCTAGCGCTGTCTCCTCGCTCCCTCTCGCGCTGTCTCCTGACTCACTGTCGCGCTGTCTCCTGACTCCCTGTCGTGCTGTCTCCTCGCTCCCTGTCACGCTGTCTCCTCGCACCCTGTTGCGCTGACTCATTGCTCACTCTAGCGCTGTCTCCTCGCTCCCTCTCGCTCTGTCTCCTCACTCACTGTTGCGCTGTCTCCTCGCTCCCTGTCGCGCTGTCTCCTCGCTCACTGTCACGCTGTCTCCTCGCACCCTGTTGCGCTGACTCATTGCTCACTCTAGCGCTGTCTCCTCGCTCCCTCTCGCTCTGTCTCCTCACTCACTGTCGCGCTGTCTCCTCGCTCCCTGTCGCGCTGTCTCCTCACTCCCTGTCGCACTGTCTCCTCGCTCCCTGTCGCACTGCATCCTCGCTTCCTGTCGCGATGTCTCCTCACTCCCTGGCGCGCTGTCTCCTCGCTCCCTGTCGCATTGTCTCATCGCTCCCTGTCACGCTTCTCCTCGCTCCGTGTCGCGCTGTCTCATCGTTCCCTGTCACGCTGTCTCCACTTGCCCTCTCGCTCTGTCTCCTCACTCCCTCTCGCACTGATTCCTCTCTCCCTCTCGCTCTGTCTCCTCTCTCCCTCTCGCATTGCCTCCGCACTCCCTGTCACACTGTCTCCTCGCTCCCTGTCGCACTGACTCCTCGCTCCCTGTCGCACTGTCTCCTCGCTCCCTCTCACTCTGTCTCCTCTCACCCTCTCGCATTGCCTCCGCACTCCCTGTCACACTGTCTCCTCGCTCCCTGTCGCGCTGTCTCCTCGCTCCCTGTCGCGCTGTCTCCTCGCTCCCTGTCGCGCTGCCTCCTCGCTCCCTGTTGCGATGTCTCCTCGCTCCCTGTCGCGCTGTCTCATCGGTCACTCTAGCGCTGTCTCCTCGCTCCCTCTCGCGCTGTCTCCTCACTCACTGTCGCGCTGTCTCATCGCTCCCTGTCGTGCTGTAAACTCGCTCCCTGTCGCACTGTCTCCTCACTCCCTGTCGCGCTGTCTCCTCGCTCCCTGTCGCGCTTTCTCATCGGTACATGTCGCGCTGTCTCCTGGCTCTCTGTCGCACTGTCTCCTCGCTCCCTGTCGCACTGTCTCCTCGCTCCCTGTCGCGCTGTCTCCTTGCTCTCTGTCGCACTGTCTCCTTGCTTGCTGTCGCACTGTCTCCTCGCTCTCTGTCGCACTGTCTCCTTGCTCATTGATGCGCTGTCTCCTTGCTCCCTGTCGCGCTGACTCCTCGCTCCCTGTCGCACTGTCTCCTTGCTCCCTGTCGCGCTGTCTCCTTGCTCTGTGTCGCGCTGTGACTTTGCTCCTTCTCGCACTGTCGCTTCATTCCCTCTCGCAATGTCTCCTCTCACCCTCTCGCTCTGTCACCTCACTCCCTATTGTGCTGTCTCCTCGCTCGCTCTAGCGCTGTCTCCTCGCACCCTCTCGCGCTGTCTCCTTGCTCACTGTCGCCCTGTCTCCTCGCTCCCTTTTGCGCTGCCTCCTCGCTCCCTGTCGCGATGACTCCTCACTCCCTGTCGCGCTGTCTCCTCGGTCCATGTCGTGCTGTCTCCTCGCTCCCTCTCGTGCTGTCTCCTCACTCACTGTTGCGCTGTCTCATCGCTCACTGTCGCGCTGTAAACTCGCTCCCTCTCGCTATGCCTCCGCACTCCCTGTCGCACTGTCTCATCGTTCCCTGTCGCGCTGTCTCCTCGCTCCCTGTCGCGCTGTCTCATCGTTCCCTGTCGCGCTGTCTCCTCGCTCCCTGTCGCGCTGTCTCCTCGCTCCCTGACGCGCTGTCTCCTCGCTCCCTGTCGCGCTGTCTCCTCGCTCCCTGTCACGCTGTCTCCACTTGCCCTCTCGCTCTGTCTCCTCACTCCCTCTCGCACTGATTCCTCTCTCCCTCTCGCTCTGTCTCCTCTCTCCCTCTCGCATTGCCTCCGCACTCCCTGTCACACTGTCTCCTCGCTCCCTGTCGCACTGACTCCTCGCTCCCTGTCGCACTGTCTCCTCGCTCCCTCTCGCTCTGTCTCCTCTCTTCCTCTCGCATTGCCTCCGCACTCCCTGTCACACTGTCTCCTCGCTCCCTGTCGCGCTGTCTGCTCGCTCCCTGTCGCGCTGTCTCCTCGCTCCCTGTCGCGCTGCCTCCTCGCTCCCTGTTGCGATGTCTCCTCGCTCCCTGTCGCGCTGTTTCCTCGCTCCCTGTCGCGCTGTTTCCTCGCTCCCTGTCATGCTGTCTCCTCGCCCCCTGTCGCGCTGTCTCCTCACTCCCTGTCGCGCTGTCTCCTCGCTCCCTCTCGCTCTGTCTCCTCTCTCCCTCTCGCAATGCCTCCGCACTCCCTGTCACACTGACTCCTCGCTCCCTGTCGCACTGTCTCCTCGCTCCCTCTCGCGCTGTATCCTCGCTCCCTGGCGCGGTTTCTCATCACTCCCTGTCGTGCTGTCTCCTCACTCCCTATCGCGCTGTCTCCTCGCTCGCTCTAGCGCTGTCTCCTCGCACCCTCTCGCGCTGTCTCCTTGCTCACTGTCGCCCTGTCTCCTCGTTCACTTTCACGCTGTCACCTCGCTCCCTGTTGCGCTGTCTCCTTGCTCCCTGTCACGCTGTCTCCTTGCTCCCTGTCGCGCTGTCTGCTTGCTCCCTGTCGCGCTGTCTCCTCGCTCCCTGTCGTGCTGTCTCCTCGCTCCCTGTCGCGCGGTCTCCTCGCTCCCTGTCGCGCTGTCTCCTCGCTCCCTGTCGTGCTGTCTCCTCGCTCCCTGTCGTGCTTCTGCTTGCTCCCTGTCGTGATGTCTCCTCACTCCCTCTTGCGCTGTCTCCTCGCTCGCTGTCGCGCTGTCTCCTTGCTCCCTGTCGCGCTGTCTCCTCACTCCCTGTCGTGCTGTCTCCTCGCTCCCTGTCACGCTGTCTCCTCGCACCCTGTTGCGCTGACTCATTGCTCACTCTAGCGCTGTCTCCTCGCTCCCTCTCGCTCTGTCTCCTCACTCACTGTCGCGCTGTCTCCTCGCTCCCTGTCGCGCTGTCTCCTCGCTCACTGTCACGCTGTCTCCTCGCACCCTGTTGCGCTGTCTCATTGCTCACTCTAGCGCTGTCTTCTTGCTCCCTCTCGCGCTGTCTCCTCACTCCCTGTCGCACTGTCTCCTCGCTCCCTGTCGCACTGCATCCTCGCTTCCTGTCGCGATGTCTCCTCACTCCCTGGCGCGCTGTCTCCTCGCTCCCTGTCGCATTGTCTCATCGCTCCCTGTCACGCTTCTCCTCGCTCCGTGTCGCGCTGTCTCATCGTTCCCTGTCACGCTGTCTCCACTTGCCCTCTCGCTCTGTCTCCTCACTCCCTCTCGCACTGATTCCTCTCTCCCTCTCGCTCTGTCTCCTCTCTCCCTCTCGCATTGCCTCCGCACTCCCTGTCACACTGTCTCCTCGCTCCCTGTCGCACTGACTCCTCGCTCCCTGTCGCGCTGTCTCCTCGCTCCCTGTCGCGCTGCCTCCTCGCTCCCTGTTGCGATGTCTCCTCGCTCCCTGTCGCGCTGTCTCATCGGTCACTCTAGCGCTGTCTCCTCGCTCCCTCTCGCGCTGTCTCCTCACTCACTATCGCGCTGTCTCATCGCTCCCTGTCGTGCTGTAAACTCGCTCCCTGTCGCACTGTCTCCTCACTCCCTGTCGCGCTGTCTCCTCGCTCCCTGTCGCGCTTTCTCATCGGTCCATGTCGCGCTGTCTCATGGCTCTCTGTCGCACTGTCTCCTCGCTCCCTGTCGCACTGTCTCCTCGCTCCCTGTGCACTGTCTCCGTCCTCACTGTCGCGCTGTCTCCTCGCTCCCAGTCGCGCTGTCTCCTTGCTCTCTGTCGCACTGTCTCCTTGCTTGCTGTCGCACTGTCTCCTCGCTCTCTGTCACACTGTCTCCTCGCTCCCTGTCGCGCTCTCTCCTCGCTCCCTGTCGCGCTGTCTCTTCGCTCACTCTAGCGCTGTCTCCTCGCTCCCTCTCGCGCTGTCTCCTGACTCACTGTCGCGCTGTCTCCTGACTCCCTGTCGTGCTGTCTCCTCGCTCCCTGTCACGCTGTCTCCTCGCACCCTGTTGCGCTGACTCATTGCTCACTCTAGCGCTGTCTCCTCGCTCCCTCTCGCTCTGTCTCCTCACTCACTGTTGCGCTGTCTCCTCGCTCCCTGTCGCGCTGTCTCCTCGCTCACTGTCACGCTGTCTCCTCGCACCCTGTTGCGCTGACTCATTGCTCACTCTAGCGCTGTCTCCTCGCTCCCTCTCGCTCTGTCTCCTCACTCACTGTCGCGCTGTCTCCTCGCTCCCTGTCGCGCTGTCTCCTCACTCCCTGTCGCACTGTCTCCTCGCTCCCTGTCGCACTGCATCCTCGCTTCCTGTCGCGATGTCTCCTCACTCCCTGGCGCGCTGTCTCCTCGCTCCCTGTCGCATTGTCTCATCGCTCCCTGTCACGCTTCTCCTCGCTCCGTGTCGCGCTGTCTCATCGTTCCCTGTCACGCTGTCTCCACTTGCCCTCTCGCTCTGTCTCCTCACTCCCTCTCGCACTGATTCCTCTCTCCCTCTCGCTCTGTCTCCTCTCTCCCTCTCGCATTGCCTCCGCACTCCCTGTCACACTGTCTCCTCGCTCCCTGTCGCACTGACTCCTCGCTCCCTGTCGCACTGTCTCCTCGCTCCCTCTCACTCTGTCTCCTCTCTCCCTCTCGCATTGCCTCCGCACTCCCTGTCACACTGTCTCCTCGCTCCCTGTCGCGCTGTCTCCTCGCTCCCTGTCGCGCTGTCTCCTCGCTCCCTGTCGCGCTGCCTCCTCGCTCCCTGTTGCGATGTCTCCTCGCTCCCTGTCGCGCTGTCTCATCGGTCACTCTAGCGCTGTCTCCTCGCTCCCTCTCGCGCTGTCTCCTCACTCACTGTCGCGCTGTCTCATCGCTCCCTGTCGTGCTGTAAACTCGCTCCCTGTCGCACTGTCTCCTCACTCCCTGTCGCGCTGTCTCCTCGCTCCCTGTCGCGCTTTCTCATCGGTACATGTCGCGCTGTCTCCTGGCTCTCTGTCGCACTGTCTCCTCGCTCCCTGTCGCACTGTCTCCTCGCTCCCTGTCGCGCTGTCTCCTTGCTCTCTGTCGCACTGTCTCCTTGCTTGCTGTCGCACTGTCTCCTCGCTCTCTGTCGCACTGTCTCCTTGCTCATTGATGCGCTGTCTCCTTGCTCCCTGTCGCGCTGACTCCTCGCTCCCTGTCGCACTGTCTCCTTGCTCCCTGTCGCGCTGTCTCCTTGCTCTGTGTCGCGCTGTGACTTTGCTCCTTCTCGCACTGTCGCTTCATTCCCTCTCGCAATGTCTCCTCTCACCCTCTCGCTCTGTCACCTCACTCCCTATTGTGCTGTCTCCTCGCTCGCTCTAGCGCTGTCTCCTCGCACCCTCTCGCGCTGTCTCCTTGCTCACTGTCGCCCTGTCTCCTCGCTTCCTTTTGCGCTGCCTCCTCGCTCCCTGTCGCGATGACTCCTCACTCCCTGTCGCGCTGTCTCCTCGGTCCATGTCGTGCTGTCTCCTCGCTCCCTCTCGCGCTGTCTCCTCACTCACTGTTGCGCTGTCTCATCGCTCACTGTCGCGCTGTAAACTCGCTCCCTCTCGCTATGCCTCCGCACTCCCTGTCGCACTGTCTCATCGTTCCCTGTCGCGCTGTCTCCTCGCTCCCTGTCGCACTGTCTCCTCGCTCCCTGTCGCGCTGTCTCATCGTTCCCTGTCGCGCTGTCTCCTCGCTCCCTGTCGCGCTGTCTCCTCGCTCCCTGACGCGCTGTCTCCTCGCTCCCTGTCGCGCTGTCTCCTCGCTCCCTGTCACGCTGTCTCCACTTGCCCTCTCGCTCTGTCTCCTCACTCCCTCTCGCACTGATTCCTCTCTCCCTCTCGCTCTGTCTCCTCTCTCCCTCTCGCATTGCCTCCGCACTCCCTGTCACACTGTCTCCTCGCTCCCTGTCGCACTGACTCCTCGCTCCCTGTCGCACTGTCTCCTCGCTCCCTCTCGCTCTGTCTCCTCTCTTCCTCTCGCATTGCCTCCGCACTCCCTGTCACACTGTCTCCTCGCTCCCTGTCGCGCTGTCTGCTCGCTCCCTGTCGCGCTGTCTCCTCGCTCCCTGTCGCGCTGCCTCCTCGCTCCCTGTTGCGATGTCTCCTCGCTCCCTGTCGCGCTGTTTCCTCGCTCCCTGTCGCGCTGTTTCCTCGCTCCCTGTCATGCTGTCTCCTCGCCCCCTGTCGCGCTGTCTCCTCACTCCCTGTCGCGCTGTCTCCTCGCTCCCTCTCGCTCTGTCTCCTCTCTCCCTCTCGCAATGCCTCCGCACTCCCTGTCACACTGACTCCTCGCTCCCTGTCGCACTGTCTCCTCGCTCCCTCTCGCGCTGTATCCTCGCTCCCTGGCGCGGTTTCTCATCACTCCCTGTCGTGCTGTCTCCTCACTCCCTATCGCGCTGTCTCCTCGCTCGCTCTAGCGCTGTCTCCTCGCACCCTCTCGCGCTGTCTCCTTGCTCACTGTCGCCCTGTCTCCTCGTTCACTTTCACGCTGTCACCTCGCTCCCTGTTGCGCTGTCTCCTTGCTCCCTGTCACGCTGTCTCCTTGCTCCCTGTCGCGCTGTCTGCTTGCTCCCTGTCGCGCTGTCTCCTCGCTCCCTGTCGTGCTGTCTCCTCGCTCCCTGTCGCGCGGTCTCCTCGCTCCCTGTCGCGCTGTCTCCTCGCTCCCTGTCGTGCTGTCTCCTCGCTCCCTGTCGTGCTTCTGCTTGCTCCCTGTCGTGATGTCTCCTCACTCCCTCTTGCGCTGTCTCCTCGCTCGCTGTCGCGCTGTCTCCTTGCTCCCTGTCGCGCTGTCTCCTCACTCCCTGTCGTGCTGTCTCCTCGCTCCCTGTCACGCTGTCTCCTCGCACCCTGTTGCGCTGACTCATTGCTCACTCTAGCGCTGTCTCCTCGCTCCCTCTCGCTCTGTCTCCTCACTCACTGTCGCGCTGTCTCCTCGCTCCCTGTCGCGCTGTCTCCTCGCTCACTGTCACGCTGTCTCCTCGCACCCTGTTGCGCTGTCTCATTGCTCACTCTAGCGCTGTCTTCTTGCTCCCTCTCGCGCTGTCTCCTCACTCCCTGTCGCACTGTCTCCTCGCTCCCTGTCGCACTGCATCCTCGCTTCCTGTCGCGATGTCTCCTCACTCCCTGGCGCGCTGTCTCCTCGCTCCCTGTCGCATTGTCTCATCGCTCCCTGTCACGCTTCTCCTCGCTCCGTGTCGCGCTGTCTCATCGTTCCCTGTCACGCTGTCTCCACTTGCCCTCTCGCTCTGTCTCCTCACTCCCTCTCGCACTGATTCCTCTCTCCCTCTCGCTCTGTCTCCTCTCTCCCTCTCGCATTGCCTCCGCACTCCCTGTCACACTGTCTCCTCGCTCCCTGTCGCACTGACTCCTCGCTCCCTGTCGCGCTGTCTCCTCGCTCCCTGTCGCGCTGCCTCCTCGCTCCCTGTTGCGATGTCTCCTCGCTCCCTGTCGCGCTGTCTCATCGGTCACTCTAGCGCTGTCTCCTCGCTCCCTCTCGCGCTGTCTCCTCACTCACTATCGCGCTGTCTCATCGCTCCCTGTCGTGCTGTAAACTCGCTCCCTGTCGCACTGTCTCCTCACTCCCTGTCGCGCTGTCTCCTCGCTCCCTGTCGCGCTTTCTCATCGGTACATGTCGCGCTGTCTCCTGGCTCTCTGTCGCACTGTCTTCTCGCTCCCTGTCGCACTGTCTCCTCGCTCCCTGTCGCGCTGTCTCCTTGCTCTCTGTCGCACTGTCTCCTTGCTTGCTGTCGCACTGTCTCCTCGCTCTCTGTCGCACTGTCTCCTTGCTCATTGATGCGCTGTCTCCTTGCTCCCTGTCGCGCTGACTCCTCGCTCCCTGTCGCACTGTCTCCTTGCTCCCTGTCGCGCTGTCTCCTTGCTCTGTGTCGCGCTGTGACTTTGCTCCTTCTCGCACTGTCGCTTCATTCCCTCTCGCAATGTCTCCTCTCACCCTCTCGCTCTGTCACCTCACTCCCTATTGTGCTGTCTCCTCGCTCGCTCTAGCGCTGTCTCCTCGCACCCTCTCGCGCTGTCTCCTTGCTCACTGTCGCCCTGTCTCCTCGCTCCCTTTTGCGCTGCCTCCTCGCTCCCTGTCGCGATGACTCCTCACTCCCTGTCGCGCTGTCTCCTCGGTCCATGTCGTGCTGTCTCCTCGCTCCCTCTCGCGCTGTCTCCTCACTCACTGTTGCGCTGTCTCATCGCTCACTGTCGCGCTGTAAACTCGCTCCCTCTCGCTATGCCTCCGCACTCCCTGTCGCACTGTCTCATCGTTCCCTGTCGCGCTGTCTCCTCGCTCCCTGTCGCACTGTCTCCTCGCTCCCTGTCGCGCTGTCTCATCGTTCCCTGTCGCGCTGTCTCCTCGCTCCCTGTCGCGCTGTCTCCTCGCTCCCTGACGCGCTGTCTCCTCGCTCCCTGTCGCGCTGTCTCCTCGCTCCCTGTCACGCTGTCTCCACTTGCCCTCTCGCTCTGTCTCCTCACTCCCTCTCGCACTGATTCCTCTCTCCCTCTCGCTCTGTCTCCTCTCTCCCTCTCGCATTGCCTCCGCACTCCCTGTCACACTGTCTCCTCGCTCCCTGTCGCACTGACTCCTCGCTCCCTGTCACACTGTCTCCTCGCTCCCTGTCGCGCTGTCTCCTCGCTCCCTGTCGCGCTGTCTCCTCGCTCCCTGTCGCGCTGCCTCCTCGCTCCCTGTTGCGATGTCTCCTCGCTCCCTGTCGCGCTGTTTCCTCGCTCCCTGTCGCGCTGTTTCCTCGCTCCCTGTCATGCTGTCTCCTCGCCCCCTGTCGCGCTGTCTCCTCACTCCCTGTCGCGCTGTCTCCTCGCTCCCTCTCGCTCTGTCTCCTCTCTCCCTCTCGCAATGCCTCCGCACTCCCTGTCACACTGACTCCTCGCTCCCTGTCGCACTGTCTCCTCGCTCCCTCTCGCGCTGTATCCTCGCTCCCTGGCGCGGTTTCTCATCACTCCCTGTCGTGCTGTCTCCTCACTCCCTATCGCGCTGTCTCCTCGCTCGCTCTAGCGCTGTCTCCTCGCACCCTCTCGCGCTGTCTCCTTGCTCACTGTCGCCCTGTCTCCTCGTTCACTTTCACGCTGTCACCTCGCTCCCTGTTGCGCTGTCTCCTTGCTCCCTGTCACGCTGTCTCCTTGCTCCCTGTCGCGCTGTCTGCTTGCTCCCTGTCGCGCTGTCTCCTCGCTCCCTGTCGTGCTGTCTCCTCGCTCCCTGTCGCGCGGTCTCCTCGCTCCCTGTCGCGCTGTCTCCTCGCTCCCTGTCGTGCTGTCTCCTCGCTCCCTGTCGTGCTTCTGCTTGCTCCCTGTCGTGATGTCTCCTCACTCCCTCTTGCGCTGTCTCCTCGCTCGCTGTCGCGCTGTCTCCTTGCTCCCTGTCGCGCTGTCTCCTCACTCCCTGTCGTGCTGTCTCCTCGCTCCCTGTCACGCTGTCTCCTCGCACCCTGTTGCGCTGACTCATTGCTCACTCTAGCGCTGTCTCCTCGCTCCCTCTCGCTCTGTCTCCTCACTCACTGTCGCACTGTCTCCTCGCTCCCTGTCGCGCTGTCTCCTCGCTCACTGTCACGCTGTCTCCTCGCACCCTGTTGCGCTGTCTCATTGCTCACTCTAGCGCTGTCTTCTTGCTCCCTCTCGCGCTGTCTCCTCACTCCCTGTCGCACTGTCTCCTCGCTCCCTGTCGCACTGCATCCTCGCTTCCTGTCGCGATGTCTCCTCACTCCCTGGCGCGCTGTCTCCTCGCTCCCTGTCGCATTGTCTCATCGCTCCCTGTCACGCTTCTCCTCGCTCCGTGTCGCGCTGTCTCATCGTTCCCTGTCACGCTGTCTCCACTTGCCCTCTCGCTCTGTCTCCTCACTCCCTCTCGCACTGATTCCTCTCTCCCTCTCGCTCTGTCTCCTCTCTCCCTCTCGCATTGCCTCCGCACTCCCTGTCACACTGTCTCCTCGCTCCCTGTCGCACTGACTCCTCGCTCCCTGTCGCGCTGTCTCCTCGCTCCCTGTCGCGCTGCCTCCTCGCTCCCTGTTGCGATGTCTCCTCGCTCCCTGTCGCGCTGTCTCATCGGTCACTCTAGCGCTGTCTCCTCGCTCCCTCTCGCGCTGTCTCCTCACTCACTGTCGCGCTGTCTCATCGCTCCCTGTCGTGCTGTAAACTCGCTCCCTGTCGCACTGTCTCCTCACTCCCTGTCGCGCTGTCTCCTCGCTCCCTGTCGCGCTTTCTCATCGGTACATGTCGCGCTGTCTCCTGGCTCTCTGTCGCACTGTCTTCTCGCTCCCTGTCGCACTGTCTCCTCGCTCCCTGTCGCGCTGTCTCCTTGCTCTCTGTCGCACTGTCTCCTTGCTTGCTGTCGCACTGTCTCCTCGCTCTCTGTCGCACTGTCTCCTTGCTCATTGATGCGCTGTCTCCTCGCTCCCTGTCGCACTGTCTCCTTGCTCCCTGTCGCGCTGTCTCCTTGCTCTGTGTCGCGCTGTGACTTTGCTCCTTCTCGCACTGTCGCTTCATTCCCTCTCGCAATGTCTCCTCTCACCCTCTCGCTCTGTCACCTCACTCCCTATTGTGCTGTCTCCTCGCTCGCTCTAGCGCTGTCTCCTCGCACCCTCTCGCGCTGTCTCCTTGCTCACTGTCGCCCTGTCTCCTCGCTCCCTTTTGCGCTGCCTCCTCGCTCCCTGTCGCGATGACTCCTCACTCCCTGTCGCGCTGTCTCCTCGGTCCATGTCGTGCTGTCTCCTCGCTCCCTCTCGCGCTGTCTCCTCACTCACTGTTGCGCTGTCTCATCGCTCACTGTCGCGCTGTAAACTCGCTCCCTCTCGCTATGCCTCCGCACTCCCTGTCGCACTGTCTCATCGTTCCCTGTCGCGCTGTCTCCTCGCTCCCTGTCGCACTGTCTCCTCGCTCCCTGTCGCGCTGTCTCATCGTTCCCTGTCGCGCTGTCTCCACGCTCCCTGTCGCGCTGTCTCCTCGCTCCCTGACGCGCTGTCTCCTCGCTCCCTGTCGCGCTGTCTCCTCGCTCCCTGTCACGCTGTCTCCACTTGCCCTCTCGCTCTGTCTCCTCACTCCCTCTCGCACTGATTCCTCTCTCCCTCTCGCTCTGTCTCCTCTCTCCCTCTCGCATTGCCTCCGCACTCCCTGTCACACTGTCTCCTCGCTCCCTGTCGCACTGACTCCTCGCTCCCTGTCGCACTGTCTCCTCGCTCCCTCTCGCTCTGTCTCCTCTCTTCCTCTCGCATTGCCTCCGCACTCCCTGTCACACTGTCTCCTCGCTCCCTGTCGCGCTGTCTGCTCGCTCCCTGTCGCGCTGTCTCCTCGCTCCCTGTCGCGCTGCCTCCTCGCTCCCTGTTGCGATGTCTCCTCGCTCCCTGTCGCGCTGTTTCCTCGCTCCCTGTCGCGCTGTTTCCTCGCTCCCTGTCATGCTGTCTCCTCGCCCCCTTTCGCGCTGTCTCCTCACTCCCTGTCGCGCTGTCTCCTCGCTCCCTCTCGCTCTGTCTCCTCTCTCCCTCTCGCAATGCCTCCGCACTCCCTGTCACACTGACTCCTCGCTCCCTGTCGCACTGTCTCCTCGCTCCCTCTCGCGCTGTATCCTCGCTCCCTGGCGCGGTTTCTCATCACTCCCTGTCGTGCTGTCTCCTCACTCCCTATCGCGCTGTCTCCTCGCTCGCTCTAGCGCTGTCTCCTCGCACCCTCTCGCGCTGTCTCCTTGCTCACTGTCGCCCTGTCTCCTCGTTCACTTTCACGCTGTCACCTCGCTCCCTGTTGCGCTGTCTCCTTGCTCCCTGTCACGCTGTCTCCTTGCTCCCTGTCGCGCTGTCTGCTTGCTCCCTGTCGCGCTGTCTCCTCGCTCCCTGTCGTGCTGTCTCCTCGCTCCCTGTCGCGCGGTCTCCTCGCTCCCTGTCGCGCTGTCTCCTCGCTCCCTGTCGTGCTGTCTCCTCGCTCCCTGTCGTGCTGTCTGCTTGCTCCCTGTCGTGATGTCTCCTCACTCCCTCTTGCGCTGTCTCCTCGCTCGCTGTCGCGCTGTCTCCTTGCTCCCTGTCGCGCTGTCTCCTTGCTCCCTGTCGCGCTGTCTCCTCGCTCCCTGTCGCGCTGTCTCCTCGCTCCCTGTCGCGCTGTCTCCTCGCTCCCTGTCGCACTGTCTGCTTGCTCCCTGTCGCGATGTCTCCTCACTCCCTCTTGCGCTGTCTCCTCGCTCGCTGTCGCGCTGTCTCCTTGCTCCCTGTCGCGCTGTCTCCTCGCTCCCTGTCACGCTGTCTCCTCGCTCCCTGTCGCACTGTCTGCTTGCTCCCTGTCGCGATGTCTCCTCACTCCCTCTTGCGCTGTCTCCTCGCTCCCTGTCATGCTGTCTCCTCGCTCCATGTCACGCTGTCTCCTCGCACCCTGTTGCGCTGTCTCATTGCTCGCTCTAGCGCTGTTTCCTCGCTACCTCTCGCGCTGTATCCTCACTCCCTGTCGCACTGTCTCCTCGCTCCCTGTCGCACTGCCTCCTCGCTTCCTGTCACGATGTCTCCTCGCTCCCTGTCGCGTTGTCTCATCGCTCCCTGTCACGCTGTCTCCTCGCTCCCTGTCACGCTGTCTCCACTTGCCCTCTCGCTCTGTCTCCTCACTCCCTCTCGCACTGATTCCTCTCTCCCTCTCGCTCTGTCTCCTGTCTCCCTCTCGCATTGACTCCGCACTCCCTGTCACACTGTCTCCTCGCTCCCTGTCGCACTGACTCCTCTCTCCCTGTCGCATTGCCTCCGCACTCCCTGTCACACTGTCTGCTCGCTCCCTGTCGCGCTGTCTCCTCGCTCCCTGTCGCGCTGTCTCCTCGCACCCTGTCGCGCTGCCTCCACGCTCCCTGTTGCAATGTCTCCTCACTCCCTGTCGCGCTGTCTCCTCGCTCCCTGTCGCGCTGTCTCATCGCTCACTCTAGCGCTGTCTCCTCGCTCCCTCTCGCACTGTCTCCTCACTCACTGTCGCGCTGTCTCATCGCTCCCTGTCGCGCTGTAAACTCGCTCCCTGTCGCACTGTCTCCTCACTCCCTGTCGCACTGTCTCCTCGCTCCCTGTCGCGCTTTCTCATCGCTCCATGTCGCGCTGTCTCCTCGCTCCCTGTCACACTGCCTCCTCGCTTCCTGTCGCGATGTCTCCTCACTCCCTGGCGCGCTGTCTCCTCGCTCCCTGTCGCGTTGTCTCATAGCTCCCTGTCACGCTGTCTCCTCGCTCCCTGTCGCGCTGTCTCATCGTTCCCTGTCGCGCTGTCTCCTCGCTCCCTGTCGCGCTGTCTCCTCGCTCCCTGACGTGCTGTCTCCTCACTCCCTGTCGCACTGTCTCCTCGCTCCCTGTCGCACTGCCTCCTCGCTTCCTGTCGCGATGTCTCCTCACTCCCTGGCGCGCTGTCTCCTCGCTCCCTGTCGCATTGTCTCATAGCTACCTGTCACGCTGTCTCCTCGCTCCCTGTCGTGCTGTCTCATCGTGCCCTGTAACGCTGTCTCCTCGCTCCCTGTCGCGCTGTCTCCTCGCTCCCTGACGTGCTGTCTCCTCGCTCCCTGTCGCGCTGTCTCCTCGCTCCCTGTCACGCTGTCTCCACTTGCCCTCTCGCTCTGTCTCCTCACTCCCTCTCGCACTGATTCCTCTCTCCCTTTCGCTCTGTCTCCTCTCACCCTCTCGCATTGCCTCCGCACTCCCTGTCACACTGTCTCCTCGCTCCCTGCCGCACTGACTCCTCGCTCCCTGTCGCACTGTCTCCTCGCTCCCTCTCGCTCTGTCCCCTCTCTCCCTCTCGCATTGCCTCCGCACTCCCTGTCACACTGTCTCCTCGCTCCCTGTCGCGCTGTCTCCTCGCTCCCTGTCGCGCTGTCTCCTCGCTCCCTGTCGCGCTGCCTCCTCACTCCCTGTTGCGATGTCTCCTCACTCCCTGTCGCGCTGTCTCATCGCTCAGTCTAGCGCTGTCTCCTCGCTCCCTCTCGCGCTGTCTCCTCACTCACTGTCGCGCTGTCTCATCGCTCCCTGTCGCGCTGTAAACTCGCTCCCTGTCGCACTGTCTCCTTACTCCCTGTCGCGCTGTCTCCTCGCTCCCTGTCGCGCTTTCTCATCGGTCCATGTCGCGCTGTCTCATGGCTCTCTGTCGCACTGTCTCCTCGCTCCCTGTCGCACTGTCTCCTCGCTCCCTGTCGCACTGTCTCCTCGCTCCCTGTCGCACTGTCTCCGTCCTCACTGTCGCGCTGTCTCCTCGCTCCCAGTCGCGCTGTCTCCTTGCTCTCTGTCGCACTGTCTCCTTGCTTGCTGTCGCACTGTCTCCTCGCTCTCTGTCACACTGTCTCCTCGCTCCCTGTCGCGCTCTCTCCTCGCTCCCTGTCGCGCTGTCTCTTCGCTCACTCTAGCGCTGTCTCCTCGCTCCCTCTCGCGCTGTCTCCTCACTCACTGTCGCGCTGTCTCCTCACTCCCTGTCGTGCTGTCTCCTCGCTCCCTGTCACGCTGTCTCCTCGCACCCTGTTGCGCTGACTCATTGCTCACTCTAGCGCTGTCTCCTCGCTCCCTCTCGCTCTGTCTCCTCGCTCACTGTCGCGCTGTCTCCTCGCTCCCTGTCGCGCTGTCTCCTCGCTCCCTGTCGCGCTGTCTCCTCGCTCCCTGTCGCACTGTCTGCTTGCTCCCTGTCGCGATGTCTCCTCACTCCCTCTTGCGCTGTCTCCTCGCTCGCTGTCGCGCTGTCTCCTTGCTCCCTGTCGCGCTGTCTCCTCGCTCCCTGTCGCGCTGTCTCCTCGCTCCCTGTCGCGCTGTCTCCTCGCTCCCTGTCGCACTGTCTGCTTGCTCCCTGTCGCGATGTCTCCTCACTCCCTCTTGCGCTGTCTCCTCGCTCCCTGTCATGCTGTCTCCTCGCTCCATGTCGCGCTGTCTCCTCGCACCCTGTTGCGCTGTCTCATTGCTCGCTCTAGCGCTGTTTCCTCGCTACCTCTCGCGCTGTATCCTCACTCCCTGTCGCACTGTCTCCTCGCTCCCTGTCGCACTGCCTCCTCGCTTCCTGTCACGATGTCTCCTCGCTCCCTGTCGCGTTGTCTCATCGCTCCCTGTCACGCTGTCTCCTCGCTCCCTGTCACGCTGTCTCCACTTGCCCTCTCGCTCTGTCTCCTCACTCCCTCTCGCACTGATTCCTCTCTCCCTCTCGCTCTGTCTCCTGTCTCCCTCTCGCATTGACTCCGCACTCCCTGTCACACTGTCTCCTCGCTCCCTGTCGCACTGACTCCTCTCTCCCTGTCGCATTGCCTCCGCACTCCCTGTCACACTGTCTGCTCGCTCCCTGTCGCGCTGTCTCCTCGCTCCCTGTCGCGCTGTCTCCTCGCACCCTGTCGCGCTGCCTCCACGCTCCCTGTTGCAATGTCTCCTCACTCCCTGTCGCGCTGTCTCCTCGCTCCCTGTCGCGCTGTCTCATCGCTCACTCTAGCGCTGTCTCCTCGCTCCCTCTCGCACTGTCTCCTCACTCACTGTCGCGCTGTCTCATCGCTCCCTGTCGCGCTGTAAACTCGCTCCCTGTCGCACTGTCTCCTCACTCCCTGTCGCACTGTCTCCTCGCTCCCTGTCGTGCTTTCTCATCGCTCCATGTCGCGCTGTCTCCTCGCTCCCTGTCACACTGCCTCCTCGCTTCCTGTCGCGATGTCTCCTCACTCCCTGGCGCGCTGTCTCCTCGCTCCCTGTCGCGTTGTCTCATAGCTCCCTGTCACGCTGTCTCCTCGCTCCCTGTCGCGCTGTCTCATCGTTCCCTGTCGCGCTGTCTCCTCGCTCCCTGTCGCGCTGTCTCCTCGCCCCCTGACGTGCTGTCTCCTCACTCCCTGTCGCACTGTCTCCTCGCTCCCTGTCGCACTGCCTCCTCGCTTCCTGTCGCGATGTCTCCTCACTCCCTGGCGCGCTGTCTCCTCGCTCCCTGTCGCATTGTCTCATAGCTACCTGTCACGCTGTCTCCTCGCTCCCTGTCGTGCTGTCTCATCGTTCCCTGTCACGCTGTCTCCTCGCTCCCTGTCGCGCTGTCTCCTCGCTCCCTGACGTGCTGTCTCCTCGCTCCCTGTCGCGCTGTCTCCTCGCTCCCTGTCACGCTGTCTCCACTTGCCCTCTCGCTCTGTCTCCTCACTCCCTCTCGCACTGATTCCTCTCTCCCTTTCGCTCTGTCTCCTCTCACCCTCTCGCATTGCCTCCGCACTCCCTGTCACACTGTCTCCTCGCTCCCTGCCGCACTGACTCCTCGCTCCCTGTCGCACTGTCTCCTCGCTCCCTCTCGCTCTGTCCCCTCTCTCCCTCTCGCATTGCCTCCGCACTCCCTGTCACACTGTCTCCTCGCTCCCTGTCGCGCTGTCTCCTCGCTCCCTGTCGCGCTGTCTCCTCGCTCCCTGTCGCGCTGCCTCCTCACTCCCTGTTGCGATGTCTCCTCACTCCCTGTCGCGCTGTCTCATCGCTCAGTCTAGCGCTGTCTCCTCGCTCCCTCTCGCGCTGTCTCCTCACTCACTGTCGCGCTGTCTCATCGCTCCCTGTCGCGCTGTAAACTCGCTCCCTGTCGCACTGTCTCCTTACTCCCTGTCGCGCTGTCTCCTCGCTCCCTGTCGCGCTTTCTCATCGGTCCATGTCGCGCTGTCTCATGGCTCTCTGTCGCACTGTCTCCTCGCTCCCTGTCGCACTGTCTCCTCGCTCCCTGTCGCACTGTCTCCATCCTCACTGTCGCGCTGTCTCCTCGCTCCCAGTCGCGCTGTCTCCTTGCTCTCTGTCGCACTGTCTCCTTGCTTGCTGTTGCACTGTCTCCTCGCTCTCTGTCACACTGTCTCCTCGCTCCCTGTCGCGCTCTCTCCTCGCTCCCTATCGCGCTGTCTCTTCGCTCACTCTAGCGCTGTCTCCTCGCTCCCTCTCGCGCTGTCTCCTCACTCACTGTCGCGCTGTCTCCTCACTCCCTGTCGTGCTGTCTCCTCGCTCCCTGTCACGCTGTCTCCTCGCACCCTGTTGCGCTGACTCATTGCTCACTCTAGCGCTGTCTCCTCGCTCCCTCTCGCTCTGTCTCCTCACTCACTGTCGCGCTGTCTCCTCGCACCCTGTCGCGCTGTCTCCTCGCTCACTGTCACGCTGTCTCCTCGCTTCCTGTCGCGATGTCTCCTCACTCCCTGGCGCGCTGTCTCCTCGCTCCCTGTCGCATTGTCTCATCGCTCCCTGTCACGCTTCTCCTCGCTCCGTGTCGCGCTGTCTCATCGTTCCCTGTCACGCTGTCTCCACTTGCCCTCTCGCTCTGTCTCCTCACTCCCTCTCGCACTGATTCCTCTCTCCCTCTCGCTCTGTCTCCTCTCTCCCTCTCGCATTGCCTCCGCACTCCCTGTCACACTGTCTCCTCGCTCCCTGTCGCACTGACTCCTCGCTCCCTGTCGCACTGTCTCCTCGCTCCCTCTCGCTCTGTCTCCTCTCTCCCTCTCGCATTGCCTCCGCACTCCCTGTCACACTGTCTCCTCGCTCCCTGTCGCGCTGTCTCCTCGCTCCCTGTCGCGCTGTCTCCTCGCTCCCTGTCGCGCTGCCTCCTCGCTCCCTGTTGCGATGTCTCCTCGCTCCCTGTCGCGCTGTCTCATCGGTCACTCTAGCGCTGTCTCCTCGCTCCCTCTCGCGCTGTCTCCTCACTCACTGTCGCGCTGTCTCATCGCTCCCTGTCGTGCTGTAAACTCGCTCCCTGTCGCACTGTCTCCTCACTCCCTGTCGCGCTGTCTCCTCGCTCCCTGTCGCGCTTTCTCATCGGTACATGTCGCGCTGTCTCCTGGCTCTCTGTCGCACTGTCTCCTCGCTCCCTGTCGCACTGTCTCCTCGCTCCCTGTCGCGCTGTCTCCTTGCTCTCTGTCGCACTGTCTCCTTGCTTGCTGTCGCACTGTCTCCTCGCTCTCTGTCGCACTGTCTCCTTGCTCATTGATGCGCTGTCTCCTTGCTCCCTGTCGCGCTGACTCCTCGCTCCCTGTCGCACTGTCTCCTTGCTCCCTGTCGCGCTGTCTCCTTGCTCTGTGTCGCGCTGTGACTTTGCTCCTTCTCGCACTGTCGCTTCATTCCCTCTCGCAATGTCTCCTCTCACCCTCTCGCTCTGTCACCTCACTCCCTATTGTGCTGTCTCCTCGCTCGCTCTAGCGCTGTCTCCTCGCACCCTCTCGCGCTGTCTCCTTGCTCACTGTCGCCCTGTCTCCTCGCTCCCTTTTGCGCTGCCTCCTCGCTCCCTGTCGCGATGACTCCTCACTCCCTGTCGCGCTGTCTCCTCGGTCCATGTCGTGCTGTCTCCTCGCTCCCTCTCGCGCTGTCTCCTCACTCACTGTTGCGCTGTCTCATCGCTCACTGTCGCGCTGTAAACTCGCTCCCTCTCGCTATGCCTCCGCACTGTCTCATCGTTCCCTGTCGCGCTGTCTCCTCGCTCCCTGTCGCACTGTCTCCTCGCTCCCTGTCGCGCTGTCTCATCGTTCCCTGTCGCGCTGTCTCCTCGCTCCCTGTCGCGCTGTCTCCTCGCTCCCTGACGTGCTGTCTCCTCGCTCCCTGTCGCGCTGTCTCCTCGCTCCCTGTCACGCTGTCTCCACTTGCCCTCTCGCTCTGTCTCCTCACTCCCTCTCGCACTGATTCCTCTCTCCCTCTCGCTCTGTCTCCTCTCTCCCTCTCGCATTGCCTCCGCACTCCCTGTCACACTGTCTCCTCGCTCCCTGTCGCACTGACTCCTCGCTCCCTGTCGCACTGTCTCCTCGCTCCCTCTCGCTCTGTCTCCTCTCTTCCTCTCGCATTGCCTCCGCACTCCCTGTCACACTGTCTCCTCGCTCCCTGTCGCGCTGTCTGCTCGCTCCCTGTCGCGCTGTCTCCTCGCTCCCTGTCGCGCTGCCTCCTCGCTCCCTGTTGCGATGTCTCCTCGCTCCCTGTCGCGCTGTCTCATCGCTCACTCTAGCGCTGTCTCCTCGCTCCCTCTCGCGCTGTCTCATCGCTCCCTGTCGCGCTGTAAACTCGCTCCCTGTCGCACTGTCTCCTTACTCCCTGTCGCGCTGTCTCCTCGCTCCCTGTCGCGCTTTCTCATCGGTCCATGTCGCGCTGTCTCCTGGCTCTCTGTCGCACTGTCTCCTCGCTCCCTGTCGCACTGTCTCCTCGCTCCCTGTCGCACTATCTCCGTCCTCCCTGTCGCGCTGTCTCGTCGCTCCCAGTCGCGCTGTCTCCTTGCTCTCTGTCGCACTGTCTCCTTGCTTGCTGTCGCACTGTCTCCTCGCTCTCTGTCACACTGTCTCCTCGCTCCCTGCCGCACTGACTCCTCGCTCCCTGTCGCACTGTCTCCTCGCTCCCTCTCGCTCTGTCCCCTCTCTCCCTCTCGCATTGCCTTGCACTCCCTGTCACACTGTCTCCTCGCTCCCTGTCGCGCTGTCTCCTCGCTCCCTGTCGCGCTGTCTCCTCGCTCCCTGTCGCGCTGCCTCCTCACTCCCTGTTGCGATGTCTCCTCACTCCCTGTCGCGCTGTCTCATCGCTCAGTCTAGCGCTGTCTCCTCGCTCCCTCTCGCGCTGTCTCCTCACTCACTGTCGCGCTGTCTCATCGCTCCCTGTCGCGCTGTAAACTCGCTCCCTGTCGCACTGTCTCCTTACTCCCTGTCGCGCTGTCTCCTCGCTCCCTGTCGCGCTTTCTCATCGGTCCATGTCGCGCTGTCTCCTGGCTCTCTGTCGCACTGTCTCCTCGCTCCCTGTCGCACTGTCTCCTCGCTCCCTGTCGCACTGTGTCCGTCCTCACTGTCGCGCTGTCTCCTCGCTCCCAGTCGCGCTGTCTCCTTGCTCTCTGTCGCACTGTCTCCTTGCTTGCTGTCGCACTGTCTCCTCGCTCTCTGTCACACTGTCTCCTCGCTCCCTGTCGCGCTCTCTCCTCGCTCCCTGTCGCGCTGTCTCTTGGCTCACTCTAGCGCTGTCTCCTCGCACCCTCTCGCGCTGTCTCCTCACTCACTGTCGCGCTGTCTCCTCACTCCCTGTCGTGCTGTCTCCTCGCTCCCTGTCGCACTGTCTCCTCGCTCCCTCTCGCTCTGTCTCCTCTCTTCCTCTCGCATTGCCTCCGCACTCCCTGTCACACTGTCTCCTCGCTCCCTGTCGCGCTGTCTGCTCGCTCCCTGTCGCGCTGTCTCCTCGCTCCCTGTCGCGCTGCCTCCTCGCTCCCTGTTGCGATGTCTCCTCGCTCCCTGTCGCGCTGTCTCATCGCTCACTCTAGCGCTGTCTCCTCGCTCCCTCTCGCGCTGTCTCCTCACTCACTGTCGCGCTGTCTCCTCGCTCCCTGTCGTGCTTTCTCATCGGTCCATGTCGCGCTGTCTCCTGGCTCTCTGTCGCACTGTCTCCTCGCTCCCTGTCGCACTGTCTCCTCGCTCCCTGTCGCACTATCTCCGTCCTCCCTGTCGCGCTGTCTCCTCGCTCCCAGTCGCGCTGTCTCCTTGCTCTCTGTCACACTGTCTCCTCGCTCCCTGCCGCACTGTCTCATCGTTCCCTGTCGCGCTGTCTCCTCGCTCCCTGTCGCGCTGTCTCCTTGCTCCCTGTCGCGCTGTCTCATCGTTCCCTGTCGCGCTGTCTCCTCGCTCCCTGTCGCGCTGTCTCCTCGCTCCCTGACGTGCTGTCTCCTCGCTCCCTGTCGCGCTGTCTCCTCGCTCCCTGTCACGCTGTCTCCACTTGCCCTCTCGCTCTGTCTCCACACTCCCTCTCGCACTGATTCCTCTCTCCCTCTCGCTCTGTCTCCTCTCTCCCTCTCGCACTGTCTCCTCACTCCCTGTTGCGCTGTCTCCTCGCTCCCTGTCGCGCTTTCTCATCGGTCCATGTCACGCTGTCTCCTGGCTCTCTGTCGCACTGTCTCCTCGCTCCCTGTCGCACTGTCTCCTCGCTCCCTGTCGCACTGTCTCCTTCCTCCCTGTCGCGCTGTCTCCTCGCTCCCTGTCGCGCTGTCTCCTTGCTCTCTGTCGCACTGTCTCCTTGCTTGCTGTCGCACTGTCTCCTCGCTCTCTGTCGCACTCTCTCCTTGCTCATTGATGCGCTGTCTCCTTGCTCCCTGTCGCGCTGACTCCTCGCTCCCTGTCGCACTGTCTCCTTGCTCCCTGTCGCGCTGTCTCCTTGCTCTGTGTCGCGCTGTGACTTTGCTCCTTCTCGCACTGTCGCTTCATTCCCTCTCGCAATGTCTCCTCTCACCCTCTCGCTCTGTCACCTCACTCCCTATTGTGCTGTCTCCTCGCTCGCTCTAGCGCTGTCTCCTCGCACCCTCTCACGCTGTCTCCTTGCTCACTGTCGCCCTGTCTCCTCGCTCCCTTTCGCGCTGCCTCCTCGCTCCCTGTCGCAATGACTCCTCACTCCCTGTCGCGCTGTCTCCTCGGTCCATGTCGTGCTGTCTCCTCGCTCCCTCTCGCGCTGTCTCCTCACTCACTGTTGCGCTGTCTCATCGCTCACTGTCGCGCTGTAAACTCGCTCCCTCTCGCTATGCCTCCGCACTCCCTGTCGCACTGTCTCATCGTTCCCTGTCGCGCTGTCTCCTCGCTCCCTGTCGCACTGTCTCCTCGCTCCCTGTCGCGCTGTCTCATCGTTCCCTGTCGCGCTGTCTCCTCGCTCCCTGTCGCGCTGTCTCCTCGCTCCCTGACGTGCTGTCTCCTCGCTCCCTGTCGCGCTGTCTCCTCGCTCCCTGTCACGCTGTCTCCACTTGCCCTCTCGCTCTGTCTCCTCACTCCCTCTCGCACTGATTCCTCTCTCCCTCTCGCTCTGTCTCCTCTCTCCCTCTCGCATTGCCTCCACACTCCCTGTCACATTGTCTCCTCGCTCCCTGTCGCACTGACTCCTCGCTCCCTGTCGCACTGTCTCCTCGCTCCCTCTCGCTCTGTCTCCTCTCTTCCTCTCGCATTGCCTCCGCACTCCCTGTCACACTGTCTCCTCGCTCCCTGTCGCGCTGTCTGCTCGCTCCCTGTCGCGCTGTCTCCTCGCTCCCTGTCGCGCTGCCTCCTCGCTCCCTGTTGCGATGTCTCCTCGCTCCCTGTCGCGCTGTCTCATCGCTCACTCTAGCGCTGTCTCCTCGCTCCCTCTCGCGCTGTCTCCTCACTCACTGTCGCGCTGTCTCATCGCTCCCTGTCGCGCTGTAAACTCGCTCCCTGTCGCACTGTCTCCTTACTCCCTGTCGCGCTGTCTCCTCGCTCCCTGTCGCGCTTTCTCATCGGTCCATGTCGCGCTGTCTCCTGGCTCTCTGTCGCACTGTCTCCTCGCTCCCTGTCGCACTGTCTCCTCGCTCCCTGTCGCACTATCTCCGTCCTCCCTGTCGCGCTGTCTCCTCGCTCCCAGTCGCGTTGTCTCCTTGCTCTCTGTCGCACTGTCTCCTTGCTTGCTGTCGCACTGTCTCCTCGCTCTCTGTCACACTGTCTCCTCGCTCCCTGCCGCACTGACTCCTCGCTCCCTGTCGCACTGTCTCCTCGCTCCCTCTCGCTCTGTCCCCTCTCTCCCTCTCGCATTGCCTCCGCACTCCCTGTCACACTGTCTCCTCGCTCCCTGTCGCGCTGTCTCCTCGCTCCCTGTCGCGCTGTCTCCTCGCTCCCTGTCGCGCTGCCTCCTCACTCCCTGTTGCGATGTCTCCTCACTCCCTGTCGCGCTGTCTCATCGCTCAGTCTAGCGCTGTCTCCTCGCTCCCTCTCGCGCTGTCTCCTCACTCACTGTCGCGCTGTCTCATCGCTCCCTGTCGCGCTGTAAACTCGCTCCCTGTCGCACTGTCTCCTTACTCCCTGTCGCGCTGTCTCCTCGCTCCCTGTCGCGCTTTCTCATCGGTCCATGTCGCGCTGTCTCCTGGCTCTCTGTCGCACTGTCTCCTCGCTCCCTGTCGCACTGTCTCCTCGCTCCCTGTCGCACTGTGTCCGTCCTCACTGTCGCGCTGTCTCCTCGCTCCCAGTCGCGCTGTCTCCTTGCTCTCTGTCGCACTGTCTCCTTGCTTGCTGTCGCACTGTCTCCTCGCTCTCTGTCACACTGTCTCCTCGCTCCCTGTCGCGCTCTCTCCTCGCTCCCTGTCGCGCTGTCTCTTGGCTCACTCTAGCGCTGTCTCCTCGCACCCTCTCGCGCTGTCTCCTCACTCACTGTCGCGCTGTCTCCTCACTCCCTGTCGTGCTGTCTCCTCGCTCCCTGTCGCACTGTCTCCTCGCTCCCTCTCGCTCTGTCTCCTCTCTTCCTCTCGCATTGCCTCCGCAATCCCTGTCACACTGTCTCCTCGCTCCCTGTCGCGCTGCCTCCTCGCTCCCTGTTGCGATGTCTCCTCGCTCCCTGTCGCGCTGTCTCATCGCTCACTCTAGCGCTGTCTCCTCGCTCCCTCTCGCGCTGTCTCCTCACTCACTGTCGCGCTGTCTCCTCGCTCCCTGTCGTGCTTTCTCATCGGTCCATGTCGCGCTGTCTCCTGGCTCTCTGTCGCACTGTCTCCTCGCTCCCTGTCGCACTGTCTCCTCGCTCCCTGTCGCACTATCTCCGTCCTCCCTGTCGCGCTGTCTCCTCGCTCCCAGTCGCGCTGTCTCCTTGCTCTCGGTCACACTGTCTCCTCGCTCCCTGCCGCACTGTCTCATCGTTCCCTGTCGCGCTGTCTCCTCGCTCCCTGTCGCGCTGTCTCCTTGCTCCCTGTCGCGCTGTCTCATCGTTCCCTGTCGCGCTGTCTCCTCGCTCCCTGTCGCGCTGTCTCCTCGCTCCCTGACGTGCTGTCTCCTCGCTCCCTGTCGCGCTGTCTCCTCGCTCCCTGTCACGCTGTCTCCACTTGCCCTCTCGCTCTGTCTCCTCACTCCCTCTCGCACTGATTCCTCTCTCCCTCTCGCTCTGTCTCCTCTCTCCCTCTCGCATTGCCTCCGCACTCCCTGTCACACTGTCTCCTCGCTCCCTGTCGCACTGACTCCTCGCTCCCTGTCGCACTGTCTCCTCGCTCCCTCTCGCTCTGTCTCCTCTCTTCCTCTCGCATTGCCTCCGAACTCCCTGTCACACTGTCTCCTCGCTCCCTGTCGCGCTGTCTGCTCGCTCCCTGTCGCGCTGTCTCCTCGCTCCCTGTCGCGCTGCCTCCTCGCTCCCTGTTGCGATGTCTCCTCGCTCCCTGTCGCGCTGTCTCATCGCTCACTCTAGCACAATCTCCTCGCTCCCTCTCGCGCTGTCTCCTCACTCACTGTCGCGCTGTCTCATCGCTCCCTGTCGCGCTGTAAACTCGCTCCCTGTCGCACTGTCTCCTTACTCCCTGTCGCGCTGTCTCCTCGCTCCCTGTCGCGCTTTCTCATCGGTCCATGTCGCGCTGTCTCCTGGCTCTCTGTCGCACTGTCTCCTCGCTCCCTGTCGCACTGTCTCCTCGCTCCCTGTCGCACTATCTCCGTCCTCCCTGTCGCGCTGTCTCCTCGCTCCCAGTCGCGCTGTCTCCTTGCTCTCTGTCGCACTGTCTCCTTGCTTGCTGTCGCACTGTCTCCTCGCTCTCTGTCACACTGTCTCCTCGCTCCCTGTCGCGCTCTCTCCTCGCTCCCTGTCGCGCTGTCTCTTCGCTCACTCTAGCGCTGTCTCCTCGCTCCCTCTCGCGCTGTCTCCTGACTCACTGTCGCGCTGTCTCCTCACTCCCTGTCGTGCTGTCTCCTCGCTCCCTGTCACGCTGTCTCCTCGCACCCTGTTGCGCTGACTCATTGCTCACTCTAGCGCTGTCTCCTCGCTCCCTCTCGCTCTGTCTCCTCACTCACTGTCGCGCTGTCTCCTCGCTCCCTGTCGCGCTGTCTCCTCGCTCACTGTCACGCTGTCTCCTCGCACCCTGTTGCGCTGTCTCATTGCTCACTCTAGCGCTGTCTTCTTGCTCCCTCTCGCGCTGTCTCCTCACTCCCTGTCGCACTGTCTCCTCGCTCCCTGTCGCACTGCCTCCTCGCTTCCTGTCGCGATGTCTCCTCAGTCCCTGGCGCGCTGTCTCCTCGCTCCCTGTCGCATTGTCTCATCGCTCCCTGTCACGCTTCTCCTCGCTCCCTGTCGCGCTGTCTCATCGTTCCCTGTCGCGCTGTCTCCTCGCTCCCTGTCGCGCTGTCTCCTCGCTCCCTGACGTGCTGTCTCCTCGCTCCCTGTCATGCTGTCTCCTCGCTCCCTGTCACGCTGTCTCCACTTGCCCTCTCGCTCTGTCTCCTCACTCCCTCTCGCACTGATTCCTCTCTCCCTCTCGCTCTGTCTCCTCTCTCCCTCTCGCATTGCCTCCGCACTCCCTGTCACACTGTCTCCTCGCTCCCTGTCGCACTGACTCCTCGCTCCCTGTCGCACTGTCTCCTCGCTCCCTCTCGCTCTGTCTCCTCTCTCCCTCTCGCATTGCCTCCGCACTCCCTGTCACGCTGTCTCCTCGCTCCCTGTCGCGCTGTCTCCTCGCTCCCTGTCGCGCTGTCTCCTCGCTCCCTGTCGCGCTGCCTCCTCGCTCCCTGTTGCGATGTCTCCTCGCTCCCTGTCGCGCTGTCTCATCGGTCACTCTAGCGCTGTCTCCTCGCTCCCTCTCGCGCTATCTCCTCACTCACTGTCGCGCTGTCTCATCGGTCCCTGTCGTGCTGTAAACTCGCTCCCTGTCGCACTGTCTCCTCACTCCCTGTCGCGCTGTCTCCTCGCTCCCTGTCGCGCTTTCTCATCGGTCCATGTCGCGCTGTCTCCTCGCTCCCTGTCGCGCTGTCTCCTTGCTCTCTGTCGCACTGTCTCCTTGCTTGCTGTCGCACTGTCTCCTCGCTCTCTGTCGCATTGTCTCCTTGCTCATTGATGCGCTGTCTCCTTGCTCCCTGTCGCGCTGACTCCTCGCTCCCTGTCGCACTGTCTCCTTGCTCCCTGTCGCGCTGTCTCCTTGCTCTGTGTCGCGCTGTGACTTTGCTCCTTCTCGCACTGTCGCTTCATTCCCTCTCGCAATGTCTCCTCTCACCCTCTCGCTCTGTCACCTCACTCCCTATTGTGCTGTCTCCTCGCTCGCTCTAGCGCTGTCTCCTCACTCACTGTCGCGCTGTCTCCTCGCTCCCTGTCGTGCTTTCTCATCGGTCCATGTCGCGCTGTCTCCTGGCTCTCTGTCGCACTGTCTCCTCGCTCCCTGTCGCACTGTCTCCTCGCTCCCTGTCGCACTATCTCCGTCCTCCCTGTCGCGCTGTCTCCTCGCTCCCAGTCGCGCTGTCTCCTTGCTCTCTGTCACACTGTCTCCTCGCTCCCTGCCGCACTGTCTCATCGTTCCCTGTCGCGCTGTCTCCTCGCTCCCTGTCACGCTGTCTCCTTGCTCCCTGTCACGCTGTCTCATCGTTCCCTGTCGCGCTGTCTCCTCGCTCCCTGTCGCGCTGTCTCCTCGCTCCCTGACGTGCTGTCTCCTCGCTCCCTGTCGCGCTGTCTCCTCGCTCCCTGTCACGCTGTCTCCACTTGCCCTCTCGCTCTGTCTCCTCACTCCCTCTCGCACTGATTCCTCTCTCCCTCTCGCTCTGTCTCCTCTCTCCCTCTCGCATTGCCTCCGCACTCCCTGTCACACTGTCTCCTCGCTCCCTGTCGCACTGACTCCTCGCTCCCTGTCGCACTGTCTCCTCGCTCCCTCTCGCTCTGTCTCCTCTCTTCCTCTCGCATTGCCTCCGAACTCCCTGTCACACTGTCTCCTCGCTCCCTGTCGCGCTGTCTGCTCGCTCCCTGTCGCGCTGTCTCCTCGCTCCCTGTCGCGCTGCCTCCTCGCTCCCTGTTGCGATGTCTCCTCGCTCCCTGTCGCGCTGTCTCATCGCTCACTCTAGCGCAATCTCCTCGCTCCCTCTCGCGCTGTCTCCTCACTCACTGTCGCGCTGTCTCATCGCTCCCTGTCGCGCTGTAAACTCGCTCCCTGTCGCACTGTCTCCTTACTCCCTGTCGCGCTGTCTCCTCGCTCCCTGTCGCGCTTTCTCATCGGTCCATGTCGCGCTGTCTCCTGGCTCTCTGTCGCACTGTCTCCTCGCTCCCTGTCGCACTGTCTCCTCGCTCCCTGTCGCACTATCTCCGTCCTCCCTGTCGCGCTGTCTCCTCGCTCCCAGTCACGCTGTCTCCTTGCTCTCTGTCGCACTGTCTCCTTGCTTGCTGTCGCACTGTCTCCTCGCTCTCTGTCACACTGTCTCCTCGCTCCCTGTCGCGCTCTCTCCTCGCTCCCTGTCGCGCTGTCTCTTCGCTCACTCTAGCGCTGTCTCCTCGCTCCCTCTCGCGCTGTCTCCTGACTCCCTGTCGCGCTGTCTCCTCACTCCCTGTCGTGCTGTCTCCTCGCTCCCTGTCACGCTGTCTCCTCGCACCCTGTTGCGCTGACTCATTGCTCACTCTAGCGCTGTCTCCTCGCTCCCTCTCGCTCTGTCTCCTCACTCACTGTCGCGCTGTCTCCTCGCTCCCTGTCGCGCTGTCTCCTCGCTCCCTGTCACGCTGTCTCCTCGCTCCCTGTCACGCTGTCTCCACTTGCCCTCTCGCTCTGTCTCCTCACTCCCTCTCGCACTGATTCCTCTCTCCCTCTCGCTCTGTCTCCTCTCTCCCTCTCGCATTGCCTCCGCACTCCCTGTCACACTGTCTCCTCGCTCCCTGTCGCACTGACTCCTCGCTCCCTGTCGCACTGTCTCCTCGCTCCCTCTCGCTCTGTCTCCTCTCTCCCTCTCGCATTGCCTCCGCACTCCCTGTCACGCTGTCTCCTCGCTCCCTGTCGCGCTGTCTCCTCGCTCCCTGTCGCGCTGTCTCCTCGCTCCCTGTCGCGCTGCCTCCTCGCTCCCTGTTGCGATGTCTCCTCGCTCCCTGTCGCGCTGTCTCATCGGTCACTCTAGCGCTGTCTCCTCGCTCCCTCTCGCGCTATCTCCTCACTCACTGTCGCGCTGTCTCATCGGTCCCTGTCGTGCTGTAAACTCGCTCCCTGTCGCACTGTCTCCTCACTCCCTGTCGCGCTGTCTCCTCGCTCCCTGTCGCGCTTTCTCATCGGTCCATGTCGCGCTGTCTCCTCGCTCCCTGTCGCGCTGTCTCCTTGCTCTCTGTCGCACTGTCTCCTTGCTTGCTGTCGCACTGTCTCCTCGCTCTCTGTCGCACTGTCTCCTTGCTCATTGATGCGCTGTCTCCTTGCTCCCTGTCGCGCTGACTCCTCGCTCCCTGTCGCACTGTCTCCTTGCTCCCTGTCGCGCTGTCTCCTTGCTCTGTGTCGCGCTGTGACTTTGCTCCTTCTCGCACTGTCGCTTCATTCCCTCTCGCAATGTCTCCTCTCACCCTCTCGCTCTGTCACCTCACTCCCTATTGTGCTGTCTCCTCGCTCGCTCTAGCGCTGTCTCCTCGCACCCTCTCGCGCTGTCTCCTTGCTCACTGTCGCCCTGTCTCCTCGCTCCCTTTCGCGCTGGCTCCTCGCTCCCTGTCGCGATGACTCCTCACTCCCTGTCGCGCTGTCTCCTCGGTCCATGTCGTGCTGTCTCCTCGCTCCCTCTCGCGCTGTCTCCTCACTCACTGTTGCGCTGTCTCATCGCTCACTGTCGCGCTGTAAACTCGCTCCCTCTCGCTATGCCTCCGCACTCCCTGTCGCACTGTCTCATCGTTCCCTGTCGCGCTGTCTCCTCGCTCCCTGTCGCGCTGTCTCCTCGCTCCCTGTCGCGCTGTCTCATCGTTCCCTGTCGCGCTGTCTCCTCGCTCCCTGTCGCGCTGTCTCCTCGCTCCCTGACGTGCTGTCTCCTCGCTCCCTGTCGCGCTGTCTCCTCGCTCCCTGTCACGCTGTCTCCACTTGCCCTCTCGCTCTGTCTCCTCACTCCCTCTCGCACTGATTCCTCTCTCCCTCTCGCTCTGTCTCCTCTCTCCCTCTCGCATTGCCTCCGCACTCCCTGTCACACTGTCTCCTCGCTCCCTGTCGCACTGACTCCTCGCTCCCTGTCGCACTGTCTCCTCGCTCCCTCTCGCTCTGTCTCCTCTCTTCCTCTCGCATTGCCTCCGCACTCCCTGTCACACTGTCTCCTCGCTCCCTGTCGCGCTGTCTGCTCGCTCCCTGTCGCGCTGTCTCCTCGCTCCCTGTCGCGCTGCCTCCTCGCTCCCTGTTGCGATGTCTCCTCGCTCCCTGTCGCGCTGTCTCATCGCTCACTCTAGCGCTGTCTCCTCGCTCCCTCTCGCGCTGTCTCCTCACTCACTGTCGCGCTGTCTCATCGCTCCCTGTCGCGCTGTAAACTCGCTCCCTGTCGCACTGTCTCCTTACTCCCTGTCGCGCTGTCTCCTCGCTCCCTGTCGCGCTTTCTCATCGGTCCATGTCGCGCTGTCTCCTGGCTCTCTGTCGCACTGTCTCCTCGCTCCCTGTCGCACTGTCTCCTCGCTCCCTGTCACACTATCTCCGTCCTCCCTGTCGCGCTGTCTCCTCGCTCCCAGTCGCGCTGTCTCCTTGCTCTCTGTCGCACTGTCTCCTTGCTTGCTGTCGCACTGTCTCCTCGCTCTCTGTCACACTGTCTCCTCGCTCCCTGTTGCGCTCTCTCCTCGCTCCCTGTCGCGCTGTCTCTTCGCTCACTCTAGCGCTGTCTCCTCGCTCCCTCTCGCGCTGTCTCCTGACTCACTGTCGCGCTGTCTCCTCACTCCCTGTCGTGCTGTCTCCTCGCTCCCTGTCACGCTGTCTCCTCGCACCCTGTTGCGCTGACTCATTGCTCACTCTAGCGCTGTCTCCTCGCTCCCTCTCGCTCTGTCTCCTCACTCACTGTCGCGCTGTCTCCTCGCTCCCTGTCGCGCTGTCTCCTCGCTCACTGTCACGCTGTCTCCTCGCACCCTGTTGCGCTGTCTCATTGCTCACTCTAGCGCTGTCTTCTTGCTCCCTCTCGCGCTGTCTCCTCACTCCCTGTCGCACTGTCTCCTCGCTCCCTGTCGCACTGCCTCCTCGCTTCCTGTCGCGATGTCTCCTCACACCCTGGCGCGCTGTCTCCTCGCTCCCTGTCGCATTGTCTCATCGCTCCCTGTCACGCTTCTCCTCGCTCCCTGTCGCGCTGTCTCATCGTTCCCTGTCGCGCTGTCTCCTCGCTCCCTGTCGCGCTGTCTCCTCGCTCCCTGACGTGCTGTCTCCTCGCTCCCTGTCACGCTGTCTCCTCGCTCCCTGTCACGCTGTCTCCACTTGCCCTCTCGCTCTGTCTCCTCACTCCCTCTCGCACTGATTCCTCTCTCCCTCTCGCTCTGTCTCCTCTCTCCCTCTCGCATTGCCTCCGCACTCCCTGTCACACTGTCTCCTCGCTCCCTGTCGCACTGACTCCTCGCTCCCTGTCGCACTGTCTCCTCGCTCCCTCTCGCTCTGTCTCCTCACTCCCTCTCGCATTGCCTCCGCACTCCCTGTCACACTGTCTCCTCGCTCCCTGTCGCGCTGTCTCCTCGCTCCCTGTCGCGCTGTCTCCTCGCTCCCTGTCGCGCTGCCTCCTCGCTCCCTGTTGCGATTTCTCCTCGCTCCCTGTCGCGCTGTCTCATCGCTCACTCTAGCGCTGTCTCCTCGCTCCCTCTCGCGCTGTCTCCTCACTCACTGTCGCGCTGTCTCATCGCTCCCTGTCGTGCTGTAAACTCGCTCCCTGTCGCACTGTCTCCTCACTCCCTGTCGCGCTGTCTCCTCGCTCCCTGTCGCGCTTTCTCATCGGTCCATGTCGCGCTGTCTCCTGGCTCTCTGTCGCACTGTCTCCTCGCTCCCTGTCGCACTGTCTCCTCGCTCCCTTTCGCACTGTCTCCTTCCTCCCTGTCGCGCTGTCTCCTCGCTCCCTGTCGCGCTGTCTCCTTGCTCTCTGTCGCACTGTCTCCTTGCTTGCTGTCGCACTGTCTCCTCGCTCTATGTCGCACAGTCTCCTTGCTCATTGATGCGCTGTCTCCTTGCTCCCTGTCGCGCTGACTCCTCGCTCCCTGTCGCACTGTCTCCTTGCTCCCTGTCGCGCTGTCTCCTTGCTCTGTGTCACGCTGTGACTTTGCTCCTTCTCGCACTGTCGCTTCATTCCCTCTCGCAATGTCTCCTCTCACCCTCTCGCTCTGTCACCTCACTCCCTATTGTGCTGTCTCCTCGCTCGCTCTAGCGCTGTCTCCTCGCACCCTCTCGCGCTGTCTCCTTGCTCACTGTCGCCCTGTCTCCTCGCTCCCTTTCGCGCTGCCTCCTCGCTCCCTGTCGCGATGACTCCTCACTCCCTGTCGCGCTGTCTCCTCGGTCCATGTCGTGCTGTCTCCTCGCTCCCTCTCGCGCTGTCTCCTCACTCACTGTTGCGCTGTCTCATCGCTCACTGTCGCGCTGTAAACTCACTCCCTCTCGCTATGCCTCCGCACTCCCTGTCGCACTGTCTCATCGTTCCCTGTCGCGCTGTCTCCTCGCTCCCTGTCGCGCTGTCTCCTCGCTCCCTGACGTGCTGTCTCCTCGCTCCCTGTCACGCTGTCTCCACTTGCCCTCTCGCTCTGTCTCCTCACTCCCTCTCGCACTGATTCCTCTCTCCCTCTCGCTCTGTCTCCTCTCTCCCTCTCGCATTGCCTCCGCACTCCCTGTCACACTGTCTCCTCGCTCCCTGTCGCACTGACTCCTCGCTCCCTGTCGCACTGTCTCCTCACTCCCTCTCGCTCTGTCTCCTCTCTTCCTCTCGCATTGCCTCCGCACTCCCTGTCGCACTGTCTCCTCGCTCCCTGTCGCGCTGTCTCCTCGCTCCCTGTCGCGCTGTCTCCTCGCTCCCTGTCGCGCTGCCTCCTCGCTCCCTGTTGCGATGTCTCCTCGCTCCCTGTCGCGCTGTCTCATCGCTCACTCTAGCGCTGTCTCCTCGCTCCCTCTCGCGCTGTCTCCTCACTCACTGTCGCGCTGTCTCATCGCTCCCTGTCGCGCTGTAAACTCGCTCCCTGTCGCACTGTCTCCTCACTCCCTGTCGCGCTGTCTCCTCGCTCCCTGTCGCGCTTTCTCATCGGTCCATGTCGCGCTGTCTCCTGGCTCTCTGTCGCACTGTCTCCTCGCTCCCTGTCGCACTGTCTCCTCGCTCCCTGTCGCACTGTCTCCTTCCTCCCTGTCGCGCTGTCTCCTCGCTCCCTGTCGCGCTGTCTCCTTGCTCTCTGTCGCACTGTCTCCTTGCTTGCTGTCGCACTGTCTCCTCGCTCTCTGTCGCACTGTCTCCTTGCTCATTGATGCGCTTTCTCCTTGCTCCCTGTCGCGCTGACTCCTCGCTCCCTGTCGCACTGTCTCCTTGCTCCCTGTCGCGCTGTCTCCTTGCTCTGTGTCACGCTGTGACTTTGCTCCTTCTCGCACTGTCGCTTCATTCCCTCTCGCAATGTCTCCTCTCACCCTCTCGCTCTGTCACCTCACTCCCTATTGTGCTGTCTCCTCGCTCGCTCTAGCGCTGTCTCCTCGCACCCTCTCGCGCTGTCTCCTTGCTCACTGTCGCCCTGTCTCCTCGCTCCCTTTCGCGCTGCCTCCTCGCTCCCTGTCGCGATGACTCCTCACTCCCTGTCGCGCTGTCTCCTCGGTCCATGTCGTGCTGTCTCCTCGCTCCCTCTCGCGCTGTCTCCTCACTCACTGTTGCGCTGTCTCATCGCTCACTGTCGCGCTGTAAACTCACTCCCTCTCGCTATGCCTCCGCACTCCCTGTCGCACTGTCTCATCGTTCCCTGTCGCGCTGTCTCCTCGCTCCCTGTCGCGCTGTCTCCTCGCTCCCTGACGTGCTGTCTCCTCGCTCCCTGTCACGCTGTCTCCACTTGCCCTCTCGCTCTGTCTCCTCACTCCCTCTCGCACTGATTCCTCTCTCCCTCTCGCTCTGTCTCCTCTCTCCCTCTCGCATTGCCTCCGCACTCCCTATCACACTGTCTCCTCGCTCCCTGTCGCACTGACTCCTCGCTCCCTGTCGCACTGTCTCCTCGCTCCCTCTCGCTCTGTCTCCTCTCTTGCTCTCGCATTGCCTCCGCACTCCCTGTCGCACTGTCTCCTCGCTCCCTGTCGCGCTGTCTCCTCGCTCCCTGTCGCGCTGTCTCCTCGCTCCCTGTCGCGCTGCCTCCTCGCTCCCTGTTGCGATGTCTCCTCGCTCCCTGTCGCGCTGTCTCATCGCTCACTCTAGCGCTGTCTCCTCGCTGCCTCTCGCGCTGTCTCCTCACTCACTGTCGCGCTGTCTCATCGCTCCCTGTCGCGCTGTAAACTCGCTCCCTGTCGCACTGTCTCCTCAGTCCCTGTTGCGCTGTCTCCTCGCTCCCTGTCGCGCTTTCTCATCGGTCCATGTCGCGCTGTCTCCTGGCTCTCTGTCGCACTGTCTCCTCGCTCCCTGTCGCACTGTCTCCTCGCTCCCTGTCGCACTGTCTCCTTCCTCCCTGTCGCGCTGTCTCCTCGCTCCCTGTCGCGCTGTCTCCTTGCTCTCTGTCGCACTGTCTCCTTGCTTGCTGTCGCACTGTCTCCTCGCTCTCTGTCACACTGTCTCCTCGCTCCCTGTCGCGCTCTCTCCTCGCTCCCTGTCGCGCTGTCTCTTCGCTCACTCTAGCGCTGTCTCCTCGCTCCCTCTCGCGCTGTCTCCTGACTCACTGTCGCGCTGTCTCCTCACTCCCTGTCGTGCTGTCTCCTCGCTCCCTGTCACGCTGTCTCCTCGCACCCTGTTGCGCTGACTCATTGCTCACTCTAGCGCTGTCTCCTCGCTCCCTCTCGCTCTGTCTCCTCATTCACTGTCGCGCTGTCGCCTCGCTCCCTGTCGCGCTGTCTCCTCGCTCACTGTCACGCTGTCTCCTCGCACCCTGTTGCGCTGTCTCATTGCTCACTCTAGCGCTGTCTTCTTGCTCCCTCTCGCGCTGTCTCCTCACTCCCTGTCGCACTGTCTCCTCGCTCCCTGTCGCACTGCCTCCTCGCTTCCTGTCGCGATGTCTCCTCACTCCCTGGCGCGCTGTCTCCTCGCTCCCTGTCGCATTGTCTCATCGCTCCCTGTCACGCTTCTCCTCGCTCCCTGTCGCGCTGTCTCATCGTTCCCTGTCGCGCTGTCTCCTCGCTCCCTGTCGCGCTGTCTCCTCGCTCCCTGTCACGCTGTCTCCTCGCTCCCTGTCACGCTGTCTCCACTTGCCCTCTCGCTCTGTCTCCTCACTCCCTCTCGCACTGATTCCTCTCTCCCTCTCGCTCTGTCTCCTCTCTCCCTCTCGCATTGCCTCCGCACTCCCTGTCACACTGTCTCCTCGCTCCCTGTCGCACTGACTCCTCGCTCCCTGTCGCACTGTCTCCTCGCTCCCTCTCGCTCTGTCTCCTCTCTCCCTCTCGCATTGCCTCCGCACTCCCTGTCACGCTGTCTCCTCGCTCCCTGTCGCGCTGTCTCCTCGCTCCCTGTCGCGCTGTCTCCTCGCTCCCTGTCGCGCTGCCTCCTCGCTCCCTGTTGCGATGTCTCCTCGCTCCCTGTCGCGCTGTCTCATCGGTCACTCTAGCGCTGTCTCCTCGCTCACTCTCGCGCTATCTCCTCACTCACTGTCGCGCTGTCTCATCGGTCCCTGTCGTGCTGTAAACTCGCTCCCTGTCGCACTGTCTCCTCACTCCCTGTCGCGCTGTCTCCTCGCTCCCTGTCGCGCTTTCTCATCGGTCCATGTCGCGCTGTCTCCTCGCTCCCTGTCGCGCTGTCTCCTTGCTCTCTGTCGCACTGTCTCCTTGCTTGCTGTCGCACTGTCTCCTCGCTCTCTGTCGCACTGTCTCCTTGCTCATTGATGCGCTGTCTCCTTGCTCCCTGTCGCGCTGACTCCTCGCTCCCTGTCGCACTGTCTCCTTGCTCCCTGTCGCGCTGTCTCCTTGCTCTGTGTCGCGCTGTGACTTTGCTCCTTCTCGCACTGTCGCTTCATTCCCTCTCGCAATGTCTCCTCTCACCCTCTCGCTCTGTCACCTCACTCCCTATTGTGCTGTCTCCTCGCTCGCTCTAGCGCTGTCTCCTCGCACCCTCTCGCGCTGTCTCCTTGCTCACTGTCGCCCTGTCTCCTCGCTCCCTTTCGCGCTGCCTCCTCACTCCCTGTCGCGATGACTCCTCACTCCCTGTCGCGCTGTCTCCTCGGTCCATGTCGTGCTGTCTCCTCGCTCCCTCTCGCGCTGTCTCCTCACTCACTGTTGCGCTGTCTCATCGCTTACTGTCGCGCTGTAAACTCGCTCCCTCTCGCTATGCCTCCGCACTCCCTGTCGCACTGTCTCATCGTTCCCTGTCGCGCTGTCTCCTCGCTCCCTGTCGCGCTGTCTCCTCGCTCCCTGTCGCGCTGTCTCATCGTTCCCTGTCGCGCTGTCTCCTCGCTCCCTGTCGCGCTGTCTCCTCGCTCCCTGACGTGCTGTCTCCTCGCTCCCTGTCGCGCTGTCTCCTCGCTCCCTGTCACGCTGTCTCCACTTGCCCTCTCGCTCTGTCTCCTCACTCCCTCTCGCACTGATTCCTCTCTCCCTCTCGCTCTGTCTCCTCTCTCCCTCTCGCATTGCCTCCGCACTCCCTGTCACACTGTCTCCTCGCTCCCTGTCGCACTGACTCCTCGCTCCCTGTCGCACTGTCTCCTCGCTCCCTCTCGCTCTGTCTCCTCTCTTCCTCTCGCATTGCCTCCGCACTCCCTGTCACACTGTCTCCTCGCTCCCTGTCGCGCTGTCTGCTCGCTCCCTGTCGCGCTGTCTCCTCGCTCCCTGTCGCGCTGCCTCCTCGCTCCCTGTTGCGATGTCTCCTCGCTCCCTGTCGCGCTGTCTCATCGCTCACTCTAGCGCTGTCTCCTCGCTCCCTCTCGCGCTGTCTCCTCACTCACTGTCGCGCTGTCTCATCGCTCCCTGTCGCGCTGTAAACTCGCTCCCTGTCGCACTGTCTCCTTACTCCCTGTCGCGCTGTCTCCTCGCTCCCTGTCGCGCTTTCTCATCGGTCCATGTCGCGCTGTCTCCTGGCTCTCTGTCGCACTGTCTCCTCGCTCCCTGTCGCACTGTCTCCTCGCTCCCTGTCACACTATCTCCGTCCTCCCTGTCGCGCTGTCTCCTCGCTCCCAGTCGCGCTGTCTCCTTGCTCTCTGTCGCACTGTCTCCTTGCTTGCTGTCGCACTGTCTCCTCGCTCTCTGTCACACTGTCTCCTCGCTCCCTGTCGCGCTCTCTCCTCGCTCCCTGTCGCGCTGTCTCTTCGCTCACTCTAGCGCTGTCTCCTCGCTCCCTCTCGCGCTGTCTCCTGACTCACTGTCACGCTGTCTCCTCACTCCCTGTCGTGCTGTCTCCTCGCTCCCTGTCACGCTGTCTCCTCGCACCCTGTTGCACTGACTCATTGCTCACTCTAGCGCTGTCTCCTCGCTCCCTCTCGCTCTGTCTCCTCACTCACTGTCGCGCTGTCTCCTCGCTCCCTGTCGCGCTGTCTCCTCGCTCACTGTCACGCTGTCTCCTCGCACCCTGTTGCGCTGTCTCATTGCTCACTCTAGCGCTGTCTTCTTGCTCCCTCTCGCGCTGTCTCCTCACTCCCTGTCGCACTGTCTCCTCGCTCCCTGTCGCACTGCCTCCTCGCTTCCTGTCGCGATGTCTCCTCACTCCCTGGCGCGCTGTCTCCTCGCTCCCTGTCGCATTGTCTCATCGCTCCCTGTCACGCTTCTCCTCGCTCCCTGTCGCGCTGTCTCATCGTTCCCTGTCGCGCTGTCTCCTCGCTCCCTGTCGCGCTGTCTCCTCGCTCCCTGACGTGCTGTCTCCTCGCTCCCTGTCACGCTGTCTCCTCGCTCCCTGTCACGCTGTCTCCACTTGCCCTCTCGCTCTGTCTCCTCACTCCCTCTCGCACTGATTCCTCTCTCCCTCTCGCTCTGTCTCCTCTCTCCCTCTCGCATTGCCTCCGCACTCCCTGTCACACTGTCTCCTCGCTCCCTGTCGCACTGACTCCTCGCTCCCTGTCGCACTGTCTCCTCGCTCCCTCTCGCTCTGTCTCCTCTCTCCCTCTCGCATTGCCTCCGCACTCCCTGTCACACTGTCTCCTCGCTCCCTGTCGCGCTGTCTCCTCGCTCCCTGTCGCGCTGTCTCCTCGCTCCCTGTCGCGCTGCCTCCTCGCTCCCTGTTGCGATGTCTCCTCGCTCCCTGTCGCGCTGTCTCATCGCTCACTCTAGCGCTGTCTCCTCGCTCCCTCTCGCGCTGTCTCCTCACTCACTGTCGCGCTGTCTCATCGCTCCCTGTCGTGCTGTAAACTCGCTCCCTGTCGCACTGTCTCCTCACTCCCTGTCGCGCTGTCTCCTCGCTCCCTGTCGCGCTTTCTCATCGGTCCATGTCGCGCTGTCTCCTGGCTCTCTGTCGCACTGTCTCCTCGCTCCCTGTCGCACTGTCTCCTCGCTCCCTTTCGCACTGTCTCCTTCCTCCCTGTCGCGCTGTCTCCTCGCTCCCTGTCGCGCTGTCTCCTTGCTCTCTGTCGCACTGTCTCCTTGCTTGCTGTCGCACTGTCTCCTCGCTCTCTGTCGCACTGTCTCCTTGCTCATTGATGCGCTGTCTCCTTGCTCCCTGTCGCGCTGACTCCTCGCTCCCTGTCGCACTGTCTCCTTGCTCCCTGTCGCGCTGTCTCCTTGCTCTGTGTCACGCTGTGACTTTGCTCCTTCTCGCACTGTCGCTTCATTCCCTCTCGCAATGTCTCCTCTCACCCTCTCGCTCTGTCACCTCACTCCCTATTGTGCTGTCTCCTCGCTCACTCTAGCGCTGTCTCCTCGCACCCTCTCGCGCTGTCTCCTTGCTCACTGTCGCCCTGTCTCCTCGCTCCCTTTCGCGCTGCCTCCTCGCTCCCTGTCGCGATGACTCCTCACTCCCTGTCGCGCTGTCTCCTCGGTCCATGTCGTGCTGTCTCCTCGCTCCCTCTCGCGCTCTCTCCTCACTCACTGTTGCGCTGTCTCATCGCTCACTGTCGCGCTGTAAACTCACTCCCTCTCGCTATGCCTCCGCACTCCCTGTCGCACTGTCTCATCGTTCCCTGTCGCGCTGTCTCCTCGCTCCCTGTCGCGCTGTCTCCTCGCTCCCTGACGTGCTGTCTCCTCGCTCCCTGTCACGCTGTCTCCACTTGCCCTCTCGCTCTGTCTCCTCTCTCCCTCTCGCATTGCCTCCGCACTCCCTGTCACACTGTCTCCTCGCTCCCTGTCGCACTGACTCCTCGCTCCCTGTCGCACTGTCTCCTCACTCCCTCTCGCTCTGTCTCCTCTCTTCCTCTCGCATTGCCTCCGCACTCCCTGTCGCACTGTCTCCTCGCTCCCTGTCGCGCTGTCTCCTCGCTCCCTGTCGCGCTGTCTCCTCGCTCCCTGTCGCGCTGCCTCCTCGCTCCCTGTTGCGATGTCTCCTCGCTCCCTGTCGCGCTGTCTCATCGCTCACTCTAGCGCTGTCTCCTCGCTCCCTCTCGCGCTGTCTCCTCACTCACTGTCGCGCTGTCTCATCGCTCCCTGTCGCGCTGTAAACTCGCTCCCTGTCGCACTGTCTCCTCACTCCCTGTCGCGCTGTCTCCTCGCTCCCTGTCGCGCTTTCTCATCGGTCCATGTCGCGCTGTCTCCTGGCTCTCTGTCGCACTGTCTCCTCGCTCCCTGTCGCACTGTCTCCTCGCTCCCTGTCGCGCTGTCTCCTTCCTCCCTGTCGCGCTGTCTCCTCGCTCCCTGTCGCGCTGTCTCCTTGCTCTCTGTCGCACTGTCTCCTTGCTTGCTGTCGCACTGTCTCCTCGCTCTCTGTCGCACTGTCTCCTTGCTCATTGATGCGCTGTCTCCTTGCTCCCTGTCGCGCTGACTCCTCGCTCCCTGTCGCACTGTCTCCTTGCTCCCTGTCGCGCTGTCTCCTTGCTCTGTGTCACGCTGTGACTTTGCTCCTTCTCGCACTGTCGCTTCATTCCCTCTCGCAATGTCTCCTCTCACCCTCTCGCTCTGTCACCTCACTCCCTATTGTGCTGTCTCCTCGCTCGCTCTAGCGCTGTCTCCTCGCACCCTCTCGCGCTGTCTCCTTGCTCACTGTCGCCCTGTCTCCTCGCTCCCTTTCGCGCTGCCTCCTCGCTCCCTGTCGCGATGACTCCTCACTCCCTGTCGCGCTGTCTCCTCGGTCCATGTCGTGCTGTCTCCTCGCTCCCTCTCGCGCTGTCTCCTCACTCACTGTTGCGCTGTCTCATCGCTCACTGTCGCGCTGTAAACTCACTCCCTCTCGCTATGCCTCCGCACTCCCTGTCGCACTGTCTCATCGTTCCCTGTCGCGCTGTCTCCTCGCTCCCTGTCGCGCTGTCTCCTCGCTCCCTGACGTGCTGTCTCCTCGCTCCCTGTCACGCTGTCTCCACTTGCCCTCTCGCTCTGTCTCCTCACTCCCTCTCGCACTGATTCCTCTCTCCCTCTCGCTCTGTCTCCTCTCTCCCTCTCGCATTGCCTCCGCACTCCCTATCACACTGTCTCCTCGCTCCCTGTCGCACTGACTCCTCGCTCCCTGTCGCACTGTCTCCTCGCTCCCTCTCGCTCTGTCTCCTCTCTTCCTCTCGCATTGCCTCCGCACTCCCTGTCGCACTGTCTCCTCGCTCCCTGTCGCGCTGTCTCCTCGCTCCCTGTCGCGCTGCCTCCTCGCTCCCTGTCGCGCTGCCTCCTCGCTCCCTGTTGCGATGTCTCCTCGCTCCCTGTCGCGCTGTCTCATCGCTCACTCTAGCGCTGTCTCCTCGCTCCCTCTCGCGCTGTCTCCTCACTCACTGTCGCGCTGTCTCATCGCTCCCTGTCGCGCTGTAAACTCGCTCCCTGTCGCACTGTCTCCTCACTCCCTGTTGCGCTGTCTCCTCGCTCCCTGTCGCGCTTTCTCATCGGTCCATGTCGCGCTGTCTCCTGGCTCTCTGTCGCACTGTCTCCTCGCTCCCTGTCGCACTGTCTCCTCGCTCCCTGTCGCACTGTCTCCTTCCTCCCTGTCGCGCTGTCTCCTCGCTCCCTGTCGCGCTGTCTCCTTGCTCTCTGTCGCACTGTCTCCTTGCTTGCTGTCGCACTGTCTCCTCGCTCTCTGTCGCACTGTCTCCTTGCTCATTGATGCGCTGTCTCCTTGCTCCCTGTCGCGCTGACTCCTCGCTCCCTGTCGCACTGTCTCCTTGCTCCCTGTCGCGCTGTCTCCTTGCTCTGTGTCGCGCTGTGACTTTGCTCCTTCTCGCACTGTCGCTTCATTCCCTCTCGCAATGTCTCCTCTCACCCTCTCACTCTGTCACCTCACTCCCTATTGTGCTGTCTCCTCGCTCGCTCTAGCGCTGTCTCCTCGCACCCTCTCACGCTGTCTCCTTGCTCACTGTCGCCCTGTCTCCTCGCTCCCTTTCGCGCTGCCTCCTCGCTCCCTGTCGCGATGTCTCCTCATCCCTGTTGCGCTGTCTCCTTGGTCCATGTCGTGCTGTCTCCTCGCTCCCTCTCGCGCTGTCTCCTCACTCACTGTTGCGCTGTCTCATCGCTCACTGTCGCGCTGTAAACTCACTCCCTCTCGCTATGCCTCCGCACTCCCTGTCGCACTGTCTCCTCACTCCCTGTCAAGCTGTCTCCTCGCTCCCTGTCGCGCTGTCTCCTCGCACCCTGTCGCGCTGTCTCCTCGCTCCCTGTAGCGCTGTCCCCTCGCTCCCTGTCGCACTGTCACCTCGCTCCCTGTCGCGCTGTCTCCTCGATCCCTGTCGCACTGTCTCCTCGCTCCCTGTCGCGCTGTTTCCTCGCTCCCTGTCATGCTGTCTCCTCGCCCCCTGTCGCGCTGTCTCCTCACTCCCTGTCGCGCTGTCTCCTCGCTCCCTGTCGTGCTGTCTCCACGCGCCCTCTCGCTCTGTCTCCTCACTCCCTCTTGCACTGATTCCTCTCTCCCTCTCGCTCTGTCTCCTCTCTCCCTCTCGCAATGCCTCCGCACTCCCTGTCACACTATCTCCTCGCTCCCTGTCACACTGACTCCTCGCTCCCTGTCGCACTGTCTCCTCGCTCCCTCTCGCGCTGTATCCTCGCTCCCTGTCGCGGTTTCTCATCACTCCCTGTCGCGCTGTCTCCTCACTCCCTATTGCGCTGTCTCCTCGCTCGCTCTAGCGCTGTCTCCTCGCACCCTCTCGCGCTGTCTCCTTGCTCACTGTCGCCCTGTCTCCTAGTTCCCTTTCGCGCTGTCTCCTCGCTCCCTGTCGCGCTGTCTCCTTGCTCCCTGTCACGCTGTCTCCTTGCTCCCTGTCGCGCTGTCTGCTTGCTCCCTGTCGCGCTGTCTCCTCGCTCCCTGTCGTCCTGTCTCCTCGCTCCCTGTCACGCTGACTCCTCGCTCCCTGTCGCGCTGTCTCCTCGCTCCCTGTCGTGCTGTCTCCTCGCTCCCTGTCGTGCTGTCTGCTTGTTCCCTGTCGCGATGTCTCCTCACTCCCTCTTGCGCTGTCTCCACGCTCGCTGTCGCGCTGTCTCCTTGCTCCCTGTCGCGCTGTCTCCTCGCTCCCTGTCGCGCTGTCTCCTCGCTCCCTGTCGCGCTGTCTCCTCGCTCCCTGTCGCACTGTCTGCTTGCTCCCTGTCGCGATGTCTCCTCACTCCCTCTTGCGCTGTCTCCTCGCTCCCTGTGATGCTGTCTCCTTGCTCCTTTTCGCGCTGTCTCCTCGCTCCCTGTCGCGCTGTCTCCTCGCTCCCTGTCACGCTGTCTCCTCGCACCCTGTTGCGCTGTCTCATTGCTCACTCTAGCGCTGTCACCTCGCTACCTCTCGCGCTGTCTCCTCACTCCCTGTCGCACTGTCTCCTCGCTCCCTGTCGCACTGCCTCCTCGCTTCCTGTCACGATGTCTCCTCACTCCCTGGCGCGCTGTCTCCTCGCTCCCTGTCGTGTTGTCTCATCGCTCCCTGTCACGCTGTCTCCTCGCTCCCTGTCACGCTGTCTCCTCGCTGCCTGACGTGCTGTCTCCTCGCTCCCTGTCGCGCTGTCTCCTCGCTCCCTGTCACGCTGTCTCCACTTGCCCTCTCGCTCTGTCTCCTCACTCCCTCTCGCACTGATTCCTCTCTCCCTCTCGCTCTGTCTCCTCTCTCTTTCTCGCATTGCCTCCGCACTCCCTGTCACACTGTCTCCTCGCTCCCTGTCGCACTGACTCCTCGCTCCCTGTTGCACTGTCTCCTCGCTCCCTCTCGCTCTGTCTCCTCTCTCCCTGTCGCATTGCCTCCGCACTCCCTGTCACACTGTCTCCTCGCTCCCTGTCGCACTGTCTCCTCGCTACCTGTCGCGGTTTCTCATCGCTCCCTGTCGCGCTGTCTCCTCGCTCCCTGTCGCACTGTCTCCTCGCTACCTGTCGCGGTTTCTCATTGCTCCCTGTCGCGCTGTCTTCTCTTTCCCTGTCGCACTGTCTCCTCGCTCCCTGTCGCACTGTCTCCTTCCTCCCTCTCGCGCTGTCTCCTCGTTCCCTGTCGCGCTGTCTCCTTGCTCTCTGTCGCGCTGTCTCCTTGCTCTCTGTCGCACTGTCTCCTTGCTCGCTGTCGCACTGTCTCCTCGCTCTCTGTCGCACTGTCTCCCTGCTCATTGATGCGCTGTCTCCTCGCGCCCTGTCGCGCTGTCTCCTCACTCCCTGTCGCGCTGTCTCCTCGCTCCCTGTCGTGCTGTCTCCACGCGCCCTCTCGCTCTGTCTCCTCACTCCCTCTTGCACTGATTCCTCTCTCCCTCTCGCTCTGTCTCCTCTCTCCCTCTCGCAATGCCTCCGCACTCCCTGTCACACTATCTCCTCGCTCCCTGTCACACTGACTCCTCGCTCCCTGTCGCACTGTCTCCTCGCTCCCTCTCGCGCTGTATCCTCACTCCCTGTCGCGGTTTCTCATCACTCCCTGTCGCGCTGCCTCCTCGCTCCCTGTTGCGATGTCTCCTCGCTCCCTGTCGCGCTGTCTCATCGCTCACTCTAGCGCTTTCTCCTCGCTCCCTCTCGCGCTGTCTCCTCACTCACTGTCGCGCTGTCTCATCGCTCCCTGTCGCGCTGTAAACTCGCTCCCTGTCGCACTGTTTCCTCACTCCCTGTTGCGCTGTCTCCTCGCTCCCTGTCGCACTGCCTCCTCGCTTCCTGTCACGATGTCTCCTCACTCCCTGGCGCGCTGTCTCCTCGCTCCCTGTCGTGTTGTCTCATCGCTCCCTGTCACGCTGTCTCCTCGCTCCCTGTCACGCTGTCTCCTCGCTGCCTGACGTGCTGTCTCCTCGCTCCCTGTCGCGCTGTCTCCTCGCTCCCTGTCACGCTGTCTCCACTTGCCCTCTCGCTCTGTCTCCTCACTCCCTCTCGCACTGATTCCTCTCTCCCTCTCGCTCTGTCTCCTCTCTCTTTCTCGCATTGCCTCCGCACTCCCTGTCACACTGTCTCCTCGCTCCCTGTCGCACTGACTCCTCGCTCCCTGTTGCACTGTCTCCTCGCTCCCTCTCGCTCTGTCTCCTCTCTCCCTGTCGCATTGCCTCCGCACTCCCTGTCACACTGTCTCCTCGCTCCCTGTCGCACTGTCTCCTCGCTACCTGTCGCGGTTTCTCATCGCTCCCTGTCGCGCTGTCTCCTCGCTCCCTGTCGCACTGTCTCCTCGCTACCTGTCGCGGTTTCTCATTGCTCCCTGTCGCGCTGTCTTCTCTTTCCCTGTCACACTGTCTCCTCGCTCCCTGTCGCACTGTCTCCTTCCTCCCTCTCGCGCTGTCTCCTCGTTCCCTGTCGCGCTGTCTCCTTGCTCTCTGTCGCGCTGTCTCCTTGCTCTCTGTCGCACTGTCTCCTTGCTCGCTGTCGCACTGTCTCCTCGCTCTCTGTCGCACTGTCTCCCTGCTCATTGATGCGCTGTCTCCTCGCGCCCTGTCGCGCTGTCTCCTCACTCCCTGTCGCGCTGTCTCCTCGCTCCCTGTCGTGCTGTCTCCACGCGCCCTCTCGCTCTGTCTCCTCACTCCCTCTTGCACTGATTCCTCTCTCCCTCTCGCTCTGTCTCCTCTCTCCCTCTCGCAATGCCTCCGCACTCCCTGTCACACTATCTCCTCGCTCCCTGTCACACTGACTCCTCGCTCCCTGTCGCACTGTCTCCTCGCTCCCTCTCGCGCTGTATCCTCACTCCCTGTCGCGGTTTCTCATCACTCCCTGTCGCGCTGCCTCCTCGCTCCCTGTTGCGATGTCTCCTCGCTCCCTGTCGCGCTGTCTCATCGCTCACTCTAGCGCTTTCTCCTCGCTCCCTCTCGCGCTGTCTCCTCACTCACTGTCGCGCTGTCTCATCGCTCCCTGTCGCGCTGTAAACTCGCTCCCTGTCGCACTGTTTCCTCACTCCCTGTTGCGCTGTCTCCTCGCTCCCTGTCGCGCTTTCTCATCGGTCCATGTCGCGCTGTCTCCTGGCTCTCTGTCGCACTGTCTCCTCGCTCCCTGTCGCACTGTCTCCTCGCTCCCTGTCGCACTGTCTCCTTCCTCCCTGTCGCGCTGTCTCCTCGCTCCCTGTCGCGCTGTCTCCTTGCTCACTGTCGCACTGTCTCCTTGCTTGCTGTCGCACTGTCTCCTCGCTCTCTGTCGCACTGTCTCCTTGCTCATTGATGCGCTGTCTCCTTGCTCCCTGTCGCGCTGACTCCTCGCTCCCTGTCGCACTGTCTCCTTGCTCCCTGTCGCGCTGTCTCCTTGCTCTGTGTCGCGCTGTGACTTTGCTCCTTCTCGCACTGTCGCTTCATTCCCTCTCGCAATGTCTCCTCTCACCCTCTCACTCTGTCACCTCACTCCCTATTGTGCTGTCTCCTCGCTCGCTCTAGCGCTGTCTCCTCACACCCTCTCACGCTGTCTCCTTGCTCACTGTCGCCCTGTCTCCTCGCTCCCTTTCGCGCTGCCTCCTCGCTCCCTGTCGCGATGTCTCCTCATCCCTGTCGCGCTGTCTCCTTGGTCCATGTCGTGCTGTCTCCTCGCTCCCTCTCGCGCTGTCTCCTCACTCACTGTTGCGCTGTCTCATCGCTCACTGTCGCGCTGTAAACTCACTCCCTCTCGCTATGCCTCCGCGCTCCCTGTCGCACTGTCTCCTCACTCCCTGTCAAGCTGTCTCCTCGCTCCCTGTCGCGCTGTCTCCTCGCACCCTGTCGCGCTGTCTCCTCGCTCCCTGTAGCGCTGTCCCCTCGCTCCCTGTCACACTGTCACCTCGCTCCCTGTCGCGCTGTCTCCTCGCTCCCTGTTGCGCTGTGCCCTCGCTCCCTGTCGCGCTGTCTCCTCGATCCCTGTCGCACTGTCTCCTCGCTCCCTGTCGCGCTGTTTCCTCGCTCCCTGTCATGCTGTCTCCTCGCCCCCTGTCGCGCTGTCTCCTCACTCCCTGTCGCGCTGTCTCCTCGCTCCCTGTCGTGCTGTCTCCACGCGCCCTCTCGCTCTGTCTCCTCACTCCCTCTTGCACTGATTCCTCTCTCCCTCTCGCTCTGTCTCCTCTCTCCCTCTCGCAATGCCTCCGCACTCCTTGTCACACTATCTCCTCGCTCCCTGTCACACTGACTCCTCGCTCCCTGTCGCACTGTCTCCTCGCTCCCTCTCGCGCTGTATCCTCGCTCCCTGTCGCGGTTTCTCATCACTCCCTGTCGCGCTGTCTCCTCACTCCCTATTGCGCTGTCTCCTCGCTCGCTCTAGCGCTGTCTCCTCGCACCCTCTCGCGCTGTCTCCTTGCTCACTGTCGCCCTGTCTCCTAGTTCCCTTTCGCGCTGTCTCCTCGCTCCCTGTCGCGCTGTCTCCTTGCTCCCTGTCACGCTGTCTCCTTGCTCCCTGTCGCGCTGTCTGCTTGCTCCCTGTCGCGCTGTCTCCTCGCTCCCTGTCGTCCTGTCTCCTCGCTCCCTGTCACGCTGACTCCTCGCTCCCTGTCGCGCTGTCTCCTCGCTCCCTGTCGTGCTGTCTCCTCGCTCCCTGTCGTGCTGTCTGCTTGTTCCCTGTCGCGATGTCTCCTCACTCCCTCTTGCGCTGTCTCCACGCTCGCTGTCGCGCTGTCTCCTTGCTCCCTGTCGCGCTGTCTCCTCGCTCCCTGTCGCGCTGTCTCCTCGCTCCCTGTCGCGCTGTCTCCTCGCTCCCTGTCGCACTGTCTGCTTGCTCCCTGTCGCGATGTCTCCTCAGTCCCTCTTGCGCTGTCTCCTCGCTCCCTGTGATGCTGTCTCCTCGCTCCTTTTCGCGCTGTCTCCTCGCTCCCTGTCGCGCTGTCTCCTCGCTCCCTGTCACGCTGTCTCCTCGCACCCTGTTGCGCTGTCTCATTGCCCACTCTAACGCTGTCACCTCGCTACCTCTCGCGCTGTCTCCTCACTCCCTGTCGCACTGTCTCCTCGCTCCCTGTCGCACTGCCTCCTCGCTTCCTGTCACGATGTCTCCTCACTCCCTGGCGCGCTGTCTCCTCGCTCCCTGTCGTGTTGTCTCATCGCTCCCTGTCACGCTGTCTCCTCGCTCCCTGTCACGCTGTCTCCTCGCTCCCTGACGTGCTGTCTCCTCGCTCCCTGTCGCGCTGTCTCCTCGCTCCCTGTCACGCTGTCTCCACTTGCCCTCTCGCTCTGTCTCCTCACTCCCTCTCGCACTGATTCCTCTCTCCCTCTCGCTCTGTCTCCTCTCTCTTTCTCGCATTGCCTCCGCACTCCCTGTCACACTGTCTCCTCGCTCCCTGTCGCACTGACTCCTCGCTCCCTGTTGCACTGTCTCCTCGCTCCCTCTCGCTCTGTCTCCTCTCTCCCTGTCGCATTGCCTCCGCACTCCCTGTCACACTGTCTCCTCGCTCCCTGTCGCACTGTCTCCTCGCTACCTGTCGCGGTTTCTCATCGCTCCCTGTCGCGCTGTCTCCTCGCTCCCTGTCGCACTGTCTCCTCGCTACCTGTCGCGGTTTCTCATTGCTCCCTGTCGCGCTGTCTTCTCTTTCCCTGTCGCACTGTCTCCTCGCTCCCTGTCGCACTGTCTCCTTCCTCCCTCTCGCGCTGTCTCCTCGTTCCCTGTCGCGCTGTCTCCTTGCTCTCTGTCGCGCTGTCTCCTTGCTCTCTGTCGCACTGTCTCCTTGCTCGCTGTCGCACTGTCTCCTCGCTCTCTGTCGCACTGTCTCCCTGCTCATTGATGCGCTGTCTCCTCGCGCCCTGTCGCGCTGTCTCCTCACTCCCTGTCGCGCTGTCTCCTCGCTCCCTGTCGTGCTGTCTCCACGCGCCCTCTCGCTCTGTCTCCTCACTCCCTCTTGCACTGATTCCTCTCTCCCTCTCGCTCTGTCTCCTCTCTCCCTCTCGCAATGCCTCCGCACTCCCTGTCACACTATCTCCTCGCTCCCTGTCACACTGACTCCTCGCTCCCTGTCGCACTGTCTCCTCGCTCCCTCTCGCGCTGTATCCTCACTCCCTGTCGCGGTTTCTCATCACTCCCTGTCGCGCTGTCTCCTCACTCCCTATCGCGCTGTCTCCTCGCTCGCTCTAGCGCTGTCTCCTCGCACCCTCTCGCGCTGTCTCCTTGCTCACTGTCGCCCTGTCTCCTAGTTCCCTTTCGCGCTGTCTCCTCGCTCCCTGTCGCGCTGTCTCCTTGCTCCCTGTCACGCTGTCTCCTTGCTCCCTGTCGCGCTGTCTGCTTGCTCCCTGTCGCGCTGTCTCCTCGCTCCCTGTCGTGCTGTCTCCTCGCTCCCTGTCGCGCTGTCTCCTCGCTCCCTGTCGCGCTGTCTCCTCGCTCCCTGTCGTGCTGTCTCCTCGCTCCCTGTCGTGCTGTCTGCTTGTTCCCTGTCGCGATGTCTCCTCACTCCCTCTTGCGCTGTCTCCACGCTTGCTGTCGCGCTGTCTCCTTGCTCCCTGTCGCGCTGTCTCCTCGCTCCCTGTCGCGCTGTCTCCTCGCTCCCTGTCGCGCTGTCTCCTCGCTCCCTGTCGCACTGTCTGCTTGCTCCCTGTCGTGATGTCTCCTCACTCCCTCTTGCGCTGTCTCCTCGCTCCCTGTCATGCTGTCTCCTCGCTCCTTTTCGCGCTGTCTCCTCGCTCCCTGTCGCGCTGTCTCCTCGCTCCCTGTCACGCTGTCTCCTCGCACCCTGTTGCGCTGTCTCATTGCTCACTCTAGCGCTGTCACCTCGCTACCTCTCGCGCTGTCTCCTCACTCCCTGTCGCACTGTCTCCTCGCTCCCTGTGGCACTGCCTCCTCGCTTCCTGTCACGATGTCTCCTCACTCCCTGGCGCGCTGTCTCCTCGCTCCCTGTCGCGTTGTCTCCTCGCTCCCTGTCACGCTGTCTCCTCGCTCCCTGTCACGCTGTCTCCACTTGCCCTCTCGCTCTGTCTCCTCACTCCCTCTCGCACTGATTCCTCTCTCCCTCTCGCTCTGTCTCCTGTCTCCCTCTCGCATTGCCTCCGCACTCCCTGTCACACTGTCTCCTCGCTCCCTGTCGCACTGACTCCTCGCTCCCTGTTGCACTGTCTCCTCGCTCCCTCTCGCTCTGTCTCCTCTCTCCCTGTCGCATTGCCTCCGCACTCCCTGTCACACTGTCTCCTCGCTCCCTGTCGCACTGTCTCCTCGCTACCTGTCGCGGTTTCTCATCGCTCCCTGTCGCGCTGTCTCCTCGCTCCCTGTCGCACTGCCTCCTCGCTTCCTGTCACGATGTCTCCTCACTCCCTGGCGCGCTGTCTCATCGCTCCATGTCGTGCTGTCTCCTGGCTCTCTGTCGCACTGTCTCCTCGCTCCCTGTCGCACTGTCTCCTCGCTCCCTGTCGCACTGTCTCCTTCCTCCCTCTCGCGCTGTCTCCTCGTTCCCTGTCGCGCTGTCTCCTTGCTCTCTGTCGCGCTGTCTGCTTGCTCTCTGTCGCACTGTCTCCTTGCTCGCTGTCGCACTGTCTCCTCGCTCTCTGTCGCACTGTCTCCCTGCTCATTGATGCGCTGTCTCCTCGCTCCCTGTCGCGCTGTCTCCTCGCTCTCTATCGCACTGTCTCCTTGCTCCCTGTCGCACTGTCTTTACGCTCCCTGTCGCAATGTCTCCTCTCACCCTCTCGCTCTGTCACCTCACTCCCTATCGTGCTGTCTCCTCGCTCGCTCTAGCGCGGTCTTCTCGCACCCTCTCACGCTGTCTCCTTGCTCACTGTCGCCCTGTCTCCTCGCTCCCTTTCGTGCTGTCTCCTCGCTCCCTGTCGCGCTGTGTCCTCGCTCGCTGTCGCGCTGTCTCCTCGCACCCTGTCGCGCTGTCTCATCGCTCACTCTAGCGCTGTCTCCTTGCTCCCTGTTGCGCTGTGTCATCGCTCCCTGTCACGCTGTCTCCTCGCTCCATGTCGCGATGTCTCCTCGCTCCCTGTCGCGCTGTCTCCTCGCTCCCTGTCGCTCTGTCTCCTCTCTCCCTCCCGCATTGCCTCCGCACTCCCTGTCACACTGTCTCCTCGCTCCCTGCCGCACTGTCTCCTCGCTCCCTCTCGCTCTGTCTCCTCTGTCCCTCTCGCATTGCCTCCGCACTCCCTGTCACACTGTCTCCTCACTCCCTGTCGCACTGACTCCTCGCTCCCTGTCGCGCTGTCTCCTCGCTCCCTGTCGCGCTGCCTCCTCGCTCCCTGTCGCGATGTCTCCTCACTCCCTGTCGCGCTGTCTCCTCGCTCCATGTCGCGCTGTCTCCTCGCACCCTGTCGCGCTGTCTCATCGCTCCCTGTCGCGCTGTAAACTCGCTCCCTCTCGCAATGCCTCCGCACTCCCTGTCGCGCTGTCTCCTCGCTCCCTGTCGCGCTTTCTCATCGGTCCATGTCACGCTGTCTCCTGGCTCTCTGTCGCACTGTCTCCTCGCTCCCTGTCGCACTGTCTCCACGCTCCCTGTCGCACTGTCTCCTTCCTCCCTGTCGCGCTGTCTCCTCGCTCCCTGTCGCGCTGTTTCCTCGCTCTCTGTCGCACTGTCTCCTTGCTTGCTGTCGCACTGTCTCCTCGCTCTCTGTCACACTGTCTCCTCGCTCCCTGTCGCGCTGTCTCCTCGCTCCCTGTCGCGCTGTCTCATCACTCACTCTAGCGCTGTCTCCTTGCTCCCTCTCGCTCTGTCTCCTCACTCACTGTCGCGCTGTCTCCTCACTCCCTGTCGCGCTGTCTCCTCGCTCCCTGTCACGCTGTCTCCTCGCACCCTGTTGCGCTGACTCATTGCTCACTCTAGCGCTGTCTCCTCGCTCCCTCTCGCTCTGTCTCCACTCACTGTCGCGCTGTCTCCTCGCTCCCTGTCGCGCTGTCTCCTCGCTCCCTGTCACGCTGTCTCCTCGCACCCTGTTGCGCTGTCTCATTGCTCACTCTAGCGCTGTCTTCTCGCTCCCTCTCGCGCTGTCTCCTCACTCCCTGTCGCACTGTCTCCTCGCTCCCTGTCGCACAGCCTCCTCGCTTCCTGTCGCGATGTCTCCTCACTCCCTGGCGCGCTGTCTCCTCGCTCCCTGTCGCATTGTCTCATCGCTCCCTGTCACGCTGTCTCCTCGCTCCCTGTCGCGCTGTCTCATCGTTCCCTGTCGCGCTGTCTCCTCGCTCCCTGTCGCGCTGTCTCCTCGCTCCCTGACGTGCTGTCTCCTCGCTCCCTGTCACGCTGTCTCCACTTGCCCTCTCGCTCTGTCTCCTCACTCCCTCTCGCACTGATTCCTCTCTCCCTCTCGCTCTGTCTCCTCTCTCCCTCTCGCATTGCCTCCGCACTCCCTGTCACACTGTCTCCTCGCTCCCTGTCGCACTGACTCCTCGCTCCCTGTCGCACTGTCTCCTCGCTCCCTCTCGCTCTGTCTCCTCTCTCCCTCTCGCATTGCCTCCGCACTCCCTGTCACACTGTCTCCTCGCTCCCTGTCGCGCTGTCTCCTCGCTCCCTGTCGCGCTGCCTCCTCGCTCCCCGTTGCGATGTCTCCTCGCTCCCTGTCGCGCTGTCTCATCGCTCACTCTAGCGCTGTCTCCTCACTCACTGTCGCGCTGTCTCATCGCTCCCTGTCGCGCTGTAAACTCGCTCCCTGTCGCGCTGTCTCTTCACTCCCTGTCACGCTGTCTCCTCGCTCCCTGTCGCGCTTTCTCATCGGTCCATGTCGCGCTGTCTCCTGGCTCTCTGTTGCACTGTCTCCTCGCTCCCTGTCGCACTGTCTCCTCGCTCCCTGTCGCACCGTCTCCTTCCTCCCTGTCGCGCTGTCTCCTCGCTCCCTGTCGCGCTGTCTCCTTGCTCTCTGTCGCACTGTCTCCTCGAACCCTGTCGCGCTGTCTCATCGCTCACTCTAGCGCTGTCTCCTTGCTCCCTGTTGCGCTGTCTCATCGCTCCCTGTCACGCTGTCTCCTCGCTCCCTGTCGCACTGACTCTTCGCTCCCTGTCGCGCTGTCTCCTCGCTCCCTGTCGCTCTGTCTCCTTCTCCCTCTCGCATTGCCTCCGCATTCCCTGTCACACTGTCTCCTCACCCCCTGTCGCACTGACTCCTCGCTGCCTGTTGCACTGTCTCCTCGCTCACTCTCGCTCTGTCTTCTCTCTCCCTCTCGCATTGCCTCTGCACACCCTGTCACACTGTCTCCTCGCTCCCTGTCGCGCTGTCTCCTCGCGCCCTGTCGCGCTGCCTCCTCGCTCCCTGTCGCGATGTCTCCTCACTCCCTGTCACGCTGTCTCCTCGCTCCATGTCGTGCTGTCTCCTCGCTCCCTCTCGCGCTGTCTCCTCACTCACTGTCACGCTGTCTCATCGCTCACTGTCGCGCTGTAAACTCGCTCCCTCTCGCTATGCCTCCGCACTCCCTGTCGCACTGTCTCCTCACTCCCTGTCAAGCTGTCTCCTCGCTCCCTGTCGCGCTGTCTCCTCGCACCCTGTCGCGCTGTCTCCTCGCTCCCTGTAGCGCTGTCCCCTCGCTCCATTTTGCACTGTCTCCTCGTTCCCTGTCGCGCTGTCTCCTTGCTCTCTGTCGCGCTGTCTGCCTGCTCTCTGTCGCACTGTCTCCTTGCTCGCTGTCGCACTGTCTCCTCGCTCTCTGTCGCACTGTCTCCCTGCTCATTGATGCGCTGTCTCCTCGCTCCCTGTCGCGCTGTCTCCTCGCTCTCTATCGCACTGTCTCCTTGCTCCCTGTCGCACTGTCTCCTCGCTCCCTGTCGCACTGTCTTTACGCTCCCTGTCGCACTGTCTCCTCGCTCCCTCTCGCACTGTCACCTCGCTCCCTGTCGCACTGACTCCTCGCTCCCTGTCACACTGTCTCCTTGCTCCCTGTCGCACTGTCTCCTTGCTCTGTGTCGCGCTGTGACTTTGCTCCTTCTCGAACTGTCGCTTCATTCCCTCTCGCAATGTCTCCTCTCACCCTCTCGCTCTGTCACCTCACTCCCTATTGTGCTGTCTCCTCGCTCGCTCTAGCGCTGTCTCCTCGCACCCTCTCACGCTGTCTCCTTGCTCACTGTCGCCCTGTCTCCTCGCTCCCTTTCGTGCTGTCTCCTCGCTCCCTGTCGCACTGTGTCCTCGCTCGCTGTCGCGCTGTCTCCTCGCACCCTGTCGCGCTGTCTCATCGCTCACTCTAGCGCTGTCTCCTTGCTCCCTGTTGCGCTGTGTCATCGCTCCCTGTCACGCTGTCTCCTCGCTCCCTGTCGCGCTGTCTCCTCGCTCCCTGTCGCGCTGTCTCCTCGCTCCCTGTCGCTCTGTCTCCTCTCTCCCTCCCGCATTGCCTCCGCACTCCCTGTCACACTGTCTCCTCGCTCCCTGTCGCACTGTCTCCTCGCTCCCTCTCGCTCTGTCTCCTCTGTCCCTCTCGCATTGCCTCCGCACTCCCTGTCACACTGTCTCCTCGCTCCCTGTCGCACTGACTCCTCGCTCCCTGTCGCGCTGTCTCCTCGCTCCCTGTCGCGCTGCCTCCTCGCTCCCTGTCGCGATGTCTCCTCACTCCCTGTCGCGCTGTCTCCTCGCTCCATGTCGCGCTGTCTCCTCGCACCCTGTCGCGCTGTCTCATCGCTCCCTGTCGCGCTGTAAACTCGCTCCCTCTCGCAATGCCTCCGCACTCCCTGTCGCGCTGTCTCCTCGCTCCCTGTCGCGCTTTCTCATCGGTCCATGTCACGCTGTCTCCTGGCTCTCTGTCGCACTGTTTCCTCGCTCCCTGTCGCACTGTCTCCTCGCTGCCTGTCGCACTGCCTCCTCGCTTCCTGTCACTATGTCTCCTCACTCCCTGGCGCGCTGTCTCCTCGCTCCCTGTCGTGTTGTCTCATCGCTCCCTGTCACGCTGTCTCCTCGCTCCCTGTCACGCTGTCTCCTCGCTCCCTGACGTGCTGTCTCCTCGCTCCCTGTCGCGCTGTCTCCTCGCTCCCTGTCACGCTGTCTCCACTTGCCCTCTCGCTCTGTCTCCTCACTCCCTCTCGCACTGATTCCTCTCTCCCTCTCGCTCTGTCTCCTCTCTCTTTCTCGCATTGCCTCCGCACTCCCTGTCACACTGTCTCCTCTCTCCCTGTCGCATTGCCTCCGCACTCCCTGTCACACTGTCTCCTCGCTCCCTGTCGCACTGTCTCCTCGCTACCTGTCGCGGTTTCTCATCGCTCCCTGTCGCACTGTCTCCTCGCTCCCTGTCGCACTGTCTCCTCGCTACCTGTCGCGGTTTCTCTTTGCTCCCTGTCGCGCTGTCTTCTCTTTCCCTGTCGCACTGTCTCCTCGCTCCCTGTCGCACTGTCTCCTTCCTCCCTCTCGCGCTGTCTCCTCGTTCCCTGTCGCGCTGTCTCCTTGCTCTCTGTTGCGCTGTCTCCTTGCTCTCTGTCGCACTGTCTCCTTGCTCGCTGTCGCACTGTCTCCTCGCTCTCTGTCGCACTGTCTCCCTGCTCATTGATGCGCTGTCTCCTCGCGCCCTGTCGCGCTGTCTCCTCACTCCCTGTCGCGCTGTCTCCTCGCTCCCTGTCGTGCTGTCTCCACGCGCCCTCTCGCTCTGTCTCCTCACTCCCTCTTGCACTGATTCATCTCTCCCTCTCGCTCTGTCTCCTCTCTCCCTCTCGCAATGCCTCCGCACTCCCTGTCACACTATCTCCTCGCTCCCTGTCACACTGACTCCTCGCTCCCTGTCGCACTGTCTCCTCGCTCCCTCTCGCGCTGTATCCTCACTCCCTGTCGCGGTTTCTCATCACTCCCTGTCGCGCTGTCTCCTCACTCCCTATCGCGCTGTCTCCTCGCTCGCTCTAGCGCTGTCTCCTCGCACCCTCTCGCGCTGTCTCCTTGCTCACTGTCGCCCTGTCTCCTAGTTCCCTTTCGCGCTGTCTCCTCGCTCCCTGTCGCGCTGTCTCCTTGCTCCCTGTCACGCTGTCTCCTTGCTCCCTGTCGCGCTGTCTGCTTGCTCCCTGTCGCGCTGTCTCCTCGCTCCCTGTCGTGCTGTCTCCTCGCTCCCTGTCGCGCTGTCTCCTCGCTCCCTGTCGCGCTGTCTCCTCGCTCCCTGTCGTGCTGTCTCCTCGCTCCCTGTCGTGCTGCCTGCTTGTTCCCTGTCGCGATGTCTCCTCACTCCCTCTTGCGCTGTCTCCACGCTCGCTGTCGCGCTGTCTCCTTGCTCCCTGTCGCGCTGTCTCCTCGCTCCCTGTCGCGCTGTCTCCTCGCTCCCTGTCGCGCTGTCTCCTCGCTCCCTGTCGCACTGTCTGCTTGCTCCCTGTCGTGATGTCTCCTCACTCCCTCTTGCGCTGTCTCCTCGCTCCATGTCATGCTGTCTCCTCGCTCCTTTTCGCGCTGTCTCCTCGCTCCCTGTCGCGCTGTCTCCTCGCTCCCTGTCACGCTGTCTCCTCGCACCCTGTTGCGCTGTCTCATTGCTCACTCTAGCGCTGTCACCTCGCTACCTCTCGCGCTGTCTCCTCACTCCCTGTCGCACTGTCTCCTCGCTCCCTGTCGCACTGCCTCCTCGCTTCCTGTCACGATGTCTCCTCACTCCCTGGCGCGCTGTCTCCTCACTCCCTGTCGCGTTGTCTCATCGCTCCCTGTCACGCTGTCTCCTCGCTCCCTGTCACGCTGTCTCCACTTGCCCTCTCGCTCTGTCTCCTCACTCCCTCTCGCACTGATTCCTCTCTCCCTCTCGCTCTGTCTCCTGTCTCCCTCTCGCATTGCCTCCGCACTCCCTGTCACACTGTCTCCTCGCTCCCTGTCGCACTGACTCCTCGCTCCCTGTTGCACTGTCTCCTCGCTCCCTCTCGCTCTGTCTCCTCTCTCCCTGTCGCATTGCCTCCGCACTCCCTGTCACACTGTCTCCTCGCTCCCTGTCGCACTGTCTCCTCGCTACCTGTCGCGGTTTCTCATCGCTCCCTGTCGCGCTGTCTCCTCGCTCCCTGTCGCACTGCCTCCTCGCTTCCTGTCACGATGTCTCCTCACTCCCTGGCGCGCTGTATCATCGCTCCATGTCGTGCTGTCTCCTGGCTCTCTGTCGCACTGTCTCCTCGCTCCCTGTCGCACTGTCTCCTCGCTCCCTGTCGCACTGTCTCCTTCCTCCCTCTCGCGCTGTCTCCTCGTTCCCTGTCGCGCTGTCTCCTTGCTCTCTGTCGCGCTGTCTGCTTGCTCTCTGTCGCACTGTCTCCTTGCTCGCTGTCGCACTGTCTCCTCGCTCTCTGTCGCACTGTCTCCCTGCTCATTGATGCGCTGTCTCCTCGCTCCCTGTCGCGCTGTCTCCTCGCTCTCTATCGCACTGTCTCCTTGCTCCCTGTCGCACTGTCTCCTCGCTCCCTGTCGCACTGTCTTTACGCTCCCTGTCGCAATGTCTCCTCTCACCCTCTCGCTCTGTCACCTCACTCCCTATCGTGCTGTCTCCTCGCACGCTCTAGCGCTGTCTTCTCGCACCCTCTCACGCTGTCTCCTTGCTCACTGTCGCCCTGTCTCCTCGCTCCCTTTCGTGCTGTCTCCTCGCTCCCTGTCGCGCTGTGTCCTCGCTCGCTGTCGCGCTGTCTCCTCGCACCCTGTCGCGCTGTCTCATCGCTCACTCTAGCGCTGTCTCCTTGCTCCCTGTTGTGCTGTGTCATCGCTCCCTGTCACGCTGTCTCCTCGCTCCCTGTCGCGCTGTCTCCTCGCTCCCTGTCGCGCTGTCTCCTCGCTCCCTGTCGCTCTGTCTCCTCTCTCCCTCCCGCATTGCCTCCGCACTCCCTGTCACACTGTCTCCTCGCTCCCTGCCGCACTGTCTCCTCGCTCCCTCTCGCTCTGTCTCCTCTGTCCCTCTCGCATTGCCTCCGCACTCCCTGTCACACTGTCTCCTCGCTCCCTGTCGCACTGACTCCTCGCTCCCTGTCGCGCTGTCTCCTCGCTCCCTGTCGCACTGCCTCCTCGCTCCCTGTCGCGATGTCTCCTCACTCCCTGTCGCGCTGTCTCCTCGCTCCATGTCGCGCTGTCTCCTCGCACCCTGTCGCGCTGTCTCATCGCTCCCTGTCGCGCTGTAAACTCGCTCCCTCTCGCAATGCCTCCGCACTCCCTGTCGCGCTGTCTCCTCGCTCCCTGTCGCGCTTTCTCATCGGTCCATGTCACGCTGTCTCCTGGCTCTCTGTCGCACTGTCTCCTCGCTCCCTGTCGCACTGTCTCCTCGCTCCCTGTCGCACTGTCTCCTTCCTCCCTGTCGCGCTGTCTCCTCGCTCCCTGTCGCGCTGTTTCCTCGCTCTCTGTCGCACTGTCTCCTTGCTTGCTGTCGCACTGTCTCCTCGCTCTCTGTCACACTGTCTCCTCGCTCCCTGTCGCGCTGTCTCCTCGCTCCCTGTCGCGCTGTCTCATCGCTCACTCTAGCGCTGTCTCCTTGCTCCCTCTCGCTCTGTCTCCTCACTCACTGTCGCGCTGTCTCCTCACTCCCTGTCGCGCTGTCTCCTCGCTCCCTGTCACGCTGTCTCCTCGCACCCTGTTGCGCTGACTCATTGCTCACTCTAGCGCTGTCTCCTCGCTCCCTCTCGCTCTGTCTCCACTCACTGTCGCGCTGTCTCCTCGCTCCCTGTCGCGCTGTCTCCTCGCTCCCTGTCACGCTGTCTCCTCGCACCCTGTTGCGCTGTCTCATTGCTCACTCTAGCGCTGTCTTCTCGCTCCCTCTCGCGCTGTCTCCTCACTCCCTGTCGCACTGTCTCCTCGCTCCCTGTCGCACAGCCTCCTCGCTTCCTGTCGCGATGTCTCCTCACTCCCTGGCGCGCTGTCTCCTCGCTCCCTGTCGCATTGTCTCATCGCTCCCTGTCACGCTGTCTCCTCGCTCCCTGTCGCGCTGTCTCATCGTTCCCTGTCGCGCTGTCTCCTCGCTCCCTGTCGCGCTGTCTCCTCGCTCCCTGACGTGCTGTCTCCTCGCTCCCTGTCACGCTGTCTCCACTTGCCCTCTCGCTCTGTCTCCTCACTCCCTCTCGCACTGATTCCTCTCTCCCTCTCGCTCTGTCTCCTCTCTCCCTCTCGCATTGCCTCCGCACTCCCTGTCACACTGTCTCCTCGCTCCCTGTCGCACTGACTCCTCGCTCCCTGTCGCACTGTCTCCTCGCTCCCTCTCGCTCTGTCTCCTCTCTCCCTCTCGCATTGCCTCCGCACTCCCTGTCACACTGTCTCCTCGCTCCCTGTCGCGCTGTCTCCTCGCTCCCTTTTGTGCTGTCTCCTCGCTCCCTGTCGCGCTGTGTCCTCGCTCGCTGTCGCGCTGTCTCCTCGCACCCTGTCGCGCTGTCTCATCGCTCACTCTAGCGCTGTCTCCTTGCTCCCTGTCGCGCTGTGTCATCGCTCCCTGTCACGCTGTCTCCTCGCTCCCTGTCGCGCTGTCTCCTCACTCCCTGTCGCGCTGTCTCCTCGCTCCCTGTCGCTCTGTCTCCTCTCTCCCTCCCGCATTGCCTCCGCACTCCCTGTCACACTGTCTCCTCGCTCCCTGTCGCACTGTCTCCTCGCTCCCTCTCGCTCTGTCTCCTCTGTCCCTCTCGCATTGCCTCCGCACTCCCTGTCACACTGTCTCCTCGCTCCCTGTCGCACTGACTCCTCGCTCCCTGTCGCGCTGTCTCCTCGCTCCCTGTCGCGCTGCCTCCTCGCTCCCTGTCGCGATGTCTCCTCACTCCCTGTCGCGCTGTCTCCTCGCTCCATGTCGCGCTGTCTCCTCGCACCCTGTCGCGCTGTCTCATCGCTCCCTGTCGCGCTGTAAACTCGCTCCCTCTCGCAATGCCTCCGCACTCCCTGTCGCGCTGTCTCCTCGCTCCCTGTCGCGCTTTCTCATCGGTCCATGTCACGCTGTCTCCTGGCTCTCTGTCGCACTGTTTCCTCGCTCCCTGTCGCACTGTCTCCTCGCTGCCTGTCGCACTGCCTCCTCGCTTCCTGTCACGATGTCTCCTCACTCCCTGGCGCGCTGTCTCCTCGCTCCCTGTCGTGTTGTCTCATCGCTCCCTGTCACACTGTCTCCTCGCTCCCTGTCACGCTGTCTCCTCTCTCCCTGACGTGCTGTCTCCTCGCTCCCTGTCACGCTGTCTCCTCGCTCCCTGTCACGCTGTCTCCACTTGCCCTCTCGCTCTGTCTCCTCACTCCCTCTCGCACTGATTCCTCTCTCCCTCTCGCTCTGTCTCCTCTCTCTTTCTCGCATTGCCTCCGCACTCCCTGTCACACTGTCTCCTCGCTCCCTGTCGCACTGACTCCTCGCTCCCTGTTGCACTGTCTCCTCGCTCCCTCTCGCTCTGTCTCCTCTCTCCCTGTCGCATTGCCTCCGCACTCCCTGTCACACTGTCTCCTCGCTCCCTGTCGCACTGTCTCCTCGCTACCTGTCGCGGTTTCTCATCGCTCCCTGTCGCGCTGTCTCCTCGCTCCCTGTCGCACTGTCTCCTCGCTACCTGTCGCCGTTTCTCATTGCTCCCTGTCGCGCTGTCTTCTCTTTCCCTGTCGCACTGTCTCCTCGCTCCCTGTCGCACTGTCTCCTTCCTCCCTCTCGCGCTGTCTCCTCGTTCCCTGTCGCGCTGTCTCCTTGCTCTCTGTCGCGCTGTCTCCTTGCTCGCTGTCGCACTGTCTCCTTGCTCGCTGTCGCACTGTCTCCTCGCTCTCTGTCGCACTGTCTCCCTGCTCATTGATGCGCTGTCTCCTCGCGCCCTGTCGCGCTGTCTCCTCACTCCCTGTCGCGCTGTCTCCTCGCTCCCTGTCGTGCTGTCTCCACGCGCCCTCTCGCTCTGTCTCCTCACTCCCTCTTGCACTGATTCCTCTCTCCCTCTCGCTCTGTCTCCTCTCTCCCTCTCGCAATGCCTCCGCACTCCCTGTCACACTATCTCCTCGCTCCCTGTCACACTGACTCCTCGCTCCCTGTCGCACTGTCTCCTCGCTCCCTCTCGCGCTGTATCCTCACTCCCTGTCGCGGTTTCTCATCACTCCCTGTCGCGCTGTCTCCTCACTCCCTATCGCGCTGTCTCCTCGCTCGCTCTAGCGCTGTCTCCTCGCACCCTCTCGCGCTGTCTCCTTGCTCACTGTCGCCCTGTCTCCTAGTTCCCTTTCGCGCTGTCTCCTCGCTCCCTGTCGCGCTGTCTCCTTGCTCCCTGTCACGCTGTCTCCTTGCTCCCTGTCGCGCTGTCTGCTTGCTCCCTGTCGCGCTGTCTCCTCGCTCCCTGTCGTGCTGTCTCCTCGCTCCCTGTCGCGCTGTCTCCTCGCTCCCTGTCGCGCTGTCTCCTCGCTCCCTGTCGTGCTGTCTCCTCGCTCCCTGTCGTGCTGTCTGCTTGTTCCCTGTCGCGATGTCTCCTCACTCCCTCTTGCGCTGTCTCCACGCTCGCTGTCGCGCTGTCTCCTCGCTCCCTGTCGCGCTGTCTCCTCGCTCCCTGTCGCGCTGTCTCCTCGCTCCCTGTCGCTCTGTCTCCTCTCTCCCTCCCGCATTGCCTCCGCACTCCCTGTCACACTGTCTCCTCGCTCCCTGCCGCAATGTCTCCTCGCTCCCTCTCGCTCTGTCTCCTCTGTCCCTCTCGCATTGCCTCCGCACTCCCTGTCACACCGTCTCCTCGCTCCCTGTCGCACTGACTCCTCGCTCCCTGTCGCGCTGTCTCCTCGCTCCCTGTCGCACTGCCTCCTCGCTCCCTGTCGCGATGTCTCCTCACTCCCTGTCGCGCTGTCTCCTCGCTCCATGTCGCGCTGTCTCCTCGCACCCTGTCGCGCTGTCTCATCGCTCCCTGTCGCGCTGTAAACTCGCTCCCTCTCGCAATGCCTCCGCACTCCCTGTCGCGCTGTCTCCTCGCTCCCTGTCGCGCTTTCTCATCGGTCCATGTCACGCTGTCTCCTGGCTCTCTGTCGCACTGTCTCCTCGCTCCCTGTCGCACTGTCTCCTCGCTCCCTGTCGCACTGTCTCCTTCCTCCCTGTCGCGCTGTCTCCTCGCTCCCTGTCGCGCTGTTTCCTCGCTCTCTGTCGCACTGTCTCCTTGCTTGCTGTCGCACTGTCTCCTCGCTCTCTGTCACACTGTCTCCTCGCTCCCTGTCGCGCTGTCTCCTCGCTCCCTGTCGCGCTGTCTCATCGCTCACTCTAGCGCTGTCTCCTTGCTCCCTCTCGCTCTGTCTCCTCACTCACTGTCGCGCTGTCTCCTCACTCCCTGTCGCGCTGTCTCCTCGCTCCCTGTCACGCTGTCTCCTCGCACCCTGTTGCGCTGACTCATTGCTCACTCTAGCGCTGTCTCCTCGCTCCCTCTCGCTCTGTCTCCACTCACTGTCGCGCTGTCTCCTCGCTCCCTGTCGCGCTGTCTCCTCGCTCCCTGTCACGCTGTCTCCTCGCACCCTGTTGCGCTGTCTCATTGCTCACTCTAGCGCTGTCTTCTCGCTCCCTCTCGCGCTGTCTCCTCACTCCCTGTCGCACTGTCTCCTCGCTCCCTGTCGCACAGCCTCCTCGCTTCCTGTCGCGATGTCTCCTCACTCCCTGGCGCGCTGTCTCCTCGCTCCCTGTCGCATTGTCTCATCGCTCCCTGTCACGCTGTCTCCTCGCTCCCTGTCGCGCTGTCTCATCGTTCCCTGTCGCGCTGTCTCCTCGCTCCCTGTCGCGCTGTCTCCTCGCTCCCTGACGTGCTGTCTCCTCGCTCCCTGTCACGCTGTCTCCACTTGCCCTCTCGCTCTGTCTCCTCACTCCCTCTCGCACTGATTCCTCTCTCCCTCTCGCTCTGTCTCCTCTCTCCCTCTCGTAATGCCTCCGCACTCCCTGTCACACTGTCTCCTCGCTCCCTGTCGCACTGACTCCTCGCTCCCTGTCGCACTGTCTCCTCGCTCCCTCTCGCTCTGTCTCCTCTCTCCCTCTCGCATTGCCTCCGCACTCCCTGTCACACTGTCTCCTCGCTCCCTGTCGCGCTGTCTCCTCGCTCCCTGTCGCGCTGCCTCCTCGCTCCCCGTTGCGATGTCTCCTCGCTCCCTGTCGCGCTGTCTCATCGCTCACTCTAGCGCTGTCTCCTCACTCACTGTCGCGCTGTCTCATCGCTCCCTGTCGCGCTGTAAACTCGCTCCCTGTCGCGCTGTCTCTTCACTCCCTGTCACGCTGTCTCCTCGCTCCCTGTCGCGATTTCTCATCGGTCCATGTCGCGCTGTCTCCTGGCTCTCTGTCGCACTGTCTCCTCGCTCCCTGTCGCACTGTCTCCTCGCTCCCTGTCGCACTGTCTCCTTCCTCCCTGTCGCGCTGTCTCCTCGCTCCCTGTCGCGCTGTCTCCTTGCTCTCTGTCGCACTGTCTCCTCGAACCCTGTCGCGCTGTCTCATCGCTCACTCTAGCGCTGTCTCCTTGCTCCCTGTCGCTCTGTCTCCTCTCTCCCTCTCGCATTGCCTCCGCACTCCCTGTCACACTGTCTCCTCACCCCCTGTCGCACTGACTCCTCGCTGCCTGTTGCACTGTCTCCTCGCTCACTCTCGCTCTGTCTTCTCTCTCCCTCTCGCATTGCCTCTGCACACCCTGTCACACTGTCTCCTCGCTCCCTGTCGCGCTGTCTCCTCGCGCCCTGTCGCGCTGCCTCCTCGCTCCCTGTCGCGATGTCTCCTCACTCCCTGTCACGCTGTCTCCTCGCTCCATGTCGTGCTGTCTCCTCGCTCCCTCTCGCGCTGTCTCCTCACTCACTGTCACGCTGTCTCATCGCTCACTGTCGCGCTGTAAACTCGCTCCCTCTCGCTATGCCTCCGCACTCCCTGTCGCACTGTCTCCTCACTCCCTGTCAAGCTGTCTCCTCGCTCCCTGTCGCGCTGTCTCCTCGCACCCTGTCACGCTGTCTCCTCGCTCCCTGTAGCGCTGTCCCCTCGCTCCATTTTGCACTGTCTCCTCGTTCCCTGTCGCGCTGTCTCCTTGCTCTCTGTCGCCCTGTCTGCCTGCTCTCTGTCGCACTGTCTCCTTGCTCGCTGTCGCACTGTCTCCTCGCTCTCTGTCGCACTGTCTCCCTGCTCATTGATGCGCTGTCTCCTCGCTCCCTGTCGCGCTGTCCCCTCGCTCTCTATCGCACTGTCTCCTTGCTCCCTGTCGCACTGTCTCCTCGCTCCCTGTCGCACTGTCTTTACGCTCCCTGTCGCACTGTCTCCTCGCTCCCTCTCGCACTGTCACCTCGCTCCCTGTCGCACTGACTCCTCGCTCCCTGTCACACTGTCTCCTTGCTCCCTGTCGCGCTGTCTCCTTGCTCTGTGTCGCGCTGTGACTTTGCTCCTTCTCGAACTGTCGCTTCATTCCCTCTCGCAATGTCTCCTCTCACCCTCTCGCTCTGTCACCTCACTCCCTATCGTGCTGTCTCCTCGCTCGCTCTAGCGCTGTCTCCTCGCACCCTCTCACGCTGTCTCCTTGCTCACTGTCGCCCTGTCTCCTCGCTCCCTTTCGTGCTGTCTCCTCGCTCCCTGTCACGCTGTCTCCTCGCTCCCTGTCGCGCTTTCTCATCGGTCCATGTCGTGCTGTCTCCTGGCTCTCTGTCGCACTGTCTCCTCGCTCCCTGTCGCACTGTCTCCTCGCTCCCTGTCGCACTGTCTCCTTCCTCCCTGTCGCGCTGTCTCCTCGCTCCCTGTCGCGCTGTCTCCTTGCTCTCTGTCGCACTGTCTCCTCGAACCCTGTCGCGCTGTGTCATCGCTCACTCTAGCGCTGTCTCCTTGCTCCCTGTTGCGCTGTCTCATCGCTCCCTGTCACGCTGTCTCCTCGCTCCCTGTCGCACTGACTCTTCGCTCCCTGTCGCGCTGTCTCCTCGCTCCCTGTCGCTCTGTCTCCTCTCTCCCTCTCGCATTGCCTCCGCACTCCCTGTCACACTGTCTCCTCACCCCCTGTCGCACTGACTCCTCGCTGCCTGTTGCACTGTCTCCTCGCTCACTCTCGCTCTGTCTCCTCTCTCCCTCTCGCATTGCCTCCGCACTCCCTGTCACACTGTCTCCTCGCTCCCTGTCGCGCTGTCTCCTCGCGCCCTGTCGTGCTGCCTCCTCGCTCCCTGTCGCGATGTCTCCTCACTCCCTGTCACGCTGTCTCCTCGCTCCATGTCGTGCTGTCTCCTCGCTCCCTCTCGCGCTGTCTCCTCACTCACTGTCGCGCTGTCTCATCGCTCACTGTCGCGCTGTAAACTCGCTCCCTCTCGCTATGCCTCTGCACTCCCTGTCGCACTGTCTCCTCACTCCCTGTCAAGCTGTCTCCTCGCTCCCTGTCGCGCTGTCTCCTCGCACCCTGTCGCGCTGTCTCCTCGCTCCCTGTAGCGCTATCCCCTCGCTCCATTTTGCACTGTCTCCTCGCTCCCTGTCGCGCTGTCTCCTCGCTCCCTGTTGCGCTGTGCCCTCGCTCCCTGTCGCGCTGTCTCCTCGATCCCTGTCGCACTGTCTCCTCGCTCCATGTCGCGCTGTTTCCTCGCTCCCTGTCATGCTGTGCCCTCGCTCCCTGTCGCGCTGTCTCCTCGATCCCTGTCGCACTGTCTCCTCGCTCCCTGTCGCGCTGCCTCCTCGCTCCCTGTCGCGATGTCTCCTCACTCCCTGTCACGCTGTCTCCTCGCTCCATGTCGTGCTGTCTCCTCGCTCCCTCTCGCGCTGTCTCCACACTCACTGTCGCGCTGTCTCATCGCTCACTGTCGCGCTGTAAACTCGCTCCCTCTCGCTATGCCTCCGCACTCCCTGTCGCACTGTCTCCTCACTCCCTGTCAAGCTGTCTCCTCGCTCCCTGTCGCGCTGTCTCCTCGCACCCTGTCGCGCTGTCTCCTCGCTCCCTGTAGCGCTGTCCCCTCGCTCCATTTTGCACTGTCTCCTCGTTCCCTGTCGCGCTGTCTCCTTGCTCTCTGTCGCGCTGTCTGCTTGCTCTCTGTCGCACTGTCTCCTTGCTCGCTGTCGCACTGTCTCCTCGCTCTCTGTCGCACTGTCTCCCTGCTCATTGATGCGCTGTCTCCTCGCTCCCTGTCGCGCTGTCTCCTCGCTCTCTATCGCACTGTCTCCTTGCTCCCTGTCGCACTGTCTCCTCGCTCCCTGTCGCACTGTCTTTACGCTCCCTGTCGCAATGTCTCCTCTCACCCTCTCGCTCTGTCACCTCACTCCCTATCGTGCTGTCTCCTCGCTCGCTCTAGCGCTGTCTTCTCGCACCCTCTCACGCTGTCTCCTTGCTCACTGTCGCCCTGTCTCCTCGCTCCCTTTCGTGCTGTCTCCTCGCTCCCTGTCGCGCTGTGTCCTCGCTCGCTGTCGCGCTGTCTCCTCGCACCCTGTTGCGCTGTCTCATCGCTCACTCTAGCGCTGTCTCCTTGCTCCCTGTTGCGCTGTGTCATCGCTCCCTGTCACGCTGTCTCCTCGCTCCCTGTCGCGCTGTCTCCTCGCTCCCTGTCGCGCTGTCTCCTCGCTCCCTGTCGCTCTGTCTCCTCTCTCCCTCCCGCATTGCCTCCGCACTCCCTGTCACACTGTCTCCTCGCTCCCTGCCGCACTGTCTCCTCGCTCCCTCTCGCTCTGTCTCCTCTGTCCCTCTCGCATTGCCTCCGCACTCCCTGTCACACTGTCTCCTCGCTCCCTGTCGCACTGACTCCTCGCTCCCTGTCGCGCTGTCTCCTCGCTCCCTGTCGCACTGCCTCCTCGCTCCCTGTCGCGATGTCTCCTCACTCCCTGTCGCGCTGTCTCCTCGCTCCATGTCGCGCTGTCTCCTCGCACCCTGTCGCGCTGTCTCATCGCTCCCTGTCGCGCTGTAAACTCGCTCCCTCTCGCAATGCCTCCGCACTCCCTGTCGCGCTGTCTCCTCGCTCCCTGTCGCGCTTTCTCATCGGTCCATGTCACGCTGTCTCCTGGCTCTCTGTCGCACTGTCTCCTCGCTCCCTGTCGCACTGTCTCCTCGCTCCCTGTCGCACTGTCTCCTTCCTCCCTGTCGCGCTGTCTCCTCGCTCCCTGTCGCGCTGTTTCCTCGCTCTCTGTCGCACTGTCTCCTTGCTTGCTGTCGCACTGTCTCCTCGCTCTCTGTCACACTGTCTCCTCGCTCCCTGTCGCGCTGTCTCCTCGCTCCCTGTCGCGCTGTCTCATCGCTCACTCTAGCGCTGTCTCCTTGCTCCCTCTCGCTCTGTCTCCTCACTCACTGTCGCGCTGTCTCCTCACTCCCTGTCGCGCTGTCTCCTCGCTCCCTGTCACGCTGTCTCCTCGCACCCTGTTGCGCTGACTCATTGCTCACTCTAGCGCTGTCTCCTCGCTCCCTCTCGCTCTGTCTCCACTCACTGTCGCGCTGTCTCCTCGCTCCCTGTCGCGCTGTCTCCTCGCTCCCTGTCACGCTGTCTCCTCGCACCCTGTTGCGCTGTCTCATTGCTCACTCTAGCGCTGTCTTCTCGCTCCCTCTCGCGCTGTCTCCTCACTCCCTGTCGCACTGTCTCCTCGCTCCCTGTCGCACAGCCTCCTCGCTTCCTGTCGCGATGTCTCCTCACTCCCTGGCGCGCTGTCTCCTCGCTCCCTGTCGCATTGTCTCATCGCTCCCTGTCACGCTGTCTCCTCGCTCCCTGTCGCGCTGTCTCATCGTTCCCTGTCGCGCTGTCTCCTCGCTCCCTGTCGCGCTGTCTCCTCGCTCCCTGACGTGCTGTCTCCTCACTCCCTGTCACGCTGTCTCCACTTGCCCTCTCGCTCTGTCTCCTCACTCCCTCTCGCACTGATTCCTCTCTCCCTCTCGCTCTGTCTCCTCTCTCCCTCTCGTATTGCCTCCGCACTCCCTGTCACACTGTCTCCTCGCTCCCTGTCGCACTGACTCCTCGCTCCCTGTCGCACTGTCTCCTCGCTCCCTCTCGCTCTGTCTCCTCTCTCCCTCTCGCATTGCCTCCGCACTCCCTGTCACACTGTCTCCTCGCTCCCTGTCGCGCTGTCTCCTCGCTCCCTGTCGCGCTGCCTCCTCGCTCCCCGTTGCGATGTCTCCTCGCTCCCTGTCGCGCTGTCTCATCGCTCACTCTAGCGCTGTCTCCTCACTCACTGTCGCGCTGTCTCATCGCTCCCTGTCGCGCTGTAAACTCGCTCCCTGTCGCGCTGTCTCTTCACTCCCTGTCACGCTGTCTCCTCGCTCCCTGTCGCGCTTTCTCATCGGTCCATGTCGCGCTGTCTCCTGGCTCTCTGTCGCACTGTCTCCTCGCTCCCTGTCGCACTGTCTCCTCGCTCCCTGTCGCACTGTCTCCTTCCTCCCTGTCGCGCTGTCTCCTCGCTCCCTGTCGCGCTGTCTCCTTGCTCTCTGTCGCACTGTCTCCTCGAACCCTGTCGCGCTGTCTCATCGCTCACTCTAGCGCTGTCTCCTTGCTCCCTGTTGCGCTGTCTCATCGCTCCCTGTCACGCTGTCTCCTCGCTCCCTGTCGCACTGACTCTTCGCTCCCTGTCGCGCTGTCTCCTCGCTCCCTGTCGCTCTGTCTCCTCTCTCCCTCTCGCATTGCCTCCGCACTCCCTGTCACACTGTCTCCTCACCCCCTGTCGCACTGACTCCTCGCTGCCTGTTGCACTGTCTCCTCGCTCACTCTCGCTCTGTCTTCTCTCTCCCTCTCGCATTGCCTCTGCACACCCTGTCACACTGTCTCCTCGCTCCCTGTCGCGCTGTCTCCTCGCGCCCTGTCGCGCTGCCTCCTCGCTCCCTGTCGCGATGTCTCCTCACTCCCTGTCACGCTGTCTCCTCGCTCCATGTCGTGCTGTCTCCTCGCTCCCTCTCGCGCTGTCTCCTCACTCACTGTCACGCTGTCTCATCGCTCACTGTCGCGCTGTAAACTCGCTCCTTCTCGCTATGCCTCCGCACTCCCTGTCGCACTGTCTCCTCACTCCCTGTCAAGCTGTCTCCTCGCTCCCTGTCGCGCTGTCTCCTCGCACCCTGTCACGCTGTCTCCTCGCTCCCTGTAGCGCTGTCCCCTCGCTCCATTTTGCACTGTCTCCTCGTTCCCTGTCGCGCTGTCTCCTTGCTCTCTGTCGCACTGTCTGCCTGCTCTCTGTCGCACTGTCTCCTTGCTCGCTGTCGCACTGTCTCCTCGCTCTCTGTCGCACTGTCTCCCTGCTCATTGATGCGCTGTCTCCTCGCTCCCTGTCGCGCTGTCCCCTCGCTCTCTATCGCACTGTCTCCTTGCTCCCTGTCGCACTGTCTCCTCGCTCCCTGTCGCACTGTCTTTACGCTCCCTGTCGCACTGTCTCCTCGCTCCCTCTCGCACTGTCACCTCGCTTCCTGTCGCACTGACTCCTCGCTCCCTGTCACACTGTCTCCTTGCTCCCTGTCGCGCTGTCTCCTTGCTCTGTGTCGCGCTGTGACTTTGCTCCTTCTCGAACTGTCGCTTCATTCCCTCTCGCAATGTCTCCTCTCACCCTCTCGCTCTGTCACCTCACTCCCTATCGTGCTGTCTCCTCGCTCGCTCTAGCGCTGTCTCCTCGCACCCTCTCACGCTGTCTCCTTGCTCACTGTCGCCCTGTCTCCTCGCTCCCTTTCGTGCTGTCTCCTCGCTCCCTGTCACGCTGTCTCCTCGCTCCCTGTCGTGCTTTCTCATCGGTCCATGTCGTGCTGTCTCCTGGCTCTCTGTCGCACTGTCTCCTCGCTCCCTGTCGCACTGTCTCCTCGCTCCCTGTCGCACTGTCTCCTTCCTCCCTGTCGCGCTGTCTCCTCGCTCCCTGTCGCGCTGTCTCCTTGCTCTCTGTCGCACTGTCTCCTCGAACCCTGTCGCGCTGTGTCATCGCTCACTCTAGCGCTGTCTCCTTGCTCCCTGTTGCGCTGTCTCATCGCTCCCTGTCACGCTGTCTCCTCGCTCCCTGTCGCACTGACTCTTCGCTCCCTGTCGCGCTGTCTCCTCGCTCCCTGTCGCTCTGTCTCCTCTCTCCCTCTCGCATTGCCTCCGCACTCCCTGTCACACTGTCTCCTCACCCCCTGTCGCACTGACTCCTCGCTGCCTGTTGCACTGTCTCCTCGCTCACTCTCGCTCTGTCTCCTCTCTCCCTCTCGCATTGCCTCCGCACTCCCTGTCACACTGTCTCCTCGCTCCCTGTCGCGCTGTCTCCTCGCGCCCTGTCGCGCTGCCTCCTCGCTCCCTGTCGCGATGTCTCCTCACTCCCTGTCACGCTGTCTCCTCGCTCCATGTCGTGCTGTCTCCTCGCTCCCTCTCGCGCTGTCTCCTCACTCACTGTCGCGCTGTCTCATCGCTCACTGTCGCGCTGTAAACTCGCTCCCTCTCGCTATGCCTCTGCACTCCCTGTCGCACTGTCTCCTCACTCCCTGTCAAGCTGTCTCCTCGCTCCCTGTCGCGCTGTCTCCTCGCACCCTGTCGCGCTGTCTCCTCGCTCCCTGTAGCGCTGTCCCCTCGCTCCATTTTGCACTGTCTCCTCGCTCCCTGTCGCGCTGTCTCCTCGCTCCCTGTTGCGCTGTGCCCTCGCTCCCTGTCGCGCTGTCTCCTCGATCCCTGTCGCACTGTCTCCTCGCTCCCTGTCGCGCTGTTTCCTCGCTCCCTGTCATGCTGTGCCCTCGCTCCCTGTCGCGCTGTCTCCTCGATCCCTGTCGCACTGTCTCCTCGCTCCCTGTCGCGCTGCCTCCTCGCTCCCTGTCGCGATGTCTCCTCACTCCCTGTCACGCTGTCTCCTCGCTCCATGTCGTGCTGTCTCCTCGCTCCCTCTCGCGCTGTCTCCACACTCACTGTCGCGCTGTCTCATCGCTCACTGTCGCGCTGTAAACTCGCTCCCTCTCGCTATGCCTCCGCACTCCCTGTCGCACTGTCTCCTCACTCCCTGTCAAGCTGTCTCCTCGCTCCCTGTCGCGCTGTCTCCTCGCACCCTGTCGCGCTGTCTCCTCGCTCCCTGTAGCGCTGTCCCCTCGCTCCATTTTGCACTGTCTCCTCGTTCCCTGTCGCGCTGTCTCCTTGCTCTCTGTCGCGCTGTCTGCTTGCTCTCTGTCGCACTGTCTCCTTGCTCGCTGTCGCACTGTCTCCTCGCTCTCTGTCGCACTGTCTCCCTGCTCATTGATGCGCTGTCTCCTCGCTCCCTGTCGCGCTGTCTCCTCGCTCTCTATCGCACTGTCTCCTTGCTCCCTGTCGCACTGTCTCCTCGCTCCCTGTCGCACTGTCTTTACGCTCCCTGTCGCACTGTCTCCTCGCTCCCTGTCGCGCTGTCTCCTCGCTCTCTATCACACTGTCTCCTTGCTCCCTGTCGCACTGTCTCCTCGCTCCCTGTCGCACTGTCTTTACGCTCCCTGTCGCAATGTCTCCTCTCACCCTCTCGCTCTGTCACCTCACTCCCTATCGTGCTGTCTCCTCGCTCGCTCTAGCGCTGTCTTCTCGCACCCTCTCACGCTGTCTCCTTGCTCACTGTCGCCCTGTCTCCTCGCTCCCTTTCGTGCTGTCTCCTCGCTCCCTGTCGCGCTGTGTCCTCGCTCGCTGTCGCGCTGTCTCCTCGCACCCTGTCGCGCTGTCTCATCGCTCACTCTAGCGCTGTCTCCTTGCTCCCTGTTGCGCTGTGTCATCGCTCCCTGTCACGCTGTCTCCTCGCTCCCTGTCGCGCTGTCTCCTCGCTCCCTGTCGCGCTGTCTCCTCGCTCCCTGTCGCTCTGTCTCCTCTCTCCCTCCCGCATTGCCTCCGCACTCCCTGTCACACTGTCTCCTCGCTCCCTGCCGCACTGTCTCCTCGCTCCCTCTCGCTCTGTCTCCTCTGTCCCTCTCGCATTGCCTCCGCACTCCCTGTCACACTGTCTCCTCGCTCCCTGTCGCACTGACTCCTCGCTCCCTGTCGCGCTGTCTCCTCGCTCCCTGTCGCACTGCCTCCTCGCTCCCTGTCGCGATGTCTCCTCACTCCCTGTCGCGCTGTCTCCTCGCTCCATGTCGCGCTGTCTCCTCGCACCCTGTCGCGCTGTCTCATCGCTCCCTGTCGCGCTGTAAACTCGCTCCCTCTCGCAATGCCTCCGCACTCCCTGTCGCGCTGTCTCCTCGCTCCCTGTCGCGCTTTCTCATCGGTCCATGTCACGCTGTCTCCTGGCTCTCTGTCGCACTGTCTCCTCGCTCCCTGTCGCACTGTCTCCTTCCTCCCTGTCGCGCTGTCTCCTCGCTCCCTGTCGCGCTGTTTCCTCGCTCTCTGTCGCACTGTCTCCTTGCTTGCTGTCGCACTGTCTCCTCGCTCTCTGTCACACTGTCTCCTCGCTCCCTGTCGCGCTGTCTCCTCGCTCCCTGTCGCGCTGTCTCATCGCTCACTCTAGCGCTGTCTCCTTGCTCCCTCTCGCTCTGTCTCCTCACTCACTGTCGCGCTGTCTCCTCACTCCCTGTCGCGCTGTCTCCTCGCTCCCTGTCACGCTGTCTCCTCGCACCCTGTTGCGCTGACTCATTGCTCACTCTAGCGCTGTCTCCTCGCTCCCTCTCGCTCTGTCTCCACTCACTGTCGCGCTGTCTCCTCGCTCCCTGTCGCGCTGTCTCCTCGCTCCCTGTCACGCTGTCTCCTCGCACCCTGTTGCGCTGTCTCATTGCTCACTCTAGCGCTGTCTTCTCGCTCCCTCTCGCGCTGTCTCCTCACTCCCTGTCGCACTGTCTCCTCGCTCCCTGTCGCACAGCCTCCTCGCTTCCTGTCGCGATGTCTCCTCACTCCCTGGCGCGCTGTCTCCTCGCTCCCTGTCGCATTGTCTCATCGCTCCCTGTCACGCTGTCTCCTCACTCCCTGTCGCGCTGTCTCATCGTTCCCTGTCGCGCTGTCTCCTCGCTCCCTGTCGCGCTGTCTCCTCGCTCCCTGACGTGCTGTCTCCTCGCTCCCTGTCACGCTGTCTCCACTTGCCCTCTCGCTCTGTCTCCTGACTCCCTCTCGCACTGATTCCTCTCTCCCTCTCGCTCTGTCTCCTCTCTCCCTCTCGCATTGCCTCCGCACTCCCTGTCACACTGTCTCCTCGCTCCCTGTCGCACTGACTCCTCGCTCCCTGTCGCACTGTCTCCTCGCTCCCTCTCGCTCTGTCTCCTCTCTCCCTCTCGCATTGCCTCCGCACTCCCTGTCACACTGTCTCCTCGCTCCCTGTCGCGCTGTCTCCTCGCTCCCTTTTGTGCTGTCTCCTCGCTCCCTGTCACGCTGTCTCCTCGCACCCTGTTGCGCTGTCTCATTGCTCACTCTAGCGCTGTCTTCTCGCTCCCTCTCGCGCTGTCTCCTCACTCCCTGTCGCACTGTCTCCTCGCTCCCTGTCGCACAGCCTCCTCGCTTCCTGTCGCGATGTCTCCTCACTCCCTGGCGCGCTGTCTCCTCGCTCCCTGTCGCATTGTCTCATCGCTCCCTGTCACGCTGTCTCCTCGCTCCCTGTCGCGATGTCTCATCGTTCCCTGTCGCGCTGTCTCCTCGCTCCCTGTCGCGCTGTCTCCTCGCTCCCTGACGTGCTGTCTCCTCGCTCCCTGTCACGCTGTCTCCACTTGCCCTCTCGCTCTGTCTCCTCACTCCCTCTCGCACTGATTCCTCTCTCCCTCTCGCTCTGTCTCCTCTCTCCCTCTCGCATTGCCTCCGCACTCCCTGTCACACTGTCTCCTCGCTCCCTGTCGCACTGACTCCTCGCTCCCTGTCGCACTGTCTCCTCGCTCCCTCTCGCTCTGTCTCCTCTCTCCCTCTCGCATTGCCTCCGCACTCCCTGTCACACTGTCTCCTCGCTCCCTGTCGCGCTGTCTCCTCGCTCCCTTTTGTGCTGTCTCCTCGCTCCCTGTCGCGCTGTGTCCTCGCTCGCTGTCGCGCTGTCTCCTCGCACCCTGTCGCGCTGTCTCATCGCTCACTCTAGCGCTGTCTCCTTGCTCCCTGTTGCGCTGTGTCATCGCTCCCTGTCACGCTGTCTCCTCGCTCCCTGTCGCGCTGTCTCCTCGCTCCCTGTCGCGCTGTCTCCTCGCTCCCTGTCGCTCTGTCTCCTCTCTCCCTCCCGCATTGCCTCCGCACTCCCTGTCACACTGTCTCCTCGCTCCCTGTCGCACTGTCTCCTCGCTCCCTCTCGCTCTGTCTCCTCTGTCCCTCTCGCATTGCCTCCGCACTCCCTGTCACACTGTCTCCTCGCTCCCTGTCGCACTGACTCCTCGCTCCCTGTCGCGCTGTCTCCTCGCTCCCTGTCGCGCTGCCTCCTCGCTCCCTGTCGCGATGTCTCCTCACTCCCTGTCGCGCTGTCTCCTCGCTCCATGTCGCGCTGTCTCCTCGCACCCTGTCGCGCTGTCTCATCGCTCCCTGTCGCGCTGTCTCCTCGCTCCCTGTCGCGCTGTCTCATCGCTCACTCTAGCGCTGTCTCCTTGCTCCCTCTCGCTCTGTCTCCTCACTCACTGTCGCGCTGTCTCCTCACTCCCTGTCGCGCTGTCTCCTCGCTCCCTGTCACGCTGTCTCCTCGCACCCTGTTGCGCTGACTCATTGCTCACTCTAGCGCTGTCTCCTCGCTCCCTCTCGCTCTGTCTCCACTCACTGTCGCGCTGTCTCCTCGCTCCCTGTCGCGCTGTCTCCTCGCTCCCTGTCACGCTGTCTCCTCGCACCCTGTTGCGCTGTCTCATTGCTCACTCTAGCGCTGTCTTCTCGCTCCCTCTCGCGCTGTCTCCTCACTCCCTGTCGCACTGTCTCCTCGCTCCCTGTCGCACAGCCTCCTCGCTTCCTGTCGCGATGTCTCCTCACTCCCTGGCGCGCTGTCTCCTCGCTCCCTGTCGCATTGTCTCATCGCTCCCTGTCACGCTGTCTCCTCGCTCCCTGTCGCGCTGTCTCCTCACTCCCTGTCAAGCTGTCTCCTCGCTCCCTGTCGCGCTGTCTCCTCGCACCCTGTCGCGCTGTCTCCTCGCTCCCTGTAGCGCTGTCCCCTCGCTCCATTTTGCACTGTCTCCTCGTTCCCTGTCGCGCTGTCTCCTTGCTCTCTGTCGCGCTGTCTGCTTGCTCTCTGTCGCACTGTCTCCTTGCTCGCTGTCGCACTGTCTCCTCGCTCTCTGTCGCACTGTCTCCCTGCTCATTGATGCGCTGTCTCCTCGCTCCCTGTCGCGCTGTCTCCTCGCTCTCTATCGCACTGTCTCCTCGCTCCCTGTCGCACTGTCTTTACGCTCCCTGTCGCACTGTCTCCTCGCTCCCTGTCGCGCTGTCTCCTCGCTCTCTATCGCACTGTCTCCTTGCTCCCTGTCGCACTGTCTCCTCGCTCCCTGTCGCACTGTCTTTACGCTCCCTGTCGCAATGTCTCCTCTCACCCTCTCGCTCTGTCACCTCACTCCCTATCGTGCTGTCTCCTCGCTCGCTCTAGCGCTGTCTTCTCGCACCCTCTCACGCTGTCTCCTTGCTCACTGTCGCCCTGTCTCCTCGCTCCCTTTCGTGCTGTCTCCTCGCTCCCTGTCGCGCTGTGTCCTCGCTCGCTGTCGCGCTGTCTCCTCGCACCCTGTCGCGCTGTCTCATCGCTCACTCTAGCGCTGTCTCCTTGCTCCCTGTTGCGCTGTGTCATCGCTCCCTGTCACGCTGTCTCCTCGCTCCCTGTCGCGCTGTCTCCTCGCTCCCTGTCGCGCTGTCTCCTCGCTCCCTGTCGCTCTGTCTCCTCTCTCCCTCCCGCATTGCCTCCGCACTCCCTGTCACACTGTCTCCTCGCTCCCTGCCGCACTGTCTCCTCGCTCCCTCTCGCTCTGTCTCCTCTGTCCCTCTCGCATTGCCTCCGCACTCCCTGTCACACTGTCTCCTCGCTCCCTGTCGCACTGACTCCTCGCTCCCTGTCGCGCTGTCTCCTCGCTCCCTGTCGCACTGCCTCCTCGCTCCCTGTCGCGATGTCTCCTCACTCCCTGTCGCGCTGTCTCCTCGCTCCATGTCGCGCTGTCTCCTCGCACCCTGTCGCGCTGTCTCATCGCTCCCTGTCGCGCTGTAAACTCGCTCCCTCTCGCAATGCCTCCGCACTCCCTGTCGCGCTGTCTCCTCGCTCCCTGTCGCGCTTTCTCATCGGTCCATGTCACGCTGTCTCCTGGCTCTCTGTCGCACTGTCTCCTCGCTCCCTGTCGCACTGTCTCCTTCCTCCCTGTCGCGCTGTCTCCTCGCTCCCTGTCGCGCTGTTTCCTCGCTCTCTGTCGCACTGTCTCCTTGCTTGCTGTCGCACTGTCTCCTCGCTCTCTGTCACACTGTCTCCTCGCTCCCTGTCGCGCTGTCTCCTCGCTCCCTGTCGCGCTGTCTCATCGCTCACTCTAGCGCTGTCTCCTTGCTCCCTCTCGCTCTGTCTCCTCACTCACTGTCGCGCTGTCTCCTCACTCCCTGTCGCGCTGTCTCCTCGCTCCCTGTCACGCTGTCTCCTCGCACCCTGTTGCGCTGACTCATTGCTCACTCTAGCGCTGTCTCCTCGCTCCCTCTCGCTCTGTCTCCACTCACTGTCGCGCTGTCTCCTCGCTCCCTGTCGCGCTGTCTCCTCGCTCCCTGTCACGCTGTCTCCTCGCACCCTGTTGCGCTGTCTCATTGCTCACTCTAGCGCTGTCTTCTCGCTCCCTCTCGCGCTGTCTCCTCACTCCCTGTCGCACTGTCTCCTCGCTCCCTGTCGCACAGCCTCCTCGCTTCCTGTCGCGATGTCTCCTCACTCCCTGGCGCGCTGTCTCCTCGCTCCCTGTCGCATTGTCTCATCGCTCCCTGTCACGCTGTCTCCTCGCTCCCTGTCGCGCTGTCTCATCGTTCCCTGTCGCGCTGTCTCCTCGCTCCCTGTCGCGCTGTCTCCTCGCTCCCTGACGTGCTGTCCCCTCGCTCCCTGTCACGCTGTCTCCACTTGCCCTCTCGCTCTGTCTCCTCACTCCCTCTCGCACTGATTCCTCTCTCCCTCTCGCTCTGTCTCCTCTCTCCCTCTCGCATTGCCTCCGCACTCCCTGTCACACTGTCTCCTCGCTCCCTGTCGCACTGACTCCTCGCTCCCTGTCGCACTGTCTCCTCGCTCCCTCTCGCTCTGTCTCCTCTCTCCCTCTCGCATTGCCTCCGCACTCCCTGTCACACTGTCTCCTCGCTCCCTGTCGCGCTGTCTCCTCGCTCCCTTTTGTGCTGTCTCCTCGCTCCCTGTCACGCTGTCTCCTCGCACCCTGTTGCGCTGTCTCATTGCTCACTCTAGCGCTGTCTTCTCGCTCCCTCTCGCGCTGTCTCCTCACTCCCTGTCGCACTGTCTCCTCGCTCCCTGTCGCACAGCCTCCTCGCTTCCTGTCGCGATGTCTCCTCACTCCCTGGCGCGCTGTCTCCTCGCTCCCTGTCGCATTGTCTCATCGCTCCCTGTCACGCTGTCTCCTCGCTCCCTGTCGCGATGTCTCATCGTTCCCTGTCGCGCTGTCTCCTCGCTCCCTGTCGCGCTGTCTCCTCGCTCCCTGACGTGCTGTCTCCTCGCTCCCTGTCACGCTGTCTCCACTTGCCCTCTCGCTCTGTCTCCTCACTCCCTCTCGCACTGATTCCTCTCTCCCTCTCGCTCTGTCTCCTCTCTCCCTCTCGCATTGCCTCCGCACTCCCTGTCACACTGTCTCCTCGCTCCCTGTCGCACTGACTCCTCGCTCCCTGTCGCACTGTCTCCTCGCTCCCTCTCGCTCTGTCTCCTCTCTCCCTCTCGCATTGCCTCCGCACTCCCTGTCACACTGTCTCCTCGCTCCCTGTCGCGCTGTCTCCTCGCTCCCTTTTGTGCTGTCTCCTCGCTCCCTGTCGCGCTGTGTCCTCGCTCGCTGTCGCGCTGTCTCCTCGCACCCTGTCGCGCTGTCTCATCGCTCACTCTAGCGCTGTCTCCTCGCTCCCTCTCGCTCTGTCTCCACTCACTGTCGCGCTGTCTCCTCGCTCCCTGTCGCGCTGTCTCCTCGCTCCCTGTCACGCTGTCTCCTCGCACCCTGTTGCGCTGTCTCATTGCTCACTCTAGCGCTGTCTTCTCGCTCCCTCTCGCGCTGTCTCCTCACTCCCTGTCGCACTGTCTCCTCGCTCCCAGTCGCACAGCCTCCTCGCTTCCTGTCGCGATGTCTCCTCACTCCCTGGGGCGCTGTCTCCTCGCTCCCTGTTGCATTGTCTCATCGCTCCCTGTCACGCTGTCTCCTCGCTCCCTGTCGCGCTGTCTCATCGTTCCCTGTCGCGCTGTCTCCTCGCTCCCTGTCGCGCTGTCTCCTCGCTCCCTGACGTGCTGTCTCCTCGCTCCCTGTCACGCTGTCTCCACTTGCCCTCTCGCTCTGTCTCCTCACTCCCTCTCGCACTGATTCCTCTCTCCCTCTCGCTCTGTCTCCTCTCTCCCTCTCGCATTGCCTCCGCACTCCCTGTCACACTGTCTCCTCGCTCCCTGTCGCACTGACTCCTCGCTCCCTGTCGCACTGTCTCCTCGCTCCCTCTCGCTCTGTCTCCTCTCTCCCTCTCGCATTGCCTCCGCACTCCCTGTCACACTGTCTCCTCGCTCCCTGTCGCGCTGTCTCCTCGCTCCCTGTCGCGCAGCCTCCTCGCTCCCTGTTGCGATGTCTCCTCGGTCCCTGTCGCGCTGTCTCATCGCTCACTCTAGCGCTGTCTCCTCACTCACTGTCGCGCTGTCTCATCGCTCCCTGTCGCGCTGTAAACTCGCTCCCTGTCGCGCTGTCTCCTCACTCCCTGTCACGCTGTCTCCTCGCTCCCTGTCGCGCTGTCTCATCGCTCACTCTAGCGCTGTCTCCTTGCTCCCTCTCGTGCTGTCTCCTCACTCACTGTCGCGCTGTCTCATCGCTCACTGTCGCGCTGTAAACTCGCTCCCTCTCGCTATGCCTCCGCACTCCCTGTCGCACTGTCTCCTCACTCCCTGTCAAGCTGTCTCCTCGCTCCCTGTCGCGCTGTCTCCTCGCACCCTGTCGCGCTGTCTCCTCGCTCCCTGTAGCGCTGTCCCCTCGCTCCATTTTGCACTGTCTCCTCGCTCCCTGTTGCGCTGTCTCCTCGCTCCCTGTTGCGCTGTGCCCTCGCTCCCTGTCGCGCTGTCTCCTCGATCCCTGTCGCACTGTCTCCTCGCTCCCTGTCGCGCTGTTTCCTCGCTCCCTGTCATCCTGTGCCCTCGCTCCCTGTCGCGCTGTCTCCTCGATCCCTGTCGCACTGTCTCCTCGCTCCCTGTCGCGCTGTTTCCTCGCTCCCTGTCATGCTGTCTCCTCGCCCCCTGTCGCGCTGTCTCCTCACTCCCTGTCGCGCTGTCTCATCGCTCACTCTAGCGCTGTCTCCTCGCTCCCTGTCGCGCTGTCTCCTCGCACCCTGTCGCGCTGTCTCATCGCTCCCTGTCGCGCTGTAAACTCGCTCCCTCTCGCAATGCCTCCGCAATCCCTGTCGCGCTGTCTCCTCGCTCCCTGTCGCGCTTTCTCATCGGTCCATGTCGCGCTGTCTCCTGGCTCTCTGTCGCACTGTCTCCTCGCTCCCTGTCGCACTGTCTCCTCGCTCCCTGTCGCACTGTCTCCTTCCTCCCTGTCGCGCTGTCTCCTCGCTCCCTGTCGCGCTGTTTCCTCGCTCTCTGTCGCACTGTCTCCTTGCTTGCTGTCGCACTGTCTCCTCGCTCTCTGTCACACTGTCTCCTCGCTCCCTGTCGCGCTGTCTCCACGCTCCCTGTCGCGCTGTCTCATCGCTCACTCTAGCGCTGTCTCCTTGCTCCCTCTCGTGCTGTCTCCTCACTCACTGTCGCGCTGTCTCCTCACTCCCTGTCGCGCTGTCTCCTCGCTCCCTGTCACGCTGTCTCCTCGCACCCTGTTGCGCTGACTCATTGCTCACTCTAGCGCTGTCTCCTCGCTCCCTCTCGCTCTGTCTCCACTCACTGTCGCGCTGTCTCCTCGCTCCCTGTCGCGCTGTCTCCTCGCTCCCTGTCACGCTGTCTCCTCGCACCCTGTTGCGCTGTCTCATTGCTCACTCTAGCGCTGTCTTCTCGCTCCCTCTCGCGCTGTCTCCTCACTCCCTGTCGCACTGTCTCCTCGCTCCCAGTCGCACAGCCTCCTCGCTTCCTGTCGCGATGTCTCCTCACTCCCTGGGGCGCTGTCTCCTCGCTCCCTGTCGCATTGTCTCATCGCTCCCTGTCACGCTGTCTCCTCGCTCCCTGTCGCGCTGTCTCATCGTTCCCTGTCGCGCTGTCTCCTCGCTCCCTGTCGCGCTGTCTCCTCGCTCCCTGACGTGCTGTCTCCTCGCTCCCTGTCACGCTGTCTCCACTTGCCCTCTCGCTCTGTCTCTTCACTCCCTCTCGCACTGATTCCTCTCTCCCTCTCGCTCTGTCTCCTCTCTCCCTCTCGCATTGCCTCCGCACTCCCTGTCACACTGTCTCCTCGCTCCCTGTCGCACTGACTCCTCGCTCCTGTCGCACTGTCTCCTCGCTCCCTCTCGCTCTGTCTCCTCTCTCCCTCTCGCATTGCCTCCGCACTCCCTGTCACACTGTCTCCTCGCTCCCTGTCGCGCTGTCTCCTCGCTCCCTGTCGCGCTGTCTCATCGCTCACTCTAGCGCTGTCTCCTCACTCACTGTCGCGCTGTCTCATCGCTCCCTGTCGCGCTGTAAACTCGCTCCCTGTCGCGCTGTCTCCTCACTCCCTGTCACGCTGTCTCCTCGCTCCCTGTCGCGCTGTCTCATCGCTCACTCTAGCGCTGTCTCCTTGCTCCCTCTCGTGCTGTCTCCTCACTCACTGTCGCGCTGTCTCCTCACTCCCTGTCGCGCTGTCTCCTCGCTCCCTGTCACGCTGTCTCCTCGCACCCTGTTGTGCTGACTCATTGCTCACTCTAGCGCTGTCTCCTCGCTCCTCTCGCTCTGTCTCCACTCACTGTCGCGCTGTCTCCTCGCTCCCTGTCGCGCTTGTCTCCTCGCTCCCTGTCACGCTGTCTCCTCGCACCCTGTGCGCTGTCTCATTGCTCACTCTAGCGCTGTCTCCTCACTCCCTGTCGCACTGTCTCCTCGCTCCCAGTCGCACAGCCTCCTCGCTTCCTGTCGCGATGTCTCCTCACTCCCTGGGGGCGCTGTCTCCTCGCTCCCTGTCGCATTGTCTCATCGTTCCCTGTCGCGCTGTCTCCTCGCTCCCTGTCACGCTGTCCTCCTCGCTCCCTGACGTGCTGTCTCCTCGCTCCCTGTCACGCTGTCTCCACTTGCCCTCTCGCTCTGTCTCCTCACTCCCTCTCGCACTGATTCCTCTCTCCCTCTCGCTCTGTCTCCTCTCTCCCTCTCGCATTGCCTCCGCACTCCCTGTCACACTGTCTCCTCGCTCCCTGTCGCACTGACTCCTCGCTCCCTGTCGCACTGTCTCCTCGCTCCCTCTCGCTCTGTCTCCTCTCTCCCTCTCGCATTGCCTCCGCACTCCCTGTCACACTGTCTCCTCGCTCCCTGTCGCGCTGTCTCCTCGCTCCCTGTCGCGCTGTCTCATCGCTCACTCTAGCGCTGTCTCCTCACTCACTGTCGCGCTGTCTCATCGCTCCCTGTCGCGCTGTAAACTCGCTCCCTGTCGCGCTGTCTCCTCACTCCCTGTCACGCTGTCTCCTCGCTCCCTGTCGCGCTGTCTCATCGCTCACTCTAGCGCTGTCTCCTTGCTCCCTCTCGTGCTGTCTCCTCACTCACTGTCGCGCTGTCTCCTCACTCCCTGTCGCGCTGTCTCCTCGCTCCCTGTCACGCTGTCTCCTCGCACCCTGTTGCGCTGACTCATTGCTCACTCTAGCGCTGTCTCCTCGCTCCCTCTCGCTCTGTCTCCACTCACTGTCGCGCTGTCACCTCGCTCCCTGTCGCGCTGTCTCCTCGCTCCCTGTCACGCTGTCTCCTCGCACCCTGTTGCGCTGTCTCATTGCTCACTCTAGCGCTGTCTTCTCGCTCCCTCTCGCGCTGTCTCCTCACTCCCTGTCGCACTGTCTCCTCGCTCCCAGTCGCACAGCCTCCTCGCTTCCTGTCGCGATGTCTCCTCACTCCCTGGGGCGCTGTCTCCTCGCTCCCTGTCGCATTGTCTCATCGCTCCCTGTCACGCTGTCTCCTCGCTCCCTGTCGCGCTGACTCATCGTTCCCTGTCGCGCTGTCTCCTCGCTCCCTGTCACGCTGTCTCCTCGCTCCCTGACGTGCTGTCTCCTCGCTCCCTGTCACGCTGTCTCCACTTGCCCTCTCGCTCTGTCTCCTCACTCCCTCTCGCACTGATTCCTCTCTCCCTCTCGCTCTGTCTCCTCTCTCCCTCTCGCATTGCCTCCGCACTCCCTGTCACACTGTCTCCTCGCTCCCTGTCGCACTGACTCCTCGCTCCCTGTCGCACTGTCTCCTCGCTCCCTCTCGCTCTGTCTCCTCTCTCCCTCTCGCATTGCCTCCGCAATCCCTGTCACACTGTCTCCTCGCTCCCTGTCGCGCTGTCTCCTCGCTCCCTGTCGCGCTGCCTCCTCGCTCCCTATTGCGATGTCTCCTCGCTCCCTGTCACGCTGTCTCATCGCTCACTCTAGCGCTGTCTCCTCACTCACTGTCGCGCTGTCTCATCGCTCCCTGTCGCGCTGTAAACTCGCTCCCTGTCGCGCTGTCTCCTCACTCCCTGTCGCGCTGTCTCCTCGCTCCCTGTCGCGCTTTCTCATCGGTCCATGTCGCGCTGTCTCCTGGCTCTCTGTCGCACTGTCTCCTCGCTCCCTGTCGCACTGTCTCCTTCCTCCCTGTCGCGCTGTCTCCTCGCTCCCTGTCGCACTGACTCTTCGCTCCCTGTCGCGCTTTCTCCTCGCTCCCTGTCGCTCTGTCTCCTCTCTCCCTCTCGCATTGCCTCCGCACTCCCTGTCACACTGTCTCCTCACCCCCTGTCGCACTGACTCCTCGCTGCCTGTTGCACTGTCTCCTCGCTCACTCTCGCTCTGTCTCTTCTCTCCCTCTCGCATTGCCTCCGCACTCCCTGTCACACAGTCTCCTCGCTCCCTGTCGCGCTGTCTCCTCGCTCCCTGTCGCGCTGTTTCCTCGCTCCCTGTCATGCTGTCTCCTCGCCCCCTGTCGCGCTGTCTCCTCACTCCCTGTCGCGCTGTCTCATCGCTCACTCTAGCGCTGTCCCCTCGCTCCCTGTCGCGCTGTCTCCTCGCACCCTGTCGCGCTGTCTCATCGCTCCCTGTCGCGCTGTAAACTCGCTCCCTCTCGCAATGCCTCCGCACTCCCTGTCGCGCTGTCTCCTCGCTCCCTGTCGCGCTTTCTCATTGGTCCATGTCGCGCTGTCTCCTGGCTCTCTGTCGCACTGTCTCCTTGCTCCCTGTTGCACTGTCTCCTCGCTCCCTGTCGCACTGTCTCCTTCCTCCCTGTCGCGCTGTCTCCTCGCTTCCTGTCGCGCTGTTTTCTCGCTCTCTGTCGCACTGTCTCCTTGCTTGCTGTCGCACTGTCTCCTCGCTCTCTGTCACACTGTCTCCTCGCTCCCTGTCGCGCTGTCTCCTCGCTCCCTGTCGCGCTGTCTCATCGCTCACTCTAGCGCTGTCTCCTTGCTCCCTCTCGTGCTGTCTCCTCACTCACTATCGCGCTGTCTCCTCGCTCACTGTCGCGCTGTCTCCTCGCTCCCTGTCACGCTGTCTCCTCGCACCCTGTTGCGCTGTCTCATTGCTCACTCTAGCGCTGTCTTCTCGCTCCCTCTCGCGCTGTCTACTCACTCCCTGTCGCACTGTCTCCTCGCTCCCAGTCGCACAGCCTCCTCGCTTCCTGTCGCGATGTCTCCTCGCTCCCTGTCGCATTGTCTCATCGCTCCCTGTCACGCTGTCTCCTCGCTCCCTGTCGCGCTGTCTCATCGTTCCCTGTCGCGCTGTCTCCTCGCTCCCTGTCGCGCTGTCTCCTCGCTCCCTGACGTGCTGTCTCCTCGCTCCCTGTCACGCTGTCTCCACTTGCCCTCTCGCTCTGTCTCCTCACTCCCTCTCGCACTGATTCCTCTCTCCCTCTCGCTCTGTCTCCTCTCTCCCTCTCGCATTGCCTCCGCACTCCCTGTCACACTGTCTCCTCGCTCCCTGTCGCACTGACTCCTCGCTCCCTGTCGCACTGTCTCCTCGCTCCCTCTCGCTCTGTCTCCTCTCTCCCTCTCGCATTGCCTCCGCACTCCCTGTCACACTGTCTCCTCGCTCCCTGTCGCGCTGTCTCCTCGCTCCCTGTCGCGCTGCCTCCTCGCTCCCTGTTGCGATGTCTCCTCGCTCCCTGTCGCGCTGTCTCATCGCTCACTCTAGCGCTGTCTCCTCACTCACTGTCGCGCTGTCTCATCGCTCCCTGTCGCGCTGTAAACTCGCTCCCTGTCGCGCTGTCTCCTCACTCCCTGTCGCGCTGTCTCCTCGCTCCCTGTCGCGCTTTCTCATCGGTCCATGTCGCGCTGTCTCCTGGCTCTCTGTCGCGCTGTCTCCTCGCTCCCTGTCGCGCTGTCTCCTCGCTCCCTGTCGCTCTGTCTCCTCTCCCCCTCCCGCATTGCCTCCGCACTCCCTGTCACACTGTCTCCTCGCTCCCTGTCGCACTGTCTCCTCGCTCCCTCTCGCTCTGTCTCCTCTGTCCCTCTCGCATTGCCTCCGCACTCCCTGTCACACTGTCTCCTCGCTCCCTGTCGCACTGACTCCTCGCTCCCTGTCGCGCTGTCTCCTCGCTCCCTGTCGCGCTGCCTCCTCGCTCCCTGTCGCGATGTCTCCTCACTCCCTGTCGCGCCGTCTCCTCGCTCCATGTCGCGCTGTCTCCTCGCACCCTGTCGCGCTGTCTCATCGCTCCCTGTCGCGCTGTAAACTCGCTCCCTCTCGCAATGCCTCCGCACTCCCTGTCGCGCTGTCTCCTCGCTCCCTGTCGCGCTTTCTCATCAGTCCATGTCACGCTGTCTCCTGGCTCTCTGTCGCACTGTCTCCTCGCTCCCTGTCGCACTGTCTCCTCGCTCCCTGTCGCACTGTCTCCTTCCTCCCTGTCGCGCTGTCTCCTCGCTCCCTGTCGCGCTGTTTCCTCGCTCTCTGTCGCACTGTCTCCTTGCTTGCTGTCGCACTGTCTCCTCGCTCTCTGTCACACTGTCTCCTCGCTCCCTGTCGCGCTGTCTCCTCGCTCCCTGTCGCGCTGTCTCATCGCTCACTCTAGCGCTGTCTCCTTGCTCCCTCTCGCGCTGTCTCCTCACTCACTGTCGCGCTGTCTCCTCACTCCCTGTCGCGCTGTCTCCTCGCTCCCTGTCACGCTGTCTCCTCGCACCCTGTTGCGCTTACTCATTGCTCACTCTAGCGCTGTCTCCTCGCTCCCTCTCGCTCTGTCTCCACTCACTGTCGCGCTGTCTCCTCGCTCCCTGTCGCGCTGTCTCCTCGCTCCCTGTCACGCTGTCTCCTCGCACCCTGTTGCGCTGTCTCATTGCTCACTCTAGCGCTGTCTTCTCGCTCCCTCTCGCGCTGTCTCCTCACTCCCTGTCGCACTGTCTCCTCGCTCCCTGTCGCACAGCCTCCTCGCTTCCTGTCGCGATGTCTCCTCACTCCCTGGCGCGCTGTCTCCTCGCTCCCTGTCGCATTGTCTCATCGCTCACTGTCACGCTGTCTCCTCGCTCCCTGTCGCGCTGTCTCATCGTTCCCTGTCGCGCTGTCTCCTCGCTCCCTGTCGCACTGTCTCCTCGCTCCCTGACGTGCTGTCTCCTCGCTCCCTGTCACGCTGTCTCCACTTGCCCTCTCGCTCTGTCTCCTCACTCCCTCTCGCACTGATTCCTCTCTCCCTCTCGCTCTGTCTCCTCTCTCCCTCTCGCATTGCCTCCGCACTCCCTGTCACACTGTCTCCTCGCTCCCTGTCGCACTGACTCCTCGCTCCCTGTCGCACTGTCTCCTCGCTCCCTCTCGCTCTGTCTCCTCTCTCCCTCTCGCATTGCCTCCGCACTCCCTGTCACACTGTCTCTTCGCTCCCTGTCGCGCTGTCTCCTCGCTCCCTGTCGCGCTGCCTCCTCGCTCCCTGTTGCGATGTCTCCTCGCTCCCTGTCGCGCTGTCTCATCGCTCACTCTAGCGCTGTCTCCTCACTCACTGTCGCGCTGTCTCATCGCTCCCTGTCGCGCTGTAAACTCGCTCCCTGTCGCGCTGTCTCCTCACTCGCTGTCACGCTGTCTCCTCGCTCCCTGTCGCGCTTTCTCATCGGTCCATGTCGCGCTGTCTCATGGCTCTCTGTCGCACTGTCTCCTCGCTCCCTGTCGCACTGTCTCCTCGCTCCCTGTCGCACTGTCTCCTTCCTCCCTGTCGCGCTGTCTCCTCGCTCCCTGTCGCGCTGTCTCCTTGCTCTCTGTCGCACTGTCTCCTCGAACCCTGTCGCGCTGTCTCATCGCTCACTCTAGCGCTGTCTCCTTGCTCCCTGTTGCGCTGTCTCATCGCTCCCTGTCACGCTGTCTCCTCGCTCCCTGTCGCACTGACTCTTCGCTCCCTGTCGCGCTGTCTCCTCGCTCCCTGTCGCTCTGTCTCCTCTCTCCCTCTCGCATTGCCTCCGCACTCCCTGTCACACTGTCTCCTCACCCCCTGTCGCACTGACTCCTCGCTGCCTGTTGCACTGTCTCCTCGCTCACTCTCGCTCTGTCTCCTCTCTCCCTCTCGCATTGCCTCCGCACTCCCTGTCACACTGTCTCCTCGCTCCCTGTCGCGCTGTCTCCTCGCGCCCTGTCGCACTGCCTCCTCGCTCCCTGTCGCGATGTCTCCTCACTCCCTGTCACGCTGTCTCCTCGCTCCATGTCGTGCTGTCTCCTCGCTCCCTCTCGCGCTGTCTCCTCACTCACTGTCGCGCTGTCTCATCGCTCACTGTCGCGCTGTAAACTCGCTCCCTCTCGCTATGCCTCCGCACTCCCTGTCGCACTGTCTCCTCACTCCCTGTCAAGCTGTCTCCTCGCTCCCTGTCGCACTGTCTCCTCGCACCCTGTCGCGCTGTCTCCTCGCTCCCTGTAGCGCTGTCCCCTCGCTCCATTTTGCACTGTCTCCTCGCTCCCTGTCGCGCTGTCTCCTCGCTCCCTGTTGTGCTGTGCCCTCGCTCCCTGTCGCGCTGTCTCCTCGATCCCTGTCGCACTGTCTCCTCGCTCCCTGTCGCGCTGTTTCCTCGCTCCCTGTCATGCTGTGCCCTCGCTCCCTGTCGCGCTGTCTCCTCGATCCCTGTCGCACTGTCTCCTCGCTCCCTGTCGCGCTGTTTCCTCGCTCCCTGTCATGCTGTCTCCTCGCCCCCTGTCGCGCTGTCTCCTCACTCCCTGTCGCGCTGTCTCATCGCTCACTCTAGCGCTGTCTCCTCGCTCCCTGTCGCGCTGTCTCCTCGCACCCTGTCGCGCTGTCTCATCGCTCCCTGTCGCGCTGTAAACTCGCTCCCTCTCGCAATGCCTCCGCACTCCCTGTCGCGCTGTCTCCTCGCTCCCTGTCGCGCTTTCTCATCGGTCCATGTCGCGCTGTCTCCTGGCTCTCTGTCGCACTGTCTCCTCGCTCCCTGTCGCACTGTCTCCTCGCTCCCTGTCGCACTGTCTCCTTCCTCCCTGTCGCGCTGTCTCCTCGCTCCCTGTCGCGCTGTTTCCTCACTCTCTGTCGCACTGTCTCCTTGCTTGCTGTCGCACTGTCTCCTCGCTCTCTGTCACACTGTCTCCTCGCTCCCTGTCGCGCTGTCTCCTCGCTCCCTGTCGCGCTGTCTCATCGCTCACTCTAGCGCTGTCTCCTTGCTCCCTCTCGTGCTGTCTCCTCACTCACTGTCGCGCTGTCTCCTCACTCCCTGTCGCGCTGTCTCCTCGCTCCCTGTCACGCTGTCTCCTCGCACCCTGTTGCGCTGACTCATTGCTCACTCTAGCGCTGTCTCCTCGCTCCCTCTCGCTCTGTCTCCACTCACTGTCGCGCTGTCTCCTCGCTCCCTGTCGCGCTGTCTCCTCGCTCCCTGTCACGCTGTCTCCTCGCACCCTGTTGCGCTGTCTCATTGCTCACTCTAGCGCTGTCTCCTCGCTCCCAGTCGCACAGCCTCCTCGCTTCCTGTCGCGATGTCTCCTCACTCCCTGGGGCGCTGTCTCCTCGCTCCCTGTCGCATTGTCTCATCGCTCCCTGTCACGCTGTCTCCTCGCTCCCTGTCGCGCTGTCTCATCGTTCCCTGTCGCGCTGTCTCCTCGCTCCCTGTCGCGCTGTCTCCTCGCTCCCTGACGTGCTGTCTCCTCGCTCCCTGTCACGCTGTCTCCACTTGCCCTCTCGCTCTGTCTCCTCACTCCCTCTCGCACTGATTCCTCTCTCCCTCTCGCTCTGTCTCCTCTCTCCCTCTCGCATTGCCTCCGCACTCCCTGTCACACTGTCTCCTCGCTCCCTGTCGCACTGACTCCTCGCTCCCTGTCGCACTGTCTCCTCGCTCCCTCTCGCTCTGTCTCCTCTCTCCCTCTCGCATTGCCTCCGCACTCCCTGTCACACTGTCTCCTCGCTCCCTGTCGCGCTGTCTCCTCGCTCCCTGTCGCGCTGCCTCCTCGCTCCCTGTTGCGATGTCTCCTTGCTCCCTGTCGCGCTGTCTCATCGCTCACTCTAGCGCTGTCTCCTCACTCACTGTCGCGCTGTCTCATCGCTCCCTGTCGCGCTGTAAACTCGCTCCCTGTCGCGCTGTCTCCTCACTCCCTGTCACGCTGTCTCCTCGCTCCCTGTCGCGCTGTCTCATCGCTCACTCTAGCGCTGTCTCCTTGCTCCCTCTCGTGCTGTCTCCTCACTCACTGTCGCGCTGTCTCCTCACTCCCTGTCGCGCTGTCTCCTCGCTCCCTGTCACGCTGTCTCCTCGCACCCTGTTGCGCTGACTCATTGCTCACTCTAGCGCTGTCTCCTCGCTCCCTCTCGCTCTGTCTCCACTCACTGTCGCGCTGTCTCCTCGCTCCCTGTCGCGCTGTCTCCTCGCTCCCTGTCACGCTGTCTCCTCGCACCCTGTTGCGCTGTCTCATTGCTCACTCTAGCGCTGTCTTCTCGCTCCCTCTCGCGCTGTCTCCTCACTCCCTGTCGCACTGTCTCCTCGCTCCCTGTCGCACAGCCTCCTCGCTTCCTGTCGCGATGTCTCCTCACTCCCTGTCACGCTGTCTCCTCGCTCCATGTCGTGCTGTCTCCTCGCTCCCTCTCGCGCTGTCTCCTCACTCACTGTCGCGCTGTCTCATCGCTCACTGTCGCGCTGTAAACTCGCTCCCTCTCGCTATGCCTCCGCACTCCCTGTCGCACTGTCTCCTCACTCCCTGTCAAGCTGTCTCCTCGCTCCCTGTCGCGCTGTCTCCTCGCACCCTGTCACGCTGTCTCCTCGCTCCCTGTAGTGCTGTCCCCTCGCTCCCTGTAGCGCTGTCCCCTCGCTCCATTTTGCACTGTCTCCTCGCTCCCTGTCGCGCTGTCTCCTCGCTCCCTGTTGCGCTGTGCCCTCGCACCCTGTCGCGCTGTCTCCTCGATCCCTGTCGCACTGTCTCCTCGCTCCCTGTCGCGCTGTTTCCTCGCTCCCTGTCATGCTGTGCCCTCGCTCCCTGTCGCGCTGTCTCCTCGATCCCTGTCGCACTGTCTCCTCGCTCCCTGTCGCGCTGTTTCCTCGCTCCCTGTCATGCTGTCTCCTCGCCCCCTGTCGCGCTGTCTCCTCACTCCCTGTCGCGCTGTCTCATCGCTCACTCTAGCGCTGTCTCCTCGCTCCCTGTCGCGCTGTCTCCTCGCACCCTGTCGCGCTGTCTCATCGCTCCCTGTCGCACTGTCTCCTCGCTCCCTGTCGCACTGTCTCCTTCCTCCCTGTCGCGCTGTCTCCTCGCTCCCTGTCGCGCTGTTTCCTCGCTCTCTGTCGCACTGTCTCCTTGCTTGCTGTCGCACTGTCTCCTCGCTCTCTGCCACACTGTCTCCTCGCTCCCTGTCGCGCTGTCTCCTCGCTCCCTGTCGCGCTGTCTCATCGCTCACTCTAGCGCTGTCTCCTTGCTCCCTCTCGCGCTGTCTCCTCACTCACTGTCGCGCTGTCTCCTCACTCCCTGTCGCGCTGTCTCCTCGCTCCCTGTCACGCTGTCTCCTCGCACCCTGTTGCGCTTACTCATTGCTCACTCTAGCGCTGTCTCCTCGCTCCCTCTCGCTCTGTCTCCACTCACTGTCGCGCTGTCTCCTCGCTCCCTGTCGCGCTGTCTCCTCGCTCCCTGTCACGCTGTCTCCTCGCACCCTGTTGCGCTGTCTCATTGCTCACTCTAGCGCTGTCTTCTCGCTCCCTCTCGCGCTGTCTCCTCACTCCCTGTCGCACTGTCTCCTCGCTCCCTGTCGCACAGCCTCCTCGCTTCCTGTCGCGATGTCTCCTCACTCCCTGGCGCGCTGTCTCCTCGCTCCCTGTCGCATTGTCTCATCGCTCACTGTCACGCTGTCTCCTCGCTCCCTGTCGCGCTGTCTCATCGTTCCCTGTCGCGCTGTCTCCTCGCTCCCTGTCGCACTGTCTCCTCGCTCCCTGACGTGCTGTCTCCTCGCTCCCTGTCACGCTGTCTCCACTTGCCCTCTCGCTCTGTCTCCTCACTCCCTCTCGCACTGATTCCTCTCTCCCTCTCGCTCTGTCTCCTCTCTCCCTCTCGCATTGCCTCCGCACTCCCTGTCACACTGTCTCCTCGCTCCCTGTCGCACTGACTCCTCGCTCCCTGTCGCACTGTCTCCTCGCTCCCTCTCGCTCTGTCTCCTCTCTCCCTCTCGCATTGCCTCCGCACTCCCTGTCACACTGTCTCTTCGCTCCCTGTCGCGCTGTCTCCTCGCTCCCTGTCGCGCTGCCTCCTCGCTCCCTGTTGCGATGTCTCCTCGCTCCCTGTCGCGCTGTCTCATCGCTCACTCTAGCGCTGTCTCCTCACTCACTGTCGCGCTGTCTCATCGCTCCCTGTCGCGCTGTAAACTCGCTCCCTGTCGCGCTGTCTCCTCACTCGCTGTCACGCTGTCTCCTCGCTCCCTGTCGCGCTTTCTCATCGGTCCATGTCGCGCTGTCTCCTGGCTCTCTGTCGCACTGTCTCCTCGCTCCCTGTCGCACTGTCTCCTCGCTCCCTGTCGCACTGTCTCCTTCCTCCCTGTCGCGCTGTCTCCTCGCTCCCTGTCGCGCTGTCTCCTTGCTCTCTGTCGCACTGTCTGCTCGAACCCTGTCGCGCTGTCTCATCGCTCACTCTAGCGCTGTCTCCTTGCTCCCTGTTGCGCTGTCTCATCGCTCCCTGTCACGCTGTCTCCTCGCTCCCTGTCGCACTGACTCTTCGCTCCCTGTCGCGCTGTCTCCTCGCTCCCTGTCGCTCTGTCTCCTCTCTCCCTCTCGCATTGCCTCCGCACTCCCTGTCACACTGTCTCCTCACCCCCTGTCGCACTGACTCCTCGCTGCCTGTTGCACTGTCTCCTCGCTCACTCTCGCTCTGTCTCCTCTCTCCCTCTCGCATTGCCTCCGCACTCCCTGTCACACTGTCTCCTCGCTCCCTGTCGCGCTGTCTCCTCGCGCCCTGTCGCACTGCCTCCTCGCTCCCTGTCGCGATGTCTCCTCACTCCCTGTCACGCTGTCTCCTCGCTCCATGTCGTGCTGTCTCCTCGCTCCCTCTCGCGCTGTCTCCTCACTCACTGTCGCGCTGTCTCATCGCTCACTGTCGCGCTGTAAACTCGCTCCCTCTCGCTATGCCTCCGCACTCCCTGTCGCACTGTCTCCTCACTCCCTGTCAAGCTGTCTCCTCGCTCCCTGTCGCGCTGTCTCCTCGCACCCTGTCGCGCTGTCTCCTCGCTCCCTGTAGCGCTGTCCCCTCGCTCCATTTTGCACTGTCTCCTCGCTCCCTGTCGCGCTGTCTCCTCGCTCCCTGTTGTGCTGTGCCCTCGCTCCCTGTCGCGCTGTCTCCTCGATCCCTGTCGCACTGTCTCCTCGCTCCCTGTCGCGCTGTTTCCTCGCTCCCTGTCATGCTGTGCCCTCGCTCCCTGTCGCGCTGTCTCCTCGATCCCTGTCGCACTGTCTCCTCGTTCCCTGTCGCGCTGTTTCCTCGCTCCCTGTCATGCTGTCTCCTCGCCCCCTGTCGCGCTGTCTCCTCACTCCCTGTCGCGCTGTCTCATCGCTCACTCTAGCGCTGTCTCCTCGCTCCCTGTCGCGCTGTCTCCTCGCACCCTGTCGCGCTGTCTCATCGCTCCCTGTCGCGCTGTAAACTCGCTCCCTCTCGCAATGCCTCCGCACTCCCTGTCGCGCTGTCTCCTCGCTCCCTGTCGCGCTTTCTCATCGGTCCATGTCGCGCTGTCTCCTGGCTCTCTGTCGCACTGTCTCCTCGCTCCCTGTCGCACTGTCTCCTCGCTCCCTGTCGCACTGTCTCCTTCCTCCCTGTCGCGCTGTCTCCTCGCTCCCTGTCGCGCTGTTTCCTCACTCTCTGTCGCACTGTCTCCTTGCTTGCTGTCGCACTGTCTCCTCGCTCTCTGTCACACTGTCTCCTCGCTCCCTGTCGCGCTGTCTCCTCGCTCCCTGTCGCGCTGTCTCATCGCTCACTCTAGCGCTGTCTCCTTGCTCCCTCTCGTGCTGTCTCCTCACTCACTGTCGCGCTGTCTCCTCACTCCCTGTCGCGCTGTCTCCTCGCTCCCTGTCACGCTGTCTCCTCGCACCCTGTTGCGCTGACTCATTGCTCACTCTAGCGCTGTCTCCTCGCTCCCTCTCGCTCTGTCTCCACTCACTGTCGCGCTGTCTCCTCGCTCCCTGTCGCGCTGTCTCCTCGCTCCCTGTCACGCTGTCTCCTCGCACCCTGTTGCGCTGTCTCATTGCTCACTCTAGCGCTGTCTCCTCGCTCCCAGTCGCACAGCCTCCTCGCTTCCTGTCGCGATGTCTCCTCACTCCCTGGGGCGCTGTCTCCTCGCTCCCTGTCGCATTGTCTCATCGCTCCCTGTCACGCTGTCTCCTCGCTCCCTGTCGCGCTGTCTCATCGTTCCCTGTCGCGCTGTCTCCTCGCTCCCTGTCGCGCTGTCTCCTCGCTCCCTGACGTGCTGTCTCCTCGCTCCCTGTCACGCTGTCTCCACTTGCCCTCTCGCTCTGTCTCCTCACTCCCTCTCGCACTGATTCCTCTCTCCCTCTCGCTCTGTCTCCTCTCTCCCTCTCGCATTGCCTCCGCACTCCCTGTCACACTGTCTCCTCGCTCCCTGTCGCACTGACTCCTCGCTCCCTGTCGCACTGTCTCCTCGCTCCCTCTCGCTCTGTCTCCTCTCTCCCTCTCGCATTGCCTCCGCACTCCCTGTCACACTGTCTCCTCGCTCCCTGTCGCGCTGTCTCCTCGCTCCCTGTCGCGCTGCCTCCTCGCTCCCTGTTGCGATGTCTCCTTGCTCCCTGTCGCGCTGTCTCATCGCTCACTCTAGCGCTGTCTCCTCACTCACTGTCGCGCTGTCTCATCGCTCCCTGTCGCGCTGTAAACTCGCTCCCTGTCGCGCTGTCTCCTCACTCCCTGTCACGCTGTCTCCTCGCTCCCTGTCGCGCTGTCTCATCGCTCACTCTAGCGCTGTCTCCTTGCTCCCTCTCGTGCTGTCTCCTCACTCACTGTCGCGCTGTCTCCTCACTCCCTGTCGCGCTGTCTCCTCGCTCCGTCACGCTGTCTCCTCGCACCCTGTTGCGCTGACTCATTGCTCACTCTAGCGCTGTCTCCTCGCTCCCTCTCGCTCTGTCTCCACTCACTGTCGCGCTGTCTCCTCGCTCCCTGTCGCGCTGTCTCCTCGCTCCCTGTCACGCTGTCTCCTCGCACCCTGTTGCGCTGTCTCATTGCTCACTCTAGCGCTGTCTTCTCGCTCCCTCTCGCGCTGTCTCCTCACTCCCTGTCGCACTGTCTCCTCGCTCCCTGTCGCACAGCCTCCTCGCTTCCTGTCGCGATGTCTCCTCACTCCCTGTCACGCTGTCTCCTCGCTTCATGTCGTGCTGTCTCCTCGCTCCCTCTCGCGCTGTCTCCTCACTCACTGTCGCGCTGTCTCATCGCTCACTGTCGCGCTGTAAACTCGCTCCCTCTCGCTATGCCTCCGCACTCCCTGTCGCACTGTCTCCTCACTCCCTGTCAAGCTGTCTCCTCGCTCCCTGTCGCGCTGTCTCCTCGCACCCTGTCGCGCTGTCTCCTCGCTCCCTGTAGCGCTGTCCCCTCGCTCCATTTTGCACTGTCTCCTCGCTCCCTGTCGCGCTGTCTCCTCGCTCCCTGTTGCGCTGTGCCCTCGCTCCCTGTCGCGCTGTCTCCTCGATCCCTGTCGCACTGTCTCCTCGCTCCCTGTCGCGCTGTTTCCTCGCTCCCTGTCATGCTGTGCCCTCGCTCCCTGTCGCGCTGTCTCCTCGATCCCTGTTGCACTGTCTCCTCGCTCCCTGTCGCGCTGTTTCCTCGCTCCCTGTCATGCTGTCTCCTCGCCCCCTGTCGCGCTGTCTCCTCACTCCCTGTCGCGCTGTCTCATCGCTCACTCTAGCGCTGTCTCCTCGCTCCCTGTCGCGCTGTCTCCTCGCATCCTGTCGCGCTGTCTCATCGCTCCCTGTCGCGCTGTAAACTCGCTCCCTCTCGCAATGCCTCCGCACTCCCTGTCGCGCTGTCTCCTCGCTCCCTGTCGCGCTTTCTCATCGGTCCATGTCGCGCTGTCTCCTGGCTCTCTGTCGCACTGTCTCCTCGCTCCCTGTCGCACTGTCTCCTCGCTCCCTGTCGCACTGTCTCCTTCCTCCCTGTCGCGCTGTCTCCTCGCTCCCTGTCGCGCTGTTTCCTCACTCTCTGTCGCACTGTCTCCTTGCTTGCTGTCGCACTGTCTCCTCGCTCTCTGTCACACTGTCTCCTCGCTCCCTGTCGCGCTGTCTCCTCGCTCCCTGTCGCGCTGTCTCATCGCTCACTCTAGCGCTGTCTCCTTGCTCCCTCTCGTGCTGTCTCCTCACTCACTGTCGCGCTGTCTCCTCACTCCCTGTCGCGCTGTCTCCTCGCTCCCTGTCACGCTGTCTCCTTGCACCCTGTTGCGCTGACTCATTGCTCACTCTAGCGCTGTCTCCTCGCTCCCTCTCGCTCTGTCTCCACTCACTGTCGCGCTGTCTCCTCGCTCCCTGTCGCGCTGTCTCCTCGCTCCCTGTCACGCTGTCTCCTCGCACCCTGTTGCGCTGTCTCATTGCTCACTCTAGCGCTGTCTTCTCGCTCCCTCTCGCACTGTCTCCTCGCTCCCAGTCGCACAGCCTCCTCGCTTCCTGTCGCGATGTCTCCTCACTCCCTGGGGCGCTGTCTCCTCGCTCCCTGTCGCATTGTCTCATCGCTCCCTGTCACGCTGTCTCCTCGCTCCCTGTCGCGCTGTCTCATCGTTCCCTGTCGCGCTGTCTCCTCGCTCCCTGTCGCGCTGTCTCCTCGCTCCCTGACGTGCTGTCTCCTCGCTCCCTGTCACGCTGTCTCCACTTGCCCTCTCGCTCTGTCTCCTCACTCCCTCTCGCACTGATTCCTCTCTCCCTCTCGCTCTGTCTCCTCTCTCCCTCTCGCATTGCCTCCGCACTCCCTGTCACACTGTCTCCTCACTCCCTGTCGCACTGACTCCTCGCTCCCTGTCGCACTGTCTCCTCGCTCCCTCTCGCTCTGTCTCCTCTCTCCCTCTCGCATTGCCTCCGCACTCCCTGTCACACTGTCTCCTCGCTCCCTGTCGCGCTGTCTCCTCGCTCCCTGTCGCGCTGCCTCCTCGCTCCCTGTTGCGATGTCTCCTCGCTCCCTGTCGCGCTGTCTCATCGCTCACTCTAGCGCTGTCTCCTCACTCACTGTCGCGCTGTCTCATCGCTCCCTGTCGCGCTGTAAACTCGCTCCCTGTCGCGCTGTCTCCTCACTCCCTGTCACGCTGTCTCCTCGCTCCCTGTCGCGCTGTCTCATCGCTCACTCTAGCGCTGTCTCCTTGCTCCCTCTCGTGCTGTCTCCTCACTCACTGTCGCGCTGTCTCCTCACTCCCTGTCGCGCTGTCTCCTCGCTCCCTGTCACGCTGTCTCCTCGCACCCTGTTGCGCTGACTCATTGCTCACTCTAGCGCTGTCTCCTCGCTCCCTCTCGCTCTGTCTCCACTCACTGTCGCGCTGTCTCCTCGCTCCCTGTCGCGCTGTCTCCTCGCTCCCTGTCACGCTGTCTCCTCGCACCCTGTTGCGCTGTCTCATTGCTCACTCTAGCGCTGTCTTCTCGCTCCCTCTCGCGCTGTCTCCTCACTCCCTGTCGCACTGTCTCCTCGCTCCCTGTCGCACAGCCTCCTCGCTTCCTGTCGCGATGTCTCCTCACTCCCTGTCACGCTGTCTCCTCGCTCCATGTCGTGCTGTCTCCTCGCTCCCTCTCGCGCTGTCTCCTCACTCACTGTCGCGCTGTCTCATCGCTCACTGTCGCGCTGTAAACTCGCTCCCTCTCGCTATGCCTCCGCACTCCCTGTCGCACTGTCTCCTCACTCCCTGTCAAGCTGTCTCCTCGCTCCCTGTCGCGCTGTCTCCTCGCACCCTGTCGCGCTGTCTCCTCGCTCCCTGTAGCGCTGTCCCCTCGCTCCATTTTGCACTGTCTCCTCGCTCCCTGTCGCGCTGTCTCCTCGCTCCCTGTTGCGCTGTGCCCTCGCTCCCTGTCGTGCTGTCTCCTCGATCCCTGTCGCACTGTCTCCTCGCTCCCTGTCGCGCTGTTTCCTCGCTCCCTGTCATGCTGTGCCCTCGCTCCCTGTCGCGCTGTCTCCTCGATCCCTGTCGCACTGTCTCCTCGCTCCCTGTCGCGCTGTTTCCTCGCTCCCTGTCATGCTGTCTCCTCGCCCCCTGTCGCGCTGTCTCCTCACTCCCTGTCGCGCTGTCTCATCGCTCACTCTAGCGCTGTCTCCTCGCTCCCTGTCGCGCTGTCTCCTCGCACCCTGTCGCGCTGTCTCATCGCTCCCTGTCGCGCTGTAAACTCGCTCCCTCTCGCAATGCCTCCGCACTCCCCTCGCGCTGTCTCCTCGCTCCCTGTCGCGCTTTCTCATCGGTCCATGTCGCGCTGTCTCCTGGCTCTCTGTCGCACTGTCTCCTCGCTCCCTGTCGCACTGTCTCCTCGCTCCCTGTCGCACTGTCTCCTTCCTCCCTGTCGCGCTGTCTCCTCGCTCCCTGTCGCGCTGTTTCCTCACTCTCTGTCGCACTGTCTCCTTGCTTGCTGTCGCACTGTCTCCTCGCTCTCTGTCACACTGTCTCCTCGCTCCCTGTCGCGCTGTCTCCTCGCTCCCTGTCGCGCTGTCTCATCGCTCACTCTAGCGCTGTCTCCTTGCTCCCTCTCGTGCTGTCTCCTCACTCACTGTCGCGCTGTCTCCTCACTCCCTGTCGCGCTGTCTCCTCGCTCCCTGTCACGCTGTCTCCTCGCACCCTGTTGCGCTGACTCATTGCTCACTCTAGCGCTGTCTCCTCGCTCCCTCTCGCTCTGTCTCCACTCACTGTCGCGCTGTCTCCTCGCTCCCTGTCGCGCTGTCTCCTCGCTCCCTGTCACGCTGTCTCCTCGCACCCTGTTGCGCTGTCTCATTGCTCACTCTAGCGCTGTCTCCTCGCTCCCTCTCGCTCTGTCTCCACTCACTGTCGCGCTGTCTCCTCGCTCCCTGTCGCGCTGTCTCCTCGCTCCCTGTCACGCTGTCTCCTCGCACCCTGTTGCGCTGTCTCATTGCTCACTCTAGCGCTGTCTTCTCGCTCCCTCTCGCACTGTCTCCTCGCTCCCAGTCGCACAGCCTCCTCGCTTCCTGTCACGCTGTCTCCTCGCTCCCTGTCGCGCTGTCTCCTCGCTCCCTGACGTGCTGTCTCCTCGCTCCCTGTCACGCTGTCTCCACTTGCCCTCTCGCTCTGTCTCCTCACTCCCTCTCGCACTGATTCCTCTCTCCCTCTCGCTCTGTCTCCTCTCTCCCTCTCGCATTGCCTCCGCACTCCCTGTCACACTGTCTCCTCGCTCCCTGTCGCACTGACTCCTCGCTCCCTGTCGCACTGTCTCCTCGCTCCCTCTCGCTCTGTCTCCTCTCTCCCTCTCGCATTGCCTCCGCACTCCCTGTCACACTGTCTCCTCGCTCCCTGTCGCGCTGTCTCCTCGCTCCCTTTTGTGCTGTCTCCTCGCTCCCTGTCGCGCTGTGTCCTCGCTCGCTGTCGCGCTGTCTCCTCGCACCCTGTCGCGCTGTCTCATCGCTCACTCTAGCGCTGTCTCCTCGCTCCCTCTCGCTCTGTCTCCACTCACTGTCGCGCTGTCTCCTCGCTCCCTGTCGCGCTGTCTCCTCGCTCCCTGTCACGCTGTCTCCTCGCACCCTGTTGCGCTGTCTCATTGCTCACTCTAGCGCTGTCTTCTCGCTCCCTCTCGCGCTGTCTCCTCACTCCCTGTCGCACTGTCTCCGCGCTCCCAGTCGCACAGCCTCCTCGCTTCCTGTCGCGATGTCTCCTCACTCCCTGGGGCGCTGTCTCCTCGCTCCCTGTTGCATTGTCTCATCGCTCCCTGTCACGCTGTCTCCTCGCTCCCTGTCGCGCTGTCTCATCGTTCCCTGTCGCGCTGTCTCCTCGCTCCCTGTCGCGCTGTCTCCTCGCTCCCTGACGTGCTGTCTCCTCGCTCCCTGTCACGCTGTCTCCACTTGCCCTCTCGCTCTGTCTCCTCACTCCCTCTCGCACTGATTCCTCTCTCCCTCTCGCTCTGTCTCCTCTCTCCCTCTCGCATTGCCTCCGCACTCCCTGTCACACTGTCTCCTCGCTCCCTGTCGCACTGACTCCTCGCTCCCTGTCGCACTGTCTCCTCGCTCCCTCTCGCTCTGTCTCCTCTCTCCCTCTCGCATTGCCTCCGCACTCCCTGTCACACTGTCTCCTCGCTCCCTGTCGCGCTGTCTCCTCGCTCCCTGTCGCGCAGCCTCCTCGCTCCCTGTTGCGATGTCTCCTCGGTCCCTGTCGCGCTGTCTCATCGCTCACTCTAGCGCTGTCTCCTCACTCACTGTCGCGCTGTCTCATCGCTCCCTGTCGCGCTGTAAACTCGCTCCCTGTCGCGCTGTCTCCTCACTCCCTGTCACGCTGTCTCCTCGCTCCCTGTCGCGCTGTCTCATCGCTCACTCTAGCGCTGTCTCCTTGCTCCCTCTCGTGCTGTCTCCTCACTCACTGTCGCGCTGTCTCATCGCTCACTGTCGCGCTGTAAACTCGCTCCCTCTCGCTATGCCTCCGCACTCCCTGTCGCACTGTCTCCTCACTCCCTGTCAAGCTGTCTCCTCGCTCCCTGTCGCGCTGTCTCCTCGCACCCTGTCGCGCTGTCTCCTCGCTCCCTGTAGCGCTGTCCCCTCGCTCCATTTTGCACTGTCTCCTCGCTCCCTGTTGCGCTGTCTCCTCGCTCCCTGTTGCGCTGTGCCCTCGCTCCCTGTCGCGCTGTCTCCTCGATCCCTGTCGCACTGTCTCCTCGCTCCCTGTCGCGCTGTTTCCTCGCTCCCTGTCATCCTGTGCCCTCGCTCCCTGTCGCGCTGTCTCCTCGATCCCTGTCGCACTGTCTCCTCGCTCCCTGTCGCGCTGTTTCCTCGCTCCCTGTCATGCTGTCTCCTCGCCCCCTGTCGCGCTGTCTCCTCACTCCCTGTCGCGCTGTCTCATCGCTCACTCTAGCGCTGTCTCCTCGCTCCCTGTCGCGCTGTCTCCTCGCACCCTGTCGCGCTGTCTCATCGCTCCCTGTCGCGCTGTAAACTCGCTCCCTCTCGCAATGCCTCCGCAATCCCTGTCGCGCTGTCTCCTCGCTCCCTGTCGCGCTTTCTCATCGGTCCATGTCGCGCTGTCTCCTGGCTCTCTGTCGCACTGTCTCCTCGCTCCCTGTCGCACTGTCTCCTCGCTCCCTGTCGCACTGTCTCCTTCCTCCCTGTCGCGCTGTCTCCTCGCTCCCTGTCGCGCTGTTTCCTCGCTCTCTGTCGCACTGTCTCCTTGCTTGCTGTCGCACTGTCTCCTCGCTCTCTGTCACACTGTCTCCTCGCTCCCTGTCGCGCTGTCTCCACGCTCCCTGTCGCGCTGTCTCATCGCTCACTCTAGCGCTGTCTCCTTGCTCCCTCTCGTGCTGTCTCCTCACTCACTGTCGCGCTGTCTCCTCACTCCCTGTCGCGCTGTCTCCTCGCTCCCTGTCACGCTGTCTCCTCGCACCCTGTTGCGCTGACTCATTGCTCACTCTAGCGCTGTCTCCTCGCTCCCTCTCGCTCTGTCTCCACTCACTGTCGCGCTGTCTCCTCGCTCCCTGTCGCGCTGTCTCCTCGCTCCCTGTCACGCTGTCTCCTCGCACCCTGTTGCGCTGTCTCATTGCTCACTCTAGCGCTGTCTTCTCGCTCCCTCTCGCGCTGTCTCCTCACTCCCTGTCGCACTGTCTCCTCGCTCCCAGTCGCACAGCCTCCTCGCTTCCTGTCGCGATGTCTCCTCACTCCCTGGGGCGCTGTCTCCTCGCTCCCTGTCGCATTGTCTCATCGCTCCCTGTCACGCTGTCTCCTCGCTCCCTGTCGCGCTGTCTCATCGTTCCCTGTCGCGCTGTCTCCTCGCTCCCTGTCGCGCTGTCTCCTCGCTCCCTGACGTGCTGTCTCCTCGCTCCCTGTCACGCTGTCTCCACTTGCCCTCTCGCTCTGTCTCTTCACTCCCTCTCGCACTGATTCCTCTCTCCCTCTCGCTCTGTCTCCTCTCTCCCTCTCGCATTGCCTCCGCACTCCCTGTCACACTGTCTCCTCGCTCCCTGTCGCACTGACTCCTCGCTCCCTGTCGCACTGTCTCCTCGCTCCCTCTCGCTCTGTCTCCTCTCTCCCTCTCGCATTGCCTCCGCACTCCCTGTCACACTGTCTCCTCGCTCCCTGTCGCGCTGTCTCCTCGCTCCCTGTCGCGCTGTCTCATCGCTCACTCTAGCGCTGTCTCCTCACTCACTGTCGCGCTGTCTCATCGCTCCCTGTCGCGCTGTAAACTCGCTCCCTGTCGCGCTGTCTCCTCACTCCCTGTCACGCTGTCTCCTCGCTCCCTGTCGCGCTGTCTCATCGCTCACTCTAGCGCTGTCTCCTTGCTCCCTCTCGTGCTGTCTCCTCACTCACTGTCGCGCTGTCTCCTCACTCCCTGTCGCGCTGTCTCCTCGCTCCCTGTCACGCTGTCTCCTCGCACCCTGTTGTGCTGACTCATTGCTCACTCTAGCGCTGTCTCCTCGCTCCCTCTCGCTCTGTCTCCACTCACTGTCGCGCTGTCTCCTCGCTCCCTGTCGCGCTGTCTCCTCGCTCCCTGTCACGCTGTCTCCTCGCACCCTGTTGCGCTGTCTCATTGCTCACTCTAGCGCTGTCTCCTCACTCCCTGTCGCACTGTCTCCTCGCTCCCAGTCGCACAGCCTCCTCGCTTCCTGTCGCGATGTCTCCTCACTCCCTGGGGCGCTGTCTCCTCGCTCCCTGTCGCATTGTCTCATCGTTCCCTGTCGCGCTGTCTCCTCGCTCCCTGTCACGCTGTCTCCTCGCTCCCTGACGTGCTGTCTCCTCGCTCCCTGTCACGCTGTCTCCACTTGCCCTCTCGCTCTGTCTCCTCACTCCCTCTCGCACTGATTCCTCTCTCCCTCTCGCTCTGTCTCCTCTCTCCCTCTCGCATTGCCTCCGCACTCCCTGTCACACTGTCTCCTCGCTCCCTGTCGCACTGACTCCTCGCTCCCTGTCGCACTGTCTCCTCGCTCCCTCTCGCTCTGTCTCCTCTCTCCCTCTCGCATTGCCTCCGCACTCCCTGTCACACTGTCTCCTCGCTCCCTGTCGCGCTGTCTCCTCGCTCCCTGTCGCGCTGTCTCATCGCTCACTCTAGCGCTGTCTCCTCACTCACTGTCGCGCTGTCTCATCGCTCCCTGTCGCGCTGTAAACTCGCTCCCTGTCGCGCTGTCTCCTCACTCCCTGTCACGCTGTCTCCTCGCTCCCTGTCGCGCTGTCTCATCGCTCACTCTAGCGCTGTCTCCTTGCTCCCTCTCGTGCTGTCTCCTCACTCACTGTCGCGCTGTCTCCTCACTCCCTGTCGCGCTGTCTCCTCGCTCCCTGTCACACTGTCTCCTCGCACCCTGTTGCGCTGACTCATTGCTCACTCTAGCGCTGTCTCCTCGCTCCCTCTCGCTCTGTCTCCACTCACTGTCGCGCTGTCACCTCGCTCCCTGTCGCGCTGTCTCCTCGCTCCCTGTCACGCTGTCTCCTCGCACCCTGTTGCGCTGTCTCATTGCTCACTCTAGCGCTGTCTTCTCGCTCCCTCTCGCGCTGTCTCCTCACTCCCTGTCGCACTGTCTCCTCGCTCCCAGTCGCACAGCCTCCTCGCTTCCTGTCGCGATGTCTCCTCACTCCCTGGGGCGCTGTCTCCTCGCTCCCTGTCGCATTGTCTCATCGCTCCCTGTCACGCTGTCTCCTCGCTCCCTGTCGCGCTGTCTCATCGTTCCCTGTCGCGCTGTCTCCTCGCTCCCTGTCACGCTGTCTCCTCGCTCCCTGACGTGCTGTCTCCTCGCTCCCTGTCACGCTGTCTCCACTTGCCCTCTCGCTCTGTCTCCTCACTCCCTCTCGCACTGATTCCTCTCTCCCTCTCGCTCTGTCTCCTCTCTCCCTCTCGCATTGCCTCCGCACTCCCTGTCACACTGTCTCCTCGCTCCCTGTCGCACTGACTCCTCGCTCCCTGTCGCACTGTCTCCTCGCTCCCTCTCGCTCTGTCTCCTCTCTCCCTCTCGCATTGCCTCCGCAATCCCTGTCACACTGTCTCCTCGCTCCCTGTCGCGCTGTCTCCTCGCTCCCTGTCGCGCTGCCTCCTCGCTCCCTATTGCGATGTCTCCTCGCTCCCTGTCGCGCTGTCTCATCGCTCACTCTAGCGCTGTCTCCTCACTCACTGTCGCGCTGTCTCATCGCTCCCTGTCGCGCTGTAAACTCGCTCCCTGTCGCGCTGTCTCCTCACTCCCTGTCGCGCTGTCTCCTCGCTCCCTGTCGCGCTTTCTCATCGGTCCATGTCGCGCTGTCTCCTGGCTCTCTGTCGCACTGTCTCCTCGCTCCCTGTCGCACTGTCTCCTTCCTCCCTGTCGCGCTGTCTCCTCGCTCCCTGTCGCACTGACTCTTCGCTCCCTGTCGCGCTTTCTCCTCGCTCCCTGTCGCTCTGTCTCCTCTCTCCCTCTCGCATTGCCTCCGCACTCCCTGTCACACTGTCTCCTCACCCCCTGTCGCACTGACTCCTCGCTGCCTGTTGCACTGTCTCCTCGCTCACTCTCGCTCTGTCTCTTCTCTCCCTCTCGCATTGCCTCCGCACTCCCTGTCACACAGTCTCCTCGCTCCCTGTCGCGCTGTCTCCTCGCTCCCTGTCGCGCTGTTTCCTCGCTCCCTGTCATGCTGTCTCCTCGCCCCCTGTCGCGCTGTCTCCTCACTCCCTGTCGCGCTGTCTCATCGCTCACTCTAGCGCTGTCCCCTCGCTCCCTGTCGCGCTGTCTCCTCGCACCCTGTCGCGCTGTCTCATCGCTCCCTGTCGCGCTGTAAACTCGCTCCCTCTCGCAATGCCTCCGCACTCCCTGTCGCGCTGTCTCCTCGCTCCCTGTCGCGCTTTCTCATTGGTCCATGTCGCGCTGTCTCCTGGCTCTCTGTCGCACTGTCTCCTTGCTCCCTGTTGCACTGTCTCCTCGCTCCCTGTCGCACTGTCTCCTTCCTCCCTGTCGCGCTGTCTCCTCGCTTCCTGTCGCGCTGTTTTCTCGCTCTCTGTCGCACTGTCTCCTTGCTTGCTGTCGCACTGTCTCCTCGCTCTCTGTCACACTGTCTCCTCGCTCCCTGTCGCGCTGTCTCCTCGCTCCCTGTCGCGCTGTCTCATCGCTCACTCTAGCGCTGTCTCCTTGCTCCCTCTCGTGCTGTCTCCTCACTCACTATCGCGCTGTCTCCTCGCTCACTGTCGCGCTGTCTCCTCGCTCCCTGTCACGCTGTCTCCTCGCACCCTGTTGCGCTGTCTCATTGCTCACTCTAGCGCTGTCTTCTCGCTCCCTCTCGCGCTGTCTACTCACTCCCTGTCGCACTGTCTCCTCGCTCCCAGTCGCACAGCCTCCTCGCTTCCTGTCGCGATGTCTCCTCGCTCCCTGTCGCATTGTCTCATCGCTCCCTGTCACGCTGTCTCCTCGCTCCCTGTCGCGCTGTCTCATCGTTCCCTGTCGCGCTGTCTCCTCGCTCCCTGTCGCGCTGTCTCCTCGCTCCCTGACGTGCTGTCTCCTCGCTCCCTGTCACGCTGTCTCCACTTGCCCTCTCGCTCTGTCTCCTCACTCCCTCTCGCACTGATTCCTCTCTCCCTCTCGCTCTGTCTCCTCTCTCCCTCTCGCATTGCCTCCGCACTCCCTGTCACACTGTCTCCTCGCTCCCTGTCGCACTGACTCCTCGCTCCCTGTCGCACTGTCTCCTCGCTCCCTCTCGCTCTGTCTCCTCTCTCCCTCTCGCATTGCCTCCGCACTCCCTGTCACACTGTCTCCTCGCTCCCTGTCGCGCTGTCTCCTCGCTCCCTGTCGCGCTGCCTCCTCGCTCCCTGTTGCGATGTCTCCTCGCTCCCTGTCGCGCTGTCTCATCGCTCACTCTAGCGCTGTCTCCTCACTCACTGTCGCGCTGTCTCATCGCTCCCTGTCGCGCTGTAAACTCGCTCCCTGTCGCGCTGTCTCCTCACTCCCTGTCGCGCTGTCTCCTCGCTCCCTGTCGCGCTTTCTCATCGGTCCATGTCGCGCTGTCTCCTGGCTCTCTGTCGCGCTGTCTCCTCGCTCCCTGTCGCGCTGTCTCCTCGCTCCCTGTCGCTCTGTCTCCTCTCCCCCTCCCGCATTGCCTCCGCACTCCCTGTCACACTGTCTCCTCGCTCCCTGTCGCACTGTCTCCTCGCTCCCTCTCGCTCTGTCTCCTCTGTCCCTCTCGCATTGCCTCCGCACTCCCTGTCACACTGTCTCCTCGCTCCCTGTCGCACTGACTCCTCGCTCCCTGTCGCGCTGTCTCCTCGCTCCCTGTCGCGCTGCCTCCTCGCTCCCTGTCGCGATGTCTCCTCACTCCCTGTCGCGCCGTCTCCTCGCTCCATGTCGCGCTGTCTCCTCGCACCCTGTCGCGCTGTCTCATCGCTCCCTGTCGCGCTGTAAACTCGCTCCCTCTCGCAATGCCTCCGCACTCCCTGTCGCGCTGTCTCCTCGCTCCCTGTCGCGCTTTCTCATCAGTCCATGTCACGCTGTCTCCTGGCTCTCTGTCGCACTGTCTCCTCGCTCCCTGTCGCACTGTCTCCTCGCTCCCTGTCGCACTGTCTCCTTCCTCCCTGTCGCGCTGTCTCCTCGCTCCCTGTCGCGCTGTTTCCTCGCTCTCTGTCGCACTGTCTCCTTGCTTGCTGTCGCACTGTCTCCTCGCTCTCTGTCACACTGTCTCCTCGCTCCCTGTCGCGCTGTCTCCTCGCTCCCTGTCGCGCTGTCTCATCGCTCACTCTAGCGCTGTCTCCTTGCTCCCTCTCGCGCTGTCTCCTCACTCACTGTCGCGCTGTCTCCTCACTCCCTGTCGCGCTGTCTCCTCGCTCCCTGTCACGCTGTCTCCTCGCACCCTGTTGCGCTTACTCATTGCTCACTCTAGCGCTGTCTCCACGCTCCCTCTCGCTCTGTCTCCACTCACTGTCGCGCTGTCTCCTCGCTCCCTGTCGCGCTGTCTCCTCGCTCCCTGTCACGCTGTCTCCTCGCACCCTGTTGCGCTGTCTCATTGCTCACTCTAGCGCTGTCTTCTCGCTCCCTCTCGCGCTGTCTCCTCACTCCCTGTCGCACTGTCTCCTCGCTCCCTGTCGCACAGCCTCCTCGCTTCCTGTCGCGATGTCTCCTCACTCCCTGGCGCGCTGTCTCCTCGCTCCCTGTCGCATTGTCTCATCGCTCACTGTCACGCTGTCTCCTCGCTCCCTGTCGCGCTGTCTCATCGTTCCCTGTCGCGCTGTCTCCTCGCTCCCTGTCGCACTGTCTCCTCGCTCCCTGACGTGCTGTCTCCTCGCTCCCTGTCACGCTGTCTCCACTTGCCCTCTCGCTCTGTCTCCTCACTCCCTCTCGCACTGATTCCTCTCTCCCTCTCGCTCTGTCTCCTCTCTCCCTCTCGCATTGCCTCCGCACTCCCTGTCACACTGTCTCCTCGCTCCCTGTCGCACTGACTCCTCGCTCCCTGTCGCACTGTCTCCTCGCTCCCTCTCGCTCTGTCTCCTCTCTCCCTCTCGCATTGCCTCCGCACTCCCTGTCACACTGTCTCTTCGCTCCCTGTCGCGCTGTCTCCTCGCTCCCTGTCGCGCTGCCTCCTCGCTCCCTGTTGCGATGTCTCCTCGCTCCCTGTCGCGCTGTCTCATCGCTCACTCTAGCGCTGTCTCCTCACTCACTGTCGCGCTGTCTCATCGCTCCCTGTCGCGCTGTAAACTCGCTCCCTGTCGCGCTGTCTCCTCACTCGCTGTCACGCTGTCTCCTCGCTCCCTGTCGCGCTTTCTCATCGGTCCATGTCGCGCTGTCTCATGGCTCTCTGTCGCACTGTCTCCTCGCTCCCTGTCGCACTGTCTCCTCGCTCCCTGTCGCACTGTCTCCTTCCTCCCTGTCGCGCTGTCTCCTCGCTCCCTGTCGCGCTGTCTCCTTGCTCTCTGTCGCACTGTCTCCTCGAACCCTGTCGCGCTGTCTCATCGCTCACTCTAGCGCTGTCTCCTTGCTCCCTGTTGCGCTGTCTCATCGCTCCCTGTCACGCTGTCTCCTCGCTCCCTGTCGCACTGACTCTTCGCTCCCTGTCGCGCTGTCTCCTCGCTCCCTGTCGCTCTGTCTCCTCTCTCCCTCTCGCATTGCCTCCGCACTCCCTGTCACACTGTCTCCTCACCCCCTGTCGCACTGACTCCTCGCTGCCTGTTGCACTGTCTCCTCGCTCACTCTCGCTCTGTCTCCTCTCTCCCTCTCGCATTGCCTCCGCACTCCCTGTCACACTGTCTCCTCGCTCCCTGTCGCGCTGTCTCCTCGCGCCCTGTCGCACTGCCTCCTCGCTCCCTGTCGCGATGTCTCCTCACTCCCTGTCACGCTGTCTCCTCGCTCCATGTCGTGCTGTCTCCTCGCTCCCTCTCGCGCTGTCTCCTCACTCACTGTCGCGCTGTCTCATCGCTCACTGTCGCGCTGTAAACTCGCTCCCTCTCGCTATGCCTCCGCACTCCCTGTCGCACTGTCTCCTCACTCCCTGTCAAGCTGTCTCCTCGCTCCCTGTCGCACTGTCTCCTCGCACCCTGTCGCGCTGTCTCCTCGCTCCCTGTAGCGCTGTCCCCTCGCTCCATTTTGCACTGTCTCCTCGCTCCCTGTCGCGCTGTCTCCTCGCTCCCTGTTGTGCTGTGCCCTCGCTCCCTGTCGCGCTGTCTCCTCGATCCCTGTCGCACTGTCTCCTCGCTCCCTGTCGCGCTGTTTCCTCGCTCCCTGTCATGCTGTGCCCTCGCTCCCTGTCGCGCTGTCTCCTCGATCCCTGTCGCACTGTCTCCTCGCTCCCTGTCGCGCTGTTTCCTCGCTCCCTGTCATGCTGTCTCCTCGCCCCCTGTCGCGCTGTCTCCTCACTCCCTGTCGCGCTGTCTCATCGCTCACTCTAGCGCTGTCTCCTCGCTCCCTGTCGCGCTGTCTCCTCGCACCCTGTCGCGCTGTCTCATCGCTCCCTGTCGCGCTGTAAACTCGCTCCCTCTCGCAATGCCTCCGCACTCCCTGTCGCGCTGTCTCCTCGCTCCCTGTCGCGCTTTCTCATCGGTCCATGTCGCGCTGTCTCCTGGCTCTCTGTCGCACTGTCTCCTCGCTCCCTGTCGCACTGTCTCCTCGCTCCCTGTCGCACTGTCTCCTTCCTCCCTGTCGCGCTGTCTCCTCGCTCCCTGTCGCGCTGTTTCCTCACTCTCTGTCGCACTGTCTCCTTGCTTGCTGTCGCACTGTCTCCTCGCTCTCTGTCACACTGTCTCCTCGCTCCCTGTCGCGCTGTCTCCTCGCTCCCTGTCGCGCTGTCTCATCGCTCACTCTAGCGCTGTCTCCTTGCTCCCTCTCGTGCTGTCTCCTCACTCACTGTCGCGCTGTCTCCTCACTCCCTGTCGCGCTGTCTCCTCGCTCCCTGTCACGCTGTCTCCTCGCACCCTGTTGCGCTGACTCATTGCTCACTCTAGCGCTGTCTCCTCGCTCCCTCTCGCTCTGTCTCCACTCACTGTCGCGCTGTCTCCTCGCTCCCTGTCGCGCTGTCTCCTCGCTCCCTGTCACGCTGTCTCCTCGCACCCTGTTGCGCTGTCTCATTGCTCACTCTAGCGCTGTCTCCTCGCTCCCAGTCGCACAGCCTCCTCGCTTCCTGTCGCGATGTCTCCTCACTCCCTGGGGCGCTGTCTCCTCGCTCCCTGTCGCATTGTCTCATCGCTCCCTGTCACGCTGTCTCCTCGCTCCCTGTCGCGCTGTCTCATCGTTCCCTGTCGCGCTGTCTCCTCGCTCCCTGTCGCGCTGTCTCCTCGCTCCCTGACGTGCTGTCTCCTCGCTCCCTGTCACGCTGTCTCCACTTGCCCTCTCGCTCTGTCTCCTCACTCCCTCTCGCACTGATTCCTCTCTCCCTCTCGCTCTGTCTCCTCTCTCCCTCTCGCATTGCCTCCGCACTCCCTGTCACACTGTCTCCTCGCTCCCTGTCGCACTGACTCCTCGCTCCCTGTCGCACTGTCTCCTCGCTCCCTCTCGCTCTGTCTCCTCTCTCCCTCTCGCATTGCCTCCGCACTCCCTGTCACACTGTCTCCTCGCTCCCTGTCGCGCTGTCTCCTCGCTCCCTGTCGCGCTGCCTCCTCGCTCCCTGTTGCGATGTCTCCTTGCTCCCTGTCGCGCTGTCTCATCGCTCACTCTAGCGCTGTCTCCTCACTCACTGTCGCGCTGTCTCATCGCTCCCTGTCGCGCTGTAAACTCGCTCCCTGTCGCGCTGTCTCCTCACTCCCTGTCACGCTGTCTCCTCGCTCCCTGTCGCGCTGTCTCCACGCTCACTCTAGCGCTGTCTCCTTGCTCCCTCTCGTGCTGTCTCCTCACTCACTGTCGCGCTGTCTCCTCACTCCCTGTCGCGCTGTCTCCTCGCTCCCTGTCACGCTGTCTCCTCGCACCCTGTTGCGCTGACTCATTGCTCACTCTAGCGCTGTCTCCTCGCTCCCTCTCGCTCTGTCTCCACTCACTGTCGCGCTGTCTCCTCGCTCCCTGTCGCGCTGTCTCCTCGCTCCCTGTCACGCTGTCTCCTCGCACCCTGTTGCGCTGTCTCATTGCTCACTCTAGCGCTGTCTTCTCGCTCCCTCTCGCGCTGTCTCCTCACTCCCTGTCGCACTGTCTCCTCGCTCCCTGTCGCACAGCCTCCTCGCTTCCTGTCGCGATGTCTCCTCACTCCCTGTCACGCTGTCTCCTCGCTCCATGTCGTGCTGTCTCCTCGCTCCCTCTCGCGCTGTCTCCTCACTCACTGTCGCGCTGTCTCATCGCTCACTGTCGCGCTGTAAACTCGCTCCCTCTCGCTATGCCTCCGCACTCCCTGTCGCACTGTCTCCTCACTCCCTGTCAAGCTGTCTCCTCGCTCCCTGTCGCGCTGTCTCCTCGCACCCTGTCACGCTGTCTCCTCGCTCCCTGTAGCGCTGTCCCCTCGCTCCCTGTAGCGCTGTCCCCTCGCTCCATTTTGCACTGTCTCCTCGCTCCCTGTCGCGCTGTCTCCTCGCTCCCTGTTGCGCTGTGCCCTCGCACCCTGTCGCGCTGTCTCCTCGATCCCTGTCGCACTGTCTCCTCGCTCCCTGTCGCGCTGTTTCCTCGCTCCCTGTCATGCTGTGCCCTCGCTCCCTGTCGCGCTGTCTCCTCGATCCCTGTCGCACTGTCTCCTCGCTCCCTGTCGCGCTGTTTCCTCGCTCCCTGTCATGCTGTCTCCTCGCCCCCTGTCGCGCTGTCTCCTCACTCCCTGTCGCGCTGTCTCATCGCTCACTCTAGCGCTGTCTCCTCGCTCCCTGTCGCGCTGTCTCCTCGCACCCTGTCGCGCTGTCTCATCGCTCCCTGTCGCACTGTCTCCTCGCTCCCTGTCGCACTGTCTCCTTCCTCCCTGTCGCGCTGTCTCCTCGCTCCCTGTCGCGCTGTTTCCTCGCTCTCTGTCGCACTGTCTCCTTGCTTGCTGTCGCACTGTCTCCTCGCTCTCTGCCACACTGTCTCCTCGCTCCCTGTCGCGCTGTCTCCTCGCTCCCTGTCGCGCTGTCTCATCGCTCACTCTAGCGCTGTCTCCTTGCTCCCTCTCGCGCTGTCTCCTCACTCACTGTCGCGCTGTCTCCTCACTCCCTGTCGCGCTGTCTCCTCGCTCCCTGTCACGCTGTCTCCTCGCACCCTGTTGCGCTTACTCATTGCTCACTCTAGCGCTGTCTCCTCGCTCCCTCTCGCTCTGTCTCCACTCACTGTCGCGCTGTCTCCTCGCTCCCTGTCGCGCTGTCTCCTCGCTCCCTGTCACGCAGTCTCCTCGCACCCTGTTGCGCTGTCTCATTGCTCACTCTAGCGCTGTCTTCTCGCTCCCTCTCGCGCTGTCTCCTCACTCCCTGTCGCACTGTCTCCTCGCTCCCTGTCGCACAGCCTCCTCGCTTCCTGTCGCGATGTCTCCTCACTCCCTGGCGCGCTGTCTCCTCGCTCCCTGTCGCATTGTCTCATCGCTCACTGTCACGCTGTCTCCTCGCTCCCTGTCGCGCTGTCTCATCGTTCCCTGTCGCGCTGTCTCCTCGCTCCCTGTCGCACTGTCTCCTCGCTCCCTGACGTGCTGTCTCCTCGCTCCCTGTCACGCTGTCTCCACTTGCCCTCTCGCTCTGTCTCCTCACTCCCTCTCGCACTGATTCCTCTCTCCCTCTCGCTCTGTCTCCTCTCTCCCTCTCGCATTGCCTCCGCACTCCCTGTCACACTGTCTCCTCGCTCCCTGTCGCACTGACTCCTCGCTCCCTGTCGCACTGTCTCCTCGCTCCCTCTCGCTCTGTCTCCTCTCTCCCTCTCGCATTGCCTCCGCACTCCCTGTCACACTGTCTCTTCGCTCCCTGTCGCGCTGTCTCCTCGCTCCCTGTCGCGCTGCCTCCTCGCTCCCTGTTGCGATGTCTCCTCGATCCCTGTCGCGCTGTCTCATCGCTCACTCTAGCGCTGTCTCCTCACTCACTGTCGCGCTGTCTCATCGCTCCCTGTCGCGCTGTAAACTCGCTCCCTGTCGCGCTGTCTCCTCACTCGCTGTCACGCTGTCTCCTCGCTCCCTGTCGCGCTTTCTCATCGGTCCATGTCGCGCTGTCTCCTGGCTCTCTGTCGCACTGTCTCCTCGCTCCCTGTCGCACTGTCTCCTCGCTCCCTGTCGCACTGTCTCCTTCCTCCCTGTCGCGCTGTCTCCTCGCTCCCTGTCGCGCTGTCTCCTTGCTCTCTGTCGCACTGTCTGCTCGAACCCTGTCGCGCTGTCTCATCGCTCACTCTAGCGCTGTCTCCTTGCTCCCTGTTGCGCTGTCTCATCGCTCCCTGTCACGCTGTCTCCTCGCTCCCTGTCGCACTGACTCTTCGCTCCCTGTCGCGCTGTCTCCTCGCTCCCTGTCGCTCTGTCTCCTCTCTCCCTCTCGCATTGCCTCCGCACTCCCTGTCACACTGTCTCCTCACCCCCTGTCGCACTGACTCCTCGCTGCCTGTTGCACTGTCTCCTCGCTCACTCTCGCTCTGTCTCCTCTCTCCCTCTCGCATTGCCTCCGCACTCCCTGTCACACTGTCTCCTCGCTCCCTGTCGCGCTGTCTCCTCGCGCCCTGTCGCACTGCCTCCTCGCTCCCTGTCGCGATGTCTCCTCACTCCCTGTCACGCTGTCTCCTCGCTCCATGTCGTGCTGTCTCCTCGCTCCCTCTCGCGCTGTCTCCTCACTCACTGTCGCGCTGTCTCATCGCTCACTGTCGCGCTGTAAACTCGCTCCCTCTCGCTATGCCTCCGCACTCCCTGTCGCACTGTCTCCTCACTCCCTGTCAAGCTGTCTCCTCGCTCCCTGTCGCGCTGTCTCCTCGCACCCTGTTGCGCTGTCTCCTCGCTCCCTGTAGCGCTGTCCCCTCGCTCCATTTTGCACTGTCTCCTCGCTCCCTGTCGCGCTGTCTCCTCGCTCCCTGTTGTGCTGTGCCCTCGCTCCCTGTCGCGCTGTCTCCTCGATCCCTGTCGCACTGTCTCCTCGCTCCCTGTCGCGCTGTTTCCTCGCTCCCTGTCATGCTGTGCCCTCGCTCCCTGTCGCGCTGTCTCCTCGATCCCTGTCGCACTGTCTCCTCGTTCCCTGTCGCGCTGTTTCCTCGCTCCCTGTCATGCTGTCTCCTCGCCCCCTGTCGCGCTGTCTCCTCACTCCCTGTCGCGCTGTCTCATCGCTCACTCTAGCGCTGTCTCCTCGCTCCCTGTCGCGCTGTCTCCTCGCACCCTGTCGCGCTGTCTCATCGCTCCCTGTCGCGCTGTAAACTCGCTCCCTCTCGCAATGCCTCCGCACTCCCTGTCGCGCTGTCTCCTCGCTCCCTGTCGCGCTTTCTCATCGGTCCATGTCGCGCTGTCTCCTGGCTCTCTGTCGCACTGTCTCCTCGCTCCCTGTCGCACTGTCTCCTCGCTCCCTGTCGCACTGTCTCCTTCCTCCCTGTCGCGCTGTCTCCTCGCTCCCTGTCGCGCTGTTTCCTCACTCTCTGTCGCACTGTCTCCTTGCTTGCTGTCGCACTGTCTCCTCGCTCTCTGTCACACTGTCTCCTCGCTCCCTGTCGCGCTGTCTCCTCGCTCCCTGTCGCGCTGTCTCATCGCTCACTCTAGCGCTGTCTCCTTGCTCCCTCTCGTGCTGTCTCCTCACTCACTGTCGCGCTGTCTCCTCACTCCCTGTCGCGCTGTCTCCTCGCTCCCTGTCACGCTGTCTCCTCGCACCCTGTTGCGCTGACTCATTGCTCACTCTAGCGCTGTCTCCTCGCTCCCTCTCGCTCTGTCTCCACTCACTGTCGCGCTGTCTCCTCGCTCCCTGTCGCGCTGTCTCCTCGCTCCCTGTCACGCTGTCTCCTCGCACCCTGTTGCGCTGTCTCATTGCTCACTCTAGCGCTGTATCCTCGCTCCCAGTCGCACAGCCTCCTCGCTTCCTGTCGCGATGTCTCCTCACTCCCTGGGGCGCTGTCTCCTCGCTCCCTGTCGCATTGTCTCATCGCTCCCTGTCACGCTGTCTCCTCGCTCCCTGTCGCGCTGTCTCATCGTTCCCTGTCGCGCTGTCTCCTCGCTCCCTGTCGCGCTGTCTCCTCGCTCCCTGACGTGCTGTCTCCTCGCTCCCTGTCACGCTGTCTCCACTTGCCCTCTCGCTCTGTCTCCTCACTCCCTCTCGCACTGATTCCTCTCTCCCTCTCGCTCTGTCTCCTCTCTCCCTCTCGCATTGCCTCCGCACTCCCTGTCACACTGTCTCCTCGCTCCCTGTCGCACTGACTCCTCGCTCCCTGTCGCACTGTCTCCTCGCTCCCTCTCGCTCTGTCTCCTCTCTCCCTCTCGCATTGCCTCCGCACTCCCTGTCACACTGTCTCCTCGCTCCCTGTCGCGCTGTCTCCTCGCTCCCTGTCGCGCTGCCTCCTCGCTCCCTGTTGCGATGTCTCCTTGCTCCCTGTCGCGCTGTCTCATCGCTCACTCTAGCGCTGTCTCCTCACTCACTGTCGCGTTGTCTCATCGCTCCCTGTCGCGCTGTAAACTCGCTCCCTGTCGCGCTGTCTCCTCACTCCCTGTCACGCTGTCTCCTCGCTCCCTGTCGCGCTGTCTCATCGCTCACTCTAGCGCTGTCTCCTTGCTCCCTCTCGTGCTGTCTCCTCACTCACTGTCGCGCTGTCTCCTCACTCCCTGTCGCGCTGTCTCCTCGCTCCGTCACGCTGTCTCCTCGCACCCTGGTGCGCTGACTCATTGCTCACTCTAGCGCTGTCTCCTCGCTCCCTCTCGCTCTGTCTCCACTCACTGTCGCGCTGTCTCCTCGCTCCCTGTCGCGCTGTCTCCTCGCTCCCTGTCACGCTGTCTCCTCGCACCCTGTTGCGCTGTCTTCTCGCTCCCTCTCGCGCTGTCTCCTCACTCCCTGTCGCACTGTCTCCTCGCTCCCTGTCGCACAGCCTCCTCGCTTCCTGTCGCGATGTCTCCTCACTCCCTGTCACGCTGTCTCCTCGCTCCATGTCGTGCTGTCTCCTCGCTCCCTCTCGCGCTGTCTCCTCACTCACTGTCGCGCTGTCTCATCGCTCACTGTCGCGCTGTAAACTCGCTCCCTCTCGCTATGCCTCCGCACTCCCTGTCGCACTGTCTCCTCACTCCCTGTCAAGCTGTCTCCTCGCTCCCTGTCGCGCTGTCTCCTCGCACCCTGTCGCGCTGTCTCCTCGCTCCCTGTAGCGCTGTCCCCTCGCTCCATTTTGCACTGTCTCCTCGCTCCCTGTCGCGCTGTCTCCTCGCTCCCTGTTGCGCTGTGCCCTCGCTCCCTGTCGCGCTGTCTCCTCGATCCCTGTCGCACTGTCTCCTCGCTCCCTGTCGCGCTGTTTCCTCGCTCCCTGTCATGCTGTGCCCTCGCTCCCTGTCGCGCTGTCTCCTCGATCCCTGTCGCACTGTCTCCTCGCTCCCTGTCGCGCTGTTTCCTCGCTCCCTGTCATGCTGTCTCCTCGCCCCCTGTCGCGCTGTCTCCTCACTCCCTGTCGCGCTGTCTCATCGCTCACTCTAGCGCTGTCTCCTCGCTCCCTGTCGCGCTGTCTCCTCGCACCCTGTCGCGCTGTCTCATCGCTCCCTGTCGCGCTGTAAACTCGCTCCCTCTCGCAATGCCTCCGCACTCCCTGTCGCGCTGTCTCCTCGCTCCCTGTCGCGCTTTCTCATCGGTCCATGTCGCGCTGTCTCCTGGCTCTCTGTCGCACTGTCTCCTCGCTCCCTGTCGCACTGTCTCCTCGCTCCCTGTCGCACTGTCTCCTTCCTCCCTGTCGCGCTGTCTCCTCGCTCCCTGTCGCGCTGTTTCCTCACTCTCTGTCGCACTGTCTCCTTGCTTGCTGTCGCACTGTCTCCTCGCTCTCTGTCACACTGTCTCCTCGCTCCCTGTCACGCTGTCTCCTCGCTCCCTGTCGCGCTGTCTCATCGCTCACTCTAGCGCTGTCTCCTTGCTCCCTCTCGTGCTGTCTCCTCACTCACTGTCGCGCTGTCTCCTCACTCCCTGTCGCGCTGTCTCCTCGCTCCCTGTCACGCTGTCTCCTCGCACCCTGTTGCGTTGACTCATTGCTCACTCTAGCGCTGTCTCCTCGCTCCCTCTCGCTCTGTCTCCACTCACTGTCGCGCTGTCTCCTCGCTCCCTGTCGCGCTGTCTCCTCGCTCCCTGTCACGCTGTCTCCTCGCACCCTGTTGCGCTGTCTCATTGCTCACTCTAGCGCTGTCTTCTCGCTCCCTCTCGCACTGTCTCCTCGCTCCCAGTCGCACAGCCTCCTCGCTTCCTGTCGCGATGTCTCCTCACTCCCTGGGGCGCTGTCTCCTCGCTCCCTGTCGCATTGTCTCATCGCTCCCTGTCACGCTGTCTCCTCGCTCCCTGTCGCGCTGTCTCATCGTTCCCTGTCGCGCTGTCTCCTCGCTCCCTGTCGCGCTGTCTCCTCGCTCCCTGACGTGCTGTCTCCTCGCTCCCTGTCACGCTGTCTCCACTTGCCCTCTCGCTCTGTCTCCTCACTCCCTCTCGCACTGATTCCTCTCTCCCTCTCACTCTGTCTCCTCTCTCCCTCTCGCATTGCCTCCGCACTCCCTGTCACACTGTCTCCTCGCTCCCTGTCGCACTGACTCCTCGCTCCCTGTCGCACTGTCTCCTCGCTCCCTCTCGCTCTGTCTCCTCTCTCCCTCTCGCATTGCCTCCGCACTCCCTGTCACACTGTCTCCTCGCTCCCTGTCGCGCTGTCTCCTCGCTCCCTGTCGCGCTGCCTCCTCGCTCCCTGTTGCGATGTCTCCTCGCTCCCTGTCGCGCTGTCTCATCGCTCACTCTAGCGCTGTCTCCTCACTCACTGTCGCGCTGTCTCATCGCTCCCTGTCGCGCTGTAAACTCGCTCCCTGTCGCGCTGTCTCCTCACTCCCTGTCACGCTGTCTCCTCGCTCCCTGTCGCGCTGTCTCATCGCTCACTCTAGCGCTGTCTCCTTGCTCCCTCTCGTGCTGTCTCCTCACTCACTGTCGCGCTGTCTCCTCACTCCCTGTCGCGCTGTCTCCTCGCTCCCTGTCACGCTGTCTCCTCGCACCCTGTTGCGCTGACTCATTGCTCACTCTAGCGCTGTCTCCTCGCTCCCTCTCGCTCTGTCTCCACTCACTGTCGCGCTGTCTCCTCGCTCCCTGTCGCGCTGTCTCCTCGCTCCCTGTCACGCTGTCTCCTCGCACCCTGTTGCGCTGTCTCATTGCTCACTCTAGCGCTGTCTTCTCGCTCCCTCTCGCGCTGTCTCCTCGCTCCCAGTCGCACAGCCTCCTCGCTTCCTGTCGCGATGTCTCCTCACTCCCTGGGGCGCTGTCTCCTCGCTCCCTGTCGCATTGTCTCATCGCTCCCTGTCACGCTGTCTCCTCGCTCCCTGTCGCGCTGTCTCATCGTTCCCTGTCGCGCTGTCTCCTCGCTCCCTGTCGCGCTGTCTCCTCGCTCCCTGACGTGCTGTCTCCTCGCTCCCTGTCACGTTGTCTCCACTTGCCCTCTCGCTCTGTCTCCTCACTCCCTCTCGCACTGATTCCTCTCTCCCTCTCGCTCTGTCTCCTCTCTCCCTCTCGCATTGCCTCCGCACTCCCTGTCACACTGTCTCCTCGCTCCCTGTCGCACTGACTCCTCGCTCCCTGTCGCACTGTCTCCTCGCTCCCTCTCGCTCTGTCTCCTCTCTCCCTCTCGCATTGCCTCCGCACTCCATGTCACACTGTCTCCTCGCTCCCTGTCGCGCTGTCTCCTCGCTCCCTGTCGCGCTGCCTCCTCGCTCCCTGTTGCGATGTCTCCTCGCTCCCTGTCGCGCTGTCTCATCGCTCACTCTAGCGCTGTCTCCTCACTCACTGTCGCGCTGTCTCATCGCTCCCTGTCGCGCTGTAAACTCGCTCCCTGTCGCGCTGTCTCCTCACTCCCTGTCGTGCTGTCTCCTCGCTCCCTGTCGCGCTTTCTCATCGGTCCATGTCGCGCTGTCTCCTGGCTCTCTGTCGCACTGTCTCCTCGCTCCCTGTTGCACTGTCTCCTCGCTCCCTGTCGCACTGTCTCCTTCCTCCCTGTCGCGCTGTCTCCTCGCTCCCTGTCGCACTAACTCTTCGCTCCCTGTCGCGCTGTCTCCTCGCTCCCTGTCGCTCTGTCTCCTCTCTCCCTCTCGCATTGCCTCTGCACTCCCTGTCACACTGTCTCCTCACCCCCTGTCGCACTGACTCCTCGCTGCCTGTTGCACTGTCTCCTCGCTCACTCTCGCTCTGTCTCCTCTCTCCCTCTCGCATTGCCTCCGCACTCCCTGTCACACTGTCTCCTCGCTCCCTGTCGCGCTGTCTCCTCGCTCCCTGTCGCGCTGTTTCCTCGCTCCCTGTCATGCTGTCTCCTCGCCTCCTGTCGCGCTGTCTCCTCACTCCCTGTCGCGCTGTCTCATCGCTCACTCTAGCGCTGTCCCCTCGCTCCCTGTCGCGCTGTCTCCTCGCACCCTGTCGCGCTGTCTCATCGCTCCCTGTCGCGCTGTAAACTCGCTCCCTCTCGCAATGCCTCCGCACTCCCTGTCGCGCTGTCTCCTCGCTCCCTGTCGCGCTTTCTCATCGGTCCATGTCGCGCTGTCTCCTGGCTCTCTGTCGCACTGTCTCCTCGCTCCCTGTCGCACTGTCTCCTCGCTCCCTGTCGCACTGTCTCCTTCCTCCCTGTCGCGCTGTCTCCTCGCTCCCTGTCGCGCTGTTTCCTCGCTCTCTGTCGCACTGTCTCCTTGCTTGCTATCGCACTGTCTCCTCGCTCTCTGTCACACTGTCTCCTCGCTCCCTGTCGCGCTGTCTCCTCGCTCCCTGTCGCGCTGTCTCATCGCTCACTCTAGCGCTGTCTCCTTGCTCCCTCTCGTGCTGTCTCCTCACTCACTGTCGCGCTGTCTCCTCGCTCCCTGTCGCGCTGTCTCCTCGCTCCCTGTCACGCTGTCTCCTCGCACCCTGTTGCGCTGTCTCATTGCTCACTCTAGCGCTGTCTTCTCGCTCCCTCTCGCGCTGTCTCCTCACTCCCTGTCGCACTGTCTCCTCGCTCCCAGTCGCACAGCCTCCTCGCTTCCTGTCGCGATGTCTCCTCACTCCCTGGGGCGCTGTCTCCTCGCTCCCTGTCGCATTGTCTCATCGCTCCCTGTCACGCTGTCTCCTCGCTCCCTGTCGCGCTGTCTCATCGTTCCCTGTCGCGCTGTCTCCTCGCTCCCTGTCGCGCTGTCTCCTCGCTCCCTGACGTGCTGTCTCCTCGCTCCCTGTCACGCTGTCTCCAAATGCCCTCTCGCTCTGTCTCCTCACTCCCTCTCGCACTGATTCCTCTCTCCCTCTCGCTCTGTCTCCTCTCTCCCTCTCGCATTGCCTCCGCACTCCCTGTCACACTGTCTCCTCGCTCCCTGTCGCGCTGTCTCCTCGCTCCCTGTCGCGCTGCCTCCTCGCTCCCTGTTGCGATGTCTCCTCGCTCCCTGTCGCGCTGTCTCATCGCTCACTCTAGCGCTGTCTCCTCACTCACTGTCGCGCTGTCTCATCGCTCCCTGTCGCGCTGTAAACTCGCTCCCTGTCGCGCTGTCTCCTCACTCCCTGTCGCGCTATCTCCTCGCTCCCTGTCGCGCTTTCTCATCGGTCCATGTCGCGCTGTCTCCTGGCTCTCTGTCGCACTGTCTCCTCGCTCCCTGTCGCACTGTCTCCTCGCTCCCTGTCGCACTGTCTCCTTCCTCCCTGTCGCGCTGTCTCCTCGCTCCCTGTCGCACTGACTCTTCGCTCCCTGTCGCGCTGTCTCCTCGCTCCCTGTCGCTCTGTCTCCTCTCTCCCTCTCGCATTGCCTCCGCACTCCCTGTCACACTGTCTCCTCACCCCCTGTCGCACTGACTCCTCGCTGCCTGTTGCACTGTCTCCTCGCTCACTCTCGCTCTGTCTCCTCTCTCCCTCTCGCATTGCCTCCGCACTCCCTGTCACACTGTCTCCTCGCTCCCTGTCGCGCTGTCTCCTCGCTCCCTGTCGCGCTGCCTCCTCGCTCCCTGTCGCGATGTCTCCTCACTCCCTGTCACGCTGTCTCCTCGCTCCATGTCGTGCTGTCTCCTCGCTCCCTCTCGCGCTGTCTCCTCACTCACTGTCGCGCTGTCTCATCGCTCACTGTCGCGCTGTAAACTCACTCCCTCTCGCTATGCCTCCGCACTCCCTGTCGCACTGTCTCCTCACTCCCTGTCAAGCTGTCTCCTCGCTCCCTGTCGCGCTGTCCCCTCGCTCCCTGTTGCACTGTCTCCTCGCTCCCTGTCGCGCTGTCTCCTCGCTCCCTGTTGCGCTGTGCCCTCGCTCCTTGTCGCGCTGTCTCCTCGATCCCTGTCGCACTGTCTCCTCGCTCCCTGTCGCGCTGTTTCCTCGCTCCCTGTCATGCTGTGCCCTCGCTCCCTGTCGCGCTGTCTCCTCGATCCCTGTCGCACTGTCTCCTCGCTCCCTGTTGCACTGTTTCCTCGCTCCCTGTCATGCTGTCTCCTCGCCCCTTGTCGCGCTGTCTCCTCACTCCCTGTCGCGCTGTCTCCTCGCTCCCTGTCGTGCTGTCTCCACGCGCCCTCTCGCTCTGTCTCCTCACTCCCTCTTGCACTGATTCCTCTCTCCCTCTCGCTCTGTCTCCTCTCTCCCTCTCGCAATGCCTCCGCACTCCCTGTCACACTATCTCCTCGCTCCCTGTCACACTGACTCCTCGCTCCCTGTCGCACTGTCTCCTCGCTCCCTGTCGCGCTGTTTCCTCGCTCCCTGTCATGCTGTGCCCTCGCTCCCTGTCGCGCTGTCTCCTCGATCCCTGTCGCACTGTCTCCTCGCTCCCTGTCGCGCTGTTTCCTCGCTCCCTGTCATGCTGTCTCCTCGCCCCTTGTCGCGCTGTCTCCTCACTCCCTATCGCGCTGTCTCCTCGCTCGCTCTAGTGCTATCTCCTCGCACCCTCTCGCGCTGTCTCCTTGCTCACTGTCGCCCTGTCTCCTCGTTCCCTTTCGCGCTGTCTCCTCGCTCCCTGTCGTGCTATGTCCTCGCTTGCTGTCGCGCTGTCTCCTCGCTCCCTGTCGCGCTGTCTCCTTGCTCCCTGTCACGCTGTCTCCATTTGCCCTCTCGCTCTGTCTCTTCACTCCCTCTCGCACTGATTCCTCTCTCCCTCTCTCTCTGTCTCCTGTCTCCCTCTCGCATTGCCTCCACACTCCCTGTCACACTGTCTCCTCGCTCCCTGTCGCACTGACTCCTCGCTCCCTGTCGCACTGACTCCTCGCTCCCTGTCGCACTGTCTCCTCGCTCCCTCTCGCTCTGTCTCCTCTCTCCCTCTCGCATTGCCTCCGCACTCCCTGTCACACTGTCTCCTCGCTCCCTGTCGCGCTGTCTCCTCGCTCCCTGTCGCGCTGCCTCCTCGCTCTCTGTTGCGATGTCTCCTCGCTCCCTGTCGCGCTGTCTCATCGCTCACTCTAGCGCTGTCTCCTCACTCACTGTCGCGCTGTCTCATCGCTCCCTGTCGCGCTGTAAACTCGCTCCCTGTCGCGCTGTCTCCTCACTCCCTGTCACGCTGTCTCCTGGCTCCCTGTCGCGCTGTCTCATCGCTCACTCTAGCGCTGTCTCCTTGCTCCCTCTCGTGCTGTCTCCTCACTCACTGTCGCGCTGTCTCCTCACTCCCTGTCGCGCTGTCTCCTCGCTCCCTGTCACGCTGTCTCCTCGCACCCTGTTGCGCTGACTCATTGCTCACTCTAGCGCTGTCTCCTCGCTCCCTCTCGCTCTGTCTCCACTCACTGTCGCGCTGTCTCCTCGCTCCCTGTCGCGCTGTCTCCTCGCTCCCTGTCACGCTGTCTCCTCGCACCCTGTTGCGCTGTCTCATTGCTCACTCTAGCGCTGTCTTCTCGCTCCCTCTCGCGCTGTCTCCTCACTCCCTGTCGCACTGTCTCCTCGCTCCCAGTCGCACAGCCTCCTCGCTTCCTGTCGCGATGTCTCCTCACTCCCTGTCACGCTGTCTCCTCGCTCCATGTCGTGCTGTCTCCTCGCTCCCTCTCGCGCTGTCTCCTCACTCACTGTCGCGCTGTCTCATCGCTCACTGTCGCGCTGTAAACTCGCTCCCTCTCGCTATGCCTCCGCACTCCCTGTCGCACTGTCTCCTCACTCCCTGTCAAGCTGTCTCCTCGCTCCCTGTCGCGCTGTCTCCTCGCACCCTGTCGCGCTGTCTCCTCGCTCCCTGTAGCGCTGTCCCCTCGCTCCATTTTGCACTGTCTCCTCGCTCCCTGTCGCGCTGTCTCCTCGCTCCCTGTTGCGCTGTGCCCTCGCTCCCTGTCGCGCTGTCTCCTCGATCCCTGTCGCACTGTCTCCTCGCTCTCTGTCGCGCTGTTTCCTCGCTCCCTGTCATGCTGTGCCCTCGCTCCCTGTCGCGCTGTCTCCTCGATCCCTGTCGCGCTGTCTCCTCGCTCCCTGTTGCGCTGTGCCCTCGCTCCCTGTCGCGCTGTCTCCTCGATCCCTGTCGCACTGTCTCCTCGCTCTCTGTCGCGCTGTTTCCTCGCTCCCTGTCATGCTGTGCCCTCGCTCCCTGTCGCGCTGTCTCCTCGCCCCCTGTCGCGCTGTCTCCTCACTCCCTGTCGCGCTGTCTCATCGCTCACTCTAGCGCTGTCTCCTCGCTCCCTGTCGCGCTGTCTCCTCGCACCCTGTCGCGCTGTCTCATCGCTCCCTGTCGCGCTGTAAACTCGCTCCCTCTCGCAATGCCTCCGCACTCCCTGTCGCGCTGTCTCCTCGCTCCCTGTCGCGCTTTCTCATCGGTCCATGTCGCGCTGTCTCCTGGCTCTCTGTCGCACTGTCTCCTCGCTCCCTGTCGCACTGTCTCCTCGCTCCCTGTTGCACTGTCTCCTTCCTCCCTGTCGCGCTGTCTCCTCGCTCCCTGTCGCGCTGTTTCCTCACTCTCTGTCGCACTGTCTCCTTGCTTGCTGTCGCACTGTCTCCTCGCTCTCTGTCACACTGTCTCCTCGCTCCCTGTCGCGCTGTCTCCTCGCTCCCTGTCGCGCTGTCTCATCGCTCACTCTAGCGCTGTCTCCTTGCTCCCTCTCGTGCTGTCTCCTCACTCACTGTCGCGCTGTCTCCTCACTCCCTGTCGCGCTGTCTCCTCGCTCCCTGTCACGCTGTCTCCTCGCACCCTGTTGCGTTGACTCATTGCTCACTCTAGCGCTGTCTCCTCGCTCCCTCTCGCTCTGTCTCCACTCACTGTCGCGCTGTCTCCTCGCTCCCTGTCGCGCTGTCTCCTCGCTCCCTGTCACGCTGTCTCCTCGCACCCTGTTGCGCTGTCTCATTGCTCACTCTAGCACTGTCTTCTCGCTCCCTCTCGCACTGTCTCCTCGCTCCCAGTCGCACAGCCTCCTCGCTTCCTGTCGCGATGTCTCCTCACTCCCTGGGGCGCTGTCTCCTCGCTCCCTGTCGCATTGTCTCATCGCTCCCTGTCACGCTGTCTCCTCGCTCCCTGTCGCGCTGTCTCATCGTTCCCTGTCGCGCTGTCTCCTCGCTCCCTGTCGCGCTGTCTCCTCGCTCCCTGACGTGCTGTCTCCTCGCTCCCTGTCACGCTGTCTCCACTTGCCCTCTCGCTCTGTCTCCTCACTCCCTCTCGCACTGATTCCTCTCTCCCTCTCGCTCTGTCTCCTCTCTCCCTCTCGCATTGCCTCCGCACTCCCTGTCACACTGTCTCCTCGCTCCCTGTCGCACTGACTCCTCGCTCCCTGTCGCACTGTCTCCTCGCTCCCTCTCGCTCTGTCTCCTCTCTCCCTCTCGCATTGCCTCCGCACTCCCTGTCACACTGTCTCCTCGCTCCCTGTCGCGCTGTCTCCTCGCTCCCTGTCGCGCTGCCTCCTCGCTCCCTGTTGCGATGTCTCCTCGCTCCCTGTCGCGCTGTCTCATCGCTCACTCTAGCGCTGTCTCCTCACTCACTGTCGCGCTGTCTCATCGCTCCCTGTCGCGCTGTAAACTCGCTCCCTGTCGCGCTGTCTCCTCACTCCCTGTCACGCTGTCTCCTCGCTCCCTGTCGCGCTGTCTCATCGCTCACTCTAGCGCTGTCTCCTTGCTCCCTCTCGTGCTGTCTCCTCACTCACTGTCGCGCTGTCTCCTCACTCCCTGTCGCGCTGTCTCCTCGCTCCCTGTCACGCTGTCTCCTCGCACCCTGTTGCGCTGACTCATTGCTCACTCTAGCGCTGTCTCCTCGCTCCCTCTCGCTCTGTCTCCACTCACTGTCGCGCTGTCTCCTCGCTCCCTGTCGCGCTGTCTCCTCGCTCCCTGTCACGCTGTCTCCTCGCACCCTGTTGCGCTGTCTCATTGCTCACTCTAGCGCTGTCTTCTCGCTCCCTCTCGCGCTGTCTCCTCGCTCCCAGTCGCACAGCCTCCTCGCTTCCTGTCGCGATGTCTCCTCACTCCCTGGGGCGCTGTCTCCTCGCTCCCTGTCGCATTGTCTCATCGCTCCCTGTCACGCTGTCTGCTCGCTCCCTGTCGCGCTGTCTCATCGTTCCCTGTCGCGCTGTCTCCTCGCTCCCTGTCGCGCTGTCTCCTCGCTCCCTGACGTGCTGTCTCCTCGCTCCCTGTCACGTTGTCTCCACTTGCCCTCTCGCTCTGTCTCCTCACTCCCTCTCGCACTGATTCCTCTCTCCCTCTCGCTCCGTCTCCTCTCTCCCTCTCGCATTGCCTCCGCACTCCCTGTCACACTGTCTCCTCGCTCCCTGTCGCACTGACTCCTCGCTCCCTGTCGCACTGTCTCCTCGCTCCCTCTCGCTCTGTCTCCTCTCTCCCTCTCGCATTGCCTCCGCACTCCATGTCACACTGTCTCCTCGCTCCCTGTCGCGCTGTCTCCTCGCTCCCTGTCGCGCTGCCTCCTCGCTCCCTGTTGCGATGTCTCCTCGCTCCCTGTCGCGCTGTCTCATCGCTCACTCTAGCGCTGTCTCCTCACTCACTGTCGCGCTGTCTCATCGCTCCCTGTCGCGCTGTAAACTCGCTCCCTGTCGCGCTGTCTCCTCACTCCCTGTCGTGCTGTCTCCTCGCTCCCTGTCGCGCTTTCTCATCGGTCCATGTCGCGCTGTCTCCTGGCTCTCTGTCGCACTGTCTCCTCGCTCCCTGTTGCACTGTCTCCTCGCTCCCTGTCGCACTGTCTCCTTCCTCCCTGTCGCGCTGTCTCCTCGCTCCCTGTCGCACTAACTCTTCGCTCCCTGTCGCGCTGTCTCCTCGCTCCCTGTCGCTCTGTCTCCTCTCTCCCTCTCGCATTGCCTCTGCACTCCCTGTCACACTGTCTCCTCACCCCCTGTCGCACTGACTCCTCGCTGCCTGTTGCACTGTCTCCTCGCTCACTCTCGCTCTGTCTCCTCTCTCCCTCTCGCATTGCCTCCGCACTCCCTGTCACACTGTCTCCTCGCTCCCTGTCGCGCTGTCTCCTCGCTCCCTGTCGCGCTGTTTCCTCGCTCCCTGTCATGCTGTCTCCTCGCCTCCTGTCGCGCTGTCTCCTCACTCCCTGTCGCGCTGTCTCATCGCTCACTCTAGCGCTGTCCCCTCGCTCCCTGTCGCGCTGTCTCCTCGCACCCTGTCGCGCTGTCTCATCGCTCCCTGTCGCGCTTTCTCATCGGTCCATGTCGCGCTGTCTCCTGGCTCTCTGTCGCACTGTCTCCTCGCTCCCTGTCGCACTGTCTCCTCGCTCCCTCTCGCAATGCCTCCGCACTCCCTGTCGCGCTGTCTCCTCGCTCCCTGTCGCGCTTTCTCATCGGTCCATGTCGCGCTGTCTCCTGGCTCTCTGTCGCACTGTCTCCTCGCTCCCTGTCGCACTGTCTCCTCGCTCTCTGTCGCACTGTCTCCTTGCTTGCTATCGCACTGTCTCCTCGCTCTCTGTCACACTGTCTCCTCGCTCCCTGTCGCGCTGTCTCCTCGCTCCCTGTCGCGCTGTCTCATCGCTCACTCTAGCGCTGTCTCCTTGCTCCCTCTCGTGCTGTCTCCTCACTCACTGTCGCGCTGTCTCCTCGCTCCCTGTCGCGCTGTCTCCTCGCTCCCTGTCACGCTGTCTCCTCGCACCCTGTTGCGCTGTCTCATTGCTCACTCTAGCGCTGTCTTCTCGCTCCCTCTCGCGCTGTCTCCTCACTCCCTGTCGCACTGTCTCCTCGCTCCCAGTCGCACAGCCTCCTCGCTTCCTGTCGCGATGTCTCCTCACTCCCTGGGGCGCTGTCTCCTCGCTCCCTGTCGCATTGTCTCATCGCTCCCTGTCACGCTGTCTCCTCGCTCCCTGTCGCGCTGTCTCATCGTTCCCTGTCGCGCTGTCTCCTCGCTCCCTGTCGCGCTGTCTCCTCGCTCCCTGACGTGCTGTCTCCTCGCTCCCTGTCACGCTGTCTCCAAATGCCCTCTCGCTCTGTCTCCTCACTCCCTCTCGCACTGATTCCTCTCTCCCTCTCGCTCTGTATCCTCTCTCCCTCTCGCATTGCCTCCGCACTCCCTGTCACACTGTCTCCTCGCTCCCTGTCGCACTGACTCCTCGCTCCCTGTCGCACTGTCTCCTCGCTCCCTCTCGCTCTGTCTCCTCTCTCCCTGTCGCATTGCCTCCGCACTCCCTGTCACACTGTCTCCTCGCTCCCTGTCGCGCTGTCTCCTCGCTCCCTGTCGCGCTGCCTCCTCGCTCCCTGTTGCGATGTCTCCTCGCTCCCTGTCGCGCTGTCTCATCGCTCACTCTAGCGCTGTCTCCTCACTCACTGTCGCGCTGTCTCATCGCTCCCTGTCGCGCTGTAAACTCGCTCCCTGTCGCGCTGTCTCCTCACTCCCTGTCGCGCTATCTCCTCGCTCCCTGTCGCGCTTTCTCATCGGTCCATGTCGCGCTGTCTCCTGGCTCTCTGTCGCACTGTCTCCTCGCTCCCTGTCGCACTGTCTCCTCGCTCCCTGTCGCACTGTCTCCTTCCTCCCTGCCGCGCTGTCTCCTCGCTCCCTGTCGCACTGACTCTTCGCTCCCTGTCGCGCTGTCTCCTCGCTCCCTGTCGCTCTGTCTCCTCTCTCCCTCTCGCATTGCCTCCGCACTCCCTGTCACACTGTCTCCTCACCCCCTGTCGCACTGACTCCTCGCTGCCTGTTGCACTGTCTCCTCGCTCACTCTCGCTCTGTCTCCTCTCTCCCTCTCGCATTGCCTCCGCACTCCCTGTCACACTGTCTCCTCGCTCCCTGTCGCGCTGTCTCCTCGCTCCCTGTCGCGCTGCCTCCTCGCTCCCTGTCGCGATGTCTCCTCACTCCCTGTCACGCTGTCTCCTCGCTCCATGTCGTGCTGTCTCCTCGCTCCCTCTCGCGCTGTCTCCTCACTCACTTTCGCGCTGTCTCATCGCTCACTGTCGCGCTGTAAACTCACTCCCTCTCGCTATGCCTCCGCACTCCCTGTCGCACTGTCTCCTCACTCCCTGTCAAGCTGTCTCCTCGCTCCCTGTCGCGCTGTCCCCTCGCTCCCTGTTGCACTGTCTCCTCGCTCCCTGTCGCGCTGTCTCCTCGCTCCCTGTTGCGCTGTGCCCTCGCTCCCTGTCGCGCTGTCTCCTCGATCCCTGTCGCACTGTCTCCTCGCTCCCTGTCGCGCTGTTTCCTCGCTCCCTGTCATGCTGTGCCCTCGCTCCCTGTCGCGCTGTCTCCTCGATCCCTGTCGCACTGTCTCCTCGCTCCCTGTCGTGCTATGTCCTCGCTTGCTGTCGCGCTGTCTCCTCGCTCCCTGTCGCGCTGTCTCCTTGCTCCCTGTCACGCTGTCTCCATTTGCCCTCTCGCTCTGTCTCCTCACTCCCTCTCGCACTGATTCCTCTCTCCCTCTCTCTCTGTCTCCTGTCTCCCTCTCGCATTGCCTCCACACTCCCTGTCACACTGTCTCCTCGCTCTCTGTCGCACTGTCTCCTTGCTCATTGATGCGCTGTCTCCTCGCTCCCTGTCGCGCTGTCTCCTCGCTCTCTATCGCACTGTCTCCTTGCTCCCTGTCGCACTGTCTCCTCGCTCCCTGTCGCACTGTCTTTACGCTCCCTGTCGCACTGACTCCTCGCTCTCTGTCACACTGTCTCCTTGCTCCCTGTCGCGCTATCTCCTTGCTCTGTATCGCGCTGTGACTTTGCTCCTTCTCGCACTGTCGCTTCATTCCCTCTCGCAGTGTCTCCTCTCACCCTCTCGCTCTGTCACCTCACTCCCTATCGTGCTGTCTCCTCGCTCGCTCTAGCGCTGTCTCCTCGCACCCTCTCACGCTGTCTCCTTGCTCACTGTCGCCCTGTCTCCTCGCTCCCTTTCGCGCTGTCTCCTTGCTCCCTGTTGCGCTGTGTCATCGCTCCCTGTCACGCTGTCTCCTCGCTCCCTGTCGCGCTGTCTCATCGCTCACTCTAGCGCTGTCTCCTCGCTCCCTCTCGCACTGTCTCCTCACTCACTGTCGCGCTGTCTCATCGCTCCCTGTCGCGCTGTAAACTCGCTCCCTGTCGCACTGTCTCCTCGCTCCCTGTCGCACTGTCTCCTCGCTCCCTGTCGCACTGTCTCCTTGCTCTCTGTCGCACTGTCTCCTTTCTCGCTGTCGCACTGTCTCCTCGCTCTCTGTCGCACTGTCTCCTTGCTCATTGATGCGCTGTCTCCTCGCTCCCTGTCGCGCTGTCTCCTCGCTCTGTATCGCACTGTCTCCTTGCTCCCTGTCGCACTGTCTCCTCGCTCCCTGTCGCACTGTCTTTACGCTCCCTGTCGCACTGACTCCTCGCTCCCTGTCACACTGTCTCCTTGCTCCCTGTCGCGCTATCTCCTTGCTCTGTATCGCGCTGTGACTTTGCTCCTTCTCGCACTGTCGCTTCATTCCCTCTCGCAGTGTCTCCTCTCACCCTCTCGCTCTGTCACCTCACTCCCTATCGTGCTGTCTCCTCGCTCGCTCTAGCGCTGTCTCCTCGCACCCTCTCACGCTGTCTCCTTGCTCACTGTCGCCCTGTCTCCTCGCTCCCTTTCGCGCTGTCTCCTTGCTCCCTGTTGCGCTGTGTCATCGCTCCCTTTCACGCTGTCTCTTCGCTCCCTGTCGCGCTGTCTCCTCGCTCCCTGTCGCGCTGTCTCCTGGCTCCATGTCGCTCTGTCTCCTCTCTCCCTCCCGCATTGCCTCCGCACTCCCTGTCACACTGTCTCCTCGCTCCCTGTCGCACTGACTCCTCGCTCGCTGACGCACTGTCTCCTCGCTCCCTCTCGCTCTGTCTCCTCTCTCCCTCTCGCATTGCCTCCGCACTCCCTGTCACACTGTCTCCTCGCTCCCTGTCGCACTGACTCCTCGCTCCCTGTCGCGCTGTCTCCTCGCTCCCTGTCGCGCTGTCTCCTCGCTCCCTGTCGCATTGTCTGCTTGCTCCCTGTCGCGATGTCTGCTCACTCCCTCTTGCGCTGTCTCCTCGCTCCCTGTCATGCTGTCTCCTCGCTCCATGTCGCGCTGTCTCCTCGCTCCCTTTCGCGCTGTCTCCTTGCTCCCTGTTGCGCTGTGTCATCGCTCCCTTTCACGCTGTCTCCTCGCTCCCTGTCGCACTGTCTCCTCGCTCCCTGTCCCGCTGTCTCCTCGCTCCCTCTCGCTCTTTCTCCTCTCTCCCTCTCGCATTGCCTCCGCACTCCCTGTCACACTGTCTCCTCGCTCCCTGTCGCACTGACTCCTTGCTCCCTGTCGCGCTGTCTCCTCGCTCCCTGTCGCGCTGTCTCCTCGCTCCCTGTCGCACTGTCTGCTTCCTCCCTGTCGCGATGTCTCCTCACTCCCTCTTGCGCTGTCTCCTCGCTCCCTGTCATGCTGTCTCCTCGCTCCATGTCGCGCTGTCTCCTCGCTCCCTGTCGCGCTGTCTCCTCGCTCCCTGTCACGCTGTCTCCTCGCACCCTGTTGCGCTGTCTCATTGCTCACTCTAGCGCTGTCTCCTCGCTACCTCTCGCGCTGTCTCCTCACTCCCTGTCGCACTGTCTCCTCGTTCCCTGTCGCACTGCCTCCTCGCTTCCTGTCACGCTGTCTCCTCGCTCCCTGTCGCGCTGTCTCCTCGCTCCCTGACGTGCTGTCTCCTTGCTCACTCAAGCGCTGTCTCCTCGCTCCCTCTCGCACTGTCTCCTCACTCACTGTCGCGCTGTCTCATCGCTCCCTGTCGCGCTCTAAACTCGCTCTCTATCGCACTGTCTCCTTGCTCCCTGTCGCACTGTCTCCTCGCTCCCTGTCGCACTGTCTTTACGCTCCCTGTCGCACTGATTCCTCGCTCCCTGTCACACTGTCTCCTAGCTCCCTGTCGCGCTGTCTGCTTGCTCTGTATCGCGCTGTGACTTTGCTCCTTCTCGCACTGTCGCTTCATTCCCTCTCGCAATGTCTCCTCTCACCCTCTCGCTCTGTCACCTCACTCCCTATCGTGCTGTCTCCTCGCTCGCTCTAGCGCTGTCTCCTCGCACCCTCTCACGCTGTCTCCTTGCTCACTGTCGCCCTGTCTCATCGCTCCCTTTCGCGCTGTCTCCTCGCTCCCTGTCGCGCTGTGTCCTCGCTCGCTGTCGCGCTGTCTCCTCGCAGCCTGTCGCGCTGTCTCATCGCTCACTCTAGCGCTGTCTCCTTGCTCCCTGTTGCGCTGTGTCATCGCTCCCTGTCACGCTGTCTCCTCGCTCCCTGTCGCGCTGTCTCCTCGCTCCCTGTCGCGCTGTCTCCTCGCTCCCTGTCGCGCTGTCTCCTCGCTCCATGTCGCTCTGTCTCCTCTCTCCCTCCCGCATTGCCTCCGCACTCCCTGTCACACTGTCTCCTCGCTCCCTGTCGCACTGACTCCTCGCTCCCTGACGCACTGTCTCCTCGCTCCCTCTCGCTCTGTCTCCTCTCTCCCTCTCGCATTGCCTCCGCACTCCCTGTCGCCATGTCTCCTCGCTCCCTGTCGCACTGACTCCTCGCTCCCTGTCGCGCTGTCTCCTCGCTCCCTGTCGCGCTGTCTCCTCGCTCCCTGTCGCACTGCCTGCTTGCTCCCTGTCGCGATGTCTCCTCACTCCCTCTTGCGCTGTCTCCTCGCTCCCTGTCATGCTGTCTCCTCGCTCCATGTCGCGCTGTCTCCTCGCTCCCTGTCGCGCTGTCTCCTCGCTCCCTGTTGCGCTGTCTCATTGCTCACTCTAGCGCGCTGTCTCCTCGCTACCTCTCGCGCTGTCTCCTCACTCCCTGTCGCACTGTCTCCTCGCTGCCTGTCGCACTGCCTCCTCGCTTCCTGTCACGATGTCTCCTCACTCCCTGGCGCGCTGTCTCCTCGCTCCCTGTCGCGTTGTCTCATCGCTCCCTGTCACGCTCTTTCCTCGCTCCCTGTCGCGCTGTCTCCTCGCTCCCTGACATGCTGTCTCCTCGCTCACTGTCGCGCTGTCTCCTCGCTCCCTGTCACGCTGTCTCCACTTGCCCTCTCGCTCTGTCTCCTCACTCCCTCTCGCACTGACTCCTCTCTCGCTCTCGCTCTGTCTCCTGTCTCCCTGTCGCTATGCCTCCGCACTCCCTGTCGCACTGTCTCCTCGCTCCCTGTTGCGCTGTGCCCTCGCTCCCTGTCGCGCTGTCTCCTCGATCCCTGTCGCACTGTCTCCTCGCTCCCTGTCACGCTGTTTCCTCGCTCCCTGTCGCGCTGTCTCCTCGATCCCTGTCGCACTGTCTCCTCGCTCCCTGTCACGCTGTTTCCTCGCTCCCTGTCATGCTGTCTCCTCGCCCCCTGTCGCGCTGTCTCCTCACTCCCTGTCGCGCTGTCTCCTCGCTCCCTGTCGTGCTGTCTCCACGCGCCTTCTCGCTCTGTCTCCTCACTCCCTCTTGCACTGATTCCTCTCTCCCTCTCGCTCTGTCTCCTCTCTCCCTCTCGCAATGCCTCCGCACTCCCTGTCACACTATCTCCTCGCTCCCTGTCACACTGACTCCTCGCTCCCTGTCGCACTGTCTCCTCGCTCCCTCTCGCGCTGTATCCTCGCTCCCTGTCGCGGTTTCTCATCACTCCCTGTCGCGCTGTCTCCTCACTCCCTCTTGCACTGATTGCTCTCTCCCTCTCGCTCTGTCTCCTCTCTCCCTCTCGCAATGCCTCCGCACTCCCTGTCACACTATCTCCTCGCTCCCTGTCACACTGACTCCTCGCTCCCTGTCGCACTGTCTCCTCGCTCGCTCTAGCGCTGTCTCCTCGCACCCTCTCGCGCTGTCTCCTTGCTCACTGTCGCCCTGTCTCCTCGTTCCCTTTCGCGCTGTCTCCTCGCTCCCTGTCGTGCTATGTCCTCGCTCGCTGTCGCGCTGTCTCCTCGCTCCCTGTCGCACTGTCTCCTTGCTCCCTGTCACGCTGTCTCCTTGCTCCCTGTCGCGCTGTCTGCTTGCTCCCTGTCGCGCTGTCTCCTCGCTTCCTGTCGTGCTGCCTCCTCGCTCCCTGTCGCGCTCTCTCCTCGCTCCCTGTCGCGCTGTCTCCTCGCTCCCTGTCGTGCTGTCTCCTCGCTCCCTGTCGTGCTGTCTGCTTGCTCCCTGTCGCAATGTCTCCTCACTCCCTCTTGCGCTGTCTCCTCGCTCGCTGTCGCGCTGTCTCCTTGCTCCCTGTCGCGCTGTCTCCTCGCTCCCTGTCGCGCTGTCTCCTCGCTCCCTGTCGCGCTGTCTCCTCGCTCCCTGTCGCACTGTCTGCTTGCTCCCTGTCGCGATGTCTCCTCACTCCCTCTTGTGCTGTCTCCTCGCTCCCTGTCATGCTGTCTCCTCGCTCCATGTCGCGCTGTCTCCTCGCTCCCTGTCGCGCTGTCTCCTCGCTCCCTGTCACGCTGTCTCCTCGCTCCCTGTCGTGTTGTCTCATCGCTCCCTGTCACGCTGTCTCCTCACTCCCTGGCGCGCTGTCTCCTCGCTCCCTGTCGCGTTGTCTCATCGCTCCCTGTCACGCTGTCTCCTCGCTCCCAGTCGCGCTGTCTCCTCGCTCCCTGACGTGCTGTCTCCTCGCTCCCTGTCGCACTGTCTCCTCGCTCCCTGTCACGCTGTCTCCACTTGCCCTCTCGCTCTGTCTCCTCACTCCCTGTCGCACTGTCTCCTCGCTCCCTGTCGCACTGCCTCCTCGCTTCCTGTCGCGATGTCTCCTCGCTCCCTGTCGCATTGTCTCATCGCTCCCTGTCACGCTGTCTCCTCGCTCCCTGTCGCGCTGTCTCATCGTTCCCTGTCGCGCTGTCTCCTCGCTCCCTGTCATGCTGTCTCCTCGCTCCCTGACGTGCTGTCTCCTCGCTCCCTGTCACGCTGTCTCCACTTGCCCTCTCGCTCTGTCTCCTCACTCCCTCTCGCACTGATTCCTCTCTCCCTCTCGCTCTGTCTCCTCTCTCCCTCTCGCATTGCCTCCGCACTCCCTGTCACACTGTCTCCTCGCTCCCTGTCGCACTGACTCCTCGCTCCCTGTCGCACTGTCTCCTCGCTCCCTCTCGCTCTGTCTCCTCTCTCCCTCTCGCATTGCCTCCGCACTCCCTGTCACACTGTCTCCTCGCTCCCTGTCGCGCTGTCTCCTCGCTCCCTGTCGCGCTGTCTCCTCGCTCCCTGTCGCGCTGTCTCCTCGCTCCCTGTCGCGCTGCCTCCTCGCTCCCTGTCGCGATGTCTCCTCCCTCCCTGTCGCGCTGTCTCCTCGCTCCCTCTCGCGCTGTCTCCTCACTCACTGTCGCGCTGTCTCATCGCTCCCTGTCGCGCTGTCTCCTTGCTCTCTGTCGCACTGTCTCCTTGCTTGCTGTCGCACTGTCTCCTCGCTCTCTGTCGCACTGTCTCCTTGCTCATTGATGCGCTGTCTCCTTGCTCCCTGTCGCGCTGACTCCTCGCTCCCTGTCGCACTGTCTCCTTGCTCCCTGTCATGCTGTCTCCTTGCTCTGTGTCGCGCTGTGACTTTGCTCCTTCTCGCACTGTCGCTTCATTCCCTCTCGCAATGTCTCCTCTCACCCTCTCGCTCTGTCACCTCACTCCCTGTCGTGCTGTCTCCTCGCTCGCTCTAGCGCTGTCTCCTCGCACCCTCTCGCGCTGTCTCCTTGCTCACTGTCGCCCTGTCTCCTTGCTCCCTGTTGCGCTGTCTCATCGCTCCCTGTCACGCTGTCTCCTCGCTCCCTGTCGCGCTGTCTCCTCGCTCCCTGTCGCTCTGTCTCCTCTCTCCCTCTCGCATTGCCTCCGCACTCCCTGTCACACTGTCTCCTCACCCCCTGTCGCACTGACTCCTCGCTGCCTGTTGCACTGTCTCCTCGCTCACTCTCGCTCGGTCTCCTCTCTCCCTCTCGCATTGCCTCCGCACTCCCTGTCACACTGTCTCCTCGCTCCCAGTCGCACTGACTCCTCACTCCCTGTCGCGCTGTATCCTCGCTCCCTGTCGCGCTGCCTCCTCGCTCCCTGTCGCGATGTCTCCTCACTCCCTGTCGCGCTGTCTCCTCGCTCCATGTCGTGCTGTCTCCTCGCTCCCTCTCGCGCTGTCTCCTCACTCACTGTCGCGCTGTCTCATCGCTCACTGTCGCGCTGTAAACTCGCTCCCTCTCGCTATGCCTCCGCACTCCCTGTCGCACTGTCTCCTCGCTCCCTGTTGCGCTGTGCCCTCGCTCCCTGTCGCGCTGTCTCCTCGATCCCTGTCGCACTGTCTCCTCGCTCCCTGTCGCGCTGTTTCCTCGCTCCCTGTCATGCTGTGCCCTCGCTCCCTGTCGCGCTGTCTCCTCGATCCCTGTCGCACTGTCTCCTCGCTCCCTGTCGCGCTGTTTCCTCGCTCCCTGTCATGCTGTCTCCTCGCCCCCTGTCGCGCTGTCTCCTCACTCCCTGTCACGCTGTCTCCTCGCTCCCTGTCGTGCTGTCTCCACGCGCCTTCTCGCTCTGTCTCCTCACTCCCTCTTGCACTGATTCCTCTCTCCCTCTCGCTCTGTCTCCTCTCTCCCTCTCGCAATGCCTCCGCACTCCCTGTCACACTATCTCCTCGCTCCCTGTCACACTGACTCCTCGCTCCCTGTCGCACTGTCTCCTCGCTCCCTCTCGCGCTGTATCCTCGCTCCCTGTCGCGGTTTCTCATCACACCCTGTCGCGCTGTCTCCTCACTCCCTCTTGCACTGATTCCTCTCTCCCTCTCGCTCTGTCTCCTCTCTCCCTCTCGCAATGCCTCCGCACTCCCTGTCACACTATCTCCTCGCTCCCTGTCACACTGACTCCTTGCTCCCTGTCGCACTGTCTCCTCGCTCGCTCTAGCGCTGTCTCCTCGCACCCTCTCGCGCTGTCTCCTTGCTCACTGTCGCCCTGTCTCCTCGTTCCCTTTCGCGCTGTCTCCTCGCTCCCTGTCGTGCTATGTCCTCGCTCGCTGTCGCGCTGTCTCCTCGCTCCCTGTCGCCCTGTCTCCTTGCTCCCTGTCACGCTGTCTCCTTGCTCCCTGTCGCGCTGTCTGCTTGCTCCCTGTTGCGCTGTCTCCTCGCTTCCTGTCGTGCTGCCTCCTCGCTCCCTGTCGCGCTCTCTCCTCGCTCCCTGTCGCGCTGTCTCCTCGCTCCCTGTCGTGCTGTCTCCTCGCTCCCTGTCGTGCTGTCTGCTTGCTCCCTGTCGCAATGTCTCCTCACTCCCTCTTGCGCTGTCTCCTCGCTCGCTGTCGCGCTGTCTCCTTGCTCCCTGTCGCGCTGTCTCCTCGCTCCCTGTCGCGCTGTCTCCTCGCTCCCTGTCGCGCTCTCTCCTTGCTCCCTGTCGCACTGTCTGCTTGCTCCCTGTCGCGATGTCTCCTCATTCCCTCTTGCGCTGTCTCCTCGCTCCCTGTCATGCTGTCTCCTCGCTCCATGTCGCGCTGTCTCCTCGCTCCCTGTCGCGCTGTCTCCTCGCTCCCTGTCACGCTGTCTCCTCGCTCCCTGTCGCGTTGTCTCATCGCTCCCTGTCACGCTGTCTCCTCACTCCCTGGCGCGCTGTCTCCTCGCTCCCTGTCGCGTTGTCTCATCGCTCCCTGTCACGCTGTCTCCTCGCTCCCTGTCGCGCTGTCTCCTCGCTCATGACGTGCTGTCTCCTCGCTCCCTGTCGCGCTGTCTCCTCGCTCCCTGTCACGCTGTCTCCACTTGCCCTCTCGCTCTGTCTCCTCACTCCCTCTCGCACTGATTCCTCTCTCCCTCTCGCTCTGTCTCCTGTCTCCCTCTCGCATTGCCTCCGCATTCCCTGTCACACTGTCTCCTCGCTCCCTGTCGCACTGACTCCTCGCTCCCTGTTGCACTGTCTCCTCGCTCCCTCTCGCTCTGTCTCCTCTCTCCCAGTCGCATTGCCTCCGCACTCCCTGTCACACTGTCTCCTCGCTCCCTGTCGCACTGTCTCCTTGCTCACTCAAGCGCTGCCTCCTCGCTCCCTGTCGCGCTCTCTCCTCGCTCCCTGTCGCGCTGTCTCCTCGCTCCCTGTCGTGCTGTCTCCTCGCTCCCTGTCGTGCTGTCTGCTTGCTCCCTGTCGCAATGTCTCCTCACTCCCTCTTGCGCTGTCTCCTCGCTCGCTGTCGCGCTGTCTCCTTGCTCCCTGTCGCGCTGTCTCCTCGCTCCCTGTCGCGCTGTCTCCTCGCTCCCTGTCGCGCTGTCTCCTTGCTCCCTGTCGCACTGTCTGCTTGCTCCCTGTCGCGATGTCTCCTCATTCCCTCTTGCGCTGTCTCCTCGCTCCCTGTCATGCTGTCTCCTCGCTCCATGTCGCGCTGTCTCCTCGCTCCCTGTCGCGCTGTCTCCTCGCTCCCTGTCACGCTGTCTCCTCGCTCCCTGTCGCGTTGTCTCATCGCTCCCTGTCACGCTGTCTCCTCACTCCCTGGCGCGCTGTCTCCTCGCTCCCTGTCGCGTTGTCTCATCGCTCCCTGTCACGCTGTCTCCTCGCTCCCTGTCGCGCTGTCTCCTCGCTCATGACGTGCTGTCTCCTCGCTCCCTGTCGCGCTGTCTCCTCGCTCCCTGTCACGCTGTCTCCACTTGCCCTCTCGCTCTGTCTCCTCACTCCCTCTCGCACTGATTCCTCTCTCCCTCTCGCTCTGTCTCCTGTCTCCCTCTCACATTGCCTCCGCACTCCCTGTCACACTGTCTCCTCGCTCCCTCTCGCTCTGTCTCCTCTCTCCCTGTCGCATTGCCTCCGCACTCCCTGTCACACTGTCTCCTCGCTCCCTGTCGCACTGTCTCCTTGCTCACTCAAGCGCTGTCTCCTCGCTCCCTCTCGCACTGTCTCCTCACTCACTGTCGCGCTGTCTCATCGCTCCCTGTCGCGCTCTAAACTCGCTCTCTATCGCACTGTCTCCTTGCTCCCTGTCGCACTGTCTCCTCGCTCCCTGTCGCACTGTCTTTACGCTCCATGTCGCACTGATTCCTCGCTCCCTGTCACACTGTCTCCTTGCTCCCTGTCGCGCTGTCTGCTTGCTCTGTATCGCGCTGTGACTTTGCTCCTTCTCGCACTGTCGCTTCATTCCCTCTCGCAATGTCTCCTCTCACCCTCTCGCTCTGTCACCTCACTCCCTATCGTGCTGTCTCCTCGCTCGCTCTAGCGCTGTCTCCTCGCACCCTCTCACGCTGTCTCCTTGCTCACTGTCGCCCTGTCTCATCGCTCCCTTTCGCGCTGTCTCCTCGCTCCCTGTCGCGCTGTGTCCTCGCTCGCTGTCGCGCTGTCTCCTCGCTCCCTGTCGCGCTGTCTCCTCGCTCCCTGTCGCGCTGTCTCCTCGCTCCATGTCGCTCTGTCTCCTCTCTCCCTCCCGCATTGCCTCCGCACTCCCTGTCACACTGTCTCCTCGCTCCCTGTCGCACTGACTCCTCGCTCCCTGACGCACTGTCTCCTCGTTCCCTCTCGCTCTGTCTCCTCTCTCCCTCTCGCATTGCCTCCGCACTCCCTGTCGCCATGTCTCCTCGCTCCCTGTCGCACTGACTCCTCGCTCCCTGTCGCGCTGTCTCCTCGCTCCCTGTCGCGCTGTCTCCTCGCTCCCTGTCGCACTGCCTGCTTGCTCCCTGTCGCGATGTCTCCTCACTCCCTCTTGCGCTGTCTCCTCGCTCCATGTCGCGCTGTCTCCTCGCTCCCTGTCGCGCTGTCTCCTCGCTCCCTGTTGCGCTGTCTCATTGCTCACTCTAGCGCGCTGTCTCCTCGCTACCTCTCGCGCTGTCTCCTCACTCCCTGGTGCGCTGTCTCCTCGCTCCCTGTCGTGTTGTCTCATCGCTCCCTGTCACGCTGTCTCCTCGCTCCCTGTCACGCTGTCTCCACTTGCCCTCTCGCTCTGTCTCCTAACTCCCTCTCGCACTGACTCCTCTCTCGCTCTCGCTCTGTCTCCTGTCTCCCTCTCGCTATGCCTCCGCACTCCCTGTCGCACTGTCTCCTCGCTCCCTGTTGCGCTGTGCCCTCGCTCCCTGTCGCGCTGTCTCCTCGATCCCTGTCGCACTGTCTCCTCGCTCCCTGTCACGCTGTTTCCTCGCTCCCTGTCGCGCTGTCTCCTCGATCCCTGTCGCACTGTCTCCTCGCTCCCTGTCACGCTGTTTCCTCGCTCCCTGTCATGCTGTCTCCTCGCCCCCTGTCGCGCTGTCTCCTCACTCCCTGTCGCGCTGTCTCCTCGCTCCCTGTCGTGCTGTCTCCACGCGCCTTCTCGCTCTGTCTCCTCACTCCCTCTTGCACTGATTCCTCTCTCCCTCTCGCTCTGTCTCCTCTCTCCCTCTCGCAATGCCTCCGCACTCCCTGTCACACTATCTCCTCGCTCCCTGTCACACTGACTCCTCGCTCCCTGTCGCTATGTCTCCTCGCTCCCTCTCGCGCTGTATCCTCGCTCCCTGTCGCGGTTTCTCATCACTCCCTGTCGCACTGTCTCCTCACTCCCTCTTGCACTGATTCCTCTCTCCCTCTCGCTCTGTCTCCTCTCTCCCTCTTGCAATGCCTCCGCACTCCCTGTCACACTATCTCCTCGCTCCCTGTCACACTGACTCCTCGCTCCCTGTCGCACTGTCTCCTCGCTCGCTCTAGCGCTGTCTCCTCGCACCCTCTCGCGCTGTCTCCTTGCTCACTGTCGCCCTGTCTCCTCGTTCCCTTTCGCGCTGTCTCCTCGCTCCCTGTCGTGCTATGTCCTCGCTCGCTGTCGCGCTGTCTCCTCGCTCCCTGTCGCACTGTCTCCTTGCTCCCTGTCACGCTGTCTCCTTGCTCCCTGTCGCGCTGTCTGCTTGCTCCCTGTCGCGCTGTCTCCTCGCTTCCTGTCGTGCTGCCTCCTCGCTCCCTGTCGCGCTCTCTCCTCGCTCCCTGTCGCGCTGTCTCCTCGCTCCCTGTCGTGCTGTCTCCTCGCTCCCTGTCGTGCTGTCTGCTTGCTCCCTGTCGCAATGTCTCCTCACTCCCTCTTGCGCTGTCTCCTCGCTCGCTGTCGCGCTGTCTCCTTGCTCCCTGTCGCGCTGTCTCCTCGCTCCCTGTCGCGCTGTCTCCTCGCTCCCTGTCGCGCTGTCTCCTCGCTCCCTGTCGCACTGTCTGCTTGCTCCCTGTCGCGATGTCTCCTCACTCCCTCTTGCGCTGTCTCCTCGCTCCCTGTCATGCTGTCTCCTCGCTCCATGTTGCGCTGTCTCCTCGCTCCCTGTCGCACTGTCTCCTCGCTCCCTGTCACGCTGTCTCCTCGCTCCCTGTCGTGTTGTCTCATCGCTCCCTGTCACGCTGTCTCCTCACTCCCTGGCGCGCTGTCTCCTCGCTCCCTGTCACGCTGTCTCCACTTGCCCTCTCGCTCTGTCTCCTCACTCCCTCTCGCACTGATTCCTCTCTCCCTCTCGCTCTGTCTCCTGTCTCCCTCTCGCATTGCCTCCGCACTCCCTGTCACACTGTCTCCTCGCTCCCTGTCGCACTGACTCCTCGCTCCCTGTTGCACTGTCTCCTCGCTCCCTCTCGCTCTGTCTCCTCTCTCCCTGTCGCATTGCCTCCGCACTCCCTGTCACACTGTCTCCTCGCTCCCTGTCGCACTGTCTCCTTGCTCACTCAAGCGCTGTCTCCTCGCTCCCTCTCGCACTGTCTCCTCACTCACTGTCGCGCTGTCTCATCGCTCCCTGTCGCGCTCTAAACTCGCTCTCTATCGCACTGTCTCCTTGCTCCCTGTCGCACTGTCTCCTCGCTCCCTGTCGCACTGTCTTTACGCTCCCTGTCGCACTGATTCCTCGCTCCCTGTCACACTGTCTCCTTGCTCCCTGTCGCGCTGTCTCCTTGCTCTGTATCGCGCTGTGACTTTGCTCCTTCTCGCACTGTCGCTTCATTCCCTCTCGCAATGTCTCCTCTCACCCTCTCGCTCTGTCACCTCACTCCCTATCGTGCTGTCTCCTCGCTCGCTCTAGCGCTGTCTCCTCGCACCCTCTCACGCTGTCTCCTTGCTCACTGTCGCCCTGTCTCATCGCTCCCTTTCGCGCTGTCTCCTCGCTCCCTGTCGCGCTGTGTCCTCGCTCGCTGTCGCGCTGTCTCCTCACAGCCTGTCGCGCTGTCTCATCGCTCACTCTAGCGCTGTCTCCTTGCTCCCTGTTGCGCTGTGTCATCGCTCCCTGTCACGCTGTCTCCTCGCTCCCTGTCGCGCTGTCTCCTCGCTCCCTGTCGCGCTGTCTCCTCGCTCCATGTCGCTCTGTCTCCTCTCTCCCTCCCGCATTGCCTCCGCACTCCCTGTCACACTGTCTCCTCGCTCCCTGTCGCACTGACTCCTCGCTCCCTGACGCACTGTCTCCTCGCTCCCTCTCGCTCTGTCTCCTCTCTCCCTCTCGCATTGCCTCCGCACTCCCTGTCGCCATGTCTCCTCGCTCCCTGTCGCACTGACTCCTCGCTCCCTGTCGCGCTGTCTCCTCGCTCCCTGTCGCGCTGTCTCCTCACTCCCTGTCGCACTGCCTGCTTGCTCCCTGTCGCGATGTCTCCTCACTCCCTCTTGCGCTGTCTCCTCGCTCCCTGTCATGCTGTCTCCTCGCTCCATGTCGCGCTGTCTCCTCGCTCCCTGTCGCGCTGTCTCCTCGCTCCCTGTTGCGCTGTCTCATTGCTCACTCTAGCGCGCTGTCTCCTCGCTACCTCTCGCGCTGTCTCCTCACTCCCTGTCGCACTGTCTCCTCGCTGCCTGTCGCACTGCCTCCTCGCTTCCTGTCACGATGTCTCCTCACTCCCTGTCGCACTGTCTCCTCGCTGCCTGTCGCACTGCCTCCTCGCTTCCTGTCACGATGTCTCCTCACTCCCTGGCGCGCTGTCTCCTCGCTCCCTGTCGCGTTGTCTCATCGCTCCCTGTCACGCTGTCTCCTCGCTCCCTGTCGCGCTGTCTCCTCGCTCCCTGACGTGCTGTCTCCTCGCTCCCTGTCGCGCTGTCTCCTCGCTCCCTGTCACGCTGTCTCCACTTGCCCTCTCGCTCTGTCTCCTCACTCCCTCTCGCACTGACTCCTCTCTCGCTCTCGCTCTGTCTCCTGTCTCCCTCTCGCTATGCCTCCGCACTCCCTGTCGCACTGTCTCCTCGCTCCCTGTTGCGCTGTGCCCTCGCTCCCTGTCGCGCTGTCTCCTCGATCCCTGTCGCACTGTCTCCTCGCTCCCTGTCACGCTGTTTCCTCGCTCCCTGTCGCGCTGTCTCCTCGATCCCTGTCGCACTGTCTCCTCGCTCCCTGTCACGCTGTTTCCTCGCTCCCTGTCATGCTGTCTCCTCGCCCCCTGTCGCGCTGTCTCCTCACTCCCTGTCGCGCTGTCTCCTCGCTCCCTGTCGTGCTGTCTCCACGCGCCTTCTCGCTCTGTCTCCTCACTCCCTCTTGCACTGATTCCTCTCTCCCTCTCGCTCTGTCTCCTCTCTCCCTCTCACAATGCCTCCGCACTCCCTGTCACACTATCTCCTCGCTCCCTGTCACACTGACTCCTCGCTCCCTTTCGCACTGTCTCCTCGCTCCCTCTCGCGCTGTATCCTCGCTCCCTGTCGCGGTTTCTCATCACTCCCTGTCGCGCTGTCTCCTCACTCCCTCTTGCACTGATTCCTCTCTCCCTCTCGCTCTGTCTCCTCTCTCCCTCTCGCAATGCCTCCGCACTCCCTGTCACACTATCTCCTCGCTCCTTGTCACACTGACTCCTCGCTCCCTGTCGCACTGTCTCCTCGCTCGCTCTAGCGCTGTCTCCTCGCACCCTCTCGCGCTGTCTCCTTGCTCACTGTCGCCCTGTCTCCTCGCTCCCTGTCGCACTGTCTCCTTACTCCCTGTCACGCTGTCTCCTTGCTCCCTGTCGCGCTGTCTGCTTGCTCCCTGTCGCGCTGTCTCCTCGCTTCCTGTCGCGCTGCCTCCTCGCTCCCTGTCGCGCTCTCTCCTCGCTCCCTGTCGCGCTGTCTCCTCGCTCCCTGTCGTGCTGTCTCCTCGCTCCCTGTCGCACTGTCTGCTTGCTCCCTGTCGCAATGTCTCCTCACTCCCTCTTGCGCTGTCTCCTCGCTCGCTGTCGCGCTGTCTCCTTGCTCCCTGTCGCGCTGTCTCCTCGCTCCCTGTCGCGCTGTCTCCTCGCTCCCTGTCGCGCTGTCTCCTCGCTCCCTGTCGCACTGTCTGCTTGCTCCCTGTCGCGATGTCTCCTCACTCCCTCTTGCCCTGTCTCCTCGCTCCCTGTCATGCTGTCTCCTCGCTCCATGTCGCGCTGTCTCCTCGCTCCCTGTCGCGCTGTCTCCTCGCTCCCTGTCACGCTGTCTCCTCGCTCCCTGTCGTGTTGTCTCATCGCTCCCTGTCACGCTGTCTCCTCACTCCCTGGCGCGCTGTCTCCTCGCTCCCTGTCGCGTTGTCTCATCGCTCCCTGTCACGCTGTCTCCTCGCTCCCAGTCGCGCTGTCTCCTCGCTCCCTGACGTGCTGTCTCCTCGCTCCCTGTCGCACTGTCTCCTCGCTCCCTGTCACGCTGTCTCCACTTGCCCTCTCGCTCTGTCTCATCACTCCCTCTCGCACTGATTCCTCTCTCCCTCTCGCTCTGTCTCCTGTCTCCCTCTCGCATTGCCTCCGCACTCCCTGTCACACCGTCTCCTCGCTCCCTGTCGCACTGACTCCTCGCTCCCTGTTGCACTGTCTCCTCGCTCCCTCTCGCTCTGTCTCCTCTCTCCCTGTCGCATTGCCTCTGCACTCCCTGTCACACTGTCTCCTCGCTCCCTGTCGCACTGTTTCCTTGCTCACTCAAGCGCTGTCTCCTCGCTCCCTCTCGCACTGTCTCCTCACTCACTGTCGCGCTGTCTCATCGCTCCCTGTCGCACTGTAAACTCGCTCCCTGTCGCACTGTCTCCTCACTCCCTGTCGCACTGTCTCCTCGCTCCCTGTCGCGCTTTCTCATCGCTCCATGTCGCGCTGTCTCCTGGCTCTCTGTCGCACTGTCTCCTCGCTCCCTGTCGCACTGTCTCCTCGCTCCCTGTCGCACTGTCTCCTTCCTCCCTGTCGCGCTGTCTCCTCGTACCCTGTCGCGCTGTCTCCTTGCTCTCTGTCGCACTGTCTCCTTTCTCGCTGTCGCACTGTCTCCTCGCTCTCTGTCGCACTGTCTCCTTGCTCATTGATGCGCTGTCTCCTCGCTCCCTGTCGCGCTGTCTCCTCGCTCTCTATCGCACTGTCTCCTTGCTCCCTGTCGCACTGTCTCCTCACTCCCTGTCGCACTGTCTTTACGCTCCCTGTCGCACTGACTCCTCGCTCCCTGTCACACTGTCTCCTTGCTCCCTGTCGCGCTTTCTCCTTGCTCTGTATCGCGCTGTGAGTTTGCTCCTTCTCGCACTGTCGCTTCATTCCCTCTCGCAATGTCTCCTCTCACCCTCTCGCTCTGTCACCTCACTCCCTATCGTGCTGTCTCCTCGCTCGCTCTAGCGCTGTCTCCTCGCACCCTCTCACGCTGTCTCCTTGCTCACTGTCGCCCTGTCTCCTCGCTCCCTTTCGCGCTGTCTCCTGGCTCTCTGTCGCACTGTCTCCTCGCTCCCTGTCGCACTGTCTCCTCGCTCCCTGTCGCACTGTCTCCTTCCTCCCTGTCACACTGTCTCCTCGCTCCCTGTCGCGCTGTCTCCTTGTTCTCTGTCGCACTGTCTCCTTGCTTGCTGTCGCACTGTCTCCTCGCTCTCTGTCACACTGTCTCCTCGCTCCCTGTCGCGCTGTCTCCTCGCTCCCTGTCGCGCTGTCTCATCGCTCACTCTAGCGCTGTCTCCTTGCTCCCTCTCGCGCTGTCTCCTTACTCACTGTCGCGCTGTCTCCTCACTCCCTGTCGCGCTGTCTCCTCGCTCCCTGTCACGCTGTCTCCTCGCACCCTGTTGCGCTGACTCATTGCTCACTCTAGCGCTGTCTCCTCGCTCCCTCTCGCTCTGTCTCCTCACTCACTGTCGCGCTGTCTCCTCGCTTCCTGTCGCGCTGTCTCCTCGCTCCCTGTCACGCTGTCTCCTCGCACCCTGTTGCGCTGTCTCATTGCTCACTCTAGCGCTGTCTTCTCGCTCCCACTCGCGCTGTCTCCTCACTCCCTGTCGCATTGTCTCATCGCTCCCTGTCACGCTGTCTCCTCGCTCCCTGTCGCGCTGGCTCATCGTTCCCTGTCGCGCTGTCTCCTCGCTCCCTGTCATGCTGTCTCCTCGCTCCCTGACGTGCTGTCTCCTCGCTCCCTGTCACGCTGTCTCCACTTGCCCTCTCGCTCTGTCTCCTCACTCCCTCTCGCACTGATTCCTTTCTCCCTCTCGCTCTGTCTCCTCTCTCCCTCTCGCATTGCCTCCGCACTCCCTGTCACACTGTCTCCTCGCTCCCTGTCGCACTGACTCCTCGCTCCCTGTCGCACTGTCTCCTCGCTCCCTCTCGCTCTGTCTCCTCTCTCCCTCTCGCATTGCCTCCGCACTCCCTGTCACACTGTCTCCTCGCTCCCTGTCGCGCTGTCTCCTCGCTCCCTGTCGCGCTGTCTCCTCGCTCCCTGTTGCGCTGCCTCCTCGCTCACTGTCGCGCTGTCTCATCGCTCCCTGTCGCGCTGTCTCCTTGCTCTCTGTCGCACTGTCTCCTTGCTTGCTGTCGCACTGTCTCCTCGCTCTCTGTCGCACTGTCTCCTTGCTCATTGATGCGCTGTCTCCTTGCTCCCTGTCGCGCTGTCTCCTCGCTCCCTGTCACGCTGTCTCCTCGCTCCCTGTCGTGTTGTCTCATCGCTCCCTGTCACGCTGTCTCCTCACTCCCTGGCGCGCTGTCTCCTCACTCCCTGTCGCGTTGTCTCATCGCTCCCTGTCACACTGTCTCCTCGCTCCCTGTCGCGCTGTCTCCACGCTCCCTGACGTGCTGTCTCCTCGCTCCCTGTCGCACTGTCTCCTCGCTCCCTGTCACGCTGTCTCCACTTGCCCTCTCGCTCTGTCTCCTCACTCCCTCTCGCACTGATTCCTCTCTCCCTCTCGCTCTGTCTCCTGTCTCCCTCTCGCATTGCCTCCGCACTCCCTGTCACACTATCTCCTCGCTCCCTGTCACACTGACTCCTCGCTCCCTGTCGCACTGTCTCCTCGCTCGCTCTAGCGCTGTCTCCTCGCACCCTCTCGCGCTGTCTCCTTGCTCACTGTCGCCCTGTCTCCTCGTTCCCTTTCGCGCTGTCTCCTCGCTCCCTGTCGTGCTATGTCCTCGCTCGCTGTCGCGCTGTCTCCTCGCTCCCTGTCGCACTGTGTCCTTGCTCCCTGTCACGCTGTCTCCTTGCTCCCTGTTGCGCTGTCTGCTTGCTCCCTGTCGCGCTGTCTCCTCGCTTCCTGTCGTGCTGCCTCCTCGCTCCCTGTCGCGCTCTCTCCTCGCTCCCTGTCGCGCTGTCTCCTCGCTCCCTGTCGCGCTGTCTCCTCGCTCCCTGTCGCACTGTCTGCTTGCTCCCTGTCGCGATGTCTCCTCACTCCCTCTTGCGCTGTCTCCTCGCTCCCTGTCATGCTGTCTCCTCGCTCCATGTCGCGCTGTCTCCTCGCTCCCTGTCGCGCTGTCTCCTCGCTCCCTGTCACGCTGTCTCCTCGCTCCCTGTCGTGTTGTCTCATCGCTCCCTGTCACGCTGTCTCCTCACTCCCTGGCGCGCTGTCTCCTCGCTCCCTGTCGCGTTGTCTCATCGCTCCCTGTCACGCTGTCTCCTCGCTCCCAGTCGCGCTGTCTCCTCGCTCCCTGACGTGCTGTCTCCTCACTCCCTGTCGCGCTGTCTCCTCGCTCCCTGTCACACTGTCTCCACTTGCCCTCTCGCTCTGTCTCCTCACTCCCTCTCGCACTGATTCCTCTCTCCCTCTCGCTCTGTCTCCTGTCTCCCTCTCGCATTGCCTCCGCACTCCCTGTCACACTGTCTCCTCGCTCCCTGTCGCACTGACTCCTCACTCCCTGTTGCACTGTCTCCTCGCTCCCTCTCGCTCTGTCTCCTCTCTCCCTGTCGCATTGCCTCCGCACTCCCTGTCACACTATCTCCTCGCTCCCTGTCGCACTGTTTCCTTGCTCACTCAAGCGCTGTCTCCTCGCTCCCTCTCGCACTGTCTCCTCACTCACTGTCGCGCTGTCTCATCGCTCCCTGTCGCAGTGTAAACTCGCTCCCTGTCGCACTGTCTCCTCACTCCCTGTCGCACTGTCTCCTCGCTCCCTGTCGCGCTTTCTCATCGCTCCATGTCGCGCTGTCTCCTGGCTCTCTGTCGCACTGTCTCCTCGCTCCCTGTCGCACTGTCTCCTCGCTCCCTGTCGCACTGTCTCCTTCCTCCCTGTCTCACTGTCTCCTCGTTCCCTGTCGCGCTGTCTCCTTGCTCTCTGTCGCACTGTCTCCTTTCTCGCTGTCGCACTGTCTCCTCGCTCTCTGTCGCACTGTCTCCTTGCTCATTGATGCGCTGTCTCCTCGCTCCCTGTCGCGCTGTCTCCTCGCACTCTATCGCACTGTCTCCTTGCTCCCTGTCGCACTGTCTCCTCACTCCCTGTCGCACTGTCTTTACGCTCCCTGTCGCACTGACTCCTCGCTCCCTGTCACACTGTCTCCTTGCTCCCTGTCGCGCTTTCTCCTTGCTCTGTATCGCGCTGTGACTTTGCTCCTTCTCGCACTGTCGCTTCATTCCCTCTTGCAATGTCTCCTCTCACCCTCTCGCTCTGTCACCTCACTCCCTATCGTGCTGTCTCCTCGCTCGCTCTAGCACTGTCTCCTCGCACCCTCTCACGCTGTCTCCTTGCTCACTGTCGCCCTGTCTCCTCGCTCCCTTTCGCGCTGTCTCCTCGCTCCCTGTCGCGCTGTGTCCTCGCTCGCTGTCGCGCTGTCTCCTCGCAGCCTGTCGCGCTGTCTCATCGCTCACTCTAGCGCTGTCTCCTTGCTCCCTGTTGCGCTGTGTCATCGCTCCCTGTCACGCTGTCTCCTCGCTCCCTGTCGCGCTGTCTCCTCGCTCCCTGTCGCGCTGTCTCCTCGCTCCATGTCGCTCTGTCTCCTCTCTCCCTCCCGCATTGCCTCCGCACTCCCTGTCACACTGTCTCCTTGCTCCCTGTCGCACTGACTCCTCGCTCCCTGACGCACTGTCTCCTCGCTCCCTCTCGCTCAGTCTCCTCCCTCCCTCTCGCATTGCCTCCGCACTCCCTGTCGCCATGTCTCCTCGCTCCCTGTCGCACTGACTCCTCGCTCCCTGTCGCGCTGTCTCCTCGCTCCCTGTCGCGCTGTCTCCTCGCTCCCTGTCGCACTGCCTGCTTGCTCCCTGTCGCGATGTCTCCTCACTCCCTCTTTCGCTGTCTCCTCGCTCCCTGTCATGCTGTCTCCTCGCTCCATGTCGCGCTGTCTCCTCGCTCCCTGTCGCGCTGTCTCCTCGCTCCCTGTCACGCTGTCTCCTCGCACCCTGTTGCGCTGTCTCATTGCTCACTCTAGCGCTCTCCTCGCTACCTCTCGCGCTGTCTCCTCACTCCCTGTCGCACTGTCTCCTCGCTGCCTGTCGCACTGCCTCCTCGCTTCCTGTCATGATGTCTCCTCACTCCCTGGCGCGCTGTCTCCTCGCTCCCTGTCGCGTTGTCTCATCGCTCCCTGTCACGCTGTCTCCTCGCTCCCTGTCGCGCTGTCTCCTCGCTCCCTGATGTGCTGTCTCCTCGCTCCCTGTCGCGCTGTCTCCTCGCTCCCTGTCACGCTGTCTCCACTTGCCCTCTCGCTCTGTCTCCTCACTCCCTCTCGCACTGACTCCTCTCTCGCTCTCGCTCTGTCTCCTGTCTCCCTCTCGCATTGCCTCCGCACTCCCTGTCACACTGTCTCCTCGCTCCCTGTCGCACTGACTCCTCGCTCCCTGTTGCACTGTCTCCTCGCTCCCTCTCGCTCTGTCTCCTCTCTCCCTGTCGCATTGCCTCCGCACTCCCTGTCACACTGTCTCCTCGCTCCCTGACGTGCTGTCTCCTCGCTCCCTGTCACACTGTCTCCACTTGCCCTCTCGCTCTGTCTCCTCACTCCCTCTCGCACTGATTCCTCTCTCCCTCTCGCTCTGTCTCCTCTCTCCCTCTCGCATTGCCTCCGCACTCCCTGTCACACTGTCTCCTCGCTCCCTGCCGCACTGACTCCTCACTCCCTGTCGCACTGTCTCCTCGCTCCCTCTTGCTCTGTCTCCTCTCTCCCTCTCGCATTGCCTCCGCACTCCCTGTCACACTGTCTCTTTGCTCCCTGTCGCGCTGTCTCCTCGCTCCCTGTCGCGCTGTCTCCTCGCTCCCTGTCGCGCTGCCTCCTCGCTCCCTGTTGCGATGTCTCCTCCCTCCCTGTAGCGCTGTCTCCTCGCTCCCTCTCGCGCTGTCTCCTCACTCACTGTCGCGCTGTCTCATCGCTCCCTGTCGCGCTGTAAACTCGCTCCCCGTCGCGCTGTCTCCTCACTCCCTGTCGCGCTGTCTCCTCTCTCCCTGTCGCGCTTTCTCATCGGTCCATGTCGCGCTGTCTCCTGGCTCTCTGTCGCACTGTCTCCTCGCTCCCTGTCGCACTGTCTCCTCGCTCCCTGTCGCACTGTCTCCTTCCTCCCTGTCGCGCTGTCTCCTCGCTCCCTGTCGCGCTGTTTCCTTGCTCTCTGTCGCACTGTCTCCTTGCTTGCAGTCGCACTGTCTCCTCGCTCTCTGTCGCACTGTCTCCTTGCTCATTGATGCGCTGTCTCCTTGCTCCCTGTCGCGCTGACTCCTCGCTCCCTGTCGCACTGTCTCCTTGCTCCCTGTCATGCTGTCTCCTTGCTCTGTGTCGCGCTGTGACTTTGCTCCTTCTCGCACTGTCGCTTCATTCCCTCTCGCAATGTCTCCTCTCAACCTCTCGCTCTGTCACCTCACTCCCTGTCGTGCTGTCTCCTCGCTCGCTCTAGCGCTGTCTCCTCGCACCCTCTCGCGCTATCTCCTTGCTCACTGTCGCCCTGTCTCCTCGCTCCCTTTCGCGCTGTCTCCTCGAACCCTGTCGCGCTGTCTCATCGCTCACTCTAGCGCTGTCTCCTTGCTCCCTGTTGCGCTGTCTCATCGCTCCCTGTCACGCTGTCTCCTCGCTCCCTGTAGCGCTGTCTCCTCGCTCCCTGTCGCGCTGTCTCCTCGCTCCCTGTCGCTCTGTCTCCTCTCTCCCTCTCGCATTGCCTCCGCACTCCCTGTCGCTCTGTCTCCTCACCCCCTGTCGCACTGACTCCTCGCTGCCTGTTGCACTGTCTCCTCGCTCACTCTCGCTCTGTCTCCTCTCTCCCTCTCGCATTGCCTCCGCACTCCCTGTCACACTGTCTCCTCGCTCCCTGTCGCACTGACTCCTCGCTCCCTGTCGCGCTGTCTCCTCGCTCCCTGTCGCGCTGCCTCCTCACTCCCTGTCGCGATGTCTCCTCACTCCCTGTCGCGCTGTCTCCTCGCTCCATGTCGTGCTGTCTCCTCGCTCCCTCTCGCGCTGTCTCCTCACTCACTGTCGCGCTGTCTCATCGCTCACAGTCGCACTGTAAACTCGCTCCCTCTCGCTATGCCTCCGCACTCCCTGTCGCACTGTCTCCTCGCTCCCTGTTGCGCTGTGCCCTCGCTCCCTGTCGTGCTGTCTCCTCGATCCCTGTCGCACTGTCTCCTCGCTCCCTGTCGCGCTGTTTCCTCGCTCCCTGTCATGCTGTGCCCTCGCTCCCTGTCGCGCTGTCTCCTCGATCCCTGTCGCACTGTCTCCTCGCTCCCTGTCGCGCTGTTTCCTCGCTCCCTGTAATGCTGTCTCCTCGCCCCCTGTCGCGCTGTCTCCTCACTCCCTGTCACGCTGTCTCCTCGCTCCCTGTCGTGCTGTCTCCACGTGCCTTCTCGCTCTGTCTCCTCACTCCCTCTTGCACTGATTCCTCTCTCCCTGTCGCTCTGTCTCCTCTCTCCCTCTCGCAATGCCTCCGCACTCCCTGTCACACTATCTCCTCGCTCCCTGTCACACTGACTCCTCGCTCCCTGTCGCACTGTCTCCTCGCTCCCTCTCCCGCTGTATCCTCGCTCCCTGTCGCGGTTTCTCATCACTCCCTGTCGCGCTGTCTCCTCACTCCCTCTTGCACTGATTCCTCTCTCCCTCTCGCTCTGTCTCCTCTCTTCTCTCGCAATGCCTCCGCACTCCCTGTCACACTATCTCCTCGCTCCCTGTCGCACTGTCTCCTCGCTCGCTCTAGCGCTGTCTCCTCGCACCCTCTCGCGCTGTCTCCTTGCTCACTGTCGCCCTGTCTCCTCGTTCCCTTTCGCGCTGTCTCCTCGCTCCCTGTCGTGCTATGTCCTCGCTCGCTGTCGCGCTGTCTCCTCGCTCCCTGTCGCGCTGTCTCCTTGCTCCCTGTCACGCTGTCTCCTTGCTCCCTGTCACGCTGTCTGCTTGCTCCCTGTCGCGCTGTCTCCTCGCTTCCTGTCGTGCTGCCTCCTCGCTCCCTGTCGCGCTCTCACCTCGCTCCCTGTCGCGCTGTCTCCTCGCTCCCTGTCGTGCTGTCTCCTCGCTCCCTGTCGTGCTGTCTGCTTGCTCCCTGTCGCAATGTCTCCTCACTCCCTCTTGCGCTGTCTCCTCGCTCGCTGTCGCGCTGTCTCCTTGCTCCCTGTCGCACTGTCTCCTCGCTCCCTGTCGCGCTGTCTCCTCGCTCCCTGTCGCGCTGTCTCCTCGCTCCCTGTCGCACTGTCTGCTTGCTCCCTGTTGCGATGTCTCCTCACTCCCTCTTGCGCTGCCTCCTCGCTCCCTGTCATGCTGTCTCCTCGCTCCATGTCGCGCTGTCTCCTCACTCCCTGTCGCGCTGTCTCCTCGCTCCCTGTCACGCTGTCTCCTCGCTCCCTGTCACGCTGTCTCCTCGCTCCCTGTCGCATTGTCTCATCGCTCCCTGTCACGCTGTCTCCTCACTCCCTGGCGCGCTGTCTCCTCACTCCCTGTCGCGTTGTCTCAATGCTCCCTGTCACGCTGTCTCCTCGCTCCCTGTCGCGCTGTCTCCTCGCTCCCTGACATGCTGTCTCCTCGCTCCCTGTCGCGCTGTCTCCTCGCTCCCTGTCACGCTGTCTCCACTTGCCCTCTCACTCTGTCTCCTCACTCCCTCTCGCACTGATTCCTCTCTCCCTCTCGCTCTGTCTCCTGTCTCCCTCTCGCATTGCCTCCGCACTCCCTGTCACACTGTCTCCTCGCTCCCTGTCGCACTGACTCCTCGCTCCCTCTCGCTCTGTCTCCTCTCTCCCTGTCGCATTGCCTCCGCACTCCCTGTCACACTGTCTCCTCGCTCCCTGTCGCACTGTCTCCTTGCTCACTCAAGCGCTGTCTCCTCGCTCCCTCTCGCACTGTCTCCTCACTCACTGTCGCGCTGTCTCACCGCTCCCTGTCGCGCTGTAAACTCGCTCCTTGTCGCACTGTCTCCTCACTCCCTGTCGCACTGTAACCTCGCTCCCTGTCGCGCTTTCTCATCGCTCCATGTCGCACTGTCTCCTGGCTCTCTGTCGCACTGTCTCCTCGCTCCCTGTCGCACTGTCTCCTCGCTCCCTGTCGCACTGTCTCCTTCCTCCCTGTCGCGCTGTCTCCTCGTTCCATGTCGCGCTGTCTCCTTGCTCTCTGTCGCACTGTCTCCTTTCTCGCTGTCGCACTGTCTCCTCGCTCTCTGTCGCACTGTCTCCTTGCTCATTGATGCGCTGTCTCCTCGCTCCCTGTCGCGCTGTCTCCTCACTCCCTGTCGCGCTGTCTCCTCGCTCCCTGTCGCGCTTTCTCATCGGTCCATGTCGCGCTGTCTCCTGGCTCTCTGTCGCACTGTCTCCTCGCTCCCTGTCGCACTGTCTCCTCGCTCCCTGTCGCGCTGTCTCCTCGCTCCCTGTCGCGCTGTTTCCTTGCTCTCTGTCGCACTGTCTCCTTGCTTGCTGTCGCACTGTCTCCTCGCTCTCTGTCGCACTGTCTCCTTGCTCATTGATGCGCTGTCTCCTTGCTCCCTGTCGCGCTGACACCTCGCTCCCTGTCGCACTGTCTCCTTGCTCCCTGTCATGCTGTCTCCTTGCTCTGTGTCGCGCTGTGACTTTGCTCCTTCTCGCACTGTCGCTTCATTCCCTCTCGCAATGTCTCCTCTCACCCTCTCGCTCTGTCACCTCACTCCCTGTCGTGCTGTCTCCTCGCTCGCTCTAGCGCTGTCTCCTCGCACCCTCTCGCGCTGTCTCCTTGCTCACTGTCGCCCTGTCTCCTCGCTCCCTTTCGCGCTGTCTCCTCGAACCCTGTCGCGCTGTCTCATCGCTCACTCTAGCGCTGTCTCCTTGCTCCCTGTTGCGCTGTCTCATCGCTCCCTGTCACGCTGTCTCCTCGCTCCCTGTAGCGCTGTCTCCTCGCTCCCTGTCGCGCTGTCTCCTCGCTCCCTGTCGCTCTGTCTCCTCTCTCCCTCTCGCATTGCCTCCGCACTCCCTGTCACACGGTCTCCTCACCCCCTGTCGCACTGACTCCTCGCTGCCTGTTGCACTGTCTCCTCGCTCACTCTCACTCTGTCTCCTCTCTCCCTCTCGCATTGGTCCGCACTCCCTGTCACACTGTCTCCTCGCTCCCTGTCGCACTGACTCCTCGCTCCCTGTCGCGCTGTCTCCTCACTCCCTGGCGCGCTGCCTCCTCGCTCCCTGTCGCGATGACTCCTCACTCCCTGTCGCGCTGTCTCCTCGCTCCATGTCGTGCTGTCTCCTCGCTCCCTCTCACGCTGTCTCCTCACTCACTGTCGCGCTGTCTCATCGCTCACTGTCGCGCTGTAAACTCGCTCCCTCTCGCTATGCCTCCGCACTCCCTGTCGCACTGTCTCCTCGCTCCCTGTTGCGCTGTGCCCTCGCTCCCTGTCGCGCTGTCTCCTCGATCCCTGTCGCACTGTCTCCTCGCTCCCTGTCGCGCTGTTTCCTCGCTCCCTGTCATGCTGTGCCCTCGCTCCCTGTCGCGCTGTCTCCTCGATCCCTGTCGCACTGTCTCCTCGCTCCCTGTCGCGCTGTTTCCTCGCTCCCTGTCATGCTGTCTCCTCGCCCCCTGTCGCGCTGTCTCCTCACTCCCTGTCGCGCTGTCTCCTCGCTCCCTGTCGTGCTGTTTCCATGCGCCTTCTCGCTCTGTCTCCTCACTCCCTCTTGCACTGATTCCTCTCTCCCTGTCGCTCTGTCTCCTCTCTCCCTCTCGCAATGCCTCCGCACTCCCTGTCACACTATCTCCTCGCTCCCTGTCACACTGACTCCTCGCTCCCTGTCGCACTGTCTCCTCGCTCCCTCTCGCGCTGTATCCTCGCTCCCTCTCGCGCTGTCTCCTTGCTCACTGTCGCCCTGTCTCCTCGTTCCCTTTCGCGCTGTCTCCTCGCTCCCTGTCGTGCTATGTCCTCGCTCGCTGTCGCGCTGTCTCCTCGCTCCCTGTCGCGCTGTCTCCTTGCTCCCTGTCACGCTGTCTCCTTGCTCCCTGTCGCGCTGTCTGCTTGCTCCCTGTCGCGCTGTCTCCTCGCTTCCTGTCGTGCTGCCTCCTTGCTCCCTGTCGCGCTGTCTCCTCGCTCCCTGTCGCGCTGTCTCCTCGCTCCCTGTCGCGCTGTCGCCTCGCTCCCTTTCGCACTGTCTGCTTGCTCCCTGTCGCGATGTCTCCTCACTCCCTCTTGCGCTGTCTCCTCGCTCCCTGTCATGCTGTCTCCTCGCTCCATGTCGCGCTGTCTCCTCGCTCCCTGTCGCGCTGTCTCCTCGCTCCCTGTCCCGCTGTCTCCTCGCTCCCTGTTGCGTTGTCTCATCGCTCCCTGTCACGCTGTCTCCTCACTCCCTGGCGCGCTGTCTCCTCGCTCCCTGTCGCGTTGTCTCATCGCTCCCTGTCACGCTGTCTCCTCGCTCCCTGTCGCGCTGTCTCCTCGCTCCCTGACGTGCTGTCTCCTCGCTCCCTGTCGCGCTGTCTCCTCGCTCCCTGTCACACTGTCTCCACTTGCCCTCTCGCTCTGTCTCCTCACTCCCTCTCGCACTGATTCCTCTCTCCCTCTCGCTCTGTCTCCTGTCTCCCTCTCGCATTGCCTCCGCACTCCCTGTCACACTGTCTCCTCGCTCCCTGTCGCACTGACTCCTCGCTCCCTCTCGCTCTGTCTCCTCTCTCCCTGTCGCATTGCCTCCGCAATCCCTGTCACACTGTCTCCTCGCTCCCTCTCGCACTGTCTCCTCACTCACTGTCGCGCTGTCTCATCGCTCCCTGTCGCGCTGTAAACTCGCTCCCTGTCGCACTGTCTCCTCACTCCCTGTCGCACTGTCTCCTCGCTCCCTGTCGCGCTTTCTCATCGCTCCATGTCGCGCTGTCTCCTGGCTCTCTGTCGCACTGTCTCCTCACTCCCTGTCGCACTGTCTCCTCGCTCCCTGTCGCACTGTCTCCTTCCTCCCTGTCGCGCTGTCTCCTCGTTCCATGTCGCGCTGTCTCCTTGCTCTCTGTCGCACTGTCTCCTTTCTCGCTGTCGCACTGTCTCCTCGCTCTCTGTCGCACTGTCTCCTTGCTCATTGATGCGCTGTCTCCTCGCTCCCTGTCGCGCTGTCTCCTCGCTCTCTATCGCACTGTCTCCTTGCTCCCTGTCGCACTGTCTCCTCGCTCCCTGTTGCACTGTCTGTACGCTCCCTGTCGCACTGACTCCTCGCTCCCTGTCACACTGTCTCCTTGCTCCCTGTCGCGCTGTCTCCTTGCTCTGTATCGCGCTGTGACTTTGCTCCTTCTCGCACTGTCGCTTCATTCCCTCTCGCAATGTCTCCTCTCACCCTCTCGCTCTGTCACCTCACTCCCTATCGTGCTGTCTCCTCGCTCGCTCTAGCACTGTCTCCTCGCACCCTCTCACGCTGTCTCCTTGCTCACTGTCGCCCTGTCTCCTCGCTCCCTTTCGCGCTGTCTCCTCGCTCCCTGTCGCGCTGTGTCCTCGCTCGCTGTCGCGCTGTCTCCTCGCACCCTGTCGCGCTGTCTCATCGCTCCCTCTCGCGCTGTATCCTCGCTCCCTCTCGCGCTGTCTCCTTGCTCACTGTCACCCTGTCTCCTCGTTCCCTTTCGCGCTGTCTCCTCGCTCCCTGTCGTGCTATGTCCTCGCTCGCTGTCGCGCTGTCTCCTCGCTCCCTGTCGCGCTGTCTCCTTGCTCCCTGTCACGCTGTCTCCTTGCTCCCTGTCGCGCTGTCTGCTTGCTCCCTGTCGCGCTGTCTCCTCGCTTCCTGTCGTGCTGCCTCCTTGCTCCCTGTCGCGCTGTCTCCTCGCTCCGTGTCGCGCTGTCTCCTCGCTCCGTGTCGCGCTTTCTCCTCGCTCCCTGTCGCGCTGTCTCCTCGCTCCCTTTCGCACTGTCTGCTTGCTCCCTGTCGCGATGTCTCCTCACTCCCTCTTGCGCTGTCTCCTCGCTCCCTGTCATGCAGTCGCCTCGCTCCATGTCGCTCTGTCACCTCACTCCCTATCGTGCTGTCTCCTCGCTCGCTCTAGCGCTGTCTCCTCGCACCCTCTCACGCTGTCTCCTTGCTCACTGTCGCCCTGTCTCCTCGCTCCCTTTCGCGCTGTCTCCTCGCTCCCTGTCGCGCTGTGTCCTCGCTCGCTGTCGCGCTGTCTCCTCGCACCCTGTCGCGCTGTCTCATCGCTCACTCTAGCGCTGTCTCCTTGCTCCCTGTTGCGCTGTGTCATCGCTCCCTGTCACGCTGTCTCCTCGCTCCCTGTCGCGCTGTCTCCTCGCTCCCTGTCACGCTGTCTCCTCGCTCCCTGTCGTGTTGTCTCATCGCTCCCTGTCACGCTGTCTCCTCACTCCCTGGCGCGCTGTCTCCTCGCTCCCTGTCGCGTTGTCTCATCGCTCCCTGTCACGCTGTCTCCTCGCTCCCAGTCGCGCTGTCTCCTCGCTCCCTGACATGCTGTCTCCTCACTCCCTGTCGCGCTGTCTCCTCGCTCCCTGTCACACTGTCTCCACTTGCCCTCTCGCTCTGTCTCCTCACTCCCTCTCGCACTGATTCCTCTCTCCCTCTCGCTCTGTCTCCTGTCTCCCTCTCGCATTGCCTCCGCACTCCCTGTCACACTGTCTCCTCGCTCCCTGTCGCACTGACTCCTCACTCCCTGTTGCACTGTCTCCTCGCTCCCTCTCGCTCTGTCTCCTCTCTCCCTGTCGCATTGCCTCCGCACTCCCTGTCACACTATCTCCTCGCTCCCTGTCGCACTGTTTCCTTGCTCACTCAAGCGCTGTCTCCTCGCTCCCTCTCGCACTGTCTCCTCACTCACTGTCGCGCTGTCTCATCGCTCCCTGTCGCAGTGTAAACTCGCTCCCTGTCGCACTGTCTCCTCACTCCCTGTCGCACTGTCTCCTCGCTCCCTGTCGCGCTTTCTCATCGCTCCATGTCGCGCTGTCTCCTGGCTCTCTGTCGCACTGTCTCCTCGCTCCCTGTCGCACTGTCTCCTCGCTCCCTGTCGCACTGTCTCCTTCCTCCCTGTCTCACTGTCTCCTCGTTCCCTGTCGCGCTGTCTCCTTGCTCTCTGTCGCACTGTCTCCTTTCTCGCTGTCGCACTGTCTCCTCGCTCTCTGTCGCACTGTCTCCTTGCTCATTGATGCGCTGTCTCCTCGCTCCCTGTCGCGCTGTCTCCTCGCACTCTATCGCACTGTCTCCTTGCTCCCTGTCGCACTGTCTCCTCACTCCCTGTCGCACTGTCTTTACGCTCCCTGTCGCACTGACTCCTCGCTCCCTGTCACACTGTCTCCTTGCTCCCTGTCGCGCTTTCTCCTTGCTCTGTATCGCGCTGTGACTTTGCTCCTTCTCGCACTGTCGCTTCATTCCCTCTTGCAATGTCTCCTCTCACCCTCTCGCTCTGTCACCTCACTCCCTATCGTGCTGTCTCCTCGCTCGCTCTAGCACTGTCTCCTCGCACCCTCTCACGCTGTCTCCTTGCTCACTGTCGCCCTGTCTCCTCGCTCCCTTTCGCGCTGTCTCCTCGCTCCCTGTCGCGCTGTGTCCTCGCTCGCTGTCGCGCTGTCTCCTCGCAGCCTGTCGCGCTGTCTCATCGCTCACTCTAGCGCTGTCTCCTTGCTTCCTGTTGCGCTGTGTCATCGCTCCCTGTCACGCTGTCTCCTCGCTCCCTGTCGCGCTGTCTCCTCGCTCCCTGTCGCGCTGTCTCCTCGCTCCATGTCGCTCTGTCTCCTCTCTCCCTCCCGCATTGCCTCCGCACTCCCTGTCACACTGTCTCCTCGCTCCCTGTCGCACTGACTCCTCGCTCCCTGACGCACTGTCTCCTCGCTCCCTCTCGCTCAGTCTCCTCCCTCCCTCTCGCATTGCCTCCGCACTCCCTGTCGCCATGTCTCCTCGCTCCCTGTCGCACTGACTCCTCGCTCCCTGTCGCGCTGTCTCCTCGCTCCCTGTCGCGCTGTCTCCTCGCTCCCTGTCGCACTGCCTGCTTGCTCCCTGTCGCGATGTCTCCTCACTCCCTCTTTCGCTGTCTCCTCGCTCCCTGTCATGCTGTCTCCTCGCTCCATGTCGCGCTGTCTCCTCGCTCCCTGTCGCGCTGTCTCCTCGCTCCCTGTCACGCTGTCTCCTCGCACCCTGTTGCGCTGTCTCATTGCTCACTCTAGCGCTCTCCTCGCTACCTCTCGCGCTGTCTCCTCACTCCCTGTCGCACTGTCTCCTCGCTGCCTGTCGCACTGCCTCCTCGCTTCCTGTCATGATGTCTCCTCACTCCCTGGCGCGCTGTCTCCTCGCTCCCTGTCGCGTTGTCTCATCGCTCCCTGTCACGCTGTCTCCTCGCTCCCTGTCGCGCTGTCTCCTCGCTCCCTGATGTGCTGTCTCCTCGCTCCCTGTCGCGCTGTCTCCTCGCTCCCTGTCACGCTGTCTCCACTTGCCCTCTCGCTCTGTCTCCTCACTCCCTCTCGCACTGACTCCTCTCTCGCTCTCGCTCTGTCTCCTGTCTCCCTCTCGCATTGCCTCCGCACTCCCTGTCACACTGTCTCCTCGCTCCCTGTCGCACTGACTCCTCGCTCCCTGTTGCACTGTCTCCTCGCTCCCTCTCGCTCTGTCTCCTCTCTCCCTGTCGCATTGCCTCCGCACTCCCTGTCACACTGTCTCCTCGCTCCCTGACGTGCTGTCTCCTCGCTCCCTGTCACACTGTCTCCACTTGCCCTCTCGCTCTGTCTCCTCACTCCCTCTCGCACTGATTCCTCTCTCCCTCTCGCTCTGTCTCCTCTCTCCCTCTCGCATTGCCTCCGCACTCCCTGTCACACTGTCTCCTCGCTCCCTGCCGCACTGACTCCTCACTCCCTGTCGCACTGTCTCCTCGCTCCCTCTTGCTCTGTCTCCTCTCTCCCTCTCGCATTGCCTCCGCACTCCCTGTCACACTGTCTCTTTGCTCCCTGTCGCGCTGTCTCCTCGCTCCCTGTCGCGCTGTCTCCTCGCTCCCTGTCGCGCTGCCTCCTCGCTCCCTGTTGCGATGTCTCCTCCCTCCCTGTAGCGCTGTCTCCTCGCTCCCTCTCGCGCTGTCTCCTCACTCACTGTCGCGCTGTCTCATCGCTCCCTGTCGCGCTGTAAACTCGCTCCCCGTCGCGCTGTCTCCTCACTCCCTGTCGCGCTGTCTCCTCTCTCCCTGTCGCGCTTTCTCATCGGTCCATGTCGCGCTGTCTCCTGGCTCTCTGTCGCACTGTCTCCTCGCTCCCTGTCGCACTGTCTCCTCGCTCCCTGTCGCACTGTCTCCTTCCTCCCTGTCGCGCTGTCTCCTCGCTCCCTGTCGCGCTGTTTCCTTGCTCTCTGTCGCACTGTCTCCTTGCTTGCAGTCGCACTGTCTCCTCGCTCTCTGTCGCACTGTCTCCTTGCTCATTGATGCGCTGTCTCCTTGCTCCCTGTCGCGCTGACTCCTCGCTCCCTGTCGCACTGTCTCCTTGCTCCCTGTCATGCTGTCTCCTTGCTCTGTGTCGCGCTGTGACTTTGCTCCTTCTCGCACTGTCGCTTCATTCCCTCTCGCAATGTCTCCTCTCAACCTCTCGCTCTGTCACCTCACTCCCTGTCGTGCTGTCTCCTCGCTCGCTCTAGCGCTGTCTCCTCGCACCCTCTCGCGCTATCTCCTTGCTCACTGTCGCCCTGTCTCCTCGCTCCCTTTCGCGCTGTCTCCTCGAACCCTGTCGCGCTGTCTCATCGCTCACTCTAGCGCTGTCTCCTTGCTCCCTGTTGCGCTGTCTCATCGCTCCCTGTCACGCTGTCTCCTCGCTCCCTGTAGCGCTGTCTCCTCGCTCCCTGTCGCGCTGTCTCCTCGCTCCCTGTCGCTCTGTCTCCTCTCTCCCTCTCGCATTGCCTCCGCACTCCCTGTCGCTCTGTCTCCTCACCCCCTGTCGCACTGACTCCTCGCTGCCTGTTGCACTGTCTCCTCGCTCACTCTCGCTCTGTCTCCTCTCTCCCTCTCGCATTGCCTCCGCACTCCCTGTCACACTGTCTCCTCGCTCCCTGTCGCACTGACTCCTCGCTCCCTGTCGCGCTGTCTCCTCGCTCCCTGTCGCGCTGCCTCCTCACTCCCTGTCGCGATGTCTCCTCACTCCCTGTCGCGCTGTCTCCTCGCTCCATGTCGTGCTGTCTCCTCGCTCCCTCTCGCGCTGTCTCCTCACTCACTGTCGCGCTGTCTCATCGCTCACAGTCGCACTGTAAACTCGCTCCCTCTCGCTATGCCTCCGCACTCCCTGTCGCACTGTCTCCTCGCTCCCTGTTGCGCTGTGCCCTCGCTCCCTGTCGTGCTGTCTCCTCGATCCCTGTCGCACTGTCTCCTCGCTCCCTGTCGCGCTGTTTCCTCGCTCCCTGTCATGCTGTGCCCTCGCTCCCTGTCGCGCTGTCTCCTCGATCCCTGTCGCACTGTCTCCTCGCTCCCTGTCGCGCTGTTTCCTCGCTCCCTGTAATGCTGTCTCCTCGCCCCCTGTCGCGCTGTCTCCTCACTCCCTGTCACGCTGTCTCCTCGCTCCCTGTCGTGCTGTCTCCACGTGCCTTCTCGCTCTGTCTCCTCACTCCCTCTTGCACTGATTCCTCTCTCCCTGTCGCTCTGTCTCCTCTCTCCCTCTCGCAATGCCTCCGCACTCCCTGTCACACTATCTCCTCGCTCCCTGTCACACTGACTCCTCGCTCCCTGTCGCACTGTCTCCTCGCTCCCTCTCCCGCTGTATCCTCGCTCCCTGTCGCGGTTTCTCATCACTCCCTGTCGCGCTGTCTCCTCACTCCCTCTTGCACTGATTCCTCTCTCCCTCTCGCTCTGTCTCCTCTCTTCTCTCGCAATGCCTCCGCACTCCCTGTCACACTATCTCCTCGCTCCCTGTCGCACTGTCTCCTCGCTCGCTCTAGCGCTGTCTCCTCGCACCCTCTCGCGCTGTCTCCTTGCTCACTGTCGCCCTGTCTCCTCGTTCCCTTTCGCGCTGTCTCCTCGCTCCCTGTCGTGCTATGTCCTCGCTCGCTGTCGCGCTGTCTCCTCGCTCCCTGTCGCGCTGTCTCCTTGCTCCCTGTCACGCTGTCTCCTTGCTCCCTGTCACGCTGTCTGCTTGCTCCCTGTCGCGCTGTCTCCTCGCTTCCTGTCGTGCTGCCTCCTCGCTCCCTGTCGCGCTCTCACCTCGCTCCCTGTCGCGCTGTCTCCTCGCTCCCTGTCGTGCTGTCTCCTCGCTCCCTGTCGTGCTGTCTGCTTGCTCCCTGTCGCAATGTCTCCTCACTCCCTCTTGCGCTGTCTCCTCGCTCGCTGTCGCGCTGTCTCCTTGCTCCCTGTCGCACTGTCTCCTCGCTCCCTGTCGCGCTGTCTCCTCGCTCCCTGTCGCGCTGTCTCCTCGCTCCCTGTCGCACTGTCTGCTTGCTCCCTGTTGCGATGTCTCCTCACTCCCTCTTGCGCTGCCTCCTCGCTCCCTGTCATGCTGTCTCCTCGCTCCATGTCGCGCTGTCTCCTCACTCCCTGTCGCGCTGTCTCCTCGCTCCCTGTCACGCTGTCTCCTCGCTCCCTGTCACGCTGTCTCCTCGCTCCCTGTCGCATTGTCTCATCGCTCCCTGTCACGCTGTCTCCTCACTCCCTGGCGCGCTGTCTCCTCACTCCCTGTCGCGTTGTCTCAATGCTCCCTGTCACGCTGTCTCCTCGCTCCCTGTCGCGCTGTCTCCTCGCTCCCTGACATGCTGTCTCCTCGCTCCCTGTCGCGCTGTCTCCTCGCTCCCTGTCACGCTGTCTCCACTTGCCCTCTCACTCTGTCTCCTCACTCCCTCTCGCACTGATTCCTCTCTCCCTCTCGCTCTGTCTCCTGTCTCCCTCTCGCATTGCCTCCGCACTCCCTGTCACACTGTCTCCTCGCTCCCTGTCGCACTGACTCCTCGCTCCCTCTCGCTCTGTCTCCTCTCTCCCTGTCGCATTGCCTCCGCACTCCCTGTCACACTGTCTCCTCGCTCCCTGTCGCACTGTCTCCTTGCTCACTCAAGCGCTGTCTCCTCGCTCCCTCTCGCACTGTCTCCTCACTCACTGTCGCGCTGTCTCACCGCTCCCTGTCGCGCTGTAAACTCGCTCCTTGTCGCACTGTCTCCTCACTCCCTGTCGCACTGTCTCCTCGCTCCCTGTCGCGCTTTCTCATCGCTCCATGTCGCACTGTCTCCTGGCTCTCTGTCGCACTGTCTCCTCGCTCCCTGTCGCACTGTCTCCTCGCTCCCTGTCGCACTGTCTCCTTCCTCCCTGTCGCGCTGTCTCCTCGTTCCATGTCGCGCTGTCTCCTTGCTCTCTGTCGCACTGTCTCCTTTCTCGCTGTCGCACTGTCTCCTCGCTCTCTGTCGCACTGTCTCCTTGCTCATTGATGCGCTGTCTCCTCGCTCCCTGTCGCGCTGTCTCCTCACTCCCTGTCGCGCTGTCTCCTCGCTCCCTGTCGCGCTTTCTCATCGGTCCATGTCGCGCTGTCTCCTGGCTCTCTGTCGCACTGTCTCCTCGCTCCCTGTCGCACTGTCTCCTCGCTCCCTGTCGCGCTGTCTCCTCGCTCCCTGTCGCGCTGTTTCCTTGCTCTCTGTCGCACTGTCTCCTTGCTTGCTGTCGCACTGTCTCCTCGCTCTCTGTCGCACTGTCTCCTTGCTCATTGATGCGCTGTCTCCTTGCTCCCTGTCGCGCTGACACCTCGCTCCCTGTCGCACTGTCTCCTTGCTCCCTGTCATGCTGTCTCCTTGCTCTGTGTCGCGCTGTGACTTTGCTCCTTCTCGCACTGTCGCTTCATTCCCTCTCGCAATGTCTCCTCTCACCCTCTCGCTCTGTCACCTCACTCCCTGTCGTGCTGTCTCCTCGCTCGCTCTAGCGCTGTCTCCTCGCACCCTCTCGCGCTGTCTCCTTGCTCACTGTCGCCCTGTCTCCTCGCTCCCTTTCGCGCTGTCTCCTCGAACCCTGTCGCGCTGTCTCATCGCTCACTCTAGCGCTGTCTCCTTGCTCCCTGTTGCGCTGTCTCATCGCTCCCTGTCACGCTGTCTCCTCGCTCCCTGTAGCGCTGTCTCCTCGCTCCCTGTCGCGCTGTCTCCTCGCTCCCTGTCGCTCTGTCTCCTCTCTCCCTCTCGCATTGCCTCCGCACTCCCTGTCACACGGTCTCCTCACCCCCTGTCGCACTGACTCCTCGCTGCCTGTTGCACTGTCTCCTCGCTCACTCTCACTCTGTCTCCTCTCTCCCTCTCGCATTGGTCCGCACTCCCTGTCACACTGTCTCCTCGCTCCCTGTCGCACTGACTCCTCGCTCCCTGTCGCGCTGTCTCCTCACTCCCTGGCGCGCTGCCTCCTCGCTCCCTGTCGCGATGACTCCTCACTCCCTGTCGCGCTGTCTCCTCGCTCCATGTCGTGCTGTCTCCTCGCTCCCTCTCACGCTGTCTCCTCACTCACTGTCGCGCTGTCTCATCGCTCACTGTCGCGCTGTAAACTCGCTCCCTCTCGCTATGCCTCCGCACTCCCTGTCGCACTGTCTCCTCGCTCCCTGTTGCGCTGTGCCCTCGCTCCCTGTCGCGCTGTCTCCTCGATCCCTGTCGCACTGTCTCCTCGCTCCCTGTCGCGCTGTTTCCTCGCTCCCTGTCATGCTGTGCCCTCGCTCCCTGTCGCGCTGTCTCCTCGATCCCTGTCGCACTGTCTCCTCGCTCCCTGTCGCGCTGTTTCCTCGCTCCCTGTCATGCTGTCTCCTCGCCCCCTGTCGCGCTGTCTCCTCACTCCCTGTCGCGCTGTCTCCTCGCTCCCTGTCGTGCTGTTTCCATGCGCCTTCTCGCTCTGTCTCCTCACTCCCTCTTGCACTGATTCCTCTCTCCCTGTCGCTCTGTCTCCTCTCTCCCTCTCGCAATGCCTCCGCACTCCCTGTCACACTATCTCCTCGCTCCCTGTCACACTGACTCCTCGCTCCCTGTCGCACTGTCTCCTCGCTCCCTCTCGCGCTGTATCCTCGCTCCCTCTCGCGCTGTCTCCTTGCTCACTGTCGCCCTGTCTCCTCGTTCCCTTTCGCGCTGTCTCCTCGCTCCCTGTCGTGCTATGTCCTCGCTCGCTGTCGCGCTGTCTCCTCGCTCCCTGTCGCGCTGTCTCCTTGCTCCCTGTCACGCTGTCTCCTTGCTCCCTGTCGCGCTGTCTGCTTGCTCCCTGTCGCGCTGTCTCCTCGCTTCCTGTCGTGCTGCCTCCTTGCTCCCTGTCGCGCTGTCTCCTCGCTCCCTGTCGCGCTGTCTCCTCGCTCCCTGTCGCGCTGTCGCCTCGCTCCCTTTCGCACTGTCTGCTTGCTCCCTGTCGCGATGTCTCCTCACTCCCTCTTGCGCTGTCTCCTCGCTCCCTGTCATGCTGTCTCCTCGCTCCATGTCGCGCTGTCTCCTCGCTCCCTGTCGCGCTGTCTCCTCGCTCCCTGTCCCGCTGTCTCCTCGCTCCCTGTTGCGTTGTCTCATCGCTCCCTGTCACGCTGTCTCCTCACTCCCTGGCGCGCTGTCTCCTCGCTCCCTGTCGCGTTGTCTCATCGCTCCCTGTCACGCTGTCTCCTCGCTCCCTGTCGCGCTGTCTCCTCGCTCCCTGACGTGCTGTCTCCTCGCTCCCTGTCGCGCTGTCTCCTCGCTCCCTGTCACACTGTCTCCACTTGCCCTCTCGCTCTGTCTCCTCACTCCCTCTCGCACTGATTCCTCTCTCCCTCTCGCTCTGTCTCCTGTCTCCCTCTCGCATTGCCTCCGCACTCCCTGTCACACTGTCTCCTCGCTCCCTGTCGCACTGACTCCTCGCTCCCTCTCGCTCTGTCTCCTCTCTCCCTGTCGCATTGCCTCCGCACTCCCTGTCACACTGTCTCCTCGCTCCCTGTCGCACTGTCTCCTTGCTCACTCAAGCGCTGTCTCCTCGCTCCCTCTCGCACTGTCTCCTCACTCACTGTCGCGCTGTCTCATCGCTCCCTGTCGCGCTGTAAACTCGCTCCCTGTCGCACTGTCTCCTCACTCCCTGTCGCACTGTCTCCTCGCTCCCTGTCGCGCTTTCTCATCGCTCCATGTCGCGCTGTCTCCTGGCTCTCTGTCGCACTGTCTCCTCACTCCCTGTCGCACTGTCTCCTCGCTCCCTGTCGCACTGTCTCCTTCCTCCCTGTCGCGCTGTCTCCTCGTTCCATGTCGCGCTGTCTCCTTGCTCTCTGTCGCACTGTCTCCTTTCTCGCTGTCGCACTGTCTCCTCGCTCTCTGTCGCACTGTCTCCTTGCTCATTGATGCGCTGTCTCCTCGCTCCCTGTCGCGCTGTCTCCTCGCTCTCTATCGCACTGTCTCCTTGCTCCCTGTCGCACTGTCTCCTCGCTCCCTGTTGCACTGTCTGTACGCTCCCTGTCGCACTGACTCCTCGCTCCCTGTCACACTGTCTCCTTGCTCCCTGTCGCGCTGTCTCCTTGCTCTGTATCGCGCTGTGACTTTGCTCCTTCTCGCACTGTCGCTTCATTCCCTCTCGCAATGTCTCCTCTCACCCTCTCGCTCTGTCACCTCACTCCCTATCGTGCTGTCTCCTCGCTCGCTCTAGCACTGTCTCCTCGCACCCTCTCACGCTGTCTCCTTGCTCACTGTCGCCCTGTCTCCTCGCTCCCTTTCGCGCTGTCTCCTCGCTCCCTGTCGCGCTGTGTCCTCGCTCGCTGTCGCGCTGTCTCCTCGCACCCTGTCGCGCTGTCTCATCGCTCCCTCTCGCGCTGTATCCTCGCTCCCTCTCGCGCTGTCTCCTTGCTCACTGTCACCCTGTCTCCTCGTTCCCTTTCGCGCTGTCTCCTCGCTCCCTGTCGTGCTATGTCCTCGCTCGCTGTCGCGCTGTCTCCTCGCTCCCTGTCGCGCTGTCTCCTTGCTCCCTGTCACGCTGTCTCCTTGCTCCCTGTCGCGCTGTCTGCTTGCTCCCTGTCGCGCTGTCTCCTCGCTTCCTGTCGTGCTGCCTCCTTGCTCCCTGTCGCGCTGTCTCCTCGCTCCGTGTCGCGCTGTCTCCTCGCTCCGTGTCGCGCTTTCTCCTCGCTCCCTGTCGCGCTGTCTCCTCGCTCCCTTTCGCACTGTCTGCTTGCTCCCTGTCGCGATGTCTCCTCACTCCCTCTTGCGCTGTCTCCTCGCTCCCTGTCATGCAGTCGCCTCGCTCCATGTCGCTCTGTCACCTCACTCCCTATCGTGCTGTCTCCTCGCTCGCTCTAGCGCTGTCTCCTCGCACCCTCTCACGCTGTCTCCTTGCTCACTGTCGCCCTGTCTCCTCGCTCCCTTTCGCGCTGTCTCCTCGCTCCCTGTCGCGCTGTGTCCTCGCTCGCTGTCGCGCTGTCTCCTCGCACCCTGTCGCGCTGTCTCATCGCTCACTCTAGCGCTGTCTCCTTGCTCCCTGTTGCGCTGTGTCATCGCTCCCTGTCACGCTGTCTCCTCGCTCCCTGTCGCGCTGTCTCCTCGCTCCCTGTCGCGCTGTCTCCTCGCTCCATGTCGCTCTGTCTCCTCTTTTCCTCCCGCATTGCCTCCGCACTCCCTGTCACACTGTCTCCTCGCTCCCTGTCGCACTGACTCCTCGCTCCCTGACGCACTGTCTCCTCGCTCCCTCTCGCTCTGTCTCCTCTCTCCCTCTCGCATTGCCTCCGCACTCCCTGTCGCCATGTCTCCTCGCTCCCTGTCGCACTGACTCCTCGCTCCCTGTCGCGCTGTCTCCTCGCTCCCTGTCGCGCTGTCTCCTCGCTCCCTGTCGCACTGCCTGCTTGCTCCCTGTCGCGATGTCTCCTCACTCCCTCTTGCGCTGTCTCCTCGCTCCCTGTCATGCTGTCTCCTCGCTCCATGTCGCGCTGTCTCCTCACTCCCTGTCGCGCTGTCTCCTCGCTCCCTGTCACGCTCTCTCCTCGCACTCTGTTGCGCTGTCTCATTGCTCACTCTAGCGCTGTCTCCTCGCTACCTCTCGCGCTGTCTCCTCACTCCCTGTCGCACTGTCTCCTCGCTGCCTGTCGCACTGCCTCCTCGCTTCCTGTCACGATGTCTCCTCACTCCCTGGCGCGCTGTCTCCTCGCTCCCTGTCGCGTTGTCTCATCGCTCCCTGTCACGCTGTCTCCTCGCTCCCTGTCGCGCTGTCTCCTCGCTCCCTGACGTGCTGTCTCCTCGCTCCCTGTCGCGCTGTCTCCTCGCTCCCTGTCACGCTGTCTCCACTTGCCCTCTCGCTCTGTCTCCTCACTCCCTCTCGCACTGACTCCTCTCTCGCTCTGTCTCCTGTCTCCCTCTCGCAATGCCTCCGCACTCCCTGTCACACTATCTCCTCGCTCCCTGTCACACTGACTCCTCGCTCCCTGTCGCACTGTCTCCTCGCTCCCTCACGCGCTGTATCCTCGCTCCCTGTCGCGGTTTCTCATCACTCCCTGTCGCGCTGTCTCCTCACCCCCTCTTGCACTGATTCCTCTCTCCCTCTCGCTCTGTCTCCTCTCTCCCTCTCGCAATGCCTCCGCACTCCCTGTCACACTATCTCCTCGCTCCCTGTCACACTGACTCCTCGCTCCCTGTCGCACTGTCTCCTCGCTTCCTGTCACGATGTCTCCTCACTCCCTGGCGCGCTGTCTCCTCGCTCCCTGTCGCGTTGTCTCATCGCTCCCTGTCACGCTGTCTCCTCGCTCCCTGTCGCGCTGTCTCCTCGCTCCCTGACGTGCTGTCTCCTCGCTCCCTGTCGCGCTGTCTCCTCGCTCCCTGTCACGCTGTCTCCACTTGCCCTCTCGCTCTGTCTCCTCACTCCCTCTCGCACTGACTCCTCTCTCGCTCTCGCTCTGTCTCCTGTCTCCCTCTCGCAATGCCTCCGCACTCCCTGTCACACTATCTCCTCGCTCCCTGTCACACTGACTCCTCGCTCCCTGTCGCACTGTCTCCTCGCTCCCTCTCGCGCTGTATCCTCGCTCCCTGTCGCGGTTTCTCATCACTCCCTGTCGCGCTGTCTCCTCACTCCCTCTTGCACTGATTCCTCTCTCCCTCTCGCTCTGTCTCCTCTCTCCCTCTCGCAATGCCTCCGCACTCCCTGTCACACTATCTCCTCGCTCCCTGTCACACTGACTCCTCGCTCCCTGTCGCACTGTCTCCTCGCACCCTCTCGCGCTGTCTCCTTGCTCACTGTCGCCCTGTCTCCTCGTTCCCTTTCGCGCTGTCTCCTCGCTCCCTGTCGTGCTATGTCCTCGCTCGCTGTCGCGCTGTCTCCTCGCTCCCGGTCGCGCTGTCTCCTTGCTCCCTGTCACGCTGTCTCCTTGCTCCCTGTCGCGCTGTCTGCTAGCTCCCTGTCGCGCTGTCTCCTCGCTTCCTGTCGTGCTGCCTCCTCGCTCCCTGTCGCGCTCTCACCTCGCTCCCTGTCGCGCTGTCTCCTCGCTCCCTGTCGTGCTGTCTCCTCGCTCCCTGTCGTGCTGTCTGCTTGCTCCCTGTCGCAATGTCTCCTCACTCCCTCTTGCGCTGTCTCCTCGCTCGCTGTCGCGCTGTCTCTTTGCTCGCTGTCGCACTGTCTCCTCGCTCCCTGTCGCGCTGTCTCCTCGCTCCCTGTCGCGCTGTCTCCTCGCTCCCTGTCACACTGTCTGCTTGCTCCCTGTCGCGATGTCTCCTCACTCCCTCTTGCACTGTCTCCTCGCTCCCTGTCATGCTGTCTCCTCGCTCCATGTCGCGCTGTCTCCTCGCTCCCTGTCGCGCTGTCTCCTCGCTCCCTGTCACGCTGTCTCCTCGCTCCCTGTCGCGTTGTCTCATCGCTCCCTGTCACGCTGTCTCCTCACTCCCTGGCGCGCTGTCTCCTCGCTCCCTGTCGCGTTGTCTCATCGCTCCCTGTCACGCTGTCTCCTCGCTCCCAGTCGCGCTGTCTCCTCGCTCCCTGACGTGCTGTCTCCTCGCTCCCTGTCGCGCTGTCTCCTCGCTCCCTGTCACGCTGTCTCCACTTGCCCTCTCGCTCTGTCTCCTCACTCCCTCTCGCACTGATTCCTCTCTCCCTCTCGCTCTGTCTCCTGTCTCCCTCTCGCATTGTCTCCGCACTCCCTGTCACACTGTCTCCTCGCTCCCTGTCGCACTGACTCCTCGCTCCCTCTCGCTCTGTCTCCTCTCTCCCTGTCGCATTGCCTCCGCACTCCCTGTCACACTGTCTCCTCGCTCCCTGTCGCACTGTCTCCTTGCTCACTCAAGCGCTGTCTCCTCGCTCCCTCTCGCACTGTCTCCTCACTCACTGTCGCGCTGTCTCATCGCTCCCTGTCGCGCTGTAAACTCGCTCCCTGTCGCACTGTCTCCTCGCTCCCTGTCGCGCTTTCTCATCGCTCCATGTCGCGCTGTCTCCTGGCTCTCTGTCGCACTGTCTCCTCGCTCCCTGTCGCACTGTCTCCTCGCTCCCTGTCGCACTGTCTCCTTCCTCCCTGTCGCGCTGTCTCCTCGTTCCATGTCGCGCTGTCTCCTTGCTCTCTGTCGCACTGTCTCCTTTCTCGCTGTCGCACTGTCTCCTCGCTCTCTGTCGCACTGTCTCCTTGCTCATTGATGCGCTGTCTCCTCGCTCCCTGTCGCGCTGTCTCCTCGCTCTCTATCGCACTGTCTCCTTGCTCCCTGTCGCACTGTCTCCTCGCTCCCTGTCGCACTGTCTTTACGCTCCCTGTCGCACTGACTCCTCGCTCCCTGTCACACTGTCTCCTTGCTCCCTGTCGCGCTGTCTCCTTGCTCTGTATCGCGCTGTGACTTTGCTCCTTCTCGCACTGTCGCTTCATTCCCTCTCGCAATGTCTCCTCTCACCCTCTCGCTCTGTCACCTCACTCCCTATCGTGCTGTCTCCTCGCTCGCTCTAGCGCTGTCTCCTCGCACCCTCTCACGCTGTCTCCTTGCTCACTGTCGCCCTGTCTCCTCGCTCCCTTTCGCGCTGTCTCCTCGCTCCCTGTCGCGCTGTGTCCTCGCTCGCTGTCGCGCTGTCTCCTCGCACCCTGTCGCGCTGTCTCATCGCTCACTCTAGCGCTGTCTCCTTGCTCCCTGTTGCGCTGTGTCATCGCTCCCTGTCACGCTGTCTCCTCGCTCCCTGTCGCGCTGTCTCCTCGCTCCCTGTCGCGCTGTCTCCTCGCTCCATGTCGCTCTGTCTCCTCTCTTCCTCCCGCATTGCCTCCGCACTCCCTGTCACACTGTCTCCTCGCTCCCTGTCGCACTGACTCCTCGCTCCCTGACGCACTGTCTCCTCGCTCCCTCTCGCTCTGTCTCCTCTCTCCCTCTCGCATTGCCTCCGCACTCCCTGTCGCCATGTCTCCTCGCTCCCTGTCGCACTGACTCCTCGCTCCCTGTCGCGCTGTCTCCTCGCTCCCTGTCGCGCTGTCTCCTCGCTCCCTGTCGCACTGCCTGCTTGTTCCCTGTCGCGATGTCTCCTCACTCCCTCTTGCGCTGTCTCCTCGGTCCCTGTCATGCTGTCTCCTTGCTCCATGTCGCGCTGTCTCCTCGCTCCCTGTCGCGCTGTCTCCTCGCTCCCTGTCACGCTGTCTCCTCGCACTCTGTTGCGCTGTCTCATTGCTCACTCTAGCGCTGTCTCCTCGCTACCTCTCGCGCTGTCTCCTCACTCCCTGTCGCACTGTCTCCTCGCTGCCTGTCGCACTGCCTCCTCGCTTCCTGTCACGATGTCTCCTCACTCCCTGGCGCGCTGTCTCCTCGCACCCTGTCGCGTTGTCTCATCGCTCCCTGTCACGCTGTCTCCTCGCTCCCTGTCGCGCTGTCTCCTCGCTCCCTGACGTGCTGTCTCCTCGCTCCCTGTCGCGCTGTCTCCTCGCTCCCTGTCACGCTGTCTCCACTTGCCCTCTCGCTCTGTCTCCTCACTCACTCTCGCACTGACTCCGCACTCCCTGTCACACTATCTCCTCGCTCCCTGTCACGCTGTCTCCTCGCTCCCTCTCGCAATGCCTCCGCACTCCCTGTCACACTATCTCCTCGCTCCCTGTCACACTGACTCCTCGCTCCCTGTCGCACTGTCTCCTCGCTCCCTCTCGCGCTGTATCCTCGCTCCCTGTCGCGGTTTCTCATCACTCCCTGTCGCGCCGTCTCCTCACTCCCTCTTGCACTGATTCCTCTCTCCCTCTCGCTCTGTCTCCTCTCTCCCTCTCGCAATGCCTCCGCACTCCCTGTCACACTATATCCTCGCTCCCTGTCACACTGACTCCTCGCTCCCTGTCACACTGTCTCCTCGCTCGCTCTAGCGCTGTCTCCTCGCACCCTCTCGCGCTGTCTCCTTGCTCACTGTCGCCCTGTCTCCTCGTTCCCTTTCGCGCTGTCTCCTCGCTCCCTGTTGTGCTATGTCCTCGCTCGCTGTCATGCTGTCTCCTCGCTCCCTGTCGCCCTGTCTCCTTGCTCCCTGTCACGCTGTCTCCTTGCTCCCTCTCGCATTGCCTCCGCACTCCCTGTCGCCATGTCTCCTCGCTCCCTGTCGCACTGACTCCTCGCTCCCTGTCACGCTGTCTCCTCGCTCCCTGTCGCGCTGTCTCCTCGCTCCCTGTCACACTGTTTGCTTGCTCCCTGTCGCGATGTCTCCTCACTCCCTCTTGCGCTCTCTCCTCGCTCCCTGTCATGCTGTCTCCTCGCTCCATGTCGCGCTGTCAACTCACTCCCTGTCGCACTGTCTCCTCACTCCCTGTCGCACTGTCTCCTCGCTCCCTGTCGCGCTTTCTCATCGCTCCATGTCGCGCTGTCTCCTGGCTCCCTGTCGCACTCTCTCCTCGCTCCCTGTCGCACTGTCTCCTCGCTCCCTGTCGCACTGTCTCCTTCCTCCATGTCGCGCTGTCTCCTCGTTCCATGTCGCGCTGTCTCCTTGCTCTCTGTCGCACTGTCTCCTTTCTCGCTGTCGCACTGTCTCCTCGCTCTCTGTCGCACTGTCTCCTTGCTCATTGATGCGCTGTCTCCTCGCTCCCTGTCGCGCTGTCTCCTCACTCCCTGTCGCGCTGTCTCCTCGCTCCCTGTCGTGCTTTCTCATCGGTCCATGTCGCGCTGTCTCCTGGCTCTCTGTCGCACTGTCTCCTCGCTCCCTGTCGCACTGTCTCCTCGCTCCCTGTCGCGCTGTCTCCTCGCTCCCTGTCGCGCTGTTTCCTTGCTCTCTGTCGCACTGTCTCCTCGCTCCCTGTCGCACTGTCTCCTCGCTCCCTGTCGCGCTGTCTCCTCGCTCCCTGTCGCGCTGTTTCCTTGCTCTCTGTCGCACTGTCTCCTTGCTTGCTGTCGCACTGTCTCCTCGCTCTCTGTCGCACTGTCTCCTTGCTCATTGATGCGCTGTCTCCTTGCTCCCTGTCGCGCTGACACCTCGCTCCCTGTCGCACTGTCTCCTTGCTCCCTGTCATGCTGTCTCCTTGCTCTGTGTCGCGCTGTGACTTTGCTCCTTCTCGCACTGTCGCTTCATTCCCTCTCGCAATGTCTCCTCTCACCCTCTCGCTCTGTCACCTCACTCCCTGTCGTGCTGTCTCCTCGCTCGCTCTAGCGCTGTCTCCTCGCACCCTCTCGCGCTGTCTCCTTGCTCACTGTCGCCCTGTCTCCTCGCTCCCTTTCGCGCTGTCTCCTCGAACCCTGTCGCGCTGTCTCATCGCTCACTCTAGCGCTGTCTCCTTGCTCCCTGTTGCGCTGTCTCATCGCTCCCTGTCACGCTGTCTCCTCGCTCCCTGTAGCGCTGTCTCCTCGCTCCCTGTCGCGCTGTCTCCTCGCTCCCTGTCACACTGTCTCCTCACCCCCTGTCGCACTGACGCCTCGCTGCCTGTTGCACTGTCTCCTCGCTCACTCTCACTCTGTCCCCTCTCTCCCTCTCGCATTGGTCCGCACTCCCTGTCACACTGTCTCCTCGCTCCCTGTCGCACTGACTCCTCGCTCCCTGTCGCGCTGTCTCCTCACTCCCTGGCGCGCTGCCTCCTCGCTCCCTGTCGCGATGTCTCCTCACTCCCTGTCGCGCTGTCTCCTCGCTCCATGTCGTGCTGTCTCCTCGCTCCCTCTCGCGCTGTCTCCTCACTCACTGTCGCGCTGTCTCATCGCTCACTGTCGCGCTGTAAAATCGCTCCCTCTCGCTATGCCTCCGCACTCCCTGTCGCACTGTCTCCTCGCTCCCTGTTGCGCTGTGCCCTCGCTCCCTGTCGCGCTGTCTCCTCGATCCCTGTCGCACTGTCTCCTCGCTCCCTGTCGCGCTGTTTCCTCGCTCCCTGTCATGCTGTGCCCTCTCTCCCTGTCGCGCTGTCTCCTCGATCCCTGTCGCACTGTCTCCTCGCTCCCTGTCGCGCTGTTTCCTCGCTCCCTGTCATGCTGTCTCCTCGCCCCCTGTCGCGCTGTCTCCTCACTCCCTGTCGCGCTGTCTCCTCGCTCCCTGTCGTGCTGTCGCCACGCGCCTTCTCGCTCTGTCTCCTCACTCCCTCTTGCACTGATTCCTCTCTCCCTGTCGCTCTGTCTCCTCTCTCCCTCTCGCAATGCCTCCGCACTCCCTGTCACACTATCTCCTCGCTCCCTGTCACACTGACTCCTCGCTCCCTGTCGCACTGTCTCCTCGCTCCCTCTCGCGCTGTATCCTCGCTCCCTCTCGCGCTGTCTCCTTGCTCACTGTCGCCCTGTCTCCTCGTTCCCTTTCGCGCTGTCTCCTCGCTCCCTGTCATGCTATGTCCTCGCTCGCTGTCGCGCTGTCTCCTCGCTCCCTGTCACGCTGTCTCCTTGCTCCCTGTCACGCTGTCTCCTTGCTCCCTGTCGCGCTGTCTGCTTGCTCCCTGTCGCGCTGTCTCCTCGCTTCCTGTCGTGCTGCCTCCTTGCTCCCTGTCGCGCTGTCTCCTCGCTCCCTGTCGCGCTGTCTCCTCGCTCCCTGTCGCGCTGTCTCCTCGCTCCCTTTCGCACTGTCTGCTTGCTCCCTGTCGCAATGTCTCCTCACTCCCTCTTGCGCAGTCTCCTCGCTCCCTGTCATGCTGTCTCCTCGCTCCATGTCGCGCTGTCTCCTCGCTCCCTGTCGCGCTGTCTCCTCGCTCCCTGTCACGCTGTCTCCTCGCACTCTGTTGCGCTGTCTCATTGCTCACTCTAGCGCTGTCTCCTCGCTACCTCTCGCGCTGTCTCCTCACTCCCTGTCGCACTGTCTCCTCGCTGCCTGTCGCACTGCCTCCTCGCTTCCTGTCACGATGTCTCCTCACTCCCTGGCGCGCTGTCTCCTCGCTCCCTGTCGCGTTGTCTCATCGCTCCCTGTCACGCTGTCTCCTCGCTCCCTGTCGCGCTGTCTCCTCGCTCCCTGACGTGCTGTCTCCTCGCTCCCTGTCGCGCTGTCTCCTCGCTCCCTGTCACGCTGTCTCCACTTGCCCTCTCGCTCTGTCTCCTCACTCCCTCTCGCACTGACTCCTCTCTCGCTCTCGCTCTGTCTCCTGTCTCCCTCTCGCAATGCCTCCGCACTCCCTGTCACACTATCTCCTCGCTCCCTGTCACACTGACTCCTCGCTCCCTGTCGCACTGTCTCCTCACTCCCTCTCGCGCTGTATCCTCGCTCCCTGTCGCGGTTTCTCATCACTCCCTGTCGCGCTGTCTCCTCACTCCCTCTTGCACTGATTCCTCTCTCCCTCTCGCTCTGTTTCCTCTCTCCCTCTCGCAATGCCTCCGCACTCCCTGTCACACTATCTCCTCGCTCCCTGTCACACTGACTCCTCGCTCCCTGTCGCACTGTCTCCTCGCACCCTCTCGCGCTGTCTCCTTGCTCACTGTCGCCCTGTCTCCTCGTTCCCTTTCGCGCTGTCTCCTCGCTCCCTGTCGTGCTATGTCCTCGCTCGCTGTCGCGCTGTCTCCTCGCTCCCTGTCGCGCTGTCTCCTTGCTCCCTGTCACGCTGTCTCCTTGCTCCCTGTCGCGCTGTCTGCTAGCTCCCTGTCGCGCTGTCTCCTCGCTCCCTGACGTGCTGTCTCCTCGCTCCCTGTCGCGCTGTCTCCTCGCTCCCTCTCACACTGTCTCCACTTGCCCTCTCGCTCTGTCTCCTCACTCCCTCTCGCACTGATTCCTCTCTCCCTCTCGCTCTGTCTCCTGTCTCCCTCTCGCATTGCCTCCGCACTCCCTGTCACACTGTCTCCTCGCTCCCTGTCGCACTGACTCCTCGCTCCCTCTCGCTCTGTCTCCTCTCTCCCTGTCGCATTGCCTCCGCACTCCCTGTCACACTGTCTCCTCGCTCCCTGTCGCACTGTCTCCTTGCTCACTCAAGCGCTGTCTCCTCGCTCCCTCTCGCACTGTCTCCTCACTCACTGTCGCGCTGTCTCATCGCTCCCTGTCGCGCTGTAAACTCGCTCCCTGTCGCACTGTCTCCTCACTCCCTGTCGCTCTGTCTCCTCGCTCCCTGTCGCGCTTTCTCATCGCTCCATGTCGTGCTGTCTCCTGGCTCTCTGTCGCACTGTCTCCTCGCTCCCTGTCGCACTGTCTCCTCGCTCCCTGTCGCACTGTCTCCTTCCTCCCTGTCGCGCTGTCTCCTCGTTCCATGTCGCGCTGTCTCCTTGCTCTCTGTCGCACTGTCTCCTTTCTCGCTGTCGCACTGTCTCCTCGCTCTCTGTCGCACTGTCTCCTTGCTCATTGATGCGCTGTCTCCTCGCTCCCTGTCGCGCTGTCTCCTCGCTCTCTATCGCACTGTCTCCTTGCTCCCTGTCGCACTGTCTCCTCGCTCCCTGTCGCACTGTCTTTACGCTCCCTGTCGCACTGACTCCTCGCTCCCTGTCACACTGTCTCCTTGCTCCCTGTCGCGCTGTCTCCTTGCTCTGTATCGCGCTGTGACTTTGCTCCTTCTCGCACTGTCGCTTCATTCCCTCTCGCAATGTCTCCTCTCACCCTCTCGCTCTGTCACCTCACTCCCTATCGTGCTGTCTCCTCGCTCGCTCTAGCGCTGTCTCCTCGCACCCTCTCATGCTGTCTCCTTGCTCACTGTCGCCCTGTCTCCTCGCTCCCTTTCGCGCTGTCTCCTCGCTCCCTGTCGCGCTGTGTCCTCGCTCGCTGTCGCGCTGTCTCCTCGCACCCTGTCGCGCTGTCTCATCGCTCACTCTAGCGCTGTCTCCTTGCTCCCTGTTGCGCTGTGTCATCGCTCCCTGTCACGCTCTCTCCTCGCTCCCTGTCGCGCTGTCTCCTCGCTCCCTGTCGCACTGTCTCCTCGCTCCATGTCGCTCTGTCTCCTCTCTTCCTCCCGCATTGCCTCCGCACTCCCTGTCACACTGTCTCCTCGCTCCCTGTCGCACTGACTCCTCGCTCCCTGACGCACTGTCTCCTCGCTCCCTCTCGCTCTGTCTCCTCTCTCCCTCTCGCATTGCCTCCGCACTCCCTGTCGCCATGTCTCCTCGCTCCCTGTCGCACTGACTCCTCGCTCCCTGTCGCGCTGTCTCCTCGCTCCCTGTCGCGCTGTCTCCTCGCTCCCTGTCGCACTGCCTGCTTGCTCCCTGTCGCGATGTCTCCTCACTCCCTCTTGCGCTGTCTCCTCGCTCCCTGTCATGCTGTCTCCTCGCTCCATGTCGCGCTGTCTCCTCGCTCCCTGTCGCGCTGTCTCCTCGCTCCCTGTCACGCTGTCTCCTCCACTCTGTTGCGCTGTCTCATTGCTCACTCTAGCGCTGTCTCCTCGCTACCTCTCGCGCTGTCTCCTCACTCCCTGTCGCACTGTCTCCTCGCTGCCTGTCGCACTGCCTCCTCGCTTCCTGTCACGATGTCTCCTCACTCCCTGGCGCGCTGTCTCCTCGCTCCCTGTCGCGTTGTCTCATCGCTCCCTGACGTGCTGTCTCCTCGCTCCCTGTCGCGCTGTCTCCTCGCTCCCTGTCACGCTGTCTCCACTTGCCCTCTCGCTCTGTCTCCTCACTCCCTCTCGCACTGACTCCTCTCTCGCTCTCGCTCTGTCTCCTGTCTCCCTCTCGCAATGCCTCCGCACTCCCTGTCACACTATCTCCTCGCTCCCTGTCACACTGACTCCTCGCTCCCTGTCGCACTGTCTCCTCACTCCCTCTCGCGCTGTATCCTCGCTCCCTGTCGCGGTTTCTCATCACTCCCTGTCGCGCTGTCTCCTCACTCCCTCTTGCACTGATTCCTCTCTCCCTCTCGCTCTGTTTCCTCTCTCCCTCTCGCAATGCCTCCGCACTCCCTGTCACACTATCTCCTCGCTCCCTGTCACACTGACTCCTCGCTCCCTGTCGCACTGTCTCCTCGCACCCTCTCGCGCTGTCTCCTTGCTCACTGTCGCCCTGTCTCCTCGTTCCCTTTCGCGCTGTCTCCTCGCTCCCTGTCGTGCTATGTCCTCGCTCGCTGTCGCGCTGTCTCCTCGCTCCCTGTCGCGCTGTCTCCTTGCTCCCTGTCACGCTGTCTCCTTGCTCCCTGTCGCGCTGTCTGCTAGCTCCCTGTCGCGCTGTCTCCTCGCTCCCTGACGTGCTGTCTCCTCGCTCCCTGTCGCGCTGTCTCCTCGCTCCCTCTCACACTGTCTCCACTTGCCCTCTCGCTCTGTCTCCTCACTCCCTCTCGCACTGATTCCTCTCTCCCTCTCGCTCTGTCTCCTGTCTCCCTCTCGCATTGCCTCCGCACTCCCTGTCACACTGTCTCCTCGCTCCCTGTCGCACTGACTCCTCGCTCCCTCTCGCTCTGTCTCCTCTCTCCCTGTCGCATTGCCTCCGCACTCCCTGTCACACTGTCTCCTCGCTCCCTGTCGCACTGTCTCCTTGCTCACTCAAGCGCTGTCTCCTCGCTCCCTCTCGCACTGTCTCCTCACTCACTGTCGCGCTGTCTCATCGCTCCCTGTCGCGCTGTAAACTCGCTCCCTGTCGCACTGTCTCCTCACTCCCTGTCGCTCTGTCTCCTCGCTCCCTGTCGCGCTTTCTCATCGCTCCATGTCGTGCTGTCTCCTGGCTCTCTGTCGCACTGTCTCCTCGCTCCCTGTCGCACTGTCTCCTCGCTCCCTGTCGCACTGTCTCCTTCCTCCCTGTCGCGCTGTCTCCTCGTTCCATGTCGCGCTGTCTCCTTGCTCTCTGTCGCACTGTCTCCTTTCTCGCTGTCGCACTGTCTCCTCGCTCTCTGTCGCACTGTCTCCTTGCTCATTGATGCGCTGTCTCCTCGCTCCCTGTCGCGCTGTCTCCTCGCTCTCTATCGCACTGTCTCCTTGCTCCCTGTCGCACTGTCTCCTCGCTCCCTGTCGCACTGTCTTTACGCTCCCTGTCGCACTGACTCCTCGCTCCCTGTCACACTGTCTCCTTGCTCCCTGTCGCGCTGTCTCCTTGCTCTGTATCGCGCTGTGACTTTGCTCCTTCTCGCACTGTCGCTTCATTCCCTCTCGCAATGTCTCCTCTCACCCTCTCGCTCTGTCACCTCATTCCCTATCGTGCTGTCTCCTCGCTCGCTCTAGCGCTGTCTCCTCGCACCCTCTCATGCTGTCTCCTTGCTCACTGTCGCCCTGTCTCCTCGCTCCCTTTCGCGCTGTCTCCTCGCTCCCTGTCGCGCTGTGTCCTCGCTCGCTGTCGCGCTGTCTCCTCGCACCCTGTCGCGCTGTCTCATCGCTCACTCTAGCGCTGTCTCCTTGCTCCCTGTTGCGCTGTGTCATCGCTCCCTGTCACGCTCTCTCCTCGCTCCCTGTCGCGCTGTCTCCTCGCTCCCTGTCGCACTGTCTCCTCGCTCCATGTCGCTCTGTCTCCTCTCTTCCTCCCGCATTGCCTCCGCACTCCCTGTCACACTGTCTCCTCGCTCCCTGTCGCACTGACTCCTCGCTCCCTGACGCACTGTCTCCTCGCTCCCTCTCGCTCTGTCTCCTCTCTCCCTCTCGCATTGCCTCCGCACTCCCTGTCGCCATGTCTCCTCGCTCCCTGTCGCACTGACTCCTCGCTCCCTGTCGCGCTGTCTCCTCGCTCCCTGTCGCGCTGTCTCCTCGCTCCCTGTCGCACTGCCTGCTTGCTCCCTGTCGCGATGTCTCCTCACTCCCTCTTGCGCTGTCTCCTCGCTCCCTGTCATGCTGTCTCCTCGCTCCATGTCGCGCTGTCTCCTCGCTCCCTGTCGCGCTGTCTCCTCGCTCCCTGTCACGCTGTCTCCTCCACTCTGTTGCGCTGTCTCATTGCTCACTCTAGCGCTGTCTCCTCGCTACCTCTCGCGCTGTCTCCTCACTCCCTGTCGCACTGTCTCCTCGCTGCCTGTCGCACTGCCTCCTCGCTTCCTGTCACGATGTCTCCTCACTCCCTGGCGCGCTGTCTCCTCGCTCCCTGTCGCGTTGTCTCATCGCTCCCTGTCACGCTGTCTCCTCGCTCCCTGTCGCGCTGTCTCCTCGCTCCCTGACGTGCTGTCTCCTCGCTCCCTGTCGCGCTGTCTCCTCGCTCCCTGTCACGCTGTCTCCACTTGCCCTCTCGCTCTGTCTCCTCACTCCCTCTCGCACTGACTCCTCTCTCGCTCTCGCTCTGTCTCCTGTCTCCCTCTCGCAATGCCTCCGCACTCCCTGTCACACTATCTCCTCGCTCCCTGTCACACTGACTCCTCGCTCCCTGTCGCACTGTCTCCTCGCTCCCTCTCGCGCTGTATCCTCGCTCCCTGTCGCGGTTTCTCATCACTCCCTGTCGCGCTGTCTCCTCACTCCCTCTTGCACTGATTCCTCTCTCCCTCTCGCTCTGTCTCCTCTCTCCCTCTCGCAATGCCTCCGCACTCCCTGTCACACTATCTCCTCGCTCCCTGTCACACTGACTCCTCGCTCCCTGTCGCACTGTCTCCTCGCACCCTCTCGCGCTGTCTCCTTGCTCACTGTCGCCCTGTCTCCTCGTTCCCTTTCGCGCTGTCTCCTCGCTCCCTGTCGTGCTATGTCCTCGCTCGCTGTCGCGCTGTCTCCTCGCTCCCTGTCGCGCTGTCTCCTTGCTCCCTGTCACGCTGTCTCCTTGCTCCCTGTCGCGCTGTCTGCTTGCTCCCTGTCGCGCTGTCTCCTCGCTTCCTGTCGTGCTGCCTCCTTGCTCCCTGTCGCGCTGTCTCCTCGCTCCCTGTCGCGCTGTCTCCTCGCTCCCTGTCGCGCTGTCTCCTCGCTCCCTTTCGCACTGTCTGCTTGCTCCCTGTCGCAATGTCTCCTCACTCCCTCTTGCGCAGTCTCCTCGCTCCCTGTCATGCTGTCTCCTCGCTCCATGTCGCGCTGTCTCCTCGCTCCCTGTCGCGCTGTCTCCTCACTCCCTGTCACGCTGTCTCCTCGCACTCTGTTGCGCTGTCTCATTGCTCACTCTAGCGCTGTCTCCTCGCTACCTCTCGCGCTGTCTCCTCACTCCCTGTCGCACTGTCTCCTCGCTGCCTGTCGCACTGCCTCCTCGCTTCCTGTCACGATGTCTCCTCACTCCCTGGCGCGCTGTCTCCTCGCTCCCTGTCGCGTTGTCTCATCGCTCCCTGTCACGCTGTCTCCTCGCTCCCTGTCGCGCTGTCTCCTCGCTCCCTGACGTGCTGTCTCCTCGCTCCCTGTCGCGCTGTCTCCTCGCTCCCTGTCACGCTGTCTCCACTTGCCCTCTCGCTCTGTCTCCTCACTCCCTCTCGCACTGACTCCTCTCTCGCTCTCGCTCTGTCTCCTGTCTCCCTCTCGCAATGCCTCCGCACTCCCTGTCACACTATCTCCTCGCTCCCTGTCACACTGACTCCTCGCTCCCTGTCGCACTGTCTCCTCACTCCCTCTCGCGCTGTATCCTCGCTCCCTGTCGCGGTTTCTCATCACTCCCTGTCGCGCTGTCTCCTCACTCCCTCTTGCACTGATTCCTCTCTCCCTCTCGCTCTGTTTCCTCTCTCCCTCTCGCAATGCCTCCGCACTCCCTGTCACACTATCTCCTCGCTCCCTGTCACACTGACTCCTCGCTCCCTGTCGCACTGTCTCCTCGCACCCTCTCGTGCTGTCTCCTTGCTCACTGTCGCCCTGTCTCCTCGTTCCCTTTCGCGCTGTCTCCTCGCTCCCTGTCGTGCTATGTCCTCGCTCGCTGTCGCGCTGTCTCCTCGCTCCCTGTCGCGCTGTCTCCTTGCTCCCTGTCACGCTGTCTCCTTGCTCCCTGTCGCGCTGTCTGCTAGCTCCCTGTCGCGCTGTCTCCTCGCTCCCTGACGTGCTGTCTCCTCGCTCCCTGTCGCGCTGTCTCCTCGCTCCCTCTCACACTGTCTCCACTTGCCCTCTCGCTCTGTCTCCTCACTCCCTCTCGCACTGATTCCTCTCTCCCTCTCGCTCTGTCTCCTGTCTCCCTCTCGCATTGCCTCCGCACTCCCTGTCACACTGTCTCCTCGCTCCCTGTCGCACTGACTCCTCGCTCCCTCTCGCTCTGTCTCCTCTCTCCCTGTCGCATTGCCTCCGCACTCCCTGTCACACTGTCTCCTCGCTCCCTGTCGCACTGTCTCCTTGCTCACTCAAGCGCTGTCTCCTCGCTCCCTCTCGCACTGTCTCCTCACTCACTGTCGCGCTGTCTCATCGCTCCCTGTCGCGCTGTAAACTCGCTCCCTGTCGCACTGTCTCCTCACTCCCTGTCGCTCTGTCTCCTCGCTCCCTGTCGCGCTTTCTCATCGCTCCATGTCGTGCTGTCTCCTGGCTCTCTGTCGCACTGTCTCCTCGCTCCCTGTCGCACTGTCTCCTCGCTCCCTGTCGCACTGTCTCCTTCCTCCCTGTCGCGCTGTCTCCTCGTTCCATGTCGCGCTGTCTCCTTGCTCTCTGTCGCACTGTCTCCTTTCTCGCTGTCGCACTGTCTCCTCGCTCTCTGTCGCACTGTCTCCTTGCTCATTGATGCGCTGTCTCCTCGCTCCCTGTCGCGCTGTCTCCTCGCTCTCTATCGCACTGTCTCCTTGCTCCCTGTCGCACTGTCTCCTCGCTCCCTGTCGCACTGTCTTTACGCTCCCTGTCGCACTGACTCCTCGCTCCCTGTCACACTGTCTCCTTGCTCCCTGTCGCGCTGTCTCCTTGCTCTGTATCGCGCTGTGACTTTGCTCCTTCTCGCACTGTCGCTTCATTCCCTCTCGCAATGTCTCCTCTCACCCTCTCGCTCTGTCACCTCACTCCCTATCGTGCTGTCTCCTCGCTCGCTCTAGCGCTGTCTCCTCGCACCCTCTCATGCTGTCTCCTTGCTCACTGTCGCCCTGTCTCCTCGCTCCCTTTCGCGCTGTCTCCTCGCTCCCTGTCGCGCTGTGTCCTCGCTCGCTGTCGCGCTGTCTCCTCGCACCCTGTCGCGCTGTCTCATCGCTCACTCTAGCGCTGTCTCCTTGCTCCCTGTTGCGCTGTGTCATCGCTCCCTGTCACGCTCTCTCCTCGCTCCCTGTCGCGCTGTCTCCTCGCTCCCTGTCGCACTGTCTCCTCGCTCCATGTCGCTCTGTCTCCTCTCTTCCTCCCGCATTGCCTCCGCACTCCCTGTCACACTGTCTCCTCGCTCCCTGTCGCACTGACTCCTCGCTCCCTGACGCACTGTCTCCTCGCTCCCTCTCGCTCTGTCTCCTCTCTCCCTCTCGCATTGCCTCCGCACTCCCTGTCGCCATGTCTCCTCGCTCCCTGTCGCACTGACTCCTCGCTCCCTGTCGCGCTGTCTCCTCGCTCCCTGTCGCGCTGTCTCCTCGCTCCCTGTCGCACTGCCTGCTTGCTCCCTGTCGCGATGTCTCCTCACTCCCTCTTGCGCTGTCTCCTCGCTCCCTGTCATGCTGTCTCCTCGCTCCATGTCGCGCTGTCTCCTCGCTCCCTGTCGCGCTGTCTCCTCGCTCCCTGTCACGCTGTCTCCTCCACTCTGTTGCGCTGTCTCATTGCTCACTCTAGCGCTGTCTCCTCGCTACCTCTCGCGCTGTCTCCTCACTCCCTGTCGCACTGTCTCCTCGCTGCCTGTCGCACTGCCTCCTCGCTTCCTGTCACGATGTCTCCTCACTCCCTGGCGCGCTGTCTCCTCGCTCCCTGTCGCGTTGTCTCATCGCTCCCTGTCACGCTGTCTCCTCGCTCCCTGTCGCGCTGTCTCCTCGCTCCCTGACGTGCTGTCTCCTCGCTCCCTGTCGCGCTGTCTCCTCGCTCCCTGTCACGCTGTCTCCACTTGCCCTCTCGCTCTGTCTCCTCACTCCCTCTCGCACTGACTCCTCTCTCGCTCTCGCTCTGTCTCCTGTCTCCCTCTCGCAATGCCTCCGCACTCCCTGTCACACTATCTCCTCGCTCCCTGTCACACTGACTCCTCGCTCCCTGTCGCACTGTCTCCTCGCTCCCTCTCGCGCTGTATCCTCGCTCCCTGTCGCGGTTTCTCATCACTCCCTGTCGCGCTGTCTCCTCACTCCCTCTTGCACTGATTCCTCTCTCCCTCTCGCTCTGTCTCCTCTCTCCCTCTCGCAATGCCTCCGCACTCCTTGTCACACTATCTCCTCGCTCCCTGTCACACTGACTCCTCGCTCCCTGTCGCACTGTCTCCTCGCACCCTCTCGCGCTGTCTCCTTGCTCACTGTCGCCCTGTCTCCTCGTTCCCTTTCGCGCTGTCTCCTCGCTCCCTGTCGTGCTATGTCCTCGCTCGCTGTCGCGCTGTCTCCTCGCTCCCTGTCACGCTGTCTCCTTGCTCCCTGTCACGCTGTCTCCTTGCTCCCTGTCGCGCTGTCTGCTAGCTCCCTGTCGCGCTGTCTCCTCGCTCCCTGTCGTGCTGCCTCCTCGCTCCCTGTCGCGCTCTCACCTCGCTCCCTGTCATGCTGTCTCCTCGCTCCCTGTCGTGCTGTCTCCTCGCTCCCTGTCGTGCTGTCTGCTTGCTCCCTGTCGCAATGTCTCCTCACTCCCTCTTGCGCTGTGTCCTCGCTCGCTGTCGCGCTGTCTCCTGGCTCCCTGTCGCACTGTCTCCTCGCTCCCTGTCGCGCTGTCTCCTCGCTCCCTGTCGCGCTGTCTCCTCGCTCCCTGTCGCACTGTCTGCTTGCTCCCTGTCGCGATGTCTCCTCACTCCCTCTTGCGCTGTCTCCTCGCTCCCTGTCATGCTGTCTCCTCGCTCCATGTCGCGCTGTCTCCTCGCTCCCTGTCGCGCTGTCTCCTCGCTCCCTGTCACGCTGTCTCCTCGCTCCCTGTCGCGTTGTCTCATCGCTCCCTGTCACGCTGTCTCCTCACTCCCTTGCGCGCTGTCTCCTCGCTCCCTGTCGCGTTGTCTCATCGCTCCCTGTCACGCTGTCTCCTCGCTCCCTGTCGCGCTGTCTCCTCGCTCCCTGACGTGCTGTCTCCTCGCTCCCTGTCGCGCTGTCTCCTCGCTCCCTGTCACGCTGTCTCCACTTGCCCTCTCGCTCTGTCTCCTCACTCCCTCTCGCACTGATTCCTCTCTCCCTCTCGCTCTGTCTCCTGTCTCCCTCTCGCATTGCCTCCGCACTCCCTGTCACACTGTCTCCTCGCTCCCTGTCGCACTGACTCCTCGCTCCCTCTCGCTCTGTCTCCTCTCTCCCTGTCGCATTGCCTCCGCACTCCCTGTCACACTGTCTCCTCGCTCCCTGTCGCACTGTCTCCTTGCTCACTCAAGCGCTGTCTCCTCGCTCCCTCTCGCACTGTCTCCTCACTCACTGTCGCGCTGTCTCATCGCTCCCTGTCGCGCTGTAAACTCGCTCCCTGTCGCACTGTCTCCTCACTCCCTGTCGCACTGTCTCCTCGCTCCCTGTCGCGCTTTCTCATCGCTCCATGTCGCGCTGTCTCCTGGCTCTCTGTCGCACTGTCTCCTCGCTCCCTGTCGCACTGTCTCCTCGCTCCCTGTCGCACTGTCTCCTTCCTCCCTGTCGCGCTGTCTCCTCGTTCCATGTCGCGCTGTCTCCTTGCTCTCTGTCGCACTGTCTCCTTTCTCGCTGTCGCACTGTCTCCTCGCTCTCTGTCACACTGTCTCCTTGCTCATTGATGCGCTGTCTCCTCGCTCCCTGTCGCGCTGTCTCCTCGCTCTCTATCGCACTGTCTCCTTGCTCCCTGTCGCACTGTCTCCTCGCTCCCTGTCGCACGGTCTTTACGCTCCCTGTCGCACTGACTCCTCGCTCCCTGTCACACTGTCTCCTTGCTCCCTGTCGCGCTGTCTCCTTGCTCTGTATCGCGCTGTGACTTTGCTCCTTCTCGCACTGTCGCTTCATTCCCTCTCGCAATGTCTCCTCTCACCCTCTCGCTCTGTCACCTCACTCACTGTCGCGCTGTCTCATCGCTCACTGTCGCGCTGTAAAATCGCTCCCTCTCGCTATGCCTCCGCACTCCCTGTCGCACTGTCTCCTCGCTCCCTGTTGCGCTGTGCCCTCGCTCCCTGTCGCGCTGTCTCCTCGATCCCTGTCGCACTGTCTCCTCGCTCCCTGTCGCGCTGTTTCCTCGCTCCCTGTCATGCTGTGCCCTCTCTCCCTGTCGCGCTGTCTCCTCGATCCCTGTCGCACTGTCTCCTCGCTCCCTGTCGCGCTGTTTCCTCGCTCCCTGTCATGCTGTCTCCTCGCCCCCTGTCGCGCTGTCTCCTCACTCCCTGTCGCGCTGTCTCCTCGCTCCCTGTCGTGCTGTCTCCACGCGCCTTCTCGCTCTGTCTCCTCACTCCCTCTTGCACTGATTCCTCTCTCCCTGTCGCTCTGTCTCCTCTCTCCCTCTCGCAATGCCTCCGCACTCCCTGTCACACTATCTCCTCGCTCCCTGTCACACTGACTCCTCGCTCCCTGTCGCACTGTCTCCTCGCTCCCTCTCGCGCTGTATCCTCGCTCCCTCTCGCGCTGTCTCCTTGCTCACTGTCGCCCTGTCTCCTCGTTCCCTTTCGCGCTGTCTCCTCGCTCCCTGTCGTGCTATGTCCTCGCTCGCTGTCGCGCTGTCTCCTCGCTCCCTGTCGCGCTGTCTCCTTGCTCCCTGTCACGCTGTCTCCTTGCTCCCTGTCGCGCTGTCTGCTTGCTCCCTGTCGCGCTGTCTCCTCGCTTCCTGTCATGCTGCCTCCTTGCTCCCTGTCGCGCTGTCTCCTCGCTCCCTGTCGCGCTGTCTCCTCGCTCCCTGTCGCGCTGTCTCCTCGCTCCCTTTCGCACTGTCTGCTTGCTCCCTGTCGCGATGTCTCCTCACTCCCTCTTGCGCAGTCTCCTCGCTCCCTGTCATGCTGTCTCCTCGCTCCATGTCGCGCTGTCTCCTCGCTCCCTGTCGCGCTGTCTCCTCGCTCCCTGTCACGCTGTCTCCTCGCACTCTGTTGCGCTGTCTCATTGCTCACTCTAGCGCTGTCTCCTCGCTACCTCTCGCGCTCTCTCCTCACTCCCTGTCGCACTGTCTCCTCGCTGCCTGTCGCACTGCCTCCTCGCTTCCTGTCACGATGTCTCCTCACTCCCTGGCGCGCTGTCTCCTCGCTCCCTGTCGCGTTGTCTCATCGCTCCCTGTCACGCTGTCTCCTCGCTCCCTGTCGCGCTGTCTCCTCGCTCCCTGACGTGCTGTCTCCTCGCTCCCTGTCGCGCTGTCTCCTCGCTCCCTGTCACGCTGTCTCCACTTGCCCTCTCGCTCTGTCTCCTCACTCCCTCTCGCACTGACTCCTCTCTCGCTCTCGCTCTGTCTCCTGTCTCCCTCTCGCAATGCCTCCGCACTCCCTGTCACACTATCTCCTCGCTCCCTGTCACACTGACTCCTCGCTCCCTGTCGCACTGTCTCCTCACTCCCTCTCGCGCTGTATCCTCGCTCCCTGTCGCGGTTTCTCATCACTCCCTGTCGCGCTGTCTCCTCACTCCCTCTTGCACTGATTCCTCTCTCCCTCTCGCTCTGTTTCCTCTCTCCCTCTCGCAATGCCTCCGCACTCCCTGTCACACTATCTCCTCGCTCCCTGTCACACTGACTCCTCGCTCCCTGTCGCACTGTCTCCTCGCACCCTCTCGCGCTGTCTCCTTGCTCACTGTCGCCCTGTCTCCTCGTTCCCTTTCGCGCTGTCTCCTCGCTCCCTGTCGTGCTATGTCCTCGCTCGCTGTCGCGCTGCCTCCTCGCTCCCTGTCGCGCTGTCTCCTTGCTCCCTGTCACGCTGTCTCCTTGCTCCCTGTCGCGCTGTCTGCTAGCTCCCTGTCGCGCTGTCTCCTCGCTCCCTGACGTGCTGTCTCCTCGCTCCCTGTCGCGCTGTCTCCTCGCTCCCTGTCACACTGTCTCCACTTGCCCTCTCGCTCTGTCTCCTCACTCCCTCTCGCACTGATTCCTCTCTCCCTCTCGCTCTGTCTCCTGTCTCCCTCTCGCATTGCCTCCGCACTCCCTGTCACACTGTCTCCTCGCTCCCTGTCGCACTGACTCCTCGCTCCCTCTCGCTCTGTCTCCTCTCTCCCTGTCGCATTGCCTCCGCACTCCCTGTCACACTGTCTCCTCGCTCCCTGTCGCACTGTCTCCTTGCTCACTCAAGCGCTGTCTCCTCGCTCCCTCTCGCACTGTCTCCTCACTCACTGTCGCGCTGTCTCATCGCTCCCTGTCGCGCTGTAAACTCGCTCCCTGTCGCACTGTCTCCTCACTCCCTGTCGCTCTGTCTCCTCGCTCCCTGTCGCGCTTTCTCATCGCTCCATGTCGTGCTGTCTCCTGGCTCTCTGTCGCACTGTCTCCTCGCTCCCTGTCGCACTGTCTCCTCGCTCCCTGTCGCACTGTATCCTTCCTCCCTGTCGCGCTGTCTCCTCGTTCCATGTCGCGCTGTCTCCTTGCTCTCTGTCGCACTGTCTCCTTTCTCGCTGTCGCACTGTCTCCTCGCTCTCTGTCGCACTGTCTCCTTGCTCATTGATGCGCTGTCTCCTCGCTCCCTGTCGCGCTGTCTCCTCGCTCTCTATCGCACTGTCTCCTTGCTCCCTGTCGCACTGTCTCCTCGCTCCCTGTCGCACTGTCTTTACGCTCCCTGTCGCACTGACTCCTCGCTCCCTGTCACACTGTCTCCTTGCTCCCTGTCGCGCTGTCTCCTTGCTCTGTATCGCGCTGTGACTTTGCTCCTTCTCGCACTGTCGCTTCATTCCCTCTCGCAATGTCTCCTCTCACCCTCTCGCTCTGTCACCTCACTCCCTATCGTGCTGTCTCCTCGCTCGCTCTAGCGCTGTCTCCTCGCACCCTCTCATGCTGTCTCCTTGCTCACTGTCGCCCTGTCTCCTCGCTCCCTTTCGCGCTGTCTCCTCGCTCCCTGTCGCGCTGTGTCCTCGCTCGCTGTCGCGCTGTCTCCTCGCACCCTGTCGCGCTGTCTCATCGCTCACTCTAGCGCTGTCTCGTTGCTCCCTGTTGCGCTGTGTCATCGCTCCCTGTCACGCTCTCTCCTCGCTCCCTGTCGCGCTGTCTCCTCGCTCCCTGTCGCACTGTCTCCTCGCTCCATGTCGCTCTGTCTCCTCTCTTCCTCCCGCATTGCCTCCGCACTCCCTGTCACACTATCTCCTCGCTCCCTGTCACACTGACTCCTCGCTCCCTGTCGCACTGTCTCCTCACTCCCTCTCGCGCTGTATCCTCGCTCCCTGTCGCGGTTTCTCAACACTCCCTGTCGCGCTGTCTCCTCACTCCCTCTTGCACTGATTCCTCTCTCCCTCTCGCTCTGTTTCCTCTCTCCCTCTCGCAATGCCTCCGCACTCCCTGTCACACTATCTCTTCGCTCCCTGTCACACTGACTCCTCGCTCCCTGTCGCACTGTCTCCTCGCACCCTCTCGCGCTGTCTCCTTGCTCACTGTCGCCCTGTCTCCTCGTTCCCTTTCGCGCTGTCTCCTCGCTCCCTGTCGTGCTATGTCCTCGCTCGCTGTCGCGCTGTCTCCTCGCTCCCTGTCGCGCTGTCTCCTTGCTCCCTGTCACGCTGTCTCCTTGCTCCCTGTCGCGCTGTCTGCTAGCTCCCTGTCGCGCTGTCTCCTCGCTCCCTGACGTGCTGTCTCCTCGCTCCCTGTCGCGCTGTCTCCTCGCTCCCTGTCACACTGTCTCCACTTGCCCTCTCGCTCTGTCTCCTCACTCCCTCTCGCACTGATTCCTCTCTCCCTCTCGCTCTGTCTCCTGTCTCCCTCTCGCATTGCCTCCGCACTCCCTGTCACACTGTCTCCTCGCTCCCTGTCGCACTGACTCCTCGCTCCCTCTCGCTCTGTCTCCTCTCTCCCTGTCGCATTGCCTCCGCACTCCCTGTCACACTGTCTCCTCGCTCCCTGTCGCACTGTCTCCTTGCTCACTCAAGCGCTGTCTCCTCGCTCCCTCTCGCACTGTCTCCTCACTCACTGTCGCGCTGTCTCATCGCTCCCTGTCGCGCTGTAAACTCGCTCCCTGTCGCACTGTCTCCTCACTCCCTGTCGCTCTGTCTCCTCGCTCCCTGTCGCGCTTTCTCATCGCTCCATGTCGTGCTGTCTCCTGGCTCTCTGTCGCACTGTCTCCTCGCTCCCTGTCGCACTGTCTCCTCGCTCCCTGTCGCACTGTCTCCTTCCTCCCTGTCGCGCTGTCTCCTCGTTCCATGTCGTGCTGTCTCCTTGCTCTCTGTCGCACTGTCTCCTTTCTCGCTGTCGCACTGTCTCCTCGCTCTCTGTCGTACTGTCTCCTTGCTCATTGATGCGCTGTCTCCTCGCTCCCTGTCGCGCTGTCTCCTCGCTCTCTATCGCACTGTCTCCTTGCTCCCTGTCGCACTGTCTCCTCGCTCCCTGTCGCACTGTCTTTACGCTCCCTGTCGCACTGACTCCTCGCTCCCTGTCACACTGTCTCCTTGCTCCCTGTCGCGCTGTCTCCTTGCTCTGTATCGCGCTGTGACTTTGCTCCTTCTCGCACTGTCGCTTCATTCCCTCTCGCAATGTCTCCTCTCACCCTCTCGCTCTGTCACCTCACTCCCTATCGTGCTGTCTCCTCGCTCGCTCTAGCGCTGTCTCCTCGCACCCTCTCATGCTGTCTCCTTGCTCACTGTCGCCCTGTCTCCTCGCTCCCTTTCGCGCTGTCTCCTCGCTCCCTGTCGCGCTGTGTCCTCGCTCGCTGTCGCGCTGTCTCCTCGCACCCTGTCGCGCTGTCTCATCGCTCACTCTAGCGCTGTCTCCTTGCTCCCTGTTGCGCTGTGTCATCGCTCCCTGTCACGCTCTCTCCTCGCTCCCTGTCGCGCTGTCTCCTCGCTCCCTGTCGCACTGTCTCCTCGCTCCATGTCGCTCTGTCTCCTCTCTTCCTCCCGCATTGCCTCCGCACTCCCTGTCACACTGTCTCCTCGCTCCCTGTCGCACTGACTCCTCGCTCCCTGACGCACTGTCTCCTCGCTCCCTCTCGCTCTGTCTCCTCTCTCCCTCTCGGATTGCCTCCGCACTCCCTGTCGCCATGTCTCCTCGCTCCCTGTCGCACTGACTCCTCGCTCCCTGTCGCGCTGTCTCCTCGCTCCCTGTCGCGCTGTCTCCTCGCTCCCTGTCGCACTGCCTGCTTGCTCCCTGTCGCGATGTCTCCTCACTCCCTCTTGCGCTGTCTCCTCGCTCCCTGTCATGCTGTCTCCTCGCTCCATGTCGCGCTGTCTCCTCGCTCCCTGTCGCGCTGTCTCCTCGCTCCCTGTCACGCTGCCTCCTCCACTCTGTTGCGCTGTCTCATTGCTCACTCTAGCGCTGTCTCCTCGCTACCTCTCGCGCTGTCTCCTCACTCCCTGTCGCACTGTCTCCTCGCTGCCTGTCGCACTGCCTCCTCGCTTCCTGTCACGATGTCTCCTCACTCCCTGGCGCGCTGTCTCCTCGCTCCCTGTCGCGTTGTCTCATCGCTCCCTGTCACGCTGTCTCCTCGCTCCCTGTCGCGCTGTCTCCTCGCTCCCTGACGTGCTGTCTCCTCGCTCCCTGTCGCGCTGTCTCCTCGCTCCCTGTCACGCTGTCTCCACTTGCCCTCTCGCTCTGTCTCCTCACTCCCTCTCGCACTGACTCCTCTCTCGCTCTCGCTCTGTCTCCTGTCTCCCTCTCGCAATGCCTCCGCACTCCCTGTCACACTATCTCCTCGCTCCCTGTCACACTGACTCCTCGCTCCCTGTCGCACTGTCTCCTCGCTCCCTCTCGCGCTGTATCCTCGCTCCCTGTCGCGGTTTCTCATCACTCCCTGTCGCGCTGTCTCCTCACTCCTTCTTGCACTGATTCCTCTCTCCCTCTCGCTCTGTCTCCTCTCTCCCTCTCGCAATGCCTCCGCACTCCCTGTCACACTATCTCCTCGCTCCCTGTCACACTGACTCCTCGCTCCCTGTCGCACTGTCTCCTCGCACCCTCTCGCGCTGTCTCCTTGCTCACTGTCGCCCTGTCTCCTCGTTCCCTTTCGCGCTGTCTCCTCGCTCCCTGTCGTGCTATGTCCTCGCTCGCTGTCGCGCTGTCTCCTCGCTCCCTGTCACGCTGTCTCCTTGCTCCCTGTCACGCTGTCTCCTTGCTCCCTGTCGCGCTGTCTGCTAGCTCCCTGTCGCGCTGTCTCCTCGCTCCCTGTCGTGCTGCCTCCTCGCTCCCTGTCGTGCTCTCACCTCGCTCCCTGTCGCGCTGTCTCCTCGCTCCCTGTCGTGCTGTCTCCTCGCTCCCTGTCGTGCTGTCTGCTTGCTCCCTGTCGCAATGTCTCCTCACTCCCTCTTGCGCTGTCTCCTCGCTCGCTGTCGCGCTGTCTCCTGGCTCCCTGTCGCACTGTCTCCTCGCTCCCTGTCGCGCTGTCTCCTCGCTCCCTGTCGCGCTGTCTCCTCGCTCCCTGTCGCACTGTCTGCTTGCTCCCTGTCGCGATGTCTCCTCACTCCCTCTTGCGCTGTCTCCTCGCTCCCTGTCATGCTGTCTCCTCGCTCCATGTCGCGCTGTCTCCTCGCTCCCTGTCGCGCTGTCTCCTCGCTCCCTGTCACGCTGTCTCCTCGCTCCCTTTCGCGTTGTCTCATCGCTCCCTGTCACGCTGTCTCCTCACTCCCTTGCGCGCTGTCTCCTCGCTCCCTGTCGCGTTGTCTCATCGCTCCCTGTCACGCTGTCTCCTCGCTCCCTGTCGCGCTGTCTCCTCGCTCCCTGACGTGCTGTCTCCTCGCTCCCTGTCGCGCTGTCTCCTCGCTCCCTGTCACGCTGTCTCCACTTGCCCTCTCGCTCTGTCTCCTCACTCCCTCTCGCACTGATTCCTCTCTCCCTCTCGCTCTGTCTCCTGTCTCCCTCTCGCATTGCCTCCGCACTCCCTGTCACACTGTCTCCTCGCTCCCTGTCGCACTGACTCCTCGCTCCCTCTCGCTCTGTCTCCTCTCTCCCTGTCGCATTGCCTCCGCACTCCCTGTCACACTGTCTCCTCGCTCCCTGTCGCACTGTCTCCTTGCTCACTCAAGCGCTGTCTCCTCGCTCCCTCTCGCACTGTCTCCTCACTCACTGTCGCGCTGTCTCATCGCTCCCTGTCGCGCTGTAAACTCGCTCCCTGTCGCACTGTCTCCTCACTCCCTGTCGCACTGTCTCCTCGCTCCCTGTCGCGCTTTCTCATCGCTCCATGTCGCGCTGTCTCCTGGCTCTCTGTCGCACTGTCTCCTCGCTCCCTGTCGCACTGTCTCCTCGCTCCCTGTCGCACTGTCTCCTTCCTCCCTGTCGCGCTGTCTCCTCGTTCCATGTCGCGCTGTCTCCTTGCTCTCTGTCGCACTGTCTCCTTTCTCGCTGTCGCGCTGTCTCCTCGCTCTCTATCGCACTGTCTCCTTGCTCCCTGTCGCACTGTCTCCTCGCTCCCTGTCGCACGGTCTTTACGCTCCCTGTCGCACTGACTCCTCGCTCCCTGTCACACTGTCTCCTTGCTCCCTGTCGCGCTGTCTCCTTGCTCTGTATCGCGCTGTGACTTTGCTCCTTCTCGCACTGTCGCTTCATTCCCTCTCGCAATGTCTCCTCTCACCCTCTCGCTCTGTCACCTCACTCACTGTCGCGCTGTCTCATCGCTCACTGTCGCGCTGTAAAATCGCTCCCTCTCGCTATGCCTCCGCACTCCCTGTCGCACTGTCTCCTCGCTCCCTGTTGCGCTGTGCCCTCGCTCCCTGTCGCGCTGTCTCCTCGATCCCTGTCGCACTGTCTCCTCGCTCCCTGTCGCGCTGTTTCCTCGCTCCCTGTCATGCTGTGCCCTCTCTCCCTGTCGCGCTGTCTCCTCGATCCATGTCGCACTGTCTCCTCGCTCCCTGTCGCGCTGTTTCCTCGCTCCCTGTCATGCTGTCTCCTCGCCCCCTGTCGCGCTGTCTCCTCACTCCCTGTCGCGCTGTCTCCTCGCTCCCTGTCGTGCTGTCTCCACGCGCCTTCTCGCTCTGTCTCCTCACTCCCTCTTGCACTGATTCCTCTCTCCCTGTCGCTCTGTCTCCTCTCTCCCTCTCGCAATGCCTCCGCACTCCCTGTCACACTATCTCCTCGCTCCCTGTCACACTGACTCCTCGCTCCCTGTCGCACTGTCTCCTCGCTCCCTCTCGCGCTGTATCCTCGCTCCCTCTCGCGCTGTCTCCTTGCTCACTGTCGCCCTGTCTCCTCGTTCCCTTTCGCGCTGTCTCCTCGCTCCCTGTCGTGCTATGTCCTCGCTCGCTGTCGCGCTGTCTCCTCGCTCCCTGTCGCGCTGTCTCCTTGCTCCCTGTCACGCTGTCTCCTTGCTCCCTGTCGCGCTGTCTGCTTGCTCCCTGTCGCGCTGTCTCCTCGCTTCCTGTCGTGCTGCCTCCTTGCTCCCTGTCGCGCTGTCTCCTCGCTCCCTGTCGCGCTGTCTCCTCGCTCCCTGTCGCGCTGTCTCCTCGCTCCCTTTCGCACTGTCTGCTTGCTCCCTGTCGCGATGTCTCCTCACTCCCTCTTGCGCAGTCTCCTCGCTCCCTGTCATGCTGTCTCCTCGCTCCATGTCGCGCTGTCTCCTCGCTCCCTGTCGCGCTGTCTCCTCGCTCCCTGTCACGCTGTCTCCTCGCACTCTGTTGCGCTGTCTCATTGCTCACTCTAGCGCTGTCTCCTCGCTACCTCTCGCGCTGTCTCCTCACTCCCTGTCGCACTGTCTCCTCGCTGCCTGTCGCACTGCCTCCTCGCTTCCTGTCACGATGTCTCCTCACTCCCTGGCGCGCTGTCTCCTCGCTCCCTGTCGCGTTGTCTCATCGCTCCCTGTCATGCTGTCTCCTCGCTCCCTGTCGCGCTGTCTCCTCGCTCCCTGACGTGCTGTCTCCTCGCTCCCTGTCGCGCTGTCTCCTCGCTCCCTGTCACGCTGTCTCCACTTGCCCTCTCGCTCTGTCTCCTCACTCCCTCTCGCACTGACTCCTCTCTCGCTCTCGCTCTGTCTCCTGTCTCCCTCTCGCAATGCCTCCGCACTCCCTGTCACACTATCTCCTCGCTCCCTGTCACACTGACTCCTCGCTCCCTGTCGCACTGTCTCCTCACTCCCTCTCGCGCTGTATCCTCGCTCCCTGTCGCGGTTTCTCATCACTCCCTGTCGCGCTGTCTCCTCACTCCCTCTTGCACTGATTCCTCTCTCCCTCTCGCTCTGTTTCCTCTCTCCCTCTCGCAATGCCTCCGCACTCCCTGTCACACTATCTCCTCGCTCCCTGTCACACTGACTCCTCGCTCCCTGTCGCACTGTCTCCTCGCACCCTCTCGCGCTGTCTCCTTGCTCACTGTCGCCCTGTCTCCTCGTTCCCTTTCGCGCTGTCTCCTCGCTCCCTGTCGTGCTATGTCCTCGCTCGCTGTCGCGCTGTCTCCTCGCTCCCTGTCGCGCTGTCTCCTTGCTCCCTGTCACGCTGTCTCCTTGCTCCCTGTCGCGCTGTCTGCTAGCTCCCTGTCGCGCTGTCTCCTCGCTCCCTGACGTGCTGTCTCCTCGCTCCCTGTCGCGCTGTCTCCTCGCTCCCTGTCACGCTGTCTCCACTTGCCCTCTCGCTCTGTCTCCTCACTCCCTCTCGCACTGATTCCTCTCTCCCTCTCGCTCTGTCTCCTGTCTCCCTCTCGCATTGCCTCCGCACTCCCTGTCACACTGTCTCCTCGCTCCCTGTCGCACTGACTCCTCGCTCCCTCTCGCTCTGTCTCCTCTCTCCCTGTCGCATTGCCTCCGCACTCCCTGTCACACTGTCTCCTCGCTCCCTGTCGCACTGTCTCCTTGCTCACTCAAGCGCTGTCTCCTCGCTCCCTCTCGCACTGTCTCCTCACTCACTGTCGCGCTGTCTCATCGCTCCCTGTCGCGCTGTAAACTCGCTCCCTGTCGCACTGTCTCCTCACTCCCTGTCGCACTGTCTCCTCGCTCCCTGTCGCGCTTTCTCATCGCTCCATGTCGTGCTGTCTCCTGGCTCTCTGTCGCACTGTCTCCTCGCTCCCTGTCGCACTGTCTCCTCGCTCCCTGTCGCACTGTCTCCTTTCTCGCTGTCGCACTGTCTCCTCGCTCTCTGTCGCACTGTCTCCTTGCTCATTGATGCGCTGTCTCCTCGCTCCCTGTCGCGCTGTCTCCTCGCTCTCTATCGCACTGTCTCCTTGCTCCCTGTCGCACTGTCTCCTCGCTCCCTGTCGCACTGTCTTTACGCTCCCTGTCGCACTGACTCCTCGCTCCCTGTCACACTGTCTCCTTGCTCCCTGTCGCGCTGTCTCCTTGCTCTGTATCGCGCTGTGACTTTGCTCCTTCTCGCACTGTCGCTTCATTCCCTCTCGCAATGTCTCCTCTCACCCTCTCGCTCTGTCACCTCACTCCCTATCGTGCTGTCTCCTCGCTCGCTCTAGCGCTGTCTCCTCGCACCCTCTCATGCTGTCTCCTTGCTCACTGTCGCCCTGTCTCCTCGCTCCCTTTCGCGCTGTCTCCTCGCTCCCTGTCGCACTGTGTCCTCGCTCGCTGTCGCGCTGTCTCCTCGCACCCTGTCGCGCTGTCTCATCGCTCACTCTAGCGCTGTCTCCTTGCTCCCTGTTGCGCTGTGTCATCGCTCCCTGTCACGCTCTCTCCTCGCTCCCTGTCGCGCTGTCTCCTCGCTCCCTGTCGCACTGTCTCCTCGCTCCATGTCGCTCTGTCTCCTCTCTTCCTCCCGCATTGCCTCCGCACTCCCTGTCACACTGTCTCCTCGCTCCCTCTCGCACTGACTCCTCGCTCCCTGACGCACTGTCTCCTCGCTCCCTCTCGCTCTGTCTCCTCTCTCCCTCTCGCATTGCCTCCGCACTCCCTGTCGCCATGTCTCCTCGCTCCCTGTCGCACTGACTCCTCGCTCCCTGTCGCGCTGTCTCCTCGCTCCCTGTCGCGCTGTCTCCTCGCTCCCTGTCGCACTGCCTGCTTGCTCCCTGTCGCGATGTCTCCTCACTCCCTCTTGCGCTGTCTCCTCGCTCCCTGTCATGCTGTCTCCTCGCTCCATGTCGCGCTGTCTCCTCGCTCCCTGTCGCGCTGTCTCCTCGCTCCCTGTCACGCTGTCTCCTCCACTCTGTTGCGCTGTCTCATTGCTCACTCTAGCGCTGTCTCCTCGCTACCTCTCGCGCTGTCTCCTCACTCCCTGTCGCACTGTCTCCTCGCTGCCTGTCGCACTGCCTCCTCGCTTCCTGTCACGATGTCTCCTCACTCCCTGGCGCGCTGTCTCCTCGCTCCCTGTCGCGTTGTCTCATCGCTCCCTGTCACGCTGTCTCCTCGCTCCCTGTCGCGCTGTCTCCTCGCTCCCTGACGTGCTGTCTCCTCGCTCCCTGTCGCGCTGTCTCCTCGCTCCCTGTCACGCTGTCTCCACTTGCCCTCTCGCTCTGTCTCCTCACTCCCTCTCGCACTGACTCCTCTCTCGCTCTCGCTCTGTCTCCTGTCTCCCTCTCGCAATGCCTCCGCACTCCCTGTCACACTATCTCCTCGCTCCCTGTCACACTGACTCCTCGCTCCCTGTCGCACTGTCTCCTCGCTCCCTCTGGCGCTGTATCCTCGCTCCCTGTCGCGGTTTCTCATCACTCCCTGTCGCGCTGTCTCCTCACTCCCTCTTGCACTGATTCCTCTCTCCCTCTCGCTCTGTCTCCTCTCTCCCTCTCGCAATGCCTCCGCACTCCCTGTCACACTATCTCCTCGCTCCCTGTCACACTGTCTCCTTGCTCACTGTCGCCCTGTCTCCTCGTTCCCTTTCGCGCTGTCTCCTCGCTCCCTGTCGTGCTATGTCCTCGCTCGCTGTCGCGCTGTCTCCTCGCTCCCTGTCACGCTGTCTCCTTGCTCCCTGTCACGCTGTCTCCTTGCTCCCTGTCGCGCTGTCTGCTAGCTCCCTGTCGCGCTGTCTCCTCGCTCCCTGTCGTGCTGCCTCCTCGCTCCCTGTCGCGCTCTCACCTCGCTCCCTGTCGCGCTGTCTCCTCGCTCCCTGTCGTGCTGTCTCCTCACTCCCTGGCGCGCTGTCTCCTCGCTCCCTGTCGCGTTGTCTCATCGCTCCCTGTCACGCTGTCTCCTCGCTCCCTGTCGCGCTGTCTCCTCGCTCCCTGACGTGCTGTCTCCTCGCTCCCTGTCGCGCTGTCTCCTCGCTCCCTGTCACGCTGTCTCCACTTGCCCTCTCGCTCTGTCTCCTCACTCCCTCTCGCACTGATTCCTCTCTCCCTCTCGCTCTGTCTCCTGTCTCCCTCTCGCATTGCCTCCGCACTCCCTGTCACACTGTCTCCTCGCTCCCTGTCGCACTGACTCCTCGCTCCCTCTCGCTCTGTCTCCTCTCTCCCTGTCGCATTGCCTCCGCACTCCCTGTCACACTGTCTCCTCGCTCCCTGTCGCACTGTCTCCTTGCTCACTCAAGCGCTGTCTCCTCGCTCCCTCTCGCACTGTCTCCTCACTCACTGTCGCGCTGTCTCATCGCTCCCTGTCGCGCTGTAAACTCGCTCCCTGTCGCACTGTCTCCTCACTCCCTGTCGCACTGTCTCCTCGCTCCCTGTCGCGCTTTCTCATCGCTCCATGTCGCGCTGTCTCCTGGCTCTCTGTCGCACTGTCTCCTCGCTCCCTGTCGCACTGTCTCCTCGCTCCCTGTCGCACTGTCTCCTTCCTCCCTGTCGCGCTGTCTCCTCGTTCCATGTCGCGCTGTCTCCTTGCTCTCTGTCGCACTGTCTCCTTTCTCGCTGTCGCGCTGTCTCCTCGCTCTCTATCGCACTGTCTCCTTGCTCCCTGTCGCACTGTCTCCTCGCTCCCTGTCGCACGGTCTTTACGCTCCCTGTCGCACTGACTCCTCGCTCCCTGTCACACTGTCTCCTTGCTCCCTGTCGCGCTGTCTCCTTGCTCTGTATCGCGCTGTGACTTTGCTCCTTCTCGCACTGTCGCTTCATTCCCTCTCGCAATGTCTCCTCTCACCCTCTCGCTCTGTCACCTCACTCACTGTCGCGCTGTCTCCTCGCTCCCTGTCGCGTTGTCTCATCGCTCCCTGTCATGCTGTCTCCTCGCTCCCTGTCGCGCTGTCTCCTCGCTCCCTGACGTGCTGTCTCCTCGCTCCCTGTCGCGCTGTCTCCTCGCTCCCTGTCACGCTGTCTCCACTTGCCCTCTCGCTCTGTCTCCTCACTCCCTCTCGCACTGACTCCTCTCTCGCTCTCGCTCTGTCTCCTGTCTCCCTCTCGCAATGCCTCCGCACTCCCTGTCACACTATCTCCTCGCTCCCTGTCACACTGACTCCTCGCTCCCTGTCGCACTGTCTCCTCGCTCCCTCTCGCGCTGTATCCTCGCTCCCTCTCGCGCTGTCTCCTTGCTCACTGTCGCCCTGTCTCCTCGTTCCCTTTCGCGCTGTCTCCTCGCTCCCTGTCGTGCTATGTCCTCGCTCGCTGTCGCGCTGTCTCCTCGCTCCCTGTCGCGCTGTCTCCTTGCTCCCTGTCACGCTGTCTCCTTGCTCCCTGTCGCGCTGTCTGCTTGCTCCCTGTCGCGCTGTCTCCTCGCTTCCTGTCGTGCTGCCTCCTTGCTCCCTGTCGCGCTGTCTCCTCGCTCCCTGTCGCGCTGTCTCCTCGCTCCCTGTCGCGCTGTCTCCTCGCTCCCTTTCGCACTGTCTGCTTGCTCCCTGTCGCGATGTCTCCTCACTCCCTCTTGCGCAGTCTCCTCGCTCCCTGTCATGCTGTCTCCTCGCTCCATGTCGCGCTGTCTCCTCGCTCCCTGTCGCGCTGTCTCCTCGCTCCCTGTCACGCTGTCTCCTCGCACTCTGTTGCGCTGTCTCATTGCTCACTCTAGCGCTGTCTCCTCGCTACCTCTCGCGCTGTCTCCTCACTCCCTGTCGCACTGTCTCCTCGCTGCCTGTCGCACTGCCTCCTCGCTTCCTGTCACGATGTCTCCTCACTCCCTGGCGCGCTGTCTCCTCGCTCCCTGTCGCGTTGTCTCATCGCTCCCTGTCATGCTGTCTCCTCGCTCCCTGTCGCGCTGTCTCCTCGCTCCCTGACGTGCTGTCTCCTCGCTCCCTGTCGCGCTGTCTCCTCGCTCCCTGTCACGCTGTCTCCACTTGCCCTCTCGCTCTGTCTCCTCACTCCCTCTCGCACTGACTCCTCTCTCGCTCTCGCTCTGTCTCCTGTCTCCCTCTCGCAATGCCTCCGCACTCCCTGTCACACTATCTCCTCGCTCCCTGTCACACTGACTCCTCGCTCCCTGTCGCACTGTCTCCTCACTCCCTCTCGCGCTGTATCCTCGCTCCCTGTCGCGGTTTCTCATCACTCCCTGTCGCGCTGTCTCCTCACTCCCTCTTGCACTGATTCCTCTCTCCCTCTCGCTCTGTTTCCTCTCTCCCTCTCGCAATGCCTCCGCACTCCCTGTCACACTATCTCCTCGCTCCCTGTCACACTGACTCCTCGCTCCCTGTCGCACTGTCTCCTCGCACCCTCTCGCGCTGTCTCCTTGCTCACTGTCGCCCTGTCTCCTCGTTCCCTTTCGCGCTGTCTCCTCGCTCCCTGTCGTGCTATGTCCTCGCTCGCTGTCGCGCTGTCTCCTCGCTCCCTGTCGCGCTGTCTCCTTGCTCCCTGTCACGCTGTCTCCTTGCTCCCTGTCGCGCTGTCTGCTAGCTCCCTGTCGCGCTGTCTCCTCGCTCCCTGACGTGCTGTCTCCTCGCTCCCTGTCGCGCTGTCTCCTCGCTCCCTGTCACGCTGTCTCCACTTGCCCTCTCGCTCTGTCTCCTCACTCCCTCTCGCACTGATTCCTCTCTCCCTCTCGCTCTGTCTCCTGTCTCCCTCTCGCATTGCCTCCGCACTCCCTGTCACACTGTCTCCTCGCTCCCTGTCGCACTGACTCCTCGCTCCCTCTCGCTCTGTCTCCTCTCTCCCTGTCGCATTGCCTCCGCACTCCCTGTCACACTGTCTCCTCGCTCCCTGTCGCACTGTCTCCTTGCTCACTCAAGCGCTGTCTCCTCGCTCCCTCTCGCACTGTCTCCTCACTCACTGTCGCGCTGTCTCATCGCTCCCTGTCGCGCTGTAAACTCGCTCCCTGTCGCACTGTCTCCTCACTCCCTGTCGCACTGTCTCCTCGCTCCCTGTCGCGCTTTCTCATCGCTCCATGTCGTGCTGTCTCCTGGCTCTCTGTCGCACTGTCTCCTCGCTCCCTGTCGCACTGTCTCCTCGCTCCCTGTCGCACTGTCTCCTTCCTCCCTGTCGCGCTGTCTCCTCGTTCCATGTCGCGCTGTCTCCTTGCTCTCTGTCGCACTGTCTCCTTTCTCGCTGTCGCACTGTCTCCTCGCTCTCTGTCGCACTGTCTCCTTGCTCATTGATGCGCTGTCTCCTCGCTCCCTGTCGCGCTGTCTCCTCGCTCTCTATCGCACTGTCTCCTTGCTCCCTGTCGCACTGTCTCCTCGCTCCCTGTCGCACTGTCTTTACGCTCCCTGTCGCACTGACTCCTCGCTCCCTGTCACACTGTCTCCTTGCTCCCTGTCGCGCTGTCTCCTTGCTCTGTATCGCGCTGTGACTTTGCTCCTTCTCGCACTGTCGCTTCATTCCCTCTCGCAATGTCTCCTCTCACCCTCTCGCTCTGTCACCTCACTCCCTATCGTGCTGTCTCCTCGCTCGCTCTAGCGCTGTCTCCTCGCACCCTCTCATGCTGTCTCCTTGCTCACTGTCGCCCTGTCTCCTCGCTCCCTTTCGCGCTGTCTCCTCGCTCCCTGTCGCACTGTGTCCTCGCTCGCTGTCGCGCTGTCTCCTCGCACCCTGTCGCGCTGTCTCATCGCTCACTCTAGCGCTGTCTCCTTGCTCCCTGTTGCGCTGTGTCATCGCTCCCTGTCACGCTCTCTCCTCGCTCCCTGTCGCGCTGTCTCCTCGCTCCCTGTCGCACTGTCTCCTCGCTCCATGTCGCTCTGTCTCCTCTCTTCCTCCCGCATTGCCTCCGCACTCCCTGTCACACTGTCTCCTCGCTCCCTCTCGCACTGACTCCTCGCTCCCTGACGCACTGTCTCCTCGCTCCCTCTCGCTCTGTCTCCTCTCTCCCTCTCGCATTGCCTCCGCACTCCCTGTCGCCATGTCTCCTCGCTCCCTGTCGCACTGACTCCTCGCTCCCTGTCGCGCTGTCTCCTCGCTCCCTGTCGCGCTGTCTCCTCGCTCCCTGTCGCACTGCCTGCTTGCTCCCTGTCGCGATGTCTCCTCACTCCCTCTTGCGCTGTCTCCTCGCTCCCTGTCATGCTGTCTCCTCGCTCCATGTCGCGCTGTCTCCTCGCTCCCTGTCGCGCTGTCTCCTCGCTCCCTGTCACGCTGTCTCCTCCACTCTGTTGCGCTGTCTCATTGCTCACTCTAGCGCTGTCTCCTCGCTACCTCTCGCGCTGTCTCCTCACTCCCTGTCGCACTGTCTCCTCGCTGCCTGTCGCACTGCCTCCTCGCTTCCTGTCACGATGTCTCCTCACTCCCTGGCGCGCTGTCTCCTCGCTCCCTGTCGCGTTGTCTCATCGCTCCCTGTCACGCTGTCTCCTCGCTCCCTGTCACGCTGTCTCCTCGCTCCCTGACGTGCTGTCTCCTCGCTCCCTGTCGCGCTGTCTCCTCGCTCCCTGTCACGCTGTCTCCACTTGCCCTCTCGCTCTGTCTCCTCACTCCCTCTCGCACTGACTCCTCTCTCGCTCTCGCTCTGTCTCCTGTCTCCCTCTCGCAATGCCTCCGCACTCCCTGTCACACTATCTCCTCGCTCCCTGTCACACTGACTCCTCGCTCCCTGTCGCACTGTCTCCTCGCTCCCTCTGGCGCTGTATCCTCGCTCCCTGTCGCGGTTTCTCATCACTCCCTGTCGCGCTGTCTCCTCACTCCCTCTTGCACTGATTCCTCTCTCCCTCTCGCTCTGTCTCCTCTCTCCCTCTCGCAATGCCTCCGCACTCCCTGTCACACTATCTCCTCGCTCCCTGTCACACTGTCTCCTTGCTCACTGTCGCCCTGTCTCCTCGTTCCCTTTCGCGCTGTCTCCTCGCTCCCTGTCGTGCTATGTCCTCGCTCGCTGTCGCGCTGTCTCCTCGCTCCCTGTCACGCTGTCTCCTTGCTCCCTGTCACGCTGTCTCCTTGCTCCCTGTCGCGCTGTCTGCTAGCTCCCTGTCGCGCTGTCTCCTCGCTCCCTGTCGTGCTGCCTCCTCGCTCCCTGTCGCGCTCTCACCTCGCTCCCTGTCGCGCTGTCTCCTCGCTCCCTGTCGTGCTGTCTCCTCACTCCCTGGCGCGCTGTCTCCTCGCTCCCTGTCGCGTTGTCTCATCGCTCCCTGTCACGCTGTCTCCTCGCTCCCTGTCGCGCTGTCTCCTCGCTCCCTGACGTGCTGTCTCCTCGCTCCCTGTCGCGCTGTCTCCTCGCTCCCTGTCACGCTGTCTCCACTTGCCCTCTCGCTCTGTCTCCTCACTCCCTCTCGCACTGATTCCTCTCTCCCTCTCGCTCTGTCTCCTGTCTCCCTCTCGCATTGCCTCCGCACTCCCTGTCACACTGTCTCCTCGCTCCCTGTCGCACTGACTCCTCGCTCCCTCTCGCTCTGTCTCCTCTCTCCCTGTCGCATTGCCTCCGCACTCCCTGTCACACTGTCTCCTCGCTCCCTGTCGCACTGTCTCCTTGCTCACTCAAGCGCTGTCTCCTCGCTCCCTCTCGCACTGTCTCCTCACTCACTGTCGCGCTGTCTCATCGCTCCCTGTCGCGCTGTAAACTCGCTCCCTGTCGCACTGTCTCCTCACTCCCTGTCGCACTGTCTCCTCGCTCCCTGTCGCGCTTTCTCATCGCTCCATGTCGCGCTGTCTCCTGGCTCTCTGTCGCACTGTCTCCTCGCTCCCTGTCGCACTGTCTCCTCGCTCCCTGTCGCACTGTCTCCTTCCTCCCTGTCGCGCTGTCTCCTCGTTCCATGTCGCGCTGTCTCCTTGCTCTCTGTCGCACTGTCTCCTTTCTCGCTGTCGCGCTGTCTCCTCGCTCTCTATCGCACTGTCTCCTTGCTCCCTGTCGCACTGTCTCCTCGCTCCCTGTCGCACGGTCTTTACGCTCCCTGTCGCACTGACTCCTCGCTCCCTGTCACACTGTCTCCTTGCTCCCTGTCGCGCTGTCTCCTTGCTCTGTATCGCGCTGTGACTTTGCTCCTTCTCGCACTGTCGCTTCATTCCCTCTCGCAATGTCTCCTCTCACCCTCTCGCTCTGTCACCTCACTCACTGTCGCGCTGTCTCATCGCTCACTGTCGCGCTGTAAAATCGCTCCCTCTCGCTATGCCTCCGCACTCCCTGTCGCACTGTCTCCTCGCTCCCTGTTGCGCTGTGCCCTCGCTCCCTGTCGCGCTGTCTCCTCGATCCCTGTCGCACTGTCTCCTCGCTCCCTGTCGCGCTGTTTCCTCGCTCCCTGTCATGCTGTGCCCTCTCTCCCTGTCGCGCTGTCTCCTCGATCCATGTCGCACTGTCTCCTCGCTCCCTGTCGCGCTGTTTCCTCGCTCCCTGTCATGCTGTCTCCTCGCCCCCTGTCGCGCTGTCTCCTCACTCCCTGTCGCGCTGTCTCCTCGCTCCCTGTCGTGCTGTCTCCACGCGCCTTCTCGCTCTGTCTCCTCACTCCCTCTTGCACTGATTCCTCTCTCCCTGTCGCTCTGTCTCCTCTCTCCCTCTCGCAATGCCTCCGCACTCCCTGTCACACTATCTCCTCGCTCCCTGTCACACTGACTCCTCGCTCCCTGTCGCACTGTCTCCTCGCTCCCTCTCGCGCTGTATCCTCGCTCCCTCTCGCGCTGTCTCCTTGCTCACTGTCGCCCTGTCTCCTCGTTCCCTTTCGCGCTGTCTCCTCGCTCCCTGTCGTGCTATGTCCTCGCTCGCTGTCGCGCTGTCTCCTCGCTCCCTGTCGCGCTGTCTCCTTGCTCCCTGTCACGCTGTCTCCTTGCTCCCTGTCGCGCTGTCTGCTTGCTCCCTGTCGCGCTGTCTCCTCGCTTCCTGTCGTGCTGCCTCCTTGCTCCCTGTCGCGCTGTCTCCTCGCTCCCTGTCGCGCTGTCTCCTCGCTCCCTGTCGCGCTGTCTCCTCGCTCCCTTTCGCACTGTCTGCTTGCTCCCTGTCGCGATGTCTCCTCACTCCCTCTTGCGCAGTCTCCTCGCTCCCTGTCATGCTGTCTCCTCGCTCCATGTCGCGCTGTCTCCTCGCTCCCTGTCGCGCTGTCTCCTCGCTCCCTGTCACGCTGTCTCCTCGCACTCTGTTGCGCTGTCTCATTGCTCACTCTAGCGCTGTCTCCTCGCTACCTCTCGCGCTGTCTCCTCACTCCCTGTCGCACTGTCTCCTCGCTGCCTGTCGCACTGCCTCCTCGCTTCCTGTCACGATGTCTCCTCACTCCCTGGCGCGCTGTCTCCTCGCTCCCTGTCGCGTTGTCTCATCGCTCCCTGTCATGCTGTCTCCTCGCTCCCTGTCGCGCTGTCTCCTCGCTCCCTGACGTGCTGTCTCCTCGCTCCCTGTCGCGCTGTCTCCTCGCTCCCTGTCACGCTGTCTCCACTTGCCCTCTCGCTCTGTCTCCTCACTCCCTCTCGCACTGACTCCTCTCTCGCTCTCGCTCTGTCTCCTGTCTCCCTCTCGCAATGCCTCCGCACTCCCTGTCACACTATCTCCTCGCTCCCTGTCACACTGACTCCTCGCTCCCTGTCGCACTGTCTCCTCACTCCCTCTCGCGCTGTATCCTCGCTCCCTGTCGCGGTTTCTCATCACTCCCTGTCGCGCTGTCTCCTCACTCCCTCTTGCACTGATTCCTCTCTCCCTCTCGCTCTGTTTCCTCTCTCCCTCTCGCAATGCCTCCGCACTCCCTGTCACACTATCTCCTCGCTCCCTGTCACACTGACTCCTCGCTCCCTGTCGCACTGTCTCCTCGCACCCTCTCGCGCTGTCTCCTTGCTCACTGTCGCCCTGTCTCCTCGTTCCCTTTCGCGCTGTCTCCTCGCTCCCTGTCGTGCTATGTCCTCGCTCGCTGTCGCGCTGTCTCCTCGCTCCCTGTCGCGCTGTCTCCTTGCTCCCTGTCACGCTGTCTCCTTGCTCCCTGTCGCGCTGTCTGCTAGCTCCCTGTCGCGCTGTCTCCTCGCTCCCTGACGTGCTGTCTCCTCGCTCCCTGTCGCGCTGTCTCCTCGCTCCCTGTCACGCTGTCTCCACTTGCCCTCTCGCTCTGTCTCCTCACTCCCTCTCGCACTGATTCCTCTCTCCCTCTCGCTCTGTCTCCTGTCTCCCTCTCGCATTGCCTCCGCACTCCCTGTCACACTGTCTCCTCGCTCCCTGTCGCACTGACTCCTCGCTCCCTCTCGCTCTGTCTCCTCTCTCCCTGTCGCATTGCCTCCGCACTCCCTGTCACACTGTCTCCTCGCTCCCTGTCGCACTGTCTCCTTGCTCACTCAAGCGCTGTCTCCTCGCTCCCTCTCGCACTGTCTCCTCACTCACTGTCGCGCTGTCTCATCGCTCCCTGTCGCGCTGTAAACTCGCTCCCTGTCGCACTGTCTCCTCACTCCCTGTCGCACTGTCTCCTCGCTCCCTGTCGCGCTTTCTCATCGCTCCATGTCGTGCTGTCTCCTGGCTCTCTGTCGCACTGTCTCCTCGCTCCCTGTCGCACTGTCTCCTCGCTCCCTGTCGCACTGTCTCCTTCCTCCCTGTCGCGCTGTCTCCTCGTTCCATGTCGCGCTGTCTCCTTGCTCTCTGTCGCACTGTCTCCTTTCTCGCTGTCGCACTGTCTCCTCGCTCTCTGTCGCACTGTCTCCTTGCTCATTGATGCGCTGTCTCCTCGCTCCCTGTCGCGCTGTCTCCTCGCTCTCTATCGCACTGTCTCCTTGCTCCCTGTCGCACTGTCTCCTCGCTCCCTGTCGCACTGTCTTTACGCTCCCTGTCGCACTGACTCCTCGCTCCCTGTCACACTGTCTCCTTGCTCCCTGTCGCGCTGTCTCCTTGCTCTGTATCGCGCTGTGACTTTGCTCCTTCTCGCACTGTCGCTTCATTCCCTCTCGCAATGTCTCCTCTCACCCTCTCGCTCTGTCACCTCACTCCCTATCGTGCTGTCTCCTCGCTCGCTCTAGCGCTGTCTCCTCGCACCCTCTCATGCTGTCTCCTTGCTCACTGTCGCCCTGTCTCCTCGCTCCCTTTCGCGCTGTCTCCTCGCTCCCTGTCGCACTGTGTCCTCGCTCGCTGTCGCGCTGTCTCCTCGCACCCTGTCGCGCTGTCTCATCGCTCACTCTAGCGCTGTCTCCTTGCTCCCTGTTGCGCTGTGTCATCGCTCCCTGTCACGCTCTCTCCTCGCTCCCTGTCGCGCTGTCTCCTCGCTCCCTGTCGCACTGTCTCCTCGCTCCATGTCGCTCTGTCTCCTCTCTTCCTCCCGCATTGCCTCCGCACTCCCTGTCACACTGTCTCCTCGCTCCCTCTCGCACTGACTCCTCGCTCCCTGACGCACTGTCTCCTCGCTCCCTCTCGCTCTGTCTCCTCTCTCCCTCTCGCATTGCCTCCGCACTCCCTGTCGCCATGTCTCCTCGCTCCCTGTCGCACTGACTCCTCGCTCCCTGTCGCGCTGTCTCCTCGCTCCCTGTCGCGCTGTCTCCTCGCTCCCTGTCGCACTGCCTGCTTGCTCCCTGTCGCGATGTCTCCTCACTCCCTCTTGCGCTGTCTCCTCGCTCCCTGTCATGCTGTCTCCTCGCTCCATGTCGCGCTGTCTCCTCGCTCCCTGTCGCGCTGTCTCCTCGCTCCCTGTCACGCTGTCTCCTCCACTCTGTTGCGCTGTCTCATTGCTCACTCTAGCGCTGTCTCCTCGCTACCTCTCGCGCTGTCTCCTCACTCCCTGTCGCACTGTCTCCTCGCTGCCTGTCGCACTGCCTCCTCGCTTCCTGTCACGATGTCTCCTCACTCCCTGGCGCGCTGTCTCCTCGCTCCCTGTCGCGTTGTCTCATCGCTCCCTGTCACGCTGTCTCCTCGCTCCCTGTCGCGCTGTCTCCTCGCTCCCTGACGTGCTGTCTCCTCGCTCCCTGTCGCGCTGTCTCCTCGCTCCCTGTCACGCTGTCTCCACTTGCCCTCTCGCTCTGTCTCCTCACTCCCTCTCGCACTGACTCCTCTCTCGCTCTCGCTCTGTCTCCTGTCTCCCTCTCGCAATGCCTCCGCACTCCCTGTCACACTATCTCCTCGCTCCCTGTCACACTGACTCCTCGCTCCCTGTCGCACTGTCTCCTCGCTCCCTCTGGCGCTGTATCCTCGCTCCCTGTCGCGGTTTCTCATCACTCCCTGTCGCGCTGTCTCCTCACTCCCTCTTGCACTGATTCCTCTCTCCCTCTCGCTCTGTCTCCTCTCTCCCTCTCGCAATGCCTCCGCACTCCCTGTCACACTATCTCCTCGCTCCCTGTCACACTGTCTCCTTGCTCACTGTCGCCCTGTCTCCTCGTTCCCTTTCGCGCTGTCTCCTCGCTCCCTGTCGTGCTATGTCCTCGCTCGCTGTCGCGCTGTCTCCTCGCTCCCTGTCACGCTGTCTCCTTGCTCCCTGTCACGCTGTCTCCTTGCTCCCTGTCGCGCTGTCTGCTAGCTCCCTGTCGCGCTGTCTCCTCGCTCCCTGTCGTGCTGCCTCCTCGCTCCCTGTCGCGCTCTCACCTCGCTCCCTGTCGCGCTGTCTCCTCGCTCCCTGTCGTGCTGTCTCCTCGCTCCCTGTCGTGCTGTCTGCTTGCTCCCTGTCGCAATGTCTCCTCACTCCCTCTTGCGCTGTCTCCTCGCTCGCTGTCGCGCTGTCTCCTGGCTCCCTGTCGCACTGTCTCCTCGCTCCCTGTCGCGCTGTCTCCTCGCTCCCTGTCGCGCTGTCTCCTCGCTCCCTGTCGCACTGTCTGCTTGCTCCCTGTCGCGATGTCTCCTCACTCCCTCTTGCGCTGTCTCCTCGCTCCCTGTCATGCTGTCTCCTCGCTCCATGTCGCGCTGTCTCCTCGCTCCCTGTCGCGCTGTCTCCTCGCTCCCTGTCACGCTGTCTCCTCGCTCCCTGTCGCGTTGTCTCATCGCTCCCTGTCACGCTGTCTCCTCACTCCCTTGCGCGCTGTCTCCTCGCTCCCTGTCGCGTTGTCTCCTCGCTCGCTCTAGCGCTGTCTCCTCGCTCCCTGTCGCGCTGTCTCCTCGCTCCCTGACGTGCTGTCTCCTCGCTCCCTGTCGCGCTGTCTCCTCGCTCCCTGTCACGCTGTCTCCACTTGCCCTCTCGCTCTGTCTCCTCACTCCCTCTCGCACTGATTCCTCTCTCCCTCTCGCTCTGTCTCCTGTCTCCCTCTCGCATTGCCTCCGCACTCCCTGTCACACTGTCTCCTCGCACCCTGTCGCACTGACTCCTCGCTCCCTCTCGCTCTGTCTCCTCTCTCCCTGTCGCATTGCCTCCGCACTCCCTGTCACACTGTCTCCTCGCTCCCTGTCGCACTGTCTCCTTGCTCACTCAAGCGCTGTCTCCTCGCTCCCTCTCGCACTGTCTCCTCACTCACTGTCGCGCTGTCTCATCGCTCCCTGTCGCGCTGTAAACTCGCTCCCTGTCGCACTGTCTCCTCACTCCCTGTCGCACTGTCTCCTCGCTCCCTGTCGCGCTTTCTCATCGCTCCATGTCGCGCTGTCTCCTGGCTCTCTGTCGCACTGTCTCCTCGCTCCCTGTCGCACTGTCTCCTCGCTCCCTGTCGCACTGTCTCCTTCCTCCCTGTCGCGCTGTCTCCTCGTTCCATGTCGCGCTGTCTCCTTGCTCTCTGTCGCACTGTCTCCTTTCTCGCTGTCGCACTGTCTCCTCGCTCTCTGTCGCACTGTCTCCTTGCTCATTGATGCGCTGTCTCCTCGCTCCCTGTCGCGCTGTCTCCTCGCTCTCTATCGCCCTGTCTCCTTGCTCCCTGTCGCACTGTCTCCTCGCTCCCTGTCGCACTGTCTTTACGCTCCCTGTCGCACTGACTCCTCGCTCCCTGTCACACTGTCTCCTTGCTCCCTGTCGCGCTGTCTCCTTGCTCTGTATCGCGCTGTGACTTTGCTCCTTCTCGCACTGTCGCTTCATTCCCTCTCGCAATGTCTCCTCTCACCCTCTCGCTCTGTCACCTCACTCCCTATCGTGCTGTCTCCTCGCTCGCTCTAGCGCTGTCTCCTCGCACCCTCTCACGCTGTCTCCTTGCTCACTGTCGCCCTGTCTCCTCGCTCCCTTTCGCGCTGTCTCCTCGCTCCCTGTCGCGCTGTGTCCTCGCTCGCTGTCGCGCTGTCTCCTCGCACCCTGTCGCGCTGTCTCATCGCTCACTCTACCGCTGTCTCCTTGCTCCCTGTTGCGCTGTGTCATCGCTCCCTGTCACGCTGCCTCCTCGCTCCCTGTCGCGCTGTCTCCTCGCTCCCTGTCGCGCTGTCTCCTCGCTCCATGTCGCTCTGTCTCCTCTCTTCCTCCCGCATTGCCTCCGCACTCCCTGTCACACTGTCTCCTCGCTCTCTGTCGCACTGACTCCTCGCTCCCTGACGCACTGTCTCCTCGCTCCCTCTCGCTCTGTCTCCTCTCTCCCTCTCGCATTGCCTCCGCACTCCCTGTCGCCATGTCTCCTCGCTCCCTGTCGCACTGACTCCTCGCTCCCTGCCGCGCTGTCTCCTCGCTCCCTGTCGCGCTCTCTCCTCGTTCCCTGTCGCACTGCCTGCTTGCTCCCTGTCGCGATGTCTCCTCACTCCCTCTTGCGCTGTCTCCTCGCTCCCTGTCATGCTGTCTCCTCGCTCCATGTCACGCTGTCTCCTCGCTCCCTGTCGCGCTGTCTCCTCGCTCCCTGTCACGCTGTCTCCTCACACTCTGTTGCGCTGTCTCATTGCTCACTCTAGCGCTGTCTCCTCGCTACCTCTCGCGCTGTCTCCTCACTCCCTGTCGCACTGTCTCCTCGCTGCCTGTAGCACTGCCTCCTCGCTTCCTGTCACGATGTCTCCTCACTCCCTGGCGCGCTGTCTCCTCGCTCCCTGTCGCGTTGTCTCATCGCTCCCTGTCACGCTGTCTCCTCGCTCCCTGTCGCGCTGTCTCCTCGCTCCCTGACGTGCTGTCTCCTCGCTCCCTGTCGCGCTGTCTCCTCGCTCCCTGTCACGCTGTCTCCACTTGCCCTCTCGCTCTGTCTCCTCACTCCCTCTCGCACTGACTCCTCTCTCGCTCTCGCTCTGTCTCCTGTCTCCCTCTCGCAATGCCTCCGCACTCCCTGTCACACTATCTCCTCGCTCCCTGTCACACTGACTCCTCGCTCCCTGTCGCACTGTCTCCTCGCTCCCTCTCGCGCTGTATCCTCGCTCCCTGTCGCGGTTTCTCATCACTCCCTGTCGCGCTGTCTCCTCACTCCCTCTTGCACTGATTCCTCTCTCCCTCTCGCTCTGTCTCCTCTCTCCCTCTCGCAATGCCTCCGCATTCCCTGTCACACTATCTCCTCGCTCCCTGTCACACTGGCTCCTCGCACCCTGTCGCACCATCTCCTCGCTCGCTCTAGCGCTGTCTCCTCGCACCCTCTCGCGCTGTCTCCTTGCTCACTGTCGCCCTGTCTCCTCTTTCCCTTTCGCGCTGTCTCCTCGCTCCCTGTCGTGCTATGTCCTCGCTCGCTGTCACGCTGTCTCCTCGCTCCCTGTCGCGCTGTCTCCTTGCTCCCTGTCACGCTGTCTCCTTGCTCCCTGTCGCGCTGTCTGCTAGCTCCCTGTCGCGCTGTCTCCTCGCTTCCTGTCGTGCTGCCTCCTCGCTCCCTGTCGCGCTCTCACCTCACTCCCTGTCGCGCTGTCTCCTCGCTCCCTGTCGTGCTGTCTCCTCGCTCCCTGTCGTGCTGTCTGCTTGCTCCCTGTCGCAATGTCTCCTCACTCCCTCTTGCGCTGTCTCCTCGCTCGCTGTCGCGCTGTCTCCTTGCTCCCTGTCGCACTGTCTCCTCGCTCCCTGTCGCGCTGTCTCCTCGCTCCCTGTCGCGCTGTCTCCTCGCTCCCTGTCGCACTGTCTGCTTGCTCCCTGTCGCGATGTCTCCTCACTCCCTCTTGCGCTGTCTCCTCGCTCCCTGTCATGCTGTCTCCTCGCTCCATGTCGCGCTGTCTCCTCGCTCCCTGTCGCGCTGTCTCCTCGCTCCCTGTCACGCTGTCTCCTCGTTCCCTGTCGCGTTGTCTCATCGCTCCCTGTCACGCTGTCTCCTCACTCCCTGGCGCGCTGTCTCCTCGCTCCGGGTCGCGTTGTCTCATCGCTCCCTGTCACGCTGTCTCCTCGCTCCCTGTCGCGCTGTCTCCACGCTCCCTGACGTGCTGTCTCCTCGCTCCCTGTCGCGCTGTCTCCTCGCTCCCTGTCACGCTGTCTCCACTTGCCCTCTCGCTCTGTCTCCTCACTCCCTCTCGCACTGATTCCTCTCTCCCTCTCGCTCTGTCTCCTGTCTCCCTCTCGCATTGCCTCCGCACTCCCTGTCACACTGTCTCCTCGCTCCCTGTCGCACTGACTCCTCGCTCCCTCTCGCTCTGTCTCCTCTCTCCCTGTCGCATTGCCTCCGCACTCCCTGTCACACTGTCTCCTCGCTCCCTGTCGCACTGTCTCCTTGCTCACTCAAGCGCTGTCTCATCGCTCCCTCTCGCACTGTCTCCTCACTCACTGTCGCGCTGTCTCATCGCTCCCTGTCGCGCTGTAAACTCGCTCCCTGTCGCACTGTCTCCTCACTCCCTGTCGCACTGTCTCCTCGCTCCCTGTCGCGCTTTCTCATCGCTCCATGTCGCGCTGTCTCCTGGCTCTCTGTCGCACTGTCTCCTCGCTCCCTGTCGCACTGTCTCCTCGCTCCCTGTCGCACTGTCTCCTTCCTCCCTGTCGCGCTGTCTCCTCGTTCCATGTCGCGCTGTCTCCTTGCTCTCTGTCGCACTGTCTCCTTTCTCGCTGTCGCACTGTCTCCTCGCTCTCTGTCGCACTGTCTCCTTGCTCATTGATGCGCTGTCTCCTCGCTCCCTGTCGCGCTGTCTCCTCGCTCTCTATCGCACTGTCTCCTTGCTCCCTGTCGCACTGTCTCCTCGCTCCCTGTCGCACTGTCTTTACGCTCCCTGTCGCACTGACTCCTCGCTCCCTGTCACACTGTCTCCTTGCTCCCTGTCGCGCTGTCTCCTTGCTCTGTATCGCGCTGTGACTTTGCTCCTTCTCGCACTGTCGCTTCATTCCCTCTCGCAATGTCTCCTCTCACCCTCTCGCTCTGTCACCTCACTCCCTATCGTGCTGTCTCCTCGCTCACTCTAGCGCTGTCTCCTCGCACCCTCTCACGCTGTCTCCTTGCTCACTGTCGCCCTGTCTCCTCGCTCCCTTTCGCGCTGTCTCCTCGCTCCCTGTCGCGCTGTGTCCTCGCTCGCTGTCGCGCTGTCTCCTCGCACCCTGTCGCGCTGTCTCATCGCTCACTCTAGCGCTGTCTCCTTGCTCCCTGTTGCGCTGTGTCATCGCTCCCTGTCACGCTGTCTCCTCGCTCCCTGTCGCGCTGTCTCCTCGCTCCCTGTCGCGCTGTCTCCTCGCTCCATGTCGCTCTGTCTCCTCTCTTCCTCCCGCATTGCCTCCGCACTCCCTGTCACACTGTCTCCTCGCTCCCTGTCGCACTGACTCCTCGCTCCCTGACGCACTGTCTCCTCGCTCCCTCTCGCTCTGTCTCCTCTCTCCCTCTCGCATTGCCTCCGCACTCCCTGTCGCCATGTCTCCTCGCTCCCTGTCGCACTGACTCCTCGCTCCCTGTCGCGCTGTCTCCTCGCTCCCTGTCGCGCTGTCTCCTCATTCCCTGTCACACTGCCTGCTTGCTCCCTGTCGCGATGTCTCCTCACTCCCTCTTGCGCTGTCTCCTCGCTCCCTGTCATGCTGTCTCCTCGCTCCATGTCGCGCTGTCTCCTCGCTCCCTGTCGCGCTGTCTCCTCGCTCCCTGTCACGCTGTCTCCTCACACTCTGTTGCGCTGTCTCATTGCTCACTCTAGCGCTGTCTCCTCGCTACCTCTCGCGCTGTCTCCTCACTCCCTGTCGCACTGTCTCCTCGCTGCCTGTCGCACTGCCTCCTCGCTTCCTGTCACGATGTCTCCTCACTCCCTGGCGCGCTGTCTCCTCGCTCCCTGTCGCGTTGTCTCATCGCTACCTGTCACGCTGTCTCCTCGCTCCCTGTCGCGCTGTCTCCTCGCTCCCTGACGTGCTGTCTCCTCGCTCCCTGTCGCGCTGTCTCCTCGCTCCCTGTCACGCTGTCTCCACTTGCCCTCTCGCTCTGTCTCCTCACTACCTCTCGCACTGACTCCTCTCTCGCTCTCGCTCTGTCTCCTGTCTCCCTCTCGCAATGCCTCCGCACTCCCTGTCACACTATCTCCTCGCTCCCTGTCACACTGACTCCTCGCTCCCTGTCGCACTGTCTCCTCGCTCCCTCTCGCGCTGTATCCTCGCTCCCTGTCGCGGTTTCTCATCACTCCCTGTCGCGCTGTCTCCTCACTCCCTCTTGCACTGATTCCTCTCTCCCTCTCGCTCTGTCTCCTCTCTCCCTCTCGCAATGCCTCCGCACTCCCTGTCACACTATCTCCTCGCTCCCTGTCACACTGACTCCTCGCTCCCTGTCGCGCTGTCTCCTCGCTCCCTGACGTGCTGTCTCCTCACTCCCTCTTGCACTGATTCCTCTCTCCCTCTCGCTCTGTCTCCTCTCTCCCTCTCGCAATGCCTCCGCATTCCCTGTCACACTATCTCCTCGCTCCCTGTCACACTGGCTCCTCGCACCCTGTCGCACCATCTCCTCGCTCGCTCTAGCGCTGTCTCCTCGCACCCTCTCGCGCTGTCTCCTTGCTCACTGTCGCCCTGTCTCCTCGTTCCCTTTCGCGCTGTCTCCTCGCTCCCTGTCGTGCTATGTCCTCGCTCGCTGTCACGCTGTCTCCTCGCTCCCTGTCGCGCTGTCTCCTTGCTCCCTGTCACGCTGTCTCCTTGCTCCCTGTCGCGCTGTCTGCTAGCTCCCTGTCGCGCTGTCTCCTCGCTTCCTGTCGTGCTGCCTCCTCGCTCCCTGTCGCGCTCTCACCTCACTCCCTGTCGCGCTGTCTCCTCGCTCCCTGTCGTGCTGTCTCCTCGCTCCCTGTCGTGCTGTCTGCTTGCTCCCTGTCGCAATGTCTCCTCACTCCCTCTTGCGCTGTCTCCTCGCTCGCTGTCGCGCTGTCTCCTTGCTCCCTGTCGCACTGTCTCCTCGCTCCCTGTCGCGCTGTCTCCTCGCTCCCTGTCGCGCTGTCTCCTCGCTCCCTGTCGCACTGTCTGCTTGCTCCCTGTCGCGATGTCTCCTCACTCCCTCTTGCGCTGTCTCCTCGCTCCCTGTCATGCTGTCTCCTCGCTCCATGTCGCGCTGTCTCCTCGCTCCCTGTCGCGCTGTCTCCTCGCTCCCTGTCACGCTGTCTCCTCGTTCCCTGTCGCGTTGTCTCATCGCTCCCTGTCACGCTGTCTCCTCACTCCCTGGCGCGCTGTCTCCTCGCTCCGGGTCGCGTTGTCTCATCGCTCCCTGTCACGCTGTCTCCTCGCTCCCTGTCGCGCTGTCTCCACGCTCCCTGACGTGCTGTCTCCTCGCTCCCTGTCGCGCTGTCTCCTCGCTCCCTGTCACGCTGTCTCCACTTGCCCTCTCGCTCTGTCTCCTCACTCCCTCTCGCACTGATTCCTCTCTCCCTCTCGCTCTGTCTCCTGTCTCCCTCTCGCATTGCCTCCGCACTCCCTGTCACACTGTCTCCTCGCTCCCTGTCGCACTGACTCCTCGCTCCCTCTCGCTCTGTCTCCTCTCTCCCTGTCGCATTGCCTCCGCACTCCCTGTCACACTGTCTCCTCGCTCCCTGTCGCACTGTCTCCTTGCTCACTCAAGCGCTGTCTCATCGCTCCCTCTCGCACTGTCTCCTCACTCACTGTCGCGCTGTCTCATCGCTCCCTGTCGCGCTGTAAACTCGCTCCCTGTCGCACTGTCTCCTCACTCCCTGTCGCACTGTCTCCTCGCTCCCTGTCGCGCTTTCTCATCGCTCCATGTCGCGCTGTCTCCTGGCTCTCTGTCGCACTGTCTCCTCGCTCCCTGTCGCACTGTCTCCTCGCTCCCTGTCGCACTGTCTCCTTCCTCCCTGTCGCGCTGTCTCCTCGTTCCATGTCGCGCTGTCTCCTTGCTCTCTGTCGCACTGTCTCCTTTCTCGCTGTCGCACTGTCTCCTCGCTCTCTGTCGCACTGTCTCCTTGCTCATTGATGCGCTGTCTCCTCGCTCCCTGTCGCGCTGTCTCCTCGCTCTCTATCGCACTGTCTCCTTGCTCCCTGTTGCACTGTCTCCTCGCTCCCTGTCGCACTGTCTTTACGCTCCCTGTCGCACTGACTCCTCGCTCCCTGTCACACTGTCTCCTTGCTCCCTGTCGCGCTGTCTCCTTGCTCTGTATCGCGCTGTGACTTTGCTCCTTCTCGCACTGTCGCTTCATTCCCTCTCGCAATGTCTCCTCTCACCCTCTCGCTCTGTCACCTCACTCCCTATCGTGCTGTCTCCTCGCTCACTCTAGCGCTGTCTCCTCGCACCCTCTCACGCTGTCTCCTTGCTCACTGTCGCCCTGTCTCCTCGCTCCCTTTCGCGCTGTCTCCTCGCTCCCTGTCGCGCTGTGTCCTCGCTCGCTGTCGCGCTGTCTCCTCGCACCCTGTCGCGCTGTCTCATCGCTCACTCTAGCGCTGTCTCCTTGCTCCCTGTTGCGCTGTGTCATCGCTCCCTGTCACGCTGTCTCCTCGCTCCCTGTCGCGCTGTCTCCTCGCTCCCTGTCGCGCTGTCTCCTCGCTCCATGTCGCTCTGTCTCCTCTCTTCCTCCCGCATTGCCTCCGCACTCCCTGTCACACTGTCTCCTCGCTCCCTGTCGCACTGACTCCTCGCTCCCTGACGCACTGTCTCCTCGCTCCCTCTCGCTCTGTCTCCTCTCTCCCTCTCGCATTGCCTCCGCACTCCCTGTCGCCATGTCTCCTCGCTCCCTGTCGCACTGACTCCTCGCTCCCTGTCGCGCTGTCTCCTCGCTCCCTGTCGCGCTGTCTCCTCATTCCCTGTCACACTGCCTGCTTGCTCCCTGTCGCGATGTCTCCTCACTCCCTCTTGCGCTGTCTCCTCGCTCCCTGTCATGCTGTCTCCTCGCTCCATGTCGCGCTGTCTCCTCGCTCCCTGTCGCGCTGTCTCCTCGCTCCCTGTCACGCTGTCTCCTCACACTCTGTTGCGCTGTCTCATTGCTCACTCTAGCGCTGTCTCCTCGCTACCTCTCGCGCTGTCTCCTCACTCCCTGTCGCACTGTCTCCTCGCTGCCTGTCGCACTGCCTCCTCGCTTCCTGTCACGATGTCTCCTCACTCCCTGGCGCGCTGTCTCCTCGCTCCCTGTCGCGTTGTCTCATCGCTACCTGTCACGCTGTCTCCTCGCTCCCTGTCGCGCTGTCTCCTCGCTCCCTGACGTGCTGTCTCCTCGCTCCCTGTCGCGCTGTCTCCTCGCTCCCTGTCACGCTGTCTCCACTTGCCCTCTCGCTCTGTCTCCTCACTACCTCTCGCACTGACTCCTCTCTCGCTCTCGCTCTGTCTCCTGTCTCCCTCTCGCAATGCCTCCGCACTCCCTGTCACACTATCTCCTCGCTCCCTGTCACACTGACTCCTCGCTCCCTGTCGCACTGTCTCCTCGCTCCCTCTCGCGCTGTATCCTCGCTCCCTGTCGCGGTTTCTCATCACTCCCTGTCGCGCTGTCTCCTCACTCCCTCTTGCACTGATTCCTCTCTCCCTCTCGCTCTGTCTCCTCTCTCCCTCTCGCAATGCCTCCGCACTCCCTGTCACACTATCTCCTCGCTCCCTGTCACACTGACTCCTCGCTCCCTGTCGCACTGTCTCCTCGCTCGCTCTAGCGCTGTCTCCTCGCTCCCTGTCGCGCTGTCTCCTCGCTCCCTGACGTGCTGTCTCCTCGCTCCCTGTCGCGCTGTCTCCTCGCTCCCTGTCACGCTGTCTCCACTTGCCCTCTCGCTCTGTCTCCTCACTCCCTCTCGCACTGATTCCTCTCTCCCTCTCGCTCTGTCTCCTGTCTCCCTCTCGCATTGCCTCTGCACTCCCTGTCACACTGTCTCCTCGCACCCTGTCGCACTGACTCCTCGCTCCCTCTCGCTCTGTCTCCTCTCTCCCTGTCGCATTGCCTCCGCACTCCCTGTCACACTGTCTCCTCGCTCCCTGTCGCACTGTCTCCTTGCTCACTCAAGCGCTGTCTCCTCGCTCCCTCTCGCACTGTCTCCTCACTCACTGTCGCGCTGTCTCATCGCTCCCTGTCGCGCTGTAAACTCGCTCCCTGTCGCACTGTCTCCTCACTCCCTGTCGCACTGTCTCCTCGCTCCCTGTCGCGCTTTCTCATCGCTCCATGTCGCGCTGTCTCCTGGCTCTCTGTCGCACTGTCTCCTCGCTCCCTGTCGCACTGTCTCCTCGCTCCCTGTCGCACTGTCTCCTTCCTCCCTGTCGCGCTGTCTCCTCGTTCCATGTCGCGCTGTCTCCTTGCTCTCTGTCGCACTGTCTCCTTTCTCGCTGTCGCACTGTCTCCTCGCTCTCTGTCGCACTGTCTCCTTGCTCATTGATGCGCTGTCTCCTCGCTCCCTGTCGCGCTGTCTCCTCGCTCTCTATCGCACTGTCTCCTTGCTCCCTGTCGCACTGTCTCCTCGCTCCCTGTCGCACTGTCTTTACGCTCCCTGTCGCACTGACTCCTCGCTCCCTGTCACACTGTCTCCTTGCTCCCTGTCGCGCTGTCTCCTTGCTCTGTATCGCGCTGTGACTTTGCTCCTTCTCGCACTGTCGCTTCATTCCCTCTCGCAATGTCTCCTCTCACCCTCTCGCTCTGTCACCTCACTCCCTATCGTGCTGTCTCCTCGCTCGCTCTAGCGCTGTCTCCTCGCACCCTCTCACGCTGTCTCCTTGCTCACTGTCGCCCTGTCTCCTCGCTCCCTTTCGCGGTGTCTCCTCGCTCCCTGTCGCGCTGTGTCCTCGCTCGCTGTCGCGCTGTCTCCTCGCACCCTGTCGCGCTGTCTCATCGCTCACTCTAGCGCTGTCTCCTTGCTCCCTGTTGCGCTGTGTCATCGCTCCCTGTCACGCTGTCTCCTCGCTCCCTGTCGCGCTGTCTCCTCGCTCCCTGTCGCGCTGTCTCCTCGCTCCATGTCGCTCTGTCTCCTCTCTTCCTCCCGCATTGCCTCCGCACTCCCTGTCACACTGTCTCCTCGCTCCCTGTCGCACTGACTCCTCGCTCCCTGACGCACTGTCTCCTCGCTCCCTCTCGCTCTGTCTCCTCTCTCCCTCTCGCATTGCCTCCGCACTCCCTGTCGCCATGTCTCCTCGCTCCCTGTCGCACTGACTCCTCGCTCCCTGTCGCGCTGTCTCCTCGCTCCCTCTCGCTCTGTCTCCTCTCTCCCTCTCGCATTGCCTCCGCACTCCCTGTCGCCATGTCTCCTCGTTCCCTGTCACACTGCCTGCTTGCTCCCTGTCGCGATGTCTCCTCACTCCCTCTTGCGCTGTCTCCTCGCTCCCTGTCATGCTGTCTCCTCGCTCCCTGTCGCGCTGTCTCCTCGCTCCCTGTCACGCTGTCTCCTCACACTCTGTTGCGCTGTCTCATTGCTCACTCTAGCGCTGTCTCCTCGCTACCTCTCGCGCTCTCTCCTCACTCCCTGTCGCACTGTCTCCTCGCTGCCTGTCGCACTGCCTCCTCGCTTCCTGTCACGATGTCTCCTCACTCCCTGGCGCGCTGTCTCCTCGCTCCCTGTCGCGTTGTCTCATCGCTCCCTGTCACGCTGTCTCCTCGCTCCCTGTCGCGCTGTCTCCTCGCTCCCTGACGTGCTGTCTCCTCGCTCCCTGTCGCGCTGTCTCCTCGCTCCCTGTCACGCTGTCTCCACTTGCCCTCTCGCTCTGTCTCCTCACTACCTCTCGCACTGACTCCTCTCTCGCTCTCGCTCTGTCTCCTGTCTCCCTCTCGCAATGCCTCCGCACTCCCTGTCACACTATCTCCTCGCTCCCTGTCACACTGACTCCTCGCTCCCTGTCGCACTGTCTCCTCGCTCCCTCTCGCGCTGTATCCTCGCTCCCTGTCGCGGTTTCTCATCACTCCCTGTCGCGCTGTCTCCTCACTCCCTCTTGCACTGATTCCTCTCTCCCTCTCGCTCTGTCTCCTCTCTCCCTCTCGCAATGCCTCCGCACTCCCTGTCACACTATCTCCTCGCTCCCTGTCACACTGACTCCTCGCTCCCTGTCGCACTGTCTCCTCGCTCGCTCTAGCGCTGTCTCCTCGCTCCCTGTCGCGCTGTCTCCTCGCTCCCTGACGTGCTGTCTCCTCGCTCCCTGTCGCGCTGTCTCCTCGCTCCCTGTCACGCTGTCTCCACTTGCCCTCTCGCTCTGTCTCCTCACTCCCTCTCGCACTGATTCCTCTCTCCCTCTCGCTCTGTCTCCTGTCTCCCTCTCGCATTGCCTCCGCACTCCCTGTCACACTGTCTCCTCGCACCCTGTCGCACTGACTCCTCGCTCCCTCTCGCTCTGTCTCCTCTCTCCCTGTCGCATTGCCTCCGCACTCCCTGTCACACTGTCTCCTCGCTCCCTGTCGCACTGTCTCCTTGCTCACTCAAGCGCTGTCTCCTCGCTCCCTCTCGCACTGTCTCCTCACTCACTGTCGCGCTGTCTCATCGCTCCCTGTCGCGCTGTAAACTCGCTCCCTGTCGCACTGTCTCCTCACTCCCTGTCGCACTGTCTCCTCGCTCCCTGTCGCGCTTTCTCATCGCTCCATGTCGCGCTGTCTCCTGGCTCTCTGTCGCACTGTCTCCTCGCTCCCTGTCGCACTGTCTCCTCGCTCCCTGTCGCACTGTCTCCTTCCTCCCTGTCGCGCTGTCTCCTCGTTCCATGTCGCGCTGTCTCCTTGCTCTCTGTCGCACTGTCTCCTTTCTCGCTGTCGCACTGTCTCCTCGCTCTCTGTCGCACTGTCTCCTTGCTCATTGATGCGCTGTCTCCTCGCTCCCTGTCGCGCTGTCTCCTCGCTCTCTATCGCACTGTCTCCTTGCTCCCTGTCGCACTGTCTCCTCGCTCCCTGTCGCACTGTCTTTACGCTCCCTGTCGCACTGACTCCTCGCTCCCTGTCACACTGTCTCCTTGCTCCCTGTCGCGCTGTCTCCTTGCTCTGTATCGCGCTGTGACTTTGCTCCTTCTCGCACTGTCGCTTCATTCCCTCTCGCAATGTCTCCTCTCACCCTCTCGCTCTGTCACCTCACTCCCTATCGTGCTGTCTCCTCGCTCGCTCTAGCGCTGTCTCCTCGCACCCTCTCACGCTGTCTCCTTGCTCACTGTCGCCCTGTCTCCTCGCTCCCTTTCGCGCTGTCTCCTCGCTCCCTGTCGCGCTGTGTCCTCGCTCGCTGTCGCGCTGTCTCCTCGCACCCTGTCGCGCTGTCTCATCGCTCACTCTAGCGCTGTCTCCTTGCTCCCTGTTGCGCTGTGTCATCGCTCCCTGTCACGCTGTCTCCTCGCTCCCTGTCGCGCTGTCTCCTCGCTCCCTGTCGCGCTGTCTCCTCGCTCCATGTCGCTCTGTCTCCTCTCTTCCTCCCGCATTGCCTCCGCACTCCCTGTCACACTGTCTCCTCGCTCCCTGTCGCACTGACTCCTCGCTCCCTGACGCACTGTCTCCTCGCTCCCTCTCGCTCTGTCTCCTCTCTCCCTCTCGCATTGCCTCCGCACTCCCTGTCGCCATGTCTCCTCGCTCCCTGTCGCACTGACTCCTCGCTCCCTGTCGCGCTGTCTCCTCGCTCCCTGTCGCGCTGTCTCCTCGTTCCCTGTCACACTGCCTGCTTGCTCCCTGTCGCGATGTCTCCTCACTCCCTCTTGCGCAGTCTCCTCGCTCCCTGTCATGCTGTCTCCTCGCTCCATGTCGCGCTGTCTCCTCGCTCCCTGTCGCGCTGTCTCCTCGCTCCCTGTCACGCTGTCTCCTCACACTCTGTTGCGCTGTCTCATTGCTCACTCTAGCGCTGTCTCCTCGCTACCTCTCGCGCTGTCTCCTCACTCCCTGTCGCACTCTCTCCTCGCTGCCTGTCGCACTGCCTCCTCGCTTCCTGTCACGATGTCTCCTCACTCCCTGGCGCGCTGTCTCCTCGCTCCCTGTCGCGTTGTCTCATCGCTCCCTGTCACGCTGTCTCCTCGCTCCCTGTCGCGCTGTCTCCTCGCTCCCTGACGTGCTGTCTCCTCGCTCCCTGTCGCGCTGTCTCCTCGCTCCCTGTCACGCTGTCTCCACTTGCCCTCTCGCTCTGTCTCCTCACTACCTCTCGCACTGACTCCTCTCTCGCTCTCGCTCTGTCTCCTGTCTCCCTCTCGCAATGCCTCCGCACTCCCTGTCACACTATCTCCTCGCTCCCTGTCACACTGACTCCTCGCTCCCTGTCGCACTGTCTCCTCGCTCCCTCTCACGCTGTATCCTCGCTCCCTGTCGCGGTTTCTCATCACTCCCTGTCGCGCTGTCTCCTCACTCCCTCTTGCACTGATTCCTCTCTCCCTCTCGCTCTGTCTCCTCTCTCCCTCTCGCAATGCCTCCGCACTCCCTGTCACACTATCTCCTCGCTCCCTGTCACACTGACTCCTCGCTCCCTGTCGCACTGTCTCCTCGCTCGCTCTAGCGCTGTCTCCTCGCTCCCTGTCGCGCTGTCTCCTCGCTCCCTGACGTGCTGTCTCCTCGCTCCCTGTCGCGCTGTCTCCTCGCTCCCTGTCACGCTGTCTCCACTTGCCCTCTCGCTCTGTCTCCTCACTCCCTCTCGCACTGATTCCTCTCTCCCTCTCGCTCTGTCTCCTGTCTCCCTCTCGCATTGCCTCCGCACTCCCTGTCACACTGTCTCCTCGCACCCTGTCGCACTGACTCCTCGCTCCCTCTCGCTCTGTCTCCTCTCTCCCTGTCGCATTGCCTCCGCACTCCCTGTCACACTGTCTCCTCGCTCCCTGTCGCACTGTCTCCTTGCTCACTCAAGCGCTGTCTCCTCGCTCCCTCTCGCACTGTCTCCTCACTCACTGTCGCGCTGTCTCATCGCTCCCTGTCGCGCTGTAAACTCGCTCCCTGTCGCACTGTCTCCTCACTCCCTGTCGCACTGTCTCCTCGCTCCCTGTCGCGCTTTCTCATCGCTCCATGTCGCGCTGTCTCCTGGCTCTCTGTCGCACTGTCTCCTCGCTCCCTGTCGCACTGTCTCCTCGCTCCGTGTCGCACTGTCTCCTTCCTCCCTGTCGCGCTGTCTCCTCGTTCCATGTCGCGCTGTCTCCTTGATCTCTGTCGCACTGTCTCCTTTCTCGCTGTCGCACTGTCTCCTCGCTCTCTGTCGCACTGTCTCCTTGCTCATTGATGCGCTGTCTCCTCGCTCCCTGTCGCGCTGTCTCCTCGCTCTCTATCGCACTGTCTCCTTGCTCCCTGTCGCACTGTCTCCTCGCTCCCTGTCGCACTGTCTTTACGCTCCCTGTCGCACTGACTCCTCGCTCCCTGTCACACTGTCTCCTTGCTCCCTGTCGCGCTGTCTCCTTGCTCTGTATCGCGCTGTGACTTTGCTCCTTCTCGCACTGTCGCTTCATTCCCTCTCGCTCTGTCTCCTCTCTCCCTGTCGCATTGCCTCCGCACTCCCTGTCACACTGTCTCCTCGCTCCCTGTCGCACTGTCTCCTTGCTCACTCAAGCGCTGTCTCATCGCTCCCTCTCGCACTGTCTCCTCACTCACTGTCGCGCTGTCTCATCGCTCCCTGTCGCGCTGTAAACTCGCTCCCTGTCGCACTGTCTCCTCACTCCCTGTCGCACTGTCTCCTCGCTCCCTGTCGCGCTTTCTCATCGCTCCATGTCGCGCTGTCTCCTGGCTCTCTGTCGCACTGTCTCCTCGCTCCCTGTCGCACTGTCTCCTCGCTCCCTGTCGCACTGTCTCCTTCCTCCCTGTCGCGCTGTCTCCTCGTTCCATGTCGCGCTGTCTCCTTGCTCTCTGTCGCACTGTCTCCTTTCTCGCTGTCGCACTGTCTCCTCGCTCTCTGTCGCACTGTCTCCTTGCTCATTGATGCGCTGTCTCCTCGCTCCCTGTCGCGCTGTCTCCTCGCTCTCTATCGCACTGTCTCCTTGCTCCCTGTCGCACTGTCTCCTCGCTCCCTGTCGCACTGTCTTTACGCTCCCTGTCGCACTGACTCCTCGCTCCCTGTCACACTGTCTCCTTGCTCCCTGTCGCGCTGTCTCCTTGCTCTGTATCGCGCTGTGACTTTGCTCCTTCTTGCACTGTCGCTTCATTCCCTCTCGCAATGTCTCCTCTCACCCTCTCGCTCTGTCACCTCACTCCCTATCGTGCTGTCTCCTCGCTCGCTCTAGCGCTGTCTCCTCGCACCCTCTCACGCTGTCTCCTTGCTCACTGTCGCCCTGTCTCCTCGCTCCCTTTCGCGCTGTCTCCTCGCTCCCTGTCGCGCTGTGTCCTCGCTCGCTGTCGCGCTGTCTCCTCGCACCCTGTCGCGCTGTCTCATCGCTCACTCTAGCGCTGTCTCCTTGCTCCCTGTTGCGCTGTGTCATCGCTCCCTGTCACGCTGTCTCCTCGCTCCCTGTCGCGCTATCTCCTCGCTCCCTGTCGCGCTGTCTCCTCGCTCCATGTCGCTCTGTCTCCTCTCTTCCTCCCGCATTGCCTCCGCACTCCCTGTCACACTGTCTCCTCGCTCCCTGTCGCACTGACTCCTCGCTCCCTGACGCACTGTCTCCTCGCTCCCTCTCGCTCTGTCTCCTCTCTCCCTCTCGCATTGCCTCCGCACTCCCTGTCGCCATGTCTCCTCGCTCCCTGTCGCACTGACTCCTCGCTCCCTGTCGCGCTGTCTCCTCGCTCCCTGTCGCGCTGTCTCCTCGTTCCCTGTCACACTGCCTGCTTGCTCCCTGTCGCGATGTCTCCTCACTCCCTCTTGCGCTGTCTCCTCGCTCCCTGTCATGCTGTCTCCTCGCTCCATGTCGCGCTGTCTCCTCGCTCCCTGTCGCGCTGTCTCCTCGCTCCCTGTCACGCTGTCTCCTCACACTCTGTTGCGCTGTCTCATTGCTCACTCTAGCGCTGTCTCCTCGCTACCTCTCGCGCTGTCTCCTCACTCCCTGTCGCACTGTCTCCTCGCTGCCTGTCGCACTGCCTCCTCGCTTCCTGTCACGATGTCTCCTCACTCCCTGGCGCGCTGTCTCCTCGCTCCCTGTCGCGTTGTCTCATCGCTCCCTGTCAAGCTGTCTCCTCGCTCCCTGTCGCGCTGTCTCCTCGCTCCCTGACGTGCTGTCTCCTCGCTCCCTGTCGCGCTGTCTCCTCGCTCCCTGTCACGCTGTCTCCACTTGCCCTCTCGCTCTGTCTCCTCACTACCTCTCGCACTGACTCCTCTCTCGCTCTCGCTCTGTCTCCTGTCTCCCTCTCGCAATGCCTCCGCACTCCCTGTCACACTATCTCCTCGCTCCCTGTCACACTGACTCCTCGCTCCCTGTCGCACTGTCTCCTCGCTCCCTCTCGCGCTGTATCCTCGCTCCCTGTCGCGGTTTCTCATCACTCCCTGTCGCGCTGTCTCCTCACTCCCTCTTGCACTGATTCCTCTCTCCCTCTCGCTCTGTCTCCTCTCTCCCTCTCGCAATGCCTCCGCACTCCCTGTCACACTATCTCCTCGCTCCCTGTCACACTGACTCCTCGCTCCCTGTCGCACTGTCTCCTCGCTCGCTCTAGCGCTGTCTCCTCGCTCCCTGTCGCGCTGTCTCCTCGCTCCCTGACGTGCTGTCTCCTCGCTCCCTGTCGCGCTGTCTCCTCGCTCCCTGTCACGCTGTCTCCACTTGCCCTCTCGCTCTGTCTCCTCACTCCCTCTCGCACTGATTCCTCTCTCCCTCTCGCTCTGTCTCCTGTCTCCCTCTCGCATTGCCTCCGCACTCCCTGTCACACTGTCTCCTCGCACCCTGTCGCACTGACTCCTCGCTCCCTCTCGCTCTGTCTCCTCTCTCCCTGTCGCATTGCCTCCGCACTCCCTGTCACACTGTCTCCTCGCTCCCTGTCGCACTGTCTCCTTGCTCACTCAAGCGCTGTCTCCTCGCTCCCTCTCGCACTGTCTCCTCACTCACTGTCGCGCTGTCTCATCGCTCCCTGTCGCGCTGTAAACTCGCTCCCTGTCGCACTGTCTCCTCACTCCCTGTCGCACTGTCTCCTCGCTCCCTGTCGCGCTTTCTCATCGCTCCATGTCGCGCTGTCTCCTGGCTCTCTGTCGCACTGTCTCCTCGCTCCCTGTCGCACTGTCTCCTCGCTCCCTGTCGCACTGTCTCCTTCCTCCCTGTCGCGCTGTCTCCTCGTTCCATGTCGCGCTGTCTCCTTGCTCTCTGTCGCACTGTCTCCTTTCTCGCTGTCGCACTGTCTCCTCGCTCTCTGTCGCACTGTCTCCTTGCTCATTGATGCGCTGTCTCCTCGCTCCCTGTCGCGCTGTCTCCTCGCTCTCTATCGCACTGTCTCCTTGCTCCCTGTCGCACTGTCTCCTCGCTCCCTGTTGCACTGTCTTTACGCTCCCTGTCGCACTGACTCCTCGCTCCCTGTCACACTGTCTCCTTGCTCCCTGTCGCGCTGTCTCCTTGCTCTGTATCGCGCTGTGACTTTGCTCCTTCTCGCACTGTCGCTTCATTCCCTCTCGCAATGTCTCCTCTCACCCTCTCGCTCTGTCACCTCACTCCCTATCGTGCTGTCTCCTCGCTCGCTCTAGCGCTGTCTCCTCGCACCCTCTCACGCTGTCTCCTTGCTCACTGTCGCCCTGTCTCCTCGCTCCCTTTCGCGCTGTCTCATCGCTCACTGTCGCGCTATAAACTCGCTCCCTCTCGCTATGCCTCCGCACTCCCTGTCGCACTGTCTCCTCACTCCCTGTCAAGCTGTCTCCTCGCTCCCTGTCGCGCTGTCTCCTCGCGCCCTGTCGTGCTGTCTCCTCGCTCCCTGTAGCGCTGTCCCCTCGCTCCCTGTCGCACTGTCTCCTCGCTCCCTGTCGCGCTGTCTCCTCGCTCCCTGTCGCGCTGTCTCCTCGCTCGCTGTCGCTCTGTCTCCTCTCTTCCTCCCGCATTGCCTCCGCACTCCCTGTCACACTGTCTCCTCGCTCCCTGTCGCACTGACTCCTCGCTCCCTGACGCACTGTCTCCTCGCTCCCTCTCGCTCTGTCTCCTCTCTCCCTCTCGCATTGCCTCCGCACTCCCTGTCGCCATGTCTCCTCGCTCCCTGTCGCACTGACTCCTCGCTCCCTGTCGCGCTGTCTCCTCGCTCCCTGTCGCGCTGTCTCCTCGTTCCCTGTCGCACTGCCTGCTTGCTCCCTGTCGCGATGTCTCCTCACTCCCTCTTGCGCTGTCTCCTCGCTCCATGTCGCGCTGTCTCCTCGCTCCCTGTCGCGCTGTCTCCTCGCTCCCTGTCACGCTGTCTCCTCACACTCTGTTGCGCTGTCTCATTGCTCACTCTCGCACTGTCTCCTCGCTGCCTGTCGCACTGCCTCCTCGCTTCCTGTCACGATGTCTCCTCACTCCCTGGCGCGCTGTCTCCTCGCTCCCTGTCGCGTTGTCTCATCGCTCCCTGTCACGCTGTCTCCTCGCTCCCTGTCGCGCTGTCTCCTCGCTCCCTGACGTGCTGTCTCCTCGCTCCCTGTCGCGCTGTCTCCTCGCTCCCTGTCACGCTGTCTCCACTTGCCCTCTCGCTCTGTCTCCTCACTACCTCTCGCACTGACTCCTCTCTCACTCTCGCTCTGTCTCCTGTCTCCCTCTCGCAATGCCTCCGCACTCCCTGTCACACTATCTCCTCGCTCCCTGTCACACTGACTCCTCGCTCCCTGTCGCACTGTCTCCTCGCTCCCTCTCGCGCTGTATCCTCGCTCCCTGTCGCGGTTTCTCATCACTCCCTGTCGCGCTGTCTCCTCACTCCCTCTTGCACTGATTCCTCTCTCCCTCTCGCTCTGTCTCCTCTCTCCCTCTCGCAATGCCTCCGCACTCCCTGTCACACTATCTCCTCGCTCCCTGTCACACTGACTCCTCGCTCCCTGTCGCACTGTCTCCTCGCTCGCTCTAGCGCTGTCTCCTCGCACCCTCTCGCGCTGTCTCCTTGCTCACTGTCGCCCTGTCTCCTCGTTCCCTTTCGCGCTGTCTCCTCTCTCCCTGTCGTGCTATGTCCTCGCTCGCTGTCACGCTGTCTCCTCGCTCCCTGTCGCGCTGTCTCCTTGCTCCCTGTCACGCTGTCTCCTTGCTCCCTGTCGCGCTGTCTGCTAGCTCCCTGTCGCGCTGTCTCCTCGCTTCCTGTCGTGCTGCCTCCTCGCTCCCTGTCGCGCTCTCACCTCGCTCCCTGTCGCGCTGTCTCCTCGCTCCCTGTCGTGCTGTCTCCTCGCTCCCTGTCGTGCTGTCTGCTTGCTCCCTGTCGCAATGTCTCCTCACTCCCTCTTGCGCTGTCTCCTCGCTCGCTGTCGCGCTGTCTCCTTGCTCCCTGTCGCACTGTCTCCTCGCTCCCTGTCGCGCTGTCTCCTCGCTCCCTGTCGCGCTGTCTCCTCGCTCCCTGTCACGCTGTCTCCTCGCTCCCTGTCGCGTTGTCTCATCGCTCCCTGTCACGCTGTCTCCTCACTCCCTGGCGCGCTGTCTCCTCGCTCCGTGTCGCGTTGTCTCATCGCTCCCTGTCACGCTGTCTCCTCGCTCCCTGTCGCGCTGTCTCCTCGCTCCCTGACGTGCTGTCTCCTCGCTCCCTGTCGCGCTGTCTCCTCGCTCCCTGTCACGCTGTCTCCACTTGCCCTCTCGCTCTGTCTCCTCACTCCCTCTCGCACTGATTCCTCTCTCCCTCTCGCTCTGTCTCCTGTCTCCCTCTCGCATTGCCTCCGCACTCCCTGTCACACTGTCTCCTCGCACCCTGTCGCACTGACTCCTCGCACCCTCTCGCTCTGTCTCCTCTCTCCCTGTCGCATTGCCTCCGCACTCCCTGTCACACTGTCTCCTCGCTCCCTGTCGCACTGTCTCCTTGCTCACTCAAGCGCTGTCTCCTCGCTCCCTCTCGCACTGTCTCCTCACTCACTGTCGCGCTGTCTCATCGCTCCCTGTCGCGCTGTAAACTCGCTCCCTGTCGCACTGTCTCCTCACTCCCTGTCGCACTGTCTCCTCGCTCCCTGTCGCGCTTTCTCATCGCTCCATGTCGCGCTGTCTCCTGGCTCTCTGTCGCACTGTCTCCTCGCTCCCTGTCGCACTGTCTCCTCGCTCCCTGTCGCACTGTCTCCTTCCTCCCTGTCGCGCTGTCTCCTCGTTCAATGTCGCGCTGTCTCTTTGCTCTCTGTCGCACTGTCTCCTTTCTCGCTGTCGCACTGTCTCCTCGCTCTCTGTCGCACTGTCTCCTTGCTCATTGATGCGCTGTCTCCTCGCTCCCTGTCGCGCTGTCTCCTCGCTCTCTATCGCACTGTCTCCTTGCTCCCTGTCGCACTGTCTCCTCGCTCCCTGTCGCACTGTCTTTACGCTCCCTGTCGCACTGACTCCTCGCTCCCTGTCACACTGTCTCCTTGCTCCCTGTCGCGCTGTCTCCTTGCTCTGTATCGCGCTGTGACTTTGCTCCTTCTCGCACTGTCGCTTCATTCCCTCTCGCAATGTCTCCTCTCACCCTCTCGCTCTGTCACCTCACTCCCTATCGTGCTGTCTCCTCGCTCGCTCTAGCGCTGTCTCCTCGCACCCTCTCACGCTGTCTCCTTGCTCACTGTCGCCCTGTCTCCTCGCTCCCTTTCGCGCTGTCTCCTCGCACCCTGTCGCGCTGTCTCATCGCTCACTCTAGCGCTGTCTCCTTGCTCCCTGTTGCGCTGTGTCATCGCTCCCTGTCACGCTGTCTCCTCGCTCCCTGTCGCGCTGTCTCCTCGCTCCCTGTCGCGCTGTCTCCTCGCTCCATGTCGCTCTGTCTCCTCTCTTCCTCCCGCATTGCCTCCGCACTCCCTGTCACACTGTCTCCTCGCTCCCTGTCGCACTGACTCCTCGCTCCCTGACGCACTGTCTCCTCGCTCCCTCTCACTCTGTCTCCTCTCTCCCTCTCGCATTGCCTCCGCACTCCCTGTCGCCATGTCTCCTTGCTCCCTGTCGCACTGACTCCTCGCTCCCTGTCACGCTGTCTCCTCGCTCCCTGTCGCGCTGTCTCCTCGCTCCCTGTCGCACTGTTTGCTTGCTCCCTGTCGCGATGTCTCCTCACTCCCTCTTGCGCTCTCTCCTCGCTCCCTGTCATGCTGTCTCCTCGCTCCATGTCGCGCTGTCTCCTCGCTCCCTGTTGCGCTGTCTCCTCGCTCCCTGTCACGCTGTCTCCTCGCACTCTGTTGCGCTGTCTCATTGCTCACTCTAGCGCTGTCTCCTCGCTACCTCTCGCGCTGTCTCCTCACTCCCTGTCGCACTGTCTCCTCGCTGCCTATCGCACTGCCTCCTCGCTTCCTGTCACGATGTCTCCTCACTCCCTGGCGCGCTGTCTCCTCGCTCCCTGTCGCGTTGTCTCATCGCTCCCTGACGTGCTGTCTCCTCGCTCCCTGTTGCGCTGTCTCCTCGCTCCCTGTCACGCTGTCTCCACTTGCCCTCTCGCTCTGTCTCCTCACTCCCTCTCGCACTGACTCCTCTCTCGCTCTCGCTCTGTCTCCTGTCTCCCTCTCGCATTGCCTCCGCACTCCCTGTCACACTGTCTCCTCGCTCCCTGTTGCACTGTCTCCTCGCTCCCTCTCGCTCTATCTCCTCTCTCCCTGTCGCATTGCCTCCGCACTCCCTGTCACACTGTCTCCTCGCTCCCTGTCGCACTGTCTCCTCGCTACCTGTCGCGGTTTCTCATCGCTCCCTGTCGCGCTGTCTCCTCGCTCCCTGTCGCGCTGTCTCCTCGCACCCTGTCGCGCTCCCTCCACGCTCCCTGTTGCGATGTCTCCTCACTCCCTGTCGCGCTGTCTCCTCGCTCCCTGTCGCGCTGTCTCATCGCTCACTCTAGCGCTGTCTCCTCACTCCCTCTCGCACTGTCTCCTCACTCACTGTCGCGCTGTCTCATCGCTCCCTGTCGCGCTGTAAACTCGCTCCCTGTCGCACTGTCTCCTCACTCCCTGTCGCACTGTCTCCTCGCTCCCTGTCGCGCTTTCTCATCGCTCCATGTCGCGCTGTCTCCTGGCTCTCTGTCGCACTGTCTCCTCGCTCCCTGTCGGACTGTCTCCTCGCTCCCTGTCGCACTGTCTCCTTCCTCCCTGTCGCGCTGTCTCCTCGTTCCCTGTCGCGCTGTCTCCTTGCTCTCTGTCGCACTGTCTCCTTGCTCGCTGTCGCACTGTCTCCTCGCTCGCTGTCGCACTGTCTCCTCGCTCTCTGTCGCACTGTCTCCTTGCTCATTGATGCGCTGTCTCCTCGCTCCCTGTCGCGCTGTCTCCTCGCTCTCTATCGCACTGTCTCCTTGCTCCCTGTCGCACTGTCTCCTCGCTCCCTGTCGCACTGTCTTTACGCTCCCTGTCGCACTGTCTCCTCGCTCCCTCTCGCACTGTCACCTCGCTGCCTGTCGCACTGACTCCTCGCTCCCTGTCACACTGTCTCCTTGCTCCCTGTCGTGCTGTCTCCTTGCTCTGTGTCGCGCTGTGACTTTGCTCCTTCTCGCACTGTCGCTTCATTCCCTCTCGCAATGTCTCCTCTCACCATCTCGCTCTGTCACCTCACTCCCTATCGTGCTGTCTCCTCGCTCGCACTAGCGCTGTCTCCTCGCACCCTCTCACGCTGTCTCCTTGCTCACTGTCGCCCTGTCTCCTCGCTCCCTTTCGCGCTGTCTCCTCGCTCCCTGTCGCGCTGTGTCCTCGCTCGCTGTCGCGCTGTCTCCTCGCACCCTGTCGCGCTGTCTCATCGCTCACTCTAGCGCTGTCTCCTTGCTCCCTGTTGCGCTGTGTCATCGCTCCCTGTCACGCTGTCTCCTCGCTCCCTGTCGCGCAGTCTCCTCGCTCCCTGTCGCGCTGTCTCCTCGCTCCCTGTCGCTCTGTCTCCTCTCTCCCTCCCGCATTGCCTCCGCACTCCCTGTCACACTGTCTCCTCGCTCCCTGTCGCACTGACTCCTCGCTCCCTGACGCACTGTCTCCTCGCTCCCTCTCGCTCTGTCTCCTCTCTCCCTCTCGCATTGCCTCCGCACTCCCTGTCACACTGTCTCCTCGCTCCCTGTCGCACTGACTCCTCGCTCCCTGTCGCGCTGTCTCCTCGCTCCCTGTCGCGCTGCCTCCTCGCTCCCTGTCGCGATGTCTCCTCACTCCCTGTCGCGCTGTCTCCTCGCTCCATGTCGTGCTGTCTCATCGCTCACTCTAGCGCTGTCTCCTCGCTCCCTCTCGCGCTGTCTCCTCACTCACTGCCGCGCTGTCTCATCGCTCCCTGTCGCGCTGTAAACTCGCTCCCTCTCGCAATGCCTCCGCCCTCCCTGTCGCGCTGACTCCTCACATCCTGTCGCCCTTTCTCATCGGTCCATGTCGCGCTGTCTCCTGGCTCTCTGTCGCACTGTCTCCTCGCTCCCTGTCGCACTGTCTCCTCGCTCCCTGTCGCACTGTCTCCTTCCTCCCTGTCGCGCTGTCTCCTCGCTCCCTGTCGCGCTGTCTCCTTGCTCTCTGTCGCACTGTCTCCTTGCTTGCTGTCGCACTGTCTCCTCGCTCTCTGTCACACTGTCTCCTCGCTCCCTGTCGCACTGTCTCCTCGCTCCCTGTCGCGCTGTCTCATCGCTCACTCTAGCGCTGACTCCTTGCTCCCTCTCGCGCTGTCTCCTCACTCACTGTCGCGCTGTCTCCTCACTCCTTGTCGCGCTGTCTCCTCGCTCCCTGTCACGCTGTCTCCTCGCACCCTGTTGCGCTGACTCATTGCTCACTCTAGCGCTGTCTCCTAGCTCCCTCTCGCTCTGTCTCCTCACTCACTGTCGCGCTGTCTCCTCGCTCCCTGTCGCGCTGTCTCCTCGCTCCCTGTCATGCTGTCTCCTCGCACCCTGTTGCGCTGTCTCATTGCTCACTCTAGCGCTGTCTCCTCGCTCCCTCTCGCGCTGTCTCCTCACTCCCTGTCGCACTGTCTCCTCGCTCCCTGTCGCACTGCCTCCTCGCTTCCTGTCGCGATGTCTCCTCACTCCCTGGCGCGCTGTCTCCTCGCTCCCTGTCGCATTGTCTCATCGCTCCCTGTCACGCTGTCTCCTCGCTCCCTGTCGCGGTGTCTCATCGTTCCCTGTCGCGCTGTCTCCTCGCTCCCTGTCGCGCTGTCTCCTCGCTCCCTGATGTGCTGTCTCCTCGCTCCCTGTCACGCTGTCTCCACTTGCCCTCTCGCTCTGTCTCCTCACTCCCTCTCGCACTGATTCCTCTCTCCCTCTCGCTCTGTCTCCTCTCTCCCTCTCGCATTGCCTCCACACTCCCTGTCACACTGTCTCCTCACTCCCTGTCGCACTGACTCCTCGCTCCCTGTCGCACTGTCTCCTCGCTCCCTCTCGCTCTGTCTCCTCTCTCCCTCTCGCATTGCCTCCGCACTCCCTGTCACACTGTCTCCTCGCTCCCTGTCGCGCTGTGTCCTCGCTCGCTGTCGCGCTGTCTCCTCGCTCCCTGTCGCGCTGCCTCCTCGCTCCCTGTCATGCTGTCTCCTCGCTCCCTGTCGCGCTGTCTCATCGCTCACACTAGCACTGTCTCCTCGCTCCCTCTCGCGCTGTCTCCTCACTCACTGTCGCACTGTCTCATCGCTCCCTGTCGCGCTGTAAACTCGCTCCCTGTCGCGCTGTCTCCTCACTCCCTGTCGCGCTGTCTCCTCGCTCCCTGTCGCGCTTTCTCATCGGCCCATGTCGCGCTGTCTCCTGGCTCTCTGTCGCATTGTCTCCTCGCTCCCTGTCGCACTGTCTCCTCGCTCCCTGTCGCACTGTCTCCTTCCTCCCTGTCGCGCTGTCTCCTCGCTCCCTGTCGCGCTGTCTCCTTGCTCTCTGTCGCACTGTCTCCTTGCTTGCTGTCGCACTGTCTCCTCGCTCTCTGTCGCACTGTCTCCTTGCTCATTGATGCGCTGTCTCCTTGCTCCCTGTCGCGCTGACTCCTCGCTCCCTGTCGCACTGTCTCCTTGCTCCCTGTCATGCTGTCTCCTTGCTCTGTGTCGCGCTGTGACTTTGCTCCTTCTCGCACTGTCGCTTCATTCCCTCTCGCAATGTCTCCTCTCACCCTCTCGCTCTGTCACCTCACTCCCTGTCGTGCTGTCTCCTCGCTCGCTCTAGCGCTGTCTCCTCGCACCCTCTCGCGCTGTCTCCTTGCTCACTGTCGCACTGTCTCCTCGCTCCCTTTCGCGCTGTCTCCTCGCTCCCTGTCGCACTGTGTCCTCGCTCGCTGTCGCGCTGTCTCCTCGAACCCTGTCGCGCTGTCTCATCGCTCACTCTAGCGCTGTCTCCTTGCTCCCTGTTGCGCTGTCTCATCGCTCCCTGTCACGCTGTCTCCTCGCTCCCTGTCACACTGACTCCTCGCTGCCTGTTGCACTGTCTCCTCGCTCACTCTCGCTCTGTCTCCTCTCTCCCTCTCGCATTGCCTCCGCACTCCCTGTCACACTGTCTCCTCGCTCCCTGTCGCACTGACTCCTCGCTCCCTGTCGCGCTGTCTCCTCGCTCCCTGTCGCGCTGCCTCCTCGCTCCCTGTCGCGATGTCTCCTCACTCCCTGTCGCGCTGTCTCCTCGCTCCATGTCGTGCTGTCTCCTCGCTCCCTCTCGCGCTGTCTCCTCACTCACTGTCGCGCTGTCTCATCGCTCACTGTCGCGCTATAAACTCGCTCCCTCTCGCTATGCCTCCGCACTCCCTGTCGCACTGTCTCCTCACTCCCTGTCAAGCTGTCTCCTCGCTCCCTGTCGCGCTGTCTCCTCGCGCCCTGTCGTGCTGTCTCCTCGCTCCCTGTAGCGCTGTCCCCTCGCTCCCTGTCGCACTGTCTCCTCGCTCCCTGTCGCGCTGTCTCCTCGCTCCCTGTCGCGCTGTCTCCTCGCTCGCTGTCGCTCTGTCTCCTCTCTTCCTCCCGCATTGCCTCCGCACTCCCTGTCACACTGTCTCCTCGCTCCCTGTCGCACTGACTCCTCGCTCCCTGACGCACTGTCTCCTCGCTCCCTCTCGCTCTGTCTCCTCTCTCCCTCTCGCATTGCCTCCGCACTCCCTGTCGCCATGTCTCCTCGCTCCCTGTCGCACTGACTCCTCGCTCCCTGTCGCGCTGTCTCCTCGCTCCCTGTCGCGCTGTCTCCTCGTTCCCTGTCGCACTGCCTGCTTGCTCCCTGTCGCGATGTCTCCTCACTCCCTCTTGCGCTGTCTCCTCGCTCCATGTCGCGCTGTCTCCTCGCTCCCTGTCGCGCTGTCTCCTCGCTCCCTGTCACGCTGTCTCCTCACACTCTGTTGCGCTGTCTCATTGCTCACTCTCGCACTGTCTCCTCGCTGCCTGTCGCACTGCCTCCTCGCTTCCTGTCACGATGTCTCCTCACTCCCTGGCGCGCTGTCTCCTCGCTCCCTGTCGCGTTGTCTCATCGCTCCCTGTCACGCTGTCTCCTCGCTCCCTGTCGCGCTGTCTCCTCGCTCCCTGACGTGCTGTCTCCTCGCTCCCTGTCGCGCTGTCTCCTCGCTCCCTGTCACGCTGTCTCCACTTGCCCTCTCGCTCTGTCTCCTCACTACCTCTCGCACTGACTCCTCTCTCGCTCTCGCTCTGTCTCCTGTCTCCCTCTCGCAATGCCTCCGCACTCCCTGTCACACTATCTCCTCGCTCCCTGTCACACTGACTCCTCGCTCCCTGTCGCACTGTCTCCTCGCTCCCTCTCGCGCTGTATCCTCGCTCCCTGTCGCGGTTTCTCATCACTCCCTGTCGCGCTGTCTCCTCACTCCCTCTTGCACTGATTCCTCTCTCCCTCTCGCTCTGTCTCCTCTCTCCCTCTCGCAATGCCTCCGCACTCCCTGTCACACTATCTCCTCGCTCCCTGTCACACTGACTCCTCGCTCCCTGTCGCACTGTCTCCTCGCTCGCTCTAGCGCTGTCTCCTCGCACCCTCTCGCGCTGTCTCCTTGCTCACTGTCGCCCTGTCTCCTCGTTCCCTTTCGCGCTGTCTCCTCTCTCCCTGTCGTGCTATGTCCTCGCTCGCTGTCACGCTGTCTCCTCGCTCCCTGTCGCGCTGTCTCCTTGCTCCCTGTCACGCTGTCTCCTTGCTCCCTGTCGCGCTGTCTGCTAGCTCCCTGTCGCGCTGTCTCCTCGCTTCCTGTCGTGCTGCCTCCTCGCTCCCTGTCGCGCTCTCACCTCGCTCCCTGTCGCGCTGTCTCCTCGCTCCCTGTCGTGCTGTCTCCTCGCTCCCTGTCGTGCTGTCTGCTTGCTCCCTGTCGCAATGTCTCCTCACTCCCTCTTGCGCTGTCTCCTCGCTCGCTGTCGCGCTGTCTCCTTGCTCCCTGTCGCACTGTCTCCTCGCTCCCTGTCGCGCTGTCTCCTCGCTCCCTGTCGCGCTGTCTCCTCGCTCCCTGTCACGCTGTCTCCTCGCTCCCTGTCGCGTTGTCTCATCGCTCCCTGTCACGCTGTCTCCTCACTCCCTGGCGCGCTGTCTCCTCGCTCCGTGTCGCGTTGTCTCATCGCTCCCTGTCACGCTGTCTCCTCGCTCCCTGTCGCGCTGTCTCCTCGCTCCCTGACGTGCTGTCTCCTCGCTCCCTGTCGCGCTGTCTCCTCGCTCCCTGTCACGCTGTCTCCACTTGCCCTCTCGCTCTGTCTCCTCACTCCCTCTCGCACTGATTCCTCTCTCCCTCTCGCTCTGTCTCCTGTCTCCCTCTCGCATTGCCTCCGCACTCCCTGTCACACTGTCTCCTCGCACCCTGTCGCACTGACTCCTCGCACCCTCTCGCTCTGTCTCCTCTCTCCCTGTCGCATTGCCTCCGCACTCCCTGTCACACTGTCTCCTCGCTCCCTGTCGCACTGTCTCCTTGCTCACTCAAGCGCTGTCTCCTCGCTCCCTCTCGCACTGTCTCCTCACTCACTGTCGCGCTGTCTCATCGCTCCCTGTCGCGCTGTAAACTCGCTCCCTGTCGCACTGTCTCCTCACTCCCTGTCGCACTGTCTCCTCGCTCCCTGTCGCGCTTTCTCATCGCTCCATGTCGCGCTGTCTCCTGGCTCTCTGTCGCACTGTCTCCTCGCTCCCTGTCGCACTGTCTCCTCGCTCCCTGTCGCACTGTCTCCTTCCTCCCTGTCGCGCTGTCTCCTCGTTCAATGTCGCGCTGTCTCTTTGCTCTCTGTCGCACTGTCTCCTTTCTCGCTGTCGCACTGTCTCCTCGCTCTCTGTCGCACTGTCTCCTTGCTCATTGATGCGCTGTCTCCTCGCTCCCTGTCGCGCTGTCTCCTCGCTCTCTATCGCACTGTCTCCTTGCTCCCTGTCGCACTGTCTCCTCGCTCCCTGTCGCACTGTCTTTACGCTCCCTGTCGCACTGACTCCTCGCTCCCTGTCACACTGTCTCCTTGCTCCCTGTCGCGCTGTCTCCTTGCTCTGTATCGCGCTGTGACTTTGCTCCTTCTCGCACTGTCGCTTCATTCCCTCTCGCAATGTCTCCTCTCACCCTCTCGCTCTGTCACCTCACTCCCTATCGTGCTGTCTCCTCGCTCGCTCTAGCGCTGTCTCCTCGCACCCTCTCACGCTGTCTCCTTGCTCACTGTCGCCCTGTCTCCTCGCTCCCTTTCGCGCTGTCTCCTCGCACCCTGTCGCGCTGTCTCATCGCTCACTCTAGCGCTGTCTCCTTGCTCCCTGTTGCGCTGTGTCATCGCTCCCTGTCACGCTGTCTCCTCGCTCCCTGTCGCGCTGTCTCCTCGCTCCCTGTCGCGCTGTCTCCTCGCTCCATGTCGCTCTGTCTCCTCTCTTCCTCCCGCATTGCCTCCGCACTCCCTGTCACACTGTCTCCTCGCTCCCTGTCGCACTGACTCCTCGCTCCCTGACGCACTGTCTCCTCGCTCCCTCTCACTCTGTCTCCTCTCTCCCTCTCGCATTGCCTCCGCACTCCCTGTCGCCATGTCTCCTTGCTCCCTGTCGCGCTGACTCCTCGCTCCCTGTCACGCTGTCTCCTCGCTCCCTGTCGCGCTGTCTCCTCGCTCCCTGTCGCACTGTTTGCTTGCTCCCTGTCGCGATGTCTCCTCACTCCCTCTTGCGCTCTCTCCTCGCTCCCTGTCATGCTGTCTCCTCGCTCCATGTCGCGCTGTCTCCTCGCTCCCTGTTGCGCTGTCTCCTCGCTCCCTGTCACGCTGTCTCCTCGCACTCTGTTGCGCTGTCTCATTGCTCACTCTAGCGCTGTCTCCTCGCTACCTCTCGCGCTGTCTCCTCACTCCCTGTCGCACTGTCTCCTCGCTGCCTATCGCACTGCCTCCTCGCTTCCTGTCACGATGTCTCCTCACTCCCTGGCGCGCTGTCTCCTCGCTCCCTGTCGCGTTGTCTCATCGCTCCCTGACGTGCTGTCTCCTCGCTCCCTGTTGCGCTGTCTCCTCGCTCCCTGTCACGCTGTCTCCACTTGCCCTCTCGCTCTGTCTCCTCACTCCCTCTCGCACTGACTCCTCTCTCGCTCTCGCTCTGTCTCCTGTCTCCCTCTCGCATTGCCTCCGCACTCCCTGTCACACTGTCTCCTCGCTCCCTGTTGCACTGTCTCCTCGCTCCCTCTCGCTCTATCTCCTCTCTCCCTGTCGCATTGCCTCCGCACTCCCTGTCACACTGTCTCCTCGCTCCCTGTCGCACTGTCTCCTCGCTACCTGTCGCGGTTTCTCATCGCTCCCTGTCGCGCTGTCTCCTCGCTCCCTGTCGCGCTGTCTGCTCGCACCCTGTCGCGCTGCCTCCACGCTCCCTGTTGCGATGTCTCCTCACTCCCTGTCGCGCTGTCTCCTCGCTCCCTGTCGCGCTGTCTCATCGCTCACTCTAGCGCTGTCTCCTCACTCCCTCTCGCACTGTCTCCTCACTCACTGTCGCGCTGTCTCATCGCTCCCTGTCGCGCTGTAAACTCGCTCCCTGTCGCACTGTCTCCTCACTCCCTGTCGCACTGTCTCCTCGCTCCCTGTCGCGCTTTCTCATCGCTCCATGTCGCGCTGTCTCCTGGCTCTCTGTCGCACTGTCTCCTCGCTCCCTGTCGCACTGTCTCCTCGCTCCCTGTCGCACTGTCTCCTTCCTCCCTGTCGCGCTGTCTCCTCGTTCCCTGTCGCGCTGTCTCCTTGCTCTCTGTCGCACTGTCTCCTTGCTCGCTGTCGCACTGTCTCCTCGCTCGCTGTCGCACTGTCTCCTCGCTCTCTGTCGCACTGTCTCCTTGCTCATTGATGCGCTGTCTCCTCGCTCCCTGTCGCGCTGTCTCCTCGCTCCCTCTCGCACTGTCACCTCGCTGCCTGTCGCACTGACTCCTCGCTCCCTGTCACACTGTCTCCTTGCTCCCTGTCGTGCTGTCTCCTTGCTCTGTGTCGCGCTGTGACTTTGCTCCTTCTCGCACTGTCGCTTCATTCCCTCTCGCAATGTCTCCTCTCACCATCTCGCTCTGTCACCTCACTCCCTATCGTGCTGTCTCCTCGCTCGCACTAGCGCTGTCTCCTCGCACCCTCTCACGCTGACTCCTTGCTCACTGTCGCCCTGTCTCCTCGCTCCCTTTCGCGCTGTCTCCTCGCTCCCTGTCGCGCTGTGTCCTCGCTCGCTGTCGCGCTGTCTCCTCGCACCCTGTCGCGCTGTCTCATCGCTCACTCTAGCGCTGTCTCCTTGCTCCCTGTTGCGCTGTGTCATCGCTCCCTGTCACGCTGTCTCCTCGCTCCCTGTCGCGCAGTCTCCTCGCTCCCTGTCGCGCTGTCTCCTCGCTCCCTGTCGCTCTGTCTCCTCTCTCCCTCCCGCATTGCCTCCGCACTCCCTGTCACACTGTCTCCTCGCTCCCTGTCGCACTGACTCCTCGCTCCCTGACGCACTGTCTCCTCGCTCCCTCTCGCTCTGTCTCCTCTCTCCCTCTCGCATTGCCTCCGCACTCCCTGTCACACTGTCTCCTCGCTCCCTGTCGCACTGACTCCTCGCTCCCTGTCGCGCTGTCTCCTCGCTCCCTGTCGCGCTGCCTCCTCGCTCCCTGTCGCGATGTCTCCTCACTCCCTGTCGCGCTGTCTCCTCGCTCCATGTCGTGCTGTCTCATCGCTCACTCTAGCGCTGTCTCCTCGCTCCCTCTCGCGCTGTCTCCTCACTCACTGCCGCGCTGTCTCATCGCTCCCTGTCGCGCTGTAAACTCGCTCCCTCTCGCAATGCCTCCGCCCTCCCTGTCGCGCTGACTCCTCACACCCTGTCGCCCTTTCTCATCGGTCCATGTCGCGCTGTCTCCTGGCTCTCTGTCGCACTGTCTCCTCGCTCCCTGTCGCACTGTCTCCTCGCTCCCTGTCGCACTGTCTCCTTCCTCCCTGTCGCGCTGTCTCCTCGCTCCCTGTCGCGCTGTCTCCTTGCTCTCTGTCGCACTGTCTCCTTGCTTGCTGTCGCACTGTCTCCTCGCTCTCTGTCACACTGTCTCCTCGCTCCCTGTCGCGCTGTCTCCTCGCTCCCTGTCGCGCTGTCTCATCGCTCACTCTAGCGCTGACTCCTTGCTCCCTCTCGCGCTGTCTCCTCACTCACTGTCGCGCTGTCTCCTCACTCCTTGTCGCGCTGTCTCCTCGCTCCCTGTCACGCTGTCTCCTCGCACCCTGTTGCGCTGACTCATTGCTCACTCTAGCGCTGTCTCCTAGCTCCCTCTCGCTCTGTCTCCTCACTCACTGTCGCGCTGTCTCCTCGCTCCCTGTCGCGCTGTCTCCTCGCTCCCTGTCATGCTGTCTCCTCGCACCCTGTTGCGCTGTCTCATTGCTCACTCTAGCGCTGTCTCCTCGCTCCCTCTCGCGCTGTCTCCTCACTCCCTGTCGCACTGTCTCCTCGCTCCCTGTCGCACTGCCTCCTCGCTTCCTGTCGCGATGTCTCCTCACTCCCTGGCGCGCTGTCTCCTCGCTCCCTGTCGCATTGTCTCATCGCTCCCTGTCACGCTGTCTCCTCGCTCCCTGTCGCGGTGTCTCATCGTTCCCTGTCGCGCTGTCTCCTCGCTCCCTGTCGCGCTGTCTCCTCGCTCCCTGACGTGCTGTCTCCTCGCTCCCTGTCACGCTGTCTCCACTTGCCCTCTCGCTCTGTCTCCTCACTCCCTCTCGCACTGATTCCTCTCTCCCTCTCGCTCTGTCTCCTCTCTCCCTCTCGCATTGCCTCCACACTCCCTGTCACACTGTCTCCTCACTCCCTGTCGCACTGACTCCTCGCTCCCTGTCGCACTGTCTCCTCGCTCCCTCTCGCTCTGTCTCCTCTCTCCCTCTCGCATTGCCTCCGCACTCCCTGTCACACTGTCTCCTCGCTCCCTGTCGCGCTGTGTCCTCGCTCGCTGTCGCGCTGTCTCCTCGCTCCCTGTCGCGCTGCCTCCTCGCTCCCTGTCATGCTGTCTCCTCGCTCCCTGTCGCGCTGTCTCATCGCTCACACTAGCACTGTCTCCTCGCTCCCTCTCGCGCTGTCTCCTCACTCACTGTCGCACTGTCTCATCGCTCCCTGTCGCGCTGTAAACTCGCTCCCTGTCGCGCTGTCTCCTCACTCCCTGTCGCGCTGTCTCCTCGCTCCCTGTCGCGCTTTCTCATCGGCCCATGTCGCGCTGTCTCCTGGCTCTCTGTCGCACTGTCTCCTCGCTCCCTGTCGCACTGTCTCCTCGCTCCCTGTCGCACTGTCTCCTTCCTCCCTGTCGCGCTGTCTCCTCGCTCCCTGTCGCGCTGTCTCCTTGCTCTCTGTCGCACTGTCTCCTTGCTTGCTGTCGCACTGTCTCCTCGCTCTCTGTCGCACTGTCTCCTTGCTCATTGATGCGCTGTCTCCTTGCTCCCTGTCGCGCTGACTCCTCGCTCCCTGTCGCACTGTCTCCTTGCTCCCTGTCATGCTGTCTCCTTGCTCTGTGTCGCGCTGTGACTTTGCTCCTTCTCGCACTGTCGCTTCATTCCCTCTCGCAATGTCTCCTCTCACCCTCTCGCTCTGTCACCTCACTCCCTGTCGTGCTGTCTCCTCGCTCGCTCTAGCGCTGTCTCCTCGCACCCTCTCGCGCTGTCTCCTTGCTCACTGTCGCACTGTCTCCTCGCTCCCTTTCGCGCTGTCTCCTCGCTCCCTGTCGCACTGTGTCCTCGCTCGCTGTCGCGCTGTCTCCTCGAACCCTGTCGCGCTGTCTCATCGCTCACTCTAGCGTTGTCTCCTTGCTCCCTGTTGCGCTGTCTCATCGCTCCCTGTCACGCTGTCTCCTCGCTCCCTGTCACACTGACTCCTCGCTGCCTGTTGCACTGTCTCCTCGCTCACTCTCGCTCTGTCTCCTCTCTCCCTCTCGCATTGCCTCCGCACTCCCTGTCACACTGTCTCCTCGCTCCCTGTCGCACTGACTCCTCGCTCCCTGTCGCGCTGTCTCCTCGCTCCCTGTCGCGCTGCCTCCTCGCTCCCTGTCGCGATGTCTCCTCACTCCCTGTCGCGCTGTCTCCTCGCTCCATGTCGTGCTGTCTCCTCGCTCCCTCTCGCGCTGTCTCCTCACTCACTGTCGCGCTGTCTCATCGCTCACTGTCGCGCTATAAACTCGCTCCCTCTCGCTATGCCTCCGCACTCCCTGTCGCACTGTCTCCTCACTCCCTGTCAAGCTGTCTCCTCGCTCCCTGTCGCGCTGTCTCCTCGCGCCCTGTCGTGCTGTCTCCTCGCTCCCTGTAGCGCTGTCCCCTCGCTCCCTGTCGCACTGTCTCCTCGCTCCCTGTCGCGCTGTCTCCTCGCTCCCTGTCGCTCTGTCTCCTCTCTCCCTCTCGCATTGCCTCCGCACTCCCTGTCACACTGTCTCCTCACCCCCTGTCGCACTGACTCCTCGCTGCCTGTTGCACTGTCTCCTCGCTCACTCTCGCTCTGTCTCCTCTCTCCCTCTCGCATTGCCTCCGCACTACCTGTCACACTGTCTCCTCGCTCCCTGTCGCACTGACTCCTCGCTCCCTGTCGCGCTGTCTCCTCGCTCCCTGTCGCGCTGCCTCCTCGCTCCCTGTCGCGATGTCTCCTCACTCCCTGTCGCGATGTCTCCTCGCTCCATGTCGTGCTGTCTCCTCGCTCCATGTCGTGCTGTCTCCTCGCTCCCTCTCGCGCTGTCTCCTCACTCACTGTCGCGCTGTCTCATCGCTCACTGTCGCGCTGTAAACTCGCTCCCTCTCGCTATGCCTCCGCAATCCCTGTCGCACTGTCTCCTCACTCCCTGTCAAGCTGTCTCCTCGCTCCCTGTCGCGCTGTCTCCTCGCACCCTGTCGCGCTGTCTCCTCGCTCCCTGTAGCGCTGTCCCCTCGCTCCCTGTCGCGCTGTCTCCTCGCTCCCTGTCGCGCTGTCTCCTCGCTCCCTGTTGCGCTGTGCCCTCGCTCCCTGTCGTGCTGTCTCCTCGATCCCTGTCGCACTGTCTCCTCGCTCCCTGTCGCGCTGTTTCCTCGCTCGCTGTCATGCTGTGCCCTCGCTCCCTGTCGCGCTGTCTCCTCGATCCCTGTCGCACTGTCTCCTCGCTCCCTGTCGCGCTGTTTCCTCGCTCCCTGTCATGCTGTCTCCTCGCCCCCTGTCGCGCTGTCTCCTCACTCCCTGTCGCGCTGTCTCCTCGCTCCCTGTCGTGCTGTCTCCACGCGCCCTCTCGCTCTGTCTCCTCACTGCGTCTTGCACTGATTCCTCTCTCCCTCTCGCTCTGTCTCCTCTCTCCCTCTCGCAATGCCTCCTCACTCCCTGTCACACTATCTCCTCGCTCCCTCTCGCGCTGTATCCTCGCTCCCTGTCGCGGTTTCTCATCACTCCCTGTCGCGCTGTCTCCTCACTCCCTATCGCGCTGTCTCCTCGCTCGCTGTCGCGCTGTCTCCTCGCACCCTCTCGCGCTGTCTCCACGCGCCCTCTCGCTCTGTCTCCTCACTCCCTCTTGCACTGATTCCTCTCTCCCTCTCGCTCTGTCTCCTCTCTCCCTCTCGCAATGCCTCCTCACTCCCTGTCACACTATCTCCTCGCTCCCTCTCGCGCTGTATCCTCGCTCCCTGTCGCGGTTTCTCATCACTCCCTGTCGCGCTGTCTCCTCACTCCCTATCGCGCTGTCTCCTCGCTCGCTGTCGCGCTGTCTCCTCGCACCCTCTCGCGCTGTCTCCTTGCTCACTGTCGCCCTGTCTCCTCCTTCCCTTTCGCACTGTCTCCTCACTCACTGTCGCGCTGTCTCATCGCTCCCTGTCGCGCTGTAAACTCGCTCCCTGTCGCACTGTCTCCTCACTCCCTGTCGCACTGTCTCCTCGCTCCCTGTCGCGCTTTCTCATCGCTCCATGTCGCGCTGTCTCCTGGCTCTCTGTCGAACTGTCTCCTCGCTCCCTGTCGCACTGTCTCCTCGCTCCCTGTCGCACTGTCTCCTTCCTCCCTGTCGCGCTGTCTCCTCGTTCCCTGTTGCGCTGTCTCCTTGCTCTCTGTCGCACTGTCTCCTTGCTCGCTGTCGCACTGTCTCCTCGCTCGCTGTCGCACTGTCTCCTCGCTCTCTGTCGCACTGTCTCCTTGCTCATTGATGCGCTGTCTCCTCGCTCCCTGTCGCGCTGTCTCCTCGCTCTCTATCGCACTGTCTCCTTGCTCCCTGTCGCACTGTCTCCTCGCTCCCTGTCGCACTGTCTTTACGCTCCCTGTCGCACTGTCTCCTCGCTCCCTCTCGCACTGTCACCTCGCTGCCTGTCGCACTGACTCCTCGCTCCCTGTCACACTGTCTCCTTGCTCCCTGTCGTGCTGTCTCCTTGCTCTGTGTCGCGCTGTGACTTTGCTCCTTCTCGCACTGTCGCTTCATTCCCTCTCGCAATGTCTCCTCTCACCCTCTCGCTCTGTCACCTCACTCCCTATCGTGCTGTCTCCTCGCTCGCACTAGCGCTGTCTCCTCGCACCCTCTCATGCTGTCTCCTTGCTCACTGTCGCCCTGTCTCCTCGCTCCCTTTCGCGCTGTCTCCTCGCTCCCTGTCACGCTGTGTCCTCGCTCGCTGTCGCGCTGTCTCCTCGCACCCTGTCGCGCTGTCTCATCGCTCACTCCAGCGCTGTCTCCTTGCTCCCTGTTGCGCTGTGTCATCGCTCCCTGTCACGCTGTCTCCTCGCTCCCTGTCGCGCAGTCTCCTCGCTCCCTGATGCACTGTCTCCTCGCTCCCTCTCGCTCTGTCTCCTCTCTCCCTCTCGCATTGCCTCCGCACTCCCTGTCACACTGTCTCCTCGCTCCCTGTCACACTGACTCCTCGCTCCCTGTCGCGCTGTCTCCTCGCTCCCTGTCGCGCTGCCTCCTCGCTCCCTGTCGCGAAGTCTCCTCACTCCCTGTCGCGCTGTCTCCTTGCTCCATGTCGTGCTGTCTCATCGCTCACTCTAGCGCTGTCTCCTCGCTCCCTCTCGCGCTGTCTCCTCACTCACTGCCGCGCTGTCTCATCGCTCCCTGTCGCGCTGTAAACTCGCTCCCTCTCGCAATGTCTCCGCCCTCCCTGTCGCGCTGACTCCTCACACCCTGTCGCCCTTTCTCATCGGTCCATGTCGCGCTGTGTCCTGGCTCTCTGTCGCACTGTCTCCTCGCTCCCTGTCGCACTGTCTCCTCGCTCCCTGTCGCACTGTCTCCTTCCTCCCTGTCGCGCTGTCTCCTCGCTCCCTGTCGCGCTGTCTCCTTGCTCTCTGTCGCACTGTCTCCTTGCTTGCTGTCGCACTGTCTCCTCGCTCTCTGTCACACTGTCTCCTCGCTCCCTGTCGCGCTGTCTCCTCGCTCCCTGTCGCGCTGTCTCATCGCTCACTCTAGCGCTGTCTCCTTGCTCCCTCTCGCGCTGTCTCCTCACTCACTGTCGCGCTGTCTCCTCACTCCTTGTCGCGCTGTCTCCTCGCTCCCTGTCACGCTGTCTCCTCGCACCCTGTTGCGCTGACTCATTGCTCACTCTAGCGCTGTCTCCTCGCTCCCTCTCGCTCTGTCTCCTCACTCACTGTCGCGCTGTCTCCTCGCTCCCTGTCGCGCTGTCTCCTCGCTCCCTGTCATGCTGTCTCCTCGCACCCTGTTGCACTGCCTCATTGCTCACTCTAGCGCTGTCTTCTCGCTCCCTCTCGCGCTGTCTCCTCACTCCCTGTCGCACTGTCTCCTCGCTAGCTGTCGCACTGCCTCCTCGCTTCCTGTCGCGATGTCTCCTCACTCCCTGGCGCGCTGTCTCCTCGCTCCCTGTCGCATTGTCTCATCGCTCCCTGTCACGCTGTCTCCTCGCTCCCTGTCGCGCTGTCTCATCGTTCCCTGTCGCGCTGTCTCCTCGCTCCCTGTCGCGCTGTCTCCTCGCTCCCTGACGTGCTGTCTCCTCGCTCCCTGTCACGCTGTCTCCACTTGCCCTCTCGCTCTGTCTCCTCACTCCCTCTCGCACTGATTCCTCTCTCCCTCTCGCTCTGTCTCCTCTCTGCCTCTCGCATTGCCTCCACACTCCCTGTCACACTGTCTCCTCACTCCCTGTCGCACTGACTCCTCGCTCCCTGTCGCACTGTCTCCTCGCTCCCTCTCGCTCTGTCTCCTCTCTCCCTCTCGCATTGCCTCCGCACTCCCTGTCACACTGTCTCCTCGCTCCCTGTCGCGCTGTGTCCTCGCTCGCTGTCGCGCTGTCTCCTCGCTCACTGTCGCGCTGCCTCCTCGCTCCCTGTCATGCTGTCTCCTCGCTCCCTGTCGCGCTGTCTCATCGCTCACACTAGCACTGTCTCCTCGCTCCCTCTCGCGCTGTCTCCTCACTCACTGTCGCGCTGTCTCATCGCTCCCTGTCGCGCTGTAAACTCGCTCCCTGTCGCGCTGTCTCCTCACTCCCTGTCGCGCTGTCTCCTCGCTCCCTGTCGCGCTTTCTCATCGGCCCATGTCGCGCTGTCTCCTGGCTCTCTGTCGCACTGTCTCCTCGCTCCCTGTCGCACTGTCTCCTCGCTCCCTGTCGCACTGTCTCCTTCCTCCCTGTCGCGCTGTCTCCTCGCTCCCTGTCGCGCTGTCTCCTTGCTCTCTGTCGCACTGTCTCCTTGCTTGCTGTCGCACTGTCTCCTCGCTCTCTGTCGCACTGTCTCCTTGCTCATTGATGCGCTGTCTCCTTGCTCCCTGTCGCGCTGACTCCTCGCTCCCTGTCGCACTGTCTCCTTGCTCCCTGTCATGCTGTCTCCTTGCTCTGTGTCGCGCTGTGACTTTGCTCCTTCTCGCACTGTCGCTTCATTCCCTCTCGCAATGTCTCCTCTCACCCTCTCGCTCTGTCACCTCACTCCCTGTCGTGCTGTCTCCTCGCTCGCTCTAGCGCTGTCTCCTCGCACCCTCTCGCGCTGTCTCCTTGCTCACTGTCGCACTGTCTCCTCGCTCCCTTTCGCGCTGTCTCCTCGCTCCCTGTCGCACTGTGTCCTCGCTCGCTGTCGCGCTGTCTCCTCGAACCCTGTCGCGCTGTCTCATCGCTCACTCTAGCGCTGTCTCCTTGCTCCCTGTTGCGCTGTCTCATCGCTCCCTGTCACGCTGTCTCCTCGCTCCCTGTCGCGCTGTCTCCTCGCTCCCTGTCGCGCTGTCTCCTCGCTCCCTGTCGCTCTGTCTCCTCTCTCCCTCTCGCATTGCCTCAGCACTCCCTGTCACACTGTCTCCTCACCCCCTGTCACACTGACTCCTCGCTGCCTGTTGCACTGTCTCCTCGCTCACTCTCGCTCTGTCTCCTCTCTCCCTCTCGCATTGCCTCCGCACTCCCTGTCACACTGTCTCCTCGCTCCCTGTCGCACTGACTCCTCGCTCCCTGTCGCGCTGTCTCCTCGCTCCCTGTCGCGCTGCCTCCTCGCTCCCTGTCGCGATGTCTCCTCACTCCCTGTCGCGCTGTCTCCTCGCTCCATGTCGTGCTGTCTCCTCGCTCCCTGTCGCGCTGTCTCCTCACTCACTGTCGCGCTGTCTCATCGCTCACTGTCGCGCTATAAACTCGCTCCCTCTCGCTATGCCTCCGCACTCCCTGTCGCACTGTCTCCTCACTCCCTGTCAAGCTGTCTCCTCGCTCCCTGTCGCGCTGTCTCCTCGCGCCCTGTCGTGCTGTCTCCTCGCTCCCTGTAGCGCTGTCCCCTCGCTCCCTGTCGCACTGTCTCCTCGCTCCCTGTCGCGCTGTCTCCTCGCTCCCTGTCGCTCTGTCTCCTCTCTCCCTCTCGCATTGCCTCCGCACTCCCTGTCACACTGTCTCCTCACCCCCTGTCGCACTGACTCCTCGCTGCCTGTTGCACTGTCTCCTCGCTCACTCTCGCTCTGTCTCCTCTCTCCCTCTCGCATTACCTCCGCACTACCTGTCACACTGTCTCCTCGCTCCCTGTCGCACTGACTCCTCGCTCCCTGTCGCGCTGTCTCCTCGCTCCCTGTCGCGCTGCCTCCTCGCTCCCTGTCGCGATGTCTCCTCACTCCCTGTCGCGATGTCTCCTCGCTCCATGTCGTGCTGTCTCCTCGCTCCATGTCGTGCTGTCTCCTCGCTCCCTCTCGCGCTGTCTCCTCACTCACTGTCGCGCTGTCTCATCGCTCACTGTCGCGCTGTAAACTCGCTCCCTCTCGCTATGCCTCCGCACTCCCTGTCGCACTGTCTCCTCACTCCCTGTCAAGCTGTCTCCTCGCTCCCTGTCGCGCTGTCTCCTCGCACCCTGTCGCGCTGTCTCCTCGCTCCCTGTAGCGCTGTCCCCTCGCTCCCTGTCGCGCTGTCTCCTCGCTCCCTGTCGCGCTGTCTCCTCGCTCCCTGTTGCGCTGTGCCCTCGCTCCCTGTCGTGCTGTCTCCTCGATGCCTGTCGCACTGTCTCCTCGCTCCCTGTCGCGCTGTTTCCTCGCTCGCTGTCATGCTGTGCCCTCGCTCCCTGTCGCGCTGTCTCCTCGATCCCTGTCGCACTGTCTCCTCGCTCCCTGTCGCGCTGTTTCCTCGCTCCCTGTCATGCTGTCTCCTCGCCCCCTGTCGCGCTGTCTCCTCACTCCCTGTCGCGCTGTCTCCTCGCTCCCTGTCGTGCTGTCTCCACGCGCCCTCTCGCTCTGTCTCCTCACTCCCTCTTGCACTGATTCCTCTCTCCCTCTCGCTCTGTCTCCTCTCTCCCTCTCGCAATGCCTCCTCACTCCATGTCACACTATCTCCTCGCTCCCTCTCGCGCTGTATCCTCGCTCCCTGTCGCGGTTTCTCATCACTCCCTGTCGCGCTGTCTCCTCACTCCCTATCGCGCTGTCTCCTCGCTCGCTGTCGCGCTGTCTCCTCGCACCCTCTCGCGCTGTCTCCACGCGCCCTCTCGCTCTGTCTCCTCACTCCCTCTTGCACTGATTCCTCTCTCCCTCTCGCTCTGTCTCCTCTCTCCCTCTCGCAATGCCTCCTCACTCCCTGTCACACTATCTCCTCGCTCCCTCTCGCGCTGTATCCTCGCTCCCTGTCGCGGTTTCTCATCACTCCCTGTGGCGCTGTCTCCTCACTCCCTATTGCGCTGTCTCCTCGCTCGCTGTCGCGCTGTCTCCTCGCACCCTCTCGCGCTGTCTCCTTGCTCACTGTCGCCCTGTCTCCTCCTTCCCTTTCGCACTGTCTCCTCACTCACTGTCGCGCTGTCTCATCGCTCCCTGTCGCGCTGTAAACTCGCTCCCTGTCGCACTGTCTCCTCACTCCCTGTCGCACTGTCTCCTCGCTCCCTGTCGCGCTTTCTCATCGCTCCATGTCGCGCTGTCTCCTGGCTCTCTGTCGCACTGTCTCCTCGCTCCCTGTCGCACTGTCTCCTCGCTCCCTGTCGCACTGTCTCCTTCCTCCCTGTCGCGCTGTCTCCTCGTTCCCTGTCGCGCTGTCTCCTTGCTCTCTGTCGCACTGTCTCCTTGCTCGCTGTCGCACTGTCTCCTCGCTCGCTGTCGCACTGTCTCCTCGCTCTCTGTCGCACTGTCTCCTTGCTCATTGATGCGCTGTCTCCTCGCTCCCTGTCGCGCTGTCTCCTCGCTCTCTATCGCACTGTCTCCTCGCTCCCTCTCGCTCTATCTCCTCTCTCCCTGTCGCATTGCCTCCGCACTCCCTGTCACACTGTCTCCTCGCTCCCTGTCGCACTGTCTCCTCGCTACCTGTCGCGGTTTCTCATCGCTCCCTGTCGCGCTGTCTCCTCGCTCCCTGTCGCGCTGTCTGCTCGCACCCTGTCGCGCTGCCTCCACGCTCCCTGTTGCGATGTCTCCTCACTCCCTGTCGCGCTGTCTCCTCGCTCCCTGTCGCGCTGTCTCATCGCTCACTCTAGCGCTGTCTCCTCACTCCCTCTCGCACTGTCTCCTCACTCACTGTCGCGCTGTCTCATCGCTCCCTGTCGCGCTGTAAACTCGCTCCCTGTCGCACTGTCTCCTCACTCCCTGTCGCACTGTCTCCTCGCTCCCTGTCGCGCTTTCTCATCGCTCCATGTCGCGCTGTCTCCTGGCTCTCTGTCGCACTGTCTCCTCGCTCCCTGTCGCACTGTCTCCTCGCTCCCTGTCGCACTGTCTCCTTCCTCCCTGTCGCGCTGTCTCCTCGTTCCCTGTCGCGCTGTCTCCTTGCTCTCTGTCGCACTGTCTCCTCGCTCGCTGTCGCACTGTCTCCTCACTCTCTGTCGCACTGTCTCCTTGCTCATTGATGCGCTGTCTCCTCGCTCCCTGTCGCGCTGTCTCCTCGCTCTCTATCGCACTGTCTCCTTGCTCCCTGTCGCACTGTCTCCTCGCTCCCTGTCGCACTGTCTTTACGCTCCCTGTCGCACTGTCTCCTCGCTCCCTCTCGCACTGTCACCTCGCTGCCTGTCGCACTGACTCCTCGATCCCTGTCACACTGTCTCCTTGCTCCCTGTCGTGCTGTCTCCTTGCTCTGTGTCGCGCTGTGACTTTGCTCCTTCTCGCACTGTCGCTTCATTCCCTCTCGCAATGTCTCCTCTCACCCTCTCGCTCTGTCACCTCACTCCCTATCGTGCTGTCTCCTCGCTCGCACTAGCGCTGTCTCCTCGCACCCTCTCACGCTGTCTCCTTGCTCACTGTCGCCCTGTCTCCTCGCTCCCTTTCGCGCTGTCTCCTCGCTCCCTGTCGCGCTGTGTCCTCGCTCGCTGTCGCGCTGTCTCCTCGCACCCTGTCGCGCTGTCTCATCGCTCACTCTAGCGCTGTCTCCTTGCTCCCTGTTGCGCTGTGTCATCGCTCCCTGTCACGCTGTCTCCTCGCTCCCTGTCGCGCAGTCTCCTCGCTCCCTGTCGCGCTGTCTCCTCGCTCCCTGTCGCTCTGTCTCCTCTCTCCCTCCCGCTTTGCCTCCGCACTCCCTGTCACACTGTCTCCTCGCTCCCTGTCGCACTGACTCCTCGCTCCCTGACGCACTGTCTCCTCGCTCCCTCTCGCTCTGTCTCCTCTCTCCCTCTCGCATTGCCTCCGCACTCCCTGTCACACTGTCTCCTCGCTCCCTGTCGCACTGACTCCTCGCTCCCTGTCGCGCTGTCTCCTCGCTCCCTGTCGCGCTGCCTCCTCGCTCCCTGTCGCGATGTCTCCTCACTCCCTGTCGCGCTGTCTCCTCGCTCCATGTCGTGCTGTCTCATCGCTCACTCTAGCGCTGTCTCCTCGCTCCCTCTCGCACTGTCTCCTCACTCACTGCCGCGCTGTCTCATCGCTCCCTGTCGCGCTGTAAACTCGCTCCCTCTCGCAATGCCTTCGCCCTCCCTGTCGCGCTGACTCCTCACACCCTGTCGCCCTTTCTCATCGGTCCATGTCGCGCTGTCTCCTGGCTCTCTGTCGCACTGTCTCCTCGCTCCCTGTCGCACTGTCTCCTCGCTCCCTGTCGCACTGTCTCCTTCCTCCCTGTCGCGCTGTCTCCTCGCTCCCTGTCGCGCTGTCTCCTTGCTCTCTGTCGCACTGTCTCCTTGCTTGCTGTCGCACTGTCTCCTCGCTCTCTGTCACACTGTCTCCTCGCTCCCTGTCGCGCTGTCTCCTCGCTCCCTGTCGCGCTGTCTCATCGCTCACTCTAGCGCTGACTCCTTGCTCCCTCTCGCGCTGTCTCCTCACTCACTGTCGCGCTGTCTCCTCACTCCTTGTCGCGCTGTCTCCTCGCTCCCTGTCACGCTGTCTCCTCGCACCCTGTTGCGCTGACTCATTGCTCACTCTAGCGCTGTCTCCTAGCTCCCTCTCGCTCTGTCTCCTCACTCACTGTCGCGCTGTCTCCTCGCTCCCTGTCGCGCTGTCTCCTCGCTCCCTGTCATGCTGTCTCCTCGCACCCTGTTGCGCTGTCTCATTGCTCACTCTAGCGCTGTCTCCTCGCTCCCTCTCGCGCTGTCTCCTCACTCCCTGTCGCACTGTCTCCTCGCTCCCTGTCGCACTGCCTCCTCGCTTCCTGTCGCGATGTCTCCTCACTCCCTGGCGCGCTGTCTCCTCGCTCCCTGTCGCATTGTCTCATCGCTCCCTGTCACGCTGTCTCCTCGCTCCCTGTCGCGCTGTCTCATCGTTCCCTGTCGCGCTGTCTCCTCGCTCCCTGTCGCGCTGTCTCCTCGCTCCCTGACGTGCTGTCTCCTCGCTCCCTGTCACGCTGTCTCCACTTGCCCTCTCGCTCTGTCTCCTCACTCCCTCTCGCACTGATTCCTCTCTCCCTCTCGCTCTGTCTCCTCTCTCCCTCTCGCATTGCCTCCACACTCCCTGTCACACTGTCTCCTCACTCCCTGTCGCACTGACTCCTCGCTCCCTGTCGCACTGTCTCCTCGCTCCCTCTCGCTCTGTCTCCTCTCTCCCTCTCGCATTGCCTCCGCACTCCCTGTCACACTGTCTCCTCGCTCCCTGTCGCGCTGTGTCCTCGCTCGCTGTCGCGCTGTCTCCTCGCTCCCTGTCGCGCTGCCTCCTCGCTCCCTGTCATGCTGTCTCCTCGCTCCCTGTCGCGCTGTCTCATCGCTCACACTAGCACTGTCTCCTCGCTCCCTCTCGCGCTGTCTCCTCACTCACTGTCGCACTGTCTCATCGCTCCCTGTCGCGCTGTAAACTCGCTCCCTGTCGCGCTGTCTCCTCACTCCCTGTCGCGCTGTCTCCTCGCTCCCTGTCGCGCTTTCTCATCGGCCCATGTCGCGCTGTCTCCTGGCTCTCTGTCGCACTGTCTCCTCGCTCCCTGTCGCACTGTCTCCTCGCTCCCTGTCGCACTGTCTCCTTCCTCCCTGTCGCGCTGTCTCCTCGCTCCCTGTCGCGCTGTCTCCTTGCTCTCTGTCGCACTGTCTCCTTGCTTGCTGTCGCACTGTCTCCTCGCTCTCTGTCGCACTGTCTCCTTGCTCATTGATGCGCTGTCTCCTTGCTCCCTGTCGCGCTGACTCCTCGCTCCCTGTCGCACTGTCTCCTTGCTCCCTGTCATGCTGTCTCCTTGCTCTGTGTCGCGCTGTGACTTTGCTCCTTCTCGCACTGTCGCTTCATTCCCTCTCGCAATGTCTCCTCTCACCCTCTCGCTCTGTCACCTCACTCCCTGTCGTGCTGTCTCCTCGCTCGCTCTAGCGCTGTCTCCTCGCACCCTCTCGCGCTGTCTCCTTGCTCACTGTCGCACTGTCTCCTCGCTCCCTTTCGCGCTGTCTCCTCGCTCCCTGTCGCACTGTGTCCTCGCTCGCTGTCGCGCTGTCTCCTCGAACCCTGTCGCGCTGTCTCATCGCTCACTCTAGCGCTGTCTCCTTGCTCCCTGTTGCGCTGTCTCATCGCTCCCTGTCACGCTGTCTCCTCGCTCCCTGTCGCGCTGTCTCCTCGCTCCCTGTCGCGCTTTCTCATCGGCCCATGTCGCGCTGTCTCCTGGCTCTCTGTCGCACTGTCTCCTCGCTCCCTGTCGCACTGTCTCCTCGCTCCCTGTCGCACTGTCTCCTTCCTCCCTGTCGCGCTGTCTCCTCGCTCCCTGTCGCGCTGTCTCCTTGCTCTCTGTCGCACTGTCTCCTTGCTTGCTGTCGCACTGTCTCCTCGCTCTCTGTCGCACTGTCTCCTTGCTCATTGATGCGCTGTCTCCTTGCTCCCTGTCGCGCTGACTCCTCGCTCCCTGTCGCACTGTCTCCTTGCTCCCTGTCATGCTGTCTCCTTGCTCTGTGTCGCGCTGTGACTTTGCTCCTTCTCGCACTGTCGCTTCATTCCCTCTCGCAATGTCTCCTCTCACCCTCTCGCTCTGTCACCTCACTCCCTGTCGTGCTGTCTCCTCGCTCGCTCTAGCGCTGTCTCCTCGCACCCTCTCGCGCTGTCTCCTTGCTCACTGTCGCACTGTCTCCTCGCTCCCTTTCGCGCTGTCTCCTCGCTCCCTGTCGCACTGTGTCCTCGCTCGCTGTCGCGCTGTCTCCTCGAACCCTGTCGCGCTGTCTCATCGCTCACTCTAGCGCTGTCTCCTTGCTCCCTGTTGCGCTGTCTCATCGCTCCCTGTCACGCTGTCTCCTCGCTCCCTGTCGCGCTGTCTCCTCGCTCCCTGTCGCGCTGTCTCCTCGCTCCCTGTCGCTCTGTCTCCTCTCTCCCTCTCGCATTGCCTCCGCACTCCCTGTCACACTGTCTCCTCACCCCCTGTCACACTGACTCCTCGCTGCCTGTTGCACTGTCTCCTCGCTCCCTCTCGCTATGCCTCCGCAATCCCTGTCGCACTGTCTCCTCACTCCCTGTCAAGCTGTCTCCTCGCTCCCTGTCACGCTGTCTCCTCGCACCCTGTCGCGCTGTCTCCTCGCTCCCTGTAGCGCTGTCCCCTCGCTCCCTGTCGCGCTGTCTCCTCGCTCCCTGTCGCGCTGTCTCCTCGCTCCCTGTTGCGCTGTGCCCTCGCTCCCTGTCGTGCTGTCTCCTCGATCCCTGTCGCACTGTCTCCTCGCTCCCTGTCGCGCTGTTTCCTCGCTCGCTGTCATGCTGTGCCCTCGCTCCCTGTCGCGCTGTCTCCTCGATCCCTGTCGCACTGTCTCCTCGCTCCCTGTCGCGCTGTTTCCTCGCTCCCTGTCATGCTGTCTCCTCGCCCCCTGTCGCGCTGTTTCCTCACTCCCTGTCGCGCTGTCTCCTCGCTCCCTGTCGTGCTGTCTCCACGCGCCCTCTCGCTCTGTCTCCTCACTCCCTCTTGCACTGATTCCTCTCTCCCTCTCGCTCTGTCTCCTCTCTCCCTCTCGCAATGCCTCCTCACTCCCTGTCACACTATCTCCTCGCTCCCTCTCGCGCTGTATCCTCGCTCCCTGTCGCGGTTTCTCATCACTCCCTGTCGCGCTGTCTCCTCACTCCCTATCGCGCTGTCTCCTCGCTCGCTGTCGCGCTGTCTCCTCGCACCCTCTCGCGCTGTCTCCACGCGCCCTCTCGCTCTGTCTCCTCACTCCCTCTTGCACTGATTCCTCTCTCCCTCTCGCTCTGTCTCCTCTCTCCCTCTCGCAATGCCTCCTCACTCCCTGTCACACTATCTCCTCGCTCCCTCTCGCGCTGTATCCTCGCTCCCTGTCGCGGTTTCTCATCACTCCCTGTCGCGCTGTCTCCTCACTCCCTATCGCGCTGTCTCCTCGCTCGCTGTCGCGCTGTCTCCTCGCACTCTCTCGCGCTGTCTCCTTGCTCACTGTCGCCCTGTCTCCTCCTTCCCTTTCGCACTGTCTCCTCACTCACTGTCGCGCTGTCTCATCGCTCCCTGTCGCGCTGTAAACTCGCTCCCTGTCGCACTGTCTCCTCACTCCCTGTCGCACTGTCTCCTCGCTCCCTGTCGCGCTTTCTCATCGCTCCATGTCGCGCTGTCTCCTGGCTCTCTGTCGCACTGTCTCCTCGCTCCCTGTCGCACTGTCTCCTCGCTCCCTGTCGCACTGTCTCCTTCCTCCCTGTCGCGCTGTCTCCTCGTTCCCTGTTGCGCTGTCTCCTTGCTCTCTGTCGCACTGTCTCCTTGCTCGCTGTCGCACTGTCTCCTCGCTCGCTGTCGCACTGTCTCCTCGCTCTCTGTCGCACTGTCTCCTTGCTCATTGATGCGCTGTCTCCTCGCTCCCTGTCGCGCTGTCTCGTCGCTCTCTATCGGACTGTCTCCTTGCTCCCTGTCGCACTGTCTCCTCGCTCCCTGTCGCACTGTCTTTACGCTCCCTGTCGCACTGTCTCCTCGCTCCCTCTCGCACTGTCACCTCGCTGCCTGTCGCACTGACTCCTCGCTCCCTGTCACACTGTCTCCTTGCTCCCTGTCGTGCTGTCTCCTTGCTCTGTGTCGCGCTGTGACTTTGCTCCTTCTCGCACTGTCGCTTCATTCCCTCTCGCAATGTCTCCTCTCACCCTCTCGCTCTGTCACCTCACTCCCTATCGTGCTGTCTCCTCGCTCGCACTAGCGCTGTCTCCTCGCACCCTCTCGCGCTGTCTCCTTGCTCACTGTCGCCCTGTCTCCTCGCTCCCTTTCGCGCTGTCTCCTCGCTCCCTGTCACGCTGTGTCCTCGCTCGCTGTCGCGCTGTCTCCTCGCACCCTGTCGCGCTGTCTCATCGCTCACTCCAGCGCTGTCTCCTTGCTCCCTGTTGCGCTGTGTCATCGCTCCCTGTCACGCTGTCTCCTCGCTCCCTGTCGCGCAGTCTCCTCGCTCCCTGATGCACTGTCTCCTCGCTCCCTCTCGCTCTGTCTCCTCTCTCCCTCTCGCATTGCCTCCGCACTCCCTGTCACACTGTCTCCTCGCTCCCTGTCACACTGACTCCTCGCTCCCTGTCGCGCTGTCTCCTCGCTCCCTGTCGCGCTGCCTCCTCGCTCCCTGTCGCGAAGTCTCCTCACTCCCTGTCGCGCTGTCTCCTCGCTCCATGTCGTGCTGTCTCATCGCTCACTCTAGCGCTGTCTCCTCGCTCCCTCTCGCGCTGTCTCCTCACTCACTGCCGCGCTGTCTCATCGCTCCCTGTCGCGCTGTAAACTCGCTCCCTCTCGCAATGCCTCCGCCCTCCCTGTCGCGCTGACTCCTCACACCCTGTCGCCCTTTCTCATCGGTCCATGTCGCGCTGTGTCCTGGCTCTCTGTCGCACTGTCTCCTCGCTCCCTGTCGCACTGTCTCCTCGCTCCCTGTCGCACTGTCTCCTTCCTCCCTGTCGCGCTGTCTCCTCGCTCCCTGTCGCGCTGTCTCCTTGCTCTCTGTCGCACTGTCTCCTTGCTTGCTGTCGCACTGTCTCCTCGCTCTCTGTCACACTGTCTCCTCGCTCCCTGTCGCGCTGTCTCCTCGCTCCCTGTCGCGCTGTCTCATCGCTCACTCTAGCGCTGTCTCCTTGCTCCCTCTCGCGCTGTCTCCTCACTCACTGTCGCGCTGTCTCCTCACTCCTTGTCGCGCTGTCTCCTCGCTCCCTGTCACGCTGTCTCCTCGCACCCTGTTGCGCTGACTCATTGCTCACTCTAGCGCTGTCTCCTCGCTCCCTCTCGCTCTGTCTCCTCACTCACTGTCGCGCTGTCTCCTCGCTCCCTGTCGCGCTGTCTCCTCGCTCCCTGTCATGCTGTCTCCTCGCACCCTGTTGCACTGCCTCATTGCTCACTCTAGCGCTGTCTTCTCGCTCCCTCTCGCGCTGTCTCCTCACTCCCTGTCGCACTGTCTCCTCGCTCCCTGTCGCACTGTCTCCTCGCTTCCTGTCGCGATGTCTCCTCACTCCCTGGCGCGCTGTCTCCTCGCTCCCTGTCGCATTGTCTCATCGCTCCCTGTCACGCTGTCTCCTCGCTCCCTGTCGCGCTGTCTCATCGTTCCCTGTCGCGCTGTCTCCTCGCTCCCTGTCGCGCTGTCTCCTCGCTCCCTGACGTGCTGTCTCCTCGCTCCCTGTCACGCTGTCTCCACTTGCCCTCTCGCTCTGTCTCCTCACTCCCTCTCGCACTGATTCCTCTCTCCCTCTCGCTCTGTCTCCTCTCTCCCTCTCGCATTGCCTCCACACTCCCTGTCACACTGTCTCCTCAGTCCCTGTCGCACTGACTCCTCGCTCTCTGTCGCACTGTCTCCTCGCTCCCTCTCGCTCTGTCTCCTCTCTCCCTCTCGCATTGCCTCCGCACTCCCTGTCACACTGTCTCCTCGCTCCCTGTCGCGCTGTGTCCTCGCTCGCTGTCGCGCTGTCTCCTCGCTCCCTGTCGCGCTGCCTCCTCGCTCCCTGTCATGCTGTCTCCTCGCTCCCTGTCGCGCTGTCTCATCGCTCACACTAGCACTGTCTCCTCGCTCCCTCTCGCGCTGTCTCCTCACTCACTGTCGCGCTGTCTCATCGCTCCCTGTCGCGCTGTAAACTCGCTCCCTGTCGCGCTGTCTCCTCACTCCCTGTCGCGCTGTCTCCTCGCTCCCTGTCGCGCTTTCTCATCGGCCCATGTCGCGCTGTCTCCTGGCTCTCTGTCGCACTGTCTCCTCGCTCCCTGTCGCACTGTCTCCTCGCTCCCTGTCGCACTGTCTCCTTCCTCCCTGTCGCGCTGTCTCCTCGCTCCCTGTCGCGCTGTCTCCTTGCTCTCTGTCGCACTGTCTCCTTGCTTGCTGTCGCACTGTCTCCTCGCTCTCTGTCGCACTGTCTCCTTGCTCATTGATGCGCTGTCTCCTTGCTCCCTGTCGCGCTGACTCCTCGCTCCCTGTCGCACTGTCTCCTTGCTCCCTGTCATGCTGTCTCCTTGCTCTGTGTCGCGCTGTGACTTTGCTCCTTCTCGCACTGTCGCTTCATTCCCTCTCGCAATGTCTCCTCTCACCCTCTCGCTCTGTCACCTCACTCCCTGTCGTGCTGTCTCCTCGCTCGCTCTAGCGCTGTCTCCTCGCACCCTCTCGCGCTGTCTCCTTGCTCACTGTCGCACTGTCTCCTCGCTCCCTTTCGCGCTGTCTCCTCGCTCCCTGTCGCACTGTGTCCTCGCTCGCTGTCGCGCTGTCTCCTCGAACCCTGTCGCGCTGTCTCATCGCTCACTCTAGCGCTGTCTCCTTGCTCCCTGTTGCGCTGTCTCATCGCTCCCTGTCACGCTGTCTCCTCGCTCCCTGTCGCGCTGTCTCCTCGCTCCCTGTCGCGCTGTCTCCTCGCTCCCTGTCGCTCTGTCTCCTCTCTCCCTCTCGCATTGCCTCAGCACTCCCTGTCACACTGTCTCCTCACCCCCTGTCACACTGACTCCTCGCTGCCTGTTGCACTGTCTCCTCGCTCACTCTCGCTCTGTCTCCTCTCTCCCTCTCGCATTGCCTCCGCACTCCCTGTCACACTGTCTCCTCGCTCCCTGTCGCACTGACTCCTCGCTCCCTGTCGCGCTGTCTCCTCGCTCCCTGTCGCGCTGCCTCCTCGCTCCCTGTCGCGATGTCTCCTCACTCCCTGTCGCGCTGTCTCCTCGCTCCATGTCGTGCTGTCTCCTCGCTCCCTCTCGCGCTGTCTCCTCACTCACTGTCGCGCTGTCTCATCGCTCACTGTCGCGCTATAAACTCGCTCCCTCTCGCTATGCCTCCGCACTCCCTGTCGCACTGTCTCCTCACTCCCTGTCAAGCTGTCTCCTCGCTCCCTGTCGCGCTGTCTCCTCGCGCCCTGTCGTGCTGTCTCCTCGCTCCCTGTAGCGCTGTCCCCTCGCTCCCTGTCGCACTGTCTCCTCGCTCCCTGTCGCGCTGTCTCCTCGCTCCCTGTCGCTCTGTCTCCTCTCTCCCTCTCGCATTGCCTCCGCACTCCCTGTCACACTGTCTCCTCACCCCCTGTCGCACTGACTCCTCGCTGCCTGTTGCACTGTCTCCTCGCTCACTCTCGCTCTGTCTCCTCTCTCCCTCTCGCATTACCTCCGCACTACCTGTCACACTGTCTCCTCGCTCCCTGTCGCACTGACTCCTCGCTCCCTGTCGCGCTGTCTCCTCGCTCCCTGTCGCGCTGCCTCCTCGCTCCCTGTCGCGATGTCTCCTCACTCCCTGTCGCGCTGTCTCCTCGCTCCATGTCGTGCTGTCTCCTCGCTCCATGTCGTGCTGTCTCCTCGCTCCCTCTCGCGCTGTCTCCTCACTCACTGTCGCGCTGTCTCATCGCTCACTGTCGCGCTGTAAACTCGCTCCCTCTCGCTATGCCTCCGCACTCCCTGTCGCACTGTCTCCTCACTCCCTGTCAAGCTGTCTCCTCGCTCCCTGTCGCGCTGTCTCCTCGCACCCTGTCGCGCTGTCTCCTCGCTCCCTGTAGCGCTGTCCCCTCGCTCCCTGTCGCGCTGTCTCCTCGCTCCCTGTCGCGCTGTCTCCTCGCTCCCTGTTGCGCTGTGCCCTCGCTCCCTGTCGTGCTGTCTCCTTGATCCCTGTCGCACTGTCTCCTCGCTCCCTGTCGCGCTGTTTCCTCGCTCGCTGTCATGCTGTGCCCTCGCTCCCTGTCGCGCTGTCTCCTCGATCCCTGTCGCACTGTCTCCTCGCTCCCTGTCGCGCTGTTTCCTCGCTCCCTGTCATGCTGTCTCCTCGCCCCCTGTCGCGCTGTCTCCTCACTCCCTGTCGCGCTGTCTCCTCGCTCCCTGTCGTGCTGTCTCCACGCGCCCTCTCGCTCTGTCTCCTCACTCCCTCTTGCACTGATTCCTCTCTCCCTCTCGCTCTGTCTCCTCTCTCCCTCTCGCAATGCCTCCTCACTCCATGTCACACTATCTCCTCGCTCCCTCTCGCGCTGTATCCTCGCTCCCTGTCGCGGTTTCTCATCACTCCCTGTCGCGCTGTCTCCTCACTCCCTATCGCGCTGTCTCCTCGCTCGCTGTCGCGCTGTCTCCTCGCACCCTCTCGCGCTGTCTCCACGCGCCCTCTCGCTCTGTCTCCTCACTCCCTCTTGCACTGATTCCTCTCTCCCTCTCGCTCTGTCTCCTCTCTCCCTCTCGCAATGCCTCCTCACTCCCTGTCACACTATCTCCTCGCTCCCTCTCGCGCTGTATCCTCGCTCCCTGTCGCGGTTTCTCATCACTCCCTGTCGCGCTGTCTCCTCACTCCCTATTGCGCTGTCTCCTCGCTCGCTGTCGCGCTGTCTCCTCGCACCCTCTCGCGCTGTCTCCTTGCTCACTGTCGCCCTGTCTCCTCCTTCCCTTTCGCACTGTCTCCTCACTCACTGTCGCGCTGTCTCATCGCTCCCTGTCGCGCTGTAAACTCGCTCCCTGTCGCACTGTCTCCTCACTCCCTGTCGCACTGTCTCCTCGCTCCCTGTCGCGCTTTCTCATCGCTCCATGTCGCGCTGTCTCCTGGCTCTCTGTCGCACTGTCTCCTCGCTCCCTGTCGCACTGTCTCCTCGCTCCCTGTCGCACTGTCTCCTTCCTCCCTGTCGCGCTGTCTCCTCGTTCCCTGTCGCGCTGTCTCCTTGCTCTCTGTCGCACTGTCTCCTTGCTCGCTGTCGCACTGTCTCCTCGCTCGCTGTCGCACTGTCTCCTCGCTCTCTGTCGCACTGTCTCCTTGCTCATTGATGCGCTGTCTCCTCGCTCCCTGTCGCGCTGTCTCCTCGCTCTCTATCGCACTGTCTCCTTGCTCCCTGTCGCACTGTCTCCTCGCTCCCTTTCGCACTGTCTTTACGCTCCCTGTCGCACTGTCTCCTCGCTCCCTCTCGCACTGTCACCTCGCTGCCTGTCGCACTGACTCCTCGCTCCCTGTCACACTGTCTCCTTGCTCCCTGTCGTGCTGTCTCCTTGCTCTGTGTCGCGCTGTGACTTTGCTCCTTCTCGCACTGTCGCTTCATTCCCTCTCGCAATGTCTCCTCTCACCCTCTCGCTCTGTCACCTCACTCCCTATCGTGCTGTCTCCTCGCTCGCACTAGCGCTGTCTCCTCGCACCCTCTCACGCTGTCTCCTTGCTCACTGTCGCCCTGTCTCCTCGCTCCCTTTCGCGCTGTCTCCTCGCTCCCTGTCACGCTGTGTCCTCGCTCGCTGTCGCGCTGTCTCCTCGCACCCTGTCGCGCTGTCTCATCGCTCACTCTAGCGCTGTCTCCTTGCTCCCTGTTGCGCTGTGTCATCGCTCCCTGTCACGCTGTCTCCTCGCTCCCTGTCGCGCAGTCTCCTCGCTCCCTGATGCACTGTCTCCTCGCTCCCTCTCGCTCTGTCTCCTCTCTCCCTCTCGCATTGCCTCCGCACTCCCTGTCACACTGTCTCCTCGCTCCCTGTCACACTGTCTCCTCGCTCCCTGTCGCACTGACTCCTCGCTCCCTGTCGCGCTGTCTCCTCGCTCCCTGTCGCGCTGCCTCCTCACTCCCTGTCGCGATGTCTCCTCACTCCCTGTCGCGCTGTCTCCTCGCTCCATGTCGTGCTGTCTCATCGCTCACTCTAGCGCTGTCTCCTCGCTCCCTCTCGCGCTGTCTCCTCACTCACTGTCGCGCTGTCTCATCGCTCACTGTCGCGCTGTAAACTCGCTCCCTCTCGCTATGCCTCCGCACTCCCTGTCGCACTGTCTCCTCACTCCCTGTCAAGCTGTCTCCTCGCTCCCTGTCGCGCTGTCTCCTCGCACCCTGTCGCGCTGTCTCCTCGCTCCCTGTAGCGCTGTCCCCTCGCTCCCTGTCGCGCTGTCTCCTCCTTCCCTGTCGCGCTGTCTCCTCGCTCCCTGTTGCGCTGTGCCCTCGCTCCCTGTCGTGCTGTCTCCTCGATCCCTGTCGCACTGTCTCCTCGCTCCCTGTCGCGCTGTTTCCTCGCTCGCTGTCATGCTGTGCCCTCGCTCCCTGTCGCGCTGTCTCCTCGATCCCTGTCGCACTGTCTCCTCGCTCCCTGTCGCGCTGTTTCCTCGCTCCCTGTCATGCTGTCTCCTCGCCCCCTGTCGCGCTGTCTCCTCACTCCCTGTCGCGCTGTCTCCTCGCTCCCTGTCGTGCTGTCTCCACGCGCCCTCTCGCTCTGTCTCCTCACTCCCTCTTGCACTGATTCCTCTCTCCCTCTCGCTCTGTCTCCTCTCTCCCTCTCGCAATGCCTCCTCACTCCATGTCACACTATCTCCTCGCTCCCTCTCGCGCTGTATCCTCGCTCCCTGTCACGGTTTCTCATCACTCCCTGTCGCGCTGTCTCCTCACTCCCTATCGCGCTGTCTCCTCGCTCGCTGTCGCGCTGTCTCCTCGCACCCTCTCGCGCTGTCTCCACGCGCCCTCTCGCTCTGTCTCCTCACTCCCTCTTGCACTGATTCCTCTCTCCCTCTCGCTCTGTCTCCTCTCTCCCTCTCGCAATGCCTCCTCACTCCCTGTCACACTATCTCCTCGCTCCCTCTCGCGCTGTATCCTCGCTCCCTGTCGCGGTTTCTCATCACTCCCTGTCGCGCTGTCTCCTCACTCCCTATTGCGCTGTCTCCTCGCTCGCTGTCGCGCTGTCTCCTCGCACCCTCTCGCGCTGTCTCCTTGCTCACTGTCGCCCTGTCTCCTCCTTCCCTTTCGCAATGTCTCCTCACTCACTGTCGCGCTGTCTCATCGCTCCCTGTCGCGCTGTAAACTCGCTCCCTGTCGCACTGTCTCCTCACTCCCTGTCGCACTGTCTCCTCGCTCCCTGTCGCGCTTTCTCATCGCTCCATGTCGCGCTGTCTCCTGGCTCTCTGTCGCACTGTCTCCTCGCTCCCTGTCGCACTGTCTCCTCGCTCCCTGTCGCACTGTCTCCTTCCTCCCTGTCGCGCTGTCTCCTCGTTCCCTGTCGCGCTGTCTCCTTGCTCTCTGTCGCACTGTCTCCTTGCTCGCTGTCGCACTGTCTCCTCGCTCGCTGTCGCACTGTCTCCTCGCTCTCTGTCGCACTGTCTCCTTGCTCATTGATGCGCTGTCTCCTCGCTCCCTGTCGCGCTGTCTCCTCGCTCTCTATCGCACTGTCTCCTTGCTCCCTGTCGCACTGTCTCCTCGCTCCCTTTCGCACTGTCTTTACGCTCCCTGTCGCACTGTCTCCTCGCTCCCTCTCGCACTGTCACCTCGCTGCCTGTCGCACTGACTCCTCGCTCCCTGTCACACTGTCTCCTTGCTCCCTGTCGTGCTGTCTCCTTGCTCTGTGTCGCGCTGTGACTTTGCTCCTTCTCGCACTGTCGCTTCATTCCCTCTCGCAATGTCTCCTCTCACCCTCTCGCTCTGTCACCTCACTCCCTATCGTGCTGTCTCCTCGCTCGCACTAGCGCTGTCTCCTCGCACCCTCTCACGCTGTCTCCTTGCTCACTGTCGCCCTGTCTCCTCGCTCCCTTTCGCGCTGTCTCCTCGCTCCCTGTCACGCTGTGTCCTCGCTCGCTGTCGCGCTGTCTCCTCGCACCCTGTCGCGCTGTCTCATCGCTCACTCTAGCGCTGTCTCCTTGCTCCCTGTTGCGCTGTGTCATCGCTCCCTGTCACGCTGTCTCCTCGCTCCCTGTCGCGCAGTCTCCTCGCTCCCTGATGCACTGTCTCCTCGCTCCCTCTCGCTCTGTCTCCTCTCTCCCTCTCGCATTGCCTCCGCACTCCCTGTCACACTGTCTCCTCGCTCCCTGTCGCACTGACTCCTCGCTCCCTGTCGCGCTGTCTCCTCGCTCCCTGTCGCGCTGCCTCCTCGCTCCCTGTCGCGATGTCTCCTCACTCCCTGTCGCGCTGTCTCCTCGCTCCATGTCGTGCTGTCTCATCGCTCACTCTAGCGCTGTCTCCTCGCTCCCTCTCGCGCTGTCTCCTCACTCACTGCCGCGCTGTCTCATCGCTCCCTGTCGCGCTGTAAACTCGCTCCCTCTCGCAATGCCTCCGCCCTCCCTGTCGCGCTGACTCCTCACACCCTGTCGCCCTTTCTCATCGGTCCATGTCGCGCTGTGTCCTGGCTCTCTGTCGCACTGTCTCCTCGCTCCCTGTCGCACTGTCTCCTCGCTCCCTGTCGCACTGTCTCCTTCCTCCCTGTCGCGCTGTCTCCTCGCTCCCTGTCGCGCTGTCTCCTTGCTCTCTGTCGCACTGTCTCCTTGCTTGCTGTCGCACTGTCTCCTCGCTCTCTGTCACACTGTCTCCTCGCTCCCTGTCGTGCTGTCTCCTCGCTCCCTGTCGCGCTGTCTCATCGCTCACTCTAGCGCTGTCTCCTTGCTCCCTCTCGCGCTGTCTCCTCACTCACTGTCGCGCTGTCTCCTCACTCCTTGTCGCGCTGTCTCCTCGCTCCCTGTCACGCTGTCCCCTCGCACCCTGTTGCGCTGACTCATTGCTCACTCTAGCGCTGTCTCCTCGCTCCCTCTCGCTCTGTCTCCTCACTCACTGTCGCGCTGTCTCCTCGCTCCTTGTCATGCTGTCTCCTCGCACCCTGTTGCGCTGCCTCATTGCTCACTCTAGCGCTGTCTTCTCGCTCCCTCTCGCGCTGTCTCCTCACTCCCTGTCGCACTGTCTCCTCGCTCCCTGTCGCACTGCCTCCTCGCTTCCTGTCGCGATGTCTCCTCACTCCCTGGCGCGCTGTCTCCTCGCTCCCTGTCGCATTGTCTCATCGCTCCCTGTCACGCTGTCTCCTCGCTCCCTGTCGCGCTGTCTCATCGTTCCCTGTCGCGCTGTCTCCTCGCTCCCTGTCGCGCTGTCTCCTCGCTCCCTGACGTGCTGTCTCCTCGCTCCCTGTCACGCTGTCTCCACTTGCCCTCTCGCTCTGTCTCCTCACTCCCTCTCGCACTGATTCCTCTCTCCCTCTCGCTCTGTCTCCTCTCTCCCTCTCGCATTGCCTCCACACTCCCTGTCACACTGTCTCCTCACTCCCTGTCGCACTGACTCCTCGCTCCCTGTCGCACTGTCTCCTCGCTCCCTCTCGCTCTGTCTCCTCTCTCCCTCTCGCATTGCCTCCGCACTCCCTGTCACACTGTCTCCTCGCTCCGTGTCGCGCTGTGTCCTCGCTCGCTGTCGCGCTGTCTCCTCGCTCCCTGTCGCGCTGCCTCCTCGCTCCCTGTCATGCTGTCTCCTCGCTCCCTGTCGCGCTGTCTCATCGCTCACACTAGCACTGTCTCCTCGCTCCCTCTCGCACTGTCTCCTCGCTCTCTGTCGCACTGTCTCCTTGCTCATTGATGCACTGTCTCCTTGCTCCCTGTCGCGCTGACTCCTCGCTCCCTGTCGCACTGTCTCCTTGCTCCCTGTCATGCTGTCTCCTTGCTCTGTGTCGCGCTGTGACTTTGCTCCTTCTCGCACTGTCGCTTCATTCCCTCTCGCAATGTCTCCTCTCACCCTCTCGCTCTGTCACCTCACTCCCTGTCGTGCTGTCTCCTCGCTCGCTCTAGCGCTGTCTCCTCGCACCCTCTCGCGCTGTCTCCTTGCTCACTGTCGCACTGTCTCCTCGCTCCCTTTCGCGCTGTCTCCTCGCTCCCTGTCGCACTGTGTCCTCGCTCGCTGTCGCGCTGTCTCCTCGAACCCTGTCGCGCTGTCTCATCGCTCACTCTAGCGCTGTCTCCTTGCTCCCTGTTGCGCTGTCTCATCGCTCCCTGTCACGCTGTCTCCTCGCTCCCTGTCGCGCTGTCTCCTCGCTCCCTGTCGCGCTGTCTCCTCGCTCCCTGTCGCTCTGTCTCCTCTCTCCCTCTCGCATTGCCTCCGCACTCCCTGTCACACTGTCTCCTCACCCCCTGTCACACTGACTCCTCGCTGCCTGTTGCACTGTCTCCTCGCTCACTCTCGCTCTGTCTCCTCTCTCCCTCTCGCATTGCCTCCGCACTCCCTGTCACACTGTCTCCTCGCTCCCTGTCGCACTGACTCCTCGCTCCCTGTCGCGCTGTCTCCTCGCTCCCTGTCGCGCTGCCTCCTCGCTCCCTGTCGCGATGTCTCCTCACTCCCTGTCGCGCTGTCTCCTCGCTCCATGTCGTGCTGTCTCCTCGCTCCCTCTCGCGCTGTCTCCTCACTCACTGTCGCGCTGTCTCATCGCTCACTGTCGCGCTATAAACTCGCTCCCTCTCGCTATGCCTCCGCACTCCCTGTCGCACTGTCTCCTCACTCCCTGTCAAGCTGTCTCCTCGCTCCCTGTCGCGCTGTCTCCTCGCGCCCTGTCGTGCTGTCTCCTCGCTCCCAATAGCGCTGTCCCCTCGCTCCCTGTCGCACTGTCTCCTCGCTCCCTGTCGCGCTGTCTCCTCGCTCCCTGTCGCTCTGTCTCCTCTCTCCCTCTCGCATTGCCTCCGCACTCCCTGTCACACTGTCTCCTCACCCCCTGTCGCACTGACTCCTCGCTGCCTGTTGCACTCTCTCCTCGCTCACTCTCACTCTGTCTCCTCTCTCCCTCTCGCATTGCCTCCGCACTACCTGTCACACTGTCTCCTCGCTCCCTGTCGCACTGACTCCTCGCTCCCTGTCGCGCTGTCTCCTCGCTCCCTGTCGCGCTGCCTCCTCGCTCCCTGTCGCGATGTCTCCTCACTCCCTGTCGCGCTGTCTCCTCGCTCCATGTCGTGCTGTCTCCTCGCTCCATGTCGTGCTGTCTCCTCGCTCCCTCTCGCGCTGTCTCCTCACTCACTGTCGCGCTGTCTCATCGCTCACTGTCGCGCTGTAAACTCGCTCCCTCTCGCTATGCCTCCGCACTCCCTGTCGCACTGTCTCCTCACTCCCTGTCAAGCTGTCTCCTCGCTCCCTGTCGCGCTGTCTCCTCGCACCCTGTCGCGCTGTCTCCTCGCTCCCTGTAGCGCTGTCCCCTCGCTCCCTGTCGCGCTGTCTCCTCGCTCCCTGTCGCGCTGTCTCCTCGCTCCCTGTTGCGCTGTGCCCTCGCTCCCTGTCGTGCTGTCTCCTCGATCCCTGTCGCACTGTCTCCTCGCTCCCTGTCGCGCTGTTTCCTCGCTCCCTGTCATGCTGTCTCCTCGCCCCCTGTCGCGCTGTCTCCTCACTCCCTGTCGCGCTGTCTCCTCACTCCCTGTCGTGCTGTCTCCACGCGCCCTCTCGCTCTGTCTCCTCACTCCCTCTTGCACTGATTCCTCTCTCCCTCTCGCTCTGTCTCCTCTCTCCCTCTCGCAATGCCTCCTCACTCCCTGTCACACTATCTCCTCGCTCCCTCTCGCGCTGTATCCTCGCTCCCTGTCGCGGTTTCTCATCACTCCCTGTCGCGCTGTCTCCTCACTCCCTATCGCGCTGTCTCCTCGCTCGCTGTCGCGCTGTCTCCTCGCACCCTCTCGCGCTGTGTCCTTGCTCACTGTCACCCTGTCTCCTCGTTCCCTTTCGCGCTGTCTCCTCGCTCCCTGTCGTGCTATGTCCTCGCTCGCTGTCGCGCTGTCTCCTCGCTCCCTGTCGCGCTGTCTCCTTGCTCCCTGTCACGCTGTCTCCTTGCTCCCTGTCGCGCTGTCTGCTTGCTCCCTGTCGCGCTGTCTCCTCACTCCCTGTCGTGCTGTCTCCTCGCTCCCTGTCGCACTGTCTCCTCGCTCCCTGTCGCGCTGTCTCCTCGCTCCCTGTCGTGCTGTCTCCTCGCTCCCTGTCGTGCTGTCTGCTTGCTCCCTGTCGCAATGTCTCCTCACTCCCTCTTGCGCTGTCTCCTCGCTCGCTGTCGCGCTGTCTCCTTGCTCCCTGTCGCGCTGTCTCCTTGCTCCCTGTCGCGCTGTCTCCTCGCTCCCTGTCGCGCTGTCTCCTCGCTCCCTGTCGCGCTGTCTCCTCGCTCCCTGTCGCACTGTCTGCTTGCTCCCTGTCGCGATGTCTCCTCACTCCCTCTTGCGCTGTCTCCTCGCTCCCTGTCATGCTGTCTCCTCGCTCCATGTCGCGCTGTCTCCTCGCTCCCTGTCGCGCTCTCTCCTCGCTCCCTGTCACGCTGTCTCCTCGCACCCTGTTGCGCTGTCTCATTGCTCACTCTAGCGCTGTCTCCTCGCTACCTCTCGCACTGTCTCCTCACTCCCTGTCGCACTGTCTCCTCGCTCCCTGTCGCACTGCCTCCTCGCTTCCTGTCACGATGTCTCCTCACTCCCTGGCGCGCTGTCTCCTCGCTCCCTGTCGCATTGTCTCATCGCTCCCTGTCACGCTGTCTACTCACTCCCTGTCGCGCTGTCTCCTCGCTCCCTGACGTGCTGTCTCCTCGCTCCCTGTCGCGCTGTCTCCTCGCTCCCTGTCACGCTGTCTCCACTTGCCCTCTCGCTCTGTCTCCTCACTCCCTCTCGCACTGATTCCTCTCTCCCTCTCGCTCTGTCTCCTGTCTCCCTCTCTCATTGCCTCCGCACTCCCTGTCACACTGTCTCCTCGCTCCCTGTCGCACTGACTCCTCGCTCCCTGTTGCACTGTCTCCTCGCTCCCTCTCGCTCTGTCTCCTCTCTCCCTGTCGCATTGCCTCCGCACTCCCTGTCACGCTGTCTCCTCGCTCCCTGTCGCACTGTCTCCTCGCTACCTGTCGCGGTTTCTCATCGCTCCCTGTCGCGCTGTCTCCTCGCTCCCTGTCACGCTGTCTCCACTTGCCCTCTCGCTCTGTCTCCTCACTCCCTCTCACACTGATTCCTCTCTCCCTCTCGCTCTGTCTCCTGTCTCCCTCTCGCATTGCCTCCGCACTCCCTGTCACACTGTCTCCTCGCTCCCTGTCGCACTGACTCCTCGCTCCCTGTTGCACTGTCTCCTCGCTCCCTCTCGCTCTGTCTCCTCTCTCCCTGTCGCATTGCCTCCGCACTCCCTGTCACACTGTCTCCTCGCTCCCTGTCGCACTGTCTCCTCGCTACCTGTCGCGGTTTCTCATCGCTCCCTGTCGCGTTGTCTCCTCGCTCCCTGTCGCGCTGTCTCCTCGCACCCTGTCGCGCTGCCTCCACGCTCCCTGTTGCGATGTCTCCTCACTCCCTGTCGCGCTGTCTCCTCGGTCCCTGTCGCGCTGTCTCATCGCTCACTCTAGCGCTGTCTCCTCGCTCCCTCTCGCACTGTCTCCTCACTCACAGTCGCGCTGTCTCATCGCTCCCTGTCGCGCTGTAAACTTGCTCCCTGTCGCACTGTCTCCTCACTCCCTGTCGCACTGTCTCCTCGCTCCCTGTCGCGCTTTCTCATCGCTCCATGTCGCGCTGTCTCCTGGCTCTCTGTCACACTGTCTCCTCGCTCCCTGTCGCACTGTCTCCTCGCTCCCTGTCGCACTGTCTCCTTCCTCCCTGTCGCGCTGTCTCCTCGTTCCCTGTCGCGCTGTCTCCTTGCTCTCTGTCGCACTGTCTCCTTTCTCGCTGTCGCACTGTCTCTTCGCTCTCTGTCGCACTGTCTCCTTGCTCATTGATGCGCTGTCTCCTCGCTCCCTGTCGCGCTGTCTCCTCGCTCTCTATCGCACTGTCTCCTTGCTCCCTGTCGCACTGTCTCCTCGCTCCCTGTCACACTGTCTTTATGCTCCCTGTCGCACTGACTCCTTGCTCCCTGTCACACTGTCTCCTTGCTCCCTGTCGCGCTGTCTCCTTGCTCTGTATCGCGCTGAGACTTTGCTCCTTCTCGCACTGTCGCTTCATTCCCTCTCGCAATGTCTCCTCTCACCCTCTCGCTCTGTCACCTCACTCCCTATCGTGCTGTCTCCTCGCTCGCTCTAGCGCTGTCTCCTCGCACCCTCTCACGCTGTCTCCTTGCTCACTGTCGCCCTGTCTCCTCGCTCCCTTTCGCGCTGTCTCCTTGCTCCCTGTCGCGCTGTGTCCTCGCTCGCTGTCGCGCTGTCTCCTCGCACCCTGTCGCGCTGTCTCATCGCTCACTCTAGCGCTGTCTCCTTGCTCCCTGTTGCGCTGTGTCATCGCTCCCTGTCACGCTGTCTCCTCGCTCCCTGTCGCGCTGTCTCCTCGCTCCCTGTCGCGCTGTCTCCTCGCTCCATGTCGCTCTGTCTCCTCTCTCCCTCCCGCATTGCCTCCGCACTCCCTGTCACACTGTCTCCTCGCTCCCTGTCGCACTGACTCCTCGCTCCCTGATGCACTGTCTCCTCGCTCCCTCTCGCTCTGTCTCCTCTCTCCCTCTCGCATTGCCTCCGCACTCCCTGTCGCCATGTCTCCTCGCTCCATGTCGCGCTGTCTCCTCGCTCCCTGTCGCGCTGTCTCCTCGCTCCCTGTCACGCTGTCTCCTCGCACCCTGTTGCGCTGTCTCATTGCTCACTCTAGCGCTGTCTCCTCGCTACCTCTCGCGCTGTCTCCTCACTCCCTGTCGCACTGTCTCCTCGCTCCCTGTCGCACTGCCTCCTCGCTTCCTGTCACGATGTCTCCTCGCTCCCTGACGCACTGACTCCTCTCTCCCTCTCGCTCTGTCTCCTGTCTCCCTCTCGCATTGCCTCCGCACTCCCTGTCACACTGTCTCCTCGCTCCCTGTCGCACTGACTCCTCGCTCCCTGTTGCACTGTCTCCTCGCTCCCTCTCGCTCTGTCTCCTCTCTCCCTGTCACATTGCCTCCGCACTCCCTGTCACACTGTCTCCTCGCTCCCTGTCGCACTGTCTCCTCGCTACCTGTCGCGGTTTCTCATCACTCCCTGTCGCGCTGTCTCCTCGCTCCCTGTCGCGCTGTCTCCTCGCACCCTGTCGCGCTGCCTCCACGCTCCCTGTTGCGATGTCTCCTCACTCCCTGTCGCGCTGTCTCCTCGCTCCCTGTCACGCTGTCTCATCGCTCACTCTAGCGCTGTCTCCTCACTCCCTCTCGCACTGTCTCCTCACTCACTGTCGCGCTGTCTCATCGCTCCCTGTCGCGCTGTAAACTCGCTCCCTGTCGCACTGTCTCCTCACTCCCTGTCGCACTGTCTCCTCGCTCCCTGTCGCGCTTTCTCATCGCTCCATGTCGCGCTGTCTCCTGGCTCTCTGTCGCACTGTCTCCTCGCTCCCTGTCGCACTGTCTCTTCGCTCCCTGTCGCACTGTCTCCTTCCTCCCTGTCGCGCTGTCTCCTCGTTCCCTGTCGCGCTGTCTCCTTGCTCTCTGTCGCACTGTCTACTTGCTCGCTGTCGCACTGTCTCCTCGCTCTCTGTCACACTGTCTCCTTGCTCATTGATGCGCTGTCTCCTCGCTCCCTGTCGCGCTGTCTCCTCGCTCTCTATCGCACTGTCTCCTTGCTCCCTGTCGCACTGTCTCCTCGCTCCCTGTCGCACTGTCTTTACGCTCCCTGTCGCACTGTCTCCTCGCTCCCTCTCGCACTGTCACCTCGCTCCCTGTCGCACTGACTCCTTGCTCCCTGTCACACTGTCTCCTTGCTCCCTGTCGCGCTGTCTCCTCGCACCCTGTCGCGCTGTCTCCTCGCTCCCTGTAGCGCTGTCCCCTCGCTCCCTGTCGCACTGTCACCTCGCTCCCTGTCGCGCTGTCTCCTCGCTCCCTGTTGCGCTGTGCCCTCGCTCCCTGTCGCGCTGTCTCCTCGATCCCTGTCGCACTGTCTCCTCGCTCCCTGTCGCGCTGTTTCCTCGCTCCCTGTCATGCTGTCTCCTCGCCCCCTGTCGCGCTGTCTCCTCACTCCCTGTCGCGCTGTCTCCTCGCTCCCTGTCGTGCTGTCTCCACGCGCCCTCTCGCTCTGTCTCCTCACTCCCTCTTGCACTGATTCCTCTCTCCCTCTCGCTCTGTCTCCTCTCTCCCTCTCGCAATGCCTCCGCACTCCCTGTCACACTATCTCCTCGCTCCCTGTCACACTGACTCCTCGCTCCCTGTCGCACTGTCTCCTCGCTCCCTGTCGCACTGTCTCCTCGCTCCCTCTCGCACTGTATCCTCGCTCCCTGTCGCGCTGTCTCCTCGCTCCCTGTCGCGCTGTCTCCTCGCTCCCTGTCGCGCTGCCTCCTCGCTCCCTGTTGCGATGTCTCCTCGCTCCCTGTCGCGCTGTCTCATCGCTCACTCTAGCACTGTCTCCTCGCTCCCTCTCGCGCTGTCTCCCCACTCACTGTCGCGCTGTCTCATCGCTCCCTGTCGCGCTGTAAACTCGCTCCCTGTCGCGCTGTCTCCTCACTCCCTGTCGCGCTGTCTCCTTGCTCCCTGTCGCGCTTTCTCATCGGTCCATGTCGCGCTGTCTCCTGGCTCTCTGTCGCACTGTCTCCTCGCTCCCTGTCGCACTGTCTCCTCGCTCCCTGTCGCGCTGTCTCCTTGCTCTCTGTCGCACTGTCTCCTTGCTTGCTGTCGCACTGTCTCCTCGCTCTCTGTCGCACTGTCTCCTTGCTCATTGATGCGCTGTCTCCTTGCTCCCTGTCGCGCTGACTCCTCGCTCCCTGTCGCACTGTCTCCTTGCTCCCTGTCATGCTGTCTCCTTGCTCTGTGTCGCGCTGTGACTTTGCTCCTTCTCGCACTGTCGCTTCATTCCCTCTCGCAATGTCTCCTCTCACACTCTCGCTCTGTCTCCTCACTCCCTGTTGTGCTGTCTCCTCGCTCGCTCTAGCGCTGTCTCCTCGCACCCTCTCGCGCTGTCTCCTTGCTCACTGTCGCCCTGTCTCCTCGCTCCCTTTCGCGCTGTCTCCTCGCTCCCTGTCGCGCTGTGTCCTCGCTCGCTGTCGCGCTGTCTCCTCGAACCCTGTCGCGCTGTCTCATCGCTCACTCTAGCGCTGTCTGCTTTCTCCCTGTTGCGCTGTCTCATCGCTCCCTGTCACGCTGTCTCCTCGCTCCCTGTCGCGCTGTCTCCTCGCTCCCTGTCGCTCTGTCTCCTCTCTCCCTCTCGCATTGCCTCCGCACTCCCTGTCACACTGTCTCCTCACCCCCTGTCGCACTGACTCCTCGCTGCCTGTTGCACTGTCTCCTCGCTCACTCTCGCTCTGTCTCCTCTCTCCCTCTCGCATTGCCTCCGCACTACCTGTCACACTGTCTCCTCGCTCCCTGTCGCACTGACTCCTCGCTCCCTGTCGCGCTGTCTCCTCGCTCCCTGTCGTGCTGCCTCCTCGCTCCCTGTCGCGATGTCTCCTCACTCCCTGTCGCGCTGTCTCCTCGCTCCATGTCGTGCTGTCTCCTCGCTCCATGTCATGCTGTCTCCTCGCTCCCTCTCGCGCTGTCTCCTCACTCACTGTCGCGCTGTCTCATCGCTCACTGTCGCGCTGTAAACTCGCTCCCTCTCGCTATGCCTCCGCACTCCCTGTCGCACTGTCTCCTCACTCCCTGTCAAGCTGTCTCCTCGCTCCCTGTCGCGCTGTCTCCTCGCACCCTGTCGCGCTGTCTCCTCGCTCCCTGTTGCGCTGTCTCCTCGCTCCCTGTCGCGCTGTCTCCTCGCTCCCTGTTGCGCTGTGCCCTCGCTCCCTGTCGTGCTGTCTCCTCGATCCCTGTCACACTGTCTACTCGCTCCCTGTCGCGCTGTTTCCTCGCTCGCTGTCATGCTGTGCCCTCGCTCCCTGTCGCGCTGTCTCCTCGATCCCTGTCGCACTGTCTCCTCGCTCCCTGTCGCGCTGTTTCCTCGCTCCCTGTCATGCTGTCTCCTCACCCCCTGTCGTGCTGTCTCCACGCGCCCTCTCGCTCTGTCTCCTCACTCCCTCTTGCACTGATTCCTCTCTCCCTCTCGCTCTGTCTCCTCTCTCCCTCTCGCAATACCTCCTCACTCCCTGTCACACTATCTCCTCGCTCCCTCTCGCGCTGTATCCTCGCTCCCTGTCGCGGTTTCTCATCACTCCCTGTCGCGCTGTCTCCTCACTCCCTATCGCGCTGTCTCCTCGCTCGCTGTCGCGCTGTCTCCTCGCACCCTCTCGCGCTGTCTCCTTGCTCACTGTCGCCCTGTCTCCTCGTTCCCTTTCGCGCTGTCTCGTCGCTCCCTGTCGTGCTATGTCCTCGCTCGCTGTCGCGCTGTCTCCTCGCTCCCTGTCGCGCTGTCTGCTTGCTCCCTGTCACGCTGTCTCCTTGCTCCCTGTCGCGCTGTCTGCTTGCTCCCTGTCGCGCTGTCTCCTCACTCCCTGTCGTGCTGTCTCCTCGCTCCCTGTCGCGCTGTCTCCTCGCTCCCTGTCGCGCTGTCTCCTCGCTCCCTGTCGTGCTGTCTCCTCGCTCCCTGTCGTGCTGTCTGCTTGCTCCCTTTCGCAATGTCTCCTCACTCCCTCTTGCGCTGTCTCCTCGCTCGCTGTCGCGCTGTCTCCTTGCTCCCTGTCGCGCTGTCTCCTTGCTCCCTGTCGCGCTGTCTCCTCGCTCCCTGTCGCGCTGTCTCCTCGCTCCCTGTCGCGCTGTCTCCTCGCTCCCTGTCGCGCTGTTTCCTTGCTCCCTGTCGCACTGTGTCCTCGCTCGCTGTCGCGCTGTCTCCTCGCACCCTGTCGCGCTGTCTCATCGCTCACTCTAGCGCTGTCTCCTTGCTCCCTGTTGCGCTGTGTCATCGCTCCCTGTCACGCTGTCTCCTCGCTCCCTGTCGCGCTGTCTCCTCGCTCCCTGTCGCGCTGTCTCCTCGCTCCATGTCGCTCTGTCTCCTCTCTCCCTCCCGCATTGCCTCCGCACTCCCTGTCACACTGTCTCCTCGCTCCCTGTCGCACTGACTCCTCGCTCCCTGATGCACTGTCTCCTCGCTCCCTCTCGCTCTGTCTCCTCTCTCCCTCTCGCATTGCCTCCGCACTCCCTGTCGCCATGTCTCCTCGCTCCATGTCGCGCTGTCTCCTCGCTCCCTGTCGCGCTGTCTCCTCGCTCCCTGTCACGCTGTCTCCTCGCACCCTGTTGCGCTGTCTCATTGCTCACTCTAGCGCTGTCTCCTCGCTACCTCTCGCGCTGTCTCCTTGCTCACTGTCGCCCTGTCTCCTCGCTCCCTTTCGCGCTGTCTCCTCGCTCCCTGTCGCGCTGTGTCCTCGCTCGCTGTCGCGCTGTCTCCTCGAACCCTGTCGCGCTGTCTCATCGCTCACTCTAGCGCTGTCTCCTTGCTCCCTGTTGCGCTGTCTCATCGCTCCCTGTCACGCTGTCTCCTCGCTCCCTGTCGCGCTGTCTCCTCGCTCCCTGTCGCTCTGTCTCCTCTCTCCCTCTCGCATTGCCTCCGCACTCCCTGTCACACTGTCTCCTCACCCCCTGTCGCACTGACTCCTCGCTGCCTGTTGCACTGTCTCCTCGCTCACTCTCGCTCTGTCTCCTCTCTCCCTCTCGCATTGCCTCCGCACTACCTGTCACACTGTCTCCTCGCTCCCTGTCGCACTGACTCCTCGCTCCCTGTCGCGCTGTCTCCTCGCTCCCTGTCGCGCTGCCTCCTCGCTCCCTGTCGCGATGTCTCCTCACTCCCTGTCGCGCTGTCTCCTCGCTCCATGTCGTGCTGTCTCCTCGCTCCATGTCGTGCTGTCTCCTCGCTCCCTCTCGCGCTGTCTCCTCACTCACTGTCGCGCTGTCTCATCGCTCACTGTCGCGCTGTAAACTCGCTCCCTCTCGCTATGCCTCCGCACTCCCTGTCGCACTGTCTCCTCACTCCCTGTCAAGAGTCTCCTCGCTCCCTGTCGCGCTGTCTCCTCGCACCCTGTCGCGCTGTCTCCTCGCTCCCTGTAGCGCTGTCCCCTCACTCCCTGTTGCACTGTCTCCTCGCTCCCTGTCACACTGACTCCTCGCTCCCTGTCGCACTGTCTCCTCGCTCCCTCTCGCACTGTATCCTCGCTCCCTGTCGCGCTGTCTCCTCGCACCCTGTCGCGCTGTCTCCTCGCTCCCTGTAGCGCTGTCCCCTCGCTCCCTGTCGCGCTGTCTCCTTGCTCCCTGTCGCGCTGTCTCCTCGCTCCCTGTTGCGCTGTGCCCTCGCTCCCTGTCGTGCTGTCTCCTCGATCCCTGTCGCACTGTCTCCTCGCTCCCTGTCGCGCTGTTTCCTCGCTCGCTGTCATGCTGTGCCCTCGCTCCCTGTCGCGCTGTCTCCTCGATCCCTGTCGCACTGTCTCCTCGCTCCCTGTCGCGCTGTTTCCTCGCTCCCTGTCATGCTGTCTCCTCGCCCCATGTCGCGCTGTCTCCTCACTCCCTGTCGCGCTGTCTCCTCGCTCCCTGTCGTGCTGTCTCCACGCGCCCTCTCGCTCTGTCTCCTCACTCCCTCTTGCACTGATTCCTCTCTCCCTCTCGCTCTGTCTCCTCTCTCCCTCTCGCAATACCTCCTCACTCCCTGTCACACTATCTCCTCGCTCCCTCTCGCGCTGTATCCTCGCTCCCTGTCGCGGTTTCTCATCACTCCCTGTCGCACTGACTCCTCGCTGCCTGTTGCACTGTCTCCTCGCTCACTCTCGCACTGACTCCTCGCTCCCTGATGCACTGTCTCCTCGCTTCCTCTCGCTCTGTCTCCTCTCTCCCTCTCGCATTGCCTCCGCACTCCCTGTCGCCATGTCTCCTCGCTCCATGTCACGCTGTCTCCTCGCACCCTGTTGCGCTGTCTCATTGCTCAATCTAGCGCTGTCTCCTCGCTACCTCTCGCACTGTCTCCTCACTCCCTGTCGCACTGTCTCCTCGCTCCCTGTCGCACTGCCTCCTCGCTTCCTGTCACGATGTCTCCTCGCTCCCTGACGCACTGACTCCTCTCTCCCTCTCGCTCTGTCTCCTGTCTCCGTCTCGCATTGCCTCCGCACTCCCTGTCACACTGTCTCCTCGCTCCCTGTCGCACTGACTCCTCGCTCCCTGTTGCACTGTCTCCTCGCTCCCTCTCGCTCTGTCTCCTCTCTCCCTGTCGCATTGCCTCCTCTCTCCCTGTCACACTGTCTCCTCGCTCCCTGTCGCGCTGTCTCCTCGCTACCTGTCGCGGTTTCTCATCACTCCCTGTCGCGCTGTCTCCTCTCTCCCTGTCGCGCTGTCTCCTCGCACCCTGTCGCGCTGCCTCCACGCTCCCTGTTGTGATGTCTCCTCACTCCCTGTCGCGCTGTCTCCTCGCTCCCTGTCACGCTGTCTCATCGCTCACTCTAGCGCTGTCTCCTCACTCCCTCTCGCACTGTCTCCTCACTCACTGTCGCGCTGTCTCATCACTCCCTGTCGCGCTGTAAACTCGCTCCCTGTCGCACTGTCTCCTCACTCCCTGTCGCACTGTCTCCTCGCTCCCTGTCGCGCTTTCTCATCGCTCCATGTCGCGCTGTCTCCTGGCTCTCTGTCGCACTGTCTCCTCGCTCCCTGTCGCACTGTCTCTTCGCTCCCTGTCGCACTGTCTCCTTCCTCCCTGTCGCGCTGTCTCCTCGTTCCCTGTCGCGCTGTCTCCTTGCTCTCTGTCGCACTGTCTACTTGCTCGCTGTCGCACTGTCTCCTCGCTCTCTGTCACACTGTCTCCTTGCTCATTGATGCGCTGTCTCCTCGCTCCCTGTCGCGCTGTCTCCTCGCTCTCTATCGCACTGTCTCCTTGCTCCCTGTCGCACTGTCTCCTCGCTCCCTGTCGCACTGTCTTTACGCTCCCTGTCGCACTGTCTCCTCGCTCCCTCTCGCACTGTCACCTCGCTCCCTGTCGCACTGACTCCTTGCTCCCTGTCACACTGTCTCCTTGCTCCCTGTCGCGCTGTCTCCTCGCACCCTGTCGCGCTGTCTCCTCGCTCCCTGTAGCGCTGTCCCCTCGCTCCCTGTCGCACTGTCACCTCGCTCCCTGTCGCGCTGTCTCCTCGCTCCCTGTTGCGCTGTGCCCTCGCTCCCTGTCGCGCTGTCTCCTCGATCCCTGTCGCACTGTCTCCTCGCTCCCTGTCGCGCTGTTTCCTCGCTCCCTGTCATGCTGTCTCCTCGCCCCCTGTCGCGCTGTCTCCTCACTCCCTGTCGCGCTGTCTCCTCGCTCCCTGTCGTGCTGTCTCCACGCGCCCTCTCGCTCTGTCTCCTCACTCCCTCTTGCACTGATTCCTCTCTCCCTCTCGCTCTGTCTCCTCTCTCCCTCTCGCAATGCCTCCGCACTCCCTGTGACACTATCTCCTCGCTCCCTGTCACACTGACTCCTCGCTCCCTGTCGCACTGTCTCCTCGCTCCCTCTCGCACTGTATCCTCGCTCCCTGACGCGCTGTCTCCTCGCTCCCTGTCGCGCTGTCTCCTCGCTCCCTGTCGCGCTGCCTCCTCGCTCCCTGTTGCGATGTCTCCTCGCTCCCTGTCGCGCTGTCTCATCGCTCACTCTAGCACTGTCTCCTCGCTCCCTCTCGCGCTGTCTCCTCACTCACTGTCGCGCTGTCTCATCGCTCCCTGTCGCGCTGTAAACTCGCTCCCTGTCGCGCTGTCTCCTCACTCCCTGTCGCGCTGTCTCCTTGCTCCCTGTCGCGCTTTCTCATCGGTCCATGTCGCGCTGTCTCCTGGCTCTCTGTCGCACTGTCTCCTCGCTCCCTGTCGCACTGTCTCCTCGCTCCCTGTCACGCTGTCTCCTTGCTCTCTGTCGCACTGTCCCCTTGCTTGCTGTCGCACTGTCTCCTCGCTCTCTGTCGCACTGTCTCCTTGCTCATTGATGCGCTGTCTCCTTGCTCCCTGTCGCGCTGACTCCTCGCTCCCTGTCGCACTGTCTCCTTGCTCCCTGTCATGCTGTCTCCTTGCTCTGTGTCGCGCTGTGACTTTGCTCCTTCTCGCACTGTCGCTTCATTCCCTCTCGCAATGTCTCCTCTCACACTCTCGCTCTGTCTCCTCACTCCCTGTTGTGCTGTCTCCTCGCTCGCTCTAGCGCTGTCTCCTCGCACCCTCTCGCGCTGTCTCCTTGCTCACTGTCGCCCTGTCTCCTCGCTCCCTTTCGCGCTGTCTCCTCGCTCCCTGTCGCGCTGTGTCCTCGCTCGCTGTCGCGCTGTCTCCTCGAACCCTGTCGCGCTGTCTCATCGCTCACTCTAGCGCTGTCTCCTTGCTCCCTGTTGCGCTGTCTCATCGCTCCCTGTCACGCTGTCTCCTCGCTCCCTGTCGCGCTGTCTCCTCGCTCCCTGTCGCTCTGTCTCCTCTCTCCCTCTCGCATTGCCTCCGCACTCCCTGTCACACTGTCTCCTCACCCCCTGTCGCACTGACTCCTCGCTGCCTGTTGCACTGTCTCCTCGCTCACTCTCGCTCTGTCTCCTCTCTCCCTCTCGCATTGCCTCCGCACTACCTGTCACACTGTCTCCTCGCTCCCTGTCGCACTGACCCCTCGCTCCCTGTCGCGCTGTCTCCTCGCTCCCTGTCGCGCTGCCTCCTCGCTCCCTGTCGCGATGTCTCCTCACTCCCTGTCGCGCTGTCTCCTCGCTCCATGTCGTGCTGTCTCCTCGCTCCATGTCGTGCTGTCTCCTCGCTCCCTCTCGCGCTGTCTCCTCACTCACTGTCGCGCTGTCTCATCGCTCACTGTCGCGCTGTAAACTCGCTCCCTCTCGCTATGCCTCCGCACTCCCTGTCGCACTGTCTCCTCACTCCCTGTCAAGCTGTCTCCTCGCTCCCTGTCGCGCTGTCTCCTCGCACCCTGTCGCGCTGTCTCCTCGCTCCCTGTAGCGCTGTCCCCTCGCTCCCTGTTGCACTGTCTCCTCGCTCCCTGTCACACTGACTCCTCGCTCCCTGTCGCACTGTCTCCTCGCTCCCTCTCGCACTGTATCCTCGCTCCCTGTCGCGCTGTTTCCTCGCACCCTGTCGCGCTGTCTCCTCGCTCCCTGTAGCGCTGTCCCCTCGCTCCCTGTCGTGCTGTCTCCTCGATCCCTGTCACACTGTCTACTCGCTCCCTGTCGCGCTGTTTCCTCGCTCGCTGTCATGCTGTGCCCTCGCTCCCTGTCGCGCTGTCTCCTCGATCCCTGTCGCACTGTCTCCTCGCTCCCTGTCGCGCTGTTTCCTCGCTCCCTGTCATGCTGTCTCCTCACCCCCTGTCGTGCTGTCTCCACGCGCCCTCTCGCTCTGTCTCCTCACTCCCTCTTGCACTGATTCCTCTCTCCCTCTCGCTCTGTCTCCTCTCTCCCTCTCGCAATACCTCCTCACTCCCTGTCACACTATCTCCTCGCTCCCTCTCGCGCTGTATCCTTGCTCCCTGTCGCGGTTTCTCATCACTCCCTGTCGCGCTGTCTCCTCACTCCCTATCACGCTGTCTCCTCGCTTCTGTCGCGCTGTCTCCTCGCACCCTCTCGCGCTGTCTCCTTGCTCACTGTCGCCCTGTCTCCTCGTTCCCTTTCGCGCTGTCTCGTCGCTCCCTGTCGTGCTATGTCCTCGCTCGCTGTCGCGCTGTCTCCTCGCTCCCTGTCGCGCTGTCTCCTTGCTCCCTGTCACGCTGTCTCCTTGCTCCCTGTCGCGCTGTCTGCTTGCTCCCTGTCGCGCTGTCTCCTCACTCCCTGTCGTGCTGTCTCCTCGCTCCCTGTCGCGCTGTCTCCTCGCTCCCTGTCGCGCTGTCTCCTCGCTCCCTGTCGTGCTGTCTCCTCGCTCCCTGTCGTGCTGTCTGCTTGCTCCCTGTCGCAATGTCTCCTCACTCCCTCTTGCGCTGTCTCCTCGCTCGCTGTCGCGCTGTCTCCTTGCTCCCTGTCGCGCTGTCTCCTTGCTCCCTGTCGCGCTGTCTCCTCGCTCCCTGTCGCGCTGTCTCCTCGCTCCCTGTCGCGCTGTCTCCTCGCTCCCTGTCGCGCTGTCTCCTTGCTCCCTGTCGCGCTGTGTCCTCGCTCTCTGTCGCGCTGTCTCCTCGCACCCTGTCGCGCTGTCTCATCGCTCACTCTAGCGCTGTCTCCTTGCTCCCTGTTGCGCTGTGTCATCGCTCCCTGTCACGCTGTCTCCTCGCTCCCTGTCGCGCTGTCTCCTCGCTCCCTGTCGCGCTGTCTCCTCGCTCCATGTCGCTCTGTCTCCTCTCTCCCTCCCGCATTGCCTCCGCACTCCCTGTCACACTGTCTCCTCGCTCCCTGTCGCACTGACTCCTCGCTCCCTGATGCACTGTCTCCTCGCTCCCTCTCGCTCTGTCTCCTCTCTCCCTCTCGCATTGCCTCCGCACTCCCTGTCGCCATGTCTCCTCGCTCCATGTCGCGCTGTCTCCTCGCTCCCTGTCGCGCTGTCTCCTCGCTCCCTGTCACGCTGTCTCCTCACACCCTGTTGCGCTGTCTCATTGCTCACTCTAGCGCTGTCTCCTCGCTACCTCTCGCGCTGTCTCCTCACTCCCTGTCGCACTGTCTCCTCGCTCCCTGTCGCACTGCCTCCTCGCTTCCTGTCACGATGTCTCCTCGCTCCCTGACGCACTGACTCCTCTCTCCCTCTCGCTCTGTCTCCTGTCTCCCTCTCGCATTGCCTCCGCACTCCCTGTCACACTGTCTCCTCGCTCCCTGTCGCACTGACTCCTCGCTCCCTGTTGCACTGTCTCCTCGCTCCCTCTCGCTCTGTCTCCTTTCTCCCTGTCGCATTGCCTCCGCACTCCCTGTCACACTGTCTCCTCGCTCCCTGTCGCACTGTCTCCTCGCTACCTGTCGCGGTTTCTCATCACTCCCTGTCGCGCTGTCTCCTCGCTCCCTGTCGCGCTGTCTCCTCGCACCCTGTCGCGCTGCCTCCACGCTCCCTGTTGCGATGTCTCCTCACTCCCTGTCGCGCTGTCTCCTCGCTCCCTGTCGCGCTGTCTCATCGCTCACTCTAGCGCTGTCTCCTCACTCCCTCTCGCACTGTCTCCTAACTCACTGTCGCGCTGTCTCATCGCTCCCTGTCGCGCTGTAAACTCGCTCCCTGTCGCACTGTCTCCTCACTCCCTGTCGCACTGTCTCCTCGCTCCCTGTCGCGCTTTCTCATCGCTCCATGTCGCGCTGTCTCCTGGCTCTCTGTCGCACTGTCTCCTCGCTCCCTGTCGCACTGTCTCCTCGCTCCCTGTCGCACTGTCTCCTTCCTCCCTGTCGCGCTGTCTCCTCGTTCCCTGTCGCGCTGTCTCCTCGCTCACTCTCGCTCTGTCTCCTCTCTCCCTCTCGCATTGCCTCCTCACTCCCTGTCGCACTGTCTCCTCGCTCCCTGTCGCACTGCCTCCTCGCTTCCTGTCACGATGTCTCCTCGCTCCCTGACGCACTGACTCCTCTCTCCCTCTCGCTCTGTCTCCTGTCTCCCTCTCGCATTGCCTCCGCACTCCCTGTCACACTGTCTCCTCGCTCCCTGTCGCACTGACTCCTCGCTCCCTGTTGCACTGTCTCCTCGCTCCCTCTCGCTCTGTCTCCTTTCTCCCTGTCGCATTGCCTCCGCACTCCCTGTCACACTGTCTCCTCGCTCCCTGTCGCACTGTCTCCTCGCTACCTGTCGCGGTTTCTCATCACTCCCTGTCGCGCTGTCTCCTCGCTCCCTGTCGCGCTGTCTCCTCGCACCCTGTCGCGCTGCCTCCACGCTCCCTGTTGCGATGTCTCCTCACTCCCTGTCGCGCTGTCTCCTCGCTCCCTGTCGCGCTGTCTCATCGCTCACTCTAGCGCTGTCTCCTCACTCCCTCTCGCACTGTCTCCTAACTCACTGTCGCGCTGTCTCATCGCTCCCTGTCGCGCTGTAAACTCGCTCCCTGTCGCACTGTCTCCTCACTCCCTGTCGCACTGTCTCCTCGCTCCCTGTCGCGCTTTCTCATCGCTCCATGTCGCGCTGTCTCCTGGCTCTCTGTCGCACTGTCTCCTCGCTCCCTGTCGCACTGTCTCCTCGCTCCCTGTCGCACTGTCTCCTTCCTCCCTGTCGCGCTGTCTCCTCGTTCCCTGTCGCGCTGTCTCCTTGCTCTCTGTCGCACTGTCTCCTTGCTCGCTGTCGCACTGTCTCCTCGCTCTCTGTCACACTGTCTCCTTGCTCATTGATGCGCTGTCTCCTCGCTCCCTGTCGCGCTGTCTCCTCGCTCTCTATCGCACTGTCTCCTTGCTCCCTGTCGCACTGTCTCCTCGCTCCCTGTCGCACTGTCTTTACGCTCCCTGACGCACTGTCTCCTCGCTCCCTCTCGCACTGTCACCTCGCTCCCTGTCGCACTGACTCCTTGCTCCCTGTCACACTGTCTCCTTGCTCCCTGTCGCGCTGTCTCCTCGCACCCTGTCGCGCTGTCTCCTCGCTCCCTGTAGCGCTGTCCCCTCGCTCCCTGTCGCACTGTCACCTCGCTCCCTGTCGCGCTGTCTCCTCGCTCCCTGTTGCGCTGTGCCCTCGCTCCCTGTCGCGCTGTCTCCTCGATCCCTGTCGCACTGTCTCCTCGCTCCCTGTCGCGCTGTTTCCTCGCTCCCTGTCATGCTGTCTCCTCGCCCCCTGTCGCGCTGTCTCCTCACTCCCTGTCGCGCTGTCTCCTCGCTCCCTGTCGTGCTGTCTCCACGCGCCCTCTCGCTCTGTCTCCTCACTCCCTCTTGCACTGATTCCTCTCTCCCTCTCGCTCTGTCTCCTCTCTCCCTCTCGCAATGCCTCCGCACTCCCTGTGACACTATCTCCTCGCTCCCTGTCACACTGACTCCTCGCTCCCTGTCGCACTGTCTCCTCGCTCCCTCTCGCACTGTATCCTCGCTCCCTGTCGCGTGATCTCCTCGCTCCCTGTCGCGCTGTCTCCTCGCTCCCTGTCGCGCTGCCTCCTCGCTCCCTGTTGCGATGTCTCCTCGCTCCCTGTCGCGCTGTCTCATCGCTCACTCTAGCACTGTCTCCTCGCTCCCTCTCGCGCTGTCTCCTCACTCACTGTCGCGCTGTCTCATCGCTCCCTGTCACGCTGTGAACTCGCTCCCTGTCGCGCTGTCTCCTTGCTCCCTGTCGCGCTTTCTCATCGGTCCATGTCGCGCTGTCTCCTGGCTCTCTGTCGCACTGTCTCCTCGCTCCCTGTCGCACTGTCTCCTCGCTCCCTGTCGCGCTGTCTCCTTGCTCTCTGTCGCACTGTCTCCTTGCTTGCTGTCGCACTGTCTCCTCGCTCTCTGTCGCACTGTCTCCTTGCTCATTGATGCGCTGTCTCCTTGCTCCCTGTCGCGCTGACTCCTCGCTCCCTGTCGCACTGTCTCCTTGCTCCCTGTCATGCTGTCTCCTTGCTCTGTGTCGCGCTGTGACTTTGCTCCTTCTCGCACTGTCGCTTCATTCCCTCTCGCAATGTCTCCTCTCACACTCTCGCTCTGTCTCCTCACTCCCTGTTGTGCTGTCTCCTCGCTCGCTCTAGCGCTGTCTCCTCGCACCCTCTCGCGCTGTCTCCTTGCTCACTGTCGCCCTGTCTCCTCGCTCCCTTTCGCGCTGTCTCCTCGCTCCCTGTCGCGCTGTGTCCTCGCTCGCTGTCGCGCTGTCTCCTCGAACCCTGTCGCGCTGTCTCATCGCTCACTCTAGCGCTGTCTCCTTGCTCCCTGTTGCGCTGTCTCATCGCTCCCTGTCACGCTGTCTCCTCGCTCCCTGTCGCGCTGTCTCCTCGCTCCCTGTCGCTCTGTCTCCTCTCTCCCTCTCGCATTGCCTCCGCACTCCCTGTCACACTGTCTCCTCACCCCCTGTCGCACTGACTCCTCGCTGCCTGTTGCACTGTCTCCTCGCTCACTCTCGCTCTGTCTCCTCTCTCCCTCTCGCATTGCCTCCGCACTCCCTGTCACACTGTCTCCTCGCTCCCTGTCGCACTGACTCCTCGCTCCCTGTCGCGCTGTCTCCTCGCTCCCTGTCGCGCTGCCTCCTCGCTCCCTGTCGCGATGTCTCCTCACTCCCTGTCGCGCTGTCTCCTCGCTCCATGTCGTGCTGTCTCCTCGCTCCATGTCGTGCTGTCTCCTCGCTCCCTCTCGCGCTGTCTCCTCACTCACTGTCGCGCTGTCTCATCGCTCACTGTCGCGCTGTAAACTCGCTCCCTCTCGCTATGCCTCCGCACTCCCTGTCGCACTGTCTCCTCACTCCCTGTCAAGCTGTCTCCTCGCTCCCTGTCGCGCTGTCTCCTCGCACCCTGTCGCGCTGTCTCCTCGCTCCCTGTCGCGCTGTCCCCTCGCTCCCTGTTGCACTGTCTCCTCGCTCCCTGTCACACTGACTCCTCGCTCCCTGTCGCACTGTCTCCTCGCTCCCTCTCGCACTGTATCCTCGCTCCCTGTCGCGCTGTCTCCTCGCACCCTGTCGCGCTGTCTCCTCGCTCCCTGTAGCGCTGTCCCCTCGCTCCCTGTCGCGCTGTCTCCTTGCTCCCTGTCGCGCTGTCTCCTCGCTCCCTGTTGCGCTGTGCCCTCGCTCCCTGTCGTGCTGTCTCCTCGATCCCTGTCGCGCTGTCTCCTCGCTCCCTGTCGCGCTGTTTCCTCGCTCGCTGTCATGCTGTGCCCTCGCTCCCTGTCGCGCTGTCTCCTCGATCCCTGTCGCACTGTCTCCTCGCTCCCTGTCGCGCTGTTTCCTCGCTCCCTGTCATGCTGTCTCCTCGCCCCATGTCGCGCTGTCTCCTCACTCCCTGTCGCGCTGTCTCCTCGCTCCCTGTCGTGCTGTCTCCACGCGCCCTCTCGCTCTGTCTCCTCACTCCCTCTTGCACTGATTCCTCTCTCCCTCTCGCTCTGTCTCCTCTCTCCCTCTTGCAATACCTCCTCACTCCCTGTCACACTATCTCCTCGCTCCCTCTCGCGCTGTATCCTCGCTCCCTGTCGCGGTTTCTCATCACTCCCTGTCGCACTGACTCCTCGCTGCCTGTTGCACTGTCTCCTCGCTCACTCTCGCACTGACTCCTCGCTCCCTGATGCACTGTCTCCTCGCTTCCTCTCGCTCTGTCTCCTCTCTCCCTCTCGCATTGCCTCCGCACTCCCTGTCGCCATGTCTCCTCGCTCCATGTCACGCTGTCTCCTCGCACCCTGTTGCGCTGTCTCATTGCTCAATCTAGCGCTGTCTCCTCGCTACCTCTCGCACTGTCTCCTCACTCCCTGTCGCACTGTCTCCTCGCTCCCTGTCGCACTGCCTCCTCGCTTCCTGTCACGATGTCTCCTCGCTCCCTGACGCACTGACTCCTCTCTCCCTCTCGCTCTGTCTCCTGTCTCCGTCTCGCATTGCCTCCGCACTCCCTGTCACACTGTCTCCTCGCTCCCTGTCGCACTGACTCCTCGCTCCCTGTTGCACTGTCTCCTCGCTCCCTCTCGCTCTGTCTCCTCTCTCCCTGTCGCATTGCCTCCACACTCCCTGTCACACTGTCTCCTCGCTCCCTGTCGCACTGTCTCCTCGCTACCTGTCGCGGTTTCTCATCACTCCCTGTCGCGCTGTCTCCTCGCTCCCTGTCGCGCTGTCTCCTCGCACCCTGTCGCGCTGCCTCCACGCTCCCTGTTGCGATGTCTCCTCACTCCCTGTCGCGCTGTCTCCTCGCTCCCTGTCGCGCTGTCTCATCGCTCACTCTAGCGCTGTCTCCTCACTCCCTCTCGCACTGTCTCCTAACTCACTGTCGCGCTGTCTCATCGCTCCCTGTCGCGCTGTAAACTCGCTCCCTGTCGCACTGTCTCCTCACTCCCTGTCGCACTGTCTCCTCGCTCCCTGTCGCGCTTTCTCATCGCTCCATGTCGCGCTGTCTCCTGGCTCTCTGTCGCACTGTCTCCTCGCTCCCTGTCGCACTGTCTCCTCGCTCCCTGTCGCACTGTCTCCTTCCTCCCTGTCGCGCTGTCTCCTCGTTCCCTGTCGCGCTGTCTCCTTGCTCTCTGTCGCACTGTCTCCTCGCTCTCTGTCGCACTGTCTCCTTGCTCATTGATGCGCTGTCTCCTCGCTCCCTGTCGCGCTGTCTCCTCGCTCTCTATCGCACTGTCTCCTTGCTCCCTGTCGCGCTGTCTCCTCGCACCCTGTCGCGCTGCCTCCACGCTCCCTGTTGCGATGTCTCCTCACTCCCTGTCGCGCTGTCTCCTCGCTCCCTGTCGCGCTGTCTCATCGCTCACTCTAGCGCTGTCTCCTCACTCCCTCTCGCACTGTCTCCTAACTCACTGTCGCGCTGTCTCATCGCTCCCTGTCGCGCTGTAAACTCGCTCCCTGTCGCACTGTCTCCTCACTCCCTGTCGCACTGTCTCCTCGCTCCCTGTCGCGCTTTCTCATCGCTCCATGTCGCGCTGTCTCCTGGCTCTCTGTCGCACTGTCTCCTCGCTCCCTGTCGCACTGTCTCCTCGCTCCCTGTCGCACTGTCTCCTTCCTCCCTGTCGCGCTGTCTCCTCGTTCCCTGTCGCGCTGTCTCCTTGCTCTCTGTCGCACTGTCTCCTCGCTCTCTGTCACACTGTCTCCTTGCTCATTGATGCGCTGTCTCCTCGCTCCCTGTCGCGCTGTCTCCTCGCTCTCTATCGCACTGTCTCCTTGCTCCCTGTCGCACTGTCTCCTCGCTCCCTGTCGCACTGTCTTTACGCTCCCTGACGCACTGTCTCCTCGCTCCCTCTCGCACTGTCACCTCGCTCCCTGTCGCACTGACTCCTTGCTCCCTGTCACACTGTCTCCTTGCTCCCTGTCGCGCTGTCTCCTCGCACCCTGTCGCGCTGTCTCCTCGCTCCCTGTAGCGCTGTCCCCTCGCTCCCTGTCGCACTGTCACCTCGCTCCCTGTCGCGCTGTCTCCTCGCTCCCTGTTGCGCTGTGCCCTCGCTCCCTGTCGCGCTGTCTCCTCGATCCCTGTCGCACTGTCTCCTCGCTCCCTGTCGCGCTGTTTCCTCGCTCCCTGTCATGCTGTCTCCTCGCCCCCTGTCGCGCTGTCTCCTCACTCCCTGTCGCGCTGTCTCCTCGCTCCCTGTCGTGCTGTCTCCACGCGCCCTCTCGCTCTGTCTCCTCACTCCCTCTTGCACTGATTCCTCTCTCCCTCTCGCTCTGTCTCCTCTCTCCCTCTCGCAATGCCTCCGCACTCCCTGTGACACTATCTCCTCGCTCCCTGTCACACTGACTCCTCGCTCCCTGTCGCACTGTCTCCTCGCTCCCTCTCGCACTGTATCCTCGCTCCCTGTCGCGTGATCTCCTCGCTCCCTGTCGCGCTGTCTCCTCGCTCCCTGTCGCGCTGCCTCCTCGCTCCCTGTTGCGATGTCTCCTCGCTCCCTGTCGCGCTGTCTCATCGCTCACTCTAGCACTGTCTCCTCGCTCCCTCTCGCGCTGTCTCCTCACTCACTGTCGCGCTGTCTCATCGCTCCCTGTCACGCTGTGAACTCGCTCCCTGTCGCGCTGTCTCCTCACTCCCTGTCGCGCTGTCTCCTTGCTCCCTGTCGCGCTTTCTCATCGGTCCATGTCGCGCTGTCTCCTGGCTCTCTGTCGCACTGTCTCCTCGCTCCCTGTCGCACTGTCTCCTCGCTCCCTGTCGCGCTGTCTCCTTGCTCTCTGTCGCACTGTCTCCTTGCTTGCTGTCGCACTGTCTCCTCGCTCTCTGTCGCACTGTCTCCTTGCTCATTGATGCGCTGTCTCCTTGCTCCCTGTCGCGCTGACTCCTCGCTCCCTGTCGCACTGTCTCCTTGCTCCCTGTCATGCTGTCTCCTTGCTCTGTGTCGCGCTGTGACTTTGCTCCTTCTCGCACTGTCGCTTCATTCCCTCTCGCAATGTCTCCTCTCACACTCTCGCTCTGTCTCCTCACTCCCTGTTGTGCTGTCTCCTCGCTCGCTCTAGCGCTGTCTCCTCGCACCCTCTCGCGCTGTCTCCTTGCTCACTGTCGCCCTGTCTCCTCGCTCCCTTTCGCGCTGTCTCCTCGCTCCCTGTCGCGCTGTGTCCTCGCTCGCTGTCGCGCTGTCTCCTCGAACCCTGTCGCGCTGTCTCATCGCTCACTCTAGCGCTGTCTCCTTGCTCCCTGTTGCGCTGTCTCATCGCTCCCTGTCACGCTGTCTCCTCGCTCCCTGTCGCGCTGTCTCCTCGCTCCCTGTCGCTCTGTCTCCTCTCTCCCTCTCGCATTGCCTCCGCACTCCCTGTCACACTGTCTCCTCACCCCCTGTCGCACTGACTCCTCGCTGCCTGTTGCACTGTCTCCTCGCTCACTCTCGCTCTGTCTCCTCTCTCCCTCTCGCATTGCCTCCGCACTCCCTGTTACACTGTCTCCTCGCTCCCTGTCGCACTGACTCCTCGCTCCCTGTCGCGCTGTCTCCTCGCTCCCTGTCGCGCTGCCTCCTCGCTCCCTGTCGCGATGTCTCCTCACTCCCTGTCGCGCTGTCTCCTCGCTCCATGTCGTGCTGTCTCCTCGCTCCATGTCGTGCTGTCTCCTCGCTCCCTCTCGCGCTGTCTCCTCACTCACTGTCGCGCTGTCTCATCGCTCACTGTCGCGCTGTAAACTCGCTCCCTCTCGCTATGCCTCCGCACTCCCTGTCGCACTGTCTCCTCACTCCCTGTCAAGCTGTCTCCTCGCTCCCTGTCGCGCTGTCTCCTCGCACCCTGTCGCGCTGTCTCCTCGCTCCCTGTCGCGCTGTCCCCTCACTCCCTGTTGCACTGTCTCCTCGCTCCCTGTCACACTGACTCCTCGCTCCCTGTCGCACTGTCTCCTCGCTCCCTCTCGCACTGTATCCTCGCTCCCTGTCGCGCTGTCTCCTCGCACCCTGTCGCGCTGTCTCCTCGCTCCCTGTAGCGCTGTCCCCTCGCTCCCTGTCGCGCTGTCTCCTTGCTCCCTGTCGCGCTGTCTCCTCGCTCCCTGTTGCGCTGTGCCCTCGCTCCCTGTCGTGCTGTCTCCTCGATCCCTGTCGCGCTGTCTCCTCGCTCCCTGTCGCGCTGTTTCCTCGCTCGCTGTCATGCTGTGCCCTCGCTCCCTGTCGCGCTGTCTCCTCGATCCCTGTCGCACTGTCTCCTCGCTCCCTGTCGCGCTGTTTCCTCGCTCCCTGTCATGCTGTCTCCTCGCCCCATGTCGCGCTGTCTCCTCACTCCCTGTCGCGCTGTCTCCTCGCTCCCTGTCGTGCTGTCTCCACGCGCCCTCTCGCTCTGTCTCCTCACTCCCTCTTGCACTGATTCCTCTCTCCCTCTCGCTCTGTCTCCTCTCTCCCTCTTGCAATACCTCCTCACTCCCTGTCACACTATCTCCTCGCTCCCTCTCGCGCTGTATCCTCGCTCCCTGTCGCGGTTTCTCATCACTCCCTGTCGCACTGACTCCTCGCTGCCTGTTGCACTGTCTCCTCGCTCACTCTCGCACTGACTCCTCGCTCCCTGATGCACTGTCTCCTCGCTTCCTCTCGCTCTGTCTCCTCTCTCCCTCTCGCATTGCCTCCGCACTCCCTGTCGCCATGTCTCCTCGCTCCATGTCACGCTGTCTCCTCGCACCCTGTTGCGCTGTCTCATTGCTCAATCTAGCGCTGTCTCCTCGCTACCTCTCGCACTGTCTCCTCACTCCCTGTCGCACTGTCTCCTCGCTCCCTGTCGCACTGCCTCCTCGCTTCCTGTCACGATGTCTCCTCGCTCCCTGACGCACTGACTCCTCTCTCCCTCTCGCTCTGTCTCCTGTCTCCGTCTCGCATTGCCTCCGCACTCCCTGTCACACTGTCTCCTCGCTCCCTGTCGCACTGACTCCTCGCTCCCTGTTGCACTGTCTCCTCGCTCCCTCTCGCTCTGTCTCCTCTCTCCCTGTCGCATTGCCTCCACACTCCCTGTCACACTGTCTCCTCGCTCCCTGTCGCACTGTCTCCTCGCTACCTGTCGCGGTTTCTCATCACTCCCTGTCGCGCTGTCTCCTCTCTCCCTGTCGCGCTGTCTCCTCGCACCCTGTCGCGCTGCCTCCACGCTCCCTGTTGTGATGTCTCCTCACTCCCTGTCGCGCTGTCTCCTCGCTCCCTGTCACGCTGTCTCATCGCTCACTCTAGCGCTGTCTCCTCACTCCCTCTCGCACTGTCTCCTCACTCACTGTCGCGCTGTCTCATCACTCCCTGTCGCGCTGTAAACTCGCTCCCTGTCGCACTGTCTCGTCACTCCCTGTCGCACTGTCTCCTCGCTCCCTGTCGCGCTTTCTCATCGCTCCATGTCGCGCTGTCTCCTGGCTCTCTGTCGCACTGTCTCCTCGCTCGCTGTCGCACTGTCTCTTCGCTCCCTGTCGCACTGTCTCCTTCCTCCCTGTCGCGCTGTCTCCTCGTTCCCTGTCGCGCTGTCTCCTTGCTCTCTGTCGCACTGTCTACTTGCTCGCTGTCGCACTGTCTCCTCGCTCTCTGTCACACTGTCTCCTTGCTCATTGATGCGCTGTCTCCTCGCTCCCTGTCGCGCTGTCTCCTCGCTCTCTATCGCACTGTCTCCTTGCTCCCTGTCGCACTGTCTCCTCGCTCCCTGTCGCACTGTCTTTACGCTCCCTGTCGCACTGTCTCCTCGCTCCCTCTCGCACTGTCACCTCGCTCCCTGTCGCACTGACTCCTTGCTCCCTGTCACACTGTCTCCTTGCTCCCTGTCGCGCTGTCTCCTCGCACCCTGTCGCGCTGTCTCCTCGCTCCCTGTAGCGCTGTCCCCTCGCTCCCTGTCGCACTGTCACCTCGCTCCCTGTCGCGCTGTCTCCTCGCTCCCTGTTGCGCTGTGCCCTCGCTCCCTGTCGCGCTGTCTCCTCGATCCCTGTCGCACTGTCTCCTCGCTCCCTGTCGCGCTGTTTCCTCGCTCCCTGTCATGCTGTCTCCTCGCTCCCTGTCGCGCTGTCTCCTCACTCCCTGTCGCGCTGTCTCCTCGCTCCCTGTCGTGCTGTCTCCACGCGCCCTCTCGCTCTGTCTCCTCACTCCCTCTTGCACTGATTCCTCTCTCCCTCTCGCTCTGTCTCCTCTCTCCCTCTCGCAATGCCTCCGCACTCCCTGTGACACTATCTCCTCGCTCCCTGTCACACTGACTCCTCGCTCCCTGTCGCACTGTCTCCTCGCTCCCTCTCGCACTGTATCCTCGCTCCCTGTCGCGTGATCTCCTCGCTCCCTGTCGCGCTGTCTCCTCGCTCCCTGTCGCGCTGCCTCCTCGCTCCCTGTTGCGATGTCTCCTCGCTCCCTGTCGCGCTGTCTCATCGCTCACTCTAGCACTGTCTCCTCGCTCCCTCTCGCGCTGTCTCCTCACTCACTGTCGCGCTGTCTCATCGCTCCCTGTCACGCTGTGAACTCGCTCCCTGTCGCGCTGTCTCCTCACTCCCTGTCGCGCTGTCTCCTTGCTCCCTGTCGCGCTTTCTCATCGGTCCATGTCGCGCTGTCTCCTGGCTCTCTGTCGCACTGTCTCCTCGCTCCCTGTCGCACTGTCTCCTCGCTCCCTGTCGCGCTGTCTCCTTGCTCTCTGTCGCACTGTCTCCTTGCTTGCTGTCGCACTGTCTCCTCGCTCTCTGTCGCACTGTCTCCTTGCTCATTGATGCGCTGTCTCCTTGCTCCCTGTCGCGCTGACTCCTCGCTCCCTGTCGCACTGTCTCCTTGCTCCCTGTCATGCTGTCTCCTTGCTCTGTGTCGCGCTGTGACTTTGCTCCTTCTCGCACTGTCGCTTCATTCCCTCTCGCAATGTCTCCTCTCACACTCTCGCTCTGTCTCCTCACTCCCTGTTGTGCTGTCTCCTCGCTCGCTCTAGCGCTGTCTCCTCGCACCCTCTCGCGCTGTCTCCTTGCTCACTGTCGCCCTGTCTCCTCGCTCCCTTTCGCGCTGTCTCCTCGCTCCCTGTCGCGCTGTGTCCTCGCTCGCTGTCGCGCTGTCTCCTCGAACCCTGTCGCGCTGTCTCATCGCTCACTCTAGCGCTGTCTCCTTGCTCCCTGTTGCGCTGTCTCATCGCTCCCTGTCACGCTGTCTCCTCGCTCCCTGTCGCGCTGTCTCCTCGCTCCCTGTCGCTCTGTCTCCTCTCTCCCTCTCGCATTGCCTCCGCACTCCCTGTCACACTGTCTCCTCACCCCCTGTCGCACTGACTCCTCGCTGCCTGTTGCACTGTCTCCTCGCTCACTCTCGCTCTGTCTCCTCTCTCCCTCTCGCATTGCCTCCGCACTCCCTGTCACACTGTCTCCTCGCTCCCTGTCGCACTGACTCCTCGCTCCCTGTCGCGCTGTCTCCTCGCTCCCTGTCGCGCTGCCTCCTCGCTCCCTGTCGCGATGTCTCCTCACTCCCTGTCGCGCTGTCTCCTCGCTCCATGTCGTGCTGTCTCCTCGCTCCATGTCGTGCTGTCTCCTCGCTCCCTCTCGCGCTGTCTCCTCACTCACTGTCGCGCTGTCTCATCGCTCACTGTCGCGCTGTAAACTCGCTCCCTCTCGCTATGCCTCCGCACTCCCTGTCGCACTGTCTCCTCACTCCCTGTCAAGCTGTCTCCTCGCTCCCTGTCGCGCTGTCTCCTCGCACCCTGTCGCACTGTCTCCTCGCTCCCTGTCGCGCTGTCCCCTCGCTCCCTGTTGCACTGTCTCCTCGCTCCCTGTCACACTGACTCCTCGCTCCCTGTCGCACTGTCTCCTCGCTCCCTCTCGCACTGTATCCTCGCTCCCTGTCGCGCTGTCTCCTCGCACCCTGTCGCGCTGTCTCCTCGCTCCCTGTAGCGCTGTCCCCTCGCTCCCTGTCGCGCTGTCTCCTTGCTCCCTGTCGCGCTGTCTCCTCGCTCCCTGTTGCGCTGTGCCCTCGCTCCCTGTCGTGCTGTCTCCTCGATCCCTGTCGCGCTGTCTCCTCGCTCCCTGTCGCGCTGTTTCCTCGCTCGCTGTCATGCTGTGCCCTCGCTCCCTGTCGCGCTGTCTCCTCGATCCCTGTCGCACTGTCTCCTCGCTCCCTGTCGCGCTGTTTCCTCGCTCCCTGTCATGCTGTCTCCTCGCCCCATGTCGCGCTGTCTCCTCACTCCCTGTCGCGCTGTCTCCTCGCTCCCTGTCGTGCTGTCTCCACGCGCCCTCTCGCTCTGTCTCCTCACTCCCTCTTGCACTGATTCCTCTCTCCCTCTCGCTCTGTCTCCTCTCTCCCTCTTGCAATACCTCCTCACTCCCTGTCACACTATCTCCTCGCTCCCTCTCGCGCTGTATCCTCGCTCCCTGTCGCGGTTTCTCATCACTCCCTGTCGCACTGACTCCTCGCTGCCTGTTGCACTGTCTCCTCGCTCACTCTCGCACTGACTCCTCGCTCCCTGATGCACTGTCTCCTCGCTTCCTCTCGCTCTGTCTCCTCTCTCCCTCTCGCATTGCCTCCGCACTCCCTGTCGCCATGTCTCCTCGCTCCATGTCACGCTGTCTCCTCGCACCCTGTTGCGCTGTCTCATTGCTCAATCTAGCGCTGTCTCCTCGCTACCTCTCGCACTGTCTCCTCACTCCCTGTCGCACTGTCTCCTCGCTCCCTGTCGCACTGCCTCCTCGCTTCCTGTCACGATGTCTCCTCGCTCCCTGACGCACTGACTCCTCTCTCCCTCTCGCTCTGTCTCCTGTCTCCGTCTCGCATTGCCTCCGCACTCCCTGTCACACTGTCTCCTCGCTCCCTGTCGCACTGACTCCTCGCTCCCTGTTGCACTGTCTCCTCGCTCCCTCTCGCTCTGTCTCCTCTCTCCCTGTCGCATTGCCTCCACACTCCCTGTCACACTGTCTCCTCGCTCCCTGTCGCACTGTCTCCTCGCTACCTGTCGCGGTTTCTCATCACTCCCTGTCGCGCTGTCTCCTCTCTCCCTGTCGCGCTGTCTCCTCGCACCCTGTCGCGCTGCCTCCACGCTCCCTGTTGTGATGTCTCCTCACTCCCTGTCGCGCTGTCTCCTCGCTCCCTGTCACGCTGTCTCATCGCTCACTCTAGCGCTGTCTCCTCACTCCCTCTCGCACTGTCTCCTCACTCACTGTCGCGCTGTCTCATCACTCCCTGTCGCGCTGTAAACTCGCTCCCTGTCGCACTGTCTCGTCACTCCCTGTCGCACTGTCTCCTCGCTCCCTGTCGCGCTTTCTCATCGCTCCATGTCGCGCTGTCTCCTGGCTCTCTGTCGCACTGTCTCCTCGCTCGCTGTCGCACTGTCTCTTCGCTCCCTGTCGCACTGTCTCCTTCCTCCCTGTCGCGCTGTCTCCTCGTTCCCTGTCGCGCTGTCTCCTTGCTCTCTGTCGCACTGTCTACTTGCTCGCTGTCGCACTGTCTCCTCGCTCTCTGTCACACTGTCTCCTTGCTCATTGATGCGCTGTCTCCTCGCTCCCTGTCGCGCTGTCTCCTCGCTCTCTATCGCACTGTCTCCTTGCTCCCTGTCGCACTGTCTCCTCGCTCCCTGTCGCACTGTCTTTACGCTCCCTGTCGCACTGTCTCCTCGCTCCCTCTCGCACTGTCACCTCGCTCCCTGTCGCACTGACTCCTTGCTCCCTGTCACACTGTCTCCTTGCTCCCTGTCGCGCTGTCTCCTCGCACCCTGTCGCGCTGTCTCCTCGCTCCCTGTAGCGCTGTCCCCTCGCTCCCTGTCGCACTGTCACCTCGCTCCCTGTCGCGCTGTCTCCTCGCTCCCTGTTGCGCTGTGCCCTCGCTCCCTGTCGCGCTGTCTCCTCGATCCCTGTCGCACTGTCTCCTCGCTCCCTGTCGCGCTGTTTCCTCGCTCCCTGTCATGCTGTCTCCTCGCTCCCTGTCGCGCTGTCTCCTCACTCCCTGTCGCGCTGTCTCCTCGCTCCCTGTCGTGCTGTCTCCACGCGCCCTCTCGCTCTGTCTCCTCACTCCCTCTTGCACTGATTCCTCTCTCCCTCTCGCTCTGTCTCCTCTCTCCCTCTCGCAATGCCTCCGCACTCCCTGTGACACTATCTCCTCGCTCCCTGTCACACTGACTCCTCGCTCCCTGTCGCACTGTCTCCTCGCTCCCTCTCGCACTGTATCCTCGCTCCCTGTCGCGTGATCTCCTCGCTCCCTGTCGCGCTGTCTCCTCGCTCCCTGTCGCGCTGCCTCCTCGCTCCCTGTTGCGATGTCTCCTCGCTCCCTGTCGCGCTGTCTCATCGCTCACTCTAGCACTGTCTCCTCGCTCCCTCTCGCGCTGTCTCCTCACTCACTGTCGCGCTGTCTCATCGCTCCCTGTCACGCTGTGAACTCGCTCCCTGTCGCGCTGTCTCCTCACTCCCTGTCGCGCTGTCTCCTTGCTCCCTGTCGCGCTTTCTCATCGGTCCATGTCGCGCTGTCTCCTGGCTCTCTGTCGCACTGTCTCCTCGCTCCCTGTCGCACTGTCTCCTCGCTCCCTGTCGCGCTGTCTCCTTGCTCTCTGTCGCACTGTCTCCTTGCTTGCTGTCGCACTGTCTCCTCGCTCTCTGTCGCACTGTCTCCTTGCTCATTGATGCGCTGTCTCCTTGCTCCCTGTCGCGCTGACTCCTCGCTCCCTGTCGCACTGTCTCCTTGCTCCCTGTCATGCTGTCTCCTTGCTCTGTGTCGCGCTGTGACTTTGCTCCTTCTCGCACTGTCGCTTCATTCCCTCTCGCAATGTCTCCTCTCACACTCTCGCTCTGTCTCCTCACTCCCTGTTGTGCTGTCTCCTCGCTCGCTCTAGCGCTGTCTCCTCGCACCCTCTCGCGCTGTCTCCTTGCTCACTGTCGCCCTGTCTCCTCGCTCCCTTTCGCGCTGTCTCCTCGCTCCCTGTCGCGCTGTGTCCTCGCTCGCTGTCGCGCTGTCTCCTCGAACCCTGTCGCGCTGTCTCATCGCTCACTCTAGCGCTGTCTCCTTGCTCCCTGTTGCGCTGTCTCATCGCTCCCTGTCACGCTGTCTCCTCGCTCCCTGTCGCGCTGTCTCCTCGCTCCCTGTCGCTCTGTCTCCTCTCTCCCTCTCGCATTGCCTCCGCACTCCCTGTCACACTGTCTCCTCACCCCCTGTCGCACTGACTCCTCGCTGCCTGTTGCACTGTCTCCTCGCTCACTCTCGCTCTGTCTCCTCTCTCCCTCTCGCATTGCCTCCGCACTCCCTGTCACACTGTCTCCTCGCTCCCTGTCGCACTGACTCCTCGCTCCCTGTCGCGCTGTCTCCTCGCTCCCTGTCGCGCTGCCTCCTCGCTCCCTGTCGCGATGTCTCCTCACTCCCTGTCGCGCTGTCTCCTCGCTCCATGTCGTGCTGTCTCCTCGCTCCATGTCGTGCTGTCTCCTCGCTCCCTCTCGCGCTGTCTCCTCACTCACTGTCGCGCTGTCTCATCGCTCACTGTCGCGCTGTAAACTCGCTCCCTCTCGCTATGCCTCCGCACTCCCTGTCGCACTGTCTCCTCACTCCCTGTCAAGCTGTCTCCTCGCTCCCTGTCGCGCTGTCTCCTCGCACCCTGTCGCGCTGTCTCCTCGCTCCCTGTCGCGCTGTCCCCTCGCTCCCTGTTGCACTGTCTCCTCGCTCCCTGTCACACTGACTCCTCGCTCCCTGTCGCACTGTCTCCTCGCTCCCTCTCGCACTGTATCCTCGCTCCCTGTCGCGCTGTCTCCTCGCACCCTGTCGCGCTGTCTCCTCGCTCCCTGTAGCGCTGTCCCCTCGCTCCCTGTCGCGCTGTCTCCTTGCTCCCTGTCGCGCTGTCTCCTCGCTCCCTGTTGCGCTGTGCCCTCGCTCCCTGTCGTGCTGTCTCCTCGATCCCTGTCGCGCTGTCTCCTCGCTCCCTGTCGCGCTGTTTCCTCGCTCGCTGTCATGCTGTGCCCTCGCTCCCTGTCGCGCTGTCTCCTCGATCCCTGTCGCACTGTCTCCTCGCTCCCTGTCGCGCTGTTTCCTCGCTCCCTGTCATGCTGTCTCCTCGCCCCATGTCGCGCTGTCTCCTCACTCCCTGTCGCGCTGTCTCCTCGCTCCCTGTCGTGCTGTCTCCACGCGCCCTCTCGCTCTGTCTCCTCACTCCCTCTTGCACTGATTCCTCTCTCCCTCTCGCTCTGTCTCCTCTCTCCCTCTTGCAATACCTCCTCACTCCCTGTCACACTATCTCCTCGCTCCCTCTCGCGCTGTATCCTCGCTCCCTGTCGCGGTTTCTCATCACTCCCTGTCGCACTGACTCCTCGCTGCCTGTTGCACTGTCTCCTCGCTCACTCTCGCACTGACTCCTCGCTCCCTGATGCACTGTCTCCTCGCTTCCTCTCGCTCTGTCTCCTCTCTCCCTCTCGCATTGCCTCCGCACTCCCTGTCGCCATGTCTCCTCGCTCCATGTCACGCTGTCTCCTCGCACCCTGTTGCGCTGTCTCATTGCTCAATCTAGCGCTGTCTCCTCGCTACCTCTCGCACTGTCTCCTCACTCCCTGTCGCACTGTCTCCTCGCTCCCTGTCGCACTGCCTCCTCGCTTCCTGTCACGATGTCTCCTCGCTCCCTGACGCACTGACTCCTCTCTCCCTCTCGCTCTGTCTCCTGTCTCCGTCTCGCATTGCCTCCGCACTCCCTGTCACACTGTCTCCTCGCTCCCTGTCGCACTGACTCCTCGCTCCCTGTTGCACTGTCTCCTCGCTCCCTCTCGCTCTGTCTCCTCTCTCCCTGTCGCATTGCCTCCACACTCCCTGTCACACTGTCTCCTCGCTCCCTGTCGCACTGTCTCCTCGCTACCTGTCGCGGTTTCTCATCACTCCCTGTCGCGCTGTCTCCTCTCTCCCTGTCGCGCTGTCTCCTCGCACCCTGTCGCGCTGCCTCCACGCTCCCTGTTGTGATGTCTCCTCACTCCCTGTCGCGCTGTCTCCTCGCTCCCTGTCACGCTGTCTCATCGCTCACTCTAGCGCTGTCTCCTCACTCCCTCTCGCACTGTCTCCTCACTCACTGTCGCGCTGTCTCATCACTCCCTGTCGCGCTGTAAACTCGCTCCCTGTCGCACTGTCTCGTCACTCCCTGTCGCACTGTCTCCTCGCTCCCTGTCGCGCTTTCTCATCGCTCCATGTCGCGCTGTCTCCTGGCTCTCTGTCGCACTGTCTCCTCGCTCGCTGTCGCACTGTCTCTTCGCTCCCTGTCGCACTGTCTCCTTCCTCCCTGTCGCGCTGTCTCCTCGTTCCCTGTCGCGCTGTCTCCTTGCTCTCTGTCGCACTGTCTACTTGCTCGCTGTCGCACTGTCTCCTCGCTCTCTGTCACACTGTCTCCTTGCTCATTGATGCGCTGTCTCCTCGCTCCCTGTCGCGCTGTCTCCTCGCTCTCTATCGCACTGTCTCCTTGCTCCCTGTCGCACTGTCTCCTCGCTCCCTGTCGCACTGTCTTTACGCTCCCTGTCGCACTGTCTCCTCGCTCCCTCTCGCACTGTCACCTCGCTCCCTGTCGCACTGACTCCTTGCTCCCTGTCACACTGTCTCCTTGCTCCCTGTCGCGCTGTCTCCTCGCACCCTGTCGCGCTGTCTCCTCGCTCCCTGTAGCGCTGTCCCCTCGCTCCCTGTCGCACTGTCACCTCGCTCCCTGTCGCGCTGTCTCCTCGCTCCCTGTTGCGCTGTGCCCTCGCTCCCTGTCGCGCTGTCTCCTCGATCCCTGTCGCACTGTCTCCTCGCTCCCTGTCGCGCTGTTTCCTCGCTCCCTGTCATGCTGTCTCCTCGCTCCCTGTCGCGCTGTCTCCTCACTCCCTGTCGCGCTGTCTCCTCGCTCCCTGTCGTGCTGTCTCCACGCGCCCTCTCGCTCTGTCTCCTCACTCCCTCTTGCACTGATTCCTCTCTCCCTCTCGCTCTGTCTACTCTCTCCCTCTCGCAATGCCTCCGCACTCCCTGTCACACTATCTCCTCGCTCCCTGTCACACTGACTCCTCGCTCCCTGTCGCACTGTCTCCTCGCTCCCTCTCGCACTGTATCCTCGCTCCCTGACGCGCTGTCTCCTCGCTCCCTGTCGCGCTGTCTCCTCGCTCCCTGTCGCGCTGCCTCCTCGCTCCCTGTTGCGATGTCTCCTCGCTCCCTTTCGCGCTGTCTCATCGCTCACTCTAGCACTGTCTCCTCGCTCCCTCTCGCGCTGTCTCCTCACTCACTGTCGCGCTGTCTCATCGCTCCCTGTCGCGCTGTAAACTCGCTCCCTGTCGCGCTGTCTCCTCACTCCCTGTCGCGCTGTCTCCTCGCTCCCTGTCGCGCTTTCTCATCGGTCCATGTCGCGCTGTCTCCTGGCTCTCTGTCGCACTGTCTCCTCGCTCCCTGTCGCACTGTCTCCTCGCTCCCTGTCGCGCTGTCTCCTTGCTCTCTGTCGCACTGTCTCCTTGCTTGCTGTCGCACTGTCTCCTCGCTCTCTGTCGCACTGTCTCCTTGCTCATTGATGCGCTGTCTCCTTGCTCCCTGTCGCGCTGACTCCTCGCTCCCTGTCGCACTGTCTCCTTGCTCCCTGTCATGCTGTCTCCTTGCTCTGTGTCGCGCTGTGACTTTGCTCCTTCTCGCACTGTCGCTTCATTCCCTCTCGCAATGTCTCCTCTCACACTCTCGCTCTGTCTCCTCACTCCCTGTTGTGCTGTCTCCTCGCTCGCTCTAGCGCTGTCTCCTCGCACCCTCTCGCGCTGTCTCCTTGCTCACTGTCGCCCTGTCTCCTCGCTCCCTTTCGCGCTGTCTCCTCGCTCCCTGTCGCGCTGTGTCCTCGCTCGCTGTCGCGCTGTCTCCTCGAACCCTGTCGCGCTGTCTCATCGCTCACTCTAGCGCTGTCTCCTTGCTCCCTGTTGCGCTGTCTCATCGCTCCCTGTCACGCTGTCTCCTCGCTCCCTGTCGCGCTGTCTCCTCGCTCCCTGTCGCTCTGTCTCCTCTCTCCCTCTCGCATTGCCTCCGCACTCCCTGTCACACTGTCTCCTCACCCCCTGTCGCACTGACTCCTCGCTGCCTGTTGCACTGTCTCCTCGCTCACTCTCGCTCTGTCTCCTCTCTCCCTCTCGCATTGCCTCCGCACTACCTGTCACACTGTCTCCTCGCTCCCTGTCGCACTGACTCCTCGCTCCCTGTCGCGCTGTCTCCTCGCTCCCTGTCGTGCTGCCTCCTCGCTCCCTGTCGCGATGTCTCCTCACTCCCTGTCGCGCTGTCTCCTCGCTCCATGTCGTGCTGTCTCCTCGCTCCATGTCGTGCTGTCTCCTCGCTCCCTCTCGCGCTGTCTCCTCACTCACTGTCGCGCTGTCTCATCGCTCACTGTCGCGCTGTAAACTCGCTCCCTCTCGCTATGCCTCCGCACTCCCTGTCGCACTGTCTCCTCACTCCCTGTCAAGCTGTCTCCTCGCTCCCTGTCGCGCTGTCTCCTCGCACCCTGTCGCGCTGTCTCCTCGCTCCCTGTCGCACTGTCTCCTCGCTTCCTCTCGCACTGTATCCTCGCTCCCTGTCGCGCTGTTTCCTCGCACCCTGTCGCGCTGTCTCCTCGCTCCCTGTAGCGCTGTCCCCTCGCTCCCTGTCGCGCTGTCTCCTCGCTCCCTGTCGCGCTGTCTCCTCGCTCCCTGTTGCGCTGTGCCCTCGCTCCCTGTCGTGCTGTCTCCTCGATCCCTGTCACACTGTCTACTCGCTCCCTGTCGCGCTGTTTCCTCGCTCGCTGTCATGCTGTGCCCTCGCTCCCTGTCGCGCTGTCTCCTCGATCCCTGTCGCACTGTCTCCTCGCTCCCTGTCGCGCTGTTTCCTCGCTCCCTGTCATGCTGTCTCCTCACCCCCTGTCGTGCTGTCTCCACGCGCCCTCTCGCTCTGTCTCCTCACTCCCTCTTGCACTGATTCCTCTCTCCCTCTCGCTCTGTCTCCTCTCTCCCTCTCGCAATACCTCCTCACTCCCTGTCACACTATCTCCTCGCTCCCTCTCGCGCTGTATCCTCGCTCCCTGTCGCGGTTTCTCATCACTCCCTGTCGCGCTGTCTCCTCACTCCCTATCGCGCTGTCTCCTCGCTCGCTGTCGCGCTGTCTCCTCGCACCCTCTCGCGCTGTCTCCTTGCTCACTGTCGCCCTGTCTCCTCGTTCCCTTTCGCGCTGTCTCGTCGCTCCCTGTCGTGCTATGTCCTCGCTCGCTGTCGCGCTGTCTCCTCGCTCCCTGTCGCGCTGTCTCCTTGCTCCCTGTCACGCTGTCTCCTTGCTCCCTGTCGCGCTGTCTGCTTGCTCCCTGTCGCGCTGTCTCCTCACTCCCTGTCGTGCTGTCTCCTCGCTCCCTGTCGCGCTGTCTCCTCGCTCCCTGTCGCGCTGTCTCCTCGCTCCCTGTCGTGCTGTCTCCTCGCTCCCTGTCGTGCTGTCTGCTTGCTCCCTGTCGCAATGTCTCCTCACTCCCTCTTGCGCTGTCTCCTCGCTCGCTGTCGCGCTGTCTCCTTGCTCCCTGTCGCGCTGTCTCCTCGCTCCCTGTCGCGCTGTCTCCTCGCTCCCTGTCGCGCTGTCTCCTCGCTCCCTGTCGCACTGTCTGCTTGCTCCCTGTCGCGATGTCTCCTCACTCGCTCTTGCACTGTCTCCTCGCTCCCTGTCATGCTGTCTCCTCGCTCCATGTCGCGCTGTCTCCTCGCTCCCTGTCGCGCTCTCTCCTCGCTCCCTGTCACGCTGTCTCCTCGCACCCTGTTGCGCTGTCTCATTGCTCACTCTAGCGCTGTCTCCTCGCTACCTCTCGCACTGTCTCCTCACTCCCTGTCGCACTGTCTCCTCGCACCCTGTCGCACTGCCTCCTCGCTTCCTGTCACGATGTCTCCTCACTCCCTGGCGCGCTGTCTCCTCGCTCCCTGTCGCATTGTCTCATCGCTCCCTGTCACGCTGTCTACTCACTCCCTGTCGCGCTGTCTCCTCGCTCCCTGACGTGCTGTCTCCTCGCTCCCTGTCGCGCTGTCTCCTCGCTCCCTGTCACGCTGTCTCCACTTGCCCTCTCGCTCTGTCTCCTCACTCCCTCTCGCACTGATTCCTCTCTCCCTCTCGCTCTGTCTCCTGTCTCCCTCTCTCATTGCCTCCGCACTCCCTGTCACACTGTCTCCTCGCTCCCTGTCGCACTGACTCCTCGCTCCCTGTTGCACTGTCTCCTCGCTCCCTCTCGCTCTGTCTCCACTCTCCCTGTCGCATTGCCTCCGCACTCCCTGTCACACTGTCTCCTCGCTCCCTGTCGCACTGTCTCCTCGCTACCTGTCGCGGTTTCTCATCGCTCCCTGTCGCGCTGTCTCCTCGCTCCCTGTCACGCTGTCTCCACTTGCCCTCTCGCTCTGTCTCCTCACTCCCTCTCACACTGATTCCTCTCTCCCTCTCGCTCTGTCTCCTGTCTCCCTCTCGCATTGCCTCCGCACTCCCTGTCACACTGTCTCCTCGCTCCCTGTCGCACTGACTCCTCGCTCCCTGTTGCACTGTCTCCTCGCTCCCTCTCGCTCTGTCTCCTCTCTCCCTGTCGCATTGCCTCCGCACTCCCTGTCACACTGTCTCCTCGCTCCCTGTCGCACTGTCTCCTCGCTACCTGTCGCGGTTTCTCATCGCTCCCTGTCGCGCTGTGTCCTCGCTCGCTGTCGCGCTGTCTCCTCGCTCCCTGTCGCGCTGCCTCCTCGCTCCCTGTCATGCTGTCTCCTCGCTCCCTGTCGCGCTGTCTCATCGCTCACACTAGCACTGTCTCCTCGCTCCCTCTCGCGCTGTCTCCTCACTCACTGTCGCGCTGTCTCATCGCTCCCTGTCGCGCTGTAAACTCGCTCCCTGTCGCGCTGTCTCCTCACTCCCTGTCGCACTGTCTCCTCGCTCCCTGTCGCGCTTTCTCATCGGCCCATGTCGCGCTGTCTCCTGGCTCTCTGTCGCACTGTCTCCTCGCTCCCTGTCGCACTGTCTCCTCGCTCCCTGTCGCACTGTCTCCTTCCTCCCTGTCGCGCTGTCTCCTCGCTCCCTGTCGCGCTGTCTCCTTTCTCTCTGTCGCACTGTCTCCTTGCTTGCTGTCGCACTGTCTCCTCGCTCTCTGTCGCACTGTCTCCTTGCTCATTGATGCGCTGTCTCCTTGCTCCCTGTCGCGCTGACTCCTCGCTCCCTGTCGCACTGTCTCCTTGCTCCCTGTCATGCTGTCTCCTTGCTCTGTGTTGCGCTGTGACTTTGCTCCTTCTCGCACTGTCGCTTCATTCCCTCTCGCAATGTCTCCTCTCACCCTCTCGCTCTGTCACCTCACTCCCTGTCGTGCTGTCTCCTCGCTCGCTCTAGCGCTGTCTCCTCGCACCCTCTCGCGCTGTCTCCTTGCTCACTGTCGCACTGTCTCCTCGCTCCCTTTCGCGCTGTCTCCTCGCTCCCTGTTGCACTGTGTCCTCGCTCGCTGTCGCGCTGTCTCCTCGAACCCTGTCACGCTGTCTCATCGCTCACTCTAGCGCTGTCTCCTTGCTCCCTGTTGCGCTGTCTCATCGCTCCCTGTCACGCTGTCTCCTCGCTCCCTGTCGCGCTGTCTCCTCGCTCCCTGTCGCGCTGTCTCCTCGCTCCCTGTCGCTCTGTCTCCTCTCTCCCTCTCGCATTGCCTCCGCACTCCCTGTCACACTGTCTCCTCACCCCCTGTCACTCTGACTCCTCGCTGCCTGTTGCACTGTCTCCTCGCTCACTCTCGCTCTGTCTCCTCTCTCCCTCTCGCATTGCCTCCGCACTCCCTGTCACACTGTCTCCTCGCACCCTGTCGCACTGACTCCTCGCTCCCTGTCGCGCTGTCTCCTCGCTCCCTGTCGCGCTGCCTCCTCGCTCCCTGTCGCGATGTCTCCTCACTCCCTGTCGCGCTGTCTCCTCGCTCCATGTCGTGCTGTCTCCTCGCTCCCTCTCGCGCTGTCTCCTCACTCACTGTCGCGCTGTCTCATCGCTCACTGTCGCGCTATAAACGCGCTCCCTCTCGCTATGCCTCCGCACTCCCTGTCGCACTGTCTCCTCACTCCCTGTCAAGCTGTCTCCTCGCTCCCTGTCGCGCTGTCTCCTCGCGCCCTGTCGTGCTGTCTCCTCGCTCCCTGTAGCGCTGTCCCCTCGCTCCCTGTCGCACTGTCTCCTCGCTCCCTGTCGCGCTGTCTCCTCGCTCCCTGTCGCTCTGTCTCCTCTCTCCCTCTCGCATTGCCTCCGCACTCCCTGTCACACTGTCTCCTCACCCCCTGTCGCACTGACTCCTCGCTGCCTGTTGCACTGTCTCCTCGCTCACTCTCGCTCTGTCTCCTCTCTCCCTCTCGCATTGCCTCCGCACTACCTGTCACACTGTCTCCTCGCTCCCTGTCGCACTGACTCCTCGCTCCCTGTCGCGCTGTCTCCTCGCTCCCTGTCGCGCTGCCTCCTCGCTCCCTGTCGCGATGTCTCCTCACTCCCTGTCGCGCTGTCTCCTCGCTCCATGTCGTGCTGTCTCCTCGCTCCATGTCGTGCTGTCTCCTCGCTCCCTCTCGCGCTGTCTCCTCACTCACTGTCGCGCTGTCTCATCGCTCACTGTCGCGCTGTAAACTCGCTCCCTCTCGCTATGCCTCCGCACTCCCTGTCGCACTGTCTCCTCACTCCCTGTCAAGCTGTCTCCTCGCTCCCTGTCGCGCTGTCTCCTCGCACCCTGTCGCGCTGTCTCCTCGCTCCCTGTAGCGCTGTCCCCTCGCTCCCTGTCGCGCTGTCTCCTCGCTCCCTGTCGCGCTGTCTCCTCGCTCCCTGTCGCGCTGTCTCCTCGCTCCCTGTTGCGCTGTGCCCTCGCTCCCTGTCGTGCTGTCTCCTCGATCCCTGTCGCACTGTCTCCTCGCTCCCTGTCGCGCTGTTTCCTCGCTCGCTGTCATGCTGTGCCCTCGCTCCCTGTCGCGCTGTCTCCTCGATCCCTGTCGCACTGTCTCCTCGCTCCCTGTCGCGCTGTTTCCTCGCTCCCTGTCATGCTGTCTCCTCGCTCCCTGTCGCGCTGTCTCCTCACTCCCTGTCGCGCTGTCTCCTCGCTCCCTGTCGTGCTGTCTCCATGCGCCCTCTCGCTCTGTCTCCTCACTCCCTCTTGCACTGATTCCTCTCTCCCTCTCGCTCTGTCTCCTCTCTCCCTCTCGCAATGCCTCCTCACTCCCTGTCACACTATCTCCTCGCTCCCTCTCGCGCTGTATCCTCGCTCCCTGTCGCGGTTTCTCATCACTCCCTGTCGCGCTGTCTCCTCACTCCCTATCGCGCTGTCTCCTCGCTCGCTGTCGCGCTGTCTCCTCGCACCCTCTCGCGCTGTCTCCTTGCTCGCTGTCGCCCTGTCTCCTCGTTCCCTTTCGCGCTGTCTCCTCGCTCCCTGTCGTGCTATGTCCTCGCTCGCTGTCGCGCTGTCTCCTCGCTCCCTGTCGCGCTGTCTCCTTGCTCCCTGTCACGCTGTCTCCTTGCTCCCTGTCGCGCTGTCTGCTTGCTCCCTGTCGCGCTGTCTCCTCACTCCCTGTCGTGCTGTCTCCTCGCTCCCTGTCGCGCTGTCTCCTCGCTCCCTGTCGCGCTGTCTCCTCGCTCCCTGTCGTGCTGTCTCCTCGCTCACTGTCGTGCTGTCTGCTTGCTCCCTGTCGCAATGTCTCCTCACTCCCTCTTGCGCTGTCTCCTCGCTCGCTGTCGCGCTGTCTCCTTGCTCCCTGTCGCGCTGTCTCCTCGCTCCCTGTCGCGCTGTCTCCTCGCTCCCTGTCGCGCTGTCTCCTCGCTCCCTGTCGCACTGTCTGCTTGCTCCCTGTCGCGATGTCTCCTCACTCCCTCTTGCGCTGTCTCCTCGCTCCCTGTCATGCTGTCTCCTCGCTCCATGTCGCGCTGTCTCCTCGCTCCCTGTCGCGCTCTCTCCTCGCTCCCTGTCACGCTGTCTCCTCGCACCCTGTTGCGCTGTCTCATTGCTCACTCTAGCGCTGTCTCCTCGCTACCTCTCGCACTGTCTCCTCACTCCCTGTCGCACTGTCTCCTCGCTCCCTGTCGCACTGCCTCCTCGCTTCCTGTCACGATGTCTCCTCACTCCCTGGCGCGCTGTCTCCTCGCTCCCTGTCGCATTGTCTCATCGCTCCCTGTCACGCTGTCTACTCACTCCCTGTCGCGCTGTCTCCTCGCTCCCTGACGTGCTGTCTCCTCGCTCCCTGTCGCGCTGTCTCCTCGCTCCCTGTCACGCTGTCTCCACTTGCCCTCTCGCTCTGTCTCCTCACTCCCTCTCGCACTGATTCCTCTCTCCCTCTCGCTCTGTCTCCTGTCTCCCTCTCTCATTGCCTCCGCACTCCCTGTCACACTGTCTCCTCGCTCCCTGTCGCACTGACTCCTCGCTCCCTGTTGCACTGTCTCCTCGCTCCCTCTCGCTCTGTCTCCTCTCTCCCTGTCGCATTGCCTCCGCACTCCCTGTCACACTGTCTCCTCGCTCCCTGTCGCACTGTCTCCTCGCTACCTGTCGCGGTTTCTCATCGCTCCCTGTCGCGCTGTCTCCTCGCTCCCTGTCACGCTGTCTCCACTTGCCCTCTCGCTCTGTCTCCTCACTCCCTCTCACACTGATTCCTCTCTCCCTCTCGCTCTGTCTCCTGTCTCCCTCTCGCATTGCCTCCGCACTCCCTGTCGCACTGACTCCTCGCTCCCTGTCGCACTGACTCCTCGCTCCCTGTTGCACTGTCTCCTCGCTCCCTCTCGCTCTGTCTCCTCTCTCCCTGTCGCATTGCCTCCGCACTCCCTGTCACACTGTCTCCTCGCTCCCTGTCGCACTGTCTCCTCGCTACCTGTCGCGGTTTGTCATCGCTCCCTGTCGCGTTGTCTCCTCGCTCCCTGTCGCGCTGTCTCCTCGCACCCTGTCGCGCTGCCTCCACGCTCCCTGTTGCGATGTCTCCTCACTCCCTGTCGCGCTGTCTCCTCGCTCCCTGTCGCGCTGTCTCATCGCTCACTCTAGCGCTGTCTCCTCGCTCCCTCTCGCACTGTCTCCTCACTCACTGTCGCGCTGTCTCATCGCTCCCTGTCGCGCTGTAAACTTGCTCCCTGTCGCACTGTCTCCTCACTCCCTGTCGCACTGTCTCCTCGCTCCCTGTCGCGCTTTCTCATCACTCCATGTCGCGCTGTCTCCTGGCTCTCTGTCGCACTGTCTCCTCGCTCCCTGTCGCACTGTCTCCTCGCTCCCTGTCGCACTGTCTCTTTCCTCCCTGTCGCGCTGTCTCCTCGTTCCCTGTCGCGCTGTCTCCTTGCTCTCTGTCGCACTGTCTCCTTTCTCGCTGTCGCACTGTCTCTTCGCTCTCTGTCGCACTGTCTCCTTGCTCATTGATGTGCTGTCTCCTCGCTCCCTGTCGCGCTGTCTCCTCGCTCTCTATCGCACTGTCTCCTTGCTCCCTGTCGCACTGTCTCCTCGCTCCCTGTCGCACTGTCTTTATGCTCCCTGTCGCACTGACTGCTTGCTCCCTGTCACACTGTCTCCTTGCACCCTGTCGCGCTGTCTCCTTGCTCTGTATCGCGCTGAGACTTTGCTCCTTCTCGCACTGTCGCTTCATTCCCTCTCGCAATGTCTCCTCTCACCCTCTCGCTCTGTCACCTCACTCCCTATCGTGCTGTCTCCTCGCTCGCTCTAGCGCTGTCTCCTCGCACCCTCTCACGCTGTCTCCTTGCTCACTGTCGCCCTGTCTCCTCGCTCCCTTTCGCGCTGTCTCCTTGCTCCCTGTCGCGCTGTGTCCTCGCTCGCTGTCGCGCTGTCTCCTCGCACCCTGTCGCGCTGTCTCATCGCTCACTCTAGCGCTGTCTCCTTGCTCCCTGTCACGCTGTCTCCTTGCTCCCTGTCGCGCTGTCTGCTTGCTCCCTGTCGCGCTGTCTCCTCACTCCCTTTCGTGCTGTCTCCTCCCTCCCTGTCGCGCTGTCTCCTCGCTCCCTGTCGCGCTGTCTCCTCGCTCCCTGTCGTTCTGTCTCCTCGCTCCCTGTCGTGCTGTCTGCTTGCTCCCTGTCGCAATGTCTCCTCACTCCCTCTTGCGCTGTCTCCTCGCTCGCTGTCGCGCTGTCTCCTCGCTCCCTGTCGCGCTGTCTCCTCGCTCCCTGTCGCACTGTCTCCTCGCTCCCTGTCGCACTGTCTGCTTGCTCCCTGTCGCGATGTCTCCTCACTCGCTCTTGCGCTGTCTCCTCGCTCCCTGTCATGCTGTCTCCTCGCTCCATGTCGCGCTGTCTCCTCGCTCCCTGTCGCGCTCTCTCCTCGCTCCCTGTCACGCTGTCTCCTCGCACCCTGTTGCGCTGTCTCATTGCTCACTCTAGCGCTGTCTCCTCGCTACCTCTCGCACTGTCTCCTCACTCCCTGTCGCACTGTCTCCTCGCACCCTGTCGCACTGCCTCCTCGCTTCCTGTCACGATGTCTCCTCACTCCCTGGCGCGCTGTCTCCTCGCTCCCTGTCGCATTGTCTCATCGCTCCCTGTCACGCTGTCTACTCACTCCCTGTCGCGCTGTCTCCTCGCTCCCTGACGTGCTGTCTCCTCGCTCCCTGTCGCGCTGTCTCCTCGCTCCCTGTCACGCTGTCTCCACTTGCCCTCTCGCTCTGTCTCCTCACTCCCTCTCGCACTGATTCCTCTCTCCCTCTCGCTCTGTCTCCTGTCTCCCTCTCTCATTGCCTCCGCACTCCCTGTCACACTGTCTCCTCGCTCCCTGTCGCACTGACTCCTCGCTCCCTGTTGCACTGTCTCCTCGCTCCCTCTCGCTCTGTCTCCTCTCTCCCTGTCGCATTGCCTCCGCACTCCCTGTCACACTGTCTCCTCGCTCCCTGTCGCACTGTCTCCTCGCTACCTGTCGCGGTTTCTCATCGCTCCCTGTCGCGCTGTCTCCTCGCTCCCTGTCACGCTGTCTCCACTTGCCCTCTCGCTCTGTCTCCTCACTCCCTCTCACACTGATTCCTCTCTCCCTCTCGCTCTGTCTCCTGTCTCCCTCTCGCATTGCCTCCGCACTCCCTGTCACACTGTCTCCTCGCTCCCTGTCGCACTGACTCCTCGCTCCCTGTTGCACTGTCTCCTCGCTCCCTCTCGCTCTGTCTCCTCTCTCCCTGTCGCATTGCCTCCGCACTCCCTGTCACACTGTCTCCTCGCTCCCTGTCGCACTGTCTCCTCGCTACCTGTCGCGGTTTCTCATCGCTCCCTGTCGCGCTGTGTCCTCGCTCGCTGTCGCGCTGTCTCCTCGCTCCCTGTCGCGCTGCCTCCTCGCTCCCTGTCATGCTGTCTCCTCGCTCCCTGTCGCGCTGTCTCATCGCTCACACTAGCACTGTCTCCTCGCTCCCTCTCGCGCTGTCTCCTCACTCACTGTCGCGCTGTCTCATCGCTCCCTGTCGCGCTGTAAACTCGCTCCCTGTCGCGCTGTCTCCTCACTCCCTGTCGCGCTGTCTCCTCGCTCCCTGTCGCGCTTTCTCATCGGCCCATGTCGCGCTGTCTCCTGGCTCTCTGTCGCACTGTCTCCTCGCTCCCTGTCGCACTGTCTCCTCGCTCCCTGTCGCACTGTCTCCTTCCTCCCTGTCGCGCTGTCTCCTCGCTCCCTGTCGCGCTGTCTCCTTGCTCTCTGTCGCACTGTCTCCTTGCTTGCTGTCGCACTGTCTCCTCGCTCTCTGTCGCACTGTCTCCTTGCTCATTGATGCGCTGTCTCCTTGCTCCCTGTCGCGCTGACTCCTCGCTCCCTGTCGCACTGTCTCCTTGCTCCCTGTCATGCTGTCTCCTCGCTCTGTGTCGCGCTGTGACTTTGCTCCTTCTCGCACTGTCGCTTCATTCCCTCTCGCAATGTCTCCTCTCACCCTCTCGCTCTGTCACCTCACTCCCTGTCGTGCTGTCTCCTCGCTCGCTCTAGCGCTGTCTCCTCGCACCCTCTCGCGCTGTCTCCTTGCTCACTGTCGCACTGTCTCCTCGCTCCCTTTCGCGCTGTCTCCTCGCTCCCTGTTGCACTGTGTCCTCGCTCGCTGTCGCGCTGTCTCCTCGAACCCTGTCGCGCTGTCTCATCGCTCACTCTAGCGCTGTCTCCTTGCTCCCTGTTGCGCTGTCTCATCGCTCCCTGTCACGCTGTCTCCTCGCTCCCTGTCGCGCTGTCTCCTCGCTCCCTGTTGCGCTGTCTCCTCGCTCCCTGTCGCTCTGTCTCCTCTCTCCCTCTCGCATTGCCTCCGCACTCCCTGTCACACTGTCTCCTCACCCCCTGTCTCACTGACTCCTCGCTGCCTGTTGCACTGTCTCCTCGCTCACTCTCGCTCTGTCTCCTCTCTCCCTCTCGCATTGCCTCCGCACTCCCTGTCACACTGTCTCCTCGCACCCTGTCGCACTGACTCCTCGCTGCCTGTTGCACTGTCTCCTCGCTCACTCTCGCTCTGTCTCCTCTCTCCCTCTCGCATTGCCTCCGCACTCCCTGTCACACTGTCTCCTCGCTCCCTGTCGCACTGACTCCTCGCTCCCTGTCGCGCTGTCTCCTCGCTCCCTGTCGCGCTGCCTCCTCGCTCCCTGTCGCGATGTCTCCTCACTCCCTGTCGCGCTGTCTCCTCGCTCCATGTCGTGCTGTCTCCTCGCTCCCTCTCGCGCTGTCTCCTCACTCACTGTCGCGCTGTCTCATCGCTCACTGTCGCGCTATAAACGCGCTCCCTCTCGCTATGCCTCCGCACTACCTGTCGCACTGTCTCCTCACTCCCTGTCAAGCTGTCTCCTCGCTCCCTGTCGCGCTGTCTCCTCGCGCCCTGTCGTGCTGTCTCCTCGCTCCCTGTAGCGCTGTCCCCTCGCTCCCTGTCGCACTGTCTCCTCGCTCCCTGTCGCGCTGTCTCCTCGCTCCCTGTCGCTCTGTCTCCTCTCTCCCTCTCGCATTGCCTCCGCACTCCCTGTCACACTGTCTCCTCACCCCCTGTCGCACTGACTCCTCGCTGCCTGTTGCACTGTCTCCTCGCTCACTCTCGCTCTGTCTCCTCTCTCCCTCTCGCATTGCCTCCGCACTACCTGTCACACTGTCTCCTCGCTCCCTGTCGCACTGACTCCTCGCTCCCTGTCTCACTGACTCCTCGCTGCCTGTTGCACTGTCTCCTCGCTCACTCTCGCTCTGTCTCCTCTCTCCCTCTCGCATTGCCTCCGCACTCCCTGTCACACTGTCTCCTCGCACCCTGTCGCACTGACTCCTCGCTGCCTGTTGCACTGTCTCCTCGCTCACTCTCGCTCTGTCTCCTCTCTCCCTCTCGCATTGCCTCCGCACTCCCTGTCACACTGTCTCCTCGCTCCCTGTCGCACTGACTCCTCGCTCCCTGTCGCGCTGTCTCCTCGCTCCCTGTCGCGCTGCCTCCTCGCTCCCTGTCGCGATGTCTCCTCACTCCCTGTCGCGCTGTCTCCTCGCTCCATGTCGTGCTGTCTCCTCGCTCCCTCTCGCGCTGTCTCCTCACTCACTGTCGCGCTGTCTCATCGCTCACTGTCGCGCTATAAACGCGCTCCCTCTCGCTATGCTCCGCACTACCTGTCGCACTGTCTCCTCACTCCCTGTCAAGCTGTCTCCTCGCTCCCTGTCGCGCTGTCTCCTCGCGCCCTGTCGTGCTGTCTCCTCGCTCCCTGTAGCGCTGTCCCCTCGCTCCCTGTCGCACTGTCTCCTCGCTCCCTGTCGCGCTGTCTCCTCGCTCCCTGTCGCTCTGTCTCCTCTCTCCCTCTCGCATTGCCTCCGCACTCCCTGTCACACTGTCTCCTCACCCCCTGTCGCACTGACTCCTCGCTGCCTGTTGCACTGTCTCCTCGCTCACTCTCGCTCTGTCTCCTCTCTCCCTCTCGCATTGCCTCCGCACTACCTGTCACACTGTCTCCTCGCTCCCTGTCGCACTGACTCCTCGCTCCCTGTCGCGCTGTCTCCTCGCTCCCTGTCGCGCTGCCTCCTCGCTCCCTGTCGCGATGTCTCCTCACTCCCTGTCGCGCTGTCTCCTCGCTCCATGTCGTGCTGTCTCCTCGCTCCATGTCGTGCTGTCTCCTCGCTCCCTCTCGCGCTGTCTCCTCACTCACTGTCGCGCTGTCTCATCGCTCACTGTCGCGCTGTAAACTCGCTCCCTCTCGCTATGCCTCCGCACTCCCTGTCGCACTGTCTCCTCACTCCCTGTCAAGCTGTCTCCTCGCTCCCTGTCGCGCTGTCTCCTCGCACCCTGTCGCGCTGTCTCCTCGATCCCTGTCGCACTGTCTCCTCGATCCCTGTCGCACTGTCTCCTCGCTCCCTGTCGCGCTGTTTCCTCGCTCCCTGTCATGCTGTCTCCTCGCCCCCTGTCGCGCTGTCTCCTCACTCCCTGTCGCGCTGTCTCCTCGCTCCCTGTCGTGCTGTCTCCATGCGCCCTCTCGCTCTGTCTCCTCACTCCCTCTTGCACTGATTCCTCTCTCCCTCTCGCTCTGTCTCCTCTCTCCCTCTCGCAATGCCTCCTCACTCCCTGTCACACTATCTCCTCGCTCCCTCTCGCGCTGTATCCTCGCTCCCTGTCGCGGTTTCTCATCACTCCCTGTCGCGCTGTCTCCTCACTCCCTATCGCGCTGTCTCCTCGCTCGCTGTCGCGCTGTCTCCTCGCACCCTCTCGCGCTGTCTCCTTGCTCGCTGTCGCCCTGTCTCCTCGTTCCCTTTCGCGCTGTCTCCTCGCTCCCTGTCGTGCTATGTCCTCGCTCGCTGTCGCGCTGTCTCCTCGCTCCCTGTCGCGCTGTCTCCTTGCTCCCTGTCACGCTGTCTCCTTGCTCCCTGTCGCGCTGTCTGCTTGCTCCCTGTCGCGCTGTCTCCTCACTCCCTGTCGTGCTGTCTCCTCGCTCCCTGTCGCGCTGTCTCCTCGCTCCCTGTCGCGCTGTCTCCTCGCTCCCTGTCGTGCTGTCTCCTCGCTCCCTGTCGTGCTGTCTGCTTGCTCCCTGTCGCAATGTCTCCTCACTCCCTCTTGCGCTGTCTCCTCGCTCGCTGTCGCGCTGTCTCCTTGCTCCCTGTCGCGCTGTCTCCTCGCTCCCTGTCGCGCTGTCTCCTCGCTCCCTGTCGTGCTGTCTCCTCGCTCCCTGTCGCACTGTCTGCTTGCTCCCTGTCGCGATGTCTCCTCACTCCCTCTTGCGCTGTCTCCTCGCTCCCTGTCATGCTGTCTCCTCGCTCCATGTCGCGCTGTCTCCTCGCTCCCTGTCGCGCTCTCTCCTCGCTCCCTGTCAAGCTGTCTCCTCGCACCCTGTTGCGCTGTCTCATTGCTCACTCTAGCGCTGTCTCCTCGCTACCTCTCGCACTGTCTCCTCACTCCCTGTCGCACTGTCTCCTCACTCCCTGTCGCACTGCCTCCTCGCTTCCTGTCACGATGTCTCCTCACTCCCTGGCGCGCTGTCTCCTCGCTCCCTGTCGCATTGTCTCATCGCTCCCTGTCACGCTGTCTACTCACTCCCTGTCGCGCTGTCTCCTCGCTCCCTGACGTGCTGTCTCCTCGCTCCCTGTCGCGCTGTCTCCTCGCTCCCTGTCACGCTGTCTCCACTTGCCCTCTCGCTCTGTCTCCTCACTCCCTCTCGCACTGATTCCTCTCTCCCTCTCGCTCTGTCTCCTGTCTCCCTCTCTCATTGCCTCCGCACTCCCTGTCACACTGTCTCCTCGCTCCCTGTCGCACTGACTCCTCGCTCCCTGTTGCACTGTCTCCTCGCTCCCTCTCGCTCTGTCTCCTCTCTCCCTGTCGCATTGCCTCCGCACTCCCTGTCACACTGTCTCCTCGCTCCCTGTCGCACTGTCTCCTCGCTACCTGTCGCGGTTTCTCATCGCTCCCTGTCGCGCTGTCTCCTCGCTCCCTGTCACGCTGTCTCCACTTGCCCTCTCGCTCTGTCTCCTCACTCCCTCTCACACTGATTCCTCTCTCCCTCTCGCTCTGTCTCCTGTCTCCCTCTCGCATTGCCTCCGCACTCCCTGTCGCACTGACTCCTCGCTCCCTGTCGCACTGACTCCTCGCTCCCTGTTGCACTGTCTCCTCGCTCCCTCTCGCTCTGTCTCCTCTCTCCCTGTCGCATTGCCTCCGCAATCCCTGTCACACTGTCTCCTCGCTCCCTGTCGCACTGTCTCCTCGCTACCTGTCGCGGTTTGTCATCGCTCCCTGTCGCGTTGTCTCCTCGCTCCCTGTCGCGCTGTCTCCTCGCACCCTGTCGCGCTGCCTCCACGCTCCCTGTTGCGATGTCTCCTCACTCCCTGTCGCGCTGTCTCCTCGCTCCCTGTCGCGCTGTCTCATCGCTCACTCTAGCGCTGTCTCCTCGCTCCCTCTCGCACTGTCTCCTCACTCACTGTCGCGCTGTCTCATCGCTCCCTGTCGCGCTGTAAACTTGCTCCCTGTCGCACTGTCTCCTCACTCCCTGTCGCACTGTCTCCTCGCTCCCTGTCGCGCTTTCTCATCGCTCCATGTCGCGCTGTCTCCTGGCTCTCTGTCGCACTGTCTCCTCGCTCCCTGTCGCAATTTCTCCTCGCTCCCTGTCGCACTGTCTCTTTCCTCCCTGTCGCGCTGTCTCCTCGTTCCCTGTCGCGCTGTCTCCTTGCTCTCTGTCGCACTGTCTCCTTTCTCGCTGTCGCACTGTCTCGTCGCTCTCTGTCGCACTGTCTCCTTGCTCATTGATGTGCTGTCTCCTCGCTCCCTGTCGCGCTGTCTCCTCGCTCTCTATCGCACTGTCTCCTTGCTCCCTGTCGCACTGTCTCCTCGCTCCCTGTCGCACTGTCTTTATGCTCCCTGTCGCACTGACTCCTTGCTCCCTGTCACACTGTCTCCTTGCACCCTGTCGCGCTGTCTCCTTGCTCTGTATCGCGCTGAGACTTTGCTCCTTCTCGCACTGTCGCTTCATTCCCTCTCGCAATGTCTCCTCTCACCCTCTCGCTCTGTCACCTCACTCCCTATCGTGCTGTCTCCTCGCTCGCTCTAGCGCTGTCTCCTCGCACCCTCTCACGCTGTCTCCTTGCTCACTGTCGCCCTGTCTCCTCGCTCCCTTTCGCGCTGTCTCCTTGCTCCCTGTCGCGCTGTCTCATCGCTCACTCTAGCGCTGTCTCCTTGCTCCCTGTTGCGCTGTGTCATCGCTCCCTGTCACGCTGTCTCCTCGCTCCCTGTCGCGCTGTCTCCTCGCTCCCTGTCGCGCTGTCTCCTCCCTCCATGTCGCTCTGTCTCCTCTCTCCCTCCCGCATTGCCTCCGCACTCCCTGTCACACTGTCTCCTCGCTCCCTGTCGCACTGACTCCTCGCTCCCTGATGCACTGTCTCCTCGCTCCCTCTCGCTCTGTCTCCTCTCTCCCTCTCGCATTGCCTCCGCACTCCCTGTCGCCATGTCTCCTCGCTCCATGTCGCGCTGTCTCCTCGCTCCCTGTCGCGCTGTCTCCTCGCTCCCTGTCACGCTGTCTCCTCGCACCCTGTTGCGCTGTCTCATTGCTCACTCTAGCGCTGTCTCCTCGCTACCTCTCGCGCTGTCTCCTCACTCCCTGTCGCACTGTCTCCTCGCTCCCTGTCGCACTGCCTCCTCGCTTCCTGTCACGATGTCTCCTCGCTGCCTGTCGCACTGACTCCTCTCTCCCTCTCGCTCTGTCTCCTGTCTCCCTCTCGCATTGCCTCCGCACTCCCTGTCACACTGTCTCCTCGCTCCCTGTCGCACTGACTCCTCGCTCCCTGTTGCACTGTCTCCTCGCTCCCTCTCGCTCTGTCTCCTCTCTCCCTGTCGCATTGCCTCCGCACTCCCTGTCACACTGTCTCCTCGCTCCCTGTCGCACTGTCTCCTCGCTACCTGTCGCGGTTTCTCATCACTCCCTGTCGCGCTGTCTCCTCGCTCCCTGTCGCGCTGTCTCCTCGCACCCTGTCGCGCTGCCTCCACGCTCCCTGTTGCGATGTCTCCTCACTCCCTGTCGCGCTGTCTCCTCGCTCCCTGTCGCGCTGTCTCATCGCTCACTCTAGCGCTGTCTCCTCACTCCCTCTCGCACTGTCTCCTCACTCACTGTCGCGCTGTCTCATCGCTCCCTGTCGCGCTGTAAACTCGCTCCCTGTCGCACTGTCTCCTCACTCCCTGTCGCACTGTCTCCTCGCTCCCTGTCGCGCTTTCTCATCGCTCCATGTCGCGCTGTCTCCTGGCTCTCTGTCGCACTGTCTCCTCGCTCCCTGTCGCACTGTCACCTCGCTCCCTGTCGCACTGTCTCCTTCCACCCTGTCGCTCTGTCTCCTCGTTCCCTGTCGCGCTGTCTCCTTGCTCTCTGTCGCACTGTCTCCTTGCTCGCTGTCGCACTGTCTCCTCGCTCTCTGTCACACTGTCTCCTTGCTCATTGATGCGCTGTCTCCTCGCTCCCTGTCGCGCTGTCTCCTCGCTCTCTATCGCACTGTCTCCTTGCTCCCTGTCGCACTGTCTCCTCGCTCCCTGTCGCACTGTCTTTACGCTCCCTGACGCACTGTCTCCTCGCTCCCTCTCGCACTGTCACCTCGCTCCCTGTCGCACTGACTCCTTGCTCCCTGTCACACTGTCTCCTTGCTCCCTGTCGCGCTGTCTCCTCGCACCCTGTCGCGCTGTCTCCTCGCTCCCTGTAGCGCTGTCCCCTCGCTCCATGTCGCGCTGTCTCCTGGCTCTCTGTCGCACTGTCTCCTCGCTCCCTGTCGCACTGTCTCCTCGCTCCCTGTCGCACTGTCTCCTTCCTCCCTGTCGCGCTGTCTCCTCGTTCCCTGTCGCACTGTCTCCTTGCTCCCTGTCATGCTGTCTCCTCGCTCTGTGTCGCGCTGTGACTTTGCTCCTTCTCGCACTGTCGCTTCATTCCCTCTCGCAATGTCTCCTCTCACCCTCTCGCTCTGTCACCTCACTCCCTGTCGTGCTGTCTCCTCGCTCGCTCTAGCGCTGTCTCCTCGCACCCTCTCGCGCTGTCTCCTTGCTCACTGTCGCACTGTCTCCTCGCTCCCTTTCGCGCTGTCTCCTCGCTCCCTGTTGCACTGTGTCCTCGCTCGCTGTCGCGCTGTCTCCTCGAACCCTGTCGCGCTGTCTCATCGCTCACTCTAGCGCTGTCTCCTTGCTCCCTGTTGCGCTGTCTCATCGCTCCCTGTCACGCTGTCTCCTCGCTCCCTGTCGCGCTGTCTCCTCGCTCCCTGTTGCGCTGTCTCCTCGCTCCCTGTCGCTCTGTCTCCTCTCTCCCTCTCGCATTGCCTCCGCACTCCCTGTCACACTGTCTCCTCACCCCCTGTCTCACTGACTCCTCGCTGCCTGTTGCACTGTCTCCTCGCTCACTCTCGCTCTGTCTCCTCTCTCCCTCTCGCATTGCCTCCGCACTCCCTGTCACACTGTCTCCTCGCACCCTGTCGCACTGACTCCTCGCTGCCTGTTGCACTGTCTCCTCGCTCACTCTCGCTCTGTCTCCTCTCTCCCTCTCGCATTGCCTCCGCACTCCCTGTCACACTGTCTCCTCGCTCCCTGTCGCACTGACTCCTCGCTCCCTGTCGCGCTGTCTCCTCGCTCCCTGTCGCGCTGCCTCCTCGCTCCCTGTCGCGATGTCTCCTCACTCCCTGTCGCGCTGTCTCCTCGCTCCATGTCGTGCTGTCTCCTCGCTCCCTCTCGCGCTGTCTCCTCACTCACTGTCGCGCTGTCTCATCGCTCACTGTCGCGCTATAAACGCGCTCCCTCTCGCTATGCCTCCGCACTACCTGTCGCACTGTCTCCTCACTCCCTGTCAAGCTGTCTCCTCGCTCCCTGTCGCGCTGTCTCCTCGCGCCCTGTCGTGCTGTCTCCTCGCTCCCTGTAGCGCTGTCCCCTCGCTCCCTGTCGCACTGTCTCCTCGCTCCCTGTCGCGCTGTCTCCTCGCTCCCTGTCGCTCTGTCTCCTCTCTCCCTCTCGCATTGCCTCCGCACTCCCTGTCACACTGTCTCCTCACCCCCTGTCGCACTGACTCCTCGCTGCCTGTTGCACTGTCTCCTCGCTCACTCTCGCTCTGTCTCCTCTCTCCCTCTCGCATTGCCTCCGCACTACCTGTCACACTGTCTCCTCGCTCCCTGTCGCACTGACTCCTCGCTCCCTGTCTCACTGACTCCTCGCTGCCTGTTGCACTGTCTCCTCGCTCACTCTCGCTCTGTCTCCTCTCTCCCTCTCGCATTGCCTCCGCACTCCCTGTCACACTGTCTCCTCGCACCCTGTCGCACTGACTCCTCGCTGCCTGTTGCACTGTCTCCTCGCTCACTCTCGCTCTGTCTCCTCTCTCCCTCTCGCATTGCCTCCGCACTCCCTGTCACACTGTCTCCTCGCTCCCTGTCGCACTGACTCCTCGCTCCCTGTCGCGCTGTCTCCTCGCTCCCTGTCGCGCTGCCTCCTCGCTCCCTGTCGCGATGTCTCCTCACTCCCTGTCGCGCTGTCTCCTCGCTCCATGTCGTGCTGTCTCCTCGCTCCCTCTCGCGCTGTCTCCTCACTCACTGTCGCGCTGTCTCATCGCTCACTGTCGCGCTATAAACGCGCTCCCTCTCGCTATGCTCCGCACTACCTGTCGCACTGTCTCCTCACTCCCTGTCAAGCTGTCTCCTCGCTCCCTGTCGCGCTGTCTCCTCGCGCCCTGTCGTGCTGTCTCCTCGCTCCCTGTAGCGCTGTCCCCTCGCTCCCTGTCGCACTGTCTCCTCGCTCCCTGTCGCGCTGTCTCCTCGCTCCCTGTCGCTCTGTCTCCTCTCTCCCTCTCGCATTGCCTCCGCACTCCCTGTCACACTGTCTCCTCACCCCCTGTCGCACTGACTCCTCGCTGCCTGTTGCACTGTCTCCTCGCTCACTCTCGCTCTGTCTCCTCTCTCCCTCTCGCATTGCCTCCGCACTACCTGTCACACTGTCTCCTCGCTCCCTGTCGCACTGACTCCTCGCTCCCTGTCGCGCTGTCTCCTCGCTCCCTGTCGCGCTGCCTCCTCGCTCCCTGTCGCGATGTCTCCTCACTCCCTGTCGCGCTGTCTCCTCGCTCCATGTCGTGCTGTCTCCTCGCTCCATGTCGTGCTGTCTCCTCGCTCCCTCTCGCGCTGTCTCCTCACTCACTGTCGCGCTGTCTCATCGCTCACTGTCGCGCTGTAAACTCGCTCCCTCTCGCTATGCCTCCGCACTCCCTGTCGCACTGTCTCCTCACTCCCTGTCAAGCTGTCTCCTCGCTCCCTGTCGCGCTGTCTCCTCGCACCCTGTCGCGCTGTCTCCTCGATCCCTGTCGCACTGTCTCCTCGATCCCTGTCGCACTGTCTCCTCGCTCCCTGTCGCGCTGTTTCCTCGCTCCCTGTCATGCTGTCTCCTCGCCCCCTGTCGCGCTGTCTCCTCACTCCCTGTCGCGCTGTCTCCTCGCTCCCTGTCGTGCTGTCTCCATGCGCCCTCTCGCTCTGTCTCCTCACTCCCTCTTGCACTGATTCCTCTCTCCCTCTCGCTCTGTCTCCTCTCTCCCTCTCGCAATGCCTCCTCACTCCCTGTCACACTATCTCCTCGCTCCCTCTCGCGCTGTATCCTCGCTCCCTGTCGCGGTTTCTCATCACTCCCTGTCGCGCTGTCTCCTCACTCCCTATCGCGCTGTCTCCTCGCTCGCTGTCGCGCTGTCTCCTCGCACCCTCTCGCGCTGTCTCCTTGCTCGCTGTCGCCCTGTCTCCTCGTTCCCTTTCGCGCTGTCTCCTCGCTCCCTGTCGTGCTATGTCCTCGCTCGCTGTCGCGCTGTCTCCTCGCTCCCTGTCGCGCTGTCTCCTTGCTCCCTGTCACGCTGTCTCCTTGCTCCCTGTCGCGCTGTCTGCTTGCTCCCTGTCGCGCTGTCTCCTCACTCCCTGTCGTGCTGTCTCCTCGCTCCCTGTCGCGCTGTCTCCTCGCTCCCTGTCGCGCTGTCTCCTCGCTCCCTGTCGTGCTGTCTCCTCGCTCCCTGTCGTGCTGTCTGCTTGCTCCCTGTCGCAATGTCTCCTCACTCCCTCTTGCGCTGTCTCCTCGCTCGCTGTCGCGCTGTCTCCTTGCTCCCTGTCGCGCTGTCTCCTCGCTCCCTGTCGCGCTGTCTCCTCGCTCCCTGTCGTGCTGTCTCCTCGCTCCCTGTCGCACTGTCTGCTTGCTCCCTGTCGCGATGTCTCCTCACTCCCTCTTGCGCTGTCTCCTCGCTCCCTGTCATGCTGTCTCCTCGCTCCATGTCGCGCTGTCTCCTCGCTCCCTGTCGCGCTCTCTCCTCGCTCCCTGTCAAGCTGTCTCCTCGCACCCTGTTGCGCTGTCTCATTGCTCACTCTAGCGCTGTCTCCTCGCTACCTCTCGCACTGTCTCCTCACTCCCTGTCGCACTGTCTCCTCACTCCCTGTCGCACTGCCTCCTCGCTTCCTGTCACGATGTCTCCTCACTCCCTGGCGCGCTGTCTCCTCGCTCCCTGTCGCATTGTCTCATCGCTCCCTGTCACGCTGTCTACTCACTCCCTGTCGCGCTGTCTCCTCGCTCCCTGACGTGCTGTCTCCTCGCTCCCTGTCGCGCTGTCTCCTCGCTCCCTGTCACGCTGTCTCCACTTGCCCTCTCGCTCTGTCTCCTCACTCCCTCTCGCACTGATTCCTCTCTCCCTCTCGCTCTGTCTCCTGTCTCCCTCTCTCATTGCCTCCGCACTCCCTGTCACACTGTCTCCTCGCTCCCTGTCGCACTGACTCCTCGCTCCCTGTTGCACTGTCTCCTCGCTCCCTCTCGCTCTGTCTCCTCTCTCCCTGTCGCATTGCCTCCGCACTCCCTGTCACACTGTCTCCTCGCTCCCTGTCGCACTGTCTCCTCGCTACCTGTCGCGGTTTCTCATCGCTCCCTGTCGCGCTGTCTCCTCGCTCCCTGTCACGCTGTCTCCACTTGCCCTCTCGCTCTGTCTCCTCACTCCCTCTCACACTGATTCCTCTCTCCCTCTCGCTCTGTCTCCTGTCTCCCTCTCGCATTGCCTCCGCACTCCCTGTCGCACTGACTCCTCGCTCCCTGTCGCACTGACTCCTCGCTCCCTGTTGCACTGTCTCCTCGCTCCCTCTCGCTCTGTCTCCTCTCTCCCTGTCGCATTGCCTCCGCAATCCCTGTCACACTGTCTCCTCGCTCCCTGTCGCACTGTCTCCTCGCTACCTGTCGCGGTTTGTCATCGCTCCCTGTCGCGTTGTCTCCTCGCTCCCTGTCGCGCTGTCTCCTCGCACCCTGTCGCGCTGCCTCCACGCTCCCTGTTGCGATGTCTCCTCACTCCCTGTCGCGCTGTCTCCTCGCTCCCTGTCGCGCTGTCTCATCGCTCACTCTAGCGCTGTCTCCTCGCTCCCTCTCGCACTGTCTCCTCACTCACTGTCGCGCTGTCTCATCGCTCCCTGTCGCGCTGTAAACTTGCTCCCTGTCGCACTGTCTCCTCACTCCCTGTCGCACTGTCTCCTCGCTCCCTGTCGCGCTTTCTCATCGCTCCATGTCGCGCTGTCTCCTGGCTCTCTGTCGCACTGTCTCCTCGCTCCCTGTCGCAATTTCTCCTCGCTCCCTGTCGCACTGTCTCTTTCCTCCCTGTCGCGCTGTCTCCTCGTTCCCTGTCGCGCTGTCTCCTTGCTCTCTGTCGCACTGTCTCCTTTCTCGCTGTCGCACTGTCTCGTCGCTCTCTGTCGCACTGTCTCCTTGCTCATTGATGTGCTGTCTCCTCGCTCCCTGTCGCGCTGTCTCCTCGCTCTCTATCGCACTGTCTCCTTGCTCCCTGTCGCACTGTCTCCTCGCTCCCTGTCGCACTGTCTTTATGCTCCCTGTCGCACTGACTCCTTGCTCCCTGTCACACTGTCTCCTTGCACCCTGTCGCGCTGTCTCCTTGCTCTGTATCGCGCTGAGACTTTGCTCCTTCTCGCACTGTCGCTTCATTCCCTCTCGCAATGTCTCCTCTCACCCTCTCGCTCTGTCACCTCACTCCCTATCGTGCTGTCTCCTCGCTCGCTCTAGCGCTGTCTCCTCGCACCCTCTCACGCTGTCTCCTTGCTCACTGTCGCCCTGTCTCCTCGCTCCCTTTCGCGCTGTCTCCTTGCTCCCTGTCGCGCTGTCTCATCGCTCACTCTAGCGCTGTCTCCTTGCTCCCTGTTGCGCTGTGTCATCGCTCCCTGTCACGCTGTCTCCTCGCTCCCTGTCGCGCTGTCTCCTCGCTCCCTGTCGCGCTGTCTCCTCCCTCCATGTCGCTCTGTCTCCTCTCTCCCTCCCGCATTGCCTCCGCACTCCCTGTCACACTGTCTCCTCGCTCCCTGTCGCACTGACTCCTCGCTCCCTGATGCACTGTCTCCTCGCTCCCTCTCGCTCTGTCTCCTCTCTCCCTCTCGCATTGCCTCCGCACTCCCTGTCGCCATGTCTCCTCGCTCCATGTCGCGCTGTCTCCTCGCTCCCTGTCGCGCTGTCTCCTCGCTCCCTGTCACGCTGTCTCCTCGCACCCTGTTGCGCTGTCTCATTGCTCACTCTAGCGCTGTCTCCTCGCTACCTCTCGCGCTGTCTCCTCACTCCCTGTCGCACTGTCTCCTCGCTCCCTGTCGCACTGCCTCCTCGCTTCCTGTCACGATGTCTCCTCGCTGCCTGTCGCACTGACTCCTCTCTCCCTCTCGCTCTGTCTCCTGTCTCCCTCTCGCATTGCCTCCGCACTCCCTGTCACACTGTCTCCTCGCTCCCTGTCGCACTGACTCCTCGCTCCCTGTTGCACTGTCTCCTCGCTCCCTCTCGCTCTGTCTCCTCTCTCCCTGTCGCATTGCCTCCGCACTCCCTGTCACACTGTCTCCTCGCTCCCTGTCGCACTGTCTCCTCGCTACCTGTCGCGGTTTCTCATCACTCCCTGTCGCGCTGTCTCCTCGCTCCCTGTCGCGCTGTCTCCTCGCACCCTGTCGCGCTGCCTCCACGCTCCCTGTTGCGATGTCTCCTCACTCCCTGTCGCGCTGTCTCCTCGCTCCCTGTCGCGCTGTCTCATCGCTCACTCTAGCGCTGTCTCCTCACTCCCTCTCGCACTGTCTCCTCACTCACTGTCGCGCTGTCTCATCGCTCCCTGTCGCGCTGTAAACTCGCTCCCTGTCGCACTGTCTCCTCACTCCCTGTCGCACTGTCTCCTCGCTCCCTGTCGCGCTTTCTCATCGCTCCATGTCGCGCTGTCTCCTGGCTCTCTGTCGCACTGTCTCCTCGCTCCCTGTCGCACTGTCACCTCGCTCCCTGTCGCACTGTCTCCTTCCACCCTGTCGCTCTGTCTCCTCGTTCCCTGTCGCGCTGTCTCCTTGCTCTCTGTCGCACTGTCTCCTTGCTCGCTGTCGCACTGTCTCCTCGCTCTCTGTCACACTGTCTCCTTGCTCATTGATGCGCTGTCTCCTCGCTCCCTGTCGCGCTGTCTCCTCGCTCTCTATCGCACTGTCTCCTTGCTCCCTGTCGCACTGTCTCCTCGCTCCCTGTCGCACTGTCTTTACGCTCCCTGACGCACTGTCTCCTCGCTCCCTCTCGCACTGTCACCTCGCTCCCTGTCGCACTGACTCCTTGCTCCCTGTCACACTGTCTCCTTGCTCCCTGTCGCGCTGTCTCCTCGCACCCTGTCGCGCTGTCTCCTCGCTCCCTGTAGCGCTGTCCCCTCGCTCCATGTCGCGCTGTCTCCTGGCTCTCTGTCGCACTGTCTCCTCGCTCCCTGTCGCACTGTCTCCTCGCTCCCTGTCGCACTGTCTCCTTCCTCCCTGTCGCGCTGTCTCCTCGTTCCCTGTCGCGCTGTCTCCTTGCTCTCTGTCGCACTGTCTCCTTGCTCGCTGTCGCACTGTCTCCTCGCTCTCTGTCACACTGTCTCCTTGCTCATTGATGCGCTGTCTCCTCGCTCCCTGTCGCGCTGTCTCCTCGCTCTCTATCGCACTGTCTCCTTGCTCCCTGTCGCACTGTCTCCTCGCTCCCTGTCGCACTGTCTTTACGCTCCCTGACGCACTGTCTCCTCGCTCCCTCTCGCACTGTCACCTCGCTCCCTGTCGCACTGACTCCTTGCTCCCTGTCACACTGTCTCCTTGCTCCCTGTCGCGCTGTCTCCTCGCACCCTGTCGCGCTGTCTCCTCGCTCCCTGTAGCGCTGTCCCCTCGCTCCCTGTCGCACTGTCACCTCGCTCCCTGTCGCGCTGTCTCCTCGCTCCCTGTTGCGCTGTGCCCTCGCTCCCTGTCGCGCTGTCTCCTCGATCCCTGTCGCACTGTCTCCTCGCTCCCTGTCGCGCTGTTTCCTCGCTCCCTGTCATGCTGTCTCCTCGCCCCCTGTCGCGCTGTCTCCTCACTCCCTGTCGCGCTGTCTCCTCGCTCCCTGTCGTGCTGTCTCCACGCGCCCTCTCACTCTGTCTCCTCACTCCCTCTTGCACTGATTCCTCTCTCCCTCTCGCTCTGTCTCCTCTCTCCCTCTCGCAATGCCTCCGCACTCCCTGTGACACTATCTCCTCGCTCCCTGTCACACTGACTCCTCGCTCCCTGTCGCACTGTCTCCTCGCTCCCTCTCGCACTGTATCCTCGCTCCCTGTCGCGTGATCTCCTCGCTCCCTGTCGCGCTGTCTCCTCGCTCCCTGTCGCGCTGCCTCCTCGCTCCCTGTTGCGATGTCTCCTCGCTCCCTGTCGCGCTGTCTCATCGCTCACTCTAGCACTGTCTCCTCGCTCCCTCTCGCGCTGTCTCCTCACTCACTGTCGCGCTGTCTCATCGCTCCCTGTCACGCTGTGAACTCGCTCCCTGTCGCGCTGTCTCCTCACTCCCTGTCGCGCTGTCTCCTTGCTCCCTGTCGCGCTTTCTCATCGGTCCATGTCGCGCTGTCTCCTGGCTCTCTGTCGCACTGTCTCCTCGCTCCCTGTCGCACTGTCTCCTCGCTCCCTGTCGCGCTGTCTCCTTGCTCTCTGTCGCACTGTCTCCTTGCTTGCTGTCGCACTGTCTCCTCGCTCTCTGTTGCACTGTCTCCTTGCTCATTGATGCGCTGTCTCCTTGCTCCCTGTCGCGCTGACTCCTCGCTCCCTGTCGCACTGTCTCCTTGCTCCCTGTCATGCTGTCTCCTTGCTCTGTGTCGCGCTGTGACTTTGCTCCTTCTCGCACTGTCGCTTCATTCCCTCTCGCAATGTCTCCTCTCACACTCTCGCTCTGTCTCCTCACTCCCTGTTGTGCTGTCTCCTCGCTCGCTCTAGCGCTGTCTCCTCGCACCCTCTCGCGCTGTCTCCTTGCTCACTGTCGCCCTGTCTCCTCGCTCCCTTTCGCGCTGTCTCCTCGCTCCCTGTCGCGCTGTGTCCTCGCTCGCTGTCGCGCTGTCTCCTCGAACCCTGTCGCGCTGTCTCATCGCTCACTCTAGCGCTGTCTCCTTGCTCCCTGTTGCGCTGTCTCATCGCTCCCTGTCACGCTGTCTCCTCGCTCCCTGTCGCGCTGTCTCCTCGCTCCCTGTCGCTCTGTCACCTCTCTCCCTCTCGCATTGCCTCCGCACTCCCTGTCACACTGTCTCCTCACCCCCTGTCGCACTGACTCCTCGCTGCCTGTTGCACTGTCTCCTCGCTCACTCTCGCTCTGTCTCCTCTCTCCCTCTCGCATTGCCTCCGCACTACCTGTCACACTGTCTCCTCGCTCCCTGTCGCACTGACTCCTCGCTCCCTGTCGCGCTGTCTCCTCGCTCCCTGTCGCGCTGCCTCCTCGCTCCCTGTCGCGATGTCTCCTCACTCCCTGTCGCGCTGTCTCCTCGCTCCATGTCGTGCTGTCTCCTCGCTCCATGTCGTGCTGTCTCCTCGCTCCCTCTCGCGCTGTCTCCTCACTCACTGTCGCGCTGTCTCATCGCTCACTGTCGCGCTGTAAACTCGCTCCCTCTCGCTATGCCTCCGCACTCCCTGTCGCACTGTCTCCTCACTCCCTGTCAAGCTGTCTCCTCGCTCCCTGTCGCGCTGTCTCCTCGCACCCTGTCGCGCTGTCTCCTCGCTCCCTGTAGCGCTGTCCCCTCGCTCCCTGTTGCACTGTCTCCTCGCTCCCTGTCACACTGACTCCTCGCTCCCTGTCGCACTGTCTCCTCGCTCCCTCTCGCACTGTATCCTCGCTCCCTGTCGCGCTGTCTCCTCGCACCCTGTCGCGCTGTCTCCTCGCTCCCTGTAGCGCTGTCCCCTCGCTCCCTGTCGCGCTGTCTCCTTGCTCCCTGTCGCGCTGTCTCCTCGCTCCCTGTTGCGCTGTGCCCTCGCTCCCTGTCGTGCTGTCTCCTCGATCCCTGTCGCACTGTCTCCTCGCTCCCTGTCGCGCTGTTTCCTCGCTCGCTGTCATGCTGTGCCCTCGCTCCCTGTCGCGCTGTCTCCTCGATCCCTGTCGCACTGTCTCCTCGCTCCCTGTCGCGCTGTTTCCTCGCTCCCTGTCATGCTGTCTCCTCGCCCCCTGTCGCGCTGTCTCCTCACTCCCTGTCGCGCTGTCTCCTCGCTCCCTGTCGTGCTGTCTCCACGCGCCCTCTCGCTCTGTCTCCTCACTCCCTCTTGCACTGATTCCTCTCTCCCTCTCGCTCTGTCTCCTCTCTCCCTCTCGCAATACCTCCTCACTCCCTGTCACACTATCTCCTCGCTCCCTCTCGCGCTGTATCCTCGCTCCCTGTCGCGGTTTCTCATCACTCCCTGTCGCACTGACTCCTCGCTGCCTGTTGCACTGTCTCCTCGCTCACTCTCGCACTGACTCCTCGCTCCCTGATGCACTGTCTCCTCGCTTCCTCTCGCTCTGTCTCCTCTCTCCCTCTCGCATTGCCTCCGCACTCCCTGTCGCCATGTCTCCTCGCTCCATGTCACGCTGTCTCCTCGCACCCTGTTGCGCTGTCTCATTGCTCACTCTAGCGCTGTCTCCTCGCTACCTCTCGCACTGTCTCCTCACTCCCTGTCGCACTGTCTCCTCGCTCCCTGTCGCACTGCCTCCTCGCTTCCTGTCACGATGTCTCCTCGCTCCCTGACGCACTGACTCCTCTCTCCCTCTCGCTCTGTCTCCTGTCTCCGTCTCGCATTGCCTCCGCACTCCCTGTCACACTGTCTCCTCGCTCCCTGTCGCACTGACTCCTCGCTCCCTGTTGCACTGTCTCCTCGCTCCCTCTCGCTCTGTCTCCTCTCTCCCTGTCGCATTGCCTCCGCACTCCCTGTCACACTGTCTCCTCGCTCCCTGTCGCACTGTCTCCTCGCTACCTGTCGCGGTTTCTCATCACTCCCTGTCGCGCTGTCTCCTCTCTCCCTGTCGCGCTGTCTCCTCGCACCCTGTCGCGCTGCCTCCACGCTCCCTGTTGTGATGTCTCCTCACTCCCTGTCGCGCTGTCTCCTCGCTCCCTGTCACGCTGTCTCATCGCTCACTCTAGCGCTGTCTCCTCACTCCCTCTCGCACTGTCTCCTCACTCACTGTCGCGCTGTCTCATCGCTCCCTGTCGCGCTGTAAACTCGCTCCCTGTCGCACTGTCTCCTCACTCCCTGTCGCACTGTCTCCTCGCTCCCTGTCGCGCTTTCTCATCGCTCCATGTCGCGCTGTCTCCTGGCTCTCTGTCGCACTGTCTCCTCGCTCCCTGTCGCACTGTCTCTTCGCTCCCTGTCGCACTGTCTCCTTCCTCCCTGTCGCGCTGTCTCCTCGTTCCCTGTCGCGCTGTCTCCTTGCTCTCTGTCGCACTGTCTCCTTGCTCGCTGTCGCACTGTCTCCTCGCTCTCTGTCACACTGTCTCCTTGCTCATTGATGCGCTGTCTCCTCGCTCCCTGTCGCGCTGTCTCCTCGCTCTCTATCGCACTGTCTCCTTGCTCCCTGTCGCACTGTCTCCTCGCTCCCTGTCGCACTGTCTTTACGCTCCCTGTCGCACTGTCTCCTCGCTCCCTCTCGCACTGTCACCTCGCTCCCTGTCGCACTGACTCCTTGCTCCCTGTCACACTGTCTCCTTGCTCCCTGTCGCGCTGTCTCCTCGCACCCTGTCGCGCTGTCTCCTCGCTCCCTGTAGCGCTGTCCCCTCGCTCCCTGTCGCACTGTCACCTCGCTCCCTGTCGCGCTGTCTCCTCGCTCCCTGTTGCGCTGTGCCCTCGCTCCCTGTCGCGCTGTCTCCTCGATCCCTGTCGCACTGTCTCCTCGCTCCCTGTCGCGCTGTTTCCTCGCTCCCTGTCATGCTGTCTCCTCGCCCCCTGTCGCGCTGTCTCCTCACTCCCTGTCGCGCTGTCTCCTCGCTACCTGTCGTGCTGTCTCCACGCGCCCTCTCGCTCTGTCTCCTCACTCCCTCTTGCACTGATTCCTCTCTCCCTCTCGCTCTGTCTCCTCTCTCCCTCTCGCAATGCCTCCGCACTCCCTGTCACACTATCTCCTCGCTCCCTGTCACACTGACTCCTCGCTCCCTGTCGCACTGTCTCCTCGCTCCCTCTCGCGCTGTATCCTCGCTCCCTGTCGCGGTTTCTCATCACTCCCTGTCGCGCTGTCTCCTCACTCCCTATCGCGCTGTCTCCTCGCTCGCTGTCGCGCTGTCTCCTCCCACCCTCTCGCGCTGTCTCCTTGCTCACTGTCGCCCTGTCTCCTCGTTCCCTTTCGCGCTGTCTCGTCGCTCCCTGTCGTGCTATGTCCTCGCTCGCTGTCGCGCTGTCTCCTCGCTCCCTGTCGCGCTGTCTCCTTGCTCCCTGTCACGCTGTCTCCTTGCTCCCTGTCGCGCTGTCTGCTTGCTCCCTGTCGCGCTGTCTCCTCACTCCCTGTCGTGCTGACTCCTCGCTCCCTGTCGCGCTGTCTCCTCGCTCCCTGTCGCGCTGTCTCCTCGCTCCCTGTCGTGCTGTCTCCTCGCTCCCTGTCGTGCTGTCTGCTTGCTCCCTGTCGCAATGTCTCCTCACTCCCTCTTGCGCTGTCTCCTCGCTCGCTGTCGCGCTGTCTCCTTGCTCCCTGTCGCGCTGTCTCCTCGCTCCCTGTCGCGCTGTCTCCTCGCTCCCTGTCGCACTGTCTCCTCGCTCCCTGTCGCACTGTCTGCTTGCTCCCTGTCGCGATGTCTCCTCACTCGCTCTTGCGCTGTCTCCTCGCTCCCTGTCATGCTGTCTCCTCGCTCCATGTCGCGCTGTCTCCTCGCTCCCTGTCGCGCTCTCTCCTCGCTCCCTGTCACGCTGTCTCCTCGCACCCTGTTGCGCTGTCTCATTGCTCACTCTAGCGCTGTCTCCTCGCTACCTCTCGCACTGTCTCCTCACTCCCTGTCGCACTGTCTCCTCGCACCCTGTCGCACTGCCTCCTCGCTTCCTGTCACGATGTCTCCTCACTCCCTGGCGCGCTGTCTCCTCGCTCCCTGTCGCATTGTCTCATCGCTCCCTGTCACACTGTCTACTCACTCCCTGTCGCGCTGTCTCCTCGCTCCCTGACGTGCTGTCTCCTCGCTCCCTGTCGCGCTGTCTCCTCGCTCCCTGTCACGCTGTCTCCACTTGCCCTCTCGCTCTGTCTCCTCACTCCCTCTCGCACTGATTCCTCTCTCCCTCTCGCTCTGTCTCCTGTCTCCCTCTCTCATTGCCTCCGCACTCCCTGTCACACTGTCTCCTCGCTCCCTGTCGCACTGACTCCTCGCTCCCTGTTGCACTGTCTCCTCGCTCCCTCTCGCTCTGTCTCCTCTCTCCCTGTCGCATTGCCTCCGCACTCCCTGTCACACTGTCTCCTCGCTCCCTGTCGCACTGTCTCCTCGCTACCTGTCGCGGTTTCTCATCGCTCCCTGTCGCGCTGTCTCCTCGCTCCCTGTCACGCTGTCTCCACTTGCCCTCTCGCTCTGTCTCCTCACTCCCTCTCACACTGATTCCTCTCTCCCTCTCGCTCTGTCTCCTGTCTCCCTCTCGCATTGCCTCCGCACCCCCTGTCACACTGTCTCCTCGCTCCCTGTCGCACTGTCTCCTTCCACCCTGTCGCGCTGTCTCCTCGTTCCCTGTCGCGCTGTCTCCTTGCTCTCTGTCGCACTGTCTCCTTGCTCGCTGTCGCACTGTCTCCTCGCTCTCTGTCACACTGTCTCCTTGCTCATTGATGCGCTGTCTCCTCGCTCCCTGTCGCGCTGTCTCCTCGCTCTCTATCGCACTGTCTCCTTGCTCCCTGTCGCACTGTCTCCTCGCTCCCTGTCGCACTGTCTTTACGCTCCCTGACGCACTGTCTCCTCGCTCCCTCTCGCACTGTCACCTCGCTCCCTGTCGCACTGACTCCTTGCTCCATGCCACACTGTCTCCTTGCTCCCTGTCGCGCTGTCTCCTCGCACCCTGTCGCGCTGTCTCCTCGCTCCCTGTAGCGCTGTCCCCTCGCTCCATGTCGCGCTGTCTCCTGGCTCTCTGTCGCACTGTCTCCTCGCTCCCTGTCGCACTGTCTCCTCGCTCCCTGTCGCACTGTCTCCTTCCTCCCTGTCGCGCTGTCTCCTCGTTCCCTGTCGCGCTGTCTCCTTGCTCTCTGTCGCACTGTCTCCTTGCTCGCTGTCGCACTGTCTCCTCGCTCTCTGTCACACTGTCTCCTTGCTCATTGATGTGCTGTCTCCTCGCTCCCTGTCGCGCTGTCTCCTCGCTCTCTATCGCACTGTCTCCTTGCTCCCTGTCGCACTGTCTCCTCGCTCCCTGTCGCACTGTCTTTACGCTCCCTGACGCACTGTCTCCTCGCTCCCTCTCGCACTGTCACCTCGCTCCCTGTCGCACTGACTCCTTGCTCCATGCCACACTGTCTCCTTGCTCCCTGTCGCGCTGTCTCCTCGCACCCTGTCGCGCTGTCTCCTCGCTCCCTGTAGCGCTGTCCCCTCGCTCCATGTCGCGCTGTCTCCTGGCTCTCTGTCGCACTGTCTCCTCGCTCCCTGTCGCACTGTCTCCTCGCTCCCTGTCGCACTGTCTCCTTCCTCCCTGTCGCGCTGTCTCCTCGTTCCCTGTCGCGCTGTCTCCTTGCTCTCTGTCGCACTGTCTCCTTGCTCGCTGTCGCACTGTCTCCTCGCTCTCTGTCACACTGTCTCCTTGCTCATTGATGTGCTGTCTCCTCGCTCCCTGTCGCGCTGTCTCCTCGCTCTCTATCGCACTGTCTCCTTGCTCCCTGTCGCACTGTCTCCTCGCTCCCTGTCGCACTGTCTTTACGCTCCCTGTCGCACTGTCTCCTCGCTCCCTCTCGCACTGTCACCTCGCTCCCTGTCGCACTGACTCCCTGCTCCCTGTCACACTGTCTCCTTGCTCCCTGTCGCGCTGTCTCCTCGCACCCTGTCGCGCTGTCTCCTCGCTCCCTGTAGCGCTGTCCCCTCGCTCCCTGTCGCACTGTCACCTCGCTCCCTGTCGCGCTGTCTCCTCGCTCCCTGTTGCGCTGTGCCCTCGCTCCCTGTCGCGCTGTCTCCTCGATCCCTGTCGCACTGTCTCCTCGCTGCCTGTCGCGCTGTTTCCTCGCTCCCTGTCATGCTGTCTCCTCGCCCCCTGTCGCGCTGTCTCCTCACTCCCTGTCGCGCTGTCTCCTCGCTCCCTGTCGTGCTGTCTCCACGCGCCCTCTCGCTCTGTCTCCTCACTCCCTCTTGCACTGATTCCTCTCTCCCTCTCGCTCTGTCTCCTCTCTCCCTCTCGCAATGCCTCCGCACTCCCTGTGACACTATCTCCTCGCTCCCTGTCACACTGACTCCTCGCTCCCTGTCGCACTGTCTCCTCGCTCCCTCTCGCACTGTATCCTCGCTCCCTGTCGCGTGATCTCCTCGCTCCCTGTCGCGCTGTCTCCTCGCTCCCTGTCGCGCTGCCTCCTCGCTCCCTGTTGCGATGTCTCCTCGCTCCCTGTCGCGCTGTCTCATCGCTCACTCTAGCACTGTCTCCTCGCTCCCTCTCGCGCTGTCTCCTCACTCACTGTCGCGCTGTCTCATCGCTCCCTGTCACGCTGTGAACTCGCTCCCTGTCGCGCTGTCTCCTCACTCCCTGTCGTGCTGTCTCCTTGCTCCCTGTCGCGCTTTCTCATCGGTCCATGTCGCGCTGTCTCCTGGCTCTCTGTCGCACTGTCTCCTCGCTCCCTGTCGCACTGTCTCCTCGCTCCCTGTCGCGCTGTCTCCTTGCTCTCTGTCGCACTGTCTCCTTGCTTGCTGTCGCACTGTCTCCTCGCTCTCTGTCGCACTGTCTCCTTGCTCATTGATGCGCTGTCTCCTTGCTCCCTGTCGCGCTGACTCCTCGCTCCCTGTCGCACTGTCTCCTTGCTCCCTGTCATGCTGTCTCCTTGCTCTGTGTCGCGCTGTGACTTTGCTCCTTCTCGCACTGTCGCTTCATTCCCTCTCGCAATGTCTCCTCTCACACTCTCGCTCTGTCTCCTCACTCCCTGTTGTGCTGTCTCCTCGCTCGCTCTAGCGCTGTCTCCTCGCACCCTCTCGCGCTGTCTCCTTGCTCACTGTCGCCCTGTCTCCTCGCTCCCTTTCGCGCTGTCTCCTCGCTCCCTGTCGCGCTGTGTCCTCGCTCGCTGTCGCGCTGTCTCCTCGAACCCTGTCGCGCTGTCTCATCGCTCACTCTAGCGCTGTCTCCTTGCTCCCTGTTGCGCTGTCTCATCGCTCCCTGTCACGCTGTCTCCTCGCTCCCTGTCGCGCTGTCTCCTCGCTCCCTGTCGCTCTGTCTCCTCTCTCCCTCTCGCATTGCCTCCGCACTCCCTGTCACACTGTCTCCTCACCCCCTGTCGCACTGACTCCTCGCTGCCTGTTGCACTGTCTCCTCGCTCACTCTCGCTCTGTCTCCTCTCTCCCTCTCGCATTGCCTCCGCACTACCTGTCACACTGTCTCCTCGCTCCCTGTCGCACTGACTCCTCGCTCCCTGTCGCGCTGTCTCCTCGCTCCCTGTCGCGCTGCCTCCTCGCTCCCTGTCGCGATGTCTCCTCACTCCCTGTCGCGCTGTCTCCTCGCTCCATGTCGTGCTGTCTCCTCGCTCCATGTCGTGCTGTCTCCTCGCTCCCTCTCGCGCTGTCTCCTCACTCACTGTCGCGCTGTCTCATCGCTCACTGTCGCGCTGTAAACTCGCTCCCTCTCGCTATGCCTCCGCACTCCCTGTCGCACTGTCTCCTCACTCCCTGTCAAGCTGTCTCCTCGCTCCCTGTCGCGCTGTCTCCTCGCACCCTGTCGCGCTGTCTCCTCGCTCCCTGTAGCGCTGTCCCCTCGCTCCCTGTTGCACTGTCTCCTCGCTCCCTGTCACACTGACTCCTCGCTCCCTGTCGCACTGTCTCCTCGCTCCCTCTCGCACTGTATCCTCGCTCCCTGTCGCGCTGTCTCCTCGCACCCTGTCGCGCTGTCTCCTCGCTCCCTGTAGCGCTGTCCCCTCGCTCCCTGTCGCGCTGTCTCCTTGCTCCCTGTCGCGCTGTCTCCTCGCTCCCTGTTGCGCTGTGCCCTCGCTCCCTGTCGTGCTGTCTCCTCGATCCCTGTCGCACTGTCTCCTCGCTCCCTGTCGCGCTGTTTCCTCGCTCGCTGTCATGCTGTGCCCTCGCTCCCTGTCGCGCTGTCTCCTCGATCCCTGTCGCACTGTCTCCTCGCTCCCTGTCGCGCTGTTTCCTCGCTCCCTGTCATGCTGTCTCCTCGCCCCCTGTCGCGCTGTCTCCTCACTCCCTGTCGCGCTGTCTCCTCGCTCCCTGTCGTGCTGTCTCCACGCGCCCTCTCGCTCTGTCTCCTCACTCCCTCTTGCACTGATTCCTCTCTCCCTCTCGCTCTGTCTCCTCTCTCCCTCTCGCAATACCTCCTCACTCCCTGTCACACTATCTCCTCGCTCCCTCTCGCGCTGTATCCTCGCTCCCTGTCGCGGTTTCTCATCACTCCCTGTCGCACTGACTCCTCGCTGCCTGTTGCACTGTCTCCTCGCTCACTCTCGCACTGACTCCTCGCTCCCTGATGCACTGTCTCCTCGCTTCCTCTCGCTCTGTCTCCTCTCTCCCTCTCGCATTGCCTCCGCACTCCCTGTCGCCATGTCTCCTCGCTCCATGTCACGCTGTCTCCTCGCACCCTGTTGCGCTGTCTCATTGCTCACTCTAGCGCTGTCTCCTCGCTACCTCTCGCACTGTCTCCTCACTCCCTGTCGCACTGTCTCCTCGCTCCCTGTCGCACTGCCTCCTCGCTTCCTGTCACGATGTCTCCTCGCTCCCTGACGCACTGACTCCTCTCTCCCTCTCGCTCTGTCTCCTGTCTCCGTCTCGCATTGCCTCCGCACTCCCTGTCACACTGTCTCCTCGCTCCCTGTCGCACTGACTCCTCGCTCCCTGTTGCACTGTCTCCTCGCTCCCTCTCGCTCTGTCTCCTCTCTCCCTGTCGCATTGCCTCCGCACTCCCTGTCACACTGTCTCCTCGCTCCCTGTCGCACTGTCTCCTCGCTACCTGTCGCGGTTTCTCATCACTCCCTGTCGCGCTGTCTCCTCTCTCCCTGTCGCGCTGTCTCCTCGCACCCTGTCGCGCTGCCTCCACGCTCCCTGTTGTGATGTCTCCTCACTCCCTGTCGCGCTGTCTCCTCACTCCCTGTCACGCTGTCTCATCGCTCACTCTAGCGCTGTCTCCTCACTCCCTCTCGCACTGTCTCCTCACTCACTGTCGCGCTGTCTCATCGCTCCCTGTCGCGCTGTAAACTCGCTCCCTGTCGCACTGTCTCCTCACTCCCTGTCGCACTGTCTCCTCGCTCCCTGTCGCGCTTTCTCATCGCTCCATGTCGCGCTGTCTCCTGGCTCTCTGTCGCACTGTCTCCTCGCTCCCTGTCGCACTGTCTCTTCGCTCCCTGTCGCACTGTCTCCTTCCTCCCTGTCACGCTGTCTCCTCGTTCCCTGTCGCGCTGTCTCCTTGCTCTCTGTCGCACTGTCTCCTTGCTCGCTGTCGCACTGTCTCCTCGCTCTCTGTCACACTGTCTCCTTGCTCATTGATGCGCTGTCTCCTCGCTCCCTGTCGCGCTGTCTCCTCGCTCTCTATCGCACTGTCTCCTTGCTCCCTGTCGCACTGTCTCCTCGCTCCCTGTCGCACTGTCTTTACGCTCCCTGTCGCACTGTCTCCTCGCTCCCTCTCGCACTGTCACCTCGCTCCCTGTCGCACTGACTCCTTGCTCCCTGTTACACTGTCTCCTTGCTCCCTGTCGCGCTGTCTCCTCGCACCCTGTCGCGCTGTCTCCTCGCTCCCTGTAGCGCTGTCCCCTCGCTCCCTGTCGCACTGTCACCTCGCTCCCTGTCGCGCTGTCTCCTCGCTCCCTGTTGCGCTGTGCCCTCGCTCCCTGTCGCGCTGTCTCCTCGATCCCTGTCGCACTGTCTCCTCGCTCCCTGTCGCGCTGTTTCCTCGCTCCCTGTCATGCTGTCTCCTCGCCCCCTGTCGCGCTGTCTCCTCACTCCCTGTCGCGCTGTCTCCTCGCTCCCTGTCGTGCTGTCTCCACGCGCCCTCTCGCTCTGTCTCCTCACTCCCTCTTGCACTGATTCCTCTCTCCCTCTCGCTCTGTCTCCTCTCTCCCTCTCGCAATGCCTCCGCACTCCCTGTCACACTATCTCCTCGCTCCATGTCACACTGACTCCTCGCTCCCTGTCGCACTGTCTCCTCGCTCCCTCTCGCGCTGTATCCTCGCTCCCTGTCGCGGTTTCTCATCACTCCCTGTCGCGCTGTCTCCTCACTCCCTATCGCGCTGTCTCCTCGCTCGCTGTCGCGCTGTCTCCTCGCACCCTCTCGCGCTGTCTCCTTGCTCACTGTCGCCCTGTCTCCTCGTTCCCTTTCGCGCTGTCTCGTCGCTCCCTGTCGTGCTATGTCCTCGCTCGCTGTCGCGCTGTCTCCTCGCTCCCTGTCGCGCTGTCTCCTTGCTCCCTGTCACGCTGTCTCCTTGCTCCCTGTCGCGCTGTCTGCTTGCTCCCTGTCGCGCTGTCTCCTCACTCCCTGTCGTGCTGTCTCCTCGCTCCCTGTCGCGCTGTCTCCTCGCTCCCTGTCGCGCTGTCTCCTCGCTCCCTGTCATGCTGTCTCCTCGCTCCCTGTCGTGCTGTCTGCTTGCTCCCTGTCGCAATGTCTCCTCACTCCCTCTTGCGCTGTCTCCTCGCTCGCTGTCGCGCTGTCTCCTTGCTCCCTGTCGCGCTGTCTCCTCGCTCCCTGTCGCGCTGTCTCCTCGCTCCCTGTCGCACTGTCTCCTCGCTCCCTGTCGCACTGTCTGCTTGCTCCCTGTCGCGATGTCTCCTCACTCGCTCTTGCGCTGTCTCCTCGCTCCCTGTCATGCTGTCTCCTCGCTCCATGTCGCGCTGTCTCCTCGCTCCCTGTCGCGCTCTCTCCTCGCTCCCTGTCACGCTGTCTCCTCGCACCCTGTTGCGCTGTCTCATTGCTCACTCTAGCGCTGTCTCCTCGCTACCTCTCGCACTGTCTCCTCACTCCCTGTCGCACTGTCTCCTCGCACCCTGTCGCACTGCCTCCTCGCTTCCTGTCACGATGTCTCCTCACTCCCTGGCGCGCTGTCTCCTCGCTCCCTGTCGCATTGTCTCATCGCTCTCTGTCACGCTGTCTACTCACTCCCTGTCGCGCTGTCTCCTCGCTCCCTGACGTGCTGTCTCCTCGCTCCCTGTCGCGCTGTCTCCTCGCTCCCTGTCACGCTGTCTCCACTTGCCCTCTCGCTCTGTCTCCTCACTCCCTCTCGCACTGATTCCTCTCTCCCTCTCGCTCTGTCTCCTGTCTCCCTCTCTCATTGCCTCCGCACTCCCTGTCACACTGTCTCCTCGCTCCCTGTCGCACTGACTCCTCGCTCCCTGTTGCACTGTCTCCTCGCTCCCTCTCGCTCTGTCTCCTCTCTCCCTGTCGCATTGCCTCCGCACTCCCTGTCACACTGTCTCCTCGCTCCCTGTCGCACTGTCTCCTCGCTACCTGTCGCGGTTTCTCATCGCTCCCTGTCGCGCTGTCTCCTCGCTCCCTGTCACGCTGTCTCCACTTGCCCTCTCGCTCTGTCTCCTCACTCCCTCTCACACTGATTCCTCTCTCCCTCTCGCTCTGTCTCCTGTCTCCCTCTCGCATTGCCTCCGCACTCCCTGTCACACTGTCTCCTCGCTCCCTGTCGCACTGACTCCTCGCTCCCTGTTGCACTGTCTCCTCGCTCCCTCTCGCTCTGTCTCCTCTCTCCCTGTCGCATTGCCTCCGCACTCCCTGTCACACTGTCTCCTCGCTCCCTGTCGCACTGTCTCCTCGCTACCTGTCGCGGTTTCTCATCGCTCCCTGTCGCGCTGTGTCCTCGCTCGCTGTCGCGCTGTCTCCTCGCTCCCTGTCGCGCTGCCTCCTCGCTCCCTGTCATGCTGTCTCCTCGCTCCCTGTCGCGCTGTCTCATCGCTCACACTAGCACTGTCTCCTCGCTCCCTCTCGCGCTGTCTCCTCACTCACTGTCGCGCTGTCTCATCGCTCCCTGTCGCGCTGTAAACTCGCTCCCTGTCGCGCTGTCTCCTCACTCCCTGTCGCGCTGTCTCCTCGCTCCCTGTCGCGCTTTCTCATCGGCCCATGTCGCGCTGTCTCCTGGCTCTCTGTCGCACTGTCTCCTCGCTCCCTGTCGCACTGTCTCCTCGCTCCCTGTCGCACTGTCTCCTTCCTCCCTGTCGCGCTGTCTCCTCGCTCCCTGTCGCGCTGTCTCCTTGCTCTCTGTCGCACTGTCTCCTTGCTTGCTGTCGCACTGTCTCCTCGCTCTCTGTCGCACTGTCTCCTTGCTCATTGATGCGCTGTCTCCATGCTCCCTGTCGCGCTGACTCCTCGCTCCCTGTCGCACTGTCTCCTTGCTCCCTGTCATGCTGTCTCCTTGCTCTGTGTCGCGCTGTGACTTTGCTCCTTCTCGCACTGTCGCTTCATTCCCTCTCGCAATGTCTCCTCTCACCCTCTCGCTCTGTCACCTCACTCCCTGTCATGCTGTCTCCTCGCTCGCTCTAGCGCTGTCTCCTCGCACCCTCTCGCGCTGTCTCCTTGCTCACTGTCGCACTGTCTCCTCGCTCCCTTTCGCGCTGTCTCCTCGCTCCCTGTTGCACTGTGTCCTCGCTCGCTGTCGCGCTGTCTCCTCGAACCCTGTCGCGCTGTCTCATCGCTCACTCTAGCGCTGTCTCCTTGCTCCCTGTTGCGCTGTCTCATCGCTCCCTGTCACGCTGTCTCCTCGCTCCCTGTCGCGCTGTCTCCTCGCTCCCTGTCGCGCTGTCTCCTCGCTCCCTGTCGCTCTGTCTCCTCTCTCCCTCTCGCATTGCCTCCGCACTCCCTGTCACACTGTCTCCTCACCCCCTGTCACACTGACTCCTCGCTGCCTGTTGCACTGTCTCCTCGCTCACTCTCGCTCTGTCTCCTCTCTCCCTCTCGCATTGCCTCCGCACTCCCTGTCACACTGTCTCCTCGCACCCTGTCGCACTGACTCCTCGCTCCCTGTCGCGCTGTCTCCTCGCTCCCTGTCGCGCTGCCTCCTCGCTCCCTGTCGCGATGTCTCCTCACTCCCTGTCGCGCTGTCTCCTCGCTCCATGTCGTGCTGTCTCCTCGCTCCCTCTCGCGCTGTCTCCTCACTCACTGTCGCGCTGTCTCATCGCTCACTGTCGCGCTATAAACGCGCTCCCTCTCGCTATGCCTCCGCACTCCCTGTCGCACTGTCTCCTCACTCCCTGTCAAGCTGTCTCCTCGCTCCCTGTCGCGCTGTCTCCTCGCGCCCTGTCGTGCTGTCTCCTCGCTCCCTGTAGCGCTGTCCCCTCGCTCCCTGTCGCACTGTCTCCTCGCTCCCTGTCGCGCTGTCTCCTCGCTCCCTGTCGCTCTGTCTCCTCTCTCCCTCTCGCATTGCCTCCGCACTCCCTGTCACACTGTCTCCTCACCCCCTGTCGCACTGACTCCTCGCTGCCTGTTGCACTGTCTCCTCGCTCACTCTCGCTCTGTCTCCTCTCTCCCTCTCGCATTGCCTCCGCACTACCTGTCACACTGTCTCCTCGCTCCCTGTCGCACTGACTCCTCGCTCCCTGTCGCGCTGTCTCCTCGCTCCCTGTCGCGCTGCCTCCTCGCTCCCTGTCGCGATGTCTCCTCGCTCCCTGTCGCGCTGTCTCCTCGCTCCATGTCGTGCTGTCTCCTCGCTCCATGTCGTGCTGTCTCCTCGCTCCCTCTCGCGCTGTCTCCTCACTCACTGTCGCGCTGTCTCATCGCTCACTGTCGCGCTGTAAACTCGCTCCCTCTCGCTATGCCTCCGCACTCCCTGTCGCACTGTCTCCTCACTCCCTGTCAAGCTGTCTCCTCGCTCCCTGTCGCGCTGTCTCCTCGCACCCTGTCGCGCTGTCTCCTCGCTCCCTGTAGCGCTGTCCCCTCGCTCCCTGTTGCGCTGTCTCCTCGCTCCCTGTCGCGCTGTCTCCTCGCTCCCTGTTGCGCTGTGCCCTCGCTCCCTGTCGTGCTGTCTCCTCGATCCCTGTCGCACTGTCTCCTCGCTCCCTGTCGCGCTGTTTCCTCGCTCGCTGTCATGCTGTGCCCTCGCTCCCTGTCGCGCTGTCTCCTCGATCCCTGTCGCACTGTCTCCTCGCTCCCTGTCGCGCTGTTTCCTCGCTCCCTGTCATGCTGTCTCCTCGCCCCCTGTCGCGCTGTCTCCTCACTCCCTGTCGCGCTGTCTCCTCGCTCCCTGTCGTGCTGTCTCCATGCGCCCTCTCGCTCTGTCTCCTCACTCCCTCTTGCACTGATTCCTCTCTCCCTCTCGCTCTGTCTCCTCTCTCCCTCTCGCAATGCCTCCTCACTCCCTGTCACACTATCTCCTCGCTCCCTCTCGCGCTGTATCCTCGCTCCCTGTCGCGGTTTCTCATCACTCCCTGTCGCGCTGTCTCCTCACTCCCTATCGCGCTGTCTCCTCGCTCGCTGTCGTGCTGTCTCCTCGCACCCTCTCGCGCTGTCTCCTTGCTCGCTGTCGCCCTGTCTCCTCGTTCCCTTTCGCGCTGTCTCCTCGCTCCCTGTCGTGCTATGTCCTCGCTCGCTGTCGCGCTGTCTCCTCGCTCCCTGTCGCGCTGTCTCCTTGCTCCCTGTCACGCTGTCTCCTTGCTCCCTGTCGCGCTGTCTGCTTGCTCCCTGTCGCGCTGTCTCCTCACTCCCTGTCGTGCTGTCTCCTCGCTCCCTGTCGCGCAGTCTCCTCGCTCCCTGTCGCGCTGTCTCCTCGCTCCCTGTCGTGCTGTCTCCTCGCTCCCTGTCGTGCTGTCTGCTTGCTCCCTGTCGCAATGTCTCCTCACTCCCTCTTGCGCTGTCTCCTCGCTCGCTGTCGCGCTTTCTCCTTGCTCCCTGTCGCGCTGTCTCCTCTCTCCCTGTCGCGCTGTCTCCTCGCACCCTGTCGCGCTGCCTCCACGCTCCCTGTTGTGATGTCTCCTCACTCCCTGTCGCGCTGTCTCCTCGCTCCCTGTCACGCTGTCTCATCGCTCACTCTAGCGCTGTCTCCTCACTCCCTCTCGCACTGTCTCCTCACTCACTGTCGCGCTGTCTCATCGCTCCCTGTCGCGCTGTAAACTCGCTCCCTGTCGCACTGTCTCCTCACTCCCTGTCGCACTGTCTCCTCGCTCCCTCTCGTGCTTTCTCATCGCTCCATGTCGCGCTGTCTCCTGGCTCTCTGTCGCACTGTCTCCTCGCTCCCTGTCGCACTGTCTCTTCGCTCCCTGTCGCACTGTCTCCTTCCTCCCTGTCACGCTGTCTCCTCGTTCCCTGTCGCGCTGTCTCCTTGCTCTCTGTCGCACTGTCTCCTTGCTCGCTGTCGCACTGTCTCCTCGCTCTCTGTCACACTGTCTCCTTGCTCATTGATGCGCTGTCTCCTCGCTCCCTGTCGCGCTGTCTCCTCGCTCTCTATCGCACTGTCTCCTTGCTCCCTGTCGCACTGTCTCCTCGCTCCCTGTCGCACTGTCTTTACGCTCCCTGTCGCACTGTCTCCTCGCTCCCTCTCGCACTGTCACCTCGCTCCCTGTCGCACTGACTCCTTGCTCCCTGTCACACTGTCTCCTTGCTCCCTGTCGCGCTGTCTCCTCGCACCCTGTCGCGCTGTCTCCTCGCTCCCTGTAGCGCTGTCCCCTCGCTCCCTGTCGCACTGTCACCTCGCTCCCTGTCGCGCTGTCTCCTCGCTCCCTGTTGCGCTGTGCCCTCGCTCCCTGTCGCGCTGTCTCCTCGATCCCTGTCGCACTGTCTCCTCGCTCCCTGTCGCGCTGTTTCCTCGCTCCCTGTCATGCTGTCTCCTCGCCCCCTGTCGCGCTGTCTCCTCACTCCCTGTCGCGCTGTCTCCTCGCTCCCTGTCGTGCTGTCTCCACGCGCCCTCTCGCTCTGTCTCCTCACTCCCTCTTGCACTGATTCCTCTCTCCCTCTCGCTCTGTCTCCTCTCTCCCTCTCGCAATGCCTCCGCACTCCCTGTCACACTATCTCCTCGCTCCCTGTCACACTGACTCCTCGCTCCCTGTCGCACTGTCTCCTCGCTCCCTCTCGCGCTGTATCCTCGCTCCCTGTCGCGGTTTCTCATCACTCCCTGTCGTGCTGTCTCCTCACTCCCTATCGCGCTGTCTCCTCGCTCGCTGTCGCGCTGTCTCCTCGCACCCTCTCGCGCTGTCTCCTTGCTCACTGTCGCCCTGTCTCCTCGTTCCCTTTCGCGCTGTCTCGTCGCTCCCTGTCGTGCTATGTCCTCGCTCGCTGTCGCGCTGTCTCCTCGCTCCCTGTCGCGCTGTCTCCTTGCTCCCTGTCACGCTGTCTCCTTGCTCCCTGTCGCGCTGTCTGCTTGCTCCCTGTCGCGCTGTCTCCTCACTCCCTGTCGTGCTGTCTCCTCGCTCCCTGTCGCGCTGTCTCCTCGCTCCCTGTCGCGCTGTCTCCTCGCTCCCTGTCGTGCTGTCTCCTCGCTCCCTGTCGTGCTGTCTGCTTGCTCCCTGTCGCAATGTCTCCTCACTCCCTCTTGCGCTGTCTCCTCGCTCGCTGTCGCGCTGTCTCCTTGCTCCCTGTCGCGCTGTCTCCTCGCTCCCTGTCGCGCTGTCTCCTCGCTCCCTGTCGCACTGTCTCCTCGCTCCCTGTCGCACTGTCTGCTTGCTCCCTGTCGCGATGTCTCCTCACTCGCTCTTGCGCTGTCTCCTCGCTCCCTGTCATGCTGTCTCCTTGCTCCATGTCGCGCTGTCTCCTCGCTCCCTGTCGCGCTCTCTCCTCGCTCCCTGTCACGCTGTCTCCTCGCACCCTGTTGCGCTGTCTCATTGCTCACTCTAGCGCTGTCTCCTCGCTACCTCTCGCACTGTCTCCTCACTCCCTGTCGCACTGTCTCCTCGCACCCTGTCGCACTGCCTCCTCGCTTCCTGTCACGATGTCTCCTCACTCCCTGGCGCGCTGTCTCCTCGCTCCCTGTCGCATTGTCTCATCGCTCCCTGTCACGCTGTCTACTCACTCCCTGTCGCGCTGTCTCCTCGCTCCCTGACGTGCTGTCTCCTCGCTCCCTGTCGCGCTGTCTCCTCGCTCCCTGTCACGCTGTCTCCACTTGCCCTCTCGCTCTGTCTCCTCACTCCCTCTCGCACTGATTCCTCTCTCCCTCTCGCTCTGTCTCCTGTCTCCCTCTCTCATTGCCTCCGCACTCCCTGTCACACTGTCTCCTCGCTCCCTGTCGCACTGACTCCTCGCTCCCTGTTGCACTGTCTCCTCGCTCCCTCTCGCTCTGTCTCCTCTCTCCCTGTCGCATTGCCTCCGCACTCCCTGTCACACTGTCTCCTCGCTCCCTGTCGCACTGTCTCCTCGCTACCTGTCGCGGTTTCTCATCGCTCCCTGTCGCGCTGTCTCCTCGCTCCCTGTCACGCTGTCTCCACTTGCCCTCTCGCTCTGTCTCCTCACTCCCTCTCACACTGATTCCTCTCTCCCTCTCGCTCTGTCTCCTGTCTCCCTCTCGCATTGCCTCCGCACTCCCTGTCACACTGTCTCCTCGCTCCCTGTCGCACTGTCTCCTTCCACCCTGTCGCGCTGTCTCCTCGTTCCCTGTCGCGCTGTCTCCTTGCTCTCTGTCGCACTGTCTCCTTGCTCGCTGTCGCACTGTCTCCTCGCTCTCTGTCACACTGTCTCCTTGCTCATTGATGCGCTGTCTCCTCGCTCCCTGTCGCGCTGTCTCCTCGCTCTCTATCGCACTGTCTCCTTGCTCCCTGTCGCACTGTCTCCTCGCTCCCTGTCACACTGTCTTTACGCTCCCTGACGCACTGTCTCCTCGCTCCCTCTCGCACTGTCACCTCGCTCCCTGTCGCACTGACTCCTTGCTCCCTGTCACACTGTCTCCTTGCTCCCTGTCGCGCTGTCTCCTCGCACCCTGTCGCGCTGTCTCCTCGCTCCCTGTAGCGCTGTCCCCTCGCTCCATGTCGCGCTGTCTCCTGGCTCTCTGTCGCACTGTCTCCTCGCTCCCTGTCGCACTGTCTCCTCGCTCCCTGTCGCGCTGACTCCTTGCTCCCTGTCACACTGTCTCCTTGCTCCCTGTCGCGCTGTCTCCTCGCACCCTGTCGCGCTGTCTCCTCGCTCCCTGTAGCGCTGTCCCCTCGCTCCCTGTCGCACTGTCACCTCGCTCCCTGTCGCGCTGTCTCCTCGCTCCCTGTTGCGCTGTGCCCTCGCTCCCTGTCGCGCTGTCTCCTCGATCCCTGTCGCGCTGTCTCCTCGCTCCCTGTCGCGCTGTTTCCTCGCTCCCTGTCATGCTGTCTCCTCGCCCCCTGTCGCGCTGTCTCCTCACTCCCTGTCGCGCTGTCTCCTCGCTCCCTGTCATGCTGTCTCCACGCGCCCTCTCGCTCTGTCTCCTCACTCCCTCTTGCACTGATTCCTCTCTCCCTCTCGCTCTGTCTCCTCTCTCCCTCTCGCAATGCCTCCGCACTCCCTGTGACACTATCTCCTCGCTCCCTGTCACACTGACTCCTCGCTCCCTGTCGCACTGTCTCCTCGCTCCCTCTCGCACTGTATCCTCGCTCCCTGTCGCGTGATCTCCTCGCTCCCTGTCGCGCTGTCTCCTCGCTCCCTGTCGCGCTGCCTCCTCGCTCCCTGTTGCGATGTCTCCTCGCTCCCTGTCGCGCTGTCTCATCGCTCACTCTAGCACTGTCTCCTCGCTCCCTCTCGCGCTGTCTCCTTGCTCCCTGTCGCGCTTTCTCATCGGTCCATGTCGCGCTGTCTCCTGGCTCTCTGTCGCACTTTCTCCTCGCTCCCTGTCGCACTGTCTCCTCGCTCCCTGTCGCGCTGTCTCCTTGCTCTCTGTCGCACTGTCTCCTTGCTTGCTGTCGCACTGTCTCCTTGCTTGCTGTCGCACTGTCTCCTCGCTCTCTGTCGCACTGTCTCCTTGCTCATTGATGCGCTGTCTCCTTGCTCCCTGTCGCGCTGACTCCTCGCTCCCTGTCGCACTGTCTCCTTGCTCCCTGTCATGCTGTCTCCTTGCTCTGTGTCGCGCTGTGACTTTGCTCCTTCTCGCACTGTCGCTTCATTCCCTCTCGCAATGTCTCCTCTCACACTCTCGCTCTGTCTCCTCACTCCCTGTTGTGCTGTCTCCTCGCTCGCTCTAGCGCTGTCTCCTCGCACCCTCTCGCGCTGTCTCCTTGCTCACTGTCGCCCTGTCTCCTCGCTCCCTTTCGCGCTGTCTCCTCGCTCCCTGTCGCGCTGTGTCCTCGCTCGCTGTCGCGCTGTCTCCTCGAACCCTGTCGCGCTGTCTCATCGCTCACTCTAGCGCTGTCTCCTTGCTCCCTGTTGCGCTGTCTCATCGCTCCCTGTCACGCTGTCTCCTCGCTCCCTGTCGCGCTGTCTCCTCGCTCCCTGTCGCTCTGTCTCCTCTCTCCCTCTCGCATTGCCTCCGCACTCCCTGTCACACTGTCTCCTCACCCCCTGTCGCACTGACTCCTCGCTGCCTGTTGCACTGTCTCCTCGCTCACTCTCGCTCTGTCTCCTCTCTCCCTCTCGCATTGCCTCCGCACTACCTGTCACACTGTCTCCTCGCTCCCTGTCGCACTGACTCCTCGCTCCCTGTCGCGCTGTCTCCTCGCTCCCTGTCGCGCTGCCTCCTCGCTCCCTGTCGCGATGTCTCCTCACTCCCTGTCGCGCTGTCTCCTCGCTCCATGTCGTGCTGTCTCCTCGCTCCATGTCGTGCTGTCTCCTCGCTCCCTCTCGCGCTGTCTCCTCACTCACTGTCGCGCTGTCTCATCGCTCACTGTCGCGCTGTAAACTCGCTCCCTCTCGCTATGCCTCCGCACTCCCTGTCGCACTGTCTCCTCACTCCCTGTCAAGCTGTCTCCTCGCTCCCTGTCGCGCTGTCTCCTCGCACCCTGTCGCGCTGTCTCCTCGCTCCCTGTAGCGCTGTCCCCTCGCTCCCTGTTGCACTGTCTCCTCGCTCCCTGTCACACTGACTCCTCGCTCCCTGTCGCACTGTCTCCTCGCTCCCTCTCGCACTGTATCCTCGCTCCCTGTCGCGCTGTCTCCTCGCACCCTGTCGCGCTGTCTCCTCGCTCCCTGTAGCGCTGTCCCCTCGCTCCCTGTCGCGCTGTCTCCTTGCACCCTGTCGCGCTGTCTCCTCGCTCCCTGTTGCGCTGTGCCCTCGCTCCCTGTCGTGCTGTCTCCTCGATCCCTGTCGCACTGTCTCCTCGCTCCCTGTCGCGCTGTTTCCTCGCTCGCTGTCATGCTGTGCCCTCGCTCCCTGTCGCGCTGTCTCCTCGATCCCTGTCGCACTGTCTCCTCGCTCCCTGTCGCGCTGTTTCCTCGCTCCCTGTCATGCTGTCTCCTCGCCCCCTGTCGCGCTGTCTCCTCACTCCCTGTCGCGCTGTCTCCTCGCTCCCTGTCGTGCTGTCTCCACGCGCCCTCTCGCTCTGTCTCCTCACTCCCTCTTGCACTGATTCCTCTCTCCCTCTCGCTCTGTCTCCTCTCTCCCTCTCGCAATACCTCCTCACTCCCTGTCACACTATCTCCTCGCTCCCTCTCGCGCTGTATCCTCACTCCCTGTCGCGGTTTCTCATCACTCCCTGTCGCACTGACTCCTCGCTGCCTGTTGCACTGTCTCCTCGCTCACTCTCGCACTGACTCCTCGCTCTCTGATGCACTGTCTCCTCGCTTCCTCTCGCTCTGTCTCCTCTCTCCCTCTCGCATTGCCTCCGCACTCCCTGTCGCCATGTCTCCTCGCTCCATGTCACGCTGTCTCCTCGCACCCTGTTGCGCTGTCTCATTGCTCACTCTAGCGCTGTCTCCTCGCTACCTCTCGCACTGTCTCCTCACTCCCTGTCGCACTGTCTCCTCGCTCCCTGTCGCACTGCCTCCTCGCTTCCTGTCACGATGTCTCCTCGCTCCCTGAGGCACTGACTCCTCTCTCCCTCTCGCTCTGTCTCCTGTCTCCGTCTCGCATTGCCTCCGCACTCCCTGTCACACTGTCTCCTCGCTCCCTGTCGCACTGACTCCTCGCTCCCTGTTGCACTGTCTCCTCGCTCCCTCTCGCTCTGTCTCCTCTCTCCCTGTCGCATTGCCTCCGCACTCCCTGTCACACTGTCTCCTCGCTCCCTGTCGCACTGTCTCCTCGCTACCTGTCGCGGTTTCTCATCACTCCCTGTCGCGCTGTCTCCTCTCTCCCTGTCGCGCTGTCTCCTCGCACCCTGTCGCGCTGCCTCCACGCTCCCTGTTGTGATGTCTCCTCACTCCCTGTCGCGCTGTCTCCTCGCTCCCTGTCACGCTGTCTCATCGCTCACTCTAGCGCTGTCTCCTCACTCCCTCTCGCACTGTCTCCTCACTCACTGTCGCGCTGTCTCATCGCTCCCTGTCGCGCTGTAAACTCGCTCCCTGTCGCACTGTCTCCTCACTCCCTGTCGCACTGTCTCCTCGCTCCCTGTCGCGCTTTCTCATCGCTCCATGTCGCGCTGTCTCCTGGCTCTCTGTCGCACTGTCTCCTCGCTCCCTGTCGCACTGTCTCTTCGCTCCCTGTCGCACTGTCTCCTTCCTCCCTGTCGCGCTGTCTCCTCGTTCCCTGTCGCGCTGTCTCCTTGCTCTCTGTCGCACTGTCTCCTTGCTCGCTGTCGCACTGTCTCCTCGCTCTCTGTCACACTGTCTCCTTGCTCATTGATGCGCTGTCTCCTCGCTCCCTGTCGCGCTGTCTCCTCGCTCTCTATCGCACTGTCTCCTTGCTCCCTGTCGCACTGTCTCCTCGCTCCCTGTCGCACTGTCTTTACGCTCCCTGTCGCACTGTCTCCTCGCTCCCTCTCGCACTGTCACTTCGCTCCCTGTCGCACTGACTCCTTGCTCCCTGTCACACTGTCTCCTTGCTCCCTGTCGCGCTGTCTCCTCGCACCCTGTCGCGCTGTCTCCTCGCTCCCTGTAGCGCTGTCCCCTCGCTCCCTGTCGCACTGTCACCTCGCTCCCTGTCGCGCTGTCTCCTCGCTCCCTGTTGCGCTGTGCCCTCGCTCCCTGTCGCGCTGTCTCCTCGATCCCTGTCGCACTGTCTCCTCGCTCCCTGTCGCGCTGTTTCCTCGCTCCCTGTCATGCTGTCTCCTCGCCCCCTGTCGCGCTGTCTCCTCACTCCCTGTCGCGCTGTCTCCTCGCTCCCTGTCGTGCTGTCTCCACGCGCCCTCTCGCTCTGTCTCCTCACTCCCTCTTGCACTGATTCCTCTCTCCCTCTCGCTCTGTCTCCTCTCTCCCTCTCGCAATGCCTCCGCACTCCCTGTCACAGTATCTCCTCGCTCCCTGTCACACTGACTCCTCGCTCCCTGTCGCACTGTCTCCTCGCTCCCTCTCGCGCTGTATCCTCGCTCCCTGTCGCGGTTTCTCATCACTCCCTGTCGCGCTGTCTCCTCACTCCCTATCGCGCTGTCTCCTCGCTCGCTGTCGCGCTGTCTCCTCGCACCCTCTCGCGCTGTCTCCTTGCTCACTGTCGCCCTGTCTCCTCGTTCCCTTTCGCGCTGTCTCGTCGCTCCCTGTCGTGCTATGTCCTCGCTCGCTGTCGCGCTGTCTCCTCGCTCCCTGTCGCGCTGTCTCCTTGCTCCCTGTCACGCTGTCTCCTTGCTCCCTGTCGCGCTGTCTGCTTGTTCCCTGTCGCACTGCCTCCTCGCTTCCTGTCACGATGTCTCCTCACTCCCTGGCGCGCTGTCTCCTCGCTCCCTGTCGCATTGTCTCATCGCTCCCTGTCACGCTGTCTACTCACTCCCTGTCGCGCTGTCTCCTCGCTCCCTGACGTGCTGTCTCCTCGCTCCCTGTCGCGCTGTCTCCTCGCTCCCTGTCACGCTGTCTCCACTTGCCCTCTCGCTCTGTCTCCTCACTCCCTCTCGCACTGATTCCTCTCTCCCTCTCGCTCTGTCTCCTGTCTCCCTCTCTCATTGCCTCCGCACACCCTGTCACACTGTCTCCTCGCTCCCTGTCGCACTGACTCCTCGCTCCCTGTTGCACTGTCTCCTCGCTCCCTCTCGCTCTGTCTCCTCTCTCCCTGTCGCATTGCCTCCGCACTCCCTGTCACACTGTCTCCTCGCTCCCTGTCGCACTGTCTCCTCGCTACCTGTCGCGGTTTCTCATCGCTCCCTGTCGCGCTGTCTCCTCGCTCCCTGTCACGCTGTCTCCACTTGCCCTCTCGCTCTGTCTCCTCACTCCCTCTCACACTGATTCCTCTCTCCCTCTCGCTCTGTCTCCTGTCTCCCTCTCGCATTGCCTCCGCACTCCCTGTCACACTGTCTCCTCGCTCCCTGTCGCACTGTCTCCTTCCACCCTGTCGCGCTGTCTCCTCGTTCCCTGTCGCGCTGTCTCCTTGCTCTCTGTCGCACTGTCTCCTTGCTCGCTGTCGCACTGTCTCCTCGCTCTCTGTCACACTGTCTCCTTGCTCATTGATGCGCTGTCTCCTCGCTCCCTGTCGCGCTGTCTCCTCGCTCTCTATCGCACTGTCTCCTTGCTCCCTGTCGCACTGTCTCCTCGCTCCCTGTCGCACTGTCTTTACGCTCCCTGACGCACTGTCTCCTCGCTCCCTCTCGCACTGTCACCTCGCTCCCTGTCGCACTGACTCCTTGCTCCCTGTCACACTGTCTCCTTGCTCCCTGTCGCGCTGTCTCCTCGCACCCTGTCGCGCTGTCTCCTCGCTCCCTGTAGCGCTGTCCCCTCGCTCCATGTCGCGCTGTCTCCTGGCTCTCTGTCGCACTGTCTCCTCGCTCCCTGTCGCACTGTCTCCTCGCTCCCTGTCGCACTGTCTCCTTCCTCCCTGTCGCGCTGTCTCCTCGTTCCCTGTCGCGCTGTCTCCTTGCTCTCTGTCGCACTGTCTCCTTGCTCGCTGTCGCACTGTCTCCTCGCTCTCTGTCACACTGTCTCCTTGCTCATTGATGCGCTGTCTCCTCGCTCCCTGTCGCGCTGTCTCCTCGCTCTCTATCGCACTGTCTCCTTGCTCCCTGTCGCACTGTCTCCTCGCTCCCTGTCGCACTGTCTTTACGCTCCCTGACGCACTGTCTCCTCGCTCCCTCTCGCACTGTCACCTCGCTCCCTGTCGCACTGACTCCTTGCTCCCTGTCACACTGTCTCCTTGCTCCCTGTCGCGCTGTCTCCTCGCACCCTGTCGCGCTGTCTCCTCGCTCCCTGTAGCGCTGTCCCCTCGCTCCCTGTCGCACTGTCACCTCGCTCCCTGTCGCGCTGTCTCCTCGCTCCCTGTTGCGCTGTGCCCTCGCTCCCTGTCGCGCTGTCTCCTCGATCCCTGTCGCACTGTCTCCTCGCTCCCTGTCATGCTGTCTCCACGCGCCCTCTCGCTCTGTCTCCTCACTCCCTCTTGCACTGATTCCTCTCTCCCTCTCGCTCTGTCTCCTCTCTCCCTCTCGCAATGCCTCCGCACTCCCTGTGACACTATCTCCTCGCTCCCTGTCACACTGACTCCTCGCTCCCTGTCGCACTGTCTCCTCGCTCCCTCTCGCACTGTATCCTCGCTCCCTGTCGCGTGATCTCCTCGCTCCCTGTCGCGCTGTCTCCTCGCTCCCTGTCGCGCTGCCTCCTCGCTCCCTGTTGCGATGTCTCCTCGCTCCCTGTCGCGCTGTCTCATCGCTCACTCTAGCACTGTCTCCTCGCTCCCTCTCGCGCTGTCTCCTCACTCACTGTCGCGCTGTCTCATCGCTCCCTGTCACGCTGTGAACTCGCTCCCTGTCGCGCTGTCTCCTCACTCCCTGTCGCGCTGTCTCCTTGCTCCCTGTCGCGCTTTCTCATCGGTCCATGTCGCGCTGTCTCCTGGCTCTCTGTCGCACTGTCTCCTCGCTCCCTGTCGCACTGTCTCCTCGCTCCCTGTCGCGCTGTCTCCTTGCTCTCTGTCGCACTGTCTCCTTGCTTGCTGTCGCACTGTCTCCTTGCTTGCTGTCGCACTGTCTCCTCGCTCTCTGTCGCACTGTCTCCTTGCTCATTGATGCGCTGTCTCCTTGCTCCCTGTCGCGCTGACTCCTCGCTCCCTGTCGCACTGTCTCCTTGCTCCCTGTCATGCTGTCTCCTTGCTCTGTGTCGCGCTGTGACTTTGCTCCTTCTCGCACTGTCGCTTCATTCCCTCTCGCAATGTCTCCTCTCACACTCTCGCTCTGTCTCCTCACTCCCTGTTGTGCTGTCTCCTCGCTCGCTCTAGCGCTGTCTCCTCGCACCCTCTCGCGCTGTCTCCTTGCTCACTGTCGCCCTGTCTCCTCGCTCCCTTTCGCGCTGTCTCCTCGCTCCCTGTCGCGCTGTGTCCTCGCTCGCTGTCGCGCTGTCTCCTCGAACCCTGTCGCGCTGTCTCATCGCTCACTCTAGCGCTGTCTCCTTGCTCCCTGTTGCGCTGTCTCATCGCTCCCTGTCACGCTGTCTCCTCGCTCCCTGTCGCGCTGTCTCCTCGCTCCCTGTCGCTCTGTCTCCTCTCTCCCTCTCGCATTGCCTCCGCACTCCCTGTCACACTGTCTCCTCACCCCCTGTCGCACTGACTCCTCGCTGCCTGTTGCACTGTCTCCTCGCTCACTCTCGCTCTGTCTCCTCTCTCCCTCTCGCATTGCCTCCGCACTACCTGTCACACTGTCTCCTCGCTCCCTGTCGCGCTGCCTCCTCGCTCCCTGTCGCGATGTCTCCTCACTCCCTGTCGCGCTGTCTCCTCGCTCCATGTCGTGCTGTCTCCTCGCTCCATGTCGTGCTGTCTCCTCGCTCCCTCTCGCGCTGTCTCCTCACTCACTGTCGCGCTGTCTCATCGCTCACTGTCGCGCTGTAAACTCGCTCCCTCTCGCTATGCCTCCGCACTCCCTGTCGCACTGTCTCCTCACTCCCTGTCAAGCTGTCTCCTCGCTCCCTGTCGCGCTGTCTCCTCGCACCCTGTCGCGCTGTCTCCTCGCTCCCTGTAGCGCTGTCCCCTCGCTCCCTGTTGCACTGTCTCCTCGCTCCCTGTCACACTGACTCCTCGCTCCCTGTCGCACTGTCTCCTCGCTCCCTCTCGCACTGTATCCTCGCTCCCTGTCGCGCTGTCTCCTCGCACCCTGTCGCGCTGTCTCCTCGCTCCCTGTAGCGCTGTCCCCTCGCTCCCTGTCGCGCTGTCTCCTTGCACCCTGTCGCGCTGTCTCCTCGCTCCCTGTTGCGCTGTGCCCTCGCTCCCTGTCGTGCTGTCTCCTCGATCCCTGTCGCACTGTCTCCTCGCTCCCTGTCGCGCTGTTTCCTCGCTCGCTGTCATGCTGTGCCCTCGCTCCCTGTCGCGCTGTCTCCTCGATCCCTGTCGCACTGTCTCCTCGCTCCCTGTCGCGCTGTTTCCTCGCTCCCTGTCATGCTGTCTCCTCGCCCCCTGTCGCGCTGTCTCCTCACTCCCTGTCGCGCTGTCTCCTCGCTCCCTGTCGTGCTGTCTCCACGCGCCCTCTCGCTCTGTCTCCTCACTCCCTCTTGCACTGATTCCTCTCTCCCTCTCGCTCTGTCTCCTCTCTCCCTCTCGCAATACCTCCTCACTCCCTGTCACACTATCTCCTCGCTCCCTCTCGCGCTGTATCCTCACTCCCTGTCGCGGTTTCTCATCACTCCCTGTCGCACTGACTCCTCGCTGCCTGTTGCACTGTCTCCTCGCTCACTCTCGCACTGACTCCTCGCTCTCTGATGCACTGTCTCCTCGCTTCCTCTCGCTCTGTCTCCTCTCTCCCTCTCGCATTGCCTCCGCACTCCCTGTCGCCATGTCTCCTCGCTCCATGTCACGCTGTCTCCTCGCACCCTGTTGCGCTGTCTCATTGCTCACTCTAGCGCTGTCTCCTCGCTACCTCTCGCACTGTCTCCTCACTCCCTGTCGCACTGTCTCCTCGCTCCCTGTCGCACTGCCTCCTCGCTTCCTGTCACGATGTCTCCTCGCTCCCTGAGGCACTGACTCCTCTCTCCCTCTCGCTCTGTCTCCTGTCTCCGTCTCGCATTGCCTCCGCACTCCCTGTCACACTGTCTCCTCGCTCCCTGTCGCACTGACTCCTCGCTCCCTGTTGCACTGTCTCCTCGCTCCCTCTCGCTCTGTCTCCTCTCTCCCTGTCGCATTGCCTCCGCACTCCCTGTCACACTGTCTCCTCGCTCCCTGTCGCACTGTCTCCTCGCTACCTGTCGCGGTTTCTCATCACTCCCTGTCGCGCTGTCTCCTCTCTCCCTGTCGCGCTGTCTCCTCGCACCCTGTCGCGCTGCCTCCACGCTCCCTGTTGTGATGTCTCCTCACTCCCTGTCGCGCTGTCTCCTCGCTCCCTGTCACGCTGTCTCATCGCTCACTCTAGCGCTGTCTCCTCACTCCCTCTCGCACTGTCTCCTCACTCACTGTCGCGCTGTCTCATCGCTCCCTGTCGCGCTGTAAACTCGCTCCCTGTCGCACTGTCTCCTCACTCCCTGTCGCACTGTCTCCTCGCTCCCTGTCGCGCTTTCTCATCGCTCCATGTCGCGCTGTCTCCTGGCTCTCTGTCGCACTGTCTCCTCGCTCCCTGTCGCACTGTCTCTTCGCTCCCTGTCGCACTGTCTCCTTCCTCCCTGTCGCGCTGTCTCCTCGTTCCCTGTCGCGCTGTCTCCTTGCTCTCTGTCGCACTGTCTCCTTGCTCGCTGTTGCACTGTCTCCTCGCTCTCTGTCACACTGTCTCCTTGCTCATTGATGCGCTGTCTCCTCGCTCCCTGTCGCGCTGTCTCCTCGCTCTCTATCGCACTGTCTCCTTGCTCCCTGTCGCACTGTCTCCTCGCTCCCTGTCGCACTGTCTTTACGCTCCCTGTCGCACTGTCTCCTCGCTCCCTCTCGCACTGTCACCTCGCTCCCTGTCGCACTGACTCCTTGCTCCCTGTCACACTGTCTCCTTGCTCCCTGTCGCGCTGTCTCCTCGCACCCTGTCGCGCTGTCTCCTCGCTCCCTGTAGCGCTGTCCCCTCGCTCCCTGTCGCACTGTCACCTCGCTCCCTGTCGCGCTGTCTCCTCGCTCCCTGTTGCGCTGTGCCCTCGCTCCCTGTCGCGCTATCTCCTCGATCCCTGTCGCACTGTCTCCTCGCTCCCTGTCGCGCTGTTTCCTCGCTCCCTGTCATGCTGTCTCCTCGCCCCCTGTCGCGCTGTCTCCTCACTCCCTGTCGCGCTGTCTCCTCGCTCCCTGTCGTGCTGTCTCCACGCGCCCTCTCGCTCTGTCTCCTCACTCCCTCTTGCACTGATTCCTCTCTCCCTCTCGCTCTGTCTCCTCTCTCCCTCTCGCAATGCCTCCGCACTCCCTGTCACACTATCTCCTCGCTCCCTGTCACACTGACTCCTCGCTCCCTGTCGCACTGTCTCCTCGCTCCCTCTCGCGCTGTATCCTCGCTCCCTGTCGCGGTTTCTCATCACTCCCTGTCGCGCTGTCTCCTCACTCCCTATCGCGCTGTCTCCTCGCTCGCTGTCGCGCTGTCTCCTCGCACCCTCTCGCGCTGTCTCCTTGCTCACTGTCGCCCTGTCTCCTCGTTCCCTTTCGCGCTGTCTCGTCGCTCCCTGTCGTGCTATGTCCTCGCTCGCTGTCGCGCTGTCTCCTCGCTCCCTGTCGCGCTGTCTCCTTGCTCCCTGTCACGCTGTCTCCTTGCTCCCTGTCGCGCTGTCTGCTTGTTCCCTGTCGCACTGCCTCCTCGCTTCCTGTCACGATGTCTCCTCACTCCCTGGCGCGCTGTCTCCTCGCTCCCTGTCGCATTGTCTCATCGCTCCCTGTCACGCTGTCTACTCACTCCCTGTCGCGCTGTCTCCTCGCTCCCTGACATGCTGTCTCCTCGCTCCCTGTCGCGCTGTCTCCTCGCTCCCTGTCACGCTGTCTCCACTTGCCCTCTCGCTCTGTCTCCTCACTCCCTCTCGCACTGATTCCTCTCTCCCTCTCGCTCTGTCTCCTGTCTCCCTCTCTCATTGCCTCCGCACTCCCTGTCACACTGTCTCCTCGCTCCCTGTCGCACTGACTCCTCGCTCCCTGTTGCACTGTCTCCTCGCTCCCTCTCGCTCTGTCTCCTCTCTCCCTGTCGCATTGCCTCCGCACTCCCTGTCACACTGTCTCCTCGCTCCCTGTCGCACTGTCTCCTCGCTACCTGTCGCGGTTTCTCATCGCTCCCTGTCGCGCTGTCTCCTCGCTCCCTGTCACGCTGTCTCCACTTGCCCTCTCGCTCTGTCTCCTCACTCCCTCTCACACTGATTCCTCTCTCCCTCTCGCTCTGTCTCCTGTCTCCCTCTCGCATTGCCTCCGCACTCCCTGTCACACTGTCTCCTCGCTCCCTGTCGCACTGTCTCCTTCCACCCTGTCGCGCTGTCTCCTCGTTCCCTGTCGCGCTGTCTCCTTGCTCTCTGTCGCACTGTCTCCTTGCTCGCTGTCGCACTTTCTCCTCGCTCTCTGTCACACTGTCTCCTTGCTCATTGATGCGCTGTCTCCTCGCTCCCTGTCGCGCTGTCTCCTCGCTCTCTATCGCACTGTCTCCTTGCTCCCTGTCGCACTGTCTCCTCGCTCCCTGTCGCACTGTCTTTACGCTCCCTGACGCACTGTCTCCTCGCTCCCTCTCGCACTGTCACCTCGCTCCCTGTCGCACTGACTCCTTGCTCCCTGTCACACTGTCTCCTTGCTCCCTGTCGCGCTGTCTCCTCGCACCCTGTCGCGCTGTCTCCTCGCTCCCTGTAGCGCTGTCCCCTCGCTCCATGTCGCGCTGTCTCCTGGCTCTCTGTCGCACTGTCTCCTCGCTCCCTGTCGCACTGTCTCCTCGCTCCCTGTCGCACTGTCTCCTTCCTCCCTGTCGCGCTGTCTCCTCGTTCCCTGTCGCGCTGTCTCCTTGCTCTCTGTCGCACTGTCTCCTTGCTCGCTGTCGCACTGTCTCCTCGCTCTCTGTCACACTGTCTCCTTGCTCATTGATGCGCTGTCTCCTCGCTCCCTGTCGCGCTGTCTCCTCGCTCTCTATCGCACTGTCTCCTTGCTCCCTGTCGCACTGTCTCCTCGCTCCCTGTCGCACTGTCTTTACGCTCCCTGACGCACTGTCTCCTCGCTCCCTCTCGCACTGTCACCTCGCTCCCTGTCGCACTGACTCCTTGCTCCCTGTCACACTGTCTCCTTGCTCCCTGTCGCGCTGTCTCCTCGCACCCTGTCGCGCTGTCTCCTCGCTCCCTGTAGCGCTGTCCCCTCGCTCCCTGTCGCACTGTCACCTCGCTCCCTGTCGCGCTGTCTCCTCGCTCCCTGTTGCGCTGTGCCCTCGCTCCCTGTCGCGCTGTCTCCTCGATCCCTGTCGCACTGTCTCCTCGCTCCCTGTCGCGCTGTTTCCTCGCTCCCTGTCATGCTGTCTCCTCGCCCCCTGTCGCGCTGTCTCCTCACTCCCTGTCGTGCTGTCTCCTCGCTCCCTGTCGTGCTGTCTCCACGCGCCCTCTCGCTCTGTCTCCTCACTCCCTCTTGCACTGATTCCTCTCTCCCTCTCGCTCTGTCTCCTCTCTCCCTCTCGCAATGCCTCCGCACTCCCTGTCACACTATCTCCTCGCTCCCTGTCACACTGACTCCTCGCTCCCTGTCGCACTGTCTCCTCGCTCCCTCTCGCACTGTATCCTCGCTCCCTGTCGCGTGATCTCCTCGCTCCCTGTCGCGCTGTCTCCTCGCTCCCTGTCGCGCTGCCTCCTCGCTCCCTGTTGCGATGTCTCCTCGCTCCCTGTCGCGCTGTCTCATCGCTCACTCTAGCACTGTCTCCTCGCTCCCTCTCGCGCTGTCTCCTCACTCACTGTCGCGCTGTCTCATCGCTCCCTGTCACGCTGTGAACTCGCTGCCTGTCGCGCTGTCTCCTCACTCCCTGTCGCGCTGTCTCCTTGCTCCCTGTCGCGCTTTCTCATCGGTCCATGTCGCGCTGTCTCCTGGCTCTGTGTCGCACTGTCTCCTCGCTCCCTGTCGCACTGTCTCCTCGCTCCCTGTCGCGCTGTCTCCTTGCTCTCTGTCGCACTGTCTCCTTGCTTGCTGTCGCACTGTCTCCTCGCTCTCTGTCGCACTGTCTCCTTGCTCATTGATGCGCTGTCTCCTTGCTCCCTGTCGCGCTGACTCCTCGCTCCCTGTCGCACTGTCTCCTTGCTCCCTGTCATGCTGTCTCCTTGCTCTGTGTCGCGCTGTGACTTTGCTCCTTCTCGCACTGTCGCTTCATTCCCTCTCGCAATGTCTCCTCTCACACTCTCGCTCTGTCTCCTCACTCCCTGTTGTGCTGTCTCCTCGCTCGCTCTAGCGCTGTCTCCTCGCACCCTCTCGCGCTGTCTCCTTGCTCACTGTCGCCCTGTCTCCTCGCTCCCTTTCGCGCTGTCTCCTCGCTCCCTGTCGCGCTGTGTCCTCGCTCGCTGTCGCGCTGTCTCCTCGAACCCTGTCGCGCTGTCTCATCGCTCACTCTAGCGCTGTCTCCTTGCTCCCTGTTGCGCTGTCTCATCGCTCCCTGTCACGCTGTCTCCTCGCTCCCTGTCGCGCTGTCTCCTCGCTCCCTGTCGCTCTGTCTCCTCTCTCCCTCTCGCATTGCCTCCGCACTCCCTGTCACACTGTCTCCTCACCCCCTGTCGCACTGACTCCTCGCTGCCTGTTGCACTGTCTCCTCGCTCACTCTCGCTCTGTCTCCTCTCTCCCTCTCGCATTGCCTCCGCACTACCTGTCACACTGTCTCCTCGCTCCCTGTCGCACTGTCTTTACGCTCCCTGTCGCACTGTCTCCTCGCTCCCTCTCGCACTGTCACCTCGCTCCCTGTCGCACTGACTCCTTGCTCCCTGTCACACTGTCTCCTTGCTCCCTGTCGCGCTGTCTCCTCGCACCCTGTCGCGCTGTCTCCTCGCTCCCTGTAGCGCTGTCCCCTCGCTCCCTGTCGCACTGTCACCTCGCTCCCTGTCGCGCTGTCTCCTCGCTCCCTGTTGCGCTGTGCCCTCGCTCCCTGTCGCGCTGTCTCCTCGATCCCTGTCGCACTGTCTCCTCGCTCCCTGTCGCGCTGTTTCCTCGCTCCCTGTCATGCTGTCTCCTCGCCCCCTGTCGCGCTGTCTCCTCACTCCCTGTCGCGCTGTCTCCTCGCTCCCTGTCGTGCTGTCTCCACGCGCCCTCTCGCTCTGTCTCCTCACTCCCTCTTGCACTGATTCCTCTCTCCCTCTCGCTCTGTCTCCTCTCTCCCTCTCGCAATGCCTCCGCACTCCCTGTCACACTATCTCCTCGCTCCCTGTCACACTGACTCCTCGCTCCCTGTCGCACTGTCTCCTCGCTCCCTCTCGCGCTGTATCCTCGCTCCCTGTCGCGGTTTCTCATCACTCCCTGTCGCGCTGTCTCCTCACTCCCTATCGCGCTGTCTCCTCGCTCGCTGTCGCGCTGTCTCCTCGCACCCTCTCGCGCTGTCTCCTTGCTCACTGTCGCCCTGTCTCCTCGTTCCCTTTCGCGCTGTCTCGTCGCTCCCTGTCGTGCTATGTCCTCGCTCGCTGTCGCGCTGTCTCCTCGCTCCCTGTCGCGCTGTCTCCTTGCTCCCTGTCACGCTGTCTCCTTGCTCCCTGTCGCGCTGTCTGCTTGTTCCCTGTCGCACTGCCTCCTCGCTTCCTGTCACGATGTCTCCTCACTCCCTGGCGCGCTGTCTCCTCGCTCCCTGTCGCATTGTCTCATCGCTCCCTGTCACGCTGTCTACTCACTCCCTGTCGCGCTGTCTCCTCGCTCCCTGACGTGCTGTCTCCTCGCTCCCTGTCGCGCTTTCTCCTCGCTCCCTGTCACGCTGTCTCCACTTGCCCTCTCGCTCTGTCTCCTCACTCCCTCTCGCACTGATTCCTCTCTCCCTCTCGCTCTGTCTCCTGTCTCCCTCTCTCATTGCCTCCGCACTCCCTGTCACACTGTCTCCTCGCTCCCTGTCGCACTGACTCCTCGCTCCCTGTTGCACTGTCTCCTCGCTCCCTCTCGCTCTGTCTCCTCTCTCCCTGTCGCATTGCCTCCGCACTCCCTGTCACACTGTCTCCTCGCTCCCTGTCGCACTGTCTCCTCGCTACCTGTCGCGGTTTCTCATCGCTCCCTGTCGCGCTGTCTCCTCGCTCCCTGTCACGCTGTCTCCACTTGCCCTCTCGCTCTGTCTCCTCACTCCCTCTCACACTGATTCCTCTCTCCCTCTCGCTCTGTCTCCTGTCTCCCTCTCGCATTGCCTCCGCACTCCCTGTCACACTGTCTCCTCGCTCCCTGTCGCACTGTCTCCTTCCACCCTGTCGCGCTGTCTCCTCGTTCCCTGTCGCGCTGTCTCCTTGCTCTCTGTCGCACTGTCTCCTTGCTCGCTGTCGCACTGTCTCCTCGCTCTCTGTCACACTGTCTCCTTGCTCATTGATGCGCTGTCTCCTCGCTCCCTGTCGCGCTGTCTCCTCGCTCTCTATCGCACTGTCTCCTTGCTCCCTGTCGCACTGTCTCCTCGCTCCCTGTCGCACTGTCTTTACGCTCCCTGACGCACTGTCTCCTCGCTCCCTCTCGCACTGTCACCTCGCTCCCTGTCGCACTGACTCCTTGCTCCCTGTCACACTGTCTCCTTGCTCCCTGTCGCGCTGTCTCCTCGCACCCTGTCGCGCTGTCTCCTCGCTCCCTGTCGCACTGTCTCCTCGCTCCCTGTCGCACTGTCTCCTTCCTCCCTGTCGCGCTGTCTCCTCGTTCCCTGTCGCGCTGTCTCCTTGCTCTCTGTCGCACTGTCTCCTTGCTCGCTGTCGCACTGTCTCCTCGCTCTCTGTCACACTGTCTCCTTGCTCATTGATGCGCTGTCTCCTCGCTCCCTGTCGCGCTGTCTCCTCGCTCTCTATCGCACTGTCTCCTTGCTCCCTGTCGCACTGTCTCCTCGCTCCCTGTCGCACTGTCTTTACGCTCCCTGACGCACTGTCTCCTCGCTCCCTCTCGCACTGTCACCTCGCTCCCTGTCGCACTGACTCCTTGCTCCCTGTCACACTGTCTCCTTGCTCCCTGTCGCGCTGTCTCCTCGCACCCTGTCGCGCTGTCTCCTCGCTCCCTGTAGCGCTGTCCCCTCGCTCCCTGTCGCACTGTCACCTCGCTCCCTGTCGCGCTGTCTCCTCGCTCCCTGTTGCGCTGTGCCCTCGCTCCCTGTCGCGCTGTCTCCTCGATCCCTGTCGCACTGTCTCCTCGCTCCCTGTCGCGCTGTTTCCTCGCTCCCTGTCATGCTGTCTCCTCGCCCCCTGTCGCGCTGTCTCCTCACTCCCTGTCGCGCTGTCTCCTCGCTCCCTGTCGTGCTGTCTCCACGCGCCCTCTCGCTCTGTCTCCTCACTCCCTCTTGCACTGATTCCTCTCTCCCTCTCGCTCTGTCTCCTCTCTCCCTCTCGCAATGCCTCCGCACTCCCTGTGACACTATCTCCTCGCTCCCTGTCACACTGACTCCTCGCTCCCTGTCGCACTGTCTCCTCGCTCCCTCTCGCACTGTATCCTCGCTCCCTGTCGCGTGATCTCCTCGCTCCCTGTCGCGCTGTCTCCTCGCTCCCTGTCGCGCTGCCTCCTCGCTCCCTGTTGCGATGTCTCCTCGCTCCCTGTCGCGCTGTCTCATCGCTCACTCTAGCACTGTCTCCTCGCTCCCTCTCGCGCTGTCTCCTCACTCACTGTCGCGCTGTCTCATCGCTCCCTGTCACGCTGTGAACTCGCTGCCTGTCGCGCTGTCTCCTCACTCCCTGTCGCGCTGTCTCCTTGCTCCCTGTCGCGCTTTCTCATCGGTCCATGTCGCGCTGTCTCCTGGCTCTCTGTCGCACTGTCTCCTCGCTCCCTGTCGCACTGTCTCCTCGCTCCCTGTCGCGCTGTCTCCTTGCTCTCTGTCGCACTGTCTCCTTGCTTGCTGTCGCACTGTCTCCTCGCTCTCTGTCGCACTGTCTCCTTGCTCATTGATGCGCTGTCTCCTTGCTCCCTGTCGCGCTGACTCCTCGCTCCCTGTCGCACTGTCTCCTTGCTCCCTGTCATGCTGTCTCCTTGCTCTGTGTCGCGCTGTGACTTTGCTCCTTCTCGCACTGTCGCTTCATTCCCTCTCGCAATGTCTCCTCTCACACTCTCGCTCTGTCTCCTCACTCCCTGTTGTGCTGTCTCCTCGCTCGCTCTAGCGCTGTCTCCTCGCACCCTCTCGCGCTGTCTCCTTGCTCACTGTCGCCCTGTCTCCTCGCTCCCTTTCGCGCTGTCTCCTCGCTCCCTGTCGCGCTGTGTCCTCGCTCGCTGTCGCGCTGTCTCCTCGAACCCTGTCGCGCTGTCTCATCGCTCACTCTAGCGCTGTCTCCTTGCTCCCTGTTGCGCTGTCTCATCGTTCCCTGTCACGCTGTCTCCTCGCTCCCTGTCGCGCTGTCTCCTCGCTCCCTGTCGCTCTGTCTACTCTCTCCCTCTCGCATTGCCTCCGCACTCCCTGTCACACTGTCTCCTCACCCCCTGTCGCACTGACTCCTCGCTGCCTGTTGCACTGTCTCCTCGCTCACTCTCGCTCTGTCTCCTCTCTCCCTCTCGCATTGCCTCCGCACTACCTGTCACACTGTCTCCTCGCTCCCTGTCGCACTGACTCCTCGCTCCCTGTCGCGCTGTCTCCTCGCTCCCTGTCGCGCTGCCTCCTCGCTCCCTGTCGCGATGTCTCCTCACTCCCTGTCGCGCTGTCTCCTCGCTCCATGTCGTGCTGTCTCCTCGCTCCATGTCGTGCTGTCTCCTCGCTCCCTCTCGCGCTGTCTCCTCACTCACTGTCGCGCTGTCTCATCGCTCACTGTCGCGCTGTAAACTCGCTCCCTCTCGCTATGCCTCCGCACTCCCTGTCGCACTGTCTCCTCACTCCCTGTCAAGCTGTCTCCTCGCTCCCTGTCGCGCTGTCTCCTCGCACCCTGTCGCGCTGTCTCCTCGCTCCCTGTAGCGCTGTCCCCTCGCTCCCTGTTGCACTGTCTCCTCGCTCCCTGTCACACTGACTCCTCGCTCCCTGTCGCACTGTCTCCTCGCTCCCTCTCGCACTGTATCCTCGCTCCCTGTCGCGCTGTCTCCTCGCACCCTGTCGCGCTGTCTCCTCGCTCCCTGTAGCGCTGTCCCCTCGCTCCCTGTCGCGCTGTCTCCTTGCTCCCTGTCGCGCTGTCTCCTCGCTCCCTGTTGCGCTGTGCCCTCGCTCCCTGTCGTGCTGTCTCCTCGATCCCTGTCGCACTGTCTCCTCGCTCCCTGTCGCGCTGTTTCCTCGCTCGCTGTCATGCTGTGCCCTCGCTCCCTGTCGCGCTGTCTCCTCGATCCCTGTCGCACTGTCTCCTCGCTCCCTGTCGCGCTGTTTCCTCGCTCCCTGTCATGCTGTCTCCTCGCCCCCTGTCGCGCTGTCTCCTCACTCCCTGTCGCGCTGTCTCCTCGCTCCCTGTCGTGCTGTCTCCACGCGCCCTCTCGCTCTGTCTCCTCACTCCCTCTTGCACTGATTCCTCTCTCCCTCTCGCTCTGTCTCCTCTCTCCCTCTCGCAATACCTCCTCACTCCCTGTCACACTATCTCCTCGCTCCCTCTCGCGCTGTATCCTCGCTCCCTGTCGCGGTTTCTCATCACTCCCTGTCGCACTGACTCCTCGCTGCCTGTTGCACTGTCTCCTCGCTCACTCTCGCACTGACTCCTCGCTCCCTGATGCACTGTCTCCTCGCTTCCTCTCGCTCTGTCTCCTCTCTCCCTCTCGCATTGCCTCCGCACTCCCTGTCGCCATGTCTCCTCGCTCCATGTCACGCTGTCTCCTCGCACCCTGTTGCGCTGTCTCATTGCTCACTCTAGCGCTGTCTCCTCGCTACCTCTCGCACTGTCTCCTCACTCCCTGTCGCACTGTCTCCTCGCTCCCTGTCGCACTGCCTCCTCGCTTCCTGTCACGATGTCTCCTCGCTCCCTGAGGCACTGACTCCTCTCTCCCTCTCGCTCTGTCTCCTGCCTCCGTCTCGCATTGCCTCCGCACTCCCTGTCACACTGTCTCCTCGCTCCCTGTCGCACTGACTCCTCGCTCCCTGTTGCACTGTCTCCTCGCTCCCTCTCGCTCTGTCTCCTCTCTCCCTGTCGCATTGCCTCCGCACTCCCTGTCACACTGTCTCCTCGCTCCCTGTCGCACTGTCTCCTCGCTACCTGTCGCGGTTTCTCATCACTCCCTGTCGCGCTGTCTCCTCTCTCCCTGTCGCGCTGTCTCCTCGCACCCTGTCGCGCTGCCTCCACGCTCCCTGTTGTGATGTCTCCTCACTCCCTGTCGCGCTGTCTCCTCGCTCCCTGTCACGCTGTCTCATCGCTCACTCTAGCGCTGTCTCCTCACTCCCTCTCGCACTGTCTCCTCACTCACTGTCGCTCTGTCTCCTCACTCCCTGTTGTGCTGTCTCCTCGCTCGCTCTAGCGCTGTCTCCTCGCACCCTCTCGCGCTGTCTCCTTGCTCACTGTCGCCCTGTCTCCTCGCTCCCTTTCGCGCTGTCTCCTCGCTCCCTGTCGCGCTGTGTCCTCGCTCGCTGTCGCGCTGTCTCCTCGAACCCTGTCGCGCTGTCTCATCGCTCACTCTAGCGCTATCTCCTTGCTCCCTGTTGCGCTGTCTCATCGCTCCCTGTCACGCTGTCTCCTCGCTCCCTGTCGCGCTGTCTCCTCGCTCCCTGTCGCTCTGTCTCCTCTCTCCCTCTCGCATTGCCTCCGCACTCCCTGTCACACTGTCTCCTCACCCCCTGTCGCACTGACTCCTCGCTGCCTGTTGCACTGTCTCCTCGCTCACTCTCGCTCTGTCTCCTCTCTCCCTCTCGCATTGCCTCCGCACTACCTGTCACACTGTCTCCTCGCTCCCTGTCGCACTGACTCCTCGCTCCCTGTCGCGCTGTCTCCTCGCTCCCTGTCGCGCTGCCTCCTCGCTCCCTGTCGCGATGTCTCCTCACTCCCTGTCGCGCTGTCTCCTCGCTCCATGTCGTGCTGTCTCCTCGCTCCATGTCGTGCTGTCTCCTCGCTCCCTCTCGCGCTGTCTCCTCACTCACTGTCGCGCTGTCTCATCGCTCACTGTCGCGCTGTAAACTCGCTCCCTCTCGCTATGCCTCCGCACTCCCTGTCGCACTGTCTCCTCACTCCCTGTCAAGCTGTCTCCTCGCTCCCTGTCGCGCTGTCTCCTCGCACCCTGTCGCGCTGTCTCCTCGCTCCCTGTAGCGCTGTCCCCTCGCTCCCTGTTGCACTGTCTCCTCGCTCCCTGTCACACTGACTCCTCGCTCCCTGTCGCATTGTCTCCTCGCTCCCTCTCGCACTGTATCCTCGCTCCCTGTCGCGCTGTCTCCTCGATCCCTGTCGCACTGTCTCCTCGCTCCCTGTCGCGCTGTTTCCTCGCTCCCTGTCATGCTGTCTCCTCGCCCCCTGTCGCGCTGTCTCCTCACTCCCTGTCGCGCTGTCTCCTCGCTCCCTGTCGTGCTGTCTCCACGCGCCCTCTCGCTCTGTCTCCTCACTCCCTCTTGCACTGATTCCTCTCTCCCTCTCGCTCTGTCTCCTCTCTCCCTCTCGCAATACCTCCTCACTCCCTGTCACACTATCTCCTCGCTCCCTCTCGCGCTGTATCCTCGCTCCCTGTCGCGGTTTCTCATCACTCCCTGTCGCACTGACTCCTCGCTGCCTGTTGCACTGTCTCCTCGCTCACTCTCGCACTGACTCCTCGCTCCCTGATGCACTGTCTCCTCGCTTCCTCTCGCTCTGTCTCCTCTCTCCCTCTCGCATTGCCTCCGCACTCCCTGTCGCCATGTCTCCTCGCTCCATGTCACGCTGTCTCCTCGCACCCTGTTGCGCTGTCTCATTGCTCACTCTAGCGCTGTCTCCTCGCTACCTCTCGCACTGTCTCCTCACTCCCTGTCGCACTGTCTCCTCGCTCCCTGTCGCACTGCCTCCTCGCTTCCTGTCACGATGTCTCCTCGCTCCCTGACGCACTGACTCCTCTCTCCCTCTCGCTCTGTCTCCTGTCTCCGTCTCGCATTGCCTCCGCACTCCCTGTCACACTGTCTCCTCGCTCCCTGTCGCACTGACTCCTCGCTCCCTGTTGCACTGTCTCCTCGCTCCCTCTCGCTCTGTCTCCTCTCTCCCTGTCGCATTGCCTCCGCACTCCCTGTCACACTGTCTCCTCGCTCCCTGTCGCACTGTCTCCTCGCTACCTGTCGCGGTTTCTCATCACTCCCTGTCGCGCTGTCTCCTCTCTCCCTGTCGCGCTGTCTCCTCGCACCCTGTCGCGCTGCCTCCACGCTCCCTGTTGTGATGTCTCCTCACTCCCTGTCGCGCTGTCTCCTCGCTCCCTGTCACGCTGTCTCATCGCTCACTCTAGCGCTGTCTCCTCACTCCCTCTCGCACTGTCTCCTCACTCACTGTCGCGCTGTCTCATCGCTCCCTGTCGCGCTGTAAACTCGCTCCCTGTCGCACTGTCTCCTCACTCCCTGTCGCACTGTCTCCTCGCTCCCTGTCGCGCTTTCTCATCGCTCCATGTCGCGCTGTCTCCTGGCTCTCTGTCGCACTGTCTCCTCGCTCCCTGTCGCACTGTCTCTTCGCTCCCTGTCGCACTGTCTCCTTCCTCCCTGTCGCGCTGTCTCCTCGTTCCCTGTCGCGCTGTCTCCTTGCTCTCTGTCGCACTGTCTCCTTGCTCGCTGTCGCACTGTCTCCTCGCTCTCTGTCACACTGTCTCCTTGCTCATTGATGCGCTGTCTCCTCGCTCCTTGTCGCGCTGTCTCCTCGCTCTCTATCGCACTGTCTCCTTGCTCCCTGTCGCACTGTCTCCTCGCTCCCTGTCGCACTGTCTTTACGCTCCCTGTCGCACTGTCTCCTCGCTCCCTCTCGCACTGTCACCTCGCTCCCTGTCGCACTGACTCCTTGCTCCCTGTCACACTGTCTCCTTGCTCCCTGTCGCGCTGTCTCCTCGCACCCTGTCGCGCTGTCTCCTCGCTCCCTGTAGCGCTGTCCCCTCGCTCCCTGTCGCACTGTCACCTCGCTCCCTGTCGCGCTGTCTCCTCGCCCCCTGTTGCGCTGTGCCCTCACTCCCTGTCGTGCTGTCTCCTCGATCCCTGTCGCACTGTCTCCTCGCTCCCTGTCGCGCTGTTTCCTCGCTCCCTGTCATGCTGTCTCCTCGCCCCCTATCGCGCTGTCTCTTCACTCCCTGTCGCGCTGTCTCCTCGCTCCCTGTCGTTCTGTCTCCACGCGCCCTCTCGCTCTGTCTCCTCACTCCCTCTTGCACTGATTCCTCTCTCCCTCTCGCTCTGTCTCCTCTCTCCCTCTCGCAATGCCTCCGCACTCCCTGTCACACTATCTCCTCGCTCCCTGTCACACTGACTCCTCGCTCCCTGTCGCACTGTCTCCTCGCTCCCTCTCGCGCTGTATCCTCGCTCCCTGTCGCGGTTTCTCATCACTCCCTGTCGCGCTGTCTCCTCACTCCCTATCGCGCTGTCTCCTCGCTCGCTGTCGCGCTGTCTCCTCGCACCCTCTCGCGCTGTCTCCTTGCTCACTGTCGCCCTGTCTCCTCGTTCCCTTTCGCGCTGTCTCGTCGCTCCCTGTCGTGCTATGTCCTCGCTCGCTGTCGCGCTGTCTCCTCGCTCCCTGTCGCGCTGTCTCCTTGCTCCCTGTCACGCTGTCTCCTTGCTCCCTGTCGCGCTGTCTGCTTGCTCCCTGTCGCGCTGTCTCCTCACTCCCTGTCGTGCTGTCTCCTCGCTCCCTGTCGCGCTGTCTCCTCGCTCCCTGTCGCGCTGTCTCCTCGCTCCCTGTCGTGCTGTCTCCTCGCTCCCTGTCGTGCTGTCTGCTTGCTCCCTGTCGCAATGTCTCCTCACTCCCTCTTGCGCTGTCTCCTCGCTCGCTGTCGCGCTGTCTCCTTGCTCCCTGTCGCGCTGTCTCCTCGCTCCCTGTCGCGCTGTCTCCTCGCTCCCTGTCGCACTGTCTCCTCGCTCCCTGTCGCACTGTCTGCTTGCTCCCTGTCGCGATGTCTCCTCACTCGCTCTTGCGCTGTCTCCTCGCTCCCTGTCATGCTGTCTCCTCGCTCCATGTCGCGCTGTCTCCTCGCTCCCTGTCGCGCTCTCTCCTCGCTCCCTGTCACGCTGTCTCCTCGCACCCTGTTGCGCTGTCTCATTGCTCACTCTAGCGCTGTCTCCTCGCTACCTCTCGCACTGTCTCCTCACTCCCTGTCGCACTGTCTCCTCGCACCCTGTCGCACTGCCTCCTCGCTTCCTGTCACGATGTCTCCTCACTCCCTGGCGCGCTGTCTCCTCGCTCCCTGTCGCATTGTCTCATCGCTCCCTGTCACGCTGTCTACTCACTCCCTGTCGCGCTGTCTCCTCGCTCCCTGACGTGCTGTCTCCTCGCTCCCTGTCGCGCTGTCTCCTCGCTCCCTGTCACGCTGTCTCCACTTGCCCTCTCGCTCTGTCTCCTCACTCCCTCTCGCACTGATTCCTCTCTCCCTCTCGCTCTGTCTCCTGTCTCCCTCTCTCATTGCCTCCGCACTCCCTGTCACACTGTCTCCTCGCTCCCTGTCGCACTGACTCCTCGCTCCCTGTTGCACTGTCTCCTCGCTCCCTCTCGCTCTGTCTCCTCTCTCCCTGTCGCATTGCCTCCGCACTCCCTGTCACACTGTCTCCTCGCTCCCTGTCGCACTGTCTCCTCGCTACCTGTCGCGGTTTCTCATCGCTCCCTGTCGCGCTGTCTCCTCGCTCCCTGTCACGCTGTCTCCACTTGCCCTCTCGCTCTGTCTCCTCACTCCCTCTCACACTGATTCCTCTCTCCCTCTCGCTCTGTCTCCTGTCTCCCTCTCGCATTGCCTCCGCACTCCCTGTCACACTGTCTCCTCGCTCCCTGTCGCACTGTCTCCTTCCACCCTGTCGCGCTGTCTCCTCGTTCCCTGTCGCGCTGTCTCCTTGCTCTCTGTCGCACTGTCTCCTTGCTCGCTGTCGCACTGTCTCCTCGCTCTCTGTCACACTGTCTCCTTGCTCATTGATGCGCTGTCTCCTCGCTCCCTGTCGCGCTGTCTCCTCGCTCTCTATCGCACTGTCTCCTTGCTCCCTGTCGCACTGTCTCCTCGCTCCCTGTCGCACTGTCTTTACGCTCCCTGACGCACTGTCTCCTCGCTCCCTCTCGCACTGTCACCTCGCTCCCTGTCGCACTGACTCCTTGCTCCCTGTCACACTGTCTCCTTGCTCCCTGTCGCGCTGTCTCCTCGCACCCTGTCGCGCTGTCTCCTCGCTCCCTGTAGCGCTGTCCCCTCGCTCCATGTCGCGCTGTCTCCTGGCTCTCTGTCGCACTGTCTCCTCGCTCCCTGTCGCACTGTCTCCTCGCTCCCTGTCGCACTGTCTCCTTCCTCCCTGTCGCGCTGTCTCCTCGTTCCCTGTCGCGCTGTCTCCTTGCTCTCTGTCGCACTGTCTCCTTGCTCGCTGTCGCACTGTCTCCTCGCTCCCTGTCGCGCTGTCTCCTCGATCCCTGTCGCACTGTCTCCTCGCTCCCTGTCGCGCTGTTTCCTCGCTCCCTGTCATGCTGTCTCCTCGCCCCCTGTCGCGCTGTCTCCTCACTCCCTGTCGCGCTGTCTCCTCGCTCCCTGTCGTGCTGTCTCCACGCGCCCTCTCGCTCTGTCTCCTCACTCCCTCTTGCACTGATTCCTCTCTCCCTCTCGCTCTGTCTCCTCTCTCCCTCTCGCAATGCCTCCGCACTCCCTGTCACACTATCTCCTCGCTCCCTGTCACACTGACTCCTCGCTCCCTGTCGCACTGTCTCCTCGCTCCCTCTCGCACTGTATCCTCGCTCCCTGTCGCGTGATCTCCTCGCTCCCTGTCGCGCTGTCTCCTCGCTCCCTGTCGCGCTGCCTCCTCGCTCCCTGTTGCGATGTCTCCTCGCTCCCTGTCGCGCTGTCTCATCGCTCACTCTAGCACTGTCTCCTCGCTCCCTCTCGCGCTGTCTCCTCACTCACTGTCGCGCTGTCTCATCGCTCCCTGTCACGCTGTGAACTCGCTCCCTGTCGCGCTGTCTCCTCACTCCCTGTCGCGCTGTCTCCTTGCTCCCTGTCGCGCTTTCTCATCGGTCCATGTCGCGCTGTCTCCTGGCTCTCTGTCGCACTGTCTCCTCGCTCCCTGTCGCACTGTCTCCTCGCTCCCTGTCGCGCTGTCTCCTTGCTCTCTGTCGCACTGTCTCCTTGCTTGCTGTCGCACTGTCTCCTCGCTCTCTGTCGCACTGTCTCCTTGCTCATTGATGCGCTGTCTCCTTGCTCCCTGTCGCGCTGACTCCTCGCTCCCTGTCGCACTGTCTCCTTGCTCCCTGTCATGCTGTCTCCTTGCTCTGTGTCGCGCTGTGACTTTGCTCCTTCTCGCACTGTCGCTTCATTCCCTCTCGCAATGTCTCCTCTCACACTCTCGCTCTGTCTCCTCACTCCCTGTTGTGCTGTCTCCTCGCTCGCTCTAGCGCTGTCTCCTCGCACCCTCTCACGCTGTCTCCTTGCTCACTGTCGCCCTGTCTCCTCGCTCCCTTTCGCGCTGTCTCCTCGCTCCCTGTCGCGCTGTGTCCTCGCTCGCTGTCACGCTGTCTCCTCGAACCCTGTCGCGCTGTCTCATCGCTCACTCTAGCGCTGTCTCCTTGCTCCCTGTTGCGCTGTATCATCGCTCCCTGTCACGCTGTCTCCTCGCTCCCTGTCGCGCTGTCTCCTCGCTCCCTGTCGCTCTGTCTCCTCTCTCCCTCTCGCATTGCCTCCGCACTCCCTGTCACACTGTCTCCTCACCCCCTGTCGCACTGACTCCTCGCTGCCTGTTGCACTGTCTCCTCGCTCACTCTCGCTCTGTCTCCTCTCTCCCTCTCGCATTGCCTCCGCACTACCTGTCACACTGTCTCCTCGCTCCCTGTCGCACTGACTCCTCGCTCCCTGTCGTGCTGTCTCCTCGCTCCCTGTCGCGCTGCCTCCTCGCTCCCTGTCGCGATGTCTCCTCGCTCCCTGTCGCGCTGTCTCCTCGCTCCATGTCGTGCTGTCTCCTCGCTCCATGTCGTGCTGTCTCCTCGCTCCCTCTCGCGCTGTCTCCTCACTCACTGTCGCGCTGTCTCATCGCTCACTGTCGCGCTGTAAACTCGCTCCCTCTCGCTATGCCTCCGCACTCCCTGTCGCACTGTCTCCTCACTCCCTGTCAAGCTGTCTCCTCGCTCCCTGTCGCGCTGTCTCCTCGCACCCTGTCGCGCTGTCTCCTCGCTCCCTGTAGCGCTGTCCCCTCGCTCCCTGTTGCACTGTCTCCTCGCTCCCTGTCACACTGACTCCTCGCTCCCTGTCGCACTGTCTCCTCGCTCCCTCTCGCACTGTATCCTCGCTCCCTGTCGCGCTGTCTCCTCGCACCCTGTCGCGCTGTCTCCTCGCTCCCTGTAGCGCTGTCCCCTCGCTCCCTGTCGCGCTGTCTCCTTGCTCCCTGTCGCGCTGTCTCCTCGCTCCCTGTTGCGCTGTGCCCTCGCTCCCTGTCGTGCTGTCTCCTCGATCCCTGTCGCACTGTCTCCTCGCTCCCTGTCGCGCTGTTTCCTCGCTCGCTGTCATGCTGTGCCCTCGCTCCCTGTCGCGCTGTCTCCTCGATCCCTGTCGCACTGTCTCCTCGCTCCCTGTCGCGCTGTTTCCTCGCTCCCTGTCATGCTGTCTCCTCGCCCCCTGTCGCGCTGTCTCCTCGCTCCCTGTCGCGCTGTCTCCTCGCTCCCTGTCGTGCTGTCTCCACGCGCCCTCTCGCTCTGTCTCCTCACTCCCTCTTGCACTGATTCCTCTCTCCCTCTCGCTCTGTCTCCTCTCTCCCTCTCGCAATACCTCCTCACTCCCTGTCACACTATCTCCTCGCTCCCTCTCGCGCTGTATCCTCGCTCCCTGTCGCGGTTTCTCATCACTCCCTGTCGCACTGACTCCTCGCTGCCTGTTGCACTGTCTCCTCGCTCACTCTCGCACTGACTCCTCGCTCCCTGATGCACTGTCTCCTCGCTTCCTCTCGCTCTGTCTCCTCTCTCCCTCTCGCATTGCCTCCGCACTCCCTGTCGCCATGTCTCCTCGCTCCATGTCACGCTGTCTCCTCGCACCCTGTTGCGCTGTCTCATTGCTCACTCTAGTGCTGTCTCCTCGCTACCTCTCGCACTGTCTCCTCACTCCCTGTCGCACTGTCTCCTCGCTCCCTGTCGCACTGCCTCCTCGCTTCCTGTCACGATGTCTCCTCGCTCCCTGATGCACTGACTCCTCTCTCCCTCTCGCTCTGTCTCCTGTCTCCGTCTCGCATTGCCTCCGCACTCCCTGTCACACTGTCTCCTCGCTCCCTGTCGCACTGACTCCTCGCTCCCTGTTGCACTGTCTCCTCGCTCCCTCTCGCTCTGTCTCCTCTCTCCCTGTCGCATTGCCTCCGCACTCCCTGTCACACTGTCTCCTCGCTCCCTGTCGCACTGTCTCCTCGCTACCTGTCGCGGTTTCTCATCACTCCCTGTCGCGCTGTCTCCTCTCTCCCTGTCGCGCTGTCTCCTCGCACCCTGTCGCGCTGCCTCCACGCTCCCTGTTGTGATGTCTCCTCACTCCCTGTCGCGCTGTCTCCTCGCTCCCTGTCACGCTGTCTCATCGCTCACTCTAGCGCTGTCTCCTCACTCCCTCTCGCACTGTCTCCTCACTCACTGTCGCGCTGTCTCATCGCTCCCTGTCGCGCTGTAAACTCGCTCCCTGTCGCACTGTCTCCTCACTCCCTGTCGCACTGTCTCCTCGCTCCCTGTCGCGCTTTCTCATCGCTCCATGTCGCGCTGTCTCCTGGCTCTCTGTCGCACTGTCTCCTCGCTCCCTGTCGCACTGTCTCTTCGCTCCCTGTCGCACTGTCTCCTTCCTCCCTGTCACGCTGTCTCCTCGTTCCCTGTCGCGCTGTCTCCTTGCTCTCTGTCGCACTGTCTCCTTGCTCGCTGTCGCACTGTCTCCTCGCTCTCTGTCACACTGTCTCCTTGCTCATTGATGCGCTGTCTCCTCGCTCCCTGTCGCGCTGTCTCCTCGCTCTCTATCGCACTGTCTCCTTGCTCCCTGTCGCACTGTCTCCTCGCTCCCTGTCGCACTGTCTTTACGCTCCCTGTCGCACTGTGTCCTCGCTCCCTCTCGCACTGTCACCTCGCTCCCTGTCGCACTGACTCCTTGCTCCCTGTCACACTGTCTCCTTGCTCCCTGTCGTGCTGTCTCCTCGCACCCTGTCGCGCTGTCTCCTCGCTCCCTGTAGCGCTGTCCCCTCGCTCCCTGTCGCACTGTCACCTCGCTCCCTGTCGCGCTGTCTCCTCGCTCCCTGTTGCGCTGTGCCCTCGCTCCCTGTCGCGCTGTCTCCTCGATCCCTGTCGCACTGTCTCCTCGCTCCCTGTCGCGCTGTTTCCTCGCTCCCTGTCATGCTGTCTCCTCGCCCCCTGTCGCGCTGTCTCCTCACTCCCTGTCGCGCTGTCTCCTCGCTCCCTGTCGTGCTCTCTCCACGCGCCCTCTCGCTCTGTCTCCTCACTCCCTCTTGCACTGATTCCTCTCTCCCTCTCGCTCTGTCTCCTCTCTCCCTCTCGCAATGCCTCCGCACTCCCTGTCACACTATCTCCTCGCTCCCTGTCACACTGACTCCTCGCTCCCTGTCGCACTGTCTCCTCGCTCCCTCTCGCGCTGTATCCTCGCTCCCTGTCGCGGTTTCTCATCACTCCCTGTCGCGCTGTCTCCTCACTCCCTATCGCGCTGTCTCCTCGCTCGCTGTCGCGCTGTCTCCTCGCACCCTCTCGCGCTGTCTCCTTGCTCACTGTCGCCCTGTCTCCTCGCTCCCTGTAGCGCTGTCCCCTCGCTCCCTGTCGCGCTGTCTCCTTGCTCCCTGTCGCGCTGTCTCCTCGCTCCCTGTTGCGCTGTGCCCTCGCTCCCTGTCGTGCTGTCTCCTCGATCCCTGTCGCACTGTCTCCTCGCTCCCTGTCGCGCTGTTTCCTCGCTCGCTGTCATGCTGTGCCCTCGCTCCCTGTCGCGCTGTCTCCTCGATCCCTGTCGCACTGTCTCCTCGCTCCCTGTCGCGCTGTTTCCTCGCTCCCTGTCATGCTGTCTCCTCGCCCCCTGTCGCGCTGTCTCCTCACTCCCTGTCGCGCTGTCTCCTCGCTCCCTGTCGTGCTGTCTCCACGCGCCCTCTCGCTCTGTCTCCTCACTCCCTCTTGCACTGATTCCTCTCTCCCTCTCGCTCTGTCTCCTCTCTCCCTCTCGCAATACCTCCTCACTCCCTGTCACACTATCTCCTCGCTCCCTCTCGCGCTGTATCCTCGCTCCCTGTCGCGGTTTCTCATCACTCCCTGTCGCACTGACTCCTCGCTGCCTGTTGCACTGTCTCCTCGCTCACTCTCGCACTGACTCCTCGCTCCCTGATGCACTGTCTCCTCGCTTCCTCTCGCTCTGTCTCCTCTCTCCCTCTCGCATTGCCTCCGCACTCCCTGTCGCCATGTCTCCTCGCTCCATGTCACGCTGTCTCCTCGCACCCTGTTGCGCTGTCTCATTGCTCACTCTAGCGCTGTCTCCTCGCTACCTCTCGCACTGTCTCCTCACTCCCTGTCGCACTGTCTCCTCGCTCCCTGTCGCACTGCCTCCTCGCTTCCTGTCACGATGTCTCCTCGCTCCCTGATGCACTGACTCCTCTCTCCCTCTCGCTCTGTCTCCTGTCTCCGTCTCGCATTGCCTCCGCACTCCCTGTCACACTGTCTCCTCGCTCCCTGTCGCACTGACTCCTCGCTCCCTGTTGCACTGTCTCCTCGCTCCCTCTCGCTCTGTCTCCTCTCTCCCTGTCGCATTGCCTCCGCACTCCCTGTCACACTGTCTCCTCGCTCCCTGTCGCACTGTCTCCTCGCTACCTGTCGCGGTTTCTCATCACTCCCTGTCGCGCTGTCTCCTCTCTCCCTGTCGCGCTGTCTCCTCGCACCCTGTCGCGCTGCCTCCACGCTCCCTGTTGTGATGTCTCCTCACTCCCTGTCGCGCTGTCTCCTCGCTCCCTGTCACGCTGTCTCATCGCTCACTCTAGCGCTGTCTCCTCACTCCCTCTCGCACTGTCTCCTCACTCACTGTCGCGCTGTCTCATCGCTCCCTGTCGCGCTGTAAACTCGCTCCCTGTCGCACTGTCTCCTCACTCCCTGTCGCACTGTCTCCTCGCTCCCTGTCGCGCTTTCTCATCGCTCCATGTCGCGCTGTCTCCTGGCTCTCTGTCGCACTGTCTCCTCGCTCCCTGTCGCACTGTCTCTTCGCTCCCTGTCGCACTGTCTCCTTCCTCCCTGTCACGCTGTCTCCTCGTTCCCTGTCGCGCTGTCTCCTTGCTCTCTGTCGCACTGTCTCCTTGCTCGCTGTCGCACTGTCTCCTCGCTCTCTGTCACACTGTCTCCTTGCTCATTGATGCGCTGTCTCCTCGCTCCCTGTCGCGCTGTCTCCTCGCTCTCTATCGCACTGTCTCCTTGCTCCCTGTCGCACTGTCTCCTCGCTCCCTGTCGCACTGTCTTTACGCTCCCTGTCGCACTGTCTCCTCGCTCCCTCTCGCACTGTCACCTCGCTCCCTGTTGCACTGACTCCTTGCTCCCTGTCACACTGTCTCCTTGCTCCCTGTCGTGCTGTCTCCTCGCACCCTGTCGCGCTGTCTCCTCGCTCCCTGTAGCGCTGTCCCCTCGCTCCCTGTCGCACTGTCACCTCGCTCCCTGTCGCGCTGTCTCCTCGCTCCCTGTTGCGCTGTGCCCTCGCTCCCTGTCGCGCTGTCTCCTCGATCCCTGTCGCACTGTCTCCTCGCTCCCTGTCGCGCTGTTTCCTCGCTCCCTGTCATGCTGTCTCCTCGCCCCCTGTCGCGCTGTCTCCTCACTCCCTGTCGCGCTGTCTCCTCGCTCCCTGTCGTGCTGTCTCCACGCGCCCTCTCGCTCTGTCTCCTCACTCCCTCTTGCACTGATTCCTCTCTCCCTCTCGCTCTGTCTCCTCTCTCCCTCTCGCAATGCCTCCGCACTCCCTGTCACACTATCTCCTCGCTCCCTGTCACACTGACTCCTCGCTCCCTGTCGCACTGTCTCCTCGCTCCCTCTCGCGCTGTATCCTCGCTCCCTGTCGCGGTTTCTCATCACTCCCTGTCGCGCTGTCTCCTCACTCCCTATCGCGCTGTCTCCTCGCTCGCTGTCGCGCTGTCTCCTCGCACCCTCTCGCGCTGTCTCCTTGCTCACTGTCGCCCTGTCTCCTCGTTCCCTTTCGCGCTGTCTCGTCGCTCCCTGTCGTGCTATGTCCTCGCTCGCTGTCGCGCTGTCTCCTCGCTCCCTGTCGCGCTGTCTCCTTGCTCCCTGTCACGCTGTCTCCTTGCTCCCTGTCGCGCTGTCTGCTTGCTCCCTGTCGCGCTGTCTCCTCACTCCCTGTCGTGCTGTCTCCTCGCTCCCTGTCGCGCTCTCTCCTCGCTCCCTGTCGCGCTGTCTCCTCGCTCCCTGTCGTGCTGTCTCCTCGCTCCCTGTCGTGCTGTCTGCTTGCTCCCTGTCGCAATGTCTCCTCACTCCCTCTTGCGCTGTCTCCTCGCTCGCTGTCGCGCTGTCTCCTTGCTCCCTGTCGCGCTGTCTCCTCGCTCCCTGTCGCGCTGTCTCCTCGCTCCCTGTCGCACTGTCTCCTCGCTCCCTGTCGCACTGTCTGCTTGCTCCCTGTCGCGATGTCTCCTCACTCGCTCTTGCGCTGTCTCCTCGCTCCCTGTCATGCTGTCTCCTCGCTCCATGTCGCGCTGTCTCCTCGCTCCCTGTCGCGCTCTCTCCTCGCTCCCTGTCACGCTGTCTCCTCGCACCCTGTTGCGCTGTCTCATTGCTCACTCTAGCGCTGTCTCCTCGCTACCTCTCGCACTGTCTCCTCACTCCCTGTCGCACTGTCTCCTCGCACCCTGTCGCACTGCCTCCTCGCTTCCTGTCACGATGTCTCCTCACTCCCTGTCGCATTGTCTCATCGCTCCCTGTCACGCTGTCTACTCACTCCCTGTCGCGCTGTCTCCTCGCTCCCTGACGTGCTGTCTCCTCGCTCCCTGTCGCGCTGTCTCCTCGCTCCCTGTCACGCTGTCTCCACTTGCCCTCTCGCTCTGTCTCCTCACTCCCTCTCGCACTGATTCCTCTCTCCCTCTCGCTCTGTCTCCTGTCTCCCTCTCTCATTGCCTCCGCACTCCCTGTCACACTGTCTCCTCGCTCCCTGTCGCACTGACTCCTCGCTCCCTGTTGCACTGTCTCCTCGCTCCCTCTCGCTCTGTCTCCTCTCTCCCTGTCGCATTGCCTCCGCACTCCCTGTCACACTGTCTCCTCGCTCCCTGTCGCACTGTCTCCTCGCTACCTGTCGCGGTTTCTCATCGCTCCCTGTCGCGCTGTCTCCTCGCTCCCTGTCACGCTGTCTCCACTTGCCCTCTCGCTCTGTCTCCTCACTCCCTCTCACACTGATTCCTCTCTCCCTCTCGCTCTGTCTCCTGTCTCCCTCTCGCATTGCCTCCGCACTCCCTGTCACACTGTCTCCTCGCTCCCTGTCGCACTGACTCCTCGCTCCCTGTTGCACTGTCTCCTCGCTCCCTCTCGCTCTGTCTCCTCTCTCCCTGTCGCATTGCCTCCGCACTCCCTGTCACACTGTCTCCTCGCTCCCTGTCGCACTGTCTCCTCGCTACCTGTCGCGGTTTCTCATCGCTCCCTGTCGCGCTGTGTCCTCGCTCGCTGTCGCGCTGTCTCCTCGCTCCCTGTCGCGCTGCCTCCTCGCTCCCTGTCATGCTGTCTCCTCGCTCCCTGTCGCGCTGTCTCATCGCTCACACTAGCACTGTCTCCTCGCTCCCTCTCGCGCTGTCTCCTCACTCACTGTCGCGCTGTCTCATCGCTCCCTGTCGCGCTGTAAACTCGCTCCCTGTCGCGCTGTCTCCTCACTCCCTGTCGCGCTGTCTCCTCGCTCCCTGTCGCGCTTTCTCATCGGCCCATGTCGCGCTGTCTCCTGGCTCTCTGTCGCACTGTCTCCTCGCTCCCTGTCGCACTGTCTCCTCGCTCCCTGTCGCACTGTCTCCTTCCTCCCTGTCGCGCTGTCTCCTCGCTCCCTGTCGCGCTGTCTCCTTGCTCTCTGTCGCACTGTCTCCTTGCTTGCTGTCGCACTGTCTCCTCGCTCTCTGTCGCACTGTCTCCTTGCTCATTGATGCGCTGTCTCCTTGCTCCCTGTCGCGCTGACTCCTCGCTCCCTGTCGCACTGTCTCCTTGCTCCCTGTCATGCTGTCTCCTTGCTCTGTGTCGCGCTGTGACTTTGCTCCTTCTCGCACTGTCGCTTCATTCCCTCTCGCAATGTCTCCTCTCACCCTCTCGCTCTGTCACCTCACTCCCTGTCGTGCTGTCTCCTCGCTCGCTCTAGCGCTGTCTCCTCGCACCCTCTCGCGCTGTCTCCTTGCTCACTGTCGCACTGTCTCCTCGCTCCCTTTCGCGCTGTCTCCTCGCTCCCTGTTGCACTGTGTCCTCGCTCGCTGTCGCGCTGTCTCCTCGAACCCTGTCGCGCTGTCTCATCGCTCACTCTAGCGCTGTCTCCTTGCTCCCTGTTGCGCTGTCTCATCGCTCCCTGTCACGCTGTCTCCTCGCTCCCTGTCGCGCTGTCTCCTCGCTCCCTGTCGCGCTGTCTCCTCGCTCCCTGTCGCTCTGTCTCCTCTCTCCCTCTCGCATTGCCTCCGCACTCCCTGTCACACTGTCTCCTCACCCCCTGTCACACTGACTCCTCGCTGCCTGTTGCACTGTCTCCTCGCTCACTCTCGCTCTGTCTCCTCTCTCCCTCTCGCATTGCCTCCGCACTCCCTGTCACACTGTCTCCTCGCACCCTGTCGCACTGACTCCTCGCTCCCTGTCGCGCTGTCTCCTCGCTCCCTGTCGCGCTGCCTCCTCGCTCCCTGTCGCGATGTCTCCTCACTCCCTGTCGCGCTGTCTCCTCGCTCCATGTCGTGCTGTCTCCTCGCTCCCTCTCGCGCTGTCTCCTCACTCACTGTCGCGCTGTCTCATCGCTCACTGTCGCGCTATAAACGCGCTCCCTCTCGCTATGCCTCCGCACTCCCTGTCGCACTGTCTCCTCACTCCCTGTCAAGCTGTCTCCTCGCTCCCTGTAGCGCTGTCCCCTCGCTCCCTGTCGCACTGTCTCCTCGCTCCCTGTCGCGCTGTCTCCTCGCTCCCTGTCGCGCTGTATCCTCGCTCCCTGTCGTGCTGTCTCCTCGCTCCCTGTCGTGCTGTCTGCTTGCTCCCTGTCGCAATGTCTCCTCACTCCCTCTTGCGCTGTCTCCTCGCTCGCTGTCGCGCTGTCTCCTTGCTCCCTGTCGCGCTGTCTCCTCGCTCCCTGTCGCGCTGTCTCCTCGCTCCCTGTCGCACTGTCTCCTCGCTCCCTGTCGCACTGTCTGCTTGCTCCCTGTCGCGATGTCTCCTCACTCGCTCTTGCGCTGTCTCCTCGCTCCCTGTCATGCTGTCTCCTCGCTCCATGTCGCGCTGTCTCCTCGCTCCCTGTCGCGCTCTCTCCTCGCTCCCTGTCACGCTGTCTCCTCGCACCCTGTTGCGCTGTCTCATTGCTCACTCTAGCGCTGTCTCCTCGCTACCTCTCGCACTGTCTCCTCACTCCCTGTCGCACTTTCTCCTCGCACCCTGTCGCACTGCCTCCTCGCTTCCTGTCACGATGTCTCCTCACTCCCTGTCGCATTGTCTCATCGCTCCCTGTCACGCTGTCTACTCACTCCCTGTCGCGCTGTCTCCTCGCTCCCTGACGTGCTGTCTCCTCGCTCCCTGTCGCGCTGTCTCCTCGCTCCCTGTCACGCTGTCTCCACTTGCCCTCTCGCTCTGTCTCCTCACTCCCTCTCGCACTGATTCCTCTCTCCCTCTCGCTCTGTCTCCTGTCTCCCTCTCTCATTGCCTCCGCACTCCCTGTCACACTGTCTCCTCGCTCCCTGTCGCACTGACTCCTCGCTCCCTGTTGCACTGTCTCCTCGCTCCCTCTCGCTCTGTCTCCTCTCTCCCTGTCGCATTGCCTCCGCACTCCCTGTCACACTGTCTCCTCGCTCCCTGTCGCACTGTCTCCTCGCTACCTGTCGCGGTTTCTCATCGCTCCCTGTCGCGCTGTCTCCTCGCTCCCTGTCACGCTGTCTCCACTTGCCCTCTCGCTCTGTCTCCTCACTCCCTCTCACACTGATTCCTCTCTCCCTCTCGCTCTGTCTCCTGTCTCCCTCTCGCATTGCCTCCGCACTCCCTGTCACACTGTCTCCTCGCTCCCTGTCGCACTGACTCCTCGCTCCCTGTTGCACTGTCTCCTCGCTCCCTCTCGCTCTGTCTCCTCTCTCCCTGTCGCATTGCCTCCGCACTCCCTGTCACACTGTCTCCTCGCTCCCTGTCGCACTGTCTCCTCGCTACCTGTCGCGGTTTCTCATCGCTCCCTGTCGCGCTGTGTCCTCGCTCGCTGTCGCGCTGTCTCCTCGCTCCCTGTCGCGCTGCCTCCTCGCTCCCTGTCATGCTGTCTCCTCGCTCCCTGTCGCGCTGTCTCATCGCTCACACTAGCACTGTCTCCTCGCTCCCTCTCGCGCTGTCTCCTCACTCACTGTCGCGCTGTCTCATCGCTCCCTGTCGCGCTGTAAACTCGCTCCCTGTCGCGCTGTCTCCTCACTCCCTGTCGCGCTGTCTCCTCGCTCCCTGTCGCGCTTTCTCATCGGCCCATGTCGCGCTGTCTCCTGGCTCTCTGTCGCACTGTCTCCTCGCTCACTGTCGCACTGTCTCCTCGCTCCCTGTCGCACTGTCTCCTTCCTCCCTGTCGCGCTGTCTCCTCGCTCCCTGTCGCGCTGTCTCCTTGCTCTCTGTCGCACTGTCTCCTTGCTTGCTGTCGCACTGTCTCCTCGCTCTCTGTCGCACTGTCTCCTTGCTCATTGATGCGCTGTCTCCTTGCTCCCTGTCGCGCTGACTCCTCGCTCCCTGTCGCACTGTCTCCTTGCTCCCTGTCATGCTGTCTCCTTGCTCTGTGTCGCGCTGTGACTTTGCTCCTTCTCGCACTGTCGCTTCATTCCCTCTCGCAATGTCTCCTCTCACCCTCTCGCTCTGTCACCTCACTCCCTGTCGTGCTGTCTCCTCGCTCGCTCTAGCGCTGTCTCCTCGCACCCTCTCGCGCTGTCTCCTTGCTCACTGTCGCACTGTCTCCTCGCTCCCTTTCGCGCTGTCTCCTCGCTCCCTGTTGCACTGTGTCCTCGCTCGCTGTCGCGCTGTCTCCTCGAACCCTGTCGCGCTGTCTCATCGCTCACTCTAGCGCTGTCTCCTTGCTCCCTGTTGCGCTGTCTCATCGCTCCCTGTCACGCTGTCTCCTCGCTCCCTGTCGCGCTGTCTCCTCGCTCCCTGTCGCGCTGTCTCCTCGCTCCCTGTCGCTCTGTCTCCTCTCTCCCTCTCGCATTGCCTCCGCACTCCCTGTCACACTGTCTCCTCACCCCCTGTCACACTGACTCCTCGCTGCCTGTTGCACTGTCTCCTCGCTCACTCTCGCTCTGTCTCCTCTCTCCCTCTCGCATTGCCTCCGCACTCCCTGTCACACTGTCTCCTCGCACCCTGTCGCACTGACTCCTCGCTCCCTGTCGCGCTGTCTCCTCGCTCCCTGTCGCGCTGCCTCCTCGCTCCCTGTCGCGATGTCTCCTCACTCCCTGTCGCGCTGTCTCCTCGCTCCATGTCGTGCTGTCTCCTCGCTCCCTCTCGCGCTGTCTCCTCACTCACTGTCGCGCTGTCTCATCGCTCACTGTCGCGCTATAAACGCGCTCCCTCTCGCTATGCCTCCGCACTCCCTGTCGCACTGTCTCCTCACTCCCTGTCAAGCTGTCTCCTCGCTCCCTGTCGCGCTGTCTCCTCGCGCCCTGTCGTGCTGTCTCCTCGCTCCCTGTAGCGCTGTCCCCTCGCTCCCTGTCGCACTGTCTCCTCGCTCCCTGTCGCGCTGTCTCCTCGCTCCCTGTCGCTCTGTCTCCTCTCTCCCTCTCGCATTGCCTCCGCACTCCCTGTCACACTGTCTCCTCACCCCCTGTCGCACTGACTCCTCGCTGCCTGTTGCACTGTCTCCTCGCTCACTCTCGCTCTGTCTCCTCTCTCCCTCTCGCATTGCCTCCGCACTACCTGTCACACTGTCTCCTCGCTCCCTGTCGCACTGACTCCTCGCTCCCTGTCGCGCTGTCTCCTCGCTCCCTGTCGCGCTGCCTCCTCGCTCCCTGTCGCGATGTCTCCTCACTCCCTGTCGCGCTGTCTCCTCGCTCCATGTCGTGCTGTCTCCTCGCTCCATGTCGTGCTGTCTCCTCGCTCCCTCTCGCGCTGTCTCATCGCTCACTGTCGCGCTGTAAACTCGCTCCCTCTCGCTATGCCTCCGCACTCCCTGTCGCACTGTCTCCTCACTCCCTGTCAAGCTGTCTCCTCGCTCCCTGTCGCGCTGTCTCCTCGCACCCTGTCGCGCTGTCTCCTCGCTCCCTGTAGCGCTGTCCCCTCGCTCCCTGTTGCGCTGTCTCCTCGCTCCCTGTCGCGCTGTCTCCTCGCTCCCTGTTGCGCTGTGCCCTCGCTCCCTGTCGTGCTGTCTCCTCGATCCCTGTCGCACTGTCTCCTCGCTCCCTGTCGCGCTGTTTCCTCGCTCGCTGTCATGCTGTGCCCTCGCTCCCTGTCGCGCTGTCTCCTCGATCCCTGTCGCACTGTCTCCTCGCTCCCTGTCGCGCTGTTTCCTCGCTCCCTGTCATGCTGTCTCCTCGCCCCCTGTCGCGCTGTCTCCTCACTCCCTGTCGCTCTGTCTCCTCGCTCCCTGTCGTGCTGTCTCCATGCGCCCTCTCGCTCTGTCTCCTCACTCCCTCTTGCACTGATTCCTCTCTCCCTCTCGCTCTGTCTCCTCTCTCCCTCTCGCAATGCCTCCTCACTCCCTGTCACACTATCTCCTCGCTCCCTCTCGCGCTGTATCCTCGCTCCCTGTCGCGGTTTCTCATCACTCCCTGTCGCGCTGTCTCCTCACTCCCTAATGCGCTGTCTCCTCGCTCGCTGTCGCGCTGTCTCCTCGCACCCTCTCGCGCTGTCTCCTTGCTCGCTGTCGCCCTGTCTCCTCGTTCCCTTTCGCGCTGTCTCCTCGCTCCCTGTCGTGCTATGTCCTCGCTCGCTGTCGCGCTGTCTCCTCGCTCCCTGTCGCGCTGTCTCCTTGCTCCCTGTCACGCTGTCTCCTTGCTCCCTGTCGCGCTGTCTGCTTGCTCCCTGTCGCGCTGTCTCCTCACTCCCTGTCGTGCTGTCTCCTCGCTCCCTGTCGCGCTGTCTCCTCGCTCCCTGTCGCGCTGTCTCCTCGCTCCCTGTCGTGCTGTCTCCTCGCTCCCTGTCGTGCTGTCTGCTTGCTCCCTGTCGCAATGTCTCCTCACTCCCTCTTGCGCTGTCTCCTCGCTCGCGGTCGCGCTGTCTCCTTGCTCCCTGTCGCGCTGTCTCCTCGCTCCCTGTCGCGCTGTCTCCTCGCTCCCTGTCGCGCTGTCTCCTCGCTCCCTGTCGCACTGTCTGCTTGCTCCCTGTCGCGATGTCTCCTCACTCCCTCTTGCGCTGTCTCCTCGCTCCCTGTCATGCTGTCTCCTCGCTCCATGTCGCGCTGTCTCCTCGCTCCCTGTCGCGCTCTCTCCTCGCTCCCTGTCACGCTGTCTCCTCGCACCCTGTTGCGCTGTCTCATTGCTCACTCTAGCGCTGTCTCCTCGCTACCTCTCGCACTGTCTCCTCACTCCCTGTCGCACTGTCTCCTCGCTCCCTGTCGCACTGCCTCCTCGCTTCCTGTCACGATGTCTCCTCACTCCCTGGCGCGCTGTCTCCTCGCTCCCTGTCGCATTGTCTCATCGCTCCCTGTCACGCTGTCTACTCACTCCCTGTCGCGCTGTCTCCTCGCTCCCTGACGTGCTGTCTCCTCGCTCCCTGTCGCGCTGTCTCCTCGCTCCCTGTCACGCTGTCTCCACTTGCCCTCTCGCTCTGTCTCCTCACTCCCTCTCGCACTGATTCCTCTCTCCCTCTCGCTCTGTCTCCTGTCTCCCTCTCTCATTGCCTCCGCACTCCCTGTCACACTGTCTCCTCGCTCCCTGTCGCACTGACTCCTCGCTCCCTGTTGCACTGTCTCCTCGCTCCCTCTCGCTCTGTCTCCTCTCTCCCTGTCGCATTGCCTCCGCACTCCCTGTCACACTGTCTCCTCGCTCCCTGTCGCACTGTCTCCTCGCTACCTGTCGCGGTTTCTCATCGCTCCCTGTCGCGCTGTCTCCTCGCTCCCTGTCACGCTGTCTCCACTTGCCCTCTCGCTCTGTCTCCTCACTCCCTCTCACACTGATTCCTCTCTCCCTCTCGCTCTGTCTCCTGTCTCCCTCTCGCATTGCCTCCGCACTCCCTGTCACACTGTCTCCTCGCTCCCTGTCACACTGACTCCTCGCTCCCTGTTGCACTGTCTCCTCGCTCCCTCTCGCTCTGTCTCCTCTCTCCCTGTCGCATTGCCTCCGCACTCCCTGTCACACTGTCTCCTCGCTCCCTGTCGCACTGTCTCCTCGCTACCTGTCGCGGTTTCTCATCGCTACCTGTCGCGTTGTCTCCTCGCTCCCTGTCGCGCTGTCTCCTCGCACCCTGTCGCGCTGCCTCCACGCTCCCTGTTGCGATGTCTCCTCACTCCCTGTCGCGCTGTCTTCTCGCTCCCTGTCACGCTGTCTCATCGCTCACTCTAGCGCTGTCTCCTCGCTCCCTCTCGCACTGTCTCCTCACTCACTGTCGCGCTGTCTCATCGCTCCCTGTCGCGCTGTAAACTTGCTCCCTGTCGCACTGTCTCCTCACTCCCTGTCGCACTGTCTCCTCGCTCCCTGTCGCGCTTTCTCATCGCTCCATGTCGCGCTGTCTCCTGGCTCTCTGTCGCACTGTCTCCTCGCTCCCTGTCGCACTGTCTCCTCGCTCCCTGTCGCACTGTCTCTTTCCTCCCTGTCGCGCTGTCTCCTCGTTCCCTGTCGCGCTGTCTCCTTGCTCTCTGTCGCACTGTCTCCTTTCTCGCTGTCGCACTGTCTCTTCGCTCTCTGTCGCACTGTCTCCTTGCTCATTGATGTGCTGTCTCCTCGCTCCCTGTCGCGCTGTCTCCTCGCTCTCTATCGCACTGTCTCCTTGCTCCCTGTCGCACTGTCTCCTCGCTCCCTGTCGCACTGTCTTTATGCTCCCTGTCGCACTGACTCCTTGCTCCCTGTCACACTGTCTCCTTGCACCCTGTCGCGCTGTCTCCTTGCTCTGTATCGCGCTGAGACTTTGCTCCTTCTCGCACTGTCGCTTCATTCCCTCTCGCAATGTCTCCTCTCACCCTCTCGCTCTGTCACCTCACTCCCTATCGTGCTGTCTCCTCGCTCGCTCTAGCGCTGTCTCCTCGCACCCTCTCACGCTGTCTCCTTGCTCACTGTCGCCCTGTCTCCTCGCTCCCTTTCGCGCTGTCTCCTTGCTCCCTGTCGCGCTGTGTCCTCGCTCGCTGTCGCGCTGTCTCCTCGCACCCTGTCGCGCTGTCTCATCGCTCACTCTAGCGCTGTCTCCTTGCTCCCTGTTGCGCTGTGTCATCGCTCCCTGTCACGCTGTCTCCTCGCTCCCTGTCGCGCTGTCTCCTCGCTCCCTGTCGCGCTGTCTCCTCGCTCCATGTCGCTCTGTCTCCTCTCTCCCTCCCGCATTGCCTCCGCACTCCCTGTCACACTGTCTCCTCGCTCCCTGTCGCACTGACTCCTCGCTCCCTGATGCACTGTCTCCTCGCTCCCTCTCGCTCTGTCTCCTCTCTCCCTCTCGCATTGCCTCCGCACTCCCTGTCGCCATGTCTCCTCGCTCCATGTCGCGCTGTCTCCTCGCTCCCTGTCGCGCTGTCTCCTCGCTCCCTGTCACGCTGTCTCCTCGCACCCTGTTGCGCTGTCTCATTGCTCACTCTAGCGCTGTCTCCTCGCTACCTCTCGCGCTGTCTCCTCACTCCCTGTCGCACTGTCTCCTCGCTCCCTGTCGCACTGCCTCCTCGCTTCCTGTCACGATGTCTCCTCGCTCCCTGACGCACTGACTCCTCTCTCCCTCTCGCTCTGTCTCCTGTCTCCGTCTCGCATTGCCTCCGCACTCCCTGTCACACTGTCTCCTCGCTCCCTGTCGCACTGACTCCTCGCTCCCTGTTGCACTGTCTCCTCGCTCCCTCTCGCTCTGTCTCCTCTCTCCCTGTCGCATTGCCTCCGCACTCCCTGTCACACTGTCTCCTCGCTCCCTGTCGCACTGTCTCCTCGCTACCTGTCGCGGTTTCTCATCACTCCCTGTCGCGCTGTCTCCTCGCTCCCTGTCGCGCTGTCTCCTCGCACCCTGTCGATCTGCCTCCACGCTCCCTGTTGCGATGTCTCCTCACTCCCTGTCGCGCTGTCTCCTCGCTCCCTGTCGCGCTGTCTCATCGCTCACTCTAGCGCTGTCTCCTCACTCCCTCTCGCACTGTCTCCTCACTCACTGTCGCGCTGTCTCATCGCTCCCTGTCGCGCTGTAAACTCGCTCCCTGTCGCACTGTCTCCTCACTCCCTGTCGCACTGTCTCCTCGCTCCCTGTCGCGCTTTCTCATCGCTCCATGTCGCGCTGTCTCCTGGCTCTCTGTCGCACTGTCTCCTCGCTCCCTGTCGCACTGTCTCCTCGCTCCCTGTCGCACTGTCTCCTTCCTCCCTGTCGCGCTGTCTCCTCGTTCCCTGTCGCGCTGTCTCCTTGCTCTCTGTCGCACTGTCTCCTTGCTCGCTGTCGCACTGTCTCCTCGCTCTCTGTCACACTGTCTCCTTGCTCATTGATGCGCTGTCTCCTCGCTCCCTGTCGCGCTGTCTCCTCGCTCTCTATCGCACTGTCTCCTTGCTCCCTGTCGCACTGTCTCCTCGCTCCCTGTCGCACTGTCTTTACGCTCCCTGTCGCACTGTCTCCTCGCTCCCTCTCGCACTGTCACCTCGCTCCCTGTCGCACTGACTCCTTGCTCCCTGTCACACTGTCTCCTTGCTCCCTGTCGCGCTGTCTCCTCGCACCCTGTCGCGCTGTCTCCTCGCTCCCTGTAGCGCTGTCCCCTCGCTCCCTGTCGCACTGTCACCTCGCTCCCTGTCGCGCTGTCTCCTCGCTCCCTGTTGCGCTGTGCCCTCGCTCCCTGTCGCGCTGTCTCCTCGATCACTGTCGCACTGTCTCCGCACTCCCTGTCACACTATCTCCTCGCTCCCTGTCACACTGACTCCTCGCTCCCTGTCGCACTGTCTCCTCGCTCCCTCTCGCACTGTATCCTCGCTCCCTGTCGCGCTGTCTCCTCGCTCCCTGTCGCGCTGTCTCCTCGCTCCCTGTCGCGCTGCCTCCTCGCTCCCTGTTGCGATGTCTCCTCGCTCCCTGTCGCGCTGTCACATCGCTCACTCTAGCACTGTCTCCTCGCTCCCTCTCGCGCTGTCTCCTCACTCACTGTCGCGCTGTCTCATCGCTCCCTGTCGCGCTGTAAACTCGCTCCCTGTCGCGCTGTCTCCTCACTCCCTGTCGCGCTGTCTCCTTGCTCCCTGTCGCGCTTTCTCATCGGTCCATGTCGCGCTGTCTCCTGGCTCTCTGTCGCACTGTCTCCTCGCTCCCTGTCGCACTGTCTCCTCGCTCCCTGTCGCGCTGTCTCCTTGCTCTCTGTCGCACTGTCTCCTTGCTTGCTGTCGCACTGTCTCCTCGCTCTCTGTCGCACTGTCTCCTTGCTCATTGATGCGCTGTCTCCTTGCTCCCTGCCGCGCTGACTCCTCGCTCCCTGTCGCACTGTCTCCTTGCTCCCTGTCATGCTGTCTCCTTGCTCTGTGTCGCGCTGTGACTTTGCTCCTTTTCGCACTGTCGCTTCATTCCCTCTCGCAATGTCTCCTCTCACACTCTCGCTCTGTCTCCTCACTCCCTGTTGTGCTGTCTCCTCGCTCGCTCTAGCGCTGTCTCCTCGCACCCTCTCGCGCTGTCTCCTTGCTCACTGTCGCCCTGTCTCCTCGCTCCCTTTCGCGCTGTCTCCTCGCTCCCTGTCGCGCTGTGTCCTCGCTCGCTGTCTCCTCGAACCCTGTCGCGCTGTCTCATCGCTCACTCTAGCGCTGTCTCCTTGCTCCCTGTTGCGCTGTCTCATCGCTCCCTGTCACGCTGTCTCCTCGCTCCCTGTCGCGCTGTCTCCTCGCTCCCTGTCGCTCTGTCTCCTCTCTCCCTCTCGCATTGCCTCCGCACTCCCTGTCACACTGTCTCCTCACCCCCTGTCGCACTGACTCCTCGCTGCCTGTTGCACTGTCTCCTCGCTCACTCTCGCTCTGTCTCCTCTCTCCCTCTCGCATTGCCTCCGCACTACCTGTCACACTGTCTCCTCGCTCCCTGTCGCACTGACTCCTCGCTCCCTGTCGCGCTGTCTCCTCGCTCCCTGTCGCGCTGCCTCCTCGCTCCCTGTCGCGATGTCTCCTCACTCCCTGTCGCGCTGTCTCCTCGCTCCATGTCGTGCTGTCTCCTCGCTCCATGTCGTGCTGTCTCCTCGCTCCCTCTCGCGCTGTCTCCTCACTCACTGTCGCGCTGTCTCATCGCTCACTGTCGCGCTGTAAACTCGCTCCCTCTCGCTATGCCTCCGCACTCCCTGTCGCACTGTCTCCTCACTCCCTGTCAAGCTGTCTCCTCGCTCCCTGTCGCGCTGTCTCCTCGCACCCTGTCGCGCTGTCTCCTCGCTCCCTGTAGCGCTGTCCCCTCACTCCCTGTTGCACTGTCTCCTCGCTCCCTGTCACACTGACTCCTCGCTCCTTGTCGCACTGTCTCCTCGCTCCCTCTCGCACTGTATCCTCGCTCCCTGTCGCTCTGTCTCCTCGCACCCTGTCCCGCTGTCTCCTCGCTCCCTGTAGCGCTGTCCCCTCGCTCCCTGTCGCGCTGTCTCCTCGCACCCTCTCGCGCTGTCTCCTTGCTCACTGTCGCCCTGTCTCCTCGCTCCCTTTCGCGCTGTCTCCTCGCTCCCTGTCGCGCTGTGTCCTCGCTCGCTGTCGCGCTGTCTCCTCGAACCCTGTCGCGCTGTCTCATCGCTCACTCTAGCGCTGTCTCCTTGCTCCCTGTTGCGCTGTCTCATCGCTCCCTGTCACGCTGTCTCCTCGCTCCCTGTCGCGCTGTCTCCTCGCTCCCTGTCGCTCTGTCTCCTCTCTCCCTCTCGCATTGCCTCCGCACTCCCTGTCACACTGTCTCCTCACCCCCTGTCGCACTGACTCCTCGCTGCCTGTTGCACTGTCTCCTCGCTCACTCTCGCTCTGTCTCCTCTCTCCCTCTCGCATTGCCTCCGCACTACCTGTCACACTGTCTCCTCGCTCCCTGTCGCACTGACTCCTCGCTCCCTGTCGCGCTGTCTCCTCGCTCCCTGTCGCGCTGCCTCCTCGCTCCCTGTCGCGATGTCTCCTCACTCCCTGTCGCGCTGTCTCCTCGCTCCATGTCGTGCTGTCTCCTCGCTCCATGTCGTGCTGTCTCCTCGCTCCCTCTCGCGCTGTCTCCTCACTCACTGTCGCGCTGTCTCATCGCTCACTGTCGCGCTGTAAACTCGCTCCCTCTCGCTATGCCTCCGCACTCCCTGTCGCACTGTCTCCTCACTCCCTGTCAAGCTGTCTCCTCGCTCCCTGTCGCGCTGTCTCCTCGCACCCTGTCGCGCTGTCTCCTCGCTCCCTGTAGCGCTGTCCCCTCGCTCCCTGTTGCACTGTCTCCTCACTCCCTGTCACACTGACTCCTCGCTCCCTGTCGCACTGTCTCCTCGCTCCCTGTCGCACTGTCTCCTCGCTCCCTGTCGCGCTGTCTCCTTGCTCTCTGTCGCACTGTCTCCTTGCTTGCTGTCGCACTGTCTCCTCGCTCTCTGTCGCACTGTCTCCTTGCTCATTGATGCGCTGTCTCCTTGCTCCCTGCCGCGCTGACTCCTCGCTCCCTGTCGCACTGTCTCCTTGCTCCCTGTCATGCTGTCTCCTTGCTCTGTGTCGCGCTGTGACTTTGCTCCTTCTCGCACTGTCGCTTCATTCCCTCTCGCAATGTCTCCTCTCACACTCTCGCTCTGTCTCCTCACTCCCTGTTGTGCTGTCTCCTCGCTCGCTCTAGCGCTGTCTCCTCGCACCCTCTCGCGCTGTCTCCTTGCTCACTGTCACCCTGTCTCCTCGCTCCCTTTCGCGCTGTCTCCTCGCTCCCTGTCGCGCTGTGTCCTCGCTCGCTGTCGCGCTGTCTCCTCGAACCCTGTCGCGCTGTCTCATCGCTCACTCTAGCGCTGTCTCCTTGCTCCCTGTTGCGCTGTCTCATCGCTCCCTGTCACGCTGTCTCCTCGCTCCCTGTCGCGCTGTCTCCTCGCTCCCTGTCGCTCTGTCTCCTCTCTCCCTCTCGCATTGCCTCCGCACTCCCTGTCACACTGTCTCCTCACCCCCTGTCGCACTGACTCCTCGCTGCCTGTTGCACTGTCTCCTCGCTCACTCTCGCTCTGTCTCCTCTCTCCCTCTCGCATTGCCTCCGCACTACCTGTCACACTGTCTCCTCGCTCCCTGTCGCACTGACTCCTCGCTCCCTGTCGCGCTGTCTCCTCGCTCCCTGTCGCGCTGCCTCCTCGCTCCCTGTCGCGATGTCTCCTCACTCCCTGTCGCGCTGTCTCCTCGCTCCATGTCGTGCTGTCTCCTCGCTCCATGTCGTGCTGTCTCCTCGCTCCCTCTCGCGCTGTCTCCTCACTCACTGTCGCGCTGTATCATCGCTCACTGTCGCGCTGTAAACTCGCTCCCTCTCGCTATGCCTCCGCACTCCCTGTCGCACTGTCTCCTCACTCCCTGTCAAGCTGTCTCCTCGCTCCCTGTCGCGCTGTCTCCTCGCACCCTGTCGCGCTGTCTCCTCGCTCCCTGTAGCGCTGTCCCCTCGCTCCCTGTTGCACTGTCTCCTCGCTCCCTGTCACACTGACTCCTCGCTCCTTGTCGCACTGTCTCCTCGCTCCCTCTCGCACTGTATCCTCGCTCCCTGTCGCTCTGTCTCCTCGCACCCTGTCCCGCTGTCTCCTCGCTCCCTGTAGCGCTGTCCCCTCGCTCCCTGTCGCGCTGTCTCCTCGCACCCTCTCGCGCTGTCTCCTTGCTCACTGTCGCCCTGTCTCCTCGCTCCCTTTCGCGCTGTCTCCTCGCTCCCTGTCGCGCTGTGTCCTCGCTCGCTGTCGCGCTGTCTCCTCGAACCCTGTCGCGCTGTCTCATCGCTCACTCTAGCGCTGTCTCCTTGCTCCCTGTTGCGCTGTCTCATCGCTCCCTGTCACGCTGTCTCCTCGCTCCCTGTCGCGCTGTCTCCTCGCTCCCTGTCGCTCTGTCTCCTCTCTCCCTCTCGCATTGCCTCCGCACTCCCTGTCACACTGTCTCCTCACCCCCTGTCGCACTGACTCCTCGCTGCCTGTTGCACTGTCTCCTCGCTCACTCTCGCTCTGTCTCCTCTCTCCCTCTCGCATTGCCTCCGCACTACCTGTCACACTGTCTCCTCGCTCCCTGTCGCACTGACTCCTCGCTCCCTGTCGCGCTGTCTCCTCGCTCCCTGTCGCGCTGCCTCCTCGCTCCCTGTCGCGATGTCTCCTCACTCCCTGTCGCGCTGTCTCCTCGCTCCATGTCGTGCTGTCTCCTCGCTCCATGTCGTGCTGTCTCCTCGCTCCCTCTCGCGCTGTCTCCTCACTCACTGTCGCGCTGTCTCATCGCTCACTGTCGCGCTGTAAACTCGCTCCCTCTCGCTATGCCTCCGCACTCCCTGTCGCACTGTCTCCTCACTCCCTGTCAAGCTGTCTCCTCGCTCCCTGTCGCGCTGTCTCCTCGCACCCTGTCGCGCTGTCTCCTCGCTCCCTGTAGCGCTGTCCCCTCGCTCCCTGTTGCACTGTCTCCTCACTCCCTGTCACACTGACTCCTCGCTCCCTGTCGCACTGTCTCCTCGCTCCCTCTCGCACTGTATCCTCGCTCCCTGTCGCGCTGTCTCCTCGCACCCTGTCGCGCTGTCTCCTCGCTCCCTGTAGCGCTGGCCCCTCGCTCCCGGTCGCGCTGTCTCCTCGCTCCCTGTCGCGCTGTCTCCTCGCTCCCTGTTGCGCTGTGCCCTCGCTCCCTGTCGTGCTGTCTCCTCGATCCCTGTCGCACTGTCTCCTCGCTCCCTGTCGCGCTGTTTCCTCGCTCCCTGTCGCGCTGTCTCCTCGCTCCCTGTTGCGCTGTGCCCTCGCTCCCTGTCGTGCTGTCTCCTCGATCCCTGTCGCACTGTCTCCTCGCTCCCTGTCGCGCTGTTTCCTCGCTCGCTGTCATGCTGTGCCCTCGCTCCCTGTCGCGCTGTCTCCTCGATCCCTGTCGCACTGTCTCCTCGCTCCCTGTCGTGCTGTTTCCTCGCTCCCTGTCATGCTGTCTCCTCGCCCCCTGTCGCGCTGTCTCCTCACTCCCTGTCGCGCTGTCTCCTCGCTCCCTGTCGTGCTGTCTCCACGCGCCCTCTCGCTCTGTCTCCTCACTCCCTCTTGCACTGATTCCTCTCTCCCTCTCGCTCTGTCTCCTCTCTCCCTCTCGCAATACCTCCTCACTCCCTGTCACACTATCTCCTCGCTCCCTCTCGCGCTGTATCCTCGCTCCCTGTCGCGGTTTCTCATCACTCCCTGTCGCGCTGTCTCCTCACTCCCTATCGCGCTGTCTCCTCGCTCGCTGTCGCGCTGTCTCCTCGCACCCTCTCGCGCTGTCTCCTTGCTCACTGTCGCCCTGTCTCCTCGTTCCCTTTCGCGCTGTCTCCTCGCTCCCTGTCGTGCTATGTCCTCGCTCGCTGTCGCGCTGTCTCCTCGCTCCCTGTCGCGCTGTCTCCTTGCTCCCTGTCATGCTGTCTCCTTGCTCCCTGTCGCGCTGTCTGCTTGCTCCCTGTCGCGCTGTCTCCTCACTCCCTGTCGTGCTGTCTCCTCGCTCCCTGTCGCGCTGTCTCCTCGCTCCCTGTCGCGCTGTCTCCTCGCTCCCTGTCGTGCTGTCTCCTCGCTCCCTGTCGTGCTGTCTGCTTGCTCCCTGTCGCAATGTCTCCTCACTCCCTCTTGCGCTGTCTCCTCGCTCGCTGTCGCGCTGTCTCCTTGCTCCCTGTCGCGCTGTCTCCTCGCTCCCTGTCGCGCTGTCTCCTCGCTCCCTGTCGCGCTGTCTCCTCTCTCCCTGTCGCACTGTCTGCTTGCTCCCTGTCGCGATGTCTCCTCACTCGCTCTTGCGCTGTCTCCTCGCTCCCTGTCATGCTGTCTCCTCGCTCCATATCGCGCTGTCTCCTCGCTCCCTGTCGCGCTCTCTCCTCGCTCCCTGTCACGCTGTCTCCTCGCACCCTGTTGCGCTGTCTCATTGCTCACTCTAGCGCTGTCTCCTCGCTACCTCTCGCACTGTCTCCTCACTCCCTGTCGCACTGTCTCCTCGCTCCCTGTCGCACTGCCTCCTCGCTTCCTGTCACGATGTCTCCTCACTCCCTGGCGCGCTGTCTCCTCGCTCCCTGTCGCATTGCCTCATCGCTCCCTGTCACGCTGTCTACTCACTCCCTGTTGCGCTGTCTCCTCGCTCCCTGACGTGCTGTCTCCTTGCTCCCTGTCGCGCTGTCTCCTCGCTCCCTGTCACGCTGTCTCCACTTGCCCTCTCGCTCTGTCTCCTCACTCCCTCTCGCACTGATTCCTCTCTCCCTCTCGCTCTGTCTCCTGTCTCCCTCTCTCATTGCCTCCGCACTCCCTGTCACACTGTCTCCTCGCTCCCTGTCGCACTGACTCCTCGCTCCCTGTTGCACTGTCTCCTCGCTCCCTCTCGCTCTGTCTCCTCTCTCCCTGTCGCATTGCCTCCGCACTCCCTGTCACACTGTCTCCTCGCTCCCTGTCGCACTGTCTCCTCGCTACCTGTCGCGGTTTCTCATCGCTCCCTGTCGCGCTGTCTCCTCGCTCCCTGTCGCGCTGTCTCCTCGCACCCTGTCGCGCTGCCTCCACGCTCCCTGTTGCGATGTCTCCTCGCTCCCTGTCGTGCTGTCTCATCGCTCACTCTAGCGCTGTCTCCTCGCTCCCTCTCGCACTGTCTCCTCACTCACTGTCGCGCTGTCTCATCGCTCCCTGTCGCGCTGTAAAATTGCTCCCTGTCGCACTGTCTCCTCACTCCCTGTCGCACTGTCTCCTCGCTCCCTGTCGCGCTTTCTCATCGCTCCATGTCGCGCTGTCTCCTGGCTCTCTGTCGCACTGTCTCCTCGCTCCCTGTCGCACTGTCTCCTTCCTCCCTGTCGCGCTGTCTCCTCGTTCCCTGTCGCGCTGTCTCCTTGCTCTCTGTCGCACTGTCTCCTTTCTCGCTGTCGCACTGTCTCTTCGCTCTCTGTCGCACTGTCTCCTTGCTCATTGATGCGCTGTCTCCTCGCTCCCTGTCGCGCTGTCTCCTCGCTCTCTATCGCACTGTCTCCTTGCTCCCTGTCGCACTGTCTCCTCGCTCCCTGTCGCACTGTCTTTACGCTCCCTGTCGCACTGACTCCTTGCTCCCTGTCACACTGTCTTTACGCTCCCTGTCGCACTGACTCCTTTCTCGCTGTCGCACTGTCTCTTCGCTCTCTGTCGCACTGTCTCCTTTCTCGCTGTCGCACTGTCTCTTCGCTCTCTGTCGCACTGTCTCCTTGCTCATTGATGCGCTGTCTCCTCGCTCCCTGTCGCGCTGTCTCCTCGCTCTCTATCGCACTGTCTCCTTGCTCCCTGTCGCACTGTCTCCTCGCTCCCTGTCGCACTGTCTTTACGCTCCCTGTCGCACTGACTCCTTGCTCCCTGTCACACTGTCTCCTTGCACCCTGTCGCGCTGTCTCCTTGCTCTGTATCGCGCTGAGACTTTGCTCCTTCTCGCACTGTCGCTTCATTCCCTCTCGCAATGTCTCCTCTCACCCTCTCGCTCTGTCACCTCACTCCCTATCGTGCTGTCTCCTCGCTCGCTCTAGCGCTGTCTCCTCGCACCCTCTCACGCTGTCTCCTTGCTCACTGTCGCCCTGTCTCCTCGCTCCCTTTCGCGCTGTCTCCTCGCTCCCTGTCGCGCTGTGTCCTCGCTCGCTGTCGCGCTGTCTCCTCGCACCCTGTCGCGCTGTCTCATCGCTCACTCTAGCGCTGTCTCCTTGCTCCCAGTTGCGCTGTGTCATCGCTCCCTGTCACGCTGTCTCCTCGCTCCCTGTCGCGCTGTCTCCTCGCTCCCTGTCGCGCTGTCTCCTCGCTCCATGTCGCTCTGTCTCCTCTCTCCCTCCCGCATTGCCTCCGCACTCCCTGTCACACTGTCTCCTCGCTCCCTGTCGCACTGACTCCTCGCTCCCTGATGCACTGTCTCCTCGCTCCCTCTCGCTCTGTCTCCTCTCTCCCTCTCGCATTGCCTCCGCACTCCCTGTCGCCATGTCTCCTCGCTCCCTGTCGCACTGACTCCTCGCTCCCTGTCGCGCTGTCTCCTCGCTCCCTGTCACGCTGTCTCCTCGCACCCTGTTGCGCTGTCTCATTGCTCACTCTAGCGCTGTCTCCTCGCTACCTCTCGCGCTGTCTCCTCACTCCCTGTCGCACTGTCTCCTCGCTCCCTGTCGCACTGCCTCCTCGCTTCCTGTCACGATGTCTCCTCGCTCCCTGACGCACTGACTCCTCTCTCCCTCTCGCTCTGTCTCCTGTCTCCCTCTCGCATTGCCTCCGCACTCCCTGTCACACTGTCTCCTCGCTCCCTGTCGCACTGACTCCTCGCTCCCTGTTGCACTGTCTCCTCGCTCCCTCTCGCTCTGTCTCCTCTCTCCCTGTCGCATTGCCTCCGCACTCCCTGTCACACTGTCTCCTCGCTCCCTGTCGCACTGTCTCCTCGCTACCTGTCGCGGTTTCTCATCACTCCCTGTTGCGCTGTCTCCTCGCTCCCTGTCGCGCTGTCTCCTTGCACCCTGTCGCGCTGCCTCCACGCTCCCTGTTGCGATGTCTCCTCACTCCCTGTCGCGCTGTCTCCTCGCTCCCTGTCGCGCTGTCTCTTCGCTCACTCTAGCGCTGTCTCCTCACTCCCTTTCGCACTGTCTCCTCACTCACTGTCGCGCTGTCTCATCGCTCCCTGTCGCGCTGTAAACTCGCTCCCTGTCGCACTGTCTCCTCACTCCCTGTCGCACTGTCTCCTCGCTCCCTGTCGCGCTTTCTCATCGCTCCATGTCGCGCTGTCTCCTGGCTCTCTGTCGCACTGTCTCCTCGCTCCCTGTCGCACTGTCTCCTCGCTCCCTGTCGCACTGTCTCCTTCCTCCCTGTCGCGCTGTCTCCTCGTTCCCTGTCGCGCTGTCTCCTTGCTCTCTGTCGCACTGTCTCCTTGCTCGCTGTCGCACTGTCTCCTCGCTCTCTGTCGCACTGTCTCCTTGCTCATTGATGCGCTGTCTCCTCGCTCCCTGTCGCGCTGTCTCCTCGCTCTCTATCGCACTGTCTCGTTGCTCCCTGTCGCACTGTCTCCTCGCTCCCTGTCGCACTGTCTTTACGCTCCCTGTCGCACTGTCTCCTCGCTCCCTCTCGCACTGTCACCTCGCTCCCTGTCGCACTGACTCCTTGCTCCCTGTCACACTGTCTCCTTGCTCCCTGTCGCGCTGTCTCCTCGCACCCTGTCGCGCTGTCTCCTCGCTCCCTGTAGCGCTGTCCCCTCGCTCCCTGTCGCACTGTCACCTCGCTCCCTGTCGCGCTGTCTCCTCGCTCCCTGTTGCGCTGTGCCCTCGCTCCCTGTTGCGCTGTCTCCTCGATCCCTGTCGCACTGTCTCCTCGCTCCCTGTCGCGCTGTTTCCTCGCTCCCTGTCATGCTGTCTCCTCGCCCCCTGTCGCGCTGTCTCCTCACTCCCTGTCGCGCTGTCTCCTCGCTCCCTGTCGTGCTGTCTCCACGCGCCCTCTCGCTCTGTCTCCTCACTCCCTCTTGCACTGATTCCTCTCTCCCTCTCGCTCTGTCTCCTCTCTCCCTCTCGCAATGCCTCCGCACTCCCTGTCACACAATCTCCTCGCTCCCTGTCACACTGACTCCTCGCTCCCTCTCGCGCTGTATCCTCGCTCCCTGTCGCGGTTTCTCATCACTCCCTGTCGCGCTGTCTCCTCACTCCCTATCGCGCTGTCTCCTCGCTCGCTGTCGCG